>OZ007594.1:158330430-161214180 GCA_963931845.1 Maratus michaelseni | reverse complement strand
TCATGCGTTTTGCTGGCTTGATAGTTATTTGTTAGCTATAATAATGCCTTCTGAAGTGTATCTTTTAATTAAAGGCAAAGTTTGATGGAATCTTGAGTTTATTGTTCACTTATATGCAAGAGCACAAGTAAACTGCTCTAGTGTTAATCATAGATATACAGAAGTTACATATTAATATTGTGTAGAATTAAGTATTATCGCATGTTCCACCTCTTCGTTTTCAATAAACTATTAATCAATGTTGTCAATTTAGTGCATTTTTGTGTTAAAATTTTACTAGAATTTTTAACTAGTAAATTTTACTTTATTTTATGACAAACGTACTGTTATAAAATTCAGTTAAGGCTCTTTTCAGAACCAGGTACAGACTGTCGGTGAGAACCGCTGGAAATGTCTGCCTGCTTTAGGAAATTTGAGAAATTTACTATCTCTTAATTAAACTCTTTATTTTAGTTACTACAACTAGAGCTAGGCTTACTCTTTATACGACTCCAAATAATGGTGAGACAATCTCATCCATTGACTGGGGGAAAAAATGATGACAAATTGGAAGCCCCTTCAACTAGTTCTGTTCAGCACTGTTATTAAGCAAAATATTTTTTTACTATTCAAATTACTATTCAATATTACTATTTAAGAATTCTGGTTGCTATTTTGACAAAAAAGCACCCAAATTGCAATACCGATAATGATTAAATGCTTAATCATTGAACGTACTGGAATCTTTTCCATCATATACGTTTCATGTTATTTTTAAGCTTTTTTGTGTTGCTTTCAAATGAAAGAAAAGTGGGTAAGTGAATAAGGTTACAAATACATTAAGTAATTTACATTTTATGAATGTTAATGCTTTACTGCGTTAATCTTTTACATATATTTCTTTAAATTAACAAAGAATCGCCTTAATGAAAATTTTCAGTGCACGTATTTTGATTGTAATTAAATTTTGGCAATTACTTCAAAAAAGAAAAATAATAATAACATGTTAAATGAAAAAATACGAAAAATATGTTAATTTAAGGAAAAACTAGAAAAAAAATACAAGGATGAAGACTATTATCTTATGTGTAGAGGTAACTACAGTTTCAAACAGGCAAAAAAAAAAAATCTGCAATGATGAGCTCTGTAATTTAAAGCTTTTCATTAAATACTGTTTGTAAAAGAATTATCGAAAGCACGCACATCCAATTGGAACACGCCCTTTTTTCATTATCTTGAAAATACTTCAATACCACTTTCTTAAAATCATCAACTTGATATGCTTTTGCTCAATTATTTACGCAATCAAATAGTACACTCAGGAAGGAGAAAAGAGGTCTTTTTCCCTGGGCACCATTTTCCTCACTATAATCTCTGTAGACCCATAAGAGGCCGTTGTAATTATACCCCCATTTCCTAAAGAGTACTGAAGGGGTGAATTAATTTGTATGCGTAGAATACAACATAAAAACTGATATGCAATTAAAGAAATAATGCTTTCTCCTGACTAATTCAATCGTATTTTGTGAAAGAAAAAACATTTTAATTGAATAAAGTGTGATAATTTCTTTCTTATTTGTTGGAAAACAACACATAGACACATACATCGTGTTTCTAAATGATCTGAGCAATTTCAATTGATTATATGTTATTCATAAATAGACAATCTAAGGTATAATTTCACACATTTGTAGACTAATAGTTGAAGATCAAGTGACAATGGTTATTGTAAAATTACTTCATAAATGCGCAATGTGATCATCTGTCGTTTAGCAGTTTGTCTCTCAATGATTTGCACCACAGTGCTAATGTGATCTTGTAGTTGACGAACATTTTGGGGAAAAGCTGCATACAAAATCCTTTAAAAATCCTTACAGAAAATACATCGCACATTCTGAGGTGCGGTAACCTCATACCACATTTTAAAAAATCGGTCAATTGAAGGGTTTTTTACGATGCTTTCTTTTTCGGTAAAAGACGAAATTTTCAGCTTTTACTTGCCCATTTTCCCAAAAATACAGAAAATTCCACACTCTAACATAAAAATTATCTGAAATTTCTCTAATCTAGAGCTACATCTTTGCCGAATCACAAGGATGTTTCGACAACTGTGCTGCTTGTTAATTTTTCGCATTGGAAACTGATTTTTTTTCTCGTATGTCCCTCTTCATTCAAAACACAAAAAAATCGCAAACTGAAGCTCAAATTTTTCTGAAATTCTGCAGGCCAAACACGGAAATGTCTTCAAATAACACAAAAACAGACAAGCGAAAAAGGCAACTTGTTACGTTGACGAAGATTTTCGAAACTGCATCAAAACATGCTAAAACGAGTCTGGATGAAGTTCACGTGTAAAGAATAACAATAACTGATCACATTCATCTTTTGTGAATTAACGTTACGACAACCATTGCCACGTAATATTAGACTATTAGATTATATACACGTGCGAAATTAGATCTTATTTTGAGAATTTATAAATAAAATCCAATGAGTTGAAATCGTTTATATAATGTACCGGATGTTCATAAGTCCGTCCACATTTCAAAAATTTATAAAGAAATCGACTGTCATATCGGAATGTGGTTTGCACCATAAGACTTATCAAAGAGTGTGGCAAGAGAAAAAATAATTCAAATTCTTACCAACAGGTGGCATTATTAAGGTTTATGTTATTAAGGAACATAAATAATATTGATATTATACAGCATATATTTACTTGCACTTGAGAATATAAAGTGCAAATAAATACCTCTTTTATAATCTAAATATGTTTTGTCTTTGAATTATATAGAGTGTAATAGCGCCACCTCAAGGTAAAAATTTCTTTTGCCACAAATTTTTTTCTTATTGAGAAGCTTTAAAGTGCAAACCAAACTTCGATAGGACAATTTGTTACACTTTTATGAATTTTTGAAATATGAACGGATTTATGGTACACCCTGTATACACCCCCCCCCCCCACACACACACACACTTATATATATATATATCTTAGAAATGCCACTATTTGCCTTAAATAAAAATCCTGTTTCATTGACGGATCCTTACGATTAATTCTTTTAATGTAATAATAATAATACTGCTGGTATTCTTAACAAAATTTTCAAAGTGCAAATTTTCAAAATGCTTACGGTTTAAAGTATTATCATTTACACACCATAAAAGATTATTTTTCTATATAATCGTCTTTCAAATTAATATTAAATACATACTTTTCTTGTGTTTTTTTATAACATTTTATTCATCTTTTTTTTTTCTTTTTTTTTTTTTTGTCTCCCTGGTTACTTCTGTTCACAATCTGCTGAATAGTTGATTTTTCTCCCCCATGGAGTTAAATGGTGACCTTGTTTCTTATGTTATTTATGTATGGAGAGTTTTGTGAACTGATTTTGTCAGAATGCGAGAGCGATATATAAAGAAATATATATATAAATGTGTTTGTGTCTTAGGCGATTTCTAAAGAAACTTAAATATAATATAATAACGCTTGATGAATTAAGAACTGATTAACCTGTTAACTGGGTATGACGAAATATTTCGTCATAGACGAACTACTGCCGTAATATTTTGAAACCATTACTTCCACCAGTAAAATTTTAATAGAAATTTTCGTCTTATTAAAACGCCCTATTCATGCCCAATTACTGCCATGGATAAGGAAAAAGTTTCTATTCTTTTTTTTTATTAGTGGAAGTGTGCCTCGTTGGTAATCAGGTATATCTGTTGAACAAAAAGTTTATTACCTGGTTAAATGTAATACAGCTAAATAATAATTTAAAAAACCTTCATAATCAGAGGATGTATTGGATAATTTGCAATAATAATTCTGGTCTTAATTATGCTATGACTAAATAACTGTATCATGTTTGAATCATTTAACTAAATGCCAAATATTAACTTATTAGATCTTAATACATTCAAATTAATGCCTCAACTAGCAATCAGTTTAAATCACAAACATCAAAACTTTATAAAAAAAAATCATATAAAGCACCGAGTATATTTAAATTAAAATAATAAGCGCGAAAAGGATTCTCGGAACTTATTTCTAATAGATTTTAGATGGCATGCTTATAGGCTTAAGGGAAGATATGAAAGACATTGGACAAACACGAAATAATAATGGTAGCTATATAACACCACAATAATTCTATCATTCTCTTTTCTCAAAATAATCTGCCCAGCACTCCATATATTTTACGACTATTTACTTAACGATATAGTAACTGAGAGGTGAAAAAGAGTTCTATTTCCCAGAGGATTATTTTCTTTTGGTAATTGCTGTAGACTTAAGAAGGTCCAAAGAATTACCCTCATTTTCTTCAGAGCAATATGAGAAATTTTTTAATGTAGCATTTCTAAGTTTTGCAGGATAAAAATTCTGAAGGAAATAGAGTAAGTAAAAGTCAGAAAACTATTCACTAGTATTCAGTTGTATATGGATATATCAAAATCAAAAGTACATATAAAAAACAAACAATAATGTTGTTTACTATTATATTATTGTATACAATTTTACTGTAGCACAAGTCCTAATTTCGTTTTAAAATCTCGAATCTCTCCCCCTTTTGAAATCAGGAGTATCTGAAAATCTTTGTACAAGAACAAAGATATAGGCAATGAAATAAAATAAAGAAAAAGAAAAAATATTTAATTTAAACTAATCTATAATTTTTATTTAGATTTAATGAAAAATATATTTAACAATACTCTTTCAAGCAAATGGAAAATATTTTGTTATCTTCATTAAAAAGGAAAAAAAAAAGAAAAAAAGAAAAGGAAAAAGTTTTGACATTTTCTTTACTGTAATGAAAAAACGTATATGCAATGTACATATCATTGTTTGTTTTATACAGATTAAAAATATATATATATAAATACACTTTTCGAATACTTTGCGATTTAAGTTTGAGTTGAATATTCTGAACCTCCGAAAGACCGGCTTCATATTATTGTTTGATTTATGGTATCACATGTTATTTCGCGTATATGTCACATCCTTTTATAAAGGAAATATTTTGAGTTCTCTACTTCATATTTATATAATCATGTTTTTCCTAAGTATTTCTCGTAACTTATAAAAAATCGATTGCATTAATGTCTATTCGTACTTAAGCATGATAATAGACACACAGAATTTTTATTTTTTTTTTAAAAGGCAACTTTTTTTATTCATAATTTTTTAACGAAACAAAATCGTGATTTTTTTTTTTTAATATTTGAAGTTTACAGATTTTTGTGATTTATTTTTATATTATTTTATTATATTTATAGAACTTTCTTTGTGTTTTTGCCGCGCAATTTATATTTCTCTACTCTTGTAGCAATATAATAAAGGGTAAATTTTTTTGTAGTGGCTACATTTCAACCAATACTGGCAATACTGGCATGAAATATTGCACCAATATTAAAGTGTTTGCATTTTGCAAATGTTGGTGCATATATAAGAGATATTTAGTCATTTTATTGGCAATATTTCCAATTTAAAGCAAACATTTCTTCAATATTGTCATTTCATTGTCAATATTTCCAATTTAAAGCAAATATTTCTTCAATATTGTCATTTCATTGCAAGTATTTAAGTATTTACAATGCAAAGTAAGTATGTCTGTTACAGTAATATCTCATAATAAATATTTCAAATGCAAAGTCAATATTTAGTGAATATACGTATTTTAGTAGGCGTATTTCGATGAATGCAATATTAATGCAATATTGGACCCCTAATATGAACACCGTAACCGACATTGGTTTGCTACAAGAGTATAAATTCAAATATTTCTACAACTAAAAATGATTCTACTTTTCGTTTCAGTAAATAAAGAAACGTTTAAATAAAGGAAAATACAGTTTTCATTCTTTCTTCAGCAATACTCTACAGTTATTTTTCTTTTAAAATATGGCATCAATGTTATAAATGTATTTCATATTTTATTCAAAAGGTTTATCTCTGATAAAATAATGGAATGAACGCATGATTAATAATTTCGCAACTCTTTATATGCGCTGCTATGAAAGTAAACAATTCTTTTAAAAGTTTCCTAATAAAGTTTCTCTAATATTTATCTCAACGACTTTATTTGCATCCGTAAAAGAATATTAGAATTATATTCTCATTTTTCTCGGGGGAATTGGGACGAGATAATTATAATGTTTGTGACAGTCTCAAAAAGATTGTTTTCTTATAAAAACAACTGCATAAAGTAGGAAAGTATTTGAGATCCATAGAAATATGTTTACTGCAAGAGATAGTTATTAATAATTACCAAAACTTTTGACATAGAATGCGTGACCAAAATATTTAACATTGGTGATACAGTTTTAAGATGTCAATGAAGTACTTATTTATGTTTTTAAAAACACAGACATAAGTGTAAAAATTAAATAAATATAGGGTTAGCAAGAAATAAATTACCAAACATTGAAAGTGCTGTGGAGCATATTTTACTGCTTCGATTAAGACGAGATTAAAACTACAAATAGGTCAAATGACGTGCCTATCTTTCATTGAATAAAAAGGATACAAAAATGTCCCTATAGTACCACTCAAATAAATGTCTGATAGTCTTATACATTTTAATATCCACTATTCCTTGATATAATTGTTTAATATTCTACAATAAATGTTCAATATGCCATCAAACAACATGCTATAATCCCGAAATCATATTTTTGAGAGACAATGAAGACGAACATATTGAGCATTTATTGCTATCATATTAAACATTTGTTTGAAGGCATATAGGCCGTTTAAAATGCACAGGTTTACTGAACATTTCGACACCCAAAAGCAAACATGTGTTATGTCCATTTTCTGCGAATTTGATATTTTAGCAAAAGTGGAATCATTATCAAAGGTATAGTCAAGACCATAAGCTTTTCAAGTGCAGTTTGTAAAATCAAAATGTGAAAATCAGAAAAAGTGAAAAATGCTATGCTCCGAGAAATACAACTTCGTTAGTATTCTTGAGCTACACAGATTTCTACTAAAAATCTAAAGGAATATTATTCTTTGAAAATAGTGGTATTGGAAATTTAAAAAGAAAAGTCCTGTGGAAATCCTGTCCATCAGAAATTGAACATGTTTTGCTCTAAGCAGATACAGGCGATGGGCAAAATCTCAATCAACTTAACTTTTCTAATTTCTTTATATGGTAAATACTATTAGTAAAATCAGGGCCGGCGCAACCATCGGGCAAACTGTGCGGTTTCCTAGTGCTACGCGCCAATTGAAGTCTTGTTAGGGTATCCGAATGTCTATAAAATTTGAAATAACATTTTCTCTGTATAAAATAATAATATTTTTGCTTTAGATTTATTTTTCAATTTTTCTTCATTAGACAGAAAGAGAGTATTTACTTTATTATAGACAAAGTTGATATAATTTTCGGAGAATGTACAGATTTAATGATCTTGAAAGTAACCGTGAACGCAAAAAATAAATATTTGAAATATTGTATAGGATAGAAGAATTTGCGAAATTAAAATAAATTATGCACATTAAACGTGAAAGTACACTGTAAAAAAAAAATTGTAATTTTGACAGAAAAATGTTGTATTTTTGAAACTGTTGAGAAAAACTGTTTTAATGAAAAACATTTTTTTCTTGAAAAAAAATGTGGATTTTGTAATTTTTACAGAAAGAAACTGTTTTAATGAAAAGATACAGATACTTTCTGTAAATTAAACGGTTTTCCGCTGACGCCAAAATTGACAGATTTTTTCTGTCAATTTGAGAGGGTTTTTTTTTTTCTTTTACAGTGTAGTGGTATATTTCATACAATTCATTATCTTTATTAAATATTATTCTATGGTATAAACAATTTAAAAATAAATTGTATTTGTCCAATATTTCTGTATATGTTCGGCCCCAATAACGCTTTGTTAGGGTTCCGTGCGACGTTTCGCCGGCCCTGAGTAAGAATATCATTGACTTGAAATTCATTGAAAGCGATCATTGCTACATGTAAACAGACAGCACACGTTCCACCATTGAAAGGTTCAGAAAACATAAGAATCTCTACTTGCTTAAATTCTTTTAAAAATATTAAAACACGGGCGATTTTATTGTATTGTTACATAAGGCTCAGAAAACCAGAAGAGAAACTAAAAACAAAATATTAACTGAAAAATAGATGAAAATGCTTGTCATTCATTACGATTTTACAATATTATGTACCTTTTGTAGTTATATATATTCCTTTCGCACGTATGTCCTATGTTCAAACATTTTTTTTTTAATTTTCGTAAATTGTAGTCTATAATCTGCAGATCAAATAAACGTGTTCAAACCATAATTTTACTGAGTAAAATGTATGGTAATTTTCCATGTTACCCATTAAAAACTTCGGTTCGAAACATATTTCTTTGATCTGATAAATATAGGCTGGCAATGACGGTGAGCAATTTTATTATTATAAATAGCGTTAAACGGCTGCTTCTGGTTTTAAATCGCTTCTGGAGTATTGGAATATATATAATGAGCCTTAAAAAGGGAATATTACTTTTAATATTCTACTTACGAACATAGAAAACTTCATTGCTGATTTTCCACGAACTGTTTGAGTTTAACTATTTCCGAATATTAATATTTACCTTATTAATGATAGAAATTCGGAGATAGCATGTTGAAATGCTAAGCATGTACAAACTCTGTGTAACTATCACATGAAACATCCTAATCAGAATATCAAAATATTCACTGTCGGGTTTGCTTTTAAAACTATTTTAAAATTAAATATATTTTTTTGCGATTTACACTGTATTTACCGTACCTACTCAATGAAACACGTGTTTAATTTAAATATAAGCATATTCATTGTCAAGATTGCTATTAAAATTAAAGCTATTTTCGTGACTAATAAGATAATATATTTAATTCATTCAAAATGAAAAATAATACTTCTATTTATACAATTCTATCCTTTTGGGTTATTATTATTATCTTTTATGCGAAGAAAAGCAAATATTCTTAAACTCGAAGATAATTTACGTTTTTATTTGTTGCGCTTACAAGGAACTCTACACCGCTAAAATTGTGTTTGTATCTTTCGGAATAATTTTTATTGTATTATCAAGCCATTTTTTAGTTCGAGTTGGACGTATGGTGTCATTGCGATAATAAAATAAATAAAAATAATTTCATATGCAACCAGAAAAAATACCACAGAAATATATTTAAATAAATTATATTAGAATAAAAAGTAATATGCGGTCTAGTTTTTCCTATCTTATTAAAACATACGTAATGCTTTGCCTTACGTCAAATTAAACATAATAACCTATACACTAATACTGCTAGTACCGCAGTAGTGTATTTTCGCTAAAAACATACATAAATAAATATGAAATAAACCTATATATATATATATTTTTTTTTTTTAAATCTAATAAAAGTTGGGCGTTAGACCTTTTTTTTTTAAATAAATGGTAAAAAATTAGCTTAACCTGGTATTAATTTTATGTTCAACAGCAAATGGAAATCTGTTTCTTCGTTGACATATTTTAATTTAGCGCCAAATCTTTTGGTTAATCTGCTTTTTAACACTTTTCAACGTAGTTGAAAAGTGTTTATTATTTTACTTTGTCGGTCTGCTGTCTGTCCGTACTCTAACTCTCGTAAATATACTCGGATTGTCATGTAATTAATATATGTTATTTATGCATAGTGTGGCATGTTTTCTATTGAAAATAAAGTGTGTATCACTTATAATTCGTTTACAGGGATACCCAATTTTAGGCTTATATGTGACATGTATAAATATCTGTAACTAACATATCGATGTATAAAAGAATGCGAGTACATTTCCATCTATTTGCTGAAATTGCTGAATGTGAATTTTTAACTGTGTTAGGTTTTCTAGCCAAACTAAATTTTAGCATGCTGTGTAGAATATATACAAATCTATAGATCGTATACAGTTGTGCACAAAAGAATCCATGTACATTTCTGGCTATGGACGGTAATTGCTTAAATCTGGTTTTAAAATATCTTATGCGTTTCTAAATTATTTATTTAGGCATTTTCTTTACATTATTAACCCTTTTGAGGGCAAGCACGTGGTCTGAAAATACTAAATTTTGCGATGTACTATATATGCGATGCGTACTATTATGCGATGTAATTTTGCGACACTAGTAATTTTAAACAATGAATTTTTACCTTCTCAATCTTCAAAAAATCATAATAAATATTTCTATTTAACAATACTGGTGGCAAACTTATATATTAAACAGTGATATGTATTATATACCGGTGCCCCTCAACGGGTTAATCAGTTCAGTTTTGTTAAGGCGGTATTAATAAAAAAAATTCCATATTTTCAGACTCATTTTTAAAAGTAAAAACATGAAACTTGGCGGCGTGATTTATGAAGAGATTTATAAGGGATCTGTGTTTTTATTTTTCGTTTCAATTAATTAGAAATTGATTTACAAACAATTATTTTCACAGTACGATTTTTTTTTTTTTTGTTTCCAGCGCTATCGTTTCGAGAAATTCAGTTCAAAATGTCCACTTTGACAGCATTTTTTTTAAATATATTCACCTTTTATCAAAAAATAGACTAATTTCGGACATTATAATGTTTCTTAATAAGAGAATCTGCCAATTGGATACATTTTAGAGCAAAAATGAATTTAAAAAATGTGTCTCAAAATAAGCAGTTTGGATTTGAATACACCCAGTATTATGGAAGTGTTGGAAAGTGCTTCAAAATCTATGCTTGACGCACAATTTTTCTTTCTTGTTATTTTTTATCATTTGCTCTGTGCAACTAATTGACAATTGTAGTAATTTTACTGTAGCTACTTTACATTATTGTAGAAAACAGTTCGTTGTTATGGAAGATTTTTTAAAAAAATCATCATTAAATTTTAAAGTCACTAAATTGAGCTGCGTTTTCAATGAAGCTTTATTCGAAAGTACACTTTTTTTTTCCCTATTCGATGATGTTAAAATTGAAATCATGCGATGCATACAAGTAATGCAAAAGGGATTGGAAGAAAAAGAAAAGAAAAGAAAGAAGCCAGTTTTTGATAACCGTTTAAAAGATCTACATATCTGATAAAAAAAAAAGTCCATAGTGAAAGAAAAAACAGTTTGTAGCCAACAAGACAAAAGTTTTTCAAAACATATATTATGTAATTTTTTTTTTTAGAAAACAGCATAATGTTTTTCATTTAGACTAAAATTTTCATTATATTTTAATAAAAATTTGTCTTATAAATTGTTCAAGATTTATGTTTATGGTAAACCCATATTCTGTTTAAAAATATCTAGCTAATCTAGCAATGGCAGGCAATGTTTAGTTTCTACAGAAATTAAAACTTATGCTCCGAAATAAACCTGTCAAAAGCTTTAAATTTTGCACAAATATTCAGATTTCAGATAAAACTGTATAACAAGATCTGAAGTGAAACGACAAACTGTAATCGATTAACTGTCTTTTCGCTTGACATTTTACCGATAATTTCGCGTGAGCCTTAAAGGGAAAAAATTTCTTCTGTCTAAATGTTTCCGCAGGGAGAAATTCCCTTTATAAGTGATAATCACACGTGTCACCAGGTGCGGCGATTAAAAAGATGATTTTTTTTTTCTAATTTTCTGAACAAATATTTTGAGAAGAAATTGAAGTGTGAAAGAAGTTTTTTCGAAGACTTAGTAACAGGATTGAAGTAATGGAGTAATTTTGAGACTGAATGATATTAACAAGAGAAGAGTTTTCTAGTATGTTTCAAAATAAAGCTTCTTTTTCTTTTTCGTTTTTAAGTCCAAAATTTTGTTCTTCAATTGGGAATATCCATAAAAGAAAAAAAAAGCGAAAGTTTTCTTAATGATGACTAAAAAACGAACTACAGGGTGTCACAGGTGGATATCTTTTTAGTATCTTTCCTACCACTATTTTTCAAAAATAGTCTGCGTGATGGTAGTTTACTAGAAATTTACTAAGATTATTCTTTAAAAATAGTAGTAGAAAAGATATTTTAAAAATTCGCCTGTGGAAAACCTGCTAGTAAAAAAGCCAATGCTGATTTCATTGGTTTTATTGGACTACAATAACATGCCAATATTACATTTATCCGAAATCAAATACCAATATTGGTTAAATATGGGATTTACATTTGCAACATTTGCCATGAAATACCGCTATTGAAGTTATATCGATTTTACATTGGAAAGTTTGGCAATAGAATATTGATGCATGTATGAATTAATTAAAATCTAACTTTTAATAAATAAATTCAATTCGAAGCTAACACTATATTTAATTCAAAATATTTGCCTTTTGTAATCGCAAAAGTCTGCTGATAAATAAAGTAAAGAATTACTCTCTAAAATTTGTGGTATATCTCATTCTAAATATGAGAATTAAAAACATACTACCAAAAGAAAAGTTCGTGCAGTGTACGATTAATATTTCCCGAGATATAGCCAACATAAACAGTATAGTTTTATTATTATGTTGCTGGATCCAATATTATTTAACCTGGAATATCTCTTAGAGAAAAAATTCTTAATTTCAGATTTTAGTACTTTTTTTTTTTAAATTGTTAATATAGCAAGAATTTTAGCATAAGTAGGAATATATCTGAAGGTATTTTATATCTAAAAAGATGAGATTTTAAACTCTACTCTTGAGTGGCTTTCGGCAATTAATTATTTCTCGTCTACAAATATTGCTTTAAAAGTATTTTTGCTCTGATATTTAACAATTCAGTCAGAATCAAATCAAATAATTTCAGAATACGCAAGAATTTTAAAATTTTCAAATAAATAATTCATTTTTATCTGATTTAAATATGACGCAAACTAAAGAAGATTTCCATTACTTTTTTTTTTTTTTTTTTTTTTTGGGGGGGGGGGGGAGTAAGAGCTGTGCGCAGATCATTTAATTATTTTCAACCGTAAGATACTAATAATCTAAATGACAAACACTAATTGGGCTAAATAGTTTTTTTAAATGTTATTGTTTTTTTTTTTTTTTTTTTTTTTTTTTTTTTTTTTTAAGAATTATTAGATTTTTTACATTATTAATCTTAAATTTAATTTATGTTTTGAATATCTTTTTTTTTTTTTTCTTAAAAATAATTATATTCATTTTATTTTAAAATACAATAAAAACTTTATTTTCAGAAACCAAACAAGACAGCTAGATATTGACTTAAAATTAGACTCAAAGAAAAGTGATCAAAGAACAAGCCGAACAAATTTTGAAAGTTTTTCTATTACGTTAAATTTTGTGTGATTTATATGCTGTCCGCACGGCATTTTAATTCTGAAACTATACCACAATCTACATTATTTTTAAAGCTCGCTTAATGCTATTGTTAGAAGAAGTGTGTAAATGCTTTAACACGTCTAATGACAACAATAGCTTTAAATAGTAAAAAAAAAAAAAAAAAAATTATAAATTACTTTCTATCAATCACTACAATTCATGGATAACTGAAATATTAAAATATGAAAATTATGATAAAATTGAAAGTGTTAATAATTTTGGTCATAAATGTAAGAATAGCAAAATCCATTTAACGAAATTTTATCTGCTTTATTCATCTGGTGATTATACAATAAAAGTAATGATTCTTTGGTGAGATAATTGGAAAAAAAAGTATATTATTTATTTATTTATTATTACAGTATATTTTTTTACTTCAAATTGCAGGCCCATTTTCAAGCGATATAATAAAATTTAAAACTCTTGAAAGCTTCACTCACAGAATTTTAATTTTAAAATCATGGCGCAATCGTATATTTAAAAAAAATTCTTAATATTATTACTATCAGAAATATATATTTTTCGGAAAATATTAAATAGTAGATAGTAATAAAATACTTTCTACCAACTGCTACGATTTATGAATAACTCAAACATTAAATTATGAAAAATATATTAAAATTGAAAGCATTATTAATTTTAGGAATAAATGTAGGAATAAAAAAAAGTACTTAAAGGAAATTTTCTCTGCTTTATTCACCTGCTGTTTATACAATAAAAGAAAACGATTCTTTGGTAAGGTAATCCAAAAAGGAAAAAAAAAAGGAAAATCTTTTTCTTCATACCTGTAAATAGCAGGTCCATTTTCAAGCGATATAATCCAATTAAAAGCTCTTGAATACTTACCTAAAATAAAAAAGAAATAAAGAAGGTTAGATAAACAGAAGTTATTCATCGTAAAAGGAAAGCTAGCATTTTTCTAAGTGTAATAGAATCTAAGTATACATTTTTTTTTATCTTTATGCTATTCTTAAAATGCATTCTAAGAACGACAATGTTAAAACGAAAAAAAGCCATAAAAAAGGGTTTTGTTTACAGAAGATTGCATGGTGTTGAACATCTGTGACAGGAAAAAGAAACATCTTTAATCCACGAAGTATAAGATAACATAATTTCATTATATAATTAAAGTTTGTAATATTCCGGAAAAAACCCTTTTGCGTAAAATAGTTCTTGTTTCTTGATTAAAAATACAATTATCTCATCCATTATCGAATATATGCACGATTTTTGTAAATAAGATGCTAAATTGTCATATCGTTTGTTGAATTCCAAGATTTTATGTTTGTCAAGTTGTAATGTTTCACAAATAAATCATTTTTCATCATATATCATACTCATTTAAATGAAAGTAATTGAGATTTAAATTGAAGTAAAATGCAAAAAGTAAATTTACACCACAGAGCCTTCATTTACTACTGTATGTTAATCAACGTCTAAGAAGCTCTGTCTCATTGGTTACATTTCGATTATTTAAAGTTTTTTTTATTGATGTCTGGCTAATTTGATTTAGAATACATTTATTGAGAGCATAATGAGATACGGGTAATAAAATTTGATGTCACAAGCAATTTAGACGATAGCAAACAAGGGGTTAATATGAAACTTCCCACTATCGCCATGATAGTATTTAAAAATTGTAGATATAAAAAATATATTCTTTTAAAGACGAACTCGCCTAATGTGCGCCAAGTTTTACAATGTGGTTTGACATAGTTTGGACAAAAACTTCGAATCTGAGCAGGCGCCTTGTGTTTTCTAGTCAAATTTTCTAATCGTCTCTATTGGACAATTACCCTGCTTGATTTTATTAATAACAGATGCTTGTAACACACAATTACAGGATTTTAATTTTAATTTATTATTTTTATTATTATTTTTACGGTATAAGCTTAGTTTTAGCAGTATTTGAAATAAAAACAAATAAAAAAGCCAATTTTAGAAATGTACTGAAAAAAAATGTGTTTTTATCCAAAATTTGGAGGTCAAAATAAAAATCTTAAAGGTATGAGGTGCTGCTAATAATATAACAAAATAAACCACAATGACTATTGTAAGAAAGAAAATCCATAGGCATTCATTACAAATTAATCAATATTATGAATGTAATTAAAATTCCAAAACTCTCGTCCTACTCTCTTATAAAAGTACTATTGTATGTGACCATACCATAGTATCTTATCCAAATTTTTAATTATTAAAACATTGACGTTACGTTATTAATTCGATTTCATTAGGCTATACAATGAAGTGCATCTATTCGTATGAAGAACCAGAAATTTTTATGTTAAGGTGCAGAAACGTATAAAATAATTATGTCTAAATGAGAAATCGCTATTAATTCCGACATGATTTTTTTGAAAAAGTGGATGAAATGCATGGTACCGATTTTTAAGTTACTATACAAATGTAAAAATAAATAAAAAAATAAATGATTTGTATTAAAACTATTAAACTAAAACATTTGGCTCATTTATGACACAAATGTGTTTGTGCCATATATATATATAATTTACCTTCAGTTTTAATCTTTAAATATTTTTTAAAATAATTATTTAAATATATTATGCAATTATTAATAATTTAAAGTAAAATTATACATTATACAATACTTGAAATTAAACTTAATTATATTGATTAAATAGAAACTGTCAAAATTAAAGAGGTATTTAATGTTTTATATCATTTGTTAGCAGTTCAGTGGAATGAGAAAAACACAGCACTTTCATAGAATCTAAAAGTGGCCGTGATTAAACTGGCAGTACTCACCGTGCTCTGTAGATCTGATTGCAAGAATGGAACCAAATTTTGTAGGATGCTTAAACAAGATGCTGGACGAAGGATTCCGAGAAAAAAAACAGCGCCACATCTTTCCCTAGTTGTAACTTTTCGAACTAATTTTACCCTGGAATCCTTCGTCCTCCGTCCTCCGGGATTCCGCAAAAAAAAAAAACAGCGCCACATCTCTCCCTAGTTGTAACTTTTCGAACTAATTTTACCCTGGAATCCTTCGTCCTCCGTCTTCTTTAATCATCCTACAAAATTTGGCTCCATTCTCGCAATTAGATCACGCTACAAAACGTGCTGAGAACTGTCAGTTTAATTATATTTTGTTAGCCGTTCAGTATAATGAGAAAAACTAACACAGCACTTTCATAGGATCTAAAGATGGCCGTAATTAAATTGCCAGTACTCAACGTGTTCTATAAATCTAATTGCAAGAATGGAGCCAAAATTTGTAGGATAATTAAACGAGATGCTGGACGAAGGATTCCGCGAAAAAAACAGTGCCATATATCCACTAGCTGTGACTTTTGGAAATAATTTTATCCTGGAATCCTTCGTCCCCTTTCTTGTTTAATCACCCTACAACATTTGGCTAAATTCTCGCAATTAGATCGCGCTACAGAACATACTGAGTGCTTTTTGTATAATTATGTCCCATTGAATATCGAGAGCCGCAGTTCACATCATATCGGAAGCCACCCAATTTTTGGCTTAACATACATGAAAAGATCCTACATTTTCACATCTCTAAGTAAACAGAGGTTATCTGCTTTTTATCAGGTTTAAACCATTATTCTGAAGAAATTAGTTTCAAATGGAAAAACCGTATTATCATATAGAATTTTAAAGAATTTAACTTTTCTTCTATTTTACTGTTTAAGACTGTGTTTCCAAATCGATGTTTCTTGGAATGTCATAAGGAAGGGATACATAAACAATGAAGGCAAAGCTAAAAAAATACCGTAATTTTTGGTATAACCGCAGCTCAAATAAATCGGTTCCGAACCAGAAATTTTATTTATTAAATTAAAACAAGTAAGTAAAAGTAGTGCGTGCTTTCATCTGTCGGTGTGGCGCGGAGCGACCAGGTACTGCAAAAGATTGTTTCGCCAATGACCAATGACCAGTTACATTTTATTTAAAAAAAATTCTTGTTCAAAGCCGATTTATTTGAGCCGCAAGTTATATACCAGAAATTACGGTATATAGAAATAAGATATTAACAAATAAGAGTACATAGAATATTGACATTATTTCAAGAAACCCTCAAGTTCGAACAGTAGTAGTGTGGTGTGAGCAGGTAGACTTGCTTGCAATAAAATAAATAGCAAACCAAAAATTTTCAACTGTTCTTTAAATCATTCGACCTAATGTCGAATCTATTTTTTAAACAGCGGGATTTAAGAAAAAATAAGAGGCTTCAAATAAGTCCAGGGAGTTGCAATAGGACTAAATTCCATTGTTTTATTATTATATTTCCCCCAACTAATTAAAACTTTACATTTATCATCCAATCATTTAAGCCACAAATCATCTAACCATTTATTAAATCCAAGTCGAATGCTGAGTAGCAGTATTAAATAAGAATGTAAATCTTAGAGCCAAAGCTGACGATTTAAATTCATTTTTGTTGGTTACAATAAAACTTTATATGTGTTACTCAGTCATATGAAAAAGTCATCATGCATTATTTGCCAAATGACTTTTTAAAGATATGTAAAAAATTAGAAGGTAATCCATAGAATAAAAGTCTAACATTTAAACTGGGAAAAATATTTTTTTTTTTATAAATTATTTTCCCACTCCTCCCTATCTGTAGGTATTTACAGCTGTTTATAGCTTGCTACCTTATTTCCCATCAAATTTAGTTCATTTTAAAGTCAATATAAATATAATAGAGTTTTCACTAACAAAAGATTGTGAAAAATATGAAAATATGAAAAATATATAAATTATGAAAATAAACAAACAAAAGATAAATTAATCGAAGATTTAATAAATCTAAAATGTAAATTTAATCATAAAGCAAGTCTTAAGCTAATTTACTCAATATTGGTTTTTTCTCTTCGACGATTCATCGACTAATTTAAGAAAATAAGTGAAAGAAGTGCATTTTTTCTTAAGAGTTTTATTTTCTCAATATATATCCTTGCTATTATAACCATATCTTTATTAGCAAAGTCCAAAGAAGAAAAAAGGCAGACCGTTAAATTAAAAGAGGCATAATAATTTAATTAAAGATTTTTTTGAAACTACTTGAGTAACGTAATGGCCGAGAAAGCTGAAAAAAAAAACTTTTTTTAATTCCATGCCTTTTATTCGTATCATCCATGGTGAAAGTAATTACTGTATGTTTTTGGGGTTTTTTTTCCTTTTAATTAACGCGTACTTATTACATTGAAAATTCTGGCAACAAGTTGAATATTTCATCTCTCTCTTTTTTCCTTTCTTTTCTTTTTTTTTTTTTTTTTTTTTACATAGAAAAATGTTTTTAAATGATCACTAATTTCAGCTGAGTTTTGATATGATTCGTAATTAATTGCATGTTCAAAAATATTATTGTTCTTTATGGACGTTTTGTCTTTAAAGTTTTTTTAAACGCACAAAATAGAACAGAAACAATCTATTTTTTTTCCCTACACATAATGAATTTGCTACACAAAATAAATAATGAAATAAAAACAAAAATAAACAACTGAAAAACAGCACTACAACAAATTGTACATTACAAAACATATTTGTATAATAAAATTTATTATTGGTGCAACTTTTGAGCTTGTAGCGACTCTTTTGATTCGTTAGCTTAGAAAGTAGTCATTGACACAAAAGTTGTACAATAACTTTAATTTATTTAAAACAATAAGTAAAGGTGGATGGCAGCGGAGCGTACAGTTTTAAATTAACGATGATCAAATTATACGCTTGAGCACAAAAATAATGAGAGGGAGAATGCTATCCCCAAGAAATTCACTAAATTCTAACACTAGTGACAAACATGATGGCTGGCTACTCTGATCGTTCACAGAAACCTGAAGAAAGATTACTTACGATAAAAATGCCCCTAGGAACTTTGTAAAACCACTCTATAAAATGCCACTTTAAAAATATTACAATATAACTATCGAGGGAACTTCGTGGATTCTAATATCTTATTTTGAAACACCAAATTGTAACACCTTACCACGCTGTCCAACTCTCAACTGAAGATTCTATTTCAAAACACAGCTCACTGGAAAGTTCAGCACGTAGGAGGCTGGAAGATCCTCAAACCTAGCCTTGATTTTAACAATGGGCGAGATGCAGCAAAATCTGCTGGAACTACAGTTGCAAAGACTAGAAAATATCCGGTTTAAACCTGGGAATAAACCGGTTTTTTGAAACTCTAGCTGGGCTGGGACTAACTTCTACCGCGGTATTTATGCCATCCAGACAACTGCATATACCTATTAACGTATCATTACACTAAGTAATCGTGAAAACCAGATTCCTGACGATTCAGGCACACTTTTCGAAAATTAAAGGACGACGGAATACGCGACTCTTTCACTCACAAAGATTTTAATTTGGACAACACGACAACACACTAGGCTGCCTTCATCAGAGAGTAGCTAGGTACTTATGCTAGAAGCTATCTTCCTACACTGTTAAAAATTTCGAGCTAGATTGAACAAAATTTTAGGGTTGTGGTGCCTGCGTTCATAAAAGGGAGCAAATTTGTATCATTATTACGTACTTTAGATGAACGTTATAATATGGTACAATAATTTTGTTTTAGGTTGAACCAAAAGATTGTGTAGTTTGAACCTTAAGATTGTGTAGGTTGAACCATCAAATGGTAAAATGTTGAAGAATAAACTTGCAACATATTGAAGGATAAAGTAGCTAGGACTATCCTTTGCAAACAAGGTTTAATAACGTCGGTTGTAGGGGAATCCGACACACTACAAACACCCAAACCCGAACTTGGATTCAGACCTGATTCTTGTAGCCAGCGTTCTAGCCACTAAACAAGCAGGTGGATGTCCTCGAGCTCTATAGCAGCATGTTAAGAATGCATGGAACTATTTGCTTTGATTAGTTGTTTAGTAGATCCTTCTTTTGATAAAAGTTGACATAACTTGACTTAATAAGAACTATTTAATAAGTTGTGATTCTTATCACAAGGAAGAAATATAGATAAAATGATTAAACTACGTACATGTGTAATAAGAGTTATTTTCGAGCATTTCAAATTACATTATCTTTTTTATTTCACTTTATATTTATTTTAGTTTTAGTAATTTAAATCGAATAATTTCTACCTGCAGTATAAAACACATTTCAAATTATTCGCTTTCTTCTCATTAGCAATAAATAAATAATCTAAAAAGCATTCTTCAAAAGATTTTGAAATATCGTTCTTCAATTTAAATTCATTTACCATAAAAAAAATAATTTAAAAAATCTTTAAAATGAAATTATCGTTCGATTGAGATTAATTTACAGTGGAATAAGTAGTTTTCAGAATTATTTAACTGTCACCCCTCGATTCAACTTAAATTCCTTCAACTTGATAAGATGTATTAAGTCTTATTAATTGTAAGATTATGTAATATACTATTTATTAACAAGCTGTATTAATAAAAAAAGCAAAAGTTCTTGCCTAAAGAAAAAAAAGGAGACAACATTATTTCACTACATTGTAGGAACATATAGGAAGGATATAGTATGTCAACCATAAATTTTTAAATTTTTGTCAACATATATTTTCAACTATAACATTGTACACCAGTTTAAAAAAAAAAAGAAATTTGTAAATGTCACCACGGTTTATCCAAAACTTCAAATTTATTAATTAAAACCTTAATTTTTAGAAGCTGGATAGCTTTAGAACAAATTCAACGAATATCGGGTTATATTTCAGTTATCTATTTTATATAACATCATATATATATATACATATATTTGACACTTTAGTCAAAACAGAAAAACTTTATTTCTAATTATTATCATTATTTAAAGTTTGTTCTTAGAGATAATTCTCTTTACCATGGTACACAATAATTTTATATTCAGCCCTCTACTAGATGGCATTTTTATAAGACAACAGTCTTAAATGGTACAGTTCCACATGTTTAATGTTCTTTCAAGCACTAACGTATATTTTTGATTTACTATGTAAGTACGTCTTCATTCTGTTCCTCTTGTTCCAAAATTTGAGTTTCTGTATTTACTATGTGTCATTACAAAGGTTTATTATTGCTAAAATATTTTTTTTAATTAACTTTGTTGAATGAAATACAAAATAGGTTTAGAACTGTTTTCAGAACAAATATAACCTAAGCCTTCAATTTTTATAGTTTAGCTCCAAAAGGGCTGAACGTTAAAAATGTCATAACCGTGGCCATTACCAAGGTGTGTTAAATTTATGGTTTCATGGACAACGGTAACGAAAATTTTAGCTACTTTTAAAAACTAATTACTATTCCTTAGCCATTACTTAATTATGTGAAGTAAATTGAGCTTAAAATCGGATATTAAAAAAATGACATGTAATATTTTTTCCTAAATCTAAACTTTACAATTATCTGAGAATGAATCTTATACGTTTTAATTCCCATTATCAATGAATAAAAAAATTAAAAGAGAAATTTTCATAAGATTTTGTACTTTTGTTCTTTGATTCAGTTTAATTTACTGGGAAAAAGCACTTATCAAAATGTTTGACTATTATCTTTAGTTTCAAATTAAGCTACTTTGTCTTAATAAGATACTCAACCAACGTAAGAGACAATCCGCTACACTATTTCGGCTGTTTTTCAGCCTATCTTGGTCACATAGAAGTTCCACAATTGGTGGAAACTAGCCTATTTTGATCACCTGACAGCCAAGAAGAGCACCAGTATGGCGCTCTGTCTCTCTTTCATAAGCTGCGTATAAGATGTATCCAATAAAAAAGTACTAATTCGTGTCTGAAGAAGAAAAATATATAATATTATTACACTACATATGTAGTAACATTTGGAGACCTTAATTCATTTCATATTACATTATAATTTTTGTTTATTTTCTATTTATTACGTCAAAAAATAAATCCCAGCTAAATTTTGAAAAATCTTTAACCCTGCACGAGTTTTTCTTTTGAAAGTATGTTTTTTTCTATTATTATTTATTTATATTTAGAGTTGGATACCAGAAATTTTAAAGAATTTTTTTTTAAATTATTTATTAGTAATTTTTTGCTATTACTTAAGATGAATATTTTTACAGAATTATAGTGATCGCTTGAAAAATCTTTAATCCTGCACGAGTTTTTCTTTTGAAAGTATGTTTTTTTCTATTATTATTTATTTATATTTAGAGACGGATACCAGAAATTTTAAAGAATTTTTTAAAATTATTTATTAGTAATTTTTTGCTATTACATGAGATGAATATCTTTATAGAATTATAGTGGTCGCATGACACTGTATTTATTTACTAAGATAAAATTTTAATTGATTCATAAATGCATAGCTGCAAACTTTTACGCTTTTTTCCTATCACTAAAATTTGGTAGTAAATTGTATCTTATTACATCGACAAAATTGTGTGATTACGTAAGGAAAAAATTTCTATTAAATTTTAGTGGTAACAAAAAAGCGTAAAAGTTGGCAGCTATGTAAATGCGTCACTGCGCAATGTAGGGTTAAATTATTTGCTTTCTTCCCATATGCAATAAATTAATAGTTGAAAATAAAATAAAAAACACTTGGCTTTCATCCTTCGACTGAGGATAATTTACCTTAGAAAAAACACTTTTCAAAATATTTTGACTGTTGTCTTTCGATCCATATTTAGTTACCTTGAGTTAATAAGATGTATTTATTATAAAAAGTAACCTAGTGTTCTGAAGAAGCAAAATAGATGACACGATTATACTAAGTTAGTTTATTGTAACATAGGTTCCTTTTACGCATTCGAAATTATATTATCTTTTTATTCCATTTTCTATTTATTAGGTAAAACCAATAACTCCGAGCTAAAATATGAAAATTCTTTAAATTATTCGCTTTCTTCCCATTAGCAATAAATAAATAATCGAAAAACAAAAAACACTTTTCAAAAGATTTCAGCTATCATTCCTCGATTTAAATCGATTAAAGTTCGAGAAATGCATCCGGAAAGAAAAATGAAAATCGATATTTTATAACGTGCATTTATTTTTAGGTAAACAAAATCAAATTGAAAAGGCAAAAGGGAACAAGTATTGTTTCATATCGGATTTTTCAGAGGAAGAAAGAGTCCACAAAAAATGTATTCGATGAGAAAAAAAATTAAAGAAACAAACAAAAACGAAAGAAAATTCGATAAAAATCAGAACACAGACCGAAAATTGAATGTTACAGTAGTTGCGAGTACCGTGGAAAATGCGTTCTTCTTCCGCTATTCCCTTTTTTGAACGTTTTCCATTTTTTTATTCCATTTTCTTCTGATAAAATGCTTGAAATCCTCCTCCCCACTTCTCTGTCCTTTTTATCGATTGAAAAAAATTTGCAAAAATATGGTTCAGCAAATGGGGGAACAAAATGTACTTTTCAGATTTATAACCCTGACTACACATACTCAAGGAGAAGGAAAATAGTAAAATAAAATAAAATTAAAAAATAACATATTTGGGAATAAAAAAAATACGAATTATAAGAGAGGAAAAAAAAAAGCCAAAGAAAAGGAATTAGAAACTGTATCCACTTCCATTTCACGTGATTAAAAATATGCCAAATGAAATGAAAGATAATTTAGAAATTCGAATAAAATATTTCTGAATTACGAAAAGATTCTTATATTTAGATGATGTAAGACTTATTTCAACATAAATCCTTGAAAATTTATTGTGGTGCTCTAGCGAATTTATAAATTATTCCAATTTCAATTTGTACGTTTAAGAGTATAATTTGATGCTGTTTTTACCGTCATATTATTTTGCTATAAAGCTGATTTGAATTTATGTGTGAATAAATACATGAAGGGAAAATGCTTTATTTATTTAAGAAATCCATTTTGGGAATAGGAAGAAAAATGTTTTTAGCTACGATATATTCCGTTCTCATAAATCAACGGAAAATATATATTTTAAATATTTTAGGTAATTTAAAATAGTTTGCTATTAGGCTTGTGATTGAAAGGAATAGTTTTACTTTTTTAATCGAGGAACCAATTTGAAATATCATTTCTGTCAATAGTAATATCGATTTCAGAAAATTTAAATAGATTCTTACGAAGTTTTCCATTTAAAAGAAAGGGTTTTTTTCCTAATATATACTTTTTTTTAAATCTAGAAACAAATTTGAAATACCCGTTCTATTAATAAGCGTTTGCGAAAACATTAGAACGTAAAATCTTTTGTCAATTTTGAGACATAAACTATATCAATATCGTATAGACATAGGCTATAAGATACTAATATTTCAGGACCATGTATCAGAATTTGAAAAATCAAGTAAAATATGTATCTTCTAAAAAATGTTTAATGCATAAAAAAAATCCACAGTAAAAATTAAGTAATTAATGTTTCTAATTTTAACTATAAAAATACAGAAACAATATGAACTATAATATTGTATAGATTATTAATTGCTAAAAGGCGTTAAATAAAAAAGTTTTATATACAGTTTGTAGGGGAAGGTGGCCTAAAATGATTCTAACGGGCAAAACGATCCACATATGATTTCTTCCAGACAGGTCGCGCAATCTACAGGGTAACATATAAACAAGTTGCGGTAAGTGAAGAAGAAACAATTTCGATGTTCAAGCGATCGCAGTATTACGCGTCTGAATAGAATTCTTTGAAAAACTGTGTTTTATAACATCTGTTGTAAGGTAGGCGCTAACTTTGATATTTATTTAGATATACAGTCTTTCGTGTACAGAAATATGACTTGGTTTACTTAATGGAGTGTGTTTTTAGATGTGAATTACACTTATGTATTGTCATAATTATTTTATATCTTTTATTTTACCGATTAAAAAAAATGCAATTATTTTTAAATAAAGGATCATTCTGCCCAATGGTGAGGGTAAAATGATCCTTTGAATACTTTTCAAAAAATCTTTTTTTTTTTCATTACTCAATGTGGGTTTAAAATATTATTAAAATATGTTTATAATGCAAAATATAGTGTAAAACATAGTAGCAAAGGGACAAAGTTTTATTTAAACAGTTATATTAATTTACACAAGTTTTTCCCTTAAGGGGATCATTTTAGGCCACCTTCCCCTATATTTATATAGTTTACTGTGTTATTTAACACCTTTTAGCAATTAATAAATTAGACAGTTTGTATATAAAACTGATTTACCGTGTTATTTACTGTTTCTTTTTTTTTTACGTCTTTTAGCAATTAATGAAGTATGACAGATTGTATATAAAGCTACTGTTTTATTTAACACCTTTTAGCAATTAATAAAGTATATTTTCTCTGGTTGTTCGAATTTGTTACATAATTGGGTATGTTAATAGAAATATTTTCATGTCATTCTGTCAAATTTTTCATCTGTACTTTATGTATTATTTCAATAGGTACCACTTTTTTTGCAGGAATATTCTTCATTCATCCTCAAGAGACAATATGCAAGTACACATGAAGTAAACATGTTTTATGAAGTGGTAACATTTGCCAATCGCAGACATACTCAACCTGCAGCTAACCGACCTGTTATGCGCGGCGCGAGACATACAATCAGTAATTTATATTTATAAAAATTTGAGATACGCATAAAATGTATTTAAGACCTGTATTATTCTTTTATATTTTCTATATAAAGACAAAATCTGCCCTGATACTTATAAAAAATTTTTAATTGTGTTAAACCATTCTAAATGGCTTTTGCTTTGTCTACATTTCTTTCTACATGTTGTCCTATTGTTTATAATTTAAATCTATATTGATATTGTTATATATTCATTACACATTAATTATACATATTTTAAATAATTATTATATAGGATATATATATTTTTTAATATGTATTATATATTATTATATAATTTATTGTATTATTATATATATTATTCTATATATTATTATACATTATATTATTATATATTATTTATTATATATAAATTATTTTATATATTATTATACATTATATTATTATATATTATTTATTATATATATTATTTTATGTATTATTATACATTATATTATTATATATTATGTATTTCCATTTAATTACATATATATATATATTGTAAATGTAATCCTTTTGTACATATTTTCCTATTTGTAAATATTGTAATATATACCGTGCTGTACATATCTTTTAATCTTCAACAGTCATCAAATATTATTTAAAGTTAACTAAATTTATATTATATATTTTACATTTTAAGAAGATAAAACACTTTTACATTGAACAAAAGTCATATATATATATATATATATTAATCTGATATATATATATGTATTTTTTAAACTTTGAAATTCTGAATGAATATATTATTATGTTTTATACTCATCATATAGCAAACACTCGTTACATTCTTGTTGTTAATCAGCTTTTGTTATCTTACTATTTAACTCCTCCTCCCCCTTTTTTTTTATATTATATGTAAGTAGAGTGTACTATGTATAAATATATACAGTTAAAATATATTTTATATAAGTGTAGGATTTTATTTTAAATCTTGCAATAGAATAAATATTTACTTGACATATGTCTATAAATGACTATATCGTTTCGATTTTATTTTAAATAGTTTTTAATACTTACTCAAACAAACAAATAGGATGATGAGATTACACTATTTCACGCTTACTAATATTGGGTTGTTCGGAAAGTTTTTTCCGTTTGGGAAAGTTGGTTCGTATAGGAAAATTCTATCATTTAATTATTAGACATTAATACCGATATCTAATGTTTAATCATTGATAGGCAGAATTTTCCGGTACAAATTGGGTTTCCCAAACGGAAGGAACTTTCCGAACAATCCAATAGCATAACATCTTCATAAACATACGTAATAATTCATCTAAAATATAACTGAAATCCTTTATTTGACAAACCGTATAACCTTCATAATGTGGTACAAAAGTATGGAATAATCAATTCTGTCGTTTTCTGTTTTTAACTTCACCTTTTCACGAGAATGATAAAAAAAAAATCTTGCGATATCACGCAGCTATTAATTAAATTCTTGAGTTTGTATTGTTGTGTATATTGATGTACAGATGTTATTTATTATGGTACTTCTCTATTATCCCGTCGAGCACTTTTCATAACAAAAAACAATCGCCAAACTGTAAGATTAAACGCCAAAATACAGTCTCATTTAGTTGATGTCAGATGCATTATACGTGTTTGTTATGTCATCAAGTGGTTTTTAATTCGACATTTGCGTGTATTTTTCATTATGTTTTACTGATTTATTAGTTATTTCATTCATTAAAATAACAATTGTGTTCTTAAATTCTTATATTTTATTTATTTATTTATTTTGATATTCCAATGGCAACGTTCTCCCGTTTATTTGGCGTTACAGTTTGGCGATAGTTTTTTGTTATGAAACGTGGTCGACGGGATAATAGAGAAGTACCTTTATTATTTCAATCCCAGATAAGTATATATAATTCACATATATTCACAATTCATAAGTATATTCACTTAGTGCAACATTGTTCTATTTGCAACAAATTTTATTGAAAACGCGCTCACTGAAAGTCAATTTAAGTTTTTTTAATATTCAACTTTATTTTTAATTATCTTTTCTCGAAAATCCCCATTTTATAAGTTAATATTTTATAAAAATAAACCAATTAGCATTTAAATTAATGCTTAAACAATTGAGAAAAATTCTACTCTTGGTTTAGAAAAAAAAATATATTGTAACCTATTAGTTTTTATTTTTAATAAAACGTATGAATAAAAAAAATTCTTTTAACTGCCGGCGTGAAAAAGTAATTTAATTAAAAATATTCAATAAATTTCTTAGGAAAGGACTAAAAAGTAAATAATTATGGTAAAAGAATATAACCGACTTAAATTTAAAAGAAAAACTAAAGCTACTGCTTTATTAAATACTAAACTAGAAAAAGTGATACGTATGAAAATTTTTACAAATTGTAAGATTTGTAAAGAAATATTCTAAATGAGATTAGTTGAACATTTTTAATAATAATGATAAAAAAAAAATTACACACATTCAATATATTGCATTGTACATACATAATTTTTTTTAAATAGTCTTTTTTAAAAGTAGTAACTTTTTTTTAAGTAACATTTATAACAAAACAAAAAATCCAAATAGCAATAACTTAATATCTATTTAAATTTCCGGAATCGTTCAAATAAAAAGCTATCAAATAAAAAAAATAACGATGAAATTTTTTTTTCAAAATATTTACTCCTATTTTGAATTTTGTAAATGAAAAAAAATACTTGCATAATATAAAAACACGTAGTTTGGTAAAAGAAAAAAAATTGCCATGTTTAAAAAAAAAAAAATTCTTAATTATGTTTTTTTATGGAACAATGAAAGTGCGAATATGTATCTGTACCTTTATACAAAACGGGCTGATGTCTGTTTTTGACATTTTGAGAGAAAGGTAATTTCATGTTATATATATATATATATATATATATATACAGGGTGTTCCGTTAAAGGGGTCCAATATTAATAGGGGTAATAGAGGAGATCACATGGAGCATAAATCAGTATATAAAGCCTGGTCGGATCTCAATAGTTTTCAAGTTACAGCAAATAGAATGAAAATTCGGAAAATTGTAAAAGAACCCTCATTGCTAAACTATCGATAATGCTACATAAAAACGAAGCACATATTTAGAAAGAGCAGAAAAAAACCTACAAAATGACATCAATTGTATTAAAATAGCAATATTTATTGACGAGTTACAAGCCCTGAAACAGTGAAAAAAGTACGAAATCCAATATACATCAAAATAGTTAATCGTTAATTCCAAAAAGACAACTCTAGCTACAACAAGGAAAATGTAGTAAAATTTGGTCCATTCCGAAAACTTTCGAAAAAGCTTACAATGAACCATATCGGTTTAATTGTGTGAGAGAAATTAATCAGTTTCTTAGTTACAACTCCGCTTTCTTTGACACTAGCAAAGGTTAAACTCCGCCCATCACGATTGGAAACACCGCCTTTTTAATTACTCTCAACTATACATTTTCGATCATGCTTCTTCTGAGATGCAACATTTTTAATTATTCAAGAGTTGAATGAACCAAAATAACTTTACAATAATAGTCTACATTTTAAAGTGGTCTTTTATTGATATAAAGCTTAAGTTAAATTCCTTAAAATTAAACTGGTGGTGAAAATTCGGAAATAATTAAAAATATTGCGATTTGTAACTATGCAAGAAGTTTCAGTACATGTTTTACATGGACAATTATTGTATGTATATGTGCATCATAATTTATGATAGGAAATAATAATAACAAATAGCATAATAATTTTATTAATTATAAATTTAAAAAAGACACTAAATTTTAAATTAATTCATACAAACTTTGTAATTTACAATTTGAGTACACCACAGTCTGTGACTTACAAAATACTGTGCCAAAAAGTGTTGAAAATAAAAGAAAAATGACAAATAAAGAATTACATTCCACGTACTTTATGACATATGTGAAGCATAGTCTTCTGGCCTGCGCTGCACAGTTCAATGTCGGAAGGCAGACGAACGGACATTATTATAATAGGTGTTCGAAGTTGCGCCCATTAACAGAATCGCACAGCCGACAGCGACGTCGTAAAGATTGGCGAACACGCCGAAAAACTCCGACGGAGTTGGGAATGTCTCCTGCAGCGACAACGATTCGCGCTAGTAAATCCTCCGGTGTATCCACAGGCGTTTCATACACCAGCGATTTAAGGTGTCCCCAAACAAAAAAGTCTAACGGATTGAGGTCTGGAGAGCGTGCAGGCCAAGCAACAGGTCCACTGCGTCCAATCCATTTCCCAGGATATGTTGAATTGAGGTGATTGCGAACACCTATGAAAAAATGTGCCGGTGCGCCATCGTGCATAAATCACATATTGTGGCGCAATGTTGCTGGCACATTTTGCAGTAACTGCGGTAAGATATCCCGTAGGAAAACCAAGTACGTACTGCCATTGAGTACATCTGGGAGTAAATATGGTCCTATGAGATAATCGCCGAGGACACCTGCCCATATGTTCACACTGAACTTTTGTTGTGCGTTCGACGGGAAAACAGTGTGCGGATTTGTATATGACCATGTGTGCATATTGTGCGTGTTTACCACGCCCTCTCTCGTAAATGTTGCTTCATCAGTAAATAAAATATTTTTCAGAAATTGTGGATTATTTTCTGTTACATTAAGCAACCAGCGTACGAATTCTGTCCGCTGAGCACAATCTCTTACTGATAACAGTTGTACCCGCTGCACATGAAAGGGGTGCATGTTTTCTGCACGCAGAACACGCCACACACTTTGGTGAGAAACACCGACTTCAGACGCAGCAGCTCGTGTACTCGTGGAGGGGTTATCTTTAAAAATATTCAGTACATCTTCTTCCATTGCAGGTGTTCGTACATGTCGAGGTTTCCCTGCATCAATGCTTGCTGTATTAAACGATCCAGTCTCCCGTAATCGTCTATCGATTTTTATGAAGAGTTTCGAACTTGGGCAACGTCTCCTTGGAAATTGCTCACGGTACATGCGCTGTGCTAGACATGCATTTCCATGAGCTTGCCCGTACATCAGATGCATGTCCGCATATTCTTCGTTAGAGTATTCCGGCATAATTATTATACATCAACTTACTACAATCCCACTGACAACAGCCTCCCTTTAACATAACGCCCACTGATGACTGCTGTTTTATTACACTTTTCTTCCTATACACATAGAAAATTTGCATAAAAAGTACTTCTTCTTCATCATCCTGAAAGTTCATGGAGGAAACGCAGCAGTCACGGAGTTTGCTTTAAGACAAGGCGAGAGCTGCACAATATGTCATTCACTTGACCAGACTGAATAATGAAAGGGTATTGATAGAGGTTGATCAGAAATGTATAATTGAACGATATTAAAACGGGGTGTTTACAATCGTCATGGGTGGAGTTTCGCTCTTTCCGAGCGTGCAACAGTACAGAGTTGTAACTAGGGAACTGCTTGATTTCTCCCATACAATTAAACTGATATGGTTTATTGTTAGCTTCTTCGAAAGCTTTCGGAATGGACCAAATTTTATAACATTTTCCTTGATGTAGGTAGAGTTGAATTTTTGGAATTAACGATTAACTATTTTGCTAAATATTTGATTTTGTATTTTTTCACTGTTTCAGAGCTTGTAACTCGCCATTAATTCTCAATATTCTAAAACAACTTATGTCATTTCGTAGGATTTTTTCTGCTCTTTCTAAATATGTGCTTCGTTTTTATGTAGCATTATCGATAGTTTAGCAATGAGGGTTTTTTTTATAAATTTCCGATTTTTCATTCTATTTGCTGTAACTTGAAAATTATTGAGATCCGGCCAGGCATTATATACTGATTTATGCTCCGTGTGATCTCCTCTATTACCCCTATTAATATTGGACCCCTTTAACGGAACACCCTGTATATATATATATATATATACACTCTTTTATTTAACCTAACTTGGTTTTTATCCGATGGAATATCAAAATATATATTTTTACACCCTTCCAGATATACTAGAATTATATAAATTATGTACACAGTTGAGTTGCCGTTGATAATACGACATTTTAAAATTTTTAGAAGCTAATTATATAATAAATTAATTTTAAGACATTTTTCCGTCAGCCGTTCGCAGGTGACTTATATTGTAATATTATTTATGGTTACAACTAACTGTATACGAGTTACAAAAACATTGATGTTAGTGATTTGCCAAAATAGGATAACTGTCTGTGAAACTGCAACAACGAAATATTTTAAATACTAAAAAGGAGAAAATAAAAATAAAAATAAAAATTGTAATATATATATATTTTTTTTTAAATACGCTTTTATAAATTAATAGTTCGATATTAATTAAATTATGAATAATCAGTTTAGAAATACTGAATATATAGTTTAAATAATGCTTTTCCCCCCTTTTGCGATATCTTAAAAAATAAACAGAACATAAATTAATATATTTTTTAATAAATTCACTAGTTCGCGCTTTCTACCAAGCGTAAAAAAGCGATGAATTTACCATAATCGAGGTCCACACTAAATTAACGTAATATAACGTAAATTTGTTATAGAAAAACATGAATTACAATGAATTAAACATTATGTTTAAGATAAACATTGAATAATTACAAAGAGTGTTTTTTTAAGTAACTATTTTTACTTTTATACTTATTAAACTTATTTCAATTATTACTGAAACAATAATTTCCTTGCACAATAAATGAAAGTGACGACATTTATCTCAGTATTATCTATGATTATTTTGAAGAAGGTGGCGAACATTTGGGGAAATAATTGAGCTATATATATATATATATAGACCTAATACTCTTAAATATAAATATGGCATCCAAATTACCCCAGCACGTATAATAATACAATAATAAGTAACGAAAGATTGTTATATTAATTCACAATGCTAGATAAAATTGAAAAGATGAAAAGGTAATTTCACTTAGATAACAAATCAATGAAATATATCATGAAAATATATTTTGTCGATGTTTGTCTCGTACAATGTTATTTTGGTTTCTCTTCCCTCCATTACATGTCCAGCAGTAACCATTAACATATTTCAGGTGGTATCTCAGCTAATGTTATAGTATTTATTTTTAACATTTATATACATTTATTTATAAGTTAGTTACATATATACAGGATGTCCCACAAAGAATGCAACGTGCTTTAATTTTTTTACATGTTAGAGATAAGTAGTCAATGTAAATTGCAAAAATGTTCAAAATAAAATAGGAATTTAGTTTATGTCGATCCTTATTTTTATAAGTTACACTTTTTAAATTATTATGCGTTCCCTGGGTCTTATAATGCTATATTTAGGAAACATTTATCCATGCTTTAAAAAAGTAAAACAGTAAAATTCCCTTCTGCTACGACCAAAATTCACCGAATTATGATACTAGGAATTTTATGAAATTTTGGAATTTCCAGGCTCTAAAAACAGAAAACGAAATTTTAGTGTCGGAAAGCTCCGAAATGTCGTTATAACTCAGTGAATTTTGGTTGTATAAGAATGAACTGTTGTACTACTCAGAGCATAGAGAAAATTTTCTTAAATATTACTTATAAAACCCAGGGATCGTATAAAATTTTAAAAAGTGTAACGTTTGGAAAATTAATGGAAGGACTATTTCATCAACATGATCTTAATTCTTACCTTGTTTTAAACACTGTTGCAATTTATTTTCTCTACTTATCTCTAACAAGCAAAACATGAAAGCGTTATTCAATCTGTTTGGAACACCATGTATACATTTTATCATTTACGCAATTTCCATTTACAATTTAGTATAGAAGTGCAATAAAATATCCTAATTTAAAAAAACAAGCCTTCCCATATAACGATGGTACATGGTACAGTAATTTAATTGTCATATTTTGATTTATTAACGAGAAATCCATAAGTATCAATCATTATTTTTACACGAGGATTTTGGTGCTAATCCGATGTTATCAATGGTTATTATTAAAGAATGGAGATTATTATGGAATGTATTAAATGGATAACATTGGTATTTTTTTCTGTTATATGTATGATTTGGGAAAAGATTGATGGACACAGAACAAAAATTGATATTTTGGCTTTTTTTTTCTTTTACCGAGGTACAAATATAAAAATATATTCGTTATCATTTTTCATAGCTTGTCGACACATTTATTCTATTGTAATCTATAGCCATAATGTCGTAGTGTATCTTATTGTAATAATTTTTTTCTGTAAATAATTTAATACTTTAACTCATGAACTGTCAAAACTATGTGGACGGAGTCTTCGATATTTTTACTGAAATTCGTTTCCCACCAAAAATTCCGAAAGATAATATTTGGTAACTTTGATAGCAAAAGTTTTTGTCGTTAAGTAAAGTATTTTTTAACATATTAAAATAGTGGTGGCTAGGCAGGTTTTTTTTTTTTTTTTTTTTTTTTTTTGAATGTTGACAACCACGAGTACTCGTGGGCGAATGGGTTAACTGTTGCGATATAAACAGCTTTTAAAATCTATTTAATAAATTTCAAAATGCACGTTTTAAGCTAAATATACAAATCGACATCGTCAGGGATAATCACAGTTACTTTTATATGATGATACAAAACCAATAAATAAAACATTTTTTACCAAAAAATACTTTATTTAAAGTTTTTTTTTTTTTTAATGTAAAACAAATACGTCAATAAATACTTTCAAGATCAATTATGATGCTCTTCTGCTGACTTTTTTTTAAATGTAGTTAATAGTTCTATGCGATATGGTTTTAATGAATAAAGAAAATTATGAGAAATAAATGTAACATAACTTCAGTTACTAAAACTCATAAAATATACTGATATGAAATGCCATAAACATTTACCACATGAAGGATTTCATATTTATATGAGAATGACTGAACTGTACAGCATACTATAAAAATGAATGAATATTACACGCTCTAAAAAAGCTACATAAATTTAGCTGAAGAGCCGAATTTATTTTCTTCTCAAACTGATGAATGACATTTTTTTTTTTTTTTTTGTGCTATGGAGAATAGTAGTCTGGAATATGTATGCAAAATTTACATTTTAGTTTTACACATAAATTTTCCGTTTTATACATCGTTAACATTGCATATCAATGCATAGAAAATATGTATAAATATTTATATCATCATTCTATGTAATGTTTGAAACATAGTATGCAAAATACATACTTAGGGAAAGGCTAACTGATTTTCAAGGTTTGAACAAGAAAGAGAAGTACGGTTACTAAGTTTTAATTTTATTAACGCCACTTGTTAGCTTGTGGGTCGTTTAAAACATTGGATCGAGGCAAAAATGAAGAACAATGAATAACTATCATCTAACAATCTGAGATTGTCATCTTTTCCACCCTGATCCTTCAATTAAATGTCCAAATTCAACCAAAAATTTACGGAAAAGGTACGTCTTTCTGTTTGGTAAATTTACAAAACGTTATTACGAACGCCGGTATCTTTCCAATAGTTAATAAACATTGCTTGCAAATTACACAGTTTTTGTAAATTTTGTTCCACAGAAAATAGTTTATTGCTTAATTATATTTCTCAGCACGCATGTAATTTTCCTCTTATCATTACCAGAGAAGTCAAATAGAGAAAATTCTTTAATAGCAAATCCTTGTCAGTATTTCTTCATCCGCCTCTTTTTTCTTAATTTCTTTTTAATAGCACACATTCAGTTTTGCTAACATATGATTCTAACCTAATACTAATTTTTATATTGCATGGGTAAATCTCATTAACTTGTAATCATATCGTTACATTTTGTCTGAATTAACGATTCGATTTCAGTCTAGACTTTGACTTTCATTTCTCCAGCGGTCTTTTAATTTGGTAGTTAGTTCATAACAGATTTAAATTTATACGCAAGCAGTTACACTTAATTAGAACCAAAAGTTAATATGGATTTCGAAACGATCAGAATATATTTCTGAGAGAAACAGTCTTATGATTTAAGCAAATCTTAAAGTAATCTTTCAAAATTTCGAAAATTTAAAAGGAGTGTAATACATTCAATTTAGATTTGCATCATCATTTAAATTTATGTTTCTAAAGTTTAACTGATTACAAAATTTAGCTTTACTGAATTAATGATTTAATGAATTAATATTTTTAATGAAATATGGATTTAAATGTTTTTTTGTTTAATTAAAAATACATATAGTGTCATACATTTTTTTCTGCTGACTCAATACTGCATTTGCTTTAGAATTTGTGCAATACATTTTTACAGATATGTTTCATAAAAAGCCTGAATTATTTAAAAGCACGATACATGTATTTTTAATTGCATGTAATACAAAATTAGTCGTAAACAAGTACAGTTTTTTGTTTTCATTTCAAAACAAAATTTTAACTTTTTTTACATTAAATTTCTCTTTACGTAATAATTCCTAAATGGATAATAATCCCCCCCCCCTCCCCCCCCCCATACCCTGCCTAATCTTCAAACAAAGTACGAAATTTACCAAATGTGTGCTTTCTCATTTTTTATGTCATATAAAATGTTAAGACAAATTGTATTCGATGAGCTAAGCATTCATTAATACAGTAATGTAAAAAACTCACTGTGTTTTTAGTTTTTAAATTACACTGAAATTATAGGTATAAATTATTGAATATGAAAAACAACAACAGCAACAAAAAATAAATGAATAATAATTTAAAAAAATATTAAAACAATATTAATACAATTATTAAAACAAGGTTTTTTAACAGTGCTATCAAAATAATCTTCGATTTAGAAGAAACATTAAAATAAACTATTTCGAATTTTAAACATGGTAATAGTAACATTTAAGGGAAAGGTTAACTTCTAAATTAAAATAAATGGTCATAAAATCTTTTCTGAAGCAAATCACGAATACTTCCTTAATACTTTATCACTTGAAATATGTGAATTTGTACGAAAGCTTACAAATATCATGCTTGGAATCGTTTTATCTCCAAAAATTTGTAGATATCAAGCAACGTAGAATAGACGCATACAATATATGTTGGTATCTATGGATATTATATCTATGGACAAACAAAAAAATAAATAACACAAGCATTTGAATTTAAAAATACTGGATATGTACTGAAATTTATCAAATGAATGATTTATTTCACTTTCAGTATTGAAAACAAATGCTTAAGTAAATTTCATTTGATGACATAAGATCCAAATATACATAAAAACGAAAATCCTTAACGTATTTAGTTATACAAAATGCACTAGAAATTTTAAGAAAATACTATCATTTATGAAAAACATGAAAAAGTATTTAATGCGTAAAAGAACATTTAAATAAAAGGCAATTTCTAAATTAATACAAATGGTCCAAGAATCGTTTTTCAAACACATCACGAACTCTTCCTTAAGACTTTTTTCTCTTAAAACATGCCACTTTTGTCCCAGGGCTTACAAACCACATGCTTGGAATCCGTATTATTTCGAAAGATTCATAGCTACCAAGAAAAGTAAGATAGAAGGATATAGTATCTGTTGATATTTAGAGCAGATGGATTTCATCTTTGTGGAATTGGGAATCTACATTGGAAAAAACAGAATCCTAGATAACATTTCCCCTCCAACCCTATTCTGAATTTCCCGTTCTTTTTAATATTTTTCCTGGTATCTCCGTTTACCGAATTTTTGACAAATTTCCCCTCACAGGGCTTGGAATAGAAGAGGAGGAAGTGTCGAAAAGTTATTTTTTTTTTTCAATTTATTCGTTTCTCTATCTTCCTTTCAATAGAAGATTTAACTTCTTGTCCATATCTAGTCCACCCACCCCGCTTTCTTAAAATCCATCTCGAAGTCTGTATCTGCTAGGAGACCACCTGTTTCTGTCGATTCTTCGTTTGAATTGAAATGTGCGAGTGTGTGTCTTTGTAAGAATTTGATATATTGCATTCAATAAATATGATAGGATTATGAATTTAAAGATTATTTCGGATGACAGGTTGATGTTTCGTATGTTTGTATTTGTAAAAACAAAAAAAATAATTAAAGGAAGTCAATAAAAAGTATATTGTGGAAGAATACAGAATCTTAGACTCAATTTAAAAGACACGGAATTTAGTTTTTAAATTTTGTGCAAAAATAATTTGCATAAAGGGGATTACAGTAAAAAAGCTGTTGCACATTTAAAACAAAACAAAAAAATAACAGAGTTGTTTATCAAAAACTATTAGATCAGCTTTATAGACATATGAAACAAAATATCATCCAAATTAAACAGGTACGTTTAACAAGATTATTTTTAAAAAGAAAAACAAGTTAGTATCTAAATTGGTCTTGTCAAATATGAACAGATTTTTTTTTCTAATATTCCGAATATGAAAAATGGCAACAATAACCTATTATGGAAAGAGCAATTTCTAAATTAAAGCAAATGGGCAATGAATATTTTCCCAAACAGATCACGAACCTTCTGCATAAGACTGTTTTTTTTTTTAAATCTCAAATTATATGACTTTTGTTCCAAGTCTCAAGCTTTACAAACCACATGCTCAGAATCCGTTTTATATTGAAAGATTCATACATATCAAGAAAAATAGGATAGAAGAATATAATATCTGTTGATATTTATAGGAGATAGATTTCATCTTCGTGGAATTGGAAATCTACATCGAAAGAAAAACGGAATCCTAGATTACATTTCCCCTCCAACCCTATTCCGAATTTCCTGTTTTTTTTTTTTTTTTTTGTTTTTTTTGTTTTTTTAGTATTATTATTATTTTTCCTGGCGTCTCCGTTTACTGAATTTTTGACAAATTTCTCCTCACAGTGGTTGGAATAGAAGGAGAGGAAGAGTCGAGAAGTAACTTTTTCAATTTATTCGTTTCTTTATCTTCCTTTCAATAGAAGATTTAACTTCTTGTCCATATTTCCTCCCCCTCTCTTAAACTCCATCTCGAGGCTTGCATCTGGTAGTAGACCACCTGCTTTTGTCGATTCTTCGTTTGAATTGAAATGTGCGAGTGTGTGTGTCTTTGTGAGTGTTTGATAAAAATGAATATTTTTGCATTTCATATAAAGGATAGGAATATGAATTTAAAGATTATTTCGGTTGATAGATTGATGTTTCGTGCATTTATTTTGTAAAAAAAAAAAGGTGAAATAAATAAATAAATAAAATAAAAATGAATAAATGGAGTCAATAATAAATAAACATATGCAGATGCAAGACAGAACTCCTTGACTCTAATTTAAAAGCATAAAAAAGAAGCCTTGAAAATTTGTGTAAGACTACTTTGCATAAAGACGAATACAAGGAGAAGAGAAATCTTTTACACATTTAAAACACTGTTTTGTATCAAACTCTATTAGATCAGATTTATAGACGTATTAAAAATAGACGATCTAAGTAAAACAGGTAAATTAATCAAGATTGTACTTTAATACTTTTGGTGTACCACAAAAGTAATATATACCTGAATTGGGATGGTAAACGTTTAACAATTTTTTGTGTTACACCCCAAATATGAAAAGTGGCAACATTAACATTTACTGCAAAAGGCAATTTCTAAACTAAAACAAATCGCAAAAGAATCTCTCCTCGAACAGATCACGAACACATCATTATTTCTCCTGAATCATACGGATTTTCTTATATGTCTTACAAATCACATGCTTGAAATCCATTTTTTGTAGATTCATGGATATCAAGAAAAGTGGTATAGACGGATACAGTATCTGTTGATTAGAGCAGGTGGATTTCATCTTCAATTCGGAACATACGTCGAAAGAAAAACGGATTCGTAGATTATGTCACCCTCACCCAAACCTATTTTGAATTACCCATTTTTTAGGTACGTTCGTAATTATATAAATACGTGGCACCTATAGTCGTCGTCTGGTCCGTCCGTCTGTCTGTCTGTATGTCCGTCCGTCCGTCTGTCCGCATATAACAGCGCAAAAACTACCCAACCAAATGGAGATATATTATCTTTGCAGAATTTTGTCGAGACATTTCAAATTTTATGAAAATTGAATCAAATCTTTAGAAGATATTAATAAAAATATTTATTAAAAAATTTGAATTTTCTTTTTAAAAAAATCGGTGCTTTCTTGTTATAGGAGCTTCCGAGGTTTAATCGTCAAGCGACCGAGATACTTATTTTATTACAGAAATTAATCTTCAGACGATATAATTCATTTCACAGAATTAAAAATCATCAAGATCTGAATATTTATATAACTAGCTATAGTACGAACGCATCTAGTTTGTCACGTTTGACGTACAATTTCTAGCTTTTTTTTTTTTTTTTTACTGGCATCTTCGTTTACCAAATTTTAGACAAATTTTCCCTGACAGTGGTTAGAATTGAAGAGAGCAAGAGTCGAAAAGTTACTTTTTTCAGTTTATACGTTTTTCTATCCTTTTTTTTTTCAATAGAAGATTTAACTTCTTGTCCCTATCTCCTTCCCACTTTCTTAAATTCCATCAGGGAACTACGTCTACGAGTTGACCACCTGCTTCTGTCGATCCTTCGTTTGAATTGAAATGTGCAAGTGTATGTATATGTGTGTCTTTGTAAGTATTTGAAAAAAAAATAATAATATTTTTGCATTTCATATAAAGGACAGGAATATGAATTTAAAGCTGGGTTTGGATGATAGACTGATGTTTAGTACAGTTTTATTTTGTAAAAAAAGAATTAACCGACGTGAATAATATATAAATAAGCATCTGTAGGTGCGATATAAAAGTATAGATACTATTTCAAATGCACGGAGTTTGAGTTTTAAGAAATCGTATGTAAATATTTTGCATCATTTAAAACACAATAAGAAGAGAAATACATTTCTCTGGTAACACACACATATATATATATATATATATATATATATATATATATATATATATATATATATATATATATATATATATATATATATATATATATATATATATTGGATAGTTGAGGCCAATAATTGTGACATAAATTTAGCAGATGCAATACAAAAAATCTTCGTTAATGCAAAGATTTTACAAAATTTGTGCTTTAAAAATTTTTTGTAAGTATGTTGTATCCAGCATATTCAAGTGAGAAAAGATATCTTATCGTCAATTGAAACAATGCTGGATTAAAAAAAAAGTCTTAGGTCTTGTGCTGCAGTATTATACATATTAAAATGAATCCATGTATTGGAAGGTAACGGGAATCAGTGAAAAAACGTATGTTTATATTCAGTTAAATTTCTCAAACAGTTAAAAAATGTATTTATTTCAATGCTTATCGTCACATATTTGTAATTAATTTTAAAATATTTAATATTTGAAAGAAAAAACGTCATGATGACAGTGGAAACAGTCTAAATAAAAAAAAAGACTACTACATAAATTGTACCAGTTTAACTTTATATAACGCGCTAAACATCTTTAAGATATAAGTAAAAATATTGCCTTTAAAATTTGCAGAATATCCTAAATAAAGAAAGAGTTGCGATATTTCTGAATGCATGTCTTTGTTGTCTCTATTTTATACCTATATCTTCTAAAAATATCATATTGGGTGGGACAATATCAGTAAAAATGATATCGTGATAATAATGAAAAAGTTTTTTTTTCAATTAATAAAACAAAAGAATATTCTAATGAAAAATCTGTTTACATATGTTTAATAATGAAAATTTATTCTACAATAACTAATTACAAATTCCGTTTTCCATATAGAAGATATAATTAGTTCAATTCTATGTATTAAAAGAAAACCCTAAAAATTGTAGAGCTGATATTTAGAAGATTTCGTTCGCTTAATTCTTTCAGTAAAATATGTTTTACTCATAAAACAAAGCTAACGAGATCCACTATATGAAGAATGAAATTGTTAATAAAGTATCGTAAGAACAAATTGTTATTTTTAAATATAAATAATCAAATTTTTCTAGAAGAATTGTCTTTTGTTTCACTAATTGAAGAAAAGCTTTTCAACTAGTATCACTACATCTTTTAAGGTTTTCTTTCAGTAAAATATAATTTACTGAAAGGATTCTCATAATTATTTTTCCAACAATATTTTATTAAAATGTAAATATAATAAAATTTGTCTTTTTACAAAACTTTTACACAAATTAATCGCACTTTCATGAGTAATATGGTATCTCTACATTGTAAAAAAAGTAAATAAATAATAAATAATAAATAATAATAATAATAATAATAATAATTATTATTATTATTATTATTATTATTATTATTATTATTATTATTATTATTGTTATTATTATTTAGGAAAATATAATATAACCAAAAACAGGATAGACAATAACCTCTATGAGTTACCCATGATTCCGAAAAGCGCTCTTTACCTTTAGGAACTCAGAAGCTAACATATTTCCGAGATTTAAAGAAGAATTTTTAAAAACCCAGTTTCTTTTGAAGCTCCCGATTTTTGGAAACGTTTCCGAGTAGTTTTTATAATGTATTAAACAGTTTTTTCAACCTGGAATATAGGTTTTTTGGATGCTATCCTATCCTTTCTCAAGTAAACATTTTCATGTTCAACAAATATGTTTTATTGACAAACCTAATAATTTAGCGGCATTAACATTAACATTAAAATTAATATTATTTTGTTACTCTTGCAGGTGTAAATTCAGTTACGCAACTTAAACTGTTTAACTGAGAATCGATAAATCCGAAAAAAAAACATATATTTTGGGTTGAGAAAACTTATTAATTCACTATGCAAACTACTCGAAAACGTTTCTAAAAATCAGTGACAACAAAAGCAACATTGTTTTTATAAATGCTTCTTTAAATCTCGAAAATATATTTGTTTCTGAAATTTTTAAAGATAAAGAGCGCATTTGGGAATCGTCGGTAACTTGGAAGTCGTTATTGTATATTTTCGTAGGTAGATATTACATTTCCGAAAATACAGAAACAGTTGTATGTTATACATGGTAGGTGTTAACCACTTGGAGGGCAAGCACGTGGTCTAAAAATGCTACATTTTGCGATGTTTCGACACTTTGTAAATTTTAACAATAAATTTTTACTTTCTCAATCTGCAAAAAGTAATACGTAATATTTTTACTTAATAATACTGGTGGCAAAGTTATATATTAAAAAGCGGTATATATTATACACCGGTGCCCCTCAAGGTGTTAAAGAAGAAAAATTACTTTTCAATTAAAATATGGCATTTTATATATTGAAAGAAAACCCTATACACTGTAGCGCTGATATTAATTATCATATCATATGTTAATCATATGATAATCTTCTATATTAATTTTTTTATGATTTCATGTTTTCTGTTAATGAATATCAGCTCAAAAACAGTGCTTCGGTTCATTGTAGGAGCTCCTCAAAAAGTACAATGTTCTGTTGATAAATAGCCATCTAAAGCAACATAATTTAATTAAATCTTTCAGAAAAAGAAGTTGACATTCTAAAATTTGTTGAGGGCTATTTAACTGTTCTAAAATCATTATATCACAACATCTTATTCAGGGGTAAATATTCTTAAACTATCCAAACAATCTACATATATTGTAATAATAAATTAAAACAATCTCAAAACTCCCATGTCATACTCTTCTATCACGTAACAGTCATCGCTTCTGACCAAGTTGACTGCATACATTTTGGCAGCATTACTATGAAATATTGAACCTAATTCTCAAGTAAACATTTTCATGTTCAACAAACATGTTTCCCGTATAAACATGATAAATTAACAGCATTAACATTAAAATTAAAATTAATATTATGTTGTAACTCTTGCATGAGTAAATTCAGCTACGCAGCTGAAACTGTTTACTTGAGAATCGATAAATAGCCATTTAATGAAAAATAATTGAATAAAGTATTTGAGAAAAAAGAAGTTCACATTCTAAAAATTGTTAAGGGCTACTTAACAGTTCTAAAATTATTATTTTACAACATGTTTATATTGTTCGTGGGAAAATGCTCTTAAACTATCCGAACAATCTACATATATTATAATAATAAATTTACTATCTCAAAACTCCCATGCCATACTAGTCTATCACGTAAAAGTCATTGCTTCTGACCAAGTTGACTGCATAAATGTTGGCATCATTACTATGAAATATTGAACTCAATTCTTAAGTAAATATTTTCATGTTCAACAAACATGTTTCACGGATAAACATGATAAATTAACAGCATTAGCATTAAAACTACAATTAATATTATGTTGTAACTCTTGCATGAGTAAATTCAGTTGCTCAGCTGAAACTACTTACTTGAGAATCGATAAATAGCCATTTATTGAAACATAATTTAATAAAATCTTTGTGAAAAAAAGAAGGTCACATTCTAAAAATTGTCGAGGGCTATTTAACCGTTCTAAAATTATTATTTCACAACATACTTATCTTGTTAGTGGGAAAATACTCGTAAATTATCCAAACAATTATCCAAATTTCCTAAAGGCTATTTCACCGTTCTAAAATTATTATTTCACAACACATTTATCTAGTTTGCGGGAAAATACTCTTAAAATATCCGGACAATCTGCATATATTATAATAATAAATTAAATTATCTCAAAACTCTCATGTCGTACTACTTTATCACGTAAAAGTCATCTCTTGTGCTCAAGTTGACTGGATAAATTTTGGCAGCATTACTATGAAATACTGAACTATGAAATATTGATAACGATTACTATGAAATATTTATGAATAGCCATTAAAAAAACGTAATTTAATAAAATCTTTGAGAAAAAGAAGCTTGCATTCTCACACAAAATTCTTATAGGCTATTTCACCGTTCTAAAATTATTATTTCACAACACATTTATCTAGTTTGCAGGAAAATACTCTTAAACTATCCGAACAATCTACATATATTATAATAATAAATTAAACTATTTCAAAACTCTCATGTCGTACTACTTTATCACGTAAAAGTCATCTCTTGTGCTCAAGTTGACTGGATAAATTTTGGCAGCATTACTATGAAATACTGAACTATGAAATATTGATAAGGATTACTATGAAATATTTATAAATAAGCCATTAAAAAACGTAACTTAATAAAATCTTTGAGAAAAAGAAGCTTGCATTCTAAAAATTCTTAAAGGCTATTTCACCGTTCTATAATTATTATTTCACAATATATTTATCTAGTTTGTAGGAAAATACTCTTAAACTATAAGAACAATCTACATATATTATAATAATAAATTAAACTATCTCAAAACTCTCATGTCGTACTACTTTATCACGTAAAAGTCATCTCTTGTGCTCAAGTTGACTGGATAAACTTTGGCAGCATTACTATGAAATACTGAACTATGAAATATTGATAATGATTACTATGAAATATTTATGAATAGCCATTAAAAAACGTAATTTAATAAAATCTTTGAGAAAAAGAAACTTGCATTCTAAAAATTCTTAAAGGCTATTTCACCGTTCTAAAATTATTATTTCACAACATATTTATCTAGTTTGCGGGAAAATACTCTTAAACTATCCGAACAATCTACATATATTATAATAATAAATTAAACTATCTCAAAACTCTCATGTCGCACTACTTTATCACGTAGAAGTCATCTCTTGTGGTCACGTTGACTGGATAAATTTTGGCAGCATTACTATGAAATACTGAACTATGAAATATTGATAATGATTACTATGAAATATTTATGAATAGCCATTAAAAAACGTAATTTAATAAAATCTTTGAGAAAAAGAAACTTGCATTCTAAAAATTCTTAAAGGCTATTTCACCGTTCTAAAATTATTATTTCACAACATATTTATCTAGTTTGCGGGAAAATACTCTTAAACTATCCGAACAAACTACATATATTATAATAATAAATTAAACTATCTCAAAACTCTCATTGCCATACTAGTTTATCACGTAAAAGTCATCGCTTCTGGCCAAGTTGACTGCATAAATTTTGGCAGCATTACTATGAAATATTGAACTTTTTCTTTATGGATATTACTGACTAAGCCACTCGTAGGAGAATATCGCTCCATATCTATAACAGTAACGAAAATGAACAAGAAATGGATCCAATTTCCTATGATAACCCACCTTTTGAAGTTGGTTCAAGTACCAGAGATGAGCCAGCATGATGATTTTTATGTTCTTTTTAGTCTTTTATTCATTTAAACTTGCACAACAGGCAGTTTCATATTCTTCTTACAATAGGAACGTTGTTAAAAAGCTTTTTGCTCTTTTAAAAGAGGAAAGCTCACGAACAAAGAAGAAAGAGGTAAAGGTCGGTCATAATCTATCAGCAAAAACAAAAGAATGGAGATATTTCCTACCCTATAGATTTAGAAGCTCCGCTATTGGATCACGAGGATGTTTAAAGGCAAAATTAAATCTCTGTCATAGGAGATGGGTTTTATTTTTGTAGTCATGTTACAGTTATTTAGAGCTGTTTTTTTAAGGATAATGTACTGGAGTATATTTGAGGAAACCATTTATATTTTATAATAATAATGTTTATAAAGTACCTGTATGAAGAAAAGAAAAATCATTCTTATTCGGCCATTGATTATGGTACATATATTACGAATATCAGTATTATATGTAGGGTTTGTATGCTCTTATATTTTCAGAAGGAGGTATACACCACTATTTTGAAATGGAAATAATAGGCTTATTTAATCGCAGAAAATTATTGATAAAGTTTATTAATAAGAAATAGTGATACTGGAAATGTAGGAGCATACGAATACTAAATTGACATCTTTCGCTATATTTTTAATATCTTTCACAATATTCCACTATCTTAAAATATAAATAGGAAAGAAAAACCATGGCGTCAAGCATGTGTTATGAAACACTTTCCAACATATTTAGAATACTATAACAAAACTGCACTGTTTAATGAAAGAAGTCTAAGTAAACAATTTAAAACACGCATAACATATTTGAAAACACAATTTCAGCAACTACCATCTATAGTCGAAAAAATATCCGAATTATTTTGTACAGCCCTGTATATGATAAATAGATTTATAGCTATACTACATAGTGTGCAAAAGTTTAGTTCGGTTAGGAAACGCATAGGACATTTGAAAATTCTTTTTCAACAATTTTCGTCAATAAGCGGAAGTGTACTCCAATACTTTTTGCAGTCATGTATAAAATGGATAGAATTTACACACATCAAGTAATATGCGAAAAATTAAATAAATTAAAAACCGCATACCACAACTGACAACGCACTTCTAGCAATTATTACTCATAGACAGTAATGTAACCAAATTATTTTGTGTGTCCCTGTAAATGAACGAAGAATGCTATGTATACCATATTCTATAGTAAGCATCAAGTAGTCAGTGATGTATATAAATTTTAATATGTTTGAAATAGCGTAGCATCATTAAAAGACGCTGCAAACAGTTTTTCTCTATATACCATAGATAATGCAACAGAATTCTTTTGAGTGCCCCTGTAAACGAACTATAAATGCTATACACTTCATTTCCAATAACGAAAATGCCATGCTAAACTCCAATAACATATAACAATTACATGACAATCCGAATATATTTACTCGAGTAAGAGCACGTGCAGACAGACAGACAGACAGAATGCCAGACAAACGGAATTCATAAACACTTTTCAACTATGTTGTAAAGGGTTAAAAAATGACATAAGATAAGTTTTATTTTTTAGTCAAGCTATAGTTTTTTAAAGCTGTTTTTATTAACGATAATATACTGTATTATTTTTGAGGAAAGGTTTAAATTAAGAGACAATTGCAAAAAATATTATTTATAAAAGCACCTAAATAAAGAATTAATTTTAAGAAAAAAAACCCATCATTCATAGATTCTACATTGATATGAATTGTGCATTCGCCATGCGCAGTACATAGACATGCACTTATAATATAAATATATGTGGTTTAAATGACATGTTCTTTGCTATCTTTATTTTTTCTTCACTTTTAAAATGGAATGTGTATTATGCATATGAGTTTTATTCTCGTAGTCAGACAATAATTATTTAGAAGTGTTATAATAATGATAATTTATTATACTTTTTGAGGAAATATATAAATTCAGTGTTAGTGAATTTTTTACTGTATCCAATGAATGATTCCCCCAAAACGACAGAAAACATTAAATACTTGTTCCCTTTCACGTTCCAATGTTATGAATATTTGCGACTAATGATTAATATTTCCATTTCCATTTCCATCCCTTAGCTTTCGATGCTAGATATCTTTTCACTAGGAAAGTTAATAGCAAATTAATGGCAATTAATAGCAAATCTCTGATAAAAGATTAGTTTTATATTAGTATACATACGAGTTATTCAGAGTTACCAGGTGCTTTTTAACTTACCTGCTCAAGAATGTGAAACTTTCTGACACATTTTCTGACTCATTTTTAAACTTAAAGACATAAAATTGGCAGGCCTAACTATTTTCCATTTTTTTTTAATAAATATATTATTTATCAACTTATAAGCGATTCTTGTCACGTGACGATAAGTTTTTCCCTTTCTCGAGCTGCCGCTTTGGGAATTTTGTTCAAAACGCCAACTTTGACAGTACTTCTGAAAGAGCTGCTGTTACCAAAAGAAAAAAAAATGGAAAACGCCATTCGATTACATAGTTTCTGAATTAGAACACTTGCAAATTTTATGAGATTCCGAACAAAAATGAATTTAGAAATATTTCAGTTTCATAAAGTAGCTTCTTTGGATTTAAGAACAGCCTTGATGATAGTAATGCACTGGACTTTCTTTAAAGGAACATTCAAATTTAAAAAGAGTAAAAAAAAAAAAAAAGTGGTTTTACCCCACTTACCCCTATACTTACTTTTATCAGAGATTTCAAGGAAGAAAGGCCTTAAAATTGTTTCAATGTTTCAACCATCAGCCTCAAAGTACTGTCGGAACAACAGCAATACACCAAAATGGATACGTTTAGATGGCAGGTTGATGGATTCTACCCGGGCGGATTGGAAGGGGTAACATCTCGAGAGGCCTCGCTTAGAAACTGCAAGGTAATGACCCGATCCCCATTTGGGGTAATGCAAGGCACCCTTACTCTGTTGGATTGCTCTGGGGCGGGCAATTGCACGGCTATCTGTGCAAGTACTCAAACAGGTGACTCTACAAATGTACCTAACACAGATTGGATAATCAAATACACTCTTGCTTTCACGGAATGAAAATTTCGACCTAATGCTTCATGTAATTCTTTTCAGAGGTAATACCAGAAATATAAATAAATAACAGTACTGTATAAAAATTTTAATCAGAAAATATTTATAGTATATTTTAGACAATAATAAAAATTTCTTCGAGAGATTTTTTTAAAGATTCGTTGGTAGATTTTGCAATAATTCAACAAGACTTTACACAATAAATTCATTTATTTTAAAAGAAATAAAAAGAAGAAAAAAAAACAGATGGCAGATGTAATTCTTTTCTGAGTTAAAACGAGAAAAATAAATAGACAGTACTTTATAAAAATTTTAATCCAAAAATATTTATAGTATATTTTAAACAGTAAAAATAATTTCTTGGAAGGGTTGGATTAAGAGGTAGATTTTGTAATAATTCAACAAGACATAGAATTAGACAATAAATTCATTTATTTAAAAATAATAATCAAAAGAAGAAAACAAAACAGATGACAGATGTGATTATTTTCACAGGTAATACGAGAAAAATAAATAAATGCCAGTACTGTATAAAAATTTTAATCCAAAAGTATTTATAGTATATTTTAGACAGTAAAGAGAATTTTTTGGAAAGATTTGATTAAGTAGATTTTGTAATAATTCAACAAAACATAGAATTCGACAATAAATTGTTTTATTTTGGATGATTATGTTTATATAAATTACCATTTCATTTGTTCTAGTAAATAGTTTAAAATTTTAACTTATATTAGCAAGACGCACAATTTAAATTTTATATACACCACTGTCTGCCGCAGTTTATAAACGAATAAAATACGTCGTCGAAAGCAGAAGATCGAAAACTAAATTCGTGAAAAATCACGTGATTTTAAAGCGATGAAAAGATTCAATATTTTTTTTTATTATATTGGTATCAAAGTAATTTATTTTTTCTTGTTAAAGAAATTCTGTACATGTTTTGAAAATAGGAAGAGTGTAAAATGCATATGGCTGAAATGTGCCGAACTAACCTAAACAATCTTAAAATTTCAGCTTTAAAATTTTAAAATTTCAATGAATAAAAAAATAATGAATACAATATATATGCTTTTCGAAATTTATTACAATAACTGTTTGACGATAATATAATAAACTTTTAAAAGGAGAATGCTACTACGCATATCTAAAGGTTAATGGTTTCCTAAAATAATCTATTTGCTAATACTATTCTTACATGAATTATCTTTTCTGAATAAAAAGTTGTGTCTAAAAGTATATTAAAATTAACCTTAAATCAGAATAGTCTGAAAACGGCTGCTAATTAAGACATGTATCTTTTTTATGTTTTATTATTTGACATAAGTATTTATCCAAACATGACATTCAGATGAAAGCATAATATACGTCTTATTTAGATCATTCCGAGCAGAAAACTAAAACATCAAAAGCATTCAAATCCACTGAAATTTTAATGAAACTGCGAATTTGTCTATCACGAAAAGAAAATTTATATTAATATTTTGAAATAAAATTAGTTAAAAACACAATGTTTGATTATTTTCTTCGTTTTCAACCGGAAAACAAAATAACGTAACAATTTTCTACGGCAACATTCATTTACATAAAAGAGATGAGTCACCCGATCACTAACATTTTTATAATATTTAAATACTAGAAAAAACATTATTATTATTATTATTTTATAAATACGCTTCAGTAACTAACAGTAATTTGAAAGCAGATGTCCATTACATTTTCATACTATTGACTTTTGTTTAAGACATTCATATGTTGATATCTGTTTTGGAAACTTGCTTAGCAACTAAGTGCTGCTATAGCCTGTTATCGATTCAAAAACTAGATTTCCCTTCAGTTTCCAATTTAATAGAATAAGTAATGGTCCAGATAAAAAAAGTACATACAAAACTGAAATGAAGTCACCGCCTCCCTTATTTCCTTTTTGCAATAATCGATCGCCAGATAAGATACAACTCATCAATATATTTCTTTGCTGTGAAATTCCCTAAAAAAATCCCTTTTCCTCGGATGGGAAATATCAGGTGCTACGAGCGAAGAAAATGGGAAGAAGTTTCAGAACTAGCAATCAAAACAGATATGAAGGAAATGTGGAAAAAAAGCACACCTGTTTGTTACACATTCAGTGTGTACCAAAAAAATTGTAGTTGATCACAAATTTTCCGGAACTGTTGTTTTAGATTTTATCTGAAAAGAAACTATTAGTGCGATGTTTTCGTGTGAGACAATCAAAAAATGTCCCACGGTTCTGAAACTAAGTTTCAATCATAAACAAAAATTCTATGTGTGCTATTCCCAAGCTAAAAGATAAAGTCATCATAGATGTCTGAATTATTAGAAAACTTTTAAGGAAGTAAAATCTTCACCAGTAGGAAGTTTTCGCAATACGATGAAAATTTTCTTTTTTATGTAACTTTAATTAGGTTTAATTCATTTTCTTTTAACATTAAATAGTTAAGGGAATAAAAATTTAAACATTCTGATAATATTGGTCATCACAACTGAAAATAATGTTTATGTTGATAGAAATATGGCGGATGAAAAATACCTTAAGTAATTTAACACGAATGATAATTGTTTTTCTAATAATGATGATGTCAGTGATTGGCAAACTTTGATGGCTATAAAGGTCTTAATACAATGCAAGTTTTATTTTTCAATTGTGTTTCAATATTTTGCTTGGTAAAATAAAGGGATAGAGGAAATTAAAATAAAACTATCCTACTTATAATGACGTATAGAACTCAAAAAAATACTTATTGATGTGGTAAAAAAATATATAAAGTGCGTAAAATACATAACAGTTATGCGTCAATAATAATGACGATGATGATGGTCAAACTAATGATGATGATTATGATGGTGGTGATGATGATCAACATAACTAATGTCAACGACACTCGTAATAATTAAGGTACATTGTTTATACATCATACCCCACATTAAAATACATAACACAATAATAAGTAAATAAAACAGCATTTGCCAATTATTCCGACTGGTAAATATATTATATTTATTGCGAAAAGCTAATTCTACAATTTTATTCATTCACCTATTATTGTCAACAGTTAAGAAACTAAGCAAGATACTTTAGTTACTTGACTGACAAACATGATAAAAGAACATTAAATGCTTCCAAAATACATAACTGCTTTTTAATTGGTCAAAAGTTCACTGAATTTATGCTAAGGATTTAGTATTCTGCAGAAGCAAATGAGGTTACAGACATTTGCATTTTAGTAGACTACTTTGTTACTTAAAAAATAATTTTGGCAGGAATTTTACGTTAAAAAAATCGTAAATTTTGAAAATTTTAAAAATGTCAGATTAACCTGGCCATACACCAAACTCCACATGATATGTTTAACTAAATAACGAAATTTCATTTTATTCTGATAACCATTGGACCGGTAGGGACATTGTCCCACTCTGGATTTTCAAATTTAATAAGGTAAATATTCTGTTTATCTAATTAAGTAAAATTTATTCTTCCCGGGTGGCTTAAAATAATTAAACACTGAAAGAAAATAATAACTAAAGAATTTCCATCAAGGGGAGGACTCTCGCTGAAGCCCCTCCCCCATAAAAGACAATATTTAGTTTTATTTTTCTTTTGCATCAATGTATTTAAAATATCTTAAACAAGAGTTTCAGGGGGGAGGGGGAGGGAGTGCCCCCTGACGGAAAACAGGTAAAACAGTATCAATTCTATATTTCGTAAAAAACCAGATGAACCTTACTTTTGGATTTTTATTATTTATTTGTGTTACATTTCTGTATTACTTTTTTCTTTGATATGTATACAAAATTGTCTTGCATCGGATTTTGGACAAAAAATGTTTATTTTAGATTATGCCATGTTTATATTTCCCATTTTAAATATTTGGTCTGGTATGCCCACACAAGCAATGTTCGATAATCTTGCTATTCTTTGATTTCGCTCAGCCAGCGCCCTCGCTAAAAACTAGACTCTTTGACTACTACTAAGATTTGCAAATTACAATACCATTATATTCAAATCTTGAATAAAGAAACAGGTATCATGTCATGAAATATAACACTGTAATGTTATCACTTTCAACATAATATCACAGCATCGAAAGGGCAGAATAATATTTTGAATTACCCAACAACATTAACAAATACGCTGTTCTTCATATGTTTGTTAAGCACAACCATCCGTAATATTACATATTGAATATGCACAAAGTCTGATCAAACGTAAGAAAATTAATCATTTCAACAGGTTTAACGATGTAGTAATCTCATATATCAAATACATGAAATTTACTTATTTGAAAACAACACCGGTCTATACGCAAGCAGAAGCTTTTAGAAGTGAAAATCTCATAATCATCTTTCGCCAAACAAAGTATTATGTGTATCTTCATATTATTATTTTAACTGAACTAGTACTAAACTTACTAGACTTACTAGAGTTTTGCATTGGATCGAGTTACCCGAATATTCCTGAATACGACCCGACTCGCACCGCGGATCGGGTCGGATTGGTGTTGTTTTCTTTTTTCGTTGCGGGTCGGTTCGATTGTAAATGTTTCGGGTTCAGGTCGATTTTAAGTTGGGTTTGACTCGTGCGGATCATATTCGGGATGAATCGATTTTTCAAAAAAAAAAAAAAAAAAAAAAAAAAAAAGTCCAGAAAATTGTTTCAGATTAAAAAACTATATATTTGAATAGAAAGTAGTATATGCATCCGTGCATTTTTTTCTTCATAACATTAGAGATATAATTATAAGATAGTTTTACATAAATGCATTAAAATATCGAATAATTTTGTTTCATTTCGGGATTCGGGTTACTTTCGAGTTGAAAAAAGTCGATTTGAACTGTTTTTTAATAGAATTTTTTAAGTTATGTAAAGACTGACCAGTGCAATAATTGTACTTCGTAATGCTGAAAAATATGAAAGATAAAAGAAATTGCAAAGTATATTAATTTTGCAGAGTATTATTATTATTCTCAATAGCACTAGTAATTCAAATTTATAATATTATATTGCCCTTTATGAAGGGCATATTACATAAGGGCATATTACATAAGGGCATATTACATAATAAATATTAAAATTCTTCAGCAACATTCTGTTACATAAATGAGTAAAACTGTCATCTTTAAAAAAATAACAAAGAAGGTAAATAGATATTTGCCTTCTTGCATGATACAACGATTTTTATTAAAATCTTTACATGCAAGCTTTCTTTATTTAGCTTATAGGCATATATTCGCATACAAGAGGGAAATTTAAGTAAAAACACTTTATGTAATCCATCATATGAAGAAATTTTGAATCCCCTTACCCAATAAAAAAACAGTCAGGGAGAGGGGTGAAGTTCAGAAGATAAAAAAGGGAAATGTGTGTTGCATGTAATCTCTATCATTAGTTTTATTCTCGTACTGAGCATGCATAGTTTTATTACATGTAATATAACTTCTGAACATCTATAAAAAAACGAAAGTTGTTAAGTATATAAAATAATGATAATATATAACATTTTAAAAGAATTTGTTTATAAGAATTTTTCTTTAAATTTTGGGAATTGCAAAGATGTGTTTTAATATATAATTAACTCACTGTTGGACGTTTTTTCTTCAAAATTGAAAACGATTACCTGTATGAAAAAAAAAAGAGATTAAAATATAAGTTTTTCTTTCAAAGTACTTTTAAACAATTTCTAAAAACCAAACTAATAACGCATTCACGCTCCATTAGTATTGTTTCATAGGGCAGCCCTAATGAATTGTTAAAAAATCGTAAACTCCTCTTTCTAATTTATTTTTTAACAAATTTTCATGTGAGAGAATGATTATACAGTAAATTGAAATAGTCGCTATCCTCCGTATAAAAGAGGTAATGTTATATAGTAAAAACTACCACCGGAAAATGTATAAGAAAAAAATAGACAAGTTTACTGTAATGATGTCTAATCATAAATTTTTGACTTCTAGAAAACCTGTTGATCAACCGGCAAAAAAACTTTTCATTAACAAACTATGTAACAAAGTTATATAGTTTATTTATTTCCATTTAATATTTTTTTTTGAAAACATACTTACAGTTTTTTTATTTCTTATAGAGCACTAACGGATATAAAAACGAGAAATAAGCTTTTTTCTTTAAACTTGAAAAAAAATAGGAATCTTTTTTTTTAATTTATTGCTTTAATAGAAAATATGAAGTTGTACAATTCAAAAGTTTTAATTTATTCATCATGAGGCATTATTATGGACATTTTATCTGAAATATTAAGTGCAATTTAAAATTAGACAAAAGGTTTCATTTTCAACCCAGCAAATACTATTCAAGTTTATCCTCTTAGAATAAAACGGATCAACTTCGCGTGATTCTTCTCCAGACTGGACGTTACGTCTTTTGCCGTCACGTACGTCTCACATCTCATTGGGCACAAGCAGTGCACAAAATCCCTTTCTATTCCCCATTTCCCACCCCCCTTTCTCAATTATTATATTTCCCAGCATTTGATTACAGTGACATGCTGAAACCTGAAGCATTGGTCATCTACCCATCAACCCCCAGTATCCATAATAGAATTACCGACCCCCGATCTAACCCAGTTCGTAGATTACATGCTAGAGAAAGCTTTAGATCTTTCCCCACACTCTTTTACTTCCGACAAATGGATTAACGATACTATTCGAGGACGAAATGCGATTTAGAGGAAGAGTCCCGTCTTCGTGTATAACAATATCATTTTGCTTTAACTGTTTCATGCAGTCTAAATTTATAATAGTTGTGATTTCAAGCATTATAATAAATGCAAATAATTTTCTAACTATACTGTGTTCGAGATATTAGAAAGATTTCTTAGCCTAATTATACTGCAACTCCAAAATTTAAAAGTCTTTAATTTTCTCATGAAGAAGCAAAATAATAAAGCATAATAATTATTGAATCCAAATATATTGTACTACTTTTAAAGTCGTAACTCTTCCTTAAATGTCAAAATGTATATTAATTCGTACCACATCATATAAGTTGACTGGCTAACTAGATTTTAAATATTGATACATTTTGGAAAGGCTAAGTATCTTAAAAAATAAGGTAATCTAAGAAAGATTAAGTGATTTCAAAACCGGAAATGTGCAGAGTAGAGTACCTTTATTAGAATGTAGCGACGTATGGGAAATAAAACTTGATTGGTGGAACAATATCCTTCTATGCATAACGTTTAAGTGCTGAGTTTTGACGTTACGGCAGGTCGGTCGATTAACACCAGTGTTGGGCCGATTACGTACAACCAGTCCTGAAAGCACATAATCGGATAATACATATTAGATCTTAGTAGCATCGGATTCTTAATTCCTATTCCTCGAAAGTTGATGCCTAGAAATTTTAAGTTTAAGTGCATAATTGCTTGCCTGCCAATTTCGCGATGATATTCTTATCAATGCTAATGTAATGTAATTTTGTTCAAGGATCGTTAGACTAAGTTAATTTATTAAATAGTCTCATTTTTATAAATCGATTGGTTAATTACGCAATTTTTCTTAATATTATAACACTTTTTCCTTTCAATATGAATCTCTAAAACTATGAACTTCTTTATAGCGCGCAATCACTATAACACGTGTATCAGAGCTTTGCGCCCCTGTAAAGAATTTTAAAAAAATGCTAGATTCGGATAAATCGTTGAATTGAGATCTATAAGGAAAATAAATTCGTTAAAACTGAAATCACTATAACGAATATAAAAAGATCGTATTATATAAATTGTTAATATTGTTTGAAACCTTTTTTATAGCATACTTAAATATTGAAAAATAGTAAATCATCAGTTTTGAATCAAATTATTTTTTATAGCTTAATTAAATACTGAAAAATAAAAAAATTCCACTTTATCAAATTTCCCGCTGCTTGGATCAGAAATCGGATCTCCGGAACCGGAGACGAACGATATACCATTTAGCCACTACGCGCTCATTCTTAGAACAAAATTTTAAACAAGCTGTTTGCTAAAGTTTCTTTAATCTTAAAAACTCGCCAAAAGTTAGCCAATGGAACTTGAAAATGAAACTGGGTCAATTATCCGTGATTGTACATTTCGACGAATGAGGTTCCAGAATCCGGTGCTACAAAGATATACTATGAAAAATCCAATTATATGCCTCCTGCAACTTTCGTATTTGTTTACTACTGATTTAACGTTTTAAAAATTAAATTGATTTCTATTTTAAGAAGCCACTTCAAAGTAAAATATGAACGGTCTATTAAACTGATTTAAAACTAGCCAAACTCTGAAACATAATGCAAGCGATTTGGCTTAATATTAGGTTCATACATATTTGGAATGTAAAGCATTTGCATTTTATAACCAAAGGAAAAATGTCAGGAAAAGAAAAGTGCAGGTTTGAGTATTTGAAGCATATAAAGTAAAATTGTCTAGTTATAAATTTTGTTATTTATCTTGAAAATTTAACTTTTATTAATGCCACATAAAAATCCATGTTTAATAGTTAAATTTTAATCTCAGCACGCTTTTAAACTTTTTTTTAAATATCATGAAGAAATGTTACAGATATCTTTAAGTGTTCATAGTATATCCTTCCCACAGTTTTTTAAAAATTATTATTACAATTAATCATATATGCTCAATATATGTCGAGTTATTATCATTCTGTCACTTTCGCATTTTATTAATAAAAAACAAAAAATTTAAATTTAAATTTAAAATTCATAAATCAGTAATAATAAAAACTCCAGATTGCTTGGTTAGAACATAATCCTTCCAATGCATAGCAGCAATCATTTCTTTTCAATTCTTCATGTTTTGGAAAGCCACAAGTGGCTACTTTAGGAACTGTTTTATAACTACCCTTACAACACTGTACAACACATGTGTATATCATTTTAAAAACTCTTAAACATAGGTAAAATTTCAGAATGAATTTACAAAGCTAATGCTGTGTAATAGTGCGAATGTAATGTATATACACATTAAAAAGTCAGCCAATCTACACTTACGCCATCCACTCCAGCGTTGCCAGTTCTAAAGCATTATCTATAGAAGGGTGTTGGGTGGAGGGGATTTCGGACAAAACCGAACGCATCGGAATGGACCTTATGTACGCAACCTGAGGTCGAGGCTAAAATTCGTCTGCTCGCGGGCTAGTGATATTTATTTGTGAATAACATAGAGCATAGATCTCTATGGAGTATGTGTTATTAATGTTTATTTTTTTTAATTACCGCAAAAAATCCATTGTTGGGGAAGTAGATACTTTATGTATTGTTATATAAATTCAAAATGTTGTTCTGTATCCGAAAACATTCCTATATTTGCAAAATTTCGGTTTATCTTATGCGCGAAACCTGGGTCGAGGCTAGAAGTCGTCTGCTGGAGATATTTTCGGCTGTGCATACTGGATTTCTGGCGGTACAATTGTTAGAATAACGAATCAGAATACCGCCAGCTATGGGGTATGACGTCACGTGCATAAGGTCTATTCTGAGCCTTTAACAGCCAAACTAATGTTTGTTCACATTATTTCTGTACTCAAATATTTAAAGTTGCTTCTATCCCTTATTTCGAATCAATCTGCGATATCTATATTTTTAATACGCTTAATACTTACATTGTATTGAACTCTTGAGTCTCATTTTACAATATAAAACAAAAAATGTATTCTTTCACAGGTGAACTCGTCTGCGCAAGTGTCATTAAATTTTATAATATAGGTTGTCGTAGTTTCAACAAAACATTCTAATCTGGGCATGCGCCCTGTGCATATGTCGCTATTCTCTAAGAAAATTATTTTAAGTAAATGTAACAAACAAAATTATTGTTAGAAATCCGAAAAAAGCTATTTGGTCTTTCAATAAAATGGAAGCTTTCTGTCTATTATTTAAGTGGTACATTTTTCATAATCTAGATCGCGTTTACTATTAAGAAATGAAATCGTTCTCATTTCTAGAAATAATGAAATTAGAACAGCGAAACAAATTGAAACAGAACGTTTCAAAAAGTATAACATACCGACTACAATGTAAAACAACGAAAATAAAAAAAATATATTCATAAACAGACATGCACTCCCCAGTTATATCATACATGCAGTGCAAAGTATAAATGTAAACTTGAAAAAAAATGTTGGCAGGCCTCTAATACTTTTTCGCATTTGTCCTCTTATAAATCACAGAAGCTATTACGCTTAAAGCCGACGTTTTATGAATATTTAATGGAATACAGAATGCATTGAACATAATAAAATGAGAGAGACAATTCAATTACACAAAACATAACTTTCCTGAGTTTGCATGTTGGAGGTATTTAATTCAATTAAATACAGTTTCCTTTGCAGAGTTCGAATGAATTACATTTTTGCAATTACACTACGCATTTAACCACTGCGTTTTAAAATGTATATAATGGATGCAAATTACGTTTTTAAATTAAGTTTTATCTATAAAGAGAATGCATTAATGATAAAAACATTATTTCTTTCAATTATATATTTATGTAATCATTTCTTTCAATTATGTATTTATGTTTGAAAAGTTGGCTGAGAGAGGATTTTTGTTTTATTTTACTAAGTGAATAATTTGTTTCACCTATTTATATATTTATTTTTATAAAATGAACATTTGTACAACATATCTTCAGATTACCAGGTACGAAAATAAATAAATAAAAGAGAAATACGAACATATTATTGATTTAATATATTAGTAGTACAATTTTCTTTGTTTATATCATAAATCCCCATACTTTGTTTTCTTCTTTCTGCAACTTATCCTTAGATGAATTAATAAAGAAAATATGAATACTAAATTTACTTCTTAAGCTAATGGAATTTTTTTTAATTCATTAAATATCTACAATTATTAATTCTAGAAGGACGTTCAATATTTCATTTAAAATGGGGTTTTCAAATGACCAAACTGCGTAAATAGTAGGAATGTTCATCCACCATTTGCCATATCATACGATGCATTACTACAGGGTGTCGTAAAAGTCCTTAATGCATTTTTAAATTCAATACCAAATTAAACAATTGGCGTACGAAAGTGCGATTTGGACGAAAATGCTTCTTATGATAGAAAATTTTCTTTAAAAAAAAATAAAAAAATAGTTTCAAAATTTCCTCATAGATGGCGTTACTTTTGCAAATCTACCAAAGAAGTAGAATGTCTTTATAGATAACAGTGTCGAAAGAGCGTATGCATAGTTTTTGTCCAAACTATGGCAACCCACATTCCAGAACTTAAAATTACTCGCCTTCATGAATTCGATTAGACGAGTGAAACAAATCAACAAACATTAGTTTGGTTATAGTAGGAAACTCACCAAAATTTATAAGATGCCTCTGTAAGATAATAGCGACATACGGACAAAAAAATTCGATTAATCGATAAAATTCAGGAAAAAAAAAAAAAAAAAAAACGAATCGCCAAGCAATTTGCCGAGCTTTCTATTATCATCAAACTAATGATTGTTGACCTGTCATACTTCTCTAATCGAACTCATGAAGGCGAGTATTGTTAAGTTCTGGAATGTGAATTGCCATAGTTTGGACAAAAATTGTGCAAGTGGAATGTGCGTCTTTGGCCACTGTTATGTATAAAGGCATTTCACCTCTTCGTTAGCTTTGCAGAAGTAACGCCATCTATAAGAAATTTTTAGAACTAAAGTAAATTTTCGATCATAAGAAGCATTTGCACCCAAACTGCACTCTCGCAAATGTTTAATTTTTTATTGAATTTTAAAATGTTTCAAGGACTTTTGGAAACACCCTGTATTATTTTACGAAACATTATCTAATAGTAAAATGCACTACACGGGCAAAAATATTGTCTCATGCCTAACAGGTTAAAATAGTAAAAACAAAAACTTATACAATGTGTAGTAATGCATTCTATAGTTTAATTACTTTTTAAATAACAGTAAAAGGAAATGCATATGCATGTTTTTCAAACATGCAGTAGACATTATTATTTAAAAAAGGGATACTGTAAAAAAATAAAGTAAATAAAATATGTTTACAACAGATTGCAATAAATTTGAAGACATGCAAGTAAATATTTTTTATGTATGCCACATGTATGTGTACGATCGCAGAATTGATTTAGAAATCGATATTTTTACTTATCTTCATTGTATTAATAAAACAAAATAATATTTTCTAAGTACAGAAAAATACATTCTAACATGGAGATGTAAACATATTATCATAAATGATCTGATATTTATAACATTAAAAGAAGAAATAATCAACATAAATTTTTGTTTATTATTGACAAGAAAAAAAAATGAAACCACTTTATATAATACAAAAAAATGTTTGTAAAATAGAAAAAAAAAAATGATTAAAAAGATGATTACATACAATGAAATGTTTCTTGGATCATTTTCAAAACATGTTTATAAATATTGCCCTAGAATTTATTGTTTGTGTGCAAAATGGTGCACAACGTTGAAAAGCTATTTTACTAATGAGATATTTAAAGAAAATTACAGAGCATTTAGCTATAATAAAGTCGAGCCAATTCATTTATAACAGATATGTTAATGTAAAAAAATGATTAAGCAAAAAGATGGAGCTATGATTCTACACGTATATCAAATAAAAAAAAAATCTTAAATGGCTGCACTCGACTTTCCGAACATTTTATGGAACGTCGTAGAATCAGTTAAATTGCTGGCACTATGGAATCAGTTGGATTCGAACACTAGACCGTTTCGAAAGTGGACACGATACCTCGAAGCAACCAACGCTTGTCTATATCGCCGCAATATTTATCATTTACTGCTCTATCACATTTTAATACTCGTTTAAAACTCACGTTTAAATACTCGAACCTTCGGTGGATTTGTGCGAAAATTTATTTAGTTCTTGAGACAGTGGCCTTTAACATATTTACTAAATAGCAACTCGCTCGGAAGTTCCATTTAGAGGCTATCGCGTTCACTCACTCACACACATACATCCTGATTACAATACTCTGGAAATAGTGTAAATACACAAACTTTCGGTGGATTTGTGCGAAAATTTATTTAGTTCTTGCGACAGTGGCCTTTAACATATTTACTAAATAGCAACTCGCTCGGAAGTTCCATTTAGAGGCTATCGCGTTCACTCACTCACACACATACATCCTGATTACAATACTCTGGAAATAGTGTAAATACACAAACTTTCGGTGGATTTGTGCGAAAATTTATTTAGTTCTTGCGACAGTGGCCTTTAACATATTTACTAAATAGCAACTCGCTCGGAAGTTCCATTTAGAGGCTATCGCGTTCACTCACTCACACACATACATCCTGATTACAATACTCTGGAAATAGTGTAAATACACAAACTTTCGGTGGATTTGTGCGAAAATTTATACAGTTCTTGCGACAGAGGTTTTTAACATATTTATTAAATAGCAGCTCACTCGGAAGTTCCATTTAGAGGCTATCGCGTTCACTCACTCACACACATACATCCTGATTACAATACTCTGGAAATAGTGTAAATACACAAACTTTCGGTATATTTGTGCGAAAATTTATTTAGTTCTTGCGACAGTGGGCTTTAACATATTTACTAAATAGCAACTCACTCGGAAGTTCCATTTAGAGGCTATCGCGTTCACTCACTCACACACATACATCCTGATTACAATATTTTGAAAATGGTTTAAACACCCAAACCTTCGGTGGATTTGTACGAAAATTTATACAGTTCTTGCGACAGAGGTTTTTAACATATTTATTAAATAGCAGCTCACTCGGAAGTTCCATTTAGAGGCTATCGAGTTTATTCACTCACACACATACATCCTGATTACAATATTTTGAAAATGGTTTAAACACCCAAACCTTCGGTGGATTTGTGCGAAAATTTATACAGTTTTTGCGACAGAGGTTTTTAACATATTTATTAAATAGCACCTCACTCGGAAGTTCCATTTAGAGGCTATCGAGTTCACTCACTGTCACACATACATTCTGATTACAATACTTTTTTTACATTATGTGTTCGGAAAATAAAAATACCTGCTGATTTAATTTCTTTTTTATTTATTGGACTAGGGCGCGAAGCCCTCTACGGGCTACGCCTTCCAACCCTCCTCCAGACTTCACAAGCTCTAAAAACAAGCTAATTTTCTCAGTTTTAAATAAATTACCCAATTACGGAAGAATGAAAAATATTACTATGACAAGTGCCGATATTCTGTAATCGGGATCCCTTTCATTTCCTTTTGGTTGGGGAATTTTTCGGTCCCCCAAGGTCGAATCCTGTGCTGTCGCGAGAGCTGACGGATGTTTTTGTGATTGGTTAAGTAAGATTAATTACATATGTGAAAATCAGCTTGTATAAAATAGTTAAATAAAAAATGTCGCTGCCGCTCGGACTATTACAATGCCTAGAAAAACAATTTTGTTTTAGACGCTATACGAAAATCGTTTTAAATAAGTTTTAAATATCACGTAATTATCTCCATTGATTGATTTTCGCACATATTAATTTATTTATTTTAAAGTTTTATTTCTTTTTTATATTCCCGTGTAAATATATATTTTAATAGAAAATATAATGTCTGGAAGTATTATTATTATTAGTGACAACATCAGATAAAAACAGGTGTATCAAAATATAAATTAAACTTGTATTCATATAATGAAATTTTGAATAAAATATTGAAAAAAAAGGAATTGGACGCTGCAGAACACAATCTAGTCAAATGTTAGTATGCAGAAGTTGTTAAATTGCTATGCATCGTTTTGATCCTATAAAACTTATGTAACTGAACTATCTTGACAAATTTCAACATTAAATAGCGCTTAAAATAATTATTCGGCTCAAAAACTGTCTTTTTCATAGGGTTTATCATACTATCTGTTTTCATGTTTTTCTATGCAATAGCTGTTGGATAGGCTGAGATATCGAAAAGCTCACAATTGGTTAAATTGCGACCGAAGCAGATCGGACAGTAACTTTTTTTTTTTTTTTTTTTTTTTTTTTTTTTTAAACTAGAGAGATAACTGAGCAGTAATTTCAGCAAAAAACCAAAATAAAAAGATCTGCTTTATTGCCAGATTATATTTATGCACAAGAGTGGTTAAAATTGATAAATAATTTGTAATTTTTAAATTATTTGATGCTGAGTACTCGACATATTTAATAATCTTGATAGTTACATGCGTCTTTTCCTTACTTACATTAATATGGATATACATGTATCCATACTCATATATCATACGCACTTACTTGAATTTTATATTCTTACATATTTAAGTACAAGAACTTTCAGTGCTTACGAGAGCACAATGCACACAGTGGTGCTCGTGAGTGTCCTTTTTTGGGGGCACTCAATGCATGCCTGAAACATATTATTTTCATACAATTATTTTTTACAAGAAATTTTTTCCTTGTTTAATGGCAGAACTTTCTTACAGTAAATTAATTAAAGTATTCCTTTTTAATAATAGTGGTAGGAAAAGAATAAATTTCGCAGCCAGGCATTTAGTGCCCCAAATAAAGCCAGTCACCAGCCGCCAATGAATGCACACATACAGTGGGTTTTTCAACAAATAAAATTAGTAGTGACTAATGAGAAATCTTCCATAATTCTAATTAAATCTGTTAGGATGACGGAGAAATTGGTAGCATTTAATATTTATTTCAAAAGAATAATATACAAAAACACAAATAAATAAAATAAAGTAATATTTAATAAAGATGTAAATAAGTGCTAATAAATTTATTTATATATTTTTTCTCAATATATAAACATATAAGTACGATTCTAATCCGCAATCTACCAATGATACAATGATATTTTTGCTCATGATAAAGGTGATTAAACACGATCTACTTCCGACAAATGAAAGGAATAAGAAACTCTGTTGCTCAAAATGGTCAACGTAGAAACTAACTTACATTACTAAAAAATATAAAAACATGCTGTATAAAACAAAAGAGTATTACAAAATAAAATACTTCATTAGAGTGTTTTAACTAATTTAACGTATCTACTCCTCCAGAACATAAAAGAACTTTTTTTTTTTAAGAATATGTCGGAGACAAATCATTATAGTTTCTTAAATTTTAAGATTTTTTTCTAGAATATAAAATAAATTTAGCTATAAAAATTTTCCAAAGAAATTTTACTTTAGATATTTAGAAGTCTCTATAATTATCTATTTAAAATCTGCGAAAGAAAACTTTCGTGAACGAAAATATAGTTATTGAAGAAACTTACATGTATGCAAGAAAAATAATTTACTGATACGACATTCAACGAAGGCCATAATAAGAAAACTAATTATAAAATTTTTATTTATTTATTCCGGTACGAGATATAAAGTATCGATAAGAAAATAGTATGAAGAAAGATATTTTGAAAACAAAGGATCAAACATCTTTGAAAAATGTTCTAAAATTAATTAAAGTTGAAGTTGAGAATATTATTTCTAAATGACGTTTTTTAAGAGAAACTTTCTATGAATAATAATTTGGACTTCTTATTACAATGCTTTATGCAACAATATAAGATTTTTTTTCTAAATTTGAAGCTTGCATTTTTTAAAAATTTAACTAACATAAAATGCATGACATGGAATAAAGGACCATATTACTATTTCATAGAAATAAGTTCCATTAAATAAATTATTTACTAGCAATATTGTTCTTATGTTACTTGTTATAAGGAGATATGGTATGTTTTATTCAATAAATGAGTTTGAATATGATTCTTTTTTCATATATTTTCCTCCTAGTTTATTTTGCATTTTAAATTAAATTTATATTAATAAAAGAAAGATGTTTGTCTCTGTATGCGTATGTGTGTCTGTTGGCGATGGCTAGAGAAATCCATCGCAGGTAGAGGTCTGCAAATTTAAATATGGATAGATGAAGACAGGTCCGAATGCACCTAAGACTTAGATTTTTCATTGTTTAATAATTAGCCCAAATATTAATTAAAAACCATCATCAAAAGCTAATTTACGAGCTTCATTTTTTTTGCAAAGTTCGCCGGCATTATGCTTGTTTCCCTCTACCTTTCATTAAAAAATTATGAATAGTTACTATTTAAAAAATATACTTTTTTTGGAGGTCGTTTTCATATTTTGAAACAGGCAGTTTATAACTGGAATGCAAATACAAAAAACAAAGAATACTCATTCATAAACTATACCTTTTCTGTGACCGGGCATTGGCGCAGCATGTCCCTAAAGGGACTTTTTGCCATAAAACCCCATTCAACCACCCCAACCAACTGTGACCGGGCAACACCGGACGGATTTGCTGGTATAATATATAAATTAATAAGAAGATAATATATAATATATAGGTAATAATATAGTTAACAATAATAACAATGACTACCTTTTTTTTCTATATAAATTATATTTATCACGTTGTTTTTAATTGAAACACTTAACTAAGCTCCTTTTTGAATAGTTACATTTTCTTATAAATAAATAAATGTTTGGCGGATAATCTTTACACGTATTTTTATTGTAAATACTCTAAAACTTTAAACATTTTTAAATATAGGTAAATTTAATTGTAGAATGAAAAAAAAATATCATACAGTCATTTCATTGTTATTACTCTTATTATTTTTTATTCAATTAGCTCAAGTCATTCAATTAGCTACATTTAAATTAATTTATTCATTGTGGTATAGATTTTATAAAAAATATAATAGATTATTAAATTGAACGGCCAGTAAGAATTTTAATGAGTGATCAGATTTACTTGGTATAAATTATAGTTTTTCAATTAAATTTAATCGCATATATTTCTAACGTGTAATTTTTATGCGCTAATGCTACATTATTATGAAGATTAAAGGCTTAAGACTTGGTAATGATAGAAAAATGTAATGTCAAACTGCCAACGATACATCTTCAGGCGTTAGTCTACCCGTTTGGTCCTTCTTAGCGTAGGTGGAATTATAGACTACATTTAATATTTTTGAATTTTATAAAAGTTTATTCTTAAAATGTTTGATTTTCCGGGGGACTACTCCCCCCAACGAATAGATTGGAAAGAGAGAAAACGATCTTTGTGACTGCGGTAGTAGAGGAGATGTGGTACATTATATTTATGGCAGGTGTAATTTAATGATGCATCATTTCAAATTCAATTCAGGCTTGACTCTTAGACAGAATTTATTCAAAACTTTGAATAATCCCGCTAATTATAAAAAACTGGCTGAAAATTACAATATTTTAAATGATCTTTATTCTTTTATCAGATATCGCTTTTAAATTGATAATTTTCTTTTACTGCTCAAGAAAACTTCACATTTATTTATTGACGTACATATATTGGAGTTAAATTGGTGTGACTACTTATGAACTTTTTCAAAATAGACTATAAATTGTTATAGACTATGAACTGTTATGAACTTTTTCAAATTAGACTATGAACTTTTATAGACTATGAACTGTTATGAACTTTTTCAATATAGTCTGTCTTATATAATGATGAGCACAGTTGCAGTAGACACCTATTATTTCCATAATATTTAGACTTGTGTAACCATACTGGTCTTAAAATTTTGTTTCATTTATTGTTTTGTTTGTAGTTAATTTTTATTTAGTTTTTAGCATAAGGAGGTTGTGTGTTACCTTGCTATTTTATTTTTTTTATGTTAGGATTAGTTTATATATTTTAGTTTAGTAGTATGAATCAACTGGATTCATTGGCGATGTCGCCATTTTTGCTTTTGAGTTTGATTATTGTTTTAATTAACGCTCGTTGACTTAGTCTGCTCCTGTGGCTGGGTGGATTTGGATGGTAGTTGGGATTTTCCGCCTGGTGGTACGCCCATCAGCCTTACGGCTGGGCTCCAGGTTGGGTGCCCCCCCCCCCCCAACGAACCACTCGTTTAAGATAATTTTCAGGCACATGAACAAGAAAGGAAAATAGGGTTAAATATTGCCTTTCCCGGGGGTATCAGAAGGGCAGAGTTCCCCCTTCCTTGGTTAAAAGTCGTTAGCTCTTTGTTTTCTTTGTGTTTAATTATTTTAAGTGACTTCGGGAGAATATTGTTTTTCAAAATCATTAAAGAAAAAGAAAATTTTGTTAATTAAATTTTAAAATCAAGAAAAGGACAATGATACTCCCTTGTCCGTCCTCCCCCTCTTTGCCGTTGACCATGCCTATGTCCATATTTAATATTAATATTCAAGAAAAAGCTTCCTTGCATCAATTATATTTTCTCCCTTTCAGAAGAAATGAAATTTGCTCTAAACGCGCTTTTACTCATAAAATTATGCGAAACAATTTCATAAGCTTCGATCGCAAGTATCTGACAACGCCGGGATACTTCCGTGTCATCAAACATTCTGGCAAACTTAGATGGACATCACTTCAACGGCCACACCCAAAACTAATAAATCACTTTACATAGCAATGCTCGAAAAGCATGACATCACTCGTAATCAAATTTTCACTGAACCAACCCCTGTGACGTCACAACACACCCCCCGGAGCTTTTAGAGGCAGCGTGTCAAACAGGAAAGGCTGTCCAATTAGTTTATGACTCCATGATGCAAGTGTGGCCACGCAAAGATTCTTCAGTCCTGAGTGGAAAGAGGGAGAGGGTATCCTTTCCTCTTGGAAGAAGGGGTATGGGTTTTGGTATCCGGCAACTTACTATATTCCGGGGACTGAGTCAGAAAATACTCTAAGCTGGAGGCAATGTTTCCATATGGGATGTCGAATCCTATATTCATTTCCGATTGTTTTGCTACACTACTATTTATGTTCTGAACGTATTTTTCTCCACTTCCAAGTGTAATTTTTCATTCAGGTTTATAGTATATTTTTATTATAATATAGAGACTGGGGAAACATATATGAGACCATGAGACATACATATTTTTCTGAAAGATCGGAAGTTATGTCTTAATGGCCGAAAGGCTATTAAGAATAAGACTCATAATAAAGATAAAGACTCATAAAGACTCATAAAAACTCATAAAAACTCATAAAGACTCATAATAATGTTCGTTCGATTATACGTTCTGGATTCCTGGTCAGTCATTTGGTCTTAAATGGCTGTAGTACCAAGTGATACAAAGTATAAAGAACTTAGTTTAGTTTAATAAGTAGTTTACAAATTTTTCAACGTGTAAATATTCATATACTAGGCTTTAGAAAGGATACATCCCCTCATTAAAAAAAATAATAATAACAAGTCCTAATGGGTTGTAAACAATAAAAATTTTAAAGAATAATGATTTATAATCAAAATTACTTTTTCTGAAATACATTCAATGAAAGGCCTTTTCGAAAATGTTCGTATTTAGGTAGTATTTACCTGCATTTTTAAATTAATTACTACATGCATGTTAGATACCCTAGAAGTATACAGAAATAATGCTCTAATGTCTAAAATATATGTAATTTTATCTATCCTTTAAGTAGCTAAATCTTCTAAAACAAATATGCGTTAACCTATTTAATTAATACTAAAGTATCACTGGCTCTTTATTAGAAATGTCAAATTTCAAGCTATTGGGTTAAGTACCATTGTTGAAATTCTGAACTACCTGAAATTGCAATATAAAATAGATTCAAAACTGCTGTTAGCTGATGCCATAGAAATTGGCGAAAACATTAATCGCCTCTTGAAAGACTGTTTACTGACTATTTTCGTGTATTTGTCTTCCTTCATTCGAGTCATTCTTTCTGCAGTCTCATAAAAATACATACATTTATTTTAAATTCTATATTAAATACGTAATTTGCAAAAACATTACGACCACCTTCCTGGTATTATGTTCCTACGCATTTAACATTCAAAACAGCTGTAATATGTCATGGCATCGATTATTCTAGTCTTTGCCAAGTGTAAGATCGGACTTCGAGATTTCTAAAGGAGGGTACAGTTTCCCAAGATAACGACCGGGTGTATGGTGATCTGAGAACCTACGATCCATGAATTTTCAGACTGTTTATTTGGATTAATATCTGGTGAGCTAGTATACCAGAACAACAACTGGAACTTATCAGCTTTTTCCTCAAACCACTGTTCCAAAATCGAGCCTTATGGCAAGGAGAATAGTCCTGGTGGTAAATTTCTTCTCCGGAGAGGAAAATTCATCAAAGGGTTTACGTGCACACCATATGCTCAGATAACTGCAGGTTTCAAAGTGAGCTCTGCAACAACCACCAGTATTAAGGCGCAAGACCTCTCACATGCACATCCTTCAAAGCGTAATACCCCTCACCTGCCTGTGTATAACCTGTGGTACATAAGAGGACATGTGTATTCGCCTGAAACACAAAATACTCCACATGGACATGAACGGGAATGTAAGACACATCCTGATTCATAGGACAAGTCATTATTATTATTGTTGTATGATCCATTCATTATGTTCATGGAACTTAAGGGCGCATAAAATTCAATGATTCTGCTTATAAGTGGTACATCAGATGGACCTTTGTAAGTTGGAGAGTATCATATCTAACACAGCCTCATGTAGTGTATTCTGACGGGGTACATTTGTATTTAAGCTGGTACTGGATTCAACTGCTAGCGAGTAACCGGTATACACCTATTTACAGCCAACAAGCAGAAACAATCTCCAATTTCTGCTATCCTTCTTCAGGTGTGGACATCCGATGCCTTACCGTCTTCTGCCTATTCTAGTATTAGTCTTCCATTTTCAAGCGTGATAATGACGGCAGCTAAAAAACACAAGACAAAAGTGCTATATCGGTGATACTCCTCTAGTGTTCGGACCATCATAATCTGTCCTTTATAAAAATAGCTTTAATTAGAAACTTTTTATATACATAAACGTTTATTCAACAAAATGGTATCACACTAACTCCATCAGGTTTTTAATACCATTACTACCTTGGTCAATATCATTTATATCATTCCGGTGAGCGCATTCTTATAGTGAAATCCCGAAAAAATGTCTGTACTCTTCTATGTATATGTATCTATTACTATACGCGTAAATGCACAGTATTTTATTGAATAATTTTAACTAGCCTAATACTGGGTATATTTCTTTATATAAACTGTTCAAAATTTCGATGTTTCATTGACTTCTTGAAGGCTGTACAGCCATCAGAAGAACATGTAAATTATAATTTTAAGAATATTGGTGAAATATAAAGTTTAAGTTATAATTGTCTTTAAATATAAAGATTTTTAGTTTTAGTTTTATTTACTTTCTCATTGATGCAAAGTAGTTTATTTTATTTTCACAATATCATCATGTTTGAAATACGTCTCGAAGGATACGTCGAAAGTATTCTTGCTTTTAACATGCTTTTAAATTCAAACTTCAGTGACAGAATATGCTGTAATCAGTGTTCCTTTCAATGCAATACAAACAGCAACACGGCAGATTTCTCCCCAATCCCCCTATAAGAGGGCTAGGTTTAAAATAGAACAGAAACGTCTCTAAAGACAAGTAAGACACTGTTGTTAGACTCTATTCGGCTTCCTTTGTAGGTGGAATACTGTCTATTGACATTAGATGTAATGAAAGGGTATTAGTGTATCTGGGAATGATTGGAAGTAGGTTTATTTGTGATAGAATAATGTAGAACAGAAATAACACATACGAAAAAAAAAAGTTTGTTATTAATATTTATTCTTCTTGCACCGTTTAATCGCTAAAATGTCTGTTTTAAGATTGAAATGTTTTGTGTATATAAATAAGAAAATATAGCCATATAATATATGTTAATTTTTTTATTGAATTAGAAATATTTTTAAAACATTTTCAATGTTTATTTTCTTTAATAATAATAATAATAATAATAATAATAACAATAATAATAATAATAATAATAATAATAAACGTAATCAATACAGTGTTTAGATAGCTTGCCTCCGAAGACGGAGAAATTCGGAGCCAAAATTCGCAGGTTGGATACTCGCACGGTATGAGACACATGTTGTGCGATATTTTCCAGGTTTTCCTTATACAAGCACGATTGGGTATTTTTGGAATTTTAGTTACTGTCACATTTTTTTATTGTTTGAAATTTGCGTTACTTTCCCTTCACATGTATTTCCATTTACCACATGTATTTCACATGTACATTAAGACTCTGTTATCATAGCAATAAGAACGACGCTTAATAATAACCCTGATCTTTCTCAAAATATACATAAATGTTTATAGTTAGTTATAAAAACTATTTATTGAAATTTCAAATAATTAAGCATTAAAATGATGGAATTCCTGATTAATTGATTATCTTTGAGAGTTACAAACAGAATACTTATAAGGAAAATATTTAAACAATCCAATAATATACATTATAAAATATCTAAAAAAACTTAAATACTCATCCCACTACGTAACATTAATTGTTTTTCCACATGTAATTTTCTTATATCAAAGACCTCATATATTCCAGTTCAGGTATAATGTTTCTTTAAAACGACAAAAAGATATTAAATAAAAATTATCACAGCTGCATATAATATGTATGTATATTGTAAATTAACGTTGAGAACAAAATGTAAATATAGCGAAAATATTTAGCACACGTAACTTAAAGTTTTATCAAGGAGTCAATTCTTCAAAGTGAAATGAAAAAAGAGAAAAGAGGATAATATAAGAAGCTGTAGCTCACAAATTACTACAGACACCAAGGAGGTTATTCTGATCACTTCAGAGAGTACTTAAATGGTACTGCTGTTTCTTTATTTTTCAAGATGCTATAAAATATTGACAAGACTGTCTACTGTATGCAATGCGGTATAGCACTGGTTTCCATTTGAACACCGAAGTTAAGAAGCAACGGGTGAGGTCAGTGTTTTGGAGGGTGACTCCTGGAAAGGTCGTGCTTCTTTTGGCACCACAACGTGTCTACTCCACAGATCGGCACGTAAAATCAGTGTAGGGAAATATCCTCTAGTTGGGAGCTCGGTAAGTGAGAGAGAGGTAACGAGCTGAGAGAGTCCTCCCTTCTAGTAAGGATAAAAATTATGGTGAGACCTGTAAGTACAACATGTAGACTCCTCGAGAAATGCGTCAGTGACAAAACAACGAAAACAATTATCACTGCCGAAAAGTGTCACTTTAATATCATGTATTCCAATTTCATACATTACGAGAAATAGGAAATGAATTTCCAATTATTAGTATATTACATCATAATCATAATATTGATGTCTTTAGGGAAAATTAATCTCCTAAACCAATACTCCCATACTTGAAACTGAGATTACTGTTTTCACACGTACCTTTAATAATAGATATGGATTATCGATTCAGAGAATCTACAATAAAACTTACATATCAAGTAAAATGAAAAAATATATATTAATAAATATATAAATAAATAAAATACCTTTGAATTCAAAAGACAACGAATAAGTTATTTTACTAAATCTGACCAAATCTTTAATTTAAAGATAGCAATGAAATAACTAACTTGAAATAAAACGCTAAAATATTTTATCAATAAATGACCGAAACTTCAATATATATATAATAGCCTTTAAAAATCTAGCAATAAAAATGTGTCATTAATTTGTGTCAAAATAAAAATGCTAATTGCACCTAAGAACATTTCTAGTATGTGTAATTTATAGAGTTTTAATACTATACCGATATTATGCATTAGGCTAGACATTTATAATTTTGCACGTGCAGAAATTCATTAGATATACATACATGCTATAGCGCGCACATAATGTATGCATGACTTACACTTGGCATTAAAATATGTCTATATCTGATTTTATGTATATCCGTATATATTTATTTATACATATTACTTATATAAAATATTAGTATTTTTAATTCGATAGTTTAGAACTTGCTATTGTTTTTATTTAAACTAAATGAAACAAAATATAAATCATCTGTTCTTTTTCCCTTTATTTAAAATAATTGAAATTAGCGTAAATCTTTAGCAAATTATTTTAAATGAAATAAATTTGCATTCATATCTTCACATGTTTCACGTCTACATGTTTAAAATATACACGAATATGATCAACATAAGACAAGACAAATATTATATGTCTAGGTACGTTTTCTTTTGCTAAAAAGTGGCAATACCTTTTTTTATTTAAATTTAAAAAAATGTAGCATTAATTTTTACAGAGTATTATAGTAATAGATTTATGATTAGATTCCAGTCAGATTCACATCTACATATTTCACATATATGCAAATATGATAAGTATAAAACAATTAACATAACATATGAGTAGAAGCGTTTATTTTTGCTAAAGTGTGGCAAAAAATGTGCACTAATTGTTATTTTAGGCATAAAATTTTCTATTCCTTCTATATTCTATACAAAATGTTACTAAGGGAAATAATGCAGCTAGAGAGTCTCACAACTTCTCTTAACTTTTAACTAAATTTCTAAAATATTTGCAAAGGGGTCATTAAAGATTTTGTCTTTAAAAGCTTTTCCTATCGATTGTAAAAGTATAAGAGGATGTTCAATTGCTTGCACTAATACTTTTACGCGTAAATACCTTAAAAGCCTCTTTATTTGAGTACTTTCCGTGAAGGGACAGAGGAGACGCATTTTAAGTTCCCCAGAACAGACTGGTCAGTTCATAAGTAGGCCTTCATGTATAAATGGATAGAACGAAAATATTTCCAGGCATTTGAGTTCGCCATTGAGGCAGAAAAATAGTTGGAGCATACATACATAGTGGACTGAGAATTGTGGAACTTAAATGAAAGTTATATAAGGTATATTTAGCGTAATGGATGTACACGCTTTTCATTTTAAATAAAGGAGAAAAAGCATTCAACTTACTAAATTTTATTAGTATAGTCATAATACTAGTGTTAAATAATGTTCCTGAAAATCGTTTAGATTTTCTTTTGTAAACATAAAAATATCTTTTGATGAAGTGTATCTCAATTTAGTTTATAATTACCCGTACTTCTGCCTGCCTGTGTTTTCGTTTTCTAACATTCACACACAAAATATGTCCAAGCGTAAGAAATGTTGAATATATTTTAAGGCAAATTATACGCGTTCTCGCAAATTGTAACTCTTTTAAAAACATCTCAATAATTAAACTATAACACTTCGAGTTCCATGCAAAATATGCATTAATTTATTTTAGAACTGGAAGCTGATACATATTATCACACATTGTGTCACACATATGTATATACCACACATATGTAGTATCCTGATTAATATCCACCAGGTGTAGTTCAAGAAGTAACAATGATACACTTTTATTTTTCGTGAAGAAAGCTCAACAAGTTACCAACAGGTAGTGGACTATAACATTAAGTTATTAAATTAGCGTAATTTCCCGTAAATCAGAAGTTTGAGAGATTTTTTTGATTTGCTGAATTTAAGGTGTTCTGAAAACAATAGTTCCCCCCGCACAACCAAGGTCGAAACTAAGAGGGGCATGTTGTCGAGGCGCCAGAAGTAAAGCAGAGAGATCACCAAATGTAGATTTGGTTTATCGTTTGATACAAGAAAAATTATATGAAATTTGGGCAAAAATATTTTGCAGCTGGAAAATCCAAAAGGAAAGCTAAGGATCAAGTACGACAATAGAAAAAAGTGTTGGTGAGGTTGGGTGGCTAAAAACTAAGGGGTGGAAAATACGCAATTTAATATATATATATATATATATATATAAAAATCCAAAAGGAAAGCTAAGGATCAAGTACGACAATAGAAAAAAGTGTTGGTGAGGTTGGGTGGCTAAAAACTAAGGGGTGGAAAATACGCAATTTAATATATATATATATATATATATATATATATATATTACAAAGGATCAAGTACGACAATAGAAAAAAGTGTTGGTGAGGTTGGGTGGCTAAAAACTAAGGGGTGGAAAATACGCAATTTAATATATATATATATATATTACAATTACTTTTTTTACATCCAGATCCAGTCTTAGAGGGGGCCAGTTGGGGGGACTGCCCGGCACACTTAGCACTAAGGGGTGGAAAACTCACAAAATAAAACACGTAGTAAAAACTTAATAGTTTTTTTTCGTTTTTGTTTTTGTTGTAATTCACTATTATAATTTTGAAACTTAGCGTGAGTTCAGGAAATTATCTAGACATATCAGTTTATTAATAGAATGAACGGTATAAGTAATAGTTCCAAGAAACTGGCTATAGATAGCACACAAATAAGTTTTACGGTATTGAAATTCATTGTTATACCTACGGAAAATCCTAGTTTTTCGGTTTGTAAGACATTGTGATTCATATCACTATGACTTTAAATGCCTGCTTAGCTGTAATGTGAACGTGATAGTTTTATACGTAATAGTAAACTATTTAGTAATAGATTACTAAAGTGAAATATGTGAAAATGAAATCTGTCTATAACGGAATCCTGCCTGATATGAAAAAATTGCATGGTCCCAACAGAAAGAATATCAACAACTATACATGAAAGATGTAAATCTGTATAATGCGGAATTTTTTCATGTTTCTTCCGATTTAGGTTTCACAGGTTTTATTAATATTTGACAAAGCTGATTACGTATTTTATGATTACATATTTTTAATTTTAAAGTAAGTCGGGCATCAGAAACTTAGTTACATTCTCTTCGTAAATTGACTTTCTGAAGAAGGGAAAGGGGGAGGGATGCCAAAATCCATGATTGTACCCTGTGAAAAAAAAGTTACTTTCGATCCCGCAACAAGAAACTTTTTGACATATTTTCCAACTCATTGGTAAACGCAAAAGCATGACACTTGCAGGCACAAGTATTAAAGTAATTTGTAATAGAAGAGTTTTTTTTTTTTTTTTTTTTTTAAATAAATGAATTACATGTCGAGTTATAAGCGATTACTATCTAATGGTATAAGTTCTTTTTTTCCTTTCTTGAGTCTAAAAATTCGACTCAAAATGTTGATTTTGACAGCATATTCTGAAAGATTTTATCCTTTTACCAAAAAATTTAAAAAACAGTTTGATTACAAGAGCACCTGACAATTTCAAGAACAAAAATGAATTTGTTAAAAAGTAGCCACATTGTATTTGAGAACAGCATTAATATATTTGTTCCTGCTACAGTAAAAAAAAAATCGGAACATTCACAATACGAGGCGCAGTCGGAAAATAAGTTTCCCCTGGCGACTGTGGACAGAGGTATATATGAAAGACAAAAAATGTTATGAGACATTAAAGATAAAACATAGCTTTATTTTTCCACATAAGTACCAAGTATATTGAGACATTTGTCATACCGCTTTATAAGCTTCAAAAAGCCCTCCGGGAAAAAATCAGGGCTTTGCATACGGACGAAGCGTTGAACGGTTGTGGGCGAAAGACGACACAGTAGGTGAACGCGAACGTGCAAGACACCGATACACCATTGGGTAGAGGTAGACCGTGATCAAGCAGATGGCGCTGTTGCAGTCAACACGTTTGTGTTCATCTGCTGTGTCGTCTTTCGCCCATAACCGTTCAACGCTTCGTCCGTATGCAAAGCCCTGATTTTTTCCTGGAGGGCTTTTTGAAGCTTATAAAGCGGTATGACAAATGTCTCAATGTACTTGGTACTTATGTGGAAAAATAAAGTTATGTTTTATCTTTAATGTCTTATTACATTTTTTGTCTTTCATACACACCTCTGTCCACAGTCGCCAGGGGAAACTTATTTTCCGACTGCCCCTCGTATTTGATAAAAAAAAATAATTATGTACGTCTAAAGCATTTTGTACTTTAAAACCAAAAACAGTTTTTAACGTCAATGAACGTGTTGCCGCTGACAATGTACGAAAATGCATTTGTAGATGACTTCATTATAGCGTTATAACACCTTTTAAAGCAGTAACAATGAAAACTGTATATTTAAAAAGTAAATTATTCAAATTTCATTTCATAAGATTGATCTCTAATAAGAAACCTCGACTTCCCATTGATATTCATAGAGTAGAAGAACTCACTTTATGGAGTATTTTTCTCCAAAATTTCGTAGTATATGTTTATTCCTGTTACAATGCGACATTGTTTACAGACAGGCAGTCAAACTTTCTCTTTATCCTTACCAAAAATTTAAATCTTAAATGCACATCATATGTTGTAAATCAAGATATTTTAAAGTCCCTTATCCCAAGATATAATTATACAAAATATTTTGTATACATTTTTTTATCATTATTTTATAAAACCTCTAACCTTTTCTCAGAAAATCCCCAAAGTAATCTTAAACTCGTAATTAACCTTTTGAATTATCTTTGTGCGTAATCTTTATTTCCCAAATTAATATCTAGTATTTATCTTCTAATGCAGTTCCATATGTACAATGGAAAATTTTTAATCATGAAGTACTTGAATACCTTGAAGTCGAAAGTAATTTAAAAATCCTAATTAAAAACATAAGTGCATAATGATTTCCAAATTAAGAAAAAAAAAGAATAATTAGATGAAAAATACTTATAAAACACCAAAAGTCATCAAAAGAATTGTTGAATTACAGTATTTCGTACGCACTTCACGTGATATTTCTAAGCCTATTTTTACTTATTTCATCTCTGCAGATAAACATAAGACTAGATAATGAGTTTTCAAAATATTTAGGATTCTTAATTAATATCTTTTCAATACCTATTAAAAGAATTAATGAATTTTTTTTTCATGCCGCGTTTGAACGAGAAAAAAAAATTAAACTTCCCTTTTTTAATATCTTTTTAATCAAAATAAGCTTTTATCAGTTTTTTAATAATATTCAGAGCCGCATTTTTTGTTTTTGTTGAATTATCTAAAACTTTTTTTTTTATCGTATTCATAAAGATTTCTTTTTTTCTAAAAAAATACCTGGATCGCTGTATATTGTATTGAAGAAGTTTTTTCACTTTTTTCCCAACCTACGCGTGGTAAGCTGATAAGATTTTCAAGATTTAGATGCGAGTTTTTTTTTTCATCGAATGATTTTGAAATCATATCTTGAAGTAAGTTTTTTTTTTCATTTTTTTTGCCTTAAATAATTTTCTTTTCTTCGGATATTTTCACTTTCATCTACAAAATTTTTCTTTCGTATTTTTTTAATTTAATGATTTACGCGATGGTTTTATGTTTGCAAAGACAGCAAATATAGTTTTTATATCAATAATGCTATGAAATGCGCTGTTTATGGGATTTATTCAATCCGCATTGCATTTAATGTATAAAAAAATGAAACAAAGTATAAAGAATTAGGATACGGAGTTAGAAATGTAATAAAATGTATTTTTACGATGTTGTTGAATATGTTCCAATAATATTGTTGCTTGATTTAAAAAAAAAAAAAAAAAAAAAAATATATATATATATATATATATATATATATGTGTGTGTGTGTGTGTGTGTGTGTGTGTATATATAATAATGAAGGAAACGAATTCTTGAACCCCTCCCCCATTTTTTACATGCTTTCTTTTAACTTACAACTATCTATATATGTGGCAGCCAAATCTTATTAATCCTTTTTCACCAACTTCCTGCTGACGTAGAGCTTTGAAATTTGCAATATATATATGAATTCCTGACGGCAATACATGAATTGGACATTGTTTTTTTTAATTTGATCCCTAAAGGGTGGGGGGCAACGTCGCCACAAAACTTCCATTTTCCCCATTGAAATACCGTTGCAATTGTTTAATATTAATTGAAATAAAATAGCTCCATTGTTGCAACCATGAAGAGAGATCCCTTACTGCGTGGTTGCAACATTCATCCATTTTAATCACATTGTTGGCCGCATCATTACGAGGTCAGCATTTATATGGAATGTATATGAATGATTATGTATTGATGAATACATATGAATACAATGAGCATTTGTTGAAAAGTACTAATGACAGGATTAGCACAATAGCGCCAAACGTTGGCCAACTTGGCGAAATATCGCCAAATTTTGCGACAAAAATAAGTTGTCATATAGGAAGCTAACTTGGCGATAGCTGACTATAATTTGGCGAAATTCCCATTTAAATCCATTAATCTTCCGCAATCTTCTTCCATTCACATAGCCTACTATTTTCTATAAAAGGCCATAAGACAAAGAAAAAAAGAGCGTGGTTCTTCTTCTTATTATTTTTTAATGGCCATTATACTTATTTAACCCTTTTTGGTACACTTTTTGGATTCGTGGGTAACTTGGAAAAAATATATTATATTTTCGTAAACTGTATTAAATTTCGTATTATTTTCGTAAACTGTATTAAATTTCGTAATATTTTCGTAAACATTTGTCTTTCTTTACAGTATATTATGAGCGATTCAACACTTATAAATGTATAAGGGCTTCAATGCACGAAAAGAAGACTACTTAGAGGCTAGCGTCATAGTTTTCATAAATGAGGAAATAGAATATTACTATAAGTATTAAGATTTATTTCTCCTTTCTTGAAATCACTATAAAAATCCTGTGATATTCTAAAAATATTAGAAATGGTATTTTAATCTATTAAGATTCAATTATCTATTGGATATAAAATATTCTTATAATCAATTGTTCATAGTTTTATTTACGAATATAAAGTCAACGTCTTCAGTAACGTTTTTTGAGACTATCTTTAGATAAAATGTTTTTAAATTTCAGATGTTTAGATAAAAATAAAGTACTATATCGTGTATGCCATATTACAAATACATTAATGGAGTTATTTTAAAATACTTTTCAGTAGACTTGAATGAAAGTATAATATGTCTTGATGCACAAAAAATATTACATTATCATTTTTTATCAATTTAAAAGGAAATATATTATTTCAAAGCCGGTGATTCTTTTAAATTGGCCATTAAATGCCGAAATGTATTTGATTACAGGTTAAAGAACAAGTTAGTGACGAAGAAAGTATAAACGTCTACATCCAATCGCGATGCAATTTAAGCTTTTTTTGCAATAGAAAAAAGATATTTCTGTTAGAAGATGATAAAATAATCTTGATTTTTAATCAAATTCCAAGACTGTACAAGGTTATTAAGTTTGCACAAGGTTATTGAGTTGGTACTTTTTGTTATAATTTTTTAATTCATTTTTGTTCGCAAACGCTTGCAATCGGTAGGTGCTCTTATTCAGAAACTTTACAATTGAACTGTTTTCTCCATCTTTCGATAAAGGCAGAAGATTTTTTAGAAAATGCTGTCGAAGGTGGCATTTTTAACCGATGTTCCAGACGCGGGAAAGAAAAAAAAGCGTTGACGCGAGACAATAATCACGTATATTTCAAGATGTGATTCATTTATCAAAAAATGAAAACAAACTGTTCGATTACAAATCACTTCAATATTCATGACTGAAAGTGCAGTGCATAAGTGTCATGATATTGCATTTAAATATGAGTCAGAAAATATGTCAGAAAGTTCCGTGTTGTTTAGCGTGGGAAACATGCAAAAGTAATAAAATAATGTTAACGTTAATGCTGTTTTATTATGATCGTTGTTGAACATGAAATTGTTTACTTGTGATTTGATAGCATCAGAATAATCTATATTTCTGACTGAAAAAACAGTAAAAACTACTTGAAAACTATTTCGAAAATTACGGGTAGCAAAAGAAACTTTAGTTTCAGAAGCGCCTCTTTAAATTTCGGAAATATATTGTTTTCTGAGGTTTCTGAACGTAAAGGCGCGCTTTACGGAATCATTTGTAACATGGAAGAGATTGTATTACATTTTCGTAAATCTTAAAAATCCCTTGAAGGGCGGTAGGATATTATATATCCCACTTAATTTTAATTTCCAAATTCCACAATGACACCAGTATTTTTAGATAAAATTTTGAATTTTTAATATACGTGAAGAAAAGCATTTACTTATTTTGAAATAAATTTATTTTTAAAACCTGGTGTCATTCATTCGTTTCAACATTTTAGTAACAGAAATACTATGCCTCTGAAAGGGTTAAGAAAGATAAACAGATATATTAAAAAGCATTTGTCTTTTTTTACAGTTACTCGTATTTTTGTACCAGAATTAGCAAAAAAGATATTTGGTCTACTTAATAAAAGAATCTATCATTAAATAAAATGAACTTTTTTGTTCAGAAATAGTGGTAATTAAAATAAAGAAGGTATACATGTATTATACATATATATTTTGTTTAACCTTGGTATATACTCATACACGTGTATGTTTCAGAAAGAACGAAGAAAGCAAAATAAAACTGCAATTAACAAAAAAAATGGAAAGATAAGTTGAATTAGCGTTGAGAAAGATGTTTTATATATACAAAAGTTCTACGTAAAACAGAAAATATAATAATGTTTACATTATTGTTGTTACAGCATTATATGGTACAGAATTATACAGCATTATATTTATGTTGCTATAGTATATTACAGTTTATATTACAGTTTATGATACAGTTGATAATATATATGGATATATTCTGGGCTGAACAAATCCGGTCGCCAGGTCGCCAATGGCGACCAAGTTTTTTTTTTAAATCCGGCGACCATTTTTTTTAAATCTGGCGACCAAGTTTTTTTTTATCCGGCGGCCAAATTTTTTAATCTGGCGACCAAGTTATTTAATCTAGCGGTTTTTTCTCCTTGGTAAAAAACTTCACCTAAGAAATGCGCAGAAACGGCATTTTAATTTAAGATGTCCCATAAGAACATAAGATGTCTCATTATAAAAGAGAAGAATTTATTAATTAAGAAATAAACTTAGAAATTATACTGAAACAAAAAATATTTTTAACTTTTATTTTTAATTTGGCAAAAATAAGTTCATCAAATTCAAATTTTAAAATAACAAAATCAAAATTATTGGGCTGACTTTGACAGGAAAGTAGGCAAAATATTTTTTCTTGGTTCACTATTTCACTGATGCCCCTCCCACTCCTCATCAGATATAGATTTTGTAGCACTCAGCTATTCGGATCTTTGAAGCATTCGGCAATCAGCATTTCCCGAACAGGCCGTTAATTCAGCCTTTACAGTATTTTTTTTTTCTTTTTAGAGATATATAATTTTGATGTTTCATTACAAAACTTAGTTTATGTTATTTTTCTAAATTATGTACTATTATAAAAACCATGTAACTAATAATTTTAAACTATACTTGTTATTATTTTTTTCAATTAGTTCATAAAAAAATTTTGCGCTTTATGAAATTCAGTGACCGGGGCGGGTAAATATTTTTTACTGGCAATTAGAATTTTTTGCTGGCTATCAGATTTTATCAAAATTTGTAACGCCCTGGATATATTACATTTTTATATTTTGCTTTATATTTTTTAATATTAAAAATGCTCTTGCATTATATTCGTCCATTTCGAGAAATGAAACGACTATTAAAATCCAGTCAGCAGAAAATTTTACAATAACAACAAAAACCCGGAAATATTTTTCGAAAAATAGTTCGAAATTTTTAATAGAAAACTCAAATTTATTTCGCGCACCAAATGCTTCCTCTGGGTAGTTAAAAAAAAAAAAAAAAAAAATAAGAAATGAAAAATGAAAAATAATAACAAAAAGGGTAAGATACAGAGAGAGAGAGAGATCCACAATTCTAGGTAATTGCTATAGCGACGTGACGTGTTTTCTGTCAATAAAGCATATAACGTATTAAAAGATCCATGAAGATTGCAACATTCAGGGAAGATGAACAACTTTTACGGAGAAAAAAATTGGATTGAGAGAATATCGCAGAAAAAAAAAAGTAGAGAGAAGGAAGATCGAAAAGAATGAAGTAATAAGAAATCCATCATTCATTGCTGATGCTATAGATACGAAAGAAAGATAAACAAGACAGAATAAATTTTCACGTGATCCCATTTCGTTCTTCAACCACCCCTCCCCCCTCAATGCGTTTATGAAAGAAAAATGCTACTGCAGTGATGTTTCAAAAGCATGTATCTTTTTTTTGGTAGTAAATATCAGTATTTTTCAGTTTTTGTGAATAGTTTATAAAGCAGCCGCTATATTTTTAGTAGAATTTTTTGGACACGATTTCGAAATGCATAAATGTATAAAGTGACTGTTAGACATAAATGCATGCATAAAACAATGGTAAAACTGATAGCTTGTGGCATAACAAAGATGTTGTAAAGATCTTTTTTGACTGCTTCACATTTTATTAATGTTAGTTGCAGTACAATAAAACACGTCTGGTTTTTAAGAAGGATAGAGCTTTATTTCTTTTAGTGTATTTTTTTTTATTATAAAATCCAACTAATTGCTGAATTTTTTAGAGAGCTGTTTTTTTATAGAGCTGTTACTTTGTAGATTTAATAAAATTATACCTATTAAGAATGTATAGAAAATGTAGATAAATAAATATTAACTGATTTAGAAGCATTGTTTAAAATAAATAAGTGATTTGTAGTGTTCATTCTTGCTTTCACTCTTTGGTGAACAAGAAAGTTGTTTTCTACAACTACAAAAATAACGAAAATCACCAAAAACTTTTCTTTTTTCAGTTTTTAATCTAAATAAAGTATTAATTAAAAATATCGGAAATGGGTTTTTTATCACTTCTATTAATATGGTATGTTTCTCGGGATTTTTTTTTTTTTTTTAATATTTATATTTCATTTTCAAACAGCTCTTTCTTAAACAAAATGTTCCACTTTTTAATTGCGAGAAATAGATTATAAGATGACGAAAGTTCGAGATGACGAAATTACAATAGGCAATATGTTTCATTCAAACATCTCTTAATTCCAAAAAAAAAAAAAAAATACGATTATACAATAAATGAAAAAGTCTATCTTTCCGGCTGCTTTCTAGATAATAGTAGGATTTTTAATTCTAAGTATGGTACGAATTTTATGTAAATTATAAGTGACAAGTGATATTTCAAAATAATGTATCTTTTCTCAAAGTAAACATCAGTACTTTGAACTGTGAAAGGAGTGCTGCTTTCAGACCTATAGCTACACCATAGATTAACATACAGGATAGGACAGTTACGGCAAAATCTGTAACGACAGCAATGGTAGAGTTTCTTCCCCATTGTCACTACAGGCGCTGCGATCGTCATCGCGTTACAATTACGTTCTATGAGAGTGTCCTATCTTGTATGTTAATCTATGAGCTACACAGGCTGTTTAGCTCGAATGATCTACTTTTGTAATTCCCAGAAATACATACATGACTTCGACAACTACATAAATCTTCTTAGACGAGATAGCCACAAAGAAATTTACAACACCAGAGAGTTACAACCGAGAGCTCCACAAAGTGCGTGCAATGGAGCTGGCGGGAGTCGAACCGGTCGACCTGATTCCTACGCTCTCAAGCGATTAGCGAAATGGTGTCTTAACCACTCGGCCACGGAAGCCCCAAAACATCAGTATTTTTCAGTTTCTGTGAGGTTTATAAAACAGTCGTTATATTTTTAGTGGGATGTTTTGAATGTGAAACGCATAAATGTATAAATGTGACTGCTATACATGAACGCATGCATTAAAAAAAAGAAAAAAAAGTGTTAGCTAGTGACGTAAGGATAATAAAATTAAAGTTTATTGTAAAGAAATGGATCATTTTTTGAAAACTTCATATTTTACCATTTTTACTTATAGTACAGTATGTATTTCGTTCTTAAGTATGATGACGTTTTATATCTCCTAGTAGTTCGATAATAAAATTTGCGTTTCATAAAAAAAAATTGCTACAGCAATGATATTTCAAAAACATGTATTTTTCCTGGGAGTAAGTAACTGTATTTTTCAGTTTCTGTGAATAGGTTATAAATCAGTAGCAAGATTTTTGGACACGATTTCGGAATGCATATATGTATGAAAGTGACTGTTAGATAAGTGACCGTAAAACAAAGGAAAATGTGAGGGTTAGTGATACAGAATATTAAAATAACAAGAATTTTGCAAAAGATTTAACAATAATCATGTCTGACTGATTCACTTTTTTTTTAATGTTATCTATAGTAACAAAATATGTCTGGTTTTTAAGTATAAATGTGTTTTATATCATTCACTTCTATAATAAAAAAGCTGAGCTATTCGGGGAATTTTGTATGAGTAATTTAAAATTCACTTTTACTGAATTCTAAGGATAATTTTCAAAAATATAAATTTAATTGTAAAACCTAACATCTTATGTATAAAATGGGTGAAAGTTGGGAGATTTTGTATTTCAAATATGTCGAACATTTGCAACCATTAAAAATTCACAATAATCTTGCCTTTTTTGTTTTTGTTAGGAATAAATGCGTAAAAAATGTAAATTTTGGTAATATAAAAAACCGGTTTTCTGCAAATATTATTTTATTCTATTTTAAATAAAAATTATATTTATCATGACACTGCTGTCATATTGTAATTTCTTTCAGAATTCTATTCTAAATTTTAAAAAAAGTATATGGCGTAAAAGGAAATTACTGTTACTAAGGAAATATACCTGCTATCGGAAAATTCTAGCATGAATTGATTTTTAGATGTTAATGGTTCTCTCATACGTACTATGCAGCGTGTTCTTGCGGTGATAATCATCTTGAAATCGAGAACACTATTTTCGTGATAACTTGAGAGCAGAACAAACTTATAGAAGTTAATCGATATAAACATATAAAAGGAGGTTTATTGCTTTTATACTCACAGATCGGACTGCGAAAATATCCTACCATGAATTCAGTTTTTGATAATAATAGTGATTTTAAAAGTATTATGCAGAGTGTTCCTGCAGGGTTAGTCATCATGAAAACGAGAATATAGCTTTCCTGATAACGCAAGAGTTACATAATTTTTGTTGGGTGAACCAATATAAACATAGACTGTTTATGACTCTATGATAAGTTTTCTGTGTTATTATATATACTTATAAATCAAAAATACTGAAAAATATGTTAAGCGAAGCGATATAAAAATTATCTGTACATTTTCTAAAAATTATAATTTGGTTTTATTTAAAAGATTTTCATCTATTTAGGGTTGGCAAACGTATGGCACGCGTTCCAGAAGTGGTACACGAAAGAATAATTTTAGCATAGCGTTGATTGAAGTTCTGAAACATGATACGGTGGCATTACACAAAATGTGACGATTTAGATGAGTTGAGCTTAAATTCAACTGTTTAAAAACAGAGTATAAATTATAAGCTATATTCGAGATGATGAAATCACAATAGACAATTAAAACATTTCTTATTAAAACACTTCTTAATTCCAAAAATTACATGTATACCAATAATTAAAAAAAAGTATTTACCCTTGCAGTTACTTTCGAAGTTAATTAAAATATAAACACCTTCGGTACTTACCTATAAAAAAAGAAAAATTTCGTTAATCTCAGCAAAAAATATTTTTAATGAAATTGTAAATAGCATGCATTATACTAAGTAAATTGGCATTATGAAATACACTGCTCAAAACAATTAAAGGATATTTGAAGTTTTATATAAAATAAAGATATAAACGAAATTTTTTTTGCCGAAAATAGAAGAAGAGAATCACAAATGCAAATTTTTCTGGTTTTCAAACTGTGGAGTATGCAAATTTTGAGTTCGACGTCAAAAACGTCGCTTCAGCGGCAGCGAATGAAATTTGACTTTCAACTGGATAAAAGAGAATGAAGACAAGGATGATCGGCATTCAGTGATTGCTTTGTTTCTATGAGTACGATGTCTCAGCGAAGTCATTTGACAGAAGCTTGGAGAATTGTTGGTAGGTTAGAAGGGGGCCAAACTCAAGCCGAAGTAGCGCAAGCCATTGGAGTGTCACAAAGTGTCATTTCCAGGATCTGGAACCGTTTTTTGGAGAGTGGATGTGCAGGCCGAAGACCAGGGCAAGGTCGTAGACGGGCAGCAACGCCCAATGAAGATCGGTATTTAGCGTTAACAGCTCGGAGACACCGAAACATGAACGCTACTCTTCTCCAACAACACCTTCGCTCGGCTACAGGCACCACGATTTCAACTCAGACTGTCCGAAACCGGCTCCATGCTGTAGGTCTGTATGCTCGCCGACCGATGGTATGTGTTAGATTAACATCAAGGCATCGTCGCGACCGCAGGGAGTGGGCAACCGAGCATGTCAACTGGAGGAGAAATGAATGGAGCAATATTCTGTTTTCTGACGAGTCCCGTTTTTCTGTGCATCCGGATAATAGGCGTATTTTCATATGGAGGGACCGTGGCAGTAGGAATAATCCTGCGTTCGTGCACGAAAGTGTCAGATTTGGCGGTGGAGGAGTGTTGGTGTATGGTGAAATCTCCATTGACGGGCGCACTGACCTCTACATCATTCGAGATGGAGCTCTGACTGGTCGCCGATATAGGGATGAGATCCTCAGACCTATTGTAGTCCCTTACGCTGCAGCAATCGGAGATAACTTCATTTTAATGGACGATAACTGCAGGCCACATCGTGCAAACCTGGTGGAGGATTTCCTTTTCGAGGAAGGAATCGTTCGAATGGAATGGCCAGCGTGTTCTCCAGACATGAATCCAATCGAGCACGTTTGGGACGCTCTAGGAAGACGAGTTTCTGGCCGCCAACAACCCCCACAAACTCTCCAAGAACTGGAAAGAGCTCTTCTGGAAGAGTGGGGCAGAATACCCCAACTCGTCATTAATAGCCTCGTTGAGTCCATGCCTCAAAGGTGTTCAACGTTGCTGGCCGCCCGTGGAAACCATACCCCCTACTGAAAATGATTTTCTTTGAAGAAAACACCTTTTCTTATTCTTTTTTTCTCATATGCACAAATTGTGTTTTTTTCCTTTTGTACACAAATGCGCAATAAAATGCATTTTTTTCTGCCAAACATGTGTAATTTATTCTCATATAACCTACTATGTCTGTCGACCATGTATAAATCTAAAAAGTTTCCCAGATACAAAATCCACCTAAAACTGCAATATCCTTTAATTGTTTTGAGCAGTGTATATCTTCTTTACGGTAATTTAGTCATTGAAAATTTTATAATTAATTAATTTAGTCACTGCATCAGTTGATAATTTAGAAACAGTATTTCAATATTACTGAGATAAATTTATATAGTATAAAAGTAGACATTTATAATACAAGGCTTTAGCAGATTCGAACAAGTGCTTACTTAATTATAATTGCTAACAAATTTATAAAATGAGAAGTAAAAAAAAATTGAAAGTGTATAAGAAAAATAATCATTTAAGAAATTTTTAGTTTTCAATATACTCTTTTAATACTTAAATATGCTAAACATTTTGGAAATAAAAATGCATAGTAAACTTAAACCGACTTAATAGTTAACAGAAAAAAAATTCTCAGGAATATTATTAAAGGCGGCTTTGTAATTTAAAGGTTGTTTTTCAAACAGTATTTTTTTAGATAGAGAGAAGAAAATTAAAGTGTTTTTAAACCTGCTCAATTAAAGTTTTGGTAAAAGAATAAACAATAAATAATTAAAAAAAAATATCCTCTAAATACAGATTTTGTTTATTATTTTTAAAAGCTTAAATCTTTCTAAAATTTATTTAATGAATACACAAATATTTTAACATAATTTTCAAAAAAATCAAGCTTTAGAAGGTTAAATTTTCCTTAATTTATAATTTGAGACATAAAAAGTTAATTAATAAGTGTTGATAAAAATTAAATTCAAAGAAAACTCTATTAAAAAATTACACATACCATTACTTAAGTGTTTTAAAATCCCACTTCACAATATTTAGAGCGATCGCTTGCAAGAAACTTTTCTCTAAACTTAACGCAAATCTTAATGACCCTCGATCTTGTGTACATCATCTAATATTTAAAGGTACTTGTTAAAATGTCAAGTAACATTAAAGATCCTTTATATCAACACGCATTCAAGATCCACTCAATAACTGACCCCAATCTCAAATAAGTGCATCCAAAGACATAATTTCCATATTTGCATTAAGCCCCTAAATAGAAAGGCTTTTAGTATCTTTCGTCTATCTATTAGCATGCCGATAAGACAAGGTCTAGAAAATCAGAGGACTTTCTGCTTTCAAAATCAATCAAGAGCTCTAGTAGTAATCTTGTGAAGTTGTAGGGATAGTAAATGGAAATTATAATTTTAAGAACTCATGAGCAGGTATATTTACTAATGTTGAGTATTTCACGAGAAACATGACATTAAAGTGAATTACAAATTAGCTGAAAAATAATATTTTTTACCACCAGAATGAATTATGAGAAAAGTTATTTTTAATATTAAGGCATACTACATGATAATTCAATGATGGTACAATTTTTTTTAAAAATATTTATGCATACTACAATGGCATGAGATTTCTCCGCTTTTTTACATTCCAGTATAATTTTAGAGAAAACATTGTTCTCTTAAGTCGCAAAATGTTCCGATTAAATAAAAAAACAATTTCTGTAAGATTATACTGGTATGAAAAAAAGCGGAGCAATCTCATCCCTGCATACTACTTTAATGACTTTAATTTGCTATCTCTGATGGTTTATGAGATATGATCGTTAACCCGGGAAAGTTCGTGTATGCCGATGTCTATGGTATGGTTCATACTTTCTTATCAATAAATTTAAATAAAATCATAATCTTATTTAATAGTAGACAAATGTTTCAGATTCTGCAACATAGTAATCTGATAATTACTTTTTTTTTTTTTTAAACAGTGATGTCAAATGTAAAACCGGCTGCACCCTGTGTATGTTGTATCCTGCGTATGTGTTCCCGGGTTAACTTCTATAATTTTGCCATTATGGGCACTACAGTGAATCTCATATAATACCGTATTGTCGTTTTACAATATGTAGATATATGTGATACTTGTTTCACAATTCTAAGTTTTAAACATTCAACAGTTATTTGAGTGTATTCGACTTTACTTTGCACCCTGCAGGTACAATTATCTGCTTTTGAATAAATTGTGACAGGGGCATTAATTTTAACATACTTAAAATTTCAATAATAAAATATTAAATTATATTGTTTTCAAATAGCTATTAATTTATATCAAAACTGTTTTTTAAGTAATTAAAATTATGATTAATACAACATTTTTCTGTTCATTGACGATACGAATAAAAAGACAACTGTAAAACGTGTAATTTTTGTATGTGCTAATTTATCATTAATAATAAAAATAGGATGCCCATATAAATGAATAACTAAATATACATGCATTGTGTCCCAAAAATATTGACCTCGGCCTTTATTCTTTAAATATTGATCGTAGACGTAAATTATAAATTACAGAGTTATGTAAAAAAGGGTACAGAATTTTATGAAACCGATTAAAAATTTCAGGAGATTAAATTTGAAGAAATACAAATTAAAATTTTTATACGACCCCCGTACAAAAAATTTCCCCCAATGAGTAAAATGTGTCTCAAACGCTAATAAACTCATGTACAGTCGTGGAAAAAAAAACTGAACACCCCCCCACTAACTCTGCAACAAATTATAGTAGAAGGAAGTGACTGGTACCAAACGATTGGAAATAAAGTCTACTTTTAAATGATGTATATAAAATTTGCTTAGGGGCCATCTACATATAAAAACACATTCAAACTTTGTTTTTTTTTCAATAGCAAGACTCAAATTTGACAACATATTTGAAATCTGCAGTTCAAACTATGCCTAGATACCAAATTTCATTAAATTATTACGATTAGTTTCCGAGAAATTAATTACTTTATAATGAGCATATTTAAGGGGCTGTATCCAAATTGAAGTTCGGTTCTCGATTGTTGAAATGCTGCAGAATGTCACTTCTTTTAATGTATTATGTTTTACCGATATGACCATTTTACTCACTTAATAAGTTTCGGTTACTTTTATATGCGGTAAAATAATGTTTACAACTGTTGAATTATCCGATTTTAACCTTTTGGGGACAAGTGACACGTATACGTGACGCATAAGATGCTCAGAATCCTCGATTTTTCCCACCAGTTATTTTTTATTGTAAGCTTTGCCTTACTATATCTTAGCATTTCCACGATTCAATCAGACGAAAATTTCTGTTTTAAAAAACCGGTGGTAAATTATTAAAAATTCTGTACTAGACGTACTTTACGAAGGGGTTAAAAAACCATAAGGTTATTTGTAATTAAAATAGTTTTAGAATATGTAAATGTTATTGGAATTTTACAGGTGCTTTTATAATGCTGTTTCGCAGATTTTGCATCTATTTAACTCGCCTTTTTTTTAGTTTATTGTCAGAAACGTGAATAATAATGACAAATACAAAATGTAGAATTTAAAAAAATAGTATAAAGCAGCGTAAGGAATCAAAGTAAAAAAAAAAAAAAACGCAGATAAATTGTTTTTTAGTCTGAAAATAAATCCGGACATTGCTTTTTTTTTTAGTAGCGAGGGGGGGGGGCGGGGGTGTCGCAGGATTTATATTTCGATTTATTTGAAGACCTAAACTAAATCTATGTTATAAAGACATCTGAATAACTTTACATTCGTTATTCTCCTTCGGAATAGGGTTAATAATTCTATGATTAAACCTATTCTGGTAGTTCATTTGAAATTTTACAATTAACTCATTAATGCCTCTTGGCAAGAAAACTTACCGTTTGCCATTTATTATTATTATTATTATTATTATTATTAGATTTTTTTGCACACTGTTAGCGATTGGGAAATAATCTTGCATACCAGAAAACCATAAAAATAACGTATTTTTTTTCAATTAGCCTGTTTAATTGAATAGATCTAAATACAAAAGTTATAGAAGAAAAAGCTTAATTATTTTAAGTTCGTTATTAATGGAATAAAAACTGAACATCCATACATATTTGTAAAGATTACAATTTTTGATTGATATACAAAAGTTAATAAAAGTTTAAATTAGCATTTTTAAGTAACAAATACTTTCGCGTTAATACTTTATCTAACAACCATTTAGTGTAATATTGCAAACAATTTAACAAGATTTGAGAAAATCTTGTTTTAATCCCAGCCTATGAGTATAATATTTTCTCAAACAGGGATGAGCGCGCTCCGACCCGAATATCGATTCTTACCACTAAATTTTAATAGTATTCTCCAACGTAAAGAATTTCAGAAATTTTGTTCTTGAATAAGCTAACAAATACTATTAAAATTTAGTGGTGTCAATCGGGATTTCGAGTCGGAGCGCTCCCATCCCTGTTCAAACTATGCTTTAATGCACATCATAGACGGCCCCTTAAAGCAGCATCTTGCCGTTTTTTAAGCGTAATTTGAAAACTACTTGGTAGAAAAATTTTAAATTTTGAATACACATAAAGCAGGACATGATAAATATAAATCCATCAAAAAAATTGTAAATTGCAATTCATAATTTTTTCGAATATTAATTTCATAATTCATAATTCATATTATAAAATTATAAAAATTACAAATTTGACATATTTATGTTTGGGCTTTTTAGTATTATAACCAAAAAAAAATTAACACATTAGAATTATAATCTCAGGAGATATTAATAAAAATATGAAAATGTAATTTAACATTAGAGGCTCTAAAATTTGATTGTTTATAACTCGAAAACTTATCATCCAAATGACTTAAAATTTTATATCTAGGCATAGTTTGAACCGAAGATTTAAAATATCATGTCAAAAGTGGGTGTTGCCATTGAAAAAAATAAATTTTAGGCTTGTTTTAATATGTAGATGGCCCCTTAGGCAAATTTTAGATATATAATTTAAAAGTAGACTTTATTTCCAATCGTTTGGTACCAGTCACTTCCTTCTACTACAATTTGTTGCAGAGTTAGTGGGGGGTGTGCAGTTTTTTTTCCACGACTGTACAAAATTTTAGCATTTTATCAAAAAAAGTCGCAGAGATATGTTTAAACAAAGCAGGTGAGGGGTTAATCATAAATTAAAATGTAAATGCTTATAGCTAGAGTGCAGATGAGCGTCGCAGAAATGCATCATAAACAAATAAAATATGGCTCTTATAAATAGATTTATTTACAAATTTACAAAACTATGCTTCCTCAAAAATACCTTAAAACAACGCATTCGTGACATCACCGAACAAGAACTTGATTGAGTGCATAGAAGTGTTATCAGAGGAATGCAACTCTGTATTAGCATGGATGGAAGGTATTTTGAACAAGTTTTGTAATCTTTGCATAAAGTTGTTATTTCTACACAGTTTAGATACTTTTGTACCAATACTACTATTATTATTTATGTATGCAATCATTGTTTTATTTCGTAATTTGTATACGACCCCTGAAACACGATCACCCGACATGATTTTTCCCCTTTGCGAACTCATCGAAAAGTGGTTTAAGTCAGCATTTATGTATTTTTATATAGCTGCGACTTTTTTTGATAAAATGCTGAAGTTTTGTACATGACTTTATTAGTGCATGGGGCACATTTTACTCATTGAGAAATTTACGGGGGCTGTAAAAAAGCGTCAATTCGTCGTGGTGTCAAATCGTCGGGACGTCAATTCGTCGCAACGAAAATGTTTTTGAAGGCTTTGATGATAAAATAAAGACAATTTAGTAAAAATGTTTAATGATAGTTAGTTTTTTAGATACAGAGAATTATAACTAACAATTTACATGCGATTATATCTAAAATACAAATTATCATTAAATAATTTTACTAAATTATCTTTATTTTATCATCATAGCCTTCAAAAAAAATTTCGATGCGACGAATTGACACCACGACGAATAGACACTGCGACGAATTGACGTTGCGATGAGTTGTTGCCGCAACGAATTGTCGCTGCGATGAATTGTGCGGCGATGAATTGTTCCGCGATGAATTGTGCGCGACGAATTATGCGCGATGAATTGACGCGACACCGACCCTGCATAGACATAAAGTATAAATAAATTGGAATTTACTTGAAATTATTGATTTTATCCCCAATAAAATATTTTAAACTTTATTTGGTCCAAGGTAAGAAATCACCAGTCACTTTATTTATGAAAATGTTAGGTTGTCGGGAAAATTCGTTCTATTTGGAAAAATTAATTCGCACCGGAAAATTCTGCTCATTAATTATTAGACATCAGTTATCGGAATTTGTTATTTAACATTTTTGCATTACGTTATCATTACTTTTAAGTACTTTAAACTTTTTTTATGGCGCCCTCATGATATGATATACGCTAACTCATCTCCAGGGGGTTGTTTCTCTCAAACAAGGAACCCCATTGAACGATAAACTGTTCACCTATTCACCTTGTCTAACAATTAAATGATAGAGTTTTCCGATGCAAATTAATTTTCCCAAACGGAGCTATTTTCCGGGCAACTTAATATTAAATGCAAAATATGAGTTTTTATGGAAAACTTTTAGGAAAATTGTAATCAGAATTTTTGAAGACTAAATTCAATTAACGAAATCTAATCTAAAGATGAAAATAAACAATTTTCTTTATTCTATAATTTACGAACCCACATTGTTAATCTAGATCTGTTCACAAAATCTTGATTAATAATAATAAGCAACCTGTACATGACCATGCTTTGTTAATCATGTATGTGTAGTTTTGAAATTAATCTCCAAATTTTTAGCATATTACAACATCTGTGTGACTATTTAATTGGTTAGAGATATGTTTTTAAGCTGTTACACGCATGTTTTTTTGAGCAACAATAATCATATCACACAGAGCTTATAGGATGGAATAATTACCATTTATATTGGATTAACGACATTTTCATATTTTTAGAGAATGTAATGAATGGGCTTGTGAAATAAACATAAATATTATAATCTAGATTTGTCTAAAAATCTGTAACATAAAACAAATACTTATTAATATAAGCAGATAAAAAATATATGATGTATACACATTTATGTAATAAAATTTTTAGAGAAAAGTACGTTACTTTTATAGTCTTCAAAACATTTTTATATTTAATTTTTAGTTGAATTCTGTTAATTTAGTGCGTACATCAGTGTACTAAAAGTTGTAAACAAAAGTAGTTTATTTGTCAGACTTTACATTTATCTGCGGATTCATTTGCAGTTAAATTCTATTAATGTAGTATCCCACGCATTATTTTTCATGTATCATACCATAATGATACTTCCAAAAATTCCTATCTAATCTGAGGGAAAACAAATATTAAAATACCTATCTAAGCTACAAACAGGGAAAAATTCTTCTGGAGAATTCATATTATTTCAAATAAAAATTTTAGGAGAATTCTGGCATTTTCCAGAACACTACACCAAATGCAAAGCGACAGCAGCATGCAAAAAACATCAGCGAGATTATGATAGGAAAAGTAAGAAACCCCATTACCACATAGCTGTTGCCAACGATGCTAGTGAAAGATAAACAAGATAAAATAAATATCGTCTGTATTATTTTATGACAGAACTTTTAGAAAAATCTAAAGCAACGAAAAGAATTTATGTAAAATATTTCAGCCTGTATAAAAATCATTCTTTTTAAATAGTTCTTGTAAAGAATAGAGATAAAACTATATAATCAGTATTGTCAGATATTTTTAAAAACCAATATCGATTTGTAGTTTACGAATACCATTATTTAAATCTTATAATATACGAATAAAATCTTCAGATATAGTAGTTATACGTAATACTTATGTCTATATAAACTAGTTATACGTAATAAGGTTTTTGAAACTTCTTATCATTTTTATGTACTTTTTAAATACATGTATTTTTTCAAAATGGTTAAAAATATGTCTGATAAAAATATCTTCCAGAATGTCCAGGAAAATTAAAAAAAAAAAAAAAAAAAAAAAAAAAAAAAAAAAAAAAAAAAAAGTTGCCAAATAATTGAGAATGTAGCTAAATGATTTCCACTTTAAACATATTATACATAAATTTATCTAATCAGTGTAACTACTATATATGTAAGTATTACGTACAACGACTATAGCTGAAGATTTTATTTCTATATTATAAGATTTAAATAGTGGTATTCATAAACTACAAATCGAGAAAATTATCTAATCAGTGTTTTCATATTTTTTTAAGCAAACATGTATTTTTTTAAATATCTCAAACGTGATGATTCAACCTCTGAAATGAAAATAATATCAAAATAAGGTTTTTGGATTTCTTACAGCTAGTTAAAGATAACTATCGAAATAAGAAAAAGTGTTTGAAATCTGTTATCTTTATTATGCAGTGGCTCATACATATTATTTTAAATCCATATGTATCAATATAATAAATATGTCTGTTGAATTTCTTTTTAAATCGCTGAAAGATTTTTTTGGAAAATCTGAAGAGAAGAAAGATAATTGGTACAAAATGTATCAGAATGCAGCAGAAATATTCCTCATTAAAGAATTCTTATAAATGATAGCAAAAAAAAATGTAATCAATATTTTCATTTTTTTTTTTTAAACCAATATAAATTTTTATATTTTACGAATGTGATATTTCAACTTTGCTAGGTATAAAAAATACCTTCAGATAGTCTCTGTAGCCAGTTACGGATAACTGTGGAAATTTAAAAAAAAAGTGTTTTAAACCTCTTATTTTTTTATTTTATTTTTTTTTTTTTTTCGCTTTTGATAAAAATTTTAAAAATATTTATTTAAAAAAAAGATTAAAAATAATCTCGTAAAATTAAAAAAAAAAAGTATTTTGCACATTACTTAAAAAAATAAAAGCCGATTTAGAGTACTTTTTTTTTTTCAAAGGGAAAAGTATTTTAATTACCAAGATGAAGAGAACTTATTTTTTAAAATAATCTTTTTTCGTAATTATTTCACATTCTAATATGGTATTTGTTCACTTTTCAAGTAAGTTTAAATGGTTTTATAAAAAAGGGGTAAAACTGAAAAATAAAAATAAAAGAACATTGAAGTAATGTTGTTTTTATTTCAAACAGCTAATAAAGATTAAAAAAAGAATAGAATAGAAAAGAAAAGAGGATCAGGTAAATAACTTCTTTAATTAATCATTTTAATTGTTAATATTTTTTCGGCAGTGATAAAGATTTCAACTAATTAAGGTATTTTGATGTATTTTATTCTCATAAATGTATTTGTTAAGATGCTTAATTGAAAACAAAAAAATGACAAACTATTTTTTAAATCAATATAAGTATCAGATCTATTTTTATACGATTGACAAAAAATGTTTAGTTTTGATAATTAATTGAAAATTAATACTTTTTAACATTGAAATGTGTATAATTCTGTTATTTATTTTTATCTTCTTCTTTTTAAAGAAAATTAATTAAGTTCATTACGGCTGTTCTCAAACTTTATTTTTATAAGTTAGTATATAAGTATCATTTTTATATGTCAGAATGCTCTACGGACTGTCATGTGTAATTTTCACACTTAGTGGTTTTTAACAGTGTGATACGTAATTTTAATTATATTTTTTTTCTGTGAATTTATATATATATATATATATAAGAAAGGCACAAAGACGGACCTCGAGCACCATCTGTGGTCTACGGAACATAGTTTGAGATGCGCTAGTTTAACGTATAACTTTGATTTTATTACTCGTAGTATTACAACTGTGTAGTTAAACATACAAATTAAATGAACAATAATGCAGAAAAAAATCTGTAAAATATAGATTAAATACTGATTACAGAAAATATTTATTAAAGTATTCGAACACACAAAATAACTATTCTGATTTTTAAAATATTTACACAAGACAAAATCGTCTTTGTACACGCCAATTCTAAAAACCTAAATATTTAGCAAACACACACCGTTTATATTGTAAAAGTAATAAAATAATGGATTTAATGTAAAAATTTCAAACTTCGTTACGCAAAAGTTTGGTCCGATATTTATGAACGGTGGTATGCAACTTTAAAAGGCGATATTATATGATAAATAATTTTTAAATAGGTTACTAGGATCTCAAAGTAATACAGTCAAAAATACAGTTTGTTTCAATCCAAGCCGAACAAAGATTTTTTTCGTAACTTTAACAATATCGGAAATATTTTAACGAAATTTTCATAGACTTACGGCATTTTCTGTGAAATGTAATGTTATCACCAAAAAGTGATAGAAGTATCCACCAGCTTTATCCAAAATACGCCCAACTAGACACTAAATATTTTAAAATGTGGTTGACATTACAATAATAAGATATTTAACCCTTCTTTGCATGAGTTTTTCTTTTACAATTGTATTTTTTTATACATATATTAAATATTGGACACCAGAAATTTTAAGATAGATTTTTAACTTTGTTCAGCAACATAGTTAATGGGAAATTTACTGGATTAATATTTCTATATAAATATAGTGGTGGCGAAGAAGTTGATTTATTTATAAAAAGTTAAATAAAAAGTGATGGAAATTTACAATTCTATGCAATTAAGGGTTAAGCGGGAATTTCAATAAACTAAATTTGCTAAGTGCTAAACTTCATGACATCTCGAAATTTTTTACAATTGCGCTGAAATTTATTTTGTAACACCGTATGTATTGTCAATTATTCTGAGTTGCCGAGCGCTTAGCTCAGTGCTGTTTGGACTTAGATGGTTGCTATTTTTAAACACTTCTTATGATGTTATCACATTTTAAAAAATAGAATCTATTGAAAATACCATTACAATATAACTGTTAAATTTATGAACGAGGATTCGGATTCAGCTTGTGACACCATGAGTAAGACATTTTCTGTTTTTGACTGAATGAGCAGATTTCGGTTATGTTTTCCTGTTGAAAAAATGTTAATTTTAACATGCTTGTGTTATTATCACTCTTTGCACCTCTGACTACCTTGTAAAATTCGTAATACTTGTAATACTTGTAAGTAAACCTTGTAACTTGTTAACTTGTAAGTAAACCTTGTAACTTGTTAACTTGTAAGTAAACAAGTAAACCTTGTAATACTTGTACAATTCCATATAAAAATATTTTTGAATTAGCTTATCTGTGTTTTTAAAAATTGATAGAGAATTGGTAGAGATTTTTATAAACTTTTATTTAAAAAAATAATAATAACTTACGCAAAAAACCGCTTTAATTTACAATAAATTTCTTTCTTCATTTCATAATTAGTTTCAAAATAAAGAATATGTTTACAAAATATTAAATTTTAGTTTATTTTATCCTTAAAAAATTTTCCTTTATTATTCTTTAGACTTGCATATGAAATTATTCCTTAAGCGTAATTTTATGTGTAACTACAAAGGTAAGGTTTTAAGATTACTTTTCATATAAAAGAGTATATAGATTTTCTTTTTTGAAAGTTTTCTTTTACAAGAACATCGAGCTCTTTGTTCATACTTTGACTTAATGCAATTTAATAACTTTCATAGAAGCTTACAATATTACCATACAATAAAAATATAAACCGAATCACCAATTATTTTCTTTCATGTCTTATTATCTTCTCTGAATAGCTTTACAAACTCCGTGCTTGAAAAAAAAAAGTTTGGCCTATCTATTTTTATTGTACCTAAAAGTACGTGATTTAAGAATATTTTTTTCCTAAGTGTTCCATATTATTTTTAACTCAATTTTATCTTTTGTTATGAAACACGATGTTTCCAATTTAATTGGGATTTATCAAAGTATTTAAGCAATAAAAATAAATATTTTCTTTAGAGGAAGAAAAAAAAGAGAGAAATTCCTCCTAAATATGAGAAAAGTAGAAGCAGATCGACATATAATGAGGCGAAATCTTTGTAAAGAATTATATCTTTAGAGAAAACAGAAAAGTAAAGCCGATAATTAGCTTCTTTTTCTTAGCAAAGAATTTCTTTAAATGTAAAGAATCAATAATAAAAAAATATATATACTAATCCAAATTACAGCTTATTATTGAATGGTACCGTGATCTAAGGATTATAACAAAAAATTGAAATACGCATCTTTCATTAACAGCATGAGGAGAAAATTATTATTAGAAAAAAATCTAGTCTTGAATTCATAATTAACGTATTTAGCATATAATTGGCATGATTTTTATTTTTTTTAATATGCTTTTAGTTTTATTTTATTAAATAAATTGGAGTAACGATACAGTTTTTCTTTATTTTATTATACACAAAAATTGATTATAAAAGCTCATAAATTGCAAAAGTGTCCTAGCAAAGAAGGCTCGGGAATTTAGGAAAAAAAAAATATTTTAATAGCTGAAACTAAACTGATTATAAATTATTGTAAGTATTTATAAAGACGATAAGTCAGATTACCAGAGCGTCCAATTATCGAAAATTTAAAAAAATATTTTTTTTTAATGACTATATTTCAAATTGAGCTTAAAATTAACGAAAGCGTCCTGACAGAGAATGATTGGAATTAAAAAGAAATATTTTAATATCTGAAACTAAACTAGAACTAAGATTAATAAATAATTGTACAGAAGATAAGTCAGATTATTAAGACATCCAAAGACCGGAAACACAGAAAACACTTTTTAATATTTAAAAACTTATCTGATATTATAAGATAATAAAAAAATAAGTATCAAGTCATCAGAAAATATGCTATTGCAGTCATTTGAAAAAAATGCGTAATTGTCATCAGCAAATCCCTAACTCAATTCTCTAAGTGGAAAATATTATTCTTATGAATATAAATAAAGTAGATAAAGAAAGAAACTTTCGTAAAATTATATTTAAGTACATACATAAACTTATACAAGACAAATATGTGCATGAATTAATATGATGAAAACTACCAGATGCATATGAGTACCCACACACACTCATATATACACATGCATGCATGCAAAAACTAATAATAATCATGCAAGATTAGAATATTTTTTTATATCTTAAGCAATGATTATTCTTATAGAACTATCTTCACTAAAGACTTTTAATAGCGCTTCTACTCCAACATTAATGTTATCGTCTTTTTTTTTCTTTTTTTGCCAGACAATAGCATCAACGTGTTACACCCCTATTCACCATCTACCTCAAGTGTTGGTTAGTACGAAAACCTCGGTCGAACACTCAAATGGTACTCATCATTAACCTGATCGGATTTAATCTCGGCTGAAGTCCAATCAGATTAATCGTGAATACCAATCGAGTTTTCTACGAAGTTTTCGCACCTAACCGGCGGTTATGGTAGATGGTGAATACGAGTGTAAGTCCACTATTGTAAGGCTAAATCTTTATTAGTCACACAGCTTTGTAAATAAATATAGTTTTATATACGAAATTATATATATGGGGTAAATATCCGTTAAATTACAAATATGCAATATAGTACTACAGTATAGTAATTTTTTATTTGCATTTTTTCAATTTATATTACTTTCACGAATATTCAGAAGCAAGCTGTATGTAACAATACAATAATTTATGTGTAAAATAACTAGTCTCTTTTGTGTATTAAGCGCTTTTGCTTGAACGATTTTTAAGTGTCTTATTAGTAAATTTAGTAAAAAAGAAAAATAATAATAGCATTTAAACATTTTGTTCTATTTGTTACAAATGTTTTCATACCTTTAAGTATTTAACTTCTGATAACATAAAGTTTGAAAGTTTCTGCTGTAAATTAAAGAAAATAGTTATGCGTTTTTTAGAAGCATGATAAAAAATAAATTGAGTTAAATAGTTTTATTCACTATAAATCTATAGTAAAAATATTATTTAAATTACATTTGATATAATATTTCGTTCTGTGCAAACACTGTTATTAATAATCCTCTAAACAAATCTTCTATAATTTGGAAATTGTTCAGATGTAGAAAAAAAAAATTATTGCTACATTTTGATAAGCTCTCGCTATTTTAAGATAATAAAAATCGTATAAATAACAAGTGGCTAACATTGATTATTTTTTACCAAAGGGATTATTGTATTTTGCCTCTGTAAATAAACGCTTTCGTCTTGTAAAAATAAAAAGAATTAATCGTTTCCAATTCTCCCAATGATCAAGTCTTTGTTAGATATCAAGCATTTATATATTCTATTCATTTTTATTTATTCCTTTTTAGAAATCATTTGTTATATCCTAAAGTCATTTGGATGTTACAAAACTTGTTCTTATTAAAGAAAAACTGATTCTTATCAAGTAATTTATATTCAGTATCTTATCATGATACAAAGTACTGCTAAAACTAATGGAAATTTTTTTTTTCTCTCGATTAAGTTCCGTCGCAATGTATGAAAGATTAACTTCTATAGCTGATAAAATTATACTTTTGCGTGGAAAAGTTCAATAGAGTTGCGCGATTTTAAACCATGTTTTCAATGTCCAATAAATTTTTAGATGAAAAGACTATTCTTTACTAATATGACTTTTAAAATATAGAGTTAATGGGTATGAAATATGTTAGAACATAACAAGAAATTTTTTCATAAAATCATTAATAAAATTACTAGGGTGTTTCTTCTTTAAAGTGAAAATTTAAGAAAAAAGAAAGAAAAACATGAGTGAAGCATATATTAGGAAACACTTACCAACACATTGAGAATATCGTAACAAAGCTTCACCTTTATTAAGGTGAAAGATGATATATACGTAAACAATTTGGAAAATTCGCTTTCAGCAATTTCCGTCATTAAACGGAAAAGTACTCGAATTACTTTTTTACAGTCCTGTATATAATCTATAGAACTTATACACACCAAGTAATATGCAAAAGATTAGTGAAATTTCAAAACGCATACCACAACTCAAAACGCACTTCCAGCAGTTATTGCTCATTGACAGTAGTGTATCCGAATTCTTATGTGTGTCTCTGTACATGAAAGATAAATGCTATTCATACCATATTAAACAGTAAGCATGTTGTAATGCACTTGAGTGATGTATATCAATTCCAATAAGTTTGAAAGCATGTAACCTCATTATATTTCATTTCAAACGATTTTTGTCCATAGTCCATAATGCAACGGAATTCTTTTGAGTGCCCCTTTAAATGAACTATAAATACCACACAACTCATTTTCAATACAGAACGTGCCATAATAAACTTCAATTGTCAATTACGTTGCAATCCGAGTATATTTACGCGAGTTAGAGGACAAACAGACAGATGGCCAGACAAACCAAATTCATAAACACTTTTCAACGAACTATAAATACCACACAACTCATTTTAAATACAGAACGTGCCATAATAAGTTTCAATTATCAATTACGTGGCAATCCGAGTATATTTACGCGAGTTAGAGGACAAACAGACAGATGGCCAGACAAACCAAATTCATAAATACTTTCCAACGAACTATAAATACCACACAACTCATTTTCAATACAGAACGTGTCATAATAAGCTTAAATTATCAATTACGCGGCAATCCGAGTATATTTACGTGAGTTAGAAGTCAAACAGACAGATGGCCAGACAAACCAAATTCATAAACACTTTTTAACTATGTTGTAAAGTGTTGGAAAAGCTTTTCATCAGTGTTGAAATCAGAAATTCTTCTCCTTGAGGCTTTTCTGCAGATTTGGGGAGGGGAGAGGAGGTTTATGGTAGAGGGGGAGGGGGGCAGGGAGATTTGCCCTTTCAGATCATTAAAAAGTAGAAAATCTGGAAACTTCCCGGCGGACATTTTAATGTTTCCAGGATGAATGACCGCCTCCCTCCCCCCCTACACACACTGGACTTTTTGTTCATTTGAAGTTTATATGAATTTAACATCCATAACTATCACAAGTCGCCAATTGTGCGATTGTTGGCCAATCGTTAATTACTCGTGTGATTGCAAAAAAGCCAGCATTTGCATATAACGGCTTAAATATTTACTCCAACCTTAGGATTTTTAAAGAAAATTTTTCAAAAAGTAACTTATTTAAATTTGGAATATGAATAAAAACTAAAATGTTTGAATAAAAATAATGTCTTATAACATTGAGAAAATGCATAAAAGAGCATTGTCAATACATGGAAAGTAATCTATTAACTCTAAAGGAGCATTTTTTAAATTTTTACTTAATCAGTTATTCGTTTTTAGATAATTGAGCTTAGATTATTCCACTAAGAAAAACAGTATCAGCAAAAGAATTAACAAGTTTAGGGCTTCTCTGTCAAAAAGAATTTTGTATACATTCATGTCAAATATTTAGAAAGATCATTTGAAGTCTTCTTGATAGTTAAGATTTGCATTTAATTGCAACACATTTAAAAAGTTGAAACATTAAAATATTGTTATTTTAGTAGTACTTTATTAGTTGAGATATTCTTGAAAATTGAGTAATCGTTTTTCATATACTTAAAAATCAGCATTTATTTTTAAAATCACAACGTTTGTAGAAACATTATTTTTGTAAACCAGAGTAAATTGGAATATATTTACTTTTTAAAATAAACTAAAGCAAATATTTATTTGGAGTCAAAAAATGTCTGTATCTAAAATCTGTGGTAAGTATATTTAAAACTAAAATAAAGATTATTGCAATACAAAAAAGAAGAACATACAAGAAAAAAAAAGCGATGAAAAGATATGTGAAATAAATAAATCAATACATAGCATATGTTGCAAACATTTTCTTTAAGTGCAAACTGAAAACAAATATTATCTGTTTTCTATTTCACTTAGAGTTAGCAAACTTTGAAATCAAATTTTGTGCAAATATAAATACATAAACAAAGTAAAATAACATAAATTCAGCCAAAAGGACAAATATTAAAGAGATTTTACTAAAATGAAATATTATTATACATTTATTTTTCTTTTATTTATTTTTTATTTATTTATTTATTTATTTTTTACGTTTCACGTTACTTCTGTTTTATTATTATTTTGCGGAATTTTAAAATGACGCATAAAATGTCGACCAAATCTCAAATTTATTATTTATAAATGGAGTTTATTATTCATTAACTAACCTATCTTTTAAATAAAGTACACATGTATGCGCAAGCACTTCAAAATAAAAATAGATTTTTATTGATTATACGAAAAAGATAAAAAAAATCGTTAAGAGTATTTCTTCAAAATACTATAGAGTTATTTAGTACAGAATTATAATTTTTTTTTAATTTCTATTATTATTATTATTATTATTTGCCTTACTAAAAATTATCAGAAAGACAAATACGGATTTTTTTTTTTTCAAATAAAGCTACATTTCCTCGATACGTATTATAATAACTTCACATAATGAAACATTTAGAATATTTTATATACTTTTAAAAAACCAGGAATATCAGTCATATCTTTTCACAAATCTTTAAATAATAGTACTTGAAGTTTAACCATGCTAAAGATTTTTTTTTTATTATTTCGCAAGCATTAAATTTAGGCAAACAAATTTTAATTTATCTTTTAAGATTAAATAAATTAGGAAACTGTTTATGAATCACTGCAACTCTACTTTTAAAAACATGCACAACTTCAACATCCATGCTTTCGAGAAAAATATTGGAAATTACTGACTTCCGTTCATTTCAAACGCTTTTTATGACAAATGTTAAATTAATTTACAAAATACCAGAAACAACTTCTTCAAATCATCTTATTATTTTATGCTCAACACACGAACTACCTATTCAAAAGTAACAAAAATTCTTTAATAACGTAAAAACTTTAATATTCAAAGCGCGTGATCAATTTTTTTTAAAGAATTGTTAGTTAAAAAAAAAAAAGGATAGTTTTTATCATATATGGAAAATTATTGCAGAAAATACATCTTTGGGACAATAAATTGCAGGAAGTTTCACATATATGAAAACTGGAAAATAATGATTCAAAAATTCTATGTTGTATGAATTATATAGCTGTGAATGCCACGAAAGTATGAAAAAAGACCCTTAGTTGCACAGAAAAATTACATTATAAATCTACAACACAATGAATAAATTTTTTTATATTGATTTCTTTCATTTATTCACTTGAGTATCGAAAAGCTTGGAAAAAGCTATCGAAAAGCTATCGAAAAGCTTGGTTAAAAGAATATTATTCATTTTTAATAGTAAATAAGTTTTTTATTACACAAGAACGAAATACAATCGGTTTTATTACAATACAGTTAAACGATATTGTACTATTTAACGCTGTTAATCAGAAGTTAAATTAAATTAATTTTTAAAAAAATTATTTTTTTTTTTTAATTCTTCAAAAAATATTTTGATTTATTATAAAATTATTAATTTTCCTTGCATTTTTAAAAATTATCAGAGAGCTTAAAAATGAAGTTTTATTTCATTCAAGATAAGATAGTTGCTTTGTTTTCGCATATGAATAGTTTAAAAAAAAAAAAACTAATTTAAATGCTTATTTTCACGATTCGACAAAGCGGAACATTATATCTGAATCAATGTAATTCCACTTTTAAATAAATACACAACTATGCAACACCTATGCTTTCGATGAAAATACCTCACCATGAAACTACTTTCCAATTTTCGTAGTATTTCAAAAAAATTTCTATCGATGTTTAATTCAATTTTTAAAATACTAAAAACAACTTATTCAAATTATCTAATATATTTATGCTGAATACAGACACTAGCTATTCGGGAGTAATTCATAAAATTTCGGTAATAACGTAAAAAAAAGGTGAATGCAAATGCTAAAGAAATTATTCCCTTTAAATTAAATTCTATCTTTATATTTAAAGTGCGTGATAAAAAATTGAAAAAGAATTGGTAACAATATATTTTTTAAATAGGATGGTTTTATCTTATACTCAAAATTATAGCAGAAAAGACATTTTCAGCCCCTCTTTGGGACAATAAATCACAAAACTTTTAACAAAATTATATTCATAAAATTGGAAAATAATGATTCGAAAATGCTATAGTGGATGAATTATATTGCCGTGAATTCCAGGAAGGTATATAAAACAAAATTCTTTGTTGCACTGAAAAAATACATTATAAATCTGAAGTTCAATGAATAAAATTTGTTTATTTTGATTTATTTCTTTTATTCACTTGGGTATTCAATTTGGATTAGTTAAAAGAATATTATTCATTTTATTGGTCAGTAACTATGTTATTTTTATTACACAGGAAAGAAAAGAACATATATTATTACACAGCCTGTTTCATTATTATATAGATGTTGTATTATTGGGTTGTCCGGAAAATTAGTGTCGTTTAGAAAAAATAATTCGTACCGGAAAATTCTATTTAATTATTGGATATTAATTCCGTTAGGTAATGTCTAATAATTAACGGTCAGAATTTTCTTGTACGAAATAATTTTTCCAAACGGCAGGAATTTTCCGAACAACCCAATATTTAATGCGCGATAAAATTTAAACACGTTAATTAAAAAGTTTGCAACTCCAATTTGTCTGCATCTTAATTTATATGTCTGCTTGATTGCATACCTTTCTGTTCATGTTTCTTCTGCGTAAGGTGAGCTCAAGAGCCTAAAATACAAATTAATATATTTCTACACCGTAAAAAAAGATAAATGCATCTTAATCTAAGAAAATATAATACAGCCACGAACGAAAATATATAAGAACCACTACCGAGTTACTCACGATTCTGAAAAAAATTTTATCTTTAAAAACCGCAGAAACAGATATATTTTTAAGATTTAAAGAAAAATGTACAAAAATAAAAGGTTTTTTTCTTTCTTTCTTTTTTGCTGCCATTGAATTTTGGAAATGTTTCCAAGTAATTTTTATAGTGCATTAATCCATTTCCTCTGCCCGAAATATTGGTATTTCGGTGCTATTAATTCTCAAGTAACCATTTTCATGTTCAACAAACATATTTACAGAAACAGAAACAGAATTCTCCCACTCGTGGACAGCCAACCTCTCGGCATAGGACCTATGAGTCCACGAGGGGAAAACCTATATCTACCGGGAACCCCAGAGCCCCAGAGCAAGTTAAAAAAAAAAAAAAAAATCGCGAGCTACCCAATATTGCTTATTGCTGGGTGAGCCCAAAGTTATTACATATATATAAGTTCTATATGAATATACTGATAAGATTACATAATATTAAAGATAAATGTTTACAGATATTTACAATAATAATATTGTACTGAAAATTTTCAATTGTATTATGAAATAGTCTATTAAGTCTTTTGAAACATAGTTTTTAAAATCTATAGATCTAGAATTTTATATAGGTTATAATAATTCTTTGATATATGAAAAGTTTTTATTTAGGACATTATAGTTTTTATCTAACTTTTCGTAATTGGAAGCGTCTAATAGCACACGTTGTAGGTTTCTCTTTAATGTTTTATTTTTATTGAAGTTAAAATGGTATTCCATAAGAGGGCAGTTACCGAAGATGTAGTGTATAGGAGTTCCAGGGTTTTTGTCCCAATCCGTGGTTCTTTTACCAATTTTATATAAAAAGCTTGGGAAGCTTCCATGGCCGCTAAGATAACATGCTGCTGATTTCTGAACACATAAAACATATTTACAGACAAACATGATAATTTAACATCATTAAAATTAATAGTAAAATTAATATTATTTTGTTATTCTTGTATGTATAAATTAATTTACGCAGCTCAAAATATTTAATCGAGATTTGATAGCATCCTAAACAAGAAAGAAAAATCATGCGTCAAGCATAGATTATGTAACACTTTCCAACGCTTCCAAAATAATTTTACGAATCATACTCTTTTATAAGCTAAAAGATAACATCTAAGTAATCCGAATACTTTATTCAGCCCTGTATACGATCTATAGATTTGTATATATACTACATAGGATGCTAAATTTTAGTTCAGTTAGGAAACACGTAGCACAGTTTAAAATTCTCCGTCTGGAGTTAAATAATACGGAAATGTGTTCCCGAACTTTTGTACTTCCCTGTATAGGATCTACAGAATTTATACACACCACGTAATATACAAAAAGCGATTTAAAATTAAAATCACATTCAGTAACTTAAAACGCACTTCCAGGAATTATTGTTAACATACAGTAGAGAATTCTTTTGTGTGTCCCTGTAAATGAACGATGACTGCTATACACACAATATTCTGTAGTAAGTCTCTTGTAATGAACCTTATATAAATTTCAATGCGTTTAAAATAGTGAAGCATTATTTAAATAAACCGCAGACGATTTTTCTCCATAGACGTAATGTAACGGAATTCTTTTGACTGTCCCTGTAAAGTAAGTATAAGTGCTATGCACACCCTATTCCATATTAAGCTTCTTCTAATGCACCTTAGTGATATATATAAATTTCAATGCGTTTAAAGTATTGAAACATTATTTAAATAAACCGCAAATGATTTTTCCCCATAGACCGCAATGTAACGGAATTCTTTTGAGTGTCCCTGTAAAAAAACTATAAGTGCTACACACTTCCGTTGAAATAGGGAACATGCTATAGATAACGATTATAACATATAAAATTTGCAGGGCAATCCGAGCATATTTACGGGAGTTAGAGCACGGACAGACGGCAGACGGCAGACGGCAGACGGCCAGACGGCCAGACGGCCAGACGGCAGACGGCCAGACGGCCAGACAAACCGAAGTCATAAACACTTTTCAACTAGGTTGGAAAGTGTTAAAAACGCTATTCGGATTTGAGTAATACTCTTTAAAACCTACTCGGAAATGTTTCGATAATCAGTGGCAGAAAATGAAAGTTTGTGTTTAGAAATGATTCTTAAATCTCAAAAATATATTGGTTTCTGAGCTTTTTAATGATTAAGAATGATTTTCGAAACCATTGGTTACTCGGAAAGAGGTTATTGTATATTTACGTTCTTTGTTATATTATATTTTCGTAGATTAAGAAACATTTATCTTTTTTTACTTTCTTTACAAGAAGAAAGTATTGGATTCATGAAAATTTCCGACTTCCGGTTTTCGACGGATTTATACGTTTTAGAAGGTCCTGAACACGATTTGACTGTTTTTAGAAAATGTCTGTCTGTGACTCTGTCTGTCTGTCTGTCTGTCTGTATGTGACAAAAATATTGTAGGCTCTCTATCTCAATAAGTACTGGACGGAATTTAATAAAAATTTATATTCAGTTATCCCTGATATAAATTGGTGCTGATTAGTTTTTGGTGAAACAGGTGGCACTGCTATGCTGCATTTTTCGCAATTTTCGCGATAGCTCTATCTCAAAAACTAATGCAATTATTTTCATCAAACTTCAGATTCAGTTAGACCTTGACATAAATAGACGCTTATTACCGTTTGGTGTAGATATCCCAACAGGTGACGCTGCTATGATACTTTTTTATGATTTCACGATAGCTGTATCTCAAGAACTAATGCACGGAATTTCATCAATCTTCAGATTCTGTTAGAACTTTACACAAATAGATGCTGATTACGTTTTGGTGTAAATAGACCAACAGGTGGCGCTGATATGCTACTTTTTTCATGATTTTCACGATAGCTATATCTCAAGAACTAATGCACGGATTTTCATGAAACTGCACATTCCGTTAGACGTTGACACAAGTTGTTGTTGATTAGGTTTTGGTTAAAACCTCACTAAAGGTAGCGCTGTTATGCTGCATTTTTCAAGATTTACACAATTTTAGTGATAGTCATATCTGAAGGACTAGTGCACGGAATTTAATAAAACTTTAGATTCAGTTAGACCTTGATATAAATTGGTGCTGATTCGTTTTTAGTGTATGCGAAACCTGTGTGAGATAGAAGAAAGTTTTGGGATTGGCACATCCGACTAGTTTTACAGTGCATTAATCAGGAGTAAAATAAAACAAATAAAACATATATTTGATAAACGAGTTTTTTATATTTTTCAAAAAGTTTTTCATCTTATTATAAAATTATTCATTTTCTTTGCATTTGTAGAAGATATCAGAGAGCTGTATATGAAAATTAAAAAATGAAGCTCTATTTTGTTCAAGATAAAATATTTGTTTAGATAACTTTATATCATAATTTATATAGAATATTTATTATGATCCTAAACGTATTCAAAGAATGCACATGAAGTGTAACCATGCTAAATAGCTGTTTATTTCGAAAATATAGAATTGGAGCAAACAAATTTAAAGTCTTCTTTTCAAGATTCGACAAATTAGAGCATCAATTCTGAATCAATGTAATTCTACTTTTAAGTAAATACACAACTTCAACATCGGTGCTTTCGATAAAAATACTTCACCGTGAATGGAAATTACTAACTTCCGTGGTATTTTAAAAGAATTCTCTGCAGAAGCTTAATTCAATTTGCAAAACACCAAAAACAACTTCTAGAAATCATCTAATTCTTTTGTGCCCAATACAGGTACTAGCTATTCAAAAGTAATAGATAAAAATTTGGTAATAAATGCAAAATAAAATATTTAAAATGCAAAAACTAAAGACAATGTTTCTTTAAAAATTAAATACCACTTTTATATTCAGAGAGCGTGATTAAAATTTAAAAAACAAAATGTTAAAAAAATAGTAGTTTTAACATACACTGTGATTTATTTCAGAGAAGAATTTTTCCACCTCTCTTTCGGATAATAAATCACGATAATTTCAACAGAATTATGTTAGAAAAATAGAAATAAATATTTCAAAAAATCTTATGAATTATTACTGTGAATGCTACGACAGCACATAAAATAAGATTCTTATATGCACACACAAAAAAAATATTTAGATTTTAAATATAAAATACAATGCATAATTTTCTTTCATTTCTATTTTTATATTTTATTATCACCTGAGTAAAATCAATAAATAAATCAATAAATAATTGGATTTGTTAAAATAATATTATTCATTTTTAAAGTAATATAATTTGTATTACACACAAAAGCAGAAATATATATTACTGTACAATCAGTATCTTCCCAATGCCGTTTAAAAGATATTTTACAATTTAACGCATGATAAAATTTAAACAAGTCAATTTAAAAATTTACGACTTAAATTTGTTTTCATCTTTATTTATATGTCTGACTTATTTGTTTATCTCTACGTTTATATTTTTTTTATGCGTGAAATATGTGTAAGTGCTTGAAAATACAAATTAAACTTCTTCTATTAATCAAAAGAAACAGAAAAAAAAAATATTATAAAGAATGTTTAAAAAACTCTAGAAAAGTTATTTCAATTTGTCAGAGAATTATTAATTTTGTTTCCATTTCTATAAAAATGTCAGGGAGCTGTGCTGTATATAATATTTTTAAAATAAAGACATATTTTGCTGAGGATAAATTATTTGTTTAAGAAATTTTATATCATGAAATACTTAGAATATTTGATCCAGTTTTAAAATTTTGTATAGAGAATTACCAAAAGTATAAGCGTGCTAAAGAGAGTTTTGTTTTGCAAGCATGGAGTTTGAGCAAATTTTAAATAAGTCTTTTTAAGATCCAACAAATTAGAAAACTAAACCAATGTAATTCTAATTTTAAATTATAACACAACTTCAATATCAATGCTTCCACCATTAAAAATACTTCACCGTGAATGGAAGTTACTGACTTCCATTTATTTCAAAAGCGTTTGACAAAACTTAATTCAATTTGCACAATTCTAAAAACAACTTTTAGAAATCATCTAAATCTTTTGCTCTCAATACAAGCTATACCTATTCAAAAGTAAATGATGAAAATTCCGTAATAAACGGGATAAAAAAAAATAGTAAAAAGCAAATATTAAAGACACTGATTCTTTTAAATTAAACTAAATCTTTATAATCAATGTGGAATTAAAATTAAAAAAATAGGAAAGAAAAGTCATACGTCAAGTATAGATTATGAAACACTTTCCAGCACATTCAGAATACTGTAACAAAACTTCACCGTTTAACAAGGTGAAAGATGGTGTTTGGAAAACGAAAAACACATTTGAAAAAACAATTTCAGCAATTGCCATCTATAGTTGGGAAAATATCTTTTTCCGACTTTTTGGAATTTTTTCGCGAATTCTTTTGTGAAGCCCTGTATGTGATCTATAGATTTGTATGTATACTACATAGTATGCAAACAATTAGTTCAGTTAAGATACGCATCACACAGTTCAAAATTCCCTTTAGCAACTTCCGTCTATAAGAGGAAATGTACTCGAATCCTTCTGTGCAGTCCTGTATATGAAGTATGGAATTTAAACATACCACGTACTATACAAAAATTTAGTTTAACTGAAAAATGCTAACCAAACTTGAAAACGTACTTATCACACATAGACTGTAATTATGACGCTAAGACTGTAACCGAATTATTTTGTGTGTCCCTGTAAATAAACGATAAACGGAATGCACATCATACTTTTCAGTGAGCAACTTATAATGCACCTAAGTAATGCATATAAATTTCATTATGTTTGAAATAATGGACCATCATTATATTACACTGCAAACGTTTTTTACCGTACACCATTATGTAACGAAATTCTTCTGTGTGACCCTGTAAATTAATAATAGAGGCTTTGCCCCCCCCCCCATATTCTGCAGAAAGCATGTTTTAGTACACCTCAGAAAAGAATAACAATTTCATTATGCTTGAAATGGTGTAACATCATTAAAATTCACTTGAAACGATTTGTTATCATTGACGTAATGTAACGTAATACTTTTGACTGTACCTGGAAACAAACTATAAACGTTACACACTTCATTTTCAATAGAGATCCTGCTATGTTGAACGTCAGTAATATAAAAAAAATTTACAGGGAAATCCAAATATATTTACGAGAGTTAGAGTACGGACAGACAAACCAAAGTCATAAATGCTTTTCAACTTTATTGAAAAGTGTTGAAATTGTTAAAAATAATGTTAGTTTCAACACTGACAATTATTGCCGAAGAGTGATTTTCAGACGCTCTTTAGATCACAGGAATTAAAACAAAATTATGTAAGAAAAGTGGAGATAGTGATTTAAAAAATCCTATGTTTGAGGAATTATTGTTGTGAGTGCCTGCAACAAAAACATAAAATAAGATATAGGGGGAAAAAATTATAAATCTGAAATGCAATAAATATTGCTTCACCTGATTTTTTTTTTCTTTTTCTCACTTAAACTTCGGAAAATTTGATTAAAAGAATATTATTTATTTTAATAAGTTCATTAGTAATGATATTTTTATTACACAAGAAAGTAGATATAACATTATACAATCTGTGTCTTCCCAATACGATATCGTAATATTTAATGCGTGAAAAAATTTCAACACGTCAGTAAAATATTTTATGACTTAATTTTGTTAACATCTTAAGGTATATTTCTACATGTTGCTACATCTCCCTGTCCAGGCTTCTTGTGCATGAGGTATGCGAAATAAATAAATAACTAAATAAATAAATACATTACAAATTAATATTTTTAATAAAATTTATTAAGAATATCAATCTGTACATTAAATTTCTTGCTCCACATACCATAATAATAATAAAGTAAAATCCTATTAATTAAATGAAATGGAACAAATTATATAAAAAAGTGTTATAAAAATTTCTTCAAAAGTTATTTTGGTTTATTAGATATTATTATAGAATTTTTAATTTTCTTTGCACTTGTAAAAACTGTAAGCGCCCTATATGATAATTTAAAAGTAAAGTCATATTTTGTTGAACATAAAATAGTTGTAAATAGATTATAAAATAATTTTGAATTTTTGGGATGATTTTTAGAAACATTAAAAGAATAATACTTGAAGAGCTTTTTATTTAAGCAAGCATAAAACTTGAGCAAATAAATTTAAATGTTTCTTTTCAAGATTCAACAGATTAGGAAACTATTTCTGAATCAATGAAATTACTCATTTTAAATAAATACAAAAGTTCAGCATCGATGCTTTCGATAAAAATATTTCACCATGAATGGAAATTAGTGACTCCCATTCATTTCAAAAGAATTTTCTGACGAAGCTTAATTCAATTTGAAAAATACCAAAAACAACTTCTAGAAATCCTCTAATTCTTTTATACTGAAAACAGACACTACCTATTGAAAAATAACTGATAAAAAGTCCCTAATAAACGAAAAATATAGTAAAATGCAAATACTAAAAACACTGTTTCTTTTAAACTAAATTCCAGTTTTATATTCAAAGTGCATTATCAAAATTTTAAAAGAAATTGTTTAAAAAAAGTTAGTTTTCTTATACACTGGCAATTACAGCGGAAAAGGAATTTTCAGATCCTCTTTGGGACAATAAATCAGGAGACTTTAAACAGAATTATGTAAGAAAAATGAAAATAGTGATTTGAAAGATTCTCTGTTGGATGGATTATTCATGTGAGTGTCAAGAAAGCATAACATAATAATCTTCAATTCCACGGGGAAAATACATAACAAATCTTAAATGCAATGAATAAAATTTGTTTATTTAAAAATTTTTTTTTCATTGGGGTTTCGAAAAATTTGAATTGGTTAAAAGAATAGTTTTCATTTTTAATAAGACTATATTTGACTTTTATTACACAAGAAAGTACTTGAAATATATCATATTATACAATCAGTGTTTCCCAGATACAGTTAAACGACATTTTACTAAGATCAGTTATAGAGCTCACTTTAATTTGTTTACATCTTAATTTAGGTATTTGTATATCTATTCTTTCATGTTTTATGTGCATGAGGTGCTTTTATGCACAAATTTATTGTTTGTACATTTTCAGTTCATGTTTCTTGTACATGAGTTATGCGCAAACACCTTAAAGTATACATTAAGGATCTTCTACTAACACTTTGACAACGGGTAGGGGCATATATACGCCCCTGTGGGATATCATTTTATTCTAATCGCACCACTTTTTGAAAAAGAATCTCCGCCATACACTTATACTAGAATACTCTAAATAGAAATCAATCACAAGGAATTTCTTTTGTAAAATGTGGTACGATTCGATATAAAAATAGTCGCCAGTTTTCGCCCGCAACCAAAGAGTTGATCAAAATTAACAGAAATTAAATATATGTATATACATATATATTATATATTATAAAAATTTCCTCAACATCTCTTCAAAAACTAATTTGGTTTGTTATAGAAATATTAATTTCGTTTTCACTTCTAAAAACAACCAAAGAGATGAAAATGATATTTTAAAAAAGTCTTAAATTGTTGAAAAAAAAGAATCATTGTTTGTAGTAATTTTATATCGTGAAATATTTAGACTATTTGATAAAGTTTAAAATTATTTATAAAAAAATATTATTTGAAATACAACAGTGATAAATAGATTTCTATTTCACAAACACTGAATTTAAGCAAACAAATTTAGATACTTCTTTTTCATATTCCAGAAATTAAGAAATTATTTCTGAATCAATGTAATTTTACTTTTAAATTAATATACAACTTATACGTCTATAATTTAGATAAAAATACTTCACCCCAATAAATGGAAATTACTGACTTCCGTTCATTCAAATTAATTCACTTACAAAAAAAGCTAATCCAATTTGCAAAATAACAAAAACAATTTCTCAAAATCATCTAATTTTTTTGCATTCAATAGAGACTATTTAAAAGTAACTGATGAAAATTCGTTAATGAAAGAAAACAAAAATGTAAAATGCAAATACTAAAGACACTGCTTCTTTTAAATTAAATTCCAAAGTGCGTGATCAAATTTTACAATTAAAAAAAAGGTTTTAAAAAATGCTTGTTTTAAGATACGTTGTCAGTTATTGTAGAAATGAGATCTTAATATCTGCTATAGAATAATAATAATTTACGAGAATTTAAAGAGAGATATGCAAGAAATTTGAAAATAGTGTTTTAAAAATGCAATGTAAAATGAACTATTACTGTGAATGCCATTAAAGCATAAAATAAGTTTTAATATCCCCAGTTACACAAAATAATAAATTATAAATCTACAGTAAAATGAATAGATTTGTTGATTTCCATGTTTCTTGGACCTGTGTATTGACAATTTTGGAGTAATTAAAAGAAAACTGTAATTTTACAGTATAGAAGCATTGGCGAGAGATGGAAATTTGGCAACATATTTTCTGGCAACCAATTCACTGTTTTATATAAACAAGCAATTTTTTAAGTATTTATACAATTATTTCATTAATTATTTACTATAAAGAAGCCATATGTCTATTTTTATACACAAAAAGAAATAAATTGTTTATAAAAAAAATAATATTCATATATACAAATATATATGTAAACAAGCGTAAAAGTTCACTCGGTTTGGTTTCAAAGTTACTTATATCATTTGACAACAAATCTCACATCTTAAACCCGAATTGCGCCACGTTCCCTATAGTGGTAAAGTACCAAAAGAAAAAAACTTTATGCATTTTGAATAAAATTATAAGTATGTTATTTGTATTACACAAAAGGCAGAATTAAACATGAATATACAATTAGTATATTCCCTATATAGTTGAAAGACATTATACTTTTCGGACATGATTAAATTTAAACAAGCCAAATTCAAGAAAGTTGATGTCTTTTTTTTTTTTTACATCTTAGTTTATATGTCTTCTTTTTTGTATATATTCCCATTCACATATTTTTATTTGAAGTTGATTAATCACTTTGGAACACTAATTAATTTTTTTTCTATTCGTTAGAAGAAAAAAAAACTTTTTACAGATTTCTCCGAAATTTCTTCAAAATTTATTTCAGTTTATTATAAAATGTCAATTTCCTTTGATATTTTAAATATTATCAATACAAAAATATATTATTTTTATTAATGAAGTTGTACTTCATAAAATATAAAATAATCGTTGTAAATATTTTATAATATCAAATATTTAAATAATTATCAGAGCAACGTTTCAAAAGATTTTAAAGGAATAATACTTCAAATCTAACCATACTAAATAGATTTTTATTTCCAAAAACATAGCTTTTCAGCAAATACATTTAAATACTTCTGTTTAAAATTCAACAAATTAGGAAACTATTTCTGAATCAATGTAATTTAAATGTAATTCTACGTTTTAATAAATATACAATTTCAACATCAATGCTTTCAATAAAAATACTTCACCATGAATGGAAATTACTGACTTCCATTCATTTTAAAAGATTTTTTTAACGAAGCTTAATTCAATTTGGAAAATACCAAAAACAACTTCTTGAAATTATCTAATCCTTTTGTGCTGAATATGGACACTGGCTTTTCAATTATAACTGATGAAAATCTCTAACAAGCAAGACAAAAATAAAATAAACGTAAAATTCAAATATTAAAGACACTATTTTCTTTTAAATAAAATTCCATTTTTATATTCAAAGAGATTTATTAAAGCTTAAAAAAAGAATTGTGTAGAAAAATTTTTAGTTTTTAACAAACACTGACAGTTTCCGAGAAACAACCTTTTTTTCAAGAAATCAACTATAGTAACAAATAAGGATCTTTTGATCACACAATAATCTTTACAACAATGGTTTGTTACCATGATCGGAATAAATTATCGTTTTTTGTTTAGATTGAAAGCAACAACCATAACTATATTGCCTATCTAAGAAAAATAATATAAACGGCATAAAAGCTAAAACACCAAAGAGATTTTATTAAAGTAAATTAATTTTTAAACTACTTTTTTTACATAAATTCTATCTCAGTGACTAAGTTCTATCTCAGTTGTAGTATGTTCAACAATACACTAGATTAATCTAAAATTCATTACTTATAATTTTCTTTTATTCATTATAATTTATCCTTTTAATTTAAGCGAATGCATGAACAATGCGAAAGGCCTATACAGAACAAATTAAAATCATTTTCTTTTTTAGGAGGAATACAAAATAAAATCGTTATATAGTTTACTAAAAAATCTAATAAAGTTATTTCTGTTCATCATAAAATTATCAGTTTTTTTTTTCTTTTTACATTCCTAAAAATTTCATTAGAAATCAGTACATGTTTTTTTTTTTTTGTTGTTACATTCCTAAAAGTTTTATAGAAATCAATACATGATGTTTTTTTTAATTATTATTATTAGTGAAGGCACTATTTCCTCGATAATTGTTATAATAATTATAAATAACTCAATTCTTGTATTCTTGTACAGAAGTCTTTAAACAATTTGAAGTGCGATCATGCTAAATAGCTTTTCTTTTCATTTTGAAAACATGAAATCTGAACAAACAAATTTAAATGCTTCTTTTACAAATCACCAAATTAAGAAATTGTTTCTGAATCAATGTAATTCTACTTTTAAATAAATACACAACTTCAACATCAATGCTTTCGATAAAAATACTTCACCATGAATGGAAATTACTGACTTCCGTTCAATTCAAAAGAATTCTCTGACGAAGTTTAATTCAATTTGCAAAATACCAAAAACAACTTCTAGAAATCATCTAATTCTTTTGTGTTCAATACAGACATTAGCTATTCAAAAGTAGCTGATAAAAATTCACTAATAAATGAAAAAAGAAAATGTAAAATGCAAATATGAAATACACTGTTTTTTTTTTAAATTAGATTCTATCTTTATATTCAGAGTGCGTGATCAAATTTTAAAAAAGAATTGTTTAAAAAATTGTTAGTTTTAACATACACTGACAATTATTGCGGAAAAGAGATTTTCAGACCCACTTTGGGACAATAAATCACAAAAATTTAAACAGAGTTATGCAAGAAAAATGGAAATCGTGTTTCAAAAAATCCAGTGTAAAATTAATTATTGCTGTGAGTGTCACGAAAGCATAAAATAAGATTTAATATCGTCAGTTACTCCAAATAATAAATTATAAATCTACAATGCAATGAATAAAATTTGTGTGATTTCAATTTGTTTATTTTTTCCACTTGACTCTCGAAAAATTTTGAGTGGTTAAAAAAAATTATTCTGGAGTGGTTAAATAATGTTATATTTTTAATAAGACAGTAAATTTGTTATTATACGATGAAAATTATCAAAATTTGATGTTATATACAGCATGCGATAAGTGTCTTACCAAAATAGCGAAAATTATTTTAAAATTGACTTTGTGTTGTCATTTGATTGTGTCTCTGGATAAAATATTAAATAAATATGTTATTCGAATAAAAATATCCAATGCATTATCATTACGCATTACGCTCATATTGTTTCATAATAAATTTAACATAATCTCTAAAATGTTTCAGCAGAACATTGAAAGAAATTTTATATTTAATAATTTTAATTTATTTTCCTGCTGGTTTATCTGTGAGCTTTTTTTAAATTATTATTAACCTTCTTATTCAACTTATACCTTTTGCGACACTGCCTTCCAAAAAAAAAAAAACTATACTAAGATGGTGGTTATTGCTGTCCTTGATTCGAAAACATGAAATACTGTTTAATAAATTTCCCTACATAAAATAATAAACTGTTAGCTCACACCATATTAAATAAAATTTCTTGATTTGGACATTTTTAGTACATAAAAATTGACTTATTGCAAAATACTATAAATGTTTCTGAAGACTAGAAATATGATTTCTTTTAAACGTAAAAATAAAAGCAGAAAATGATGTTAAAATACAAATTAGATTATTCACAATATAACTTTAAAGAAATTATCAATTTAGTATTCAAAATATATTTGCGATAGAGTTATATAATACATTACTAATATCTAATCTTTATTACCTATATAACGTAAATACATGAATGAAATAAAACAAAATAATATCATAATAAAACAAAATTTACATTATCGTAAGATGCTGAATTAATGGTTATTAGTTAATTTGAGTTAAAAATAATATTTATTGTGAAAAAATGCAATAAAAATATTTTTATACTGACAAATGTATAAAAATTCCTATAATTAATGCATATTCAATGTATGGCATACCATCGCATAAAATATACTACATCACTTCATAGTAATATCACATAAAATAAGCATTTTATCAACAAACATATGCATAAACGCAATCCTTTCTTTGCCTAAAAATATATTCTTTTGTCCATCTGAATCAAAATCTTCTACTATTTTTTTCACAAAAAAAAAAAAAGTGGTGAACTGAAAAATATTTTACTGACTCAAAACTTTTCAAATCATATATCATTTATTCAGAAAACCAAAATGGAAAATCCTAATATTCGACTTGAAAAATGGAGAATTATGTCTTCTGCAGACTGGTAAGAATAGCTACGTCAGGAAAAAATGTGTCAAGTATTTGATCAGAAAAAGTTGCCTCATGCAAATGAAGGTTATAGAAGCAAAGTTTCCTCAAGTCAACAGGCGGAAAGCTTTCTAGAAGAATTTCGAAGTAATCTTATAGTATGTAAAGTCAGCATAGAAGTTCAAGAATGAACGAAGAGTTCATGTGAAATATTTGTCATATGAAATATTGTTAAACAATTGTGTAAATCTTTTCACAGAAACATTCGTCTTCTTAAGAATTCTTCCTAAAGCATAAAATTTTTTATATTATACTCAATTTTAAAAATAACTTTTAATTTATGGGTATTTTTAAATATGATAACCTTATGCATTTCAAATAACCACAGAATTTATCAGAATTTATTTATTTTCTTAAACACATTGGTATTCAGAAACTGAAACTGAAAGTAAACTAGTTTTGAAAATCAAAAAGCTTTATGTCGAGACTAACGAAAAAGACAGGCTACCGCGGTGCATTCTGCATATCTTTTTTTACAGACCACGAGAGTGACGTGAAGCTCTTTTCGTACACCTGGATTGGTGGATTCGAGCATCACGTGATTCCGCCGGTCTGTAAAAAAAGATACGCGTAAAGTACCGCGGTAGCCTTTCTCTTTCGTTAGCCTCGCTTTATGTTTAATGACGTAATATCGCAGTGATCCGCTATTGGTATGCAGAATATTTGCAATTCCTGTTGACATGGAATCTACAAATCTTTGTAAGACATATTCTGAAGGCAGATTAGATCAGTTTTTTAAGTATAACAAACACAATTCTAGTACTCACTTCACGTGGTCTATCTTGAGCGCTCTGCAAATGTATTGAAGGAGCTTTATCACTCCGGTGAATTTGAAAACGAGCTGGTTGACCCAACAAGTGATCAATTCATTATCATGTTACGTAAACCATTATAGCACAGTTTTGATTTTGTGACATAGGGCGTTATCCCTATGAAAATTTAATTTTTATTGAAGACCTCCATTGAAGATAGAAATTGTGGCTAATGAGGCCCCACGGCTTGCGTTTGTTTAGCAATGTGTATACGATGAATAGTTGTCTTTCTAGTAAGCGTCGACTTCTTACCTAATCATCTATAAATAATTAAAAGAAATCGTTCATTAGACGAGTCAACATTTATGTTCAAGAGAACTTCCATTGCATCCTGGTCCAATCATAACATTCGCGTACATACTGCAGTTATAGGCGCAGATGCCGTTAAACACACTTTTCATTATCGTTCTGAACCTCATATATCGAATTCAGTACGATAAATAATATAGCCGGAAGATGTTTTGTCTTTGATTATAATCAGTTGTCAAAAGGAAAAATCTCAGCGTTCATTTTTTTTTCTTATGCTGTGTAAATATTTTTGCATCTAACAATGATTTCGTCGTATATATTTTACTTTTTAATGATAAAATAAATTTCAGTTTTCAAAAATGGAAGGAGCTCTGTAAATTCAGATATATTCATTTAGAATCGCATAGTGTACCTTTATAAAAGAATAGTAGCAAACACACAAGATGAATGCTCTGATGAGACGTTTTGTCGAAACTATGGCGACCCACATAATAAAACTTGACAATATTCGCTTCGATGAGTTCGCTTAGACAAACTAGACAAGAAAAAAAAAACCACAAAGGTGTCGACAATGGTAGAATCGCCATGTCAATCTCGACCAATTAAAGTTTATAATCAGCAAATCGCTATGCTGATATATAAAGGATTTTTTGATGTCACCGCATTATCAAAATATCGCCTTTACCAAAATCTCTTACTTTACCACCCTCTCTGTCCTTCTCATAAAGTATAAAAAGATTAAATAATAACGACTACTTTCTGCCTAACACTTCTTTCATACGTTTAGCTCATCACGCACCGTATATGACAGCCAGATGTATTTTATACAATTTCGGATATAGCTATAACTTCCAGATAAGGATCTAACAAGTGAAGGTGTACTATAGTCTGTGGCTGCAAAATCCGATTTTTATAGCTCATTCGATTCGTTTCATCGAGCTAAGTAATTTGCTACTTCGCATATCGGCTATTGAGTTTTGGTAATGACAGGGGGAGGGCTCAAAGTTTAAAGTTTCGTTCATTGAAAACCAGTTGCCGTCAAAGAAATAAGTAAAATTTAAATTTATTTATGGCTCTTACACTGACACGCATTGATGATAGTCAATTTTTGACACATTGTTCATTCCGAAAAACTGACAAAAGAACCGACGATGTGTGGTTACAAAGATTTTTGCTCGTAATTTGGGAAAAATTATTGACAGGATGAACAAAACTAGACCAGGACATCATAACTTGCGAAAACCTGCCTGTCAAGTAGCATACGAATATTTTATCTGCAACTACAAATTCTTATAATAACAGCAATAATATAACCTTATAGTAGTTATTGGCAATGTATGGCATTGTACAAACAATTAGTATACTTAAATCGCACTTATTTCTTTGAAGGCATCTGTTTTTCATTGAACGAAATTTTGAGCTTTGACCCAGCCCCCTGTCATTATAAAAACTCAATAGCCGATATGTGAGGTATAAAATTACGAAAGCTCGATGAGATGAATCGAATGAGCTATAAAAATCGAAATTATCCGCCACAGACTAAAGTACCTTTACTTGTAAGACAAACAATTTTGAATGCTTAAAAAATGCAAAACATTGATTTTAATTTACAACAGTCGTTACAGAAAGTTTCTCACCTACGATCTTGTTATTCTTGGACCATTAGGATTAAAGATCCCTATAAAGATTAAAAAACGCAAATTCTGCCGCAAAATTCTGTAATATCCCATCACCAGAACTGCAGATATCACTTTAAAAAAATTAATATAACATTGTGCATTACAGTAACTAATTTCTCCAGTTTTTTTTAAAATGCTGCTGTGTTTGTCAATGAGTGTTATTTAAAAACAGCTTTTTAATCATAAAAATCAAAATATGCAATTCTTTATATTTATCTCATGCGAAGAAAAGTAGTGGATTGTTTGTCATAATTGTAACTTCGAATTTTAATATACTGATCATAGTCTGAATAATTCTCTAAAACTATTTACCAATTGTTCACTGAACATTTATTGAATCGCAGTTTTCTACTTTTTTCAATCCATTATATTTTCCATATCAGCAAACATGGTTAGAAATCAAGTTAGGTTTCTCCATTTTATTCAGTAATAGAGATCCCGTTAGGATACATATCAGGTATTTTATGATTGATTCCATTTCTCTAAATTTCATTTCTACATACAACGAAAAATATTGATTTAATGCACATACATAAATCACAAATGGGACTAAACGAAACAAATTTCGGCAGTTGAAATGCCGTAATTTAGAATTCATGTAAATGCAAAAATGAAACGTAGGTACATTCTCTTGTTGCAGAAAAATACCGAAACGAAGTATTGAAATAAATGGTTGAATAATGCATTTTAGCATTTAATGGCATACTGTTTCGAGTAAGCAAACAGTAATGAAACGCATTAAGTTTAAGGATTTCAATAAACGCTTTAGTGACCAACTTCCATTAAATAAAGTGTTTTTGAAGTTGAATTGTCGTAAAACATTTAGTGACTTTAATATGCTGAATGTATTTATTTTGCAATAAAGTACCGATTTAGTAGGTGATTTCTTGTATCTCAAACAAGATTATTGTACTAATAGAAATTATTTTTAAAACTTGCATTACGGAAAGCAAGTCGAAATGCTTTCGATTTATCGCAAATGGGTTTCATATTTTAACTGATACTTCTAAGAAGTAGCACGAAATAGAAAATGAGAAATATATTGCATTATTGGAAGATTGTTAAATTTAGCATCACGATTTTTCAGTTTCGAAATTTTAGCTCATTCCTTAAAAGCATTAAGTGTTTGTAAGCATTTACAGTTCTAAAAAACTGAAAGCTAGTGTGAAAGCATTACTTTTAGCTGTAAGAAGTTTTACGAAGTAGGAAATATGAAATATATTGCATTATTGGGAATATTTAGTATTACAATTTTTTAGTTCTGAGACTCATTATTTTAAAGCATGAAAGCATTTTAAAGCATGATAGTGCGTACTATTGTAAAAAAAAAGAAAGAAAGAAACAGAAAGTACGTTATTATAAAAGCATTTTTTTCTGAAAATTAAAAAAATTGAGTTCAGTGTTATTAAAATAAAATTTAAATTTAAATTTGAAAAAAAAAATAACCATTTATTAAGAGGGATATAATTTAATTTATTTTAATTATTTAATTTATTATTATTATTATTATTATTATTGTTGTAATTTTGAAATATGTTTTACCTATTTTCTTATTACATTTACTAAAGTTGTTGAAAATCCCTAACTCATCGTTAATGAATTACTTTATTGAAAAGTTTTGGCCAATCATCAATCTCATGCATCCTAAACTTGATGGGCCCCACAAGTGGCTGAGAGGTTCTGCTCTCAAAGCTGGTAGACAGGAGGTGCCGGGTTCAAACCCCTGTCGCTCTCGTCGACCTAACCGTTCGGAGTTTTCCGTGGTTTTCTTCGAACCTTGCCGTAAATACGGGTTAGGATCCTTTAGAAAGACCCCCACGGAGGGTATACCCCTTAGGGCCTATATCTCTCGAGTAGATAATCGGCCGTCATATAGTCAACCAACCAACCAACCTAAACTTGATGATATATGCATGCGCACGGCTCAGCCATCATAACAATTTGTTCTTTCATTTTTAACAAATATTTTATTTATTTATCAATTGTTTTCCCTTTATAACCACCTACACATGTAAACTCATTTCTGTACTCAAATATTTTTATATAATAAAAAAGAAAAAAAATCAAAATCTTTAACAAGTCGAAAAAATTCTACGTTGAACTGTCTATTTATCTTATGAGAAAAACTAAAACACTAGAACTCGTTAGATTGCAACAATGATATTCACGTCTAGCTGCAGGCTACGAGACTCTGAAATATGTTATATCATTTTAACGGATAGTAAAGATTTATAGTTTTGAGCAGAGGGATAAAGAGAAAAGTGAAAAGTGAAAACAATAAAATATGACAAACTTATTGTCTCTTTATTTGGGGGAAAAACAATACGTTCTTTAATAGCATTCTACTATAAGAAAACTAAACTCTTTATGAAAACAAAATCCTCTAAAATATTACTAATATGTACCTACAAGAATAAAATAATCTCATCGTCAGTTTTATACAGTGTACATTATATTATATCTTCTCAATAGGGAGTCAGACTTGCGACTAATTAAGAAAACACGATGAAGCTATATATGAACTAATGCACGTACGTCGTTTATAAGTAATGATGACAGCATGTCCAGCAGGCTTTGTTTTCTGTCTGAATTTTTCTTTATGGGGTGATATTTCAAGGTAAGAACGATGTTGCACCGCAGTGTCGGTTCATAAAGGGGATAGCAAGCAGAAATTCTGTCTTTTAATTCTCCTGAAGTAGGCTTCAGGCAAGATAGACAGACCTTTTATTTTTTCAAGAATGTACTATAAGAAGAGGTTTTTGGTTGGAAACAATGGTGTATTTCAGATGTTTTGGATTTTTGTATTCTTATGCTACTTAAGAAAGCATATGAAAATTATATACACGTGTGCTTACATGCACATAGTTATATATATATATATATATATATATATATATATATATATATATATTTGCACACAACTTCTGACACAAATTTTACACACATCATTTATGTATTTATTTGCCCACATTATAATAAAATTCTTTTTCATTAAACTTCTAGTTTCAAGGCTGTTGATCAGCCAGATAATGTGTACTTATATGCATTTTTTTTATACATATATACATATTTGCTCACAACTTCTGACACAAATTTTACATACACCATTTATGTATTTATTTGCTCACATTACAATAGAATTCATTTTCATTAAACTTCTAGTTTCAAGGCTCTAGGTCAGCTAGATAATGTATACTTATATGCATATACTTATGTATATACATAATCCGTACACAACTTCTGACACAAATTTTACACACAACATTTATTTATTTATTGGCTCCCATTAAAATGAAGTTTATTTCCATTAAACTACTAGTTTCAACACTGTTGGTCAGCCAGATCTCAAATACCTCATCCTGAACCTGAACATTAATCCTATAGGCTTGAAATGCATTCGTACTTTTAAAAATTTTCATCAGAGAATTATTATTTATAACTTCTTTTTGTTGTATATTTTTCTTATAGAATGTATCTTTCTTTTTTAGCTTAAAAAAATTCATAAAATATATGCTTAATTTTATTTGAAGTTTTAAAACTTTATTCGCAACTGGTCAGCTTTTCTATGAGTTCAACACACAAAATATAAAATTAAGCATATATTTTAGGAATATTTTGTCAAACAAAAAAGGAAAAGAAAGAGACGTCCTTCAAGAATAGTATACAGAAAACAGAAGTTGAAAATTTTAATTTTCTGATGCAAAATTTTGAAAATACGAATGCATAGCAAGCCCATGGGATTAATATTGGAGAGGAGAATTTAAGATCTAACTGACCAAAAGCCTGAATTATTTATTAAATATTTTCTAGAATATTTGAAGCCTATGCTTGGTATCCATTCTTCCATCCATCCTGGCCTCTGTTTAAGTGACTTTTTTTTTTTGCAAATAAATAAATAACTACTATCATAATAATATACCTTTAAAAACGTATATTTATTTAATTCTGTTTATTTATTTTTTAGCTTCACTTGAAATCAGTTTAGAAGAAATACTGCATCTCAAATTAAAACTTTATACATCAAATTTAATTCTAAACAAGTTTCATTTAAAATGTTCTCATCGATCAATCTCCCCTAAATGTACTAAATTTATATCAAAATAAAGATAAAATTTTGAGCGCCATATTTAATATGTATTGAACATTTTCGAAGAAATTTTCTTCGCAGTGATCTTTAATCATGAGAGAACATACTTAAATTGACATCAACATCGAACCTTCGACATTGAAAATCCCAACAAGTATTTAATTCAAGCCTCTTGATTCCAGCCACCTTCGTAAACCGGACTTAATTTGAAGTCATTAATTATATTAGTCATAAATGTCTTCGAAGTAATCTGAAGAACGGATTAAAGTTTTCAAAGGAGAAATTGTAGAGATAAGAGACAAGGAATAAATTAGGAGTATATAAATTTATTAAATTAAACAGTTTAAAATGAACACATATAATTCGAAATTTATGAAATATTTGCAGATAAAGGCAAAAGATATCAATTTAAATTAAGAATTTAGTGTCTGATGACAGATAACGAAGTTATAGAATTACTTTAAATGACAAAGATTTGTTAAGAATCAATATTTCAGCATTTTTAATGGTTTATCCAATTATAGGAAACATTTGATGTCTTTTACAGAAATGATTAAAGAGAAAATGTTTCATTTTCCAGATGATTTTCTGGTGAGGATTTTTTAAATTATGATTGATGCATCTAAATATGCTCAAATTGATAGGTTTAAATAGATGGTGCGCTATATTTGAAATTTATGATAGAAATGGATATATTATTATGAATAGTTATAAGGAAGGTAAAAAACATTTCTTGATAAATAGGCATACATTTTCAGAGTGAATTTTACCTAATCTACCAAGCGAATTGGGATGATAGAAGAGCCAATAAGGAGCATTAAACACCAGAGCAATTCTGTCCTATCTCTAACCATACCGAGTTATGGCGGATAGAAGGAAAATGCGTTGTCTGAAAAAAAGGTAAATGTGTAAGATTTCTGAAAGACCTATCCGCAAAATCGGCACATATTTGGAAATAGCAGGATATATAGCCCATAACCTGTCATTATTTTCATCGGTATATCTGGATTTAGGGGCAAACTACAAGCCCTGAAACACAGTCGAAATGCAAAATCGAACTGCAGCCACACTATTTAATGAGCAGTATCACGAACGCCCATCTAGCTACATTCAGTCGAATTTACCAAAACCAAGTCTAGCTTTCGAATGAGACCGTAATAAATCTTATCGGTGTTCTAGTTCAAGAGAAATTAAGCCTTTTGTTTGCAATACTTCACTGAAGTCACTCGAGATGGCATGTTCAATTTTAATTGTAGGTATAATTATGCTCAACAGAATCCATTTGTGACACAAAACTCGTCATTCCAGAGATGCTATTAAACTTAAATGTTTGGCTTGGTGTGGTTGGCAATTGTTTGAGAGGTCCACATGTGTCCCAAGTCATCAGACAAATAATGCATATTTGGAGTTCCGGGAGCATCATTTGTTAAACTTTTTTATGTCATTGATGCACCCCAACAAGCGAAAATCATTTTATAGTAGAATGGGACCACTCCATATTTTTCAAATACTGTTCGGTACTTTTTTACTGAGCAGTATTCATAGGATTGGCCGTATGGGGCCACATACTATGTTACTTAACTTGCCAAATGTATTGGAACACGTGTGGACCTATCAAGCGATCGCCAATCACTCCAAGCCAAACATTTAAGCTTTATCGCATATCGAACAATAAATTTCACTTTATAAATGTATTCTGTGATAATGATGCAATAATATAAATGTATGATGCCCTCCCAAGTGATTTCAGTAATGTATTGCAACCAGAAGCTTATTTGTTTTTTTATATATAAAACTAGAATACTTATATGATTTATTTCAGACTCATTTGAAAGTTGGACAAGATTTTAGCAAATCTGATCGATTATAGCTAGAAGGGCGTTCGCGATATTGTCGATCAAAGATTTTGACGACAATTCAATTTTGCACGTTACCAATGTTTCAGCACTTGTGTAGCTCGCTATTAAATCCATATATCCTGATGGAATTGGAATCAACATTTAAGATTTCTTCTGATCTTTCCAAACACATGTTTATTTTTCGTGTAGGTCTTTCAGTAACCTCTCAAATGTAATTTTTTCTCCGATTTGACGCATTTTCCTTCTATTCATCATAACTCGGAAATAATTAGAGACAGCTTTGCTAGGGTATTGATTGTTCCCCATTGGCTGTTCTATATTACCTCCTTTCGGTTATCAGATTAGGTCAAATTAACCTTGTATATCTGTATGTTTGCCATTTAATATTTACTTTCAACAACAACAGAAAAAAAAAGAGTTTCACTTTCCCATATTACATTAACTATTTTTCTCTTGGCGGGCAACAAAAAGAAATTTATAATAAAAAGTTCAAAAATAAAATATATAAATACATCAAATTTTAATTCGTATAAGTGACAGTTAAAATAAATAAAGTTTTTCAAAACATAGTAAAACATAAAACGTAAGAATAGATATTTCTTCTCATACTACAATTTTATATCGCAAATTTAACGTTAAACAAATTGCTTTACAATTGTTATCATTGATCATATCTTCTTTAATGTACACAAGGTTTATCAAAATAACGATAAAATTCTGAGTGCCATAATTAATATATATTGAACATTTTTAAAGAAAATTTCTCCGCTATGATCTTTAATCATGAGAGAGCATAATTATTTGACATCAACATCGAACTTTCGACATTCAAAATTCCAACAAGTATTTAATTCAAGCCTCTTGAATCCAGCCACCCTCGTAAACTGGATAAGATTTGAAGACATTAATTATATTAGTCTTAAATGTCTCCGAAGTAATCTGAAGACCGGATTAAAGATTTCAAAGGAGAAAGTGTGGGGACAAGAGAAAAGAAAATATTTGGAGTATACAAATTTATTAAACTTACTAGTTTAATCAACATATTTTATTAGAAATTTATGAAATATTTGCAAATAGAGGAGAAAGAACCTATTTAAGTTAAGAATTTAGAGTCTGATGACAGATAATGGAGTTACTGAATTATTTTAAATGACAATGGTTTGTTAAGAATCAATCAATACTTCAGCATTTTATCCTATTACAGAAAAATGCAACGTGCTTTTACAGGAGATCAGAGAGAAAAGGTTTCGTTTTCCAGATAGTTTTGTGATGAAAATAAAAATCATGGATTGTTTAAATTATCATTGAAACATCTAAGTATGCTGAATATGATTATTATAATCTCCTCTTTCAAACTGGTAGTAATCGATTAGTAATAGTGTCTACTAATTAATGCTATAGTTAACATTTTGTTTGGGAGTCGTTTACGTATAGAAATTGTACCACACTGTAAAAAACCTGCGTAATGTTCCTGACGTTTACTGTGTAACATTCCTGGGTTTTCTCGGATTATTTCTGCTGATCCGAGAATACTGAGAAATCTGGTGTAACATCTTTCACAATTTTGTGTAACTTTTCGGAATACTTGAGAAAGTGGAATTTACTGATCAACTGTGAAACGTTCCATATATTTTATGTGTAACATTCCTTAGTTTTCTCAGGTATGCTTTTGAACTTTTGTGTAACTTTTCGGAATTATTGTAAAAGAGTGACTGGTGATCTGTGTAAAGTTCCATATGTTTTGTGTGTAACTGACTTGTGTAAGTTACCTGGCATTTCTCTGGTGAAATTGCTGGGAAAACCTGTGGCAGAAAGGTGTCGCAGGTTTTCTCAAGATCTTTACACCAATTTTTTTACAGTGCAAATGTAAACATTTTCACAAAAACATGTGATTCCATTACCTAAAAGATGATTAAAACTTTAATTATATTTTAAATTTTAAAACATTAAATTTATGATTTTAATATTCTAAAATTTTAAACTCAAAATCTAATTAAAGTTTTAATCATCTTTTAGGTAATGGAATCACATGTTTTTGTGTGCACTTTTAATTTTAATCTAACAAAGGTGAATTTAAGCATTCCGAACTTGTTTTATATATAAACATTTTCAATAATAAAGCATATTTTGACGTACTATTTTGATTCTTCGGTAAATTTTGCCTTAGAATGTCAAACAGGAAATCATTCGGTCAAGTATTTTAGTAGTTATGAAAGTTTTAAATTTGGACCTCCTAATGTTAAATTCATTTTTAATCATTGCAAAACGGATTACAATGCGGGTAGCATAGTTAAAAAACTATTTGGCGGAATGAACTGTAATTTTAGATTCACATATTTAAGGTTTCTAGAAATTGATTTCCTTTAAAAAAATTATAAATTGATATCTTTCTAGAAAAATTAGTTTGAAAATATGAATATGTATGTTTTCGAAAAAAAATATGAAAAGTAACCTATGGATTTTTTTAAAAACAGAAATCGATTCTCTAAATGCTTTGTACATGCGTATCCATTATTCCGACAAGTACTTTTTGAGTTATGCTTATAAAACTACTCGCATTGTATTCAATTTATTTAATTAGTTAATTAATTAATTAATTAATTTTATTTATTTATTTATTTTGCAACGATTAAAAAGGAACATAACATTAGAAATTACAAATTTTAAACCAGAATATTTCCTAAACTACTTGACAAAATAACTTCCCGTTTGGCATTCCAAGGTAAAACTTACATCAGAAATCAAATATGATGTAAAAATTAGATATTGGTATTGAAAATGTTCTTTATGTAGATGACCCCTAAGCAAATTTTAAGAATAGCAATAATTATTGGATGTTTTTATTAATCAATTGATACCAGTCACATTTTCATACGATGCTTTTTGCAAAGTTTAGGACCGATTTTTAGAACTACTGGAAATTTACGAGGTATCTCATTTATAGTACAGTTATAAAGTATGTGAGTAAAGTTTCTTGATAAATAAGCATTTTTATTTCCAGTTGTTTTCTGGTAATAATACAATATACCTGGTGGAATATACTGATCTTAGCATAATTGCTAGTATATTTTTAGGAAATATTGTATTATTTTTAAAACACATGTGGATACATCCATGGCTGACGATTAATGTTTACACGTGTTTTTTCATTTCCAATTCTATTTTAATTCTCTTGTTATCCAAATTTCCATTTTATTACATTTTGTGTCATATTAGATCATTTTTCATTTCAAAATCCGTTTGAATTCACTTGATATCCAACTTTCAATTATTTTACATTTTATGGTATATTATATATATTTTTTTTCTTTAAATTTTCTTCACAAATTTCAGTATTTTTGGCCGATTACCATCGTTGCAAATGCTATGGTAATATTATGTTTGCACTTGTAATTTATTAACTTTGTGGTATTCTGTCTACACTTTATTACTAATTATCTCATTGAAGATTTGGTTAGAATGTTTCGAGAACTTGATTAATGTTTTTTGAAATTCAAAGATATTATAATTATATAGATATAGATAGATAGATAGATAAAACCGTAAAAGACAACACAGAAACATCATACCACAAATGGGGGAATAACAATAAAATTGAAAAATGAATGCATGTTTGAATAAAATCATTTATATATATATATATATATATATATATATATATATATATATATATATATATATATATATATATATCCTTGACGTTTAATACTTAATTTCAACAAACAAATGGGCATTCCTTCCTTATGAAAAAAATACTTTTTCACGTGACTACCAATGGAAAGAAATTTATAGAAAAACTTTTCAATAAAAAATGTTAATACAGTAAATTTAAATTTATGTAAATGACAATGAAAATCTCCAAACCGTGATAAAATGTAAAGTTTAAGAGTATATATTTCTACTCTTGTTACCGTTTTATATAACAAATTCAATGTTAAACAAGCTGCTTTTAAACTGTGTTCACCGATCAAACTTTTTCATTCCGCTGTGATCTTTTATCATGAGAGAGCATACTTAAATCGACATCAACATCGAACCTTCGACATTGAAAATCCCAACAAGTATTTAATTCAAGTCCCTTGATTCTAGCCACCCTCGTAAACCGGACTTAATTCGAAGACGTTAATTATATTAGCCTTTAATGTCTCCGAAGTAATCTGAAAGGCGGATTAAAGTTTTCAAAGGAGAAAATGTCGGAACAAGAGAAAAGAAATAAATTAAGAGTATACAAATTTATTATATTAAATAATTTAATGAACATATTTTTTTTTAGAATTTTATGAAAAATTTGAAAATAAAAGACAAAGAATCTGTTTTAATTAAGAATTCAATGTCTGATGACAGATAATAAAGTTATCTAATTATATTCAATACGAGGTTTGTTAAAAATCAACACTTTAACATTGTTAATGGTTTATCCTATTAGTTGTATGAAAAATCTGACGTGCGTTTAGAGAGGATTAGAGAGGATAGTGTTTCGTTTTCTGAGTGTTTCGGAATGTTTTAAAATTCATAAAGGAAGTGTATGTTTTTTTATTCTTTAAATAAGTCTCTTTAAATTGATATTTATAAGTACTAAATAAAACTTATTAAACTAAATATAACTTCATTTTATAGAATAGCTATAAAGAATGGATTTAACAAGAGATCTGAAAGCCTGGGAACTTCCTGTTATGCCAGTTGTGTTGTCGTAAAAAAACAGATGGTATACGCTATAAGCAGAAGGTAAGGCTGGATATTATATGCTATAGCTTTCATTGAGAAATATAGCACACATGGAGTTCATTGAAAAAATCCAGAAGGTATCGGCATATACCGCCGTATACCCTCCATTACATCCCTGGCTGTTATCATTTGCCAATATTAATAACTTTATATCAAAATAGACAAACTAAAGTATTTCGAATCTGTCGTTCTGTCAACTGTTTATTTTTGTATTAATAATTTCAAATACCCTTCTCGAGGACAGTAAGTAAATATTCACTAATTTCAGGTGTCTCTATCACTTCAATCGTGGTACACATACTTATCATTTCGGGATTATGAACGGGATTTTACCACGGTTTCGGGATTCCCCGACTGCAGTGACTTGTGTAACTAAGTTTGAACCGCGGGTCATTTCCTTGCAGATTTTTGGGAAAGAGGCAGATTCGAGAAGATCCCACTGGAAAAATTTAAAAACGAATTTCGTTAACTGATTTTTTTTAAGTTCTCTTTCATAAATTAAGCGCTTTACGTGAATTTTCTCTTTGAATTTCTACAGTTTTTGAAGCGGGGGAGATTACTGGCTTCGATAAGTTAGAAATTTCCTACTTCTCTTTCCTAGACTTAAACTTTCTACATTAGTTAGTGTAACTACAGCTCTATTTTTCTCATGACTCCACTTATTGGCAAGACCCTAACTTATAGAGTGGGCTTAAAGCTGATGACAGCTCAGAAGCCCCTTACACCTGCATAATCTGTTCAGCATGGTTTCGGTAGGTTTGGGGCGTTTATACATCAAACGACCGCACTTGCTTCAAGCTCACTCATTGTTTGATGAATAGAAATGTATGTATGTTAATTAATTTGTTATAAAATTTTTATATTACATGAAGCTTTTCTTTTTTTATCATGACTACATAAATTACGAAATTTATACAAAAAAAATTACCGTAATTTCGGGTGTATAACCCGCAGCTCAAAGAGTCGTTTTTCGACCCAGAAATTTTATTCAATAATTGTAGATAAATATTTACAGCGATCTTTTAAGTTACATTTTATAAAATAATATTTCTGGGTCGAAAAACGACTCTTTGAGCTGCGGACTATACACCCAAAATTACGGTATTATTATTATTATTATTTTGCTTTAAATAAATGTATAAAGACTTGACATACATAAATATATAAAAATACAAATTCAAAATATAAATGCATACTCAATAAATAATACTAAATAATACTAAATACATAAAATATATAAATGCATAGAAAATTTAAATGTATACAAGCAACAGTCTAAAGTATAAGACACTTCATTATCTATATTTGAAATTCAAATTTATATGAAATGCGGGATGAAATAATATTTCTGGAAGTATGAAAAGATTAAAACCATTTGAATGGTAAAGCCAATTTGTTTGAGAAAGATTTACTATTAAAGTACTTTAAACTATAAAAATGTAATCTTCTAAAAGAATTTTTAAAATATATCAACAATTACAATCTATAACCAAATCTATGTTGCACAGACATGTTTTTAGAAGATTATAACAAATATATTCAATTGAACAAACTTTCAAATTTCATAACTTTGAAGACTTGAGTAAATATTTTGATAAACAATATTCCAGTGAGAAGTAGCATTAATTGTTGCATGAAAAGGCACGATAATAAACACAATGTAATCTGCAGATTAATTTCAGACATATGTGTTAAAAATTAGAGATTGAAAAATAATTATCAATTTGATGAAACATTTAAAGTTGAGAAAATAATATTTTGCAAAATTGAAAAATTCAATGCTCTTTGTACAGATATTTGAAGAATACGATTTTTCTAGACATAAATATTTATAGGATTAAAGTGCGTTGCTAAAAGACGGAATTTTTAATTAACACAACTCAATTTCAATAGAAGAAATAAAAAAAATTACATTCGTCGTACGTATTTTATTAATTAAATAAAATACATGAAAATGATTTATTAACACAATGAACTAAAAGAACAGGATTTTAACATTTAATTTCAATTCCATTAAATCTTTTATTAATATTATGCATATAAGATGCTGTGCAGTTTCAGAAAATAAGCAAAACAAATATTATTTTTGGAAATATTTAAATCAACTTTGTCACTAATCTGATTATTATGTAAAAGCTTATTAAAAATAAACAGAAGTTGAAAACATCTGTGTTTGAAATATTGTATAATTTTCCTACCAGTAAAATTAGAAAGAATTAAAAACTTTTCCTTAATCCGACGTATTGCTGTGAAAGTAAAACAACATAGTTTGCAAAAAAACCGTAAGAAAACAATTCCTGCTCTAATTGTTTTAAAGTTACTTCGCAGTAAGCCTCGATGAATGTAAAAAGATTTAATTTTCCTGTTTCATGTGTCATATGGCAGAGACAGCTCATGAGGAGTCTCATTAATTCATGGGCATAAAACAAAAATTACATGCTGCTACACATGCCTTAAAAAAAATCAAAACAAGCAACGCCCGTTGGTCTTAATTAATTATTTAATAAATTAATTATTACGAGGAAAGACACGATTCGGTGAAACAAAACGTCTAACTCAACCGATGTAATTTAATTAATTTTCCACTTCAAGATTCAGGATCAATTAAGACAAAAGTTGAATGTATGAAGCACTACAACGACGTGGGATTTTTTTTTTCCCCTGCAGACTTCTTTATTCATAAATGAGGTACATTTTACAGGAAATTTTCTCGAATTCTTTGAAAACAGAACAAGAGTATTTCATGAGCAGAGCCTAGCATTCATAGTTGTTGTGTAAAACAAAATTCATGCCTGGGCTTTAAAAATAACATGATTTTTTTTTAATTAAAATTATATTATAATCTAAATGCGCATGTCTTTTCCGAAATATTTGTTTTATATTTTCTGATAATCTACCGAAGTGACAGAATTCCCCTTCATGCATAACGATAGGCACAATAAAATAATTGTTGATTTATTACTTAAACTAAGTTTGTTACTGCACCTCTAATGTACAAGTATAGGCCGCATATTTAGTTTTCTAGCATAGTTTTTAGTTTTTAGTTTTTCATGCATAGATAAAGCTACTAAAGTATTTATGACATGGAAAATAACAATGCCATGTATACAAGCATTTTATTGGTGACATTAGAATACAATTTAGACATTTACATGATTAATAGTAACACTTACAATCAACTATTATATTTATCTCATAAAATCCCAAATTTGAATGGAAAAACTTTCCACATTTTACGGTTTTCAAAACTTTTATTGACATTCAAGATATTGTAAATGTAAACATCATATTTTTTTATATTTTATAATAATTTGTGTCTACTAGATTAATCTACTAGTTTAATTGAGTTGTTAAATATAGTTCTAGTGTTCATGCAAAATACACATGCATATATCTTTATGGTATGCATGTATGACTAATAGAATTGTAATTTTACTAAAACGCCGTTTGGATTTAGCTTAAACATTTATCCGATTAATAGTGATACTTACAATAAGCTGTTGTATTAATCTAATAAATTCGCAAATTAATGTCAATAATTTTTCAACATTTAAAAATTTCAGAATTTTTATTGACATTAAAAAACATTGTAAAAGTTTTCTAAAAAAAGAAAGAAAAAAGAGAAAGGTTTACACCTAACATACATTTTTATGAATATTGGTGTTTTCAAAAACATGGCTTTAAATTTTTTATACAGCTGAGGAAGCAAAAATAAAAAGTAAAAACACAAGCATACGTGTAAAACACAAGCATGAGACAAAAAATAAATTCTCAAATTTAAGTCAAGAATTTTTCAACATTTAAATATTTCAGAATGTTTATTGACTTTAAAAAACTTAAAAGTTTTCTAAAAAGAAAGAAAAAGAAAGATTTACACCTTACGTACATTTTTATGAATATTGGTGTTTTCAAAAACATGGCTTTAAATTTTTTATACAGCTGAGGAAGCAAAAATAAAAGTATTAATTTACTATGTGTTTAATACAGACTTTATTGTTAAACGTTTCGATATAAACTAAAGGGGAAAGAATTTCGAACATTCTTTTATCCCCATTTCCTCATTTTTTGTGGTCTTTTTAAATCATTAAAAATTTAATAAATTAATAAGTAAAAGTTTTCCGGAGTTTAATTGGTTTCTTTTCTTCTATAGCTTTGCACAGTAATGAAATAAATGAATGAAATGCATTTTCTTTATGAATTTAAATTGAAAAATCAGGAGGTCGAAACTATTTCCTTTTGAAATTAAATACTCATTGAAAAGAATTATTAATAAAAAACATTAAGCTAAAATAATATTAAATTGAAATTTGGTTTTTAAAATTATGCAAGTTATATAGCAGTCTATATGTTTGCTTTATTTAATTTTACAATAAAAAAAAATAATTAAAACTGAATTAAAAGGAAACATGTTTGATTTATTTATTTATTTATTTTTGTAATTAATATATCTTGATAACATTAAGATTTGAAGTACATTTATCATTTCCTTCTGTATATTTTAAGCATTTTCTTTACAAACTTGTTTCTATTAGCGAAATATTAAGACTCTAAACATTGTATCATTCTTTAAAAATCACATTATTCTGCTTTATATATATATATATATATATATATATATATATATATATATATATATATATATATATATAAATAATGTGATATAAAGGGAAGCATATATAATTTAATTACAAAAAATCAATATTTTGGCGTTTATTTTCACGTGTATTACAAGATAAATTTCTGTTACGTGTATACTGTAGAACTAATGATCCGGTATGACTATGAGATGTCTTTAAAAGTTTAGAGTTGAAAAGACAATAAAGGTAGGTGAATAATTATGCTAATATTTAAATCATTTAACCTTCTTTCCTATTATTTACTGTTAATTAATTATATAGAATGTAAACATATTTATCAAATTATTTTAAACATTTATATATTTTTTCCAATCTTGTTAGTTTTACAGTCTTACTTTCATTTCTTTCACTTGATGAATGTTATACAAATACAACAAAATATATTTTTTATTGGTAAATAATTAAAAGTAACTAATTTTAAGAGTATTTATGCAAAACAAATTCCTTTCATGATTATATATATATATATATATATATATCAGTTATTTCTGTTTCAATGGTTAATTTTTGCAATAAGTTTTTATATATATATATATATATATATATATATATATATATATATATATGTATGTATGTATATATATATATATATATATATATATAAACTTATTGCAAAAATTAACCATTGAAACAGAAATAACTGACCAAATGCAATGAAATTATTATCCCAAATAGCTATGTCAAATTACACATTATAAAACATAGTCCTAACAAATGAAGTATTTATTCAAAAAGTGAAACATAAGTAAAAAAAAAAAAAAACACAAATGCAAGCTTATAATGTAATTTACTTTTTCAAGGGCTGGGAAACCACATTATAAGCAAAGAATGATTGTTTTCTGTAACTGTCACAAGCTTAAAGCCAAAATTTTGTGACAATTCCAAGCCCTAACAATCATTGGAAAGAAATTGGAAAAAAAAAAAAAAGGATACCATTGAAAATAGAACACTACAAATCAAACGGAAGAAAATAAATCCATTTATAAACAAATAAATACAAAGGAAGACAAAGAAAATCTATACATTACAACATAAATTTGTCCAGAATCCGAAGCCAAAAATGTTTTGTGCTAAGCACATGGTAAAGTGAATAAGTGAATTCAAACGTACAAGTTAAAATTACAGTTAATTTTCTAAAAGTAGCAGTTATTAATTTAACCATTGTGATTTTAACTATTTCTAATTTAAAATATAAAAATACAAATAAATAATATAAAAACTATAAATTCATTTACTAAAAATATTTTTTAACTTAAATAATTTTAATATATATATTATATTATTGGAATATTTAAAAATTTCACTTGTATTCCAAGTTTTCAGTTAAAAGAGAAAAAAAATTTGTGAAAATTTATATGGTGCTGCCATCTGGTTTTATAATAAACAATAACTAAAAAATAATACTAAAGAATAATAGTAATAGTTTTTTTAAAATCATTATATGGTGCTGCCATCTAGTTAAAGATTAAAACAATATCTAAATAACTATTAATTATTTTGATTAAGTAAATTTTCAGTATAAAATTATTTTATCTATTTATTTTTACATATGTCAACATTTAAATAATTTCAAAACATAAATAAACCCATAAAATCTAAAATATTATTGTAGAAGTCAAATTATTTTTTCATTTTATAAATAATTATATGCAAGCTTAAAAGATTTACCAATATGACTACATTATATATATATATATAATTTCAAAGTAATCTTGAAAGAAAAAATGTTCCCTTCAAATTCAAGAACTAACGCTTACTTCTAAATATAAAATGGTATTTTAGAGTAAATTTTAAGCTTTTTACAAGGACAGTTTTCTTTTAATATAAATTTATTAAAATTTTCTATAGCCGTTGAACAAGAGGAATTAATAAAAAATAAACAAATAAACAAATCGTACATAAATCGATGATCCAGGTTTCCATTGTCCAGATTGATGCGATTAAAATATGGTGGTAAAGATGTTAAACCTTCTTTAACAATCTTCTTTTCAAGGATATGTTTAGGGACAAAAAATGGGGGCTACAACAAAGAAAAAGGATAAAGAAGACTCAAATCACTTTCATTTTCACGCATTGTTTTCGAAAAAAAAACTAAACCTTTCTGGCTACTTGAAGGAATCCGTACTGAGAGGTAAAAAACACACATAAAGTCTCCCACCTCTCACATTTTCAATAATCCTAAGAGACAATGAAGAAATACATCAACACGATCCCAAACATTTTTCGCCGTTGATGATCCTCAAATTTCTTTTCTATAGAAAACTTTTGTAAAAGCTACAAAAATTTTGATTTTCCGAAACTCTTAGCAAACTATCAATAGCCTGCGAGTCTAATCTCCAAGGATTTTTCAACGATGGAAAATTCAATTTCTATTGCGTATTATTTTTTTTTCTCGAACTATCCTCTCCCATATCGTCTGAAGAGTGTTACATCTGGGGTCGAGATGGCCCCCTAGAGTCGTTCGGATCAAGCCATAAAACTAGGCAATTCAATCGGAATGTGGCATGGAACAGGAAAAGAATGACCACATTCTACGCTCCCCTTTGCACTTCCACACTCACACAAGAGATTAGTATTGAATTTTGATCGGATGTAGAACGTTCGATTACACATCTTTGCAGTGTATACCTCCCTGATCGAATCCTTGTGCAACTCATTAGCCTAAGTAGATTCACTTGCATTTATTATCCAAGAGAAAAACGTGTTTTTAATTATAAACAAGTTGGAAATTTTACGTCAAACGTGACAAATGAGGTGCGTTCGTATTATAGCTAGTTATATAAATATTCAGATCTTAATTTTTTATTCTGTGAAATGAATTATATCCTCTGTAGATTAATTTCTGTAATAAAATAAGTATCGCGGTCGCTTGACGATTCAACTTCGGAAGCTCCTATAACAAGAAAGCACCGATTTTCTTTAAAAAAATCAAATTTCTTAATAAATATTTTTAATAATATCTCCTAAAGTTTTGATTCGATTTTTATGAAATTTGAAATGTCTAACCCTCTGAGCGTTTTGAAAAAGGGTAAAATTGTAATGTTGTTTTATCTGCATTACGTTTTAAATGCAAAACAAAAATTATTCTTTTAGCATTATAAATGAAACTTAATTACAAATATGAATGTAACCCTTGAGAGTATTGATCATTCTTCAATGTTTTGAAAATTCATTAAATCTATAGAATTATATTATCTTAAACATTGTATATATTGCAGTGAAACCTGGAGCTTAGTGAACGGAATATTACGTTCCACACGCATAGAGGGCTAGACAAAATTCTGCAAAGATAATATATCTTAAATTTCAAACCATTCAGTTAGGTAGTTTTTGCGTTGTAATATGCGGACGGACGGACACACAGACAGACGGACACACAGACGGACGGACCAAGCGACGACAATAGGTGCTACGTATTTATATAATTACGAACGCACCTAAAAAAGGCGTAGATATTAAAAAAAAAGACATTTAAAGCTATTTTTAAATCAAGCCATTGATCACAAGATATTTTTTTTTTCAAATAATATAGATTTTAGATTTTGAATCAAAATAACATCTTTCTTCTACTTTTTATAAATAATTTATTGTTTCATAAAACTATGCAAAACAAAAATTTCTAAATATTTTTTGGTAATTCCAGTAAAGAAATAATAATAAAAAAACATCAAAATTAAAAGGAAAAATTGTTCAGATCCACTAAATAAGAAAACTTGAAAGTTTTAGGCATGCATTAATAAAAATTATTTTACAACGAGTGTGCAAATTTCGCTAAAATGGCGGTTTTTGAATGAAAGAAAATAAAAAATTTTGTAAATATTATGTTACCAAAGCTACCATGTCACATTATCAGAACAATTCAGAAATTTTCTGGATAGATGATCTATAAGATGGATTACTATCTTTGTAGCCTATGCCCTCTCCTTTCGAATGTTTAAGAAACTCATTAACCTAATTACACTTACTTGCACTTTTTTCCCAGAATTAATAGAACAATGTGTTTTAAATAATAAAAAAAGTCCTTCCAACTCAATCGGAAGAGTAAGTCTATTTCTTTTCTCTCTTTTTCTCTTTCTTTCTCTTTTTGTAAAGATACATACGTAAGATTTAACAAAAATTTTGAAAAACTGTTTTTTCTTCTTTTAAGTTCGCTGTTTTGGCGAGAAAGGAAATTTGTAACAATTCATTCCCATAGACGGTGATGCTTAAGAACTCTTTTACACACCACATGTAATGAACTGAAATTTAGTTGAGTTTAGAAACGCATACAACAACCGAAAATGCACTTCCAACAATTATCGCTCATAGATAGTATTGTAACCGAATTCGTTGTGTGTCCTTGTAATTTTGTTCGCGAAATGCTACGCATTCTATACTTTACATAGAGTATGTTCTAGTGCACATCAGTAATGCATATCATTCTAACACCATTAAAATACACTGCAAGCGATTTTAACACATTCATCATAAAGTAACGGAATTTTTTTTTTTTTGTGTGTCCCTGAAAACAAACTATAAGAGCTATATACTTGATTAACGGATTCATTCAAGATATTTGTAAGATCAATACACTGTTTCAATAAGGTTCGAATTGTTTCAGTATTTTGGGATAATATCGTGATGATAAGTTTTGCATTACAGAAGGTGATAGATAGATAAAAAATAGTGATTGTAATAGGTCAATTTTTGAAGAAATAAAAATGCGCAAATAATAAAAAAATAATATTGTCTTTAAATTAAATCATTATCGATGCCGCTAACTGTCAGCTATCACAAAAAAAAAAAAAAAAAAAAAAAATCTGTACATAAGAATTTCAGATATTTGGATCTGGATTTCAGATAACAATTTAAGCCTGGTAGACGAGAGGTGCTGGATTCGAACCTATGTTGCAGTCTAACCGTTCAAAATTTTCTGTGATTTTCTTCGAATTTTGCGTAAACATGGATTAGGCTCCTTTGAAAATGCTCCCACAGACAGCAAGAGCCGCCCTTTCCCCCATCCTGAAACCACCACAACAACAAAAAAACAGTTTTTGAATTTCTCATACTTGTCAGTTCTAATAAAATACTTCCAAAAATAAGTTTCCGAATAACTTTCAAATTTCCTTAAAAATTTGAAAATAATGAAAGATGCATCAGAATTTAAAAAGAGAGAGAGCTCAGTTAAACTGAATTTAAATAAAAATATCTGAAAGTTATAATCATGCATTATTAAAAATAATTTTACAATGAATGTGCCATTTTATACAAATACGCGCTTTTGAATAAAAGCAAATAGGAAATTTCAGAAGATGAACCGTTTTTTAAAGTTTAAGACCAAATATCCTGTTACATTATTAGACTGATAAACATATATTTTCTTCTTAGTTTTTACTAAATACAGAAATGAATTTTAATGGTTGTTCATTTAACTAAAAATTATTTTATGATATTCGAACTTATAAAAGTACAGGTTACATCTGAAATTTTGAGGACCAAGCACATTTTTACCCATAGTTTTGCAGAAACTGAATGACATAACTTTACCTTTTCAGGTAAATTATGACAACCCATCACCTAACACAAGAAATGAAAAGTCATGCTATAATTATTACCGTATGTTTGAAACACAGTGATATAGCAAGATTTTTTAATGTTGATAGATCATTTGTGCCACTTCGACCAGGATGCAAAGGTGAACAAGTAAATGACAGGTTGTTATGTGGAGATCTTTCAGATGTTCTTCGACTTAAATACGCAGAAGTTCCTTCAACCTCATGGCTTTATCCGCGGTATCTAGTAAAATACGTAGCAATAACTGTAGCTGAAAAGAATGATTTTTTTCGCGATTTCTAAAAAGTAATATATTTATCAAAATGTTCTACCCAAAATTCTATTCTAAATTACGACATTAAATTGCGGTGTTTCAAACATACCTATATAGTATGTAGTATGTGTGTGTGTGCATTAATATAACAATTCAGTTCACTAAAAATATATAGACTTGAAAATATATATTTGTCATCAGACACGAAATAATGGAGCGCTTGATTGACAAAAATCTATTTTCACATTGAAAATACAGTACAAACAGTAACTATTTAGGAGCTGGGGAGAAAAACGTTGGTGTCTAGTTGACGTCATCACGGAGAAAAAAACCTAAGCGTGGTCCCTACCTTGTATTCTAGATACCGTGGTTTGGTTTTATCCATAGTCAGATAGGAACGCCATGCCATGCCACCAAACTTCTTTTCTCAGGGGTCATAACCACTGCTGGCTACGTTTGCGTGCATTTGTGTAAACAGATGTGTAACCCTACATAGTATAAAATGAAAGGCAGTGTGCGTTTGAACAGGACTCTGCACCTTATAAAACTGTGCATGCCAATTACTAGATGGCAAATGGTGTTCATGGCCGCATAACGCCATGGCCTCGAAACTCGCCAGATTTAAACCAACTTGATTATTATGTGTGGGCTATTGTTGAAAGAGCAACAATCCACATCCCCATAATACGGTTGCTTCACTGAAGTCAGCTGTTGTTAATATAATTCTTGAAATAAACAAAAATCATTTGATTCGGACATCATGCAAATTTTCCCACCCTCATCACTGTAACCGCAATCGCTGCTGAGATTGCTTTTATTGGATAAATATCGAGTTCAAATAATAATAATGTTAGTTTTGGGTTAGATATAATAGTTTGTGTACTTTTTTTAATATGTGTTCAAATTTTAGACACAATTTAATTTTACAATCTGAAAAAATATTTAAAACTATATTTAAAATTTAAGAATTTAGTTCTTTTGAAGAATATTTCAAACATAATCAGGTAAATATTTGTAACTATTTATATTACTGAATAAAATACGAATCAAAACATTCACAAGTAAAAAGCAACCAAAAAATCTGCAGTGAAAACAACTTTACGTATTTTCGACATCAACTGGAAATTTGCTGACCATTCATCCAAAGTAACAACCACAGATACGTGGCTTTACTGCAAAAACTACTAATTCTAAGAAGTTTCTTTTTCTCCAATAAAATTGACGTGTTAGTTAAAAGTTACCTTAAATTTATTAACTTTGAAAGTTAGATAACTCTTTAGGACATTTTGATTGTAGTTTGTTAGAATAGTACGAGGTAGTCACTATTAAGTTATTGTCCTTGAAATGAATAAAGTTAAAACTGTAATAGTAAATTTAAATATTTTTATTAGTTTCTTTAGATTATTCTATGTCTAACAATTACAATTTAAGCGCTAGTGTTCAGAATAAACACACAGGTTGAACCTATTATTTTTCTTGGAAACAACCTTAATAGCACAGTTAGTCACTAAGACGTCACCAGTACTTCTCAAATGGTCTTATCACTTGTGATTCACAAGTAACCATCATTTCATGACTCGATTATGAAGTCACATTTTGAGCAATTTTCAACTCGTCGCAAAATCGAACACATTGACGTCACAGTGATTTGGTCCGCTGCGCACATAAAAGATAGGTTTCGGTACTTCCACCCTTATTGGATATATCCTTATTGGATATCACGTGATCAATATAGGCTGTTGAATTGCCGAATTGTCATATCATCAAGGTAGGCTGAAAAGCAACAGAGATCGGTGGAGTACCGCGGTTTGTCTACTTTGTTAGTTGAGCTTGAGCATGTCTTCTTTGTGGCAATACATCAATGGCAACAGTAACAGCTCATTTTTGATCGCGGTGCTATCAGGGAGATTTGTCAGTCACCTGGCACCTTTATTGTTCACAAGCAATTATCGTCCATAATTCCACTTTTCATTTGTAAGTTTCTGCCTTAGATGCAATTCTTTGAAAATGCGAGACGTTCTTGTATGAGAAAAGCCAAGAAACTTAGTAATTTGTCATATAGTGCAATAGGCCCTTCTGGAGCCCACAATCATGTCGCATTCCAAGTCACTTAAATATCTTTTTCCCCATGAATAGGCAAAAAGCATAGTTCACTGGTGCTTCTGACCAAGAACAATCTTTTTATCAGAAAAATTCAATTTATTACATCAGCGCAAATACTGCATGGACGAGTCGAAGTTTCATAGAAGAATGGTCATAATATTTGGCCACTCAGTGTATAAAGCGTGACTTTAATTACTAATGTCTGGGTGATTTGATTTTGAGCCACTTTTTTACCTTTTCTATCAATATAAATTCGGCCGATGTTAAATTATTATCAAATAGTATAAAAAACTATTTTCAATACATACCATGTGTGTTGTACCGCGTTATATGATGTTTTATTAATATGAATAATAAATGCGATTATGTGATTATCAACTAATGATAAAGGCATCAATATTTATAACTAAAGCAAGAAAACTCTGTTATTACATTCTTCATTAAATTGCACACTATAAAAAAATTCTAAAGTCTCTAATAATAACAGAGTTTTTTCAGCATTTTTTTTTTTTTTTTTGTCGAAACTCTTTCAATAGGACTTCTCTCTTCTACACTAATACGGACAATCATCCCAGTTCTGTCTTCTCTGAGGCTTACATTTTCAATAAGGACGCTCCGCAATAAATCAGGAGCAGTGCCCCTGATTAGCTCGCGCCGCAGGTGATTATTGGCCGCAATCATTCCTGCTGGTATACAGATTGGGACACCCATAAAAAATGACGCATTCTATTTCGAACGAATAAAAGCAGGAATTCGATCATTGGCTAACGAGGATGGAAAGAGAGTGTCCTCTTCGCGTATATAGTGGGTCGTTTATCGTCCGCCAATACTAGAGGAGTGCAGTTGTTAGGTTATTTGTTAGACAAATGGAAGTAGTAACAAGCAGGTATGAAAAAGTACTCTTGAACACTCAGCGATGCATAGGTATTAATATATTGTATACATGAAAAAAAGATAGGAGTGGGCTCTGATTAAATTAAGAAAGGATGAAATATGTACATATAATGCTTAGAAAACGTAATTACTTGTTACATTTATACATTTATAACATATTTATAATAGCTTACAGCTAATCTACAGCATATGAGTATTAAGGATATGTATTTCAGTATTTTTTTTAATCTTCCACGTGTTTATAAATATACCCATTCAAATAAATTACACCGTAAAATTTCATGAAGTCATTTTCAAAAGCAAGCCTTATTTTTTTAAATTAAATTTAGTAATAAAGTGTTATTCTTTATGTTTCATTCAACTAAGCAGCATCAATAAAAGAAGAAATAATAGCAGACCTATGAAGATAAATTATAATTTTGTCGGTTCAGAGCCTACTCTAGTCACGTGAAGACACTGGCAGGATGAATGCCCCCATTGGTTTTTACATTAGCGTGCAAATAAATGTTAAACTAATGGGAGCATTCATTTCAAATTTCTTGCTTATTTTTAAACGATTCTTTTGTTTCTTAGGATACCTCAGGTTAATGTCTAACGCTAAACGTTTATCCTTTTTTTTTTTTTTTTTTTTTTTTTACTTTCTTTCTATCTAGAAAAAAGTATTGTAATCGAAAAAATTTTCGATTTCCGGTTTTCGATGTATTTACACGTTTTAGAGGTGAGAGATTCCGAAAAACATGTTTTTACAAAATGTCTGTCAGTCTGTTTGTCCGTGTATTCGTGTGTCCGGGTATCTGTCCTCTTTGTATCATCGAAAAGTTTATGAAGTTCTGCTTCAAATTGAACCAAATTTCATTTATAGGTTTTTGGTTATGACCAGCAGGTCCCACTTCTCAATTTGGGGTTATTTCAACGGAAGGGGGCGCTGCAATAGAGACTTTTGTTCAATTTTCACTGTTTTATCATCGAAAAGTATATGAAGTTATACAGATTATTGAGCCAATTTTTTTACAGGTTTTGACAATGGCCTACAGGTCCCAGTTGAATTTCGAGATATTGCGCCTAGAGGGGGTGCTGTGATAACCATTTAAAGATTTCAAATTAAAAAAGATGTACAAAAAAAAACAGAAATCCTAACAATTTACTGCTTTAAATGTTCGGTCTTGATCCAAGGATTCCAGAACATTTTTTCTTTTGCCTCTATCTTAAAAAATGGCTGAGATATAACAGTTTGAAATTTTAGGGTGGCTGACATCTTGAAACAATACAGTAAAATTCCTCCATAAACGGGTTTAATTTATGAGTTTTAGAAAACATAGTTTCATCAAATTTACTTTCACTGTTGTAACCATCATTTCAACTCTTACAGGCTTAGCACTATATATTTATATTTACCAACGTCAAATTCTCGTCAAGCTTGGCGACAATTGGTGAAATATCGCAAAATTTGGAGACAAAAATTCGTTGTCTTATATGAAGCAAACTTGGCTATGTCTGTCAAATTTGGCGATAATCTCATACAAATTAAATATTGCCTAGAACTGGGAATGACTCTTCTGAAATCGGGTGCCATACATTTTAACTTCGTGTTTTCAGTAAAGTTCGCTAAAATCTTAAAACTAAGCAATAGGTAGGCTATCTCTTCCTGCCGGTACAGGCCAGAAGAACTTTTCGTAGTTTAGTATAATACATCGGCTGCTCGCATCCACGTAATCCGACGATTCGCAAACAGCTGACGTAACAACAGAATAACGAAAAATATGGATTTTTGCGAATTTTGAAGTATTAAACCCTTTAGCGGGCGGTGTCCACAAAAAAGGACACCTAATTTTAATTCCAAAACTGACAATCGGCACCAAGAATATTTAATTAAAATTTTCCTTTTATAAAGTACGAGAAAATTAACAAGTTTATCTTTTCTAAAGAAATCGTTTGTAAAATCTGGTGTCAGTCCATTATTTCATTATTTTACAAACAGATTTATTCCGCGCCGGAAAGGGTTAACATGTATGAGATAGAAGAAAGTTTTGGGATTGGCATATCCGACTAGTTTTTATTTTAATTATGGCATGTTTGGAACCAGTTACGAAAATAAAAATATCCTTAAAAAAAAGAACTAAAATCCAAAAAGTAAAAAAAAAGACAGAGACCTAATCAATCATGTACAAAAAATCATTTACAAATATTGAAATGAAAACGAGAAATTTGAAAAGAGTGCTCCCATAGGTTTAACATAAACGTTCTGTTTCTTTTTCTTAATGTAAATTATTTATAGTAAAACCAATAAATATTTTATAAATAAATCAATTATCACTGAAATCGTTTCAGACATGTGCTTCAGACATGATCTTATCTTTTTTATTTTTATTTATTTATTTATTTACAATCTGTTTTTATACCTCTAATCAAAATATGTAGACATAGTTTACTCGAACTTGGAAAAAAGGTTAGAATTATCATATATATTCATACTATACATATTTTAATGATGATAATGAACATGATTATGATGATCATGTATATTCGTATAGTATGTATTTTTATAACATTAATGTACCATACATCTTTTACTTTAGCTTTGCTCTTTTATAGCGCAATGAAAAAGTTTGAGAATCGTAAAACATACTTAAAATACTCAAATTAACTTTTCAGTAGTAAATCATAAATGTTATAAATATGAGAAAAAATAATTCTTTGAAAGTTTATTTACATTAACTTATTAACATCATACTTATGTTATTAATTTCAATCTTTATTTGATTATTATTTTATGCTTCAAAGCTGCGAATTAACACTACATCACTTTTTTTTACTACGAAAGAATCTTAATTAAATGACAAGAATTCACATGGAATATGATTTAATTAACAGGATGGAATTATGATTTAATTAAGTACTGTGTAAAAATTATGAATTAAAGGAAATACTTTTACTTCACGTTGCCATTTTGTTATAATTCTACATTTAATCATAAAATTAGAAGAAGCAGGCATTTTATAGTTAGAAAAGAATTTAAATTAAATCCATCGAATTAGTGTAAAAACGGAATAAATCTGATGTCACGTTTAAAATACATTTTATAATCACATCTTTATATACATTTTTCCTTATTTCAAAATTAAATGGTTTAAAGTCACTCTATAGTCAAAGTGAAAAGGAATCTCATTTAATTCTTCCCAAGTTCATTTTCCCTTTTCTATACATTATTCATGTTTGATTACATTTTAAATACGTGACAAGTCTAAACGAGAATACTCATTGTTTTATTATATATTGTAGTAAAAACTAAAACTATTAAAAATTAGTTTTGTTGCGCATTGAACACAACAAATTAGAAACTGAAAAATAATTCATATTTAAACATGGCCTTATTAAGTACGCATACCTACACTGCAAAAAAGTGTTGATTTTACAGTAATAAACAGTAACATAAGCAGTAATACACTGCTGCGTATGCGCGGTAGCGTATTACTGCTTATTTTACTATTCGTTACTGTTAATTTTACGGTATAATACTGGCAGCTGGGATGCTAATATTATACTATAAAATCATTACTACAAAACATCATCACTACATTCATCATTACTACAATCAGCACTATTTTTTTGCAGTGTACCTGAACGAAGGAAAGTTACAATCCCCAGTGATTGATGTCACTAAGAAAAATGCACCATTATGCAATTTTATCAGTTTAACATTAGTCCGTTAGTATCACACGAACGGAACATCAGTCCGTTGGTGTCATTTCGGCATCAAATCGAATTTAGCCTTATCTGTCTATCATATTCTTTCACCTATATTCTTCAAATTGTAATCATTATACTTAACAAGAAATTTTCATTAGATTCAATTTTTAAAAAAATTACAGCCAAATTCACCTAGAACGTCCGTTTGCTGTTATTTCGACACCAAGCAGCATTCACAATACAAAGCTGGTCTTTCGTGGAAATCTAACAATATAAGTTGAATTAAACTACAATGACGCAATATAGTGTTAAATTAGAATTTATAGCGTCCATTTTATATAATTAAATTATTGGTATCGAAATGATACCGACCGCTGTTTTAGGATGTCGAAAGTCTCGGCTATTTTGATTTAATGTATTTTTCTGTAAAATAAATCATCGTTCTTTTGTAAAAAATGTAACAATATAAGCTTAATTAAACTACAATGGTGCAATATAGTGTTAAATTAAAATTTATAGCGTCCATTTTGCATAATTAAATTAGTGGTGTCGAAATGACACCGCCGGCTGTTTTAGGATGTCAAAATTGTCGGCCGTTCTAGTATTAATCATCAATCATTTTCTCATATCATTTCGTTCTAAATTTCTTTATGTTCAGTTAAATCTTTCATAAATATAACATATATTTACATATAATTAGATTTGTAGCTCAGTAATATAACATTTATCGTATCATGAAGTTTTTTAACAGAGAAACAATCTAATGAGTATATTATTAGAAGTTTTTAAGACATATATTAAATAGATTATTTTAAATTAAAGAAGTCAAATTAATATATTTTCGTCTACAAAAACACCACAAACACAAATTTTGGAGAAACTAAATGTCAGTTAACTTTTTCCAAAAGAAAAAAAAGAACCACTAGAAAACTTTAAAAAATAAATAAATAAATAAAGGATTTTTAACAGTGTTCTAATGTATTTGTAATCATGTGGACAATTTTTTTAGCTTGTTTAATTAAACAGCTAAAACTATTTTATTGTTACTAGAGCTGTATTTAATCATAAATATCTTCCGAAATTTAAAAACGAAAGAAATGTATAAGTGGAACTGAATTTTATACAATCTTAAAACAGTTGCAAAATTTTGAGCGTGTACACCATTTAAATTTATAAAATACTAATATACATTTCTGTAAAAAAAAAAATTAAAAATTAAAATGATACGTAAAAGTCATGAAGTTTTGCACCAAAAAAGAGAGCTAATGAAATAATAAAGTACTCCCCTCTGAAGAGTTACATTCCTATAATATACTAGCTTTTTAAATTGACATTTCTCTGTTTCTATCATCTTCTTTCTGGTTCGAGATGAAATTACCTCCCGTTATCACCCTGTATTTGATACATAATAGGGAACATTTGAAACGTGATGTGTGATAACCCCACCATGTATATGATACGACCCTGTTCCCATTTCGTTTGTCACACATTGGGCATCGTTCCGAGCTGTCGATTATATAAGGAGAAAAAAGCAAAGGACATAGATATGTTGAACGTGTCAAATATGGAAGAAATGAGTTCTCAAATTTAAAAAGTTCGTGGTATTCACTGATTATTTTTTAGATGTGTTACATATCATCAAATGCTGAAAATCGCATTAAGCATCTTGAGTCAGTGTTCTAGTTCGAAATGAAATCACTTTCTGTCTGTGTTGACAGATGGGTCATTCCATAGTAACTTACGTTACATTTAGAATAATTGACTTCAGTAATTTTAGAAATATAAAACCAAAAAATATTCATAATGTAAAGTTGATGTGATTTGTTAATTAAACCTATCCAAAAGAAAGATGCATGAGAATTACTTAAATTTAGTGCTATTTCTTGAACTCTGGAAGTTATATTTACTATGATAACTTACGTTACACTGAAAAAAACGTAAGTTACCATAATAAATTTAATTCTCACTGTTCAATAAATACCACTAAATTTGGGTAATTTTCATCCAAATTTCTATTTGGATAGATTTAATTAAAAAATCACATCAACTTTACATTTTGAATATTTTCTGGTGTTATATTACTAAAATTACTGAAGTCAATTATTCTAAATAATAACGTAAGTTACCATGGAATGACCCAGATCCATATTTTTATTTATTTATTTAATTCAGATTCCTTGATTGCTACCACTTTCTTGAAATAGTAATATTTCGTTATCTAATGACAAATTAAGTAAGACGAAATCAAAGCGAAATAAACTATTTCAAAAAAGTGGTACAAATCAAGAAATCCGTATTAAAAAAAAAATTAACCCGATTGGCAACTCTGCTTCTTGTTGTCACCATGCGTTTGATTCATATTAGAGAACATGAGAAATGTAATGTTTTATAACCCTTAGACCAGAATTTTGTAGAATAACCCCATCTTGTATCTGCTACGATCCTCTTCCAATTTCGTTTGTCACACTTTCGGCAGAGATCTGAGTCGTGGATTTATCTTCAGGGGTAAAAAACAAATGATATAGGAATGTTTAACACATGAAATATCGAAGAATAGCGTGTTTCAAATTTTAAAACTTCCTAGTAGTCACCGTTTGTTTATATATATATGTATGATGCATATAATACGATGCTTTAAAAACCCCGTTTCAGCGCTTTGATGCAGGGAAGATGTCAAACTGTAAAAAAATATTGTGAAAGCATAGTTCCGATTTGACGATTATATCGTGAGGGGGAAAAGGGAGAGAATATAGATATGTTCAACATATCAAATATCAAAGAATTTTGTTTTTCAAATTTCAAAACTTCGTAGTAGTCATCGTTTGTTTTTTATATGCCTATCTGATGCATATCATAAGATGCTTTAAAAACTACGCTTCGGCAGTTTGATTAAGGGAAGACGTCAAACTGTGAAAAAATATTGTGACAGCATAGTTCCGATTTGTCGATTTTATCATGAGGGGAAAGGCAGAGGAGATAGATATGTTGAACTTATCAAATATCGAAGAATTGCGTTTTTCAAATTTAAAAAGCACGTGGTATTCATCGTTTATTTTTTATACGTCTATCTGATGAATATCATAAGATGCTTTCAAAACCGCACTTAAGCACTTTTAGTCAAGGAAGACTTCAAACTATGAAAAATATATTGTGAAAGCATAGTGCCAAATTGCCGATTTATATCGTGAAGGAATATGACAGCCAAGTCAAAGGAAATATGATATATTGTGTAGATCACATATTTAAAAAAAAAAATCATGATATTCATTTCTAACTTTTTTAGTTACACATTTTTGACTTTCATGCATATTATTAGATGCTTTAAAGCTATTTCTGATAATTTTTATGGCAAGGAAGATATTGTGAAAGATTAAAAATTAATTAAAAATAGCGCGCTACACATGAAATATGAAACTTTAATAATTGAAATAGCAATTGCAACATTAATAAAGCCTCATATTATTGTATAAAAAATGGTGTTTTGTTTTAAATGCTTAAAAAGGAAAATAAATTTGAAAACGTGTTATTTGCATGCAACACAACCAAATGAAGCGAATATCTTTTTGTTATGAAATATTACCAAAGTAAAGAATACATGTGATAAGTATGCTAATATTGCACATCCTTGGTACTTTAAGTAATATATATTATTTCAAATATATTTATTTTTGACATAAAAAAAACTATGGAGATTCGAATACGGGATTTATGGGGAAAATAAGGTTTATCCGATTACCTAGCTATCCAGAGTGGACTCTGATGCATGCAATTCGTCAAAAATATTTATTTTTTGGTAAATTCATACGATCGACAGAATTTGCTTTTCTAGTACCAGAATTTTCATTTAATTTGTTATTATATTTTTTGAGGAATGTTTTGTTTCTTTATTTAATAAAATTAAAAAATCTGGAGTGACTCATGGAATCGACTAGATTCGAAGGCTGGACCTTCTATTTTAAAATTTAGGGGATATCTTCCCGCCACTAATGCATGATTACATCGCCGCAATATTTATCTATTATACTTTGTCATATTTACTTGGTGATTTTTTTTTCATATAGAACTGGTGTCAAAATGGTTTGAAGTTGTTTTAAAAATGGATTGATTAAGGTATAATTAATAAAAAAATTATATTTAAAGTTTTCATTTAGATGTGCTACCATATTATATGCCGGTAACATTTACATATTTAAATAAATTGAAAAAAAAAACTATATTTAGAAAATTAAGAAATTTTGTAGCTCACAATAGAAGAAACTTACAAAAAAAAAAAGACAGATCTAAACAAAGAAAGAATGAAAACAGGGCATATCTTCCATCTTAGAAGGATGCAGCCAATCCAGTTAGTCTTTTATCGGAAACTAATTTCAAGGAGGGGAACAAGACATATATGAGACGTCCGATGGTTTAATTAGAAGTGGAATTGGACATTTCAGCTTACGAAGGCTGATAGCAGCTGCTCGCGTTTTTTTATATATTCTTTTAAGAAGGAAAGAAAGGGAAGAAAAAATGCATTAATATCTTAATACATAAATGAGAATGTTAAACCTCTCATTAATTTTTGATTAATCGGCTGAATTTATCTTTAAAAAAAGTTACTTATTGTTTTATGCAAACGCCGACAAACGTCGCGTCAGTTATGATAAAATCATCCTAACGTAACAAAATACATTGTTGTTTTATGGATTAAGATTATAGAAGATTCTTCAAATGAAAGAAACAGTGATTAACTTGTTCCAAAAGAGTTGTTTATGTATATTTCGCGCATTCAACGTTCTTGCTGTATGTTATAATATGCTATATATAAATGCTATATAGTATTATGTTATAATATGCTATGTATATATATATATATATATATATATATATATATATATGTGTGTGTGTGTGTGTGTGTGTGTGTGTGTGTGTTAAATATAAATATATAACGTATATGTAAGTACGTGTGATATAATATGTAAGAAATGAAAGGATGTTTATGACTACAGAAATAATGTATTAAACATGGAGTATTCCGAACGAAGCTAATTAATAAATTGTAAGTAAAGCAAATTTTATTAAAAAAATAACAACTGCGTAAAATATATACATATATTTATGGAGAATTATATAAATTTCGCATTAAAACTAAAGCGTTTTAATAGTAATAAATTTCATTCAAGTTGTAAATTCGCTATAGAGTGTGTATACATCTTACTAGACTGCATAGCTTTATAAAAAGCAATAATAATAAAACTATTCTGTCTCACTGGTGTTACTTTATTAATTACTTTTGTACCAAGAATAATAATTGAATAGGCGCCTGTTAATACGGGCCTATGTTACAAATTTTGGAAAGTTGTGTTCATTTGTTTGTTTGTTTGCTTTTTGGAAAACGACCTATGTTGAAAGATTGATGATTACTCGGTATTAAAAATTGCAATTTTGTTTAGGTTAAAATATTAGTAATAATAATAATAAAACAATAAACTAAAAATAATATTATTACTTTCCTCAGACAAAAGTGGACGGTAATTAAGATCTGTGTGGGACCTGTGTTACTGTAGGTGCTCAGCACATTACTAATCAATGACATTAATAAGCTTTTTCTCATTTCTGTAAATTTTTAAATTTGTAACATAGGCCCTTCTACTATTCAGTTATTGTTTATTAGAAAATTTGTGGCACTGCTTTTTTACATTCAGAATTATTTCAAGATATTTCCTATTATTGCTAAACTTAGATAAACAAGTTTTTATCAAACAAATTCAGTAGAATATTTTTACCTTTAGGATGAGTCAGCTTCAGCATCAACAAAAAAATTTGTTCACACATCAAAATTTAAACTTACCTAAAAAAGAAAAAATATATATATATTAGTTTTAAACGCTTTGATTGTTTCAAAATCTTAGTGATAAAATTTCAAGTAATTATTTTACCATTTTGATATTTCATAATACTTTGCATTAAATACAATAATTTATTTAGTATAATAAAAGAATAAATAAATTATAGCCGGTTAATATTATGTACTTTATGATTTTTTTTTCTTATGAGAGAAGAAAATTTCATTCAAAAATGTAAGTGCAGAAATGCTGAATTGAGATATTGAAATCGAGAATTAGAAAACTAGACCATTTCGCAATAGAAAATATGTATACTGTACAAAAATGCAGATATTTAAGTACAATTAAATATTTCATAAGATTTATTATTAACTAAAATAATTTATTTAGCGTAATAAAAGAATAAAGAAATTGTATCTGGTTAATATTAAGTACATTATATTTTTTTTTCTTTTTATCTCATGATAAAAGAAAATTTCATTCAATCATTTAAGTGCATATTATACAGAAATGCTGAAATGAAACACTATAATGTAGTTAATGCTTTATATTAACTACAATAATTTATTTAGTATAATAAAATAATAAGGAAATTATAGCTGGTTAATTTAAGAACCTTATCAGTTATTTTTTATCTTATGAGTAAAGAAATTTGATTCAAAAATTTAAGTGCATATTATACAGAAATGCTGAAATGAAACACTGTAATATAGTTAATGCTTTATATTAACTACAATAATTTATTTAGTATAATAAAATAATAAAGAAATTATAGCTGATTAATTTAAGTACTTTATCAGTTATTTTTATCTTATGGGAAAATAAATTTAATTCAAAAATTTAAGTGCATATCATACAGAAATGTTGAATTGAAATATCAAAATCGAGAATTAGAAAACTAGACCATTTCATAATAGAAAATATGTATACCATACAAGACTGCAGATATTTAAGTACAATGTAAATAGTGCTTTTAATATATTGAAAAACAGCAATCAATAACCAGAGAAAAGGCAAGTCGCTTTACTCTCCAGTATTGAAATACAAAATCTTTGTCCGAGATAAATCTTACCAATCTACAAAAGAATGCTTCCTTTCGTACGAAAATAAAAAGCAGCACTTGTGTTCCTAGGAGTAAACAAAGTTGCTATTCTACTTCCGTAGAATAGCAACAGTTTATTCTTACGAATTCCGAATACAAACCCTGTTCTTATTTTCTTTTCTTCGGCATTGATTTTTGGAAGGATTTGTGCCCCTGATATTAGTTCTCAGAAGAGTCTGAAGTTAGATTAGCTTAAATTTGTTAGTTTTCTGTTAGCTTCAAATGAATCCCATCTAAATGAATTTAAATATGCTGTCAGAATCGCATTTCTAATTAAAAACATGCAAGGAATATTTATCTCTAATTTACCATGAATTAAAAGTACCTTAATTCTGTGCTTTTTAAGCCCTACAGAATTTAAATTTCATTGAAATAGAAAACAGTGTTTTGAATTAAACCGACTTTCTGAAGCAATAAGTATCTTGGGGAATATTTCTTTGCAATATTCTTTAAAATTATGAATTACTTAATTTATTTAGTTTGTCACAGAAACTAACTATCAATTCAAGAAAATTCTTTAATTAATCTCCTTGGAGAATACTTCAAGATAGTTCTTGAATTCCTTCAAGATGTATTTCAAGGAAATTCTTCAAATATATTTTTATGAGAAATGCATAAACGGAAAATATAAAGAGTTGATTATGGTACAAATATGTAATATTAATAGTATTGATTTATAATGCATATATAGTTATGCTTCAATAGCTTTTGCATTAAAATTTCTTTCTTTAAGAGTGCTTTCTTTCTTTTCTTTACAATATGTGACATTGTAAAATCAAAATCATTCTTCAAAAATCCAAAAAATTATGTGAGTCTGTTCCTTTTTTCACTTTTTATTTGGGACACATTTAGGGAAAAAAGCCTCTTTGAGAAAAAAATGATTTTGGGAAGTTGGATGTTTATTTAATAAAGTAAATGCAAGACATTAGTAAATTACAATCAGATCAACTGACATAGCCAAAATACATTGCTAATTTAAATTTCGGAACTTTTAATATTGATTAAAACATATATTTTTTATAACAAGCCTATTTTTAAAAAGTTTAAAAAATTTTTAATTTATATATTCATTTTCTATAAATCATTTACATTAAGTTTTATTTTCTGAAAAAAAAAGCAAAAAATGAAAATTTTTATACTTTATTCTTTTTTTTACTATTCTCGTACAAAAAAAAAAAAAAAAAAAAAAAAAAAGAAAAAGAAAAAAAAACCATACAATAAGCCAAGTAAAATATTAAATCAAATGCAGGACAATTTCTACACATACAAATTATTCTTTATTATTTTATGAAATTTAAGTTTTAATAAAGCAAGATTTCTTTTAGCAAAATAGAAGGAGTAACATTCTTGTAAAATATATAACAATAAATATAGACTACCATTGTATTAATTTAAATCAAGCCATTATTTGTCTCATTTTTTTAAGTATATAACGACAGAACAGTCAATTTTCGTTTGTAAAATGCCGAAAACTAAACAAACTGTATAAAATATACTTACTAAGTAAAAATCTTGCAGAACGATTTTCAATACAGTAAACTCAATCAAGACCGAATAATGTCTACGACGAAAAATGTTCACGGTTCAGATCGATTCCGCATTAGGAACAGTTTATTCTATTTGCATAATTTTGTCGAAAATTTTGGGTAGGTACAGGATATTTATCCCATAAGTCCGACCCCATTTTTAAAATACATGAAATATTAACAAATTTTCGTTCAGAGTGCGTTTTCATCACAAGACTTGTCAAAATGTCGCAGTTTTTTTCCCCTATAAAAATTCCGACCATTTACCAAGTCTTATGGTGCAAAATCACATTCGGATACGACAATTTGCTAATTTTGTATGAGATTTTTGAACTACTTTATTTTATTGCCACAAACAATTCCACTTTTTGCCAAGTCTTCTATAGTGTAAACTGCATTCCAATAGGACAACTTCTGAAAATGTCATGAATTTTTGAAATCTGAACTTATTTATGAGTGACATTGAACAATTTTTTTTCTGTTGCTCCAAAAATCTGACTTTGACTTTTCAGCAAGTCGTATGATGCAAACTGCACTCCGATGCGACAATTTCTTAATTTTTCATCAGCTTTTGAAATTTTAACGGACTTATGGGACTCTTTGAGCTATTTATTTTATTTCCACGAAAAATCCCACTTTTTACAGAGTCTTATCGTGTAAACTGAATTCCAATACAAAAATTTAACAAATTTTTATGAGTTTTGAAATGTGAACGGACTTATGGGGCTCTTTGAATTATTTTATTTTATTGCCATGAAAAATTCCACTTTTATCTGAACTTATTTGTGGGTCACTTTCAACTATATTTCTTTCTATTTGCCACATAAAATCTGACTTTTTGACAAGTCTTAATGGTGCAAACCGCACTCCGATATGACAATTTGTTAATTTTGTATGAGCTTTTTAAATGTGAACGGGCTTATGGGGTCTTTGAACTATTTTATTTTTATTGACACGAGCAACCCACTTTTTGCCAAGTCTTATGGTGTAAACTGCATTCCAATACAACAATTTGTGAAAATGTTATAAGTTTTGAAATGTGAACGGATTTATAGGGATCTTGGAACTATTTTATTTCTATTGCCACGAAAAATTCAACTTTTTACCAAGTCTTGTGGTTCCAAACTGCATTCCAATTCGTGTTATGCGTTCAATACGTTCATGATATTTCAAACATGATATAAAATACTTAATTACGTATATAAATATAATCCTTGAGACTATTAGCCAATGTTTTAAAATTACATTATATTAATTTAAATAATGCTAATATTGCAGTGAAACCTACAGCATAGTGAACGGATATATCAGTTCCCGGCGATGAGAAAGAATGACTTTTTGAAATCTCGACTTACTAATGGGTCACTTTGAACTATTTTCTTTCTATTGCCATGGAAAATCTAACATTTTGAGAAGTGTTATGGTGCAAACCGCACTCCAATACGACATTTTATCATTGTTGTTTATTATTTATTACTTATTACCATTATTATTAATTTATAAATTTTTGAAATGTGAAAGGGCTTGTGGAGCACCCTGTATATTAGTGTAAAGTAAAGTCGGGGCTATGTTGCATTACCATGAATTCCACTCGTATCATACGTAAAATACGGCAAATAAACAAATAACGATAAAAAAGAAGCGGAGAGACAGAGAGGAAAAAAAATCGTGATGTGAAATAAAAAGCAGAAGAGCGTTATCTCATGGGCACTGAGAAGTATTCGCGGTCATAGTTAAGATTGATGATCGTGGCTGGGCGGAAAGGGAGAGTGATCAAAATTTATTTTTTTTCTTATTTTTATTGGTAAGAACCGGTTTACTAAGGTGAGGAATGAGCTATCTGAATTAATATGCATTTGAATACTAAATATGCACCTGTTGAGATATTCTTAACGATTGCTTTTGAAAATAAATTGCGATCTCGGTCTCTAAATTACATTTCAGCTTCTTTGTTAGAGAAAAAATGATTTCTCCTAATAACGTTTATTATGAAGAAAGAAAGTGTAATAAATATAAAGGAGAATCTGTGAACGTTCTTGTTATATCCTAAAACAGGTTATACAAAGTTAAAAATGGGTACTTAAAAGTAAGTGAAATGTACTCATGTTTGAGTATTTTTTCTGCTTATAATAGCTCCAAGTCTTATTTTTTTTAAACATATACACTAATTTTCTGCGTATATACTTCATTTTCTATAACTTCATTTATTATATTACTTCATATTCTACAACTGTTTTTAATTTTTTTTTTGTTTTAGAGATAACGTGATATTCTACTATTTTTCTAAACAGTTTTAATTTTAAAATCATGCACATTAATTTTACATCACACACCGTCATTTTATGGTGTAATAATTCCTTATATGATGCATCTGAATGTAATTTATGTCATTAGATAAACAGAAAACATGCGACACTATTCATATTTTTGTAAAATATTTATCTCGCCAAAAATTACTGCACCAAAAATTAATCTTTCATAATTAATTTTTTCCATCATCGTACATTTTTACAAATACGAAATATTTTTGAGAATTGTCGTTTTAAACCAAACTTTTTTTTTACGATTTTTAACCATTATTGAACACTTTTACCTTAAGCTTCTGAAACCTAGCATATAAAACTTTAAATGAATTTCAAGTTTAAATAAATACACATATTTTGGTTAGTTTTTAAAGAAATGAAAATTGATTTCTTTAAACTAAACTTTAATCCATTCTAAAATAAAATCGTGTTAAATATCGAAACATTCTGCCATTTTCAGAGGTTTCTGCGCTTTATATTTTCACATTTCAATATTCTTCTACCACTCATGTTATCCCTCCCCCATTTCTGCAGCCCTCAAAACACTCATATTGAAGCTCGATGTCATGTTCCCATCCCCTTTATTAAATTCCATCTATATCTTCCGTTCAAATTTGACGCATCCCCGTTTTGAGATGTGACAGACGCTACATACACCGTCATTCTCTTTATCCAGAGGAATTGTGACACACGCGCTCTAAAACGATAAAATGTTCCGAAACTTATGGTGAAATGCCAGAACTGGATTCATCTAGATTTGAGATTTAATGAGACGTACTGAAGAGTTCTTGTTTGCTGTGCAGCGGTAGTCCAGACAGGAAGTTGAAAGTGCCAGCGACGTATATTTGGCAGGAATTTGAAAAGTATCATCATTTATGAATGGAGAGGAAAGAAGCAATAGATGCGAAATTAATAAAATGATAAGAATGTAAAAAATGTTTACAACGCGAAGCAATTGCATTGTTGTCCGAGGAATTTCACATTTCGCCCTGTCAAGATCAATATTGAAAGTAGTTAGATTGATATTAAGAATATAGTAGTGATGATAACGTATATTTCAAAGAAATTGGAAAAAGTATCACCGTATAAAAGTGATAAAAAAGTAAAACTATTCCTAAAAGTGACTTTTCAATTGTTAACCCCAGGTGTTATATACATATATATATATATATATTTAGTAATTTTTTTAATATAACTGTTATCGGAAAAAATATCATTAAATTTTATTCATTTTAATATTAACATTATAATAAAATTTAATTATTCATACATACGCTAACCTTAACTTAACTATATTTAAATGTATGGCAATGAAAACTGCTTTTTTTTTTTTTTTTTTAACTGGGGTAGATTTATTTGCACTTTGCCTTATAGCGAACAAATCTCCTATAGTAACAGTAAAACATATTTTCTCATCATCTTTTCACTTATTTTTTTACGAAATTATTCTTATTTAATGGTTTTCTACTCATTTTTTCTTTTTTTCCCCCTCCTCTACCACCCTTCCATTGCAAATTAAATATGATTGGCTGCTTTACGCAAGCTAATCTTACTAATTTCGGATTGGCTGCCGAAGTTGATGTTGAAATCCTTAACTTCTCTTTCATTTTACAGTGCATTTTTGCTACTTTTATACTATTTTTTAGATGGCTCCTTTAAGATGTGATACACAAATACTCACATACAGGGAGTGAAGTTGCTTGCAACTGGGAATCCCTATGAATCGATCAACTGTTTACTGTTTACTGTTTAATAAAATTTAACCCCTTAGCAGTTTTGCCCGAACGCCACTCGGGCAAGAAGAGTTTACTTACTTCGTTACTAAACGATTTTGGACACCACTAATTTTTAACTGTAATCTTCGGTTTATTAATGGCAGACATTTTTATTTTATATAAGATAAATATTTTAGTACGGGAAAAATGGTATTTTGTCTCTATTTTTAGTTTATCGTCTCAGAAAAACAAATACATTAAGTGTTTATAGATAAAGTAACAATATATATATTTCGCAAGAATTTGAAACGTATTTTCATAAGTGAATGACAAAAAACAAAGCAATAAATCTAAATTTAATTAATTCAAAATAATTTTTAAATGATTTCTAAAGAGAGTATTTGCATTGTTTTCCCTAGATATGAAATGTATCTATCGCCCAATCAAAATTTATATTATTGTTTATATCAATGCAAGGTAATTTATTTTTTTTTATTCTGGAAAATGCAATATTTATGTAAAAATTTTTATAATGCTTTAACTTATGGTATCGAATACTTCAAATGCTTTTCTAAAGTCATTCAACAATTAAAAAAATAATAATAAATCTACACAATGATAGGTAATATTACACTGGCGAAACATGAACAGCTACAACCAAAGTCATTTTTGTTCATAGACGGTGTTATACTGAAAATTATATTAAAATTATAGTTTTTATATCATATTAACTTTGCTTGTTATAGCGGTCCCCACATTTTCAACTACGCCAATATTGAAGTTATAATTTCACCAAGATCGTTGCCAAATTTATATATACATTATGATATGTCCCATATACATAGAGTAAGGCATGCTATATACATAGAATATGAGTAATATTTACCTCATATACATCATATATACTTTATACTTACATGGCATATACGTATAGATCATATACGTCTTATGCGCGTGTCATAAATATACATGTCATATATGAGTATATTATGTCATATAGCTAGGTCGTATACATAAAAAAATATCATAAATGTCAGATAGGACCAAAGCATCATATATGTCATAAAATAACATATACATAAGATATGACCAAAACGTCATATATGTCATACAATAACATTATGTCAGATAGACCAAAACGACATACATGTCATATAAATTGGCGGTAAATCTCGGTCGCTTGGCGATTAGTCGCCGGGGACCGCTATAATAAGGAAGTACAGAATATTCCCTTAACTCTGCAATATATTATTTGTGTAACGCTTATAGTAAGCATTAAATAAATATTCACAGCAAAATTTTATCTAGTATAGTTGACAATAAAACAAATTGATCAAATCATTTAATAAATTACTAACCGCATGCAAACAACTACAAATAACAATTCATCGCCGAGAACTGCTATAATAAGAAAATACAAAGTATTCCCTTAACTCTACAAAATATTATATTTCTGTATGAATTTCTGTAACGCTTATAGCAAACATTAAATAAATATTCCACATCAAATTTTTATCTGGTAATAGTTGACAATAAAACAAATTGATCAAATCATTTAATAAATTACTAACCGCATCTAAACAACTACAAATAACAATAGCAATATAATAATATGATTCCATAATATGATTTTACATGCACGATATATATAAATCTATTTCAAATCTTTAGAAATAAACGTGCAATCCTTTTTTTTATTCAAACTGACTACAAACTTTCTATACCGAACTTTAAATGTCACAGTATCACGTTCTATATCCAAAACCATTACTAGGAAATTTAGATTTTCATATTACGCTCACGTTTTCCTTAAAATTTCATTACTAATACTCGAAAAGATCCCCAAATTCAGCAGAAAATAAGAGTTATATTTCACTGCATATCCCACTAACATTAGCTATTTAAAGGGTAAAAGTTCAGAAATAGTTTTCAAATCCGCATACCATTAAGAACCATCAATTTTTACACTGAAAACTTCTTTATGGTGAAGCGACACTACTATCAGCATCTAAACTTTTAACGTGATAAAATGTTTTTTAATAAAAAAAAAAAAAAAAAAATTCTATCTGCGTCTAATTCACGTCTCGTGCTGTCAAGCTGTTGCATAGATAGAGGGGTGGTGATGCCAAGATATCACGTGACTGGACTCAGAAGACGATGATCGTCTGCTGAGACTGGTGGAGGTCAAAAATGCTCTTAGACAGATATCTATACTCTTCAGCTGATTTGAATACTTATCATTTGAAAACATGGTTACTGACGTGTGCCATACTTTCGAAGAAATCCGATAAGCTGTACATACATGATATGTAAATATTTTATTTTTATTTTTAAACTTATGAATGCAGAATTGAAGGCTATCAATTTAAAAAACTGATAAAAGCAGTACCAAGGACTTGTTCACAGATATAGTTGAATGTTTGAGAAATGCAGGCAGATAAAAATAAGTTTATTTTTCTTTAGTCCGCTTTTAATGTAATGGACATATTTTATTCTTTTTTTTTTTTTTTTTGCACAAATAAAGCAAAATGAATGCATGTTCTCTTTCACAATAATATAATGTAATATTTGTATTTATAGTATAATGTTTTTCTGTATTTTATTTCAATAATAAAATGTGTTTTATAAATACAAGATGTAACTATATAAAATACTGTTTTTGTCAAACAGATAGCCAAAGTAATTACATATATAGATATATACTATATATATATAACCATTAAAAATCATCACAGAAACATCATACAATAATTGGGGAGGTGGAGGACAATTAAATTTGAAAAATGAACACGTACATGTTTGAATAATATACAGAATCATGTAGAGGAAAATATATATATATGTAAAGATAATGTAAAATGAAGAAAATATATAACAGATTGGAGGGAAAAAATGAAAAGAAAAATAAAAACCTGAAAGATGGAACTCAAAACTGTTATGAAATGTATCCATAAATTATCAAATAAAGAAAAAAATTAAAATTTTGAAATAATTGTGGAACCATGGCAGAATTATCAAGCGGAAATTACCATAGATTCCACACAAGAAAAATTCATCTTTGTGCGAACTATTAAATTATAATTGTACATGCAAATTGCCTCACTACATAAAGTTATTTTAAATATTATTTTTTTTAAGTTATTTGATTTTTTTCTATTTTTCCTTTAAAATATTAGAGACATTTTTAGAACCCACATATTAATTGAGTTAATTGAAATTAATAGAGTTTTGTTTTCTGTGTATCAAAAATGCAGATAGAAACATTATGTTTTGATAAAAATTTCCACTATTAATATTATTCCCACTCTAAATAGTGATCAAATGATTTTACGATTAGCTGTAAACTTTTCTCTATTTTGCTAAGTATAATTTGATATTTAAATTAATTCATGAATATAAACGGTGCTAAAAATGTTTGTGATATTTTTAATCACAAATAAAATAAATTTAATTTAAAAATTCTTAAAAAAGGAAAAGAAAAAAGTAAGCTTTCATTGAAATTCACAAAAAAATCAAATTATATAATTATATTATAATACACAAATATGTGCGTCGCTCAATGCTGACGTCATAATGATGCGGGCCACAATGTGGTTAAAATGGGTGAATGTGGTTAAAATGGATGAATGTGGTTAAAATAGATGAACTACTTTTTCGATTAATGTTAAACAATCGTAGCATTATTTCTATAAGGAAAATGCAAGTTTTAGGCCGACTTGCCCTCCCCCACCCCCCCCCCCCCCCTAGGGATGGAAGTTAAAAAAATCAATACCCAATTCATGTATTGTCCTCAGAAATGCATATATATTCCTAATTTTAAAGATGTATGTCAACAAGAAGTGGGAGAGAAATGAGTATAAAAATTTGACTGCTACATACATACATACAGAAATGTAACAATGTAAGTTAAAGCATGTAAAAAAAAAAAAAAAAAAAATCTGACTTTTAAGAATTGAAATCTAAACAAATTCTTTTTCAAAAATGTTCAACAAAAATTTAATTTACTGTCAATTTTAAAGGAAAATAATAATTAAAAAAAAAATAATAGGAAACTTTAACAGAATGAATAACTTATGTGTATCACGTTTAGAGAGATAAATATTATTTTCCATAAAATGTAACTTCAAATTGATTTCTCCTTTTTGGTTACAAAGCATTAAAATCCGAATAATTTATTTACGGACACATTAGTTCATGCATAACTTAAATGACAAGACATTAATTTTAAATTGCTACAAATTTTACAAAAAAAAAAAAAAAAAAAAAAAAAAGAAAAAGAAAAAGAAAAAGAAAGAAAGAAAGAAAGAAAGAAAAAGAAAAGAAAGAAAAATAAGAAAGAAGAATTCAATTTAGTAATTCTAAATTGTTTAAATAAAACAATTTTAAATTGCTTTTTTAAAGTTTATAAATAAGTGTAGCTCAATAAAGTTTTGAAACACTTCTTTCAAATACAAGTTAGTCTTTTAATATTTAGCTGTATATGAACAAATTCGCTTTTATAACTACATTTAAATTTACCATTCGGTTTATAATCTTATCACATGATTTATTTATAGAAATATATTTTTATAAATATTCTGGTGCATGTTATTCTTTTTTTATTATTATTTACCTTTATTTATAGCCAAGTTGAAAGTATTATTCTTATAATATGTATTATTAAATATAAGCTCGAGTAAACATGTGAAATATCGTTTAAAATGTACCCCATATCTCAGAAATTTTTAGTCATTTTTATCACTTCGTTACGTTAAATTAATATATTAAAAGGTGAACTTTAGGAATTATTTAAGTAGATGAAATGTTTGTATGAATTTTATATAATTTATTGTTAAACCATTTCTGGTAATAAATGGATATTAAGGAAGATGATTTCCACCCATTCTTTTGGGTTAATAACTCTCAATGCGCCCTTATATAACTGACAATACTTTAGGTTCTGACGGAAACGAAATCATTCTTCTACGGCTTTTCGGATTAGAAATAATCAAGATTTATTTCGAATTCCATGGTCCAAAGTTCCTTTCCGAAAATCTGTTTAATACTGAAAGAATAATAAGATATTTTCAGGCAGAATCTTTCCATTTTCCGATGTCATAACCGATTTTGCTTCAATAAAAATTGCATGTACAAAATCGATAAATTTAGATAGTTTTTAAACGATTTTTTTATATATATAAATTTATGTCGCAGTTGTGATTGTGCACCAATTCAGCTAATATAAATATATATTTTTAATTATTAATCTCTCTGAAATTCAAACTATGATAAGATTCAAACAGAATCTTTCCAGTTTCTAAAGACGTCACCGATTTCGCTTCCAAAAAACTTCCTTGTGCTAAACCAATAAATTTGGACAGTTTTAAATGAAAAAAAAAATATTTTTTTTTGCAATTGTTACTGTGCACCAGTTTAGTTAATATAAATATAATTTGTGTTATTATTAAGCTCTTTAAAACTCAAAGAAAGATAAAGATAAGATATTTTCAGACAGAAACGTCTCAAATTACTAAGTTTACTTACCTGCTAAATACCTAAGATCAATAGCCATGAATGATGACAACGGTGTTACTTATTATAAGTATTCCATTAATATTTAATTTAGCCTTACATTTTATTTTATTTTTTCAAAACAGACAATCCAGTTTCGCACGCTGTAAACTAAAGTCAATTAGGAATTTTTTCAGTTTTATTATTATTATTTTGTTGATCTTAACGTTGATTTCGTTATTATTATTATTATTATTAGCTTAATTTTCTAACATTATCAAAATAATCGATAATTGTTTCGAATTCTATTACCTAAAGTTCCGTTCCGAAAATCTGCTTAATGCTCAGAGAATGAAAAGATATTTCAAGCCAGATTTATTTCACCTTCTGAACGCATCACTAATTTTGCTTCAATAAAAATTGCATCCACTAAACAGATACATTTTGATAGTTTTTCAAGGATATTTTCATAAACTTCTTTGCAAATGTGATTTTATAACAATATAACCAATATCCTTCTTTTAAAATCACTAAAATTCAATATCCCTCAAAATAATACGTATAACCCACAATGAATGATGGTAATAGAATATGAACTGCCGCAGAATTCGCGGAGCGCGGCGTTTTGCGTGATGGTCCTTGCTACGTCCCTTATGCCGAGACACCTGCGGAAACCAGGAAGAAAGGAAAAAAATCTGAAAATTGAAACCGGATAAATTTAAAAGGAAAAATGAGCAAGTTAAACACCTCGAAATGCGAAATTTGTCGATAGTATTCAACAATGTCTATATAAAAGATTCTTCGAAAATTCTGCTGTGAAGTTTTATTCTTTTGAAATAGACAAACCATTTTCACACAGTGTAACGTAACTCGAAATAAATTTAGGAATTTTATCTTTTTATTATTATTATTACTATTATTATTATTTTAAACTGTTTTATATATTAATGTCATTAAAATCTGACGATCGAAAGAAGGTTAAACTGGATTTTGAACATGACAACTTAAATCCCTGAATCATATATGAAATGTAACAACAAAAAACATAATGTAACGAAATCTGATTTTTCTTTTCCCCATATCTCAAAAATTGAAAAAATGCAGGTGACAGAGTTACTTTAAATGCGTGCTGATTTCACGGAATTTCTGTAATTAGATAGGAGAATTTCTGGTTAATTTCAGGTATAAGAATGGAGAATTTCACGTTGTTTTTAGCTTATATTGAAGAATGTACAGTGATTTGATAAAATGGTTAAAATGGAAAATCTGTCAAGAGAGGAAAAAAGGTGCTGATTTCACGGAATTTCTGTAATTAGATAGGAGAATTTCTAGTTAATTTCAGGTATAAGAATGGAGAATTTCACGTTGTTTTTAGCTTATATTGAAGAACGTACAGTGATTTGATAAAATGGACAAAATGGAAAATCTGTCAAGAAAGGAAAAAACTATTGCTCACACATATTCTAGATAGGAGAATTTCTGGTTAATTTTAGCTAAGAATGGAGAATTTCCTGTTGTTTTTGGCTTGTATTGAAAACTGTACAGTGATTTGAGAGAAAATGGACAAATTGGAGAATCTGTCAAGCAGCAGAAAAAGTACTTCTGCCACATATTCCAAATAGGTGAATTTCTAGTTATTTTTAGCTAAGAATAGAGAATTTTTTATTGTTTTTATCTTGTATATTGAAGAATGTGCAGTGATTTGAAAGAAAATGGACAAATTAGAAAATCTGTCAAGAAACGGATAAATCACTTCTGACACATATCCCAAATAGGGGAATTTCTAGTTATTTTTAGCTAACAATAGAGAATTTCTGGTTGTTTTTATCTTGTATTGAAGTGTATCTTGTATTACAGTGATTTGAGAGAAAATGGACAAACTGGAAAATCTATCGAGAGACGGAAAAACTACTTCTGACACATACTCCAAATTGGAGAATTTCTAGTTATTTTTAGCTAAGAACAGAGAATTTCTGGTTGTTTTCATTTTGTATTGAAGAATGTACAGTAATTTGAGAGATAGTGGACAAATTGGAAAATCTCTAAAGAAACGGAAAAACTGCAGCTCACAAAATTATCGCCAATCGTGCGTGATTTCACGGAAATATAGCTTAAATTTGAAAATGTTATTTAAATTTCCGGTTAGATTTCAGAATTATATGTGAATTGGTAGGAAAATGAACAGATAAAAACTGGAAACTTTGAATCATTATTAACAAAAAATACGTGTCAGTTGATGATTCATTTTTACAGCTTAGCGAAGAGAATTCACATATTCAGCGAATAACATAATGTAGGTCGTTTAATATTTCAAATAAAAAACAACAAGCTGCAACCGGAAAAACTATCTACAGTAAGAATAAGTTACGATTTCAGATTTTTTTTTAAGATAAAACATAACAAAATCAAAGTAATTTATTTACAGTGTCAGGGAGTTTTAAAATATTTCATACTAAATTTTCTATGAAAATTATTATTCTTTATAAATATTTACATCAAAGTGCATTATATTTATTATTCGCATTTAAATTTGGAACAATATCTAGTTGCGGTGCAACTTTACATCCAGGAGATATGCCGAGACATGCCGAGACAAGTTTAAATGTACAGTGTAAAATTATATAAAAAACACTTTTTGTATCCAAGTCATATATGCATAACTTGTAAAAAAAAGATACTTGCATTTTGAAGTGTAAAAAATTTAAGCAAATAATTTTAAAAAGAATTAAATATATCATTTTTTAAAAATATTATAATAATATAATATGATATATAATAATATAATATGATATATAATAATATAATATGATATATAATAATAGAATATTTGTAAAATTATAATATGAATAAAAAAAAAGAAAACAGACATCTGGATTGCTATGATTTTTTCAAAACTATGAAAATAAATTCCCACCGTTGAAAATTTATGCATATTTCAAATAATATTGGTTGACATTTATATGTAATTGTCTTGATCATCAATCCTGGCCACAAGAAAAAGGGATGACCTCCCCTTCCTCATTTATCAAGGAAACCCCTGCAGGATATTCCACTTTCGAACATTCAAATCTATCTTCTATTTGGGGAAACGGGGATAATATGATCGTATAGATTTACTTAATGACATATGTAATCTGGAGCCACAAAATTGATTATAATTGCATAGTTTTGACAGTTTTTCATTTCCAGTAAGATGTTTTCAAACCTTTAAATTTATATTAGGCCCAATTATATATTTTTCCATAAATCAGGTCTTTTATTAAGTTTTCTTTTTTAAGAGAAGGTGGAATTTAAAATAAAATGATTCGAAATACAAATCCGATTACAAAATAATTAAATAACAAAAAAAATAATAAAAAAAAAGAACAATTACTCCTCTATTTTATAGATGTTGAAATGCAAATAATACGATTTATTTATTTGAAGCGGTTCTAAAACACTAAGACGTAGTGTTTCAATAAATGATAAAACTGATGCTAATTATTTATTTAAATTTTCATAGAGTAATAACAAAAACAATTACTTTTCTACTTTATAACTGTTAAAATGCAAATAATACGATTTATTTGAAGCAGTTCTAAAACACTAAAACGTACTATTTCAATAAAAGATAAAACTGATTCTGATTATTTATTTCAATTTTCATAAGTGTATATATTTTATTTTTATGTATTTATATTAGAATTTAACAGAATTAATAATACAATATTAAATTTCTTAGGTGAAAAGAGTTTTTTTTTTTTTTTTTTTTTTTTCGTAGAAACAATTTTCAAGTTATCATGGTCATAAAATTAAATACTATTCTTTAAACTACGGCTGTTAGAAAGAAGAAATTGTTGTTTTTACACTAAAGGAACTATAATTTATTTCAACTAACTGAAAAAATAACGAGTTAGGAGAACAGTGCAAGTGCGCAGGAGGACTGTTAGTCTAGATCTAGAAAGATTATAGTTAGTGGAGGATTTAAAATAATCTAGCCCGTATTCATGTTACTTGCAAAGGTGAATCCCGAGTGATCCACAGCAAACTGTTCAAATCAAATTATCCAGTTTTCTGAGCATTAACGCTGAGCCGCTAGCGTGATTAATTAAAGAAAAGAAAGAGCTGTTGTTTTAACAGTGAAGACAATTTATTTGTAGTTTGTTTATGATTGATTTAGTCACTCATATGGGTTTTCAGAGACAGTTTTTCATAATTATGCATGCAGATTACATTGTACATATGGGATACAATCCATATCTTCGAGAAAAAGTATTTTTAAAGGTTTGTTTTGAATAATGCCGTAAATGATTAGGAAGAACAATTTTCAAACAATGGGTCTCCATGTGTTCCCTTTAACTGCATGTTCATTTTAGAAAATCTATCGGAAGCTGTTCAAATTATATATTTTTTAAAACACGAAAAATTATATTGTTAGAAAAGAAAATCCTGTATATAAAAGGCGTTAAAATCGGAGGGATTTTTAAATTTTTATACCATTTTAGAAAATACAATATTTTATTTTTAAAAGAAATCCAAGTTTTAACTAAAATGTTAAGCTTTATTCAAAACAGCTTCCTTAATGTAAACGGCATGATAAAGATCGCCATTCAAAATTTTCCTTTTTTCATTTCCGAGAGATTGTTTAAAAAAAAAAAAAAAAAAAAAAAAGTTAAATGTATTTCACAAATTTTAAACTGTTATTCTTTTAGCCACTTAATTTTTCCAAAGAATATACGTTTCATATTTAAGAAAAAAAAAAAAACTTTTCCAGCAACATGAAATTATAATTAAGTGCAGATTCGAAAAACAGTAGTCGCATACCCAATGGATAAAACCCATTCCAAACATTATCCAGAATGCTAGCAGATTCTACATTAAGGAACAACGCAAAGAGTAAATTACTGCCTTTAATCTCATTTTGAGTGAGCAAATTAGATACTATTACGTGACGCTGACTACAAGCAAACAGAAGAGTAGGAGATAAGACTATATAATTAAACTGCCAATCAAATAACTCTTCTCCCTTGGTATATATTGAGAAATTAATGAACACTTAAACACTATAGAGACCTCTAAAAAACCCGTATGAAACCACTGATTCGTATACTCATCGTACTCATTCAGTATACCCAGGGGTAAGATGATTGCTTTCTCGCCGACGTCGAGATGAAGCTACTCCTTACTGTCATTTCTACCCCTTCTGATCCTCTAAAAGTTGTTTTCACCCTCAAAAGATTTCTACTCAAATAATCGATCAAAATTGTTGAAAAGTAAACGTTAATATCACAGTTAAACGGAAGGAAAGTCTCATGAATATTCAAAGAATACACTTTGTTTGTGACAAGCGTGTTCCAGGAGGGTGAAAAGAATGTCGAGATTGTGCTGGAAGCGTATATCTTGGCAGAAGAGAAGATTTTGTTCTCAAAGTTTAATTTTTTTTAATTGATTTTCGGAGGAATTTTAATGAGAATGCAATCATTTATTGGAATTTTAGATTAAGAAGTCAAGAATTTTTTTTAAACATTTAATTGTCCAACAGATAATTATTTGTGAATCTCATAAAAAGAAAAAAGGTTGTTGACACTGTTTCATAACGAAAGCAAATACTTGCGGAATAATAAAAAAAAGCAAAATACAACGTGTGTACATCATACTCAACAGAAAAAAGAATAGTGTAAAATTCGCAACCTTTCGTTTCTTTTTTTTCTTCTTTTTTTTAAACTATTTTTATAGGAATTTTAATAAGTTGTCGTATGCTAATCATTTATTGGAATTTTAGTCTAGAAGTCAAGAATAATTTTAACATTTAGTTGATTAGCAGTAAATTATCAATGATTCTAAAAAAAAAACTAATAAAGAATACATTTTTCAACAATGATAAATTACGTAATATTATTAAAGGAAAATCCAACGTGTATAATTGTTATCAATTCTTAATGTCTGTTCATACTGAGTGGATGTATAACTGCATTTATTTCAATGTAGCTGAAACATAACATCATGTTTACAGAGGTTGTAAAACTCTTCCAAACTGTTTTAATCTTTTCTAGGTCGGAAAAATAAATTCCAATCAAATAAACTATCCTTAATAAAGAAATGTTAGTACCACAGCAAACAAAAAATACACAGAATATGTATGAAATCTACCCTATCATTTCCCACACGCGATGCCAAATAAAACACTCGTTGTTTCGTTAATATATGACCAATCTTATCACTTTAGAAATATTCCTTAAAAGAAGTAATGCACTAGAAAGGAACTGATGACAACGCCACGCCTTCAATTTATTCATTTTATTTTAACTTTTCCACGACTGCTACATTCATAAATATAATTGAAATAATTCTGTACCTTCTGAATAGCATCAGAAAGTTCAATATTTAATTCTGAATGGAATCAACTTTATCTTCCAGATGATTCTCACACAAAGAGTCATCAATAAAAACAAACAAGCATAAGTTACTACCACAACCAAATGGAATAAAATATTAGTATTTTTAATTCGATAATACCATTTAGGATCATAATTAAAAACTCTTATTTAATGAAGAATTGCTATTTTAATTTAATTTTTACCTCATTTTGATATGAATATATATATATATATATATATATATATATAATTTCTATGATTGTTGTATTGATAACAGTAATTTTTGCATACTTTTATACCTTATAAGCACAGAATAAGGCATTTCAATCTTTAATTTCGAGCGTAATTCAAGAAAAAGGTATGGTGATTTCCAAAATCATTTAGCTAGTAGATGAAATCATTCTTCAGATATTTAGTCATCCAGAAAAATCGACAAATAATGTTAATACCACAACTAAACAGGATAAAGTTTCAGAATTTTTACATATATAATATCATTTATGATACAGATTAAAAGTTCTTCTTTTAATGAAAAATAATTGCTATTTAAACTTGCTACAAAAATATTATACATTTTATGATTCTTATCTTGATAAAAATAAATTATTGAATCAATTACACATTATGAACACATTATCAGAAATTTTAATCTTTAATTTCCAGAGGAATTACAGAACAATACATTAAAAGAGAGGGAGGGGAGATATTACGGTGACTTTTAAATTCATTCAGCTAACAGCTAACATGAAACTCTCTGATCGCTCTTAGGCATCAATACTGATGAACAGCCTTCACATAGATGCTGACCATTACTTCCTTTCTTAAAAAAATATGCATATCTTTCCTTCAGAACGATTCTTGCACAAATAGTCATCCAGGAAATATCTCAAGCAAGGGCTAGTATCATAGTAAATGGAATAGAGTAGGAGTAAATATTCTTTAGGCCTGATAATATCATTTACGATACTGATTAAAAATGCATAATTTAATCAAGAAGGATACTTATTTAAATTTAGATTTTTAAAGAAATAAATTTAAAAAAAAACAACATACATATAAATATCTATCTACAACAGCAAAGTTATATCTATAATAGCAAATTATATCTACAATAGTATCTTTGTTGCTGAAAATGATTAAAAAGGACTATAATTTCCTATAAGCTTATAATCAGAAATTTCAATCTTTAATTTTGAACAGAACAAATTTACAGTAAAAATACAAAAAAAAAAATATATTGATAATATCATTTACGATACTGATTAACAGTTCTTCTTTTGATGAAAAATAATTGTTATTCAAACATAATTTCTACTTCTGTTTGATTCGAAAAATATTTATACTTTCTATGATTGCTATCTTGATTAAAATGATCAATATAAACAATTCTGTACATTATGAACGAAGACTCAAAAATGCCTATCTTGAATTTGTATCAGATTTAATGGATATAAAAGAGGAAAATTTTCACGAGGATTTCCAAATTCATTCAGCGAATAGATATCAAACTCTAATCGCTCTAATGCATCGGTGCTAATGAACAGCTTTCACATGAACTTCGATCCCCTTTCTATCAAAAGTAAAAATTTTCTTTCAGATGATTCTCTGATTTTCACACGATTAGTCACCCAGGAAATTTGACAAGCAAAGTCTACTATCACAGCTAAATGAAACAAAATATCAGTAATTTTGTTGATAATATCTTTTATAATATCGATTTTTTTTAATTTCAATAATTCCAATTATTTTAATTTCAATGAATAACAATTACTTGTTAAATTCAGTTTTTAGTTCACCGTGATTTGAAACATAAATTATAGTTTCTATGGATGGTATCTACATAAAAATAATTACTGTAACTGTCTTACACACAGTATCAGAAATTTTAAACCTTGATTTTTCGTATAATTAATGCACATTAAAGGGGGGGATTTCAAAAATCTTTCAGCGAATAGATGAAATCAAATTCACTATTTGCCCTTACGCATCAGTACTGGTGAGCAACCTTCATATGCACGCTGATGATTATCTGACAAAAATGCCGACTTCTTCCTACATATGATTCTGACATAAATATAGTCACCCAAGAAAACTGACAAGCAAATATAAGTATCACAGTAAACCGAATAGAATATCAGTAAGTATTTTTATATTGTTAATATCATTTACGATACTGATTAAAAGTACATCATTTAATCGAAAAGTATTGTTATTTAAAGTTAGCTTTCTAGCGAAATGGATTAAAAAAAGAAAAGTAAAAATGCATCAGCAACAGCAAAATTATATCTATAATAGCAAATTAGGCCTATAATATAGCAGCATCTTTATCATCGATAATCGTTAAAAAGATGGCAAGTTTCTATAAATGTGTAATAAAAAATTTCAATCTTTGATTTTGAAAAAAAAAATGTATTGAGGAAAAATATACGGCAATTTCCAAATTCATCCAGCTAACATCTGTCAGCTAACATCATTCAGCTAACATTCTAACATTAAACTATGTTATCCGTCTGCCGTATGCGTACTGATGCACATATTTCACATGGACGTTGATCATTATCCCTTCCTTTGAAAAAATGTCACCATTTTTGTTCGAAAAATTCTCGCCCAAATAAGTTATCCAGGAAATTGACAAGCCAAAGCCAATGCCTAACCAAATGAAACTGATCATTAGGACTTTTCACTGAAAATATCATTTACGATACCAATAGAATTTTTATTATTATTATTGTTACTATTATTATTATTATTATTATTATTATTATTATTATATTATTCCAGAATAAAAGTTATTTAAACTTAGCTTTTATTTCATCTTGCAATAAAAATGTTATACTTTAACATCCTATGATTGCCGTTTTGGTAAAAATAATTAAATGAAACAATTTTATACTTTATGAACACTGAATCGGAAATTTTAATCTTTAATTTGAGGTAGAATTAATGTATATTAAAGCCTTCACATGGAAGCTGATCATTACCCCATTTCTTCCAAAAATGTCAGCTTTTCCTACAGACGAGAGACGATTCTAGTAAAAAGAATCATGGCGGAAAATTGACAAGCAAAAGTCTAATATCACAACCAAACGAAACAAAATATCAGTATTTTAATTTTGATAATATCGTTTATGATACTGATTAACAGACAGTTCTTCTTTTAATGAAAAATAATTTCTATTGAAACATAGTTTTTATTTCGCTTTGATACAAAAAATACTTATACTTTCTACGAGTACTATCTGAATAAAAATAATTAATTAAAACAAATCTATTCTTTATGAACAAATCATCAGCAAATTCAATCTTTAATTTGAAGCGGAATTAATATACATTAAAGGGAGAACATTTTACGGGGATTCTCAAATTAATTCAGTTAATAGATGACATCGAACTCGCTGATCGGTCTTACGCATCAGTGCGGATGAACAGCCTTCACATATTCTCTGATCATTTTCCCCTTTCTTCCGAAACTGCCACCCTTTTCCTTCAGATGATTCCCACCCAAATAGTCATCCAGAAAAATTGACATACATAGACTAATACCACAACCAATTGGAACACGTTATCAGTATTTTTCACTGTTCCATTATTATTATTATTATTATTATTATTATTATTATTATTATTATTATTATTATTATTTTGTATTAGAAACAAAATATCAGTATCAGTATTTAAAATCAGTATTTTTTCATGATGTTAGTTTCTGTGATATCGCTTTTTTTCTCTCTCTCTCTCTCTTTTAATGAAGAACATTTGCTTTTAAATTTAGTTTTCAATTTAGAATGATATGAAAAATAAATTACAATTTCTACGGTTGCTATATCTATAAGAAAATTAATTACTGTAGTTGTCCTATGCCCTTATGCACATAGTATCAGAAATTTTAATTTTTAATTACGCGTGGAATTAATGCACATTAAACCGGAAAAAAATTACGGGGATTTTCAAATTCATTCAGCTAATAGATGACATCAAGTTCGCTGCTCGCTCTTAGGCATCAGTACTGATGAACAGCCTTCACATGGACGCTGATCATTACCCCCTTTCTTCCGAAAATGTCATCCTTTTCCTACAGACGATTCTCGCACAAATAGTCATCGAGGAAAATTGACAAGCAAAGTCTAATACCATAACCAATCGAAACAAGATATCAATATTTTTCATTATTTCATTATTTTTTAATCTTTTGTATCATTAACAAGATATACGTATCAGTATATTTTATTGATATTATCTTTTGTGATATTGATTATTTTTTTTTCTTTTAATGAAGAACATTTGCTTATAAATTTAGTTTCTAATTTAGCATGATATGAAAAATAAATTACAATTTCGACGATTGTTATCTCTATATAATAATAATAATAATAATAATAATAATAATAATAATAATAATAATAATAATAATAATAATAACTGTAGTTGTCCTAAGCCTTATGCACACAGTATCAGAAATTTTAATCTTTAATTAGGCATGGAATAAATGTACATTAAACCAGTAAAAAATTAAGGGGATTTCCAAATTGATTCAGCTAATAGATGGCAACAAGCTCGCTGTTCGCTTTTACGCATTGGTGCTGATGAACAAACAGCCTTCAGATGGACGCTGATCATCATTAACCCCTTTCTTCCGAAAATGTCATACTTTTCCTTCCGACGATTCTCGCACAAACAGTCATTGAGGGAAAACTGACAAGCAAAGTCTAGTATCAGAACCCAACGGAACAATATATCAATATTTTCAAGATATCCGTATCAGTATTTTTTACTGATATTATCTTTTGTGATATCAATTATTATTATTATTTTCTTTTAATGAAGAACATTTGTTTTTAAATTTAGTTTTTAATTTAGCATGATATAAAAAATAAATTACAATTTCTACGATTGTTATCTCTGTATAACAAAAATAATTTCTGTAGTTGCCCGATGCCTTACGCACACAATATCAGAAATTTTAATCTTTAATTACGCGTGGAATTAATGCACATTAAACCGGAAAAAAATCACGGGGATTTCCAAATTCATTCAGCTAATAGATGACATCAAGTTCGCTGTTCGCTCTTGCGCATCAGTGCTGATGAACAGCCTTCACATGGACGCTGATCATTACCCCCTTTCTTCCGAAAATGTCATCCTTTTCCTTCAGACGATTCTCGCACAAATAGTCATCGAGGAAAATTGACAAGTAAAGGCTAATACCGCAGCCAAACGGAATGGAACTGGGCTTATGAATATTCAAGGGCCGCCGTTAGATAGTGACAGAGAGAGGGGGCACTTGTCAGTTATCTTTTTAGTAGATGGAGCTTTTACAGCGCCAAGTTGGCGGCACGATTAGAGTAGATTGTACGTGATCAGAGTGTCAAAAAAGACGTAAAGGCAGTTAAAAACTTTAAGAAAAGTTTTCAGGATGTCTTTAAAAGTAATGAATCGAGATAATACTTATAAGTCAGAAAAATGCGTCTCAAAAGATTGCCCTTTAGTGCCTGAAATTGTTAAATTGTTATTCTGTAAGCAAGTTTCAATGAAACCTATTTTCCCCTGAGTATTGAAGGGGATGTTTTAGAAGAAATATGTTCTATTTAAATGCCGAAATTAATTAAAATTCCCCTTTCTTTAAAAGGGAGATATTTGATTTGTAGAATGATTAATTTTAATAAAATAAATAATTTTCAAGGCTACTTCTTCATTTTGTTTCAATAAAACGCCCATTTTGTTCCCTCTTAAATGATATATAAATTATTTTAAGTATATTAGCAATTTTCGCGAATTATTCTCATAAAAATTAATAAAATTAATTCGAAAAAAAAAATTATTAGATTATGCCCCCAAGAGGGGTATTTTTTTCCCTGAATATTTCCAGAATTCTTGAGGATTCTCTAAATGCTCACATTTTCAAGAAATAAATATATTTAAACATTAGCATTAATTTACTTTTATTATTATTAATATCCCCTTGTATCCAAATAGGTACCTTTACCCAAATAGGCAATCAAGTACTATTGCTTATCTATAACTCAAAAACTTCATTTTCACAGTGCAAATTTTAAATAATTTCCGCAGTAATCTAAGCTATTCTGGAATTAAAATAGTATGTTGGGATATAATATATATATATTTTTTTTTTTAATTACAAATATTACATTGATAGTAATATATACTAGATTATGTTGTACAATATTCTATGTAAATTTAAACAAATATGAAAATACATAAAGTATATGTGCAATGATTAAACTAATTTTAACTGCTACATGGATTCATAAAATATATTGATTCAAATAAAATATTATAACTCCGACTAAAAAATATTTCTTGCTTAGTGATTAATCATACTGTTCAAACAATCAGTTAAACTGAAAAAAAAAAAAAAAAAGAAAAGAAAAGAAAAAGAAAGAAAAGAAAAGAAAAAGAAAACTTTTATTATTATCTAATTTTGGTTTCAAGTTATTATTCCAGTCACAGGGATAAATTTAATTAGATTATATATATATACATTGAAATTTAAATCATTTAATATTAATTACACAGAGCTCGTTTAATTTTTTTTCATCGTTCTAATTTAAACGAGACTAAAATAATAAATAAATAAATAAAAACTTAAACAAGAAATAATATAAATTGTGTTGTAGGCAGAATTTATTCAAACACCACAGTAGTTAATAATAATAACTAGATAGTGCCCGTCAAGATTTGACGGTAAATAACTTGAAAGTTCCTTTAGAAATATGCTTTTATTTTCAATTAGCTGCTTTTAAATTAATTAAGCATTGAAAATTTTATGAATTGTTATATTGTGTAAGCGATTCCTAATAGATATAAGATGATAGATCGTGTTGTCAGTCCAACAATGTACATCCTATTACTCTTGAATTAATTTATCAAGAATTTAACTAAAAATATTAATGGAATGATTTATTTTTACTTACTACAGTCTCGATATATATATATATATATATATATATATATATATATATATATATATATATATATATATATTAAATATCAATATTCAGTATTTTTTAAAAAATTTTAAATTACCGGACCTTTAAAATATTTCATTAATTTTATTTTTATCAGCCTGACTCTAAAACCCAGATAAACCATGGATATCAAGGCGATTTCTTTTATAATTCTTATATGGATATTTTTGCTTCTTTCTTTGTACTCTTCTCTTCTCTTCTTTTTCTTTCTTTTTTTAAAGGAGAGTAATCATATACTTTTCTTAAATATACAAATATGTCTTATTGATAATGGTCATACAAAATATAGATAAAAGTTCAGATAATTTTATTTAATAGATAACTACATGCAAAATCTTTTAATTTAATTATTTATAATATAAAATAAGTAATTAAAAATATTGTCGATTGTTAAATTTTATTTACCACAGTCCAATATTTTGAAATAATAACAATATTTAATATTTCTGATTTTTTTTTTTTTTTTTTACATTGCACGTCCTTTAAAATTTTTCATTAAATTAATTTTATCAGTCTGATTCTAAAACCCTGAATTTAAACTTTGCTGTTTGCAGTTAACATTTTTAAACATTGTTTAATTTCTAAATCATGGATATCAAGATAATTTAGAGTTCCTGTACGAATATTTTCCCTTCTTTTTGTTTTCTCTCCTTTTATTTTTCATTTTTTACGAAAAATTATCACATATTTATCTTATTATATATATGACCTCTTGATAATGGTCATACCATAATAAAAATAGATATAATAAAAATTGTAGACCAGTTCAATTTATTTAATCAATAATTACATGCACCACCTTTTAATTTAAATACTTTTAATATAAATTTATTAATTAAAACCAAATATTCTTGGGTGTTGTATTTTACGTAATTAAAAAGTATTCCAATAAAAAAAATAACAATTATATAACCTTTTCTACTGAATTAAATATGGCATTGTTAAAATGAATTATTGACAATAAAATAAGAAAAATCATACTGTCCAGAGTGGATTTCGAACTCACATGATAATCGGAACAGAGAAGGACCACGCCTTATACCACTCGGCCACCCTTTTCTCGTTCGCGTGTACTTTAAAACTGGTTAGGGTCTAGATTTAATTTTTGCATGCGCAAATGGGTCATTTTAGTGTGAAAACTGGAATTTGACGAAAAACACTTTTCGTTTTAATATATAGGATTACTTTCTAATTTTTAAATTGCCTTCTTTCTGAATTCCATAAGTAATTACGTTATCTAGATATTTACACACATACATAGTTTCCTTAGTTACCTGCTTACGTAGATGTATTTTCCAAGCGTACATCTATTGTACAAACTTACATACACCCTATAACATACATACAATACTTTAAGCATCTGAACCGCTTAATTATTTTCATATTTCTTTTTTTTTACTTTCTTATATCTACAATAGAAGAAAATATTATAATCGAAATTATTTCGACTTCCGGTTTTCGACGGATTTACACGTTTAGGGGTCAGATATTCCGAAGAACGTGTTTTTAAAGTATGTCTGTCTGTGTGTCCGTGTGTGTGTCCTCATTGTATCATCGAAAAGTGCATGAAGTGATGCATAAATTGAACCAAACTTGATACAGTACATGTTTTTAGCTATGGCCAACAGGTATCCGTTGAATTTGGCGATGTTTCTCCGGAAAAGCACGCAATGATAGCGTTTTTTTGTGACATTTTCCTAATTGTATCATCAGAAAGTGTACGAAGATACGCATAGAAATGAAACAAGCTTTATCTATATATGTTTTTTACTGTGGACGTCAGGTCCCAGTTGAAAATGAAAATATTTCCCCAGAAGGGGGCGCTGTGGTAGCAATTTTCGAGACTTTTGGCAGTTTAAGTGAACAAGTTATGAATATTTTTCGTCGAATATTTGTATTTAGATGTAATATCGTAAGCCAATATTTGCATAAAATTTTGGAGAAAATTCGGTGAGAAGGTGGCGCTATGATAGTGAATTTTGAAGTATTAACATGTATAGAAAAAACTTTTGCCACATCCGACTAGTTTTGTTTTATGAAAAAAATTCCTGCTAAATTAACCTTACTTTATACTTGTCATTCGAGTAATTTATTTTCTCACTTCAGACAGTTCTCAAAAAAATGTTTTTTTTTCTCCGCTCGAACAACGCGAAAAGTTCGGACATAGTTACGGATTCATTTTTAAACGCAAAAGCATGACACTTCCAGGCCTAACTATTGAAGCGATTTGGAATCGAATGGTGTTTTCCCTTTTTTGATAAATGAATTACTTATAGAGTTATAAGCGGCTGTTATCACATGAAGACAGGTTTTCTCCTTTCCCGCGCTGTCGTGTCCGGATATTCAGTTCAAAACGCCAACATTGACAGTATTTCTTAAATATCTTCTGCATTTACAAAAAAATGGAAAACACCATTCGATTACACAGTTCTGAATAAGAATAGCTGTCAATTCCACACGTTTCCCAACAAAAATATATGTCAGAAAGTAGCTTTTTAGGTGCGTTCGTAATTATATAAATACGTAGCACCTATAGTCGTCGTTTGGTCCGTCCGTCTGTCCGTCCGTCTGTCTGTCTGTCTGTCCGCATATAACAACGCAAAAACTACCCAACCAAATGGTTTGCAATTTAAAATATATTATCTTTGCAGAATTTTGTCGAGACATTTCAAATTTTATTAAAATCGAATCAAAACTTTAGGAGATATTAATAAAAATATTTATTAAGAAATTTGAATTTTTTTTTAAAATCGGTGCTTTTTTGTTATACGAGCTTCCGAAGTTTAATCGTCAAGCGACCGAGATACTTATTTTATGACAGAAATTAATCTGCAGACGATATAATTCATTTCACAGAATTAAAAATCATCAAGATCTGAATATTTATATAACTAGCTGATACATATATATCTGAATATTTATATAACTAGTTAAGATATTTGTATGAACAGTGTCATAAAATATATACTTAACTAGCTGTTTAACCCGTTCTACGCACGGGAGATCATGAATTTAATTCTAAAACGTGCGTACGAACGCACCTCGTTTGTAACGTTTGACGTACAATTTCCAACTTGTTTGGATTTGAGAATATTCTTAAGGCTATACTTAAATTCAACATGGCTATTTTCATACATATTCAGGAAGTTATTTTTAATAGAAGGATGAAATTGCTTTGTGCTCTTATTCAAAAACTAAGAAATCGATTAACGTTTTCAATTTTTTCCAAATACAAATGATCTTTAGGAAAATACTATAAGAGTGTAATAGTCATGCCGTTGTTATTGACAGTGAGCAATGCTAGCTAGTCGGAAATGAGCACAAGATGTATAAAACCAAAATCACTTTTATTAAAATCTTATAAAGGGCAGGGTTTTGAGAAAAGCTCTACGATTTTTCCACAGACCAGAAAGAAATCAGTTCCCACAGAACTTCACTCAGAAAAAAAATAAAGCTTCAAATATCAATTAGAGATAATTCAAAATGTCACTTACAACTTGGACGAGGCGACAAGACGAGATACCTACAACAAAATTGAATGTCAACCATGCAAACTAGTTCAACTCCGACTTCAACATGTCCGCCTACGATAACACTGAAAGCGGCACTCCGTGAGCACCAAACGCTTTTTATTCAGTTAGTACAAAATAACGTAATAACCAACGTAATTACCAAACGTATTACCAACAGATACTATTGCTCCTCAGCTGCGGATGGTTGATTTCACTAGTCAGATCTAAGAGCATCTCACTGGGAGAAGAACTCTCTCCAAAGTTCTTTTCCAATCACATGCCAGTGCTTATATACTGCCATATCGATTGATCAGATGCAGAAATTTGCAGAAATATCGATACAAAGAGAAAAATCACAACTTCCGAGGTTTTCACACTCATTCATCGAAAGTTAGAGACATGTAGCCTTGATAAGTTTTACGCGCATTGTCTATTACTGCACAAAAAGTACGTTCGCAATCAATACTTTGCCTACTCTTATAATCAGAGTAGTCGACAGATCATAAGAGTTGACCAAATTACCGAATTAAAACCAAATTTCCAACACGCAATACCCCCCCCCCGCCCCCCCCAAAAAAAGGTCGTCATGAGACTGCAATCACTTATACCTCAAGATATGATGCATCTGTTGAATTATTCCATTCAAAATCACTATTCGATTCAATCACGCCTGTCATTTTCATGATTTGCATGTAAAAATAATTCTATGAATGTGTCAGAAAGTTGTGCGTTGTTGAGCGGAGAAAAATATTTCATTGGGATTGAAACGCCTAAAGAAACATAATATCATATATCTTTATTTATCATCTTTATCTATCATCATTTTAATCTTAATAATACGTCTTTCGAGTTTATGCATTTGCTTCATAATAATATGTAAAGCAGTTTCCAGGTAAGAAAATGAATGACTTTTTTTTTTCTGTTTTAGCTCTTTTGTAACAACGTTTATTAACTTATTATTCACTATTTGGAACTTAACATTACTCATTAAGATTCTGCCAACACTCAAAGGGGTGCTACTTTTACATTTGACTTAGCAGGCTTCCTTTTCAAAAAGTCAAGAAATAAGTTCTACACTGATAACTCTAATCAAAAGGATCTGCGCTGCATTGAATAGAAGTGGCAACCAGTACCATTTCTGTCACTAAAACCAGACGGCCCGCCTCCTTATCAGATCTTGGTGTTTTCCAACACTGTAACCTGTCACTTCAAGTTACGCTCAGGTCGAGCTGTCACGTGAGTTGAAACAGTTCCGACTGTGTTTTGAGACGATCGTCTTATGTTTAATTACAAAAAGAAATAAAAAAAAAATTATATATATAAATATACGTAAGGAAAGGAAAAAGATCTAGATTAGAAAGGTAAAAGGATGCCCCTCTTAAATCACACGCACACTGTCTGTTTACTTGTTGACTCTAATAGAAAATGACAGAAGTGAATTTCTTTTTGTTATTTTTGTTCTTGTTTTTTTTCCTACTTTCAGCTAAATGTTTGCATTTTGTACATTATTTAAGATCGGAAAGATGGAAATTTTATCGATCAGAGGAACTGCGACGATGATTACAAATTAAGGAGAAATTACCATGGTTAGTCTAAAGAAAAGATAACTTAGCTAATATATTGAATATGTTAATACAAAGTATTTATAAAAAGATAGGAAAATCGTTTAAGGTTAAATCACACTCCGTTTTTCTAAGCGGTACTTGTCATGTGATTAAGGTGCTCTTTTCCACGTGGTCATTTGCTCTCTTTGATGTTTCAGCCTTCTTAGCTTGTCTAAAGATCCGTAATGTCTAAAAGGGGCATAGCTGATAGGTTTATCATAGCCTCTTTCTTTTATTGGTGACCACAGAACCTTTGGAAAAGAAAGGCCTGTCGAATGATTTGAAAGGCCAGTTGTCGAGGATTTTTGAAAAAAAGTAGATAAACGCAGACTTAGGCAGCGCTCAGAAGACACTTTATAAAAAAGCCATAAATTATTTCCCTGGGCTCTCTTTTCCAAAGGCTATCAACAAAAGAAAAGGGAGTCTCAACAAAAGAAATGGTGGTGATAAACATGTGAACGATGTACTCCGCGGACCCCTGACTTCTAGACAAGCTTGGAAGGCTTAAAATATCAAACAGAGCAAATGACCACATGAGACGTTCCGACGAGCAAAAGGGTAGTCTGTTCTGTCATTAAGAGGTTATAAGTCACATTGCAGAAAACACTTATTATATGGGAATCTAGGGTCTTTGGGCCGATTTATTTAATCAGTCACTAATACAAGAAGACTCACTCTAAATCGAGTATAGACAATTATTCTGAAATAATTTTGACAACAATGAAGATATTTTAAACAGAATAACAACGCTTTGCGTGAAATGTAATAAAATCATATGAAGGACTGTAATGACACTGTAATTTAGTGAGTGATACTGTACGCACTGTCATCAACATTCTCAATTATGGGCCATCCAGATTAGTGTTCTTTTTACGCAATTTAGAGCTATTTCCAATACTTCTCGTAATGTCACCATATTTCATAGAAATCAAAGTAAGTCTGTTAAAATATCTCTACATTATCTTCATTTTGGTAATGATGTAAACGCCAGGTTCATCTTAGACACCTTGTACCATCGACAGAATAAGAGAATTGTGACGCTGGTTTTCTATATAAAAGATGTTTGTCTTGGGGTGCATTATCATCCCTTAAAATGGTAACTCTTTTTCCTGGTAATCCCTGTATAAATGTGTGGAGATTATTTTAACTATTTTTTTTTTATCACAGACTTTTTAAAAATTAATAATAATATTTTGGATAGTTATGAAAAAAATATATTTAAGAAGCAATGGAAAACAATGGGAAATATCAGGATTGACAGTATGAGCATCTATACTTATTAAATCACAGACGCTATCTTTTATCTTTTATTTATTTTATTTTTTACATTTATACAGAATCATAGAAGTTAATTGGTTCCATTTTTTTTTCTAGTTTAAAATAAACGTTTTCCTTCAAAGTGCTATTTGAAACTCAAAAAATTAAAAGTGAACGAATCACAACAATGTATAGACAATAAAGAAAATAAGAATTTTATGCAATAAAAGAAAACTAATATAAAGAATAGGCTTATAATAAACAAACCGACAAAATAATGTTCGTGAAAATATCTCTGAATAACAAACTTATGTTTAATTGACAATATCATTATGTTTAATTACAAAAGGAAAATGAAACATGCATGAAGAAAGGGAGAAATTGAACTGAAATAGAAGGGTGAATGTATACCCATCATAAATCACAGAAGCTTTCACTTAATTTCTTGACATTAATAGACAATGGCAGAAGCTGGCTTTTTCACTGATTTATGATAAATGTTTGCATTCAGTGTATTATTTGAATCTCGAAGAATGAAATGTTTATTCATGAAAAGAAAGGCAATAGTGGATGTAATGTAAAAGGGAAAATTAGTTTCATGAAAAAATAGATAATGTATGTATAGGATATGTTTTCAATAAATATATGAATAAACGACGTGATTTAAAAACACTCGTTACTAAATACTAAAAAACGTCCAGTCCTTATATAGACTGAATGCTTTTAAAATTCAATATTGAATTTATTTTTTGGCGAATTATTGAAATTATTCTTGGAAGATTTTTGAATTCATGTATTCAGGATTATTTACTGATTTTTAAATCAGTTAGAAATATCCCCTATGGATGGGTTTACAGTATCTCGAACTGTAATAATGCTCAGAATAACCTTAGAATTTCACAATGCGGACAATTTTTTTAGACGTTTCGACAGCTGAACAGACTGAATGGTGGGAACTGAGAAAACTTTGATCCATTTTTATACGTAGTCCTTAACGAGCGAATTCAGTCATATTCGCTAAAACCAATTTGTATTGTCCAAATGTGTTGTTTCCAATCAGTCGCCACTATTTTTGCACAGAAAATCGCTCCGTATCTCATATCTAAATTTCAACAATTAAATAATGAAAAAAAAAAAGTCATAAAAAGTGGTTCCAAAAAATTAATTGGAAACAACACATTTGGACAGTAAAAATTGGTGCAGGTAACGATGATTTACGCTTATTCACATGGCCTCCAAGATCCATGGATCTTTCGCCATGTGATTTTTTTTTTGTTGGTCAAAGTTAGTATTATTCACATATTTTAATGCGTGATATATGAATATAAATAAAAACATTCCAAGTTTCTTCAAGTTAAAATTTATCTGAATTATAAGATAAATGATTTTATAACTAATAAATTGTGTGCATTTACAAATACAGTTATCTAATATTTTATCAAACATCCAGCTCTATACATCCAAATATACTTCCGTACATCGCAAGACCTTATAGTAATTGGTCAAAGCTGTATATTTTGTTACATTGTGGGGTTGCATCAGAGATCTTATTTATGAGCCACTATTTCTGAAAACATTTAAAGAACGTAAAGAACGTTTCAGTGCTGGATTGAGAACCATTTACAGTGTGTGGAGCGAACTTAATTACAGATTATATGTTTGTCGTGTTACGGAAAGTTCACGTATCGAACATTTGTAACTGTAAAAAAAACTTGGAATGTTTCTCTTTACATTCATACTAGTATATAACCTCCGTCAAAAATGACGGATTGTTGATCTGCGTTCCATTTTCATAAGACTTGATACAAACAAACAGCATGACGATTTTATTATTGAAAGATTTGTATTGTAGAAAAGTATGTTTTAAAGACGGTAGATTGCGCCAAAACAATATTGTTCGCAACATTGTCCGTTTGTTTATATCTAGGATTCCGTGGAATCTGGATTTTTAATTAAGAACTTAAAACATTATAAGAGGATATGATATACATGTTTTCTAGGAAAAATATGCTGAACATACATGATTTCAAGTAGAAACTATTATCATTTAGCTGTCATATGTTAGCATAGGTTTTTCATTAAACCTAACATGACGTTTAACTGCGGTCGATTAGAAGACCAGCGTGGTGACGCCCGGAATGGTTACAGACATTTTCTTGCCTTCGTATTTTATTATAAGTAGATATCACTTGTTATAATATGCGTAATGGTTTTGAAAATATCAGTTTTTTTTTTAATCCGTTCATTCATTTATAATAACCCTGTATATTACAAACTATCTGACTCTTTACAAAACGTCCGGAAAAAAATAATAAAAACATTGAAACTTTATAAAACTTTACTTATTAAATTTAACAAGATAACATTTATTTCTTTTTAAAAAATCATGTTACATTATTTTCCTTTCAAACAAAAAATCAGTTTAATAAAATGCTCATTTTCAGATTGTTAATTCCAAAGAAATTTCACCCCTCCACCCCAACCAAAAAAAGAGAGAAAAATTTAAATTAATTTCAAATCACGGAATACTTAAGAAAATGTTTAATCTAGCGATCAATTTTCTTAATCATCAATAATCACTTAACGGCGTTTTTACTAATGACTTAAACAGTCTGTGGGTAACGAGGGAAAAAAATACCCACTTAGAAAAATCGATTAGTTTTTAATCACCCTTTATTAAAACTGCCTAAATATGACTCTGAAACATTCCGCTGATTAAAACTTCAATATTTATTGGCACGAATACGCCACTAGTTTGTTGTAGCAGACGAAGCATGTAATTGCTATGTTAGAAACGCAAAACTGCTAAAAACAAGAGTTATTAAAAATATTTGAGTAAGTTGTAACTGCCATCAATCAAAAAAAAATTTCCTTGAATGATTGAGATTTTTCTTAATTATTGTTAAATAATTATTAATTTTAAAAAGTTATTTTGTCATTCGCTAGCTTAATATTATTGAAGTATAATACTAATTTGGATGTAAAAAGGAAATGTAATGTAAATGAGAATTTAAAAATTAAGAAATCTTTTAAATGATGAGATTTTTTTTTTATTTAATTTAATTTACTGTCACCGGAAAAAATATGATGTAAATTATTTTTTTTTTCTAAATTTTGTTATAAATTAAATCTTTGAGTGTCTAGAACAGCGGTTCCCAACCTGGGGTACACGTACCCCTGGGGGTACGTTATGGGACTGTTGGGGGTACATGAAAATAATATCGGTAATGGCGAAAATCAAAAAAGGATTCAACTGAAAACATGTAAAGAAATTGGATAGTTTTGTATTACAAATATAGTGTCTTGAGTAATTCGAATACGTTATTGACAAAATGAAGGAAATGGCCCATTAAATCTAGTAATTCATTGATAATTCCATATCATTAGCTTCACACACTTTTATCATATTGCATGATAACTTATATGTTCCTCCATTTTCGCAAAAATTGAAGAGATCAAAGAACTCAGTGATAAAGCATTAATACTACTTCTTGCCTTTCACAAATACAGGGGGTGTCGAACGAGCAGTTTCGTTCTATACATACATTACGAACAAATATTACAATAAGCTGGACGCTGCTCCCGACTAGGATCATATCTGTCTTCGTTTGAACTTGATTAAAAGAAAACTCAGATACAAGAAATATGCTCAAGCATTCCTATTGAGAATAGTAAAAGTCATATTTGACTACTTGTATATCATGATGCAAAATTGTAATAAACTTTCATCATAAATTATTTAAAAATTCTTATTAATATATTCATGTTAAGCTAATATTATGAAAAGTAAAATTAATTTTAAAATGTAGAATAAAAAATATTAAAAGTCAGAAATGTCAATGTAATTTGACTCATTTTTTTTAGAGTTGCTAAGAAGATTAATAATAATAATAAAAAGCATATTTGTGTTACTTGAGTGAGTAGGTGCGTGTATTTATAAAAAAGGGGGTACTTCTCAATGAAACACATAAGCAAGGGGTACGTGAATGAAAAAAGGTTGGGAACCGCTGGTCTAGAAGAAGACCTACATTACAAATTAAAAATCCTTGAGAAATGAGGAAATAAACATTAATGTCATTAGCGATGTAATTAGCACTTAGTGCAACATATGCCTTTCTTCTGATCTTTATTACCTTCCATTTTTGTCTTCATGTTGAACATTGACGAGCAATAAAAAGCTAGTTGGGAATAAGGGAAGTAAGAATACTATTTTTGTTTATTGTTTTAATTATTAAAAAAATTGTATATTATGAAATTGCAAATTTTAATAATGGATAATCATCAATCATGCCACATAAGCCCTTTTCCAACAAAAAAACCGAACTTTCCAAAATTTGTAAAATAAGCCCTTTTTTCAGACAACCATTCAATTATTTTTTCCTATAAAACTTAACAGTACTTAACAACTTTCAAAAATTTGCAACATAGGCCCTTCTTCCAGACAACCATTCAATTATTTTTTCCCCATATAGAGCAACATTACTTAACAACTTTTCAAAATTTGTAAAATAGGCCCTTCTTACAGACAATTATTCAATTATTTTTTTGCTATATAGCGTAACATTACTTAACAACTTTCAAAAATTTGCAACATAGGCCCTTCTTCTAGATAACCATTCAATTATTTTTTTCCTAGATAGCGTAATATTACTTAACAACTTTCCAAAATTTGTAACATAGGCCCTTCTTCCAGACAACCATTCAATTAATTTTCCTATATAGCTTAACATTACTTAACAACTTTCCAAAATTTGTAACATAAACCCTTCGTCCAGACACCAATTAAATTATTATTTTTTCTTTATAGCTTAATATTAAAACACACAGAATGCAAGAAACATTGAAAAAAAAATGTATCTACTTGGAAAAATTATTAGTTTTTAATCACTCCTTATTAAAACTGCCTGAATATGACTCTCACACATTCCGCTGATTAAAACTTCAATATTTATTAGCACAAATACGCCACTGCTGTGTTGTAGCAAACGAAGCATGTAATTGCTGTGTTAGAAACAAGAACTACTCAAAACAAGTGCTATTAGAAATATTTGAGTAAGCTAAAGCTGCCATCAATCAAAAACGTTTCTTCTGGAAAGATTGAGATGTTTTTATAGATGAAGTATTATTAATTTTCAGAAAGTATTTGTTGTTCACTGGTTTAATCTTATTAAAGAGTATAATAATGATCTTCGTTAAGAAAGAAGTAATGGAAATAAGAACAAAGCGTTAAAATGTTTTCAGGTGAAGAGAAAGCTTTTTTTAATTTTTTCCCTTTGAAAATGTATAGTTCTTAATATAAAATTAATTTCTAAATTTCATGACAAAATATAGGGTTGAACTTTTATTTAACGAATCTCTAGGTTCTTTCAAACAAATACACGGTATAGAAATCTCGAGAAATGGAAATTAATTAAAACATTCTTTTCAAAGTAGAAAAATTACACATTGTTCTTAAATTTGTTTTAATAATTATATCTTAACGTAGTAATTTTTGCTGGTTTATATATATATTGTGCAAATTAAATAAACTTTACAAAGAAAAGAAATGAAAGAAGTTCTTCTAATACAGATCTTTAAATACATGCTCGTAGATAGAAGGTACTAAGTGTGTACTATAATGATTAACAAAGTAAATAAAAGAATGTTTTCAAAAAATACTTCCTTGTTAGATTAAAAACAATGGCCAAGTCTGTTTTATTGTGAATAAATACGTTAATTGGTCTTTGTTCATTAGTTTGCAAGTTCGTTCATATAACTTCATAACTATAGTTCATTCTATGGAGTTTTTTTTCTATATTATTTTTGTTCAAAATCAGAGTTCCACAGTTACATTCATTATATAGAGGGGCTCGTACAATATAAGCTAAATAGAAATTTAACTGTATTTAATTTTTATACAAATAGCTACACTGAATAATATAATGCTTTGAAAAATAATGCAAGAGACATTGAAAAAATATACTAATTTAGGAAAATCCATTATTTTTCTAAAATTTATGAATAAAACCTCCACATAGGATTTTTAAGCACGAATATTCCGCTGATGTGTAGCATAAAATGAAGCATATAATTTCTGTATTAAAAACAGGCGCTGCTATAGACAAGGGTAATTTAAAATATTCGAATATGTTATTGCTTCTATCAGTCAAGGACAAATTTGGATTTTTTAAAGTGCTTAATAATTACTAATATATTTTAAATTATTTATCTTAACTTAAACTATTTATCTTAAACTCCTTATTTATTACTTATCTTTATTTAAATTACTCGTGTGAAATTTTATTAAAGTAGAATAATGGTCTGGACTTAAAATAGCTAAATAGAAAAGAGAGAAAGATAATAACAATTTTTAAAAATCTTGAAATGCTTAAGTAAAGTCACTGAAGACAGTGAAGAAGTATTGCTGTATTTTCCTATTTGCTTACTATACACAATACATTACTATATGCATACTATATGCATACTATACACAATACACACTATATATATACTATATGCATACTACATGCATGAAATACTATATGCGTACTATATGCATGAAATACTATATGCATGAAATACTATATGCGTACTATATGCATACTATATGCATACTATATACATACTATATGCATACTATATGTATACTATATCCATACTATATGCATACTATATGCATACTACATGCATGAAATACTATATGCGTACTACATGCATACATTTTGCATACTATATGCGTACTATATAAATGAAATACTATATGCATGAAATACTATATGCGTACGACATGCATACTATATGCATACTATATACATACTATATGCATACTATACTTAATGTATACTCTACTAAATACATACTCTACTATATGCATACTATACTAAATGCATACTATACACTATTACACAATCTCGCGATAAATAAATGGACGAGTGGTTCATAATTAATAATAACAGTAGAAAAAACCGCAATTTTTAATTTAAAGCTAAAAAATAACATAACAGTCAAAGCATAATAATTTTGCTTATGAATAAAATATTACAGCAGAATAAAGTAGTAATGGAATAAAGTAGAGTACGATTTAAAACGACTAAAAAACACTCGCAAAGGCATTCATTTCTGAATTTTACAACATGGTGGGATACCATTTCTTTTTTTTAAACTAGTTTATAAATAAAAATTTTAAATTTATTCTGTTCGAAGAAAATACTATGAGAAGTTTAAAAACATAAGGAATTTTATCTTTATCAACAATGATTTTCTAGAACTAAAAGATAAAGGCAAATTTTTATTAAGAGAATGGGAAGAAAGAGATTTTGCATACTCGATAATTTTTGGCGAGAGATATGGCAGGGAAAAAAGACATTCAAAACGTTCCATTGTTCAACATCTTCACCAAGGAAGGATTGCAATCTAATTAATTTTCTCTTTAACATTTTTTTTTTTCAGCATTGAAGTTATTTAACAGAGATGAAAGGGCAAAGAGGTCAAATTTATTTTGGGACTATGTAAGTGTTTTTATTATCTTAAGTATTATTTTCAGATTTTTTTCCTTTTTTTTCTGAATACATGAATTTGGGATGATTTTTAGAAGGTATGAATCCATTTATTTAACATAACTATTAATCGCATATCAATAAAGTATTTAAATTCATTTGTTATTTTTCATTCATTTTACTTCATTGATAAGACTACATCAGCAACGAACGTGAAGGCTTACTCGCGTTGAACAATCAATAATCCTTATATGATACATATCTGCAAATATTTTATTTTAACAATAAGATATAATGAATATGAACAAAAATAATTGATATAAAAAAATAAGTATCCTTTATTTATTGCATTTTATTAAATACTAGCTAATCCGTCCTTCGTTCCCCGGAAATTAGTAACTTTCTTTTGAGGTTCCGACAAAAATAGTCATTTTCGGCGCGCATTCTGTTCTAAACAAACATCTTTCCGAACGAAATTCCGGCACTTGTCCCCGCTGCCTACGGCATTGTATAGGAGGAGTGCTACGCACGCACTGCAATATCGTTTAGTTTATATTTCCACCGCTAAGAGGCGCGAAAACATCCTACTTAGTTATCTATATCTTAATTAGTTTATGTTAAGTTTAATCAATTAACGTTGAAGAATATTCCAAACATATTTTTAGAACACTTTGTTCGAAATATAAAAGTGCCCTGGGTCGACCACTTTCAACCACCCTATCTCCCACACCCCCAAAGCTACTGACATACAACCACCATAGTGGACGATGGGAGACACTCGAGGCTACTACCAAACACAGAGCACCATTGGTCTGCGCTGGGTAATTGTGGGTGTAATATATATAATAAAACTTTTGTAAATAATAACCATTAAACCACATAAATAATCGACAAAAGATAAATCGATAATTACAATATAATACAAAACTATATCCAAAAAAGAACTAGATACTTTAAAAAAATCTTGGTTTGCGTACTTAAACTATTGAGTTCGATTAATTGATTTATTACGGGTGCTATGGTCATATTTTGCACACGAGAGTTAAACAGACCAGGGATTTCTGTTTAAAGTGGAATCCGGCCAACGATAAACATCCATGCCTGAATTCGGATTCGAACCCAGCACTTCTTGTCCAGTAGCCAGTGCTCAAACCACTAGTCAAACAGGTGGGCGTTCTGAATTTGGAAAGTGCTTGAATGTTTAGAACTGTTAGAAAATTTGAAGTATTTTAATTTTATGGACTTCGCACATATTTTATTAAACAGCTAAAAGTACCTCAGTGACTTTTATAGGAAAGTAAAACAAAATTATTTTATATACAGGGTGGGCGAAAAGAATGTATACACACTTTGAATGATTATAACGCCAGTTTTTAATTAAATATAATTAATATTTAAATTGCAAAAGAATCTACATAAGATGTAAATAACTTTTCCTCCTACCGCAGGTGTTCAAAATTATTACCGTTCTGGTCAAAACATTGCTTATAACGGTGGGCTACTGATTCGCAAACTTCAACAAATAATTTATTTGGTGTTGTGGCGTATTCTTGCTCAAGTGCGGTTTCGGAAAATTATCTATGAACATACATTCGTTTCAAACTTATTTTTCATCCGATGAATTGTAAGTCGCCTAGGTCGATCTGCCTGAAACACCCTGCGATATTGTTTTTGCTCTTCTGCTACATTTTCATACTTACTTACATAAAATTTTTAAATAAATTTTATTCTATTCAAAGTCAATCTTGGTCCACTCATTATTTCCAATTAATTGCACTTCGAAAAGAAAGAACAAGTTGGAAATTGCGCGTCAAACGTGACAAATGAGGTGCGTTCGTACTATAGCTAGTTATATAAATATTCAGATCTTGATGATTTTTAATTCTGTGAAATGAATTATATCGTCTGCAGATTAATTTCTGTCATAAAATAAGTATCTCGGTTGCTTGACGATTAAACCTCGGAAGCTCCCATAACAAGAAAGCACTGATTTTTGTTTAAAAATTCAAGTTTCTTAATAAATGTTTTTATTAATATCTTCTAAAGTTTTGATTAAATTTTCATAAAATTTGAAATGTCTCGACAAAATTCTGCAAAGATAATGTATCTTAAATTTCAAACCGTTCGGTTGGGTAGTTTTTGCGTTGTTATATGCGGACAGACGGACAGACAGACAGACGGACGGACCAGATGACGACAATAGGTGCTACGTATTTTTATAATTACGAACGCACCTAAAAATTAGAAAGTTATGATTCGTTAAAGAGTGCATATATACATTTTTTCTGACGCACCGTGTATATCTACTAAACGTCTTATGTCTAACATTTGAATATTGTTACAGTAAATAAGAAAGGAAAAATATATATAATAGAAGATGTCTTTATTTACTTCTGCATCTGATTTTCTTTTGAGCAATACAGAGATTTCCGTATGAAAATAATAGATGAGAAGCCCATAATTCACTTTAAAACATCAACAATGCTATTTTAAAACATTAAGATAACAGTATAAGTTTGATAGTTTGGCTCATGAATAAAATATTAAAGTACAATAAAGTAATAATGGAATAAAATGGAATGGGATTCACAATAACTCAAAAATATTCAGAAATACATTCATCTCCGAATCTTAATATTAATATTAAAATTTCTTTTTTTGAAATTTCATCCTTAAATAAAATTTCTAATTTTATTCTGTTCGAAGAAAATAGTATAAGAAGTTTAAAAACATAAGGAATTTTATTTTAATCAACAATGATTTTCTGGAACTAAAAGATAAAGGCGAACTTTTATTAAGAGAATCAGAAGAAAGATATTTTGCACACTCGATAATTTTTGGCGAGAGATATGGCAGGGAAAAAAGACATTCAAAACGTTCCATTGTTCAACATCTTCACCAAGGAAGGATTGCAATCTAATTAATTTTCTCTTTAACATTTTTTTTTTTCAGCATTGAAGTTATTTAACAGAGATGAAAGGGCAAAGAGGTCAAATTTATTTTGGGACTATGTAAGCGTTTTTATTATCTTAAGTATTATTTGCAGATTTTTTTTCCCACTGAAAACATGAATCTGGGATGATTTTTAAGAGATATAAATTCATTTATTTAACATAACTATTAATCTAACATCAGTAAAGGATTTAAAATCACATATTACTTTTGATAAGTTTTATTTGATTTATCAGACTGGATCGCAACGAACTGAGTTTTGACACTGGGACACTTTCCCGTATTAACCTAATCCTTGCTGATACGCAAAAATGTATCATTTATTTAAAATAATTTTTCCTCTTATGAAAATAAATGCTTGTATTAACGTATATATCATATATATATATATATATATATATATATATATATATATATATATATATTGAAAAATATAACGTTTGTTTAACTAGAAAATTTTTTTTGGTTACCAGTCAGAATTTTTCACATTAAAAAAAAAAAAAAAAGACATATGAAATTATAGATTTTGACTCTTTGTAAAAAATACAGCGGGCTGTACCTGGTATGTGCTTGAAACATTTTATAAATAATCAAAATTCGAATTGTATTCTAGAGAATTCTAATAGAGGAATTCTAAGAATTTATGTATGTCATACTTTTGTTAACTGATTACATATAATTTTTTGGTAGTTCCTGCTGATGTTGCATTTTTGCACCGTTTTATAATTCTTAAAATAATAAGGCTAATTTTGTTACACTCTCTCATTTAACTTAACTTGGTTTTTGTGTATAAAGATGGAATTTTGTAATCGATTTTTCACTCACCTCCAGATATGTTAGAAATATAAAAAAAGTTATGTACGCAGGTGTGTTTCCAATGACAATACAGTAATTTAATATTTTTAAACTTAATTATAAAATACTAAATTAATTTTAAGGAGTTTTTCTGTTAATAAGTAGCAAGTGATAAATCGTCAAATAATATTTATGATTTATATAACCACGGTAAATAAGAATAAAACGTGCACTGTAAAAAAATTTTAAAATAATGTTTCTTAATCTACGAAAATATAATGCAACCACGAATGAAAATGTATAATAACCTCTTCCGAGTTTACCTATATGATTCCGAAGAGCGTTCTTTGTTTTACAATATAAGAACACAAATTTTATCAGGCAATTAAATACACTATACCAACATAAGTGAAAAACTGACCTGGGCCAGGACTCGAACCTGGGACCTTCAGCGTACCGTGCTGATGCTCTGCCACTAAGCCACCCAGATCGATGTCCTAGCTCGGCAATTTCCCACATATATCCATGTTGGAAACAGTCACCGCCCAGCAGTTTTGCAGCTTCAGATGATAATAATATCAGCAGTTCAGATGACAATAATACGATGAAACTGCTAGCCGATGACTGTTTCCAACATGATAAATGTGGGAAATTGCCGAGGTAGGATATCGATCTGGGGGGGACTTAGTGGCAGATAATCAGCACAGTATGCTGAAGGTCCCAGGTTCGAGTCGTTGCGCAAGTCAGTTTTACACTCATGTTGGTTTAGTTCTTAATTGTCTGAAAAAATGTATGTTATTATATTGTAAAATAAAGTAATCAGACGTAGTGTTTAAGCTTTAATATATATAACGTTCTTTATCTTTAGAAACTTCAGAAACTAGTATATTTTTTAGATTTGAAGAAGAACGTATAAAACAAAATTTCTTTTGCTGCCACTTGTTTTCGGAAACGTTTCCCAGTAGTTTTTATAGAAAATAATCACTTTTTTCAAACTGGCATATCGGTTTTAAGGATGCGAACAATTCTCAATGAAACATTTTCAGCTGTGTAATTGAATTTATACATGCAAGAGTAACACAATAATATTAATATTAATGTTAATGTTAGTGTTGTTAAATTATCATGTTTGTCTGTAAAACAGGTTTGTTAACCATCAAAATGTTTGCTTGAGAACTGATAGCATCCCAAAACCTATATACCTGCTTGAAAAAAACTGGGGTTAATACACTATAAAAACTATTCGGAAACCTTTCCGAAAATAAGGGGCAGCAAAAGAAACTTTGTTTATATAAAAGCTTCTTAAAATCTCGAAATCTCTAATTAGTTTCTCAGCTTTCTGGAGATAAACAACGCTTTTAGTAATCGTGGTAACTTCGGAAGAGATTATTATATATTTTCGTTCGTGGTTATGTTATATTTTCCTAGATTAAGAAAATTTTCTCTTTTTTTACAGCGTGGTTTTCGTGGACTTACATAAAAGTTTAAGCATAAACTGTACTTAAAAAATAAAGAAAAATGTTCAAAACTACAGACTTGTAAAATTAAGTTTGTAAAGATAATAAGGAAAAAATTTGAATATTTGTTAATTCATGAAATTCTAAACTAGTCTATGCATTTTTCATTGTATAAATTCTTTATGTTTAGAACAACTTTTTCTTTAAAAACTCACATTTTTGAAGTAAAAATTTGGAGAAAAAATATTTTTGTTAAATTTTAAATCAGTTAATCCATTCTCGTTGCTTAGCAGTGCATTCTCAAAAATTTGTATATTAAATTTCTTTAAAAAAGACAGTTTTGCGTTTTATTCCTGAATAAAAATAAATAATAACTGGAATAGTTTTAGAGAAACTCACGATTTCTGCCAGAATTTTTTTAAACGCTTTAGAAATTCTAGACGCTTTTAAAAATCATAGTAAAAATTAAAAATATTTCATGCATAATTAAAATTTTACTTCTACTCTTTATTTATTTATTTATTTATTTATTCACTTATTATTATTATTATTATTATTATTATTATTTTGTAATATTGATAAAACTGGATTACTTAAATATAATTTTGTGGAATTATTTTGAACCAAAATATTATTAGTAAATGGAGCGATTGTTATAGAAAAGGAGATGGGAAACCTAAAATATTGATTACTGTAATTAAGATTGAATTTAATAATACAACACCTTCGATCTATGTCTATGAAAAAAACATGATAAAGTAATTAAAAATTAAACAGTACTCAATTCACTTCAGTTAGAAATATTATTTACTGAAAAACAAATCTTACAGCTTTAAGATAGACAGCCACAAATAAAATAAAATAACATAAAATATCTCAAAATTTGAAGAACGGCAGAGATATGTGTGAAAGAATAACAGTTATTATTCTCTGATGCAGAGGTAACGCATGTTAAGAAGTTTAATAATGAGTCATTTTTTGTAGGTTTTGTTTAGTGAGAGCATAACGATTATTTTGATTATTCGAATGAATCATTCGGGCATGCGCAGAATCATATAAACAAATACTTTTTTGTCAAACTTCATTGTTTTTTTTTTGTTTTGTTTTTTTTAATTCAATTACTACCAGAAATTTTGAAAAAAAAAGAAGTTTCTTATTTTAATTGGAAGAAAAAAATCAAAATTAAAATCAGAAACTCCTTTTTTTTTTCTTTCTTTTTTTTTCTTTTTTTTTTTTTTTTTTCAAAATTTCTGTTAGTAATTGAATACAAAAAAAAAAAAAAAAAAAAAAAAAGAAGTTTTACAGATATGCCTCTGCGCATGCACGAATGATTTATTCGAATAATCAAAATAATCGTTATGCCCATCACTAATTCATACGTTACATTTTAATATCTCCCAGACTGATTTTGCAGATTTACTTCTGTACTTTATTAAAGGCCACACATCGATACACAAATTAGTTATCGTTTTCTGTAGCTATTCTACACAAGCACGATCCTACATTTATTATTATTATTATTATTATTATCATTATCCCCTTTTTAAAAAACATTATTTCATTAAATTCTTAGATAAAAATTAAACGTTTTGTTTTAATACTATTTAAAATAGGTGATGTAAATTATTCTTTAATAATTGCATGATTGACTCTACATTGATGCGTATTAAGAATAACTCTAAAACATACATAATGTATTGATTCTTCACTGTAAAAAATAAAGGTTCAACATTTAACCAAGAAATTGGTTAATTTTAAAGGATTTCTAGTGATGTGTTTTATTTTTTAATATCTTCCAGACTGATAATGTGAGTTAACTATTCTACTTTATGAAAGACCAATTGACATCGAGACACAAATGACGTATAGTTTTGTACAATTCTTCTGAACACAAGCACAATCTTATATTTAAAATCTTTTTTTTAACATTCATTATCATCTTTGTTTACAATAAACATTACATAAAATTAATCTTAAATAAAAATTGAAAGTTTTGTTTCATTACTATTTCTAATATGATGATGTTTTCCACACACATGAGGAATCCCTCAGTATTTTGAATAAATTTGCTGATTATGTGAGTTTACTTTACTACTCTATGAAATGTCAATTGTCACCGAGACACAAATTAAGTATAATTTTTGCAATTCTTCTGAACACAAGCACAGTCTTACATTTAACATCTTTTTTTAAATATTCGTTATAACCTTTGTTTACTACAAACATTACATTAAATTAATCTTACATAAAATTGGAAAGTTTTGTTTCAATACTATTTTTAGTATCTAGTATGGTGATGTTTTCCACACACATGAGGAATCCCACAGTACTTTGAATTAATTTGCTGATTTTGTGAGTGAACTTTTCTACTTTATGAAAGGCCAATTGTCACCGAGACACAAATTAAGTATAATTTTGTACAGTTCTTCTGAACACAAGCACAATCTTACATTTAATATATTTTTAATACTCATTATCACCCTTGTTTACAACAAACATTACATTACATTAATCATACATAAAAATTGAAAGTTTTGTTTCAACACTGTGATGTTTTCCACATACATGTACTTTGAATTAATTTGCTGATTTTGGGAGTTAACTTTTCTACTTTATGAAAGGCCAATTGTCACCGAGACACAAATTACGTATAATTTTGTACAATTCTTCTGAACACAAGCACAATCTTACATTTAATATATTTTTAATACTCATTATCACCTTTGTTTACAATAAACATTACATTAAATTAATCTTACATATAAAAACTGAAAGTTTCGTTTTAATACTATTTCTAGTAAGGTGATGTTTTCCACAAGTCTCATGAGTATTTTGAATTAATTTATCGAAAAGTCTGTGTCTTTCACGTTAAGACAGATAAAACAGGCATCTATTGTTTTCCCATTTTCCCTTCAAACAAATGTGAATGTGAAATATCTCCGAAACACAGGTTATATCAAACGGAGCTTATTAGCATATATAAATAAAGAAACGCGAGTTAAGCGCGAAATAATGACTTAAATTCTACTGTCAGCCGAAGAATCTAACATTCTAAAATTAACTCAAGTGCTCTTTTACCTGACTGTATAGGATGTAACATCTCGCGGAATATTTGCAATTTCCGCTTTTATAGTGTTTCTTTTATGCAAAACATTGTTATTAAAAGTTCAATTTATATCCTACAAAGTAGAGTATTTTCATGGTAGAAGTTAAACAGTTTTGTTGTATTTTAACGAATACTGTCTGTTTTAACTCCGATTATTGTGGTTTTGTGGTGTATCTGAATAAATTAGTTTTTAATTGTTTTAAAACTATCTTTGTAACATGCAATATTATTTGCATTTTTGTTTGGAATTAAGGAATGTACAGCCATATGCACATTATTTTTTTTAAAGTTTTGATGAAGTAACCTATATTTTCATTTAGAATGTACTTTTGAGTCATAGTCGTATAAAGAAAGGTAAGGATGAATTTCTAAATTTGTTTTTTGAATATCCTGAATAGAAAGCTGTAGGCTTTAATTATTCCAATTTGGAATAAAATATGTCAAGCGATTTTGTAAAATATATCTGTGTAGATCAGATTTAAACTATCTTTATAAAACAGAACGTAATTGCAATATTATTTGCATTTTTGCTTAGAATTAAGGATTGTATAAACATATCAACAATATTTTTGAATTTTTGACGAACTAACACATATTTCATGATTCGATTCTTATTTCGAAAATATCTTTGAACCATATTTGTATAAAGAAACATGAAGAGAGAATTCTAAATTTATTTTCTGAATACTTCAGATAATGATTACAGGCTTTCATTTTTGTAATTTGAAATAAAATAATCTGAGTGGCTTTCAATGCAATGAATAACTTTTACATGTAACGAATAAAACCAAAGCAATTTCTTAGCTTTTGGATATACTTAGTTGACATCAGACGAAAAACAAATAAAGGTTCCATTTAAGGTACACTTCTATTTCTAGTATTAAAACAAAGAAATAAAAGACCGCAGTCTAAGAAGAATTTGGAACATGAATAACTTTTACAGGTAACGAACAAAAACAAGATGTTTTATGATCCTTCTAGAAAATATTTTATGGGTATGAACTAAAATGAACTGTTTTTTTTTAAAAATTAATAACGGCTAAAGTAAACGGCCGGCGGCAGCTATTGAATTTACTCTTGAAAACAAGTAATGTGTGAATTCAGTAATTTTTTAATATTGTTAGTTTGAAAGTTGTTGTTAGTGTTGTTAGTTGCTTGTTTTAGTTAGAAATAGCATCAATAGATGGCACTGCACTGTTTTAAACAAAAAAAAAATCTCAAAATTACATTGAATCTTTTAAAGGAAAACCATTTTTTCTTTTGGAATATCAACAGCTAAACACAATGAAGGATAAAAAATGAGTGAACTTTAATTTATTTCTATACGGTAGTTTGAGTACTCTAACAATTCAGTAGGATCTCTACAATTCAAGACAGAGTGCAGCACCATCTATCGGGGGTATTTAAAACTAAACTTAGGAAGTAAAGTTAAGAAATTCCAGACTTCACACATTATTCTACTGCAAAAATCACCGCTTACTTGTTAGCGAGTTTTAAAAACCTTCAGTATATTTTAAAACACTCTGTAGACAAGATGTAACAAAAAGATCGAAATGCGCTTTAATTTTTTTACCTGTTGGAGATACGTAGGCAATGAAAATTGTAAAACTGTTCAAAATAAGGTAGGAATAAATAATATGTGGATGAATTAGTCCTGCCATTATTTTCCAAAATTTTACACTTTTTCATTTTTTTTTTTTTTTTTTTTTATACCGCTAACCAGGCCCCTACCTGCCCGGCATGAATGCCTAGCTTAACGGGTTAGTACCTGGGTGCGGGGCGGAAATCGCCTGATCACAGCATGGCTGTGATCCACCTGACTATTGATTTGTTCACATCGCTGCTGTGCTTGCTCTCTTGTGATTTGCTACCGCTATCTTTGTTTGCCGGTTCAAGGTTTCTGTTTAACTTTGTTGAATTGACAGATTTAATAGTTTTACACATTTTACACTTTTTCATTTTATGCGGTCCCTGGGTCCAATATATTTTGTATTTACAAAAAAATTCTCCATGCTCTTGGAAGTACAAGAGTATCAATTGCATTATTATACGGGAAAAATTCACCAAGATCGTCGCTACCATGTCAAACTATCGAATGTGACAAAATGCATTTTTCTTTACTTTTAAAAATGGGCCGATTGTGACCCACTAAATTTTAATAGTTCCTCACCAAAGTTCCTAATTTGGCTTACCTTTTTCATACCGAAATTTCAAATCTATACCAGAAATTTCAAATAGAAATTTTTATTTTAATTAAAGACAGACACATCGTGATTAAAAAAAAAAAAAAATCTTAAAATTTCCTGTATGAATTTGGTATTCCTGATTAAAAGAGACGACCAAACTGGCAATCATGTTCTTTACAAAAATTTTATTAGTATTTTTACTAGGCGGAGAATTCTAATAAAATTTAGTAGTAACAATCGGCACATTTTAAAAAGCAATAAATAGTGTATTTTTTCATATTCGATAGTTTGACATGGTAGCCACGTATGATACCTTGAATTTTATGAAATTTCGGAGTTTTCTGGCTTTTAAAAACGAATTTGGCTGTTTTTAATGCTGAAAAACTCCGAAATTTCATAAAAATCAAAGTATTATAGTTCAATGAGGTCATAGAAGAATGGACTTCTCCCCCAATTGTTGCACTTGTTAGAGCACGGAGCAAAATTTTCTAAATACAACATATAGAATACAGAGACCATATAAAAACTAAAAAAAGTGTAACTTTTTGAAAATTAATGGCAATACTATTTCATTAATATAACTTGAAAATTGTCAAAGATTAGAAGATTGCAAATGTAAAATAATATACAACTAAAAAGTGTGCCTCATGGCGAACTAATTTGGATTGCTTGTCAATATGAAAACGGCTTTCTACCCATTAAAAACTGAGTACATCCTTCCCCTCCAATTTTCATGAGGCTTTTCATAAACAAAAGTAACTCTTCATTACTGATCGAAAACTTTCTATTTTTTATTTTTATTTATTTTATTTATATATATATATTTTTGTAAAAATGGTAAAACAAACATATGCATATGCACGAATAAATAAATATGCATACATGCAAAATTCAATCATGAAACACATACACATGCATAAATATGTATTTATAGAGATTTAGATACGTGCATACATACACATTTACAACCATACTCGCAAATTACGTTTAGAAGTGAATCTCCCACGATGCCGAATTCTATGTTTTCAACACACATTTAAAATCTGACGTACGGCACTCTTCCCTCAAAAAACTCTTAATGTGAAGAACCGAAAAATAGGGTAATAGCAATAATAAGAAGAAGATTCCAACTATAAAATAATATACAACTAAGAAGTGTGCCTCATGGGGAACTAATTTGGATTGCTTGCTAATATGAAAACGTCTTTCTGCCCATTGAAAACTGAGCACTCCCTATTCCTCCAATTTTTACGAGACTTTTCATAATCAAAAATAACTTTCCATTACTGGTCGAAAACTTTACTGTTTTTTAATTATTATTTTTTTATATAAAAATGGTAAAAAAACACATACATATGCATGAATAAATATACATGCATACATGCAAAATTCAATCATGAAACACATATACATGCATAAATATGCATTTGTAGAGATTTAGATACACACATACATACATACATACAACCATATACTCAAAAAGTGAATCTCCCACGATGCCGAATTTTGTTTTCAACACACATTTGAAATCCGACATACGCCACTCTTCCCCCCAAGAAATTCTTAATGTGAAGAACCGAAAAATAAGGTAATAGCAATAATAATAAGAAGATTCCAACTATAAAATAATATACAACTAAGAAGTGTGCCTCATGGGGAACTAATTTGGATCGCTTGCTAATATGAAAACGTCTTTCTGCCCATTGAAAACTGAGTACTCCCTACCCCTCCAATTTTCACGAGACTTTTCATGAACTAAATTTACTTTCCATTACTGGTCGAAAACTTTTCTATTTTTTAATTAATATTTTTTTATATAAAAATAGTAAAAAAACGCATACATATGCATGAATAAATATACATGCATACATTCAAAATTCCATCACGAAACTCATATACATGCGCATATGTAGAGATTTAGATACACACATACATACATACATACAACCATATACTCAAAAAGTGAATCTCCCACGATGCCGAATTCTATTTTCAACACACATTTGAAATCTGACATACTCCACTCTTCCCCCAAAAAAATTCTTAATGTGAAGAACCGAAAAATAAGGTAATAGCAATAATAATAAGAAGATTCCAACTATAAAATAATATAGAACTAAGAAGTGTGCCTCATGGGGAACTAATTTGGATTGCTTGCTAATATGAAAACGTCTTTCTGCCCATTGAAAACTGAGTACTCCCTACCCCTCCAGTTTTCACGAGACTTTTCATAAACAAAATTAACTTTCCATTACTGGTCGAAAACTTTTCTATTTTTTAATTATTATTTTTTTATATAAAAATGGTAAAAAAAAAAAAAAAAAAAAAAAAAAAAAAAAAAAAAAAAAAAACATACATATGCATGAATAAATATACATGCATACATTCAAAATTCCATCATGAAACTCAGATACATGCGCATTTGTAGAGATTTAGATACACACATACATACATTTTTACAACCATATACTCAAAAAGTGAATCTCCCACGATACCGATTTCTGTTTTCAACACACATTTGAAATCTGACGTACGCCACTCTTCCCCCCAAAAAAATTCTTAATGTGAAGAACCGAAAAATAAGGTAATAGCAATAATAATAAGAAGATTCCAACTATAAAATAATATACAACTAAGAAGTGTGCCTCATGGGGAACTAATTTGGATTGCTTGCTAATATGAAAACGTCTTTCTGCCCATTGAAAACTGAGTACTCCCTACCCCTCCAGTTTTCATAAAGATCCAGCTAAAGGGGAGGGGGGGGGGGGTTGGTATTTGCTGGAGGTTGCTAAGGGGGTGGAAGAACCGACTTTAATCTTCGAAATCAGCGACGCGTGTACATTGTGCATAAGAGAGAGAGGGGGGGGAGGGGGGTTGGATGATAGCTAAACGAGATGAAGAAGGGGAAAGATTTCAGCAGAATGAAATTGAAATCGTGTCGTACAGGTATGAGACGAGAAAAATGGTCGAGGAATTTTTCGGTTTATGACGTATCAGGTTCGTTTTTGCTTCTTTAAAAACGCTATTAGAGAGTATTTTTCTTCTTTTTTTCGAGAGAGAGAGAGAGAGAGAGAATGTCGAGAAAATATTATTCCTCGTAGAATTTTCTTTAAATATTTTATAAAAAATGCTCTTTTTAACATTCTTTGAAATATACTTTTTTTTTTTTTTTTTTAATGTTTATGTTGTGAAAATATTCTATTTGAATGTAGGATTCTAGTTTTGATTTTGGTTGCTTCATAATATATGTATTTCGGTTTTGGATGAATTCGACTGTTTTCCTTTTTTTTTTTTTTTTAGTTGTATTTCTATCTATTGATCTTCTGTAGAATGATAGGTAGATAAATTAAATATAGACAGACTGATAGAGTGATAAATAAGCAAATAAACAGTTAGGTAGATAGATGTATAAACAGACATTAAAATGTAAATTATTTTTTTCAATTTAAAGGATATTACATCAAATTTAAAATATTTGTTTAGTAATTTCAGAAATAATAATTTTAGTAATTTCACAGAATACGTCTTTACATTTTAATCTAAAAACCGAAACTCACTGATAGCAAGAAAATTACATTTGGCTTTATGAGCTATTTTCAGGAATAAAATGTTCACACTTTCATTAAAAAATAAGTTTTCGCACGACAAGTGAAAACCTTACTCTTTTTTATGTTACTTTAAAAATTAATTAATTTTAATTATGTATAATATATTTAGCAATTTTATGCTAAAACAACAACTAATACTATACCTTTTACTTAAGTATGATTGTTTTATGTGGCATTTCATTACTTAACCTTACATAAATACTGGGCTATGAGAAAAAAAATGATATCCTAAGTAAAAAATTCTTTGAACATAATTTTATCTCGAATGCTTTACTTTTGTGGATTTATTGAAATCGGCAACCAGCTTATCTTCTTGACATTACATTTACGGAGTAAAGAAAATTCAGTTCAGAAAATAATGTAAATTAACTGGTATTTTTTATTTTTTTTTGCAAAATTGTCTTTTCTCAAAACCAAAAATTATTTATACTAAAATAAATTTCACTTATACATAGTACCCGCTAAAGTCCTGTCTACCCCTATTAACTTCAGCGACAGCTGTAATCATGAACATAGAACTAGATCAGGACTTCTAACGAAATAGCCTTTCCAAGAAGAAAATTGTTCCTTGAAAAATGTCTCAAATAGGTGGCGCATGTGTAGGACAGCTTCTCCAGACATCACCAGTTCGTCTGCTTCTTCAAATCATGTGCCGTCGGGTAGGAATCGGATATACAGTTTTGGTTTGATGTTGTAGATGGCGCTGCCTTAGCAGGGGTTCTCACCGGCTGCGCAGAACCGTGCGCGCAGCTGTGCAGCTGCCATTTCGTTCCAAAGTCGCGACACGATATTAACCCTATTTCGTTAGAAGTCCATCTTTAGTTCTATGATCATGGCTGTACTTATGAATGTGGTGCCTAAGTATACTAAAATGGCTATGTAGCTATGTGCTACGCGATGAGACCGTTTGCTGTGCCGCCTAGCTGCAAAATACAGAGTTAGTGAATACATCTTGAAATCGGTACGAGAGATATGAGAAAATAGTCAATTACAAAGTTATATAGCGTTCTCGACTTCATACAAAATAATATCTTACGTGTAAAAATAGTTTTTTTAGAAGCCCTGAAATGTACTTTTTTGTATTCAATTGCGATCGTAAAAACGCCACTAATTTCAAGCTGCAGAAATGTGGCATTATAAGGGAGACGTGCATTTACAAATATAAATAATACAAGTTTGAAAAATACTGTTTATTTTTTTGACAAGAAAAGCAAGTTAAGTAGGCCCAATGCGTCCACCGTCATTAGCAATGCATCAAGAAATTCTTCATGTGCTCCGATAGTGGACACATTGAGTATACTTAACCCGACATCATTATTAAATAAACTGCGCCTTGCTTACGAGTGTTAGTTTTATTAGTATATGGGCGTGTTCCATCTTATAATGCCACACTTCTGCACGTAATTAATGGCGTATTGAAGATGATGATAGGATATAGGACAGTTACTTTTCAAGGCTTCTAATAATGTTATCTTTACTTGTACCATATCATTTTAAAATAAATTGAAGACACTTTACATCTTTGTAATTAACATTTTCTCGTGTCATGTACTGTTTTCCAGATATGAACGCTAACCCCGCAGTTGGCCGCTAGGTGACGTTGTAAGCGTTCTCATCGTGTAGTGTGTAGCCTCATTGCTATGGCAATTCACATGCAATTGCTTACCATAGACACCACGTTCATGATTATAGTTGTCGCCGTTCTCAAGTTATTGTAGGGAGGGGGGGTAAGATTTTAGTGGGTATCATGTATAATTGTAACATGAAGTGCATTTTTTAATAAGTGGTCTTTTATTGTGAGTATATATAGTTAAACTTATGAAGCTGGGATAATTTAATGAAGATTTTAACAATAAAACCTTTAGCTTTTCATAGATATATTTGAATGTTTGAATGAACGTATTAATGAATCAAATTTTTTACTAGTTTTCAGTTACATTGGTGTGCTTTGTGATAAAAATAAATCAAGTTACACACAAATTTAAATTGCATTTTTTAAAATGCAATTTCATATTAATTTATAAGCATAACAAAATGACTAAAATATTTCAAATTGGTTTGTTAAATCGACTGTTTTACTGTATCTGAATTATAAATATTCAAAATATTCAGACTTATAAATGTATGTCTAATACTGTATAAATTTGCAAACAACATGCATTGCTTCATACTTCTGCAACACGTATAATTATACGAGAAAACTCGTAATGTTAAACATACCATTATGATCACCATATGCTCGTTAAAAGTAATTACACGTCGCTCAGTAGCATTCAGCTATACCATAATACTTCTTACGTGAATGCACTAATGACAGTTCTAAATTAAAGGGCATTTAAATAATTGCAAGTTTTGGAGAAAGATTTAATTTAACAAACATGCAATCCAAACTATTCTTAAATGTTTCTAGATGAACAGATGGAGCATTTTATTTAAGGTTATTCAAAATTAAATCTATCATGAAACTGCAGAATTATTTGGGTTATTTATTGCAGTATAGTAAAGTTATAAGGTAATTTGAACAAAAATTTCAACCTTACAATTACACAGATATTGAGTCTAAACATTACAAAGAAAGGAAGTCCTCTAAGATGTTTTTCAATTAATTTGACAAAAAACAAAAAAAAAATCAGGGCATATTAAGGAGAAAAACGCCACCCATATATACGATACAAAATTAAGAAATCAATATTTTGTTATTTTTATTGAGGTAAATACTGTAGTAATATGAACTATATAATTCTCTAAACATATTTTTTTTCTATGTGATATTGTAACAGAGTTCCCCCAGTCATAACTATATTTCTATTGTTTCTGTATTTTTGATAGTGGAAGTAATCTAACTTTATAACATCATTTAATATACATTTGCCATGGAATAAAGTTTTCACCAAACATAAGTTATAGTGAAAATAATAATTATGAAACGTTATATAAATCAGGGTTTCCCAAACTAAGGTAATCGTATTAATTCTGACACGCGAACCTGCCTTGCCTATGCGAACATGCTATTCTGAATTTGGTTGAATTAAATAAAAGTTTTCATAGTCTCTACACGTCTCAACGTTTGAAATAACGAAATCTTTAAAAACATTATTTTCAAATCAGTATAAATATTTTAATTTTTTATTAATTAATAGTATATAATTTTACTGGTGTAAATAAAATAGTAAAAGCGCACCCCTTATGTATAACGATATCATTAATAAGTGCCTGTTAGCAATACTTTCGTTACCCTGTGGCACGGCAAAAGTATACATTTCGATTTAATGGTACGCCAGTCTAAAAGGTTGGGAACCCCTGATGCAGATTATTTATACAAATAACTTTTCAGTTCTCGTGAAACAATTTCTAAAATTGCAGTTTACAAATGAGCAATTTAAATTATTACTCTCCCTAAATTTTTATAAAACTATAAATCCTTAGCTTAAGTCAGTTTAGGTATATAATATCTCATCTGAGAATACTAAAGACTCGTGTCAGAAAACGTTTATGCTCTTTTCATATAAACACGGCTTCAAAATCTATGTGTCTACCAGAGCATGATTATAAGCTCTGAAACACTTCGTTGTTATTATTTACGATAACCAAGCGTACAGTTTGAAGATTCTCTCAAATCCTCCAACGCCTGAAGATTCTTGTTTTTATTTATAAAGGGGCTCAGTATCTCGTTAAAAGTTGAATGCAGGAAGCCTCGTTGCTGATTAAGACACAGAGATGGCGCGCGATTTATATTTTAATGAGTTGGGTAACCACGCATAAAAATCCATTTCGCCACAAAAGACCACAAGACGGCGAAAATTTTTACACGGGACAACAGCGGATAATCACAATCATTAGCAGACTGTTAAAAAAATATAATCAAAATAATTTATAAAAGAATAAAGAATAAAAAGTAAAGATAGTAAAAAAATTCATGAAATATTATTTCAAAATTAAAGATCAACAAATCTTTTAAAACCCAGTGGCGCGAAGTTCTTATCAAATTAAAAGGCGTCAAATGAGGAAAGAACAACGATCGAAAATATTAATTAAAAATTTTTGCCCTGAAGGGTTAAAGTATAAATTTTCTCGAAACAGCTCTTATAGAAACATGTCAAAAGCGGTATTGGCGCTTGAAAGTTTTAATTTGAAACCCGTAAACTTTTGAAAACAGAAGCGGTTGAAAAAAAATTTCAGGGGAGTGTGGTTAGCCACCGAAAAGGAGGAGGAGCTGTGTCGATATGCAAATCGTGTTTGACGTTTAGAGATTGATGTTGCCTAATTTACATTACCAAACAGCATATGGGACGGCCGTTACAGAAGAGCGTTGTTGTGAGCTTTATTAAAAGACTGCTAAGGTTGCTAAGCTTTCTTTTACAGGGGACATTCAAGTAGGGACTTCACGGGTCAAATCTCTCGGTGTTCTTTTTTTTTATTTATTTATTAAAACATGTTTCCCCTTTCGTTTTAGGTATTCAAAGAATGAGTCAGTGGAACATTTTACATTTAAATTTAAATGTGGCTAAGCAGATGTGGCTGTTTAAACACTTCAACGTCTAAAACCACTTGTTTTGAAAAATGGGGTACAGGGGTGTTATATTGCAAACCAAATCGCCCGTAATGTATTTTTGGTAGGGAATCTATAAGCGGTCTATATTGTTTAAATTACAGACTATATGTTATGGTAACGTACAAAATTAACAGTACATTATGTAGGATAGCATAATACCACATAAATAAATATTTGGAATAAACTAAACTTTAATTTTTAATGTTTCTAATTATAAGTGGCTATTTAAACCCTTCAAATTTTAAAACCACTTCTTTTGAAAAATGGGGTACTTGCGTGTTATACTGCGAACCGAAACACGGCGCTATTTATATTGGTAGCAGATCTATTAGCAGTTGATATTATCTAAATTATTTTATATGGTCATGTATTGTTCGGACATTTTTAGAAAGTGGAATATCACATCAATAAATATTTCATAAAATTGTAGTTCAGAACTATATACTGAAAAAAAAAAAATCACAGGCAGATTAATAAATCTATACATAAACAAGCAGACAGGTGACAGACAGGAAATAGTCAGACAGACGGATGTACATAAAGACAGATATAATGTATTGGGTTGTCCGGAAAGTTCGTGCCGGTTGGAAAAATCAGTTTGTACCGGAAAGTTTTATAATTTAATTACTACACATTAAATCCGATATCTTATCTATAATAATTAACGGGCAAAATTTTCCGGTACGAATTGATTTTTCCAAACGACTCGAACTTTCCGGATATCCTAATACAAAATGCCTGTAAATACCAAATGCATTTTTGAGGTTACAATTAGATGAACTTCGGGTATTATGGGATACATTGGGTAATATGGAATACAAAGGTTTCTGTTTGGTAAAGTTCTGCCACCAAATGAAAATATCATAATCTACTTAAGAACGTTTCCAGAATGCGCAGTTCGTCGGTCGGCGTCAGGGTGCGTTGTGTGAATAAATATTTGTTTTCCGTCTTTGAAAAGTTTCAGGAGATAATTTTCCAGTATTTTTTATTCATTATTAGAAATAATATTTTTATATTAAAACTAAGCATAATGTACACCGAAATAGTAACAGTTTATGATTTATCACGAGTATTTTTTTCCCAAACCGGCACTGTGTGGTTACATTGAATACCAATATCTCATAATACTCCATGGATATGGTGGCGTAAAAGTGATCCTTATACTTGTGATTTGTGCAAATCTGAAGTATGAACTGGAGTAAATTGGCTGACTATCTAGACCCTGTATTTTGATCATCCTCTCTTGATACATTTACCATTACATCTTTACCATTCTACCATCATACATTCTACCATCTACACCATAACATACCATAGCATCTGCGTTTTGTCAAATTTTGTTCGTTTTCTTCATTTTTAACACCCCATTCCATATTTCCCGACTATCTCACAATACCCTCGAAATACTTTTCTTCTTATTATTTTTTATTTGCAAGTGAAATTTCGTAAAATAATTTTTGTTTATAAAAAATATTCGCAGATAGTTGAAGTTTGTTATTGTATTCGGTTTTCGGGTTTTAAAGAATATCGGTATGTTGTATTTCCCCAAATGTAAATCGTATTCCATAATACCCGAAGTTCCTCTATAAATTGTATTTGCCACTTTCATTTTGAAAATATAAGTACTTCAATTTGTACTTTCATAAATACAATTTTAGTATCACCATTATTCTTTTCTTTCATTTTTCTAACCAATATTTTTCTTAAACTCTCTTGACTTCCGTATTTTAAGAAACTTTATCCTTCGCGTCTGTTTTGGAGAGAAGGCTCTCAGGAAAACTATCTTTTCCCGTAAACCGCGCAGCTAATTTGGGTCGAATTCAAGACAAATAAATCAGGAGAACGGGATGGAGAGATCAAGCGCCATCCATCAGACCAAATCCAGTTCGTCTCGTAAACGTAGTTTAAGAGAATAAAATAAAATTAGGTCTGTCCATCAAAGAATTCCAGGCCGGAGGCGGTGGGGTAGTTGATCTTCGCTTTTCCCAGATGCCAGACTTCTATCGGTCAAATAAGGATTTGGTATAAAAAAGTGAACTTAAACTTGAAATTGGAGACAGGTTCGTTAAGTATGTTTCCCTACTTCTGAGGATTACGGCGAAAATACTTTGAAGATACTTTGAAATCAATTCTTGAGGGAAAAAATAAATAAAATATGATTTCATCTTTGAGGAAAAATGTGATTATTATTTTTTATTTTATTTTATTTATTTATTTTTCGGAGATAAGTGTCAACATTGAAATATTTTGTTTGTTTTAAAATAAATGAATAATGATATTATTTCCCATAATATTAAAAGTTCAGCTCCCGTGCATTGCTAACACGTAATTCTTATAGGAAAATTATTTCAACTAACTTATTTTATTTATTTTAATGCTCTTAATAATTTATTCTTAAAAATTACAAGAAAGTATTTTTTTAATTTAATTTATTTATTTATTTATTTATTTTTGAAAAGATAGTTATTTGAAAATAGTATGAATATATTTAAGGGAATCTAAAAATAATAACTAAAATATCGCAGATTTCTGTTGGTCAGAAGTTTAAAAAAAAACTGAACTTGAAATATGAAAAAAGGCTTATTAAGTATGTTTCCCTACTTCTGAGGATTGCGAAAAAAATACTTTGAAGATACTTGGAAATCAATAGAGGGAAGAATAAATAAAAGATGAAGTCATCTTTGAGGATATGAGATTATTTCTTATTTTAGGAGTAAGTGTAAATATTAAAACACGATAATTGCGAATTCGTTAAAATGTGAACTGTTCGTGAGTTACATGCAATATGAAAAGTGTATTTAAAATTTGAAAATAAAGATGGGTTTGTTAAGCATCCATTGCAGTAAAACAATATTAGGTAATATTGATTGTATTGGCTTTCGCAATCTTGACAATCTTGGAAATGAAATATTATCCCAAAATTCAGACGTTCACATTTTGATAATATTTCACTAATATTGTAACAAAATATTTCTCAATTTCATTACCTATATTTCCAATGTAAAGCCATTATTTCTGCAATAATGGTGTTTCATTGCAAATATTTCCTTAACTAGTATTGGTATTTTGTTGGAAGTATTTTCGATGAATCATATTGGCGCAATATTGGATCATAGAATAAGCCATTCGGTTTTACTATTAGGAAAAATCGTCAAGACATTAAAATTTCAACTGTTCTTGAATTACAAATTCCTAATTTTTCAGAGAAAAATATTTTTATATAGTACATATTTTTTGCCAAAAATAAAAAATGTTTTTTAGACATTCTAAGAGAAACAGAAAAAGGTAATTTCAAAATAATGGGGTTTCCATTTGGTAAATCTAGAGAAATTTGGCTAAAGTATTGCAAATTTCTATCGGTCAAAAGGTTTTAGTATAAAAACGAAATTGAAATTGGAAACAGATTCGTTAGGTATGCTTCTTTACTTTTCAGGATTACCAAAGAAATATTTGAAAGGAATTAAAACTAATTTTTCTGAAAAAAAAAAAAAAAAAAAAAAAAAAAGAAGATAAATTTGTATGTGAGGGACATGCAGATTTTTTTTATATCAATGCTATCAATACATATTGAAACACGGTTTATATATTCAAAAGCATAATAACAACGATTTAAATTAAAGATAAAAAAAAATCCATCATCAGCTATAAGGTAAGATGTGATGCTGGGAAAAAAAGTTCAGAGTAATTAAGTATAATCATTTTAGTTACTTTCACACGTTGTACATTTATTTGTTATAAAGAATCTTTTTATGCATTTGAAGAAAAAAAAAAGTCATAACATATTTTTTATTTGAATGACACGCAAAAATATGGCTGAATTGCTATTGGCACATTTTACAAACATTTGTACTATTATGTATTTTTATTCTAAAATACAAGAGCGAGAACTTTTTAATTATGAAAATCTAATACTTTTTTCACTCAAATTCTTTCAAAAAATAAAGAATAATGTGTATGAAAAATTTTGTCTTTCATATTCAGTTTTAAAAAGAAAATACATGTAAGAAGTTGATCGATCATCTTCCACTTTTTAAGACAAAATCAAAACACCATTATCAAAGTAAATAAGTAAAGCAAAATCAAAAAACCGATAAAATTTTCGTTGGCGACCTCTTGCGTGAGGGATGCAGAAAAAGAAGCGAAAAGTCTTTTCATATTTCTAAGTGATCCCCCAAGTGGGCGGGGCAAAAATCTCACAAAAGACATCCCTTACGTCATTTATGATGGTCACGAAATTTATACATAATTGATAGATTGGTATCGACGGACAAGCTTCTAAATAAATCCAGATATATCTGAACATAAGTTAACATGTTTTAAAATAGAAAAAATGTACATTTTGATGAATTGAAACCCTGACAAATCGATTCTAAAGATTTATTTGCCTTTCTAGTCGTTTTTTTTTTAATTATCATTTATTAAAAACAAACCAGGGATGAGATTTCTCCGCTTTTTTGCATACCAGTATAATCTTAGAGAAAACGTTGTTCTCTTAAATCGCAGAGTGTTCCGATTAAATAAAAAAACATTTTTTGTAAGATTATACTGGTATGGGAAAAAGCGGAGAAATCTCATCCCTGAAACAAACCCCTTGGATATCATTCATTTTTATTTTACTTACCCATCATACGTAGTATAGGATAAGTCTTGTAATCGTTTTGAAAATCGAATTTTTTTTTTTTTTTTTGACGGATTTACACGTTTCAGACACTGGAGATTCCGAAAAACATATTTTTAGAAAAAAAAAAATTGCCGTCCGTCTGTGTGTCTGTGTGTCTGTAAACGCTTTATCTCCCGAAAAAATTGAGATAGAGACTTGCAATTTGGTATGTACTTAGTATGTAATAATGGGAAGAAGCCTACTTCATTTCAATAACCTCGATTAACCGGAACTATTTTTTTCGGACTCTCGAAATATTCGTTCTGATAAAAGGTATATAAAAATTTTCGAAATTGGTTATTTTAAGAAATGAATATAAAAGACAATAAAAAAGCATAAATTTTGCATAAAGCATGAAGTTGATCGGATAATTAGTTGCCGAGATATTTGTAATCCTATTCTCCACACTCTTCGATTTTTCATGACCCTGTATTTCATCCAAATTTCACTTCAAAGATATTTTTTAATTGGAAATTTTACGCTTAATCAGATGCAATAAACCGCTAGTTAATAGAATTATTATTTTTGGAGTTATAAGAATGTTTCTTTCAAGCAATTCAGTAATCGAGCCTTTAAAGTTTGTAACGTCATCAAGCCTCGATTTTATTTGAATTGCAATGCATTTTATAAGTAGTTTACACATTTTTTATTTTAATATTTTACATTATGCATATCCATGATGGGTAAGTATTACGGTGGCCCCCAACGACTAGTTTTTATTGCAAACATTTTTTTTCCTGTAGGTTTGAATGAAAAAAGCTCTTTTTTACGAACTTTAATTATCATATTATATACAGTCAATGCATATTTATCATATAATTATGATAGATTGGTATGGACGGTCAAACATTTAAATAAAACCAAATATATCACATAATAAGTATATAGCTTTTAAAATAAAAAACTTTATGCTTTGATTGAATTAAAACCTTAGCGATTCAATTCTAAAGATCTGTTTGTCATTTCCAGTAGTTTCCAATAATTATTATCGTTTTTAAAAAACGAATCTTTTCGATATAATTCATTTTTATTGCAAACAAGTACATGCATTCTTTTTTCCCAGTAGCTTAGAATTAAACAAATATTTTTTTGATAAAATTGACTTTAATCGATTGTTTCATATCTTCACATTTTTGTGGCGATCTTGTATTGTTATCCTCTTTAGACCCATGCACAGGTCTGTTTATATTGACTGGAACTCGAAAGTCCACCCGAAACCAGACCCGAACTCGACGCAATTACACTCCATAGTTTAATGCAATTATGAAAATGATATTTTTGTAATTATACTTCTAATATTAGCCTTATTTTTTATATTGAAAGTAAACGTATATATATATATATTTTTTTTTTTTTTTTTTATTCAAATATAAAAGAGTATGTATACGTTACAAGAGATATGACTTTTTCATCCTAAATAATATTTCGACATTCCTTTGTAAAAACAGATTACCAAATCCAACACAGGACAGAAGCGTCCCCTGTTGAGTAAAATGCACCCATACTTAATCATTACGAATATATGTCAAAGACTAACTGAATACGAAGTTTGATGATATCCCATCCAATATATGCTGAAACATAACTATCATGTAAATAGTGAAAAACAAAGCACACCAGCACTACCCGTTGGCTATATATACTAAAACATAATCAATACCTTTTTATGTAAAGGTATAACTGAACATGAAGTTTGATAACATTTTAGCCCTTGGAGGCCGAGATATGGCTATCTCGGAAGTCAAGAAAAACACAGCATAGAAGCTCAATTTCTGGGCGATATGCACCCAATCCTTAATCAACATCAATTTATGTCAATGTCTAACTGAATATGAAGTTTGAATAAACCCCGTGCATTAGTTCTTAAGGCAGAGCGGTCTCAAAATGAGTATCACTCACAGACTAACAGACAGACATTTTCCAAAAATAGTCAAATCGCGTTCAAGACATCCCAAAATGTTTAAATCCATCAAAAAACGCAAGTCGAAAACGTTCACGATATTTTATATACTTTTTTTTTAAATTTATTTACATACTTTTTTATTTATTTATTTTTTAAATGTATAATACAAAAAAAGTAAAAAAGTATGAAAATCGAACCATCCGCTCAAGGGTTAAGGGTGGATATACATAGAGAGAAAAAAAAGATACAAACGAATTGTATAACTTCCTTGGTTGAATGTCGGTTAAAAAGTTGTTTAAACGAACTTTAATTAGCATTTATTTTATTATCGCAAGTCGTTGCATATTTAACATTATTGACTAGTATCTATGGGACAGACTTTTAAATAAATCCAAATATACGAACGAGTACATATGTTTATATTTTTCTAAAATGGAAAACATACACGTTTTGATTAAATGAATACCTTAGTGAATCGATTCTAAAGGCATAGTTGTTGTTTTCTGTCCTTTTATTTAAAAATAATTATCGTTTATAAACAACAAATGTCTTAGATATCATTCATTTTTATGTTATTAATCTAGTTATTCATTTGGACATTTTGCAATACAATAGGCTGCATTCATTAAACTAATATATTTCGAATGATTAAAATCTCTGAGGTATTCTAAATATATATTGCATACCAATTTAAGAAATGGATGAGCAGCTTCTATTGTTATGTATATTTATAAGCAAATATGTGTATTGACAACACAAAAAAAGATTTTTTTTACATTGATTTTCTACTCTCATATAACTTTTTATTGCGTTTTGTTATTTATACATGAAATATTTTCTATGAAGCCTTTGTTCCCATAAAGTTTTAATTCTAAAACAGTTGTTTTTGCAAGCTTTAGCATAGTTAATTTCTTTTATGTTATAGTGAATTATTTTTATCAAACTCAATTAAAAAGTACTAGATAAAAACGATTAGAAAGGAGTTTTTAAACTCTTTTTATTGCAAAAAATTTAATTAAAATAAGCATCACTAATTTTATTTGCATATAAGTAGGTTTGAATTAAAAAAGCTGTTTTTTATGAACTTTAATTATCATATTATTGTCTACAGTCGATGCATATTTATCATTAGATTTTTTTTTTTTTTAAGATTCTTTCAATAGATTTTTTTTTAATGGTATAATACTAAAAATATGTTTTGAATACGGTTTCTTATTTAATACATTATTAAATTTATATATAAGAAAATTCTCTTTATACATGAATATCATTCATTATTTTTTTCTGTAGTATTTCTGCTTACTTAAATACTATAGGACTGCTTCTATATCCTCTTTTGTTATGTAGAAAGATTTGTATTTTTTTGTTCTTGTTCTTGTTTGGTGTAACAGAAACATGTACAATATTCTAATGGGGGGGGGATGTAAATTTATATGCAAAAAATACTTTTTTAATGCTAAACTAATGTTCTATCGAATAGTTTAATTTCCTTTAATAAATACTTTTTTAAATTGAAATGGAACTGAAATAAAATATTAATAATAATAAACGAGGGTGGTTCAAAAATAAAGTAGAATATTTTAATAGATTATTATTGAGATATCTATTCTCAAGATTATATACCGATGCTATTTTCTAGATAGCTTTCTTTAACATCTACACATTTTCTACAACATATTCAGATTATTTTTTATTCTTGTTATTAAAAAGAACCAGAACGTGTATGAATCATATTGCACAAAATTTCTTTGACTTCTTTATCTAATGAAAATCTTGCTCCTCCTAACGCTTCTTTAAGGGGATTCAAAATAAATGATAGTCAGACGATTATAAATTTGGACTATAAGGAAGGTTATCGAGTGATTTACGTGGAATTTACTGTGGCAAATCCTAAATCTTTCAGCTGCTTTTCGAAAGCAACTGAAATTCAGCTTAATGCATCGCCGATATCTTATCAAATATATTAACGCTCAAACATACTATCGGTAAAAACATATCGCTCTGCTTCATCAAATATTTAATATTTTTATATTCTATTTGCATTATAATGTTCTTCTGTACTTTGTCAAGTTTCCTGAAAGCGGTGTTATATTTGATTGAAAACCCTGCATACTATAAACAAAACAAGTGAGTAAGTGTGACCGAAGATCGCACAAAGGATTTATTTTAATATTCCTTTCAAAACACTTTATCCTTTAATTAATAAATCCAAATCATTAATTTATAATTATTAAATCGTTACCTTTTATCAATACACTTTATCAATAAGAATATAGATGTCAGCAGTTTAATAAATTAAAAGTGCACTAGTCATCAACGAGAATTAATGATCTAAAGAGGAAACTTAACATTTAAAAATAAGAGCTGTTTAAAAAATTAAAATTAAAATAAAATTATTTAAATAAAATTCAAAAATCCAAAAATTTTAAATTTAAAATTTTTAAAAAATTAGCAAAGGTTTAAGTAAAATTTAAAATTTCTAAAACAAAAATAAATGTTTAAACGAATTTTAAAATGCAGAAATGTTTCAAGAATTTAGTGAATATTCAAGCAAAATTTAAAATTTTGAATTTTCTCAAAACAAAACATTGTTTAAACGAAATTTAGAATTACAAAAGTTCAAGTTAAAACAAATAAATTTCGCAATTTCTCAAAAAAAAAGAATTTTTTTAATTAAAAAAATTATTGATAAAATATTTTTCAACAACTTTTGGCCTTAAAATGACAAAAAAATTACAAAAATTCTGTAAAATTGAATCTTTTAGATAAGGCATTATATTCCTTTAAAAAAAAATCTCAATCTCCGACGCCGAGCATCGAACCAGAAATCTTTAGAATTTCAGGTAAATGCGCCACCACTTAGTTACTTAGCCTACGCGAAAAAGAATCTCTGTGTTAAAGAATCTCTGTGTGTGAATGTTCTGTTTTAAAATATAAACCAACCTTCATTTCCTGCAAAACCAACACAATTCCAAAGTTCTTTTAAAAAGTCTTTTGGATTTTTAATATTTATAAAATAAGTAACTAATAACCGACATACATATCTAAAGATTTAAGAAATATTCACACAAAAAAAAAAATCTTAAACTATCTAGCATTTGTGTAGCAAAGTTTTCAATGATTCCGGATTTTTTTTAAATCTTGGACTTGTGTGGATTTTTAAATGGTTGGTTCAATTATGTATGATAAATAGGTATTCTTATAAAATCAACTGCATATTATTGTGTATCAAAATCTTAATAGTTTCAAACATATAATCACAAAATAATGCCCTGTTTTTAATAAATGCATGTAAATGGTGCATCAATATTAAATCCCACAAATCACTCATGCATTTAGTTATAAATTTACACACAAATCCCTCTTGTGAAATTTCAGTAGCTGTATGAACAGTTATGTCAGACCTTGATGCCGCGGCTGAGTCCATTACTCTGGACCTAATGACCTCACAGGCGACAAGAGTGGAGGGAAATATACACTTCTACACCTGTTATGTACCCAGGATGAAATGTGGTCGCATATTCTGGGATTATGCTACATAGTACATAGAGTAATCTATTTATTTTAAGCGCAAAAGTATCACCATATGGTCATCCTGGTTTACCAGAAGTTCATAAGGATATTGTAGGCTTTCAACATTATTATTATTACGAAGCTAATCATGTAGCTGCTTCTAAAAATACCTTGCGTAAGTATGATCGCAACTTAGTGTAAATTTCAAAACTATTCGCCGACTTTTCACAGTAACCTAAATTATTCTGCTTAATAAGAACTCGCATTCTTAGTACTTTAATTAATTCATTTTTGACGGTGTAGACTGAGTAATCGATAACAGCAACATTTTAGAATGAATATAAAACTAATACAAGTCCGATAAACAGATACCATTATGCTAAGTTTGCTCATATTTAACGTATTTTGTTTTTTACAAAGTGAAAAATGTATATCTACATTAATAAAATATTCCCTTGTCTGTCTAGGAGTGTCTGTGCTTGTTGTCGATGACTAGGGAAATCTATCACACGTAGAGGTGAGCAAATTTGGATACGGATAGAGAAAGAAAAGTCCAAATGCACCAAGATACTCACATTTTTCATTTTTTTTATAATTAGCGTATATATTAATTAAAAAACCTCATCGAAGGCTAATAAAGCAGATTCCATTGTCCCGGCGATCGCTTCTACGGATGTCCGAGGCAACCGAGGTTTTTGAAGTACAGACGTAGTAAATGTTCGGCTTTTTCTGGATTTTAAAGTAACAATTGTCTGGTTCCCTATGCAGTTACAAAGAAAAAAAAGAAAGAAAGACAATACATACGTCTTCACGGTAACATTTAGGTACTGATGATACTTTTCATTTAAAAAATATTAATATCTACTATTTAAAAAATTATTTTTTTCTGAAATTCGTTTTCACATTTTCCGTTTTTTCTGCAGTTTTAAATTACCATTCCCGTGGTCCGGATGGAAATGCAAAAAAAGGAAAAACCTTTCCTCTTTTTAACGGTATCTGTCATTAAAAAATATGTAAATATAGACTATTTAAAAAATATATATATCTGGAAAACATTGACGTTGCCCGGATGAAAATACAAAACCAACAACAAACAAAAAACGAAGAAAACCCACGAATAGACGGTACTTTAAGGTGGGCCCGGGCAACGCCACGCGGGTTTGCTAGTATGAATTAAAGGCAAAAAGACAAATACGTGATATATACAATACCTTTAAAGTTATAGTTTTTATACGAAATCATTGAACTTTTATATAAAACCATTGAATAAAGACATTTTAAATCAATGAACAACTTGTAATATTTTAAAAACGACATTTAAAGGACTTTAATTTGGTAAATACAACAAGGACAAATGGAAATTCAAGCCAAATTTTAGTGAGAAAATGAAATATCATTTTTAAGGGTTTAATATAAAATAAATAAATAAATAAATAAATAAATAAAAATAACTATAATACATACATACTTAACAAGTCTTTCTAAAATTTGAATCTTAAATTTTATAAGTAATTACGCATAATTTTATTGTTATTATTATTATTATTTGTGTCACATTATTATTGTTGTAGCATTTCTTCCCGTTTTATAAACATGCACTCAAAAACAATTACGTAAATCATTTTATTATTTTTTAATCATTATAATTCAATGTATTTTTTAAATAGCAAAAGCGAATTTTTAAACAATTACTCTCAGTATTTCGCAACACATTTCTATTATACATATCCAATATGAAAATCTCATTCAGATTCTATCAAATCATTACAAAATGAACCGTATTAATATAATATAAAACATATTTTTGTATGAATAATGAAGCATACATACATAGGAAGCCTGTATGTTGAACACACGCCTCATTTTACACTAAAACAGATTCATTTTGTGAGCAAATGGTCTCGTAGGTGACAATTAGGATAATGGTCATTTCAATGGACGTGCTATTTCTCCTGATGAATACCACAAAATGAATACCCGAAGGAATTCACGGGTCTTTATGGCGTAATTTGTTACTTGTATGAAAAGATATAACTGCAAGGAGTGCTGCTATTCAGTGACATTTAATGCATATGCTGTATTATCGGTGTTTGATAAAACTTGAGAGGCGTCGTTAAGATTTAACTGCTTTCTTCTCATATGAGTAGAATAAATAAGACGCATTAGTCAACGACTTGCATATATATTCAAGAATAAAGGTACAACATGCATTATATTAACATTCACCTTTTGATTACTAGCTAGGACTGGTGACTATTTTTATATTAACTCGTATCACAATTTACAAATAAATTTATTTGTGGTAGATTTCTCTTGAATAATTCTGGTGTATTTCTATGGCAGAAATTAGTTTTCCAGAAGTGATGCGACTAGAATAAAGAAATAGTCTGGGACGACATATGTCCCAAACCCGTAATCAAAGTGTTAATACCATGCACTGCAAAAACAACAGCAATTTATTCCCAGTAAAAATTCTGTATTATTACGGATTTTTTTTTTTTTTTTCTGCGATGAAATAATTCCGTGGATGTGTCAGAAATTAGCGAATATGAATGTAAGAAATAATCTTGACAGATAATCTATGCTAAAAGTGTTGTTAATTTGTTGTTCTCGCTAAGGCTTTGGAAATTTTTATACTTTTACACTCTAAAAAGAATTTTCGTATTTTGCCAGCATAATTTCATATTTTTACGGAATTTTTTTCTCCGATGAAACAATTTCGTGAATGTGTCAGAAATTATCGAATATTGGTATAAGAATATCCTTGACAGATAATTTTGCTAAAAGTCTAGTAATTTGTCGTTCTCGCTAAGGTTTTGGGATTTTTTTTATACTTTTACACTCTAAAATGAATTTTCGTATTTTACCAGCAAAATTTCATATTTTTACGGAAATTTTTTCTCCGATGAAATAATTTCGTGAATGTGTCAGAAATTATCGAATATTGGTGTAAGAATATCCTTGACAGGTAATCTTGCTAAAAGTCCAGTTAATTTGTCGTTATCGCTAAGGCTTTGGGATTTTTTTTATATTTCTACACTCTAAAAAAAAAATTCGTATTTTGCAAAATTCCATATTTTTACGGAAATATTTTCTCCGATGAAGTAATTTCGTGGATGTGTCAGAAATTAGCGAATGTAAGAATATAGATAATAGTGCTAGTAATCTTGATAGATAATAGTGCTAAAAGTCTAATTACTTTGTTGTTATCTGTAAGGCTTCGGAATTTTTTATATTTTTACACTCTAAAAAGAATTTCCTTATTTTACCAGTACAATTTCCATATTTTTACGGATTATTCTCTTATTCAGTGTAATAATAAAAATATATCCCCTTCACCCCCACCCCACCAGTTGCCAAGAGGTTCTGCTCTCAAAGCTGGTAGATGGGAGGTGCTAGGTCCAAACCCAATCGCGTCCTTTGGCCTAATCGTTCGGAGTTTTCGTGGTTTTCTTCGAACCTTGGATTTTTTTGCGTAAATACGGATTAGGTTCCCTTAGAAAGACACCTACGAAGGGCACCTCCCCCCCCCCCCCTCAGACCTACATCCCTAGTACAGACAATCGGCCGTCATAATTACACACCAACCACCCATTCACCCTCTGCTTTAGAGAAGATAAAAAATTATCTTTATCTGTCAAGGATAGTCTCAAATCTATGCTTTTTGACATATTCACGAAAATACTTTCATCGGAATAAAAAATCCAAAAAATATGGAAATTCTACTGCCAATCAACGTTCATTTTATTTTATTTTATTTTTTACAGTACATAACAATTATTTAAACTTAATTCTCTCATGCATGATATGTTTTTAAATGGATGAAAATCATATTTTGGCAGTTAAAATATATTTAAAATAAATTATTACGAAAACAAATAGTGTTGAACGTTTCTTACAAAATTGTAAAAAAGAACTTTCTTACAAGATTAACAAGCAATAAAAATTATTGTTAATAGATGTTATATTTTTTTTATTAATTTAAGCATCGGATGCTTTAGTCCAAAGTTGAAAATAAATGAATAAATAAATAAAAGTTTAGTCATGTTCTTGTATAGATCAAAGAACAAAAATTATTTGAGAAAATCTTCTCTGACGCAAAACAGAAACAAATTAGTCAACGAGCGATTTTCAAACTGAAATTTTCAAACGATAATGGTTCTGCCATCTACTGTTGCATTTTAAAAGCATTATTGCACTTCGTTTAAAACTTTTATGTAATAAAGCAGTAAAAGTAAATTATGTATAGTTCTCTGAGGGTTATTTTTCAATGTAACATCATATGAGGTTATCATTCATGGGAGGATTAAGGGAACAATTATTAATCTAACGGAAAGAGGAAAATCATTGAATTTAAAGTTAATGTAGTTGAGAATGATATTAAAATAAAAAAATTCAAATAATTGAGATTTAGGGAAAGACAGAAAATAGTTTCTAAAAAGAAAATAATATTAATTGACATTGATTTATTTTAATTTATTCCAATTTATTTAGTGATAAGTATATAAAATTGAAAGAAGTTAGGAAAAACTTTTCTAAAACATTTTATTCTCAAAATCATTTTTTTTAAAGATAAAGTATTTCTAAAAAAAAAAAAAAAAAAAAAAAAAAAAAATGCAGCTTATTAAAGGGAAATAAAGAAAAAGAGAAATTTTATAAAGATTATCTGAGGAATATTCTTAAATAAAATTTTTTGTAGAAATCCCATTGATAGGATTTACTGAAAATAGAGAGAAAGAGGTAGATGTTAAATTGTTGTAGCTTTACCGATAAAATATGTTTAGACTATTTCTAAGAGGCATGTAATAATATCAGTCATTAATGAATATGGACTTTGACGTCAAGTTTAAATTGCTATTTTTGGCTATGATATAAATAAGTTGCATTTACCCCAATACATTTCCAAAAAACAATGTAAAATACAATGCGTTACGATTTTATTTTTCCATACAACAATTATATAAATTTAAGCGAAATGTGATTAAATCATTGCAAAGTGGAAGTAATTGAGTATGTTTTAGAAAATGAAAAATATAAATAATTATTATTTTCAAAAATTCAAAAAAGGACAAGAAACATATTTTTTCAAAGGGGAATAAAAATGTATCGTAATTGCTTTCGAGGAAAGAAAATGATTTATTTAAGAATAATTAAAAAAAATGATAGAAGACTAAAGAACTTGAAAGATTTTCAAATCAATTTGCCCATACGAATTAATAGTTTAAATAAAGCAAAGACAAATTACTTATTAAAAAGTTCAAAATTGTGCTAATAGTAAATTGCGAAGTAGAAAAAAAGGACAAAACCAGCAATTAAAGTGTATCGTATTTCTAAAATTTTCCAAACGAAATTTCACAATACATGCGGAGTATATATATTACATAAAAAAAGAAAAGAAAAATCATAACTATTTTCTTATGTTATAAACTTAAATTCTAAAAATGCATCATATATTCATGCAAATCAATTTCCATTTTCATTAAAAAAAAATACAGTTTCAGAGTAAAAACATTATACATGATTTTTTTTTCTTTTATGGAAATCTTTTGATTAGATGCTGGTAATTAATTAATTTAAAGCTCCCCTACAATTTTTTTTCTGTACCTTAATCTACACCGGATCAGAAAGAAAGGAAATTGGATATATACCATTCCCAAAAAATTCGAAGATACATAAGGTGTTTCGTGAAAAGTATGAATCATACCTTCCACTCTGAGTGAACAAATAAGTCTGAAATATCCACCCCAAACTCGAGGATAAATTGGCAAGCTGCAAAAGTATGTTTGCAGACAGTGAGGGTCGGAAGGTTAATTAATACCAAGTTAATGGGCTTAAACATCAGAAGCCATATTGATGCTTGATATTTGCTGAAATGCTATAGGGTCTGGTTGAGAGTATAAGGATATTTACCCTTGTGCTTGCCTTCTCGATTAGCCAATGGGATATTCAGGCTAATGTGCTGATAAACGAGTTCAAACCATGGGGCTCTTTGTCATTTCCAATTTTCATTAGGGGACACTAATGAAATGATAAAGACTAAGTTGTTCCCATTTAAGATTAAAATAATTCATTTTATAAAAATAGGGAGCGAGTCTGATATAAATTGTAATCAGAAGAAAGTGAAATTATGTATCTAATATTAAAGGAGCACTTTTTAGTAGACTTGTATTTTGGGTTGAGAAGTACTCACGATGTTATAAATAATGCCTCAAGTTTATATTATTTCCATCAAGTAACGTACGTAAAAGTACTTTGAAAGAAAAAAAAAGAATTAACAATAATGTTTGACTTCTCGGTTAACATAGAATATTTATGCGAATACGCTCACAAACATGTTCAAACTCTGAGACTCTTGGCATTTCCAATTTGTATTAGGGCACACTAATGGAAAGCTAAAGACTAATTTGTTCATATTTAAGATATAAAATAGTTCATTTTATGAGACTATGATGCGAGTCTGATATTAATTATAAGTAGAAGAAAGTTAAGTTAAAGATCTAGTATTTTAAAAACACTTTTCAGTAGACTTGTATTTTGGGTTGAGAAGTACTCACGATGTTATAAATAATGCCTCCAGTTTATATTATTTCCATCAAGTAATGTGCGTGAAAGTACTTTAAAGAAAAAAAAGAAAAAAAAAGAATTAACAATAATGTTTGACTTCTCGGTTATGATAGAATATTTATGCGAATACGCTCACAAACATGTTCAAACGCTGAGACTCTTGGCATTTCCAATTTGTATTAGGGCACACTAATGGAAAGATAAAGACTAATTTGTTCATATTTAAGATATAAAATAGTTCATTTTATGAGATTATGATGCGAGTCTGATATTAATTATAAGTAGAAGAAAGTTAAGTTAAAGATCTAGTATTTTAAAAACACTTTTCAGTAGACTTGTATTTTGGGTTGAGAAGTACTCACGATGTTATAAATAATGCCTCCAGTTTATATTATTTCCATCAAGTAATGTGCGTGAAAGTACTTTAAAGAAAAAAAAGAAAAAATAAAGAATTAACAATAATGTTTGACTTCTCGGTTATGATAGAATATTTATGCGAATACGCTCACAAACATGTTCAAACGCTGAGACTCTTGGCATTTCCAATTTGTATTAGGGCACACTAATGGAAAGATAAAGACTAATTTGTTCATATTTAAGATATAAAATAGTTCATTTTATGAAACTATGATGCGAGTCTGATATTAATTATAAGTAGAAGAAAGTTAAGTTAAAGATCTAGTATTTTAAAAACACTTTTCAGTAGATTTTTATTTTGGGTTGAAAAGTATATCACGATGTTATAAATAATGCCTCAAGTTTATATTATTTCCATCAAGTAATGTGCGTGAAAGTACTTTAAAGAAAAGAAAGAAAAAAAAAAGAATTAACAATAATGTTTGACTTCTCGGTTATGATAGAATATTTATGCGAATACGCTCACAAACATGTTCAAACCCTTGGACTCTCGGCATTTCCAATTTGTATTAGGGCACACTAATGAAAAGATAAAGACTAATTTGTTCATATTTCAGATTAAAATAGTTCATTTTATGGAACTACGATGAGAATCTGACATTAATTATTAGCAGATGAAAGTGAAGTTAAAAATCTAGTATTTTAAGAACACTTTTCAGTACACTTGTTACTTTAGGTTGAGAAGTAATCACGATGTTGAAAATTATGCCGCAAGTTTATATTATTTCCATCAAGTAACATACATGAAAGTACTTAAAAAAGGAATTAACAACAATGTTTCACTCCCCCAGTCATCATAGAATGTTTATAGGAAAAAGCTTATAAACATGTTCAAAATCTGGGACTCATGGCATTCCCAATATGGTTTGTGCCCTTTATATACATAAAATCATAAGTTTAATGTTAGTATAATTTACTATGCAAACAAATAGATTTCTAGAAAAAAAAATACCACCAAATACTATTTTATTCAAGCATTGCGGAAAGAAAAGCAACTAAAATCTTCTTTAAATGGTTCTTTTCCTTTGATGCTTATATTTAATTATTTACATTTTCAGCAATAAATAATGCTATTTTGCTTAAACTTCTACTTCAAGAAAGAAAATCTAGCAATCTTAGAATCTTAGGGCACATAAAAAAATCATTTGGCACCGTGTATTTATCTAATATATCTATCTATACTTAAAATAGCTGCCTAAGTTACATCGCCATTGCCTGAGAAGAAACAGCACAGGTTGCTACTGTAAATGGTGTATAAAAACAAGAAAAAAAAACCCGTGCAGACGTCTAATCAGAAACAACTAACAATATCCATCTGAAATAGACAAAACATATGTAGGATTTGAAGCAGGTTATAAATCATATATCTAAAACTACAGGCTTAATGTTAGTTTAATTTACTATAAAAAAAGAAAAATATTTCTTACAAACAATTTTCCCATCAAATACTACTTTATGCATGCATAGTTTACGTACGACGAAAGAAAAATAATTAAACTGTTTTTTAAATGAGTCTTTCCGTTGATGCTTATCCTTAATTATTTACATTTTTAGCTATGAAGAATACGTTATTTCGCGTGATCGCAAACTTTACTACTTCAACAAGCAACATCCAACAATCGTAGGACACATAAAAAATCATTTGGCGCCGTGTATTTATATATCTATCTATCTATGTTTAAAATGGCTGGCTAAGTTAGACATCTTCATTGCCTGGCAAACAGCACTACAGGTTGCTACTGCATATGCAGCATAAAAGCAAGAAGAAATAAAAAAAATAACTGCAAACTGATATCGTGCAGTGTTGCATGTGCCTTGCTTTAAAAGGGGTGCGGGCCCCATTAAGAAAAGGGCCCATTGCACGCGAACTTAACATTTTCGTGAGTTTTAGCTACGCCGACGTTCTAATGCATATGCTAGAATATTTCTCGCTGTAAAACCTCAAGTCGTAGCAAAAATGAAGATAACGCTGGAGAGGTTTTAAAATGGAATGGGGATAGCTAAGCTGTTATAAAAGGCGAACGTTTAAAATGTTGCATATGTAAATGCTGCCTGTTAGAGGAACAGATTGAATTTTTTCCAACCTCTCTTTAAAAAAAAAATATTTTTATTCTCTCATTCAAGTAAACGGTAAAAAAGATATCTACGTAAAGAATCTCAATAGAAAGTAATTTTCTTCCCAGTACTGTTTTATTTTGTATAAAAGAACTATGAACAATGATAAGATTAATATTTCATAACTTTGAAATTTTAGATTGTATGATTGTTTCAGTTGTATCGTGATAACAGCTTATAGCAAAAGTTTTCGTGACGATTTACGTATATTTTAGGAATAAAATCTGTAAAAACGTTAATGAAAATCACTCATTTGAAAACAAAAATGTATGTAAGGACCGTCAAACATCCAGCTGCATTGAATAGAAGTGGCAACCAGTACCATTTCTGTCACTAAAACCAGACGGCCCGCCTCCTTATCAGATCTTGGTGTTTTCCAACACTGTAACCTGTCACTTCAAGTTACGCTCAGGTCGAGCTGTCACGTGAGTTGAAACAGTTCCGACTGTGTTTTGAGACGATCGTCTTATGTTTAATTACAAAAAGAAATAAAAAAAAAATTATATATATAAATATACGTAAGGAAAGGAAAAAGATCTAGATTAGAAAGGTAAAAGGATGCCCCTCTTAAATCACACGCACACTGTCTGTTTACTTGTTGACTCTAATAGAAAATGACAGAAGTGAATTTCTTTTTGTTATTTTTGTTCTTGTTTTTTTTCCTACTTTCAGCTAAATGTTTGCATTTTGTACATTATTTAAGATCGGAAAGATGGAAATTTTATCGATCAGAGGAACTGCGACGATGATTACAAATTAAGGAGAAATTACCATGGTTAGTCTAAAGAAAAGATAACTTAGCTAATATATTGAATATGTTAATACAAAGTATTTATAAAAAGATAGGAAAATCGTTTAAGGTTAAATCACACTCCGTTTTTCTAAGCGGTACTTGTCATGTGATTAAGGTGCTCTTTTCCACGTGGTCATTTGCTCTCTTTGATGTTTCAGCCTTCTTAGCTTGTCTAAAGATCCGTAATGTCTAAAAGGGGCATAGCTGATAGGTTTATCATAGCCTCTTTCTTTTATTGGTGACCACAGAACCTTTGGAAAAGAAAGGCCTGTCGAATGATTTGAAAGGCCAGTTGTCGAGGATTTTTGAAAAAAAGTAGATAAACGCAGACTTAGGCAGCGCTCAGAAGACACTTTATAAAAAAGCCATAAATTATTTCCCTGGGCTCTCTTTTCCAAAGGCTATCAACAAAAGAAAAGGGAGTCTCAACAAAAGAAATGGTGGTGATAAACATGTGAACGATGTACTCCGCGGACCCCTGACTTCTAGACAAGCTTGGAAGGCTTAAAATATCAAACAGAGCAAATGACCACATGAGACGTTCCGACGAGCAAAAGGGTAGTCTGTTCTGTCATTAAGAGGTTATAAGTCACATTGCAGAAAACACTTATTATATGGGAATCTAGGGTCTTTGGGCCGATTTATTTAATCAGTCACTAATACAAGAAGACTCACTCTAAATCGAGTATAGACAATTATTCTGAAATAATTTTGACAACAATGAAGATATTTTAAACAGAATAACAACGCTTTGCGTGAAATGTAATAAAATCATATGAAGGACTGTAATGACACTGTAATTTAGTGAGTGATACTGTACGCACTGTCATCAACATTCTCAATTATGGGCCATCCAGATTAGTGTTCTTTTTACGCAATTTAGAGCTATTTCCAATACTTCTCGTAATGTCACCATATTTCATAGAAATCAAAGTAAGTCTGTTAAAATATCTCTACATTATCTTCATTTTGGTAATGATGTAAACGCCAGGTTCATCTTAGACACCTTGTACCATCGACAGAATAAGAGAATTGTGACGCTGGTTTTCTATATAAAAGATGTTTGTCTTGGGGTGCATTATCATCCCTTAAAATGGTAACTCTTTTTCCTGGTAATCCCTGTATAAATGTGTGGAGATTATTTTAACTATTTTTTTTTTTATCACAGACTTTTTAAAAATTAATAATAATATTTTGGATAGTTATGAAAAAAATATATTTAAGAAGCAATGGAAAACAATGGGAAATATCAGGATTGACAGTATGAGCATCTATACTTATTAAATCACAGACGCTATCTTTTATCTTTTATTTATTTTATTTTTTACATTTATACAGAATCATAGAAGTTAATTGGTTCCATTTTTTTTTCTAGTTTAAAATAAACGTTTTCCTTCAAAGTGCTATTTGAAACTCAAAAAATTAAAAGTGAACGAATCACAACAATGTATAGACAATAAAGAAAATAAGAATTTTATGCAATAAAAGAAAACTAATATAAAGAATAGGCTTATAATAAACAAACCGACAAAATAATGTTCGTGAAAATATCTCTGAATAACAAACTTATGTTTAATTGACAATATCATTATGTTTAATTACAAAAGGAAAATGAAACATGCATGAAGAAAGGGAGAAATTGAACTGAAATAGAAGGGTGAATGTATACCCATCATAAATCACAGAAGCTTTCACTTAATTTCTTGACATTAATAGACAATGGCAGAAGCTGGCTTTTTCACTGATTTATGATAAATGTTTGCATTCAGTGTATTATTTGAATCTCGAAGAATGAAATGTTTATTCATGAAAAGAAAGGCAATAGTGGATGTAATGTAAAAGGGAAAATTAGTTTCATGAAAAAATAGATAATGTATGTATAGGATATGTTTTCAATAAATATATGAATAAACGACGTGATTTAAAAACACTCGTTACTAAATACTAAAAAACGTCCAGTCCTTATATAGACTGAATGCTTTTAAAATTCAATATTGAATTTATTTTTTGGCGAATTATTGAAATTATTCTTGGAAGATTTTTGAATTCATGTATTCAGGATTATTTACTGATTTTTAAATCAGTTAGAAATATCCCCTATGGATGGGTTTACAGTATCTCGAACTGTAATAATGCTCAGAATAACCTTAGAATTTCACAATGCGGACAATTTTTTTAGACGTTTCGACAGCTGAACAGACTGAATGGTGGGAACTGAGAAAACTTTGATCCATTTTTATACGTAGTCCTTAACGAGCGAATTCAGTCATATTCGCTAAAACCAATTTGTATTGTCCAAATGTGTTGTTTCCAATCAGTCGCCACTATTTTTGCACAGAAAATCGCTCCGTATCTCATATCTAAATTTCAACAATTAAATAATGAAAAAAAAAAAGTCATAAAAAGTGGTTCCAAAAAATTAATTGGAAACAACACATTTGGACAGTAAAAATTGGTGCAGGTAACGATGATTTACGCTTATTCACATGGCCTCCAAGATCCATGGATCTTTCGCCATGTGATTTTTTTTTTGTTGGTCAAAGTTAGTATTATTCACATATTTTAATGCGTGATATATGAATATAAATAAAAACATTCCAAGTTTCTTCAAGTTAAAATTTATCTGAATTATAAGATAAATGATTTTATAACTAATAAATTGTGTGCATTTACAAATACAGTTATCTAATATTTTATCAAACATCCAGCTCTATACATCCAAATATACTTCCGTACATCGCAAGACCTTATAGTAATTGGTCAAAGCTGTATATTTTGTTACATTGTGGGGTTGCATCAGAGATCTTATTTATGAGCCACTATTTCTGAAAACATTTAAAGAACGTAAAGAACGTTTCAGTGCTGGATTGAGAACCATTTACAGTGTGTGGAGCGAACTTAATTACAGATTATATGTTTGTCGTGTTACGGAAAGTTCACGTATCGAACATTTGTAACTGTAAAAAAAACTTGGAATGTTTCTCTTTACATTCATACTAGTATATAACCTCCGTCAAAAATGACGGATTGTTGATCTGCGTTCCATTTTCATAAGACTTGATACAAACAAACAGCATGACGATTTTATTATTGAAAGATTTGTATTGTAGAAAAGTATGTTTTAAAGACGGTAGATTGCGCCAAAACAATATTGTTCGCAACATTGTCCGTTTGTTTATATCTAGGATTCCGTGGAATCTGGATTTTTAATTAAGAACTTAAAACATTATAAGAGGATATGATATACATGTTTTCTAGGAAAAATATGCTGAACATACATGATTTCAAGTAGAAACTATTATCATTTAGCTGTCATATGTTAGCATAGGTTTTTCATTAAACCTAACATGACGTTTAACTGCGGTCGATTAGAAGACCAGCGTGGTGACGCCCGGAATGGTTACAGACATTTTCTTGCCTTCGTATTTTATTATAAGTAGATATCACTTGTTATAATATGCGTAATGGTTTTGAAAATATCAGTTTTTTTTTTAATCCGTTCATTCATTTATAATAACCCTGTATATTACAAACTATCTGACTCTTTACAAAACGTCCGGAAAAAAATAATAAAAACATTGAAACTTTATAAAACTTTACTTATTAAATTTAACAAGATAACATTTATTTCTTTTTAAAAAATCATGTTACATTATTTTCCTTTCAAACAAAAAATCAGTTTAATAAAATGCTCATTTTCAGATTGTTAATTCCAAAGAAATTTCACCCCTCCACCCCAACCAAAAAAAGAGAGAAAAATTTAAATTAATTTCAAATCACGGAATACTTAAGAAAATGTTTAATCTAGCGATCAATTTTCTTAATCATCAATAATCACTTAACGGCGTTTTTACTAATGACTTAAACAGTCTGTGGGTAACGAGGGAAAAAAATACCCACTTAGAAAAATCGATTAGTTTTTAATCACCCTTTATTAAAACTGCCTAAATATGACTCTGAAACATTCCGCTGATTAAAACTTCAATATTTATTGGCACGAATACGCCACTAGTTTGTTGTAGCAGACGAAGCATGTAATTGCTATGTTAGAAACGCAAAACTGCTAAAAACAAGAGTTATTAAAAATATTTGAGTAAGTTGTAACTGCCATCAATCAAAAAAAAATTTCCTTGAATGATTGAGATTTTTCTTAATTATTGTTAAATAATTATTAATTTTAAAAAGTTATTTTGTCATTCGCTAGCTTAATATTATTGAAGTATAATACTAATTTGGATGTAAAAAGGAAATGTAATGTAAATGAGAATTTAAAAATTAAGAAATCTTTTAAATGATGAGATTTTTTTTTTATTTAATTTAATTTACTGTCACCGGAAAAAATATGATGTAAATTATTTTTTTTTTCTAAATTTTGTTATAAATTAAATCTTTGAGTGTCTAGAACAGCGGTTCCCAACCTGGGGTACACGTACCCCTGGGGGTACGTTATGGGACTGTTGGGGGTACATGAAAATAATATCGGTAATGGCGAAAATCAAAAAAGGATTCAACTGAAAACATGTAAAGAAATTGGATAGTTTTGTATTACAAATATAGTGTCTTGAGTAATTCGAATACGTTATTGACAAAATGAAGGAAATGGCCCATTAAATCTAGTAATTCATTGATAATTCCATATCATTAGCTTCACACACTTTTATCATATTGCATGATAACTTATATGTTCCTCCATTTTCGCAAAAATTGAAGAGATCAAAGAACTCAGTGATAAAGCATTAATACTACTTCTTGCCTTTCACAAATACAGGGGGTGTCGAACGAGCAGTTTCGTTCTATACATACATTACGAACAAATATTACAATAAGCTGGACGCTGCTCCCGACTAGGATCATATCTGTCTTCGTTTGAACTTGATTAAAAGAAAACTCAGATACAAGAAATATGCTCAAGCATTCCTATTGAGAATAGTAAAAGTCATATTTGACTACTTGTATATCATGATGCAAAATTGTAATAAACTTTCATCATAAATTATTTAAAAATTCTTATTAATATATTCATGTTAAGCTAATATTATGAAAAGTAAAATTAATTTTAAAATGTAGAATAAAAAATATTAAAAGTCAGAAATGTCAATGTAATTTGACTCATTTTTTTTAGAGTTGCTAAGAAGATTAATAATAATAATAAAAAGCATATTTGTGTTACTTGAGTGAGTAGGTGCGTGTATTTATAAAAAAGGGGGTACTTCTCAATGAAACACATAAGCAAGGGGTACGTGAATGAAAAAAGGTTGGGAACCGCTGGTCTAGAAGAAGACCTACATTACAAATTAAAAATCCTTGAGAAATGAGGAAATAAACATTAATGTCATTAGCGATGTAATTAGCACTTAGTGCAACATATGCCTTTCTTCTGATCTTTATTACCTTCCATTTTTGTCTTCATGTTGAACATTGACGAGCAATAAAAAGCTAGTTGGGAATAAGGGAAGTAAGAATACTATTTTTGTTTATTGTTTTAATTATTAAAAAAATTGTATATTATGAAATTGCAAATTTTAATAATGGATAATCATCAATCATGCCACATAAGCCCTTTTCCAACAAAAAAACCGAACTTTCCAAAATTTGTAAAATAAGCCCTTTTTTCAGACAACCATTCAATTATTTTTTCCTATAAAACTTAACAGTACTTAACAACTTTCAAAAATTTGCAACATAGGCCCTTCTTCCAGACAACCATTCAATTATTTTTTCCCCATATAGAGCAACATTACTTAACAACTTTTCAAAATTTGTAAAATAGGCCCTTCTTACAGACAATTATTCAATTATTTTTTTGCTATATAGCGTAACATTACTTAACAACTTTCAAAAATTTGCAACATAGGCCCTTCTTCTAGATAACCATTCAATTATTTTTTTCCTAGATAGCGTAATATTACTTAACAACTTTCCAAAATTTGTAACATAGGCCCTTCTTCCAGACAACCATTCAATTAATTTTCCTATATAGCTTAACATTACTTAACAACTTTCCAAAATTTGTAACATAAACCCTTCGTCCAGACACCAATTAAATTATTATTTTTTCTTTATAGCTTAATATTAAAACACACAGAATGCAAGAAACATTGAAAAAAAAATGTATCTACTTGGAAAAATTATTAGTTTTTAATCACTCCTTATTAAAACTGCCTGAATATGACTCTCACACATTCCGCTGATTAAAACTTCAATATTTATTAGCACAAATACGCCACTGCTGTGTTGTAGCAAACGAAGCATGTAATTGCTGTGTTAGAAACAAGAACTACTCAAAACAAGTGCTATTAGAAATATTTGAGTAAGCTAAAGCTGCCATCAATCAAAAACGTTTCTTCTGGAAAGATTGAGATGTTTTTATAGATGAAGTATTATTAATTTTCAGAAAGTATTTGTTGTTCACTGGTTTAATCTTATTAAAGAGTATAATAATGATCTTCGTTAAGAAAGAAGTAATGGAAATAAGAACAAAGCGTTAAAATGTTTTCAGGTGAAGAGAAAGCTTTTTTTAATTTTTTCCCTTTGAAAATGTATAGTTCTTAATATAAAATTAATTTCTAAATTTCATGACAAAATATAGGGTTGAACTTTTATTTAACGAATCTCTAGGTTCTTTCAAACAAATACACGGTATAGAAATCTCGAGAAATGGAAATTAATTAAAACATTCTTTTCAAAGTAGAAAAATTACACATTGTTCTTAAATTTGTTTTAATAATTATATCTTAACGTAGTAATTTTTGCTGGTTTATATATATATTGTGCAAATTAAATAAACTTTACAAAGAAAAGAAATGAAAGAAGTTCTTCTAATACAGATCTTTAAATACATGCTCGTAGATAGAAGGTACTAAGTGTGTACTATAATGATTAACAAAGTAAATAAAAGAATGTTTTCAAAAAATACTTCCTTGTTAGATTAAAAACAATGGCCAAGTCTGTTTTATTGTGAATAAATACGTTAATTGGTCTTTGTTCATTAGTTTGCAAGTTCGTTCATATAACTTCATAACTATAGTTCATTCTATGGAGTTTTTTTTCTATATTATTTTTGTTCAAAATCAGAGTTCCACAGTTACATTCATTATATAGAGGGGCTCGTACAATATAAGCTAAATAGAAATTTAACTGTATTTAATTTTTATACAAATAGCTACACTGAATAATATAATGCTTTGAAAAATAATGCAAGAGACATTGAAAAAATATACTAATTTAGGAAAATCCATTATTTTTCTAAAATTTATGAATAAAACCTCCACATAGGATTTTTAAGCACGAATATTCCGCTGATGTGTAGCATAAAATGAAGCATATAATTTCTGTATTAAAAACAGGCGCTGCTATAGACAAGGGTAATTTAAAATATTCGAATATGTTATTGCTTCTATCAGTCAAGGACAAATTTGGATTTTTTAAAGTGCTTAATAATTACTAATATATTTTAAATTATTTATCTTAACTTAAACTATTTATCTTAAACTCCTTATTTATTACTTATCTTTATTTAAATTACTCGTGTGAAATTTTATTAAAGTAGAATAATGGTCTGGACTTAAAATAGCTAAATAGAAAAGAGAGAAAGATAATAACAATTTTTAAAAATCTTGAAATGCTTAAGTAAAGTCACTGAAGACAGTGAAGAAGTATTGCTGTATTTTCCTATTTGCTTACTATACACAATACATTACTATATGCATACTATATGCATACTATACACAATACACACTATATATATACTATATGCATACTACATGCATGAAATACTATATGCGTACTATATGCATGAAATACTATATGCATGAAATACTATATGCGTACTATATGCATACTATATGCATACTATATACATACTATATGCATACTATATGTATACTATATCCATACTATATGCATACTATATGCATACTACATGCATGAAATACTATATGCGTACTACATGCATACATTTTGCATACTATATGCGTACTATATAAATGAAATACTATATGCATGAAATACTATATGCGTACGACATGCATACTATATGCATACTATATACATACTATATGCATACTATACTTAATGTATACTCTACTAAATACATACTCTACTATATGCATACTATACTAAATGCATACTATACACTATTACACAATCTCGCGATAAATAAATGGACGAGTGGTTCATAATTAATAATAACAGTAGAAAAAACCGCAATTTTTAATTTAAAGCTAAAAAATAACATAACAGTCAAAGCATAATAATTTTGCTTATGAATAAAATATTACAGCAGAATAAAGTAGTAATGGAATAAAGTAGAGTACGATTTAAAACGACTAAAAAACACTCGCAAAGGCATTCATTTCTGAATTTTACAACATGGTGGGATACCATTTCTTTTTTTTAAACTAGTTTATAAATAAAAATTTTAAATTTATTCTGTTCGAAGAAAATACTATGAGAAGTTTAAAAACATAAGGAATTTTATCTTTATCAACAATGATTTTCTAGAACTAAAAGATAAAGGCAAATTTTTATTAAGAGAATGGGAAGAAAGAGATTTTGCATACTCGATAATTTTTGGCGAGAGATATGGCAGGGAAAAAAGACATTCAAAACGTTCCATTGTTCAACATCTTCACCAAGGAAGGATTGCAATCTAATTAATTTTCTCTTTAACATTTTTTTTTTTCAGCATTGAAGTTATTTAACAGAGATGAAAGGGCAAAGAGGTCAAATTTATTTTGGGACTATGTAAGTGTTTTTATTATCTTAAGTATTATTTTCAGATTTTTTTCCTTTTTTTTCTGAATACATGAATTTGGGATGATTTTTAGAAGGTATGAATCCATTTATTTAACATAACTATTAATCGCATATCAATAAAGTATTTAAATTCATTTGTTATTTTTCATTCATTTTACTTCATTGATAAGACTACATCAGCAACGAACGTGAAGGCTTACTCGCGTTGAACAATCAATAATCCTTATATGATACATATCTGCAAATATTTTATTTTAACAATAAGATATAATGAATATGAACAAAAATAATTGATATAAAAAAATAAGTATCCTTTATTTATTGCATTTTATTAAATACTAGCTAATCCGTCCTTCGTTCCCCGGAAATTAGTAACTTTCTTTTGAGGTTCCGACAAAAATAGTCATTTTCGGCGCGCATTCTGTTCTAAACAAACATCTTTCCGAACGAAATTCCGGCACTTGTCCCCGCTGCCTACGGCATTGTATAGGAGGAGTGCTACGCACGCACTGCAATATCGTTTAGTTTATATTTCCACCGCTAAGAGGCGCGAAAACATCCTACTTAGTTATCTATATCTTAATTAGTTTATGTTAAGTTTAATCAATTAACGTTGAAGAATATTCCAAACATATTTTTAGAACACTTTGTTCGAAATATAAAAGTGCCCTGGGTCGACCACTTTCAACCACCCTATCTCCCACACCCCCAAAGCTACTGACATACAACCACCATAGTGGACGATGGGAGACACTCGAGGCTACTACCAAACACAGAGCACCATTGGTCTGCGCTGGGTAATTGTGGGTGTAATATATATAATAAAACTTTTGTAAATAATAACCATTAAACCACATAAATAATCGACAAAAGATAAATCGATAATTACAATATAATACAAAACTATATCCAAAAAAGAACTAGATACTTTAAAAAAATCTTGGTTTGCGTACTTAAACTATTGAGTTCGATTAATTGATTTATTACGGGTGCTATGGTCATATTTTGCACACGAGAGTTAAACAGACCAGGGATTTCTGTTTAAAGTGGAATCCGGCCAACGATAAACATCCATGCCTGAATTCGGATTCGAACCCAGCACTTCTTGTCCAGTAGCCAGTGCTCAAACCACTAGTCAAACAGGTGGGCGTTCTGAATTTGGAAAGTGCTTGAATGTTTAGAACTGTTAGAAAATTTGAAGTATTTTAATTTTATGGACTTCGCACATATTTTATTAAACAGCTAAAAGTACCTCAGTGACTTTTATAGGAAAGTAAAACAAAATTATTTTATATACAGGGTGGGCGAAAAGAATGTATACACACTTTGAATGATTATAACGCCAGTTTTTAATTAAATATAATTAATATTTAAATTGCAAAAGAATCTACATAAGATGTAAATAACTTTTCCTCCTACCGCAGGTGTTCAAAATTATTACCGTTCTGGTCAAAACATTGCTTATAACGGTGGGCTACTGATTCGCAAACTTCAACAAATAATTTATTTGGTGTTGTGGCGTATTCTTGCTCAAGTGCGGTTTCGGAAAATTATCTATGAACATACATTCGTTTCAAACTTATTTTTCATCCGATGAATTGTAAGTCGCCTAGGTCGATCTGCCTGAAACACCCTGCGATATTGTTTTTGCTCTTCTGCTACATTTTCATACTTACTTACATAAAATTTTTAAATAAATTTTATTCTATTCAAAGTCAATCTTGGTCCACTCATTATTTCCAATTAATTGCACTTCGAAAAGAAAGAACAAGTTGGAAATTGCGCGTCAAACGTGACAAATGAGGTGCGTTCGTACTATAGCTAGTTATATAAATATTCAGATCTTGATGATTTTTAATTCTGTGAAATGAATTATATCGTCTGCAGATTAATTTCTGTCATAAAATAAGTATCTCGGTTGCTTGACGATTAAACCTCGGAAGCTCCCATAACAAGAAAGCACTGATTTTTGTTTAAAAATTCAAGTTTCTTAATAAATGTTTTTATTAATATCTTCTAAAGTTTTGATTAAATTTTCATAAAATTTGAAATGTCTCGACAAAATTCTGCAAAGATAATGTATCTTAAATTTCAAACCGTTCGGTTGGGTAGTTTTTGCGTTGTTATATGCGGACAGACGGACAGACAGACAGACGGACGGACCAGATGACGACAATAGGTGCTACGTATTTTTATAATTACGAACGCACCTAAAAATTAGAAAGTTATGATTCGTTAAAGAGTGCATATATACATTTTTTCTGACGCACCGTGTATATCTACTAAACGTCTTATGTCTAACATTTGAATATTGTTACAGTAAATAAGAAAGGAAAAATATATATAATAGAAGATGTCTTTATTTACTTCTGCATCTGATTTTCTTTTGAGCAATACAGAGATTTCCGTATGAAAATAATAGATGAGAAGCCCATAATTCACTTTAAAACATCAACAATGCTATTTTAAAACATTAAGATAACAGTATAAGTTTGATAGTTTGGCTCATGAATAAAATATTAAAGTACAATAAAGTAATAATGGAATAAAATGGAATGGGATTCACAATAACTCAAAAATATTCAGAAATACATTCATCTCCGAATCTTAATATTAATATTAAAATTTCTTTTTTTGAAATTTCATCCTTAAATAAAATTTCTAATTTTATTCTGTTCGAAGAAAATAGTATAAGAAGTTTAAAAACATAAGGAATTTTATTTTAATCAACAATGATTTTCTGGAACTAAAAGATAAAGGCGAACTTTTATTAAGAGAATCAGAAGAAAGATATTTTGCACACTCGATAATTTTTGGCGAGAGATATGGCAGGGAAAAAAGACATTCAAAACGTTCCATTGTTCAACATCTTCACCAAGGAAGGATTGCAATCTAATTAATTTTCTCTTTAACATTTTTTTTTTTCAGCATTGAAGTTATTTAACAGAGATGAAAGGGCAAAGAGGTCAAATTTATTTTGGGACTATGTAAGCGTTTTTATTATCTTAAGTATTATTTGCAGATTTTTTTTCCCACTGAAAACATGAATCTGGGATGATTTTTAAGAGATATAAATTCATTTATTTAACATAACTATTAATCTAACATCAGTAAAGGATTTAAAATCACATATTACTTTTGATAAGTTTTATTTGATTTATCAGACTGGATCGCAACGAACTGAGTTTTGACACTGGGACACTTTCCCGTATTAACCTAATCCTTGCTGATACGCAAAAATGTATCATTTATTTAAAATAATTTTTCCTCTTATGAAAATAAATGCTTGTATTAACGTATATATCATATATATATATATATATATATATATATATATATATATATATATATATTGAAAAATATAACGTTTGTTTAACTAGAAAATTTTTTTTGGTTACCAGTCAGAATTTTTCACATTAAAAAAAAAAAAAAAAGACATATGAAATTATAGATTTTGACTCTTTGTAAAAAATACAGCGGGCTGTACCTGGTATGTGCTTGAAACATTTTATAAATAATCAAAATTCGAATTGTATTCTAGAGAATTCTAATAGAGGAATTCTAAGAATTTATGTATGTCATACTTTTGTTAACTGATTACATATAATTTTTTGGTAGTTCCTGCTGATGTTGCATTTTTGCACCGTTTTATAATTCTTAAAATAATAAGGCTAATTTTGTTACACTCTCTCATTTAACTTAACTTGGTTTTTGTGTATAAAGATGGAATTTTGTAATCGATTTTTCACTCACCTCCAGATATGTTAGAAATATAAAAAAAGTTATGTACGCAGGTGTGTTTCCAATGACAATACAGTAATTTAATATTTTTAAACTTAATTATAAAATACTAAATTAATTTTAAGGAGTTTTTCTGTTAATAAGTAGCAAGTGATAAATCGTCAAATAATATTTATGATTTATATAACCACGGTAAATAAGAATAAAACGTGCACTGTAAAAAAATTTTAAAATAATGTTTCTTAATCTACGAAAATATAATGCAACCACGAATGAAAATGTATAATAACCTCTTCCGAGTTTACCTATATGATTCCGAAGAGCGTTCTTTGTTTTACAATATAAGAACACAAATTTTATCAGGCAATTAAATACACTATACCAACATAAGTGAAAAACTGACCTGGGCCAGGACTCGAACCTGGGACCTTCAGCGTACCGTGCTGATGCTCTGCCACTAAGCCACCCAGATCGATGTCCTAGCTCGGCAATTTCCCACATATATCCATGTTGGAAACAGTCACCGCCCAGCAGTTTTGCAGCTTCAGATGATAATAATATCAGCAGTTCAGATGACAATAATACGATGAAACTGCTAGCCGATGACTGTTTCCAACATGATAAATGTGGGAAATTGCCGAGGTAGGATATCGATCTGGGGGGGACTTAGTGGCAGATAATCAGCACAGTATGCTGAAGGTCCCAGGTTCGAGTCGTTGCGCAAGTCAGTTTTACACTCATGTTGGTTTAGTTCTTAATTGTCTGAAAAAATGTATGTTATTATATTGTAAAATAAAGTAATCAGACGTAGTGTTTAAGCTTTAATATATATAACGTTCTTTATCTTTAGAAACTTCAGAAACTAGTATATTTTTTAGATTTGAAGAAGAACGTATAAAACAAAATTTCTTTTGCTGCCACTTGTTTTCGGAAACGTTTCCCAGTAGTTTTTATAGAAAATAATCACTTTTTTCAAACTGGCATATCGGTTTTAAGGATGCGAACAATTCTCAATGAAACATTTTCAGCTGTGTAATTGAATTTATACATGCAAGAGTAACACAATAATATTAATATTAATGTTAATGTTAGTGTTGTTAAATTATCATGTTTGTCTGTAAAACAGGTTTGTTAACCATCAAAATGTTTGCTTGAGAACTGATAGCATCCCAAAACCTATATACCTGCTTGAAAAAAACTGGGGTTAATACACTATAAAAACTATTCGGAAACCTTTCCGAAAATAAGGGGCAGCAAAAGAAACTTTGTTTATATAAAAGCTTCTTAAAATCTCGAAATCTCTAATTAGTTTCTCAGCTTTCTGGAGATAAACAACGCTTTTAGTAATCGTGGTAACTTCGGAAGAGATTATTATATATTTTCGTTCGTGGTTATGTTATATTTTCCTAGATTAAGAAAATTTTCTCTTTTTTTACAGCGTGGTTTTCGTGGACTTACATAAAAGTTTAAGCATAAACTGTACTTAAAAAATAAAGAAAAATGTTCAAAACTACAGACTTGTAAAATTAAGTTTGTAAAGATAATAAGGAAAAAATTTGAATATTTGTTAATTCATGAAATTCTAAACTAGTCTATGCATTTTTCATTGTATAAATTCTTTATGTTTAGAACAACTTTTTCTTTAAAAACTCACATTTTTGAAGTAAAAATTTGGAGAAAAAATATTTTTGTTAAATTTTAAATCAGTTAATCCATTCTCGTTGCTTAGCAGTGCATTCTCAAAAATTTGTATATTAAATTTCTTTAAAAAAGACAGTTTTGCGTTTTATTCCTGAATAAAAATAAATAATAACTGGAATAGTTTTAGAGAAACTCACGATTTCTGCCAGAATTTTTTTAAACGCTTTAGAAATTCTAGACGCTTTTAAAAATCATAGTAAAAATTAAAAATATTTCATGCATAATTAAAATTTTACTTCTACTCTTTATTTATTTATTTATTTATTTATTCACTTATTATTATTATTATTATTATTATTATTATTTTGTAATATTGATAAAACTGGATTACTTAAATATAATTTTGTGGAATTATTTTGAACCAAAATATTATTAGTAAATGGAGCGATTGTTATAGAAAAGGAGATGGGAAACCTAAAATATTGATTACTGTAATTAAGATTGAATTTAATAATACAACACCTTCGATCTATGTCTATGAAAAAAACATGATAAAGTAATTAAAAATTAAACAGTACTCAATTCACTTCAGTTAGAAATATTATTTACTGAAAAACAAATCTTACAGCTTTAAGATAGACAGCCACAAATAAAATAAAATAACATAAAATATCTCAAAATTTGAAGAACGGCAGAGATATGTGTGAAAGAATAACAGTTATTATTCTCTGATGCAGAGGTAACGCATGTTAAGAAGTTTAATAATGAGTCATTTTTTGTAGGTTTTGTTTAGTGAGAGCATAACGATTATTTTGATTATTCGAATGAATCATTCGGGCATGCGCAGAATCATATAAACAAATACTTTTTTGTCAAACTTCATTGTTTTTTTTTTGTTTTGTTTTTTTTAATTCAATTACTACCAGAAATTTTGAAAAAAAAAGAAGTTTCTTATTTTAATTGGAAGAAAAAAATCAAAATTAAAATCAGAAACTCCTTTTTTTTTTCTTTCTTTTTTTTTCTTTTTTTTTTTTTTTTTTCAAAATTTCTGTTAGTAATTGAATACAAAAAAAAAAAAAAAAAAAAAAAAAGAAGTTTTACAGATATGCCTCTGCGCATGCACGAATGATTTATTCGAATAATCAAAATAATCGTTATGCCCATCACTAATTCATACGTTACATTTTAATATCTCCCAGACTGATTTTGCAGATTTACTTCTGTACTTTATTAAAGGCCACACATCGATACACAAATTAGTTATCGTTTTCTGTAGCTATTCTACACAAGCACGATCCTACATTTATTATTATTATTATTATTATTATCATTATCCCCTTTTTAAAAAACATTATTTCATTAAATTCTTAGATAAAAATTAAACGTTTTGTTTTAATACTATTTAAAATAGGTGATGTAAATTATTCTTTAATAATTGCATGATTGACTCTACATTGATGCGTATTAAGAATAACTCTAAAACATACATAATGTATTGATTCTTCACTGTAAAAAATAAAGGTTCAACATTTAACCAAGAAATTGGTTAATTTTAAAGGATTTCTAGTGATGTGTTTTATTTTTTAATATCTTCCAGACTGATAATGTGAGTTAACTATTCTACTTTATGAAAGACCAATTGACATCGAGACACAAATGACGTATAGTTTTGTACAATTCTTCTGAACACAAGCACAATCTTATATTTAAAATCTTTTTTTTAACATTCATTATCATCTTTGTTTACAATAAACATTACATAAAATTAATCTTAAATAAAAATTGAAAGTTTTGTTTCATTACTATTTCTAATATGATGATGTTTTCCACACACATGAGGAATCCCTCAGTATTTTGAATAAATTTGCTGATTATGTGAGTTTACTTTACTACTCTATGAAATGTCAATTGTCACCGAGACACAAATTAAGTATAATTTTTGCAATTCTTCTGAACACAAGCACAGTCTTACATTTAACATCTTTTTTTAAATATTCGTTATAACCTTTGTTTACTACAAACATTACATTAAATTAATCTTACATAAAATTGGAAAGTTTTGTTTCAATACTATTTTTAGTATCTAGTATGGTGATGTTTTCCACACACATGAGGAATCCCACAGTACTTTGAATTAATTTGCTGATTTTGTGAGTGAACTTTTCTACTTTATGAAAGGCCAATTGTCACCGAGACACAAATTAAGTATAATTTTGTACAGTTCTTCTGAACACAAGCACAATCTTACATTTAATATATTTTTAATACTCATTATCACCCTTGTTTACAACAAACATTACATTACATTAATCATACATAAAAATTGAAAGTTTTGTTTCAACACTGTGATGTTTTCCACATACATGTACTTTGAATTAATTTGCTGATTTTGGGAGTTAACTTTTCTACTTTATGAAAGGCCAATTGTCACCGAGACACAAATTACGTATAATTTTGTACAATTCTTCTGAACACAAGCACAATCTTACATTTAATATATTTTTAATACTCATTATCACCTTTGTTTACAATAAACATTACATTAAATTAATCTTACATATAAAAACTGAAAGTTTCGTTTTAATACTATTTCTAGTAAGGTGATGTTTTCCACAAGTCTCATGAGTATTTTGAATTAATTTATCGAAAAGTCTGTGTCTTTCACGTTAAGACAGATAAAACAGGCATCTATTGTTTTCCCATTTTCCCTTCAAACAAATGTGAATGTGAAATATCTCCGAAACACAGGTTATATCAAACGGAGCTTATTAGCATATATAAATAAAGAAACGCGAGTTAAGCGCGAAATAATGACTTAAATTCTACTGTCAGCCGAAGAATCTAACATTCTAAAATTAACTCAAGTGCTCTTTTACCTGACTGTATAGGATGTAACATCTCGCGGAATATTTGCAATTTCCGCTTTTATAGTGTTTCTTTTATGCAAAACATTGTTATTAAAAGTTCAATTTATATCCTACAAAGTAGAGTATTTTCATGGTAGAAGTTAAACAGTTTTGTTGTATTTTAACGAATACTGTCTGTTTTAACTCCGATTATTGTGGTTTTGTGGTGTATCTGAATAAATTAGTTTTTAATTGTTTTAAAACTATCTTTGTAACATGCAATATTATTTGCATTTTTGTTTGGAATTAAGGAATGTACAGCCATATGCACATTATTTTTTTTAAAGTTTTGATGAAGTAACCTATATTTTCATTTAGAATGTACTTTTGAGTCATAGTCGTATAAAGAAAGGTAAGGATGAATTTCTAAATTTGTTTTTTGAATATCCTGAATAGAAAGCTGTAGGCTTTAATTATTCCAATTTGGAATAAAATATGTCAAGCGATTTTGTAAAATATATCTGTGTAGATCAGATTTAAACTATCTTTATAAAACAGAACGTAATTGCAATATTATTTGCATTTTTGCTTAGAATTAAGGATTGTATAAACATATCAACAATATTTTTGAATTTTTGACGAACTAACACATATTTCATGATTCGATTCTTATTTCGAAAATATCTTTGAACCATATTTGTATAAAGAAACATGAAGAGAGAATTCTAAATTTATTTTCTGAATACTTCAGATAATGATTACAGGCTTTCATTTTTGTAATTTGAAATAAAATAATCTGAGTGGCTTTCAATGCAATGAATAACTTTTACATGTAACGAATAAAACCAAAGCAATTTCTTAGCTTTTGGATATACTTAGTTGACATCAGACGAAAAACAAATAAAGGTTCCATTTAAGGTACACTTCTATTTCTAGTATTAAAACAAAGAAATAAAAGACCGCAGTCTAAGAAGAATTTGGAACATGAATAACTTTTACAGGTAACGAACAAAAACAAGATGTTTTATGATCCTTCTAGAAAATATTTTATGGGTATGAACTAAAATGAACTGTTTTTTTTTAAAAATTAATAACGGCTAAAGTAAACGGCCGGCGGCAGCTATTGAATTTACTCTTGAAAACAAGTAATGTGTGAATTCAGTAATTTTTTAATATTGTTAGTTTGAAAGTTGTTGTTAGTGTTGTTAGTTGCTTGTTTTAGTTAGAAATAGCATCAATAGATGGCACTGCACTGTTTTAAACAAAAAAAAAATCTCAAAATTACATTGAATCTTTTAAAGGAAAACCATTTTTTCTTTTGGAATATCAACAGCTAAACACAATGAAGGATAAAAAATGAGTGAACTTTAATTTATTTCTATACGGTAGTTTGAGTACTCTAACAATTCAGTAGGATCTCTACAATTCAAGACAGAGTGCAGCACCATCTATCGGGGGTATTTAAAACTAAACTTAGGAAGTAAAGTTAAGAAATTCCAGACTTCACACATTATTCTACTGCAAAAATCACCGCTTACTTGTTAGCGAGTTTTAAAAACCTTCAGTATATTTTAAAACACTCTGTAGACAAGATGTAACAAAAAGATCGAAATGCGCTTTAATTTTTTTACCTGTTGGAGATACGTAGGCAATGAAAATTGTAAAACTGTTCAAAATAAGGTAGGAATAAATAATATGTGGATGAATTAGTCCTGCCATTATTTTCCAAAATTTTACACTTTTTCATTTTTTTTTTTTTTTTTTTTTATACCGCTAACCAGGCCCCTACCTGCCCGGCATGAATGCCTAGCTTAACGGGTTAGTACCTGGGTGCGGGGCGGAAATCGCCTGATCACAGCATGGCTGTGATCCACCTGACTATTGATTTGTTCACATCGCTGCTGTGCTTGCTCTCTTGTGATTTGCTACCGCTATCTTTGTTTGCCGGTTCAAGGTTTCTGTTTAACTTTGTTGAATTGACAGATTTAATAGTTTTACACATTTTACACTTTTTCATTTTATGCGGTCCCTGGGTCCAATATATTTTGTATTTACAAAAAAATTCTCCATGCTCTTGGAAGTACAAGAGTATCAATTGCATTATTATACGGGAAAAATTCACCAAGATCGTCGCTACCATGTCAAACTATCGAATGTGACAAAATGCATTTTTCTTTACTTTTAAAAATGGGCCGATTGTGACCCACTAAATTTTAATAGTTCCTCACCAAAGTTCCTAATTTGGCTTACCTTTTTCATACCGAAATTTCAAATCTATACCAGAAATTTCAAATAGAAATTTTTATTTTAATTAAAGACAGACACATCGTGATTAAAAAAAAAAAAAAATCTTAAAATTTCCTGTATGAATTTGGTATTCCTGATTAAAAGAGACGACCAAACTGGCAATCATGTTCTTTACAAAAATTTTATTAGTATTTTTACTAGGCGGAGAATTCTAATAAAATTTAGTAGTAACAATCGGCACATTTTAAAAAGCAATAAATAGTGTATTTTTTCATATTCGATAGTTTGACATGGTAGCCACGTATGATACCTTGAATTTTATGAAATTTCGGAGTTTTCTGGCTTTTAAAAACGAATTTGGCTGTTTTTAATGCTGAAAAACTCCGAAATTTCATAAAAATCAAAGTATTATAGTTCAATGAGGTCATAGAAGAATGGACTTCTCCCCCAATTGTTGCACTTGTTAGAGCACGGAGCAAAATTTTCTAAATACAACATATAGAATACAGAGACCATATAAAAACTAAAAAAAGTGTAACTTTTTGAAAATTAATGGCAATACTATTTCATTAATATAACTTGAAAATTGTCAAAGATTAGAAGATTGCAAATGTAAAATAATATACAACTAAAAAGTGTGCCTCATGGCGAACTAATTTGGATTGCTTGTCAATATGAAAACGGCTTTCTACCCATTAAAAACTGAGTACATCCTTCCCCTCCAATTTTCATGAGGCTTTTCATAAACAAAAGTAACTCTTCATTACTGATCGAAAACTTTCTATTTTTTATTTTTATTTATTTTATTTATATATATATATTTTTGTAAAAATGGTAAAACAAACATATGCATATGCACGAATAAATAAATATGCATACATGCAAAATTCAATCATGAAACACATACACATGCATAAATATGTATTTATAGAGATTTAGATACGTGCATACATACACATTTACAACCATACTCGCAAATTACGTTTAGAAGTGAATCTCCCACGATGCCGAATTCTATGTTTTCAACACACATTTAAAATCTGACGTACGGCACTCTTCCCTCAAAAAACTCTTAATGTGAAGAACCGAAAAATAGGGTAATAGCAATAATAAGAAGAAGATTCCAACTATAAAATAATATACAACTAAGAAGTGTGCCTCATGGGGAACTAATTTGGATTGCTTGCTAATATGAAAACGTCTTTCTGCCCATTGAAAACTGAGCACTCCCTATTCCTCCAATTTTTACGAGACTTTTCATAATCAAAAATAACTTTCCATTACTGGTCGAAAACTTTACTGTTTTTTAATTATTATTTTTTTATATAAAAATGGTAAAAAAACACATACATATGCATGAATAAATATACATGCATACATGCAAAATTCAATCATGAAACACATATACATGCATAAATATGCATTTGTAGAGATTTAGATACACACATACATACATACATACAACCATATACTCAAAAAGTGAATCTCCCACGATGCCGAATTTTGTTTTCAACACACATTTGAAATCCGACATACGCCACTCTTCCCCCCAAGAAATTCTTAATGTGAAGAACCGAAAAATAAGGTAATAGCAATAATAATAAGAAGATTCCAACTATAAAATAATATACAACTAAGAAGTGTGCCTCATGGGGAACTAATTTGGATCGCTTGCTAATATGAAAACGTCTTTCTGCCCATTGAAAACTGAGTACTCCCTACCCCTCCAATTTTCACGAGACTTTTCATGAACTAAATTTACTTTCCATTACTGGTCGAAAACTTTTCTATTTTTTAATTAATATTTTTTTATATAAAAATAGTAAAAAAACGCATACATATGCATGAATAAATATACATGCATACATTCAAAATTCCATCACGAAACTCATATACATGCGCATATGTAGAGATTTAGATACACACATACATACATACATACAACCATATACTCAAAAAGTGAATCTCCCACGATGCCGAATTCTATTTTCAACACACATTTGAAATCTGACATACTCCACTCTTCCCCCAAAAAAATTCTTAATGTGAAGAACCGAAAAATAAGGTAATAGCAATAATAATAAGAAGATTCCAACTATAAAATAATATAGAACTAAGAAGTGTGCCTCATGGGGAACTAATTTGGATTGCTTGCTAATATGAAAACGTCTTTCTGCCCATTGAAAACTGAGTACTCCCTACCCCTCCAGTTTTCACGAGACTTTTCATAAACAAAATTAACTTTCCATTACTGGTCGAAAACTTTTCTATTTTTTAATTATTATTTTTTTATATAAAAATGGTAAAAAAAAAAAAAAAAAAAAAAAAAAAAAAAAAAAAAAACATACATATGCATGAATAAATATACATGCATACATTCAAAATTCCATCATGAAACTCAGATACATGCGCATTTGTAGAGATTTAGATACACACATACATACATTTTTACAACCATATACTCAAAAAGTGAATCTCCCACGATACCGATTTCTGTTTTCAACACACATTTGAAATCTGACGTACGCCACTCTTCCCCCCAAAAAAATTCTTAATGTGAAGAACCGAAAAATAAGGTAATAGCAATAATAATAAGAAGATTCCAACTATAAAATAATATACAACTAAGAAGTGTGCCTCATGGGGAACTAATTTGGATTGCTTGCTAATATGAAAACGTCTTTCTGCCCATTGAAAACTGAGTACTCCCTACCCCTCCAGTTTTCATAAAGATCCAGCTAAAGGGGAGGGGGGGGGGGGTTGGTATTTGCTGGAGGTTGCTAAGGGGGTGGAAGAACCGACTTTAATCTTCGAAATCAGCGACGCGTGTACATTGTGCATAAGAGAGAGAGGGGGGGGAGGGGGGTTGGATGATAGCTAAACGAGATGAAGAAGGGGAAAGATTTCAGCAGAATGAAATTGAAATCGTGTCGTACAGGTATGAGACGAGAAAAATGGTCGAGGAATTTTTCGGTTTATGACGTATCAGGTTCATTTTTGCTTCTTTAAAAACGCTATTAGAGAGTATTTTTCTTCTTTTTTTCGAGAGAGAGAGAGAGAGAGAGAATGTCGAGAAAATATTATTCCTCGTAGAATTTTCTTTAAATATTTTATAAAAAATGCTCTTTTTAACATTCTTTGAAATATACTTTTTTTTTTTTTTTTTTAATGTTTATGTTGTGAAAATATTCTATTTGAATGTAGGATTCTAGTTTTGATTTTGGTTGCTTCATAATATATGTATTTCGGTTTTGGATGAATTCGACTGTTTTCCTTTTTTTTTTTTTTTTAGTTGTATTTCTATCTATTGATCTTCTGTAGAATGATAGGTAGATAAATTAAATATAGACAGACTGATAGAGTGATAAATAAGCAAATAAACAGTTAGGTAGATAGATGTATAAACAGACATTAAAATGTAAATTATTTTTTTCAATTTAAAGGATATTACATCAAATTTAAAATATTTGTTTAGTAATTTCAGAAATAATAATTTTAGTAATTTCACAGAATACGTCTTTACATTTTAATCTAAAAACCGAAACTCACTGATAGCAAGAAAATTACATTTGGCTTTATGAGCTATTTTCAGGAATAAAATGTTCACACTTTCATTAAAAAATAAGTTTTCGCACGACAAGTGAAAACCTTACTCTTTTTTATGTTACTTTAAAAATTAATTAATTTTAATTATGTATAATATATTTAGCAATTTTATGCTAAAACAACAACTAATACTATACCTTTTACTTAAGTATGATTGTTTTATGTGGCATTTCATTACTTAACCTTACATAAATACTGGGCTATGAGAAAAAAAATGATATCCTAAGTAAAAAATTCTTTGAACATAATTTTATCTCGAATGCTTTACTTTTGTGGATTTATTGAAATCGGCAACCAGCTTATCTTCTTGACATTACATTTACGGAGTAAAGAAAATTCAGTTCAGAAAATAATGTAAATTAACTGGTATTTTTTATTTTTTTTTGCAAAATTGTCTTTTCTCAAAACCAAAAATTATTTATACTAAAATAAATTTCACTTATACATAGTACCCGCTAAAGTCCTGTCTACCCCTATTAACTTCAGCGACAGCTGTAATCATGAACATAGAACTAGATCAGGACTTCTAACGAAATAGCCTTTCCAAGAAGAAAATTGTTCCTTGAAAAATGTCTCAAATAGGTGGCGCATGTGTAGGACAGCTTCTCCAGACATCACCAGTTCGTCTGCTTCTTCAAATCATGTGCCGTCGGGTAGGAATCGGATATACAGTTTTGGTTTGATGTTGTAGATGGCGCTGCCTTAGCAGGGGTTCTCACCGGCTGCGCAGAACCGTGCGCGCAGCTGTGCAGCTGCCATTTCGTTCCAAAGTCGCGACACGATATTAACCCTATTTCGTTAGAAGTCCATCTTTAGTTCTATGATCATGGCTGTACTTATGAATGTGGTGCCTAAGTATACTAAAATGGCTATGTAGCTATGTGCTACGCGATGAGACCGTTTGCTGTGCCGCCTAGCTGCAAAATACAGAGTTAGTGAATACATCTTGAAATCGGTACGAGAGATATGAGAAAATAGTCAATTACAAAGTTATATAGCGTTCTCGACTTCATACAAAATAATATCTTACGTGTAAAAATAGTTTTTTTAGAAGCCCTGAAATGTACTTTTTTGTATTCAATTGCGATCGTAAAAACGCCACTAATTTCAAGCTGCAGAAATGTGGCATTATAAGGGAGACGTGCATTTACAAATATAAATAATACAAGTTTGAAAAATACTGTTTATTTTTTTGACAAGAAAAGCAAGTTAAGTAGGCCCAATGCGTCCACCGTCATTAGCAATGCATCAAGAAATTCTTCATGTGCTCCGATAGTGGACACATTGAGTATACTTAACCCGACATCATTATTAAATAAACTGCGCCTTGCTTACGAGTGTTAGTTTTATTAGTATATGGGCGTGTTCCATCTTATAATGCCACACTTCTGCACGTAATTAATGGCGTATTGAAGATGATGATAGGATATAGGACAGTTACTTTTCAAGGCTTCTAATAATGTTATCTTTACTTGTACCATATCATTTTAAATTAAATTGAAGACACTTTACATCTTTGTAATTAACATTTTCTCGTGTCATGTACTGTTTTCCAGATATGAACGCTAACCCCGCAGTTGGCCGCTAGGTGACGTTGTAAGCGTTCTCATCGTGTAGTGTGTAGCCTCATTGCTATGGCAATTCACATGCAATTGCTTACCATAGACACCACGTTCATGATTATAGTTGTCGCCGTTCTCAAGTTATTGTAGGGGGGGGGGGGGTAAGATTTTAGTGGGTATCATGTATAATTGTAACATGAAGTGCATTTTTTAATAAGTGGTATTTTATTGTGAGTATATATAGTTAAACTTATGAAGCTGGGATAATTTAATGAAGATTTTAACAATAAAACCTTTAGCTTTTCATAGATATATTTGAATGTTTGAATGAACGTATTAATGAATCAAATTTTTTACTAGTTTTCAGTTACATTGGTGTGCTTTGTGATAAAAATAAATCAAGTTACACACAAATTTAAATTGCATTTTTTAAAATGCAATTTCATATTAATTTATAAGCATAACAAAATGACTAAAATATTTCAAATTGGTTTGTTAAATCGACTGTTTTACTGTATCTGAATTATAAATATTCAAAATATTCAGACTTATAAATGTATGTCTAATACTGTATAAATTTGCAAACAACATGCATTGCTTCATACTTCTGCAACACGTATAATTATACGAGAAAACTCGTAATGTTAAACATACCATTATGATCACCATATGCTCGTTAAAAGTAATTACACGTCGCTCAGTAGCATTCAGCTATACCATAATACTTCTTACGTGAATGCACTAATGACAGTTCTAAATTAAAGGGCATTTAAATAATTGCAAGTTTTGGAGAAAGATTTAATTTAACAAACATGCAATCCAAACTATTCTTAAATGTTTCTAGATGAACAGATGGAGCATTTTATTTAAGGTTATTCAAAATTAAATCTATCATGAAACTGCAGAATTATTTGGGTTATTTATTGCAGTATAGTAAAGTTATAAGGTAATTTGAACAAAAATTTCAACCTTACAATTACACAGATATTGAGTCTAAACATTACAAAGAAAGGAAGTCCTCTAAGATGTTTTTCAATTAATTTGACAAAAAACAAAAAAAAAATCAGGGCATATTAAGGAGAAAAACGCCACCCATATATACGATACAAAATTAAGAAATCAATATTTTGTTATTTTTATTGAGGTAAATACTGTAGTAATATGAACTATATAATTCTCTAAACATATTTTTTTTCTATGTGATATTGTAACAGAGTTCCCCCAGTCATAACTATATTTCTATTGTTTCTGTATTTTTGATAGTGGAAGTAATCTAACTTTATAACATCATTTAATATACATTTGCCATGGAATAAAGTTTTCACCAAACATAAGTTATAGTGAAAATAATAATTATGAAACGTTATATAAATCAGGGTTTCCCAAACTAAGGTAATCGTATTAATTCTGACACGCGAACCTGCCTTGCCTATGCGAACATGCTATTCTGAATTTGGTTGAATTAAATAAAAGTTTTCATAGTCTCTACACGTCTCAACGTTTGAAATAACGAAATCTTTAAAAACATTATTTTCAAATCAGTATAAATATTTTAATTTTTTATTAATTAATAGTATATAATTTTACTGGTGTAAATAAAATAGTAAAAGCGCACCCCTTATGTATAACGATATCATTAATAAGTGCCTGTTAGCAATACTTTCGTTACCCTGTGGCACGGCAAAAGTATACATTTCGATTTAATGGTACGCCAGTCTAAAAGGTTGGGAACCCCTGATGCAGATTATTTATACAAATAACTTTTCAGTTCTCGTGAAACAATTTCTAAAATTGCAGTTTACAAATGAGCAATTTAAATTATTACTCTCCCTAAATTTTTATAAAACTATAAATCCTTAGCTTAAGTCAGTTTAGGTATATAATATCTCATCTGAGAATACTAAAGACTCGTGTCAGAAAACGTTTATGCTCTTTTCATATAAACACGGCTTCAAAATCTATGTGTCTACCAGAGCATGATTATAAGCTCTGAAACACTTCGTTGTTATTATTTACGATAACCAAGCGTACAGTTTGAAGATTCTCTCAAATCCTCCAACGCCTGAAGATTCTTGTTTTTATTTATAAAGGGGCTCAGTATCTCGTTAAAAGTTGAATGCAGGAAGCCTCGTTGCTGATTAAGACACAGAGATGGCGCGCGATTTATATTTTAATGAGTTGGGTAACCACGCATAAAAATCCATTTCGCCACAAAAGACCACAAGACGGCGAAAATTTTTACACGAGACAACAGCGGATAATCACAATCATTAGCAGACTGTTAAAAAAATATAATCAAAATAATTTATAAAAGAATAAAGAATAAAAAGTAAAGATAGTAAAAAAATTCATGAAATATTATTTCAAAATTAAAGATCAACAAATCTTTTAAAACCCAGTGGCGCGAAGTTCTTATCAAATTAAAAGGCGTCAAATGAGGAAAGAACAACGATCGAAAATATTAATTAAAAATTTTTGCCCTGAAGGGTTAAAGTATAAATTTTCTCGAAACAGCTCTTATAGAAACATGTCAAAAGCGGTATTGGCGCTTGAAAGTTTTAATTTGAAACCCGTAAACTTTTGAAAACAGAAGCGGTTGAAAAAAAATTTCAGGGGAGTGTGGTTAGCCACCGAAAAGGAGGAGGAGCTGTGTCGATATGCAAATCGTGTTTGACGTTTAGAGATTGATGTTGCCTAATTTACATTACCAAACAGCATATGGGACGGCCGTTACAGAAGAGCGTTGTTGTGAGCTTTATTAAAAGACTGCTAAGGTTGCTAAGCTTTCTTTTACAGGGGACATTCAAGTAGGGACTTCACGGGTCAAATCTCTCGGTGTTCTTTTTTTTTATTTATTTATTAAAACATGTTTCCCCTTTCGTTTTAGGTATTCAAAGAATGAGTCAGTGGAACATTTTACATTTAAATTTAAATGTGGCTAAGCAGATGTGGCTGTTTAAACACTTCAACGTCTAAAACCACTTGTTTTGAAAAATGGGGTACAGGGGTGTTATATTGCAAACCAAATCGCCCGTAATGTATTTTTGGTAGGGAATCTATAAGCGGTCTATATTGTTTAAATTACAGACTATATGTTATGGTAACGTACAAAATTAACAGTACATTATGTAGGATAGCATAATACCACATAAATAAATATTTGGAATAAACTAAACTTTAATTTTTAATGTTTCTAATTATAAGTGGCTATTTAAACCCTTCAAATTTTAAAACCACTTCTTTTGAAAAATGGGGTACTTGCGTGTTATACTGCGAACCGAAACACGGCGCTATTTATATTGGTAGCAGATCTATTAGCAGTTGATATTATCTAAATTATTTTATATGGTCATGTATTGTTCGGACATTTTTAGAAAGTGGAATATCACATCAATAAATATTTCATAAAATTGTAGTTCAGAACTATATACTGAAAAAAAAAAAATCACAGGCAGATTAATAAATCTATACATAAACAAGCAGACAGGTGACAGACAGGAAATAGTCAGACAGACGGATGTACATAAAGACAGATATAATGTATTGGGTTGTCCGGAAAGTTCGTGCCGGTTGGAAAAATCAGTTTGTACCGGAAAGTTTTATAATTTAATTACTACACATTAAATCCGATATCTTATCTATAATAATTAACGGGCAAAATTTTCCGGTACGAATTGATTTTTCCAAACGACTCGAACTTTCCGGATATCCTAATACAAAATGCCTGTAAATACCAAATGCATTTTTGAGGTTACAATTAGATGAACTTCGGGTATTATGGGATACATTGGGTAATATGGAATACAAAGGTTTCTGTTTGGTAAAGTTCTGCCACCAAATGAAAATATCATAATCTACTTAAGAACGTTTCCAGAATGCGCAGTTCGTCGGTCGGCGTCAGGGTGCGTTGTGTGAATAAATATTTGTTTTCCGTCTTTGAAAAGTTTCAGGAGATAATTTTCCAGTATTTTTTATTCATTATTAGAAATAATATTTTTATATTAAAACTAAGCATAATGTACACCGAAATAGTAACAGTTTATGATTTATCACGAGTATTTTTTTCCCAAACCGGCACTGTGTGGTTACATTGAATACCAATATCTCATAATACTCCATGGATATGGTGGCGTAAAAGTGATCCTTATACTTGTGATTTGTGCAAATCTGAAGTATGAACTGGAGTAAATTGGCTGACTATCTAGACCCTGTATTTTGATCATCCTCTCTTGATACATTTACCATTACATCTTTACCATTCTACCATCATACATTCTACCATCTACACCATAACATACCATAGCATCTGCGTTTTGTCAAATTTTGTTCGTTTTCTTCATTTTTAACACCCCATTCCATATTTCCCGACTATCTCACAATACCCTCGAAATACTTTTCTTCTTATTATTTTTTATTTGCAAGTGAAATTTCGTAAAATAATTTTTGTTTATAAAAAATATTCGCAGATAGTTGAAGTTTGTTATTGTATTCGGTTTTCGGGTTTTAAAGAATATCGGTATGTTGTATTTCCCCAAATGTAAATCGTATTCCATAATACCCGAAGTTCCTCTATAAATTGTATTTGCCACTTTCATTTTGAAAATATAAGTACTTCAATTTGTACTTTCATAAATACAATTTTAGTATCACCATTATTCTTTTCTTTCATTTTTCTAACCAATATTTTTCTTAAACTCTCTTGACTTCCGTATTTTAAGAAACTTTATCCTTCGCGTCTGTTTTGGAGAGAAGGCTCTCAGGAAAACTATCTTTTCCCGTAAACCGCGCAGCTAATTTGGGTCGAATTCAAGACAAATAAATCAGGAGAACGGGATGGAGAGATCAAGCGCCATCCATCAGACCAAATCCAGTTCGTCTCGTAAACGTAGTTTAAGAGAATAAAATAAAATTAGGTCTGTCCATCAAAGAATTCCAGGCCGGAGGCGGTGGGGTAGTTGATCTTCGCTTTTCCCAGATGCCAGACTTCTATCGGTCAAATAAGGATTTGGTATAAAAAAGTGAACTTAAACTTGAAATTGGAGACAGGTTCGTTAAGTATGTTTCCCTACTTCTGAGGATTACGGCGAAAATACTTTGAAGATACTTTGAAATCAATTCTTGAGGGAAAAAATAAATAAAATATGATTTCATCTTTGAGGAAAAATGTGATTATTATTTTTTATTTTATTTTATTTATTTATTTTTCGGAGATAAGTGTCAACATTGAAATATTTTGTTTGTTTTAAAATAAATGAATAATGATATTATTTCCCATAATATTAAAAGTTCAGCTCCCGTGCATTGCTAACACGTAATTCTTATAGGAAAATTATTTCAACTAACTTATTTTATTTATTTTAATGCTCTTAATAATTTATTCTTAAAAATTACAAGAAAGTATTTTTTTAATTTAATTTATTTATTTATTTATTTATTTTTGAAAAGATAGTTATTTGAAAATAGTATGAATATATTTAAGGGAATCTAAAAATAATAACTAAAATATCGCAGATTTCTGTTGGTCAGAAGTTTAAAAAAAAACTGAACTTGAAATATGAAAAAAGGCTTATTAAGTATGTTTCCCTACTTCTGAGGATTGCGAAAAAAATACTTTGAAGATACTTGGAAATCAATAGAGGGAAGAATAAATAAAAGATGAAGTCATCTTTGAGGATATGAGATTATTTCTTATTTTAGGAGTAAGTGTAAATATTAAAACACGATAATTGCGAATTCGTTAAAATGTGAACTGTTCGTGAGTTACATGCAATATGAAAAGTGTATTTAAAATTTGAAAATAAAGATGGGTTTGTTAAGCATCCATTGCAGTAAAACAATATTAGGTAATATTGATTGTATTGGCTTTCGCAATCTTGACAATCTTGGAAATGAAATATTATCCCAAAATTCAGACGTTCACATTTTGATAATATTTCACTAATATTGTAACAAAATATTTCTCAATTTCATTACCTATATTTCCAATGTAAAGCCATTATTTCTGCAATAATGGTGTTTCATTGCAAATATTTCCTTAACTAGTATTGGTATTTTGTTGGAAGTATTTTCGATGAATCATATTGGCGCAATATTGGATCATAGAATAAGCCATTCGGTTTTACTATTAGGAAAAATCGTCAAGACATTAAAATTTCAACTGTTCTTGAATTACAAATTCCTAATTTTTCAGAGAAAAATATTTTTATATAGTACATATTTTTTGCCAAAAATAAAAAATGTTTTTTAGACATTCTAAGAGAAACAGAAAAAGGTAATTTCAAAATAATGGGGTTTCCATTTGGTAAATCTAGAGAAATTTGGCTAAAGTATTGCAAATTTCTATCGGTCAAAAGGTTTTAGTATAAAAACGAAATTGAAATTGGAAACAGATTCGTTAGGTATGCTTCTTTACTTTTCAGGATTACCAAAGAAATATTTGAAAGGAATTAAAACTAATTTTTCTGAAAAAAAAAAAAAAAAAAAAAAAAAAAGAAGATAAATTTGTATGTGAGGGACATGCAGATTTTTTTTATATCAATGCTATCAATACATATTGAAACACGGTTTATATATTCAAAAGCATAATAACAACGATTTAAATTAAAGATAAAAAAAAATCCATCATCAGCTATAAGGTAAGATGTGATGCTGGGAAAAAAAGTTCAGAGTAATTAAGTATAATCATTTTAGTTACTTTCACACGTTGTACATTTATTTGTTATAAAGAATCTTTTTATGCATTTGAAGAAAAAAAAAAGTCATAACATATTTTTTATTTGAATGACACGCAAAAATATGGCTGAATTGCTATTGGCACATTTTACAAACATTTGTACTATTATGTATTTTTATTCTAAAATACAAGAGCGAGAACTTTTTAATTATGAAAATCTAATACTTTTTTCACTCAAATTCTTTCAAAAAATAAAGAATAATGTGTATGAAAAATTTTGTCTTTCATATTCAGTTTTAAAAAGAAAATACATGTAAGAAGTTGATCGATCATCTTCCACTTTTTAAGACAAAATCAAAACACCATTATCAAAGTAAATAAGTAAAGCAAAATCAAAAAACCGATAAAATTTTCGTTGGCGACCTCTTGCGTGAGGGATGCAGAAAAAGAAGCGAAAAGTCTTTTCATATTTCTAAGTGATCCCCCAAGTGGGCGGGGCAAAAATCTCACAAAAGACATCCCTTACGTCATTTATGATGGTCACGAAATTTATACATAATTGATAGATTGGTATCGACGGACAAGCTTCTAAATAAATCCAGATATATCTGAACATAAGTTAACATGTTTTAAAATAGAAAAAATGTACATTTTGATGAATTGAAACCCTGACAAATCGATTCTAAAGATTTATTTGCCTTTCTAGTCGTTTTTTTTTTAATTATCATTTATTAAAAACAAACCAGGGATGAGATTTCTCCGCTTTTTTGCATACCAGTATAATCTTAGAGAAAACGTTGTTCTCTTAAATCGCAGAGTGTTCCGATTAAATAAAAAAACATTTTTTGTAAGATTATACTGGTATGGGAAAAAGCGGAGAAATCTCATCCCTGAAACAAACCCCTTGGATATCATTCATTTTTATTTTACTTACCCATCATACGTAGTATAGGATAAGTCTTGTAATCGTTTTGAAAATCGAATTTTTTTTTTTTTTTTTGACGGATTTACACGTTTCAGACACTGGAGATTCCGAAAAACATATTTTTAGAAAAAAAAAAATTGCCGTCCGTCTGTGTGTCTGTGTGTCTGTAAACGCTTTATCTCCCGAAAAAATTGAGATAGAGACTTGCAATTTGGTATGTACTTAGTATGTAATAATGGGAAGAAGCCTACTTCATTTCAATAACCTCGATTAACCGGAACTATTTTTTTCGGACTCTCGAAATATTCGTTCTGATAAAAGGTATATAAAAATTTTCGAAATTGGTTATTTTAAGAAATGAATATAAAAGACAATAAAAAAGCATAAATTTTGCATAAAGCATGAAGTTGATCGGATAATTAGTTGCCGAGATATTTGTAATCCTATTCTCCACACTCTTCGATTTTTCATGACCCTGTATTTCATCCAAATTTCACTTCAAAGATATTTTTTAATTGGAAATTTTACGCTTAATCAGATGCAATAAACCGCTAGTTAATAGAATTATTATTTTTGGAGTTATAAGAATGTTTCTTTCAAGCAATTCAGTAATCGAGCCTTTAAAGTTTGTAACGTCATCAAGCCTCGATTTTATTTGAATTGCAATGCATTTTATAAGTAGTTTACACATTTTTTATTTTAATATTTTACATTATGCATATCCATGATGGGTAAGTATTACGGTGGCCCCCAACGACTAGTTTTTATTGCAAACATTTTTTTTCCTGTAGGTTTGAATGAAAAAAGCTCTTTTTTACGAACTTTAATTATCATATTATATACAGTCAATGCATATTTATCATATAATTATGATAGATTGGTATGGACGGTCAAACATTTAAATAAAACCAAATATATCACATAATAAGTATATAGCTTTTAAAATAAAAAACTTTATGCTTTGATTGAATTAAAACCTTAGCGATTCAATTCTAAAGATCTGTTTGTCATTTCCAGTAGTTTCCAATAATTATTATCGTTTTTAAAAAACGAATCTTTTCGATATAATTCATTTTTATTGCAAACAAGTACATGCATTCTTTTTTCCCAGTAGCTTAGAATTAAACAAATATTTTTTTGATAAAATTGACTTTAATCGATTGTTTCATATCTTCACATTTTTGTGGCGATCTTGTATTGTTATCCTCTTTAGACCCATGCACAGGTCTGTTTATATTGACTGGAACTCGAAAGTCCACCCGAAACCAGACCCGAACTCGACGCAATTACACTCCATAGTTTAATGCAATTATGAAAATGATATTTTTGTAATTATACTTCTAATATTAGCCTTATTTTTTATATTGAAAGTAAACGTATATATATATATATTTTTTTTTTTTTTTTTTATTCAAATATAAAAGAGTATGTATACGTTACAAGAGATATGACTTTTTCATCCTAAATAATATTTCGACATTCCTTTGTAAAAACAGATTACCAAATCCAACACAGGACAGAAGCGTCCCCTGTTGAGTAAAATGCACCCATACTTAATCATTACGAATATATGTCAAAGACTAACTGAATACGAAGTTTGATGATATCCCATCCAATATATGCTGAAACATAACTATCATGTAAATAGTGAAAAACAAAGCACACCAGCACTACCCGTTGGCTATATATACTAAAACATAATCAATACCTTTTTATGTAAAGGTATAACTGAACATGAAGTTTGATAACATTTTAGCCCTTGGAGGCCGAGATATGGCTATCTCGGAAGTCAAGAAAAACACAGCATAGAAGCTCAATTTCTGGGCGATATGCACCCAATCCTTAATCAACATCAATTTATGTCAATGTCTAACTGAATATGAAGTTTGAATAAACCCCGTGCATTAGTTCTTAAGGCAGAGCGGTCTCAAAATGAGTATCACTCACAGACTAACAGACAGACATTTTCCAAAAATAGTCAAATCGCGTTCAAGACATCCCAAAATGTTTAAATCCATCAAAAAACGCAAGTCGAAAACGTTCACGATATTTTATATACTTTTTTTTTAAATTTATTTACATACTTTTTTATTTATTTATTTTTTAAATGTATAATACAAAAAAAGTAAAAAAGTATGAAAATCGAACCATCCGCTCAAGGGTTAAGGGTGGATATACATAGAGAGAAAAAAAAGATACAAACGAATTGTATAACTTCCTTGGTTGAATGTCGGTTAAAAAGTTGTTTAAACGAACTTTAATTAGCATTTATTTTATTATCGCAAGTCGTTGCATATTTAACATTATTGACTAGTATCTATGGGACAGACTTTTAAATAAATCCAAATATACGAACGAGTACATATGTTTATATTTTTCTAAAATGGAAAACATACACGTTTTGATTAAATGAATACCTTAGTGAATCGATTCTAAAGGCATAGTTGTTGTTTTCTGTCCTTTTATTTAAAAATAATTATCGTTTATAAACAACAAATGTCTTAGATATCATTCATTTTTATGTTATTAATCTAGTTATTCATTTGGACATTTTGCAATACAATAGGCTGCATTCATTAAACTAATATATTTCGAATGATTAAAATCTCTGAGGTATTCTAAATATATATTGCATACCAATTTAAGAAATGGATGAGCAGCTTCTATTGTTATGTATATTTATAAGCAAATATGTGTATTGACAACACAAAAAAAGATTTTTTTTACATTGATTTTCTACTCTCATATAACTTTTTATTGCGTTTTGTTATTTATACATGAAATATTTTCTATGAAGCCTTTGTTCCCATAAAGTTTTAATTCTAAAACAGTTGTTTTTGCAAGCTTTAGCATAGTTAATTTCTTTTATGTTATAGTGAATTATTTTTATCAAACTCAATTAAAAAGTACTAGATAAAAACGATTAGAAAGGAGTTTTTAAACTCTTTTTATTGCAAAAAATTTAATTAAAATAAGCATCACTAATTTTATTTGCATATAAGTAGGTTTGAATTAAAAAAGCTGTTTTTTATGAACTTTAATTATCATATTATTGTCTACAGTCGATGCATATTTATCATTAGATTTTTTTTTTTTTTAAGATTCTTTCAATAGATTTTTTTTTAATGGTATAATACTAAAAATATGTTTTGAATACGGTTTCTTATTTAATACATTATTAAATTTATATATAAGAAAATTCTCTTTATACATGAATATCATTCATTATTTTTTTCTGTAGTATTTCTGCTTACTTAAATACTATAGGACTGCTTCTATATCCTCTTTTGTTATGTAGAAAGATTTGTATTTTTTTGTTCTTGTTCTTGTTTGGTGTAACAGAAACATGTACAATATTCTAATGGGGGGGGGATGTAAATTTATATGCAAAAAATACTTTTTTAATGCTAAACTAATGTTCTATCGAATAGTTTAATTTCCTTTAATAAATACTTTTTTAAATTGAAATGGAACTGAAATAAAATATTAATAATAATAAACGAGGGTGGTTCAAAAATAAAGTAGAATATTTTAATAGATTATTATTGAGATATCTATTCTCAAGATTATATACCGATGCTATTTTCTAGATAGCTTTCTTTAACATCTACACATTTTCTACAACATATTCAGATTATTTTTTATTCTTGTTATTAAAAAGAACCAGAACGTGTATGAATCATATTGCACAAAATTTCTTTGACTTCTTTATCTAATGAAAATCTTGCTCCTCCTAACGCTTCTTTAAGGGGATTCAAAATAAATGATAGTCAGACGATTATAAATTTGGACTATAAGGAAGGTTATCGAGTGATTTACGTGGAATTTACTGTGGCAAATCCTAAATCTTTCAGCTGCTTTTCGAAAGCAACTGAAATTCAGCTTAATGCATCGCCGATATCTTATCAAATATATTAACGCTCAAACATACTATCGGTAAAAACATATCGCTCTGCTTCATCAAATATTTAATATTTTTATATTCTATTTGCATTATAATGTTCTTCTGTACTTTGTCAAGTTTCCTGAAAGCGGTGTTATATTTGATTGAAAACCCTGCATACTATAAACAAAACAAGTGAGTAAGTGTGACCGAAGATCGCACAAAGGATTTATTTTAATATTCCTTTCAAAACACTTTATCCTTTAATTAATAAATCCAAATCATTAATTTATAATTATTAAATCGTTACCTTTTATCAATACACTTTATCAATAAGAATATAGATGTCAGCAGTTTAATAAATTAAAAGTGCACTAGTCATCAACGAGAATTAATGATCTAAAGAGGAAACTTAACATTTAAAAATAAGAGCTGTTTAAAAAATTAAAATTAAAATAAAATTATTTAAATAAAATTCAAAAATCCAAAAATTTTAAATTTAAAATTTTTAAAAAATTAGCAAAGGTTTAAGTAAAATTTAAAATTTCTAAAACAAAAATAAATGTTTAAACGAATTTTAAAATGCAGAAATGTTTCAAGAATTTAGTGAATATTCAAGCAAAATTTAAAATTTTGAATTTTCTCAAAACAAAACATTGTTTAAACGAAATTTAGAATTACAAAAGTTCAAGTTAAAACAAATAAATTTCGCAATTTCTCAAAAAAAAAGAATTTTTTTAATTAAAAAAATTATTGATAAAATATTTTTCAACAACTTTTGGCCTTAAAATGACAAAAAAATTACAAAAATTCTGTAAAATTGAATCTTTTAGATAAGGCATTATATTCCTTTAAAAAAAAATCTCAATCTCCGACGCCGAGCATCGAACCAGAAATCTTTAGAATTTCAGGTAAATGCGCCACCACTTAGTTACTTAGCCTACGCGAAAAAGAATCTCTGTGTTAAAGAATCTCTGTGTGTGAATGTTCTGTTTTAAAATATAAACCAACCTTCATTTCCTGCAAAACCAACACAATTCCAAAGTTCTTTTAAAAAGTCTTTTGGATTTTTAATATTTATAAAATAAGTAACTAATAACCGACATACATATCTAAAGATTTAAGAAATATTCACACAAAAAAAAAATCTTAAACTATCTAGCATTTGTGTAGCAAAGTTTTCAATGATTCCGGATTTTTTTTAAATCTTGGACTTGTGTGGATTTTTAAATGGTTGGTTCAATTATGTATGATAAATAGGTATTCTTATAAAATCAACTGCATATTATTGTGTATCAAAATCTTAATAGTTTCAAACATATAATCACAAAATAATGCCCTGTTTTTAATAAATGCATGTAAATGGTGCATCAATATTAAATCCCACAAATCACTCATGCATTTAGTTATAAATTTACACACAAATCCCTCTTGTGAAATTTCAGTAGCTGTATGAACAGTTATGTCAGACCTTGATGCCGCGGCTGAGTCCATTACTCTGGACCTAATGACCTCACAGGCGACAAGAGTGGAGGGAAATATACACTTCTACACCTGTTATGTACCCAGGATGAAATGTGGTCGCATATTCTGGGATTATGCTACATAGTACATAGAGTAATCTATTTATTTTAAGCGCAAAAGTATCACCATATGGTCATCCTGGTTTACCAGAAGTTCATAAGGATATTGTAGGCTTTCAACATTATTATTATTACGAAGCTAATCATGTAGCTGCTTCTAAAAATACCTTGCGTAAGTATGATCGCAACTTAGTGTAAATTTCAAAACTATTCGCCGACTTTTCACAGTAACCTAAATTATTCTGCTTAATAAGAACTCGCATTCTTAGTACTTTAATTAATTCATTTTTGACGGTGTAGACTGAGTAATCGATAACAGCAACATTTTAGAATGAATATAAAACTAATACAAGTCCGATAAACAGATACCATTATGCTAAGTTTGCTCATATTTAACGTATTTTGTTTTTTACAAAGTGAAAAATGTATATCTACATTAATAAAATATTCCCTTGTCTGTCTAGGAGTGTCTGTGCTTGTTGTCGATGACTAGGGAAATCTATCACACGTAGAGGTGAGCAAATTTGGATACGGATAGAGAAAGAAAAGTCCAAATGCACCAAGATACTCACATTTTTCATTTTTTTTATAATTAGCGTATATATTAATTAAAAAACCTCATCGAAGGCTAATAAAGCAGATTCCATTGTCCCGGCGATCGCTTCTACGGATGTCCGAGGCAACCGAGGTTTTTGAAGTACAGACGTAGTAAATGTTCGGCTTTTTCTGGATTTTAAAGTAACAATTGTCTGGTTCCCTATGCAGTTACAAAGAAAAAAAAGAAAGAAAGACAATACATACGTCTTCACGGTAACATTTAGGTACTGATGATACTTTTCATTTAAAAAATATTAATATCTACTATTTAAAAAATTATTTTTTTCTGAAATTCGTTTTCACATTTTCCGTTTTTTCTGCAGTTTTAAATTACCATTCCCGTGGTCCGGATGGAAATGCAAAAAAAGGAAAAACCTTTCCTCTTTTTAACGGTATCTGTCATTAAAAAATATGTAAATATAGACTATTTAAAAAATATATATATCTGGAAAACATTGACGTTGCCCGGATGAAAATACAAAACCAACAACAAACAAAAAACGAAGAAAACCTACGAATAGACGGTACTTTAAGGTGGGCCCGGGCAACGCCACGCGGGTTTGCTAGTATGAATTAAAGGCAAAAAGACAAATACGTGATATATACAATACCTTTAAAGTTATAGTTTTTATACGAAATCATTGAACTTTTATATAAAACCATTGAATAAAGACATTTTAAATCAATGAACAACTTGTAATATTTTAAAAACGACATTTAAAGGACTTTAATTTGGTAAATACAACAAGGACAAATGGAAATTCAAGCCAAATTTTAGTGAGAAAATGAAATATCATTTTTAAGGGTTTAATATAAAATAAATAAATAAATAAATAAATAAATAAAAATAACTATAATACATACATACTTAACAAGTCTTTCTAAAATTTGAATCTTAAATTTTATAAGTAATTACGCATAATTTTATTGTTATTATTATTATTATTTGTGTCACATTATTATTGTTGTAGCATTTCTTCCCGTTTTATAAACATGCACTCAAAAACAATTACGTAAATCATTTTATTATTTTTTAATCATTATAATTCAATGTATTTTTTAAATAGCAAAAGCGAATTTTTAAACAATTACTCTCAGTATTTCGCAACACATTTCTATTATACATATCCAATATGAAAATCTCATTCAGATTCTATCAAATCATTACAAAATGAACCGTATTAATATAATATAAAACATATTTTTGTATGAATAATGAAGCATACATACATAGGAAGCCTGTATGTTGAACACACGCCTCATTTTACACTAAAACAGATTCATTTTGTGAGCAAATGGTCTCGTAGGTGACAATTAGGATAATGGTCATTTCAATGGACGTGCTATTTCTCCTGATGAATACCACAAAATGAATACCCGAAGGAATTCACGGGTCTTTATGGCGTAATTTGTTACTTGTATGAAAAGATATAACTGCAAGGAGTGCTGCTATTCAGTGACATTTAATGCATATGCTGTATTATCGGTGTTTGATAAAACTTGAGAGGCGTCGTTAAGATTTAACTGCTTTCTTCTCATATGAGTAGAATAAATAAGACGCATTAGTCAACGACTTGCATATATATTCAAGAATAAAGGTACAACATGCATTATATTAACATTCACCTTTTGATTACTAGCTAGGACTGGTGACTATTTTTATATTAACTCGTATCACAATTTACAAATAAATTTATTTGTGGTAGATTTCTCTTGAATAATTCTGGTGTATTTCTATGGCAGAAATTAGTTTTCCAGAAGTGATGCGACTAGAATAAAGAAATAGTCTGGGACGACATATGTCCCAAACCCGTAATCAAAGTGTTAATACCATGCACTGCAAAAACAACAGCAATTTATTCCCAGTAAAAATTCTGTATTATTACGGATTTTTTTTTTTTTTTTCTGCGATGAAATAATTCCGTGGATGTGTCAGAAATTAGCGAATATGAATGTAAGAAATAATCTTGACAGATAATCTATGCTAAAAGTGTTGTTAATTTGTTGTTCTCGCTAAGGCTTTGGAAATTTTTATACTTTTACACTCTAAAAAGAATTTTCGTATTTTGCCAGCATAATTTCATATTTTTACGGAATTTTTTTCTCCGATGAAACAATTTCGTGAATGTGTCAGAAATTATCGAATATTGGTATAAGAATATCCTTGACAGATAATTTTGCTAAAAGTCTAGTAATTTGTCGTTCTCGCTAAGGTTTTGGGATTTTTTTTATACTTTTACACTCTAAAATGAATTTTCGTATTTTACCAGCAAAATTTCATATTTTTACGGAAATTTTTTCTCCGATGAAATAATTTCGTGAATGTGTCAGAAATTATCGAATATTGGTGTAAGAATATCCTTGACAGGTAATCTTGCTAAAAGTCCAGTTAATTTGTCGTTATCGCTAAGGCTTTGGGATTTTTTTTATATTTCTACACTCTAAAAAAAAAATTCGTATTTTGCAAAATTCCATATTTTTACGGAAATATTTTCTCCGATGAAGTAATTTCGTGGATGTGTCAGAAATTAGCGAATGTAAGAATATAGATAATAGTGCTAGTAATCTTGATAGATAATAGTGCTAAAAGTCTAATTACTTTGTTGTTATCTGTAAGGCTTCGGAATTTTTTATATTTTTACACTCTAAAAAGAATTTCCTTATTTTACCAGTACAATTTCCATATTTTTACGGATTATTCTCTTATTCAGTGTAATAATAAAAATATATCCCCTTCACCCCCACCCCACCAGTTGCCAAGAGGTTCTGCTCTCAAAGCTGGTAGATGGGAGGTGCTAGGTCCAAACCCAATCGCGTCCTTTGGCCTAATCGTTCGGAGTTTTCGTGGTTTTCTTCGAACCTTGGATTTTTTTGCGTAAATACGGATTAGGTTCCCTTAGAAAGACACCTACGAAGGGCACCTCCCCCCCCCCCCCCCCTCAGACCTACATCCCTAGTACAGACAATCGGCCGTCATAATTACACACCAACCACCCATTCACCCTCTGCTTTAGAGAAGATAAAAAATTATCTTTATCTGTCAAGGATAGTCTCAAATCTATGCTTTTTGACATATTCACGAAAATACTTTCATCGGAATAAAAAATCCAAAAAATATGGAAATTCTACTGCCAATCAACGTTCATTTTATTTTATTTTATTTTTTACAGTACATAACAATTATTTAAACTTAATTCTCTCATGCATGATATGTTTTTAAATGGATGAAAATCATATTTTGGCAGTTAAAATATATTTAAAATAAATTATTACGAAAACAAATAGTGTTGAACGTTTCTTACAAAATTGTAAAAAAGAACTTTCTTACAAGATTAACAAGCAATAAAAATTATTGTTAATAGATGTTATATTTTTTTTATTAATTTAAGCATCGGATGCTTTAGTCCAAAGTTGAAAATAAATGAATAAATAAATAAAAGTTTAGTCATGTTCTTGTATAGATCAAAGAACAAAAATTATTTGAGAAAATCTTCTCTGACGCAAAACAGAAACAAATTAGTCAACGAGCGATTTTCAAACTGAAATTTTCAAACGATAATGGTTCTGCCATCTACTGTTGCATTTTAAAAGCATTATTGCACTTCGTTTAAAACTTTTATGTAATAAAGCAGTAAAAGTAAATTATGTATAGTTCTCTGAGGGTTATTTTTCAATGTAACATCATATGAGGTTATCATTCATGGGAGGATTAAGGGAACAATTATTAATCTAACGGAAAGAGGAAAATCATTGAATTTAAAGTTAATGTAGTTGAGAATGATATTAAAATAAAAAAATTCAAATAATTGAGATTTAGGGAAAGACAGAAAATAGTTTCTAAAAAGAAAATAATATTAATTGACATTGATTTATTTTAATTTATTCCAATTTATTTAGTGATAAGTATATAAAATTGAAAGAAGTTAGGAAAAACTTTTCTAAAACATTTTATTCTCAAAATCATTTTTTTTAAAGATAAAGTATTTCTAAAAAAAAAAAAAAAAAAAAAAAAAAAAAATGCAGCTTATTAAAGGGAAATAAAGAAAAAGAGAAATTTTATAAAGATTATCTGAGGAATATTCTTAAATAAAATTTTTTGTAGAAATCCCATTGATAGGATTTACTGAAAATAGAGAGAAAGAGGTAGATGTTAAATTGTTGTAGCTTTACCGATAAAATATGTTTAGACTATTTCTAAGAGGCATGTAATAATATCAGTCATTAATGAATATGGACTTTGACGTCAAGTTTAAATTGCTATTTTTGGCTATGATATAAATAAGTTGCATTTACCCCAATACATTTCCAAAAAACAATGTAAAATACAATGCGTTACGATTTTATTTTTCCATACAACAATTATATAAATTTAAGCGAAATGTGATTAAATCATTGCAAAGTGGAAGTAATTGAGTATGTTTTAGAAAATGAAAAATATAAATAATTATTATTTTCAAAAATTCAAAAAAGGACAAGAAACATATTTTTTCAAAGGGGAATAAAAATGTATCGTAATTGCTTTCGAGGAAAGAAAATGATTTATTTAAGAATAATTAAAAAAAATGATAGAAGACTAAAGAACTTGAAAGATTTTCAAATCAATTTGCCCATACGAATTAATAGTTTAAATAAAGCAAAGACAAATTACTTATTAAAAAGTTCAAAATTGTGCTAATAGTAAATTGCGAAGTAGAAAAAAAGGACAAAACCAGCAATTAAAGTGTATCGTATTTCTAAAATTTTCCAAACGAAATTTCACAATACATGCGGAGTATATATATTACATAAAAAAAGAAAAGAAAAATCATAACTATTTTCTTATGTTATAAACTTAAATTCTAAAAATGCATCATATATTCATGCAAATCAATTTCCATTTTCATTAAAAAAAAATACAGTTTCAGAGTAAAAACATTATACATGATTTTTTTTTCTTTTATGGAAATCTTTTGATTAGATGCTGGTAATTAATTAATTTAAAGCTCCCCTACAATTTTTTTTCTGTACCTTAATCTACACCGGATCAGAAAGAAAGGAAATTGGATATATACCATTCCCAAAAAATTCGAAGATACATAAGGTGTTTCGTGAAAAGTATGAATCATACCTTCCACTCTGAGTGAACAAATAAGTCTGAAATATCCACCCCAAACTCGAGGATAAATTGGCAAGCTGCAAAAGTATGTTTGCAGACAGTGAGGGTCGGAAGGTTAATTAATACCAAGTTAATGGGCTTAAACATCAGAAGCCATATTGATGCTTGATATTTGCTGAAATGCTATAGGGTCTGGTTGAGAGTATAAGGATATTTACCCTTGTGCTTGCCTTCTCGATTAGCCAATGGGATATTCAGGCTAATGTGCTGATAAACGAGTTCAAACCATGGGGCTCTTTGTCATTTCCAATTTTCATTAGGGGACACTAATGAAATGATAAAGACTAAGTTGTTCCCATTTAAGATTAAAATAATTCATTTTATAAAAATAGGGAGCGAGTCTGATATAAATTGTAATCAGAAGAAAGTGAAATTATGTATCTAATATTAAAGGAGCACTTTTTAGTAGACTTGTATTTTGGGTTGAGAAGTACTCACGATGTTATAAATAATGCCTCAAGTTTATATTATTTCCATCAAGTAACGTACGTAAAAGTACTTTGAAAGAAAAAAAAAGAATTAACAATAATGTTTGACTTCTCGGTTAACATAGAATATTTATGCGAATACGCTCACAAACATGTTCAAACTCTGAGACTCTTGGCATTTCCAATTTGTATTAGGGCACACTAATGGAAAGCTAAAGACTAATTTGTTCATATTTAAGATATAAAATAGTTCATTTTATGAGACTATGATGCGAGTCTGATATTAATTATAAGTAGAAGAAAGTTAAGTTAAAGATCTAGTATTTTAAAAACACTTTTCAGTAGACTTGTATTTTGGGTTGAGAAGTACTCACGATGTTATAAATAATGCCTCCAGTTTATATTATTTCCATCAAGTAATGTGCGTGAAAGTACTTTAAAGAAAAAAAAGAAAAAAAAAGAATTAACAATAATGTTTGACTTCTCGGTTATGATAGAATATTTATGCGAATACGCTCACAAACATGTTCAAACGCTGAGACTCTTGGCATTTCCAATTTGTATTAGGGCACACTAATGGAAAGATAAAGACTAATTTGTTCATATTTAAGATATAAAATAGTTCATTTTATGAGATTATGATGCGAGTCTGATATTAATTATAAGTAGAAGAAAGTTAAGTTAAAGATCTAGTATTTTAAAAACACTTTTCAGTAGACTTGTATTTTGGGTTGAGAAGTACTCACGATGTTATAAATAATGCCTCCAGTTTATATTATTTCCATCAAGTAATGTGCGTGAAAGTACTTTAAAGAAAAAAAAGAAAAAATAAAGAATTAACAATAATGTTTGACTTCTCGGTTATGATAGAATATTTATGCGAATACGCTCACAAACATGTTCAAACGCTGAGACTCTTGGCATTTCCAATTTGTATTAGGGCACACTAATGGAAAGATAAAGACTAATTTGTTCATATTTAAGATATAAAATAGTTCATTTTATGAAACTATGATGCGAGTCTGATATTAATTATAAGTAGAAGAAAGTTAAGTTAAAGATCTAGTATTTTAAAAACACTTTTCAGTAGATTTTTATTTTGGGTTGAAAAGTATATCACGATGTTATAAATAATGCCTCAAGTTTATATTATTTCCATCAAGTAATGTGCGTGAAAGTACTTTAAAGAAAAGAAAGAAAAAAAAAAGAATTAACAATAATGTTTGACTTCTCGGTTATGATAGAATATTTATGCGAATACGCTCACAAACATGTTCAAACCCTTGGACTCTCGGCATTTCCAATTTGTATTAGGGCACACTAATGAAAAGATAAAGACTAATTTGTTCATATTTCAGATTAAAATAGTTCATTTTATGGAACTACGATGAGAATCTGACATTAATTATTAGCAGATGAAAGTGAAGTTAAAAATCTAGTATTTTAAGAACACTTTTCAGTACACTTGTTACTTTAGGTTGAGAAGTAATCACGATGTTGAAAATTATGCCGCAAGTTTATATTATTTCCATCAAGTAACATACATGAAAGTACTTAAAAAAGGAATTAACAACAATGTTTCACTCCCCCAGTCATCATAGAATGTTTATAGGAAAAAGCTTATAAACATGTTCAAAATCTGGGACTCATGGCATTCCCAATATGGTTTGTGCCCTTTATATACATAAAATCATAAGTTTAATGTTAGTATAATTTACTATGCAAACAAATAGATTTCTAGAAAAAAAAATACCACCAAATACTATTTTATTCAAGCATTGCGGAAAGAAAAGCAACTAAAATCTTCTTTAAATGGTTCTTTTCCTTTGATGCTTATATTTAATTATTTACATTTTCAGCAATAAATAATGCTATTTTGCTTAAACTTCTACTTCAAGAAAGAAAATCTAGCAATCTTAGAATCTTAGGGCACATAAAAAAATCATTTGGCACCGTGTATTTATCTAATATATCTATCTATACTTAAAATAGCTGCCTAAGTTACATCGCCATTGCCTGAGAAGAAACAGCACAGGTTGCTACTGTAAATGGTGTATAAAAACAAGAAAAAAAAACCCGTGCAGACGTCTAATCAGAAACAACTAACAATATCCATCTGAAATAGACAAAACATATGTAGGATTTGAAGCAGGTTATAAATCATATATCTAAAACTACAGGCTTAATGTTAGTTTAATTTACTATAAAAAAAGAAAAATATTTCTTACAAACAATTTTCCCATCAAATACTACTTTATGCATGCATAGTTTACGTACGACGAAAGAAAAATAATTAAACTGTTTTTTAAATGAGTCTTTCCGTTGATGCTTATCCTTAATTATTTACATTTTTAGCTATGAAGAATACGTTATTTCGCGTGATCGCAAACTTTACTACTTCAACAAGCAACATCCAACAATCGTAGGACACATAAAAAATCATTTGGCGCCGTGTATTTATATATCTATCTATCTATGTTTAAAATGGCTGGCTAAGTTAGACATCTTCATTGCCTGGCAAACAGCACTACAGGTTGCTACTGCATATGCAGCATAAAAGCAAGAAGAAATAAAAAAAATAACTGCAAACTGATATCGTGCAGTGTTGCATGTGCCTTGCTTTAAAAGGGGTGCGGGCCCCATTAAGAAAAGGGCCCATTGCACGCGAACTTAACATTTTCGTGAGTTTTAGCTACGCCGACGTTCTAATGCATATGCTAGAATATTTCTCGCTGTAAAACCTCAAGTCGTAGCAAAAATGAAGATAACGCTGGAGAGGTTTTAAAATGGAATGGGGATAGCTAAGCTGTTATAAAAGGCGAACGTTTAAAATGTTGCATATGTAAATGCTGCCTGTTAGAGGAACAGATTGAATTTTTTCCAACCTCTCTTTAAAAAAAAAATATTTTTATTCTCTCATTCAAGTAAACGGTAAAAAAGATATCTACGTAAAGAATCTCAATAGAAAGTAATTTTCTTCCCAGTACTGTTTTATTTTGTATAAAAGAACTATGAACAATGATAAGATTAATATTTCATAACTTTGAAATTTTAGATTGTATGATTGTTTCAGTTGTATCGTGATAACAGCTTATAGCAAAAGTTTTCGTGACGATTTACGTATATTTTAGGAATAAAATCTGTAAAAACGTTAATGAAAATCACTCATTTGAAAACAAAAATGTATGTAAGGACCGTCAAACATCCAGAAAAAGATTAAATGTAAAACTCAACGCCTTTGAAATTCAATGATCAGAGCAATCGAACTATCAGGATATTAATATTTATTAGCTTTGTAATTGTGGATTGTATTATGGTTTAAGTTGTATTCTTTATACAAGTACAGGGTGTCCGTCCATAAATTATTATCAGGGTTTCGTTACCTCATAACTTTTGATTTAAGAACATGACAAAAAATATTATTAATAGTAAAGTACAACAGAAGAAGTTTTTTAAATTAAATAAACAAAGTGACATACGTGCGTAAAGTTTCAACTCAAAACATTATTAATCAAATAATAATAATTATTAAAATTCTATCAAATTTGTCAAATGGTATTAATGAATTAAGTATATCTACCCAACTAACTTTGTGCTTATAATTCATTAATATCTTTTGAACAAATTATGTGTTCAAAATTATCAAAAATCAAAAATGATATTACATATTATGATAGTCTGTCTAGCGGCGGCGATTTTCGTGCTACAGGTACCGTTCCAACGCTTTTGATGGTTTTTCACTGTGAAGATCACATTCCAATAAAAAAAAATAGGTGTTGCCATTTGAAATTTTCAAAATTTTGTCACTGTAACGGTAACTGTTAGAATTTAACAGTTGTGTTGAATTTTGATTGTTCAGTGCTATCCACCATCTGCCGCATGTAAAGTGCCGTCGTGTGTGAAATGGAAAATGTATGAATCACAATGAAATGTTTTGTTTTCTGTTGCTTCTCTGTCCTTATTGGTTGTTTTCACTATTCTTCTTAGTCTGTCTAGCGCCTATGTCTGTCTATGTTTTGTTCAAATATCAAAATTATCTGTTCAATCATTTGTAATTTTGGGCCAATTAGTGAATGAATTTCTCCACTTAATGTGTACCCAAACATTCTTAAGACTTATTTATACTGTTTTTAGTATAATCACAATCTGTTGCATCTAATGAAGACAGACCTTAATGAATTGCTCCCAAATTATAGCTATATTGCATGGTGATTTTATGAAGTTTAAAGAAGGCTTTTCCTTTGATGTAGTTTTTCGATACAGTTTTATAATTTTTTGATATTTTTAGTTATTTATAGAAATAAGTATATATAGCATATACTACACATTTTTAACCTATCTTAAATCACATGTAATATTTCACATTTTTCAACCTCATATTTCAAACATGATATTCATAAGTATACATCAATTTATACAAAAGTTGAAAAATAGTTTGCTATTACATTATGTGTCACATAACATCCTAGATATTAATCAACGAGCTATGTGAAGACATGAAAATAAAAATGATCTGCGACTTAAGGAAATATTAAATTTTACCTCAAAGCAGCTATCTTCACAGAGAGAGATTTATTGCAGTATAGGAGCACTACTGTGTAATTTATTATGAACAGTTATCTTATAGATTCTCTATTCTGTCAAATGTAATTTATACCTCGTGACGTGTAGTGATTATGAGAGTTTTTTGGCGTCATATGTGCCAGATATTAAATTTTCGCAATATCTTAAGTGAGCTAGCTTTTCGCTTTTCTTAATATTATGTTCTTGCAATACTAAATATGCAACCATATGGTCATGTCAGTAAAACGAAAATGTAACGCTAAATGACACGTTGGTTCATATGCAACTTTATTATTATATATTTTTCTAAATACAGCAAATCAAGGTTATGTAGAATAATTGAGTGGGTCGGGGCAAGAAAGTTCCAAGCGACATTTTTGGTGAAATAAATCTAACACTGTAATGTGTTGCTTAATATTGTAAATTATAATATCCTACATAGAATTTGTTTCTAATATGACTTGGTGGCAGAATGTGTCCCAGGTTTCGTTTTTGTCCCAGACGTTTATGCCCCCAATGAAGATAGGTAATTTGCAAAGAACATAATAGTAATATCTTTAAAGTATAATGCGATATTGTTACTCAGAATATCTCAAACGTTACTAAGACATTGACGAAAAAACTTTATGTTATACATCTTAAATTTAGTATTTGATCAAATTTTCAAACTGAAATATCTCAGACGTTCAAAAACGTGGCTTAGCACTCTCTTGCCCCGACCCCCTCAATTGTATTTATTAGTTTCTGTTTTAATTTTTCGTTTTCGTTTCTTTTTATTTTCTATATAAAAAATTATCTTTGATAAAATATTTATCCAATTGCCGGCTTCTTATACAACAGCAGCCTATAAAAAAAAATCCATGAAATTAAAAAAACTAATACTAGATTCAAAATGAAACACTCAATGAAAACTCAAAGAGAAGAATGAGAGAAAGTCGTGAATCTGTAGCTCATATGTAACAATCCCCTCTTACAAGCTTCCCGATTGAAATCCTTCTATTTTAAATCAGAAAAAAAAACTGAATTAAATAAAATGCATATTTCTTAAGCATTTTTAAAGACCCTCACTTTTCAACAGCGAGTTCGGCAACGTTTGATTTGCCTGGAGTCTCCTTGACGCAAAACGGAGATGAGTAATTGCATGTTTGTAAATTTAATACAACGCGTCATCTGTTATAAGACAACATTGCTCCTATAATTGTTTTCACTTTAGCTTTGCCCTTATGTGGGTAAAGATAAATGATTTCGTTTAATGATAACAATATGCTTATCTTCAAGTTTATTTTCACGGAAAATTAACATTTTTGCAAATCTCTCCTTTATAAACAATCAAATTTTATCAGAAAACAGACTAATAGTTCCTTATTGTCACTTTTCGTAATTGCATAAAATTACAATTTAAAAAAAGTTTTGTAAGGCCATCTTGTAAAATGTCTCTGTTGTCTTTCTTAGGAATGCTAAATTGTGCTAGTCGTTTAATGATAATTAGAAAGCTAATATTTCTATTTGCAAAAAAGAATTTTAAAAGCATTACCATACACGCAAACGAAAACGAAAACGAAAACGAAGAAAAAAAGAAAATGTTGTATACATTTTACTTAATCCTTTTAAAAATATTTATTCTGGCGAAAGAATTACAAATTCATATGCTGCCGGTAAATAAATTTTAAAGATTTATTAAACGGATTTCACCAGTAAACGAATTCATTTTTCATAAAACTTCTTCCAGATATTTAGAATATATACTCTTTTGTATTCAGAATTAATCTACTTAGTAAACTTTCTGAATAAATATAATGTAATTCTCCAAAAGAAACAATTTTCTTTAATTCCATTCAAAACTTTCTGCAATCCCATTCTTGTTGCATCTATCTTTTAGTGATCAATCAAAATGCCATTTATGCAAATCTGCATAGTGAGTTAAAGGACTATTCAGCAACGCCATCTATAATATATATCTTCAATTTATTTCTTTACAATGCTCTACTATCAAGTAAATTTTACCGAGCGCTAAAAAAAAAAGAATGATTTGATTGATTACTATAGAAATGGTATGGAATGATCACGCGATCAAATAATTGTGTGGAGAATCAAGATTTTATTTCAAATCGAAAAATTTGAAAATCAATTTATTCTGTGAACGTTTGATAAGGTTCTGCAGCGATTTTGAACTTTTGTTATATTTTATGATAAAATTATTTACAGCGAGTAATTTTGAAACAATTTCTCAAAAAAAAAAAAAGTACTAAACCAGCAAATACTGTTTAATATGTTTAAGTTAATTGCTATAATTTAAATACACAAGAAAGAATTGAGAGAAATTTCATATGGTTGACTGCTGAAAATTTTCAGTTGTTAAAACATTTTGAATGTACATTGTTTTATGTCAACTTTAGTATTTGTGGGGACAGTTAATTGTATTTCTGTAATGTTGAATTCATGCCAGATTTTTCAAGAAATTTTATTTGAAAATAATGAAATACATTCACAATTTTTTTTTTTCAAATTTACAAAAGTAAATCTTGTTAAAAAATTCTGGTGCGAATCTTAGTTAAAATTAAGTTGTATAAGAAATATCCCACCGCCATTCAATCAGTTACAGTTTTTTGTTTAGAATTGCCGTCTAATAGTGATTGAGTTTGATATATATACATAATAAGACTCCCACAGACTTCTTTATTAGTTTTCCCACAAATTTTTCTTGTAAAATATTAATCTACCTAGAAAATTGGTAGATATCTACCACAAGTATTATTTGAAATAATGGTTGACAAAATAATAATAAAAAATAGTCGTCAATGGCACCCTGATACTATTAAAAAGATACCGCATACAGCATTTCAGCAAATAACAAAGGAGTCATGTGCTAGGATAAATAAGATAGAGAATTAAACAAGGTAAAATGCAACGTAAAAAGCAAGACGAATGAGGGTTAAACGTGGCAAAGCAATCAATCAAACGGAAATTTAAAAAAAGGTACATATTGAGATGGGAAAATTTGTCGTTTGCATATCAATTTGTAAGTTAATGCTAACTAATATATAACATAGCAGTTTGTAAGCTTGTTGCTTCAAACTTTTACAGAAATAAGATTCTCCTGTCATACAATATTTATTGTTCAGAGTCCCATCTTTGTCTTAAAATGCAGTATCATATTAATGATGCATCAATTTATATCTTTCTGCAGACTTCTCACCATCATTAAGGTGGCGGATCAGTCAGATGATTCTGCATTCTCCTTTCCCATGTTAAACCAATGGCATTAAAGTTCCTCGGTTTCCTTCAAATATCTCATCAAATAATTAAGTTTTTCGAATTTTGTTTTTTGTGAGTGATGCTTTAGATGAATTATCGCGTAGTTACAAATTTCATTTTTCTCTTATTTAAATTTAAATATGTGTTTCAGCGTTTATAAGACAGCATATATTGATGTAAATGTAAATGCTAAAACAAATATTGCTAAAACAAATATTTAAATTTATATAAGAGAAAAATGAAATTTGTAACTACGCGAAGTATCACTCACAAAAAACAAAATTTAAAAGATTTAATTATTTGATGAGCTATTTGAAGGAAACCGAGGAACTTTAATGCAATTGGTTTAACATCGGAAAGGAGAATATAGAATCTGACTGATCCGCCACCTTAAGGCAATACGTTCAGACTCCGCGCACTTTGCATCCAACACCTGTCGGTTTTTAATATCAGAAAGCTCCGAAATTTCATAAAATTATAAGTATTATAACTAGGTGAAATTTGGTCGTTGAAGAATGGATTTTTTACTGTTGTACTTGTCAGGGCATGGCATTAAAAAAAAAAAAAAAAAACTTATAGGACTTATACAGACTCAAAAAGTGTAACTCTTTGAAAATAAATGGCAGGACTATTTTTTCCACATAATCTTAATCCCTATCTTATTGTAAACACTTTTGCAATTTACATTGCCTACGTATCTCCAAAAGGTAATAAATTAAGCTCGTTTAAATTTTTTTGTGTGACACACTGCATAGCGAAACCAACGCTAGTGAAAACAGAAGTAGAGTTCACACTATAAGAAAAATTCTAAAAATCAGACTATTGCTACCAGTACACGCAATGAAAAGTATTTTTCATTTTTTAAACTTGAAACCTAGAATAACTGATCTAAAAAAAAATCATTAAGATATCCAAAAATATATACAAGCATGATATCAAATAACTATTGATAGGAAATTAATGTGTTTAATAAATAATTTTGAAACAAAAACTGACAGCGATTTCAAAATTATGGTTTCTTAATACACGAATTACTTGAAATTGTACAAAAACACTTATATCACAATATTGCCTTTTATTTTCACTTTGCGTACCAATTGGCGTACTTTAGCAAAAGTGGTTTGGCGCAGCTGAGTGTTTTATGCGACATTCATTTGTTGCTATTGAATTTAATTTCCGTTATTCAGCTTTGAGAAATGCGGCTACACGGTTATGAAGCCCAAGGGCAAATTAAAACATGCCCCCTCTATTCCTATCCTCATGGAAGGAAACAGAATCGGCTTTAAATGGCAGATTCTGTACCTGGGCCTCATAATCGACCATCACCTAAGTTGGATGCCGCACCTGGCCGCCATCCAGGATAAGGCGTTTAACCCTTTAACGGATAAAGCACTTCAATTGCTAAGATGTTGAAATAAATTATTGACACCGGAAATTATGAACAAATTTATTTTTATATAAGAAACAAGTGATATTTCACATATATAATAAATGAAAAACATTTTTTTTTAAATTCTGCTGTCATTGTTGAGTTTCGTAATTAAAGTTTTGTGGTTTTGTGGGGAAACCAATGAACGTTAAAGGGTTAAGCTGTTAAATAAGATGAACCGTCTCTCAGGAGCCACATGGGGTCTGAGACCGAAAGTTAGAAAGATGCTCTACTCTATCATAGCGGAAAGAATCATTCTTTACGCGGCATCAATTTGATTTTACTGAAAGAAGGTAGTGGTTGCAAACAGGTTGCTTAGCATGCAAAGGAGGAGCCTACTCCTTTGCGTAACAAAATGTTACGCGACAACCTCCACGGATGCTCACCACGTCTTGTCAGGGGTCCTCCCCCTCGACTTGCGTGCAGGGCTGGAAAGGGACTACACGGCCCTTGTCCGATGGAAGAAGAGTGTTGACGGTACCGGACTAGACTCAGAGTCGGTCGACCTTTGGAGGCCCACTCCCAGACTTGAGGATCTCTGGAGAGTCCGTTGGACCGCGGATTTGGCTCCGCGGTCTGGGTCCGCGGATTTGGCTCAGACTCGAGATCGGCGCTCCAAGCGCTTCAGGGACTTGTGCCTCAGCACAAGGCCATTGCCGAGATTAGGGATCTGATTAAAACCACAGGAATTGACATTCATCTGCATTGGGTCCGCGCTCATGTTGGTCACGTCTACAACGAGAGGGCGGACATATTGGCAAAAGAAGCCACTGCTCGACAGGACGTCGACGTAGTGATTCCAGTCACGCGCCGCCAAGCCAAAAAAAAAACCTCTTTGGACGTGCCTTGTCCATGTGGCAAGAGAGATGGGACCAATCTGGGACCGGGCGCAAGACCTATGAATCTTTCCCACGCGTCGGCATCCGCCGACTGCAGGGCGATTTCTTCATTAATCAGGTCTTCACGGGACACGGCACCTTTGGCGATCATCAGGCTCGCTTCTTTCACCACGACTCTACATGTTTTTGTGGAGTCGAGGTGTGCGACATCAGCCATCTGCTATTTCGGTGTGAGCTCTGGAAGTCTGTGCGGGAAAAGTACTTTCCTCGCGACTTTCGGACGCGAACGCCAAGCGATCTCTGCCTGTGTGGCTACGCCAGAAAGGGGGTCCGGTTGATTATTCACCGACTCCTCATGCGTACTCTAGATCGAAACCTTGGTCGCCAAAGAGCAGGCCGTAATCACCGAGCTCTTCCACGCCCACATTTGACCGCACTGCGAAATGCCCGTGGTCCCCGCGGTGCAGGACGTAGAGGTAGAGGTAATGGTGTAATAAGTACGCAGGCTTGAGACTCGTCTCATAAGCCGGCAGTTGTCTGTGATAAATGGGCTAGTAACAGTGTTTTTATATATATGTAGTTGTTGTTGTTAAAGTTTGTTGTTGAAGTTTGAAATGCTTTAAGCATTCTAGTCAGAGTTGTTGTAGTTGTAGTTAGAGTTTTAGAGTTTATATTTTGTTGTACTAATCCTTTCCCTTACGGGATCCACTGCAAGAGGGAACGTGATTACCTTTGTAGGTTGCTCACACCCCTCGAGCTGTGGTAAAGCAAGAGCCGTCGTGGTAGCTCGACATATGACCTAGCGACCGTCTCCCCCAATGGGGTTTCGCGAACGAAGTTGTCGGGGGTTCCATGGCGGTTCATCAAGGTTTCGTCTCTGCGGAAGTTTCCTCCGAGACGTGGGGTTACTGCCGTGACGACCTATGTCACCAACCTTGGTAAAATGACCTGGGGGTCCGCAGTGGGGAGCGGCCTGAGGCCGATCGCAGCGCCGGGCGAGACAAAGCCCTGGTGCGTTATAAGCCCTTCAGAGGCTTGGGTGCGATGGTCGTTTACGCGCGTCGGCGACCCCCGTGGGCCCCTGACGGCGCCGGATAGTTTTTTTATACCATTAGAGTGTCTTTATATATTAGAAAAAGAGTGAACGCATCCTCAGATTAAAAGTTTTTGTACAAACTACAGTAACGACATACTAGAACTTGGCAATATTCATCTCGACAAGTTCGTTTAGACTAGTGAGACAAGTTAACAAACATTATCTTGACCATAAAATCAGGCCCACGAAGTCTGTCCAAAATGCTATCAACCAATCAAATTTTATTGATAGTATGTCGTCACCATCTTAGTTATAAAAGCACTCAAATTGCCAGCATTTTTGTTTGTTTGTTTATTGAGAACATACATCTGACTTGTGTGCTTGACATCAAGTGCTCGCTTATAAGTCATCGTCAATATACAGGGACGAGATAGCCACAAGGAAATTTACAACACCAGAGAGTTACTTCCGGGAGCTCCACAAAGTGTGTGCAATTGAGCTGGCGGGAGTCGAACCCGCCGACCTGACTCCTACGCTCACAAGCGATTAGCGGAATTGTGCTAATTGCCAGCAATATTCGAGTTTGATCAGAGTAAACAATCATATTTTAAAATTTTTGGCGTACATAGAAAAAAAAAGCACTTTAGACAATATGATGACACTTTTTAGCTTATGACCTTCCGTAGTGAGCTAGAATTTAATATAAAAAGTGACATTCAAATCCGTTCAGTGGTTGTTGAAAGAATTGAGGACATACGTACATGCATAACTGCCAGAAACAGCAGTTTTTTTCTTTTACAGTCCCTTACAAAGGTTCATTTTGGAGTATAAGAATTCAATTTGTTATAAAACATTTATTCCCAAAACAATGTTTTAATTTCATGTTCAACACTCTTCCAGGAAAGGAAGAAATATTCATAGAAGAATAGTTATGTTATTTTCGAGATATTACATGTACATAGCTACCAACTTTTGCTCTTTTTTCTTACCACTATTTTTGAAAAGAAAATTTGGCCTATTAAATCGTAGATTTTCTTCGTACAATAAGGGAAATTCTACAATTAAAAAAGAATAGTGGTAACATAAAAGTGTAAATGTTGGGAGCTACGCATCTAATTGTTATTCTTAAATAGCTATGTTAATTTTATTTTCAAATTCCAATTACCTAGATTATGATTTTTAAATGTAATACAATGTTACAAAATTATCCTTAGAGATTTTGGTATATTTTCAATAAAAAATAAATTGAAGATCGAAAAAAAAAACAGATTAATACAATATATAGCTTATAAAGACAGATAAAGAAACTTAAACCATTGACAATTTTTCAGCTTTGTTCTTATATAATACGAAAAAAAAAAACATTTAGATAAGTAAATTTCTTATTGCATAACTCTTTGAATCTAGCCGTTTGATATTGTGGGATTTCGATTTTTCTACCAGATATGAATTATTTTCGATAGATAATGTTTATCTTCCTTCCTTGCAGGAAAAGAGAAATTTCTCTTTCGAAAACCATAGAACGATAACAGTGATATTATCTTGAAACTTTTCTTCAAAGAAAGTGATTTTGAAATTTCTCCTATTATAGCATTACTTTGATGTGTTATTAAAGAATGTTTTTCAGACTTTGCGTATGGAAAATATTCAAGTTTTCTAAATATTTTTGAGTTATATTTTTAGCAGAGAATAACTACATTTGTGTTTGTAAGAATGGGGATATTTTTGTATGTGGCTGTTATCTGTATGTGGCCATACTGCTTTAGCAACCCAATGTTTAAAACGAAATTTTGTTTTTGTTTTCTTGGAAATAGTTTAAAATACGGTGGCTTGTTTAATTTAGAGGAAATTCCGGTTTCTTATGGAATACTATTTATATTTAGGGCAATACAACATCTCGATATTGATTAAAAGACGAAAACTGAATACAATAACAAACTTCAACTGTCTGCGAATGGTATTTTACGAAATTTCATCACTTCCAAACAAATAATTATAATACACTGTTAAAAATAAATCCGCGAATTCACGGTAAAACTACTGGCAGCAAAGATGCCGGACTTTTTCTGTTCCGTTAGTAGATTTTCCGTTTTGGGAGATAAAAGAAGGAAAAACTCCGTTTGAAGAAGCGGCAATTTTCCATTTTAAAGTTGGTATATCACTTATATTCAGTTTAAAACTATGATTTAAAAAATAAAACCCAAACACTTACTTCTGATCTTAAGAGAATTCATGCGGTGAACGAGGAGCAAACAATAATCTTGTCTTTACCAGATCGTGTGGTTCACAGTCAAAGAATATAATCTGTGATTCTGATGACAAAAAGGAATACATTTGCAATGCAGCAGCACGATACAAATCTCACAAAAGGGCGAAGATTCTTTCGTTGAGTTTTTTGTATTTCTGTGTAGCAACATGTCAGTTTTTTAAACATTGAAAATAAATATGACGTGGATAACGGAATATCGCCGTTGTCCCCTTCCGTCTCCGCCCGTTCCGTTGTTTTCAGGAAATATGATGAAATTTTCTAGTTTTTAACGGAAAATGCCCTTTTATCGTGAAAAGGGACTTTTTCTGGGAAATTCAGGGGAAAAATATCCGTGAATTTAAGATTATTTTTAACAGTGCAATAAACTTATTTTGAGGGTATTGTGAAACAGTCGGGAAATATGGAATATTGTGTTAAAAATGAAGAAAACAAAGAAAATTTGGCTAAATCAGATTTAATGGTATCAAGAGAACATGATCGAAGTATAGTAGGTAGTCAGCCAATATAGTTCAGTTCATACAGATTTGCACAAATCACAAATATAAGGATCTGTCTTTGCGCTACCCTAATCATGGAGTATTATGAGACATTGGTATTCCACGCAACCCGATACCGTCGGTTTGGGGAAACAAAACTCTATATTTCTTGGTGTGAATCGCGAACTAAAAAAGGAGTATTACATCATAAACTGTTAGTATTTCGGTGTACACTATGCTTAATTTCAATATTAAAAAATTACTTCTAATAACGAATAAAAAATATTCAAAAATTATCTCCTGAAACTTTCCAAATAGGAAAAACAAATATTATTCACACAACGCGCCCTGACGCCGACCGACGAACTGCGCGTTCTGGGGGAGCATTCTGGGAATGTTGTTAAGTAGTTTATGATATTGCCGCTTGGTGGCTGAACTTTACCAAACAGAAACTTTGGTATTCCATATTACGCAATTATTCCCTGATACCCAAAGTTCTTCTATAATATTATGATGAAGAAAATAAGGGAAAAAAATGAAACTTATGAGTTATGGGGATTTTCCAATTGCATTAGTAGAATATAAGGGATGTATATGAATTATATAAATGCAGAATGTCTCAATGGGTAAGCAGCATCAGGTGCAATCGGATTCCAATAGCGAACATCGAGACGAATATCGTACAGTATCAACGGGGGAGTTTCGGTATATAGCGTCACAGTCGATTGATGCCATAAACAGAACTATACTACTGCGAACTTTTGGTCGAATTTGTGACTATCTACGCATTATTAATTATATCGCTCACCCGCAAGAAAAGTGACAGAAATCCAAAAAAATTATTGTGCGTACTATTGCATTAACAGGTTTGACTTAGGTGCGTCTTGCTACAGGAAAAGTACCACAAGTGTAGTTATCTGGAAAACCGATAGAATACGCTACCTGTCACTTTTCTAACACAGAAGGGAGACATATTGTGTGTGGGGGAAAAATTTACTCAATCCTCCTTATCTATTTTTCGTTTTGGTTTTTAAGGGTTTTAGGCATTTATGTACACTTTTACAGCTGAATACAGTTCAAAAGTGATATAATTTTATGTTACAGTAAACAAGAATTGCCAATATTATTTTACCTCTCTTGTAAAATGTAGTATTTTTCAATTGTATCACTTGTCTTGCTTCATACCGTCATTCGTCTATGATGCTATATCCCGAGACCTCCCTCCCCACATGTGATATATCAAGATAGTAATCTCGTCTCTATATTTGCTATCGGATTCCACTGGAATCTGACGCTACGTATCCATTGATATACCCTGTACTAATATATAATCATTAGAAAGATAACATACTGAAAAACGAATTAATCACCAAAACTGAAAATATGATAGAAGGTAAGAATTAGAAAGAAGATATACAAACTTGTATTGGTTGTCAGATGCTGTAAAATGTGTACATGTATAAATTACTTAGTGAAATATATTTGTAAGTAATAATAACTCTCAAATTGTGATGTATATATTTGTAAGTAATAATGTCTATCAAATTGCGATGTATATATTTGTAAGTAATAATAACTATAAAATTGTGATGTATATATTTGTAAGTAATAGTAACTATAAAATCAGAATAAGATTATGCATAAGATCCAAAATATTTCAAACTCGTAGAGATTTCAGGACTTTTATAGAACCCACAGATAATAATTAGTTCGAATAAGCCTGTTTTATAAACAGTACATGATACGATCAGAATCCTCAAAAGAAAACATATTGTGGTTTATCGTAACAAAGTTTTGAAAGTTTGATGCGATCGACCTAATTTTACGAAAGTTGAAACATAGAGGAACGACAAATAGACAGGTAAACCTATAATTTTTTTTTTAATTAGAGTGAAATTTACACAGAATGCATAGAAAAAAAGCCTTTTCAATTGCAAAAAGAAGAAAAAATCAAAATCGGATCATTAATTCGAAAATTATGAGTAAATACACAGACGAACAAATGGAGGAAAATTTTTAAAGACTTTTAATAAATTTTAATTATTTTAATAAAATATTAATGATAATATTCTTAACAAGATACAACTTATAAAGTTATAGCGAAAAAAATTAAGACAGATTTATATTATAGGAAAAAGCCATTCTATTGTCTTTCTTTTAATATATTATGAAAAATAAACATATTGGTAAATATTCATACACGATAGCTTTATGAACATACATTCCACTATCGACAATGGATATTAGAAGAAACATTCGCAATATTCGAAAACAATCTACCGCGAATAGCTTTATTGAACTATCTTGTTTGCACTAAATCTTATTATTTGTCATAAAGCCTGGAATTCTGTACACGAAAAACTCGTGGGAATAGAGAGACTTATGATGCAGGTGCCTCTAAAAACCTAACACACGCTAACGCAATAAACAAGACAATGCAACAACTAAAAGAGAGAGAGAGAGAAAAAAAAAATGCATCAAAATTTTTTCTCCAGTAGTAACGGATGTCAGGTAAAGCTGAAATGTTAAACTAACGCAACCACCATCTATGGTCACAATAAGGTGATTTGTATTTCTGAATGTTTCAGATACAGGGTTTTTGAAAGCTGTTGTAACGCGATTAAAAAAATGCTTGCATTTAACATATTTACTTAAAAGATTGCATGTTATTTCTGGTTCATATTGGTTTTTCTTTCACCTGCATTTTAATTGTTCCGATTGTATTTAGAATATTGTAATTCAAATATGTCACATGTACAAACTCACTTAAAGTCTATAGAATCAGAAATGTTACATTAGGGTGTTAGAAGTATAACGAACAGACTATACAAATATTAAAAAAAGTAGCTAGTCAGAATATTTTGTTTTATTACTGACACTATAATACACTTTTTTCTGAAGACCAAAAGCCTCACCAGTGTCCCGGGCGGAGGTTCTGCTCTCAACGCTGGTAAAAAGGAGGTGCTGGGTTCAATGCCAATCACGCCCATCGGCCTAGTCGTTCGGAGTTTTCGTGGTTTTCTTTGAGCCTTGGTAAAAGGATTATGTTTCCTTAGAAACACCCCCCACGAAGGGCACTTCCCCTCGGGCCTTATATACTTCGTGCAGGTAATCGGCCGTCATAATTATACCACAACACTTTATACCACTACACCGCTACTATCTTTTAATGCTTCGGAATATGTAGACAATTTAGACAATGAAAAATAATTGAAGATACGGGCGGGAAAAAAAGGAGTTACGTAGCAATAATATCAATTATAGAAATTGAAGTTTTTCTCGTACAAAAAAATATTCATTTTTTAATGTTTTTCTTAGACTCAGGGCAACATTTTTCTAAATATGATATAAAAAAGAGAGCCGTATTAAAAATAAAATTTCGTATTTTAATGTGTATCCCTTGTAAAACAAATATAACATTTAGACGCTGAACTGGAATGCATTTTGTAACTGAAAGTATGTTTCTATTATTTACGGTTTAAGCGATAACCGCCATAACGTCTATTTTGCATTAATCCGGTAAAACAAATCTTTAAACAGTAATTTCGCCAAGCCTAATCTTGAAATGACATTATGGAGAATATTATAAAATTTCCTTATTTACCTATTTAAAAAAAAAAAAAAAAAAAAAAAAAAAAACTGAAATGGTAACTTAATCTAGCTGAAATAATAAAGTGTGTTGTATCAAGATTAGAAAAAATTGAAAAAATAAAACTTCAATTAGTATATTTAGATAGATTTGGATTTTAGCAATTAAAATTCTATATAGTATATGGTTATTTATATCTATATTGTTATCCATTTTTACAGAAATCGTATATTTATCATTCATTTATAGGATCCGAGTAAAAACGAAGTACAGACAACAAAATACATAAACCGAAAATTCCATAACGAAAGCAGTGTTCAATATTTTAATATTCTATAATTTACCTACAAAAGAACACTGAAATGGTAACTTACGAGCGAAAAAAGTGTGTTGCGTTAAGATAAGGAAAATTAATAAATATTAAAATTTAAATTTAGTGTATTTATATAAACTTGAATTTCAAAAATTAAAATTCTATATCTATATTTATTTATATCTTTATTTTTATTCATATTTATACATATTTTATATTATTCATTCATTCATAGGATCCAAGTAAAAACGAGGTACAAATAACAAATCACATAAATCGAAAATTTCATAAGGAAAGCACAGTGTGTTAAATAATCTAATATTCCATTATTTACCCACAAAAAAAAGAAAAGAAAAAAAAGGAAAAAAGAAAAAAGAAAAAGAAAGAAAAAGAAAAAGAAAGAAAAAAAAAGAAAGAAAAACAAGCGGGAAAAATTCTACCTTACGACAGAATATAGATTGGCCACCCACGGCTTTTATCGTTGAGATTTTTTCAGCCAAATCTAACTCGTCAAAAAAAAAATGTTTGTTAGCATAAGCCAGCTTCTCCACTTTAGAATTTAGTTAGCGCTCTAAGATTTTTTGTGAGGCTGGCGGAACATATTAGGCACGAACACACCAAGTTTTAAAAAGATTCGGTGACTAGAAGTATTTTAAATAAATGTAATAGTAAAAAGATGTGGCTCCAATGGGCTGAGACGTAGCGAGGTAGTTGTTGTTTACAAATCTGCTGACTTAATGACACCCTTTAAACTGTTTTTAATGGTTCAAGGCATTTTAGCACTTAATAGATAACCTAAAAAAGGCAATGAAAAGTTCTATGATAGCAGCTTTTATGATGGATACAGCTAAGAGAAGTTGTTTAACAAATGATGAGTTAGCATTAATTGACGGGATCTTGGAAAGTGGTGGGGGGAGCTATACAAAACACAATTGCTCTACGAGATCCGATTTAAAATGAATCCTCACTTGCAATTGAGAGATGGGACTTTAAAAGGGATCCCCCTTTTCGCCCCTCTGACGGGCCCCCCAAGAGAGATAAGTAAAAACCGAGGGCGCCAAAAGAAGCAGGGGGGGGGGAATACCTTTAGGCGATTTACAGCTAATTTTGGTGAAATTTTGGAGCTGTCGGGCCCATAGGAACAGAGAAAAATGATAAAGACTAAAATAAATATGAGAAATTGAAAAAAATAAATAAGAAAAGTGCACCTGACAGGAGACGGGCGAGAAGGAGGGGGAGAGTAGAATCAGACAAAAGTGCTTGATAAGATCAAACTTTTGATATGGTACATGACGGGGTTTGAACACCTTGAATGTCTCCCCCGTGGGGGTAACTCCGGTCCTATGGGAGATAGGCCTCGGGACCCTCTTAGAAATGTCGGCCTCGACGATTTTAACTTCGTTGGATCCTTTAGAAGAGGCCTATGTCCTCTGTGGGGCTTAAAGGGGCTGAGAAAGATGGGATAAACTAAAATTTAAAACGAGTTGAAACAGAGAACTATGTTTCTTAAGGGAGGGGGGGGGAATGAGAGGCGGAGAGTAGGACCAGACCATAGTGCTTGACGAGATCTATCTATTGATATGTTACATGAAGGGGTTTACATTTGGGGGGGGGGGGGGGGGCACCAAAAAGGTCTTACTGAACCTTTCCCATGATTATGCCAAGGTTGCAGTTATGATTTCGCCAAGATCATCGCAAAGCTTATATAGGCATCCTATATACGCATATATATTATCCAAACACTCCTATATGTGCCATATACGTCATTATACACATATTATTTATGTTTTATATGTCGTATATGCATCATATACACATGTCATATATATACATCATATATGCATCATATATGGCTATAACTTGGCCACATACGTACAGAAATGTTATATATATATATATCATATATTATTATAATGTTACACATGTTTTATAATTTGGCGATAGATCTTGGCCGCTTGGTAGTTCATCCTTGAAAGCCGCTATAACACGAAAGTACCAAATTAACAATATATTAATAAAACAGAAACAAAAATATTTCATGCTTGGTGGCTACTATAACACGAAAGTACCAAATTTCTTTTTTATTTTTCATATCTGATAATTTGCATCTATCCTTTTACTTACCCATCATACGTAGTATAGGGTAAGTCTTGTAATCGTTTTGAAAATCAAATTTTTTTTTTGACGGATTTACACGTTTCAGACACTGGAGATTCCGAAAAACATATTTTTAGAAAAAAAAATTTGCCGTCCGTCTGTGTGCCTGTAAACGCTCTATCTCCCGAAAAAATTGAGATAGAGACTTGCAATTTGGTATGTACTTAGTATGTAATAATGGGAAGAAGCCTATTTCATTTCAATAACCTCGATTAACCGGAACTATTTTTTTCGGACTCTCGAAATATTCGTTCTGGTAAAAGGTATATAAAAATTTTCGAAATTGGTTATTTTAAGAAATGAATATAAAAAACAATAAAAAAAACATAAATTTTGCATAAAGCATGAAGTCGATCGGATAATGAGTTGCCGAGATATTTGTAATCCTATTTCCCACACTCTTCGATTTTTCATGACCCTGTATTTCATCCAAATTTCACTTCAAAGGATATATTTTAATTGGAAATTTGACGCTTAATCCGATGCAATAAACCGCTAGTTAATAGTATTATTATTTTTGGAATTATAAGGATGTTTCTTTCAAGCAATTCAGTAATCGAGCTTTTAAAGTTTGTGACGTCATCAAGCCACGATTTTATTTGAATTGCAATGCATTTTATAAGTAGTTTACACATTTTTATTTTAATATTTTACATTATGCATATCCATGATGGGTAAGTATTACGGTGGCCCCCAACGACTAGTTTTGTAATTTTAACATTTTTGTAACGATTTTATGCATTTCTATTGCCTATTCAAAGAAAAATTCATCTAAAGTTACAGAATTTCGTTAAAAACGGTTAAAATAGTAAAATGCGAACATCGTTTGGTCCATTCTTGACCGAAAGCAACAACCGTTGTCATTATCTTTTTATGCTTGAAGGTTTCGTTATGGTACTTCATTGTGAAGTTTGGTAATTTTTGAAATTCATTATTTGAAAAACGGCATAATCATTCGATTTGAAATTTACATCAAGAAAAAAACAATTTTTTTCCTTTCTAACGCAGTTTGTCTAACAATTTTGTGACAAATACTTTTTGAGTTATTAATTTTTCAGTAACTTCAAATGTTTCATTTTCCGAGAATAACCTGTGGCAACGATGGATTGCTGTGACTTTTCATAAACATGAAAAATGATAGAGATTGAAAGAATAAGCCTCCCTGTGGGTGGATAATAAAGAAAGAAAGAAAAAGAAAACTGAAATATTTTAATTTAATCAAATGAAGAGAATAAAAGATGTAGTATCAAGATTTGTAAAATTAATCGAAATTACTATTTGAATTTAGAGTAGATACGTATATATGGACTTGAATTGCAGCAACTTAAAATCTTATCTATATTTATTTATATCTGTATTTTTATTAATATCTATACAGGTCTTATACTGATCATTCATCCATAGGATCCGGATGGAATAACGTAGTACAAATAACAAAATACCTAAACCGAAAATTTCATAACGAAAGAAAAACACATAGGATATTTAAATATGAGGAAATCAATGTTGCAACAATTTATAACGTACATTTTGGGAATTCATGCATGCCATCATTATTTAGTATGCGGCACATCTGGATGTTAGATTTCGTGTTTCACTAAATGGTTCACTGATTTGAACGATCTGAAAGTTATTGTATAACAAGAAAAATAATGGTATAATGCATAGGTGCACAGCTGTGTTGTGTGAAAATGTAATACTCAAATCTCACACCTGATAACTTATTCGTGTAAATTTTAACAGTATATCCGGCTATTTAACAAAAAGTGTAACAGAAATGCAATGCAAATTCTATTATGAATCTTAAATTTATAAAAAGCTGGGGTTAACAAAGAATAAAATTAGACATTATTTTCGTAATATGCTTTTTTTAATTTATTTAATGATGTTATTCTTTGCTCTCTCAATTTATGACTGTTATTATAATATTTTATACATCATGAATGCAATACATAATACTTCGTTGTATATATTGCTCTTGCACCTTAAATTAGAAAAGTTTATAACATAAGTATTTTAATAATGATTTCTATTAACAGGCACATTTACCTATATATATATAACTGAAATGCTAACTTAATCTAGCGGAAAGTGTGTTGTATCAAGATTAAAAAAAAAGTATGATTTGTAAAATTTGATCTATTGATTTTTACATGGAACTGTTTGAGGAGATGCGGATGAGGTACTATACATAATCTGGCATAGTCTCTTATTTATCATGGCATTATGTTTATGATTTGCTGTTTCTTGTACCAGTATAACATAATTATCTATGTGTAGTTTGTTTAAATACTGAATGTAAAATTGAAATAAACATTGACTGTAAATGATAATACATCCAAGCTTTTTTATTTTATAACAAAGCAAGCTTTGGTATCACTTCAATGCTTGTATTGAAAACGAAAAATGTTTCACTTACTCAGCTATTAAAAAAAAATATTGCATCTATATATGATATATTTGTACTTAAATAATATAATAAAATAATTATTTATTTAGTACCTTTTTGACAATTTACAGCGTAACTTAATTAAAAATTTACTATTTATACGGCTATTATATGCATATAAAAAACTTATCAGATTCTATAAAAAAGGGATGTTTTTTATTTTTTTATGAAGAATAAAAGTCATGTTTAAAAAATTTACTTCTCAAGAAAATTGAAAATTGCTACTTAGGTAACTCATTGGCAAGCTTCAGCGCACTGCACAGTTTTCATCTTTAATAAATTAAAGTGCTTGTGAGCCCAAAAATAAATTCTATGAAAACAAATGTTCCAACTTTAGATTATTAAATAAAGAATTTTCTGAATAGAAAATGATAATCTTAACTAACCATTTGCTTATTTGAAATTAATCAATATCGAAGAACTTTTCTCGATAAATTTTCCTTTAATCCTATTTTTAAAATTTTGATTGCTAATAAATTGAGACATCAAACGAATTGCTTGAAAATGTCCAGGTAAACATTTTATTAAAAACTTAATAATGAAAAAAAAAATGAAAGGTAAAACAGAAAACTCATTTTTTTTTCTGATTTTGCGTGTAAGGCTTAAATAAACAAACTTTCTTTTTAAAGCAAGAAAGTAAATGAGAAAAAGTAGGGGGTTTTAAAATGTAAATTATTTAAAATACCCGTTTTTTTATGTTTAATACGCTTTATAATCCGAGACCGAGCTGCCATGTTTCATTCGTGAGTGTCATGAATAATGTTTATCACGAAAATTTAATATCATTGAAATTATTGATGACAGATACATGAACAAAGTTGCTTTTGTAAGAGCAGTTTTAGCATTTTTACAAAATATTTACCAAAGCATTTTTAGATACTGATTGATCTTGCACTGACATCATCAGATGATCTAATTGCAGTGAGAATTGAATTGCAGTTTAGTCACGAAAATGCGTTCGACAGTGCACATTATTTTAGTTTAGCTGTGACTTCCGTTGTGTTAGCACAACATTTGAGATATCATTTGTTTTGGCTATAGTTATAAATATAGCCTCGATCTTTAATATTAGTTTATTTGTTAATTATCAAATTTCGACGAGTGGCAAATCGCCATATGGACACATTCTGTAATATTCTACGGTTTAAAACAAATGGTCGCGTCCAATGAGAGTTCCGTTCATATATTTTTTTTTTTATATGAGCCAGATTAGAGTCACCTCTATTTTTTTAATTTGTAAATATTACGGTTTTCTACAGCTAGACATAAAAAATATTAAAATTGCTCTATGTCACGTATCACAAATCTGTTTTACATAACAAGTTGAAACGTAACCTTTTCAAGCACTTGCATCAATATTTCAAAACTAATATTTCTGAGTTGCATTACTTTGAAAAAAAAAGTGCTATTTACAAAGCACATAATTAAAATTTTTGAGATTAAACTGTGGATTGTACTTAAATTGGAGATAACATTTTTGAGAAAATTTATTTTAAGTTGGAAAATCATGATCAAACATCATTTTAAATAATTAATTTTTATAACGATACACTAATTGTAATTTAAATTTAATGAAAATAATCCAAACTATTTGAAAGTTTTAAAATTTTTAATAATCTAAAATGTGAGATATATATATTTTTTTTATTTTAAAAATAATGTCACTGATTAAACTGATATTTCTAATAAAATTAAAATCAGATGAAAAAAAAAAATCTTTTATTTAAGTACTTAATTACCAATAGTAAAATAATACTTTTTTTCTATTTTTCTTAATTTAATATGCAGATAAATTATAATATGCAGATAATTTAATATGCAGAATTTATGATGTACCTCCATTTTAGATGTTCAAATTTTTTAAATATTTCTCTCTTTTTCATTACACGCCGATTTCAGTCGCGCCTCCTTCTCGTCCTCTTTAAAATAATTTCCAAAATACTCATAAAATATTTTATTAATTAAAAACAACATCAATACAATACCAGTGTCATCCAACACATACCAGTGTATCAAAAATATTCGTACATTGCTGGAATGTCATTGAATGCAACAATTTATTATGCAACAGTAATAATTATGTTTATATCATTTTTCTATCAACATAGTACTAGTATTTAAAACTTATTTTTAAAACTTTTGTACACTCACTTATAAAATATCTGGTGTCTGTTAAAATGAGTTTCTTTGAAACTCTGCATTATTTTGACTTTCGAACTCTCATAAAATGCTATTGCAATTCCAAACTGCTTTAACTTTCTCTATGAAGAATTATTATTTATTTTTTTTTAAATCACTCTATGAGATTGTAAAATTAAAATGCTAATATAAATTGCGCAGAAAAAATAATTTATGCCATATATGAGGCCTTGATGTTCAATAAGTGCCACTCAAAATAAAATTCAGTCTAAACTGATTTTAAAATACCACTTTTTATAAGAAGCTAAGAGCCTCATACGAGGTCCAGGTGATCGAAGGGGTTAAAGATAAAACTGCTTTTACGAACCATCTTCTGGTTACTGTCGTAGTCAATTGGATCTTGTTCGGAAACATTACCACCTATCAAGAGATATAAGTACTACATAAAATTTAAACTTTCAGTGATAATCATCTATCTATCTACGACCTACTCTGGGGACTCGCCATAAAATTTGGAACTACGGCAAACCCAGAGGGAGGGAAAGTGATTATCATATAAATATAATTTTTGGAAATTAATCTACAGCCAATAAGTTTATTGAACAATCTTCGAAACTTACAAAACTTTCACCGTCGACTCATGTTTGTTAATCATTTAAACAACCTTATGTAATATAAATGAACAAAAATAAGTAAAATATGAAACAAATATCCTTTACTTTTTACGACCAAGGCTTTATATTTTTGGGGATCTTACAGTGTGTTTTTGGGACATCACCTTACTAAAAAGGTAAAATATAAATGTGACTAGTTTTTGTCAGTTTTTTTATGGAATGTAAGAACAATATGGGGATTAATTTTATCATTATATGCTATTTTATCATATTAATTAAAATATAGATAACAGAAAAATAGTAAAATAATTTATCCATCAAGACTCTATTTCACATCTATTATCCGTGAATCAATAGAAATCTACATGCCTAACGTAAACATTTGCAATGAATCCGCCTCATTTGAATTACCTAAAATTTCGCACGGGGTACTTTTCAGTTTAAAAAAAGAAATAACGAAATATTAATTTGCACGTTTATAGTTGGCTACTTCAAGCACCTGCTTTTTACATATATGATCTCGTGATTCATGCTTTCAAGTTTATTTTCAAAAATTTGCGAGAATATTTTTGTTTATCGTTATATATCTTGAAAATGGCGCCGTATGAGCATTGAAACGTATGTCGATCATTAAAAGGTTTTTATGAGCCTTTTGTTGTTTCTATTTGTATCACTTAAGCATTTTATCTATATTTTAATTATAATTAGTGATCTTATTCTGTGATTGTGTAACATTATTGCCTGTTTTAATGTTGGTAAAGATATTTTTCTACGAGGTTATTAGAAATCTTACTACAGATAATATATAAAATAGAGTGTTCTTGTTTACTATAAAGATATTACATATTATAAATGGAATTTTTATCATCTTGGGTATTTTATTTTATACACACTCTGTAAAATAACACTATTGTTAAATGAAAGACATCGTAATTTTGTTATTTCTCCAATACTACAAATCTTTACAACACGAATTTCAAATTATCTTCAAATAAAACTAGCAAAAGATGAAATATTGCCAAATTAAACATAAAAAATCACGGCAATTTAAAATTTCGCTAGTATGTTATGACCTGATAAGCACTTCATAGTTAAAAGCCATTTCGTTGACTTTATAGAAGTTCATTTTTCACTTTTATGATGATCACAAATTTGTTTCATCTATAAAAAAGCTTAGCTTCGTTAAAATCTCAAACCAACAAATAAATAAATTGTATCACTTTGCTATGTACATAATCGTGATCAGTAAATCTGTTAATTAAAATTTAACTGGGAATGGATATGATGAAACAGTGTTAATTTTTGTGTATTCATTTGTTAAAATATCTTTTTGAGAAAGAAGATAAAATAATTTGAGAAACATATCGATGTTTAACTAAATTCACGTTAAATACTTTTGCATATAAAAAAGCCTCTCTATCCTTCATTTTTCTTTAATTTTCTCAAGTGATTTTTATGTTCTCGGAATCCGCGGTTCGTGGTTTTCGTTGAAATTTTATGCTAATTAGGGCAAGTGGTCAATCTGCGGGGTATAAAAGGGAGAGTGAAATTTGGCATCGGTGGATATTTGGTCGAGTCTTATCTTATTCAGGAATACAAGACCGGTGTTCTCGCCTTTCGAGATTTGAAGCTCGCCACGTGCTCTGAGAGATATGAAGTCTATATAGTTAGCTGAAACAATCTGCCATTTTTGGTAGGATGGTATATAGCCATAGTTCAGTAAAGTTTTGTGGCAACCACGGGTTGCTAATATTTAGGGACATTCTACCTGAGTTTTAAATTTGTGAATTAATAAATTGTTTTCAACGACAGTACTGTTCGGCATCGAAAGCCATGTTGGAAATAGTTTGAAAAACCCGACTTGCGTATGTATGCTAGCTTTACATTTAGTAATTTTGCATTTTTTATATTTTGAGAGTTGATTTGAAAATTAAAGTGGAATTTAGTTCAGAGTAGCATAGGCTAAATTTTGAAGCTCTACTGCAGTTCTTCACTATTTTAGTTTCAATAAACAGTGTTTTAAACTTTAAATTTGAGTATGTCTCAACCACCTCGTGACGGCCCAGGTGGTGTTGTCACATTATTATTTTTTTTTACATTTTCCAAAATGGTTGAAGAAGAGGGAAGCTTGGATATAGCGAGCAAAACGTTTATAAACTCACAAAAGAAATTTATTTATTTACTATTTTTCTAAAAAATATGTACTAATTCATTTGTTTTATGTACGTTTAATAGAATAGGGTGAAACATAGCGGAGGGATGATCATTTATACAGTTATTTCTCTTAAATGATTTAATTTCATTTCCACAAACAAGCAAATTGCAGTTGTATTCCATTTATGTGTTCATTAAAGTAATTAGAAGAGATAAAGATAAGAAAAAAAAACTTATAGAAACTTTAAAAAATTACTTAAATTAATAAATAAATGGTAAACTTAATTTTTTTAATTATTTTCATAGCAAAACCCGCGGTTTGCACGGTTGGTAATATGTCAAGTGGTATCTGTATTCCTTACTAACATTTGGGGGAATTTATACTGCTATGGATAGTTTAAATTTTACTAATTAAGTTACATTTTGACCAATCTTCATAATTATACAGCATTAGATGAACGTGAGTAATCACCATGCTAAATTTTAAATTTCTAGTCCTAACACTATAAAAGAAATCGCAATTTTAAATGTATTATTTAGAACTTTTTAGACGCAGTTGTGTGACAGAATTTACATCTTAAAAGTGACAATCATGTCGAATTTCAAGTTTCTATCTCTAACAATTCTATATAAATCGTAATTTAGAACGTTTTAGAAGATTTTTCGTTCATTTCACCTTTTTAAATTTCAAATTATTTAGAAACCGTTCTTAGCGAGCATTTACATCTAAAAAATATAACCACCATGTCAAGTTCCAAGTTTTTAGCCCCAAGTGCATCACAGAAATTGCAATTTTAGAACGTTTTTCTCTCCTACACCTTTTAAATTTCGTATTTTTTTAAAAACTTTTCTGGGCGAGCACTTACATCTTAAAAATTACAGCCATGTCAAATTTCATATTTCTAGCTCTAGCAATTCCAAATTACTCGTAATTTAGACCATTTATCGTGATTTAGACCTCATTTCAGTCTTTTAATTTTCGAATTATTTAGAAACCGTTCTCAGCGAGTATTTACATGTTAAAAGTAACCACCAAGCCAAATTTCAAGTTTCTAGCTTCAAAAGTGTCACAAAAATCGCAATCTTAGAACGTTTTTCTGCCTTTGAACTGGTAGTGGTTCCGGCATAAAAAAAAATAGCCTGCGTTGGATCAGAGACTGTCACCATCATTTCGCATCATTACTTTTGAACTCGATTCGGTAGTTCTAGAGGTTAACCCTACAAACAAACAAACAAACAAACGTTTCTTCTTTATAATTACTACAGACATAGATTTATAAATTTAAAATTTCGTCCTTCTTATACCTGATATCGACTTCCATTGTTGGCATTGCTTTAGATTATTTACATTTCTTAAGTTTATGAACAACTTTTTACGTTATTTTAAAACCACTACTCTGAAAAAAAAAAACTTACTTATTTTCACGCATTTTCATGATTTAAAGAAGTTTAGTTACAAGTCTTAATGTTTAAATGCTAATTCAGAAACTTTAAAAGTTATTTTATATCTTAAAAGCATTACTTTAAATAACTTCTCAGAAAACAGAATATAAAAGTTACCCAAAGTGGATTTCTTTTAATAAAATCGATAATCCATTGGAAATAAATATCGCTCTATGATACAATGTTATATCCTATGAAAGCGGATGGCTTCATTTGATCAATAATCAATATCTGCTCACAAAAATTTACTTGTATCTTCAGGAATTTAAATAAAATGGTTTTTATAACGCAGGGTATTTTAAAATTAAAGGGAAATATGAAACAAATATATAGAGAAAAGATAAATGGTTGAAAAATATTTAATTCTGGCAGTAAATAGTAGAGATGATTCCTTAACATACGTTTAAGCGACGAGTAGCTTTTATGTCTAAAATGCGATGTCAGCAAATGATAGCAATTTACTTTCCATTAAAGTATAGTAAATGACCGCTTTAATGCGGATGTATAAGATGTATGTCCTCATAAAAAAAGTTAAATCGGACACGAAACATAAAACGTATATACATTTTTATCATCAAATTGTCTCAGATAATAATAATAATAATAATAATAATAATAATAATAAATAAAATAAAATAAATAAATAAATAAATAAATAATAACCAGTCAACTGAAACTTATACCATCTTTCAAAATTAAGTTGAAAATGTGCTTAGGGGGTCATTTTTATACTGACATTGTACCAAACTCTAAAATTTCCAATACAAACATCCAATTTTGACAGTACATTCAGTTTTAGACAATACGTTTTACCACCGAATACAAAAACAGGAAGTAATTCGGTCAAATATAGGAATTATGAAAGTTTGGATTAATTTCCTTTATAATCGTTGTAAAACAGACTGCTATGCGTGTACTTTTTAAAGCATAACTCATTAATTACTTGGTGGAACAAGTGATTGTAATATTGCTATAGGCAATTGTAATCTTGTTTAAAAGCTGTAATATTGACTTAGAATATTTGAAACTTCTAAAAATTTATTTCTGTTAAATATTATCTAGGTTACAATTGATATATTTTTTCTGAAAACTAATTTCAAAATACATATATTTTCGAAATTAATTTTTAAAAAAGGTGCAATGTGACCTATAAATTTATAAACTTAAATCGATTTCTAAAAGCCTGAAATGTGCGAATTCAAAATTACAACTCTTTCCGCCAAGCAGTTTTCGGGTTATGTTTTAAAAACTACCCGTATTGCAAACTGTTTTTTTTTTTTTTTTTTTTTAAGCAAATTGAAAGAAGACATAATTTTCAGTCGAAAGGCTGTTTCCTTTTTCTTCTTATTTTGAAAATTGGCTGACTTGAAAATTTTATTTTTGGCGGACTTTATTTATATACTAGAAGATAGCCCGTCAGAATGACGTGTTTGAATTTTTAAAAGAATGATATAGCATTGCATTATAAAAAGAATTATGAAGTAATAAATTTAATCTTATCTGATTAATAGGATCATGTGGGGTAAAATAGTATGTAAACAACCCATTCTTTCAAGCTTTCTTTTTCTAATTATAAGAAATTGAAGGTTATAGATTTTTTAAATGCCTGTGGGCAGAAGAATGTAAAAAAATATATTTAATTTCGATACCGTAGCTGCGGTATATTATGATTACACTTTACAGGCAACAGATGGCGTCACATGACAACAAATTCGTTTTAGCTGAAGTAAAATAGTTATAAAAAACCCATTTTTTTCAAGCATCTTTTTTTTTTAAATTATTTATAAGAAATTGAAGGTTATAGATTTTTTAAATGCCTGCGTGCAGAGGAGTGAAAAAAAATCATATCGATAACGTAGCTGCGGTATATTATGATTATACTTTACTCAACAAATGGCAAGAATTATGAAGTAATTATAAATTTTATCTTATATTGACTAATAAGATCATGTGGGGATAAAATAGTTATAAAAACAGCCCATTTTTTCAAGCATTCTTTTCATTTATTTATAGGAAATTGGAGGCTTTAGATTTTTTAAATGCCTGTGTGCAGAGGAATGTAATAAAATATGTAATATCGATAACGTTGCTGCGGAATGATTACCGATGGCGCCACATGGCAACACCTTCGCTTTCGCTTGCTTTAAATTGGCATTGCATGGAGTTCGTTCAATTATTACATCCATGGTCTATATCTCTATGAATCTCAAAGGAATGATTCACATATTGTTTACTATCGGTATCGCTGATGGCTGGATGGAACGATTTTCAGCTCAAGATGTATCGAAAAACATGCATATTTCGATGTAGCTCATCACTCAAGATGTTTTTGTTTTTTCACAATCGTTCTAAAAAGGTCAATCTTATGCAGCTTTATTGAAAAAATTAAATCTCTGAAAATAAAAATATAATGGCTGATTTTAAGAAAGATTATCGGGATCCGGATGAGTGCACTCCGGAAGTGTCATACCCATAGCGCTAATATATATATAATGGCAGCAATGGTATTCAAACAGGCGCATGATGAGATTGGAAGTTTTACACCATACTATCTACATTACAGAACTTGTCAATACTCGCTTAAACGAGTCCATTTGTCAAAGAATGCTATTATTGCTACTGCGTCTTCAAACGCTAGCGTTGCGATTATGATAAGCGATCAGATTGCGAATCTTCATTATATTGCCAAATTATTGGTTCAAAATTCTCTCGACCAATTAAATTTTATAGCCCATAAGACACTACTTTCTTATAATAGAATTTCCAATATAAATGAATTAAAACTTATTAACATTTAAAAAATAAACCGATAAGGTAAAACTAGGAGAGATGGCGCGGTCGGAGAGATTGCGCAGAGAGGTTAGAGGTTTGGGGGGAAGGAGTAGAGTGAGAGCGCAGCGACTCCAAGTAGTTGTACAACAACAGTAGTGGAGTGTCTACTTGAAAGTGCACGTTGATTGCTTTGAGCGTCTAAGATAAAGTATTGCTATGTTGTTTTGTTTTCCCAATGTATGTGCTTGAATTTTCATAGCTATTCATCAGAATTTCTATACAATGTCAGTAGTACAAATTATTTTAAACTTAAACGATTTCTCATAAGCTACTAATCTATTAGACTAACAATGTGAACACCAAACGGTTTGTTTTAGTAGCGGCCATGTTTAAATAAAGGGCCGCTCAATCTTTCCTACCAAAATTGGAGAGTTTGCGCATCTGCTACTTAGGAGAGATGGCGCATTGTTTCCATTAGTTTTCATGCTAGGAGAGATTACGCAGCTTATTGGTAAATTTGCATAAAAAATGAAAAATGAAAATGGACTAATTTTAAGTTAAACGTGTTATTAAGTTACATAATTTTATTTGTAATCATATCTGCATTTGCTTTTTCTGATTCTTTAATTTTTTTTCTTTAATTAAAATTTTTTAATCGTTTTTTAAATTATTTCCTTTTTCTGATTCCTTAGGCATTAGGTTGAAATATTCACTCCCAATACAATAAAATTTGTTCGCAAAAACCTTACAGCAATGTCATTTAAGTGTAATTATTATTGTTAACAATTTAATTGCAGTTATTATTAGTAACAATCTCTCCTACCCATGTGCACAATCACACCAACCCTGTAAGGACAGATTGCGCAAAATAACTTTCTTGGTTTTATTACAACTGTTCTATTAAATTGCAACATAACAACAAAATAGCACTGGAAATGCATAAAAAACAAATGAAGTAAAAATTATTCATGGATAGTTTAGCAAAAAATTAATATTTAGATTTTTTATTGCTGTTCTTTTGAATTGTGCGCAGACTATCCTAGCTTTACCTTAATTAAAAACAAATTAATTAAATTACGGTAAGATAATCCTAGAAAATTTCCCAAAGAGCTATTTATATAATTAAAAGATATGTATTACAAAAATTTACATATGAAATTTTCTTGTGCATATCTTATCACATGATGCCCATTATGGGTATTTGAAGCAATCCGAATTTTATTTTAAATTAGAAATATATTTTATGAACTATTTAATTAAATAGATTGTTGTGGGATAAACGGGCATTTGAAATTTAACTTATCATGTGTAAACAAAACTAACATCTTAATATAATGCATGATTTTTTTCTTATATTGATTCTGCAATAAAACCATTAGAGAAAATGGAATTATAGAACTCATTTCCTAATAGGTTTAGTTAGGATTTTCAGATCTAAACAAGCTTAACTCTTATCATTCTACCAAATAACTTGATAGTGTAAATATCAGACAGTATAATAACAACACAATAAAGAAGGATTATTCCTAAGGCTGGGGATTTTTTCCTTAATACCACAGCTTTTTTTTTTTTTTAAGTTTCAATCACATTTGACGTACATAGGAGAAATATTTCACTCATACTAATACAGTTTCATCAGCGATGCACTTTTTAATGAAAAATTATAAACAATTAAATTTTACTTTAAAAATGATACAAAATTATAAATTTATCATGCTACCAAATAACTTAATAATGTAAATATCAGACAGTATAATAACAACACAATAAATAAGGATTATTCCTAAGACTGAAGATTTTTTTTCTTAATACCACTGCTTTTTTTTTTTTGCTTTTTTTTTAGATTCAATCACATTTGACGTAGAGGAGAAATATTTCATTCATACTAATACAGTTTCATCAGTGATGCTTTTTTTACTGAAAGTTAAATTTTACTTTAAAAATTATACAGATATTTTAAATTATTGTAATTTTAGATAAATTGACGCTCAAAATTACTTAAGTTACATTATTTATAAAACACACACACACACACACAAAAAAAAAAAAAAAAAAAAAAAAAAAAAAAAAGATAAAAACACCGCTAATAGTAATAATTTTTAAACAATATTATTATTATTTTTTTTTTCTTTTAACACATTAAATGTTAGGATGGGATTAGCCAATATTGCTAGGAAAGTGAAACCTTCAGAGAGGACTTTTGAATGAAAAGTGACCTGAATTATCGTTCTCGTACAAGAAAAACCCTGAAAACCTTGTACAATCACCCCATCTAGACAAACAGTGCTAGCATCAAACCGGCAAACTGCAGTTCAAGCTCCTCATTTGGTGACCAATATTCTAACCATTGGTCTGAGTGTGCCCCATTAAATATTAGTAGGAGAAAGTTGCTGTTAAATATTTATCATTAGTAAAGAGTCAAAGCAAAAATATATGATATTGATGAAACGTACATTTATTTTTCCATCAATAACAAGGAAGTATGATATATATATATATATATATATATATATATATATATATATATATATATTAATCTAATGTTACTTTATTAATTTAGACCAACTTAAAATACCTATATTGATTGAGTTTCAAAGAACGAGAGAGAAAAGAAACAGGTTATCTTATATCTTTATTTAACTTTTTGGAGAACTTCAAAGTAAATATTTTTATTATCCGCGTGAATGTGTTAAGACATTCGTTATCTATGGAAAGTTATGATTTGCTTTGATACAACTATCGATTATATCTAGAAGTTGGGTAAAACTTCAACAAAACTAAAAGAAGTTTCTCCATAGACTACTTTCGTAATAATAGGGGAAAGTAAGGTAAAACAGCATACCTTTTGATCAGTTGGTTCTTCAAGCTAGAATTTTCAACAGAATATAACGCAACTTTGCGTACACTGAAAAAACAATTGTTGATTTTACAGTAAAAATATATATTTTTTTAAAAGCAGGCTGAACTTTGCGGTTGCAAATAAGACTATTTTTAAAAGCTATGCAATCTATAATTAATTTTATTTAAATAGTATATTTCGTTCATTAAATCGTTATCTAACTGTGACTGATTAACATCCCTCTCGTTAATCTAAATCCTTATCCAAGAAGAAGGAATGTGAATATTTTTGCTTGCAGAAAAAAAAAAGAGAAAAAAATCTCGCGTGCATTTTGCAAACTAATTAATTCTCCAAAATTCCAAAAAGACAAATCTAAAATGAATTTACAACTCATACCAGTACATTTAAATAGACATATTATATTAAAAAAAATGAAACTACAAATAGCAAAAATTTATATTCCTGATATTTCAATAATTGTTAAGCAGATAATCAAAAATATTAATACACCCTAATAAAATTAATCTTTCTTCATTCGAAATATAAAGTATATATAATATTTGTCTTCGTGACCAAACATGTCCACTGCATACCCCTGTTTAGTATTTTGGGGGGAAAGGGTTTCGTTTTCGGGGTCTCTCGAGAGTTAGATCTACCAAGCAGACATCTTTGAAAAGGTCCCAGATAATTACGTTAAATCACGGTAATCGATTCTGATGGTGCTTCTCCGGATTTAGCTGTGTTTGTCAAGAGTAAACAGCGAGCGGAGCAAAGGCTCTTCTCTTTAGGTTTTTTTTTTTTTTTTTTCGATTTCGGTTTTTATTTCGGAGATACTGTCGAAAAGGGTAGCTGGATCGCTCCCGTTATCTTGACTGTTCGTCTAGTTAAACAATTTTGTTGCTTTGTTTTAGCTGTTCGAAAGTTTCTGATAAAAGTTTTCGACTTTGACGTGCGTGTCACGACAAAAACTGTGTGTTGAATTTCTTGTTGATATGGTTACGGTGGCAGTATTTTTTAAGTGTTAATACGTCTGTCATTGTGAATTTGAGGCTTTCGTATAACAATATTATAACTGTGCTTTGAGCACTCTGTTTAGGAAAATGAGATAGAGTATTATTTTCCAATAGATTCCATATAGTACAATAATATTAGTGCTTCGTAAGCATTCGAAATACTGCTAAAATACGTTGTTTGTCAGCATAAAATGTCAAAGGTAAGGGTATCGATACTTACTATAATCTCACTATAACCGATGATGTCAAAAGCTTGTCATTCGAAGGCAACTAGTTTTTAATATGTTCAGAGTCCAACACACAATTTGGACACAAGACACATCGTGAGTTTAAGGGCTCCCTACCCTCAGTTATTTGCCGTTTGGATATTTATTGTATGAATTTAAAGCTAAAAAATCTCAACTTACAAACATTTGTACGTAGTTTACAATATTATTAAGTATAATAAATAATACTAATGTTCATTCAATCTGTTCGATTTGCAAATACATATTATATCATATCCTGATAAAAAATATTTTTTTAAATTTAAATTAGTTAGATCGATTTTGGGTACCCTAAATTTTGGGTCCCAAGGCACAAACCTTGCAGGCCAAGAGGAAAATCAGACCCTGGATATGTTAGTCATGTGATTGTACTGTGACTTGCTTCATAAATATCGCCAGAAGTCTATAATCGAACACCATATAAAGATATTCAACATATTAAAACGTTTCTCGCAAAAATCAACTAACTAACAATGACTTTGTAATCCGTCCAGTAGAAGCTATATTATGCGCTAAGTCATTTTTTCCATAATCGGGATTCAGTGCATACAGTAGGTAAAATAAACTTGTTTTTACAACAAACAAAAGTAATGATGACTAATGGAGAATCTTCTATAATACTAATCCACAACACAGCAAACGTTACAACCATGGTTTCTTCTAATGATTGATGGGATTTTATCATAAATGTTACGACTGTCTTTCCAGCCTACTGAAAGCAATATGGAACTTTATCGTTCAAAAGTTGCAAAGATAGGTGTATGTACTAAATTTTTTGAAAAGCTCTTTATTTCTCCCAATTTCTGTTTGTATTCAGATTTTGCCGTAAAGGGTAGTGGATTTCTTTTGTTTTCTGCATTATTTGCCTTTAAAAAAATGTTGTTTCCTTTTATCTGCTGGGATGTTGTTTGAAAGTTTCGACAAAATTTTTGACTTTGACTTGCGTGTCACTACGAAAGCTATGTGTTGAGTTTTTGTTGATATGGTTACGGCGACAGTATTTTCTGTTTAAGTATTTATATTCGATTTCGTGACATCAAGTCGGTAATGATCTCTATCGTGTATCTGATATCGTTTCAAATTTACGTGCTGTAAAACATACTTAATAAGCTTTCAGACGTCACGATAAAGAGTTGCCGTGGAATAATTTACATGAATCTGTTTACATTTCTCAATTTCCATCACAAAAACGGCTTTTATATAATTAATGACACTGGTCTGTTGATATATGTGATGGTTGTTTATTGAGTTTAAGCCTATGGCTGTAGTTGTTTTGTTGATGCTTTTACAGAATGCTAATTATTTAAGTATAGAAATAATTAAACGCATCCTCTCATTTAAACGTTACTTTCTTTTTTAAATTTGTCATATTATACTAGCGTGCACATTAATTTTTTTTTTCATTTCCATGAGAAAATGAAGTTATTTAGAACTAATTTGTTCTCGTGAAGGTAAGAATTATTTCATTTTCTCTTTTTCGCTACAACACAGGGATTTTCTAAGCAAAAATAACGAGAATAATTAAATGCGACACAGAAAATTTTCATAAATATATTAATATTTTATGGGCATACAATCTTGTACTAAGATTGTATGACCATACATTTTAGGATTCACTGAGGTATCCTATCTATTTCTTGAATGCTTAAAATCAATTTATCATATAACTGCTTTTGGTGTAGTAAAATAACCAACAGTACATAATATTTTATATATTTTCATTATTTTTAAGTATCTAATTAATTTAACTAATTAGTTTCCCTTTTTTTCGTCGGTCTATGTAAATTTTGTTAAAATTCTATGCGTATTAAAATTACAGCTCAAAACTAACTATGTAACAATTTTTCATTGTTAGTATGCTTTTGTTTCTGCTATATTGCGATTTATATTGATTTTCATGAGTGCAAGTGAGTGACGTTTTGTATTACACATGTTTCATTAACCAATAACCGTCTACACCTCCTGCTAGAACTTTTAAAATTCAAAGCCTTGTTTGTTGATCTTTTCATTCAGCAATTAAACATGCAATATTTATAGTTAATTAATAAATAATTTTGCAAATCAAAAGGTAGAATAACAATGACATATCCAAATCCTTCGGGAATAAAGTTTTTAACACCTTCCATCATAGTTAAAAAGTGTTTATGTCTATAAAATTAAATAAAAATAAATAAATAAATAAAATATTTCTATATATATATTTTTCTTTTTACATAATTTCTGGTTTAAATTGATTAAAAAGAATACGAAGGTTGGCAGCTATAGTTTTGCGCATGTCCGAGTGATTCATTCGAATATGCACAGTTGTATTCTTAAATAGTCATTATTTTTATATTAAACATACAATTTAAACATGCAGAAGTTTACATACCACACTTTTATACTTTCAAGAAATGTATCTAAGTATCATCCATTTCCCATCCTTTTCTTTAGTAATAATAATTAGCATAAAATAAGTACTCACCTATAGAAAAAGAAAACAATTTATTAGTAAAACAATAACATCAGAAATTTTTACAAAAAATATTTTTATGTTTAACAAAAATTTTCGATGTCAAAAAATATGAATTCAAAATATTTCTAATTGCAGTAGTTTTTTTTTTTTTAAACAAAATTTGCACTTTGAAATAACATGAGAAACATCATGGTCTGTACCAGAAATTATGCAATATATAGTGCCCATGTACATGAAATTAAAGAGAAAAAAAATGACAAACTCAATTTCAATCAGTGCTAAACCAGAAAGCTAAAACTTATCTTAAATTTAAGCAGAATTGAAAAAACAAAGCAACTAAAATAATGTGACAAGAATAAATAATATAAATAAATAAATAAATAAATAAATAAAAGTGTACCTTCTGAGTTTAATTTTATTCTTCCTGTTGAAATCATTCTTTTGCTACATGAACTTATCAATATTTTTTTTAAATTATCTTTCAAGTTCAAAATAACTCTAATTGCTTTTTTAAATTCGTGCAAAAAATAGTTTTCGACACTTTAATATTTATGACAACGGCGCAGTTAAAGTAAAATTGCTGTGATTATTTACAGCACAGATATTTTATAGAATTCAAAAAATATTTCTTAGCAGTTTTCAAGAAATATGGACACATTACATGAAATCGCCTAAAATAGTGTTAAACCAACAGGCGTTTTTTTCACGCCCTTAGATATTTAAAGTTAAAAGAAAATAAAAACAAATGCGCTCGGCTTATAGCTGAATTACACTCTTTTAACTCTATAACTTTTCATACGCATTTTTTAAGAAAAAACATGAATTATGCATTGGGTCATCAGAAAAAGCTCTAAAAGTGATTATCGCGTCGATAAATTTGTTTTAATGGGAAGAGAGTTCAAGCTTATCCTTGAGGGTGTGAACGTATTTGCATAAAGAGCTGGTTTTACTTACGTTGAATTCAAGAATACTGGAGGCAGAGGTTGAAGAATGCAAAATAATTTCGGAAAATATTATAAAACGGGAGACAGAAATTGTATTCAAAAGTTAATAGTTTAGTAACCATGAATTTTCAGAAGCATAAATATTTTTCTGGTGTAATAAAAATTGTTTTTCATGTACACTTATTTTACACAACTTTTAAACAAAGTTTTTTACACTTTTTAACTGCACTAAAACATTCGAGAACAGATTTAAATAAATAATTAAAAAAAAAAAACTTGTTACTGCTAAAAGACTAAATATTAGTAAAAATAAAACATTTTTAAAATTTTAAAATTCTTGATAACAAAATTGTTAAAGTACAAAAATTCAGATTATTTCTTCATTGCAGGGCTGCCACTGGCGACTATTTTTATATTCTGTTAGTGCCACTATTTTAGAAAAACAAATTTTATAGCATATTTCTCTTGCAGTTATTGTCAAAGTGTATGTTTTTTTATTTATTTATTTATTGAGAAATATGTACGAGATAGAATTAAAAAATAGTTGCCAATACAGCCCTGTTATTCTCAAAAGACAATGAATATATTAAAAAAATCTTGTAAGATAATTGTAGAATGCCTATTTTTACGTTCTTTTATTTAACTTAAATTGGTTTTTGTGTGTAAAGATGGTAAAAAGGTGTGTAAAGATTCCATAATGGATGTTTAGCTTACTTCCTGTTTTGCTAGAATTACAAAAATTATGTACACAAGTGTGTTTCCGGTGACAATACCACATTTTTTTTTTTTTTTTTTTTTTTTTTTTAGAACTTAATTATAAAATAATAAATTAATTTAATGCATTTTTGTGTTAGCCGGCCACAGGTGATAAATCAGCGAATATATTTTATGACTATTACTATTTATGAGATACAGAAACAATTGAGTTAATTATGCAGAAAACTACTTATGCCAAAATATACCAACTGGCTGTGAATATGCAACAACAAAATATTTTAAACACTAAAAAGTAGAAAATATAAATAAAAATAAAGGGTTTCACGTATTAAAAAAAAAAAAAAAGATAAAGATAAAAAAAAAAAAGAAAGAAAAGAAATTTGATTTCGAATTAGCTTACTGATAATAACATAAATGAAATGCTAAAATAAAAGAGTTTAATTCCAGCATTTTTATTATTAACTAAGTCAGATGAAAAAAAAAATGCGAAAAAACCATTTTTAATGGTATCTTGTTTTTCATTTCAATTTTGTGATTATAGCAGAGTTGTGAAATAATGTACCTAAAGGATCAGGGTCCATAAGCCGTGTTCTTGGCGCATGAAAAAAGACTAAAATTCGATTTTGTTATACTGACACTAATTATTTCGCTTTTTAATATTACAAGGTTTATCCTGTACGATTTCAGCAAGACTTTTAGTATTTTGTTCGGATTTATATGACTTACACAAGCTCAAAGTTCGTATTATTCGTAGTTTTTGATGAAAAACACGCAATTTCTCCTAATTTTACCTCAATTATTTATATGAGTGCAATCGTGCAACACTTGCTTCTTTATATATATTATAAAATACACCAAAATGTACAATATATGTAAAAATAAAAGTGTTACAAAGCTACGCTCATAGTAAAATATTAAAAATAGTGAGTTAAGTAATTATATTCCCTCACGTCACTAAGAGACTTTATGATGCAGCAACGTGTTTAAACGTGCTAAAATGAACGTAACTATTGCTAATGTGAAGGAATGCAGTTATTAACAATATTTACGGTTTGTTTATCACTACTGATCTTAAGAATGTCACCGTTTGTGTGTACGAAACTAGTAGGTCTGTTTATTAAAACGTTTTTAATCCTTTATGCTTACTGTAATCACTTTTATCAAACATGTATTTTTTAATAATATTATTTAGCAAAATTGATATGATGTTTGATCCGATGAAACAACTGTAAAAGGTGTAATTAAGAAATAATGTCAAATTAAAAGCTGAAACAAAAGTTTGTTGGCTTAGAAAAGGTGAGACATTACTTCATTTCAGTTATTTTATTATAATACCTAAATTTCTCTTTAAAATTCACTTTTGTCAAGTTATTAATGTCGAAATTTATTTAGTTAAACCTTATTTAGCTACCTATATGAATTTTGACCCATAGTGAAAATTACAAAAGGTACAATTTACAAATAATTCAGAATTAAACGATAAAACAAAAATAGATTATCCTGAAAATGCCAACAAAGTTAGATCCATTAACCACAGTCCCACCATACTTAATTTTCTTTTCTCAGTATTTTTTTCTTTCATTCTTTTTGTTTAACCTTTTCTTTTAAAAAATACTTTTTCCTCCTGATTGTTTCAGATTTCACATTGGGTACTATATCTTTTTCTGAATTCCCACTTAAAAAAAGAAAAAAAAAATAGAAAAAATAACGAACTTTGAGAAATGTGAAAATGTTTGGATTTTGATAGGCACTTTAGATTAAATATCCTTTTATTTTAGTCTTTTTTTTTTTTTTTTTTTCTGAATTCATCGGTTATTCAAGTAGGAAATAAACGTGAAATAAAATTAAATGTGCAGAAAAAGAGTCAACTTTTTATAAAGCTATTAAATTGAGAATAACTGTTTTTTACATATATGATTTTTTATAACTCGAGAAAAACTCATTTCTAGCAGAAAAACTGCTAATCTTTTCAATGCTATCACAGGTTTAAAAAAAAGTTTTTTTTTTCCTTTGTAATTTTTTTTTTCATTTTTTCGAATATATATATTCGGTCACTGATCTCAGCTATCTTACGATGCGTTTGCAGCACGCTTGACAGGGAAGTTAATTTCTTGAATCAACAATCGATAGCAAGGTAGCTCAAGTGTTCGTTCAACAGACGTTTCGTTTCCAATGGTAGAACGAAGCGAACCTGGAAGATTATATGGCGATTTTACATAAAATGGGTTATCCACAGTGAAGAAATATTTAATTGAAACGATTTGTGAGAATAATTCGATTAAATGTTTTTGTGAAAGTATTGCATGCTCTGAAATTGAGATAAAATAAGTCTTGAATTTAATTTTTTATTTTAAAATACTGATAATCTATTTTGTAGATTATACGGCGATTTTAAATAAAATGGAATATCCACAGGGAAGAAATATTTAATTGAAACGATTTGTGAGAATAATTCTATTAAATGTTTTAGTGAAAGTATTGCATGCGCTGAGATTGAGATAAAATAAGTTTTGCATTTAAATTTGTATTGTAAGATACTGAGAATCTATTTTGCTTATTTTTTTAAAAAGTTGCACGTAGTTCAGTACACTGTAAAAAACGAATGATTGTTTTTTAATCTACGAAAATATAATATAACCACGAACGAAATATGCAATAACCGCAAAGGCGATTTTACATAAAATGGGATATCCGCAGTGAAGAAATATTTAATTGAAACGATTTATGAGAATAGTTCGATTAAATGTTTTTATGAAAGCATTGTATGCGCTGAGATTGAAATAAAAGTTGTCTTGAAGTTAAATTTTTATTGTAAAATACTGATAATCTATTTTACGTATTTAAAAAATATATAGTTCAGTGCATTGTAAAAAAACGACGTGTTTTTTAACGAAATGTTTTTTAATCTACGAAAATATAATGTAACCCCGAGCGTAAATATGCAATAACCGCAAAGGCGATTTTACATAAAATTTTACATAAAATGAGATATCCATAGCTAAAAAATGTTTAATTGAAACGATTTTTGAGAATAGTTAAATGCAGAATTAAATTTTTTTTTTTTAAATGAAAGTATTGTATGCGCTGAGATTGAGGTAAAAGAAGTCTTGAATATAAATTTTTGTTGTAAAATATTTTATTGTAAAAAACGACTAATTTTTTCTAATCTACGAAAATATAATATAACCACGAACGAAAATATGCAAGAACCACAAAGGCGATTTTACATAAAATGGGATATCCACAGTGAAGAAATGTTTAATTGAAATGATTTGCGAGAATAATTCGATTAAATGTTTTGATAAAGTTTCATCTTCACTGAGACTCAGATTAAAGGAGACTTCAATTTAAATTTTATCGTAAAATACTCAGAATCTATTTTAAGTTTTTTTAAGAAAGCTGATCGTATTTCAGTGCACTATAAAAACAGACAAATGTTTTTTAATCTATGAAAATATAATATAAACACGAAAGAAAATATGCAATAATCTCTTGCCAAGTTAAATACGATTCCGACAAGCGTTCTTATCTTCAGAAACCTCAGAAACTAATATATTTTCGAGATTTAAAGAAAGATTTATAAAAACAAAGTTTATTTTGCTGCCATGGATATTCGGAGACGTTTCTGAGTTGTTTTTATTGCGTCAGTTTTCTTAATCAGGGATATAAGTTTTGCAGACGCTATCAGTTCTCAAGTAGATATTTTCAGTTTTGTAATTTAATTCATACATGAAAGAATAATAAAATACAGTCGAACCTCGTTAACACGAAATCGCTTAACACGAAATTTCGCTTAACACGAAATAATACTGAGGTCCCGTCAGATAAGTCTGAAAATCAACATTAATTAATTCGTTTAACACGAAATAGAATTTCGGAAAATCCCGCTTAAGGCGAAAACTTTTTTGCTCTAAAGTCAAAACATGTTTCCTTACGCAGAGTTTTCGATATTTCAAACTTAGATGTCACATCCTCTTATTAAAATGGAACTTTTCTCATGTTTTGAAAAAGATATAAAGTGAAAAAGTGTTTCAGAAAATGGTGAAATTCTGATTTCCTGACTAATCCCTGCTTTTCTTTGTCCTCTGATATACGGAAGTTTTTCCACGCTAACCGTATGAGCTATCGATCGGTCACGATGAAAGTGTGGGTGAAGGAATTTCTTTTTTTAAAGTGATTGTTCAATTACTCGTTTGACTGTATTAACAGTGCCATAAACCATAAACCGAGTTTCCAAAATCCCCTATCTTCAATTAAAAGAAGTGACAATCCCTACTTCACTACCTGACTACATGATTGAAACTTTGTTCGCAGTTACTCCATAGAATGCTATGAAAGATGTGTCAAAAACTGTAAACTGTATCTTTAGAAACCAAACAAAAAAAAATTTAAGCGAGGTCAGCGATTAAGTGCTGAAAAAATCAAAAATTGCAGCCAAGTACGGGATACTCAACAGCACACTCTCTACGATTTTAAGAAATCTTGAAAAGCTTATGCAGTGAGTCAATTCAAACCAGTATGAAAACGAATGTGTACAGGAAAGAATTAATAAATTGATATTGCTCGCTTGTGATGGATAAAAGAGGCAAGAAGCCAGAACATTGTTTTAACTGGTGCAGTTTTGCAAGAAAAAGCAAAGTTTTTTTACTGATGCTCTCGGTGAGAGCGATTTCATAAATGTTCTAACGTATGACTAACAAGATTCAAAGAGCGTCATAGAGTCTGCAAAAAGATATGTGGCCGAAAAACGGAGAATTTTTTCAAGTACATTTGCATATAGGAAGATGTGCTGATTTCGGATGTGACAACAGATGAAGAGATAATTGCTGCATTAGCTGAAAAAAATGATGACAACATCAAAGTGTCAGACAAGGATGAAGAAATCGACACAGAATAGGAAAAGTTTATCGTCATTAGATGAATCTACCGCAGTATTGAAAATTGTACAACGTTTCCATATGGAACAAGCTGATGCTTCCCGAGCATTGGACAAATTAGATGAGATCGATAGTTCTTAAAAGAAGTACACTACAAATATTGTAACAAAAATCAATAACATATTTAAAAAAATGATTAGCAAGTATATAACTTTATTATTGCCTAAAATGATGATCAATTTGTTTTATTTCTTAATTAAATTTTCTATTTCTTATTAATTTATGATTTTAAGAGCAGGGTTATACTTGTAGGTTAATTTATTTAGTTTTTATATCTAACATAGATGACACTACTATTTTGACGGTTAACACGAAATTTCGGATAACACGAAAAAAATTCGCAGTCCCTTCAATTTCGTGTTAACGACGTTCGACTGTAATCTTAATTTTAATGTAAATATTAATGCGTTACTTTATTATGTTTGTGTGTAAAATATGTGTGTTGAACATGAAAATATTTACTTGAAAATTGTAGCATTCAAAAAATCTATATTCCAGGTTCAGAAAATTTATTAATGCACTGTAAAATCTACTGGGAAACGTTTACTAAAATCAGTTGCAGCTGAAGCAACTTTACTTTTATAAATGCTTCTTTAAATCTCGAAAATATATTAGTTTCGAAAGTTTTTAATGATAAAGAATGACTTTTCGAAATCATGGGTAACTCGGAAGAGGTTTTATTATATTTTCGTAAGCCTTAAGAAAGATAAGAGGTAGATTAAGAAACATTTATCTTTTTTTAAAGTGTAGACATTATCTAACTTAAAATATCATTTCTTTCAAAACTTTATTCATCGTTAGTTAATTAAACAACTTAAAGAACAGACTCATACCAGAAAAAAATGTCAGTCTTTTTAATCTAGTAATTATGATGTAATATCGACAATATTTTTTGTAGTTCTACAAAAGTAGCTGCTAGGTTTTTCCTAGAATCAGATTAAACGTCCAACCTTTTCAATGTTATCACAGATGAAAACAAAAAGCAGAACTGTTTCATTTTTTCTGAACATTTATTTAGCCACGGATCTTAGCAACCACATGATGAGATTGAAACTTGTTTGACAGAAAAGTTAATTTATTTAAACAACTATCTATAGCAATGTAATGTAAGTGTTCGTTCAACAGACCTTTTGTTTACAATAAAAGAACGGGGAAAAAACCGAGGAGTTTGTACGAAACTTTTAGCATTAAATGGTACATTTAGTGATAAAAACATTTAGCCCTGTGAATGTTTGCTCTGTCTTTTTCCGCCATGAAGGCAACAAATTTAAAGGTTGTCGTAACAGAAATATAACATTTATGTTGATTTTAACTGTTACATAAGCTAAATAAATATGTAAGGTGTTTAAATACCAATCTGCATATTTATACTTCAAATAGCTACTAAAGAAGCGTTAAATATTTTGCGCAAAAATCTTGCCTAAAGCTCGAAGGGTTTCACATTGGTTTATAAGAATAATATTAATTTAAAATATGTGTGCAATGTCCATTAGAAGAAAAACCTGATAACAGTAATAAAACTACGATTACTTTTAATATTATCAAAGATGAAAAAAGGAAACATGGGGTAAATGAGGGTAATTGGGGACGGTGGAGAATTGGTAACGCATGTTTCATTTATTTTTTTATAACTCTTCCCTCTTGCACCAGAATAAATACAAATACTTGTAAGGGCACCTTCACTCATTATTACTCCCTCCTATTTTTTGTATTTGTACTGAACTAAAGGGGTAGTTTTATAGCAAAAGTAAAAAATAAAACACAAGTCTCCAATTCACCCTGATTATCCTATGTTTTCATTTTCATAAACATTAAGTGACGGAACTTAGCTATCTCGTGATAGCTTAACTTGAACTATTAAAATTCATTAACAATTTATTAGAATGTTTTTTCAGGAGCATTAAATTGTACTTTTTTTTTTCTTTTCCATACTTTTCTTCAACTTAAGAAAAAAATATTTATAGTTTAGAAGTTATCAATCATTGAATGTTATCGCAGGAAAGAAAAAAAAACTTTTTTTTTCATTTTTTTTAACATTGATTCGGTCACTACTCTCAACAATCTCACGGTGCGTTTGTAGCACGCTTGACAGGAAAGTTAATTTCTTGAATCAACAATCGATAGCAGGGTAGCTCAAGTGTTCGTTCAACAGACGTTTCGTTTCCAGTGAAAGAACGAAAGTACCCGGGGAGATTACATAGAGATTTTGCATTTAATTGGATATCGAAAGTGAAGAAATATTTAATCTAGGTGGTTTGTGAAAATGATATGATTAAAAGTTTATACACAGGTTTCCTATAGGTTTAAACAAAATACTGAGATCAAGCTAATGCATATTTTGAATTACAAATTTCATATTTAAAATAATAATGATCTATTTACATGCGTATTTTGGGTTTTTGTGTGAGTTTTAGTAATTGGCAACCCAGCTTCTCTCCATAACCGGAGTTCTTTCCCAACCTGAATGGGCAATCAAAATACGTCTTTAAAAATAAAAAAAAAATGAAAAAAAAAACTCATATTGATATAATTACAAAAACATATAGTATATCTTAGACAGACAGCCTATTTTATTCGATGTATTATTTAAAACAAAATCCCGATTCATCTAAAATTTAATAGAAAAATACATTTAAAATGAGCATTCTTCCTTAATCGAAGTGTTCCACAATCTATATTAATAATACTTTTGCAGCAACTAAAAATAATAGCTTTTTTTTTATCACAAAATAGAAAGAATAAAACGCAATAAAAAACATACCAAGACAAAATGAAAATACAATTTACAAAATTTGAAAGATAAGTTTGATTTTGCAATGATTAATAAATGAATTGACACCTGACTTTTATTAATCAAGAAATGCAAGGAAAAGTGAATGTCCCAAATTTCTTTCAAAAGCTAAAAATAACTGAATAAAAATTAAACAAAGTTTTTACGCGTTTGCAGTACCTTCATTTTTCAGATTTTAACTAACGCTGAAAATATTAAATTCACTTCACTTCAATAAAAAGCGAAAAGAGAATCTCGACTTTTATTGCCATTCAAATTAAGTCAACTTTTCGTATCGTTTTTTTTACGTTTATAACACGACGGATGTACACGAAAATACATAATTATGAGCACACACATGTGTCCGTGTGCTTCAGTAGTGCAGTTATATATTCAAATACATCTGTTTCGAAACCCGATATGTAAGCTAAGTGAAGTGAACTCCCAACTAACAAAAACAGGAACTGTGTTTGGCTTAGAGAGGGCTGGAAGAGTGGTATGCCCCAAAGCTAGGATCGTCATAGCAACCGAAAGAGGATGAAGAGCAGACTTTTTGCATGCTGTGGAGACGTGATGCTTTGACTCACTATTGTCTAATTGAATCAAGCCAGAATTTCGAAGAGGGTTTTAGTTTTACATAGATGGGTGCTATGGTGAGATGTAATTAATTTAAATTGAATATTGCTGACAAGGCATTCGCTTAAAATGCATCGAAAATATATGAATGTACATAAATTCGATTATTGTTATAGGAATTAATGACCATTAGTTACATGAAAGCTTTTATGCTTTATTAATTACAGCATAGAAATTCGTGTATGTTACCCGGCTGAAACTCATAGTGAAAACATTATTTTTCTTTACCTGAAAAATTAAATTATCCTTACTTAACTAATGCATATCTTGTACTAAGTGTAACGTTCTTCAGTGTTGTAATTAAACATTAATTTCTAATAATGTTTTCGCATAAACTTTAATTTGATTAAAGAAATAACTCTGGTCTAAAAGTGCAAGTGTAAATCGGCATACTTTTTATAATTCATTAAATTATATTTTGTAATGCACATTATGATAGCAATTTTTCTTCAATCGAAGGCAAATTTCTGCATAGAAAATAAGAAAGAGTAAATTTGATTAATAAATTCACATTATATGGATTTTATAATCATAATTAAGCTTGAAAAGTTTTCTATAAATCCAACTGTAGAATATAGAACAAAACTGACGTACGGAGACCAACAATATCCTCAAACCACGTATTAAAATCAATTCTGACATTCCCTACTCGAAATTCTGAATGGTTAGAAATAATTTAAATTACAAGATAAATATATTGGCAATATTCAATTTATTTATTTATTTATTTATTTTACTTTTTTTTTTTTTGAGCTTTTGAAAAAAAGATTTTCTTAAGTTAAGAAAACATGACTTTTCAGCTACAAAACTTTCATCAATATATGCAAGTTCAAAACGAATCATTACGTCAATCACAACATGTAATTAATAAGCGGATTTATAGAGAATACATGGAATGCTTAAAAGGAAACACACATTGTTAGAGGGAACATTTGACACCAACAGCCAGAACATATTTATCCAAAGTATAAATATAGTAATTATACTTGTATTTGTGAAATTGCCGCCCATTGTCGCGTTTTCTGGCGGCTTCAGCTACGGCTGAACGCTGTATTTTTTTAAGACTTTAATAAAGGAACCGGGAGGGATACTATGCTCTACAGACTTTGTTTCCTTGTCTGAGCAGTTCCTCTTATGTAATCAAATTTGTTAATACATAATCAAATGTCAAAAGCAAATAGGAGTTTTGTGTATGGATTATTGAATGGAAATTATCCTTCAAAGCTATAACTGTATCATGAATTGAAATTAACACTTGTACTACTATTATGTATACGAATATGTGTATCAAGTATAGTGACAAAACAATCTGCGAAAGATATCCCTAAATATGGTGTTTTGCGATCTTCTCATACAATGGCATGTATTTATATTGATTGAGTTCCATGTTATACATCAATAACATCTCGTCAAGACCGTAACCCGATTTGTTATTATTATTTTAAATTAAGGAGGATATTTACACTTTGCAGTATTTGGTAGCTTTCAATACAAAAAAGTATAAAGCTACCTATTGCAGCCGTTCGGAGGAAATCAGTTCCAGAAAATTTCGATATATTTTCACCGATCATGACCCCCAGACTCCAAAACCACCCTCCGTTCAAATGTTGATTTATATATATATATATATATCCATATATATATATATATATATATATATATATATATATATATATATATATATATTTATATATACATCTGACCTATGTCATACGATAACGCTCGTATTTATAAATCAATTTTGATGAAACTAATTGTGTGTATTAAGCTAACCAATGTCTCGACCGAGATCGTTGGCCAGATTGGTCCGCCATTTTGTTTCAAGATGGCGGCCATTTAAAAATTTAAAACTAAAATAAATATACAAAAAAGTTAAAAAATTAAATTTATTTTTCAATTACGTGTTAGGCCTTGATACAAGGATTCCAGAGCATTTTTTGGTTTACCTCTATCTTAAAAAATGGCTGAGATAGAGCAGTTTGAAATTCTAGGGTGGCTGACATTTTGAAACAAATTATTTTCTTTCATTGTTGTAATAATTTTCCCAATCATACGCATAAAACTATATATTCATATCCGTTAGCGCCAAAATTGGCGACATTTGGCGAAATATCGCCAAATTTAACGACCAAAATAAGTCTTCATAAATGAAGCCAATTTGGCTATTGCTCAATAATTTGGCGAATTATCTTATTCAAATTCAGTATTAACGAATCTTTTGTAAACGTTTCTTGGCATTTTAACTTGCTGTTTTCGTGTAACATTAGCTAAAATTTTAAAACGAAGATATAGGAAAGCTACCTTTTCCTCCCGGTACAGGCCGGAAGGACTTTTTTATATTTATATATTTTGCACTTTGCTGATTTTAAGCTGCAAAGAGTTTCTAGAAGTGTCAGAACCTTTTTGTTGAATCCTGTAGCACCTATTTTTAGGAGAGAGGGGGGGGGGGGTCCATTTGTGATTATGGCATTACATATCGTTTATATGTACATGAAATGTGTCTAATTTAGAAAGAAGACGTCTTCTACGGCTGGTGCTAAAGTTGCAATATCTCGACTATGATATATATATATATATATATATATCAACTTCTCCTCTTACAAAGAATATTTAGCGCAACTGCGTAAACATTCGACGAAGGAGTATGCAATGATTTGAGAGACGTTCAAGATATAATTGCATCATTCTGCTTTCATTCATTGCTCAATAAAATAAATGCATATGAGTCTATGGCATTTTCAGATAACTTTTCGGCAATATCCTGTTGAAATATCGTTTTCACTTGATATGAATTTGATCTATGCTTAAATCTAAAAAGAGATTCTACAATCGTTCACCTGGAGAATTCTTTCAAAGAGATGACAAATGATGTTCTAAAATCGTCTTTGATCTCATTCGCAACTAATTCTAGATCTTTAAGCATAACTCACGTTATGGGAAAATTCTTCAAAGCAACACTTAATTAGTAATCAGCTCACGAAAAGGTTTAGTTAAATTACTCCTTAATTAATAAATAAAGTATCTACATTCATTATATTTAATGATAATAAAGTTCAGTTATTAATAAGACTAACAAATTATGATGTGATACATTTTATTCTAAGGCACAATAATATTTTAAGTTCAATATTAATTTTCCATTACAGAGAATTGTTGACCGCTTATACTGATAAATATCTTTTTTATAATCAGAAAATATAATATTTGAAAATCGACCGAAAGGTATAAAAGTTAACAAACAATCCCTCTTAAATCAATTTAAGGATCTGTTTGTTCTTTACAAACAATACTATGAAAATCTCAGCAATGAGCTCAGTTTGGAAAACAGAGTACGCAGTTTACTTTTGAAGAAGTATTAAAAATGGTGGAAGCTGCTTTCAAAAAACCTAAATTAAATATTTGCTGGCGCAGCTTTCGTGTTATAGTTAAATATCAAAGGCAAATTAAAATGTACTAGATAATTTTTTAAAGGTAAACTCGAAAAGACTTTTAAGGGAAAAATTTCAGGGAATGATTTTTATTTATGTTTCTTAAGTGGTATATTTTATGTTACATTATTGATTTTATCTTTACTAGTTACCGTTTGTACAAATAAGAGTTTTTTTTTTTTTTTTACCATGTGTTTTAGACGATGCGTAATATTAAATGGTTTAGTGAAAAAAATAAAATAAAATAAAATAAAGGCAATACGAGATTTAATAAAGTGAAATAAAATAATGTGAATTATCTATTTATTTTTTTATTTTATTTATTTTTTATTTTTTACATTTGTTCATTTTCAAAATATATATTTTAAAGATAAAATCGACAGACTTTTGAGATAAAAAAATTAAGAATGGTTTTTACACATATTTTTTAAGTAATGTTGTTCTTATTAAACCATTAATTTTAAGTAGTTACTATTTGTGAAAAAATACATTTTTTTACTGTCTGTATAAAGTTAAGCAATATTTAACAGTTTAGTTAACAGTTTATAAGAAAGTAAAACCAATAACTGACTCAATAAAACGCAGTAAAAAAACATTGATTGTTTCTTACATTGGGTTGTGCCTTAAATTTCAGTCTAAAAAATATAAATCGGAATTTTTATTAATCAATTATATGAAATGCTTATAGATTATGAAAGCAAATTTAAATCGATATTTTGGGGAGAAAAAAAAATAATGTATAAAGGTGGATTTTTAAAAAAAATGTGCACTCTACACCCAGAAAAAGGAATTGTTGAGTACATTTTGGTTGTTTTAGCAAAATTCAAGTAAAATTGAACCATTTTATTCGAATTAACAAAACATTTTTTGCTGGCGATACAAAATTTTTTTTTGGAATTGCAAAAAAAAAATTATTTTGTTGATTCAAACAAAATTTACATTGACCTATATTTAAACAAAAAGTTTTGTTGGGTCAACCAAATTTTTGTTGATTCAACAAAACTTTTTTCTGGGTGTACTGTGAATTTTAAAATAAAATGTATAATTTCAGAAACAATTTTGAAATTTCATGTGAAAATTTTACGTCAATTTTTCCCCAAGTTTATTCTTTAAAAAAAAAAAAAAATCGATTTCTACCATTGAAATTGATTATAAAAAGTATTTTTAAATGGAGGATGTGTATTCTGCAATACTGTTTTAAAAGACAAACTATAATTATTTTAATAATAATTATGCGATAATTTTGCTCAAACATGTTTTAGAGAACATTTTTTTAACAATATAGTTTTATATAGTTTGGTAGTTTATCATATTGTTTTTATTGAGTTAAGAAAAAGAATGGAGCTTTTTATGTATTCATAATAATAGCAACTGTTCTCATTTTCCCTTTTTTTGAACTCGATAAAAACTAGACCTATTTAATACAAACTACTGTTTTTTTTTTTTTTTTTTTTTTTTTTAAATCAAAATGTGCTTTACAAATGATGTATCATCTAAGTAATTCAATTTAACACTTGTAAATATCTTTCGTTAAAGGGATTTTGGTGACGTCACTCAGTTAAATTCAACCAAATTTAAAATGGGTTGGATCTGAATGAATAACAAATCTAAAATTCTGACTACATCTTTGCAACATCTTAAAATCTGAATGAATCAAATAAAAAATCATTAAAAAAAATTGGCAATAAAATTATATGAAAACCTTAAAATTATATCAAAATCATGAGAAAAGATCTAAAAACATTCAAAATCTCCATAACTTAATGATATAAATATTGTGAATGAGAAAGAACTGAATAACATTTTCTGATATAATAACAAAGAGATAAGTTATCATATAATATTAACATTTTGACACACAACTAATTACAAATTTGTTTAAGAGACATATAGCTTAAACTACTATCGTGTACCGGAACTACATCATCAGTTAAGTTTGCAGTGTAAACTCTTGAGTACTTCGTATGAACGATTCTTTTTCTTCTAATCATATTAATGCCCCCCCCCCCCCGCTCCACCTGCACACACAGTTTTAGGTTATTAAGAAATGTGCTTTTTTATGTTAATAATAATTTATTTTACATTCACTTTATTATCGTTAATATAGACCATAGAATACCCGTGCTCTAGTGCCTACATCTTCGGACAGCCTTTTATATATGAGAAATAGAGAAAAGGGCATTAAAAAGTTGTTTTCTTGAAGAATATACAGAATGAAGAATAATATGAAGAATAATAATCATATGAATACAAAATTTCCATAACTTGATGCATAGAAATAATGTGAAAGACAAACAACTAAATAGCGTTTCTTAATACAATAATCAAGAGACAAATTAACATGAATACAGCTTACATATTCTGTAAATGTGGAAAAAAAAAACAGAACAGCTTAAAAATGCCTTTACGACATAGTTGTTCTTCTGAAGAATATATCAAAGTCCTGCTAATTCAAAATCCCAAATAATTTGATGCATAGAAATAATGGGAAAGACAAACAACTAAATAGCATTTCTTAATACAATAATCCAGATACAAAATTAACATGAACACAACAAACATACTCTGTAAATGCTTAAGAGAAAAACAGAGCAGCTTAAAAATTCCTTTACGACTTAATTGATCTTCTGAGGAATGTATCAAAATCTTGTGAATACAAAATCCCCATAACTTGATGTATAGAAATATTGTGAAAGACAAAAAACTAAATTGCATTTCTTAATACAATAATCCAGAAACAAAATTAACATGAGTACAATTAACATACCCTATAAATGTGGAAAAGAAAAACAGAACAGCTTAAAAGTTCCTTTACGACACTTAGTTGTTCTTCGGAAGAAAATATCAAAATATTGTGAATACAAAATCCCCATATCTTGATGCATAGAAATAATGTGAAAGACAAACAACTAACTAGCATTTCTTAATTGCAATAATCAAAAGGCAAATTAACAAGAATTGAAAATCTCATTCACTTCCACTGTCTTTATTTCGGATGAAATTTAATTAAAAATAATGTTAATAATTCTCTAAATTAAAGTTTGTTTTGTTTGTTTAATGCATAGCTTGCAGCATATTTAAGTATTATCCAGTTAATTTTATTAAATATTTTAGATATTTAAAAAAAATCATATGTAACCATCTTTTCCTGTAAATCTTTCATTGCTATCCCTATTACATATTTAACCAGGTCAACTTAAAATGCCTTGAAACTGATTTACTACTAGTTAATAATAAATATGAAATAATAACGACATTAAAAAAATATATATATATATACCTCAATACTAATACTAATAATAATAATAAAGTTTTCATTTTAGCAATAGTGATTTTCCCCTTAAGTCATAAAAATCTTGAGAAAAAAACTTCATCAAAATCCCCATAACTTGATGCGTAGAAATAAATGTAAAAGACGAACAACTAAATAACATTTCCTTAATACAATAACAAAGAGACAAGTTAGCATGTATATATATAAACATTCTAGATACAACTAACATATTTCGTAAACGCGGAAAAGAAAAACGGAACAGCTTAAAAGTCTGAAAATCTCATTCAGTTCCACTGACTTTATTCTGGAGGCACTTTCCAGAAAATAATCCCCTAGAATTTCAACCAAAGCTTCTATTTTCAGTTTCTTCGATGTTTTAAAGAGAGTTGAAAAGGGAAAGAGGGGGGATGGAGTAAGAACGGTTTATCAATACTTGGTTCATTTAAGAGGGCTCTTCGCTTGTAAGAGGTCGGCCCCATACGACCCTAGGAGCTGTTCTGATCCGCTGGACCATGGTCAGTGGTCAGTTACCATGGAAACGGGGTGGATGATGGTGGTTTCTAACAATGTGAATCTCATTTTTGCAAAGGGCTGGAGGAAATATAAAGGATTAGACCTTGCGGTGAAAACTGTAAGTGGTTGTAATTTAGGTGCATGGGACAAATAAATTTACTTTCCCTAGCCTATTTCGCAGTAGTTTATTCGGAGAAAATTTATTTTAAACGTCTGACTTCTTTATTAAGATTATTGCTGACTTCTAACATAAGGGATTTTCGACTATGAAATGAAAATACCTTATTTATTTTAAAAACTTAGAAATTTGATGATTACCGACTATTTACGTAGCAATGTTATTATAGTACAGTGAATAGTTATTGGAATATGCTGGAAGGGGGATTGGAATTCTATACAGGAATTTTTTCGATTAGAAATATTTCTCGGTACTAAATAGTTATAGTAATAATAGTAATAATAATAATTATTATTATTATTATCTTATAAATTGCCATTGTACAAAAAAAAAATTCTAATATACTATTTACATATTGTGTCTTTTAATTATTTTAGAAAATACTATTTTCAGTTTAAGATATCTAAAAGCAATATGCATTAAAATCAAATAAGTTGGATCTAGTGCTTTTGTTTAAATTTCAAGTAAATGTCAGCAAAGTTGTACTTGTTTTAAGGTTTTTTCGTAATACTCATTATATATATGTGTGTGTGTGTGTGTGTGTGTGTGTGTGTGTGTTTATTTTTTCAATCACATTTTACAGATAAGTCTTTTAGTATTAATTCACGTCATTGAAAATATTTAATTTTAAAATGTACAGTCAAAATTTTCGTAATTAACTACTTGATTGAAATTCCTATCATAATATGAATTATTTAAAAGAAGCACATCTATTGTATTTGATTAAATATATACATACAAAATCTATCGTTTGAGGTTTACTTTTTTTGAAAATTCCTGTTCTCAAATATATAAGATATCTGAAATCAAATAACTAAATTACACTTGTATTTTTGTTAGAATTTGAAGCAAACGCAATCCAGATATATTGAGACTTAATGCTCTAAATATTTATTTTAATGACTATTCCGTTAATGAGAAAAAAGCCTGCTATTCCTTAAATCACATTTTACATCTTTCTTTACACATTTTACATCTTTACTACATTACTACATGAATTGTCGAATATGCTTAATTTCAAAATATTTAATCATTATTCTTTCAGAATATTTATCTTGATTGAAATCCAACTATAACATGAATTATTTAACAGGAAAATTTCAACTGCATGTGAATTTAGCATATTTTTTAATTAAATTTAAGGAACAGAGATTTAGTTAAAGTCATTTAAAAATTTTCCAATTCATCTTTGCACCATAAAATACGAATCGTTTGTACCTACTTATAATTTAACTTTGTGTTGTATATATTTACCATATCATGCATTATACATTTTGTTGTGTGCTTAAAACTGTTTAAATAAATTCCTATTGAATTTCTTGCAGAAAAAAAAAAGACTAAAAGTGGTTACATAAATTAGATGAGGTTTAAAATAAATCAATGATTGTGCTTCTTTCTACGAAGTAAAACTTGAATTCTTAACGAATTGTATTCAAATAATTTTTTTTCTTACATTTCAGTTTGAATTTAGAGATTAAAAAAAAAAAAATCTTATCAATTCACAAGGGTTTTTTCCCTCGTAAAGATTTTAATGAGTCTTGATCATGTTTAAGATTCCCTTCAACATTTTATTCGCAAACAGAAAAGAATATAATAAACAATCATTTAAAAAAATCGGCTAAATTTTAATATAACAAGTCATAAAAAATGTTCATTATTTATATAATCTAATAAATTTTGAAATTGAGCTCTATTTATGCATTCGTTTATTTAATTTTAAGGAATACTACCAGCCTTACATTAAAATTCATATTTAGAACAGTACTACAATGATTACGAAAAAAAAAATACCTGAGTTTGTTCAAGATATATTGAAAAAGAAAAGAAAGAAGACGTGAAGATAATGTCTTCCAAATTATGGCAATTTTATTTACACCTTTGAACATCAATATTAAATCTTATACAGGAACATAAAAAACTATGTGTGGGGCGCATGGTCTATAGTTCCACTCCAAAATAGGTGATATATTTTTTTTCTAATGGAATGTATAAAACTACATGGAATTAACTTTTGAAATAACAAAATACTTTGTTAAAAAACATGTTTTTCCATTTAATTTAAATTAGGCTATGTCATTGCAATAAGCAGATTGCTTTCATATGCGAAAAGTCAAGTTTCTGCAAAAAGGGTACATGATGCGTAATTTTTATTGTGATTTTTTAATTCCGCACCAAAAATTACATTTAAGAACAGTTAAAATTTTCAAAAAAGTTTTTTCATGTTAGACCTGTATAATTTGCTGCAAGAAAACCATTATTTTTTTTTATCCAGCAGTTCTATAAATAATAAACCAGTAAACTTCTCAAAAAATACTAATCATAAAAATTTTTAATTTTTATAACTTTTATGCAAAATAACCTGCAACGTATGTGGATGTTCTGTTATTAAGCTTTATTTAAAATATTTTCTAAGAACATAGCCACCAGAAAAAGAAAAGAAGAAAAAAAATTATATTATCCAATATGAGCTTAGGGAAATGAATTTAAGGAAAAAACTTTCTCTAATTTCCTCCACCCGCTACCTGAATTACTAACAGACCTGTAATAGCAGTTAAGTCCTGAAACGAGAACGGGACATAATCAAGCTACAGATTAGGATTAGAGCACACAAGAGATGGGGATGCAATGGAATAGGGACTATGCCCCTTCAACAGAAGGGATTATGAATGAATGGCGAATAATGAGAAGGGATTAAAACGTACCAGTAATACTTTTTTCATCCGGTGCTCCCTAAAATTGCAGTTTTCCGTTTTTTAAAATCATTTTAGACTAGCTTTTTGAATGAACAATGAGGTTTTTTTTTTTCTTCTTTGGAAGACTTCGATTACTCAGATAGGGATAGAAAAGAATAAATGGTGTGTGAAGGGCGACGAAGGGTTATGTTTCTGAAGTGTCGGATTTATGTGACGTATGTGTTCTCATAAAAGAGCTTAGGAACAAGTAATCTTTGTGTACAAAAGCAGCCTACAAATTTCTCATGACAAGTTTTTGTAGTTGTTAATATTTATTAGAGATTAAAAAGTTTTAAATAAATTATGAATTCATCAAGAGAAATTTCAACCCTCTATCCCGTAAAGTTTTAACCCTTTACAGCATGAATCTATCTTTCTATGGGGGAAAAACTATTCCATGTTATGTGTATGGTATGATGCATGGGAAAATACTTTGTAAAATATTGCTTCAAAATTTCAGTCGTAATTTTGACTTTTATAGTTCGTTCCATAACTAGCGTAAAATACGCAGTTTACTATTTAAAGCAATATGGTAGATATGGTACAAAGCCACTTTAGTTAATGAGAAATAACATATTTACCTAACAATACTTCAATTTCTAACTTTGAATATTCATTAATAAAGATTAAAAAAGAGAACATACCATTAACACCTGACTCCTTCTGTGTTTTTCTAAATAAAAACGTACAATATTTAGCATAATAATGCCACCAAACAGACTTATATTGGTTTCATTTAATACATGTGATTGTTTCCCACGCAGAATAAATCTCAGATTGTGCAAATTCATGGAGCATTGGGAAATATGTAATGATAAGAGTTATAATGATCTCGAAGCCGCAGCGGTCATCAGACTTATTAAACGGCCCGACCCAATCCAACTCGATGGTAGATAAATTAAACTTATTGAATTTAACTTTTACATATTTCCGGTGGCATCTTCCGTGATCGGGTGTAGTACCAATTTGGTTGGCAACTGAAGTAAATGGACCTATCTATGCCCCGCCTGTTCCGCGAATTAGTTAACTGGCTTTATGCAAAATGCATATATGATGCGTATATGATCCAAAACACGTAAATGCACATATGATGTAAAATACAGTGAAGGGCTAAATATATATATTTAAATGTCTCATTTTCATTGGCTGTAGGAGATACTTAATTTGTATTTCTGTCTAAATTGAAGGTTATATATATATATAGTTACTATGCAATTTACATTTTACTCTTGTACACACATCTGTGTAACCCCATTGAAAATTAATGCCTTTAAATCTTAAGCCAAATAACTAGACTTGGGGATTATTAGTACACTAGAAATTCAGTAGTTTCTCAAAAACGTATTAGTTTAAACCAAACATAATTACTCATACACGAAGACATTGTTGACAACTATTATGTTTGTGTGCGCATTTGTGAATATCTCAATAGAAATTAACATAAGATTACTTTATTATTTTTAAAACAAATAAAGTCTTAAATTTGTGAGCTTTAAGGAAAATCATCGACTTTAGAGCTGATTAGCATGGAACAAATTTATGATTATCTTCTCAAAAGTATGAGATATATAGGATTGTCTTCGCAATAAGTCTTTTCAAAACCAAATTTGTAGCATGGAGATATTATTTCATATTTATTAATTTATATTGATTTACCAATTTTTAATGTTACTAAATAAAACATGTTAAATATATATATTTATTTATTATTTAAAAATGGTTACATCGTATGGCTATTTTGCTACAATTTAACTAAATAAGCATAAGGTGTTGTCAATAAATATTTGATTTTTTTTTTTAATCCGGTAATTCAATTTATTATAAACATTCAAACTGTAAATCACCAAATACTCACCATGATACAAAGAAAGAATTATTCTATTATCATTTTATTAGAAAATGTAGTTAGAATTTATGTGCACAAATAAATAAGCATATTTATAAGAGAACACAGCTCAATAATATATGTGAATCGCAGTTGTTAACCTCCTTGTGCAAATGCAGAATGAAGTCATAGCTCAACTAATAAATCAATAGAATATTTTAGCACACTGTGAATTTACCAATTAGCTAATCTTCCTTTTCACTGGTAGATTTTTCTTCTACTAAAATTTTCTTTTAATAAATATGCGTGTGCGTAAATTAATCAGCAACTTTTCATTAATTTAAAACATATTATCATATTTCTAATTTTTTGAAAGTGACATGATATAACCGGATGTCAGTAAATCACTGTATTGAACGATCCATTTATAGTTAATTAAATTTTAACAGTGGCTTTGAATTTTAAATTAAGTCATTTCAATTTTTGGCTTGTTAAAATTTTGCTTATTTTAAACATATTTTAGCTATAGATATTCTTTTTATTTAAACTAATTAGTATGAACTTTATTCGGTAGTCAATATTTAATTAGATTTTTAAAACAAGATAAATTAGGATGAAATCTTTCATTGATTAGGCATTGAACCATATTAACCGTCAAAAATAGTTGCCAATTTGGAGAACGCAGAGATTAATCTTTCTGTAACTAACGTAAACACTATTAGGTCTTCATTTCTGCTGAGCTGAATTTCGGAAATTAGATGGTTTATGTGAGATTTAAAACTGAATCTGGAATTTAAGCTAATTACAGTTAGGAAATTATGTTTCATTGTTATAATTAACAGTTTAAAACAAGGAGATTTACGAAACATTTTATTCAATGTTTAATTATAGAAAGGATATTAATTCCACTTGCTTAGTACTATATACTAATTGAAAACTTTTCAAAAATTGAAATTTTCCTTAATATAAGCAGATTTAATAAAAAAATAAAATAAATAAATAAAAGTGTTATATTGTGTTTAAACATCTTTGTCCTATTAAATTAAATTCAAGTAAAGATCTTTGTAAAAATAACAATGCTTATTATTTTTGTTATATTGTTTCTATAAATTAAAATTGAAATTTAATTTTAAAAAACTGTTTCCTTTTTCATTTATTGTTAATGCCAATATATTAACATATACCGTGCAAACTTAATAGCAAACTAATGTTGGTTAAATTGGTTAAATTTGAGACTAATATAGTACCAATATTCCATTCATTGCAAATACTTTCAGTGTAATATCAACATTGGTAAAAATTGGCTTTAAATTGGGGATACCTGCAATGAAATGCTACTATTGAAAAAAATATTGGTTTTACATTGGAACTGCTTGCAATGAAACGCCACTATTGAATCAATATTAACTTTACACTGATTATGTTTCCTATTGAACTCCACTATTGCAAAAATATTGGCTTTACATTGGAAATATTCGAAATGAAATGCTGCTATGGCAGAAATATTGGCTTTACACTGGAAATATTCGAAATGAAATGCTAATAAAGCAGAACTATTGGCTTTACATTGGAAATATTCGAAATAAAATGCTAATATTAAAGGCTTTATATTGAAAATATTCGAAATGAAATTCTAATATTGCAGAAATATTGGCTTTACATTAGAAATATTCGAAAAGAAATGCTAATATTGCAGAAATGTTGGCTTTATATTGGGAAAAGTGCCAATAAGAAGCCGAAATACTTCTTCCCATTATCAGGACAATATTGATAAAATTAAGTTGGACCAATATTTCAGTCCAATTTTGCCAAAAATGACAAAGATATAACCTATACTGGTCAATATGTACGTACACTGTTGAAAAAAAAAATAGAAGAAAAAGAAGAAGAAGACAAATGTTTCTCAATGTGCGAATATACAATGAATATTTTTCTGAGTTACTGATAATTCCGAAAAGCGATCTTTATCATTAGAAACCTCAGAAAACAATATATTCTCGAGATTTAAAGAAGCGTTTTAAAAAACAGATTTTATTTTGCTGCCACTGATTTTCGAAACATTTCTGGGTGGTTTTTTAGTGTATTAATAAATTTTCTCAAACCGGAATATAGGTTTTTAGGATAACATTAATTCTCATTTAATCATTTTCAGCTGAATAATTGAATTTATACTTGAAAAAGTAACAAAGTAATATTAATTTTAATGCTAATGTTAATGCTGTTAATGTATCGTGATTGTCTGTAAAACATGTTTGTTGAACATGAAAATGTTTACTCGAGAATAGATAGCATACTAAAAACTGATATACCGGTTTGAGAAAACTAATTAATACACTATAAAAACTACATAGTTTCTGAAATCAGTGGCAGCAAAAGAAACTTTGTTTCTTATAATGCTTCTGCAAATCTCAAAAATACAAAGCTCATCCCGAATGTAAGTACCGTTTGGATATTAAAAAAAGGTAGGTAATTTGTTTCCATCTTTTAAGACTTTATTTCCATTTGTCTTTTGTAACAGGAAAATCTACACACCTTTAACTACTTTTCGACATATTCACCATGCAAATAAAGGTATGTGTCATATATTGGCGCTAATTGAAATATACCCACTTCGTTGAATTCGGCCATCTGTGACCTGAACCAGAGCACGTTTACCTTGATCTCATCATCACCTGCAAAGTGCTGACCGGCAAGAAATGTCTTCAGATCAGAAAACAAATGGAAGTCGTATGGCTGTTTCGTCGATGTAGCGCACCAATTCTTCGGCGATTAACGACGGGGTCCATCCACTGCGCTCTTCGTCCTGGACATTTTCCTTTTCTTCGTTAACCATCCTAACCCACTTTCACACCATACCTTCACTCATCGCGTTCTCTCCGTAAGTTACACTTAAACATTTCTCGCAATCAAAAACTTGATAACGGCTCTTATTTCACAGCTGGCTGGCCGATCGATTGTTTTAAACATGATTACCGACAAACAATGATTTCAAAATTCAAACGTTCGCGTAATCACACAAAAAGGCTAAGCTAATTCGTTCTCGAGTTGAAGGGTGTAACTACGCATGCGCGACCTTCGTACTGTCAGATGCGCGGGAGATATGCGCAAACGGTACTTACTTTCTGGATGTCCTTTGTATATCGGTTTATGATGTTTCTAAAGATAAACAACGCTTTTCGGAATCGTTAGTAACTAGGAAGACTCTATTGTATATTTTCGTTTATTGTTATACAGGGTGTTTTTTTTTTTTTAACTGACGCTATTCAGAGCCACCTGTAGCTCGTTCTAATAACTGGATTGACACAAAATTATGTGAATGGACTAAGAAAACCATGGGAAAAAAGATTCCAACAACAACAACAAATAATTAGTTCCAATCACCACCGATAGGGGGAAATGTGGCGTTGTGGTAATTTATGCAACTGAGAATTAGTATAAAATACGGGCAATAAATGAAAATGCAAATTTTTACTTACGCAAGCGACAGTAGCGCCAATAGTTTAAGTTATAAATGCATGCGAAAAACACCGAGAAACAATTTCAGCTCAGGTTGAAAACGAATTTCACGTTACCGCAGCGCGCGTTACTTGTGAAGTTCTATTATTGTAACCAATGCAATGCACCAGCCGCTCTTCATTTACTTTGAACACGCCATAAACTAGGCAAAGGACCTTTATCCGTTAATGTATTGAAAGCAATGATTCTGAAATTCGAAGAAACAGGCTCGCTAGCAGTTCGGTCAGGCAGAGGACGTAAAGCGGTGGCAGAAAAAGTGATAATGGATGTTTCAACTGCGATCAACGAAAGGGAAAGTGTAAATGATGAATAAAACATGGCATTTTATCCAAATTATTAATTTTGTCTGTTTCTGATGTTTTTTTCAATGTACAGCGCCACATTTCCCCCTATCGGCGGTGATTTGAACTATCTTTTTTTGTTGGAATCTTTTTTCTCATGGTTTTCTTAGACCATTCACAAAATTTTGTGTCAATCCAGTTATTAGAACGAGCTACAGGCGGCTCTGAAAAGCGTCAGTTTAAAAAAAAAAAAACACCCTGTATTATATTTAACTAGATTAAGAAACATCTGTCTCTTTTTCTAGTGTAGCTAATGCATATGATACTTGCTAAATATTGTTTTGCTGTTAGGACAGTGAATTTTGAAATATTTTTTGCCATGCCACGTACATTATGTATTTTAAGATAAATGAAATTTTATCGCAGGCATTAATTACTTCATTTATTGATCGGAATGAAAGACAAAAAAAGGTTTTTTCATACAGCAAAATAACTCACTATACGTGCTTTTTTGTGCGATTTTTACTTTTATAAAACATTTTTTTCTTTTATAATATCTGACAGAGGCTTTTGAAAAAGCATTAAATTTAAAAATTTGAAAGAAACGTCGAAGGCCATTTTTTTCTCACTTTTTTTAAATTGAAAAACTCCTTGAATTAGTTCAAAAGACTAATTCATGGTTGATTTGGAAATATATTTGTGCATTAACACAATCTTCATTTCTAAATGATTTCTTTACCTTATAGTTATTGAAAATCTTACTTTTATTTATCTGTTGAATACTTCTATTCTTTCTCCTATTCTTTTATAACATTCGGTAAAAATAGTACGCTCCAAAGGCATATTTAAACTTTTAAATATATATTTAAATGTTTTTGAATGACTTTCGCAGACATTTACAAAAACAAGCTAACTAACAAAAATAAATAAAAAAGAGAGATCAGGTGTATTTTGAATATTCCCTATTCACCGTGTAAACGATGCTTTTTTTAAAGCGTTGTGCATTTTTTTTCGATTATTTTTTCAATACAGTTAGAAATTTAGAAAACGTAAACAAATTAGCAAAAACAATGAAAAGAAAAAAGTTCTACATGGAAAGAAAAAAGTTCTATTTAAAAAAAAAAAATCATTTTAGGATGCAGAGAAATAAGCACGAACTTCGCATCTTAACAGAAGGCTGATAAACTTGAAAGTTATTGATTTCCATAATTGTTATTTGTGATGGAAAAAAATTTCGCACTTAATGCTACTGTTAAAAATTTCATTCGGAGAGTTTTAATTAAGGAACTGAATTTGATCAATATTATATAAAACTTGATAATGTAATACGACAATGAAACATGTGTATTCAATATCGAAATCGTGATCTAAAATAACGACTAAATGAATCAATGTAAATAATGCGATTGGAAAATTACATTTTGTAAAAAAAAATTATAGAGAAAATATCTATTTTTAAAAAGTTTTTGTGGCTTGTACCGGGAGGAAAAGGTAACTTCCCTGTTCTTTGTTTTTAAGAATTCAGCCAATTTTACTTAAACACACGAAGATAAAATGCGTGAAACCCGAATACAGAAGATTTCCAGTTTTCATCAATATTGAATTTGAATGGGAATTTAAAAAATTATGTCAATTATCTCCAAATTTGTTTCATTTATAGCGACCTATTTTTATGGCCAAATTTGGTGATGTATCGCCACGCTTGGCCAGAATTTTAGTCTGCCGGATATGACTATGCAATTTTAAGGGCATGAGAGTAGCAACAATGGTTACAACAATTAAAGTAAATTTGAAAGAAACCTCGTTTTCTAAAGCTCATAAATGAAACCTGGTTATGGAAATATCAACCATCGTAGAATTTAAAACTGCTATATCTCAGCAATCTTACAGAGGCAAAATAAAAAATGTTGCGGAATCTTTGTATCAAGGACGAACACTTAAGGGTAAAAACTTTTTGTACATCTTTTTGAATTTAAAATGTTTCGGTAGCCGCCATTCTTAAACAAGATGGCGGATGAAGCTGCCGAACAAACTCGGTACAGAACTTAGTAAGTACTGTACACATGCCCAGTCACATCCAAATCGGTTTATAAATACGAGTGCTATCGCGTGACAAAGAAATGAGTATATGTATATATATATATATATATATAGGGTGCATCCAGGCTGATGAGTAGGTGTGCATGTGTTTTTTCATATCCTATTCATATTTAATTCTCATGTGGTCCGATTTTCCATTGTATATGGTTCATATTTAATTTATTAATCCATTTGTATTTACTTAATTGCAACTCTAATTTATAATTTTTTTTTTTTTTTTATTTTTTTTTTTTTTTTATTCCCCTTTCTCTCTATTTCTTTTTTCAATATTCTTTAGGTATGAGTAAAATTTGGCCAATTACCATTGAAGCACAAGCTATGGTAATATTACGTTTGCACATGTTAATTATTAGCTATGTGGTATTCTGTATACACAATATCATTAATTATCTCTTTGGAGATTTAAGTAGAATGATAATAGAACTTTATATGTTTTTTGAAATTCATAGATATTATAATTATATATATATATATATATATATATATATATATATATATTATATCTACATATATATATATATATATATACATATATATTATTCAAACAAATGTAGATTAGATATTTTATGAAAATAAAATATCTATTTCATATCAATTCCATAAATGTTTTTACATCGTTTGCGTTTTGTTGTTGTAAATGGGAAAAACACTATAAAGAAGTAAATTTTTTTTTTAATTTTATATAAAGGTCAATGAATCAAGTGTTTTTACTGGGACAGTACACATTATATAATGATATACTGAGGAAATACTATCATACAATTAAAAAAAAGTACTTTTTAAATGAAATGTTAAATTGCATGCTTTGAAATTTCACGATTAAAAAGCTATATTTTTGTAATATTCGAGTTTAATGTTTGTAAAAGGTAGGAGTATTTAATATAAAACTATGTTTTTTTAAATATTTATTTTTTTTCCTTATTGAATTTAATCTTTTATTCTTTCTTATACGTTTGTATATTTGGGACCAGTGTCATCTAATACCTAATACGAGAATTAATTATTTTATATCGGCGAAAAGATTTTAACATTCGTAAGTGTATTTCTAAATAACTCTATTCAATAGTCTAAAAATATTTTATGAAAAAATTAAAACTGAGGCAATTATTTACTTTTTATTTAACAAAATCTTTGTAAAACCAGAAAAATTCATTATATTTTACAAAGTGCAAAAAGAAGTATATATTAATGAAACTATCATTATCAAACAAACTGAATTACACACAAACTGAACACTTAAACAAAAATAATCCAGATATGCAAATAAACAAACATCGAAATATAATATAAATTTGTTTTCAATTTCCCTGCATGTATATGAATTTATTGGTCTAAGCAAATTTTATCTAAAAATTAAAAACAGAAGTTTTAATGTTACACTGGTATTTATTTAATTTTCATTTGAAAAATCTCGGAAAACAAGAAAATAACAGTGATGTTTTAGCATTTTAATTTTTCCAAATGAAAAAATTAGTGAATTACAGAAAATAACATTATCTAGTTCTAAAATTACTTCTAATATTTAAATATGAATATTTAAAATATTTAGTAAGCGAAAATAGAAACAAGATATAAGTCACTAAGAAACATTTCAATTTTCTATACGTTTTCATAAATAAATTTCTTAGCCTAAACATATCAAAAACTAAAACTAAAACTAAATAAATAAATAAATAAATAAATAAATAAATAAAAACTAAAAAAAGGAAGAATAAATTAATTATTAAAAGATATATTTATTAATTTAATATTATATATATATATATATATATATATATATATATATATATATATATATATATATATATATATATATATATATATATATATATATATATAAATCACAATTTGGATGCAGAAATGTAATTCTGTTATAACGTTGTACTTTGATTAAAAGATAAAATAAAATAAATTAACTAAACAGCGAATAGAAAGTACTTAGTTACATTTGAGTTATCTTATATGTATTTATGAATAAATCTGTTAGCATAAAAAATGTTATCTGAAACTAAAAAACGAAATGTTAAACTGCAGGGGACATGTATATTTACCTTTATTTGAAAAATCTTCGTAAGTGATAGAAAGTAATTATGTCTGAATGTTTTAGTATAATAAAATTTAAAATGAAATCAATTTAAGTAAATAGCACTCTCAAACAAAATTAATCCATATATTTAAGTATAAAAAATTCATATATTTATACAAGCGAAAACAGAAAGAAAATGCAAGTAATATCCTTTTCAATTTTCCAGTATGTATTTGTAAAAGAATTTGTAAAAGATTTGTTAAAATTGGTTAGTCTAAACACATTTTATCTGAAAACTAAAACTATAAGCTTTAACGTTGTCGAGACAATTTATTTTATTTTATTTTCAAAAACTTATTAAAGCCATAAAAAAATAATGTTGTAGTTTCAGTACTTTAATTTTGTAAAACGTGAAAAGAAATCATTTTAAATAAATATCACTATCTAAATAAAATTAATTCATGCAATTAATTATGAATATATCGTATATTTTGATAAGCAAACACAGAAATAGTATATAAATTTCTTTTCAATTTACTTATGCATATATGCAAATGAATTTGATAGTCTAAACACATTTAATTATAATTTAAAAATTGGAACTTTAAAATAATAGAAAGAAAAAATAATTTTATTTTAGCGTTTTAATTTTAAGAAATGAAAAAAGTAAATCAAATAATGAAATAAAATGAAACATTATGAAACAAAATTAATTCACGCATTTAATTATGGATAATTCCCATACTGAAATTAACGAAAACAGAAACAGAATATAAATCATAAAGTTCAATATCATTTTTGCAATATACATACGGAAATGAATTTTTTCAAACATATTATATATATATATATATATATTTAAATCAAAATTTTGAGTTAAAAGAGGTTTTTATTTAGTTTTTTACGGAAAAGATCTTTATAATACCAGAAAAAATAATAATTTCTATTAAATTATTAAAATAAAATATACTATTAATTGTAATAATACTATTTTCATAAATTAATTTCCGGAACAATGGAGTAATGTAAGCTAGGAAACCCATAAATAAGCTTACGTTGTTCCAGAAATTAATTTACAGAAATAGAATTACCAATTATCAAACAAAATCAATTCGTACATTTAAATACGAATAATTGATATATTAAATAAGCGAAAGCTGAAATAGAATACAATTTAAAATGATTAAAATTAGTCAGACTTCATAATATTTTCAGATTCCAATGGCGAGCCTGCTCCGCGCCGTGATTTCTAACTAATTCAGTACATCCGCTAACCAAAATTCGATGATTCCCTTATCTTCCATCTTCAATTAATAATGATCTCTGGGAAAACTGTTTTGGGATCTCTGGTTCAGATAAGCTCTTCTCCCCTGTACACGTGACTTGTCCTGCAACCCGAAAAGATTTGATGATGGATCATCGGCCAGAATTATTACCCTGTGAGAGTTGAAGTGGCCAGTCATTATACAGTGTTGTTATGGACCTGTGGGCATACGACGGACAAATTCAATTAAACTGCGGAGTTGAAGTTTGAGTTGGGAAAGTTTAATGAAAAGGGGGAAAAGGGGGGTTTGACATAAATTTTACAGTGGATGTACATTGTTTAATTTAACCGAATTCGTTTCTGAATTAAAAGCAAAATTTTAAAAGGAATATACTGAGAAAAGTATGAGAACGTTAATTAAAATTTCGAAATATGCTTTTTAAAACATACAGAAACATATAGTTATTTTCTAAAATCTCCATCATTGTTTATATCAAAGATTCCACCATTTTCACCACTTTAAATTCAGTTTCATTTTAATACTCTTATCAGTTATCAGAACCTCTGCATTTATAAATGACAATTATAGTTTCTAATTTAGGTACTAAAAATTTAAATCAGTGGATAAAAAATTCAAAGGAATGAGCCCACAAGATTTTATATTTAACTAGCGGCCCTCCATCGCTTTGCTTCGGGTTAACCTTGAAAACCTTCATCTCTTTGTGTTTTCTGTAGACCTTTTTAATGTGTACAATAATTAGTACATTATTTTGATAAGACTTGTAGGGTTCAGCCTGCGTTTGCAATGTATAAGCGGAAAAAATGAAATTATTTACGACATCACATTAAAAACCTCAAAAATAACAGTATTTCTCTACTATTTAATGGATGTTATTATACATATAAACCTTCCTCTTGAATCACTCTATCTATTAAAAAAAACCGCATCAAAATCCGTTGCGTAGTTTTAAAGATTTAAGCGTACATAGGGATATAGGGACAGAAAAAGCGACTTTGTTTTATACTATGTTAAGATTAAAAAGTACTTTGATTTTCATTTAAAATTTTTTAATTAAACGTAGGTTGAAATTTCTATTAATTTCTTCACTGATAAAAATGCGTTAACGATAGAATATTAAAAAACAGCAATATCGATCAAAAAATTAATTAAACCTATTTAGAAATTGTGATTGTTAAAACAACTAGAATAATTATAATTGTGGTCCATACATGCTTTTTCATTCTTTTTTTTTTTTTTTTTTTTTTTTTTTTTTTGAAAAATGGTTAAGTTATTGCTGTTTTAAATACCATAAAATACCTATCGTGCAAGTCAATTGAACAAAAAATATGCAAAAACTATAATAAAAAATAATGAAATATTATTTTTGGTTGAAACTTTGAAAATAGATCTTTCTTATTTATTGTATATTTTCAATAAGATTGTTAATTACTCCATAATAAAGAAGCAATCAGTCAAACTATAACTTTTTCCTCACAGAGACGTTGTATGCAGCGTTCGTATTAAAAACGACTTAAGTGTTCTTTTTTTTTTTTTTTTTTTTTTTATGTATAACAACCTGAAATTTATGTTTAAAAAAATACACAGAAAATCTGGCATTCGTTTGTAAAGCAAATTTTCTTGATGGTTTTGATTTAAAGTGTTTAGCGCAGTGAAGTTTAAACTTCTTTCAATCTGTTTTCATGATATTTGGAGGATGAAAACTTCTAAATACTATGCTTAAATAGCAGATATTCATGTTTGCAAAGGCAAATTTTATTTGAATAAGTTTTTTAACAGTCATCTTAAAATCTACTTTCATCAACAAAGAGAAAAATAGAAGATTTAAATAATAAATTAATGCTGCAATTACATCAAATTAAAAAATACTGATATGCGAAAGCATATACAAGTTAAAGTAACTATGTAGCCTTAGTGAAGTATGAATGAAAAATTTGTGAAAATAAAAAACTGAAAATGCAATTAAGAACACATGAAAACAATAGCGGCTGAAATTGTCTGTATGTTATTTTCTTTATTTTAATGCAATTAATTATAAACAAAATTTGAAACATGGTTCCTGAAATATCTCATATTTTAACGTATATATTTCTCGAATATTTTTAAAACGCATGAGTCCTGTTTAAGAATTAATGAAATTGTTTGTGACTGACAATGACATATTACTATTTTTTATCTAATATTATGGTACTGAAATTAAATATAAAAGGATAAAAAAAATAGTTGGTATGGGCTACATATCTCAAAGTTATACAAACGTGACAAATGTTTAAAAAAAATTACAATGCCGCTGAAATTGACGTATTATTATTATTAATGAACTAGCACTATGACAATCAAATTAACTATAAATGGATTTTATAAAAACTTTGTTGTCTGAAATAAGCTACATATTTCAACAATTTGTATCAAATATTGAAAAATACAAAAATAAGTCTTTGGATAGTTTAAAATGTTAATTAATAATCAACATTTCATTTAAAGCTAAATAATTAAGAGACATCGTACTAGCGAATTTAAATATTTATAAAAGCTTTTTAAAAATAAAGTTAACATACAGAATTTCGAATTTTTGCCATAAAAAATGTTTTGTTCGATATCGTGTTTTGAAATTCATCTTGATTAAAACTGAATTATTTATTATCACAAGTCTGCTGCACATGTTACATTAAATGGAGCATGTTAGCTGGAGAATTAACTTGGAAAGAAGAGACAAGAATATTAAAAAACATTGATCTTTTCAAGAGAGACCATCCATCACATAAGCTTTCTTCACCTGAAGTTGTTTTTCTTTATCACATGCGTAAATGTTAATTTTCAAAAACAACATGTCAGTCACAGCTTAAAATCTAATTAAAATAGAATGTGGAATAAAGCCCTTCCCTTATAAGAATACTGATGAATTTTGAAATAAATGTTTAAAAGGTTGAAAGATAAATTTTCGTTAAGTTCTTAGACTAGACATAAAAGCTGACAGCTTAATGAAATATAATTTTATAAAATGATTGTTAATTAATTCATAATATGTAAATCATTCAGTAAAAATCTACTGTATATCAATATGAGTACTATTACTTATGAGTATTTGAGGGAAAAAAATGTAAAATTTATTTTAAAAGTATCAATCTCGTTCTCAGAAGTAATTAAATAAATTTAAGTAAATTAAAAAGAGGTAAAGGTTAAGAGAGACAGAAAAGACAGCCTAGTTCAGTAATTTACAACGTTATTTTATATGATAACAAACTTTGGAGTGATTGATATCACGATATGCTCAATGTACAGTACATAAAAAGAAAGGAACCATACTTTTAAAAGTTGCAGAATGAAACTGTAATCATGTTACTTGTTTATTATTTTAAATACACTTTATTATAACTGTTACACTTTCCTTGTCATCAAGAACTATATACATTCTTATTTTTTGCTCTTGTAAAGTATAATATAGAATAAACTGAAAAATTTTAAAAATGTCTATTTCTTTCTTTTGGGGCCAAATGATGTATGGATGTAAAATGTTACATTGTTTATTGCTTTTCTTTAGTTAGGTTTCTATTCTTTATATGTCTACATTTTTTATTGTTTCTATAAATAAAATTGGAAATATAAATAATGTACGATTTTATTTAAAGATATTTATTTAATTTTTAAAAAAAAGTAAGCATTTGGTGTAAAATAGCACTAAATATAAAATACTGAAAGAAAAGAAAATGAAAACCACAAAAAATGTGTAAAGAAATGCACAAAAAATGTACACTGCAAAAAAAAAAGTATTGATTTTACAGTATAATACTGACACCCCAGCTGCCAGTATTGTACCGTAAAAAATAACAGTCATAAACAGTAAAATAAGCTCTAATACGCTGCCGCGCATGCGCGGTATAAGATACATATTTAAGCAATATATGTTTGTATCAAATATTGAAAAATACAAAAATAAGTCTTTTAATAGTTTAAAATGCTAATTAATAATCAAAATTTCATTTAAAGCTAAATACGATATAATATAGGCAGCTGGGATGTTAGTATTATACTGTAAAATCAACACTTTTTTTTTTAAGTGTATGTTCGTTAGCAAAAACACTTTGTAAATAGTAAATATCAGTCTAACTATATATAATCTAAAACTAATTTATTCATCTGCGACAAATTTGTTACACATTAACATTTCAAATTCTAATAACTTCACACTACAAATGTCGTAGATAATGATAAAAGCTCCGAACAAAGACTTTTAGAAGAGGCTGTTCTGCATTTCGATAATAGTTCTGAAACAGGACATTGCGTGATGTACTTTAATGGTTGGCCTGGTATAGAATAATGCTTCATTTCCGAAAGCAAGGGAAGGGAGGTTATCTTTTCTATATATTCGAGTATAGATACAAAGGAATCCGGTACCATATAAATGGTAGAATGGTTTTTATGCTTGTTCGCAAATTCTTATAATGCTAGAGTTTTAGTGAATATTCCGATGTTCTGGTTGTTATTAGTAAGATAATGAAATGGTTAATGGGTATTCTTCAAATAAAGTATCATAGTGGTTACATACTATTGAAATATTGAAGGGACATATTTTAGACTTTAATTTTTATTCTTGTAATGAAAGATAAATTATTTCACATTTAACATCATTTCCCGCTTTTTTCGATAGCATGAAGAGAAAGGAGATGAATTTCATTACTGTGACGTTGCAACTAATACTGAAAAATATTAGAATATAGTTAAATGTTATCGCGGGATTAGGAAAGAGATAGGGAATTACGTGAAAGCTCTCTACAAAATATAACTTTTCAAAAATCTATGACTTTGCCCCAAACTCAAATCTTCCATCATAAGGGGAAATGTATGACAACATTACCAAAGAATCCCACCAGTGCATTCTTATTATTGGTTTATTTAAAGACATCAACTAAGATTTCTTATGATCTTGATTAAAAATAAAAATTGTTTGTGTATAATGTAACTCACATCATACTAAATACATAATAAAGAATTTTGCTAATTACGTTATCCGGTATTAACTGATTTGTTCGATTTTAAATTTTACCGTAATGATACTGAAATATATATTAATATGATACTTTTCTTTCGTGAGTATTTTGACACCATAAATCACTTATGCTTGCCCGTGAAAATAAAAACGTGATAGACAGTAAATAGAGATTAAAGAAATAAAAATGAGAGCAGTTTAATGAGAAATTTTAATTCTTATATTCCGACTGATATATGCTTTCATGTCACTTTCACTGTCGAAAAAGATTCCGAAATTAAAAATGTCCTCAGAAAAAAAAAAAAAAATTTTTTTGGAAAAGTACGAAAAATTACCCTGTTAGACATCGACCTCAGATGTGCTATTTAAAAAATATATATATTCAAAATATTAAAATGCAAACGAGAAATTTCAAAAGAACGCTGCCATTGGTTTAACATAAGCGTAAACTTTTAATATAAAAAAGCGAAAATGTTTTCCTTTTTAAAGAAACTTTAACTATACGATATTTTGCTTTCAATAAAATATAAATTAATATTTTATTACAAAATATAAATGTATTTTTTTAGAAACAGTTAACAGATTTATATCATATTTAATTAAAAAAAAAGTACGTTTTGTGTCTGTAATCATCTCAACATTTTTTTTTTTTTTTTTAATGGACTTTAAGCAAATCAAGTTTTTTTTTTTTCATTACCTGATTTGCCTAACGAGTACGCAAATTAATCTCAAATTTCCTATTTCCAATCTTTTTTTTTTTTTTTTTTTGTATGTGTTTTATTCCTAAGCACTGACTCATAATAAAAACTGGTGGTGAAACGATTGACAAATAACAGAAATTTTACTGTAGCTTTTAGCTTGTCTTTTAATTATTTTAATGCTATATTTTCTGCAAATGACAGAATGTTCTTAATGTTACTACTAAGTTAGTAATGTGGCTAATGAATATCCTATAAGTAAAGAATTATGGTGGTTGTACTATTAAGAAAAAGTAAAATATAAAAAACTCAACTTCTTTTCAAGGGAAAATATAGATTCTTTTATATTGCGTTCATTTTTTTTTTTTTAAATTCTATTCCGCCCTTTTATGCCGCATGGCAATTTAAAAAATGTATTTTAATCCTTAGACATTGTAAATGTTAAAAAAAATTATCAGAATAAGTTTCGAGTTTTTTTTTTTTTTTTTCAAAATCTAATATAAGATATTAAACACCATGTAAATATGATTACATTATTTTTATTCTCGTTTGTATTTTTTTTTATACGTAACGCTAGATTTATTTTAGATGCTAAAAGGTGTAAATTAACAACGTAAAATAACTTTTATTAGGTTGTTTTACATGTTTCAGATCACTTCGAGCCATTTTGAAAAACAAATGAGAATATTCCAATATTTCACGGTCTTGAAAGGTATTATTTAAAATGCTATCATTTAATTTTCATATACTTTTTAAAAATTACGCACGTTATCTTTTATTTTTACTTGGTTGTTTATTTTCATACCTGTAACCATAATTTCTAAGACCGTGCAATATTGGAATATTCTCTCTTTTTTTTTTTTTTTTTTTTTTTTTTTCTTTAAATGGTTTGTAGTGAGCCGAAACATGTAAAACAACCTAATAAAAGTTATTTTATGTTGTTAATTTACACTTTTAGCATTTAAAAGAAATATATTATTACAAGGTGTTATAATTTATTATATTGCTATGTAACGCTAGAATTACAGTGGATGTTAAAACGTTTCCATTAGTTGTTAATATATTTAGATAAGATAAACTAATGAATAGTTTTTAAATAAGATAGTATAGCAACAATGAAAAAATATAAATTTTTACAGTAGAGTAAAATTTTAAAAATCTTTAATATTTAATTTCATATTTTAATATGTTGTAATGTACAGTAGGGAAATTTTAAATATGTGCAGATGTAACTGACAAATGTAAAATTTAACACAAGACTAGGTATTGAAACATTTAAAAAACGATTAAGGTTTCTGACAAATCTTAGCTGCTATTTAAAAGAAAATGATATGATAAAAGTTGCAATTCAAATCACTTGGTTTAATTTCGTTATATTATATAACTAGTCGTTGGGGGCCACCGTAATACTTACCCATCATGGATATACATAATATAAAATATGAAATAAAACATGTGTAAACTGTATAAAATGCATTGCAATTCGAATAAACTCCTGGCTGGATGACGTCATAAACTTTAAATGCTCTATTACTGAATTGCGTAAAAGAAACATCTTTATATCCTCGGAATCGATAATCATATTAACTAAAGGTTTACTGCGTCTCATTTACAATTAAAATATATCTTTCAATTGAAATTTGAATGAAATACAGGGTCATGAAAAATCGAAGAGTGGGAAAATGGGATTACGAATATCTCGGCAACGAATTATCCGATCAACTTCATTCTTTATGCAAAATTTAATTATTTTTATTTATTTATTTATTCTCTCCTTAAAATAAACAATTTCGAAAAATTTTATATACCTTTTATCAAAACGAATATTTCGAGAGTCCGAAAAAAATTGTTCCGGATAATCGAGGTTACTGAAATTCAATATGCTTCTTCCCATTTTTACATACTAAGTACATACCAAATTTCAAGTCTCTATCTTAATTTATTCGGGAGATAGAGCGTTTACAGACACACACACACAGCAGACGGACGGCAATTTTTTTTTTCCCTAAAAATATATATTTCGGAATCTCTAGTGTCTGAAACGTGTAAATCCGTCAAAATTTTTTTTTCGATTTTCAAAACGATTACAAGACTTACCCTATACTACGTATGATGAGTAAGTACAAGGGAAAACTGAGAAGAATAAAATCAAATACCTGAACCACAAAGTTTAAAAAAAAAATATTTCTTTCTTACTTCCTCTGCGAAGCTTAAGGTTATTTTCAAAAACCTCATACACGTTTTGCTTTACACAGTTCTTTGTTCATTTTTATTTTCAAAGTTTCATTATAAAAAATGTACACGCTACTTTTCTACAGTTTAACAAAATATAATTAAATAGTGCACATAGCAGACAAATGAGTGAAAAGCATCCCCGGTAAACTTCAATTTTTCATTTAGAATTCCATCATACGGTGCAAATAATTTCAAAGAAAATGCTCTTCACGTAATACATAAATAAATAAATAATAATAATAATAAATTATGAAACACATGTTACATATTATAAATTTTTCTATTAAAAAGATTACATTTTATCTAGAAATAAATAGCCTTTTGTTAAGGAATTAAATAATAAAATAAAACCTGTTACGTAGGCGCGCTTTATTTTTATTTGATTACAACTTAGTTACGCCCTTAGAGGTGTGACAGAGATAAACCATTATTCACCCATATCTTGTCAGGCAAAAGGCTGCTGTTAGTTGTTACATTCTGCGTGAAAGTTATAAATGTAATAAATAATGCAGGTAATAAAAAATCGTTTGGGTTGATAAATATTTAATATTTTTTATTGAAGCTCTTATTAATATATGTTCTTCCATTACAAACTAATATTATTATGAAGCTTTAACCTTTTTTGACAACTTGTAAAGAAAAAAAGTTATTTGTAAAATATATATATATATATATATATATATTCATTCAGAGTTCATTATATAGTAATGTAGTTTTACAGTTATTAATTTCAATTCACTACAAATAAAGTCATTATTCAGTCGTGAATGCACAACGCGCTTATCCGTATAATAAATATATTTTATATTTATAAGAGTATTATAAATAAATTACAAATTAGTAAGGATTACAGTTAGATGCTAAGTATTTCATTCCATTATGAATTAATGTTATTATACATATTTTGTTGAATGAGGTATGAAAGAATCTTTTTTGGCATTTTGAAAATTAAAATGTCACTTGTAAAGATAAAAATTTGTTTCGTTGATAATTCATTATAACGTAATATAACACAAGCCTGCAAAAGTTTGGTTGTGTCATGTTTTTAACTTTTGATATCTTACGTATTTTCTATCGCTGAATCCGAAAATGACCTTCATTTTGTACCATTACGTCATGACTTTTCGCAAATCGCAAATTTTTAAAAAGTCAAAATATTGCGAAAATCTAATTCTAAAAGATAGAAATAAAACGGTGTTTTTTTTTCATAATAATTTATTTTTATTTTTTATTTATTTATTTATTTATTTTGCTTATACTATGCATTCTTATAGCTAAATCACCAGTCGTCTCTTATGTGGAATACTACATACCTCCAGAGGAGCAGTGAACCCCCTCTCTCCCTCATCAGACCCCTCAAATGTTTAGCTATAATAACACATCGGCTGATAAGTTCCCTGTCTGGCACACAGATGGCACTGCAATTGCCGAACCGATGCTTTTTTTGTAAATACAAACCTTTAAAAGGTAGCAGAAAAAATGTCATGACGATTCGCCGTGTGGATAAAACGTTAGAGTGGTTTTAGTTGAACGACTTTGGTGATAAACAAGAATTTCAAGAATTGTTATTTGATGGGAAAAAACACCGTTCAAACAAAAGCTTGGCTTGATAAGCGGAATTGGATCTGGATCGGAATTGAATCTGGACACTGCACCGGGTAAATCAACCATTATTGACTGGTTTGCTGAATTTAAACGTGGTCGTACGGACACCAGTGAAGCACCATGCAAAAGAGGTGGTTACTTCGAAAAACATAAAAAAAATCCACAAAATCGTTTTGGGGAGTCGTAAAATGAAGTTGCTGGAGATAGCTCAGACTCTGAAGATATCCAAGGAACGTGTAGGTTTTATTTTGAATGAATATTTGTCTATGAAAAAGCTGTTGTCAAAGTGGGTGCCGCGCGTGTTGACTTTTGACCAAAAACAACAACGAGTCGATGATTCTGAGCACTGTTTGGAGCTTTTTCGTTATAAAATTATGTTATTTATTATTAAACTATTATTATTATTTATTTATTAAATTATTATTATTATTAAATTATTGTTATTATTATTATTAAATTATTATTATTTATTATTAAAGTTGTTATTTATTAAAGTTATAAAGTTATGTTAAAAAGTTGTGTTTTCTTTATTAGACCGGGAACTTATCAGCCCATGTGTTAATCTATAGTATAAGCCAAAACAAATAAAACATTATTATGAAAAAAAATTAAAAATAATAATAATGAAAACTTTTTATATCTATTTTATACGTAGTATTAGATATTCTCTATTTTTTGATTTTTTTAACGATTTTGAAATTTGCGATTTGCGAAAATTTCTGACGTGATGGTAAAAAATGCAGGTCATTTTCAGACTCAGCGCTAAAAAATACAATAGAATCAATTATCAAAAGCAAAAAAAAAACAGCAAAAAACAAAAAAAATCACAACCATCGCCGGCTTGTGTAATTGTATATATATTTGTTTCCAGTTCGTTACAAACTGGAGTCCGTCGTTAGTAGGCAAAGCGAACGCACGTTATAGTTTATCAAACTAATAACTAAATATTACATTTATTATAAGTCATATTATATGTGAGTTATAAATTAGTAAGCATTACAGTTAGATATTATGGTGCATTTGTTTAATGATGCGTAAAAGAATCTATTTTGACAATTTGTAACCAAAAATGAGAAATTTTCTTTAATTAAGAGTTTATCATAAACTAATACTGTTTTACAGTTATTAATATACAGATCATTACAGATGACCATTACTATGCAGTCGCAACTAGGCAAAGCATTTACACTTCATAGTTGATCCTAAATAAACACATTATAAGTTATAAATCAGTAAGTATATAATGGACAGCTGTTGCACATACATTATTAAAAATTTGGTGTTGGGTTGAACCAACATTTGGTGCTGCAGTAGCTGCAACCGTAAAATAGTGAAATCCCGTTCCAACAGTTGGAGCTCCGGTTAACCCCTAGATCCAAATGCTAGAACGATATTTCACCATCTTATCGTTGATACTACTGCAGCACCAAATGTTGGAACGATATTTCACCATCTTATCGTTCATACTACTGCTGCACCAAACGTTGGTTCAATCCAGCACAAATTTTTTAACAGTGTAGTTTGTTAAATTAAAATTTCATTATAAACTAATGTTATTAAATAGTCAATATTAGTCAAAGACTAAAGAAACATTTAGCAATTATAACATTAAAAAAAATATTTAAAAACATTATCACATAAATAACTGAAATTGAGAGACATTAAACTAATGTCATTATATATATATATATATATATATATATATGAATTTTATTGAAGCTTTCAAGAATGTTTCAGAATACATGTTTAAACTTTTTAAAAAGTTATAATTAAAAAAAAATACAAAAAATGTTTGGTCGCAATTATACTGGTTTAAAAAAAAAGAAAGAAAAAAGAAAAAAAAAAAAAGCTGCATTAAATGTTATATCTATGAGATAGAAAACAAAACGAAACAAAACAAAAAAAATGATATATATTTTTAAAAAAAACACTTAAATGGGTTCATGAATTTAAAGAACGCAATATTTTATGTTTAAAAAAGTGAAATTACACTTATTGATTAAAATCGCAGCACCATAAACAAATCTGTGCGTATATTTAAAAAAAAAAAAAGAAAAAAACCAAAAAAAACCACTCATCTCCCTTAAAATTGCTTTTTCAAATGATTAAAAAAAAAAAAAAAGATAATGTTTTTTCCGTTTTTTGACAAAAATTCAATGTTAGTTTTTATTTTCTCGGAACTCAAGTGTGTCTTTCTCATTCAAGTTTCATAATTTTATAACTTAAAAAAATGCACTTCATTTTTTTTAATGCATCGTTTAATATTAAAATGAATCGTTTTCATCTGTTCCTCTGCAGTCAAATTTCTACAATAGATCCATTCTTTAATATATTTTACATGATACAAACAAAAAGTTTTATTCTTTTTTAATTTTATCCAGTTACATACAATTAAGCTAAAAATATTTTAAAAATAATTGGATAAAAAAAAATGCTCGCATTATCAAAAAGCGTATTTAAAAAATATATAGATTTCTCATCAAGGACCAAACGTCACTAGAAGCTTTTAATATTCAATAACTTTTGACCCAATTAATTTTTTATACTCCTTTTAGATTTAGAAATTGGACACTAGGGAGTTTTATCATACACATATAACTGTTACTGAAAAATATTTTTATAACATGTGGACAGAAAATAATTTTTTTTTTAAAAAGTTAACATGGATAAGTTCGTTGCAATCACGTGGGATACCATATTATAATTTCATATCACACTAGATGTTCTGTATCACTTTGTTTAAAAAGAATTGCATTCGATGCACAAAATCAAAAGTGAAACGCATTAATTTCCACACAGATTTAACAAATGTTGTGGAATTATTTTAAGACAGCTAAGTTTGAAACTATTTTTGAAAAACTCAACTTTTTGAATAGTCTTGTACCAAAAGTAACGGAAAAATTTCTGGTGAACGGGCTTGGTAAGTCATATGCGAAAACGATCTAATAATTATTCTGAACAGCTTTGTCGCAATAGGTTTAAATAATTTAAAGTGTTATGAGGAAGTGTCAATCTTCACTAAAGCATGGGGTGCCAACACAACTCGTTTCTTAAATTGGTGGAATTGTAACATTCAGAAACTGATCTGCATGGCTAGAAACATAAAAATAACATGACGCTGTCCTTGATGTCGCGTTTTCTCAAAGAAGCTAAAACTAATGGCGAGTAATGACGTAATGACATAAAGCCACACCCCAAAGATTTCTTTGAACGATGCAACAAAATTTGATGCTGACCATTGCCATTTGCTTCGGACCAAAATCGGTAGTTACAATACCTCTAATTAGATAAAGATGCCTATGAACTATACATAGTCATCCGAGCAATGAACATTAAAGCAATTTTTTCTGTGCATCCGTGAGTGTGGTATACCTCATATGGGTAAATCTCTAAGACATTCCGCGAAACACACCACGCTGCCGAATGCGGCTTGTTCAAATTTTATGATATCATTTATGCTCAGTATAGTGCAATTATTTATTTATTTATTTATGTTGCACGGTGCAGTCATTTTCTTCCCCATCGGCCGAAATATGAACTACTTATTTTTCAGATATCAAAACCTCATACGCAGAAAAGTAAATAAACGATATTTTGTCGCGTCTCGCTCAGTAGTCTTTAAAACAGAAAGGTCTAAGCATTTCCTATTTAATTTTTTTAACGCTGTATACATATTAACTCTCAATTAAAAACATTTATTCTCAACTTTATAAAATAGAAGCTTCGAATACTCTAACAGAATGTAGATATAAACTTATATTCGTTATACTTTCGGGTAAGACAGCTTAGAATTTCTATACAATGCAGTTTTGTTTATAAAAATTTTACCTGTATATTTCAAATTGTTTTAAACTTAAAATTTAGCTTGAATTCTTTATAATTCTTTAAACTGTGAAAGAAGATCTGCTAACACTTATGGATAAAGGATGCATACAATAAACTTCTCTCGCTTTACAAATATGCCATTTAAGAAATGCCAGCGAACGAAATGGTTAATTACCCAAAATATAACTCAAGACTTGAATGAAGTCAATTAGCAGCCCGCAAAGTCACAGTTTTCCAAGAGACGAGCACATTTCTGTAGCTGTGTAATTGTCAAAAGAATCCTCCTAACATTTCCCTGAATGTCTAATTTAGCACATTAATTACGTTACAATAAATTACAATAATTAACGGAAACGTGCTGAAATTTTGCCGTGAATATAAGAATTCGAAAGTGATACTGCGTAGCTGTAGACAGATTCGATGTCTGATTCAAAATTAATTATAAAAATAAGAATCACTAATTATTCTTTCAAAGATTTCTATATCGTCCTAATTAAAGACAGCAGGCACTGGGTGGAAATTAACTAGTGTTTTCTGGCGTGTTTAAAATTTTAATTATGCGCTATATTAGATTTGAAAAAGATTATATTTTTAATTCAAGCTTGAAATTAAACAAGCACACAAGTATTGACGATTTTAGCGAGCATTTATCGGAATTGAAAGACATTAAAATAGGAAGCACAAAATATACAAAAGATAGATAGTACGTATTGTTTGGATGAAGATGAAAACAAAATTTTAATTTTAATTTTTAATTCAATTCATGACATTTAAATTAACTGACAATACATTAATAGAGACGTATATAACAAAATTAACTGAAATGTTTGTTATTAAATTGTTAATTAAAATGTGTGAAAATGTTTATTAAGAGTTGTAGATGAAATAAACACAATGTTACTTTTTACATGATAATAATCAGCAATATAATAAACTTACAACTTTGTTCACAATTAATTGACATTAAATGTAAAAATGAAATAGTCCGATATTTTTAAACATTGTGTTTATTGGCTTAAAAGTATTAAGTTTTGGCAATTCAAAACTAGTGTTACAGATACTGTATCACTTCATTAAAAATACTTGCAATACCAACATTACCAATATTTCGGAAACTACGACATATTTTCAATGTGGTATTAATATTGCAAAAATATTGGCATTTCAAAAATTGCGATATAATAGCAATGTTTATTGCAATCGCGTTGGGTATGTTTACAAAACGATTTTGTTACATTTCTGCCATTTCATTATTAATCTTTAAATTTAATTAAATCATTCCACAAATACTGTCGCTTCATAGAAATATTTTTTAATTACAACATTTCACCAGTACATGGAAAATATTGATATTTAGTAACACATCAAGTTAAATATTTCTCCAAGAAAACACTGTCATAGAGAAAAAAAAAAAAGTTTTACAATACATTTGCTTGATATTGATCCAATGCTGGTTTTTTAACAGACGTTGAACTTAAATATTCACGAACTAAAATAACTAAAATATGTTTAATTTAATCAATACATTAAAATGTTACACAAAAATATCAATCTTCTATTTAAAATCAAATTAAACTAAAAGCTTTCTAAAAGATCATTTATAAATTTATGCTAAAAATAACATATGAAGAGTTGTGGGCTATATTACAGAAGATATTTTATTAAAATTTCATTAAACATATTTCATTTATGATACATACCATGCTTTATACTTTATCTAATATGATATGATAAAAAGAAATATATATATTATTTCCTTTTTTATAATATTAAAAAAAAATTCATATAATTTACTTTCCTTTTTATATATTATAAGAGAGCATATTGCTATAATATTTAAGAATCGTGGTTATTGATTTTTAGAAATAGAATTATTTATATTTTGAAATCTGAGAACAGTTTGAAATTAATGAATTTTAAGTTATTTAAGCCTAGAGTAATATTCATGATTTTAAGTAAGTCTGAAATACTTCGCTAACCCAAGTTATAATTTAAAGTATTAATTTTCAAATTCATTTCTCATATAAGTGTTTAATAACGTGCTGGTAACTTTACAAGTTGAAATCTTCATATTTTCAATATATTGAATTTCTACAAAATTTCAACACTCGAATTTGTACAGAAAGTCATCAAACTTTCATCGCAGTAAATGATAGTGAAGTTATACTTGCCATAATTTAACTAACTTCTCAGATGTTAAGTGATTTTAGATATTGTTTCATTTCTTAAAATCATATATTCATTTTTTTTTTACAATTAAATAACAATTATAATACTTTTTCAAAAGAGAAATAACATGTTTAAAAAATTGCATGCTATTTAGTTTTATGAGGCAAGATTTTTTTTCAGCTTTAAGAAACTTATTGCTCACAAGTTTAGCTATTGATAATTATGATATAAATATTAATTATAAAAACACATTGCTATAAATATTTTTATACTGTATTATTATAAATAATACGTATCATAAGCTATTAATTATGATTCGCTATAGTGGATATTAAAGTACATAATTTTTATCTAGCAAGAAAAGGTAGTATCATGATTAACGTTTTTTTACCTGTCGTATTCTGCGGTTTAAAATGGAGTTGACGTCATTTTAATGTATCAAAAGAAACAAAAGAAAGTATGATAGATTTATATTATAGAACAAGCAAACAAACGAGGCTCAGTTGTAGGTGAAAATGTTATGTTGAAAATGCACTTCCTGAAATCATTATTTTTGTAGAATAACTTTTACTGTGTAATTTCATACTACTTTATAAGTGAATTTTTTCTCTCCAGAGAACGCAGTTGAACTAATCATAACTGAAGTTACAAATTAAAACGGAACAAATATCTACTGTTGAAATATATTTATAAAGTGTACCTGAGAGGTACCATTGTTGAATGAGACCATTGTCGTATACACACGATTGAGTGTTTTTGAGTTAGGAAAGTTTTGTTTGGTTGAAAATCCCTCAATAGAGCGACTGCTATTTTTTATTTTATTTTATTTTATTTTATTTTATTTATTTATTTATTTATTTATTTATTTATGTATTTATTTATTTATTTATTTATTTATTTATTTATTTATTTATTTATTTTATTTTATTTTATTTTATTTTATTTTACTTTATTTTATTTTATTTATTTATTTATTTATTTATTATTATTATTTATTATTTATTATTTATTTTTTATTTTTTATTTTTTATCTTATTTTATTTTATTTTATTTTATTTTATTTTTATTTTTATTTATTTATCTTTTTTGTGTGTGTGTGTGTGGGGGGGGGGGGTTATTGCACCTATATGTGACTTTCTTTATGACTCTTTGGGACTATCCGTGGGAAATATTCAATCAATTATGTTAAAAACATTATAGTATTTTATTGCAGAAATACATAAGATGTTGCAAGTACATGTCGAAAAATAAGACTTTGTGCTCTTTTAACTGCAGCCTAAGAAGCGTCCTTAAAAAAAACTTTCATCTTGACTTTTTTATAGCAAGATTTTACCAATGGCAGTGTTACTATAGATCAAAATTATAGATTTTTATCAATAGACATAGAAAATACAACATCGTGGCCTACAAAGTAGCAGCTCAATAGGCTCATGAAAGACACATAATAATATTAGTGTGTGGGGAAAATGTGGGGAAATAAATATACCACTTTCTTTAGGACCTTCATATTCTTAATACAAATGACTACACATAAAAAATGGCATTATTTGATTTGGAGCCTTATTGATTTCGGATTTAGTGAGCGAAAAAATAATACACAAAAACCACACCGACGAAAAAAAAAATTCTTCTAAAATATAAATTTATATATTCAATTTTAACAATATATTAATTTTAACAATATATTAATTTATATATTCTATTTTAACAATAAGAACCCAAATCTGATGGATAACATCATTAAAGGCATTGATCTTCTAGAAAAGAAGCAGCTTATTTCTGAAAATAACTCCCCAATTTTCCCTAACTTTGTTGACGTTTTAGAAGATGTAAATTATGTATTTTTATTTCATTATCTATTTAATATTGTCAAGAGAATTGATAAAATTAAAATTTACTAAAGGTTGGAGATCTCACATCCACTATGTGTCTTTTTCAGAGTCATGCTGGGGGTCTGCTGGGGGTTTCTTCTTTTAGAGATTTTTTTTGCTTTTCTCAGGCAATTATTTGTTAGTGTGTGTATGCGAAATTGTTGTTTACGAGTGAGACAGTTAAATCTAATGCTTGGTAGCATCACTTGGTCAAACCTGATTTAAGATTTATAAATGACACTAACGATCAGTCTGAAAATTATGAGAAAATCATCACAGGACAAATGCTTCAGATGTGAATCTTGTCCACTCTACCATAATTTCGCAGGGAAAATGTCAGAAATGCAAGAATCAGGCGTTATGACGCATCTTCAATCTCTATCCAAAATGCTTTTCAAAAGGAGCTTTTTTCTTATATTCAGGTAAGATTTTGAAGAGAAAAAAAAACCTGTATCTTCACTTAAAAGCACTAAAAATTTACACATTCACACCGCTGAGGTGATGGTAAATCGAATTCGAGAAGTTCAATTTCGAATACCTTATAATTCTTGTGAAGCTGTTAAACGCTAAAAAACATGGCAGCATTTACAAGGAAAATTCTGCAAGCTAAATCATTTCAGCAAATTGCGAACGCTTAACAATAAAATCAGATTAATATTTTTGTAAGTATTATACAGGGATACAGAATACGCCCATAAATGATTTTCCCGGTTTTCTTACCTTATAACTTTTGATTTCAGACTATGACGAAAAATATTATTACATATTCGTAAATTACAGTTCAAAAAGTTTTTTTAATAACACAAACAAAATTGCATACGAGTAAAATTGCAACTCAAATCTCTATTAATAAAATAATGATTATAATCAAATAATAATTAATATTAAAATTTTCTCAAATTTGTCAAAAAGCTGTTAATGAATTATGAGTACAAAGTTAGATAGATAGATATTACATAATTCATTCATAATTTTTTTTTATAAATTTGATAAAATTTTAATATTAATTATTATTTTTTATAATCGCTATTTGCTTAATAACGTTTTCAGTTGCAACGTTACACATATGTAACTTTAATTGTGTTATAAAAAAAAACTTTCTGAGTTGTATTTACGAATATGTAATAATATTTTCCGTCATATTCTTACATCAAAAGTTATGAGGTTAGGAAATTCGAACAATCATTTATGGACACTCTAAATTATATTTTCTTTTAAAGAAGGCTATAATTCTCATATTTCGATTATAGTTGCACTTTCAAGCTAACAACTTAAACAATTAATATATCCTAACGCTTTATTTTTTACCCAAACAAATATGCATAGTTCAAAAACAATAAAGAATAATAATATAAATAATTTTATTTGAAAATGAGAGGTTTAATTTGTGTATTTTACAATAAGAATGGTGAGAACTATTACAGAACAAATAGAGAAATGCTTATTTACGCTGCATTCAAAATGCTGCTCTTGGCTGTTTTACGAATACGTCTTCTTTAATCCTCCATCAGAAGCTGCATTTCCTTCGGCAAAAGAAAATATTGATCCAATACCCAGCGTAATTTATTAATGGCTTGTTCATCCGCAAAGAGACAAAAATTTCGCTGCTTGGGCAAGTAATAAGAGCAAGAGCATGTTTCATTGAAGCAGAATGTTTAAACGAGGCAGGTGTGGACAGCAAGTATCGAAAACAAACAAAATTGCATACGGGTAAAATTGCAACTCAAATCTCTATTAATAAAATAATGATTATAATCAAATAATAATTAATATTAAAATTTTCTCAAATTTATCAAAAAGCTGTTAATGAAATATGAGTACAAAGTTAGATAGATAGATATTACATAATTCATTAATAATTTTTTTTATAAATTTGATAAAATTTTAATATTAATTATTATTTTATTATAATCGCTATTTGCTTAATAACGTTTTCAGTTGCAACGTTACACATATGTAACTTGAATTGTGTTATTAAAAAAAACTTTTTTAGTTGTAATTTACGAATATGTAATAATATTTTTCGTCTTATTCTTAAATCAAAAGTTATGAGGTTACGAAATTGGAACAACCATTTATGGACACTCTATATTATATTTTCATTTAAAGAAGGCTATAATTCTCATATTGCGATTATAATTGCACTTTCAACCTAACAACTTAAACAATTGATATATCCTAACACTTTATTTTTTACCCAAACAAATACGCATAGTTCAAAAACAATAAAGAAAAATAATATAAATAATTTTATTTGAAAATGAGATGTTTAATTTGTGTATTTTACAATAAGAATGGCGAGAACTATTACAGAACAAATAGAGAATGCTTATTTACGCTACATTCAAAATGTTGCTCTTGGCTGTTTTACGAATACGACTTCTTTAATTCTCTATCAGAAGCTGCATTTCCTTCGGCAAAAGAAAATATTGATCCAATACCCAGCGTAATTTATTAATGGCTTGTTCATCCGCAAAGAGACAAAAATTTCGCTGCTTGGGCAAGTAATAAGAGCAAGAGCATGTTTCATTGAAGCAGAATGTTTAAACGAGGCAGGTGTGGATAGCAAGTATCGAAAACAAACAGGAAATTGTTTCGTCGTTACGATGGAAATTTTGGTAAACGGAGTATATCTGATTTGAAAGACAACGTAATTTTCTTTCAGTGTTAAAGAGTGATTTGTAACACATTGTAAGTTTACTCAAGTTTTTGAACCATTGTAAATATATATTGGATATTTTGTTTACTGGAAATCAAATTTTTTCTTTGTAATAAATCGATATAGCAGTAAGTGGTGTTGTTTAAAATTATATTGTCCAAATTAATGAAGTGTGTCTTCATTGTCTCCTTGTGAGATGAGTCAAATTCAAATTACTGTGACGTCGATGCGTTTTCTTTTGTGACGAGTTTGAAATGAATAAAAAATGGGTCACGGGGCACAGTGGTGACAAAAGGGTAGTTTGGCGGGAAAAAATACCTTTTGGGTACTGAAATTGTTATATAATGTTAGTAAAAGTGAATATTTGAATGTTTTGTGTCTTTCTGAATCGAATAAGACCATTGTCAGATACGCTCGATTGGTGTGTACGAGTTTTTGAGTGAGAAAGATTTTGCTTGCCTAAAAATCACTAAATAGAGTGATTGCTATGTTTCTTTTTTTTTTGTACACCTACATTTCACTTGCTATTTATGACTCTTTGGACGTATTTGTGGGAAACATTCAATTAATTATGTTAAAAAAAAACATTATATTGTAGGCTTTTATTGCAGAAATACATAAGACTATTGCAAGTAAATGCCTTTTTACAATCAACAAATACAAAATAAAAATATTAGCACTTCGTTAGAACCCTTAGATGGAAATATGAATCAATACGGTACAGTATATATAAATATAGTATAGGTTAATCACAGTATTAACTGCAGCATGGTAGTACAGAAATTAAATCAATTCCTACAAAATCTTCAAAACCACAATCAAATCGACAAAATCACACCGACGAAAAAAAAATGCTTCTTCTAAAATACTAATCTACATATTCTATTATTGGATTCCTATACAATAAACTTTAACCACTTCTTCCTTATTTGGATTAAGTATTTGAATTAAAAAAACTTTTGTATGGGCTTAGTTGAAAAAAAAAAAGTTATGCCAAAAGAAGGTTATTTACTTTATTATCTAACTCAATAATTTTTTTCTTCGGTTGGATCCAATGACTATACAAGAGTAACTTTGCTGACAACAGTAGCATATGCAAAAGCAGATAGCATTGAGCATTTTCATGAATCTTGGAGTCGAAATCGTCGGTAGACCTTTATTTCTTGCATCTTGGACCTCTTCGGTGAGCATGCCTATTGGCAAAACTGCTGAACGGATGATATCGATGCTGTGAATGAGAATTCGATGAACGAAATGTGGCGTGTAAAATCCTTTGTACACTTGTACATATAGTTCTGTTCATAGTACATTGTACATATAGTTCCTAGATAGCGTTCAGCGAATTTTTCAGGATCAACAGCAGCTCTAGTGTTGATTGTTTCCAGAATGATGGATAATCTACAATAGTCTACGTAAAAACTCGCAGACAATTGTGCAAGGTGCTGCAAAACTCCAAGGGAAGAACAAACCAACAATTTTCAGATTAAAACCACACTTTTGTTTGGCAATAAATAAATAAATAAATAAATAAATAAATAATCATTCCTACCACAAATTCTCTCTTCAGTAACGTTTTTAATAATGTTCTCAACTACGGTGTTCATTGGAGAAACAAAACAAGAGAAAAAAAAATTACGTGTGAAATCAATGTATATCTGTAAGCCGGTAATTTACATCTGTCTGTGGCGGCATCTGTCTGCTTCTATGGCGGAAATGTGTTACTTAGAACTATAGTAATAAAACAAAAACAGAAACATTATTAATTTAATAAATGGGTTTTTTCGCCGGACGGACCACTGCGTGGCAACTTCACATACGAAGCATCAAATGACGGTCACTTCAAAGTTATTACGTAAGTTCTTTAAATCCCATTTTTGTCACCGTTGTGACTTTGACACCTGTAACCCCTTGTGATGTTACAGTGAAATTGCATTGAATGTCTGTGTTATTAGAGATGCCACAATTTTAAGGATTTTTTTAATACGACAAATTAATTATATCAACCCGTTGAAAGACGAATTTCAGATATACAGGGTGATTCACTACCAATGCGTCAAACTTTAAGAAGTGATAGAGCTCACTAGAGGAAGACTATTTTGTATAGAAAAACTGGGCCACAATCCACTCATTCAGTCACTTATTCAGTCATTCCAAGTCGAACCCGGATTTTCGTTTATAACTTTAACAATAATGCAGATGTTTTATCGATATTTTCAATATACTTACTTTATTTTGTGTAAAATTGTTAGGTATCACTGTAATTGCATTGTAACTAGATCAAAGACCCATATGTACTCTGAGCTGCATTCCTAATTATCTCTATCAGTGTTATTTGGACGCAGATCGTGATTATTTCCAGATATTCCCGGAAAGTTATGACTTTGAGAATATCGGTAATATATTTTCATTATTGTTAAAGTTATGAAAGGAAGTCCGTGTTCGACTTAGAGTAACACACCCTACCCTGTATTTACGATTGAATAAGTGGATTGTGACCCAGTTTTCCTATACAAAAATATTTGATGCAGTGTTCTCTATCACTGTTGTCGCACTGGTAGGGAATCACACTGTTTATTAAAAGACAGTAGATTAATCCGCCGAACAGTATGATAGTGTGTGGCATGAATCTTGATACATACAGCAAATTGCAAAATTTTTAATGGCTAATTTAAAAAAAATGACAACTCAACTTTTTTAAAAGAAAGAAGTAAAAAAGAACGAAAACATGTTTAAATTTCGCATTTTTTAACTATAATTGACAATATTATTAAATAATAAAATATAAAATGAGGTGATTTACTGCAATATTCGCAACTGAAAAACAATTCAAACAATGTTTTGCGGGTTTTTCATTTACAATCTGTTACAAATAAATAGACATAGCATACATCGATGAATATAAAGAGAGTTTGTGAAATTTGATTGTAAATTCGGCTGTCCAGGGTAATTTAACATATTTTAACAGGTAGGACAATCAACTACCACAACTAACTCAAAAGATCGGTTACTTTTAACCACTGCCGCATACTACCCACCTGACTCGTAATAGGAAACCACAGACAAAGCCTAAAAGGCCGAACAGGGCGGCAACATCTTCTGCGATACATATCTAGGCGATTTCGGCGTGCCCACTTTCACACCTTCAAAAGTACCGATCCCTGTAATTAGTGACATGTAACACCCTGGGCTTCATCATCATCATCATCATCACCAAGACAAGTTCTTGTTGTATGGCAAGAGGGGGTTCTAACCTGGGTTTTTCACCTTGGTAACCAATCCTGTTTCTTCTCCAAGGTGTCCGCCCGAAGTTCAAAGAGAAATAAGAGAAACAAGAATGATTAGGTGGAAATGGTTCCTTTTTTATGAATTTTGACACCATGAAGAAAAATATCATTATAATTTTAGGGTATTTATGTATCTGCGAAGATTTTTCCTTCTTTCTGGAACAAGGACTTCACTCTTTTGCATAAATGTATCATTTTCTCAATTGTCCATAACACCCACCTATTTAAATAGGTGTAAAACAGTTTGATGCACACAAATAAAAAAAGATTCCTAAATAATTGCTGCGAAAATATTTAATACAAAAGATTTTCTTTTTAATTAAAATCATGCGAATAACAAAGAAAAAGAGAATTTTCAGTATTTGATACAGAAATAGAATATTAATACAAACATGCTTTGTTTGATATTTGCGCTAAACTTTAAGCATCTGCTATGGTACAAAACAATGCTAACGTATGGGAACAAAAAAAAATTACTTTAAAAGTCAGAAATACATTTTTTGAAAGCATAGAATTTCATAATTAAGATCAGCGTTATAGTTTCTAATCGTTTGTCTATCTTTTTCTTTTAAGAATTGATACAGGGTGATTACAAATGAATATCCCAACTTTACAGGGCTATTAAAAGAAAACAGAAAAAAAGAACAACCTTGTTGTTCATCGAAAATCAAATATAACAGTTGAAAGTTTAAATGCAACACAATTCAGTTATAAGTGTTAAACGTGAGCCCCTCAGGAACACGAACGATATCCAGGCGGTTTGATAACTCATCCCACATTTTTTTTTTTCAGCATGTCTGGTGTGACTCTTTGAATGGCTGCAGATATGCGTATCCTAAGTTCGTCAACGTCGGTTTGTCGCGGTAGAACAAACACCTGATCTTTGATGAGGCCCCACCAAAAAAAACAACAACATGGAGTGATGTGAGTGATGAGTTATCGTCCCGCCTCGATATCGCTCGTATTTCTTAAGGGCTTACATTGAACACTTATAACTGTGTTGAATTTAAACTTTCAACTGTTAGTTTTGATTTCTGATTAACAACAAGGTTGTATTTTTAAGTTTTTTTTTTTTTTTTTTTTTTTTTTTTTTTTTTTTTTTTTAATAGCTTTTTAAAGTTGGGATATTCATTTGTAATCACTTTGTATAATGGTTAATGTCTGCAGTGAAAATTCAAGGGGGAAAAAAAAACATTAAATTTTTCATACAAAACCGCACATAATGAAATTTGCTTCATGTAAAAAATTGCCCAGATAGTGAACTTATAATTAGTGATTATTCTAGACATCTTTAGCACAACACAGTGCCATACCGTTTCTGAGCGCGCTTTATGGGTTCTCAAATCCGTACTGTTATTCGAATGCACCAAATTATTGATTAACGAATTATCAGTCACCATCGTCAGGCATGCGAGCTAGTATTTTTTGCTTTGACTTTACTCCTGATGTCTGTTACTCATGCCGAAATTTTTAGAAAAACTAACACATCTTTTTAAATATACAAAATATTGTTATACAAAATACATTTTATACTTCAGAAAATAAATTAAAAAATTAATTTTTCTGTAAAAAAAAGTCAAATGTTACTTAATCTAGTGCTTATCTTTCTTAAGGTTCTTAAGACAAAAATATAATATAACCATATCCGAGTTATCAACGATTCTGAAAAGCATTCCTTTATCTTCTGAACTCTTAGAAGCATAGATTTCCGAGATTTAAAGAAACATTTGAACAAAAGTTTCTGCTTGATGTCAGCTGGAACAAAAGTACCGTTTTCTGCTATTAAGTTTCGGAAACATTTCCGGGTGGTTTTTATATTGTATTACTCTAGTTTCTCGATCCGAAATATTGGTATTTTTGATGCTATTATTTCTTATGCAAACATTTTCATGTTCAACAAACTTGATGAATTAACAGCATTAACATTAAAATTAATTACATTACACTGTAAAAAATGTTGCAGCAAAGTAACCGGTCAGTCGAACGTTTTCTATAAAAAACGGTCGAATGACCGTACTTAACCGTACATAACCGTAATTTAACGCTATTTTGACCTTAATATTACTCATATTAGGATCAGAATACTGTTAAATTACGGTTATGTAACCGTCTTTTATAAAAACGGTCGAATGACCGATTACTCTGCTGCAAATTTTTTACAGTGTATCATTAAAATTAACATTATTTTGTTATTCTTGCATGTATAAATTCTGTTAGTAGTTAAAAATGGTTATTTAAGAATTGATTAACTGAAAACTTATTAATACACTGTAAAAGCTACTCGGAAACGTTTCTGAAGTTTATATGCAGCAAAAAAATTAAATTAACTTCTTAAATTATTACGATTAAAGAAACAGCAACTTTTCAAAAGAAAAACAAAATCTAACATGATTTTTAAGAATGTGAAATAATTTTTTTTTTTTTTTTTTTTTTTTTCCAGAAATTAACAGAAGAGTGTTGGTGAGTGATTACCTCAAATCACTTTCACTAATATTAAACCTATGAAAGTGGAATGCATTCTTATTTTTAAACTATTTCAACAGGAAATTAATATTTTCTTTCTTCTTTTTCCGTGTACTCGCCCTAAAATAAGTCTCTTTTTTTTTGTATTTGTCAAAATATTTCTAAAAAACATACTTAATTTATAATTTTATGAGTTAAATTTTTAGCGAAACTGAGTAAGTTTTTAACACTTCACATAAAATTTTTCGCACTTGACAAAATATATAGTTAATTTTGTATGAAGTTTTAAATTCTTACTCATAGTTCGTTAGTTTAGCTAAGATTTTAACACATGAAGTATTAAATTAAGCGTATGTATTTTAGAAATATTTCGTCAAATAAAAAAATAAAGAGACGTCTTTTAAGAAAATGTCCAACAACAACAAAAAAAAAAAAATGTTAAAAAATATTAATTTCCTTATAAGATATTTAGATGAAAAAAAAATGCATTCCATGCTATAGGTTTAACATTGTACAGGGGAATTAGAGACCCTGACTAACATCACTCTATTATTTAATAAAGTATAGCAGCAAGAAAGGAAGTTGCGAATATTAAGGACAGCTAGACAAATGTCAATTTGTTTTTACTTTTTTTTTTACATAGAAGACTGTAGTAAGTGGTACAATCTCTTACAAAGTTCCAGTTTGTATCGAATACTCTGAAATGTGCTTTAAAATACAAACTGTCCCATTGACGATAATGATAAACGTGTATTTAAAACTACTATTTCTCGAAATCTGTGTTTTACGAGATAAACTCTTAACATCCGCAACACCCCGAATAAACTCTTAAGTAATTAACACTAAATTCTTAAAGAATAGTTTTAATTGTTGAAAGTTGAAATTACTTGTAAAAGTAATGTAAATAGAAAACACAGAGATTATAAAACATTATAACAGAATTTAAAACCTCATTACGCAAAATTCTGTATAGATGTTTTTACTCAATAAAATTATCTATTGTTGAATTTTAAATATTGTGAGAAATTCATTATATCTCACTCGAAACCCCTGCTTTGCAGTCTAAATCCAAGTATAGGAGAATCCCATATATTATGGATTTCCCTTCACTAATCGGACGGTACATATCAAAACTTTCGTTTCATCATAACCAATCTTCCACCTTGAAGGTTTTGAGACAGCAGGAATAATAAAAGCACTCATGACAAAACGTTTCATCGCACCGTCCGTTACCACGAATAGAATGGTGTCCCAAAGCGAAAGTGATATCAGCGTGACACGGGGAGAAACCTTCCTTCTCCAATAATAACGGTCTTTATTAGTGATCTCACATTCGAAGGCTTCTATTGGGTAGAGGAACCCCCATTGTTCTATATAATGATCAAGAGATATATTAGAAAATAAAAATCCCTGACGGCTCGGCCTACAGGCACAGGTAGATTTCGAAGACGCAGACCGTGGGGCGCCTGTTTGTCGGGAATTGCGGAAGAAATGACCTTTTTACGATGATGCGCCTACTTCGAAACTTAACTTGTTTGCAGGCGGGATCGGCAGGGATTTTTTTGTTTTTAATTTCTTTTTTTGCTATAACGGTTGGTCCTATAAAAAACTTGTCAATATAAAAGTTTTAAATAACATTAATAGGGTTAATAATAAATTAAAGCGGATTTGAAATCTTGAGAATTGGCGAAGTTATGAATTTTTTTCTTCTAAACCCCCCTTCCCCCCCCTTAAGGCAATTTTTAATTATATCAAAAATCAGTCATACATAAATTTTCGGCCCTTTTCCTAGAAGTAATAATAACTTCAAACGGATTCGATACGTATCATAAGTAAGAAATTATGAGTTTTTTTCTGTTTTCACAAAAAGCCCCCCCCCCCCCCCCCGCCCTTGGTTCGATTTTGTCCATTAACGAACTTGACCGAGACTGTATGCCCCTTGATTTTATGTATCAGTTTCGAAAATATGCGGGAGTTGGAACCGCCTACTTCGAAAAATAACTTGTTTGCAGGCGGAGCCGGCAGGGATTTTTTTTGTTTTTAATTTTTTTTTGCTATAACGGTTGGTCCTATAAAAAACTTGTCAATATAAAAGTTTTAGATAATATTAAGAGGATTAATAATAAATTTACGCGAATTTGATATCTTGTGAATTGACGAAGCTATGATTTTTTTTCTTCTAAAACCCCCCTTTCCCCCCCCCTTGGGGCCATTTTTAATTATATCAAAAATCTGTCATACATACATTTTCGGCCCTTCTACTAGAAGTAATAATAACTTTAAACGGATTCGATACGTATCATAATTAAGAAATTATGGGTTTTTTTCTGTTTTCACAAAAAGCTCCCCCACCCTCCCCCCCTTGGTTCGATTTTGCCCATTAACGAACTTGACCGAGATTTTATGCCCCTTGATTTTATGTATCAGTTTGTAAAAGATTAATGCAGAATTTTTCCAGTTATCGTGGTCAGAAAAAAGTGACATAGATAGATAGATAGATAGATAGATAGATAGATAGATAAAGTTTTGAACTGGGGGTGGTTTTGGGTTCTGGGAGTCATGATCGGCGTAGATCTGCAAAAATTTTTCAAAATTTCCAACTTAGGTGAGAATGCAATAGGTAGTATTTCTTACGAAATCTAACTAAAAGGGCAGAGTCAGTTAGTTAGTTCAGTTAGAGGACTGAGTTTCGATACAGTCAATCTGATCCTAGACAAACGTCGCCGTATAACTCCTGGTGAATATATTCGGGCGGTTGTTTTTTGACCCCCGACGGAAGAGCCTATCCTGTCTAATATTTCAAGGTTGAGATATATCAGCAAGACATCCTTGCGTACTAAGTTTTGATAGTTTCCAGTACAGTAAGGACGGCGAAGATATTTATTCCTGTCCTCTTTTCGAGAGATTATTCATCTTAGACTCTGTTCATGAAGGTCCATGTTAGCGAGGACTCATTTCTCCTGCTCACATTTTAAAGTGGACATTGCATTTGTTTTACGTCGTAAACAACGGACTTTGAAAAGCACTGGACTATTCTGTAAATGATTTTTGATCACATGTTACAAGAGCCCAATTATTTACTTATTGTTGTGACAGCTCATTTAATCCAGTAATATATATTTTTTAATAATTTGACGTTTTGGTAATATATGAGAGAGGTTCATTTAAAGGCTATCATTACCACTTCTTTATTATAACATCTGGACCCATAACACTATCTTAAAATTTTAAGGATTTTGTTTGTTTTTTAACGCACTTTAACCCTTTCAAAGGCGGTGTTTGTATGGCGGGAACATTTAATTATCTTTCCGAACTGCCAAATGGCACCCAGAATTTTAAAATAAAATTTTGCTGTCATAATATATGTAAAAAAAAAAAAAAAAGCTTTTAATTATATTCAAATACATTTGTTCATAACTTCTGGTGTCATTCTATTATTTTTCATTTTAGCAGTAGAAGTACTTTGCCCCCGAAAGAATTAAATAGTTCACAGTTTCATACTTCTATAGATAAATTTAAAAGCCACTTCATTTGTTATAACAAATTAATTTACTACATTATTATTTTCTTTTTGCATTCATTAAAAAAAAAAGATACGGGTATGTTTTTTTGAAAATATAATTAATTTTTATTTGATTTCTTTATTATAGTATTTTGATAATGCAATTAAAATATAAAGTATTTGCAATATTTCAGAAACTAATAGCTAATTAAAAAATACGCATTAATTAAATTAAATTTTAAATTTTAATTAAATAATATTAATTAAATAGAATTTTAATGAACAGGATGTAAAATTATAGAAAGAGAGATACGATAGATTCATGTGAATACTGAAATATCATTAGCTAATAATATTTTAATTATATCAGTACATAATGATTTCTGGAAACTCAAAAAGTTTTAGTCATAAAGGTGATTAAAAAACAAAAGTCGATGATGATGATTAACAATTTTGTTAGATAATTTTAGCTATATAATATTCACGAAATTCAATGCAATAAATTGTTTTGCTCATGATATTTATTAAATGCAATATTACAATTCATTATCCAAAAACAGTTTCATGTACTAGCTTTAATGTCATAAAGTTGAAAAAAAAATATATATTTAAAAGATCAATAAGGAAAATTAGTATGAAAATATCTACACCGAGCTGATATTCAAATATTATTTATTCTACTATTATTTTATGCCATATTTATTTTATTTGCAGTAATCAAATAAAATTTAAACATCCAATACATCACATGAGTAGTGTTTTTAAAACGAATATTTATCCTTTTATAATTATAATTTGTTTAGTAGAAATTTTCTAACCTTACATAAATGTCATGCATTTATTTTTATTTGCATTTTCTTCATTTGAATAAATCTTTTTTATGTTATTACATTCTTCATTTTATTTCTTACTAAAATAAATAAATAAATAAACAAATATAAAATTTTAAATCATGGGGAAAGAAAGCTTTCAAAAGGTTCTATATTTTCTATTTTAATTTCTTTATAAGTATATGAAATGAAATGCTTAAACGTACAAACGGAAAAAGTAAAAACGAAAATTTCTTTTATTATTCAAGAGTTTTCAGAAAAAGCTAAATTTATAAAAAAGCTAAATTTTATGAGAAATTAGTGAATAAATAAAATTTTAATTAAATAAAATTATAAGTTTACCTATGACAAACTTTTAGAATTACATCACATAGAAACAGAAATGTCTCTTAATAATGTTCATTATGAACAATATGGTTTGGATCAATTTTATGTATAAAGTATAAAAAATCAGGAAAAATTGCCCCCTAAATGTGAATCAATGTTTAAGATAAATGTATAATATTATTTCCCAAATACTTATTCATATTCCCTTTAATAATTATTTCCCCTTCTCCATTTTTTTTTCTTCAGCACAAAACAGCTCAAGCGTTATAACGATGTTTGTATTTTATCATCAGTTCCTGCATAAAACATGAATGATGCAATTAATATAAAAAATTAAGAAAGGAGCTTTACTTGTTTTCATCAAAATTAAGGTTCACAAAAGCTTTTTGTGTGATTATGCTGAACTTTAGTTATTTTCACCCATTATTTCTTTGGCTGTGTTTAAATAATCATTATCACGATGACATTAAGATTCGCTAATTAGCTAAAAAAAGTTCCATGCAAAAAGTCATGTTAGTGTTAGTATGCACAAATATAAGATGTGATAAAAAAAAAAAAAAAAATAGAAAGCAATTTATGGTATTGTTGTTATTTTGATGAATAAATCTTTCAGTTCATAATTTACTTTCTTTGTTTGCATTACTTTATTTATTTATTTTCTTGCCTATCACAAACAATTAGAAAAAAAAAATATTTTATTGGAAATATTTTTATCGTCTAATAGTTTATCGCAAAATGATGTTTTGGAACAATTAAACACTTGATGTTGAGAATTTCACTTTTTGAAATATGCATTTAGCAACATTTTCTGTTTATTGCAGATGTGAAAAAATACCTTTTATTCAATATATATATATATATATATATATATATATATATATATATATATTTATGTTCTAAATTTTCTATACTTTATTTTACATGCTTAAAATTATGTATTCTAACATCTGAGTAAATATTTTTCAAATCAGAGTTCTTGAGTCACAAAGGGTTAAAATAATATTTCTCAACTCCTTATTGCTTTTAGCCTTTCTTATTTGAAACAATAATTACCTGCTAACTTGTTCTTGTCATATATAACACATAATTTAATCAAATGAAGTACCAAAAGGAATAAATATTCCGTGTATCGAAATTAAAAATCTTTTCACGAAACAAAATTCGTAAATTCCTTAACATGAAACCATACGAATTCCTTAATTATCTCGAGAAAATCAATAACTGTCTGCTCCCACGGGGGAACCCTTTTAGCATGTAACCAGATCAAAGGCTATCTTCCTCTTCATCGGAAATGAAGCGTTTTTCCTGCACCACCCAAGAATAAATCGGAGTTCATTATCGCCAGGCACGCGATCTTCTTAGCACTTTAACAGGACCCAAAATCGGTTAACGAAAAAGGAGGATCTATCCCGATTGACTTTGTCATTTACTCAATATTTCTTAATAACTTCAAACGAAATATGAAGCTGAAATTGATTTTTTGTTCCTCTTATTAAAATTATGATTTTTATCTTAAATATACCACAAAAATGCATTAATTTTGAAATTTTAAATTCTCAAATCTGCAATAATAAGTATTTTTTTAAACTGTTTCTTTTATGTGTTTTTTAATGTTGACTGGGATAAAAATGACCAAAAATTATACGATGTACAGTTTCGACGCAAATTGAGAATATTTGTATGTTTGATAAATTATAAACTTAGTCATATAGGCATCAGCAGGGCCTGATCATCTCTATGAGAGGATCGGGGCACACAGGCCATGTTGAGCCCCCCTTTCACAGGGAAATTCATACAATTTAAACATAACATACAGTTTTACGCGTATTTAAAAATTTAAAGCGCAACTTTATAAAAAAGAATATATTGTAGACACATATAAAAATGCATTAAAAAATTGTATAAAGATAAAATCTTCTGTACAGTATTAGCATACATCGAAGTTTGCATTACAATTTATTGTCGTTAATGAAGCAAAATCAGATAGTTTAGTTTACATGTTGGGTAATTTTTGTATTAATTATAAATGAAATTTTGTATTAATTTGTATTTTCAGAGAATACACAAAATTCATTTTGGGGCCCCCTCTAAAAATGGAGGCCGGAGCACGTGCTCCCTGTGTCCCTGTGATAATCAGTCTCTGGGCACCAGAACTTCCAAACGCAAACTTATAAATTTCGTCATGAAGACACCAGACATTACTTGACGTACAAAGAGATTACTGTAGGTTACTGCACGTAGGAAATGGATGCAAGCACGCAGTGCGAAAGAAAGAAAAGTTATATAATGAGTTTCGAGAAGACAGAGAGAAATTCTAAGGATATTTGATTTTATGGAAGATATGACAAACACAACACATTAACAAAGTGTAAGATATAGTTAAGTGTTTTGTAAATGAAGTTTTTAAACTCTGGCAGATCTTCTGTGAAATCTTCCTGGATCGTCTTCATCACTTTGTGGAAAAAGTACAATGTGATAAAAGGAAAAGCTTCAGATTTCTGAGCTTGTCGTATCGAAGAACATATTAGAAACATTTAAGACAGTGCATAAACAAGAAGCAATGTTTCACGGACCATTGTTATATTCCTATTTAATCCGAGAGATTTTATATAGTATTGATTTAAACACAATTGAATGAGAGGAATGTTTTGTAGTTTCCTGTGAATTCGAAAAGAAAAAAAGAAAATGCATTAAATATGCAAATCCTTTTTATATCCGCTCCTGTCGGAACTTAAGTTACATGTAAGGCATTTTCCATCTTTTTTCCAACCTACGTTAGAAGTGAAATAAGTTCAATGAAGAATTTCTTTTTCTGTTACAGAAAAAATTAGTATGTTCAATAGTCACCTCACCAGGAATTCTTAAGGCATTCGATACAAACAATAAGAATTGGTTCATATGATAAAAACGTTGAGTCAAAGAGTTCTGATAAGTGCTGGAGGAAGAGTTCGCAGCTGGAATGTTTTCCTACACACGAAAGAAACCATATACCTTTAAAAAGAAGACTAACTACGAGTGAATTAGATTGTCTCTTAGATGGAAAAAAGGTAACCACGCAAGATAAACCAAGCTGATTTTGCTTCCTGTCATGGTTCAATTTTTCTCTGCATATCCTCTTTCTTGCGATCGTCATTACTATTGATTCATTGATTCTTAAGGGAGCGAAAGCCGTACGATTTCGAACTGTTGCCGACTATCAAACTTCAAACCTGAATATTATTCATGATTTCATAATATAGTCTCGTATTTCGTGCGCTTATTTACCCTAGGTTTGTTAGTTGCATAGCCAAAAAAAAAAATGGTTAATTGGCTCAATTTAATGGTTTGGAGTATTACTCTTTTTTTTTTTTGCACTTGAAAGCTAAATTAACGAGATCTTTACACTGCAAAAAAAAGTGTTGATATTAGAGTGTAATACTGCCACCACAGCTGCCAGTATTATACTGTAATATCAACACTTTTTTTTTGCAGTACAGCTGAAAGGGATTGAGCCACTGAAAAACCGTTAATTCACCCAATCCAGAGCCATTGAAAACGACTGAACAAGAACTGGGAACCAAAATTGACGTTTTTTTTTTATTATTTATTAACGTTTCTTTATGATTCTTAACACTAAAAATTTTAGCGAGTTTTATGACAAAGGAAGCTATATAAAATAAAAAAGTATTCGAAAAATTTTCTAGAAAATTAAAGACAATGTTCTGTTCCCAAGAGTAAAACACTATTTTTCTAGTTTAAAATGTCATCTATTAATTTAGAATTGAATGAAATAAATTAGAAAAAAATATAAATTATGGTTCTTTTCGTTTTCTTTTTTAGTATATAATGCGGCTGCTAAATTTGATTAATAAATTTACTCAACACCGTACTATGGTGACTTAAGTACAATGGAACTGTGTGGGTATCAATCTCTTAAAAAGTTTAAAAAGCTTTAAGAAGGCTTTTTTATAAACCGTTTTAAATGCTCTAATTTTTACTGCTCGTGCACATAAATAAAGCATGCAAATCTTTCTCAGCTAAAAAGTTTAATGAAATTTATAACAGCATTTTCCGCGTAAAGAGACATTTATATAATAAAATCCCTTCTATCAAGAATTTAAAACATTGTCTTCTTTTAACTTTTCCAGAAATTCAATACCAAAGGCTTATAACACCACGACAGCGAAGTTGTTTCATTTAACCTCTAAGATTTAAAAATAATCACTTATAAGTCCCCTGAAATATCCATGTCTTCCGGCTTCAATCTTTAAAGATAAGGGAATAACCACCTAGGCCAGGGAAATGCAAACGCAACTATTTCAATTTACCAATGTATAGTTAAAAATATCGGATATAAATAAAATTACATAAGCAACAAATACCCAGACAGCACACTCTATCTATAAGATGTCGATTTATAGTCTAAATACATCTATAACGTCCATGACATCTTTTAGATATGCATAGCATTAAACAAATAGATGTCTATAAGCCATTTCTCATTTAGATTTCTATTAGACGTCTATGACCTGCAATAGACGTATTATATCTATCACTTTTTCGTCGTCTAAAGGAAATGCTTTTTTCAACTTCCAATGGAAATACTTTTCGATTCATCCAATGGATTTGCGAATAACACGTATTATGCTCATCTTATGGAAAAAGTACTCCTACTTCAATGCAACTGCGCGCATGCGGGAACGGAAAGTCAAAGGTCGTTTGAAGACACTCTCGCCGCGGCTGGGGCTGTTGTTTATTTTGTTTACAGCGGCAATCTTGGATGCAATTATACTGACAACTTTTGTAAAAGGTAAGTTATTCATTTCTTTATTTACTTTCCTGTGTAGTTTATATAACACTTAATTACTAAATTCTTGTATCTTACATATATACAAGATTTAGGCTTAATGTTACGATAAGTTTCATCAGTCATATATATATTGTGTTTAAAAGGAAAAATACATCCGAAATGTTGCTGTATAAATTGTATAAATGCAGAAATATAATCTCACAGGTACAACGAAAGCAATAATGTAATTGTTTTTAGTAGTAATTGAGTGTTAATGAACTACATATTGTTTTGTTTATCACCATTATGAATCCTGACCCCACTGAATCCTTTGAACGCCAGTGTTAGATTATTTATGCACTAAACCATAGTATTTATCAGAACTTTCGAATAATATTTAGATTTTACGATGTACATGAATGGAAAAAATAGCTATTATTTATTTTTAAATTAATTTATTTGACAAATTCAGATTTCAAAGGGTAAAAAAAAAAAGTTTTGAACATGTTTGCAACTGAAATACTTTGCCCTTAAAGGGGTTAACAGTTTCGTGTATTATTTATCATACAATTTAGAATTACACTAAAATAGCTATATATAAAATTTTGCTAAGACTAAAACTAATACTATAAATAATGTAATTCTTGTTTAAAAAATTACTTTTTTTCCCCTGTATTTATTTATAATTTTGTGTCCCTTCTAGACCAATATTTAAGGGCGCAGTATCCTGCCTGCTCTAAAATTAGCAAAATGCACCGTACCCTTTTTAAAATATCGAAATGCATCCTTAATTATATCCAGAGGTCTCTTGTTAAAATCTTCCCCAATACCAGAGTATTTCTAAATTAATGTATCCAAAAGCTTGCAAAAAATCATAGACCTTCCTTCTTTCTTTAATAAAAGCAGGAGATTATTAAATAAATGTTGTACTGTTTTTGGCTATGATGTCTTACACTCACACAGTTTATTTCTTTAATCAGTTATAAAAAGGAAAATAGTTGCCAAAGTTAGGGGATTTTTTCCTTTTTAAAGGAAAAAATCCCCTAAGTTGGCTACTATGCTTGTATTTAAATTATTGGTTTGGCATGGGCTTGGAAAGCAGGCCAATCAAAAAGTCACCAAACTTCAGTGTGTGACAGTATCTCGTCTATTCCTTTTTTTTTTTTTTTATCGTTACTCAACACAATAATTTTTTTTTCTTGAAGTAATGCCCATTTTTACTGAACAATGACTGTTTTCTGCTTCATTTGTGCTGTTATTATTTTCTAACAACCTGCCCTTTACTTTCTAGAGTGAACATTGTATAACAATTAAAATTCTGATCCTATATGTATTAAATTTTACATTTTTTTCTTCATTTGTTGTCATTGTTTAACTTGTGTTCCGACACATTTTTTTTTTTTTTACATACCCAGTAAAAGATATATATATTTTTTAATTGTGTATTATATGATATTTATGCTTGAGTATATTTTTTCAAATCACTTTGATACTAATCTTTTGGTACTTGTGTATTAACCATTAGGGATGCACCGAATATTCAGTATGTAGTATTTAATCATACTGCTCAATATCTAAAGAAAATGCTTTTTAAAATATTTTTAAAACCCTAGATAACTTTTATTTTTAACTGTCAATAAATAAAAATATTCAGAAAAATTAAGAAATAGAATCATATTTAAATAACTTTTACATTATTTATTTGCTTATTTTTTTTAAAGTAACAAGAATATTAACTGTTATAGTGCAGGGGTCAATGCAGGTTTTTTTTTTTTTTTTTTTTTTTGCGGGGCTCATTTTGTGAAAAGTAAAGGTTATTTTTGTAAAATTTTATTATATTTTTGTGAAAAATAACATTTTGTAATGAAAGTCGAAATCCAGCTACTCAAATTCGATCCAAGCGTTTATTAACAAACTTTTAAATACTTTTGCTGAAGTTTTCCTCTCTGGTGAACTTGTTTGTTTGCAAATTACACATTTTAAAAGTCAAAGAATAATAAATAATAGGGGAGACTGGTACACACTGCACCTATGGGCATAGTGGACCACACCCCTACTATTTTGTTTATTAAAAAAAATTTTAAGCTTCTCTTCTATCCTAATAGACAACAGCACTGCACTGATTATTTATAGCGTTCAGAAAATATGTTTAGCTCAGATTGAACTATTTTATCCTAATTGGTTGTTTTGATCTTCTAAAAGTAAAATTTTTCAACATTATATTTTAATTTTTTTAGTAATTAAAGGTTGTAGATAAATCCTATAAAACAGCTGTTTTGCAAAGCTAAGATACTTGTTTTTATTTAACTTTAAAGTTAATATGTTTAAAAGAAAGCTATAAACAATATTAATATGATTATTTATTGAATTTCAACATGGGGCACAGTGGTCCACAATCCACTCTGCTCATGTAATGCAGAATGTTCAAAATATTTAATAATTGTTTATTTTCTATAAAGAAATATTGTTTAAAAGAAGTTATTTAACTGTAAAATAAAGTAAACAAAGAAAAATAACAATTTATTTAACATAGTAAGAAATATTTTGTTTTGTATTTACTGCCTGTGATAAATATAACTGTAGTCTAATTGGTGATGATTCTATTCAAGTAAGATTCATGAGATGCAAATTGAATGGAAATCAGTTTATTTTTCCCAAAACTGTAGATGAATCTATTGTTGATGTCAATGATTTCATAATATTGCTCCCAGACCCGAAAGTATTTCAGGAAAATTCCAGGCTCAATCTTACTCATAAGTATTTTGGAATTTCATTTGCAAATTTTAATGTGCGCTGATTTTTTTGTACTTAAGTAATAACTTCAACTAAATTGCAATTGTTCCTGTATTAATCTGTTATTTTCTAAATATAATAATAATATTTTTTTTTTTTTCAAAATGTTACTTGTAAATTTATATTACTATGTTATTTTGCGGATAAAAGGGAAATAAAAAAGAATTAGATTAATGAAAAATAGATTTATATTGCATTTCAGATAATGCCTAACAGCGGTCCACTGTGCCCTGGTGGGTGGACCAGTGTGCCCCATTTCTGGGGCACACTGGTCCAATTTACGGGTGCATATAAAAAATTTTATTTTGAAAAATGTATTGAAAACTATGTTATGAGAAAATTATGATGAATGTATAAAGTTATAAGGAATATTCAAAAATATTTTCATGCAGGGATGCACCCGGTTTGTCCGTTAAAGAGAAAAAAATTTTAACTGAAAAAGTAGTCCACTGTGTACCATTCTCCCCTAAATAGTAAGTTTTTATGAAAGGGGGAAATTTTGTGAAGGGGCCCATTTTATCAAATTGATTTTTGTGAAGGGTCCCATTTTATTAAATTGATTTTTGTGAAGGGGCCCTAAATAGGCTCCAAATTTTGTCTGGATCGACCCTTGTAGTGTTTTCCCAAGGCATTTTCAAGAGGGTGCAGTGCCCTGCCTGTTTTTTTTTTTTTTTTTTATAGTTGTAAATGCGCTCTGCCCATTTTTATATAGCTGGAAAAGTGCCCTGATTATTTTGGGTTTGCAAAAATTTACTGTCGCGAATTTCACCAAAAGGTTGCGGGAAAATATCGCACAAAAATTTCCCAATATTTGTACTCGGTGGGGGAAAAATATAAATTTTGTTAAGCTATTGCAGGTAAATAGCAAAATTTGCCGATGAGTCGTGAAAAGAATCATGAAATTTGACCACAATCGCATGTAAAAAAAAAAAGAAAAAAAACATGCAAGTTTCACCTGTAAGGTGCGTGAAAAAAAATTGGGAAATTCGCTTATCTGTCACCAAGAAAAGGCAAAATTTGTCAATTAGTAGCAGAAAAAGATCACAAATTTCTTCAATCGATTGCAGGAAAGCAATCATGAAATTCGTCAGTTGGTTACAGTAAATAAATGTGAAATTCGTCAATATGTCACGTGTAAAAAAAGAAACATGTGAGTTTCACCTGTAAGGTGCAGAAAAAAAATGAGAAATTTGTTTATCGGTCGCCAAAAGAAAGCAAAATTTGTCAATTGGTAGCAGGAAAATATCACAAATTTCTTCAATGGATTCCAGGAAAACAATCGCGAAATTTGTCAGTTGGTTACAGTTACGGGAAATAAACGTGAAATTCATCAATAGTCACGTGTAAAAAAAAAAAAAGAAACATGTGAGTTTCACCTGTAAGGTGTGGGAAAAAAATTGAGAAATTCGCTTATCGGTCGCCAAAAAAAAAAGCAAAATTTGTCAATTGGTAGCAGGAAAATATCACAAATTTCTTCAATCAATCGCAGGAAAACATTTTCGAAATTCATCAGTTGGTTACAAGAAATAAACGTGAAATTCTTCAATATGTCGTGTAAGAAAAAAAAAAAAGAAACATGCCGGTTTCATTTGTAAGGTGCAGAAAAAATTTGTGAAATTCGTTTATCGGTCGCCAAAAAAAAAGCAAAATTTGTCAATTGGTAGGAGGAAAATAATCACGAAATTTGTCAGTTGGTTACAGGAAGTAAACGTGAAATTCGTCAATTTGTTGCCAGGAAAAAACTGCTCAATTCGCCAATAGGATGCTGGTAAATATCGCAAAATTAAGTTAAAATTTGCACGTATCAGTAATATTTTACTAAATATTAATTATTGATATACAGTAAAAGACTTTTTAAACATTGCATGCAATGTTGTACTGTTTCATGTAATATGTGTGATATTTAATATAAAATTTTACATATCAATGTAGCATTTGAGGTTTTTGACTGAAAAATTTAAATAAAAGAATAAATTTGTAATTTCGGCATACTTCAGGTCTCACAAATCTGAAAAATCGGAGTGAAAGGAAGCAACAAAAAAATCAAAACAGTACTGAAGGGACTCAGAAGGTATTAAAACTAAACTATTCAAGACAGCCATACTCAACAAGCGGGCATGTGGCCTGGCGACCTTTTATGTGCGATCCGAGACCTCAGAGAAAGAATCTACTAGAGAGTACATTCCTTTGTTATATTGTTGAAAAGCCAGTCCCAGGATCAGCTCAGATTTGGCGCTTTAGAAACTGTCTGTTTTGGCGGTGATCGCTTTCTTGGCAACTTCGATTTCATTCTCGCAATAAAAATAAACGTAAATAAACCAAACTGTTGCTCCTTCTAGGATTTAATCTCAGAGGAAGGATAGAAATAAGTTATGAGAGTCCCACCCCTGATGAAAAAAGGATTGTTTAATCTTCTGGATGGATTTTCTTTTTCTGTTTTTGCTGCTGTATTTTATTTTAATGTTATAAAATGGCTTTGTCCTTGTAATAAATGTTACTTAAATTATATTTTTGAAGTGAATACTTCTTTAGGCGTGTTGGGCATTTTTTGAGATGGGAAAAAACGGGGGGCATTTGCTATAGAAATCTATATATTTACATTACTATACAAGTATGTGTTGCGGCCCACCTAACGTCGCAAATATACGTTTGCGGCCCGCTGTAATAAAAGGATGAGTATGGCTGATTCAAGATGTTTAGCATGCATAATAATTTTTTTTTTAAAAGAAATTTCTTATTGATTAAAATTTAATAACTCAAACTGATTTAAAATTTGAGATTTCTTGAGTTTGACATCCTTGGATCTTTGCGAATAATTGTTCCAAAAAAAAAAAAAAGAAAAACCCATATTTAATCATTTTGAGAAAAGTTGGTGTGAAATATAAACAGTCACATTTTAACTATAATAGATGTTGCTGAATACTAATGAAACTTTCTTTGAATCTTTTTAGACTCCCAGTTGAAACACACCATCACAAACATTTGAAGACAGGAAGACTTGCATGAATATTTGGTTAGTATATTTTTTATTAAAAAATGCCTTGTTTTTTAGAATAATTAGTTTGTTGTGAGATTGCAAAATTTACACTACATTGCATTATGAAATTCTAGATTAATTTTAAATATCAGATCTTATGTTTTTACTCAAATTTTTTGGAGCAGAGTGGGAAGAGAGATATAAATGGCAATTTATTTACTAATGTATAATTTATAAATCTTAGAAGTTTATACTTTGGAAAATAACAGTACAAGACCTAATTTTTTTTAACATAATATTTAATGTATAATGTAACACATCAAAAATATTTTTTTTGTCTTAAGGTCCAAATCCAAACGGCTGACTTTATGACTTATTTTTTTAATTCTTTTTTTGTTCAGAAACGCATGAAATTTACAGGTATTCTTATTCAGAAATTTTGTAATTGAAAGACGTTTTCCATTTTTCAAATTTCCAATGCTGCAGCACAAAAAAGGTCAGAAACATGTCATCATATGACACAAATCACTTATAACTCGATAAGTGATTTATTGATTAAAAAAAATGGAAAACTCATTTAGATTCCAAATCCCTTCCATGATCAGACCTGCCAATTTTATGCTTTTGTGTTTAAAAATGAGTCAGAAAGTTTCGTGTTGTTGAGCAGATCATTTCAGAACCAAGAGTAAGAAAAAAAAAAAAAAAATAATAATAATAAGTTATATACATGAATTTCTGAGTTTTAAAAAATAAAGATAAAACTGACTTGTTTTTTTATGTATTTCTTAATCCGTAACTATGGTGTAGCAGGAGAAGCTGCTAAAGTTAAGATTATTAACTTTAAAGGATTTTGTAAATTTTTAAACATAGAAAACAAACATTTAAAGTTCATGTCGTATCTTCAAAACATGTATAAGCATGAGATTTCTATATTTTGCATGTATTTTTGTTTCTGTACTTTCGTATTAACTGCATGCCAGCATTTTGCTAAGCGTTTCACTCATTTATTTGTGAAATCATGTATGTATTATGTATCATCGATGTATTCATATGTATGTGTGATGTAGTGGAAAGTTCTGTAATTTGGTTTGCAACCAATTGATGTATTTTAATAAGTGCAACTTGGCACCATTAAGGCTGTTCTCAAATCCAAACAGGCTACTTTATGACACATTTTTTAATTCATTTTTGCTTACAAATGCATGAAATTGGTAGGTGTTTTTATTCAGAAACTATGTAATCTAAACACGATTTCAATTTTTTAGTAAAGTCAGATCTTTTACAAAAGATTGTCAAAGTCGGCATTTTCAACCAAATTACCAAGGTGGTTGGCAGTAAAGTGCGAAAAAGTGTCGTCACATGACCGGAAGCACTTATAACTTGATAAGCAGGGTTGCAAAAAAGCCGGCTAAAATTAATAAAAGCCAGGCCAGCGGCTTCTATTGGTTTTAACCGGCTTTTTTTGGCCAAAATTGGCCTTTTTTGGTCAAAATTGGCTTTTATACGTTGAAGCAATTTATTTATAAACTGTAGATTTTTAAGTATTTTTTAACTAATTTAAAAGACATTTTATTGAGTTAGGATTTAATAAATAACTTAATTTCTCAATAATGAAGACATTAATATTGGAATAACACATAGCAGACTGGTGATTTGAGTCAGAATTGTAAATATGTTTTTTTCAGTTTTACTTCTTTAAATAATTAAATAGGACAACAGTTGTTTAATTACATATTTTATTACTCAACTAAAAAGGCTATTACCCACTAGTAGAAATAATGCAACATGACAGTGGGCATTGCAGATTTTTGAAGATTAATCTAATAGCTTAAAAAAAAAAAAAAATTACTTTGTCATTGGATTACTGTTATCTTCTTACTGTATTTTCTTTGTAATTGAAAATTTTGCTTATTTAATGGGTTACTATTATTTCTTGTGATAGTAGACATTGTTGCGTCATAGATATATTTTGTTTTGCTGTAGATTGATACACACACAAATTAGTTACTGGGGCTATTGATAGGCAAGTTTTAATATTTCTCATATCTTTAAAATCATACATACAACAATTTAATAAAATTACCATTTTCCACTGTTAAAAACAGCAATATGAATAACATTTGCTTTTCATTTCAACAAGTTTTATTTATTTGTTTTTTTAACTGTTCTCTCTTTTTTTATACACTTACATCTACTAAAATCTCCTCAAATATTATATATTCATCCTAATTCCTCTTTCAACGTTGATCATTCCATAATTTAATCTCATCATATGGACTTATCTGGCATGAGTTTTATAATTGTTTAGTAAAAAAAAAACATATTGAAATATATTTTTATAAGACATTAGAATACTGATTACTAACTAAATATGGATGCTCTCAAGTATTATATATGCTAATTTCATTTATTAATAATATAAATTATTAAGTTTTAATCCACAACAATTTTAAAAGTAAAAAGCAGTATATGTAAGAATTTTTCATTTTTGATGGTGATGTTTTGTTATTGTTTAATTAAATATAATCTTTAAAATGAACTGATTTAGTAGTTATTTCGTTATTTAAAATAATAATTGTGTCCTTAAACTGCTGCACCATGATATTAAAAGAGAAAATGCATTGAAAAAATGTTATGTTGCATAGTTAAGTGCAATACATCAATTTCAACTGACGTTATATTCACCAGCCGAGAAGGATAATTAAGAAAAATAATGTAAATAAATGAATATCAAAGATTTTTTTTTTCTATTTTCATTTATATTGTAATTTTTTTGTGTTTAAATTAGTTGACACTTAGGTGAGTGGGGCTTTTCCAGATTTTTTTATTGTATTTATTTTGATATTCCAATGGCAACATTCTTCCATTTGTTTATTTGGCATTACTGTTTGGTGATAATTAATTTTTCTTGAAAAGTGGTCGACGGGATAATGGAAAAATCATTTGATTCCAAATCTTCCATAGTCAAGAGTCTGTGCTAGTCACATGGGCTAATGTTAATCCTATGGGAGTGTTAGTTTGAAATTTCTTGTTTGCATTTCAATATTTGTTTGTTATCTTGTTTGTATTTCAATATACAATGGTTCCGTTTTTATTTTTTAAGTACGTAACCCTAAAAATTAAGAATAACAATAGCGAAGGACATAATGAATGATTGTTATTGAAATGAATCATCCCGGCATACACAAAAGCATTGCTGTTTACTTTCTTGCTATTTTTGATCAATTAAAACCAGAACTTTTGTAAAACAAAAAGAATTTTAAGAACCCTGACAACTATGCTTTTGTGCATGCCTGAATGATTCATTCAAATATCAAAATCATTCATTATGCCCATCACTAGAAATCACATGCAAAAAATTAAGGAGGAGGGGGGGCTTACAATTGCTTCATTGAAGATTAATTCAGTTTTCATATAACAAAATGTCATTTTGTGTGATTCGTAAAATGTTATGTAGTAAAACAGTGTTATTATTTTATTATAGGTGCTGCTCGAAGAAATCAGCTCTTACTATTGCAGTGATAATGGAGTAGAATAATAAGAATTTTGTCCTGTTCCAAAGATTTTTTTTTTTTTCAAATAAAATAAAGTCACTTCTTTTTTTTTTTCCTTTTTCTGTTATAGTTATATTCTGTACCACCTAGTACTGTCACCTAGTTACTAATATTGCTGATAAGGAAAAAAGACTTACATTTTTATTAAAACTTTTATTGAGTAGTAGAGCTGACATGTTACAAAAATGATATGATAATGAGAAAGCATGCAATAATTTTTAGTATTAATCTGAGTCATGTTGCAATATTTAAAACTTAAAATTTTTCTTGTTTTTCTAAAAATGCAAAATTGAGGTAGCAGTCAATTTGTAAATTTCCCTTTGTATCTGAAGCTCACATAATTGAAATAAGTTTTTGATGTAGGCAGACATTGACTAAAAAATAATTCTGAGTGGTTCTTTCATACAGTGAGTTAATTGGAGTAACATTTTTGTACTGATAAAAAAAAATTTAAAATTAGTTCAATATGCAAAATAGATTTTAAAACATTTGTCTAATAATTTTATCAAAATAGAACAAAATAAACACAATAAGAAATTTATTAATTTGTGTTAACAACTTTGCGACGAGCGTCCCACACATAATTTTGAATCTGATTACTAGTATTTACAAATGGAATCCTTTGCCTAATTTAATTGAAGAAATTATATGATAAAATAAAGAAAAAAATATTCTAAAATATTGGTATGAAAAATTAAAGATTTTATGCATGATGTGTAATGTATGTGTGACATTTATCACAAAGATTTCTTTTTTTCCCAAGAAAAATTTATCTATCAAAAGTCTTTATCCTCTGCAAGAAAGATTTGTTAAATTTAAATAATATGGGAGAAATAACAAATCTATTAGCCTCTTGTTGCAAAATACTGGAGGATTTAGAAATTTCTCACAAGATAAAATTATCAAACTGATTTTAAATACCATATTTACTTGTGTATAATGTGTACCATGTTATTTTAACTTAAAAAAAAAAAAAAAAAAATCTGTAGAAATCATGATTTACAATCTTTTCTCAAATCTAAATTACTTTTGTATGTGCTCATATATATTTTGCTCTCTTATTAAAATATCATAAAATAAAGTTTCTGCAATATGTATATATACTTTGTGAAAATGTGTATGGTTTGATGTATACAATTAGAAATATTCAGTGTATCATGTATGTGTATACTGGATTTTAGACCTGAAATTTTTGTAAAAATGTGTGCATTATGCAGGAGTAAATATGGTAGATTTTTTAATTTAGCTATGAGATTTTAGTGAATTACAGCAGACATATTTCATTCGAAATATTAAAAAAAATTAGTCGATGCTTTGATAAAAATATTCCAATATAAATATGGCAACAGTCCCCAAAGCAGAATATGCTTAAGAGTGCGACATACATCGCAGAACAATGAACTTCTCTGCAGAACATTTCAAATTCTCATTTTCAACACAATTCACTATTCATTCATTTGAAAAAGCACTAAATTTGTCTGTCAATCACCAGAAAAACTTCATCAATCGTTCGTTGAAAAAGATTGTGAAATTCATTAATTGGTCGCAGGAAAAGCTCACACAATTTGTCAGTCGATCATGGGGAAAAATCGTGAAGTTCTTCAGCTGCTGCAGTTTAAAAAAAAAAACATTAATTTTGTCAGTGGATCATCGGAAAAAAATCTGAAATTCACCGGTCAGTCACATAAAAACCCGGCAACTTTTACTAATCGGTCGCAAAAAAAGTGACAAAATTTGCCATCATGTAGAAAGAAGATATTGCAAAATTCACCTATCAGTCGCGGGTCAAAAAATGTGAAATATGTTTATCAACCGAATGATTTTTGATTGAAATTTCATGTTTTTTGCCAAGAAAAAGCGCAAAAATTTCTCAATTGGTTGTGGGTAAAAACCATGAAATTTGTCAGTAAATCGTCGAGAAAAATGGGAAATTCGTCGATCAGTAGCGAAAAAAAAACGCAATTTTCTCCAATTGGTCACAAGAAAAAACTGCAAAATTTTCCAATCGGCAGAAAGAAAATATTGCAAAATTTGGCTATCAGTTACAGCTGAAAAAAAACCCCACTAAATTAGTTGATCAGTTTTGGGAAATCCCTCGATTTTTTTCAATCAATTCCAAGATAAAGCGACAAAATTTTCCAATTGATAAAAAGAAAATAATGCAAAGTTCGCCTATCAGTCGCAGGTTAAAAAACTAAATTAATCGGTGGATTGTCAGAAAAAAAAAATCACAAAATTCGTCAATCAGTCTTGTAAAAACCCACAATTTTTTCCATTCTGTCACAAGAAAATCCGCAACATTTATCGATCAATAAAGAAAATATCGCAAAAGTTAACAATCAGTTGTGGATTAAAAAAAAAAAAAATCGAGACATTCGGATATTAGTCGCTTGAATTAAAAAAAAATAAATGCAATTTTTGCCCATTGGTCCTAAGAAAGAGCTGAACAAATTTGCCAGTCAGTGAAAAGAAAATATCAAAAATATTTAAAATTCGCCAATCAGTCGCGGATAAAAAAAATGCGAAATTCATCAGTGAAGTGTTGGAAAATATCTCGCAATTCTCGAATTAGTCGTGGGAAAAAAATTGCGGAGTTCGATGATCGGTTCTGAGAAAAAAAGTGAAATTCGCGAGTTACCAGAGAGAAAAATCTCAAAAATATTGCAAAAATAGTCTATTACGAGGAGGAAAAAAAGCGAAATTCGTCATTCGATCGAAGTAAAATTGTGAAATTCGTCATTTCTTTGGTTTTTGTGTGTGTTAGCGTTTTACGAAATGTCTTTAGCATTTCTATACAAGATGAAATCGCACTCCTACATATACAAGAAAATCTCTGTGTTTTATTTTTTTATTCCCACAGAACATTTGTGATCAGTTGAAGGTTCATTGCAGAACATTGCAAAATATTTGTTTTGGGGGGGGGGAATAATATACTGATATTATTGGAATGAAACATTTAGTATTTTTATCTACAGTTGTCTTTACCAAAATTATTAAGCACCCTCGTATTTTTATCATAACTTATTTCAAAGTGTTAGCAGGCCCATGCTGGATGTCTTGAAAGGGCGGTGGACAGAGGGTTATGTTGGCACTTTCATATTAAATCATGTGCCATCATTAAGGGTGGTTCAGGCAGAGGGTGCAAGGGCACGTATTCCTAAGTGCCAGCAGGGGCCTGAATATTAGTCGTAGTGTCTGATGTTTAGTAATAGTATTCAAGTAATAGATATCGCATTTATATAAAAAAAATGTTTAATTAAGAAAGAAAATATAATAGTTTATAAAAATTCAATGGCGGTGTATTTTGTACATCAGTGGAGACTTACTGATAAAAATAATGAAAAAGTAGAAAAAATTTTGAACTTCAACATTGAAGGATGTTTAGGAAGAGAGTAAATGAAGCGCAAGTGACACAATTATTTTAGAATTCACAACTGCTGTCTGTGTCTTTAATGGTTAAGTTATTACAATTAAAATGACAGCAAACTAACAACTCGACTTTTAATTAAACAATTTGCTTTAAAAAAATGAGTTTTTTAAAAAACTAAACTGCTTTGTTTTTCAGTAAGTTTCAGAATTGAAACTTTCATAGTATAGCAATTGTTATGCTATGCAAGTTAATAGGTAATCATGACAATTAGAATAACTCTTACCGGAAAAGCCAAAGTATATAAATCACTTATCTTCATCAATGAAAATATTTCCTAAAACTTGTATAATTTTTATTAACAGATATTAAAAGTTAAAATAATAAAGGTAACATATAAATTTAAAGTATATTTTAAAAATAAGATTTCTCTATTTTCATTGTTGAAGACAAATTCCATTATATTTTAACATTTTCTGCAAGAATTATTCTAATTTTCATATAGATATACTTAAGACATGCAAGGAAACAATGTCATTTCATTGGAAATACAGTCTTCGCTGAAAGTATTCAGCACCCCCATATTTTTAATATATTTGTAAAAGCAATAGTTATATACAAATATTTAACTGCATATAATTTAGGAATTTTCTTTTTAAGTTTATGGTTTGTAAAAAAAAAAAAAAAAAAAAAAAAAAAAAGACAGTTAACAAGCAACTCGTCATTTAATGAAGTCATTTTCTTTAAACACCTACTTTTTCAAAACTATAAATTACTTTGTTTTCTGGAAGTTTCATTGTTATGTCATAAGTTAACAGATCATCATGGAAATTGAAATATTTCTTGCCTGAAATGCCAAGATCTCTTCAGCAGCATAAATATTTCTTAAAATTTATTTTTGTTATTAACACATGTTAAAAAATAAAATAATAAAAATTACATATAAATGTTTTTTTTTTTTTTTTTTTTTTTTTTTTTAACATAAGCTTTCTTTATTTTCGTTTTTGAAGACTAAGTTCATTTTGTCTTTTCTTACAATAATTATTTTCTTGATTATTTATTAACTGGCTTAACAGAACAACAAAATTTAATTTAAAAAAAAGTTTTTTAAAGAAAATAGCTTCATTAAAAGATGAGTTATGCGTTTGCTATCTTTGAAAAAAAATAAAAAACTTATTTTTTAAAGAAAATTCTTAATTGTATACAATTTAATATTTGTATCAATCTATTATTTTTACCAAATATATTATAAATATGGGGGTGCTCAATACTTTTGCCCTAAGGCTGTATTTCTGATGAAATTTATTGGATATCTTAAGTATATCTATAAGAAGTACTGAGTATCAATAAATAGACATGCATTAGACGTCTTATAAACGCATATCAGATGTCCCTGGATATCTACAATCCAAGTCTTAAGCACGGCTATAAGACATACTGCATGTCGAAAAGTGATCTATGCTTGGATGTCTTATAGACGTGGTCTCATAGACTACCTGGATATCTTGGACGTCTAATAGAACTCAGAGAGATCACACATAACATCTCCATAAGAGGTGAAAAGGGTGTATCATGGATATTTGTAGACTTCTTATAGATGTGTCGGTTTTCTTGGGTTTACAGCTTGTAGATGTCTTATAGATGGGTGTGTGCTGTTTGGGTATTGAACCACAATATGTAACACTTTTCTACTACGCAGATTTTTCGATGGTATTTCATTTGTAATAGTAAAAAAAACATATAAACTTCAATATTACAACTCGTGAGTTTTCAACCATTTTCTCACATTTAAAAGAGAATGCTTAATACGTCAAAAGATCTTAGAGATATATCTTATATTAAAATATTAACCCTATTATAAATTAAACGAGCTTCAAATAGGTCTTTTAAAACATTTTTGTAAATGTTTAACGTTATTACTGCCTCCTGTACATAAATAAAACTTGAAAATAAACTCATCTTTCTCAGGTACAAAATTTAATGAAATTTATTACACTACTTTTCGTAGGAAAGCGACAATTATACGATAAATTCCCTTGTTTCTAGGCTTTAGAAATTTATCTTCTTACTTCTTTCAGATATTTAATACCCAAGTCTTATAACACCGCGACAGCGACGTTGTTTCATTTAATCTCCAAGTTTTAAAAAGAATCACTCATTGGTCGGCTGAAATATTCAAGCATTCCGCCTTCACTTTGTAAAGATGGAGGAATAACCACCTAGGCCAGGGATCCTTTGGAATTAGCATGAGCGCGACTATTTCAATTTATCTTTCTGTAATTAAAACCCAGAGAGCTGGACTTGTTGGAAAATGCTGCGAAAAATTCTTTTTGCAATTAAAACTGGAGCGAATCCGTCGTCAGGCAACAAACGGACTTTCGGGGCTTTAATTGACTTCATTCATGGGCACTGTAATATTTCGAGTAATTAACCATTTTCTGCGAATGCATTCTTGGGGAAGTAATATTGCAGATCAAGTGGGTTGGTGCGCTTTGGAAGTTCTAAATCGCTGTTTCATTGGGTTATTAATTTCATGTGCTTTGGACGCATTATTGCGAAAAGACGTTTTTGAGATTTAAAGCATTTCAGGTGTGTCTGAATGAAATTTACTCCGACTTTTCTTTACATATATATATATTATATATACATAAACTCAAAGATATTATAATTATATATATATATATATATATATATAAGGTGCATCAGAAAAATGTATACACACTTTGAACTATCATAGAAAATTAATTGCATTACTCGTTAAATTTCTAAAACAAAATAACGTTATGTTTCCTCAACAGGTGGCAGCAGAGTCGTTGATCTAGCTGCGCAATCAAGTTAGGGGCACAGTAAAAGGGGCTTATGGGGCACAGTAAAAGATGAGGTGTACCTTCGTAAGCCTCACGTAACCAGGAAACAGTTTGGAATGAGATTAAAGAGGTGTGCGCAAAAAATCCCATGGGATACTTTGCTGCAAAGTACGGAATCAGTCGCGACTCGTTCTAAGAAATGTATCGACGTTGAAAGCCACCATTTTGAACATTTACTTTAACAACCGTTTGGAACATTCAGGTTGACCAGAAAGTACATTTATTTTTCAAATTGGACTACAGTTTCTTTTCCTTAAATTTAACCTTGTAGGTTGGAAAATAAATTTTATATGACAGTTCAAAGTTTGTATACATTTTTATATATGATTGTCTAAAACTAAAAATGTAATTATTTTTACTTTGATTTTCATCATTTGTATTGAATTAAATTGAGTTACATGTTTTTATAGTTTAATTCACATATATTATTAATTAGTTTTTTTTCTTTTAAATAAATTTCTATTATTTCCATTTAATTGAAATATCTATTAATAGATGGCTGTACTATATCTGATTTAGTTCAACTAATTCTGGTCTCATCATGATATTCACACTCCGTCTCTTGATTCCATAGTTGAATGAATCAATTTAAGAGGCTACTTCACTCAGACGAAAACACCCGCTCGCTAATGTTAATCCTATGGAGGAAATATTTGAAGATATATCGTTCGCATTTCAATATTTTAAGTGATTTTTATTGCATTGGATAGCTGAAGTCAATCTCTATGCACGCTTCTTTCTACTTTTTTGATTTTTGTTGCAGTTTTTTTTTTTTTTTATTATTGGGGATACTTTCACTTTCGAAACCGGTTCCGAATTAATTTTGCAATAGATATGAGAAAAATGAGCAACATCTCAACACTGTTGAGATAAAAAGTCACGAGCGAATATGACAATGGATGTATTGAAAATCCGGCATAAAGCCACATTCAATCGTGTTTACTTACTATCCAGCCATCTACTGTTTATTTCTTTATGTACTGTTTAACTAAATCTATGTATTTGTCTTTAAATCCTGTATAGTCAATTCAAATATTTTGTTGTTAGGGAATTTCATTAATTACCATTCCTAAATATATATAGCTATAACTTATACGATAATTATGATACCTGCATTGAGCATCTATCCTATAGAATACAATCACATGTATGAACCATAAGTAAAAACAATCAAAATTAAAATAAAAATAAATTAAGAACCAAAATAATTGGGAATGTAAATTATCCAAAAATGAAATTATTGAAAAAATTGTGAAATCTATAATAGAACTTTCAAGTTCAAATTATTATGCATTACAGAAATCGTACATGTAAGATTTCACCCGTACAACTAAAAAGATGCAATATTTGTGCTATCGTACACAAAAGAATAAAAAATGGATGTAAAAATAGGAACATACAAATTGATCAATATTTAAGTAAGTTTCCGAATATAGTTTAGTACCATGTGTATGAAAGTAGGCATACATGCCTGAATTGCATGCATATAAGACGTTGCCAAACGAACAATAGAAATTCAAGATGATCTGAAAAATGAAATAAATGACTCATAAGGATTGGTTGATTTATTTACAAAAACACATATATACCTATATCCTGACATATAACACGCAATAATTTTGATACACAAAAAAATTAATCGAAAATCACACATGCGCGATATACGCCAATTAGAAAAATGAAAGGTTGAAAAAATAATAATAAGTAAGGTGATCATAAGAGCTAAGATTTCTAGTTTAATAATAATGTTATTTATTTACAAAAATCTTGCCAGCTGATCCTAAGAAAAGTAATGGTTCTTATACTTTTGAATAATCGTTATTTTATTTTTTACTATGCGCCTAATGGAGGTTTTTTTTGCAAAGAATGAGGCGCGTGTCATACGGCGAATATACCTACAAATAGGAAAATGAAATCAGGAAGTTTAAGTGCGCGTTATTAACCGGAACGCGTCAAATGCCGGAATATACGGTATCATCATTCCCATCATCCCCATCACCAACCGTTTCCATCCCCTGCTGGATCTAGGTCTCACCCCTTTTTCAATTGCTTTCTGTCTAGCGCTTCGGTCATCGAATTAACTACAGCTAATTTTTCTGATTTCATCGCTCCATGTGGGAATCCAATTACGAACTATTTACATTGTTTTAAAGCAAACGGATTAATTTTCCGTTATGGAGTTGCACGCGATAGATAAAGGTTTAAGAAAATTCATTCTTGAAAGTTATTTTAAAAACTATAGACAATTAATAAATTAAGATACAGTTTTCAAACAAATTACATTTGAAAGAAAAAAAAATCCCTGAGTGACGGTGTAAAAATTTAAACTGTGCGATGTTTAGAAGTTAATACATTTCCCATAAAAGCAAAATTGATTGCTTAGATCGTTGCCACCGTCGATATGAAGTCAGCGTTACTCACGGATACGTTTTTGTTTTACAATATCGATAAAAAGTAGAATCTTACAATATTTAGAAGAAATAGTAAATCCATCTTACCTAACCTATAAATACAGAGTGTAACAGGAAAGGCGTTTCAAACTTTAAGCGAGGACAATGTTCTTCAAGACAAGCAACTTTCATATGGGGAAACCAGAGTTGAAATCTATCGACACAGTCAAAAGTACACGGAGTCTTAGAAAAAGACGAAACCCGATTTCCATTCATAGCTTTGCCAACGGCGATATTTTAGCAAAATTTTCAACAGACTAACTTAGTTTTAATTTGAATGATATGAAACCACACTGTAAAAAAAAAAAAAATTATCAGGTTACTAAAAAAAAATGGGTCGATCTACTAAAAAAAGTTTAGTTTTTCTAACAGATTTTTGAAAATTACTAAAAATTTTTCAGTAATTTTGTATTCTTACTTACTAACTATAAAATCTGTAAGAATTACTAGAAAACAGCTAGCAATGATTCCGATTTTTAGTACCGGTTACTAAAAAAAATCTGTGGAATACAAATATACTAAAAAATTTTTAGTAATTTCCAAAAATCTCTTAGAAAAACTAAACTTTTTTTAGTAGATCGACCCATTTTTTTTTACAGTGCACGGAACATCGTGAAAGTGCACCCTATAACTCAGTCAGTGACATCGTAGGTATTGTCAGCTTCCGAATTATAGAGCGTCTAACTCAATGTTGTTTCGTCACGAATGGTGACCGTTTCGAGTACTTCTCGGACTGTTGTCTTATATCAAAGAAAACGTTTTAAAAAAATCGTTACAATATCTTTATTACTGTTATAAAAAGATGTCAGGGATTCACTTCGCATATGACATTGTGTACTTTTGACTAAATAAAAGGACTAATCATATAAGGACAATAATAAATAGAAGGACTAATAATTTGACTAATCTTTTGACTAATCATTTGACTAATCATATTACTTGTTACATCCTGTATAATTTATAATACTCTTATTTTATAACTGGAATTATATTCTTTGCAGCTTAAATTATTACATACATTCCACTCTTTAAAATAAGCTATTTATTTCAATATAACCTTGACGTAAAAAATAAATCTTGCTATACATCTTTGTAAAAAGTATTAATCAAATTAAAAAAAAATAAGTAAAATAAAACTAAATATAGAAGAAAAGAAAAAGACTAAAACTGAATTACTTAATTGGACAATTACTAATAAAATTAAACTATACTACTATCATAAAAAAATTTGATGAAGCTGGCTGTTTTAAGAAATTAGTTGTAAAAATGTTTGAAAAAAAAAATGTTTTTTTTTTTTTTTTTTTAAATAAATTTGTCGTGATTTGCATATTGCATTTTCAATGTTTTACTCCAAAAAATTTACTAGTTTTACTGATTAAGGATTTATTATCCTAAATAATGCATACAAATAATCGGAATGCATACATCATTTATATTTTTTGTTCAACTTTTTATAAAAGTTATATAAAAGAACATGTCTTCATTTAAAAAAGACCCATAAACAGTACAATCATTTTATTTATTTTATTATTATTTATTTCTTAATTGCCATAAATATGTTTTTTTTTACATCATTTTCTTTATTGATTTTTGCTTTTGTATATCATTTATATATTTTATTTTTACAATAAAAACTATACTGACATAACTAAACATGTATAATTTATTATTATTATTATGGGACACTATCTGCCTGAAAACCCATTTTAAGTAAGCAATTTTCAGAAATCCAGTTTAATGTTAACTTCTTTTTTTGGTTTGTGTTATTTATTAAACAGAATAGTTAAACATGCATAATTGATTGTTGACTGAAATAGATTGATAATAGATAGTTGATTATAATAGATTGATAATAATAGATAGTTGATGAAACATGTTTCTATCAGGGTATGTTATCACGCAAAGGAAGTTACATTTCACTTTTATTATCCCCAACTCTATTAATTTTACGCAATTAGAATAGTTGAAATATATTGGTAATTTTATAAGATATTATTATTATTATTTCAGCGTTTCAAAACGTGCAACATCGAGTATGTGAAAATATATTGAAACAGACAGCAAAATTGTAACACGCATACACAAGATTTTATAATATACTACAATTTTTTCTACAATGTAAAAGTGTAACATTGAACATACGAGAACACACTGAAATATACCGAAACATTGGAACAAAAATTTCACAATATTATCTACCACTTACACTTCAGCCATGAAAAGTGCAACATTGAGTTTATAAGAATATGCTAAAGCAATCAACAAATTTGCAACAAAGATAAATATGCAACAATAATTTTTTGTATACAAAATTATAAAACATACAAACGTTTTAAAGTAGAATAATTAGGTGGAGATCAAAGTTGAATGAATTTTTTCAACAGAGTGAAATGTATCTAGCCCAGAATTCGAACTTGGGACATTGGCTGTAACGCACACTTCCTTTGGCACTAAGTAACCCAGATGATACCCGGCCTGACACAATTCACTCACTAGTTGGTTATCATCGGATCTTCAAACGTGCAGCATTACCGATGAAAACATGATTCGCATGGAAAATTCATTACCCCGTGGATAATAATTATATAGTATATGCAAATGAACCCTTACATCCGAGATTAATTAAGGGAGATCAAAGTTGAATCAATTTTCCCAACAAAGTGAAAAGTATCTAGACCAGCTTTCAAACCTGGGACATTCACTATACGCGCCAATGCTTTACCACTGAAAACCCGGATGATTTCCGGACTGACACAGTTCACTCACTAGTTGGTATCATCAGATCCGCAAACACGCAACATTACCGATGAAGATATGATGCACATGGAACCTCCATTACTCCATGGATAATAGTTATATAGTATATGCAAATGAACCCTTATATCCGAGATTAATTAAGGGAGATCAAAGTTGAATAAATTTTCTCAACAAAGTGAAAAGTATCTATACCAGTTTTCAAACCTGGGACATTCACTATACGCGCCAATGCTTTACCACTGAAAACCCAGATGATGTCCGGACTGACACAATTCACTCACTAGTTGGTATCATCAGATCCGCAAACACGCAGCATTACCGATGAAAACATGATACACAAGGAAACTCCATTACCCTATATAGAAGAGAATTTATATATATGCAAATCAACCCATATAACTGATATTAATTAGAAGAAGTCAAAATTGAATAAATTTCCCCAACAAAGTTAAAAGTATCTACGGCAGGATTTGAAATTGGAGCATTGGCTATACGCACGAAGGTTCTGACACTGAGTTACCCAGATGATATCCACAGTCTGACACAATTCGCTCAACTGTTAGTATTAGATCTGTAAACACGCAACATTACCGATGAAAATATGATACGTAAGGAAACTCCATTACCTCATGGATAATAATTATATATAGATATTAATTAGGTGAAAGTCAAAGTTGAAAAATTATCCCAAACAGAGTAAAAAGTGCCTGGGCCAGAAATCGAACCTTGGACCTTGGATATATGCGCCAATGCTCTGACATTGAGTTACTCAGTTGAAATTAGACGGGTCATAATTCACACACTTGTCTTTTTCTTTCTCAAACTAATCATTTTACATCATATAATATAATATTTGAAAAATTTAAAAAAAACTTCTTTATTTAAAAGAATCTACGTTAATTCTAATAAATGGTTTTGTTCAGAAACCTTTATGTTGGAATCTAGATTTATTATTTGAATTCAAATCCGAAAATATGAGAACCATTAAAAACTTTTTACAACATTTAATTTTTTTTTCATTATAATAACAACATTATGTAACTATATATGCACAACAATCCATACTCTTAATAAAAGAAGAATAAGTATTATTAATGTAAATCTGTACTCCTAATAATTATGATATAATAAAACTCCACATAATAGCGGAGAGCAAACAGATAATAAATCCAAGCATAATTGCAAAGAAAATATTCATTAATTATATTCCCCATGATATTAACAACTGTCCACCTATTCACACCAAAGCAATAAACTAAACATTTTGAGCATCAAACAAATGAAGCTATTTGAAGCAGCAGCAACTTTTATTTGTATCGCTGTCTTTAATCTTCACGTACAGTCAATTGTAATTAATAGGCAGACATTTTAAATTGCTCAAAAATGAAGAAATAATTGTAACTACTGAATAAATTTAATTCGACTAAGCCTTGTAAATTGTCATTTTGAAACGTATTATTTGGGATACTGTTGCCGAGAGTATAACAAATAACTCGGCGTCTACTTAATATTAGAGCGTTCGACTCTTTGACAAATGAATAGAAAAGCGTTATTATTTTTATAGGTTGGAACTAATTAACATTCATTTTAAAAGTTGTCACGAAAGATTCTTATTTTAAGCTTTTGGGGCTAATTTAAAGAGACTTGCACAAATGAATTGCATAATGGCGGCAGAAATTCTTAATTAGGTGACTGATTCTTTTATAGAAATACTTGAGTAACACATAATAATTTATATATTTTATTAAATATACTGATAATAATTTTTAAAAAAATGTTTTTTATATCTAATGCATGTATGTTCGCATGTATGTACCTGTCTTTGACGTACATGTATAATGATGCATCTAACGCATTGTTGAAAAATGTTTAAAAGCCCTCCTCGGAACCACCCGGAAAGCTGACTCTGGATGAAGTAAAAGAAGTTTTACGTAACGTTTTACGCATTGAATATAATGCAATGGACAATAAAGAATTGAATCTCGGTGACAAACATGGCGAAATCAAATTTGCTACGAAATGCATTTTTAGAAATTCTAGAAATTGCAGCTCTAGGATCAATATTTAGCGAAAAAAAAAAACCACTATGTTTCAGGAAACATAAGATAATGTAAATTGTATCTTTTTAAAAACGTACCAGTTGGGATGCTGTTGCCGAGAGTATAACAAATAACTCGGCGTCTACTTAATATTAGACCGTTCGACTCTTTGACAAATGAATAGAAAAGCGTTATTATTTTTATAGGTTGGAACTAATTAACATTCATTTTAAAAGTTGTCACGAAAGATTCTTATTTTAAGCTTTTGGGGCTAATTTAAAGAGAATTGCACAAATGAATTGCATAATGGCGGCTGAAATTCTTAATTAGGTGACTGATTCTTTTATAGAAAGACTTGAGTAACACATAATAAATTATATATTTTATTAACAAGGTGGCGACATATCAGGGAAAAACACAATCAAACAAAGAGGGGGAACACCAGTATTTTCTTATGGAAAAATTTGCATTGTTTCTTTGAACGAAAAATAAGACAAATTTTCCTATAAGAAAATACTGGTACAGTCTATTTTTTTTTTTCGACTGTGTTTTTCCCTGATATGTAGCTACCTTGATTAAATATACTTATAACATTTTTTTAAAAACTTTTTAATATCCAATGCATGTAAGTTCACATGTATGTACCTGTCTTTGGCATAATTGTATAATGATGCATATGAACGTACTGTTGAAAAATGTTTAAAAGCCCTCCCATCCCACCCGGAAAGTTGACTTTGGATGAAGTAAAAAGACGTTTTACGTAATGTTTTATGCATTGAGTATAATGCAATGGCCAATAAAGAATTGAATCTCGGTGACAAACATGGCGAAATCAAATTTGGTACGAAATGCATTTTTAGAAATTCTAGAAATTGCACTTCAAGGATCAATATTTAGCGGAAAAAACCCCACAATGTTTCAGGAAACATAAGATAATGTAAATTGTATTTTTTAAAAAACGTATCAGTTGGAATGCTGTTGCCGAAAGCATAGCAAATAACTCGGCGTCTACTTAATATTAGAGCGTTCGACTCTTTGACAAATGAATAGAAAAGCGTTATTATTTTTATAGGTTGAAACTAATTAACATTCATTTTAAAAGTTGTCACGAAAGATTCTTATTTTAAGCTTTTGGGGCTAATTTAAAGAGACTTACACAAATGAATTGCGTAATGGCGGCTGAAATTCTTAATTAGGTGACTGATTCGTTTATAGAAATACTTGAGTAACACATAATAAATTATATATTTTATTAAATATACTGATAATAATTTTTAAAAATCTTTTTAATATCTAATGCATGTAAGTTCACACGTATGTACCTGTCTTTGACGTACATGTACACTGTAAAAAATTTTGCAGCAAAGTAACCCGGTCATTCGACCGTTTTCTATAAAAACTGTCGAATGACCTTACTTAACCGTACATAACCGAAATTTAACGCTTTTTTTACCATAATATTGCTCATATTAGGGTCAGAATAGTGTTAAATTACGGTTATGTAACCGATTTTTATAAAAATGGTCAAATGATCGATTACTCTGCTGCAAATGTTTTACAGTGTATAATGATGCATATGAACGTATTGTTGAAAAATGTTAACACCCTCCCCCCCCCCCCCACGGGAAGCAGATCCTCTATTAAGTAAAATAAGCTTTACGTCCATTTTACCTATTGAGTATAATGTACTGGCTAATAAAGAATTGGATCTGGGTGACAAACATGGCGAAATCAAATTTGGTACAAAATGCATTTTTAGAAAATCTAAAAATTGTAGCTCTAGGATCAATATATAGCGAAAAAAACACTATGTTTCAAGAAACATAAGATAATGTTAATTGTTTTTTTTAAATGCATCAGTTCGGATACTGTTGCCCAAAATGTAACAAATAACTCGGCGTCTATTTAATATTAGCGAGTTCGAGTCTTTGACAAATGAATAGAAACGTTAATCTTTTTATAGATTGTGAACTAATTAGCGTTCATTTTAAAAGTTTTCACGAAAGATTCTTATTTTAAGCATTCGAGGATAATATAAAGAGACTTGCATCAATGAATTACATAATGGCGGCAAACATTCTTAATTAAGTGAATGATTATTTCATAGAAATACTTGAGTAGCACATAATAAATTATATATTTTATTAAATATACTTAACTTTTTAATATCCAATTTATGTATGTTCACATATATGTACCTATCTCTTCTCTGACGTACACGTATAATAATGCATATGAGCCTATTGTTGAGAAATGTTAAATAAGCGTCCCCCAAAAGCTGATTATGGTTTAAGTAAAAGAAGTTATACGTGTGTTTTAACTATTGAATATAATGCTATTGCTATTAACTATTGAATATATTGAATATAATGCATTGGCTGATAAGAAATTGAATCTCCGTGACAAACATGGTGAAACCAAATTTGGTATCAAATACTAGGGTTCGTACATATATTTTCGAAAATATAAAAAATATCCGATATTTTAATGTATTTTCGAAAATTTTTATATATATCCGATATATTTATATATACCAGGTTTTTTTTTTAAATAGTCAACTTACCGATGATTATAACTTTTTTCAGACATAATATAAATTAGAAACTGAAACCTATTGCACTTAGCATGAAAGCTTAATAAAACAACATTCCAAATATCTTTTTCTTTCTTTCTTTCTTTACTAACAAAACTGAAGATCAACTAATTGAAAACAGATTTTTTTTTTTTTTTAAATGTTTAACAATTCGCTAGCGAATTGTTAAACATGAGAAAAGCTTTTCTCACTCATCAAAAACAAACTATAGGATTCAGTATTATATCATTATTATATATAATATGATTTTCATATTCCACATCCTCATAATTTACTATTTCACTGAAATAGTAAATTATGAGTATGAAGTATGAAGAAAAATTTATGTTTTATCCAAAAAAAAAAAAAAAAAAAAATAATCAAATACAATTTTTTTTAATTGAAAATTTTGAACATAAATGTTAGCTTCCCTGTTTTTTCATTCCATAACCTGTTGTGCAGTTTAAACTGAACTAGACCAAAACCAGAAGAGATTCCTTCTCATAAAGATGAGAGTAACTACATATCTAAATTAGACAGTTTATCTTTCAATTGCTGTTCCAAGTTAATATTGTCCCACATAACTATTGTTTCTACATTTAAAAATTCAGCTGTAAGTCATACATAAAGCTTGGAAATATATATATATTTCTTTTTTGGCTAAAAAAGTCACTGCCAGGGGCAATTGTTTCCTGTCTGCACAACGACACAGTCAATAACAGTTGAAAAATTCACTTACATTTGCATTGACTGAAAAAATAGCATGCACAATGATATTTTGAAAATAAATATCAAATATCTGAAAATATCAAACATCATGATATTTTGAAAATAATATCGGATACATATGATATACCTCTATTGATATATATCACTGAACTCTGCCTTTAGAAAATATATTTTTAGAAAATTTTAGAAATCGCAAATCTAGGATCAGTATTTAGTGAAAAAAATACTATGCATCAGGAAGCATAAGATAATGTAAATTATCTATTTTGAAACGTGTCATTTGGGATAGTGTTGCCAAAAATATAACAAATAACTCGGCGTCTATTGAGTATTAGAGCGTTCGACGCTTTGGCAAAAGAATGGGGACGTTATTATTTTTATAGGTTGGAGCTAATTAAAATTCATTTTAAAAATTGTCACGAGAAAATCTTTTTTTAATCTTTCGAAGATAATATAAAAATACTTACATAAATTAATTATACAAAGGCGTCTGAAATTCGTTATAAAATGAATGATTCTTTCAATTTATAACGAATAGATTCAAATAGATTCTTTCATTTTATAACGAATATATTCGAATTGATTCTTTCATTTTATAAGGAACGCATAGAGATACTTAAATAGTATAAAAATATATAAATTAAACACTTTATTCAATAAGATTTAATAATTCAAAAATTAGAAAATTTTCAATGTACATTAATGCATATTCACACAAATATTCTTGTTTCTGATATAGTTCAAAAATTTAGAAATGACTTTTCAACATGGAGACTTTTACTATAAAAGACATTTTGTGGGTATTTGTGGCTAATGCGTATTATGCACTGCCATTCTGAAGTTGAAATTGGTGAAGAAGTTGGCAATTTAAATACGAAACGGCGCCAAACATTTATCTGGAAAATTACAAAAATTGCAGTTCTAATATCAATGTTGAACGAGATTACGAAGAATTTATGTTTCAGAAAATATAAGATAGTGTAAGCTATAAACTATAAACTTATTCTTTGCGATGCTGTTCTTAACAGCATAAAAAATAACTCGACATCTATTTCGTTTCAAAGCGTTTGACATTCCGAAAAAAAAGATAGAAAAGAAATGAGCGTTATTATTTTTATAGATACGTAAATAGACAATGAACTAATCATCGTTCCTTTTAAATCCTGTTACAGAATATATATATTTTTTTAATTTCAAACACAATATAAGGAAAAAAAATACATTAATGTTTTTCATAATTTCGCTAAAATTCTTAATAAGAAGAAAATTTTCATTCATGAAACAATACAAATTACTTTGAATAACATGAAAATACATATTTTTTTAATTGCATTTTCATCATTCTAAGTGTACATCATTAGACGTGTTCCATTAAATTCAAACAATCAGAAATGATTGTATTCAACAACGTTATTTTTTAATCATACTGTGACTATATTTATATCAATATGCAGATATTTCATAAAGAAAAAAAAAAACCCTTACTAAAATAGCATTTTTCCACGTACGAAAGTTTTAGCCTATGTTGTTAGAACTTCACAGCGAATATAACAGAAAAAGGAAAAGTAAATTATACAGCAGTCAACTCTCAATGTTGGAGGCCTCTGTCCAACTATGCAGAAAAGTAACGCGAAATGAAGGGGCACGTCACATGTCCGTAAAATACATGAAGAGTGAAGTTTTGACGTTAAATGGTGCTTCTTTTTTTTTTTCAGTTGACAGGAACTTTTTAGCAATCTGTATATTGTATCTGAATTCGGAAATTAGGTTCAAACATTTATGTTGCCTTGTGCAAGGTAATTATTCCTCTCTTTGACATTTTTTCTATAGATATATGTTTTTCTATTTTCCGAGAACAGATTTATAGATTAAAGAAATTAGCTGTCTGTTAGGCCAGAAGATCGCACGAGATAAGAGATCTTCTATCCGCTTACAATTTTTGTTCGTTTTTAATTCATTATTTGTTAATTTTGTTTCTAATTTGTAAATATCTGATAAAAAATCTGTAATTTTTTTTATATAAGCGTTTGCTTTGAAGTTGGATAAGATATTTAAAACATCAAATTCAGGTGATTCGAGCTGAGAATATTTCAACTGGGAAAGGGAAAGATATTTTCTATGATACGATATGAAAAATGCATAATATAAATATTGATTATTAGGTGCAATATTTATAACTAATTTTAGACGAATTAAATTTTAACCGCGGAATTTTTGGAATGGCGTGGATTTTTCTTTTCAGATTTTCTTATTTAAGTAAAGGGAAAGGCTGTTGGTCAGTGATATCTCAAATTCTCCTTGCAAATGTTAAACCTATCAGCGTGTAATGAATTCGTATTTTAAAAAATATATATTCAGGAATTTAATATAACAAGAAAGAAAAATCATGCGTCACGCATAGATTATGGATAACTTTCTGACACTTTCAATATATTTTAACGCAACTTCCTTTTTTGATATGGTGAATTAAAAAAAAAAAAAAAAACACATAACATATTTAAAAAACCAAATTCCGCAATTACAGCTCATAGAAGGTAAGGCATTCGGAATTATTTCTGAAGCCCTGAATATAATCTATAGTTTTTATGCAAAACATACTAAAATTTAATTCAGAAAGAAAAGGTTTAACGCATTTAAAAATTCAATTTCAGACTTTAATGTATTCATATTATTTTGTGTATCTATAAATTAGTCGACAATTCTTCTCCATTTTGATTATGGGAATGTCTCATTGAAAACCTCAATAACGTATGTCAATTACTTGAAAATACAAGTATAATTAGAAAAACTAGAGCAGACACCGGTAAACCAATATCTTAAATAATTTTCAATTATGTTGGAAAATGTTAAAAAGAACGAAAAAAGCATGTTTCATTCGAAAAAATATACGGAGTCAGACAATAGCACGGCACACTGAAAAGGCAGAATGGCGATGTGGCTTGCTAAATATTCCAAGCATTTCTATAATAATTTACTACTCTAATTTAATTGAGTGAATTTCAATACAAGTATTTAGACTATTGCTTGCTAAAATGTATGTTCTTCTACCTCTTCTATCTTTAAAATCCATGCTTGCGTATTACTTCCTAAAATCTATGGTCTTCTACCTCTTCTATCTTTAAAATCCATACTTCCTTATTACTTCCTAAAAACTATGGTCTTCTACCTCTTCTTTCTTTAAAATCCATGCTTGATTAATCCTTCTCCCTATGTTACGGTTGGTTTCAACAAATTTTTTTTTTTTTTTTTAATCTACATTAATTATTTAAATCACTTTCTCAACATTTATTTAAAAGCACTCTTTTTTTCTGTTTCTAATAAAAATTTAAATAAATAAAAGTAATTGTAATAATTATAATAAAATCAGTTTTTATTTTTTCTTCTTTCTTTTTCTTTTTGCAAAGTAATTTCAACGTTTATAGTCTAACGTAGCTTCCTGTTTTTCAAATACGAAAAGCAGACAGCAAGGGAGGGATGTTTTGTCAGTAGACTGCACAGGTGGAAAATTTGGAGTCATCTAGTCTGACTTTGATATAAGAATGACCGACCGCCCTGTATAAGAATTACGTTATCTTATGAGTGTACTATACACGCAATTAGGCTTTGTAAGTTTACGTCAGGCTTCAATTGGCTCTGCTATCAGGCGGATAGCTGGCGCCCATGTAAACAGAGGCTAACAGGACCCCCTTCAGCACACGCCATGGGGGTGATGCATGGTTTCCTTCCCCCATGAAGCGGCCGGCAGAGTGGAGCGGCAAGCTGTAGTCTTCACGATGAGTCCATTTTTCCTTTTGTTTCCATTCCCGTACCCCTGGCAGAGTGGATCGGTCCCGTTTGTCAAGCAGCGCGGGAGAATGAATGTTTACGACACTTGTTGCTTGGCCAAGAGACCTGTCGTTTGACTCGTAAAAAAAATTCGACTTATTACGGGGCTCGAAGATTGGCCTGTGGGCTGGATCGCGAAGTTGTTGAAGGCGGACAGGTTTCTGGAAGATTTTTTTTTGAGAGTGGGGCATTGATGGCCCTACATTAACCATCCTAAGTCATGATGTTATGATGAAAAGAGGCTATAAGGGCATTTTCGAATTGCGGATCTATAACTGTTAACGAGAAATTAAGAAGAAGATATGTGTAGCCTATTTTTTTTTGGCGTAGTGGCGCTCCAAGATTATGACTTCTTAACCATCAGAAGTGATCATAGATATTGAACTAAACCGGTCGTTAGAAGTCGTAGTGTTCTGAGTTACGGTGATGGCTATCTTCGAATAAAACACATGCTTCAGGAAGGTGAAATTACTGACTCCGACGGTGAAGTTCTGGACCGTAGAACGATTTTCCCCTCCGGACTAGATGATGGACCTAGTAGTTGATGGCAAGTGATGCAGTGAGATGAGAGGATTGATGAATGTTAGCTTGAAACCACGTCTGAATTTTTCCCCAGCCTGAATACTCCAGCTTAAGTGTTTCATCAGATTTTGAAAAAGGAGGAAATGCTCCTAAGTGCCCATTGACTAAAATTGTAGAACTCTCTACCTGTTGTAAGTACTATTTGCATAGTTTTTCTTTTTATTTATTTGTACCTCTTAAAAAAAAAAAAAAAAAAAAAAAAAAAAAAAAAAAAAAAAATATGTTTGCTATACCAGAGTTTAAAAGTGAAATGAATATCTTTGGATAATTTCAATAAGAATAAACATTATGAACAGAAATAGTCTGTAGGTTAATATATAATGTTTGTATGTTTGAACGACCATTAAATGGTAATATGATGGTAATTTTAAAAATATGATGTGTAATTTAAAAGTAACCAGTGAGTGGTTTCAACTTAAAAGATCAGCTGTTATATTGTTTTATTAAGATTATTTTTGATAACTTAGTTGCTTCATTATTTTAAATGTTCAAATAAATTGTGTTTTTTTTTTGTTTATTATCAAAGTTGGTATGTTTTTCTTTGTATAAATCTCTAAATAATTAATTTTTTATATTCACAGTAGACCTATAAGAATGGCCTAACCTTTCTGTGATTAATTAAAAAAAAAAAAAAAAGGGAGAGAAAATTCAACTTTATTAAATTAGGACTTTAAAATTTCTTAAGTTTAAATTCATAACTGACTGTTTTAATGAACATAAATTGAAGTTCACTCAATGTTATACAATCGTATTTTTGATCTTGATTTAAGGATGGATAGATTAATAAGTGAAACAGTAATATTAAATTTAATTTCATAAAATGTTAAATTAAGCTTTAACTCTCCTCTTTCAGAAACATTGTTTTTCTAAAATATACACCAAAATTGTTTTATTTTAAAAAGTAAAAAAAAAAAAAAAAAAAAAAAAAAAAAATATCCAGTCATTATACACCACTATACGATTCTTGGTTAACCGATCGGATCTTGTTCAGAATCTCTATGGTTGTTCTAAAATTTTAGTACATCATCATATCCCTATTCTATTAACGGATTTAACTCTTTCCCCTTTTGGTCCTCATATTGGAGGAATTTCAGGTTGTCTGCATTTTTCCAAATTATATGATGATTACACTTTTGTTAATTTAATGTGTATGGAGATTTGAGCTTGATCGGGTTGGAGTGGAGTTGGGTGTTCTTTATGCAATCCAGTATGCTACTTGATTTAGAAATCTGTTGCCCCTTACTACATTTAATATTGTCTTAAAATGATGAGTTCAAAATTATCATTGTTGTATTAACCTATTCGGATTCTTAAGTTTTGATATTTTGATTAGTTTAATATAATTTGCTACCTTTTCCATGGCAACAGATTTCAGTGGAGCTAATCAGGGTATACTTACTTTTTTCTAAATATTTAAGTGTCAAGTGAAGATTGAGTAATAAATGAGCTTTTTAAGTTTAAGTAAGTTGTGTTTTAGAAAGAACCCCAAAACACTACAACAAATGGAGCCGTAACAATTCGGTCTCTGGGTTATTGATTTTTTTTTTACTTGTATGTATTTATGTATCAAAGAGCAACTGGGTGTTTTTGCAATTAAAATTTTATTTATATGTTCAAGTGTAAAAAGAGGTCTAGGCTCTCTCTCTGTGCTAGTAAGCTACAATTCCCAGTCAAAATTATGCCTTGTGAGCATAACCTTTTCTTATTTACAAAAAGCATAGTCCTGTACTTAAGTTTTATGTATTTATAAGGTTTTCCTTTCCCCTCTCTTTTTCTCATTTTTAAGTTGTCCCCCCCCCCTTTTTTTCATTTTCTTTTTGGTTTGTTTGTCATTTTCTAACTCTAACTATGGCTGATAAGCACTCGGAAGCAATTGCCACTATTCAGCGAAAAAATGCTTTAGTGGATAATTTGTCAAACATTCCCCCATTCAATGGAGAGGCCAGCTCAGTCTGCTTCTCAGATTTTTCTGAGAAATTTGAGAGTTTTGCCAAATTATTCGACTGGAATGAGGAGGAGAAAAAATTCGTTTTGTTAGCTAGATTATCAGGAGCTGCTTCTAGGCGAATAAAAATTCACAAAGCAAAAACATCTGATGCGCTATTAAAAATCTTAAAAGAGAGTTATACTTCACAGGCCACACCAGATGTTGCCCTCAGTCATTTTTTAAATTTTAAACAGCCACCCAATATGAGTGTTCAGGAGTTTTATGACAAGGCATATGATATGTCATTAAGAGCCCTTGTAATTGAAGGTATCCAGGGTGAAGTAGTCGATAAAAGCCGAACGGCTCTACTACACTCCATGCTGTTGAGCAATCTTACACCAGAAGTGCGAAAGGGGGTAATTGCGAGAAATCCACAATCCCCAGAAGAGGTCCTCAAAATTGCGCTTCTTGAGGAAAAGGCTTATAGGAGCATTAACCCTTTCTACAACCACCGCGAGGAAATTCTCAACCCTAATTTGACCCAAAACCTACCCTGTGCTGCAGTTTTTCAGCAAGATAGCTCACAAAAGAAGGAGATAGACCAACTAAAATCTCAAATTGATGTTTTAGCAGCTAAGATAGACAGTTTAGTTGATCTTAGGGCTAGGGATGTACAGGAGAAAAACCAAGAGGTAAGACCCGTAACCTGCTATAGGTGCTCCGTACAAGGCCACTATGCCAGAGATTGTCCACTAAATTTTGTCGACTATAATTTTAGAAGGGGAGGTGGTCAAAATTTCAGGAGCCGTGGGCAAAATTATAGAAACAGAGGTGAAAATCCTAGAGGGAACCACAATCAGCGAGGCGGATATAGGGGAAGAAGAGGTGGTTATTACCAAAACAATAGGAGCACAGCTGCGAACAGAAATGAAGAGCAGGCGGTAAATAACACCCCAGTAGCTAACAATGAAAGTGAGGCTTTAAACTATTAGTGGCCGGATCAGATGTGGTCAAGTCGATCCCCAACAGGCCCCTGGACCCCCCAACTGTGTATAGTATGTTTCAGCCCCAATCATATACATTACCAACTGCAAGAATTTACATAAATAAAGTTTGCCTAAATGCATTATGTGACACGGGTTCTGCAATTAATCTCCTGAGTGGTACTGATTGTAACTGTTTAGAGAATTTTGAAATGGAGAATTGCAATATCCCCATTATGACTGTCACCGGTGAGAAAGTTCACCTAAATAAGAAAGTATTTTTAAAATTTGTTTTTGATAATGTTCAATGTCAAGCTGAATTCTATGTAGTGGAAGGTAAATTAGCAGAGGAATTTAATATGATTTTGGGAATGCCATTTTTGAAAGAGTACCGGGCAAGTATAAATTGTGATACAAATGCTGTCGCTCTTAAAGTGCCAGTTTCAGGCCAATGTAAACAAAGCGTAGAAACCCCAAGTAATACTTCAGGGTGTAATACTTGTCTTGCTACTAATTCTGTAAATATTTCTAACTCTGTATATAGTGTAAATTCTAATAATAATTGTATAAATAATGATTGTGTTAAAAATAATTCTGTAAATATAAAATGTGTCAACAAAGTAGGGGAGAATTCAAAAAGTAGTAATGCCAATAGCCCTCCTGAAAATTGTGCATGTGAGAAAGTTCATGACTCAGTTAATATTGAAAATGGGAATCATAGTAGTGAAAATATGGTAGTTCAGGACCCGCAGTTGAGTAATATGGGAAAAGATGTTGAGATAGTCATTCAAACTGAGTCAGATAAGGAAGTTGAAAGTGTTGCGCAGAACTTTTGCATGCAAACAACATCAGGCGGTAGCTCTGAGGGTAATAACACTGAAAATTTTTCAAGTATTCAAAGTGTCGACAACATTCTTTCAGCAGCGAGTCAGGTAACTCAGGGTAATTTAGCTGAAGAGACTACTGAAATTTGTAATATTGATGAAAGTGAAGATTTGGTAAGTATAGAGGATAAGGTACCTGAAGTCGAGGAGGAGAGCAATGAAGATAGCAGTAGTGATAAAACCAATAAAAATAAAAATATAAGTTTCGCTGTGTTATGTAGCAAAATTTCAATTCCCCCGCAGTCAAAAATGTTAGCCCAGGTTAAAAGTTATAAGGAAAATTTTATTAAGGAAAATGATATTGTTATGTTAGAACCTTTGGCGAAAAATTTAAATCAAGGTCTCCTTACCTCCAGAGCCATTTGCACTAAAGAACATGGCCTATATATCTCATTTGCAAATTTTTCAGACAATAGTATTCATTTAAATAAAGGAACCTTTGTTGCCAAAATTCAAAAATGTGTAGACCAGTCAAATATACCCGTAACTGATAATAAATTAACCTATAATATAAATTTGGCCCCTCCAATTGGTGACTTTGATCACGCTGATCTCACTTGGAGCTCTGAAATTAATTTAGATCATTTAGAACCCCCATTAAAACTTAAAATGCAAAATTTTCTAGACAAAAACAAAGATGTATTTGCAGCATCGGTCTTAGATTTACCCGGCTGTGATACAATCCCGCATGAAATTAACTTAACTTCAAATAAACCAGTTAAAGGCAAAGCTTATAGAGTCCCCTACAAATTACGTCAAGAAATGGAAGACCAACTTAATACTTTGTTACAGGCGGACATAATTTCCCCTTCCATGTCTGAATTTGCTTCTCCGGTTATTCTGGTTCGGAAATCAGACGGTTCCTATCGACTTGCTGTTGACTACAGAAGATTAAATAAAAATCTTGTTAAAGATGCTTACCCAATACCTAACATTACCGACTCTGTTGATGCTTTAAGTGGGGCTAAATTTTTTTCAACGCTAGATTTAACTAGTGGGTTTTTTCAACAGGTTATTCGCCCAGAGGATAGGCATAAAACTGCTATAATCACCCACAAAGGACTTTTTGAGTGGACCCGTAACTGTTTTGGGCTCTCAAATTCAGGTAACAGTTTCCAAAGACTTATGAATGCTATTTTCGGTGATTTAGGCAATCTTGGAATTCTTGTTTATATCGACGACATTGTAATTGCCTCCAGTGATGTTAATTCTCATTTTGAGAAGCTTAGCATGGTCTTTGAAAGGTTAAGACTGCATAAACTTAAACTTAAGCCCAGTAAATGCACTTTCCTTTCGAATAAAATACAATATCTAGGTTTTGAGATTTGTAGTGGCCAAGTATCACCTATCAATAAAAATATTGCCGTAATAGAAAATTTTAAACCTCCAACTACCCGAAAGGCTGTTAGGTCATTTATTGGAACTCTATCTTTCTATAGGAGATTTATACCAGATTTTACTAAGAGAGCTAAAAATCTAATCAACTTAACGAAAGAGACAGGAAAATTTTCGTGGAATGAAGATGCACAGAAAGAATTTGAAGACCTTAAAATGGCTCTTATTTCAAAACCATGTCTTGCACTCCCTGATTTTGAGAAAGAATTCCATTTATATACTGATGCCAGTGGCGAAGCATTAGGGGCAGTGTTATCACAATTAGATGAAAATAACATGCTCCATCCTGTTGCCTTTGCCAGCAGAAAATTGAAAGATGCTGAGACCCGCTACTCCACCACTGAAAGGGAATTACTAGCTTTAGTTTGGGCTACTGCCCACTTCAAATGTTACATTGCTAATACCCATTTTTTCATCTATACAGACCATGCGCCTCTAACATTTATGTTAAAAATTCACGACCCTACATCTCGCATGGCTAAATGGATCTGCACTCTCTCAGACTTTAATTTTACAATCAAGTTTGTTAAAGGTAAGTGTAACAGTGTCGCAGATTTCCTTTCGAGGTATGTCAACAATGATAACTCCAATGATACTGTTAATTGTAATTTTTGTATACAAGTCGAAAAGGAAGTTACTTTTATGCCTCATTCTAATCTACTTGAAAAAATTGGTGAATTACAAAAATCAGACAAGAAATGCTGCGAGATTGCAAGAAAACTAGACCAAGGTGTAGAAATTGCTCCTAAATACATGAAATTTTTTTTTAGAGATGACATTTTAGTTTGTGAGGATACAAGGGAGTCAGCTATTTTGAATAAATCTGTAAAGTTAGTCGTGCCAAAAGAATTGGTTACTCAAGTTTTTGCACTAACACATGAGTCCCTAGCGGCTTGTCATCAAGCCTTTCAAAAGACCATTGATCGCATTCGTGAGCACTTCTATTGGCCAGGAATGTCGTCAGATGTCAAGCATCTAGTGGAGTCATGTATTAGTTGCCAGCAGAAGAGAGCTTATAGAGCGAACCAGCTCGCCCCTCTGCAACGTATGCCGACCCCCCAGTTTCCCATGAACAAGGTTCATTTGGATATCATTGGACCCTTACCGCAAACTTTTTCGGGAAATAAGTATATTGTCGCATATATAGATTCATTTACTAAGTGGCCAGAAGCATATGCGGTTAGTTCAACCACTTCAGATGTCATTGCGGACACTTTAGCTGATTTCATATCACGCTACGGAGCACCCTGTTTTATTACGACGGACAATGCGAAGAATCTAATTTCAGATGCGATAGAGCACGTATATAAAATGTTTGGTATTAATCATATTAAGACCTCATCTTATCACCCGGCTGGCAACTCGCAAGTGGAGAGACAGAATCGTACTCTTAAAAATGCACTTTGTCACATAGTCAACCAAAATCAATCTGACTGGGACACAAAACTAAAATTTGCACTACTAGCTATGCGTTCAGCTGTCCACTCTTCAACTAAACTTAGCCCAGCTGCAGTTATGTATGGCAGAAATATGAATCTACCATATAATCTCTTTTCTCAACCACCTTCTTTTAATTATGATGATGCACCCTCTTTTTGCGAACTGTTAATCCCAGCTCTCCAAAAAGTGTACACTGAAGTACATAGTAATTTAATTAAAGTTTCTGAGCAGCAGGAAAAATACCGTGAAAGGACAGCTGTTGATAAAAATTTTAAAATAGGAGATCTTGTGTGGTTATTTACACCCACAGTCGCCCCTGGTAATACAAAAAAATTAAGCAAGCAAAATAATGGTCCTTTTACTATAATTGAGAAGCTAAATGAGGTTAATTTTAAAATAGCGCTAGTTGCTAATCCCAAAAATTGTCAGGTTGTCCATGTTGACAGGTTGTCTTCTTTCAAAGACAGACTCCCCATCTGGTCCAGTAAACCAAAACAAACAATTGGCCTGGGATCGACTGTAAACGTGACCATCGATTCACCACACCAACCGCGCGATTCTCCTCCTGTACGCAGGTGTAAACGCAACCGATTCATTCCCTGGGCACCATATGATAGTAACCGCGCACCAGCAGTAGTGAACGTCAACAATAACGAAACTCCGGTAGCGCCGGAAGTGGAGGAAACAGACAGCGACGCGACTGAAATCATAAATCCCTCTCCCCCACCTCCCATTTCTCCGGAGATTGCAGCGGCAGAGAATAACGAGATGTGCATAAATAAAAATTTAGCAACGGCAGAAGGCAGTGAAATGCGCGTAGGTAAAAATTCAGCCACGGCAGAAAGCAGTTCAACTGCTGAGCACAGCGATTCGCGCAGGTCTCGTTCATCGATTCGTCCAGCTGCTAAATCGAATAGAAGTAGTCGTTCAATATCGATTTCTAGAACCGACTATTCGCTACGGGATAGAAGAAACCGTCCGAGTTATAAATACTAACTACCTTTTTTCGTTATTCAAGCATTTTTATTCAATTTTACCTTGTTTATTTGTATTTATTTATAGTTTAGTTAATGTGTATGTATATTTAATTATTTTTTTTTGACATTTTTAAAACGGAACTTAGTTTTTCTAGCGTATTAAAGGTTTGTTTTGGTTGTGTGTTGATACTCTCATGTAGGCATTTTTAACCCTTTTTATGCCTATACTTAAGGTTTTTGTCTGTTTTATGGTAGATTATGTGGTATATACCCGTCCGCACCCCGTTTTCGTAGATTTTGGGTATATTTTTGCAAAAAAAAAAAAAAAGAAACGAATGTAATTTTTGTTACTTTAAATTTTTTTTAGGATGTTGTGTTTTGTATGCCCTTTTGCCGAGGTAGATCTGTTTAGTTCAGTTTTTTTTAATGCATCAGTGTTTTGTATATAACTTTTTAAGTATGTGTTTACTTTAATTTCTACATTTTAACTAGATAGATTTATTATTTACTATACAGTTTGTGGTTTTATTTGAGCTTAAACTTTAAGGAGTGTGGGCCCTTTTTCTTTTTCTAGTACATACTGTCTCATGTACATGCCTGTATGTTGTTGTGTGTGGCTAAAAGTGCTAAAATTAACTATTTTATTTATTCTACTTCCTATTTTTGTGGAATGTGTGTTTTCCTTCCTGGTGATATATGTCACCACCCCTGTTTTTTATTTTATTTTGTGGAATGTTTTCCCTGTAGTGCCCAAAAGGCCCGAAACTGCTTTTTGCTATAAGTAGCACAGAGGCAGAGATACTCTTTCCCATGCACATTACTTGTACGTGCATTTGTAAAATCTACATAATATCCCGAATCATTAGACTGTGTTCGAAAACAAACATGTGTTCTCATATAAAATTGTTACAATTGTGTGCGTAATTCTCTAACATGGTCTGTGATACCATAATTTGTGTCTTACAGATGTATATGTATATATTTTTTTTTGTGTGTCACCAGTTGCTCTTGTGTATTTTTGTATAATAGAATTAATATGTGTTTTCAAATTTCATTGACATTTACAGTGTTGTAACTATGATATTACTAGTACTTATTTACATTAATAGATAGTGTTGTAATATACTGTGATGCCAATTATTGAAGTTATGTATATAAGCAGTATAGTGACAATTAATCAGTGGGCACTTCTCTTCTTTTTCGGCTAATTTTTTTTTTCAAAATTCAATTTATGTATTATTTACAGTTCTGTTGCCAGAAGTCTCAGGAAGGATGCAGTTATGCGTAGGAATGACAGTAGTAGGGAAGTGAGGTTTCACAATCAGGTGGAACATGTGTTCTTTTACAGGTGCAGAAAATATCTTGGTCATTTTAGTGGTAAAATCAGCCTTGTGGTCCCTCCTCTGGTAGTACTCTTTTATGGTCATGTTTCAGGTAATATTTTAGGTAGTGGTTTCTACGGATGTGCGAGCTCTGGTTGTATATATCCGGAATATATTGTCAGGGTGGTATTTCAGCGGTGAACTCTCTGGATCCCGTCCCGGATCGATGTATGATCTGTGTTTGTGGGTCAGTTTTTTCAGTGTTGAGGTCCCAGCATGCCATGTGGTACCAAGTTACCTTTCAAAAAAATAATTTGTTTTCTCAAAAATTTTTTTTTAATTAGCCGGGGGAGCAATCTTGTTACGGTTGGTTTCAACAAAAAAATTTTTTTTTAATCTACATTAATTATTTAAATCACTTTCTCAACATTTATTTAAAAGCACTCTTTTTTTCTGTTTCTAATAAAAATTTAAATAAATAAAAGTAATTGTAATAATTATAATAAAATCAGTTTTTATTTTTTCTTCTTTCTTTTTCTTTTTGCAAAGTAATTTCAACGTTTATAGTCTAACGTAGCTTCCTGTTTTTCAAATACGAAAAGCAGACAGCAAGGGAGGGATGTTTTGTCAGTAGACTGCACAGGTGGAAAATTTGGAGTCATCTAGTCTGACTTTGATATAAGAATGACCGACCGCCCTGTATAAGAATTACGTTATCTTATGAGTGTACTATACACGCAATTAGGCTTTGTAAGTTTACGTCAGGCTTCAATTGGCTCTGCTATCAGGCGGATAGCTGGCGCCCATGTAAACAGAGGCTAACAGGACCCCCTTCAGCACACGCCATGGGGGTGATGCATGGTTTCCTTCCCCCATGAAGCGGCCGGCAGAGTGGAGCGGCAAGCTGTAGTCTTCACGATGAGTCCATTTTTCCTTTTGTTTCCATTCCCGTACCCCTGGCAGAGTGGATCGGTCCCGTTTGTCAAGCAGCGCGGGAGAATGAATGTTTACGACACTTGTTGCTTGGCCAAGAGACCTGTCGTTTGACTCGTAAAAAAAATTCGACTTATTACGGGGCTCGAAGATTGGCCTGTGGGCTGGATCGCGAAGTTGTTGAAGGCGGACAGGTTTCTGGAAGATTTTTTTTTGAGAGTGGGGCATTGATGGCCCTACATTAACCATCCTAAGTCATGATGTTATGATGAAAAGAGGCTATAAGGGCATTTTCGAATTGCGGATCTATAACTGTTAACGAGAAATTAAGAAGAAGATATGTGTAGCCTATTTTTTTTTGGCGTAGTGGCGCTCCAAGATTATGACTTCTTAACCATCAGAAGTGATCATAGATATTGAACTAAACCGGTCGTTAGAAGTCGTAGTGTTCTGAGTTACGGTGATGGCTATCTTCGAATAAAACACATGCTTCAGGAAGGTGAAATTACTGACTCCGACGGTGAAGTTCTGGACCGTAGAACGATTTTCCCCTCCGGACTAGATGATGGACCTAGTAGTTGATGGCAAGTGATGCAGTGAGATGAGAGGATTGATGAATGTTAGCTTGAAACCACGTCTGAATTTTTCCCCAGCCTGAATACTCCAGCTTAAGTGTTTCATCAGATTTTGAAAAAGGAGGAAATGCTCCTAAGTGCCCATTGACTAAAATTGTAGAACTCTCTACCTGTTGTAAGTACTATTTGCATAGTTTTTCTTTTTATTTATTTGTACCTCTTAAAAAAAAAAAAAAAAAAAAAAAATATGTTTGCTATACCAGAGTTTAAAAGTGAAATGAATATCTTTGGATAATTTCAATAAGAATAAACATTATGAACAGAAATAGTCTGTAGGTTAATATATAATGTTTGTATGTTTGAACGACCATTAAATGGTAATATGATGGTAATTTTAAAAATATGATGTGTAATTTAAAAGTAACCAGTGAGTGGTTTCAACTTAAAAGATCAGCTGTTATATTGTTTTATTAAGATTATTTTTGATAACTTAGTTGCTTCATTATTTTAAATGTTCAAATAAATTGTGTTTTTTTTTTGTTTATTATCAAAGTTGGTATGTATATTTTCTTTGTATAAATCTCTAAATAATTAATTTTTTATATTCACAGTAGACCTATAAGAATGGCCTAACCTTTCTGTGATTAATTAAAAAAAAAAAAAGGGAGAGAAAATTCAACTTCATTAAATTAGGACTTTAAAATTTCTTAAGTTTAAATTCATAACTGACTGTTTTAATGAACATAAATTGAAGTTCACTCAATGTTATACAATCGTATTTTTGATCTTGATTAAAGGATGGATAGATTAATAAGTGAAACAGTAATATTAAATTTAATTTCATAAAATGTTAAATTAAGCTTTAACTCTCCTCTTTCAGAAACATTGTTTTTCTAAAATATACACCAAAATTGTTTTATTTTAAAAAGAAAAAAAAAAAAAAAAAAAAAATATCCAGTCATTATACACCACTATACGATTCTTGGTTAACCGATCGGATCTTGTTCAGAATCTCTATGGTTGTTCTAAAATTTTAGTACATCATCATATCCCTATTCTATTAACGGATTTAACTCTTTCCCCTTTTGGTCCTCATATTGGAGGAATTTCAGGTTGTCTGCATTTTTCCAAATTATATGATGATTACACTTTTGTTAATTTAATGTGTATGGAGATTTGAGCTTGATCGGGTTGGAGTGGAGTTGGGTGTTCTTTATGCAATCCAGTATGCTACTTGATTTAGAAATCTGTTGCCCCTTACTACATTTAATATTGTCTTAAAATGATGAGTTCAAAATTATCATTGTTGTATTAACCTATTCGGATTCTTAAGTTTTGATATTTTGATTAGTTTAATATAATTTGCTACCTTTTCCATGGCAACAGATTTCAGTGGAGCTAATCAGGGTATACTTACTTTTTTCTAAATATTTAAGTGTCAAGTGAAGATTGAGTAATAAATGAGCTTTTTAAGTAAGTTGTGTTTTAGAAAGAACCCCAAAACACTACAACAAATGGAGCCGTAACAATTCGGTCTCTGGTTTATTGATTTTTTTTTTACTTGTATGTATTTATGTATCAAAGAGCAACTGGGTGTTTTTGCAATTAAAATTTTATTTATATGTTCAAGTGTAAAAAGAGGTCTAGGCTCTCTCTCTGTGCTAGTAAGCTACAATTCCCAGTCAAAATTATGCCTTGTGAGCATAACCTTTTCTTATTTACAAAAAGCATAGTCCTGTACTTAAGTTTTATGTATTTATAAGGTTTTCCTTTCCCCTCTCTTTTTCTCATTTTTAAGTTGTCCCCCCCCCCCTTTTTTCATTTTCTTTTTGGTTTGTTTGTCATTTTCTAACTCTAACTATGGCTGATAAGCACTCGGAAGCAATTGCCACTATTCAGCGAAAAAATGCTTTAGTGGATAATTTGTCAAACATTCCCCCATTCAATGGAGAGGCCAGCTCAGTCTGCTTCTCAGATTTTTCTGAGAAATTTGAGAGTTTTGCCAAATTATTCGACTGGAATGAGGAGGAGAAAAAATTCGTTTTGTTAGCTAGATTATCAGGAGCTGCTTCTAGGCGAATAAAAATTCACAAAGCAAAAACATCTGATGAGCTATTAAAAATCTTAAAAGAGAGTTATACTTCACAGGCCACACCAGATGTTGCCCTCAGTCATTTTTTAAATTTTAAACAGCCACCCAATATGAGTGTTCAGGAGTTTTATGACAAGGCATATGATATGTCATTAAGAGCCCTTGTAATTGAAGGTATCCAGGGTGAAGTAGTCGATAAAAGCCGAACGGCTCTACTACACTCCATGCTGTTGAGCAATCTTACACCAGAAGTGCGAAAGGGGGTAATTGCGAGAAATCCACAATCCCCAGAAGAGGTCCTCAAAATTGCGCTTCTTGAGGAAAAGGCTTATAGGAGCATTAACCCTTTCTACAACCACCGCGAGGAAATTCTCAACCCTAATTTGACCCAAAACCTACCCTGTGCTGCAGTTTTTCAGCAAGATAGCTCACAAAAGAAGGAGATAGACCAACTAAAATCTCAAATTGATGTTTTAGCAGCTAAGATAGACAGTTTAGTTGATCTTAGGGCTAGGGATGTACAGGAGAAAAACCAAGAGGTAAGACCCGTAACCTGCTATAGGTGCTCCGTACAAGGCCACTATGCCAGAGATTGTCCACTAAATTTTGTCGACTATAATTTTAGAAGGGGAGGTGGTCAAAATTTCAGGAGCCGTGGGCAAAATTATAGAAACAGAGGTGAAAATCCTAGAGGGAACCATAATCAGCGAGGCGGATATAGGGGAAGAAGAGGTGGTTATTACCAAAACAATAGGAGCACAGCTGCGAACAGAAATGAAGAGCAGGCGGTAAATAACACTCCAGTAGCTAACAATGAAAGTGAGGCTTTAAACTATTAGTGGCCGGATCAGATGTGGTCAAGTCGATCCCCAACAGGCCCCTGGACCCCCCAACTGTGTATAGTATGTTTCAGCCCCAATCATATACATTACCAACTGCAAGGATTTACATAAATAAAGTTTGCCTAAATGCATTATGTGACACGGGTTCTGCAATTAATCTCCTGAGTGGTACTGATTGTAACTGTTTAGAGAATTTTGAAATGGAGAATTGCAATATCCCCATTATGACTGTCACCGGTGAGAAAGTTCACCTAAATAAGAAAGTATTTTTAAAATTTGTTTTTGATAATGTTCAATGTCAAGCTGAATTCTATGTAGTGGAAGGTAAATTAGCAGAGGAATTTAATATGATTTTGGGAATGCCATTTTTGAAAGAGTACCGGGCAAGTATAAATTGTGATACAAATGCTGTCGCTCTTAAAGTGCCAGTTTCAGGCCAATGTAAACAAAGCGTAGAAACCCCAAGTAATACTTCAGGGTGTAATACTTGTCTTGCTACTAATTCTGTAAATATTTCTAACTCTGTATATAGTGTAAATTCTAATAATAATTGTATAAATAATGATTGTGTTAAAAATAATTCTGTAAATATAAAATGTGTCAACAAAGTAGGGGAGAATTCAAAAAGTAGTAATGCCAATAGCCCTCCTGAAAATTGTGCATGTGAGAAAGTTCATGACTCAGTTAATATTGAAAATGGGAATCATAGTAGTGAAAATATGGTAGTTCAGGACCCGCAGTTGAGTAATATGGGAAAAGATGTTGAGATAGTCATTCAAACTGAGTCAGATAAGGAAGTTGAAAGTGTTGCGCAGAACTTTTGCATGCAAACAACATCAGGCGGTAGCTCTGAGGGTAATAACATTGAAAATTTTTCAAGTATTCAAAGTGTCGACAACATTCTTTCAGCAGCGAGTCAGGTAACTCAGGGTAATTTAGCTGAAGAGACTACTGAAATTTGTAATATTGATGAAAGTGAAGATTTGGTAAGTATAGAGGATAAGGTACCTGAAGTCGAGGAGGAGAGCAATGAAGATAGCAGTAGTGATAAAACCAATAAAAATAAAAATATAAGTTTCGCTGTGTTATGTAGCAAAATTTCAATTCCCCCGCAGTCAAAAATGTTAGCCCAGGTTAAAAGTTATAAGGAAAATTTTATTAAGGAAAATGATATTGTTATGTTAGAACCTTTGGCGAAAAATTTAAATCAAGGTCTCCTTACCTCCAGAGCCATTTGCACTAAAGAACATGGCCTATATATCTCATTTGCAAATTTTTCAGACAATAGTATTCATTTAAATAAAGGAACCTTTGTTGCCAAAATTCAAAAATGTGTAGACCAGTCAAATATACCCGTAACTGATAATAAATTAACCTATAATATAAATTTGGCCCCTCCAATTGGTGACTTTGATCACGCTGATCTCACTTGGAGCTCTGAAATTAATTTAGATCATTTAGAACCCCCATTAAAACTTAAAATGCAAAATTTTCTAGACAAAAACAAAGATGTATTTGCAGCATCGGTCTTAGATTTACCCGGCTGTGATACAATCCCGCATGAAATTAACTTAACTTCAAATAAACCAGTTAAAGGCAAAGCTTATAGAGTCCCCTACAAATTACGTCAAGAAATGGAAGACCAACTTAATACTTTGTTACAGGCGGACATAATTTCCCCTTCCATGTCTGAATTTGCTTCTCCGGTTATTCTGGTTCGGAAATCAGACGGTTCCTATCGACTTGCTGTTGACTACAGAAGATTAAATAAAAATCTTGTTAAAGATGCTTACCCAATACCTAACATTACCGACTCTGTTGATGCTTTAAGTGGGGCTAAATTTTTTTCAACGCTAGATTTAACTAGTGGGTTTTTTCAACAGGTTATTCGCCCAGAGGATAGGCATAAAACTGCTATAATCACCCACAAAGGACTTTTTGAGTGGACCCGTAACTGTTTTGGGCTCTCAAATTCAGGTAACAGTTTCCAAAGACTTATGAATGCTATTTTCGGTGATTTAGGCAATCTTGGAATTCTTGTTTATATCGACGACATTGTAATTGCCTCCAGTGATGTTAATTCTCATTTTGAGAAGCTTAGCATGGTCTTTGAAAGGTTAAGACTGCATAAACTTAAACTTAAGCCCAGTAAATGCACTTTCCTTTCGAATAAAATACAATATCTAGGTTTTGAGATTTGTAGTGGCCAAGTATCACCTATCAATAAAAATATTGCCGTAATAGAAAATTTTAAACCTCCAACTACCCGAAAGGCTGTTAGGTCATTTATTGGAACTCTATCTTTCTATAGGAGATTTATACCAGATTTTACTAAGAGAGCTAAAAATCTAATCAACTTAACGAAAGAGACAGGAAAATTTTCGTGGAATGAAGATGCACAGAAAGAATTTGAAGACCTTAAAATGGCTCTTATTTCAAAACCATGTCTTGCACTCCCTGATTTTGAGAAAGAATTCCATTTATATACTGATGCCAGTGGCGAAGCATTAGGGGCAGTGTTATCACAATTAGATGAAAATAACATGCTCCATCCTGTTGCCTTTGCCAGCAGAAAATTGAAAGATGCTGAGACCCGCTACTCCACCACTGAAAGGGAATTACTAGCTTTAGTTTGGGCTACTGCCCACTTCAAATGTTACATTGCTAATACCCATTTTTTCATCTATACAGACCATGCGCCTCTAACATTTATGTTAAAAATTCACGACCCTACATCTCGCATGGCTAAATGGATCTGCACTCTCTCAGACTTTAATTTTACAATCAAGTTTGTTAAAGGTAAGTGTAACAGTGTCGCAGATTTCCTTTCGAGGTATGTCAACAATGATAACTCCAATGATACTGTTAATTGTAATTTTTGTATACAAGTCGAAAAGGAAGTTACTTTTATGCCTCATTCTAATCTACTTGAAAAAATTGGTGAATTACAAAAATCAGACAAGAAATGCTGCGAGATTGCAAGAAAACTAGACCAAGGTGTAGAAATTGCTCCTAAATACATGAAATTTTTTTTTAGAGATGACATTTTAGTTTGTGAGGATACAAGGGAGTCAGCTATTTTGAATAAATCTGTAAAGTTAGTCGTGCCAAAAGAATTGGTTACTCAAGTTTTTGCACTAACACATGAGTCCCTAGCGGCTTGTCATCAAGCCTTTCAAAAGACCATTGATCGCATTCGTGAGCACTTCTATTGGCCAGGAATGTCGTCAGATGTCAAGCATCTAGTGGAGTCATGTATTAGTTGCCAGCAGAAGAGAGCTTATAGAGCGAACCAGCTCGCCCCTCTGCAACGTATGCCGACCCCCCAGTTTCCCATGAACAAGGTTCATTTGGATATCATTGGACCCTTACCGCAAACTTTTTCGGGAAATAAGTATATTGTCGCATATATAGATTCATTTACTAAGTGGCCAGAAGCATATGCGGTTAGTTCAACCACTTCAGATGTCATTGCGGACACTTTAGCTGATTTCATATCACGCTACGGAGCACCCTGTTTTATTACGACGGACAATGCGAAGAATCTAATTTCAGATGCGATAGAGCACGTATATAAAATGTTTGGTATTAATCATATTAAGACCTCATCTTATCACCCGGCTGGCAACTCGCAAGTGGAGAGACAGAATCGTACTCTTAAAAATGCACTTTGTCACATAGTCAACCAAAATCAATCTGACTGGGACACAAAACTAAAATTTGCACTACTAGCTATGCGTTCAGCTGTCCACTCTTCAACTAAACTTAGCCCAGCTGCAGTTATGTATGGCAGAAATATGAATCTACCATATAATCTCTTTTCTCAACCACCTTCTTTTAATTATAATGATGCACCCTCTTTTTGCGAACTGTTAATCCCAGCTCTCCAAAAAGTGTACACTGAAGTACATAGTAATTTAATTAAAGTTTCTGAGCAGCAGGAAAAATACCGTGAAAGGACAGCTGTTGATAAAAATTTTAAAATAGGAGATCTTGTGTGGTTATTTACACCCACAGTCGCCCCTGGTAATACAAAAAAATTAAGCAAGCAAAATAATGGTCCTTTTACTATAATTGAGAAGCTAAATGAGGTTAATTTTAAAATAGCGCTAGTTGCTAATCCCAAAAATTGTCAGGTTGTCCATGTTGACAGGTTGTCTTCTTTCAAAGACAGACTCCCCATCTGGTCCAGTAAACCAAAACAAACAATTGGCCTGGGATCGACTGTAAACGTGACCATCGATTCACCACACCAACCGCGCGATTCTCCTCCTGTACGCAGGTGTAAACGCAACCGATTCATTCCCTGGGCACCATATGATAGTAACCGCGCACCAGCAGTAGTGAACGTCAACAATAACGAAACTCCGGTAGCGCCGGAAGTGGAGGAAACAGACAGCGACGCGACTGAAATCATAAATCCCTCTCCCCCACCTCCCATTTCTCCGGAGATTGCAGCGGCAGAGAATAACGAGATGTGCATAAATAAAAATTTAGCAACGGCAGAAGGCAGTGAAATGCGCGTAGGTAAAAATTCAGCCACGGCAGAAAGCAGTTCAACTGCTGAGCACAGCGATTCGCGCAGGTCTCGTTCATCGATTCGTCCAGCTGCTAAATCGAATAGAAGTAGTCGTTCAATATCGATTTCTAGAACCGACTATTCGCTACGGGATAGAAGAAACCGTCCGAGTTATAAATACTAACTACCTTTTTTCGTTATTCAAGCATTTTTATTCAATTTTACCTTGTTTATTTGTATTTATGTATAGTTTAGTTAATGTGTATGTATATTTAATTATTTTTTTTTGACATTTTTAAAACGGAACTTAGTTTTTCTAGCGTATTAAAGGTTTGTTTTGGTTGTGTGTTGATACTCTCATGTAGGCATTTTTAACCCTTTTTATGCCTATACTTAAGGTTTTTGTCTGTTTTATGGTAGATTATGTGGTATATACCCGTCCGCACCCCGTTTTCGTAGATTTTGGGTATATTTTTGCAAAAAAAAAAAAAAGAAACGAATGTAATTTTTGTTACTTTAAATTTTTTTTAGGATGTTGTGTTTTGTATGCCCTTTTGCCGAGGTAGATCTGTTTAGTTCAGTTTTTTTTAATGCATCAGTGTTTTGTATATAACTTTTTAAGTATGTGTTTACTTTAATTTCTACATTTTAACTAGATAGATTTATTATTTACTATACAGTTTGTGGTTTTATTTGAGCTTAAACTTTAAGGAGTGTGGGCCCTTTTTCTTTTTCTAGTACATACTGTCTCATGTACATGCCTGTATGTTGTTGTGTGTGGCTAAAAGTGCTAAAATTAACTATTTTATTTATTCTACTTCCTATTTTTGTGGAATGTGTGTTTTCCTTCCTGGTGATATATGTCACCACCCCTGTTTTTTATTTTATTTTGTGGAATGTTTTCCCTGTAGTGCCCAAAAGGCCCGAAACTGCTTTTTGCTATAAGTAGCACAGAGGCAGAGATACTCTTTCCCATGCACATTACTTGTACGTGCATTTGTAAAATCTACATAATATCCCGAATCATTAGACTGTGTTCGAAAACAAACATGTGTTCTCATATAAAATTGTTACAATTGTGTGCGTAATTCTCTAACATGGTCTGTGATACCATAATTTGTGTCTTACAGATGTATATGTATATATTTTTTTTTGTGTGTCACCAGTTGCTCTTGTGTATTTTTGTATAATAGAATTAATATGTGTTTTCAAATTTCATTGACATTTACAGTGTTGTAACTATGATATTACTAGTACTTATTTACATTAATAGATAGTGTTGTAATATACTGTGATGCCAATTATTGAAGTTATGTATATAAGCAGTATAGTGACAATTAATCAGTGGGCACTTCTCTTCTTTTTCGGCTAATTTTTTTTTTCAAAATTCAATTTATGTATTATTTACAGTTCTGTTGCCAGAAGTCTCAGGAAGGATGCAGTTATGCGTAGGAATGACAGTAGTAGGGAAGTGAGGTTTCACAATCAGGTGGAACATGTGTTCTTTTACAGGTGCAGAAAATATCTTGGTCATTTTAGTGGTAAAATCAGCCTTGTGGTCCCTCCTCTGATAGTACTCTTTTATGGTCATGTTTCAGGTAATATTTTAGGTAGTGGTTTCTACGGATGTGCGAGCTCTGGTTGTATATATCCGGAATATATTGTCAGGGTGGTATTTCAGCGGTGAACTCTCTGGATCCCGTCCCGGATCGATGTATGATCTGTGTTTGTGGGTCAGTTTTTTCAGTGTTGAGGTCCCAGCATGCCATGTGGTACCAAGTTACCTTTCAAAAATATAATTTGTTTTCTCAAAAAAATTTTTTTTAATTAGCCGGGGGGAGCAATCTTGTTACGGTTGGTTTCAACAAATTTTTTTTTTTAATCTACATTAATTATTTAAATCACTTTCTCAACATTTATTTAAAAGCACTCTTTTTTTCTGTTTCTAATAAAAATTTAAATAAATAAAAGTAATTGTAATAATTATAATAAAATCAGTTTTTATTTTTTCTTCTTTCTTTTTCTTTTTGCAAAGTAATTTCAACGTTTATAGTCTAACGTAGCTTCCTGTTTTTCAAATACGAAAAGCAGACAGCAAGGGAGGGATGTTTTGTCAGTAGACTGCACAGGTGGAAAATTTGGAGTCATCTAGTCTGACTTTGATATAAGAATGACCGACCGCCCTGTATAAGAATTACGTTATCTTATGAGTGTACTATACACGCAATTAGGCTTTGTAAGTTTACGTCAGGCTTCAATTGGCTCTGCTATCAGGCGGATAGCTGGCGCCCATGTAAACAGAGGCTAACAGGACCCCCTTCAGCACACGCCATGGGGGTGATGCATGGTTTCCTTCACCCATGAAGCGGCCGGCAGAGTGGAGCGGCAAGCTGTAGTCTTCACGATGAGTCCATTTTTCCTTTTGTTTCCATTCCCGTACCCCTGGCAGAGTGGATCGGTCCCGTTTGTCAAGCAGCGCGGGAGAATGAATGTTTACGACACTTGTTGCTTGGCCAAGAGACCTGTCGTTTGACTCGTAAAAAAAATTCGACTTATTACGGGGCTCGAAGATTGGCCTGTGGGCTGGATCGCGAAGTTGTTGAAGGCGGACAGGTTTCTGGAAGATTTTTTTTTGAGAGTGGGGCATTGATGGCCCTACATTAACCATCCTAAGTCATGATGTTATGATGAAAAGAGGCTATAAGGGCATTTTCGAATTGCGGATCTATAACTGTTAACGAGAAATTAAGAAGAAGATATGTGTAGCCTATTTTTTTTTGGCGTAGTGGCGCTCCAAGATTATGACTTCTTAACCATCAGAAGTGATCATAGATATTGAACTAAACCGGTCGTTAGAAGTCGTAGTGTTCTGAGTTACGGTGATGGCTATCTTCGAATAAAACACATGCTTCAGGAAGGTGAAATTACTGACTCCGACGGTGAAGTTCTGGACCGTAGAACGATTTTCCCCTCCGGACTAGATGATGGACCTAGTAGTTGATGGCAAGTGATGCAGTGAGATGAGAGGATTGATGAATGTTAGCTTGAAACCACGTCTGAATTTTTCCCCAGCCTGAATACTCCAGCTTAAGTGTTTCATCAGATTTTGAAAAAGGAGGAAATGCTCCTAAGTGCCCATTGACTAAAATTGTAGAACTCTCTACCTGTTGTAAGTACTATTTGCATAGTTTTTCTTTTTATTTATTTGTACCTCTTAAAAAAAAAAAAAAAAAAAAAAAAAAAAAAAAAAAAAAAAAAAAAAAATATGTTTGCTATACCAGAGTTTAAAAGTGAAATGAATATCTTTGGATAATTTCAATAAGAATAAACATTATGAACAGAAATAGTCTGTAGGTTAATATATAATGTTTGTATGTTTGAACGACCATTAAATGGTAATATGATGGTAATTTTAAAAATATGATGTGTAATTTAAAAGTAACCAGTGAGTGGTTTCAACTTAAAAGATCAGCTGTTATATTGTTTTATTAAGATTATTTTTGATAACTTAGTTGCTTCATTATTTTAAATGTTCAAATAAATTGTGTTTTTTTTTTTTGTTTATTATCAAAGTTGGTATGTTTTTCTTTGTATAAATCTCTAAATAATTAATTTTTTATATTCACAGTAGACCTATAAGAATGGCCTAACCTTTCTGTGATTAATTAAAAAGAAAAAAAAAGGGAGAGAAAATTCAACTTTATTAAATTAGGACTTTAAAATTTCTTAAGTTTAAATTCATAACTGACTGTTTTAATGAACATAAATTGAAGTTCACTCAATGTTATACAATCGTATTTTTGATCTTGATTTAAGGATGGATAGATTAATAAGTGAAACAGTAATATTAAATTTAATTTCATAAAATGTTAAATTAAGCTTTAACTCTCCTCTTTCAGAAACATTGTTTTTCTAAAATATACACCAAAATTGTTTTATTTTAAAAAGTAAAAAAAAAAAAAAAAAAAAAAAAATATATCCAGTCATTATACACCACTATACGATTCTTGGTTAACCGATCGGATCTTGTTCAGAATCTCTATGGTTGTTCTAAAATTTTAGTACATCATCATATCCCTATTCTATTAACGGATTTAACTCTTTCCCCTTTTGGTCCTCATATTGGAGGAATTTCAGGTTGTCTGCATTTTTCCAAATTATATGATGATTACACTTTTGTTAATTTAATGTGTATGGAGATTTGAGCTTGATCGGGTTGGAGTGGAGTTGGGTGTTCTTTATGCAATCCAGTATGCTACTTGATTTAGAAATCTGTTGCCCCTTACTACATTTAATATTGTCTTAAAATGATGAGTTCAAAATTATCATTGTTGTATTAACCTATTCGGATTCTTAAGTTTTGATATTTTGATTAGTTTAATATAATTTGCTACCTTTTCCATGGCAACAGATTTCAGTGGAGCTAATCAGGGTATACTTACTTTTTTCTAAATATTTAAGTGTCAAGTGAAGATTGAGTAATAAATGAGCTTTTTAAGTTTAAGTAAGTTGTGTTTTAGAAAGAACCCCAAAACACTACAACACCTATATCTTCTTCTGTTTTTCAATATTTGGCCCCGGAACCATATAAATTCAAGAAAAAATAATTACAAAAATATCTTTAAATTACCAAACCTTCTGAGGTCAAAGCTTTCACATAAACTACAAAAGAAGGTGTACTATCAAAGATCAGGAACTAAAAGATTGAAGTCATTCTTAAGATACTAACACAAAGCTGTCGCTTTCCTCATCTGCTTTTTCGTATCAGATAAGATTTATATCATATTTTATCCCACCAAGCTGCAAAATGTTTTGGAAAGATATATATATACATATACTAGAAGGTGGAAAACTTTTTTGATTCAGTTATTCACTTCAAACGGATGTATAAAAACACGAATTTGAATCAAAACATGATTCTTATATTTCCCGTTCCTGTTCGTTTTAATACAATCATATAAAACCAAGAAATGACTCTTATATAGAAATTTTTAAATGAGTGAACTTTCTGACGCCACTTTCTTTTCATAACGGGAAATAACAAAAACAAAATATGCGTTTTCAAAGACCAGGAACTAAAATTTTCAAGATATTCCTATGATAATAACACGAGGCTATCGTCATCTTCATCTGCTTCTTCGTATCAAGATTAGATTAATATCACATTTTATCCCACCACGCTGCATAATAACAATATATATAAGATTTGAAAAAAATATATTTTTTTAGGTTGAATTACTTGCTAGTAATGTTCAGACGATTAAAAATGAATATATAAAAACATGAAAAATGACGATAATATGATGCCTTTCCTACCTCTTTTATTATTTTTTTCCCCAATATTATAGTACAATCATATTGCATGAAAATGGGAGAAGAACTGAACTTTCTGATGCCACGTTCTTTTACAAAAGGAAACAGCAAAAAAAATGCATTTTCAAAGACCAGGAACTAAGATATTCCAAAGATATTAACACGAGGCTGTCGCCATTCTCATCTTCTTGTTCCTATCAGATGAGATTAGTATCATACTCCACCCCACCTCCTATTCCCTTACAATTTTCTCCATTACTTAGGGGTTACTCTCCTGCCCTCAGCCGAACGTGCCACGATATTCGGCAGAAAATAAAAAAAAAGAACGTTTATCCCAGACCCCTAGAATGACAGCTCAGCGTGAGATGTCTACCTCTCTTCTTTTTACGGTATTCCGACAGATCACGTATGTGAGGTGGTTAACCCCTTTTGCTTTCGATTTCGAATATGCAAGGGATTGAAGTGGAAAAAAATCTGCTACTAGATGATCGTCTGCCACTCACTCGTTTGTTATTGTTATTTTTAGACGAGTAAGTTGAAAAGACAAGTCTGCGGATTACGAAAAAAGAAGTCACGTAAATTTATTCATGTGAACCTTTTCTGGATTTTATTTAAATTGTGGTTTTGTGAATAACAAATTTGCTTACAAAGTTATGTAATATAATAATAATAATCATTTTAAATATTTTGAAAATAATTGTGGTCTGTTTATTTACGGATCCATTGCGAAAATTTTAAAGACACAATCTACGAAGTTAAAATTTAATGAAATGCTTCAGATACTAGTTACCTACTTCAGATTTAGGGTGAATGTTTAGGTCAGTTTTGTAACTATCATGCTGGCCACAAATTTGAGATAATTTTGGACTAGTTCCTGTATAACCTTAGAGAAACTGGAGTCTAAAATATTTTCAGATTTTTTTTTTCCTTTTTTTAAATCGGTAATTTGGTCACTTTCTTTTTTAGCATAATTCTTGATACTAGTCAACTTATGGTAGTATAGCCAAAACTGGCGAGAGTTAAGAATTATTCCTATCACGCGTCCATTTTTTATGACAGCTTTGCAATTAACACGCTAACAAATATGAGCAGCTTTTGGGTTTACAGTCTCAGAGTGATTCTTCTTCCAATTATTTCTTTCTTCATTTCCAAACCTACTAACTCAAGTTTAAAAGAAAAGTCTGTTAGATATAAAGAAGGAAAGAGAAACCTTCAATAGTAAATGTTCTGGTTTTTGGACTACATGTTTATGTATAAAAAAATACAATAAAATATGCTATATTGTATTTTTAAAAAATTGTCGAAGGTTATGCAATATAAATCATTTACACTGTTAAAATTGACTTATCTGCCATCTTTAATTAACCTCTCAAATTTTAAAGGAACATTGAAAAGAAAAGTTTAATTTCGCAACAAAACAGTTTTTAAGGAAAAATTTTTCGATGCAGAGAAAACAACAATAGAATTATGCTTATTAATTCACTTTATTCTTTTTTTTTTATATAATCATCGCCCATTTCTCAAGATGTATCATTTTAAGTAATAAATACATAAAAGATAGCTTTTAAATAGTTAACCTAATTAATTTAAAGTTATTCGATATAATAATCCAAAAATCTGCATTCAATTCTTTCTTTCATAATAAACGACAAGAATTTAAGGATTTAAAGAAATATATTTCATTGTTCGTAAACGTCTTTAATACCCTTTAAAATCTGAGACAAGTGGAAATAATGTGATATCGAATCTGAATTTGTCTTACTATAACGCCTAAGTATTGTGTTAATTTTATAATAAACGTTTAAGCTGATTTGTTTAAAACTCTTTAGATTCCTTTACAAAGACTTTATTCTGTATCTCGATAAAGCCTTTAAATGTTTCTATATTTATTAAAATTTGATTTTTTGGATAATTAACGTTACACAATAGAGTTTCCCTTCCTTATTTTTTCAGTTTGTTGAAATGATTAAAGAAGTAATATTTGAATACATTTGAATACATTTGAATAAGTTTTCTTTCAGTTTTTATAAAATATTATTTTAAGAGATTAGTCTTTATCTCCCTGTCCTTCAGTTTTTATTATCTAAAATAAATTACTTTTAAACAAACATTTAATAAAATGAAGTGATAATTAAAAAATAATAATAATGAAGCTTTTTAAATAATTCTCATGACTTAATTGACATTGTACATACCACACACATCCAATAAATAGTCCTCGTACGGGACATTTTACAGATAACAAAACTTAATACAAATTTAACATATAATACGTTTTCACTTATAAAAAACGTTTTCATTAATATAAATCCTTGAAAAATCTTATCATGCCCATTTATGAATGTTATTTCATAATTTTCAACAAAAAACTTTTACGTACATTTTAATTCAAAATCCCTAAAAAAAACTAGAATTATAAAATAATTTCAACTTATGGAAAATTAGAAATTATATTTTGTAGAATGTCAATCAGCTAGCTGCAAGAAGTAATAATAATAATAATAATAATAAATAATAATAAATTTAAGATTTTATCCTTAAATTTTGTTTTTTAACTTGAGCAAAAGATCTAAAAAGAAACATTTATTATTATTATTATTATTATTATTATTAAAAGTAGACTGCTCATATTTTCTCATATGGTATTTTTAAAACCAAAATATACTCTGTGTAAAAGAATGCATATTTAACACAATTTGTAAGTTTTCACTTGTAAATCCTAGATTTTTTTTTCATTATTTATTTATTTTTATTCTCAATTTATGTATAATTAGCACAATTTGCTATCTATTTATAAAAACTGTTTTATAATTATTACTATTTTATAATTATTATAGTTATTACTATTTTAAAATTATTATAATTATTACTATTTTATTATTATTATATATTATTACTATTTTATAATTATTAGAGAGATAGTGATATATTATACGCATAAAATACTTTACATACCTTTTTATTCAAAACCTATAAAATTATATAATTACGAAATAATTTCTATTTCTATATCGAACATTTTTTGTGACTAAAATTGGAAGTAGAAATTCTGCAAAATGTCACACTTCGCCTACATCCGCAACTCTTATTGAAACAAGCTAATTTTGTTTCCAGACATAAATAATCTACATCCTCCCACAAGCTATTTGCAAAAATAAGTTTTATAGAAACAAAACTCGAGTACTTTCAGAATTATTCAACACTATAATTTCATTTCCCTCCAATACCAAAAATATATTAACTTTTCTATTTGAAGCAAAACCATCGGAGCAAAATCCAAATCAAGTTATGTTTGCGATATTCCAATCCCTCCGCCATCTATCTATCTATATATATACAGATAACCATTATTTTCAAAATTTAATAACTCAGTTGATAGCGAGACGGGAGATATAAAATAAGTCAGCATTTTTTTATCCTCACGTTTCATTAAAACATCATATCATATGTATCCATTCTCTTCCCTTGCCGTATTATATTCTCTTCTGACCCGAAGCGACATTCTTCAAATTTTTAACGCTACTCAAAATTGCTGAAAGACATTTTCGGCCTATCCTTCAATCTCCTCCCCCCAATCCTCCACCCATCTCCTTTTCTCTTTTGGGATCCTCATCAAATAAAGTTACTATACAATCTACACAAATTTCTGAAAGTTTTACTCGCTGACGAATTCTTCTTTGAGGCCTTCAGCAATCCCGGGCCGTTTCAGTAGGGGCCAGGGATAGACTTCAGGTGAGGGTGGGGGAGCCTTCGTCAGCAAGAAAATCCCCTAGATCGCTTTTCCGGTCCTCCGGTTTTCTCTCGTTAGAGGTTTTCCCCAGATTGAATTACAAGATGGCCGCCGGGTTGCTAAGGCCTTTTCAGAACAATAGGAGTAGGAAGGAGGGGCTTCCCATTAAAAGGGCCACCCTTTCTACACTTCGTTAGGGGTGCATCGGCCGAGATATCTGTCTCTTTCACGCCTCTCGAAGCTTCTGAAAGTGGTAACGAGGCCCTATTATGAGGAACGAGCAAGGATTATGTGTGTATAATGACACCCGTGCTCAAAAATGAATGTTCGCCCTCTTTTAATGACGTCATGTTCCGGAGGCGTTATCGTCCCGTTATTAAAATACCAAAGATCTTACCTGAGGATTTTTAAAGGTGATGAATTAGTAATACTCTGAAATTCAAATCCAAAATTTTCCATCGAAACCTCAAGAGTGCAAGTAGATCATTGAATTGTAATAATTATTTTCTTATAACATGCCACCTCAAATCTGAATATAGTTATTCTTGAATAAAATAATAAAATTGTTCTGCTTACTTTTTTTTTTTTTTTTTTTACTAGCAAAAGTTTCTGCGTAACAATATTTGTACATATATTTGTTGCTGCAAAGGATTTACCCCATTTGTTGCTAACTTTTTTTTGTATGTGTGTGTGTGAAAGGGGAGAGGTGGAAGAAGGAAAGTGTGTGGAGGAAAGAGGGAGGGGGGGAGGAGAGGAAACAAGAAATGCCGATTTTTAAAACTTAATTCTCAATAACGATATATATTTTAAAATGGCTTTTCAAATTTTAAAATCAATATTAAATAAAACGTTGATAAAATTGTTTGTTCAAATCATATTCTAAATTCTTATTATCAATTTTTTATAGAGGCAGTCGATATCTTGTCTCTTTTACGCATTTTGGAGGTTTTGAAAAGTGGTATCCAGACCCTATTATGAGGAACGAGTAAGAATTATGTGTTTATAATGACACACGTGTTCAAAAATAAATATATGTTCACCCTCTTTTAATGAAGTTATGTTCCGGTGACGTTATCGTCCCGTTATTAAAATACGGAAGTTTGGAAATCCACTTTACCTGATGATTTTTAAAAATGATGAATTAGAGCCCTAAAATTTCAACATTTTCAAAAATTTGCAATCAATAAACGGAAAATATTAGGTAAATCGTCGAAATATATTAATAACTCTTTAATTTAAATTTACTTGTAGCTCAGTTGTATTAATATATTAATAACTTGGCCTATTAAGTATATAAATATTATCACGTGAAAAAACACATTAATGAGTAAAATACCACATCGTTTCTAAAAGAAAATAAAGTTATTCTCATTAGACTAAAAATTAATAAAACCTATAAACAAGCTTTTTTTTTTTTTTTTTTTTAACCATCCACCAAAGAAACCAAATAGAAATAAATAAACGAATAAATGAATAAATAAATAAATAAACTGTTGCTAGAATTTTTTTTTTTTTTTTTTTTTTTTTTTTTTTTTTGGCTATTTAGGCAAATGGAAATGTTAATTTTTGATATTTTATTCAACTCTTCAAGGTTAATACAAATATAAAATTCCTTTTCTTTTTCAGTTTAAAATTTATTAGTAATTGAAAAGTTGTATTGAAGCTTTCGAAAGTGGTAAGGGGACAACATTTTGACGAATGAGAAAGGATTTTGTGTGTAATGATACCCCTGTTCAAAAATGAATATTCGTCCTCTTTTAATAATGTCATGTTCAAGATAGGTTATTGCGCCGTTATTAAACTGAGGCTTTTACAAAAGTCTTACATGAATTTTTCAGGCTTTGAAAGAAGATGAAGAAATTTCAATTTTTCCTTAAAACTGTAACAGATACATAAAAAATATTAGGTAGCTCGTTGAAGTACAATAATTAAATTCTATAATCCTTTGATAACATACTTCAATTAATAATACAACATCTGATTTCTGAAAGGGAAATAAAAATTATATATATATATATATAGAGAGAGAGAGAGAGAAGATGCAAGAAAGGTTTTTTCTTTTATTACTTTTCTACTAAAAATAACAACATTTTCAGTCTAATGTGTTACAGAAATAGAATTGAATATATTAATACAGAATTGAAACCTCATAAACAGAAGAAAAATTTGTTTCTTCATATGGTTTAAATATTGAAATTTACTTTGCTGTTTTAAGAAAATAGAAATGATTTTATTTAAAATTTGATTACACAAATCGTCAATTTGGAAAGAAATAATGTCGTTTCAAATTTTAAAATCAACAATAATTAAAACAGAAGTAGAATTATTATTATTTTTTCTTTGCAATAGCATTTAAAATTAAATTGTATTGCTATTTTTTAGAGAGTTTTTAAGACACAAAATAATTTTATATCATATCAAAATAATTTTATATCATTAATTTTTTTAATTTGAACTGATACATGAAATTTAAAACACAACAATTGTAAGGCAATATGTTTTCAATTACATTTTAAAAGTTAACGCCGCTACACTTTATAATTAAACACATTTTTTTAATCATATTTTATCGTATAATTTTTTCAAGCTCAGCACCCACTAACAAAATTTTGAATAGCGTTTGTTTTATTTGCCCGTTCTTGCAGAAAGGGAGGAAAAGAAAAGTAAAGAAAAAAAATTACGCATGACATAAAAATATTTTCAAGATGACATACAAATTTTTAAAAGTTGTACTTAATAAAAACACAATAAATAACTTTTCACAATGAAAGCTGTATGAAGTTTTCTTAAAGCAGTTAAAGATTTATATGAATATTATAAATTTCGTTACCAATTATTTGAACAAAACAATGCGCATTTTTATTTTACCCCTTAAAGAGCTTAAGGTGTACTAAAGCGAAATTTTATGCTTAAACCTATGCGCAGATAAAAACGCAGTGATTATAACAGCATACCTTTTAAATTCGCTCTTTGAGAACTCGAGGTTTATTCAAAAACTGATTTTATAGGCAAAAACTTATATATGGTAATGGGCGCAGTTAAAAACACCAGAAACATAGATACTTTCACTTTAATTTTATTCTTCATAAAGCTCAAGATCTAGAAAGAAACTAATTTCGCAGATGAAAATTTGTGTAAGAACACGACTCGTGAGCAGTTAAAAACGCGATGAACATAACAAAACGCATTTTGAATTTCCCCTTTAGAGAGCTCGAGATCTGCTAAGAAACTAGTTTTACAGGAGAAATGTTTTGTATGAACATGTGTGCAGTTAAAAACGCAATGAAACATATCAGAACGAATTTTCAATTTTCCCGTTAGAAAGCTCGATATCCACTAAAAAACTAATGTTACAAGAGACATTTTATGTATGAACATGTGCGCAGTTAAAAACACAATAAACATAACAGAATGCATTTAAAATTTCCCCGTTAGAGAGCTCGAGACATACTAAGAAACTAGTTTTACAGGAGAAATTTTATGCATGAACATGTGCGCAGTTAAAAACACAATGAACACAACAGAACGCATTTTAAATTATCTCCTTTAGAAAGCTTGAGACCCACTAAAAAACTAATTTTACATGAGACATTTTATGTATGAATATGTGCGCAGTTAAAAACGTAATGAACATAACAGAACGCATTCAAAAATTCCCCCTTTGGAGAACAAGAGACCAACTAAAAAACTAGTTTTATGGGGAAATTTTGAGTGAGAACATGGCTACAATTTAAAATGCAATAAATAGGAATTTCGTGAACTGGATAGTCTCAATGCACATCTGAATACACATGATCATTTTCATGTCCTGTCAATACATAAGTAAATAAATAAACAAATAAAACACCATTGAAAATATTATAGATTCGTTTTAATAGGTTTAATTATTATTTTTTGTGCACACAATAGTTTTAAAACAAACTTTAACACGTCAAAAATGCTCTACATTAAAAGAAAAAAAAAAACCTCGATTTTATAAAAGTATCTGATTACGAAGAAAACTATTTATATTACAATACAAACATTGAATATCGTAAAATTATTAATATATATATATATATATATATATATATATATATATATAGGGTGTCCATAATTAAACGACCCTTCTTTAAAGTTGTCTACAGACGAAACTATTGGTCAGAAAGTTGTAAAATTTTATGAAGGTCATAATAAAGGAATGGGAATTTGTTTAAGCGAACAAAAAAGTTCAAAATTTCACCACCAGATGGCGTTTTTAATGAATTGCACATTTAGCATACATTTACGATAGTTTACATATTTTATTGCAACAACATGTTCAACATGACGGCCATCATTTTCAGCTACCATCTGGAATCGTAAGATCGGATGTTCCACAGTTGACCGCAGTGTTTTCTGAGAAATGACAAAAATATATCGCGAAAAATGTTTTCTTCATCATGTTTTATTATAATAAAATTTGTAAGCTATCGTAAATGTATGCTAAATGCGTAATTCCTTAAAAACGCCCTCTGATGGCGAAATTTTAAACTATTTTTTTTCGCTTAAACAAATTCTCATTCCTTCATTATGTCCTTCACAAAATGTCACAACTTTATGACCAATAATTTCGTCTGTAGACACCTTTAAAGTAGGGTTGTTTAATTATGGACATATATGAAAATTACTTACGTTGCTCAAAGCAAATTAATCATTAAAAATACGAAGACAAAACCTCTTTTGAGAAAGGAAATACCAGCCATCACGATTTTTTTTTTATTAATGTTATCATCAGTACATAAATTTTAATTTAAAGACACCAGCATCAGCTCAACTATATTTTATGAAATATTCATCATATTCATATGTATTTGTATTCAAACAAAATTTATTTTAAAGATGTTTTTAGTTTAAACCTGGATAAAATAATGTAACAAAAGTTTATTTAAAGCTTTATTTAAACATGCTATTTTAGAAAAGCCGCTAGCTTCTCAAATATCCTGGGGAATCACAATACCATGTCAACAGATTCGAGACAAAATTTCCTGGTGCGAAATGCATATATTGCACAAGTGACGCAAATGATGCCCGAAATGTATTCAGGGTGTTTTTTCTTGACTGTCAAAATATAGCTAGGCAATAACTTTCATTTATTTACTGCTGAAATATTTGAGAAATATTTAAGTGAAAAATTAATTGTAAGAAATTCTTTTATTATACAAAAATATTTTTATTCTAAAATTGAAGCAGTGTTCTATTAAATAACTTAACAACACTGATTTCTTTTTCATAGGGATTAATTTAAATCGAGAAATCGAAGAATAAAATAAAATATAAAACGATAAAAATTTAAATTGGTATAGCTCAGCGGTTCTTAAACTTAGCTACGCATCTTCAGGGCGTACATGAATGTTTCACATTGAATGCAAAACTTTTCATTTTTCTATGCTAGAAAAATAAATATAAAATATAAGAAATATAAAATATAAATATTTATATAAATTAAAAGGGAAAACATATTTTTTTAAAATACAATGTAATTATTTATATATTTCTATTTATTTATACATGTCCATTTAATATTCTATAGAATATGAGTAATTTCAGTCTTAAAACCTAAGGATTCGCAAAGATAGAAGAAATATTAAAAGACCCTGGTAACAAAGATGTGAAGAATCGTTGATAGATAGCTTATAACGTGACAGAGGGTGAAAAGAAATAGCAGAAATTCATATCAGTGAATCAGTAGATGTAATTGAAGTAACATTTCAACAGAAGTAATATGTTCTAGAGTTTAAAGAATGACTTAAATTTAGATTGTGAAAGTTTCAAAAACAGTATTTTAAAACCCTTCTCTCTCAAAGCAAATTACCCAGCAAAATCAAGCGCATTGTGATGTGATAAATATAAACCAATAACCACCAGAACAAATAACAATGTTTTAATATAAATTTTTGTATTCAGTTAAAAAAACAATGTTCAAATATAAACATATAATACATAAAGCTTAGTTGTATTATTATTTATTAACTTAGGTAATGCTTTATCTACACACATGAATTAGTTTTAGAGAATATAAGTCTTTCAAAAACTTTGACTGTCTATCTCCTTTGGTAAAAATAAAAAAAAAGGATAAAGGTTGTAATACGTTATCTACATTATTTATACAAACTGTAAATATAAGATAGTCAGAATGCAAACAAAAGTATACACATCAAATTCTATAAAAACTGATATTAAAAGACTATATAAATATTTCCAGATTAGATCATAAAATTCATACAACAACATCTTTGTACAGATATCTATATAAAAATGTGGATCTGTTTTATGTAGCTTATCATTAAAATGAGATTTCATAATATCTCTATACCCTGTCTCTTTATAAACTTTTTTAATTAATCTTTCTTTGAAGAACCCAATGTTTATAATAACATCCTTTATTTTGATAAAACTATTCATTTACTATTTGTGTTGTACAATTTAATGTGAATTTCAGCGAAAACTTATGAGAAGACGAACATAAAAAGAAAAAAAATCTTATTTGTTTAAGTATTTCATGCGTGTTCGGATATTTGAGTTTGTTTTCTTTATTTTTGCGAATTATCCTGCACTTATGTACTTCTCTTAGCAAGCGTATAATTTTAAGAAGAATTAGGTATGTTTTCATAAGTCAAATTAAAAGTTCTCGCAAGAGGAGAGTTGAAAAGAAAAACGGACACTTTGAAGATAAATAATAAATAACTATCAAAAAATGAATAAATTTGAAATAAAAAAAATCAAGAAATAAAGCAATGAATCATATTTTTTGTGCACGGCATTATTTTAAGACAAATTTTAATATATAAAAGCTTTCTGTACAAGTAATTCATTGAAATATAAGGTATTCATATATATATATTTATTTATATATAACTCTGCTTTACATAAAATTACCACAAAATAACAAAACTATTTACATAACTACACAAACATTGGATATAGACAAATAATTTTAAAATTATAAAAGTGAAAAACAACACGAAAAATGTTTTTGATTATCTGAATGATGTAAAAAATGCACTTAGATGAGTAAAATAACGCTTTATTTGGATAAGCAATACTATAAAAACAGGTCCAAAAAATGCATAAATACTTTTACCTTATGTTAAATAAATAATATTTCGAATTTCGACGTTTTTATTCGCAAAGTGTCTAACTTAAGGATAGTTTCTACTTAAAAAATATGTCTATGAAGACTACCCAAGTATAAAAATGTTATATAATGTAAATGAAAATAAAATGTAAAAGTAACGAATCGAAAATATAGACAAAGGTGAATATTTGATTACGGAAAAAACATGAGCTGGATATTTATATCGTAAGAATTGACTTTAAGGAAAGAGAAAACAGACCGAATATCAAAAGATCTTCGGTAAAGACTTTAATAATAATAATAATAATAATAATAATAATAATAATAATAATAATAATAAAATGTACATTTATTAAAACAGTTAATATATATATATACAATGTGTATATTATTTAAAGAATTTAAATCTCAATTAAAATTAAAAGAACATATTTCAGTAAATTTTTTTAAAACTTTACTAAATTTTACATTGCATAATAATTACATTATATATGACAATATTATCTATAAACAATGCCAGGGAATTCCGCAGGGCGGAACCGCATCTAGTATTCTCTCTGACCTTTACTTATATTATTATGAAAGAAATATAAGTCCGAACAATGATTATGTATTTTATCGCTATATTGATGACATTATCATATTTTATTTCAATGAAAAAAATTGCACATCACCACTCAATTTTTATCCTACTCAGCTTAAATTAAGCGAAAATGATTTAATTAATAATAATATAAACTTTCTTGACTTAAAAATTAATATTACTAATAATTATAAATTATTTTTTGATATTTATGATAAGAGATTTGATTTCCCATTTAAAGTAAATATTTTTACCAATTTTGCTTCATGTTTACATAAATCTGTTTATAAAAATATAATTATCAATTATCTACATCGTATAAAATACTTATGCTCAGATATAAATAAAAACAAAAATATTAGATATATTCGAGATCAAGCAAAAATATATGGTTATCCAATTTTTATGATAAATTCAATCATCAACTCTTTTAAATAACATTTATTATATAATTTAAATATAAACATGGTATGTAATAAATTATTGTTTTAGCGTGCGATAAAATATAACAAAAGATATAGAAAATAATAATTATAACATACATTATTACAATTATAACATATTAGGAAATTTAATATTTAATATTTGTTTGAACATTATATACACTTTATATAGAAAATTACAATTATAACATACATAATTACAATTATAACATATTAGGAAATTTAATATATGATTGAACATTATATACACTTTGTATAGTTGTGATTGTGCGTTGCCGATCACCTCTGTTTAAGGTGTTATTGATGTGCAGTTTTCATACATTTATAAATTAACTTAAACAATAACAAATTAAATTATACATGGATAACATTGGTAATTATAACTCATAAACATATCTATTTGCAATATATATAAATATAAATATATATAGTTTTTATTTTTGTCTATGAATAATTAAATTTAACAAGTATTTTAATTACTGCATTGCATTAATTTGATTGAAAAACAGTAGTAATACTATTAATTATCAATTTTATAAATTTTGAGATATTTTTAATTGTTTATGAATTATTTAATTAGATATTTAAATTAATCTATGAAATATAAAATATATTTACAATGTAGTATAAATTAAACATTAATTATTTAATAACAAGTCTAATATATATTTAAGTAGTAGTAAAAATAAAACATTAATTATTTAATAATATGTCTATAATATCAGTGGTTTAACACACCTGGCAGCAAAAACAATTTGAATTAAAATAATATCTCTTTTACATAATATATTCTTGTTAAGAATATCTGAAATGCTGTGCAAGTTGAATTAATTCTGTGTAGATTTATTCATATAGTAGTATTATATTTTATTTGAATTTAAAGTAAAACTACAAGTTAGTATTGTTTTTTAAAGTTTATTTATATAATTAAATCTAATGAAGTGAGTATGTAACTAATAAAGTAGATATCTAACTAAATATTAATTATGAATTATTATAATACCAATAGATGGCGACACTTTACCTTTCAGGTAGTTGTTGATAATATTGTTAATATTATATTTAATTTAACTATAGAGGGAGCTATTGATTGTATATTAATTTTACTTTCAGGAATTAAAATTGGATGGAGTAATATATATTCACGGATATAATTTTGTTATAAGTGTATTAAAACCAGAATTATTTTGTGTGTTTTTGAATCATTTTGTGTTTGGGTGTCATCGATGGGGTTGTGTTTTAAAAAAAGTGTGCTCTCAACTTGTCTTTCAAATCATTTCTCTCAACTCGACTTAGTCAACATGTATGATGCATTGCCATGTGGATGTGAATATTATGCAGAAGTTGTGACATTTTAAGGATTCTGTATAATTATTGTGAGTAAAATATTTTATCTACACTTTACGCGTTCTTATTTCCAATTTTATTATTTCAAAACTGTAATGTTTCTCGTGGTAATTTCGTGAGGTGTTTAATACAGTTTTTGGGATAATCGATGTGAGTGAAATATATTGTATATTCTTAATGGTTTTTTATTTCCTATTTAAATATTTCCAAATTTTAATATTTCCAATTGTTGTATGGTAATAATTCAGTGTACCTGGATGATTCTACTGATCTTAGCATCATGCCAGTAGAATTATGAAACACTGAATTATTATTTAAAACACATGTGGGTGCATCCAGGCTGATGAGTACAAGTGCATGTGTTTTTTCATATCCAATTCATAATTAATTCTCATGTGGTCCAATTTTCCATTATATATGGTTCATATTTAATTTATTAATCCATTTGTATTTACTTAATTGCAACTCCAATTTATAATTTTTTTTCCCTTTCTCTCTATTTCTTTTTTCAATATTCTTTAGGTATGAGTAAAATTTGGCCAATTACCATTGAAGCACAAGCTATGGTAATATTATGTTTGCACATGTTAATTATTAGCTATGTGGTATTCTGTATACACAATATCATTAATTATCTCTTTGGAGATTTAAGTAGAATGATAATAGAACTTGATATGTTTTTTGAAATTCATAGATATTATAATTATATATATATATATATATATATATATATATATATATATATATATATATATATATATATATATATATATATATATATATATATATATAATTGACCAATTACAACAACCATTGGAAAAATGTTCCGAAAACTTAAAAAAAAATTCAAATTAATGCAAAATATTAATTATTCAAAAATATTCATCGGAACCATCCACAAATAAACGCATTTACCATTACTACAGTTGAAGAGATCCTGCCATTCTCTGTCCTCGCAAAAATATTCGTTTGAACCATCGCCGGAGTTATTGAAACGCATTTTCCATTACTATACCTTATCCTTAATATATACCTTAATATTTTGTCGGATCCTTCCTACAATAACTTTAACTCTTGTTTATATACTTTTGTTTGAGCTATATATAAGGTATTTTGAGGAAATTAAAGTTGAAGACCACGATTTTTGCTTTATAAGACGATATCTCATCCGACATCAATTTTTGAATTCAGCTTTTTTTCATATCTAATAGTTTGCATCGATCTTTTTTGTAACGAATTTATGCATTTTTATTGCAAATTGAAAGAAAAATGGTATACTTTCTCTTTACTTCATGTATGAAACATGTAGTATAAATATTTTTGTGTAAAGGACATTTACGTGCAAATGGTAATGTAACTTTTAAATGCAAAATAAACAGACTGAAACATAGTATTATATACAGGAATACACGCAAAAACAATTCTTTAAAGACAAATTAAAATTCTATATTACAAAACAAAAACATGTCCGTGAGTAATGCTTACGTCATATTGCTGGTGGCAACACTTGATCTATAAAATCCCCTTTTATTGCAATTTTTGAACTTCTAAACATCTCACAATTTTAATTTTTGCACTGTAGAATACGGATAAAAATGTTCTTTGAAATGCAGTTTGTTTGAAAACTGTATCTAGATTTTCAGGTTTTTATGGTTTTTAAAATAATTTTCAAACACATAAAAAAAAAAAAAAAAAAAAAAAAAAAAAAAAATTCTCTATCCCGTGCATCCCGGTTACAAAAGATTAACCCGTTTGTTTGCTCTTAAAAGAATATAAAGTAATGATATAAAGTATATAAAATATATAAAGAATATAATATGTCTCCAACTAAGATTCCTAACGAAATTAAAATTTCACCCATAAAATATATAAAAAATATATAAATAAAACACAAATTTAACAGACATGTAATCGAACTAGGTATTTAAACTGCTAAAGTAACAAGTTAGTAATTGTACGTTAAACGTGACAAATGAGGTGCGTTCGTACTATAACTAGATTTACAATGTACAAAAATTATCGTTATTATTTCAGTGAAATGGATTATATCGTCTGTTATGAGAGAAATGAGCATGCCTTTTTTTCTTATTACGTATGCCACGTTTACAGCTGCGAATTTCTTTTCGACACCAGACAGCGCTGCAAATTAACCATGGAAATCTTGCTTTGCGAATGATTACCTCCACAGTTAAATATTTCTATGATTCACGGCGAACGAATCTCTTGTGTTTATTTACTTTAATGGATTGAGATATTCGACTGTTACGCTAATTTCCACTGAAGTTATCCCATAATCTATACATTTTTTAATGTAACTCGTCTCTCAAGCAAGCAATTTTTTGAACAACCTTTCTAAAAATGTAACTTTTATGCAATTTTATTCGAAAAAATAATTGTGAATAAAAATGGCATATGCTTGGCGTATGAAAAAAGAAGTGGTTAACCCGTTTTTTTTCTCCCAGTTACATGGCTTTTATTATATGATGTGATGACAATGATATACAATATCAAATTTCGAATCGAATTTTCGAAATCGAATATATATATATATGTATATATATATATATATATATATCATATATGATATACATATATAATACGTATGATACGATTTAATAGAATAAAGAAAACTTTTATTAATATCTTTTTGAGTTTTGATTCAATTTTCATAAAATTTGAAATGACTCCACAAAATTCTGCAACGATTATATATATATATTAAATTTCAAACTATTTGTTTGGGTAGTTTTTGTGCTGTTATATGTGGACGGAGGGACCAGACGACGACTATAGGTGCTACGTATTTATATAATTACGCACGTAATAAAAAAGGCTATACTGGAAGTAACGATTGACAATTTTTTCGGCTACTGACCACTTGCATGTGGCTTATACGAAAGTATCACTTTTAACAAATTTCTAAACTTTATTTGAATACATTATTGATATTTGTCATATAAAAATGATTTGTGATGTTGTTAGTGGACAATCTAAAATATATATACAGTATGCCCACTAAAGTCCCTTGCCACCCTCTTAACTTCGGAACGGCTGCTGCTATATTCATAAAGGTAGGTATAGTAAAGTAGCCATGCGCTACTCAATGAAACCGTCTATGGCACCACCTGGTGGACAACTGCGGAGTTAGCATTCCTATCTCGAAAACGGAAAGAGATAGAGAAAAAAAGTGATTTACAAAGTTGTAGAGCATCATCGATTTAACACGAAAAGATACCTTGTGGACATTAATGCGAAGAATAAAACGGTTAAAACGTGTATTTGTTTTTTCGTGATTTCCTACACTGTGACGTGACAAAACGATCTTACAAAGAAAGAAACAACAAGTTATGAAACAGCAGGTGTATGTGACCCCTCCACAAACATTGCAGGACCTTAAATGACGCATTATAGACGCTTGTGCCAACGTGTCACCATCTATGCTCCAACGTGTGCAACGTGAAATTCAAACAATGATCCAAATATGCATTGTAACTGACGGGGAGAAGTTTGGGCATCTAAAATAAAGGTATATTATTATAACTAGTTTTTTTTTCTAAGATCGTTTTCTCACGTCACAGTGCAGGAAATCACGAAAAAACAAATGCGCGTTTTAACCGTTCTATTCTGCGTATTAATGTCCACAAGGTGTCTTTTCGTACTAAATCGATGATGCTCTACAACTTTGTAAATCACTTTTACTCTCTATCTCTTTCCGTTTTCGAGATATTAATGCTAACTTCTCAGCACTCCACCAGGTGGCGCCGTAGGCGGTTTCATTGAGTAGCGCAGGGCTACTTTACTATACCTAGACACTACTTTTATGAATATAGCTGCAGCCTTTCCGAAGTTAAGAGGGTGGCAAGGGACTTTAGTGGGCATACTGTATAATAAATGCACGAAAATCTATTTAGAGTTTTCAATAAAATGATTTTCACCTATATTCTGTAACCTGGAAACCCAGGTTGAATCTCTTAATATTACCAAGAGATATGACAATTTTTTTTAAACTTTTGTGACTGGATATAATTTTTCCACGACATGGAAACGTGCAAACATGCAATGTTTTAGCTGTTTTTCTTAACAGTTTTCTTCAGCGCAAAAAAAAAAAAATTGATTTTGTAGAAATCCAATAAATGTATCTACATGAAATAAAATGAAAAACACTGACAGCCATCATATAAAGGTTTAGAAGCTCTACATATGTTTCACAGGAAAAGGTGAGATAAGGGTTATTTAGCACACAATATCTTCCAGTGGTAATGTTGGGCAATACATTTATTTTCGTATTTATTTATCAAGCAAAGACAGAATGAGTGTGCGTGCAGTAAGAAACGTACTGCCAGATGTGAAACTTGGAAGACCCGCGGCTGATGTTATCTGCATACGGAAGCCTTCTGTGTGTCCAACACACAACACGAGGCATAGTAATGTCAGGTTTCTGTGCCTACACGAGAATATGCGTCCGCCTGAAATGCTGTACGATCTAGTTTAGCAACGGGATATGCGTATATAACAATGCACAGGGTGCATATAATTAATATTCACAGCTGTCAATATTCGTAACTGTTCATTAGAAAGTTACGAAACTTGAAATGCGTCTTATTGAAGTGTCGTGAAAGACTGTGTGGAGGACTGTGTGGAGGTAATGTGTGGAGGATTTAGCCAAAGGTGAAATTAATTACAGACAATGCCACCAGGGTATCTTTACTTTTTGTTAACAAAATTAAGATAAAAACTCTCTATGGAACAGTTTCATCAAGACGAACTCTATTCAGTATGTCGTCCATTAATTTCAAGCATCCTTTAAAATCTAAAAATGGCATATTCAACCATCAAGCATTGCGAATTGGAAGTGTTGTAAATTGTTTCATAATGTATGCTTGACTCATGATTTTTTTTCTTCTTTAGGTTTCAAATCTTTTCTATGCCGTATCTGTTAGAAGATGCTATTAAGATATTAATATAGATGAAAGATTAATAATGTCAATTGAGTTAGATTTACATTTATAAAATACGTGTTTCGTATTATTAGATCACCGTATATTATTTACGCCACTCGCAATAAGTAGAAGCATTGGAATATATATACAAATTAATATATATATATATATATATATATATATGTGTGTGTGTGTGTGTGTGTGTGTGTGTGTGTACATTTTTGGCATGTTATTCTAAAAGTTTTTCACAGTTGTTTTATCTAAACTATTCATTAAAAAGCTATAAAATTTGGAATGCATCTTAATGATTTTTTTTTCATTTTTCCAAAAAAATTATAATTAACGCATTTTCATCGAAAGTTATGAAACTTGAAATGCGTCTTATTGAAGTATTGTAAAAGACATATTTAACCAAAGATGAAATTAGTTACAGACAATGCCACCAGGGGGATCTTGGCCTTTTTCTTAAACAATTAGCAGAAAACTACACTATTGAATCGTCCCATCGGGACGAATTTTATTCAGTATTTTATCCATTAATTTCAAGAATCCTTTAAAATCTAAAAATGGTATATTCAACCGTCGAGCATAATGCTGAGCATGTGTCATGAAATGAAGCTTTGAATTCATGTAATTTTCTTGCGCTTTCAGGACTGGCCAGATCTTTAGTTATCACCAGACCCAAAAATCACAAAGATTCATATCTCTTGATTGTGTAGGCCAGATATAACTAAGGTAATGACTATAATGACGTGTTCTTCTGGACAATGCCTCTTGAGCACGTCTTTCACGCAACTGGTAATGTGTGGAGGAACTACACCCTTCATTAAAATTGTTTTGTCAAGGTAATAACGTGCTTGCAGATGTATAACAATATTCCGCAATGGAATATATCAACGGACGGTATGCTTTTTTTCGAAGAAATACGTACCAAGTACATATGATGCAGTAAATCCACAAAATACATTCTGAAGCGAATGAGAGTTTTCCTAGCCCAAGATGTGGCATTTGTGTATCTTCAATCATCTATCCAGATGAAAATGCGTTAATTATAAACTTGTTTTTGGCTAAATATTTTTTTTTAATTTATTAAAACGCATTCCGAAGTTTTTAGATTTTTAACGAATCGTTACTGCAACAGACTTACGTCTTAAGAGGTTATCTTTAGTTATGCACAGCCTGTATATGCTAAAAACAACTGTGAAATACGTTTAGAATTACATTCCATATATCATATATATATATATATATATATATATATACCAACCCTTCTTCTTATTGCGAGTAGAGTAAAATTCGGTGATCCAAAAGTACGAAACAATTTTTTTATAAAAATAAATATAACCCAGTTGACATTATAAATCTTCCTTCTGTATTACAATCGTAATAGCATGTTCTAACAAATAAGCCAAATAAAAGATATGAAGCCTAAAAAATTATCCAAACACATCATGGAACAGCGATATTCATCACCGAAAAATACATATTAGAAGCCAGGTTTGAATGGGCCAAAACTGAATGATCGAAGGCATGTGAAACACATTTCTATTTAATAAATTTATTTCGCGTATTCAATGATATATCATCTTATTTTAAAACATAATGTTTTAAAAATATATATTAGGTGAGTTTTGCACTCTTCAGCAATGATGTTCATGAGTCATATATTGCTTGAGCTTGACATATGTTTATTTTTCTGAAACAAATGCCAGTCATGAATAATGTTGCAAGGTCCAAAAGAAGCAGAATAGCAGCTTATAAATCGGGACATAAAAATATAGTAAATATTATGAAAGCAGAATCTACCTCTAATGGAATCTTGCCTTCTCCATGCTACGGCAGTAATACCATAAAATTATACCTACTAAGACGTAAACCTATCTAAACCATAAGAGGAGAAGTCGACATTGTTAATTTTCTGTTAAGTTGTATTTTAAGTTGATTTATGTTTCATATTATTCATATACAGTGAATCTACAAAATCTAGGGATTAAATGTTTAGAAAATTACATTAAAAAAAATGAAAAGAAAACTTTTCCTTTAATACTGAATACAAATTTTATCTTTGTCTATACATTTATTGTCACGGTCATAGAATAGATCTTATTTTTTAAATAGAGTTCATATTTAGTCATGCTTCTGCAATGTTCTTTTAAATGTCTTCAATGTTGTTAAAATAATGACCTTTGGCTTACATCTTTACTTTCGGGAACCGAAAGTGGTCTTCCAACGCCAAATCTGGAGAGTAAAGGAGACAATGAAAACTAGTTGCAATTTTCTTTGATAGGCGAGAGTGAAATTGTTTGAAGAAGTCTTATCAAATTGAAGATAGTACATAAAGATTGTGTAAAAGCAAATTTAAATGTCACAATTATTAAATGCTGTCTACTGTTATTTGAAATATTTATTGGAATTGGCTGAAAAAATCAGTCGTCCTTAGAATTTTGTACATGCATTAAATATAAGATATCTTAACGTATCTTAAAAAAATTAAATATTACAACACTACTTTTTTTGTTGAAATTTTGTAGAAAAATTTGGAATAAATTGAGAATTTCAAAAAATATTTCAGATTAATTATTATAAGTGAATATTTATCTAGGAATAAGTCTTCAACTTCAATATTCAACGGAGATTCAATTGCACTGACAATATTAAAGGTTATATAATATCGACTTATGTTTTCCACTCAACACACTGGAGAGAATCAATAGATATGTATGTATATATAAATATTTCTCTGGTTACTTGAAATTTCATCCTAATATGTTTTATTGCATAAACCGTGTAAGGGAAATCCCTGGGGACAGAAACAAAATTTTGTTTTGAAGAGATTTCCGAATGTGCAGTTATAATTGTATGATATTCCTTCCGTAGGTTCAATAATATTTTTAAGTTTAAGACAGCATTCCGTTATAAGCAGGTTCCGTTTTCGTACTTTTTAATACAGTACAGGTTACAGTAAAACAGATTAGCTAGGGACTGAACAAATATTTTATCTCAGCGGTAATTCCTTTCGGGAATCATAAAAGTTTTCCATTTTAAACAGGTTTTATTTACCCACGTTTTACGGTATTACATTCCACCCGACGCAGACTAACCAATAGCATGATACTAAAATAAATTTAAAAGATTTTGTGCATCACGAAAAATCAGAAATTTTGAGGACTCGAGCAGTTCCGCGGAATGGGTGTTGAAACTCCAAACGCTACTTTTTTTCTTTTTCTTTCTTTTTTTTTTTTTTTTGTATATGCAATATTATTAAAATATGCTCACAAAAATACATAAAACTCTTTCATGTTATGTTAGATAAATAAATAATATTTCAAATTGCGATGTTTTTATTCCATAAGTATCTAACTTAAGAATAATTCCTATTTAAAAAATACATGTGTATAAAGACTACACAAGTAGAAAAATGCTATATAATATAAATGATAATAAATTTTAAAAGTAACGAAACGAAAGTGTATACAGAGGAGAATATTTGATTATAGAAGAAACATAAGCTGGTAGTTTATATCTCGCGAGAAATGGTTTAAAATAAAAGAGAAGAAATACTGAATATCAAGAGATCTTCGTTTAACAAGATTTATAAAGTTTCTAATTTGCTTCGAAAAACGTCTGAAAGCTACTTTTCAATACTTTCGAACATAGTTGAAAATTATTTATGAATTCGGTTTGTCTGCCCGTCTGTCTCTCTGTCCGTGCTCTAACTCTCGTAAATATATACTCGGATTGCCATGTAATTGATTTATAGAGGTTTAGCAGGGCATGTTCGTAAGTGTTAAACATTTATAGTTCGTTCACAGGTGCACTCAAACAAATTCCCATTGCATGATGATCTGTGGTAAAAAAAAATCGTTTGCAGAAATATTTTAAGGATGTTACAGTATTTCAAATATATTCAAGTATATATCCATCACTGAGGCGCATTACAAGATTCTCACTATAAAATAGTTTATGCATAGCATTTATCTTTCATTTACAGAGCCACACAATAATTCGGTTACAGTACTGTCTACAAACAATAACTGCTGGAAGTGGGGTTTCAATTGTTTTATGCGTTTTTAAATTTAACTACACTGAGAAATATGACACTGAGACATATGACAATCTGAGTAAATCGATGTTTTCATTTTGTTATGAAACTTTTTGTTTCTAATATGACGACTTTTAATACTGAAATACCAGAAATACTCAGAATTTTGAAACATGGACAGACTCAAAACTGAGCACATAGAGGTCAGTACATACTCATTTTTGAAACATGAACATAGTCAAAAATGATTAGAATCAGTTCAAACTCATTTTTGAAACATGGAAATACTCAAAAACGTGCCCATAGAAGTCAGTTAATACTCACTTTTGAAACATGGACATACTCAAATATGAGCACATGATGTTTTATTCTTGAGTGTGTGTATGTTTTCAGAAATGAGTATATACATGTTTCAAACTTGAGTAATTTTCATTCGGAGCCATTTTGATTATGCGAGATACTCAGATTTGAGTATTTTTGGCTCAGTTTTGAAAATGTCGTTTATGGAGTGTAATTTTTTGGATATTCTTGGTGTGCATAAATTCTATAGATCATATACAGTGCTGCACAAAAGAATTATAATATTTATCCTACTATGGATGGTAATTGTTGAATTGGGGTTTTCCAATATCTTTAGCGTTCCGAAATGTTTACTGAGACATAATCTTTCCTCTTATTATTCGGCGAAGTTTTGTTACAGTATTCTGAATGTTTTAGAAAATTTTACATAATCTATGCTTAACGCAGGATTTTTCTGTTTTGTTTTATCTTTATGTCATAACATTTTTCAAAAGCGGTCAAGAGCTGCAGCAAAACAATTCTTTCTCCCCAACTAAAGATATTATTTTTCTGGGAAGGCTCAAAAACAAATATGCACCATTGACAATTTGCAGTTCAGGTAACCAGAACCATCATTGAATTCAAAATGTCCCGTATAGTAAATTTTTGTGCAGAAAACATGGTATAGAAAACACAATTTCTTTACATTCTTTTAGAATAGATATCTAGTTTCAAAAATCTTTTTTCGCCTACATTGATATCTTCAGATATACTATCTGTTTAATAAAATGGTTTCAAAAGAAAAAAGGGATGTTTTAGGTCTTGTGGCTTTGAACAGACTTATTTTTAGACGACTTCTACCAAAAATATACCTTTTATTTCCTTTTTGTTGAAAAAGAATTGTTACTTAAAATTATAGGATACCCCGATAATGAAAGATTGGCTAATTCAGATATATATTTATAGAGTTTTAGTTGAATTAATTTTTTTAAATAGAAAACTAATTCAAGAGTAACGAATTAAAATTTTAAATAAAATGGATTTTCCTTATTGTAGAGAATGGAATTTAGAGAATGGAATGGAACCCTGATTAGGAAAAAAAGAGACGCACCCTGATTATGGGGAGGAAACGGTGAAAAAAGGCAAGGAAAGTTACAAAGTGATTGTCAACTGAAAACATTAAAAATTTATGTTGTGTGGAAAAAGTATCTAAAAAAATGAAAATAACATGTTAATAGCAGTCTGGTCCATAAACAACATCTGCCAAATTTCTTTTTAATTTTATGTATTATTATTTGTATTATTTTGCCCTTGTGATATTACCTTGGCATAGTTATTGCCATGTGTACATTTCATACAGTTCTTTTCGTTGGTAGTTATATTCATTGATGTTTCCACTATTATTAACCATCAACATTTAACACATTAGCTATGAATGCTTATTTTAAGATTCTTCAGAAATATTATCCAAATCTGCCATACACCAAATATATTTTCTTTTTTCAGTTAACTATGAAGTGATAATAAAAGCCCCGTGAAACAAATAGTGTAAAAATATACTTTAAACATGCGCTTGCATTGCGTGGTAACCATGGTAACGGCTTGAACTAAATCCCATGGTTTCCGGGATTAAGTTCTCTCTCAGGCGAAGACAGAAGACGACGTTCGAGAGAAGCCCCCAAACGTACTCAATGTGAGGACTGACACGGAAAATATTTTTCAAATTCCAGATAACAAGCACTGAAGAGAGATAAATAAATATATAATGAGAACTTTAGAACGTTGTTGGACACGGGGAAGGAATATATATTTTTTTCTTATACTTGATTTTCTATTGTTTTATAAAATGCTTATTTACGCTTTTAAAGAAATGCCGCTATAATAGATTAAATTGAAACATGTTATATTATATTTCTAGTATACACTTCGATAATGTAATGTATAAGATTAGAATACGTTTCATTACGCTATGTATTATAAAATAAATTATAAATATTGAAGCGAAATTAAAATTTTCGTGTTTGGACACAATATTTGCCAAAATGATAGGTTATAATTTAAAATGGATTTTTCTTTTGCAAAAAGTTGATATATGTTTTAATGAATCGTTAATGTATTTTTCTTAATATTCAAATTTTAATTGCTTAAAAGGCGTATAGACAACATACTGAAAAAGTATCCAAGCCGGGGCTCGAACCCGGGTCATCAGTATAGTGCACTGAAGTTCTACCAACTTAACTCCTTGTATCGACACCCAGCATGGCACTTCTCACTATAACATGTTGGTATACCATGATACGAAAATTATTTTAATGGAAAGTAGGTATATGTATTTTGTATTTAATAAAACAATTATACGATTCATAAAATATGTTACATGCATTATCTTGCAAATACTATTATAAATAGATAATACAGAAGTTCCCATCATTAGAATTTTCACCAGCATTTGCAGTTGACCCTTAAAGAAGAGGGTAAAAGGCAACATATTTTGTACTGCCAGATTTGAGCATATCTATTGATTATTTCCTGTTTATTGAGTGGAAAACATAAGTCGATACTATATGACCTTTAATATTGCCAGTGCAATTGAATCTCTGTTGAATATTGACGTAGAAGACCTATTCCTAAATAGATATTCACTTGTAATAAGTAATCTCGAATATTGATAGAAATTGTGAATTTATTTCAAATTTGGGTATAAAATTAAAAAATAGTAATAATTGTATTGTAATTATATACTTATTTTAATTGCTAAAAGGCGTAAAATAAAAAGAGTATAAACAGTTAAATAATTGTATCGTAACATTTAATTTTTAAGATAAATTAATGCTTGTACAAAATTCTAAGGACGACTGAATTTTTGAGCAAATTTCAATAATTTGATCAAATGACAGTATCAAATGACTGCATCTAATAATTATGACATTTAAATTTGCTTTTACCCAATCTTCATCTATTATCTTCGATTTGATAATGCTTCTTCAAACAATTTCACTATCGTCTATCAGAGAAAAATGTAACTGTTTTTCACTATCTCCTTTACGCTCCAGATTTGGCGTTTGAAGACTATTTTTGGTTCCCGAAAGCAAAGATGTACCTCAAAGGTCATTATTTTAACAATATTGAAGACATTTATAAGAAAATCAACGAAGCAAAATTAAAAATACGAACTCTATTAAAAAAAAATAAGATGCTATATTCTATGAACGTGACAATCAATATATAGAAAAATAATGAAGTTGTATTGAATATTAAAGGAAAAGTTTCCTTTTCATGTCTTTAATATATAATTTTCTAAAAATTTAATCCTTAGACTTTTTAGATTCACTGTATTTGAATGATATGAAACATAAATCAACCTAAAATACAACTAAAACTAACAATGTATATATATTGTCTTCTACTATTATGTTATCACAAAAATAAATAAATAAATAAAGATAAAAATCAAATAAAAAAATCAAACTATCCATTTAACAAATTAATGCTGATGTACTACATCTAATGTTTTTCTTGCTATTTTTAGAAAAATAAATATTTTAATACGAGACAAAAAATAATAATGTAGTATGTTTGAGAATTAAAATTATACATCAGAACAATACAATATAAATGTAACTGTCAGAATGAATAGTAAGATTACTATATTCAATAAATTACAATTTTTTTTCGATGTTAGTAATCGAACAAAAATACACACACACACACAGACACACACACACACACACACACACACACACACACACACACACACATATATATATATATATATATATATATAATCATAATTCGTCTTCAGAAATATTAAAAAAATATCTTCTTTGAGTGAAAGAAATTAAAGCGTAATGCAAAGTTTACTTTTACGTTAACGGTTCCAAATGAAAACAAGAGTTTTTGAGCAAAAACATCGCTCATCAAGGAATTAATTAAATTCTCGTGATTCTAAATTCGCTGCACAAATTTATCTTAAACATTCTGTGCACCAATCAAATATTAAAATTAATTAAATCTTATTTCTCTGATCACACAGTGATTAAAAGCTCGAGTTTAGATTTTGCGAACGGCTAGTTTTGATTTTTGCAGCGAAAGATTAAAAAAAATTGAGTAATTAAGAAATTATCAGATGGGGAGATTTTTAAACAAAGCAGCTTGAAAAGATATATGAGAAATAGAACTGAGCCTCAAGAATAGATCAAAGCGCAAGTACTTAAAAGAGGGGAGTTTTTCCGCGATTTTTTTTTTACAAGCTGTTATACGACTTTAATGAGTTAGTCAATAGAATCGTTATACATCATGGAACCGATTTTGTTAGAAAATTTCCACCAAGATTTAAAGCCAGTATTTAAATTGAACTTTTAAATATTTTTCTCGGGAAAATAACACTTTTTTTCTGTTAGTTTTATGATGTGTTTTGAGAGGAAGTATAATTACAAAATTTCAGACTATTAATTAAGACTTGTAATTATACTTAAAAATTTTATTTTAATGAAAACTAGCTAGCGAGAAAACTAATGAAGCACATAAATAATGGATTTTCTTTCTTTCTTTTTTTTTTAAACTTTTTTAAAAGAGTGGAAATATGTTTGTATTTAGCCAGTAATTCATTTGAAACATAACGTTTTTGCTTGCATAAAAAGCATTATGTATTATCAAAAATAACTAATTAACTTTTTTCCTTAGTGATATAGTAGCCATGTAAGAAAGCTAATTTTCTTTCAAACTGCAAAGCAGTTAGTTGCTAGATTTATTGTAAATAAATAAATAAATAAATAAATAAATACGTTATATTATAAAAGTTCTTTTCCCATTTTGTCTATAGAAAACTTCGTTTTATTTCTTTTATAACATGTGCTTTGTACGTATGAAAAAAGATACTTATTATTGAGAACATTTAAAATTAGTTTCAAAAACAAAATTTTACTGCGAAATTTTTCAAAAACGTAAAAATATTAATAAACTATTAAGGCGGCTTAAACTACTAAGTTTACAATTTTATATGGAAGCTTTTGTCAATGATTATATATGCAAATTGTACAAAAAGTCTTTGCTTAGCATGTAAAAATTTATTTTCTTTTCTTATGAAATATCGCACCGCATACATATTGATTTGTATTCTTATATGTGTTTCTATGTTTTTAAATGTGAGTTTGCATGCATAAGTGTGTGAAAGAGAGAGTGTATACATATTTATCAATTATTATTATTGAGATAAATTTATTTTTATTAAAGCATAAAATTAAAAATATTAGTTATTTTTCTTATTTATGCTCTCTTAATAATTATTTTTCTTACCAGTATGTTTTTATGTTTTTCAGAAATTCGGACGAGGGAAAAGAATCCAATGAAACACACAATAATATTAAATGTTGCTTCTTGACGTATATACAAAACCTTATACTTTTTAATGTATTTGTAAATAGATAAACTAGATAGTAATTACTAAAAAAAAGAAAAAGAAACAAAAACTTTTTTCATTTTCAGGTAGTTTAAAGAATAAAAATGCGTTTGAAATAATTTTTTCGCTAAAACAAATATGCATCTCTAAAGCTAAAAGTTTAAGATTATTAAAGAGGAAAATCTTGTATAAATTTCTTCTAATTTTTTTTCCCTTTTACAGTTTGTATTTATATCTAATGCAACTTTATATAAATCTCTAAATAATCATGACCAGTAGTAAACATTTTCCAAACTAAACCATCCATTAACGCCTCTGAAAAAGGGAAACATCATTATATGATTTTTGACGATAGTGACGTTTACTTTGTAAAAATACACGCAAGAGGGTAGCGAAAGTTCTAGTGTTGTTCTACTGAGCTATAAATTGGCGTTTTGGTGACGGAAACTACTTTTGATGGATTACCTGTTGCAGGAAATGCGTTGTTTCATGCCCTTTGAGAAGAATTTATATCTTACGCGGGTCAAGAAGCGTTCAAACAATGTGAGAAGATGAATTGTTGTTAGCTCCAAGCTCTGCAGAGGAGCGAAGGATTTGGGAGCGTGAAGAGAGGAAGGGAATAGGGATTGTTAATATTCTAGTTAAAGGAAGAAAAATAAAAAAGCAAATTTCTGTTTACTGATCACAATTCAGAAGAACATTTAATAATAGATATATATAAATACACACACACATATATATAACAAAAATTTTGTAAATAATAACCATTAAACCATATAAATAACCGACAAAAGATAAACCGATGATTACAACATAATGCATAAATATATGCAAAAATTTAAAATTCTCAAAATTATATGTAGAGAAAAAATCCAATATGCAGAAAGTGAAAATTATTACAAGAACAACTGGAAACTTATATAGTGGAACACTTTTTCAAGGGCAATGTTCCACTAATATAAGTAAAATGTCATTGATTTATGTTTGAGTTAATAGCTAATGAGCTTAGTTTATTAACCCAAATTGCCCAATCAATTACCAAATAAAATTTGAAGAGAATTGAATAAAAATGGACAAATATTGAGTACCTGAACATGATGGTTGCAATATTAATTAATATTGAGTATTATTAAAATTCCATAACATATTTAAAACTCTTTGAGCGTTAGGCCCGTGTTTTTCCGTTACTAGAAGTCATATTAAAATGGCTGTAGACAAAAACATTTTTAACAAAATAATTTTTTTGAACCTTATATAGAATGAGTGGATATGAAAAATACTATAGCATCAAACTATGATTAAAAAATATATATATCCTGGAATTCTCAAGCATACGTATGAAAATATAGGAAAACCCTCAAATGCTGAAAGTGTTTTATAAAGGAATCTTTAGACAAAAAGAGAATATATTTTCATTTTATTGGTGGTATTTAGGCATTTGGGACTTGATAATTCTGTCTAAATTCCACAAATTTCATTTCATTTCATTCATTTAATTCCATTTTTAATTAATTTCTTATTCTTTTAATATGTTTTTGTTTCCATATTAAGTGTGTTAGGGAATCTTTTATTGTCAACTCTAATTATTTCATACTTAATTATTATTTCATTGTTTAAGTTGGTGTTATGATAATGTTTCATTTATGGTTGTATATATATATATATATATAAAACAAGAGTTCCTTATGACTGGCAAAAATAAAAAGCTTTGTAACATCTCACCTTAAATTCAATGTTTAAATTTTAACTTGCTTTATTAGTTTTTAGGACTACCAAGTGGCAACAGCCTTAAAATTATCGTCTAAATATTTTTACATGTTGATAAGTAGCGGTTTTCTCTTATTAAAGTATTTTAATTTTTAAAATGTTGAAGTGAACGTCTGTTCCTTAAAAAAAATACCAACCCCGCTGTTTTGGTGAAGATCATATGACTTTGTATGTAGAAATTGGATATTTAACGATTTGCAGAGTTTGAATGAATAATAAATCATCCGAATCTTTCCTTTAACCGTTATCTTATATAAAGATACATACAATTTTCCATAAAATAATGTTATAAATTCATAGGAATATTAGCTTCACGTATTTTTAAATGAATGAATCATTTTGAAACTAATTATTTTTCAGTGGTTATTCACTAACATAAATATGATATGAAACTTAGTGTTTTCTTGTAAACTAATGATTGAAGTATAATTTTAAAACTTCCGCATGTTCTGTATTTTACAACAGGATTTCGTCGCTGCTTTTATAACAAAACATCCTAAAAATTATATACAAAATTATATGATGATATACAGAATTATAGCTGGTTTCTTATGAGCTACAAATTATCACAAATGCTACTTCTGATGGAATACCTGTTGTAGGATATGTGTTGTTTCATGCCCTTTGAAATGAATTTATATCACACGCAGGTCAAGAACAATGTGGAAAGATGAATTACTTCCAAACTCTGCAGAGGAACGAAAGGTGAAATTTTCGGCAGTGTGAAGCAGGGAAGGTATTAAGGATTGATAATATTTTAATTAAATGAAGAATAATTAAACAAATATTTTATTTTCTCTGATCACGATTGAGAGGAACATTTAAGAAATTTCAAGTAAATAAACAAGAGAAAATAAGTCGTTGGGGGCCACCGTAAAACTTACCCATCATGGATATGCATACTATAATATATGAAAATAAAACATGTGTAAACTATTTATAAAATGCATTGCAATTCGAATAAAATCGTGGCTTGATGACATCATAAACCTTCAATGCTCTATTACTGAATTGCGTAAAATAAACATCCTTATAACTCCAAAAATGATAATCATATTAAAAAAGAGTTTACTGCGTCGGATTAAGCGTCTCATTTCCAATTAAAATAGATCTTTGAATTGAAATTTGAATGAAATACAGGGTCATGAAAAATCGAAAAGTGTGGACAATAGGATTCCAAATATCTCGGCAACTAATTATCCGATCGACTTCATTCTTTATGCTAAATTAATGCTTTTTAATGTATTTTATATTCATTCCTTAAAATAAACAATTTCGAAAAAAAAAATATATACCTTTTATCAGAACGAATATGTCGAGAGTCCGAAAAAAAATAGTCCCGAGTAATCGAGGTTACTGAAATTCAATGGGCTTCTTCTCATTATTACATACTCAGTACATACCAAATTTCAAGTCTCTACCTCAATTTGTTCGGGAGATAGAGCGTTTACAGACACATAGACACACAGACAGACGGACGGCAATTTTTTTTTTCTCTAAAAATATGTTTTTCGGAATCTCTAGTGTCTGACATATGTATATATATATATATATATGTATGTATATACATATATATTTATATATGTACATATATCACTGGCGCCCAGCTAACCGAAAAGTACCAATAAAAAAGTAAATAAAAACAATTTTGGTGAATAACTTTACTCTATCTTTATTGCCACGTCAAAAAAAAAAAAAAAAAAAAAAAAAGTCATAGCAAAGACAACTTGTTCTTATACTTTCAAACTGAATCTTATATAAAGACATGCATGAAATAATATTTTAAAATTACATTTTTTTAAAACTGATTTTGTTTCAATGGTATTTCATAAATACAAACATTTTCTCAATTATTTCCTTATTAAATGAAAATAAAAAGAAATTGCATAATAATTAAATTAAAAATAAAAATTAAAAAGTAAATAAAATAATTTTGATGAATAATTTTATACTATAATATTTTCGATGCTAAAAGATGTTGACATAGCAAATACAGCTTCTCATTATATATTTTTTTAATGAATTTTATGTAAAAAGATGCATAGATTTTATGAAATAATATTTTAAAATTATGTTTTCTTTAAACTAATTATGCTTTAAAGGTAGTTGATTAACGCAAACATAATATTAAAAAAAAAAAAAGAAAAAAACGTAAGCTTTATTTTTGTTCGTGTAAAATAATGTTAGAAGTACATTTTGAAACTTACACAGAAACTGTACTTTACTGAAGAATTTCAACAACACTTTTATTACAGATTGAACTAAAGATGATATACAGAATTACATTGAAATTATTTGAAGCCACCTCAAGCAGATTCAAGAAGTACATTATCTTGAAATTCAAACAGAACATTCTTTCATTTACCCTCTTCAGTATTTTAACAATTTTTCAAAATGTGAAAAAGACAGAATATTGAAACGTGTAAAAATATATGAAAAAATAATGTCCATTCTCTTAGCTAATAAAGCAAAAAAGGTTTACTTATAAACTATAAAGAATTCAAACATAAGCTTCTGAACATTTTAAAGAAAACTTTTTAAAATGCTGATAACATATTTAAAATGTAATAATTTTCCCAAAACTCAGCCGTCGTGCTTTTTATCTCATCATTATTAGCTCATTACTTGCGTCTCTTTCTCTTGAACTAAACGACTTTCGCGCTTTATGTGCTAATGTGAGAGTAAGTCAGTCATCAGACTCAATGTAGTAAATGACTATCATTTTCACAAGAATGTAAGAAGAATAAAATGGCAGTAAGAAGTATAATAATTTGTTATGCTGTAAGGCATGTTCTTTAGTGAAAAAAGAAGAGGGGGAATTCTCGAGAAATTAATAAACACAACAAAATGTTTATTGATTATTGATTGTACTTATATTTTATTCTTAAAGTTAATTTTTCATAATACAAATTTTCAAATAATTTTTCAACTAAAATTTTCAACTAAATTTTCAACTAAATTTTTTAAAAAATTAATTTGAACAAATTAAAAGACAAAAAATTGATTTTCTTATTGCATGTAACCCTGTTTTCTTGAGCTTCTTTAAATTCTACGCATGCGCATTGAAAGCTATTGGTTTTACGGAAATTGTTACTTGATATCTCTGTTTTACGTATGCTGTTAAAATCTCACAGCAAATTTAACAAAATCAGTCACTAGTTAGAACGTATGTATAACTTTTTATATAAATTACAATAATCATCGGAGTATAATACATTAAAAAAAAAAACACCAATGTCTTATTTTGCGTATGCTTCAAACATAAAAAAAAAATAAATAATAATAAATAAAAAAATAGTGCAGTTACTCTAAAGTCAACAGTTATTTTATCCTTTTATAGTTTTACCATGACGAAATTTTGCACTACATAATTCCCCCTACTCCAAACATTTTATTCCCACGCGCTCTAAATATAACATACGATTTTCGCCTAACACATCTCGCGTATTCTTGGGTCAGTAAATAGTCTTTCCGCCTTTCTCTTTTATGCAAAAAGGGAATAGATCCATATCTCCACCTTTTACTTCATTAAGCCTCCCATTTCTATTACATTTAATCGAAATGCAACGAGAAAGCTGAGATTTTTTTTTTCTTATTTAAATCTCAAGAAAGGTCTCATAGATTCACATAATTTGCGTTAACGGTGTTCACAATATGCATACATGATCCCCAAAAGAGGCCACGCTACACAGGGCCTTACAAGAATAACCGAACATTAGTAGTGTTTGTAGGAGCATAAAAATAGGCAGAAGTTCATCGGTTACTGAAAACGTTACTTATGTAGGTGGGATAGTGATGAAAAAGATATTACGAATATGGGTTAATTATACTTAGATTATAATCCACTACTAGATCTGTAAAACTTATGATGGATGCATATTCTACTATTTATTTTTTCTCAGAATAAACTTTTCAGAATCACAGGAAATATTTCGTGAAATTTGGTTTCATAAATAAATTGCTTGCAAATATTTTTAAAACCTGGTCTGGAAGTATTCGACTTCATTGTTCTTCAAAGGCTTTGTAATTCTCTAATTAATTCTGCATCTTTTCTACTATATATCATATTTACAATAGTACAAAAGTACTACATTTCAGAGAAGAGGCTATAGAACATTGATTTTTTTTACTGTGAAATATAACTATAACACTTAGCATGCAGCATGAATAAGAGTAAAGCCTTTAAGAGTCAAGGTGTAAGTGAGATAGGGATGATTGAGTAAATTTATCCTTACACACACTATTTGCCCCCTCCTTCCCTTCTGTGGGGGCAAAGTCACATAGAGCGTAATCTAGCGAATCTTGAGAACCCCATTTCAGCAATTACCATTTATAGTCGAAAAAATATTCGAATTATTTTCTGAAGCCCTGTATATGACCTATATACATGTATACAATTATATACAACATAGTAGTCTAAAATTTATATCTGTATTGCTTATAGGCAATACTGAAACCGACTTATTTTAAGTGTCTACTAGTTAATACATAGATTCTCTATGTATTTTAATGCTTAAAATACATAGAGGCAAGATTTTAGCATTAAAATAAATAGATAATCTATAGATTTGTAATGTAAAGGAATTCTTTTCAGTTTCTCTGTAAATGACTTTTCATTGCTACGCTTTTCATTTTAAATACCGAACATGCCATATACTCAGTATATATGCTACTCAGTAACATATATCAATAACATGGCAATTCGAGTATTTTTAAGCGAGTTATAGCACCGACAGGCACACAGGCGGCCAGACAAACCGAATTTTCAACAACATTAGAAAGTGTTAAAAACATGCTGAAATTGTGTGAAATTTTTCAAAGAAACTTTTATATCTCTATGAATGTATGTGCTATTCTTACACAAATGAACACAAATGTTGTGCAGGTCCCAAACATGTTCTTTGCATTTAACAAAACAAGTGAAATATGCTGTTTAAATCCCGGAGGTTCAAGAGGAATTCGTCAAGTATTTTTCTAGATTTTCGAAAAAATGTCTAAAATCAAAATTTTCTAGACACTTTTGATCAGAAATTGTGTGAATTTCTTAAAGAAACTTTTATATCTCTATGAATATGTGTGCTATTCTTACACAAATGAACACAAATGTTGTGCAGGTCCCAAACATGTTCCTTGTATTTAACGAAACAAGTCAAACATGCTGTTTAAATCAAGGAAGTTCAAGAGGAATTCGTCAAGTATCTCTCGAGATTTTCGAGAAAACGTTTAAAATCAAAATTTCCCAGACACTTTTGACCAGGTATTGTATATTCAACTATGTAATATTGTTATCGCATTCCATTGAAAATTTAGCAAACAGTTAACAAACGCTGGAAACATAATGTTTATATTGTAATACAACTTAATTATTTTTTAAAAATAGATGTTCAATTAGCTAGGCGTCTGGAACGGTTTTATCTCTTATCTGTCAGTGAAATATTCAAACATGGTTGACAAATTATTTTATGATGTCTTATGTAGAAGGTGTTATGAATTCTGAAAAAATGGGAGAATATTGCACGGCTCGCGATACTGACAGCCAGAGGGAATTTAATCGTGTATTTTAGAACGTTTATATAAGAATAGTTAACTGGAAAACAAAATAACTTTTCTGCAATAAAATGATTATAAATAATAAATAATTTCTTGAAAGTGTTAGTAATTTAAATAAACTTAAGACATTTAATTATAACGGTAACACAGTTTGCATCCATGGAAGTTTGGTAATAATAAGTGTTTAAAAAATATATTTATCGTATGATTCTTCTCACCCGATAGAAAAGTGTCACAACTCTCAAAAGCACTACATTTCACTGGAGAAGCTATAGAATATTTTAATTTTTTTACTATGACATAAAACTGTAGCACTTAGCTCTGCATGCAGTATGTAGAAGCGTACATAAAAGCGTAAAACCTTTAAGAGTAAAGATGTAAGTGGGAGGATTGAGTAAATTTATCCCCCACACACTATTTGTCACCCTCCCCCCCCCCCCCTTCTGTGGTGGAAAAGTGACGTAGAGCGTAATATAGCGATTTTAGGATAACTAGACCTATGTCACTTTTCCTGTAGCAGTATACACCTATGTCAGAGCTATTTGCGCAAAAATACGCAAAATGAATGTTTTGAAGTTGTATCACTTTTATCGCGGGTGAGCGATATAAACTGAAAAGTTTTTAAAATTTAACATTAACAGTACGTATGTGAGATTCACCCTAATACACTCAACAACACTGAAAATAGTGAAAAGGTACAATCGCCAAATGCAAATAAGTACAGTGAGATCCGATATGCAAATGATCCAAGTTTGGTGGCAATGCACATTACCGCCTACTAGCAGTGGCGCTGCAATCAAGAAGTGGTCCCTATAATAAACTGGCGCATATTGGAAGATTCATAAACGTGTCGATCACACGTGACGACTCTAGGAGGACTTTAGTACGCGAAGAATGCCAGGTAGACGTGTGAGAAGACATTTCTCACAGTTAAGTGAGTTGGAGAGGGGCCTCATCATCGGCATAAAAACCGCTGGCTGGTCGACGCGCCGTGTTGCTCACCAAGTCGATCGTTCGGATTGTGCTGTTTGAACATGTTAGGAGCAGTGGACACGAGATGATGTCCACGTGCGGTATACCGAGTCTGGAGCGATCAGGAAGACGACAAAGCGAGAGGATCGAAGGATCGTTCGGCAAGCGCTCGTGGATCCCACAGTGGCTCGTTCCACGATACAATCAGATGTAAGGTTTCCAGTTGTTCCACAAACCATTTCCAGACGCCTGGCGGAAGCTAATCTGCAATCCAAGAGCCCTTTTCGTGTACTGCCTTTAACACCAAAATATCGGCAACTTCGTCTACTGCAACTTCGTCTATCGTAGTGGTGCCAAGCCAGAGCGACGTGGAATGCCACTGATTGGAGAAACGATGTGTTTAGTAACAAATCTGGATTCGTATTGGCGACAAATGATAACCGCGTACGGGTGTGGAGGCGCCTTGGTCAACAGTACAAGTCTACCAACGCTCTCGCGCGACTTACTGCCTGCACAGCAGACGTAATGGTCTGGGGGGCCGTAGCCTGGTCCCTCTAATTGTAGTACGTTGAACCTTAACTGGCCAGCGTTATGTTGATGACATTCTTCAACCCCACGTCGGACCTTTCCTAAATGGTCGTCCAAGGGCAATTTTTCATCAAGATAATGCTCGTTCGCATGCAGCTCGAGTTACTCACGATTTCCTACGTCATGTTCAGATTCTTCCATCCCCGACTCGTTCCTTATAGACCATGTGTGGAGCCTCATGCTGCCATCTCACTCCGTACATGATTTAAAGGTGGCTGTTCAAGATTTGTGGGTCCATCTGCCTCAGGACAACATCAGACGTCTAATCAAATCAATGCTGGCCGTGTTGCGGTACGTATTGCAGCAGGCGGTGGTCCGATGGGCTATTGAAATTGCACTGTATTTGTCTTATTGTATATACTGTATTTGTTTAATTGTCTTGATTTTGGGATCAAGTAAATCTCTCATCTGTATCATTATGTGTATTAAATCTCATTTCAATCCGATGCTACCTTCTTTAGTGCGCTATTTTCAATGTTCCTGAGTGTATTAACAGTTAAAACAACTTGTAATTTCGGAGATTTATAAGAGTGAGAAATTAGCTTCTGCTTTAAGCTACAACGTATATATACACATGTCGCTTAAACTTATTAAATTACCTTGTAATCAACCCTAAACAAATATGGCAAAAACATTTTGTGAGCATTTTTTTTCACACCACCTATTCTTATTATATCATAATGAAAATAAATAATAATAAAATCAAGTACAACAAACATTGCGTAAGTGCATTCTCATGCACCGTATCTAAACAGTTTAGCATTTCATAAACCACATAGTAAAGGGGACTCGCAAGCTATTACTTTCTCGTCTTAAATATTTTCGTTTTCTTTGTAAGATAATTCCGCTAAATTAACAACAAATTTACATAATCGAGTTTCACTACAGATAAGAAATCTGAGCCGTAATGCAGGCAAACAATAATTTTTATCCCATTATCGCACGCTGAACAGATGCACATATATGCCTGTGTAGCTTCGTTTTCCCTCCTTTTTATTTTTTTTAAGCTTCTACTTTATTAAAAACCTGTTTTCCCCGGCCTACTTCCCTTTATACCTTAGCACCCACGCATCTTTCTTTTTATATTATTATTATTATTATTATTCCTCCAAAACTGAACACCTTACAGTTTGCAAGATGGCAGATTGCTATCTACTACAGGAAACACTTTGTAAAGGGTGAATTCTAATACCTTTTAATTGAGTCTAAACATGACAGATTCACACGCCTACAGAACAGTGTTCTAGCTGTATTATTTGAGATTGAAGACTTAGATAAAAACGCTTAATGTTATATGTCTGATTCGTTTATTATAAGCAATAAGGAATGAGGTAAGTATAAGAGATGAGTTTACTGCATAAACAGGAATTAAGACGAGCTGTTTATGCATTTATTCGGTTTAATTTTAACTGTAAACTAGTGACACGAATTTTGAAAATCAGGTAATGTAAGGAAATAACAAAAATATAACACTGTAAAAAAAAAAGAAATGTTTCTTTACCTGGGAAAATATAATATAACCACGAAAAATAATATACAATAACCTTTACCTCGTAATCAATGATTCCGAAAGCATTCTTTATAACTACAAACCTCGGAAACCAATATATGTACACGATTTAAAGAAGCATTTATAAAAAGAATGCTTATTTTGCGGTCACTGATTGTCGGAAAAGTTTCCGAGTAGTTTTTATAGAGTATTAATCAGTTTTCTAAACCCGGAATAACGATTTTTTGCATGCTATCGATTCTCAAGAAAATATGTTCAACAAACATGATAAATTAATAGAATTAACATTAACATTAAAATTAATATTATTTTGTTAATCTTGCATGTATAAAGTCAGTTAAGTAGCCGAAAATGTTTAGTATAGCATTCAAAAAACCAATTTTCCGGTTTGAGAAAACTGGTTAATACACTATAAACACTACACCGAAACGTTTCCAGATGTTAGTAGTAACAAAAGAAACTTTATTTTCATAAATGCTTCAATAAATCTCGAAAATATTACAGTTTCTGAGGGTTCTGCTTAAAAAGAAGCCTTTTCGGTATCGTGTGCAACTCGAAAGGAGTTATTGTATAATTTCGTTCGTGGTTATATTATATTTTCGTAGATTAAGAAACATTTCTGTTTTATTACAGTATAAAAAAGAAAACTGATTAATACACTATAAAAACTACACCTAAACGTTTCCAGAAATTAGAGGTAACAAATGAAACTTTATTTTTATAAATGATTCAATAAATCTCGAAAATATTACCATTTTTGTAGTTTCTGCTTAAAAAGAAGTCTTTTCGGAATCATGTGTAATTCGAAAGGGGTTATTGTGTATTTTCGTTCGTGGTTATATATTGTATTTTCGCAGATAAAGAAACATTTGTGTTTTATTACAGTGTAGACTATCTTATTTATTTATCAGAAAATGTCATAATTTAAAATACTTAAGGGAAACTTTTTGTATTAATAATTTTTATTAATTTTATTTATAATTATTAATACATGTGATTTTAGCATCTTTAAATATAGTACAAAATGTTTGAATTATATTTTGAGATATACACTTAAGATGGTTTCAATAATCCTTAATTAAAAGAAAGGTATTTATTTTCATGTAATGACTTAGATTTTTTATGCAAAAAAAAAAAGAATATCTCCGTATAAAAAAAGGCTATTATTTTATCACATTATTGCTTAAAGAAATTACTTATTATTTAATTTAAGTTTTCGAAAATTGACTGAAAAAGGTAACAACTTCTATACATTTGCAGAGTAAGTTTTTCAAAAGATAACTACGCAGTAATATTACACAAGACATGTCGAGAGATTAACTGTGTCACTACCATTTTAAAAGGGCTATCATGTTAAGATATTTTGAATAGAACAACATTATACATGAAATTTGTAAAAAAAATTGTTATGGAGTTTTAAAAATTGAAGAAAACAACAACTGAAATTAAATTTATCTTACATATTATCATTATTAATAAAAATATATTTTTTCTTTAATTTTAAACTTTCTAAAATTGAAAGCAGAAGTTTAACTAAAACTAAAAGATCAAATTAAAATACTATCAAAAATCCAGTAAACAAATTTTAAATAGTTAAAAAGGATATGTAAATAAAAGATTAAATGCACCATTTATCATACAATATTAAATACTTATACACGAACATATTCTTTATATATATATATATATGTTATATAAAATGCAAAATTACATTCATTTATTTCAATTTCTAAAATTAAAATAGCTTTAAACCATCTAAATTTAAAATACTATTACAATTTTTTATGTAATTACTTGATATTTTGAATATAACAATGAACTTTGTAAAAAATTGTTCTGGAGTTTTGAAGATTGAAGAAAACAACAACTGAAAATAAATTTATCCTACATATTATCTTTATTAATAAAAACATTTTTTTCTTTTATTTTAAACTTTCTAAAATTAAAAACATTCGTTTTTAACTAAAAGTAAATGAACAAATCGCAATACTATTAAAAAAATAGTAAACAATTTTTAAATAGTTAAAAAGGATGTGTAAATGAAAGATTAAACCCACCATTTATCACAAAATTTTAAATACGTGTATAAGAACACATTCTTGATTTAATTTTTTATGTGTAAAAAATAAGATATGTCATATAAAATGCAAAATTATTTTCATTTATTTCGATTTCTGAAATTAAAATACCTTTTAACCATCTAAATTTAAAATACTACTATATTTGTTTTATGTAATTATTTGAAATGCCTGTCACAATGCACCGAAAAAAATGTTTACCGGATAATTACTTATTTAATTATTTACAATCTACAACAATATTAGCGATAATTGAACATTCGTTTGTCTTTAAATATAACATTGTATTATAATACTTTTAGCTCATTAATCTTCTATGGACATGTTGGAAAAACAGAAGCTTAATTTCGAAGTAATTCATCACCTAATAACGAAAAAAAAATATTAAGATTCATAACAGAATAGCGTAACCCACGCCATTTTTGGTACATTCTAGTGTTCACCATTAATAACCACACATAATATTTTCCAATTATAAGTCAAGGAAACTCATTAGGTGACGTTAATTAATCGATTGCTTATCTGTAATCGATACAAAATGAAGGCGAATATCATTAAGGAGCTATCTATCATATAACCGACAGGATATGCTTTGGTAGTTATAAATATTTCTTTTGTGCTTTAGGGAAGAAAATTATCTTTAAAAAAATAATAAAGTAATGAGAATTCATGTCATCTATTATTCATTCGACATTATTGAAACTGAAAAGAAATGAAGTTCATTTTTAGGTGCCATTGTAATTATATAAGTACGTAGCACCTACAGTTGTCCTTTGGTCCGTCCGTCCGTCTGTCAGCATATAACAGCGCAAAAACGATCCAACCGAATGGTTTGAAATTTAATATAATCGTTGCAGGATTTTGTTGAGTCATTTCAAATTTTATGAAAATCGAATCAAAACTTAAAAAGAAATTAATAAAAGTTTAATTCATTCTATTAAATCCTATCATACGTAATCTATATAATAAAAGCGCAAGTCATGTGACTGAGGAAAACAAATACGGCTGACCATTTCTTTTTTCATATGCCAGTAAAACATTTTTCTTCAAGAATATTTTTTCGAATAAAATTACATAAAAGTTACATTTTTAGAAAGATCATTCAAAAAATTGTCAGTTTGAGAGATGAATTGCATTAAAATATGTATAGATTCTGAGATAACTTCAGTTGAAATTAGGTTAACAGCCGAATATCTCAATCGATTAAAGTAAATAAACACAGGAAATTCGTTCATTATGAGTCATAAATATATGAAACCATGGAGGTAATCATTCTCAAAGCAAGATCTTCATGGTAAATTTTGCAGCGGTGTCTGGTGTCCAAAACAAAATCCGCATCTGTAAACGTGGCATACGTAATAATAATAATAATAAAAAAAAAAAAAAAAAAAAAAAAAGGCGTGTTCATTTCGCTCATAGCAGACGGTATAATTCATTTCACTGAAATAATAAGAATAATTTTTTTACATTGTAAAACTAGTTATAATACGAACGTACCCCATTTGTCACGTTTAACGTACAATTTTCAACTTGTTGAATATGCCCTCAGCCTAATGCTAATTCTGAGTATTCGACTAATGGATATATGTTCATAAATATGTACGCACGATATACGTTCATATACAGGATGATTCGGAATTCCTGGGCAAAATTCTAAGGGGGGGATATAACACGCCTAGACAAGCTAAAAACACCATACAATAATGCATGGTGGTAACTCAAGCAGTGAAGCGCTACAGGGCGCTTTCTGATTGTTGGAGAGAACCATGTTTTCTACACAATATCTAACAAATGATTGCTGATTTTATTTATGTGGAATTTTGTTACTAACTAGGATGTTAATATGGATGCAAATTAGAAGAAGAAATAAAGAAAGTGCAAAGTAAGTAGCTCAAGAGAAGGGGAGGAGGCGTACCTTAAATTGGAACAAATTTCCTTCGGAGAAGTTAAGGGAGAATCAGAACTCATGGGAAAAACCTTAAGCGGTAACAGAGCACAGCTAAACAAGCTATATACGCAATACGATGCGTGGGCGTATCGCAAGTGGCAAACCGCTAGATGGCGCCGTCATTAAACTCTCAAAACGTTGTCTTTTCACTCACATCATCATTTCTGTCGTGGATTGCTAAGAGAATGGCTGGTTTTACTAATCAGGCTCCTCGTATGGCATCTCCCCTTGTCGCAAGAAGAGTTTTCTTTGGTGGCACCACAGCACCCCTTGTCGCGAGAGAGCATGTTTCTGGCACGCAATTCGTCATCGGTACCTCATTGTCCCCTGTCGCGAAGGAAATATGCTCTCTGACAGATGCTCTCTCTCTGTTTTCTTGTATATTTTGCCAACAGGTATCTTCTTTTGTTTAACGGCAAATCCAGCTCCGGCTGAATATTGTAACCTGGAGGGACATACATGCTTTACAGACTTGGTCTTGTCGTCTGAGCAGTCCCTTTCAGGCTATCAATCAGGAAAATTTGGACAGGCATTTAATGCATAGTGCTGTGGTTGTGAGTGCTCCGGAAATTCTAATTGTGCAGTAAACAGGGTTCTCTCCACAATCAGAAAGCTTCCTGTAACGTGTCACCGCTCGAGTTACGACCATGCATTGTATGGTGTTTTGAGCTTGTATAGGCGTCTTCTATCATATATTTGAAATTTCTAGAATTCTATTCCTGTTGAAACAGACACGTGTTACTATTCATAATAGTTTCGAAAATTAATTTCGAAAATATACCTATTTTGAAAGTGATTTTCGAAAAACACATCAACCTATAAAATTTTTGTAAACAGAAATCAATTTCAAGAATCCTTAAATATGCAAATTCAAAATTATACCTCATTCCGCCAAGTAGTTCTTAAGTTATATTTTCAAAACTGGACGCATTGCGATCTGTTTTGCAACGATAAAAAAGTATTTAACATTGCGAGTTCAAAACTTTAAACCTTCATAATTCCAAAACTACACTGCTCAAAACAATTAAAGGATATTGCAGTTTTAGGTGGATTTTGTATCTGGGAAACTTTTTAGCTGATTGATACATGGTCGACAGACATAGTAGGTTATATGAGAATAAATTACACATGTTTGGCAGAAAAAAATGCATTTTATTGCGCATTTGTGTACAAAAGGAAAAAAACACAATTTGTGCATATGAGAAAAAAAGAATAAGAAAAGGTGTTTTCATCAAAGAAAATCATTTTCAGTAGGGGGTATGGTTTCCACGGGCGGCCAGCAACGTTGAACACCTTTGAGGCATGGACTCAATGAGGCTATTAATGACGAGTTGGGGTATTCTGCCCCACTCTTCCAGAAGAGCTCTTTCCAGTTCTTGGTGAGATTGTGGGGGTTGTTGGCGGCCAGAAACTCGTCTTCCTAGAGCGTCCCAAACGTGCTCGATTGGATTCATGTCTGGAGAACACGCTGGCCATTCCATTCGAACGATTCCTTCCTCGAAAAGAAAATCCTCCACCAGGTTTGCACGATGTGGCCTGCAGTTATCGTCCATTAAAATGAAGTTATCTCCGATTGCTGCAGCGTAAGGGATTACAATAGGTCTGAGGATCTCATCCCTATATCGGCGACCAGTCAGAACTCCATCTCGAATGATGTAGAGGTCAGTGCGCCCGTCAATGGAGATGCCACCATACACCAACACTCCTCCACCGCCAAATCTGACACTTTCGTGCACGAACGCAGGATTATTCCTACTGCCACGGCCCCTCCAGATGAAAATACGCCTATTATCCGGATGCACAGAAAAACGGGACTCGTCAGAAAACAGAATATTGCTCCATTCATTTCTCCTCCAGTTGACATGCTTGGTTGCCCACTCCCTGCGGTCGCGACGATGCCTTGATGTTAATCTAACACATACCATCGGTCGGCGAGCATACAGACCTACAGCATGGAGCCGGTTTCGGACAGTCTGAGTTGAAATCGTGGTGCCTGTAGCCGAGCGAAGGTGTTGTTGGAGAAGAGTAGCGTTCATGATTCGGTGACTCCGAGCTGTTAACGCTAAATACCGATCTTCATTGGGCGTTGTTGCCCGTCTACGACCTTGCCCTGGTCTTCGGCCTGCACATCCACTCTCCAAAAAACGGTTCCAGATCCTGGAAATGACACTTTGTGACACTCCAATGGCTTGCGCTACTTCGGCTTGAGTTTGGCCCCCTTCTAACCTACCAACAATTCTCCAAGCTTCTGAATCTGTCAAATGACTTCGCTGAGACATCGTACTCATCGAAACAAAGCAATCACTGAATGCCGATCATCCTTGTCTTCATTCTCTTTTATCCAATTGAAAGTCAAATTTCATTCGCTGCCGCTGAAGCGACGTTTTTGACGTCGAACTCAAAATTTGCACACTCCACAGTTTGAAAACCAGAAAAATTTGCATTTGTGATTCTCTTCTTCTATTTTCGGCAAAAAAAATTTCGTTTATATCTTTATTTTATATAAAACTTCAAATATCCTTTAATTGTTTTGAGCAGTGTACTTGACCAAATGAGTTCCCATTTTGCATCTGAGATAAGATCTCCCAAAAAATTCAAATATGCTGTCGAAATTGGGTGTTCGTGTTGAAAAGCGTTTCAGAGTTTAGTGCAATTGTAGTAAGAAGACGGCCACATAAACTTATATTAACATAAATTGTAACTTATAATATTAATAAATAACTTATATAAACATAAATTGGAAAAAGACATAATTCCTATTAGAATTACTGTCAGGCTTTCACTGACAGCTGCGGTTTAAGAACTATTGTTATGTGATATTATCTTTTTGTGTGCTTATCTACTGTGTACTGTTACAAGCTTTAAACTAACATTCCTTTCCTATCTGGAAATCTTAATCTGAGTAGGTGAGTGACATGATCTGAGTTGAAAGAATGTTTAGTATAGTGAAGGGAGTTTTTCTATTGTCATTGTAAGTGCATAGATAAGACACACTTCACCCATTCTCTAAGATGAAAGATCCATCATAAGGGGATTACGTTCTGTCAAGGAACCCTTGCGAACAGGGGACCAGCCCCGTTTACGAAAAGTGCTGTAGTGATGACCGGAGAGAGAATTAGTTTTAACGTGGGGGTGAAACGTGTTGGTTGTAGCAGAGAGTAAGCTCTGGTACACGTGTGTTAAAAGAGATCTCTTGGAATTGAGAGATAAAGTGTTTGTGAGATTAATAGTAATCTCTCGTATCTGAGTTAATTAGGGTAGTTTAGCAGTACACAGAACATATTTTCTGTATTTTATTTAATGTGGAACCGGATCAACTATATCCGAGTTTGTAATTGTAAATATTGTCTTGATATTTGTAAAGACTGCGTAAATAAATTATTCGTTTAAGTTTAATTGAAAGAGGTTGTATTTTTCTAAATATACCTCTCATAACGTGACCGATGTCACGTAATCATATCGGTGGTGGCAGCATATTAAAATACCGGATTATTCTTCAAAGTTGGGTGGACTTAGAGGGAATCCGACAATGACTATTTGCGTTTTTTCCTGTGACAGTTTGGCAATTCAATTTTATGTAGTATATCTTTATTTTTATACTGACTGTACATGTGTGTCAGTAAGAAATAAGCGATCAAAATTTTTGGAAGACACACAATCAATTATATTTTCATCTCAAAATTGCTAATTTTTATTTCTCAAATTATCTAATAAAGAAATTCTATATAATACATAACTTTAAAAATGTCCAAAAAAAAAAAAAAAACTTCATCTAATAGCACAACCTTTTATATAATTCAATCTTCATTCCTAAAATATGACAAAATCATTAAAATAGTTTTATATAAATAGAATTCTGTAGAAAAAAAAAATGTTATGAGTATAAAAAAGTTCATTACTTTTTGTAGCAATTTTTTGAATATGTTATATGAGAGTAATCTGAGAAATAATTATTCTGCGGTCCTTAATTTCATTTCGTGGATTTATACTCTTTTTTAAAAACAAAACATAATTTTATATAAATGGAAGGCAAAAAATTACATTAAAATTTAACGAGTATGTATCCATGCATTAATAATAATAATAATAATAATAATAATAAAAGATTAATTTTCCCAATTGTTATAAATTGTTAAATAATTTTTGTTTCTTAGAATTTTGTATAAGGAATTTTTCGTTATATTTTCAAGAAAAGAATTTAATTTTCATGTCTTCAATGTTATATTTTCAAGAAAAGATATTTGTAAAAGATTAGAATAAATCAAATTATTAATTTGTATTTTTTTCCTTTTTAAATTTTAAATATTTATAATTTGTATGAAAGTTTTCAAAAGAGTAATTTAAATTAATTAATTTATTATTTTAAACACTATTTCTAAGTGAAAGTTGATTTTGCAAAGCTGTGCTGGAAAAATTTTCTGGACATTTAAAGTTACTTTACAAGTATTTTTTTTTTTTACTCTAGTAAACTAAATTCATAAATTCAGTATAATTTATTTTAATAATTTTTTTTTTAACTGTTGCTTTAGAAGATTGGTAAAACAAAGTATTATTTTATTTGTCGTTTAGATGGTTAGATTGTATTTTCAATCCCTATTTTTATTTGTAAATGACTTCATATCTTAATAAAATATAGTTTCATGTAACGCATAAAATAACTATATAAGAATTCTTTAACCCTCCGTCTACCAGACGGATCCAATGAACCCGACAAGTACATTCAAAATGACTATTCGAAACAGAATTTTTCTTCATAAAAGAAGTTAAATATAAACCACAGAAACATATATAGAAACAGTTGATTATTTCAATGGAATTCCCAATTGTAAAACAACTCCACTCCCTGTCTATGAGTAATTGTATATCACATCTTAGAGGAGCCATGAGAAAAAAAATTATAAATGTAGCATATTTGCACTAGAAAATGAAAGAAAAGTAAAAGATTCGACTGAGAACTTCATCAGCCAATCCGAAATAAGTAAGCCAGCCAGTCAAATTTAACTTGCGTAAAGCAGCCAATCAAATTTAACTTACAGTATAAGAGTGACAGGGAGTGAAATAAAGTAGAAAAATGAGTAAAAAAAGTAATAAAATATAATAATTATGTAGACAAATAAGTAAAGAGATGATGAAAAAGATGTTTAACTGTTTCTAAAGGAGAATCATTCGCGATAAAGGCAAGAAATAAACAGAAAAGAACGTAAATTTACTCCTACAAATAAAAAAAAAGGGCAAAGTAAATAAATAATTTAAATAGTTTTAAATAAAAATTCTGGTGTGAAATGTTTTAACCCTTTGAAAGGCAGTGGTATGTTTATGAAACCACTTAAGTTTAATTCCCAAATGCCACAGTGACACCGGAATTTTGGTATAAAATGTTTCTTTTATTACGTAACTGCAATTTATCTTTTTTTCATTTTTACAAATAAATTTCTAAATAAATTCTGGTTTGAGTCATTAATTTCAGCATCTTAGTAATGGACGAGCATTGCCCCTGAAAGGGTTAATCAAAGTTCAGTAAAATTTCCGGTAGTTCTAGGGTTAATGTACTGGTATTAATTTGACTAAAGAAGAGATAATTTGTACACTAATTGTGATACTAAGAATGACATTTTTTACTCATTCAAAAATTACTTGGCTTATTTTAATATTTCTGATTTTAAAATGTAATTTATATAACTTTCGTTTTTCTACTCAATTTATAAAAACATCTAGTCATATTGTAAGCAGATCAAGGCATTCAACAAAATTCCAGAAATTTTCACTTGTAGTTTTAAATATAAAAGACATTTTACAAATTTTGCAAATGTGTAATATATATGCGATAAAACTTAACAAAAAGGAATTATAATAGCAGAAAGGAGTGTATGGATAGCTTTGTTTGCAAATTTCATATTCCTACAAATATAAATTTCGCATGCTTTGGTAGACAATGTATAACATCTATGTAACAGAAAGTTTCAGAGGTAAACAGACAACTACTGTACTATAAAAGCATCAATGTCGTAATGATATTATTGTACTAATTGTATTTAGAGTTTACATTTCTATTCGTGTTTTAGAATTTACTTTCAACTATGCAAATTTTATAGTATGCAATACAATACAATATTGTAATTTTTGTTGTATGCATACATTGTGTAAATGATATGTAATTATTGTATGCATAGCATGGTAATGTTTAAAAGTAATTGTAGTACCTATGGTATGTCAGGAATTATGGAATGCAAAATACCATAACTTTAACAATATAGTATGTAATACTATATAAAAAATATTGTTATGTGTACTTAAATAATGATGTATATTTTGTGTATAAATATTGTTTTGTTATTTTTAAATCAATTTCTCTCCATAAATCCTCGTGTTGGGCGTAAGAGTATATGTTCTATGCTCTCTATGTAACACCAGGTAAATTCAAATTTAGTATAACAAACACTATGTGAATTTAAAATGTAAGAAAAAATAAAATACTATATATAGCGAATACGTATTTTCAAAATATTCTTTTTCAAAATTTTGATAAAATCCTGAAACTATGAGTGACAGTAACATGATTTTTTAAAACAGAAAATCGGGTATAATTTTAATTATTTATTTATTTTCTGTAAAGAAACAAATGCAAACTAAAATAACTCAATTCTCATATAGAAATAGCTTTAAATCTGCCATTAATTTTTCACCATACAGTATTCATTTAGATTTTAATGCCAATTACACGGGAATAACATTTCTCATTTATTTCGTGTTATTTCACATTTTCGCTTTACTATAAAAATAAAAATAGAGTGTGTTGTTATATTTATGTGGCAACAAACTGAGAAATTTGATACTACATGACAAGAAAAACAATTTTACATTGCAAGAACTAATGGAAGTGCACAGTAATTCTGTTATTCACACCGTACGTACTATCATCCACATTCACAAATATGGAGCGTATAGGACATTTAGTACATAGATCGTGGCACCCGATGTTACGTGTTATGATGTTATCACATTTCGAACAATTTCCCATTTTCACTCTACTGTAAAAATAAAACTAATGTGTTGTTATATTTATGTGGCAACAAACTGAGAAATTTGCAGTACATGATAAGAAAAATAAGTTTTACATTGCAAGATTTAATGGAAGTGAACAATATTCCTGGTAATCACACAGTACATACAATCATCCATATTTGGAAAGATGGGGCGAATAGGACATTTAGTACATAGATCGTGGCAACCGATGTTACGTGTTATAATGTTATCACATTACGGACAATACAAGGTAAGACTTTTGTAAGTTCATTACATTATATTTATTAATCTCAAAATTATGGCGAAAATCCAGGTTCTGTTTTTAGGGAAACTGTCTGTATTTTTTATTTTATAAGTGAATTGCAGCCCCAAGTTTCATAATAAAATTTCTTAGTCTTGCCTTGTGTTGTCATTTTTCTTAGTTTGCTGTCAAATGAATACAACAAACTGAAAAAAAAGCTATCTTTAAAGCTTATAGGCTATAAGTTTCTTAAAGCCTATGACCGGCTGAGGATTTTCCTGTATTTTTATAAGAATGCTTGTAAAACCCAGAATATATATTTCTTTTAATCGTGGTTCGATTTCACAATATCTTTCATATCCCTTTATTCAATATACTTTTCAATACAGAATTCTTTCAAAAAATATTTTTGCCTACAACCATTTTAATATTATTTCTGCGAACGGAAAAACATGCGCCAGCCGGTTATAGGGTTAATCTAAGAAAATATAATATAACCGCAAACGAAACTATACAATAATACTACAGAGTTACCAACGATTCCGAAAAGCGTTCTTTTTCTTTAGACATAAGATACTAATATATTTTCGACGTTTAAAGAAGCATTTATAAAAACAAACTTTCTTTTGCTCTCACTGATTTTCCGAATTATTACTAAGTAGTTTTTATAGAGTAGTAATCAGTGTAACCTGGAATATAGGTTTTCCGGAAGCTATCAATTTTCAATTAAAGATTTTCAGGATATACAAAAGCTGTGAATTATTACTTTACTACGCAGCGTACAACCAATAGAGTAAAAAAATGTCCAGACTGGGGTTCGATCCCGGATCTAGTGAGAGAAAACTGAACTGGATGTCGTCCGGATGGCTTAAATGGTAAAGCACATGGTGCGCTATACCAAGGGATCCGGGATCGTACCCCGGTCTGGACATTTTTTTACTCTATTGGTTGTACTCTGTGTAGTAAAGTAGTAATTCACAGCCTTTCTATTTCATTAATTTACAGCGTAATTTCAGCTCTACTGAAAAATTAATTAGTATATACACATTTTCATGTTCAACAAACATGTTTTCCAGACAAACAGGACAAATTAACAGCATTAACATTAACATTAAAAATTTTCTTATTTTGCTTATTTTGTATGTGTAAATTTCTTGCATCTGTAAATCTCTTGCATGTGTAAATTCAGTTACGCAGCTGAAAATGTTTAATTCAGAACTGATAGCGTCCTAAAGAACAACATGCCGGTTCTAGAAAACTGATTAATACGCCTTAAAATTCACTCGGAAACGTTTCCGAAAATCAGTAGCAGTAAAAGAAACTTTTTTTTTATAAATGTTCCTTTAAACCTCTAAAATATATTGAATTTTGAAGTTTCTAAAAATAAAGAACATTTTTCGGAATCGTGGGTATCAATCGTGGGAAAAATCAGTGGCAGTAAAATAAACTTTTTTTTAAAAAACCTTCCTTTAAATCTCGAAAATATATTGATTTCTGAAGTTTCTAAAAATAAAGAACGCTTTTCGGAATCATGGGTATCAATCGTGGGAAAAATCAGTTGCAGTAAAATAAACTTTCTTTTTTATAAATGTTCCTTTAAATCTCGAAAACATATCGATTTCTGAAGTTTCTAAAAATAAAGAACGCTTTTCGGAATTGTGGGATGAATCGCGGGAAAAATCAATGGCAGTAAAATAAACTTTGTTTTTTATAAATATTCCTTTAAATCTCGAAAATATATTGGTTTCTGAAGTTTCTAAAGGTAAAAAACGTTTTTCGGAATGGTGGGTAACTCGGAAGAGCTTACTATATATTTTCGTAAGAGGCTATATTATATTTTCATAAATTAAGAAACATTTGTCTTTTTTTTTTTACAGTACACCCTGCAGGCCGCATAAAAAAAAAACCTCACAAAAATATACTTATTTTTAGAAAATATAAGACCATTTATATATTTCTTTAAATTTTGAATTTCTAATTTTCTTACACTTACTTCCCTTCATTCGGCATCGCTTTTGAACTTTAGCTTAGGGAATCAATTGCTAAAAATGTAATTTGTATTTCTGTCATAAAAAGGCAATTTATCTTTTTTAAATAAAAAGTGGAATTTATTTCATTTTTTCTTCACGAAAATAAGTTCACAAAAAATAAATAAAAATATCTGAATTCTATATAGCCAATCATTTACTTTGTTTAGTGACTATCTGTCTATTTTAAAAGTCATTTATAACTTTTTTTGACCAGTAGTACGATTCATAAAATAATTCTCTTACTATAGTTATAATATAAAATTCGTTTTCTTGTTTTCATATTTGACACGAATAAATAATTAGTTTTTGAGATTGATGGTTAACCCAGTTTTAAAGAATCATTTATTATGATCTTTCAATTTTTCAAAATTTTTCTTTAAAAATTATTATCAAAGACATTTTTATTTAAAAAAGTCTTTCACAATGAAACTTTTTCTTTTCCATTGAGAAATTTTATTCGTCACATTTTTTTATTTATGCAAGTATGAATCATTTGATTAAAAGGAATGACATTTAAAAGATTTAAAAAATAGCAAATTAGATTTAATATATAACTTTTCTGATAAATTCCTCTTATATTTCATTTATCTAAGCTTAAATTTATTGGTTTGTCCAGAACGTCCTCTATATTTTCATTATAAAACTTTAAAAAATGTATCCCATAGGATTATACGGGATTTCCTCCTCAATTTATCAATTATTGCTGTAACTTTTTGAGTTTTCACGATATTTCACTGGCCTTTTTATATGAGTTGCCCTATAGTATTGACTATCAAATCATAACAAAAAATCTTTGCGCCTGCGCAGTTAAAATTTATTTCATAAAAATATATACATATATATATACATATATATGATGAGATATATATACATATATCTCATCAAATATTCAATATTTTAATATTTTAATCATAGTATACTATTTCTACGTTTGTTGTCAAGTTTTTGGAAAGCGGTGTTAAATTCAGCTGAAAATTCTGCATGCTATTAAAAAAAAAAAAAAAAAAAAAAAAAAAAAAAAAAAAAAAAAAACAACTTTTGAGTTTTTCACAGAAACGTTAACATCTTCACGAATATACTTGCTATGCTTACGCAAATGCACATAAATATTGAACAGGACCTACATAGGCATTTGTTATAGAGACGGGCCATTTTTAGCATTTTCTGTTACTTGGGTGATCGAAAATATTATTTTATTATTAAAATTATTATTGCCAATCCCTCCTAATTGCCCGCGCGACAAAATCTTCACTGAAAGACATGAAGTCAAACATGTTCTTTTTAACATGGTCTCAAAGATGGTCTTGCGTTATCGTGATACAAAATAACATACTTACCGATTCAGAAGTTTTGAGCATTTCTACTGCAATAAATCGCCCAATTTGATTAGTTGTTTATAGTATACAATGGAGTTGCAAAATTAGGTATGAGGAGTTCAAAAGAGTTCAAAATACACAATTTCTCCGTAGTTCACCATATTTTCAACATAACTTTTTTCTTTACGAATATCCGTTTTCGAAATTTTTCTAAGTGGTTCATCTGGCGTTCGAACACGATTTTTTAGGTTCCACATTACAGGAAATAATCAATTTTTCACCGTTTCTAACAGCTTTTTTTAATTTTGTTTTTTCAATGTTATTTAATTATTATAATTACTTAATTTAATCTATCAAATGTTTTTTACACAGTCAATACAGTTTTAAAAGTAAGTTATTTTCATGAAAATTCGGTTCAATATAATTAACATGATTAATTATACAATTAGCAACATAATTAATTACATAACTAAATCAGTTTATGATCAACTAAATTAATGAAGCTATTATTTTGGCATAAATTAATTCTTTTATAAAATTAACATATTTTGAGTTAAACAAACTATTACAATTATAAAATAAGATTTTAAACATGAAACTAGAAAAAGTAACTTTTTATGTTTGAAGAAATTTTAAATTAGTCTAATTATGTATAATAATGACTATCGTATTATAGCTATGAAGCTAAAGCTCTTGTTAAAGCTCTTTGCCGCAGATTGAATTCAGCTGCTTCATTAGTAACAACAGAAAATGAAGAAAGTTTACCTATTTCTGTGTTTAATCCAAAAATATTCAGCTTTCATGGAGTAATTGGTACTTACCTAGAAAAGGAGAAAAAAAAATCAAATTAATATAATATAAAAATCAAACATTTTAAAATCAAGATAGATTACAAATTTATTAAAAAATAAGGAAAGTTATAGTTATTCCTAATACAAAGCAATATTTATTCGCATAATTGTAAATTTGAATTAAGAATAACCACAAATAATACATTAAAAAAAAAAGTAAAAAAAAAAAATAGAAAATTTTCATTGAATGTATTTTTTACAGAAATTTCATCAGAAGCTGCTTTACTTTGTGGAAGCATGTATTTCTAAAATATTTAAATATTTTAGATCAAAAATCTGTTTTTAAATGTAGAATGGGGAAACTTTTTCAATCTTTTAATAACTGTTTTTTGTCATTTTTAAAAATGGCTTTGTCTATTTTTTATTTATTTATTTATTTATTTTGGTAATAGATTTTTGTAAAATTTTATAGGATGAGAAAAATGGCATAGATTTCATACAATGCTTAAATGTATTGGCAATGTTTTTAAAAATTTTAATAAAAAACGATGTTATCGAAATGAAAATAAAATTTATCGAAAAATTTGCTAGAACAAATAAAAAAGTAATAAACATTTTCCTCAAGCTCAATTCCCTTTACACTGTTAAAAATTTTGCAGCAAACTGTCCAGTCATTCGACCGTTTTTTTTTTTTTTTTTTAGAAAACGGTTTTATAACTGTAAGTTAACTCTATTCTGACCATAATACGGGCAATAATATGGTCAGAAAAAATTTAAATTACGGTTATGCAACCGTTTCCTCTAAAAACGGTTGAATTACTGGGCAGTTTGCCGCAAATTTTTAACAGTGTACGTGAGGCTTGAGTAATTTTAAATAAGCCGATCGTGCAAATTCCTAATATTATAAACGTGAAAGCGCGTTGTATATAGTAGATTTTTTTTTTTTTTTTTCATTTATAGGTAGAAAATAGCCAATAATAGGATGGCTAGGCTTCGTAATCGAGTCCGTAACTAATTTGCTTTCTTTAGAGAGAGAAATTTGATGCAATAGTAAATACATGTTTGTAATTAGGTTTTTTTTTTTTTTTTTTTTTTTTGGTTTTTTGGTGATAAACACTTAATGGTATTCTAAATGATCATTTCTTCGCCCCCCTTTGACTCCTTTTTCAATTGGTTTAGTTTCATTTTCGCGGTTTTTTATATTATTTGGAGCAAAATTTCACTTTTTTTAAGACGGGATTATATTAATGCTCTTATAACAAAGAAATGCCGTATTGTCGCCTATACAAATTGGTAAGGCGTTGGTTAATTATATATGTTTTTAATTATCAGGAGTGAAATATTTTGCTTAATTAAAGCATTTATTATTCTTTTAATATTACGTAAACGATGTCATGAGTAACAGTTAGTATGCAATACATATAATATGTTTAAAATATATTTTCATCCCAAAGTTTTCCTTTAATTTTCAATTAAATAAATATTTCGAAAATTTTATGAAATTAATCATATTTTATTCCTTTAAACTCTTAATATTATATATTTGAAAGCACTGAGCAATATTTGTAGAAAGATTCAGCGATGCATCTTCTACTTTTAGAATTTTTTAAAATCCGATATTGCAGATGTTAGAATCCAGTAATTTAGAAAACAATTTTATAAATTTTCCAATTCTGGTAAAAAGAAATGGCAGTTTCATTAACGCAGTTAAAACCTTAAAACCTTGAAATGTAATTTTATGATCGTTATTTTTATAACATTTTAAAATAATTGTTCGGAAAAATGTAAAACATGGTGTATTTTGCAAACAAACACAAAAACACTTTTCTATTAATTCAAAAGTTTTCCTATACTTTGACTAAAAAGTATTGCTTTAACTGTTGATTAAACTTTGTCCGGGATTTACAAATATTTCTTAAACGGAGGCAATTTTTGAGCTCATTTTCAGTTATTAAAATGGGCGACACCACATATTGAAGAATAAAATAAACAAGTTCTTCTATTAAATTTATTACATTCATTTAAATTAATTCATATAAAGAAATGTTTAACAATCAATACAATATAAAAAGGATAGTCTCTTGTTATTTTCCTGTAAAAATATAATTTTTTGTAAATAATATTTGTAGAAAAATTCATCACGATTTCAAAGATTAGGGAATAAAAAAATTAAAAATAAATAAATAAATAAAAATCACGTGGTAGTTTCAGAATAAATCTAGAAACTAATTTTATAAATTTTCTATTCCTGTTGAAAAGGAAATTTGATATAAATCTCATCAGTGGAAACTAAACTTGGAAATCTTACAAAAGTTTCCCTTTCGGTCCTTATACTGACGGCTTCACTCGGAAATTTCAGAAATATCTTAACGTGTACCCCCGTGTATACCGGATAAATATCCTGTAGAAGTTATGGAAGCATGCAGGCACGCCATTTCAAGAACACAAACACGCAAATTATTCCCGTTCGTAAACGATTAGGTCATAATTAAAAGATGAAAACGCGGAAAACTATGCGGGCGTATATTTTCCGGAACCTGCCGTATTCCACCAATCACAATCCAACCTAGTTATGAACTTTAGATGGCGAACATAAATGGTATTTCCAAGAACACATGTGTGCAGAAAATGCGCAAATATTTCTAGATTTCCGAGGGGAAAACAATTTAATTAATAGCGTTGGCATCACGAAAAGGGTTTGTACGCATGCAACGCCACCTACCAGATGGACAAGATCCCACGCCTGAAGAGCAAGACCAGCAGTAATTCTGTTTACAGAAATTTAATTATTACGGCAAGTCATGAAGTTCTTGCAATCCAGTCTTGCAATTTAGTCGTGTCTGACCGGCACGATATTTTTCCTATATAGATAACAAACTACATTTGCGTATGTAATGTAAACCAAAATAATTCTAGTGTGCTTAACAATTTAATTTAGAAAATTCTTCCTTCATTCATGCTCTTCAAACATGATATATTATTAATAAGGTGAAGTAAATGCTCATAATTAATAGTTACTGAGTAAAGAGCATTAATCATTCAAAAATTAAGCATCACGAAAAAGGGCAATATTCTGTTCAAATAAAACTGCACATTTTATGAGGTACAATCTCATAAAATATTTATTCGTAGAATTTTAGCTTCAAGCAAAGATAAACGGGTTTTTTTTTCTATACAATAAAAAAATTACAAAATTCAGTATCGGCTTTAATGGTATGATTGGGGGTATTTTATTTTTATTAGAATAAAATATTGTAATTAATTTTATTATAACATTAATCATTCAGAAATTAAGCATCACGAAAACGGAAAATATTTGGTCAAAATAAAATTGCACATTTTATGATGTACAACCTTATAAAATATTTATTCGTACAGTTTTAGCTTCAAGCAAAGATAAACGGGTTTTTTTTATACAATAAAAAATTACAAAATTCAGTATCGGCTTTAATGGTATGTATGGAAGTATTTTACTTTTATTCGAATAAAATATTGTAATTAATTTTATTTTATTGTTAAGTTATGAATTGTTTAAGATGACGATTTATTTTTTTTTCTCTAACAAAAAGAAATGACGTTTTGTAATTTTATTTTGTAAATGTCCGTGCCCCATGTCCAAGCTGTGATCTACTGTGATCATGTGGAAAGTATTATCACATATTATGTCTTCTTCATGTATCGTTAATAATGCTCATACCTTCATGTTATCGTAAAGTGCATTAAAATTATATGATAATATCTTCTATACAATTTAGAAAAAAGTAACACACGCTTCAAAATTATTCTAAAATTTGGTGTTATTAAAACAAGTGTTTTTTAAAATTGACATTAGTTGACGTAGCCTTCGATATGCTGCAGGATAGAAACACAGCCTTGAAGTATGTCGGTTAATCTTGAGAAAAAACGCTTAAAAATTAATGCGATACAGTCTCAATGATTTCTATAATATATCAAACAAAACGCGATTTGCCATGTTGCGGACTTTATCATTTAGATGAAAATTATCTCAAGGTAAATTAATTTGTGATTAATACAAATATTATGTAGAATATCTCATATAATATGGCAAAGCATGTGCAAAAGATATTTTGAGCAAATATTTCTAATAAACGTATACGATAATATACTATTAAATTATATCACTTTGCAGTGATGCAGATGGAATTGATTATGCTGCACAACAAACATTTATTATTAGCCAAAGACACATAAAATTATCATTGTCTATTTTGTTAAAATAGATGATGAAAGCCAATTAAGCAATTAGCCTAAATGAAGAATATAGACTACATGTCTTCTTACCTTGGACTTTCTTGCAACTATATAACTTTTTAATGCATGTTATAGTAACGTGAAGAAAAAATAATTAGCTATTTAAACTATATTTGGCTATGTAAAAAATAATATATTATGTAATAAAAAAAAAGATAAACTATGTACAAGCAGGGCCGTATTCTGAATACGTGGAGTATGTGCAAACTTCCACCAGTAAAACTAGTCGTTGGGGGCCATCGTAGTACTTACTCATCATGGATATGCATCATATAAAATATGAAAATAAAACATGTGTAAACTATTTATGAAATGCATTGCAATTCGAATAAAGTCATGGCTTGATGACGTCATAAACGTTAAATGCTCTATTACTGAATTGCGTAAAAGACACATCCTTATAACTCCAAAACTGATAATCATATTAACTAACGGTTAGCGTCTCATTCCCAATTAAAATATGTATTTTAATTGAAATTTGAATGTAATACAGGGTCATGAAAAATCGAAGAGTGTGGAAATTGGATTACAAATATCTCGGCAACTAATTATCCGATCAACTTACTTTTTATGCAAAATTTATGTTTTTTAATGTCTTTTATATTCATTCCTTAAAATAAACAATTTAGAAATTTTTTATATACCTTTTATCAGAACGAATATTTTAAGAGTCCGAAAAAATAGTTCCGGATAATCGAGATTACTGAAATTAAACAAGCTTCTTCCCGTTATTGCATACTAAGTACATACCAAATTTCAAGTCTCTATCTCAATTTGTTCGGGAGATAGAGCGTTTACAGACACACACACAGACACACAGACAGACAAACAGACAGACGGACGGCAATTTTTTTTTCTAAAAATATGTTTTTTGGAATCTCTAGTATCTGAAACGTGTAAATCCGTCAATTTTTTTTTTTTTTTTTTTGATTTTCAAAACGATTACAAGTTTTACCTTATACTATGTATGATAAGTAAGTAAAAGAACAGCAATTTAGCCTTACATATCTGCGATCAAAAAAAGGCCAAAATTACTATTATTTTCCGCGCTGGGGGAAGCATTATTAACGATATATGTATAAAACATAATGAAGTGATAATATTTTCCACACGATCACAGGACATGGTATTTAAAATGTATATATATATATATATATATGTACATTTGTATCACTAATAAGTGACATGTTCTTCCTTTCCTTTGAGGTTTAACTAACTTGAAATGATACAGGAAACCAGACTAATCTTTGAGCAAAGTTAGTGTCTTAAAGTGTTACTGGAAGCTCGAAAACGCAACACCATTTTTACATTTTCATAACTCAATTATAAAATTAATAAATTAATTTTATGGCATTTTTCCATTTACCCTCCATGGCCAAATATTATTTATAGTTGCAATGGTATCTATACGAGTTGCAACAACAACGGATTTAATTATGCGCCAAACCACGATTTTTTTTTTTTTTTTTTTTAAAGAAAGAAAGAAAGAAAGAAAAGGTAGTAAACTTTCAATGACCACTATTATCCAATATTTTTATTGTCTGTGTTATTTGTTTTCCTAAGACAAAACAAAGTATACATACTTTATAAAAATCGATTTGGTATCATAACAACTGTAATGGGACATACCAAAGTTGTCAACGGACAGGAAATGGCTGTAACAAAAGGATTAAATAGCCCGAAAAAATTGGCTGCATATTTTCAAAATAGCAATACCTTAGTTTTTTTCCCTATGTGGCACCATCATTGGTTTGGCACTAGGATGAATTTCAGCTGTTCAATATATACTTATAAAGCGCTATGAAACAATCGTGTAACCTTATATACATATATTAATCAAAACAATTACAACACTTCCTCCTTAAAATTTAAGCAAGTCACAACACATTTTATGAATGCAATTTCGAAGTAGAAAGTACTCCAAGAAAACCTCGAATAATCAGAAAAGTATTTCAGCACCTTAGTATTTTTTTCCCGATGTGGCACCATCATTGGTTTGGCACTAGGATGAATTCCAGCTGTTCAATATATACTTATAAAGCGCTATGAAACAATCGTGTAACCTTATATACATATATTAATCAAAACAATTACAACACTTCCTCCTTAAAATTTAAACAAGTCACAACACACTTTATGAATACAATTTCGAAGTAGAAAGTACTCCAAGAAAACCTCGAATAATCAGAAAAGTATTTCAGCATTTAGTTTTACATTAAAAATCAAAATGCAAGTCTAACTTGTTAAATGAGTTAAAGCTTATATTTCTGACGTTACTATCCATCATTTTGTACCTCGGTGCATCACGTTTAAAGTAAGAAATTTTGAACGAGAAATTTTCGAAATTTGTTTAACACGCAATACATCAGAAACCAACGCCCGTCATTGTCAAGATATCCGAGTTTAAAATTTTAAAACAAGAAACTTGAAAACGAAAAATCTTAGTATATTTGCAATTGGATTTGTAAGCATTAATACAGATTTTTCGAAATAACAAAGGAAAAGATTGTGTTTATTCCAAATTACTGAATATGCTTTGAATGCATAACATTCAAAGGACTTTTAAGGATAGGTATACTTTTATAGCTTTTGTTTATGGAATTTTTCTAATTTCAATATTGTAATTTAGCGCGTTGCATTTTCATGTTAGATTAGGTGAACAAATATGTAATAAGTTTTGTATTTTTATAACCAACATTTTCATAACCAACCTAGATGAATTAGATATCAGAATTTTTGCTTTTAATAATTTTGAAGAGTAGGGGAAGATCGGGTAACCCAGGACACTTGGATAAATTGCAAATAAAAAACAAATGAATGAAATTTCTGTCTTTATTTTATACTTAAAATAACATTACGAATTTCTTTAATGATTTTAATTAAACATTGCTAATAACATCGAACTATTTAACGAAATATACTGAAAATAGTTTTGCCTTATTTTTTTGGCGTCACAAGAAACTGCGGGTAGCCCCGGACATATTAATCAATGGCGTTCCAACCGTTTTTTGGCCTTACAAACATAACAATTATAATAAAAATCTGATGCATCTATATAAACACAATGTTAATGTCTAATAAAGATCATCTAAAATAAGATCTAATTAATCTAATTAATCTTTCTTAATAACCTGCAATAAAGTTTGTCAGGAGCAACGAAAATTTATGGATGAAAACAAAACACTCACTCGCGACTAACTTACTCGGCGCCCACGTCGCAATTAAACTGTATTTGTTTCGACTCTAGAGGGCGTTCATTTAGAGTAACTCTTTATTTACGCAACACTTTGAATTTCTTAGAAATTGAAATGTTCGCGGTTACCCGCCGTCCACGGCTACCCGACTTTCCCCTAGTCCATATGCTAAAGAGTATATATTTTTGAACGAAAGACTTCATTATGTATCTATATATTTAGATTAAAAAACAACATAGGAAGTATATCCTGCATCAGTTCATTCCATCATTGAATATAGACAAAAAGTATATCTTCATTCTATTTTTAAATGTTTAAACACATAATTTAAAAAAAAAGTATATTTTTTTCTCGGCCTTGTATCAGTTATATTATCCTCTTCAGTATGAAATGTTCGCTGAAGTAGTTTGAAATGTGCGATTTTTAGAATTCTGGCCCGTTTACCGTGTTAGTGAACACTTTCTTTAAACTTAAGCAATTCAAATGTTGTTAAAAAAGTAACCCGTAAATATATAGCAAGATATTTTGAAAATCATCTAACTTCCTAAAACAAACATGTTTACAATGGGAATATATAAATATTTTATTCTCTATGTTGACACATCCTTCACAAATATTGACTTAAAAAATGTCTCTACTTTACAGTTTAAGCACTTTTATATAAACAATACACAAGACGTATAATTTGAATATTTAACTTCATATTTGAAAACTTAAGAAATAGGAATTTTCAAGATTCTTCTTTAAGTACGCATTAAATTAAAAACACTTTGCAAAGATGATGCTGGTTTTTTTATCTCTATTTTATAGTCATAATCTTGTATTATAAATTATATTGGGCAAATAAGCAAAATTTATGACAATCTATTTTAGCTTAGTTTATAGATAATAAAAACCTGTAGATTTTTTCCATTGTATTATAATGAAAAAATACCTTTATCACGGTTATATAAAATTATTTTCATATCTATATTGGTAACAATAGTTAAAATAGTATTAACCTTCAGACGATACGGTAATGTATTATAGAACTGCGATAATCGATATATTATAAGGTAAGTTATGGATGGGCACGAATGTTTAAAATTTGACAGTGTCTTTCGCTTTTCTAATGCTGCACTTACACTGGCTTCACCTTCTTCCAAATACCTATATCTATCCGAGGTACGTTATTTATATTATATTACATAAGGTAAGTTATGGATGGGCACGAATGTTTAAAGTTTGATAGGGTCTTTCGCTTTTCTAATACCTTGCTCACACTGGCTTCACCTTCTTCCAAATACCTATATCTATCCGAGGTATGTTATTTATATTATATTACATAAGGTAAGTTATGGATGGGCATGAATGTTCAAAGTTTGACAGTGTCTTTCGCTTTTCTAATGCTTTGCTCACACTGACTTCACCTTCTTTCCAAATACCTATATCTATCCGAGGTATGTTATTTATATTATATTACATAAGGTAAGTTATGGATGGGCACGAATGTTTAAAGTTTGATAGGGTCTTTCGCTTTTCTAATACCTTGCTCACATTGGCTTCACCTTCTTCCAAATACCTATATCAATCCGAGGTATGTTATTTATATTATATTACATAAGGTAAGTTATGGATGGGCATGAATGTTTAAAGTTTGACAGTGTCTTTCGCTTTTCTAATGCTTTGCTCACACTGGCTTCACCTTCTTTCCAAATACCTATATCTATCCGAGGTATGTTATTTATATTATATTACATAAGGTAAGTTATGGATGGGCACGAATGTTTAAAGTTTGATAGGGTCTTTCGCTTTTCTAATACCTTGCTCACACTGGCTTCACCTTCTTCCAAATACCTATATCTATCCGAGGTGTTATTTATATTATATTACATAAGGTAAGTTATGGATGGGCATGAATGTTTAAAGTTTGACAGTGCCTTTCGCTTTTCTAATGCTTTGCTCACACTGGCTTCACCTTCTTTCCAAATACCTATATCTATCCGAGGTGTGTTATTTATATTCACTTCCATATTGTTTGCAATACTTTTAGCATTACTTAAAATATTAATATTCAAATTATAATAAAAATTACTATGGCTCTTCAGTGATGGGTACAAGATGAGAAAAGTGAACGATTTGGTGGAATGTTTAAAATTTTCCGATATCTATCGCTTTTATCCAGCTATACCTACATTATCCACCCTACCCCTATCCGAATACCCGTATTAATCCAATAAATATAATGATAATGGGTATATTATAAGGTAAGTTATAGATTTACACGAATGTTTAAAATTTGACAGTGTCTTTTGCTTTTCTAATGCTGTACTTACACTGGCTTCACCTTCTACCCAATACCTATATCTATCCGATTGTTTGCAATACTTTTAGCATTACTTAAAATATTAATATTCAAATTATAATAAAAATTACTATGGCTCTTCAGTGATGGGTACAAGATGAGAAAAGTGAACGATTTGGTGGAATGTTTAAAATTTTCCGATATCTATCGCTTTTATCCAGCTATACCTGCATTATCCACCCTACCCCCATCCGAATACCCGTATTAATCCAATAAATATAATGATAATGGGTATATTATAAGGTAAGTTATGGATTTACACGAATGTTTAAAATTTGACAGTGTCTTTTGCTTTTCTAATGCTGTACTTACACTGGCTTCACCTTCTACCCAATACCTATATCTATCCGATTGTTTGCAATACTTTTAGCATTACTTAAAATATTAATATTCAAATTATAATAAAAATTTTAATGGCACTGCAATGATGGGTACATGATGAGAAAAGTGAACGATTTGGTGGAATGTTTAAAATTTCCCGATATCTATCGCTTTTCTCGCGCTTATACCTACACTATCCACCCTACCTCCATCCGAATACCCGTATCAATCCAATAAATATTTCAAATGAGAAGAATAATTAGTAAAATGCCTGCATTCCATCCGTTCTAGCATGCTAGTACTAGCATGCAAATAGTTCCTATCAGATTAAGTCAAAATGAAAAGATGGAAAGCAGAGCGAACTATGCGGGCGTTTGTGTTTGCAGCATCAGTTCTTCAATCACAGTCGAACTCCATAATGAACTTTGCAGAGATGATGACAATTCGGGATATTTTTGAGATAAAAGGCGAGTGAGAATCTCCTGGAAATTTTCCAGTTTTATCCGTGAAAAGCGATTTAATTAATTAATGTTGGCGTAATGGAAGGAACTGATGCGCCACTTTCGGTTGTCTGTCAGGATGAGATCAGATATATCTGAAGACAAGGTGTTTCTGACAGATTTCTGTTACAGAATAGCTTATTAGATAAGGAGATCAAAGATAAGACTTTGGCATTTCGTAATGTTTTTGTATTTAATGGTAATAAAGTGTCTTATTCTGATTGGTAAATGCAGTTACTTGTTACGCACTTATTTTCAATTAAAAGAGAATTTCTGTAAAAAGTCATGTTGCAATACTTAAGGACAATATATTAATTTATATTATTCTTTAATTTACTAATTGCATTATAAAGTACCTAATATTTTATATTCATGTAAATTTTCAAGCGAAAATACAAAAATTCAAAGTTATATGTTGTATTTGCAATTTTAGATGTTTTTAATAATATGCAGTTATTATCGTTTTCAGATTATTTAAGTTTGTTTAATAAAATAGTGCATATTTTTAAAAATGTTAATAGAAAATCATCTATATTCCATTTAAATGGTAATAACGTAACAGAAAATGTGAAAGTAAAGTAAAAATGCATTTGTTTTTTAATATATATAAGTATTTAACTTTAGATAGCACAACAACAGTTAGGTTTTTTTATTGCTGATTTGTTACTGGTGCATATGCTAGTATATGGAGTAATTTCTGCCTAATTGTTTAAATATACAAAAAAAAATTCTACAATCTAACTGAATGCTTCACATGACATCCCACTTTTAAATAACAATGGAGTAATTTTCAACATAAATTCTTTATCATCATTGCGGAAATTAACTTTTATGAGATGTAGGTGGAAAGTTAAATATCGTTGGAAAACGAATGGCGACATAAAAAAGAAGTTACACTTTTTCACAATAAAACTGAACGAGTTAAATTTAAAAAGAAAAAAAAACTGTAAATAGTTTTAAAAGCATTTCATTTTATCAATGTCAATAATTGTAAACCAATTTCGGCTTTATATTTCCAAATTTGTCTTTTTGAGCTTGGGAAACTTGAAATAGAATTTTAAATAAATAAAAAGGTTATTATTCAGTTTAAAAACTATGCGACTGCGCGGGTTTATTATTGTAATTATTATTATTATTTTGGAGTTGAAGTTACAGGTATTCGGAGTCGTAAGGTGTATCTTATGAAATTTGCTAATATACCATTCTGGTACATTCATCCGAGTATTATGAATGAAAACTTACCACTTGTTTGATTTTAATTTATATTGGATTTGAAACGAAGTACATTATTTTAACTAATAATTTTTATAAACTATTTCAATTCAAAATTAGCTAATTATGAAATATGGCAAAAGTGTCAGATTTGTAAATTACAAATTAATTGTACAGTAGGGTGTTTTGTGGTTCTTATCTTATAATCCATATAAATTTATTTAGGCTTGAAATTTTTCTTTTGAACGAAAATTTCTCGAAAACAAAAATCAAAAATAGATATTTTCTTAGAGATTCTATTACAAAAATAGAAATACCCATTGACTTTGAATTTTACTCATCTGTTTCTAGACTTTTAAAATTAATGAATTCCCCCCACTCCTGAAAATTAGAAATACAACTAGGAATATCCATTAGAACTAAAAAAGGTTTTGCTTGGAGGCTGGTTGTGGTACAAGATGTAAAATGATATATATGAGGAACAGCCGCTAAAATAAATTAGAAATAAAACAATAGTTCTCCGTTAAATGAAATATTACAATAATAAATACGTAACTTTAAACATTGGAACTTTTATATAAGTAATCTATCATAGAAGCTAAATAGCGCTTTAATCCTATGCAATTTTATACGTATTAATTAAATTATTAAACTGTGCGTTATGAAACATTTCGCATTCCTCTGCTTCAAATGTAGTTTACAGCAGTTTGCAAAAGCCGACATTACAGTCAACGCCAACTGTTGCTTTCCACATCATTATTGCAATTTACATACAACAATTCCGGGTTGCACAATTGGTAACATAGCCAAACATGACCCTTGTCTAATCAAAGCCTCCCTCTCTTCAACTCAAGTTATACAAACTCAAAAGCAATTAAATGCAAAGTTGCATGTATATTAAACCAATTGCATCGCCTGGGACCACATGCAAATAATTGACGTTTACAGTGCCCTAGACTAAAGAGCGTCCTGGTACTATGTAATGTTACCTATTTATTTAATAATTTTACTAAATAAGCAGATTTGTATGTATCTCTTAAAATTCACTGTTATATGAAAAAATATGTTACACCAGTAAAATAAAGAGATTTATTTATAAATAAAAATAACAGTCATGTTTAATATGAAAGGTAATTTAAATTAAAAATACTAACTAAATTAAAAGTTTTAATAATGATGAGTATTAAATATCATAGTTTAAATAATCTCGTAATTAACTATTTAATAATTCCCCGACGTCTGTTCACCCGTCTTTTTAAACATCTTCGTTTATGTTTCAAAAATCATTTAAATCAGAAAAAAAAACATTTTTCACCATAAAGTAAATAAGAATACATTCAGGGAAAGGAAATTCTATTACAAATAAAGTTTTTTTGGTAAAAGTCCTAAAAAGAATTTTATTAGTAGCTCTTTCATGTTTTGGTTTTTAATGAACAACATAGTATGACCAGTTATTATCCTTATTAGTTCTGAATATTTACACTCACATTAGGATCCACATAGAACACGAAAATGGCTATACGTGCCTTTGAAGTCCTAGTGATAAACATTTACTAAATTCCTTATGAATCTGAACTAGTACGTTCAACGTGACTGAAATGCTGATGATCTAACAAGAGTTCAAGTAAACACAGATTTATGTGGGCCGCGTTTTGTTTAAGGATGGAATTTCAACACTTCTCAGCCGACATTAGCATTCAAGTGAGATGTTAAGCAAATCTTCAATTCAATGCAATGGATTGTTTATATATATTCAATTTCAAAACATCTGTACAGCATCTGATTTTATAGAAATGGATTTATAAACAAATGTTACATTTTTCTCAGCTATTATATAATCCAGAATTGCAAATATGCTATTTATTTGCAAATGCATATTATAAAAAAGGAAACGTTCTTTCCGTACAATAAAATATATTGTCATGATTTTAGATAAAAATTGCCATTATCATGAATATTTGGCACATTAAGATTTTCTTTTGAAGGAGGGGAGATGGGAAGGTATGCTATCATTTTATCAATTTACTTCCGCATTGTGATTATTTGAATACAGTAATTTCTAAAAATTCATAAGGTATGGTTATTCTCGAAAATATAAAATTATGAAAGAAAAGCAATGAAGAGTGTCCATAAGATATTGTCCGGTTTCGTTACCTCATAACTTCTGATTTAAAAACATGATGATAAAAGGCCATTACATATTCGTAAAGTACAATTCAAAAAGTTTTTTTAAGAACACAAACAAAGTTAATTTATTTTTGCATCTAGTGCTTGACATCATTCCCTTACATTACTATAACCCTGTTCTTATTTACTTATTAAATATCAGTGCATGTATTATATAGGTCTAGAATAGTCTGTATAAAAGTAAAATAAAGGAACTATCTTGTTTTTTGCTCAACAACATTCTTCAATAACTAGCACTAGGCTTTCAAGTATTAAATCAAAGTAGGTATTTTTATAACCCATCATTCCCTCATCTATTATATCTATATTATGAAGGACAAACGTGTCCGTGCGTAACGCTGACGTCATTTTGCGAATGGCAACACTTGACGATGAAACTTCGGTTTTGCGAATTTTTCTACTGCAATTTTTTTAATTTCTAAACATCGCACTTTTTAAATTTTTACACCGTTATAGAGGGAAACAATGTACTTTCAAATGCAATTTGTTTGAAAACTATACCGTAATGGATTGATTTATTATAGCATTTGAATTAAATTTCAAGAATGATTTTTTCAAATCTATCTGTATCGCTTGCAGACGATTACAAAATATTAATCCGTTTGCACTTTAACCAATATAAAAAGTTCAGCATTTTTTTCCAGCTAATGTTCGATAACGAAATTAAAACTGCACTATGCGATAAATAAAATAGTATAAATAAAACACAAATTTAACAAACATGTAATCGAAATAAGAACTTAAAACTGTTGAAATTATCTGAATAATAATATAAAAAAACTAGCGTAGATAACGAAATTTTTAAGGATTTCTTCGGCTATTAACTTCTGGCACGAGGCCAATACAAAATTACCGCGTTCACTAAATTTCAAAGTTTTATTTGAATATATAATTGACATGTTTCACATAAAAATGCACTTTGGTGTTGTTAGGAGACAATCTAAAAAATATTAAATATAAAAAATCTATTAGAGTTTTCAATAAAAAATAAATAAATGGTTTTCAGCTATATTCTCTATCCCGGGAAGCCTGGATTGGATGCCCTAGTTTTTAATAAAATCACACAAAATTTCTTTTTCTGTTAATTTATTATTGGAAGTGTGTTTTGAAAGATATTCAACAATTGAAAATGTACTTCAGCCTAATCATTTTTGGGATTAAGAGATTTTTAGAAGTATTTTATCATTTCATCTCAATCATTCCCTCATAATTAGAGGCAATGACCTTATATATGTACTATACAATAAAATAAGACTAATCTAATGCAATGAAATATATATTTAAAAACTCGTAAGATTTTTTGCGTTATAATAAATAAGGTTAACCATTTTTGGAGAAATTTCATTTGGACTGATTTAAAAAAAAAAAAAAAAAAAAAAAAAAAAAAAATGAAACAAACAAGTTGGAAATTGTACGTCAAACGTGACAAATGAGATGCGTTCGTACTGTAACAAGGTTTTATAAATATTCAGATCTTGGTGCAATAGCTGTTGCACTCTTATTCAAAATTGCATGAATGCAAAATTTATTATATGTGCAGATTTCTATATTATAGATATTGATTTTATTTTATGAAATTAAGTTTCAAAACACTTTTACAAACAATTAATTACAATTATGATACATTAAAATTATACTATGTGCAAATATCCAATACGAGACAGTATATATAAAAAAAAAATCATCGTTATTATTTCAGTGAAAAAATGAATTATATCGTCTTTTATTATACGATTAATTTCCGTAATAAAATAAGCACATTTTAAGTTGGCAACATTTTATCTTTTGTTGACATTTACTGAAAATTCCAATGGGAAACTTAAGCCTAGCTTTGAAAATTTCAGAACTTGAAATCGATATTTAGACTATTTTTCCATTTAATATCTATTTCTCCGGAAACATATCCAAAAAACTGTCTGTAGATTATAGGATTGCTATAATTAAACAATTTTAGTATGCAAAGTCGGTCTTTAAATTCAGTAATACGGAAACAATATGACTCCATTTTAATTATGATGTAATCATCATGGTAACCTAGAATCATTACCTGTCATGGAATATCATTGAATTAATTATGTATGATCGGATTTAATAGAATGAAGAAAACGTTTGTTAATATCTTTTTATGTTTTGATTCGGTTTTCATAAAATTTGAAATGACTCGACAAAATTCTGCAACATTTATGTATATTAAATTTCAAACTATTCGGTTGGGTAGTATTTGCGCTGTTATATGCGGACAGACGGACGGACCAGACGACGACTATACGTGCTACGTATTTATATAATTACGAACACACCTAAAAATAGCCATTTTTCCGAGAATGACCCATATACTGTCAATGCGATTCACTTGCAGTTTCTATAAGCAAAGAATATAAAATACAGCCTTTCATTGTTAACTGTTTTAGCAAGCAATATATAATTTCATTGAATTTTGCGAATATACTTCTAGGTATTATTGTACTGGAGGTGATTTTGAAGAAATTTGTCTGTTTGAAATTGTCAGCAATTCATTTTAGCAAATCGAACAACCAAAATTAAAGATAAAAATATTACTTAAATATCTTAGCGATTCAAGAATGTAGCGACAATTCAAATTTTGAAATCTTACTTCATATTTCAAAAGAATGATATAATTATTTATTTGTAATGTATGTAAACTTTCCATGTTTAAATACCTGTTTTACAGAAGTTAATGGTTTGGAGAAAGTTAAAAAGTGTTTTAAAAATCCTTTTGGCATAATTTTTTCGTAGGTAAAAAAGACATAAATTTTACAGGAAGAATAAACTGTCTGATAAAAAGATGGTCCGTTACAGTTAGTATTTTTAACATGTTAAAAATCCGCGGTTCAAGAAATTCATTTTAGACTTTGTTTTTAATTAGAAATTTGTTAGTTAGAATTGTATTTGAAGTTAGAAATTGTATTTAATGGAATGCTGCTTTCTTCAACTTGCAATACTTAAATTATTAGACTTAATTATTAAATAAAATTACTTAGACTTGAATTATTAAATAAAATTTCTGGGTCTAAACTAAATTATTTGAGCTGCGGATTATACGCCGAAAAATACACAATTTTTTAATTTATATGTACTGAAAAGTGTCACCAAATTTTGAGAGCCAGAAGCATATTATTCAGGCAAACAAGTCATGTATTTCTTAAGTATTATTCTGTTTGTAAAACTGATAGTTTCCACTTAAACTGAACTTGATGTGAAAAATAATAATTCTGATTGCTTCAATTGGTTTGGATAATATCCACACCCAAATGACATGCCGTTTACGTAATGCATTTTGAATAAAATATAATATTTTGTAACACTTGCAACTAAATGAGTTTAAACATTGTTAATACTGTATTTTACATTTAAATGTTGAATAATGTAATTTTTATAAGTTCTGATTCAATTTATACTCATTTATATTTTAAAACAAAAAGGTTTAAGTAATCACATGAAAATGCATAAGAAATTCACATTTTAATTTTAATTTTAAAAGTAAATTCTATTTTCTTTCTTGAACAAATTTAAATCATTCCTCATGCGTCAATCCTAAAGAGTTATTTGCTCCATGAAAAATTCATTTCAAACTTCATGTATCTGATGAAAATGCTATTACAAATTAAAGTCGATGCGAAAGAAGTGCCTTTGAACATATATTGGCTGATGTAAATACACTTTGATCTGTCTCAATATTTACTTTAAAAGTTTGCAGAGGGTATTACGCTGTGCTAATTGCGATAATGGAAATTTGATGCCCAGGGAAATGTTTCTTTTTGTGATACTTTACATGTCTTTTCACGTTAGATGTGATATCAAAATGTGTAATTTGCTGTTCCTTTGGGAATCTGTTGATAAGTAATCTCTAAAAGGATGCTTATAATTGTTTAAAAGAGTTTCAAATGAAAACCGTGAGCGTGATATTTGTTTATGGTCTGTTAATCTTAATCAAAGAAAAGTACAAAAAAGTAATTTATTTTACAGTTATTAACATTGCAAGAAATAGATCAGTTTTGCTCATATACCACAGTGCAAATTAATTGAGACAAGTTGTATAATCTTTGGGTTTTAGACACTCTTTTCGAATTTCTATAAAAATGTAAGACTGGGTTCCAAACACTCTTTATGGGTTCTCGCAGTCGTTTGACCAACCTTAGCAATTTGGCTGATCATCAAAAAGAAACTGCAAGGCAAGTGGAAAGAAATAACATCAAAAAAGGTTTGTCTTGAAACATTGTTTGTAAAATCGTTCTTTAACCCCATTTTTAACTAGGCCTGACATCTGCTTCCGGAACACAACACAGTGGTGCAAAACTTCTTAATTTTGAAAATAATTCAGCCTTCTCAGATATAAGAATAAAATGCCGTATTTGGAAACATTTCCCTCCTGTACAAAGAAAGACAAAGGATTCAGCTCTCGCAAATTGGCGATTTGGATCGTTCCTTTCTTCGCCAAATAAAGGATTTTGTCGCGACTTGGCGAAATGGGAATCGGCAGCGAGAACCCTTAATGAACTGTTTCTTCACGTTTGGCCATGTAAATAGGTTTTTTGAACCCACAATATCGAGTGAATATTCCGTCTCGAGAGGAAGGAGGCATTTAAGGGACCAACAGTTAATTTAATGAAAGAACACAAGACTTATGATCAACCTAAATCATAAAAAAACTGGAATTGATCTGTAACTTTTACAAATATTTTTCTTGTTATGTCCAATGTTTGTATTCATTTACGTAACAATAGCAAGTATAATCACGAAATTATAAATATTTCATTAAACAATTCCGATTTATTTTTTGCATATTTATTTTTTTGTAGCGTGCAGAATTTAAAATCAATTCTGACGAAAATTTGAGATGTCTTCTAGAGTTAAATAAGATCCTATCTCTCTACTTATTTAGAAAGTAAACACAGCTATTTTAATGAAATATCTCTTGTAACAACAATGTAAAATATAATTAATATATATCCAGAAAAGAAAAGATCTTAGTGATAAAGTGATTTTTCGTTTGCCTCTTAGGTTTTAAAGTTTTAGAACAAACATAAAAAAAATAACAGAAAATCTCTAGTAGTCTTTTAAATAATGAATTATCGCACCTAATTAAATTATCACGACAGTTCCTTTCCTTTTCAAACACGGAGACCAGTTTTTAAAACTTCTAAGACCCCCGCTAGGGATTTCTTACTTCTTTTCAACAATAGGACAACTTCGTTCTGATACTTTTCAATGGCTTATGAAGTAGATTCGGAAAACTTCTTTACTTTATCACTTTTCTTTATCAATTAACTTTAGGAAGCAGCTTGCATATCTAACTTTAGAACAAAGCTCTTTGTATGGAGATATCTCGGCAAGCTTACACCAGATCTAATTGCCTAATGGAAATATGATACTGCATTCATGTCGGAAATTCATTTTTTGTCAAAAGTCATTGTAATTGGTGAAAGGATGTCTCCCAACTTTCATAGCTCTCTCCAGCTATCTTCATCGGTAAATAAGAGATGAAAATGAACTGGAACCCTTTGTTTTCAAGATCTTGTTTAAAAGTTACTCTCACAATATTAAGAGTTACTTCTAGTATATTAAAAAACTTTCACAGTGAGTAGAAATATCTCATCTGCTTTAGTTAAATACCTTTAGTCACATAGAGACCAGTAATAACTCTTTTCTTCTAAGAAGTGGACGAATAACATGTTATGATGGTCCATTAAAGTCGGAAATTCCTTTTTTTGTCAATATACATTGTAATTGAAGAATTAATTTTCATATGTCTCCCCTGCAATTTTTATTGCAGGAGGTAAAAATGAACCCTTTGTCATATTTAAAAGTTACTTTCACAATATTAAGGTCTATTTCCCCTTGTATTAAAAATTTTTCACAGTGTATAAGTAAATATATCAAATACTTTAAGTCACATAGTGTAATATAATCCACTTTTCTTGTAGTAAGTAAAGTAAAGTAACATGGTAAAGTAAAATATCTATAATTCGTCTTAAATTGAATTACTGCCATTCAGTGTGTTAAATGGATTTCACAAGTTTACTTTTATGGGACTTGAAAGTTCGGGCCATAGAGGGTTAATAGAATCACGCTAAACAAATTATTATTTTCTACTTAATTTAGAAAAGTATCTTAAGTGTACTAATACACAAAATGAGTTTTTTTTACTTTTACTTTTTGATAATTCGTAAAGTAAAGTAACATGGTAAAGTAAAATATTTATAAATCGTCCAAAATTTTATCACTGCCAAGCAAAGTGTTAAAGGAAATTTGTAATAAGTTTACTTTTATTTTACTTGAAAGTAGTCGGGTCATAGCGGGTTAATAGAATTATGCTAAACAAATTATTATTTTTAAGTTAATTTAGAAAATTATTTTAAGTGTATACATAAAATGATTTTTTTCTTTTACTTTTTCATAATTCGTAAAGCAAAGTAACATGGTAAAGTAAAGTATTTTTAAATCGTACTTTCTTTTATCACTGCCAATCAATGTGTTAAATGAAATTTATAACAAGTTTTCTTGTATGGTGCTTGAAAGTATCATCGGAGTTTAGAGGGTTAATAGAATCATACGAAACAAATTAATATTTTTCTACTTAATTTAGAGAAGTATTTTAAGTGTGCTGTACACAAAATGTTTTTTTTTTTTTTTTCAGAATTTGGAAAGTAAAGTATTTATAAATCGTTCAAAATTTTATTACTGCCAATCAATGTGTTAACCTTTTCCGGCACAGACAAATTCTGTTCGTAAAATGCGAAATTACCGACTGACACCGGAATTTACAAAGGACTTTTTTAGAAAATAAGAACTTCTTATTTTAAGCTTTCATTATAGAAGCAAAATTTTATAAAATATTCTTGGTGCCGAATGCAAGTGTGGAATTAAAATTAGGTGTGCCCGGAGTGGGACCACTGTGCCGGAAAGGGTTAAATGAATTTTATAACAAATTTTCTAGCATTTATAACAAATTTTCTAAAATAAGAGGGTTAATAGAATCACTCTAACAAATTATTGTTTTCTACTTGATATAGAATAGTATTTTAAGTGTACCAATACACTGAAAGATTTTTTTATTTTGTTTTTGCGTAATTCGTAAAGTAAACTAACATGGTAAAGGAAAATATCTATAACTCGTCCTAAATTGTATTATTACAGCCAATCAATGTGTTAAATAAATTTCATAACAAGTTTTATTGTATGGTACTTAAAAGTACCATCGGGGTATAGAGGGTTAATAGAATCACGCTAAACAATTTATTATTTTTCTACTTAATTTGGAATAGTATTTTAAGTGTACCAATACACAGAAGGACTTTTTCTTTTACTTTTTAATAATTCGCGAGCGAGAATGTTAAGAAAGATTTTACTGTTCCAAATGTCAGTTAATGAAAATATTCGGTGATTGAATTTGACGCTTATTAAAGGTTTCTCAAAATTATAAGTAAAATTGAAAGTTAAAACGGAAATATTCCGTCATTACTAACAAATAATTTAAGCAGAAATTTAAAACCAGCATTTGGAAATGCTTTAATCTTTATTGCAGTCATTAAAAATATATATTTATCTGCTTCAGACGTCCGTTAATGAGATTTTGTGATTGAATTTACATTTTACTTTAATATATGTATTGAAATGAGATAACCATGACGTACTTTTGCTCAAATAATTGAAACAGAAATTTATAACAAAAGCATTTAAACATAAACGTTCATTAAAGTGAAATAAATTAAAAATCTAAAAATATTAGATGAATTTGAAGTTATTTTTTAAAAAAAATAAAGCGATGCATTCTTATTATTAAAATAAAATAATTATTTAATAAATTAAATGTAAAAAAATATTTAAAAAGAAAGATATGCTTTCATTAAAATTCACAAAAAAAGTCAACTTATATTATAAAGCACAAATGTGTGCTTTGCTCAATGCTGACGTCATATTGATGCGGGAAACAATGCGAAAATAGATTAATGTTGCAACAATGGAGCTATTTTTTCAATTAATATTAAACAATCCTAATGTTATTTCTTTGGGGAAAATGCAAGTTTTGGGCTGACGTTGCCCTATCCTTAGGGAACGAATTTTACAAAATCAATGTCCAGTTCATGTATTGTGCTCAAGAATACATATATATTCCAAATTTCAAAGCTCTATGTCAACAGGAAGTGGGTGGGAAATGAGTAAGAAGATTTGACTGCTACATACATGTAAAAATGTAAGTTAAAAGAAAGTATGTAATTAAGATTTAACAGCAATAATTCTATGAATAGGCTAGAAGAACATGTATATAAATCACTATGGATGATTTCAAAGGCCTGTGTTTCTGCAACTTTAATCAATATAAAATAAATATTCAACACATTAATTAATTTTAATTAACTTTCGGTATATGTGTTTGAAATATTTTTCAAATACGTTATTTTTAACTTCAGAAATACATTGATATTTTTATTACAGAGACAACTTTTTATATAAAGCGGAAATGTGGATCTATTACTGCCGAAAGTTTTAAAGAACACAACAAAGTCTATAAATGAAAATTATATATACAGGGTTATTCTAAATGATGGACCCATTTTCAAAATATTGTATTTATTAAAGTACAAATCCAAAATGAACAATCTTTATACCAATGAAAAGAGGAAGTTTCAAAGTTTTTTTTAAGACATTATAAATGTTCAATGTGTTCACCGTTTGCTGCACGGCAAACATCTACGCGAAAGCCAAACTCGTCCCACACACGAGAAAGTGTAGCTGCTGTTACTGAGTGCACGGCCTTCAAAGCGGTGATGGTTCCAGAAGCGGCCGGTAGAGGTCGAGCGGCAATAGGCCATACTGCGAGCTGAGTGCACTGCTGCCGTGCACTCAGTAACAACAGATAGGCTTTCTCGTGTGTGGGACGTTTGGTTATCGCGTAGATGTTTGCCGTGCAGCAAACGGTGGACACATTGAACATTTATGATGTCTTAAAAAGACTTTGAAACTTCCTATTTTCATTGGTATAAAGATTGTTCATTTTGGATTTGTACTTTAATAAATACAATTTTTTTGAAAATGGGTCCAGCATTTAGAATAACCCTGTATACTAAATCATTCATTCTATTTATAATTATAGAAATATAATTATTATGGCTTGCAAGTCGATAAAACATGATTTATTCATCTTATAATTTTTTAATGTGAGAATCCGGAAACTAAAAAGCCTAAAAAGAATGCTATTTACAAAGCATTTAAAACATTGTCTTAAACAGCTTGCACATTTAAAATTTTATGAAAATTAATTTCCCTCTAATTTGTTAAACAGCAATATTTTATTATATATAAGAAAATTCTAGTTCATAAAAAAGTAATACTATAAATAACAGGAAAAAAAATTCTTTTTAAAATAGTTGAAGAGAAAAACTTTTCCTGCATCTGAAAAAAAGGGAGATAAAATATTACATATCCAAAAATGTTAACTTACTTTAAGTCGCGTGGAAAATTTTGGACACAGTTCAGAATAATTTGGAACTTAATAGGCATTTTTGAAAAGCGATCTTAAATATCTTAAAAACCTATTCAATTTAATAAATTTCTTTGCACCATGAACTTGTTTTCTTTTCACACCTCACTCCTAAAAACACCCTCTCTCCGCTTTTTCTTCTTTTTCAATCTCCCCAACCACATTAAATCCCTTTTTATTCCCCTTTATAATAATGAAGTTCTATTCCCTTAAGAAATACTATTGAAAGAAAAATTTCTTTCGCCATTTTTTCCGCAAAAATTTTGAATATGTTCTGAGGGTAAGGCGCCTGTGCGTCACTCGAAGAAGCTATCCATCATTCAACCCTTCCTATCCCCTGAAATCTTAAAAAACTTCACAAACATCTGAATATGCAATAGACGTAGACTTTGCGTCAAAAGGTTGGTAAACTTTCGCACTCTTGTAATATTTGAAATAGCTGACACGGTAAAATGGAATTCAAAACTGGATTTAAGGGAATATCGTATTTCTATTTTACACTTCAAGCATACTCGTAGAAAAAGAGCGAGAAAGTATTAAGTGCTGTCTAAAATATTTGACTAGTCTCAGAAATTTTTTTAAAAGTTAGATGTATGTGCCAGATTTCATTTTGTTTGAAAATGTTGAACAGATAACAGTAAAACAAAATCTAAATTTGCAAGAGAAATACTTGGAAATTAATCTGACTGAATAGTTTATTTACACGTCAGTTTCTCTTTTCCATTTCTTTCAGTTTTTAAAAAGATATCACTATACCAGTAGGTTACCTTCAGTCTTTTTTTTTTTTTTTTTTTTGCTACCTTTAATTTCAATGGAAGAATCATACACAGCCGACAAGTACCGAAAAACTAATTTATTGTTACTTAAAATAACACTAATACTAATTATTTAGTGTTACTTAAATACGTAGTAACACGACTTAAATAATAGTAGTACCACTAAATACTTATATTGTAATTTTAGATGCTATACGATAATTCGTATTGCAACGACAATTAAATATCAAAATTATATTGATATCAAAATTAAACAGAATTATTTAGTTGCTTGATGTTGAACAGAATTTTGTTTTGAACATGATGATCTGCTGATTTTTGTTTTTCATTATTTACTTTTAAAATGATATTTTAGCTAATGAGATGTTATGTGCTTGATACTATTATTTTTTGTCACTTAGGTAATTTACTTTTCATGCTTTGATTGTGAAATAATATTGATTGATAATATTAGCCAGCAATATTACAAGTAACACGGGACAATAAAATTTATTATCGTACTAATATCGCATCGTTATACCATTATATATATACTATCGTATCATTTTACTATTACTTTCTGTTTACGTGACAGTACTGAAAGAAAAATGCGGAAACAAAGCAGATCTAATTTTGGATATTAAAGCCAAAATAAATATATAAATAAAAGATTTCAGACTTCATATTTCGCTGAAAAAAAGTGATCCAAGATAATTGACAAGTAAGCATTATTATTATATATATATACCACGAACAACGGGATGGTTATAAAATAAGAAAATACATTTGAAATAGTTTTATAAAACTATTTATTTTACTTTTCGTATTAGCTATTTGTGATTACCATAAAAATGACTCTATAGCTCAACTTAAAATTTTCGAATATGAATTATTCAAGCGCTAAGGAAACTAGAATATTCAAAACCAGTCGGATTCATTTCCCATAATCAGTAGAATCTAATTCTTAGACCCTTAAACTTCAAAATGTATGTTTTGTCCTAGAGTTTGAAGTCATTATCAAATAATTTAAACTAATTGAGACAGCAATGTTTAGTTTGCAATCTCTATATATAGCACTACACACAAATTACCTGCATATATTATCTGCGAATGATATATGTTCAGAGAGATGAATGGCCAGGCAACGGCTATGAATACACATGTCTTTGCATGCACATATTAACGGATGAAACAGATTAATATCACCGAATTTATCCTCGTATATTGTTTGTCATCGATATTAGAAAGATTCGAGTGATACAAATGTGACAACTAATACCTCTGCGACATAGAGTGTGATAAAATTCAGCTTATAAAATATAAATTATACATTATTTATTAATTTAGTTGGGTACCTATTATACAGGGTCATTCATAATTCCCTCCGGGGTTTCGAAACGTTATAGTAAAAAAACGAAGACGAATATGAAAAAAAGAAACATATGAAATTATTCCGAAACTATTCAAGTTTTACTTACATACATTACAGGTGTTCTATGTGTGAACCCTTGATCACACGGCATACATCCATGCGATAGTCCAGTTCCTGCCATACTCCGTTTCTTTAAATTTCCGGTACCACACATGAATTGTTTTGTCAGTTGGTCCCTGTTTTCGATATTTATTACGAAAGGCCCGTTGAACTGATACCACTGATTCAGATTTAAAGAAACGGAGTATGGCAGGAACTGGACTATCGCATGGATGTATGCCGTGTGACCAAGGGTTCACACATAGAACACCTGTAATGTATGTAAGTAAAACTTGAATAGTTTCGGAATAATTTCATATGTTTCTTTTTTTCATATTCGTCTTCGTTTTTTTACTATAACGTTTCGAAACCCCGGAGGGAATTATGAATGGCCCTGTATTTTGTTCTTATTTCAAATTTGAAGAAAAACTGCTCTTTTAAAGAAATAATTCATAACTCACTAAGAAAAGTTCCAATATGTATTTTTTGGAATAAGTAATTAATTATAATACCATCAAAAATAACTATAAAAAAATTACGGAGATTTTTTTTAATTCATCAGTGAAAATCAATAATAATAATTATAAAATCATTTAAAATTGACCGAGATTTTTTTTTGTAATTACTAATATTTTTCGGATTTCTGATGGTCGTATTTTCAGCGTTCCACTGTATTGATAAAAAGTGAAATTATAAAGAACTAAAAAAGAACTGAAGATTTACATCCGTAAGTCACACGTTTGAAGAGAGTTACATTCTTTCTGCATGTTCTCACGTACGTTTACTTCAAAAAACTAATTTACGCCATACAACCATTTACGTTGAGGCGGTTCATGATGTTCCTGCCTATAAAATAAATTTAAAAATTCATAGTTAACGAAAGTTATTTTTTATACATTAAAAAAAAAAGGTTTTAAGAATAGATTAATATTTAGAATACGAAAAAAAATAAGAAAATATTCTAAACAGTTTTTTTTAACTTAATATGTAACCAACACATAATTCCTTTCATGTATATACAAATGGATAAATACTATATAAAATATTTTCAAAAAGAACAACTGGGATCTCTAAACTACGTCGTCAAAAGGAATTCCATTTCCCTCAGCAATGATTTCTTGCAAGTTTAATATCAAACAGGAAAACTGATACCAAACATTTATATTTTTTAACTTACTGACGTTTTTCTTTTCCCTCAAAATAGAAAAAGTTCATAGTTCACTAAAATCGAGTTCTTACAGTTAAATAAATTTGGGCGAAATTGTTATAAAAAAATTGGGTTAAAAAATTATATATGCATATATAATGTCCCTGTATCAAATTAGGTCACGTTATGGTTTTAGATCACAACAAACTATGTTATATCAGAAATAACATTTTAAATGTTGTTGGATGTAATATTCATACATATTTTTACAATATTTACAATACACTTGTAGCTGTTTAATTGTGGCAATGAGTGTTCAAAACAAAAGACACTTTAAAGTGGTTGGGCCATAATTTTCATAATACTTGATTTAATTTTAATTAACAGATATTTTGCAGGTATTACACCAAAAATAGATCAAAATAAAGAGTTCTTCAAGTACTTCAATATTATGCGGCTGCTTTATTTGCGGGCATGCCGTTTTGAACAGCCAGAACTGCTGATTCCATTTGCCCCTCACTCTATTGAGCTCTCTTTACCACCGCTTTGATGAATTCCATAGTTTTCAACAAATATCGACACAAAAAGTGTTTAATTATATACAAAGGTTGGAGTATCATAGTTGAGATTTATTCCAACAGAGCAAAAAATGATGGGACCAGGACTCGAACCTGGGTACTTTGGCTTGCCGTGCCAATGCTCTTCCTACTGAGCTATACCAACGATATCCTGGTTGGCATAATTCACTCTTATTTGTTGGACATGGATACGAACTGCAGCGATACTTTCATTTATCCGAGCTATAACTATAACATTTAACAAGGTGAATATGATATAACACGGAAACTCATGTATACCATGTAATAAAACTCAACTGTGATACTCCAACCTACGTATATGATTTACCTAGTTGAAAAAAAAAACTTTCATCTTTTCATTATGACCTAATTACATGGTATACATGGTTTCGATATTTTCAGAAATATATTTTGCCCTATGTTTAATTAAAAAAAGTAAAACTTATTTCAAGCCTTTCTACTGTTTGCAATTGCTAATGATTTATTTATTTCATTTATTTCTTTTTCAAAAGAAAAAATACTAATTCTCTAAAATCTATTCTTTACAATTCCGTTAAACAAATTTGGACTAAACTTATAACACGAGTAAATAAAAAGATCATTCGTGGAAAGTTTCTTGACCCTTCGCACTAAAAAACTTTTAACTTCCATCTATTTATTTATGAATGTCAAGTTTCTATACAACACAAGGTAAACAAGAACTAGAAATTGACATCTCCAAACCACATCATCGAAAGGAATTACATTTCTCTCTCGCTCACGTTTTGACGTGTCTTTCACCGCCCTGACCACTAAGAGAATTTTCGTTAGGCATCACGACCTGTCCATCTTTCTAAAAACAATGGACCCTCTAATTAAGGACCTGCAATGTGATCATGTGTACCACTGTCACTCCTCCTTCTGTGGTCCCCTTAATGGAAGGTGGGGGTAGATCAAATGCAATCAGGAATGTCGGGCATCTTGATCTACAATTACAGTTTTCTTTCTTCCAATATGCTGCTCTTCAGTTCCGTGTGAAAGTTCTTCCGAGTTGATGTTGTTTCTCGCCAGGAAAGACAAGAAATGTTTGCTTTAGGATAAAATGAAAGTAAGTGAATCAACACGGCCATCTTTTCCAATTAAAAGGATAAAACTGATCTTGGCATGACGCTGTTTATTATAGTTTTGCGATGTTTTAGATTGAATGTACCTGTAATTAGGGAGATTCTAGATGCTCGAAAAATAAAAATTAAATAGATGTGGAAATAAAATGGAAATAAAATGTATGTTCTGCAAGTTACTGGTCGTAACCGGACGTCTAATTAATTCGTTGATTAACAAAGGTACGCATTTGTACTACTTATAGCAGCTAAATGCGACTATTTTTTTTTTCTATCATTATTTCCAAATTATAAACTTTATCGTAAATTTCTAGAAATATACCTCGGAATTTATTTTATGGAAATAGTAATAAACAAATTGGAATAAAATGCCTAGAGCAATCCAGTACCAACTGAAGTAAAAACATTGATATTCAAAAGGTATTCTCAAAGGATAGATCCTGTGAGTAATTTAGCTTTTTTATACCACAATCGTAAACCCAACGTTGAGCTTAAATAATTTATGTTACCGCAATTTATTCGAAAATCGTGACTTTTCACTAAAAATTGTCTGTTTCAAACTTTTCATATTTCAAAAAGATTGACTTTTTATTCCTGTTAAATACGAAAATGCATGAGAATATATAAAATGCACATAAACGTTATATTTTCGTTCGCTCTAGCAACTGAATGTTCATTTCAACTAGTCTTAATTCAATGCGTAAACAATAATTAATAAAAGGGAAAATAAACCCAGTTTGTTTTATGTATTTATCAATGAAGTTGAATAATTCATGTGATTGTGAAAATATGCGTGCAACATTTTTTTCATTCATGTATACATAATTATGGGTAAATGTTTGTTGATGCACAAAATATTACTAACATGTTAACTTACTGACTTCCTACTTTCTTAAATATTTATATATATAGATATATATATGTGTGTTGTGTATGCGTGCGCAAAATTTAGTTTAAAATATCTTGGTTTGCATTTTTACTTTAAATTTTCCGCCTACCCAACTAATTAAAAACATTTTCAATAAAAAAGAATAAGTTGAGAATTTGTTTTCACCTAATATGTTTTATATGTGTGCCTACACGAAGTGACAATTTCAGATCTCCCTTCATTATGGTGTGAAAAAGAGACTCTACGGCAAATTAACAGACTTCTTTCTGTTTCTGTCATACATCATAGCTGCGAAAGAGGGGATTTTAAGCCAATACACACCCAATTTCTAAAGACCGCGTAAACTCGCAAAAAGAACTCCCCGGGGCAGAAAATTTCCATTAGTGCAATTAGCACGCTCTACACTTTTCCAAATTTCCCCAAAGCTCTAAGCGGGTGAATAGTTATTACAAAAGACGCCGCAATACGGGTTCTTCTTTCCGGAATTTCAACTTTGTGAAATAGAGGCTTTATTAAGGTATACCGACTTTTAAAACTCTGAATTTTTCGGAACAGATTTTAGATCTAATGAATGAAATTCAAAAAATTTCAAGAAATCTTTGGTATCACCGTTTACCAAGAATGAGACTAAAAGAGCTGAAATAATGCTCATTGATGTTGAATAATTGGAAATAATCATTCTAGAGAAAATCATGTGGAAAATTAAAAATTAATGTAGCTTGCTCTATATTGCAAGAATTTTTATTGTCTGCAAATACTTTGTGTTAATTCGTTGATAATTTACAAATTGTAAACAAGTTAAAACTAATAATTTATGTAAAAATTATCCTTTGGGTAGGCAATATTTCTTTCATTGAAGAAAAATTTGGAATCGATTTGGATTCATGAATAATCTAATGCATGAAATAAAAAAATTTCAACAAATCGGCGGTATCATCATGAGATTAAAAGAACTGAAATAATGCTAATTGATGGGGAATAATAGTAACTAATCATTGAAGGAAAACCATGAGAAAAATTAAGAATGAATGCAGTTTGCTCCTTTTTTATTTCTTTAAAATGCACAGGAGCAGTGTTAAATCGTTTATAATTTACAAATTGTCAACACGTTAAAAATCATCATTTTATTTAAAATTATTCTTTGGGTAGACAATATTTCTTTCATTGAAGAAAAATTGTAATCGTATTGGAGGCATGAATAATTTATTGATACTTTGCGAAATATCAAGGCATTAAAAAAAAAAAAAAATATATATATATATATATATATATATATATATATATTATTTCAATTTAATTTTTAACACAAGTAAATACGGTCGCTGTATACTTAAAATAAGGAAAGAGCTCAGATTATTTCACGTATTCTTTCCCTAGTTATATTTACTATAAGATACGTTAAATATCCAACATTTCGTGAACCAGAAAAATACACTCTAAAAACGACATTTTCAAAAGTGATAAAAAAATACGGAAATTTGAGTATGTCGCATAGTCAAAATGGCTCCGAATCAAAATTACTCAAGTTTGAAACATGTATATACTCATTTCTCAAAACATGCACACACTCAAGAATAAAACATCATGTGCTCCTATTTGAGCATGTCCATTTTTCAAAAATGAATATGAACTGACTTCTGTGCGCGCATTTTTTACTATTTCCTTGTTTCAAAAAAGAGTGTGAACTGATTCTAATCATTTTTGAGTATGTCCATGTTTCAAAAATGAGTATGAACTGACCTCTATGTACTCAGTTTTGAGTATGTCCATGTTTCAATATTCTGAGTATTTCTGATATTTCAGATTTGAAAGCATTGGGTCATCATATTGGAAACAAACGTTTTATAACAAAATGAAAACATCGATTTACTCAGATTTGAATGCGTCATTTTCCTCTGTGTATTCTTCTTCTTCTCTTTTCTTTCCATTTGTTACAAGAAAGGTCATAATTAAAAAAAATCTATATATTTATTTATTAGCGTTTGTAAAATTGATGATAGAAATGAAAACATAGAAAGATAAATGAATTATTTGCAATCAATAAGATACAGCCAGTGTTACTTCTAGTAGTATAATTTGGGAAATGCTGAGAACGTGTCGTGAATTGCTGTCTTTAAGATCAGGCAAAATTCTTGGATAAAGTTTGTAAACAATCGTAAATGTATGCTAAATGTGTAATTCATTAAAAACGCCCTCTGGCGGCAAAATTTTAAACTATTTTTTTTCGTTCAAACAAATTCCCATCAACTTTATTATGTCCCCACAAAATTTCACAAAATTTTACAAATAGTTTCGTCTGTAGACAACTTTAGAATAGGGTTGTTTAATTATGAACACCCTGTATAATAATTTTATTCTAAATAACCAAATTGAATATTGAGAAAAATTAAAAATATGAGGGTACATGCAATTTTATTATCTCAAATTATCTCGTAATACTGATGCTAAAATTAAGCGAATCTTTTTTTTTTTCCAAAATTTCCTTTCAACACTGTTAAAAATTTGTAGCAAACTGTCCAGTCATTTGACCGTTTTTATAAGAAATGGTTACATAACCGTAATTTAACTCTATTCTGACCATAATATGAGCAATAATATGGTCAGAATAGAGTTAAATTACGGTTATATAACAATTTTCTATAAAAACGATCAAATCACTGGATAGTTTGCTACAAATTTTTAACAGTGAACTGTACAGATGCGTAAAATATGCGGCATGCAAATGACGCCAGAAAATACAGTGTATTCAGCGTTTATTCACGTTTTCCACAATATTTAGTAATGTAAGTTTATAAGTAAGCAATAATAGTAATGTATAATTTTAAGATAATAAACAATCCAATAACGTGCAATATTGGTCCGAATTAACATAATGTAGCTTTATTCTTTGTAAATTCCTAAATATTTTTACACTATATAACCCCGGTTCAATAACACTTTTACTTTTAATTACCGTAAAAAATCTATTATACAGAAATCGTTGATATACTAAAGCAATTTCGCTTTTACTGGAATTTGTAAGCGTAATTCTTTATATACCGCAAGTACAAGGATGCTTCAGAAATATTTTTCCCAGTTTAATAACACTTTTGAAACTTCATAAATAAAAGCAAGAAGCACAAAAAACTTTATCAGAATTATAGAAAACTTTACGTGCTTTCACATAATCTAAATGAGAGTAAATCTTATTCATATCTTTAAAAGAAAAATAATTTTTCCGAATTAAATGGTCTTTTTCTGTTAATTAAAAGAGTGAAAAATGCGTTTATTCAAAAGAATTTTAATGATACTTTTTATCGTTGAAAAGCATTCATAATAAGGCATACTTATTTGATAATGATGTTTAAAGTTTCTTTTTCAGAATAATTAATAGAATTTATTTAAATGTAATTTGTTAATTTTCTGTAATGTTGAAGGCATTTTAATGTGCAATGCATAAATTCAAACTAAATATCATATTTCAAATAGTTTAGTTTATTTGTGGTATGAAAGAATGTATTTAATAGCTATTTAAAAGTTTTGCTAAATAAATACAAATTCTGTAGAACTATATATATAAACGAAAAACTTCGCTGCTTGAAAATTTCATTCAGTTAATTTGAATAAAATAATAAATTATTGCGGAAATTAAACAACAGTATTCATGTGGAAAACTGTGCGAATAAACATTGGAAACGTAAATATGTATTTCCCTGAAATGTATAATTCAGATGTATTTCATCAATTTTTTAAAACTTTCCAACCAAGTTGAAAAGTCTTTATGACTTCGGTTTGTCTGTCCGTCTGCCGTCTATACGTGCTCTAATTCGCGTAAATAAACTAGGATTGCCCTGAAATTTTTGTATGTTATTATCTTTTACTATAGTATGATCCCTATTGCAAATGAAGTGTGTAGCACTTATCTTTTTTTTTACAGGGACAATCAGAATATTCCGTTACATTACAGTCAATGAGAAAAAGTCCTTTGAAGTGCACTTTGATGATGCTACGCCATTTGAAACATGATAATATTCATATTCAATTATGAAGCGTACTAAAACATGCTTTTTGTAGCATATAGGGTGCAAAGCATTTATTATCCATTTACAGGGTCAAACAAAATAATTCTGTGACACATTATTCTATGGGGAAAAATCGTTTGTAGTGTAATATAATGATGTTTCACTATTTCAAACATAATGAAAATTATATGCATTACTGAGGTGCATTAAAAATTGCTCGCCTAAAAGTATGGTGTGCATTCCGTTTATCGTTCATTTACAAGGACACACAAAATATATCGGTTACAGTATACTTGCGATAAATACAGTCTATCTGTGATAAGTGCGTTTTCAGCTTTGGTTTACGTTTTTAAGTTTAACTAAAATTTGACATAGTACGTGACGTGTGTAAATTCGGTTGATCATATACAGGGCTACCCAAAGGAATCGTAAGTATTACAGACTATGGGAGTGAATTGCCGAGTGTAGTTTTTAATTGTGGTACGCATTTTCCTGCTGAACTATAGTTAGTAGACTTTTAGAAGTTTGTGGAAAATAAATAAATTCATATACAGGTACAGGGCTATTGAAAGAACAAGGTACATTGTCGTGTATGGTTTGTTTTCAGTTGCCTTATGCATTTTGTATCTGAATTAAATTTTAGCTTAATATGGGGTGTGTACAAAAGTCCTTGCATAATATACAGGGCTGTACAAAAGATTTCGAGTGCATTTCCATCGACTGGCGAAAATTGTAAAATGTGAATTTTTTAACTGAACTCATTTTTATCAGGCTATGTAGTATATATCCAAATTAATAGATCATATACAGGGATTCACAAAATATATCTACTATATTTTTGACTATGGGTGGTAATTGCTAAAACAGGACTTTTAAATGTGTTATGTTTCTATACTGTACACTTACTTCTTTCACCTTATTTAACGGTGAAGTTTCGTTACAGTTTTCTGAAAGTGTTGAAAAGTGTTTCATAATCTATGTTTGACGCATGATTTTTCGTTCTTGTTATTATTGATTACTCATTTTGGTACCATATCCAAGAAGACTATGTATTTTAATTTTTGTAAAAGCATGTTATTTTTTTTTTCAAAAAAAAAAAAAAAAAAGTTAGAAGAATAAAATTTTAATAAACACAAATTTGACAAACATTTTACTTTGAATATTTTTTAAATGCTATGTTAAGATAATTTATTTTTATTTTGGTTATAAAAATATAGACTGATTCTTATTATTAATTTTATATATATATATATATATATTGTTTTGGGCTCTTAATTACCACATGGATTTTAAAATAGATATGCAGGTTATTTCTTTAGCTTGTGTATTCAAAATCTAAATTATCTAAAATACTAAAAAAATAAAAAAATAAAAAAATAAATAAAAACTAAGCAAACTTTATTGATTCAATCAAAAGAAATACTTTTTAACCCCTTGGGGACGAGCGACACGTATACGTGACGCATAAGAGTCTCAGAATAGTCAATTTTTCTTACCAGTTATTTTTTATTGTAAGATTTGCCTAATTAAATTTTAGCATTTCTGCGATTCAAATAGGCGAAAATTTCTGTTTTGAAAAAAGGTGGTGAAAGATTAAAAATTCTGTAAAAGACGCTCGTCGCGAAGGGGTTAAAGATAAATTTGGTATTTTGAATATTCATATACAGGTTAGTTCATAAAGTATTTAAAATTAAATAATACACTAGTTATAATAAATATAAAGAGGACAACAATGACATGTTTTTCTGGTAACTCATAGATTTTGTATACAGCAATCTAAAATATAACATTTTCGCCTAAAAAAACATTTTCGTCAATAGATGACGCTGCACAATCCCTAACTATAAGACTGATTAAACTAATGTGAAAAATTACACCAAAGGTCTCTCCTTTTTTACATTCTATTCTATGTGTCGATTAAAACGCGAAGGAATGTATTTTGTTTGTATTTTGAAATTTTAAAATTAATTTGAACAATTTCATAAGCTGAGAGAGCACATGTGCCATCCGTTGACGAAAATATGAACTATTTTTTAAATTATTGTATACAAAATTTATGAGTTACCTGATAAACATGTCACTAATTTACCTTCATATATATTATTATATTTAATGAACTATTGAATTATAAAGTTAGGGAATCTATTATGTAACTCCCTGTAGTGCAATAGGGGCATAATACATTATTTTATAACATATTTTATATAAAAAAAAACATATATAACAAAGTTAGGAAATAATAATAATAAAACGCCAAATTTTGCTTTAAATTGTACTTTTTATTCCTATCTCAATTATTGTAGATCATTTTTCACAACAATTTTAAGTATAAATTTTTTAAATGTTAAAATATTTTGAAAAAATATTCTGTTAAAGTTTTTTATTTTATTTATATTATAAAAACATAAAGTACTTCTGATTAATTTGTATAATGTTTTTAACTTTCACGCGAAAACAGTAGAATATTATTGGCAAATTTTTAAGATGAAAACCCGGAATGTAAGTTATTAAAATTTGAGAAAGTTATTAAAAATGTCATTTTTTACAAATTAATATTTGTGTATGGTCTGTATAGGTTATAACTAATTTATTATGCGAAGTTAATGTTCATAACCTCCATTTTTTTTAAATAAAAATAAAAGAATTTGTGTTTATGAACGAATAAAATCTTAGTAATCAATCCGTGATAATTGCTACATTTTTTTAAAATCATTATTTCCGCAACTTTTTCCAATACTCCAAACACACTTTAAAAACTACACTTAAAAGTTGAAGCAGTTAACACTTCTTTCTTTACTCACTGTTATTTAAATTTTTCGGTCAAAATCATATACAAAATTTTACTATTATTTTAACGTATTTAATAGCTACAACAAAGTATCACCTTTTAGCTTCGTTAACTGACCACTTTGTTACTGTGTAGACACTGATCGTCAAAAGTTGTCACTTTTATTATCATTATCAACACGATCTAACTTTTAATGAGTTACGGCTTTGACTGTAGAGCTTATCAGTTTACGAAAACTTTGGGTCAATGTGACACCAATTTGATATCATCTCTTATCATATTGAGTATTCGTCATATTTATGACCTCGATAGCTTCTGAAACGATTTGTATTTTTTGAAATCAGTGAAATATTAATTACTCAGCTATGATATATATTACAATTTGTGTTACGCAAAGGCTTCACAAGCTATAATCATATCACAATATTTGTGTTATTCCTAAAATACTCTTTCTATATTCTAGGATAATTTACTTTTTGTCTCATTTATAATTTAAAGTTGTTCAGTTAGGACTAATTAGGAATATATGAAATACCTCTTAAGACTTTTTACATTTCATATAGCTAAAAAATAATAAATTAATTAAAAATAAATGTAAGTAAACTGTGCTTCTAATTCCTCGTCAGCTCATATAGCATATTATAAATATAATTTTCGTAAAATATTTGAATTTATTTAATGTATTTTTTAAATTGTAAATATCGATTTTTTTTATTACACTGGTAGGAAAAAAAAAATCCTCCCTGCAAAACAAATATGTGAATTATATAGATCCTCTAGTTCTAATTCCAAATATGACATCCAAATTGCTCCAGCACGTGTAATTTTTCCTAGAAACTGTTTTATAATAATAAAAATTAGTGAAGGATTATCATATTAATTTCCAATGCTAGATAAATTTGAAATCATGAAATAAGTACTTTCAATGTCATGGATAGCAAATCGATAAAATATAGCATGAAAATCTAGTATGTTGGTACTTGTTTCGGGCATTTTCCTTTTGGTTCCCCCCCCCCCCCCGACCCTTTCCCCGTGTTCTAATTTACTATTTTCTATCCACTAATATATTGCCACTCCTTATGCTGCTGTAACTCGGATTAACTTTATGGATTTATTTATAGGTAATTTACATATAATTATATACATTTTATTATTTACACAATTTGCACTTATGTTTCGACAAGACATAAAGTACCCTAATTAAGAAAAAAAAAGCCTCCAATCTAACTAATGGTACACGATACAACAATTTCATTTCCATATGTTGATTTAGTAGCGTGAAATCTATAAGAACCAACCGTTATTTTTACAGGGAAGATTTTGGTGCCGATCAGTGTTATTACTTCTATTTTTATATGTTTTTCCTAGATACCAGCCTATAAAAGTTTCACATTATTCATGCAATATACAATTATATAATTAGTGTTTATAAAGTATTTTTTATATTCTCGAAATTCAATTTTTTGTTACATTACACGTTCTTCCACTCATATCAATGGCGTACATCATGCCCACAATGGCATACATCATGTCTTTGAATGAACAATGGCAACAATGCACATTAGCGACTCTATTTATTTACATGAGTGATTTTACATTCACCTGTCGACTCATTAAACATAAGAACTCAAAATTAACACAAAAGTCAGGAAAAAAGGAGCAAATAAACGAGTTTAATAATTAATAGAGATATTCGTTTACTTTATTCCATGTTTTTCTTTCTGAAGATGTCCAAACTTGTAAAACTAAAAACATATTGAATAAAAATAATAACGACTTCTCTAAAACACCAATGTTCCATAGTCTGATGAAGAATTGAAAGCAGTGATATAACTCTTTTAGTATGTTTTGAAAACACTCATAAAATATATTCAGTAAAATTACAGGGTTCATAAAATAAAGATTCTTTTCATTTACGCAAGTTGAGAGATAGTTAACGTCATTTGAACAGAATTTAAACTGCAGTAAACGCCTCTTTTCCCTCAAATTCTATAGAATCTATTAATTTGAGCGTCACCATTTAAAGTAAAGGGATGAAATCCTTGGCAACTCAATTGGGCGGAATTTTAAAGATGCCCACCATTCGTTCTGAATCATAAATTTTATTACGATAGAAAAGAACATTTGCGAAAGATCATTTTTGAGATTTAAAATCTCAAATCCGATCTCTAGGCCCCCGGCTAATGTATGTTGAAACGAATTTAGAAATCATGGTGTTAGGAAATGGAGGTTGTTATGTGAAGGTAACTGGGTAAATAACTACAATTGTGTTGCTCTGTCTGGATGCGGAAAAATAGAATTTAGCTTTGTGTGTGGAACTGGGAAAAGGATCCGTGTCGGAAAGTTGAAATTCAATAAGAGACTTTAGATAAGGATGTGCAGTGATTGTAAGAATTGTTTTAAAATATTGTTTAACTTTCCAGATTTAAGGAATATATTTATATGTGATTATTCTTGGAAAACGTAACATTCGAGTATGCTATTGAGTACGCACATGCTTTAAAAATTGGTAACTGGGTAAATAACTACAATTGCGTTGCTCTGTCTGGACGCGGAAAAATAGAATGTAACTTTGTGTGTGGAAACTGGGAAAGGATCCGTGTCGGAAAGTTCAAATTCAATAAGGGACTTTAGATAAGGATGTGCAGTGATTGTAAGAATTGTTTTAAAATAATGTTTAACTTTCCAGATTTAAGGAATATATTTATATGTGATTATTCTTGGAAAACGTAACATTCGAGTATGCTATTGAGTACGCACATGCTTTAAAAATTGGTAACTGGGTAAATAACTACAATTGCGTTGCTCTGTCTGGATGCGGAAAAATAGAATGTAACTTTGTGTGTGGAAACTCGGAAAGGATCCGTGTCGGAAAGTTGAAATTCAATAAGTGACTTTAGATAAGGATGTGCAGTGATTGTAAGAATTGTTTTAAAATAATGTTTAACTTTCCAGATTTAAGGAATATATTTATATGTGATTTTTCTTGGAAAACGTAACATTCGAGTATGCTATTGAGTACGCACATGCTTTAAAAATTGGTAACTGGGTAAATAACTACAATTGCGTTGCTCTGTCTGGACGCGGAAAAATAGAATGTAACATTGTGTGTGGAAACTGGGAAAGGATCCGTTTCGGAAAGTTGAAATTCAATAAGGGACTTTAGATAAGGATGTGCAGTGATTGTAAGAATTGTTTTAAAATAATGTTTAACTTTCCAGATTTAAGGAATATATTTATATGTGATTATTCTTGGAAAACGTAACATTCGAGTATGCTATTGAGTACGCATATGCTTTAAAAATTGGTAACTGGGTAAATAACTACAATTGCGTTGCTCTGTCTGGACGCGGAAAAATAGAATGTAACTTTGTGTGTGGAAACTGGGAAAGGATCCGTGTCGGAAAGTTGAAATTCAATAAGGGACTTTAGATAAGGATGTGCAGTGATTGTAAGAATTGTTTTAAAATAATGTTTAACTTTCCAGATTTAAGGAATATATTTATATGTGATTATTCTTGGAAAACGTAACATTCGAGTATGCTATTGAGTACGCACATGCTTTAAAAATTGGTAACTGGGTAAATAACTACAATTGCGTTGCTCTGTCTGGATGCGGAAAAATAGAATGTAACTTTGTGTGTGGAAACTGGGAAAGGATCCGTGTCGGAAAGTTGAAATTCAATAAGGGACTTTAGATAAGGATGTGCAGTGATTGTAAGAATTGTTTTAAAATAATGTTTAACTTTCCAGATTTAAGGAATATATTTATATGTGATTATTCTTGGAAAACGTAACATTCGAGTATGCTATTGAGTACGCACATGCTTTAAAAATTGGTAACTGGGTAAATAACTACAATTGCGTTGCTCTGTCTGGACGCGGAAAAATAGAATGTAACATTGTGTGTGGAAACTGGGAAAGGATCCATGTCGGAAAGTTGAAATTCAATAAGGGACTTTAGATAAGGATGTGCAGTGATTGTAAGAATTGTTTTAAAATAATGTTTAACTTTCCAGATTTAAGGAATATATTTATATGTGATTATTCTTGGAAAACGTAACATTCGAGTATGCTATTGAGTACGCACATGCTTTAAAAATTGGTAACTGGGTAAATAACTACAATTGCGTTGCTCTGTCTGGACGCGGAAAAATAGAATGTAACTTTGTGTGTGGAAACTGGGAAAGGATCCGTGTCGGAAAGTTGAAATTCAATAAGGGACTTTAGATAAGGATGTGCAGTGATAGTAAGAATTGTTTTAAAATAATGTTTAACTTTCCAGATTTAAGGAATATATTTATATGTGATTATTCTTGGAAAACGTAACATTCGAGTATGCTATTGAGTACGCACATGCTTTAAAAATTGGTAACTGGGTAAATAACTACAATTGCGTTGCTCTGTCTGTACGCGGAAAAATAGAATGTAACATAGTGTGTGGAAACTGGGAAAGGATCCGTGTCGGAAAGTTGAAATTCAATAAGGGACTTTAGATAAGGATGTGCAGTGATTGTATGAATTGTTTTAAAATAATGTTTAACTTTCCAGATTTAAGGAATATATTTATATGTGATTATTCTTGGAAAACGTAACATTCGAGTATGCTATTGAGTACGCACATGCTTTAAAAATTGGTAACTGGGTAAATAACTACAATTGCGTTGCTCTGTCTGGACGCGGAAAAATAGAATGTAACTTTGTGTGTGGAAACTGGGAAAAGATCCGTGTCGGAAAGTTGAAATTCAATAAGGGACTTTAGATAAGGATGTGCAGTGATTGTAAGAATTGTTTTAAAATAATGTTTAACTTTCCAGATTTAAGGAATATATTTATATGTGATTATTCTTGGAAAACGTAACATTCGAGTATGCTATTGAGTACGCACATGCTTTAAAAATTGGTAACTGGGTAAATAACTACAATTGCGTTGCTCTGTCTGGATGCGGAAAAATAGAATGTAACTTTGTGTGTGGAAACTGGGAAAGGATCCGTGTCGGAAAGTTGAAATTCAATAAGGGACTTTAGATAAGGATGTGCAGAGATTGTAAGAATTGTTTTAAAATAATGTTTAACTTTCCAGATTTAAGGAATATATTTATATGTGATTATTCTTGGAAAACGTAACATTCGAGTATGCTATTGAGTACGCACATGCTTTAAAAATTGGTAACTGGGTAAATAACTACAATTGCGTTGCTCTGTCTGGACGCGGAAAAATAGAATGTAACTTTGTGTGTGGAAACTGGGAAAGGATCCGTGTCGGAAAGTTGAAATTCAATAAGGGACTTTAGATAAGGATGTGCAGTGATTGTAAGAATTGTTTTAAAATAATGTTTAACTTTCCAGATTTAAGGAATATATTTATATGTGATTATTCTTGGAAAACGTAACATTCGAGTATGCTATTGAGTACGCACATGCTTTAAAAATTGGTAACTGGGTAAATAACTACAATTGCGTTGCTCTGTCTGGATGCGGAAAAATAGAATTTAGCTTTGTGTGTGGAATCTGGGAAAGGATCCGTGTCGGAAAGTTGAAATTCAATAAGGGACTTTAGATAAGGATGTGCAGTGATTGTAAGAATTGTTTTAAAATATTGTTTAACTTTCCAGATTTAAGGAATATATTTATATGTGATTATTCTTGGAAAACGTAACATTCAAGTATGCTATTGAGTACGCACATGCTTTAAAAATTTGTAACTGGGTAAATAACTACAATTGCGTTGCTCTGTCTCGACGCGGAAAAATAGAATGTAACATTGTGTGTGGAAACTGGGAAAGGATCCGTGTCGGAAAGTTGAAATTCAATAAGGGACTTTAGATAAGGATGTGCAGTGATTGTAAGAATTGTTTTAAAATATTGTTTAACTTTCCAGATTTAAGGAATATATTTATATGTGAGTATTCTTGGAAAACGTAACATTCGAGTATGCTATTGAGTACGCACATGCTTTAAAAATTGGTAACTGGGTAAATAACTACAATTGCGTTGCTCTGTCTGGACGCGGAAAAATAGAATGTAACATTGTGTGTGGAAACTGGGAAAGGATCCGTGTCGGAAAGTTGAAATTCAATAAGGGACTTTAGATAAGGATGTGGAGTGATTGTAAGAATTGTTTTAAAATAATGTTTAACTTTCCAGATTTAAGGAATATATTTATATGTGATTATTCTTGGAAAACGTAACATTCGAGTATGCTATTGAGTACGCACATGCTTTAAAAATTGGTAACTGGGTAAATAACTACAATTGCGTTGCTCTGTCTGGACGCGGAAAAATAGAATGTAACTTTGTGTGTGGAAACTGGGAAAGGATCCGTGTCGGAAAGTTGAAATTCAATAAGGGACTTTAGATAAGGATGTGCAGTGATTGTAAGAATTGTTTTAAAATAATGTTTAACTTTCCAGATTTAAGGAATATATTTATATGTGATTATTCTTGGAAAACGTAACATTCGAGTATGCTATTGAGTACGCACATGCTTTAAAAATTGGTAACTGGGTAAATAACTACAATTGCGTTGCTCTGTCTGGACGCGGAAAAATAGAATGTAACTTTGTGTGTGGAAACTGGGAAAGGATCCGTGTCGGAAAGTTGAAATTCAATAAGGGACTTTAGATAAGGATGTGCAGTGATTGTAAGAATTGTTTTAAAATAATGTTTAACTTTCCAGATTTAAGGAATATATTTATATGTGATTATTCTTGGAAAACGTAACATTCGAGTATGCTATTGAGTACGCACATGCTTTAAAAATTTGTAACTGGGTAAATAACTACAATTGCGTTGCTCTGTCTCGACGCGGAAAAATAGAATGTAACATTGTGTGTGGAAACTGGGAAAGGATCCGTGTCGGAAAGTTGAAATTCAATAAGGGACTTTAGATAAGTATGTGCAGTGATTGTAAGAATTGTTTTAAAATATTGTTTAACTTTCCAGATTTAAGGAATATATTTATATGTGATTATTCTTGGAAAACGTAACATTCGAGTATGCTATTGAGTACGCACATGCTTTAAAAATTGGTAACTGGGTAAATAACTACAATTGCGTTGCTCTGTCTGGACGCGGAAAAATAGAATGTAACTTTGTGTGTGGAAACTGGGAAAGGATCCGTGTCGGAAAGTTGAAATTCAATAAGGGACTTTAGATAAGGATGTGCAGTGATTGTAAGAATTGTTTTAAAATAATGTTTAACTTTCCAGATTTAAGGAATATATTTATATGTGATTATTCTTGGAAAACGTAACATTCGAGTATGCTATTGAGCACGCACATGCTTTAAAAATTGGTAACTGGGTAAATAACTACAATTGCGTTGCTCTGTCTGGATGCGGAAAAATAGAATTTAGCTTTGTGTGTGGAATCTGGGAAAGGATCCGTGTCGGAAAGTTGAAATTCAATAAGGGACTTTAGATAACGATGTGCAGTGATTGTAAGAATTGTTTTGAAATATTGTTTAACTTTCCAGATTTAAGGAATATATTTATATGTGATTATTCTTGGAAAACGTAACATTCGAGTATGCTATTGAGTACGCACATGCTTTAAAAATTGGTAACTGGGTAAATAACTACAATTGCGTTGCTCTGTCTCGACGCGGAAAAATAGAATGTAACATTGTGTGTGGAAACTGGGAAAGGATCCGTGTCGGAAAGTTGAAATTCAATAAGGGACTTTAGATAAGGATGTGCAGTGATTGTAAGAATTGTTTTAAAATATTGTTTAACTTTCCAGATTTAAGGAATATATTTATACGTGATTATTCTTGGAAAACGTAACATTCGAGTATGCTATTGAGTACGCACATGCTTTAAAACATGGTAACTGGGTAAATAACTACAATTGCGTTGCTCTGTCTGGACGCGGAAAAATAGAATGTAACATTGTGTGTGGAAACTGGGAAAGGATCCGTGTCGGAAAGTTGAAATTCAATAACGGACTTTAGATAAGGATGTGCAGTGATTGTAAGAATTGTTTTAAAATAATGTTTAACTTTCCAGATTTAAGGAATATATTTATATGTGATTATTCTTGGAAAACGTAACATTCGAGTATGCTATTGAGTACGCACATGCTTTAAAAATTGGTAACTGGGTAAATAACTACAATTGCGTTGCTCTGTCTGGACGCGGAAAAATAGAATGTAACTTTGTGTGTGGAAACTGGGAAAGGATCCGTGTCGGAAAGTTGAAATTCAATAAGGGACTTTAGATAAGGATGTGCAGTGATTGTAAGAATTGTTTTAAAATAATGTTTAACTTTCCAGATTTAAGGAATATATTTATATGTGATTATTCTTGGAAAACGTAACATTCGAGTATGCTATTGAGTACGCACATGCTTTAAAAATTGGTAACTGGGTAAATAACTACAATTGCGTTGCTCTGTCTGGACGCGGAAAAATAGAATGTAACTTTGTGTGTGGAAACTGGGAAAGGATCCGTGTCGGAAAGTTGAAATTCAATAAGGGACTTTAGATAAGGATGTGCAGTGATTGTAAGAATTGTTTTAAAATAATGTTTAACTTTCCAGATTTAAGGCATATATTTATATGTGATTATTCTTGGAAAACGTAACATTCGAGTATGCTATTGAGTACGCACATGCTTTAAAAATTGGTAACTGGGTAAATAACTACAATTGCGTTGCTCTGTCTGGATGCGGAAAAATAGAATTTAGCTTTGTGTGTGGAATCTGGGAAAGGATCCGTGTCGGAAAGTTGAAATTCAATAAGGGACTTTAGATAAGGATGTGCAGTGATTGTAAGAATTGTTTTAAAATATTGTTTAACTTTCCAGATTTAAGGAATATATTTATATGTGATTATTCTTGGAAAACGTAACATTCGAGAATGCTATTGAGTACGCTCATGCTTTAAAAATTGGTAACTGGGTAAATAACTACAATTGCGTTGCTCTGTCTCGACGCGGAAAAATAGAATGTAACATTGTGTGTGGAAACTGGGAAAGGATCCGTGTCGGAAAGTTGAAATTCAATAAGGGACTTTAGATAAGGATGTGCAGTGATTGTAAGAATTGTTTTAAAATAATGTTTAACTTTCCAGATTTAAGGAATATATTTATATGTGATTATTCTTGGAAAACGTAACATTCGAGTATGCTATTGAGTACGCACATGCTTTAAAAATTGGTAACTGGGTAAATAACTACAATTGCGTTGCTCTGTCTGGACGCGGAAAAATAGAATGTAACTTTGTGTGTGGAAACTGGGAAAGGATCCGTGTCGGAAAGTTGAAATTCAATAAGGGACTTTAGATAAGGATGTGCAGTGATTGTAAGAATTGTTTTAAAATAATGTTTAACTTTCCAGATTTAAGGAATATATTTATATGTGATTATTCTTGGAAAACGTAACATTCGAGTATGCTATTGAGTACGCACATGCTTTAAAAATTGGTAACTGGGTAAATAACTACAATTGCGTTGCTCTGTCTGTACGCGGAAAAATAGAATGTAACATAGTGTGTGGAAACTGGGAAAGGATCCGTGTCGGAAAGTTGAAATTCAATAAGGGACTTTAGATAAGGATGTGCAGTGATTGTATGAATTGTTTTAAAATAATGTTTAACTTTCCAGATTTAAGGAATATATTTATATGTGATTATTCTTGGAAAACGTAACATTCGAGTATGCTATTGAGTACGCACATGCTTTAAAAATTGGTAACTGGGTAAATAACTACAATTGCGTTGCTCTGTCTGGACGCGGAAAAATAGAATGTAACTTTGTGTGTGGAAACTGGGAAAAGATCCGTGTCGGAAAGTTGAAATTCAATAAGGGACTTTAGATAAGGATGTGCAGTGATTGTAAGAATTGTTTTAAAATAATGTTTAACTTTCCAGATTTAAGGAATATATTTATATGTGATTATTCTTGGAAAACGTAACATTCGAGTATGCTATTGAATACGCACATGCTTTAAAAATTGGTAACTGGGTAAATAACTACAATTGCGTTGCTCTGTCTGGACGCGGAAAAATAGAATGTAACTTTGTGTGTGGAAACTGGGAAAGAATCCGTGTCGGAAAGTTGAAATTCAATAAGGGACTTTAGATAAGGATGTGCAGTGATTGTAAGAATTGTTTTAAAATAATGTTTAACTTTCCAGATTTAAGGAATATATTTATATGTGATTATTCTTGGAAAACGTAACATTCGAGTATGCTATTGAGTACGCACATGCTTTAAAAATTGGTAACTGGGTAAATAACTACAATTGCGTTGCTCTGTCTGGATGCGGAAAAATAGAATTTAGCTTTGTGTGTGGAATCTGGGAAAGGATCCGTGTCGGAAAGTTGAAATTCAATAAAGGGACTTTAGATAAGGATGTGCAGTGATTGTAAGAATTGTTTTAAAATATTGTTTAACTTTCCAGATTTAAGGAATATATTTATATGTGATTATTCTTGGAAAACGTAACATTCAAGTATGCTATTGAGTACGCACATGCTTTAAAAATTTGTAACTGGGTAAATAACTACAATTGCGTTGCTCTGTCTCGACGCGGAAAAATAGAATGTAACATTGTGTGTGGAAACTGGGAAAGGATCCGTGTCGGAAAGTTGAAATTCAATAAGGGACTTTAGATAAGGATGTGCAGTGATTGTAAGAATTGTTTTAAAATATTGTTTAACTTTCCAGATTTAAGGAATATATTTATATGTGAGTATTCTTGGAAAACGTAACATTCGAGTATGCTATTGAGTACGCACATGCTTTAAAAATTGGTAACTGGGTAAATAACTACAATTGCGTTGCTCTGTCTGGACGCGGAAAAATAGAATGTAACATTGTGTGTGGAAACTGGGAAAGGATCCGTGTCGGAAAGTTGAAATTCAATAAGGGACTTTAGATAAGGATGTGGAGTGATTGTAAGAATTGTTTTAAAATAATGTTTAACTTTCCAGATTTAAGGAATATATTTATATGTGATTATTCTTGGAAAACGTAACATTCGAGTATGCTATTGAGTACGCACATGCTTTAAAAATTGGTAACTGGGTAAATAACTACAATTGCGTTGCTCTGTCTGGACGCGGAAAAATAGAATGTAACTTTGTGTGTGGAAACTGGGAAAGGATCCGTGTCGGAAAGTTGAAATTCAATAAGGGACTTTAGATAAGGATGTGCAGTGATTGTAAGAATTGTTTTAAAATAATGTTTAACTTTCCAGATTTAAGGAATATATTTATATGTGATTATTCTTGGAAAACGTAACATTCGAGTATGCTATTGAGTACGCACATGCTTTAAAAATTGGTAACTGGGTAAATAACTACAATTGCGTTGCTCTGTCTGGACGCGGAAAAATAGAATGTAACTTTGTGTGTGGAAACTGGGAAAGGATCCGTGTCGGAAAGTTGAAATTCAATAAGGGACTTTAGATAAGGATGTGCAGTGATTGTAAGAATTGTTTTAAAATAATGTTTAACTTTCCAGATTTAAGGAATATATTTATACGTGATTATTCTTGGAAAACGTAACATTCGAGTATGCTATTGAGTACGCACATGCTTTAAAAATTTGTAACTGGGTAAATAACTACAATTGCGTTGCTCTGTCTCGACGCGGAAAAATAGAATGTAACATTGTGTGTGGAAACTGGGAAAGGATCCGTGTCGGAAAGTTGAAATTCAATAAGGGACTTTAGATAAGTATGTGCAGTGATTGTAAGAATTGTTTTAAAATATTGTTTAACTTTCCAGATTTAAGGAATATATTTATATGTGATTATTCTTGGAAAACGTAACATTCGAGTATGCTATTGAGTACGCACATGCTTTAAAAATTGGTAACTGGGTAAATAACTACAATTGCGTTGCTCTGTCTGGACGCGGAAAAATAGAATGTAACTTTGTGTGTGGAAACTGGGAAAGGATCCGTGTCGGAAAGTTGAAATTCAATAAGGGACTTTAGATAAGGATGTGCAGTGATTGTAAGAATTGTTTTAAAATAATGTTTAACTTTCCAGATTTAAGGAATATATTTATATGTGATTATTCTTGGAAAACGTAACATTCGAGTATGCTATTGAGCACGCACATGCTTTAAAAATTGGTAACTGGGTAAATAACTACAATTGCGTTGCTCTGTCTGGATGCGGAAAAATAGAATTTAGCTTTGTGTGTGGAATCTGGGAAAGGATCCGTGTCGGAAAGTTGAAATTCAATAAGGGACTTTAGATAACGATGTGCAGTGATTGTAAGAATTGTTTTGAAATATTGTTTAACTTTCCAGATTTAAGGAATATATTTATATGTGATTATTCTTGGAAAACGTAACATTCGAGTATGCTATTGAGTACGCACATGCTTTAAAAATTGGTAACTGGGTAAATAACTACAATTGCGTTGCTCTGTCTCGACGCGGAAAAATAGAATGTAACATTGTGTGTGGAAACTGGGAAAGGATCCGTGTCGGAAAGTTGAAATTCAATAAGGGACTTTAGATAAGGATGTGCAGTGATTGTAAGAATTGTTTTAAAATATTGTTTAACTTTCCAGATTTAAGGAATATATTTATATGTGATTATTCTTGGAAAACGTAACATTCGAGTATGCTATTGAGTACGCACATGCTTTAAAACATGGTAACTGGGTAAATAACTACAATTGCGTTGCTCTGTCTGGACGCGGAAAAATAGAATGTAACATTGTGTGTGGAAACTGGGAAAGGATCCGTGTCGGAAAGTTGAAATTCAATAAGGGACTTTAGATAAGGATGTGCAGTGATTGTAAGAATTGTTTTAAAATAATGTTTAACTTTCCAGATTTAAGGAATATATTTATATGTGATTATTCTTGGAAAACGTAACATTCGAGTATGCTATTGAGTACGCACATGCTTTAAAAATTGGTAACTGGGTAAATAACTACAATTGCGTTGCTCTGTCTGGACGCGGAAAAATAGAATGTAACTTTGTGTGTGGAAACTGGGAAAGGATCCGTGTCGGAAAGTTGAAATTCAATAAGGGACTTTAGATAAGGATGTGCAGTGATTGTAAGAATTGTTTTAAAATAATGTTTAACTTTCCAGGTTTAAGGAATATATTTATATGTGATTATTCTTGGAAAACGTAACATTCGAGTATGCTATTGAGTACGCACATGCTTTAAAAATTGGTAACTGGGTAAATAACTACAATTGCGTTGCTCTGTCTGGACGCGGAAAAATAGAATGTAACTTTGTGTGTGGAAACTGGGAAAGGATCCGTGTCGGAAAGTTGAAATTCAATAAGGGACTTTAGATAAGGATGTGCAGTGATTGTAAGAATTGTTTTAAAATAATGTTTAACTTTCCAGATTTAAGGCATATATTTATATGTGATTATTCTTGGAAAACGTAACATTCGAGTATGCTATTGAGTACGCACATGCTTTAAAAATTGGTAACTGGGTAAATAACTACAATTGCGTTGCTCTGTCTGGATGCGGAAAAATAGAATTTAGCTTTGTGTGTGGAATCTGGGAAAGGATCCGTGTCGGAAAGTTGAAATTCAATAAGGGACTTTAGATAAGGATGTGCAGTGATTGTAAGAATTGTTTTAAAATATTGTTTAACTTTCCAGATTTAAGGAATATATTTATATGTGATTATTCTTGGAAAACGTAACATTCGAGAATGCTATTGAGTACGCTCATGCTTTAAAAATTGGTAACTGGGTAAATAACTACAATTGCGTTGCTCTGTCTCGACGCGGAAAAATAGAATGTAACATTGTGTGTGGAAACTGGGAAAGGATCCGTGTCGGAAAGTTGAATTTCAATAAGGGACTTTAGATAAGGATGTGCAGTGATTGTAAGAATTGTTTTAAAATATTGTTTAACTTTCCAGATTTAAGGAATATATTTATATGTGATTATTCTTGGAAAACGTAACATTCGAGTATGCTATTGAGTACGCACATGCTTTAAAAATTGGTAACTGGGTAAATAACTACAATTGCGTTGCTCTGTCTGGACGCGGAAAAATAGAATGTAACTTTGTGTGTGGAAACTGGGAAAGGATCCGTGTCGGAAAGTTGAAATTCAATAAGGGACTTTAGATAAGGATGTGCAGTGATTGTAAGAATTGTTTTAAAATAATGTTTAACTTTCCAGATTTAAGGAATATATTTATATGTGATTATTCTTGGAAAACGTAACATTCGAGTATGCTATTGAGTACGCACATGCTTTAAAAATTGGTAACTGGGTAAATAACTACAATTGCGTTGCTCTGTCTGGATGCGGAAAAATAGAATGTAACTTTGTGTGTGGAAACTGGGAAAGGATCCGTGTCGGAAAGTTGAAATTCAATAAGGGACTTTAGATAAGGATGTGCAGTGATTGTAAGAATTGTTTTAAAATAATGTTTAACTTTCCAGATTTAAGGAATATATTTATATGTGATTATTCTTGGAAAACGTAACATTCGAGTATGCTATTGAGTACGCACATGCTTTAAAAATTGGTAACTGGGTAAATAACTACAATTGCGTTGCTCTGTCTGGATGCGGAAAGATAGAATGTAACTTTGTGTGTGGAAACTGGGAAAGGATCCGTGTCGGAAAGTTGAAATTCAATAAGGGACTTTAGATAAGGATGTGCAGTGATTGTAAGAATTGTTTTAAAATAATGTTTAACTTTCCAGATTTAAGGAATATATTTATATGTGATTATTCTTGGAAAACGTAACATTCGAGTATGCTATTGAGTACGCACATGCTTTAAAAATTGGTAACTGGGTAAATAACTACAATTGCGTTGCTCTGTCTGGATGCGGAAAAATAGAATGTAACTTTGTGTGTGGAAACTGGGAAAGGATCCGTGTCGGAAAGTTGAAATTCAATAAGGGACTTTAGATAAGGATGTGCAGTGATTGTAAGAATTGTTTTAAAATAATGTTTAACTTTCCAGATTTAAGGAATATATTTATATGTGATTATTCTTGGAAAACGTAACATTCGAGTATGCTATTGAGTACGCACATGCTTTAAAAATTGGTAACTGGGTAAATAACTACAATTGCGTTGCTCTGTCTGGATGCGGAAAGATAGAATGTAACTTTGTGTGTGGAAACTGGGAAAGGATCCGTGTCGGAAAGTTGAAATTCAATAAGGGACTTTAGATAAGGATGTGCAATGATTGTAAGAATTGTTTTAAAATATTGTTTAACTTTCCAGATTTAAGGAATATATTTATATGTGATTATTCTTGGAAAACGTAACATTCGAGTATGCTATTGAGTACGCACATGCTTTAAAAATTGGTAACTGGGTAAATAACTACAATTGCGTTGCTCTGTCTCGACGCGGAAAAATAGAATGTAACATTGTGTGTGGAAACTGGGAAAGGATCCGTGTCGGAAAGTTGAAATTCAATAAGGGACTTTAGATAAGTATGTGCAGTGATTGTAAGAATTGTTTTAAAATATTGTTTAACTTTCCAGATTTAAGGAATATATTTATATGTGATTATTCTTGGAAAACGTAACATTCGAGTATGCTATTGAGTACGCACATGCTTTAAAAATTGGTAACTGGGTAAATAACTACAATTGCGTTGCTCTGTCTGGACGCGGAAAAATAGAATGTAACTTTGTGTGTGGAAACTGGGAAAGGATCCGTGTCGGAAAGTTGAAATTCAATAAGGGACTTTAGATAAGGATGTGCAGTGATTGTAAGAATTGTTTTAAAATAATGTTTAACTTTCCAGATTTAAGGAATATATTTATATGTGATTATTCTTGGAAAACGTAACATTCGAGTATGCTATTGAGCACGCACATGCTTTAAAAATTGGTAACTGGGTAAATAACTACAATTGCGTTGCTCTGTCTGGATGCGGAAAAATAGAATTTAGCTTTGTGTGTGGAATCTGGGAAAGGATCCGTGTCGGAAAGTTGAAATTCAATAAGGGACTTTAGATAACGATGTGCAGTGATTGTAAGAATTGTTTTGAAATATTGTTTAACTTTCCAGATTTAAGGAATATATTTATATGTGATTATTCTTGGAAAACGTAACATTCGAGTATGCTATTGAGTACGCACATGCTTTAAAAATTGGTAACTGGGTAAATAACTACAATTGCGTTGCTCTGTCTCGACGCGGAAAAATAGAATGTAACATTGTGTGTGGAAACTGGGAAAGGATCCGTGTCGGAAAGTTGAAATTCAATAAGGGACTTTAGATAAGGATGTGCAGTGATTGTAAGAATTGTTTTAAAATATTGTTTAACTTTCCAGATTTAAGGAATATATTTATATGTGATTATTCTTGGAAAACGTAACATTCGAGTATGCTATTGAGTACGCACATGCTTTAAAACATGGTAACTGGGTAAATAACTACAATTGCGTTGCTCTGTCTGGACGCGGAAAAATAGAATGTAACATTGTGTGTGGAAACTGGGAAAGGATCCGTGTCGGAAAGTTGAAATTCAATAAGGGACTTTAGATAAGGATGTGCAGTGATTGTAAGAATTGTTTTAAAATAATGTTTAACTTTCCAGATTTAAGGAATATATTTATATGTGATTATTCTTGGAAAACGTAACATTCGAGTATGCTATTGAGTACGCACATGCTTTAAAAATTGGTAACTGGGTAAATAACTACAATTGCGTTGCTCTGTCTGGACGCGGAAAAATAGAATGTAACTTTGTGTGTGGAAACTGGGAAAGGATCCGTGTCGGAAAGTTGAAATTCAATAAGGGACTTTAGATAAGGATGTGCAGTGATTGTAAGAATTGTTTTAAAATAATGTTTAACTTTCCAGGTTTAAGGAATATATTTATATGTGATTATTCTTGGAAAACGTAACATTCGAGTATGCTATTGAGTACGCACATGCTTTAAAAATTGGTAACTGGGTAAATAACTACAATTGCGTTGCTCTGTCTGGACGCGGAAAAATAGAATGTAACTTTGTGTGTGGAAACTGGGAAAGGATCCGTGTCGGAAAGTTGAAATTCAATAAGGGACTTTAGATAAGGATGTGCAGTGATTGTAAGAATTGTTTTAAAATAATGTTTAACTTTCCAGATTTAAGGCATATATTTATATGTGATTATTCTTGGAAAACGTAACATTCGAGTATGCTATTGAGTACGCACATGCTTTAAAAATTGGTAACTGGGTAAATAACTACAATTGCGTTGCTCTGTCTGGATGCGGAAAAATAGAATTTAGCTTTGTGTGTGGAATCTGGGAAAGGATCCGTGTCGGAAAGTTGAAATTCAATAAGGGACTTTAGATAAGGATGTGCAGTGATTGTAAGAATTGTTTTAAAATATTGTTTAACTTTCCAGATTTAAGGAATATATTTATATGTGATTATTCTTGGAAAACGTAACATTCGAGAATGCTATTGAGTACGCTCATGCTTTAAAAATTGGTAACTGGGTAAATAACTACAATTGCGTTGCTCTGTCTCGACGCGGAAAAATAGAATGTAACATTGTGTGTGGAAACTGGGAAAGGATCCGTGTCGGAAAGTTGAATTTCAATAAGGGACTTTAGATAAGGATGTGCAGTGATTGTAAGAATTGTTTTAAAATATTGTTTAACTTTCCAGATTTAAGGAATATATTTATATGTGATTATTCTTGGAAAACGTAACATTCGAGTATGCTATTGAGTACGCACATGCTTTAAAAATTGGTAACTGGGTAAATAACTACAATTGCGTTGCTCTGTCTGGACGCGGAAAAATAGAATGTAACTTTGTGTGTGGAAACTGGGAAAGGATCCGTGTCGGAAAGTTGAAATTCAATAAGGGACTTTAGATAAGGATGTGCAGTGATTGTAAGAATTGTTTTAAAATAATGTTTAACTTTCCAGATTTAAGGAATATATTTATATGTGATTATTCTTGGAAAACGTAACATTCGAGTATGCTATTGAGTACGCACATGCTTTAAAAATTGGTAACTGGGTAAATAACTACAATTGCGTTGCTCTGTCTGGATGCGGAAAAATAGAATGTAACTTTGTGTGTGGAAACTGGGAAAGGATCCGTGTCGGAAAGTTGAAATTCAATAAGGGACTTTAGATAAGGATGTGCAGTGATTGTAAGAATTGTTTTAAAATAATGTTTAACTTTCCAGATTTAAGGAATATATTTATATGTGATTATTCTTGGAAAACGTAACATTCGAGTATGCTATTGAGTACGCACATGCTTTAAAAATTGGTAACTGGGTAAATAACTACAATTGCGTTGCTCTGTCTGGATGCGGAAAGATAGAATGTAACTTTGTGTGTGGAAACTGGGAAAGGATCCGTGTCGGAAAGTTGAAATTCAATAAGGGACTTTAGATAAGGATGTGCAGTGATTGTAAGAATTGTTTTAAAATAATGTTTAACTTTCCAGATTTAAGGAATATATTTATATGTGATTATTCTTGGAAAACGTAACATTCGAGTATGCTATTGAGTACGCACATGCTTTAAAAATTGGTAACTGGGTAAATAACTACAATTGCGTTGCTCTGTCTGGATGCGGAAAAATAGAATGTAACTTTGTGTGTGGAAACTGGGAAAGGATCCGTGTCGGAAAGTTGAAATTCAATAAGGGACTTTAGATAAGGATGTGCAGTGATTGTAAGAATTGTTTTAAAATAATGTTTAACTTTCCAGATTTAAGGAATATATTTATATGTGATTATTCTTGGAAAACGTAACATTCGAGTATGCTATTGAGTACGCACATGCTTTAAAAATTGGTAACTGGGTAAATAACTACAATTGCGTTGCTCTGTCTGGATGCGGAAAGATAGAATGTAACTTTGTGTGTGGAAACTGGGAAAGGATCCGTGTCGGAAAGTTGAAATTCAATAAGGGACTTTAGATAAGGATGTGCAATGATTGTAAGAATTGTTTTAAAATATTGTTTAACTTTCCAGATTTAAGGAATATATTTATATGTGATTATTCTTGGAAAACGTAACATTCGAGTATGCTATTGAGTATGCACTGCACATGCTTTAAAAATTCTCTATTGTATTTCACCTTACAAACTTTGAAAATATTTATTCGCCATTAGATTACTGTGATATTTATGAAGATTGGACCTGCTTTTGTTTATTTAAAAGGGCATTCAATTAGAATACGTTATGAAAATACTTGATAGTAGCTCTTAGAATTTACATCTAATTAAGAACAAAGCGAAATACTTGATATTGGAATATATATTGAACTATAAAATGGTTATTCAGTTATACACACACTCAGAGATTTGCGATTAATAGTTCCTATGCACTATATCACCTCTTCATGATTTTGATGAATTATTATCATGTGCATAATTGATCTTCTACAAATTTTACGCTGTTTTGTACTCGATAGGAAGTAGCATAGTTTATTAGATAACTGTGCTTGTTTTTCATGATTTAAGGAATCATAGTTGCATATTATGTATTATACGCCAAAGAAAATGTTAATATATTATTATCTCAAGCAATGTTACCAGTAAATACTTAAGCATTCCCCTATAGTAAATTGATAATAAAGGAATGTTTTATACATTATAGAGTCATTCTGAATGGTCATTGATTAACTATTTAATTTTAATTTTACCAAAAGTTACTGTACTGTTACAGAAGTAACAAGTCAAATATGTTTAAAGTGTAATCATGTATTTCTTTATTTCTTTTCAAAATTTACTGATTTATGCTTTTTTTAAGATTAAAATTGCAATATTTTCAATATTTTACTTAACATAATTCAAAATAATGCTATATAATCTCGAGATATATTTCGTTTTTTTTTGTTTGTTTGTTTTAATCTTGAAATGCTACAGCAAATATCCAAAAACTGATAATCTAATGTTCGCCTTTGAGAACTTTAAGCGCCTGACTTGTAATCATAGATAAAATTTACTTCTGCCATCGAGGACTTACACAAAATACCCAAAAATCTTTGGAAATAGGTGCATGGATTACAAAACTATCTGACGTCCCTATAGTAGGCCTGGGGTTGAAGCCGTAAAAAAATAATGATCCAGAAGCCCTTCAGAGGCTCCCGGATTTTCCGGTATGGACATTTTCTTCTGGATCCGTTTTATGGGAAAGATGGTACACCAACTTCAACGCTTGCCTTGCTACATAAAAGTTGGACTATTGTGATCGGGGATGGGAGAAAGAATCACGCGATGTCGTGTCCTCTGACATCGTGTCCTCCATTAAATGTGTAGAACTAGAAAAAGTTTTAGAAACTCAGTGGAAAATAATTGGATTAGATGAAATGATATTTTCAGATGAAGACATTCTAAGAAACCATCGTCATGATAACCGAATCAAGAAACGCATGAATGAAACAGGAAGTGACATTTGAAAAAAAAAAACGTAATTAGAAATGAAGCTAATCGCTGATTTCGCAGAAAAAATATCATAAAAAAACACTGATTACTTTGATAAAAAATAAAAAAAACAAATAACCTTACATTAAATAAAATTTTAATGAGGAATGCATAATTAGTTAAATGCAAGTTTAGCTTTTGAAATGTTTGGATTGTGATGTCATGTTTTCTGAATATTTTATATATATAATTAAATAAATATAGGATAAGATAGTTTCGAAATTTTGTATATATACATGAATACATTTGTATATAACTAAAGAATATGTGTATTATTTCTTTAAATAAGGCGTCTATTAGGCATAAAAAGAAACGTGAATGCATATTTAATTACAGAAAATTTAATTTCATGACTTATGTGTTAGATGATTCTTTTATCATTAAGGTGAAAAATAAGCATATCAATTAACTTTAAACATAGTCGTTGCAATGTTTTGATTGTAATGTCATATTTTATTAATAACGTATATATATATTTTATTCTGATATATGATTGCAAAAGATAAAGATTTTCTACAAAATAATCTAGAAATTCGGTATATATATGTTAATTCTTCAAATTAATCGTCTATTAGACATAAATAAAGTAATGAATACATGTTTAACTACAGAAAATTTTATTAAATGATTCCTTCGTAGTTATAAAAATGTTTGCCCTATTATATCTTAGAGGCTCCCGTTTATGAAATAATTTATTTAGATTTTTATTTACTACTGCAACTTTAACATTAATTATCTATTTTGAATTCTCCGTCACTCCAGTACTCGCACTAGTACTTCAAAGAAAAAATCTCAAGGGGAAAAAAAAGAGTTAATTTCAAAACGTAATTGTTGATGAAGTCACGGAATATGTTTACGAAGGGGTTGAGAGTAGTAGTAAAAACATGTAAATGAATAACAACTTCTTATAAATTGTCAATTAACATTCATTTAACCCAGCTATTGAATCCAACGTAGCTATTGAACTTAACCTAGCTATTGAAATGATTGCAATGACATTCATTTAACCTAGCTGTGAATGTTTGTTAATAGGCTTTAGAAATGAAGAAGAAATCAACCAAATCGGTACAAAATTCCAAATAGTGAGTACATTAATAAGGAGGATTTTTTGTACTGCATAATCTCTTTAGATGACTATAAAGTATGTTGAATTTTTTTTTTATTGTAATGAAAGGGTTGTTTAAAAAAAAATCGGTTATGGTATCTTTTCATAAGTATGACAGCTTCTCCTCGTCATCAGATAAATGAAGTCAGAGAGAAGTTTCAGAATTACAATCAAGCTATGATGTAACAGTTTTAAGAAGTTTCTTGAAACCCAAATTTTGAAAAATTCATATATATATATCTTGTATCTTTTTAACTTATCATTCATAGCTCGCACAAGGATGAAATCCTACATGTTTTGGGAAATCTATAGTAATTCGAACATGATAATTCTATAAAAGCATAAAAAACTTCTTAATAACATCATAAAATAAGGGATGCATAAGGCCTTTCGAAAGAATTTTGTCTTTCTTCGTCAGGCGCAAAGAAGACGTGCAACCACTTTGAAAGCAGGAGCATGCCTGAAAGGAAATGGGAGGGAATGGGGAACAAGATAAGGTAACAGTCAATACGAAAGCAGAATGCATCAACCAATACGAAAGCAGAAGGCATGATATCATGTGACATTACTAGTGGATTTCCTCTGATTAGAAGAGTAAAATAGAATTCAAGCTTTACTTATAATAAAACCAAAAGGTGTAAGTGCAAAACGAATAAAAATTTTTAAATAAATTAACTTAAAGCCAGAATTGATTGATTGTGGAATGGCTTTGCAAGTAGCATAAAAATCAATTTCCATAAATTAATAAATTAATCTTTTTTCTATTCTATTAAAATGTTTTAATTAAGCAAATTAATCTTATTAAGTCATCATTATTATACGCTTAGGCTAGTGATGATTGCATGAGAACATTAAATTAAGAAATGAAATTGAATTTTAAGAAGCAAGGTTTAAAAACAACCCAATTTTATTGTTAATGTTAACGGATTAATGGGATTAACTATTAATTTATTAACTAATAAATCATAAATTTATTGGTTACCTTTAAGATAAAATAAAATTAATTAAGCTACCGAATGAATATTTTTTTTTTCATAGAAGATAATTAAAGGGTCGATTTTCAAATTGATTTTTTAAATTGAAAAATAGAAGTCTGAAATATACGAGCCATTTGATATACACTTTTAAGAAGAAAAATATCGTAGTTAACAGTGAAACATATTTACATTACATTAATAATAATATGCATCGCTGATATAATACTCATTAAAATTAAAAATGCGTGTAATAAGCAGCATTTTAACAATTTAGATACGAAGAATTATAGATCGATAAGACGATACGACTTCAGATTTCGAATTACTGCTGATCTAATCAAAATCTTATTCACCAGTTTATTAAAAATAATACGATCGCTTGCTGATAAATTTTTAATTATATATTCGTCCTTTTAATTAAATGAATTCCCATACGTCTGATAAGATCGATTTAATTTGAGAATTAAAATTTTATACAATAAACTACGGGAGTAGCTTTTAAATTAAGAAGTGATCAATTTATATTACCGATTTGGTATTCTTTAAACCATTATAAAAATGTATTAGAATGTCGTGTCGTTAGCTATGTATTTTTCACCTTTAAAAAATACTTCAGGGCAATCATTAAAACAGTAAAAGGGAAATCAGTTAAATTTACTTAGTAACTATTTTTTTTAGGTCATTAATAATGTAAAAAGAAATGAGCAAAAGAAAAATTGCTGAAATAAGAAAATATGCTGTTTCTAGTAAAAAATTATTTAATTGCTATTGTAGCTTGTTGTTAAAAAGGATCATTAGTATAATCACGAAAAATGTACCTATTTTTATTTTGTGTAAAAAAGAACTGCATTAATTATTGATGACTGTAACAAAACTAACTTTTAATTTACCACGTAATTTTCTGTTGTTTTTAATGTCTACATAACTTTGGAAAATTATTTTATCAATTTATTGATTTTTAAAGTTGTCCTTTTACTTCTGAATTTACTTTTTAAAATTAATTATATATATATTTTTTGTTCAATTTTGCATTTAAAATAAATTTTTCCTTAAATTTTATGCATAAATATGTCGTTGTTATTGAAAGACAAGGTTCTATCTGACAAAAACGGTTGTCTGCTGAGTGTATCTGTTCTTGTCTATAGAACATCGGTTAAGCTGACATAGAAAGCATATTACAGCGGACATATAATGCATTTTAGAGAATATTTTGAATAGTATCGAAGTGACGGGGAAAATATTTCCCCTTGTTTTCCTCAAAATAATGAACGAAGAGGTTACGACCTTGTCATCACGAGGCAACGATTTGGAGGACTTGTAATTTCTAAACGCAAAGCTATGTATCTCTAAATCCATTATCATCTTTATTTCTGTATAGATTTTACGGTTATTAAATTTTAAAAAAAATGAAGAAGAGCGGAGAGACAGAGAGAGATTGAGAAAGTAATAAAATAAAAGGTAATTAAAAATATAAGATTAAACGAAGCAACAAAACAATACCTAAAACACACGATTATACCATCATTGGTGTATACAGTTACGGTTTTTTTAATAATTTTCCAATAGGATATAGCAGAAATTAAAGATGTTACGTTAGATCAATAACAGATCAACACAAAGTAAATATCCAAAACAGACACATAGAAAGTAAACTCGGCATAGTAGGATTCTCGGCAGTAAAACAACGACACCAAAGAACAAGCCCAAATCTTGGATTTCAACACATACAGATTAATGATTTTTAAAATACTACAATGATACAAACAACAAATCTTCGGAGAGGAAAAGATGCCCAAGGAAGACATTGGTGACACATATCTCACAAGTGCTTTTGGGTTCAATAACTTTGTTTCACACAGTAATACACTTCCGTTCTGAATATTTTTCATTCTGTGAATGGTAATTGTTTTAAAAAGAAATTTATATAAAATTCATTCTCTTAAGTATATCGGGAATATTGTTCCCTTGCGCAAAGGGTATAAAAATTATATTGTTTTCATAGATTTTACAACTACAAAAGAATTATGCGTAAAATTTGTATTTGAAATTATGCATAAATGAGATTCTGTTGATATTTTAATTCTTTCCGGATATTAAGAAAGTTATAAAGACGTCAAATTGAAAATTTTCAAAATCACAGCAAGTGGGACATTTTTATACCAGTATGCTTCAAAGAATAAAAATAATCTAATTTTACTGAAATATTTTATCCAATTTTTTCTCTGTTTATGAATAATAAACACACATACAAATTTATGAAAACATTTGAAACATATTTGTTTTTCTGTAATCCGCTGAAATTTTGATACTTTGAGGATGTTAAAGCAACAGTTATAAGACGTCCAATTCTTCATTTTTAAAATCACACAAAATGGTAGAACGTGAGCTCGTCATAGTAGGGTTCTCGGCTTGAAAACAACGCGACCAAAGAACAAGCCGAAATATTAAATTTCAACACATATCGATCGATGACGATTATGCCATCACTGTTATTTAAAATATGTTTAGTTAAGTCTTCTTAAAATAACATTCCAAAAGGATACATCAGAAATGAAAGATGTTACGTTTCATCAATAATAGATAAACCCAAAATAGATATAAAAAATAGACATAGAAAGTAAACGCGTCATAGGCAGTAAAACAACGAGAAACAAAGAACAGGCCCGAATCTTCGATTTCAACACATAGCAATTAATTATTTTTAAAATACTATGATGTCACAAACGACAAATCTTCGAGGGTGGGGGCGCTCAAAGAAAACCTGAGTAATACATATTTCACGAGTGCTCTTGATTTGAATAACTTTGTTTCATACACTATTGCACTTCAGTTGTTGAATGTTTTTCATTCTCTGAATGGTAATCTTTTCTCAAAAATTATATCCATTCTACTCATTTAAAAATAGGTTGCAACTTTGAACCATAGTGGTATAAAAAGTGGAACGATGCAATCCAACGTTTTACATTTACTAAAGGAATGGAAGGTTGATAATCATTAAATACAAGGGCTTTTAAATTATACCCAAAACTATAATTTGATTTTTTTAAAATAAAACAACTATAATCATAGTTAAAACATGTGATTATATTTTAATTGTTATTTAAAATGCGATTTTTTAATATCCTTCACGAACGATATGCCAGAAATGGAAGATTTTAAGTTTAATTAATAAAAGTCTGAATAGAAATAAATGCACCATAGTATGGGATTTTCGGCAGCAAAACAATGAGACCAAAAACAGACCCGAATCTTGGATTTCAACACATATATATTAATGATTTTTAAAATACTGCGATGACACAAACGACAAATCTTCGGGGATGAAAAGATGCTCAAGGAAGACCTCGATGACACATATTTCACGAGTGCTCTTGATTTGGATAACTTTGTTTCATACACTACTGCACTTATCTTGTTGAATGTTTTTCATTCTGTGAATTGTAATCTTTTCTCAAAAATTATACACATTCTGCTCTTTTAAAACTATGTTACATGTTAAACTCTTTGAACCCCAGCGGTATAAAAAATGGAACGATCTCCTTTAAGATTTACATTTAATAAAAGGGGTGAAGAGAGAAACTTTAAACAAATGCAAATTTTAAATATAATTCAAATTGTTTTTCTAATAAAATGCACCAATAATAATAGTAGTTAAAATATTTTATTGTATTATCATTGTTATTTGAAATACGCCTTTTTAATAGCTTTGGAACGATATGGCATAGGTTAAATATATTAAGTTTCATCAATAAATTATTGAATAAAAATAAACATGTTGAATGGATTGCTCAGCGATAAAACAACGAGACCAGAAAACAAGCCCGAATCATTAGATTTCAACACATAGAGATTAATGATTTTTAAAATACTGCGATGACACAAACGACAAATCTTCGGAAAGGAAAAGATGCTCAAGGAAGACCTCGATGACACATATTTCACGAGTGCTCTTGGGTTGAATAACTTTGTTTCACACACTATTACACTTCAGTTGCTGAATATTTTTCATTCTGAGAATGGTAATTGTTTTAGAAAGAAATTTATATCCGTTTTATTCTCTTAAATATATCACGAACGTCTATCTTTTGAAACATAGGGGTAAAAAAAAAATAATAATGTCTTCATGGATTTTACAAAATAAAGAATGATGCTTAGAAACTGCATTTTAACTGATGCATAAATTAGAAAAGTTGAACTTTTGATTCTTTCAGGATGTTAAGTAAGTTATAAAGACATCAGATTGTGCATTTTAAAAATCACAGGAAGTGGGACGTTTTTATACCAGTATACTTCAACGCATAAATGAACTATCTAATGGTACGGAAATCTTTTATGCAAATTTTGCTCTGTTTATGAATAATAAACAAGTAAATAAAATTTATGAAATCATTCAAATTTTTTTTTTCTGGAATCCGTTCAACTTTAGACATTTTAAGGATGTTAATATGTCAAATTGTGCATTTTTAAAATCACAAAAAGTGGTATATTTATCATATCACTAGGATTCAGAGAATAATTAATGTCTTATTTTACTATAACATTTTATGCAAATTTCCCTATGTATATGAATAATAATCACGTAAATAAAAAAATGTGAAATCATTCTAAAATTAATTAATTTTTTTAATAAAAGGTGTAAAGAGAGAAACTTTAAACAAATGGAAATTTTAAATATAATTTAAATTGTTTTTCTTATAAAATGCACCAATAATAATAATAGTTAAAACATGTGATTGTATTATCATTGTTATTTGAAATACGCCTTTTTAATAGCTTTAGAACGATATAGTATAGGTGAAATAAAATAAGTTTCATCAATAAATTATTGAATAAAAATAAACATGTTGAATGGAGTTCTCAGCGATAAAACAACGAGACCAGAAAACAAGCCGGAATCATTAGATTTCAACACATAGAGATTAATGATTTTTAAAATACTGCGATGACACAAACGACAAACCTTCGGAAAGGAAAAGATGCTCAAGGAAGACCTCGATGACACATATTTCACGAGTGCTCTTGGGTTGAATAACTTTGTTTCACACACTATTACACTTCAGGTGCTGAATATTTTTCATTCTGAGAATGGTAATTGTTTTAGAAAGAAATTTATATCCGTTTTATTCTCTTAAATATATCATGAACGTCTATCTTTTGAAACATAGGGGAACAAAAGAAAAAAAATGTCTTCATGGATTTTACAATAATAAAGAATGATGCGTAGAAACTGCATTTTAACTGATGCATAAATTAGAAACCGTTGACCTTTTGATTCTTTCCGGATGTTAAGTAAGTTATAAAGACATCAAATTGTGAATTTTCAAAATCACAGGAAGAGGGACGTTTTTATACCAGTATACTTCAACGAATAAATGAACCGGTGGTACGGATCTAATGGTACGGAAATCTTTTATGCAAATTTTCCCCTGTTTATGAATAATAAACACATAAATAAAAATGTATGAAATCATTCAAAAATTAATATTTTTTTTTTCTGGAATCCATTCAAATTTAGACACTTTGAGGATGTTAAGATGTCAAATTTTAGATTTTTAAAATCACAAAAAATGGGATATTTATTATATCACTATGATTCAAAGAATTATAATAGTCTAATATTACTAAAAGCTGTTATGCATTTTTTTTCCCAATTTTTATGAATAATAAACACGTAAATGTTTAATTTACGTGTAAATGTGTAATTTTAAAAGTTTATTTAAAATTTTGAAAAAAAGTTACATCTGTTTCTGGAAGCCATTAAAATTTTAATATTTTCAGGATGTTAAAGTGGTTATACATGAATCAAATTCTGTATTTTCAAAATCACAATAAGTCGGAAATTTCTATATCACTATGCGTCAAATTTTAATACTTTCAGTATGTTAAAGCGGTTATAAAGTCGTCGAATTCAGCATTTTTTTCTGGAAGCCATTGAGAGTAAACGCATGCAGACTTCGATTGAATAATAAAGCAATAATGGTTAAAAAAATATATAAAAAAACAAGATGCATACAAATTGAACATTTAATATTACAATAAAAGCGCAAATGCATCTATACATTTTTGTGCTAAGAGAAGTAATATAAAAAAAAACAGCTATAAATAAGTTATAATGAAATATCATGCTGAATTTTCCGATTACTTGATATAAAGAGTACTATTAACAATGCTATATTTTAAAGAGGTTATTTAACTAAAATAACATCACTAATAGCATGCGCATATGCAGAAATGCTATTAAAATGCTATAGATATATGCATAAAAAGCTAATTCTTAGTTGAAAAATATACATTCATTTTCAAGGAAGAATTGAATATCTATTAAATAAAATATTTACTATTAAATGTTTAATATATAAATAAGGGGATTTTCAATGTTGACAATTCCATCAAAATGTCTTTTATTGTTTACTGTATAAAAAAAAAATTGAATGATATCTTTAAAAACTTTTCAGTAAAAATTTAATTAAATAAAAAAAAAAATTGTATGAAAAGCATTTCGTGTTTTTAATAAATTCTTACTAAACAGAGCTACAGTTTTCAATCATTTTTTTTAACAATTAAAGCAAACTTTAGATTTTATGTGACAAGTGGTGGTAAAGATTTTTTTTTTTTAAGTTTGTCTAAAAGGCTAAGGTTTTATGAATATCAATACTTCCATGCTGATAATAAAGTTTTCAGTAAAAATTAAATATAGTATATAAGTTTGATTAAATAGAAATCATACATTATAATTTATTAAACGAAAATGCTTCAATGTAAAATAACAGAGTCCAATTCCATTATAGCAATAACAAGTTTAATTCATTTATGTATCTAAAGAAAATGATAAATTAAGTAACACATTAAAACGTTATCCCCAAATATTACACATAAGAAAATTGCAAGAAAAAAATGCTCCCAAAACATAAAACAGCTTAGAAATATATTTAAGTTAAACAAGTTAAATATTAAATTTATTTATTAGTCGACATACGAGAAAGTAAAATATAAATTGTCCAATGCTACAAAATTTTAATACAAAAACAGAATGTTATATTTTCTTACATATTGCCATATTTTAAAAATCCTATTATAAAATAAACGAATATAATTTATTCCTGTAAATATTGTAAATATCATAAAATATAATATTCTAAAATTACAAAATATAATTTTATAATGCTTTTGTATATGGATTTGTAAATATTCTAATATTTTTGTTGAAAAGGAATTTTCTAAAAGATTTTTTGTAGTACTCTTTTTATTATTATTGTTATTTCTGAATATTTACTTTGAATAGATCTATAAAAAATTAAAATAAATCATAAAGAAAAGCTCACTACATAGTAAAATACATTAAAAATTGTCACTATATTACGTACTTATCAGATGCGAAATAAAATAAAAGCAGGTAATTCAATACGTCAAGATCAATGACATACAAAGTGGTACCCTGACAAGGCATCTGAGAGAACCATTTGCTTACAGAAAACCTCGGTGACATATCACTTTCAGCTGTTCTCTGCTCAGGACCTTTGTCCGGCGCACTATTATGGCCCTGTCACGGAATATTTTTCATTCTATGATTCTGGAGAGTTTGATAAGAGAAAGTTTCATGTTATCTCCAGTGCCCTAAAGGAATCTTTTCTATATTCCACAGGCATGTTGCTAAAAAATACTTAAAATACTTGTTCCTGCTAGAAGAAAAGAGTTTTTATGCACATTTTTAAAGATAAAGGAGGTCTCCGTAAATGAAAAGAGGGGAGGAAGATTGAAAAAAAGACGCAATTTTCCTGGAAGGGATACATCCAATTAGAGCTGGAAAACGGTCAGTTTCTAATAAGAAAGAAAAAGGTTCCTTTATTGAAACACGTTGTGGAGTAAAATGGCATGAGTCTGTCTAGTTTGGTGCAAAAATTCAGGATACAGGGCCGGAGCAGCGTCGCGCGGGTCCTTGGCAAAGCAGTTTGTTCGGTCCAACGTGTACTGCAATATTGGACTAACAAAATATATTTTTTAATATGTATATATTATATAATAATATATAATATAGATAATAAAATGTATGGAAATATGTCGAGGCAGTTAAAAAGGCTTCAATTGGCGCGGTGCCCGGGCAGCCAACCGGTTTGCCCGATGTTTGCGCTGGCACTGTCAGGACAAATATAGATTTTATAATAATTTTTGCCATTGTTTGAGATCCACGAGATTTAACTCTTCCATGCATAGTGTAGCTGATCGGCTACACACCCGTTTCTTTCGTATGTATCAAATGGAGTTTATTTGTAATAAATGCATTTGTATCTACTTTTATCCATTGATATTTCCCCTCCAAACACTAGAGAAAACTTTGCAATACAAGACTGATGTGATAAAATTTTATAGTAATACTGATGTGATCAATTTTCATAGTAGTCACTATTTCATATGTAATGTGCATAGATAGTTTATTTTAATTTCGCAAAATCTTCAATCCTTTAAAATATTTAAAATATTTATTTTTTTGCGTTAACCGTTACTGTCAGGATAATCAAATCTATGCATTCCCCGAAAATTATACCAACTTTGCTTGAAATAAATAAAGTTAATACCCCCTTTTTCCTCACGAAGAGACATTTAAAAATAAATCTAGATCAAAATGTTTATTATTTTATACAGAGGAAACGTTATTTCGAATTTTATAGAGATTCGGGGCCATTAACAAGGCTTCAATTGGCGCGGGACACTAGGCAGCCGCCCTGTTTGACCGATGTTTGAGCCGGCCCTGTCAAGACAAACATAGATTTTATAATAATTTTTGCTCATAGTGCCATTGTTTGATATTCATCATATTTAACTCTTCGATGCATAGTGTAGCTGATCGGCTACATACTAGTTTCTGTCGCATGTATCAACTGGAGTTTATTTGCGATAAATGTATTTGTACCCACCTGTATTCATTCATATTTTACCTCCAAACACTAGAGAACTCTCTGCAATACAAGACTGATGTGATCAATTTTTATAGTAATTGCATCTAAGATAAACTGCGTATATTCAACTAAATTAAATAAGTGATGCATTTAAGGGTTACACCACAAACATATATAATTGATATAATAATTTTCTTATCTCGAAATTTCAAATATATAGTATTACCATACATATTTGACATGAAATTTGCCCAAGGTTTCAGTCTTTGATTTAAAATACAAAAATAGGCTAAATATAATGTTTGCTTATTATGTTTGTTATTTCCCCTTCTCTTAACTTTTATCATAAAGTCAGTTTATCATGTAAGAATTTACATTCTGATATTCGGAATGCTTTCTTTGTCTTTGCAGGGATATTTTTATGCAAATGTTCAATGGAAAAAATGTCCATGACATACAAACTACAAATCTAAAAGAAATAAATAAATAAATAAAATAAATAAAAAATAGGAAAGTTATTAATGCACTAAAAAAAAGCAGGAATACATATTTTCTTATTCGAAAAAAACACTCCGCTATTTTATAAAATCACAAATGAAAATAAAACAAAACTCCAATTTTCTTTTTAAAACAAGAACTATAATCATCATACCAAATGCATTTAAAAAAAAAAATAAAGCTATGATCTCAGAAGAGAACAATATGATATTTTTATGATATTTTTATGCAAATGTTCAGGAAAAACTGTCTGCGACATCAAAAAGTAGAATTCTTTTTTTAGAGTAGAAAAGTATGAATGCAAAAAACAAAAGCTGGGATACATATTTTCTTATTCTAAATTTGTTTTAAAAAACGCTATTTTATAAAATTACAAATGACAATAAAACAAAATTCCATACTTGTTTTGAAAACAACAGTTAGCATAATTCTCATAACAAATGCATTTAAAAAACAATAGCACTATGATCTGAAGCAAATAATATGATAGGCAAAGTACATAAATACTCATGGGGATATCATAATGCATTATCCTTATTATGTATTCAGTAAAAATATAAAATAATAGTGTCAAAGAATTATTTCCATTCAAAACAAAAGTTTTATGGTTCAGAACACTATATTTTTTCAAGTAATATTAGTCATTAAATTTATTTAATTTTTCATTCTATTGTTTTTTTAATTGTTTAAAACATAAATAAAATACAAAAAAAAAAAAAAAAAAAAAAAAAAAAAAAAACTTTAGTCAATCACAGTTCTCGTGTCTCATTTTTTATCAAGCATTGTTATTATGCAAAAAAAATTTTAGAGAGCTTTCGTACAGACAAGAATTTAATTAAAGAGTGTTTCAATTAAATAAATTGATGTTTTCGATTTTGCATAAAAGGTATGGAGAAAGAAAAAAAAACATTTTGCATTAGCCTTCGTCAAAGAGTCTAATTTAATCATATTATGACGTACTAAAGAATCTGATTAATTTTTTATTCATTAAAACTTGAAAATATGAAATCACTAAAAGATATTTCACCTAAATATTTAATGCTAAATGCCTCGTGTCAGTGTCAACTAACATTTTATTTATGAAAGTTTATATATATTATAAATAATCACTTAAATAGATATTGTTAAAAAATGAACTGACACAATTTAAATTTCAGTATAAAATCAAGTAATCAACGTACGAGAGGGCCGTGTGGTTCGGACTAAAATTGCTTCTCATGATAGAAAATTTTGTTTAAGAAAATAAAATGTTTATTTCACAGTTTTGCCGATAGATGGAGCTATATCCAAGAAAACAAAGAAAAATACATTAAAAACGCAAGCTAGATGTTATATATAGCATTAATTTTGTTACAAGTAATTACAGAGCATTTACAATATGGAAATCACAAAGTAAAGCTAACAGTGTTTCAACAAATGTGCATATAATCCAGTCTCTTACAGAGCAATGCTAACGATGACGTGGATCGCAATTGAATACAATTTGAATATGGTTCTAGTTATAAAGGACGTGTGCTTTCATATATGGTAATAAGTTGCATAAAATAATTGTTCTATAACTATTTATTTTGTTGTTTTGATGTCTTTTCCTTGCTTTCTTGGAAATAGCTCCGTCTCTCTCCATAATTTGGAACTAAAATTTTTATTTGCACAAATAAAACTTTGCATTTATGGAAAGCATTTCTCTCAAAGCCTAAAACTGAATATTAAGCCAGTTAATTTTTGGTTATCCCATAAATGAAAATAAGAAATCAGGCGTTTTTTAAAAAATATATTTATCAGAACCACAAAATAATTGCACGTTTTAAACAGATCATCTTGACACTTGTGGCAAGAAGGACTAAATGACGTATTTTAGAACAATTTCTTTCTTTCTCTACTTTTCAAAAATAAGTTGTATTGTGATTTTAACACACAATTTTGAATTCAGACTGAAATATTGCGGCAATGATACACAAAACCTGAGACACATATGCACAAATTTTACAAATTGAATATGAATCATTCTTTTACAAGCTAGAATTCTATTAAATTTTTGGTGTATTAATTTTCTTAGTCTCTTTGTTGATAGCCTATTCACTGCAATAAAAATTCACTAATTGTCTACTCAATTTCTGTATCTGAATTGTATATGGCCTAAGAAAGTAGCAGAACCTAATTTATATATATATATATATATATAAACTAAATTGGTATCATTTTGAGATGAAGGTCTTTTTACAGTTTTATTGCAACAATTAAAATATCAAATACCGGGTGCGGGAAAAGGTCGTTAAAACTTTAAAAATTCATTAAAAAGGAAGAAATTATGCTAAAAAATTCCGGATTGCAGGAATGGGATTAGAGGGTGATGGGATTTTTTTTAATAACAAAAAAAAGCTGTGGTTAAAATAATTACCGGTAGATGGCGCTGACACTCATAACATGAAGCAGATGCATGCAAATTAGGCTTATAGTAAAAGACCCATTTCTGCGAAGCGTCTGACAAGCTTCACTATCCTAGCACATTAAACAGGTTCTCTTCTCGTTTTCTGTCATTTTGACGTGCGGAAATTTCGCAATGAGCCAGTTGCTGATCCTCTGTTCTTGTAAAAGTGTTTCACCAACAGCACTTGATCTGGTAACGATAGCATAGTGCTGGTTTTTAATGAAGAATCTATGTGCATTCAGGGATTTTATTGCCAGGCTGATTTGCATAAATCTGCTTCATATTATGCATGCAGGGCCATCTATCTGTAATTTTTTAACCTATTTTTTCGTTTTAATATTATTATTATTAAAGAAAAATCCGATCTCTCTCTAATCCCATTCCTGCAAACCGCGATTTTTTTAGCATCCTTTGTTCCTTTTTAATGATTTTTTTTAAGTTTTAACGTATTTATTGCGCACCCGGTATTAGTACAGAAGTAAAATAATAATTATTATATATTAGCAATATAGGTTTATGGTTGTGGGTGTACATCTTTCATTATATTTGTAAAAGATAATAGGTTTTATATTTTTATTCATTCTGTGAACATTCCATCTTCGCTTTTTTTTATCACTTCTGTAGCGAGATGTAAATCAAAAGCTGAGAAATATTGGATTATTTGAATTCATTAAATCAGAACGAAATAGAATTTATTTTTGGAAAAAAATATAAATTGTTCTAAGACTATAAACACTATTCTGTTTAAAATTTTAGCATTATAGATGTAAAATATAAAATAACAGATATAAAGTATGATTTCAAAAACTTAACAACATTTTCATAAGAGGGCAACAACAGTTGCGCAATCTTGGGGGAAAAAGATGTTATTGGTGTACCTTTTTCTCAGAAACTACTGAAGCGACTTCAGTATTTTTAAAATATTTTTTTAGTATTATAATTAGCTATATTTCGATTTTTTTTCGCCTTTTTTGCAAAATCAATTTCTTTTTAGTAACATTTTAATTTTTAAAAAAAATGGAATAATGGACTCGTAACTATTACATTTTTTATTTCTATTTCTTACTGAGCCACCAATTTATAATTTAGCTACTGGCAAAATTATTTTTTTTTTTAAATATTTAAATCACTTCAGTAGCTCACGAGAAATAAGTAATCAATATCAGCTGTTTACCATAGGATTTGACAATTGCTGTCACTCACACATTTTTTAATTCATTTTTGTTCGCAAACGTATCAAATTGGCAGGTGCTCTTATTAAAAAAAAATGTGTAATCTATCTGTTTTCTCCATTTTTCAGTAAAGACAGAAGATTTTTCAGAACATGCTGTTAAAGTTGGCACTTGAACTGAAATTTCGGACGCGATAACTGGGAAAAGGAAACAAAGCTGCTGTCCTGAGACAACAAGCGTTTATAAATCCAGATGTTGTTCAACAATCGGAAAAAAAAGAACTGTTCGATTACAAATCACTTCAATAATCATGCATGCAAGTATCATGCTTTTACGTTTAAAAATGAGTCAATGAGACAAAAAAATGTTTCAGAAAGTTCCGAGTTCTTTCGTGAGAAAAAATATTTTTTTGAGAACCGCCTTAAACCACGATACCCTTAAAATCGAACATCGAACCTGAAGAAAAGGCTGGAACTAATCACATCCCCGTGGCATTTACTTTTCCTCTTCCCTCTCCATGATGTCCGTCTGTCCAGGGATTCGATTCCTCAGGCCACTCAGAGGATAATAACAGAGGTCCTTACTCTTGTAGACCAGTAGAGGGTTTCTTCTCTCTTTCTGTCTCTCTTTTTTCTTTTCTTTTCTTTTTTTTTTTTTTTTTTTTTTTTTTTTTTTTTTTTTCGATTTTCAGCGAGAGATGCATTTTTGGTAAAATGCAGTGAGTCACATAACATTTCTTTTTTCAATTTTCTATGATGAATTGTAACAATACTGAGAAGAAATATTTTCTTTCCGATCTTTTCATTGGAAGAGTAATGTATCTTGTTGAGCGATATCTGTGAAAGTTATTAAGAATCTAGTACTACAATGTAAAAAGAGGAGAAATGTTTTGGGGTCTAGCAAAATTTTAAGGAAGCGTAATACTTTACATATTTTTAGAAGAACTTCGGTGTCGTTTTTTAATGTTTTAAATGTAAAGACTAATTTTTAAATCTCATAACCTTTTTTCTGGATTATAAATTTACATCGTGCTTTCCATGATAGAAGGGCTTTACGTAAAATTTCCAGTGCTATTGCTTGCCATTCCTCTTTCAATACCTTCCAAAGTTCATAAATCGTGGTGGATTTGCGCTTTAGAAAAACCCTTTTAAACAGACCAAAGGCCCAATTTCTGGATGCAAGGAAATTTTTCTGAAATCTTGGGTAACTACGAGTAAAATTATTTCTATTATTTCTTGGTGAAAATTAATATTAGATTTAAAAATAAAATTAAACATATAATTTTTTATATACATTTTTTTTTCTTTTTTTTTGAAGGCGGAAGGTATGTTTACTGTCTAAGGAATTTACACTCCCATTTTTCAAGAGGAATTTTTGTAATTTGTTTATAAATCCTTAAAAAAGAAAAAAGAAAAAAAAATCTGAATAAATGATAAAATAATTTCATAGAAGTGATTTTCATTCGAAAGCAATATGTTCGTAAGCAGAGTTGGGCAGGGTGGGGCTGTGTCCCTTCTTCTGTCAACATCCCTAGTCCCTGTTGCTCCGTGTTGACGCAAGGCCGTCTTCAAATATTGACGCACACTCTTTTACCGCTGCCACTCAAACGGACATGGGGAAATGGAGACCTTGTTTTCCAACTCCTTTATTTGCACTTGGCAAAAGGGAGCCAAATGCAGATGTAGTATGCGAAAGAGATTGGTGCCTTCTCGTTCTTGATAACTCGAGACAACATCTTTCAATATGTAGCAGTTTTAGAGCAGAAGATAGATTCGTAAATTATTCTAGATTAAAATAACATAGGTGTTGAATTGTTTAGAAAGTGACACAACTGCCGTCTTTGTAATTGTGTTTAGTTGCTTTATGTCAATAAGAAAATTTGGTTTAAAACCGGAAATGTAAATAGAAAGATCGAATTTTATGAATAGCTTTTTGTCCTGGAAACATAACTTCGACCTCTTCAAATAATGTTTTCCTTTAAAGGTAATAAAAATCCAGAAAATTTCTTTTTCAGTTTTAAAAAATACCGAAACATGCGGGATTCTTAAATTCATAGTTGTTTGAAAGACACAAAAGAATAAGTATAATTAATAACAACAATGAATATTATTGATAGAAAATAATTTGTTAAATAGTATAATTATTTATTATTATTTATTCAAAATAAAATAACTGTATAATATAAATTAAAAAATTATAAACAGCTTAAAATTATTAATATTCAATATTAATTATTAATAAATTAATAATAATAATTAATATTATAAATACACAATAATAATAATAAAAATTAATATAATTAATAATAGTTATTATTTAATTGTTATTATTATTATTTATTATTTATTAATAATTTATAATTATTTAATAATACATTTATAATATTTATAAATATTTATAAATAATATCAATTAAAAAATAATTTGAATCCTTATTATGGTTATATTGCTTTATAATATGTGAAATAAATAAGAAACTGATAAATTGAAATAGAGTTGCAAAGGCTATAAAAAACCCGATTTAAACCTGGGAATAAACCGAGTTTTTTGAGAATAAACTTGGTTTTTGGAAATAAACCTGGTCTTTTGGCAATAAACCTGGGGAAAAACCGGTTCTATTGGAAGTAAACCTGGGAATAAACCAGTTTTTTGCAACTCTAAATTGAAATAAAAATGTAATTAGAAAGTGAAATAAAACAAAACTTCATTTTTGGATAAATCACGAATTTGTAGATAAAAACTATTGCAAGGGTTTGTTTGTACTAATGACTACCCGATATCACAATTAGGGCTAAATCAATAACTAGCAATATTAACTAAAATAATTAAAATTAATAAAATTAATAACGTTGTCTCGTATGCTTTCAATGCAAATCTGACGTCCACATTAATTGCTGTGCCTCTAGCGACAAGTTGATCAACCAAATATAAAGGACCAGTTTTCACGCTAATCCTCCATTCTCAAGTCCAGTCCTTTTCTTCCTACGTTCATGGTTCAAACATGTTTATAATTTGAATATCTACATTTTTTACTAGAATTCTATCGTATTGATAACTACGATGTAATTAAGTCTCTCTTTAAAGATTGCACAGATAAACATGGTTTACAGGCATATTTTTTTTTTTTTTTTGAAGTAAACACATTAAACTGCTTTAAATTATTTATAGGAATAGGAAATTAAAAACGAGTGTTTGGGATGATTAAATTAACAGCTTATGCAGCATAATATAAATCTAACTGCATTCATAAAATTAAATGTGAATTTTTGAAAACTGACTTGTTGCTTTTCTTAATATCATTCTATATGCTTTAAAAATATGTACGCCTTTTCTTAAAGAATGAACACGGTGATTTATTTTTTCTATCATCATTTAAAAACGAAGTAAATATATTGAGTTACGTATTGAAATATACAGCATGTCCAAAAAGGGTCTTTATCATTCTAAACATTAATTTAAAAAAAAATACTAACAGGTGAAATGGAATGCAGTTTTCTGCAAAAGAATGAAGAAATCTAAGAGTTTTTTCTGGTTTCAATTGCCTGATGTATATGGCGCTAGTTGCTTGGCAGTTGTGATAAGAAAAGAAAATGGCGACTGCACAGGAGAAAGCGAAGTGTGTATTGTGGTTAGCCGAAACAAAACCACCGATAACCGTGCAAAGAAATTTTCGCCATATATGCACCATAAAGATCCACCAAGTATGCCTGCAATTTATTCAATTTATGCCTTCAATTATGATGTTTAAAGAGACAGGAAATGTTGAGCATACGAAAAATTACGGCCGACCATCGACATGAGAAGACAGCTCGACATTCTTCTTGTACTAACAGAACTCACGTACAGCTACATTAAAGGTACTGTAATAAAAAAAAAAAAAAGAAACTTTTAGATTTTTTAACTCCCCATTCTTTTGCAGCAAACTGTATTTCATTTCACCTGTTAGTATTTTCGTTATTAATGTTTAGAATGATAAAGAACTTTCTCGGACACGCTGTATAGTTAATACATAATGAAATACCTAATAATCTTCCTAATACCTAATTGCCCTATTGTCTTTCTATACATTTCTGCATACATAATCCATGCATAATAGAAAAACTTTAAATACAGAGACAGTATCTGTTGTATCAAAGTTCCCCAATGAGTTTGCCAGTCATAGATTAACTACTCCCTTAAATAACTGAGAGATTGCTTGAGTGCTTAAAGCTGTAGAATGCTTTAGTTATTTTTAATGTAAAAATTTATGCAGCAAATTTTTTTACGTTTGGTTATAGAACATCTAAAATGTCTCCAATAGGAGCTGCATAGAATAACAAACAACCACATTGAAATTCGCATAAAAATTTGTAAATCCTCACATGGAAACCTTTATAAAAAAATTGGGAGATGCATGTTGGATCTATGAATATGTCAGCAACGAATGCACTCGAAGCCACCGCATACGTCCGATATATTAAACTTAACGAAAATTGCTTTTATTTTTTTCCGGTGGGAGCTTCCGTGTTTGGGGTGCTATTGCGTGCTATTTCCTGATAGACTCGGTTTTGAAGGAGTCCGCGGTGCCACCAATTCGCGAGTGGTGGCGTTCGACCAACACTTCAAGGGTAAGTATTATCAGATTTACCTTCTTGTCTTCCAGAGCATAAAAAAGCATTCTGAAAAGGCTCCGGACAAGTTCCCTTTCAGCATCTATCTTAAATTTTGCTATGACTAAAATTTCTTCATTATGCGGAAATATATGTATCATTATCTAGTATATTTTGTATAAATCTGCAAAGTCACTGTTATTCACATGCAGGGGTAATTTTTTCTTCTGATTTAAACACAATAAACATTGTATAGTTGTACCTAATGATGCATATTATAAAGATATAGATATGTACAATTTTGTTAATTTGGATACATGTGATGTTTTCAAAAAATCATCTTACGCCTAACCTCTTTAGAGGCTTACAAAACCCTTGATAAACTAAGTGCAATATCTCACTCCAACTGCATTGTTTATACATTTGGCTTTGGTCAATTCATTATTATAGAATGCTAAGATACATCATATTCAAATTTTCAAAAGTCATAATTCTTTAAATTCCGATCGAAACAAATATTGTGTTTTAGAGAACACGTTTCCTTTCTTCTCTTTTATTTAAAATATTCAGATTTTCGTTAAAAATATAACAATAAAACCAGTTCGAAAATATAAGCACTTTCCAAAAATATATGGATTAGCTATTTATATAAAATGAAAGACGGGAAAATTTCCCTCTCAAAGCGTTTTCAATTTTGATATAAATTTTGATTTCGTGGAAAATTTATCTTCCTAATTTATAGTGAGAGATTTGAGTCGATATAAAAATCTCATTCTCAGAATAACAGTTGAATTTAATGAATAAGTGAAATAAAATGTTTCTGCTCTTCATAATCTCTGGAACGTTATGCTGACACAAAATATCACAATTTTCAGCGATAATGTATCATAAATCGAGAGGCTTAAGGAACATCACGATGTAAAGCTTCTTTTCGAAAAATCTGTTGAAATAATTGAAAACAGTTAAGAGACTAAAAGTGAAATAGCATATTTCTTCTTTTCTAAATAATTTCACATCTATTTCGAAGAATAGTTGCTACATTGTTTACTTCATTAATACGTTCAGTGAACATTTAATTTCCTTGAACCAGGCTGATTCTGACTGATACCTTGTTGATAAATGACTTGAATAAGAGCGTTATTTTCTTAGTATAGCGTAAAATGCCGTTGGATACATAACAGGCACCAAATAACTCAACCCTACACTATTCATTAAACATAAATTAGGCAGAACTTTGAAGAAATTACTGCCACTCTTCACTTTACTAATTCCCTGGTAGCCTTAGCAACAACTATCGTTGGGAAAGCTAATAATAAAGCGTCATTTAAAGGGCTAATTGTTTATTAGCAGACTTGGGTTCATCGTCTGAGGGGTGACATGACCCCTTCTTTTATTGGGAATGAAAGTGGGAAAATACGAAAGGGGGGGGGGGATTAATTGTCGAGTTTTGAAGCAGATATTTTAATTGTTTTGGTGCGAACGGTCCTAATTAGTTAGAAGAAGAAAAGCAGATCTGCAGGGATTTTCAAAAGTAACGGGAAGCAGAAAACGTCATATTCTTAGTTACTAGCTCGTCTAGAAGAGCAGATAAATTAAAGAAAAATGTGTGTTCTAAGCAAAATAATAGCTACAACAAACAAGGAAGATGGTTTAAACACAAAGAGATATTTTGTTGTTTCAACCTTATAATTGTTCCCTGTAAGTCTAAAGCCGTAACCGTAATTGAGAAATATTTTCGCATTCTATATGCATAATCCTTTGGGTATAAACTTAGTTCAAACATTTTATTTTCAGAATTTATGTGTCAGTTCTTTCCAATTCCGAAAGTAGTTAAAACCTTACATTAATTTTAAAATAATAATAACTAAAATAAATTAGAAACACTCGCAAAATCTATTAAGACACGCGTAGTATATTTACTTTAGCAAAATTTAATCAGGAAACTCATTTATAACCGTGTTCTAATTTTTGAATATTCATGTTTCTACTAATTTAAAATGTTACGAAAACAGTTTTTTTTTAAATCAAGGTTTCTCTTTCTTTATCATTGCTAAAATAATACGGATGAAGTTGTATTTGCTATGTGTGTTTTATGAATTAAAAAAAAACAATGAAATGATTAGTATATAATTATCCTCTTTAATAAAAAGATATGCGTTGCTGACGACTGGGATTTTCGATAATCATTGCCACAGATTAATCTCGGAAAATAAAATATTTGAAGTTACTGAAAAAATTAATATCTCGAAAAGTATTTGTCAGAAAATTGTTAGAAAGGTAAAAAATTGCATTTTTCTTGATATAAATTTCAAATCGAATGATTATGCCGTTTTTCAAATATTGAATTTCAAAAATTACCAAATTTCACAATAGAGTAACAAGCGAAATCTTCACGCGTAAAAAGATAGTGATAACGACCATGTGTCCTGACGTATACTGGCTATAGCACGAGTCACAAATTATAGTAGCCTTACTATTCTGTTATATAAAAGTGAATTATGATGCCACGAGTGCATGATTTTTATTTAATTTTAATATCATCATCTTAGAAACGAGGTTTTGGAATTTTTTTTCGAATGGGACTAATAAATTGGCCAATACTGTATATTATTTTGAGTTTTAAAGAGGAAAGGTGGCGGGGCGCTTTACATTATTTAGGTTTCCTCACGAACTTTTGGTCAGAATTCAAAGTTTAATATATCAAAACGTCAGAAATTAAATCGACATTAAATCGGCAATAACTATAACGACTGTCCTCCAGTTCGTTTGGATAGATTTTCATTTAAAAATATAAAATCATTCAACATTGATTTTAGGTATTTTTAAGGTTATTATCAAGGGCCCGGGCAACGCCAGGCATGTCAGCTAGTATACATATAAGTTTTGTAAATTGAATCTGGCAATTAAAGTAAAATGGGATAAGAGTTTTTCCCTTAATTTTGGGGTTCTGTCTCTGGTGTTTAAGATAATCACACTGGCGTAATCGAGGCTAACGAAAAAGAAAGGCTACCGTGGTGCTTTACGCGTATCTTTTTTTACAGACCGCGGGAGTCACGTGATGCTCAAATCCACCAATGCAGGTGTACGAAAAGAGCATCACGTCACTCTAGCGGTCCGTAAAAAAAGGTAAGTGGAATACACCGCGGTAGCCTGTCTTTGGCGTAATACAGACAAAAACCAACTTGTATCTTTCGGACACTTTTATACTGCATATTTATTTTCTGGAATTAAGTAAGTTCTTTGATATTGCAGCTGATTTCGACATTATACATTATACATATGGTTATTGTGCGAGAAAAACTCCCGTTGTCGAGCAAGGGAAATGAAAACAGACAATGCAAAGTATTTTAAGGAAAGCATCAAAAAAGATAAAAATAAGTATATGAAAAAAAAAATTAAGGCTCATTAAACTCGATAAAAATTAGAAAGGTTAAAAACTCAATTAAAATACAGCACGCTAACCCCACTGTTAAATAAATCTTAAATGTGACACTTAATTCAAAATCCTATCATCATCTATATGCTTATCATCTCGGAGAAGTGAGAATGCAATTCATGAAATAATATCACTGCTGATCAATTTGTGATAAAAACCTTGAAGTGATTGATCACAAATTAGCAACATTGAATGGATTAAAACAAAAACTTTATGCCAAATCTAACACTTAGATGATTGAAGACTGTTGTCAAGGCCAGATTTGCCCTTTATTTTTTAACACAATCACTTATTTATCGTTAGATGCACGAAAATTTCAGGTATTCCAATCAGGTTTCTAAGAACTGGGAAAAGTTTTTCAGTTGCGAAAAATTGTAAAGCATTTTCAGGTAATGTCGTCAAATTTTGTCTTTTAAACCATTTTTTTGAGGATTAAGAATAAATTTGAGAATAGGGTTGAAAATAGGTTTAAAAATAAGAAAACTATAATTATCAAGTATACCAACCTACTGCAATTAAGTGATATAGCATAATTATAAAAGAATAAAATGTAATGTTCAATCTGAGTTAAAATGTGTAAAAAAAAAAAAAAAAAAACTCACGATTTTAAAAGTGAAAATCATTTTGGTTACTGTATCAGAAAAATTCACATTGCCGAGCATGGGAATCGAACATTTTAATCCAGCAGAAAAAGTGAAGAGTCTTTAGTTTTAAATAAGCTCAATTGAATCACAAACGACGAAAATAAAAATAAGACAAAATTTGTGACTCATTATGACTCTTGGAATCATCATTGAATTCGACAGATATTAAAAAGGAAAAAAAAATCAGTTAAAATACAATACGCTAACTATATTTCTGAATAAAACTTAAAATTCACAATTAATTTCGAATCTTGCAATTTTCTACACGCATCATCTCTGTGAAATAAGAATACTATTCGTTCAATAATATTACAGGAGGTCAGGCACATACAGTTCCTGATATATTACTATAAATTGCGATGATATCTTTTAAAAAGGTGATGGTATTTGCAAAAAAACCTACGGTAACATTATGTTGAAGTTGAGTTCAATTGGAAAAGAAACTGAAAGATTTGTAATTGATTTCATAATTTATGATACTGAAGCTATGAATTATAAATGTCTTATAGTGTTTCATGTGAAACAAGAACATTTTAGAAAGCTATTCATGTATTTGAAAAGACCGCGGCACATTTTCTGAACAGAATTCCGTCAAAAGAATGTAAGGACTGATTTACGGGGACGGGGTATGAAAGCCACTAGAATCTTGTTATCAGTTAGAAATAAATAAATAATTATGTATAGAAAATCAAATATATATATATACTGTTCAAATGATTGGCATCAGATAGAGAAAACATGAAAATTATACGCATATGGAAATTATTTTATCATGGTGTCAGAAATTTTCGCGTTGTCGAGCAGAGGAAATGAAACTCTTGAAAAAAAAGAAAATCCATTAATGGTGGATACCTTAAGAAAAAAATCAGAGAGGGATAAGATTTTTGGATAGTCTGTGTCAATAGTCCGCTGCCAAGATTGATTTTTTTTTTTTTTTTTTTTTTTTTTTAAGTGCAGCATATACACATGAATAGGCTAAAAATAAGGAATTTTTGTCAGAACAGTGCGCAAGACAATTTTTAAACATATCAACATAAAAATATATACATTAAAGATTAAATACTACAAAAAGAAATATTGAAAATTCAAAAAGAAGCTCCTTTTGGAGGAGGAGCCTCTCTGAAGCTTCCGTTTAAGATAATTTTTAAATACATGAAATAAAAAGAAAATCAGAACTAAAAAATGTCTTTCCATGGGGGTTCAAGCGGGAAGAGCCACTATGATGAGAAATCTCTAATTTTATTTATCTTAATCTTTAATCATTTTATGTCACCCAAGAAAAATAAAATTTATTATTTTTTTAAATCATCAAAGATTTAAAAAAAAAATGGTAATAAAATTTGAAAACCCACAGAGGGGCAAATATTCCGCCCTTTTTTGCCGGTGCAAATGGCCTTAAGTTTTTTTTAACTCATGTAATCACAAAAAAAAAAAAAAAAAAAAAAAAATATATATGTAAAAAGTATGACTCATTATAGCTCAAGGAATTATCACTCTATCATTGAAATCGATAGAAATTAAAAAGAAAAAAAATAGAAGTTGGTTAAAATACAAAACACTAACCCTACTTCTGAATAAATCTTAAAGGTGACACTTAATTCAAAATCCTACCATCAACTATGCTTATTATCACGTAGAGATGAGAATGCTATTCATCGAATAATATTAGTGCAGATCAATTTGTGATAAAAATCCTCAAGTGATTGATCACCTAGGTGCAGGACGATCTCACCTTGGCCTCCAACCCTCTCTCGATGCAGAACTAATCGAACACGAAGTGAATAGCCGCCACTCTCGACCTTATTTTCAATTCAACAGGTGGCTAAATGAAGGTTGAGTGCATGATAAAACATGGTAGATGACTACAAAAACTGAATGTAATATTTTCGGTGTTGTTTTACACGAAAATAACATTTTCGATAATGTATAGGATTGATTGTCAATTATTAATTTAATTTAATTTGTCAATATTGCCAAATATTATATACTGTCAAATATTTATAAACAAGACACGGCAGAAAAATATTATTATTTTAATTATTATTAAAGGATCTTAGTTTAAATATAGAAAAAAATGAATAAAAATTAATGTCAATAAAATTTTTACTCCTAACGTAAAAAAGACTAATTTCAATTTCTCGAATTTCCCAATCCTCTTTCGATGCAAAGCTAACTGAACACGGAGTAAATACCCACTAGTCTCGACACTGATTTTCAATTCAACAAGTGGATAAATCAAGGTTGAAGGAATGATAAAGTACTGTATATGACTCCATATACTATATTCGATAGGTTTGTGTGTTATTTTATACTAAAAGATAATGATTTTTTAATTTTAGTAATGATTTTTTTTATGTGTGTGTGTACGGACGCAAGTTTGATAACTTATTTTAAAAATTTTCAAAGTACCTATCAATGTACATTTATAAACAAATTTCACTCCAAGTTTTCTCCTTAAAAAGCCATTATTTAGCTATAAATAGTGATAAAAGAAATTCCCGGTCATAAAACGTAAAAGATCAATAATAAGAACATTTATGTAAGTATTTTAGTTGAATTCGATTCTTTGACTTGTGATATATAGTCATTAAAAATGTTACGATACAAAACGAACTTTTTCACAATAATCTTTAAAATATTTAACGATTGTTACATGCAGATACCTAAAAACGGAAAAATTATCTAATTCCATAAAACTTAATTTTGACTGTTGTCAACATATAATAGTTTATCCCCATCATAGGAATTGTGTTTTGACTTGTTCAAACTTGTTTTCAATTGTTTATAAAGAAATGACAATACTTCAATAACAAAAATAATTTTTAAACAAGTAATTATATAATTAGTTTGTCCAAAAGAACACAGTGCATATTATTATATCATTCAATAAACATATTCTACATTTCAAAAGAAATTGTTTAATGATGTAGATGTACAACTCAGGAATATTTTATACGAGTAGTACATCAAACTTAAAAAACTATATGTTTTGGCGAATGCATCAAATCCATGTGTAAATAATGCATGCCATTTTATTTATATGTTTTGAAGAAAATGATTTCTTAAATTGTATTCATAAAAACGAACTTATATAGAAGGGATGTATATGACTAAAAAATATACGTATATGTGCAAAACTGAGACATAAATACGCGGAATCTATTATAAGAAGAGCAAATACTCAAAACTGAATGCACCTTGTTTTGTTTTAAGTACCTTTTTCTTATAATGAAGACATTCTTACAAAAGCATAGAAAATAATGATGAAATTAGAATCGAAATATCTTACAACCCTCTTAGGAAAACGTTTCAAAAATGCTAGAATTGGAAAAACTGTAGAATCTAAACACTCTTTTTCTCTTTAAAAAATAAAAAAAATACACGACTCAAGTAATTTAAATCAAATTACATTTACTAATTTATTAAGTTTTTATTTGAAACCTCTAAAACCAAAATAAACCAAATAAGTAAGTAGGATTTCACATGCTTATTTTTTAAGTAAATTTTTAAGTAATAAAATGCAAAAAACAAAGTACATAAACGGAAGTACCGCCTTTAAAGAAATCTTTTCTTCGTATTAAAAGGGAAGTACTTAATTTATCTTCTTTTTGTAATATTCTTGATGAGACGTATAAAACTTCATAGGAGAAATTTCTCGGAAGTTTCACCAAACGTTATGGCTTTGCAAACCGTATTCCTATGTTAATCTTTAGTTTGAATAATTTGGAATGACACGTGGTACTAAGGAAAAAAACTCGGAATAAGTCAATTCCCAGTACTTACAATCCGATTATGGAAATTAGGTCTTGCTTTCGCACACGTTTTCACTTTAAAAAATAAGACTTTCTACGGAAAATAAAAATTTTCTTCGTTTTTATCCTATATTAACAATGTATTTACATTTTCGTATTATTTATAAAAGCTTTATAGTATAATTATATTTTGGTTGTTTAAACAAAAGTATTGTCTTTAAGTTATATGTTTGAGTGGAAGTGCAGCATTTCCAATTCGAATTGTCTATTTTATGTATTCTTGTGTCAGATAACAATGTATAACGATTGATCACATCAGCTAGAAAATCAAACATCTTTGATACTACACAATTCAAATATAGTTTCCATCCCAACTTAAATCGTTGCTTAGAAATTGATTATTGTTGTTTTTATTGCAATGCAATAATATATTTACTCATAATTAATCTGAAATTAAGTTATGAAAAATAAGAATGATGCTGAGATGTTCTTTTAAATATGTGTATTAGCTCTTATGTAACACATACTCATAATAAAGTATCTTAACTTTTGAAGAAATTTATTACAAGAATTATAAAATTTTATTAAATGCACACTGTGTGTTCTTATAATAATATTTGTTCCTAAGTTGTTTGTAATCCTCTTAAAACATTAAAAATCGAATGTTTAAATAAAAAAAAAACTGCCCCATACGGTTCCTGAGATAACATTAATTGTGATGGCATCTTTTAGATTTCTTTTTCGTATGCATCTATATATATATTATGCTATCGTACGTGGCACAGAAATCGCGATTATTTGTTAATTGTGTAATGGCAACGCCCGAATGAAACGCATCTCATTGGTTTTGTGTAAAAGCCTTTTGACAGGATTTAGGCCAGGATGTTTTACATTTAACTGTTTAGTGCTGCTATCTGCAGGAATAAAAGTGAAACAAACAATGTGCAAATAAATTGTAATTATAATTTGTCAACATTAACAATTAAATAGATATATTTTTACATATTTTCATTTGAAATATTGGTTTTTGTAAGCATTTAATATTTATAATTTAAAAAAATACAATTAGCAATATAAAATTAAAAATGTAAACAAAGCAATGTGTTTTAAAAAGGGATTTTTAGCAAAAAGAGAAAAGTAAATGTAATAATTTTCCCTGACCGTTTCTTTTTTTAAGCGTAACTATCATACTTTTGAAATTTTAGCTTTTATTTAATTTTTTACAAGTTTTTAGTATAAATAAATATTATTCGGTCTTTTTTTTATGAAGTACACCCCACTGTTATATTTTTCTATGACGGTCTGCCCGGGCAACGCCGGACGGGTCATCTAGTTCTAAGGAACATCATACCAAAGTGTTGTTAACCTAAATAAAAGTTCAAAAGAAACTTTTGTAATTGTTTGAATCTCTTTGTGGTGATGAAGTTTTGTGGTAAATGAACGTCTAATACCGTTGTAATAAGAATATAAGATACTGTTGAATAAGGTGTATGAAAAAGACATATTTTGGGTTAGTTAAAGCAATTAAAACTAGTCGGATGTGTCAATCCCAAAACTTTCTTCAATCTCACACAGGTTTCGCGTACATTAAAAAGAATCTGCACCAATGTATATCAAGGTCTAACTGAAACTCAAGTTTTATTAAATTCCATGCATTATTTCTTGAGACATGACTATCGCTAAAATCGTGTAAATCCTGCAAAATGCTGCAAAGCAGTGCCACCTGCTGGCCGATTTTTACCAAAAACTAATCAGCACCAATTTATATCAGGGACTAACTGAATATAAAGTTTTATTAAATTCCGAGCATTAGTTTTTGAGATAGAGCTATTGCAGAAATCGCGAAAAATGCTGCATAGCAGCGTCACTTGCTGGGCGATTTTTACAAAAAACTAATCAGCGCCAATTTATATCAGGGACTAACCGAATATAAAGTTTTATTAAATTCCGAGCATTAGTTCTTGAGATAGAGCTCCCACAAAAATTTTGTCACATACAGACAGACAGACAGACATTTTCTAAAAATAGTCAAATCGTGTTCAGGGCCTTCTAAAACGAATAAGTTCGTCGAAAACCGGAAGTCGAAAATTTTCATGAATCCAATACTTTCTTCTTGTAAAGAGATTTGATTGAAAAGAAGAGATTTGATTGATCTTGAAAGAGGGTTGATTATTGACGGCCAATTATCTACACTAGGGATATAGGCCCGGGGGGAGTGCCCTTCGTGGGGGTCTTTCTAAGGGAACCTAATCCGTATTTACGCATGGATAAATCCACGGCTCGAAGAAAACCACGAAAACTCCGAACGATTAGGCCGACGGGCGCGATTGGGATGTAAAGATAGAAGAAAGTAAAAATTGCAGGTCACTTTCTCAACAGAATTCCAGTAAAGTAATTCAATAGCTGATTTCAAGTTGTACAATCTGTTTCGGCGATGTATTGAGCCAAAAATGATTACTTGAAAAATCAACAATAAAAGTAACATAAGAAGCATATTTTATTTTATTGAACATGATTGACCTGTTGACAGGGATACGCTGAGTACATATTATTTTATACTTTTAAAAAATGAAGGTAAAACATTCCAATAACTTTCGTACGTTCCTAAAAGAGGTATCAATTTATCAAGAAAGAGACAAAACCCAACGAATGATAACAGACAGAAACAACCCACAACAGGGGTGAGCCCATAAAATGGCAAAAAACCCTGTCAGAAACAAATAAAAACGAAAAGTGAAATCAGCCCCCTAAAAAAGGCAATAAACACTACAGCGACAATCCACCATGAGCGTGACAAGTCAACAGACACGACAAATAGGAAAATCTATGTACGCTAAAGGCGCCTGGTGCATGTAAAATCCGTCGTGGGTGCAAAGCCGCCCTCCAAGTTACCTGTGAATTATACCTCTGGGGGTTCCTAGTCAGGTGAATCTCGTCACCTGATCAAGGTTCTAAATTACGAGACCTTCTAAATCTGTCATTTCAACACAGTTAAATAGAAACCTTGAACCGGCAAACAAAGATAACTGTTGCAAACCACAAGAGAGCAAGCACTGTAGCGATGTCAACAAATCTATAGTCAGGTGGATCACAGCTATGCTGTGATCAGGCGATTTCCGCCCCGCTCCCAGGTACTAACCAGTCAAGCTAGGCATTCATGCCGGGCAGGTAGGGGCCTGGTTAGCGGTATAAAAAAATAGACGAAGACGTCTTTTTTCCCCAGAGAAATTTATTTTTTTATCATAATATAAGCAATAATGAAATGTAATATGATATTTTAAAAGTAGTACCCTTTTTTCCAATTCAAATATGAATACGTATTAAAAAAAATAAAAAAAAATCAATAGGTAACAAGTTGCATTAAAATATTTATTCTAAAAAAACATTTACCATATTAAGAAATTTTTAATTTAATTTAAAAAAAATATGTTTGATGATCAAACAGCAATGATGAGGTCTCAGAAAGACTCAAAATGCTTTCTTGAAGAGATATTAATCCAAATATTTCACTTTTACAAGGAAAAATTTGTAAATTCTACACATCCACTCTACTAGGATTCGCTAAAATAGAATCATCACATTTGTGGACAGCATAGTGATCGCTCAGCTAAATAGGCCTTTTCTCAAACCATAATGTGCCGCATATCTATTTCCTGTAAAATTATTATACACACACTGAAAACATAAATATTTGAATTTTAATATCATAATACATATAATCAACCCTATATCTAAAATTAACTCCAATGTTTTCTTTTAAATCACTCAATATCAATATTTTGATTAGTTAGTGAACTGTGAACAACAAACATGAATACCCCGGAATAAATCACGAAATTTCCTGTGTGCATATAACTTCACTGCATGTCATAAGATTTACGACGAAATTATACATAAGTATTTAATAGCTGACCCATATCTTCATTCCGAAAATCCCTGCAGAACAACCCTAGCTCTTAATTCACGCATTCCCATATTTATTTCCAGATATTTCGCATACCATGCGACCCCCGCCGAACGAATTTTGATTGCGACTCATTCCGGAAGCGCCCATCCAGGAATTTCATTTTGGGCTATTGGGGAGAAAAGACTGCAAAAAGGGTTGCGCTGCCATAGGCAATTGGCCCCTTATTGAGCTGTTTATTTTGCGTAAATCTGGAATCCTAATTATTGGACAAAGTCAGAGTTAATGAATGGAGAGGGTTCTTGATGACGTCATGGATTTATGGTTTACACAATGGTTATTTTATTCAATATAGTCGTTGGTTAGAATTTAATGGTTGTAATAAAAATCTGCTTGAAGTACTTTAGTTTATGTAAACTGTAAATGAATAATCAGAGTCAAATATAATAACATCATCTTATTTTATATTGAGGTGATAAATGAAATTTACGATTTAATCCATTACAATTAGTAGAATATTAAATATCTAATTTTTTTAAAACAGTTAAAAATTATTATTTTAATTATTAGACAAAATCAAACTTGATAAACGTAGAGCTTTTTTGATGACGTTATGAATTTCTGGTTCAGACAATAATTTTTTTTTCGACGATTAAGACATTTAAAAAATTAAATTTTAATTATTGAATAAAAATCATAGTTGGTGAATGGAGAGAATTCCTCATGACATCATGCATTTATGGTTAACACAATAATTATTTTATTCAATATACTCGTTGATAAGAAATTAATTGTTGTAATAAAACTTTGCTTGAAGTTTTAATATTTATGTAAACTGAAAGTGAATAATCAGAGCCAAATGAAATCACACAATCTTTTATTCAATATGCTCATTGTTTGCAATTAATTGTTGCAATAAAAATCTACTGTTCTTTATGTAAACTGCAAGTTGAAGATGTTATTTTGTTGAAGCAACACCTCCCCCCTCATAATATAACATCTACTCACCCATACATCCTGTAGATTTCATGGACGAAATAATAAATCGGAAAATATATGAACTTTTTTAGAAAACCATGTTGTATTGTATAAAAAAAATAGTTGCTTAATATTTTTAATAATAAGATGAGGGGATGTGATTAAGAAGCATATTACGGGAAACAGAAATATGAAGACATGGCTTAAAATGGGTAAAATTATAAACTTCGAATTTAAAATTTTTACGTTTGTCATAAATGTCTGTGATAGTTTTGTTATCGTGCAGTATAAGTTTTAAGTCTAAAAAGTTAATAGTATTATTATATAATAGGATTTCCGTAAATTCTAAATTAGTAGGATAATTGACTGGAAATTGAGAAACATGTGATTGATCAATATTGATTAATATGATGTCATCGATATAACGATATAAATGAATACAACTATTACAAAATGTACGCTTATAGATATAAATAGAAGTCTGTAAGCAAGTCTGTACCCGACTCAATGCAGGATTCTAATATACAACACCACTGTTTTAAAAATAATCGTCGCATGCTGTATATATATATATATATATATATATATATTTCTTACAGGGACAAGTTAAAATTTTATATATCATCGTCTATTGCACGTCAAAATGACTGACATTAGCAACAATAATATTTAAAGTGAATGGGGATAATAGTAAATGTGGCCACTAAAATATTCTATTCTGTTAAATTACTCTGAATAAAATACATCAACTGGCGTGAAATTAATAAATATCAGTACGAAACGGTAAAGACACTTCCTTGAAGTGGGTTTTATTTTCTAATGCTTATATATATATATTTTTTTTTATCCTGTTTTATTATAAATGCAGACGTTTCAACTTGAGTATCTAAAAAATAATCCAAACACAAACAGTACCAGAAATAATCCTTAATAAATTAAATACATTAAATACATTTAATTCTTTATTTACTAACTGAAATTTCTTTCAAAATAATATTTATCACAGCAGACAATAATATTTCTTTCATTTATTCTAAGCTTATGTTTAGAAAATAACTTATCTAGTATTAAAACACAGTTTAAATTCTTTCACGGTAAAACATAATATAATAAGAAATTCTAGCCACATTTAATTCCTTTAATACTTTATTCGTTATAAAAATGTTTTAATAAATGAATAAATGCTATTTCACTTTTATTTACATAATACATCCCTTGCTGTATCAATTTATTGCCACAGAATTAATTTTAAGAGCGACACATTCATATTTACTATTGTTAATGTTTTAAATAAATTTGTAAAATTAATTCTAGGATTTCAAAATTTGGAATTGTTAAAAGAAAGAGCCTGCTTTAATAAAAGTTGCTAGCTTAATATTCGAAATATTTAATTCTTTTAATTTAGTATATTTTAAATTGTTTGAAAATGTTTTATTTTTCCTTACTTTAAACGTAAAAAATTATATTTGAGATATTAATTATACTGTAATATTAAAAAATTTTTTTAGAAGAGAACGTAAAATTGCGTGAAAAATATATTTAATGATACATTTTTCAAATATTACATTTTAATCAAAAACTATATAAAAGATGTCTGTTTCTATCGAGAAAAATGCGTTAATTTTCTTATTTTCAATATATAAATTTCATCTTTTGAAAGAGCTAAAGAAACATTACAATGTATCAAAGATGACAAATTTAATAATTATAAACTTTTTCGTAAATTTAAATGTTTTATATTGGTTTTTAACAGTTTTGAAAAAAAAAAAGTACATTTTAAGGAGTGAGAGAAAAAAGTTAACATCCTGTTTCTTATAGCATAGAAAAAGTAATATTGTTCTGCTTTCATGAAAATAAAAAGTATAGAACTTGCTATTATGCATTGCTATTACCATTTGAATGTGTAGGCAGAAAACAAACAGTACGGTGTTCAGAAAAAAAGAAAAAAAAAGTTAATTTTCTTATTTAAAAAAAAAAAAAAATGTTATTTTTTGAAAGAGCTAAAGCTATATTACATTATATCAAGTATGACAAACCTAATAATGAAAAACAAGTTCGTTAATTTAGATATTTTACATTGGTATTTAATAGTTTTAAAAAAGACATACATTGTGAAGAACGAAAAAAATAATAACTGTCTTGTTTCTTGTGGCTTCAGAAAAGAAATGTAGTTCTTATTTCATTAAAATAAATAAATAAATAAATAAATAAATCATAGAATTTTCTCTAACGTTTATTATCACTGAAATGTGCAAACACAACACGAAATCAGAGCCTGGTGTTTAGAAAACATAAAATATTATGCAAATTTCTGAATTTAGTGCCAGTATTTTATTTATTAACTGTCAAGCTTTATTCACCAATATATAATTTAATAAACTATATCTATCACATTCAGCTCAAACGTCTTACTGTTTCAGTAACTCTAATGCAATGATGTTACATCATTGCATGGTGACGACATGACGTGGAATCAGACAAAATGTAACAATCCAGTGAGGTGTATTATTTCGTACAGTAAAACTCGCGTCTATGTAGACTTCTATATACACACAATGAGCATCTTATATACGCGAACACGTGTATATAGATGTGTGCTAAAATATTGCCAAGACTCGCGATTCTTGATGAAATAACGCCAAATTCGAAGATGAAGTAAATCATCAAAAAACAAAGTCAAATTTGGCATGAAAATTAACCAGTTATTACACTAAGACTTTTTTAAACGGTCTTTTTATTCAATCAATAGTTAATATTAACTGAAATCCTTGCGTAGCGAAAAACTGTCTGGTTAATTACAGTAATATATATAGTTTTCAGAAAAGGGAAGTTGAAAATTTGAACCATCATAACTTTGATTTAAAAAAAAATGTGTTGACACCAATAAATTTAAAAAGTAATAGTATTAAAGAAATTTAAATCATAATGCAAATTTTTGAATTAAATTACTAAATAAATTCAAATTATAATGTATAATGTTAAAATCCAAAAGAAAATGAATACATTTATTCGTGAATGCTCATAAGCGTTTATTTTAATGTAGGCAGAAGTATTTCAAACCAATTTAAACCCCGATTAATAAAAGGACATATCCATTGAGAATACATCTTAATTTGAATTTCAAATAAAGACTATCATTTAGCTAGAATAATAAAATTGAACCATAAGACTTGAGAATATTCATTTCTGCAAAATAGCAAAATGTTAATTTATAGAACTTGATTGCACATTACCGTCTAAAATATTAATTTCATGAAAATCTAAGGCTTTTTCAAATATGTCTTTGTTTGAAGTTTATTTTAATCTTAAGTACATAACGTATTGAAAACTATTTTTTAACTGTGAGTGCTAAAATTATATATATATATATATATATATATATATATATATATATATATATTATGGTTCGTTTTATATTTTTTGATACATTACAAATTATAAACGTTAAGTGATTTCTTTAAAATCGCTTACATTTTAAAGAGAAAAAACTCTTAAAAAGAAAAAAAAAATATGCTTTTATTACTTTTATAGAAAAAAAAATAAGAAAAGGTAATTTAATGCAAAAGTTTTGAGCATTGATTTTGAGGTAGATGCATTTTTAATTTCTTTATATATTAATAAAAAATTTTAATACACCTACAAAAAGAATAACAAAATAAAACGAGCTTTTTCATTATTATAATATACCTCATCACAATAAATCAAGAACATGCAAAAAATTTTTGTTGGTATATTTTATTAAATTTCAATAGTTGGCAAATTTGCTTTTCAGTTTTTATTAGATTGTTTTGTTTTGTTTTGTTTCAAATAAAACGAATTGGAAATATAAGCTATCATATAATTAAAACAATTTCATAACTATTTTAAAGAGATAAAAAAGTGCTTTATAAGCAGTTCGTTTTATAGAATCCAAATAAGATTTTATTGTTATCATTGCATTATGTTTATTAAAGTTGTTGTTAAAAAACAATTGAAACCACAATTTACCCTAATCTAAAAGTAATAACATTTCAATAACAATATTTACATTCAGAGTTCACAGCTTAAAATACAGCAGTTGATATTTCATATTTTAGCAATTTTTAAAAATGAAAATTTAACCTATTTATATTTTTGCATCAAAAGTATACTTAACCTCTTGAGTCCCTCTTGAGCATCAAAAGTATAATTAACCGCCTGAGTCTTGAGGTACCCAAATGGGTACCTAGATTCTTTTGCTCATAACAACTAAAATGATTAATATTTTTACATTTTAACTTCACTTCTATAAAGTTGAATGCTTTTGCTTTAAAATGAAACCAATAAATGGCAGCACTGATGTCAATTTTCTTATAAAATAAATGTTATTTTAACCATGAGTTTGCAAAATGCTTTCGAAACAGTGCATCCAAGAAAGTAGGTAATATTCACATTTCTTTAACTTAAAATCTTTATAATAAAATTTTTTAAGAATTTGCAGATTATTCACTTATTTAAAGCTATTATCTTTTTTATTGTGTAATTTTAGGTTATTGATAATTAAATTGATATTTGGGGGGGGGGGGGTAGTAATTTTATGTTCATATTTGTGAACCTAAATTATAAGCCCCCTAAAACAATAGATTTAAAAAAAATATTTTTTGTCATTTTATGGTGTCATTTTGTTTCTTTAAAAGCAAAGAATGAGTATTCGTACTATTATTTTAACTTCGGGTCTTATGAGGTTAAAGAAATGAGTATAAGTTAAGAATATTCGATCGATATCATATGTACAAACACAAAGTGATATTTTTTCAATAAACGATTAAAAATAAATAAATAAAATAAAGCGTTACTCGTTTCAGTCGACTTTTGAGATTATTGATTATCACGTGTCCATTATTTAGATTGATTTGATAATAAAAAAAATGTTATACATTACATACGCTATTACATGACTCTCTTAACATATTCCTTGAATGCATTTTCAAATGAATGTTAACTTAGCTTGAAACAATTTGATTAATAATTCGAGCAAAATTATAAGAGCAACAAAATCTATACTGCAAATAACAAGAACAATTTTCACAGCGATGTGACTTTTTCCTTAAAAAGCTTTTGTTTCAGAGACATAATATTCTCTATCCTTCCGTAAATATTTGACGATAAAGATTTATCGATTTTCCTTAACAATTATAGTGAATTTTCAAACTTAAATAAGCCGTGAAATTGCTCTTCAAAGCAATTCCATTATGTGAAACGTGACTTGCTACAGCAGCATTGAGTTTTCAGCTATATCTGGCAAGAAAACGTAAAATATCTATGCCCTCATAAAAACATCTTATCTCGAATCCGTGTGAATAAGCATTTGACCGTGTTAACCCCTCTCGCATATTAAATACAAAACTTCCTTTTCGATAATTTAAGATAAGACACTTCATTTAATATTTATTACTTTAGGGACCGATCCTATCATATTAATAGTAATCAATCAACAAGGGGCCAGGAGTAAAAAGTAAATGATAATCTTTGCTATACGTGAGTAGGGGGAGGGAGGAGTAAATAATAATTGGCGCTGCATATTGCAACATATTTTCTGAAAATTTTTCTTTACAATAATGAAAAAAAAAATAATAATTCTGAATGAAAAAAACTGAACGATTTCTTCTTTATGAGAAAGGGAAATTGATGGATGAAACAGACTTTCGAATGAGAATTCGCTGAATTTTAAAGAGAAACATCAATAATCATTTATCGTTGAATTTAAAACTTTATATATTGCTGTAATGACATGTATGTCCGTATATACGCGCATATTAAACTGGACTGTTAACACATACTGTAAAAAAAAAAAAAAAATCCCTGACGGCTCGGCCTACAGGCACAGGTAGATTTCGAAGACGCAGACCGTGGGGCGTCTGTTTGTCGGGAATTGCGGAAGAAATGACCTTTTTACGATGATGCGGCAGTTGGAACCGCCTACTTCGAAACCTAACTTGTTTGCAGGCGAAGCCGGCAGGGATTTTTTTGTTTTTAATTTTTTTTTTGCTATAACGGTTGGTCCTATAAAAAACTTGTCAATATAAAAGTTTTAGATAATATTAAGAGGATTAATAATAAATTTACGCGGATTTGATATCTTGTGAATTGACGAAGCTATGCTTTTTTTTCTTCTAAAACCCCCCTTTTTACCCCCCCTTGGGGCCATTTTTAATTATATCAAAAATCTGTCATACATAAATTTTCGGCCCTTTCTTTAGAAGTAATAATAACTTTAAACGTATTCGATACGTATAATAATTAAGAAATTATGGGTGGGTTTCTGTTTTCACAAAAAGCCCCCCCATTTCCCCTCCTTGGTTCGATTTTGCCCATTAACGAACTTGACCGAGATTTTATGCCCTTTGATTTTATGTATCAGTTTGTAAAAGATTAATGCAGAATTTTTCCAGTTATCGTGGTCAGAAAAAAGTGACATAGATAGATAGATAGATAGATAGATAGATAGATAGATAAAGTTTTGAACTGGGGATGGTTTTGGGTTCTGGGAGTCATGATCGGCGTAGATCTGCAAAAAATTTTCAAAATTTCCAACTTAGGTGAGAATGTAATAGGTAGTATTTCTTACGAAATCTACCTTAAAAATAAATAAATAAATAAAAAAAATAAAAAAAATAAAAATAAAAAAATCCGTGAAAAAACGCAAAATGTCCTAGCAGCAAAGTTGTCGTCCATACTCCGGATTTTTTTTTTTCTTTTTCCTTTACAAAACTTCCAGTTTGGTTTCTATGTTGTCAAAACAAAAAATTTCTGTTTTATTATTATTATTATTATTATTATTGTTATAACCAATAGCAGAATATTAAACATATATATATATATATATATATATATATATATATATATATATATATATATATATATATATATATATACATATGTATATAGATAGATAGATAGATAGACAGAGAGATATGAAATGGATCTTTTTCCTAATTATACCCCACATTTTACCGAAAATCTCATTGAAGTGTAAAGATTTTTTTTTCTCGTATTAATAGTGACCCTGTTTTTATAGCTCGTAAAAAACGTTCAAACCTTAATATAGTTTAAATGAGGAACAATTTTTAGCTTGAAAATTGCTCGTTTAAACCGTGTCCTCGTTTTATCCGTGCTCTTAATAAGCGAATTCGACTGTATTATGTTCTCTAAAATTGTACTAAGAAGAAAAATCTCATAGATAGGCATTAGGGTAGAAATGTAATGCATAATGTATATCTGAATAAATCTAAAATTATTATGATTTCAAAAATTCAAATGAGTGCAATGCACTAGCAATATTTAAATGAAGCATATTCTTATAGAAAAAAAAAAAAAGCGTTTGGATCTTTTCTTTTCACATACCTTCAAGAGTAATTGAATAAATATATATATTACCTTACGTTTTCCTGATATTTGATAGGTTATCTTAGAACTGATTTAGGTACGGCCGAAAAATATATTTTAAAAATGAGATATATTTAATGAGATAGCTCGTGGGAATTTTTTTTTTTTTTTAATCAATAACGATGTAAAAAATATAGAGTATAGTCGATCAAAAAAGAACACCACGGACATTATTATCTCCAAATTGTCACAGAAAAGATGGCAAATAGCCATTCAAAGGGTAGTTATGCGTTTTTCAATTTATGTTAAAAAGATAATCATTGTCTTCATACTGAAATTGTACTAAACACTGAAATTTTCAATACGAACTTAGAGATTTGGATTTTTTGGTAAATTTTACCTTAGGATACCTAACAGGAAGTCATTCGGCCAAGTAGTTAAGGATTTATGAAAGTTTAAAGATTAGAACTCCTAATGTTAAATTCGTTTGTAAATCGTTGTAAAACAGATTGCATAGCGGGTAGTTTTTTAAGCATAACTTAAAAACTGCTTGGCGTAATGAGTTGCAATTTTAGACTCACATATTTGAAGATTCTAGAAATCGATATCTGTTAAAAATTTTACAGGTTACAATTCATGATGTTTTCGAAAATTTATTTCGAAAAAATACATTTTGTGAAATTAATTTTCGAAACAAATATGAACTGTAACCTATAAGGTTTTTCACAGAAATTGAATTCTAGAAACTTCAAATATGCGAATTCAAAATTACAGCTCATTTCGCCAAGTTTTTGACCAAAAAATCGTTAATATCTGCAAGTATATACCATGTAGTACATATTATGAGAATCTAGTATCAAAAGAGTATACCGTATACGAAACAAATTTTATGTGGCGTTTAAAAAGTAAATTTTAAATACAAATTCAATAACCAACTGTTGCCATCCTGGTTAAATAAGTTTATATTCACGGAATTTTAATTATTTGAGATAACCACAACCTGTTAAATCTTCATTCATTAATCTTTATAATTACAAACGCTATTTTAAGTTTCGTATTTACGTATTTTGTAGTTTAATGAATCTACTATGTTTAAAATATCTTTTTTCGAAATCATGATATTAGCATGTGCATAAGCATGCTGAAAGAAAAAAAATATCCTTTATGATCTTCATAATTGCTTCCTAGTACTGTTAAAGAACGATATCATTTTTAACAATAAAGAACAATATCATATATTATTAACGAATATAAACTATATCTACAGTTCAGTGCGCCAGAAGCGAATTTTCTCTAAAATACATTTTACAAAGCTTTCTGAATGAAAATTAAAAAATATATAGAATAGCATTCATATAAAGATCTAGAATATCCATAAAAATTCATTCACATGAGATAACTGGACTTTTCTAAATATAAATCGCAATGATATTCATAATTTTATTTTCATATTGAATCTAAAATTAGTCTAATTACAAAGACTAAATAGAATTTTATAATAAAAAAAAATCCAATTTCAAAATATTTTTCAAATTTGTATTAAAAGATAGGAATATATCATCTATAAGAAAATGAATATATTTTATGATTTTCATCAGTTTACTGGGCGGAAAACAGTATATGCATATCAACGAATATTTACTATATGTATAACGTCACAAACACCAAAAAAGATGTTTTCCAAAACAAGTTTATACGATTTTTTGAATGAAATAAAAAATAAAGAGGAGGTAACCAAGTTGTATAATACAGATTAATAGCAATGGCATTCATAAAACTTCATTCACTTTAAATAACCAAACATTTTAAAATATGCAGATAATAATATTAATAATTATTAAATTTAAATAAATATCGATTAAACATTTTATAATTTATAAAATTTAGCTTCAAAATATCATACAAAATTATATTAACATACACAAATATATTATTTGCGATAACAGGGATATATTTTATAATCTCCATCACTTCACTGTTTGAAAAACATGCTCATGCGTATCAACGAACATTTATTACTTTCACAACGCCACAAGCATAAAAAAGGACTTACTCTCGAACGAATTTTACACAACTTTTAACCCTTTTCCGGCGCGGAGTAAGTCTGTTTGTAAAATGATGAAAAATTTGACTGACACCAGAATTTATAAACGAATTCATTAGACAATAAAAACTTGCTTATTTTCCGGTACTTAATAAACGGAAAATTTTAACTAAATATTCTTGGTGCCGTTTGTCGGTTTTGGAATTAAAAATAAGTGTCCTTTTTTGTGGACACCGCCCGTTGAAGGGTTAAATGAAATCCGAAATAAAGAAGCGGAGGAATCGAGCACCATCACGTAGATTATAACTATATAACATCCATAAAAATTCATTTACTTGAGATTACCACACTTCCCTAAATATGCATAGAACAATATTTATAATTGTTAAAAAATAAATTCTAATTAAACTCTTTATAATCTAATAAATCGAGCTTCAAAATATCTTTCAAAATCATATTAACACAAGCAAAAATATCTACTGTACGAAATTGAACATCCTTTATGATCTTCATCAGTTCACTATGTGAAGAGCAATGTGAATATCCTTTAAATAAGGAATATTCATTATATAGATGTACCCTAGAACGAATTTTACACAACTTTTAATCGAAATTTGAAATAAAGAAAGGGGTAATCAAGCACTATCATCCAGAATATAAATATAACATCCATAAAAATTAATTTACTTGAGATTACCACACTTTTCTAAATATGTATAGAACGATATTTATAACTGTTTAAAACATAATAAAATTCTAATTAAACGCTTTATAACTGATAAATCTAGCTTCAAAATATCTTTCAAAATTATATTAACGCGTGCAAATACATCTTCTGTACGGAAATGAATAAATATCCTTCATGATCTCGGTCAGTTCACTATGTGAAGAGCAGTGACTTGAATATACATTAAATAAGGAATATTCATCATATACATGCACAAGTTTACATCAAAATATTGAAAGAGGACATCCGGCGGAATGACTTTTACGCGTCTTTTCAAATGAAATCAGAAATAAAGAGGGATTAAGTAACCAAGCACTATCCTCCAGATTAATATCGATAACATTCATAAAAATTTATTTAATCGAGATTACCGCACCATTAGAAAAATAATTGTGAAACCAACATCAAAAGACAGGAGAATCACAGATTCAAAGATGGTAAAATCTTCGATGAGATAACAGTTAGGCACGAAACTGTCGAGTAGACCATCGGCTCGAATGTTTAAAGGTTCCTCATATCGTATTACCTAAAGTGAATATATATCCATTAAATAAGGACTATTCATTTTATAGATGTACCCTAGAACGAATTTTACACAACTTTTAAAACGAAATCTGAAATAAAGAAAAGGGTAATCAAGCACTATTATCCAGATTATAAATATAACATCCATAAAAATTAATTTACTTGAGATTACCACACTTTCCTAAATATATATAAAACGATATTTATAATTGTTTAACACATAATAAAATTCTAATTAAACGCTTTATAACTGATAAATCCATCTTCAAAATATCTTTCAAAATTATATAAACGCATGCACATACATCTTCTGTACGGAAATGAATAAATATCCTTCATGATCTCGATCAGTTCCCTATGTGAAGAGCAGTGACTTGAATATACATTAAATAAGGAATATTCATCATATTACATACACAAGTTTACATCAAAACATTGAAAGAGGACATCCTGCAGAATGAATTTTACGTGTCTTTTAAAATGAAATAAAGCGGGAGTAAGTAACCAAGCACTATCCTCCAGATTAATATCGATAGCATCTATAAAAATTTATTCAATCGCGATTACCGCACCACTAGAAAAATAATTGTGAAACCAACATCAAAAGACAGGAGAATCACAGATTCAAAGATGGTAAAATCTTCGATGAGATAACAGTTAGGCACGAAACTGTCGAGTAGACCATCGGCTCGAATGTTTAAAGGTTCCTCATATCGTGTTACCTAAAGCACTTCGTGATTGTTAAATCCCCTTATCGTCTGTGTCCATCTATTCTCCTGTCCGGCTTGCTCTGGTCAGGAAGCCATAAGTGAGATCTATCTGATTGAAATGCGGTTCAACAGAGCTTCGTTAGCACGAAAGTGAAGCCATAGGTGAAGTACACAATAAGGACTATGGTCTAATTTCTCTATAAGAGGACTACTATTCTTAGAAAATATGGCATATGATCTTTTGAAGGAATTTTAATTAAACGGCAGCGTCCACTGACTCATCCCGTTGAATTATTAACGTGTGTAATTTGATATTACATATTTGATTGACAACTTAATTATAATATTTTCAGATTCATCAACGGTAGCATTTTGGGTATTATTTCACCTTTGAGGATCCAATCTAGGCTTCCCGGGTTACAAAATATTCGTGAACCCCCCCCCCCCCTTTTTTTTTTTTTTTTTTTTTTTTTTTGGAAAATTTGAATACATTTTCTATATTTATTATATATGTATTTTTAGATTGCTTACAAAAGACAGCAAAAAGCATTTTTATATGAAAAATATCAATAATGTGTTGAAATAAAGTGTAGAAATGTATTAAAAGCGATACTTTCGTTTTAGCCGCATGCCAGAGTTTAGTATCCGATAAAATCGCCAAATATTTCGCTACTTACAGAAAGCTTTTTGATTCTGATAATTTCAGCGGTTTAAGCGAGTAGTTCGATTACATGTCTGTTAAATTTGTGTTTTATTAAACAGTAAATAAAACTGTTTAATTTATTTATTGATGAACTTTTAGTTTCGTTTTGGAATATTAGGTGATAACACATACTAGACAGATGTATTGTTTTAAGTGCAAACGGGTTAATCTTCCATTATCGATCTCCATGCGATAGAGATAGGCTTTTTTTTCTTGTTCGATCGTGGTAAAATTTAAATTGTGCGATCTTTAGATGTTAAACAAATTGCAGTAAAAGCGAAATTTATTGGTCAGGTATTGCCACCGTCAATATGTCGTTAGCATTACTCACGGACATGTTTTTGCTTAATAATACAGATTTTAGTTACCGAAATTATTATTTGTAGATAAAAATGTTTTTAGTAAAGAGAAAACATAATGTTTTTAATTTAGAGTCAGTAATTGCTCGCTCAATTTCCAAATGCTCTCGATGCCTCCATTTTCTGTAAACAGGGAACCGTAAATCGGTTGACCTGATTGGTTGATAGGTTAACCTCAGGGATGATCTTGTACATTTTTTTTTTGTGTGGAATCTGTGGTAATTTGGGCCTGATGATTCTGCCACAGTTTCAAAAATATTTCATTAATTCACTATTTTCCATTTTCGTTTCTTTTTTGTTTATTACACATTTTATTTTTATTTTTCGTTACGTGGATATTATTCACACAGGTATGTGTTCCTATTTCAGTTTATGACATTTATTCCTCCCTTTGTGTATGATATATCTGTGTTGTCTTATATCGGGTCTATATTTGTATATTGTATATATTTTTCTTCACTTATTTAAAAACGAAGGATTTTAGATATACAATTCTTGAATGAATCATCAAAAGTAGCCATGTTTCAGATCGATATTTGTTTATTTATTTATTTATTTTATTTTAACAATCGTCCATTACAGAGCTCTTTTTAAATACAATGTGATTATATTCCAATGAAGTGGTGTATCGTCCAAATTGTTAGAAGCTTTCAGCTGTGACAAAATCTGTAGAGTGTACTGTGAAAGCTTAAAATTTTTTTATCCGTTTTTAATTGATTTAATTTGCATCAAACATGGAAAAATACGAGGATATTTTATTTTTCATAGATTATTACCTATATCTGTAAAATATCTTTAATAGTTCTTTGATTCTTGCATTATCAAAGATTTAAGAAAAGTTTTTAAAGAATCATACAGATAAATTTATTCACTTATTAATGTAAAATGTATTAAATTTACTTCTACTTAAATAAATAGCTAGAAAAGGAAAAAGTAAAAGGATCTTTTAAGTGGCTCGCATTTTCTTCAATCAAGCTTTTACAACCACCAAATTTGATTCAGGCTTTCTGTTCCTCAAAAGCTTACTATTATCCAACATTGAATTTTACACTTATAAAGGTTTAGTTAAATATAGTTGAGACTGAAAACATAAAACAAATGTTCACAATAAAGAACATTTGATAGCAAATCTGGTACAGTAAGACAGTATTGGGTTAATTTGCAAGATTTAAAGTTAATGCAACTATTGTGATATGCTGAAGCCAAAGATATTGGAATTGCGAGGAAAATGGTTAAAGTTAAAATGTTCCCTCTAATATTTAAAAGTGCAGTAATTACATTTAGTTCTATTCTAATTAAATATTTGACAAATGATAAAAAAAGAACTAATTCCTCAATCGGCTGGCGTTATCTACCTTGTCATCTACGGACATCTAATTTGTTTGAGGCTTTCTGTTCCTTTTACCACCAACTAACGCTGAATATTACATCAGAGGGTTTAATTAAGAATAGTTTCGATTGAAAACAATTCCTCTCTATATATAAAAAAAAAACATTATTTGGTTGCAAATCTGCTACAACAGGCAGTATTGGGCAAATTTGCTACAATAAGCAACATTGGGTTAATTTGCACGAATTAAAGTTATTTGCACGATTCTTGTATACTGAAGCCAAAGATATTGGAATTGGAAGGGGAAAAAAAGAGGTTGAGGATTATTGATCTGAATGTGAATCTGTCAATTTCCGAAATCTGATACTAATTCTGGAACATTTGGACAGCCGTATACGCTAGTAGGAACATAGTAAATTTAGTGATGTGTGAAGGAAATCTGGCCATGGTTAGTCACGCAAGAGCTGCGAAGCCAAAGGTTTATCGTTAGTTTTAAACATGAAACATCAGAAGCCTTACCTTCCTAGAACCATCTGTCTTCTGAATATCTGCACGCATTGGTGAAGGAAGAAGGATAAAATGTAGAATGTAGGATGATCTGTGATACGAGTATATTTAACACATAATTTTCCCGACTTATTCATAATGTGTTTTAAGGAACTGGTATTTCAATTAAACTTTTTCTGCGATTTGTACATAATTACATCAAAATTATATTTAATTTCAAAGGGGTTAAAAACTCTAAAACAATGTCTTCAAAAAAAGTCGTAAATTTTATATTATGATGTCTGATAATAATTTATTTTTATCGCTTGTGAAATAGCATTTTTAATAACAGTCACAGATAAAGTCACACAGAATGAGAAGTCACAATAACGTTAATAATAATTGCAAATGTCAAAGTCATTTCGTGACCAAAATGTAATTTTCTTAGCTATTTTTATTCTCAGGTGGCGATCATTTAGTGACTCAAATATGAAGACACTGTGACCGTTTCTTTGCGATGTGTCATTAAGAGACTACACTAGTCAAACGAAAACACTCGCAAGTTAATGTTAAACCTATGAGAAAAATCTTTTCAAATTTCTCGTTTGCATTTTGATATTTTTAAATGATTTTTTTTTTCCATAGGATGGCTGAAGTCAACAGGACCTTTTTTTGTCACTTTTTAGCACTTTCCAACCTAGTTGAAAAGTGCTTATGACTTCGGTTTGTCTGGCCGTCTGCCGTCTGTCCGTGCTCTAACTCCCGTAAATATGCTCGGATTGCTCTGCAATTTTTATATGTTATTGTCGTTATCTATAGCATGTTCCCTATTTCAACGGAAGTGTGTAGCACTTATAGTTTTTTTACAGGGACACTCAAAAGAATTCCGTTACATTGCGGTCTATGGGGAAAAATCATTTGCGGTTTATTTAAATAATGTTTCACTACTTTAAACGCATTGAAATTTATATATATCACTAAGGTGCATTAGAAGATGCTTAATATGGAACAGGGTGTGCATAGCACTTATAGTTACTTTACAGGGACAGTCAAAAGAATTCCGTTACATTACGTCTATGGAGAAAAATCGTCTGCGGTTTATTTAAATAATGTTTCACTATTTTAAACGCATTGAAATTTATATAGATCACTAAGGTGCATTACAAGAGACTTACTACGGAATATTGTGTGTATAGCAGTCATCGTTCATTTACAGGGACACGCAAAAGAATTATCTACTGTCTGTTAACAATAATTCCTGGAAGTGCGTTTTAGGTTATTGAACGCGATTTTAATTTTAACTTGCTTTTTGCCTATTACGTGGTGTGTATAAATTCTGTAGATCCTATACAGGGCAGCACAAAAGTTCGCGAACACATTTCTGTTTATTGACAAACTCCAGACGGAGAATTTTAAACTGTGCTACGCGTTTCCTAACTGAACTAAAATTATCATCCTATGTAGTATATATACAAATCTATAGATCCTATACAGGGCTGAATAAAAGTATTCGTATATTTTTCCGAATATTGTATATGTTGGAAATTCCTGAAATTGTTTTTAAATATGTTATGCGTTTTCTAAATTGTTTACTTAGATGTTAGCTTTTAGCTTATTAAACGGTATGATTTGTAAAATTATTTTGGAAGCGTTGGAAAGTGCTATATAATCTATGCTTGACGCATGATTTTTCGTTCTTGTTCTATTTTGTTTGCAGAATTTTTTTTATAAGGTCACTTTCTATTTCGGAACCGGTTTCTAAAGTGAAATTACCTTCATAAAAAAATTCTGCCAAAAAAATCGAAATAATAGAAAAGGGCTCGGTTAGATATTAACCTCAGCTATCCCATGTAAAAAATTTTAAAAGAACGCTGCTGCCACAGGATTAACATTAGCTTTCAGGTTTTGCCGTGTGACTAGTGTAGGCTCTTAATGGACATCAAATGGGAGCCACAAATTAGGCCTTTTACATTCGAGAAATTGTTAAACGCATTAGTTAAATAATGCTGCAGTATATTTGTTAATGTGTAACATCGGTTTCGATTCGTCCTAATGTAGACATATCGACATCAGAGTGATTTAGATTCGACTTATTTTCACCATCACGTAACAGCAATAGTTTTTGCAACAAACGACACATTTTGCTCACCTATGTAGGAAAATAAATGCGGTTAGCTTTATAACTTAATTTTCTATATAACTATTCAGATTCTACCAGGGCCTGATTAGCAACGGGGCAAACTTCCACCAGTAAAATAGAAATTTTTTGCCTTATTCATGACACTAATTTTACATGAATACGGTGTTTAAATAAGACGAATATTTCTACTAAAATTTACTGGTGAAAGTTTCCCCGTTGGTAATCAGGCCCTGGATGCTACAATGTTCTATTTAGTTCGTGAGGATATGTTGTGGCATCGAACAAGAATTAATCGTACTCTAGTTGTAACACTGCTAACAGAACAATCTTCAACTGAAAGTTATGTCACAAATTACCACTATTAAGACTGTTAATCAGTCAGACCACAAATCCCCCTTTCTGATGTTAAATGGGGCTTGGAATGCATCCGTTCAAATTTCTCCTCGGAAAATTAAAAATTTTACCTTCTTCTGTATGCTCTTCGTCAAAGACGTTTTTTTTTTATTTTCTATTTCACAAAATTTTTCGAAAATGCATAATTAGTTTTATTTCAAATTGTTAGAATCTTATATACAAGTCGTCTGCTTCACTTATATTTTAACACTTAAGATAAAAAAATAAATACATTTTAAAAATATTTTGTCAAATAAGAAAGAAAGTAACATACTTCAAGAAGATCATACGAAAAAAGAAGGTAAAATTTTAATTTTCGGAGGAGAAATTCTAAAAATTCGGATGCATTCCAAGTCCATAAATTTAACATTAGAGAGGAGAATTAGCGGTCTGACAGATGAGGATCCTTAAGTGCATAAGGTTAAGTCCAGAATTACTACTCCTCTACTTTGCAAATCTAAGATTTCTTACTTACGTAATATCTTCTACTCATCTCCTTGATCCCAAATCACCTTGCAATAAATTCATTTATTGAATGAATTACTGCCCACCATTGATATATCTAAATCAGTGTAATCGTCATTCAGTCTAGAAAATTAAAAGGTCTCCAGAAAGTAGAACAACTGGATGAAATGTATCTTAGAGTAACATAAGATAAAACAAGTTTGAAATTGGTCGTCAAACGTGACAAATAAGGTGCTCCCGTACTATAAATAGTTTTATAAATATTCAGATCTTAGTGCAATAGCTGTTGGACTCTTATGCAAAAATGCATGAATACAAAATTTATTTTATGTGCAGATTTTCATATCATAGACATTAATTTTATTTTATGAAATTAAGTTTCAATACATTTTTACAAACAATTAATTACAATTTTGATACATTAAAATTATACTATGATGAATGCAAATATCCAATACAAGTCAATGTGAAAAAAAATTATTGTTATTATTTCAGTGAAATTAATTTTATCGCCTGTTATTGCTTCATTTCCGTAATCAAATAAGTACATTTTAAGTTGGCAACATTTTATCTTTTGTTGACATTTACTGAAAATTCCAATGGAAAAGTTAAGAAAATTAAAAGGTCTCCAGAAAGTAGAACAACTGGATGAAATGTATCTTAGAGTAACATAAGAAAAAACAAGTTTGAAATTGGTCGTCAAACGTGACAAATAAGGTGCTCCCGTACTATAAATAGTTTTATAAATATTCAGATCTTAGTGCAATAGCTGTTGGACTCTTATGCAAAAATGCATGACTACAAAATTTATTTTATGTGCAGATTTTCATATTATAGACATTAATTTTATTTCATGAAATTAAGTTTCAATACATTTTTACAAACAATTAATTACAATTTTGATACATTAAAATTATACTATGATGAATGCAAATATCCAATACAAGTCAATGTAAAAAAAAAAAAATATTGTTATTATTTCAGTGAAATTAATTTTATCGCCTGTTATTGCTTCATTTCCGTAATCAAATAAGTACATTTTAAGTTGGCAACATTTTATCTTTTGTTGACATTTACTGAAAATTCCAATGGAAAAGTTAAGCTTAGCTCTAAAAATTTCAGAACTTGAAATCCATATTTAGACTCTTTTTTCCATTTAATATCTATTTCTCCGGAAACATCTGTCCAAAAAACTGTCGGTAGATTATTAAACAATTTTAGCATACAAATTCGGTTTTTAAATTCAGTAATACGGAAATAATATGACTCCCTCTTAAATATGGCGTAACCAAAATAGCAACCTAGAATCATTACCTATCATGGGATATCATTGAATTAATTGCGTATGATAGGATTTAATAGAATGAAGAAAACTTTTATTAATATATTTTTAAGTTTTGATTCGATTTTCATAAAATTTGAAATGACTCGAGAAAATTTTGCATCGATTATTTTATATATATTAAATTTCAAACCATTCGGTTGGGTAGTTTTTGCGCTGTTATATGCGGACAGACGGACGGACCAGGCAACGATTATTGGTGGTACGTATTTATATAATTACGAACGCACCTAAAAAACACGTTCATAGCACCTGAAGTAACCTGAAAGCATTAGATGCTTCTAACATTTCAATCACCTTAATCGGATTTACTAAAAAACTTAGCAGCACGGTAATACTACTAGCTTCTTCTGACAATATTTTGCATCATTACAGTAAAGAAAATATTTTACACGTCTTAAAATGAATAATAAAAAAAAAGGTTAAAATTAGTTCGAAATTCGTATTGAATAGTAATTGAAAATTCCTATAATATTGTAACTAGTAATTCCGATAAAATGTAGCAACAACAAAAGTATTTAGATTAATTTATTATAAAATATTAATATCCCAATAGCATTGTTACTTCATTTTGAACATTTCTAATATAATGCCATCATTTCTTCGATATTAGTTTGATATTGTAACTATTTTCGATATACAAACTATGTTAGTTTGAGAGTAGACAGCCATTGTTGCTTCTGTGTGTAATGATCCGTACATTAGTAACTTTCAAAATTCGGTACTTCTCTATTATCCCGTCGACCACTTTCCAGAACAAAATCTATCGCCAAACTGGAAGATTAACCGCCAGAAATGCAGGCCAATTTACTTGATGTCAGAAGCATAATACGTGTTTGTTATGTCATCAAGTGGTTTTTAATTCGACATTTGCCTGTATTTTTCATTATCTTTTACTGATTTATTAGTTATTTTATTAATTAAAATAACAATTGTGTCCTTAAATTCTTATATTTTATTATTTTATTTTATTTTTATTATTATTATTATTATTTTATATTCTAATGACAAAGTTCTCCCGTTTATTTGGCGTTACAGTTTGGCGATAGTTTTTTGTCATGAAAAGTGGTCGACGGGATAATAGAGAAGTACCCAAAATTCTAATAATATGTTTTAAAATGAATATGTTTTTTCTTCCATTTATGCTAAATGTGTTTGTTCTAATAATAATTCCGTGAGGGCATTATTCAAAATCAAAAATCAACATTCTTTTAATGCACATTTACCAATTATATAAGAATTTCATCCTATTTTTTAATTTAAGAATGTCAAAATATTTTAATTAAATTGCTCCTTCCAGATGCATTATATTTTATGCAAAGTATGCAGTACAATTATTAAATTTCCTTAATATTTCTGCAAGCTTAATTTCTAAAATCCTTTCTCAACATATTAAAATTAATTAAAATTTCCTTATCTAAACGTCCATTATTTGTTGCCTTAAAGTCGAAGCTTTGAATACTTCAACAATCTAACTCGCATAATTAACATCAGGTGAAAATTAATATTGTTTGATGTAAAATTAAAGGAACTATATATAAAAGTTTAATATCCTCCCTTGTGTCTGCATAGATATGGTGCAAAAATTTTATTTTCTTAGACACATAATAATAATAAGGAATATTTATTACAGTAGTTGTTTAATATGAAAGATATCAATAATTCATGTTTATCTTAATGAGTTTTCAAGCATAATTTAACAGTGAAACTCATAAAATAATACTTGATTTTTTTCTTTTAGGTTTCCTAAATATTAACGCGATATTTCATAACTATTATCTCTTTATCAAAAATCTTAAAACGCTTTAAAAATATTTCTTAAATATTAATTAAATATTTATAGCTATTATTTCTTTATCAGAATTTTTAAAATGTTAAAAAAAATGTCTCTGAAATATTAAGTAGATATTTTATTACTGTTATTTCTGTATCAAAATTTTCAAATAAAAGGAAAACGGTGTGGGTCGTAGCATATTTTAATCTAAAATTGTATTAATATTTTTTTTTTCATTTGAAATAAATTAACACATTAGGCATTTTAGATGTAGGTTAATGTTTCAAATTTTAAATAAAAAATTATAATATTAAAAGTGTTTTTGTGTTATTTAACCCTGCCCCCCCCCCCCCCCCTTCTCTCTTTTGGTCTTTCTTTCCATTACAAAATTTTATTCATCATGATTTAGTAACCTATTTTATACCAGAGATTGCAAACCGGTGGTACGCGAGAAAATTTTGCTTGTCTTTTCATTCTTACAATACCAAACATTGAAGCATGCACACTGAACAGTTTAAGCGTTAATTAAAGAGGTAGATTGTCGATCTATCATCAGACGACAATATCAAAGCTCGATTCCCGTTATTCCTTATCAGGACCTCATCTCTGGCTTTACATAAAAAGCAAGCACCTATTGCTGAGTGAAAAATTTTTGATCCAATTTTGAACAACAAATTTGTGCAATAACGCATTTTCACCCGTTACAGGAATTAAAACTATGTACTTCCTATCAGAACCTCATTTCTGGCTTTCCATAAAAATGGAACACTTACTGCTGAGTGAAAACAGCGATGTAAATTTTGATTCAATTCTTGAACAACAAATTTGTACAATTTTACATTTTCATCTGTCACAACAATTAAAACTAGGTACTTCCTACCAAGACCTCATTTCTGGCTTTCCAGAAAAAGGGAGCACCCCTTGCTGAATGAAAATAGCAATGAAAATTTTGATTCAATTTTTGAATAATAAATTTGTGCTATAACACATTTCCATTTGTCACAACTCACAACAATTAAAATTCGGTACTACCTATCAGGACCTCATTTCTGGCTTTCCAGAAAAAGGAAACACCTATTTCTGAGTGAAAAAGCAATGAAAATATTGATTAAATTTTTGAACAACAAATTTGTGCAATAACACATTTTCATCTATGACGGCATTTAAAACTCTGCATTGATCACAACTTAAAATGAAAAATATTTTTGTGTCTTTTAGTGATGTCATTAGATCTGAAAATCTATGAACATATTTTAAACAATCCGTAACAAATACCACACTAAAAATGTACGATAGTTAAATATGCTTCAATTAATTTGTAATAATTAAACTAACTTTAATAATTTTGTTGCACTTAAGTAACCTTTAACGATTTTTGTTCTGATTAAATACGCATTTATAATTTCATATTTATAAACTGAAGCTCGTTGATCATAATTGTACAAATGTATTTATAATTTTAGAAAATTCATATGAATGGTGCGTGAGATATAAAAGTAGGAATGCTATTTATATCACCCTAAATTTATTGCATTTTTAATTTTTGAACTGGAAATATTGAAAACAACAACAATGCTGGCTGACAATAAATACTACAACCTTCTAACGACTATAAATCTCAATTTTCGTTTTGTTTATGATGCATTGTAAATTTTATTCCTTAATGATTTCATAACAGAATTTGTAGAAAATATACATGGATATTTAAATCTAAATACAGTGTTTACATAAGAGTTTTTTGTAACAAAATAATTATAACAATACCATTACAAGTTATATGTCTCTAATTTCTAAAAACATAAGAAATCTCTTTAAAAATAATTCCGTTTAAACTGATTTTTTTTTTATGCAGTCGAATAACGTTTTAAATAATATCTATTATCAGGAAAGAACAGTAATAAGTTTTATACCAACAAGAATTGATTGCATTCTCATATTTTATACAAGAAATATTGAAAACAATTGCATTGTTAACACTAAATACTACATACAATCCTCTGACGAGCATAGATCTCAATGTTCTTCCTGTTTATCAGGCACTGTAAATTTTATTCCTTAATGATTTAGTAAAAGAGTTTCTATACAATATACATGAATATGTAAACCGAAAGTGTGTACGTAAGAATTTTTAATAATAAAATAATTAAAATAATATCATGATAAGTTATATGTTTTGTAAAAGCAACTATAAAGATGCATAATTTCTTAAAGCATAAGAAATCTCTTTAAGTATTCAATTTTAAATGAATTTCCTTTCTTTTAGGCACATGAATAATGTTTTAAATAAGATCTATTATCAGGAAAGAACAGTAGTAAGTTTTATACCAACAAGAATTGATTGCATTCTCATATTTTATACAAGAAATATTGAAAACAATTGCATTGTTAACACTAAATACTACATACAATCCTCTGACGAGCATAGATCTCAATGTTCTTCCTGTTTATCAGGCACTGTAAATTTTATTCCTTAATGATTTAGTAAAAGAGTTTCTATACAATATACATGAATATGTAAACCGAAAGTGTGTACGTAAGAATTTTTAATAATAAAATAATTAAAATAATATCATGATAAGTTATATGTTTTGTAAAAGCAACTATAAAGATGCATAATTTCTTAAAGCATAAAAAATCTCTTTAAGTATTCAATTTTAAATGAATTTCCTTTCTTTTAGGCACATGAATAATGTTTTAAATAAGATCTATTATCAGGAAAAATCAGGAATGCGATTTACATTTACGGGAATCCATTACTTCCTTAAAATATGAACTAGAAATATTGGAAATGATGCATTTGTGAATTTTGTTCCTTAATGATTTAATAACAGAGTTTGTACAAAATACACATTAATACTTAAACCACAACGCAGTGTTTATGTACGATTTTTTAATTAATTTAAATTTTTAATTTTTTAATTTTAATTTTTTTTTAATTTTAAATTTTTAAATTTAAATTTTAAATTTTTTTAATTTTAATTTTTAATTAACGATAATTAAAACAATATCATGATAAGTTATATGTTTCGTAAAAACAACTATAAAGATGCATAATTTCTTAAAGCATAAGAATTCTCTTTAAGTATTCAATTTTAAATGAATTTCCTTTCTTTTAGGCACATGAATAATGTTTTAAATAAGATCTATTATCAGGAAAGAACAGTAGTAAGTTTTATACCAACAAGAATTGATTGCATTCTCATATTTTATACAAGAAATATTGAAAACAATTGCATTGTTAACACTAAATACTACATACAATCCTCTGACGAGCATAGATCTCAATGTTCTCCCTGTTTATCAGGCACTGTAAATTTTATTCCTTAATGATTTAGTAAAAGAGTTTCTATACAATATACATGAATATGTAAACCGAAAGTGTGTACGTAAGAATTTTTAATAATAAAATAATTAAAATAATATCATGATAAGTTATATGTTTTGTAAAAGCAACTATAAAGATGCATAATTTCTTAAAGCATAAGAAATCTCTTTAAGTATTCAATTTTAAATGAATTTCCTTTCTTTTAGGCACATGAATAATGTTTTAAATAAGATCTATTATCAGGAAAGAACAGTAGTAAGTTTTATACCAACAAGAATTGATTGCATTCTCATATTTTATACAAGAAATATTGAAAACAATTGCATTGTTAACACTAAATACTACATACAATCCTCTGACGAGCATAGATCTCAATGTTCTTCCTGTTTATCAGGCACTGTAAATTTTATTCCTTAATGATTTAGTAAAAGAGTTTCTATACAATATACATGAATATGTAAACCGAAAGTGTGTACGTAAGAATTTTTAATAATAAAATAATTAAAATAATATCATGATAAGTTATATGTTTTGTAAAAGCAACTATAAAGATGCATAATTTCTTAAAGCATAAAAAATCTCTTTAAGTATTCAATTTTAAATGAATTTCCTTTCTTTTAGGCACATGAATAATGTTTTAAATAAGATCTATTATCAGGAAAAATCAGGAATGCGATTTACATTTACGGGAATCCATTACTTCCTTAAAATATGAACTAGAAATATTGGAAATGATGCATTTGTGAATTTTGTTCCTTAATGATTTAATAACAGAGTTTGTACAAAATACACATTAATACTTAAACCACAACGCAGTGTTTACGTACGATTTTTTAATTAATTTAAATTTTTAATTTTTTAATTTTAATTTTTTTTAATTTTAAATTTTTAAATTTAAATTTTAAATTTTTTTAATTTTAATTTTTAATTAACGATAATTAAAACAATATCATGATAAGTTATATGTTTCGTAAAAACAACTATAAAGATGCATAATTTCTTAAAGCATAAGAAATCTCTTTAAGTATTCGATTTTAAATGAATTTCCTTTCTTTTAGGCACATGAATAATGTTTTAAATAAGATCTATTATCAGGAAAGAACAGTAGTAAGTTTTATACCAACAAGAATTGATTGTATTCTCATATTTTATACAAGAAATATTGAAAACAATTGCATTGTTAACACTAAATACTACATACAATCCTCTGACGAGCATAGATCTCAATGTTCTTCCTGTTTATCAGGCACTGTAAATTTTATTCCTTAATGATTTAGTAAAAGAGTTTCTATACAATATACATGAATATGTAAACCGAAAGTGTGTACGTAAGAATTTTTAATAATAAAATAATTAAAATAATATCATGATAAGTTATATGTTTTGTAAAAGCAACTATAAAGATGCATAATTTCTTAAAGCATAAAAAATCTCTTTAAGTATTCAATTTTAAATGAATTTCCTTTCTTTTAGGCACATGAATAATGTTTTAAATAAGATCTATTATCAGGAAAAATCAGGAATGCGATTTACATTTACGGGAATCCATTACTTCCTTAAAATATGAACTAGAAATATTGGAAATGATGCATTTGTGAATTTTGTTCCTTAATGATTTAATAACAGAGTTTTTACAAAATACACATTAATACTTAAACCACAACGCAGTGTTTACGTACGATTTTTTAATTAATTTAAATTTTTAATTTTTTAATTTTAATTTTTTTTAATTTTAAATTTTTAAATTTAAATTTTAAATTTTTTTAATTTTAATTTTTAATTAACGATAATTAAAACAATATCATGATAAGTTATATGTTTCGTAAAAACAACTATAAAGATGCATAATTTCTTAAAGCATAATAAATCTCTTTAAGTGCTCAATTTTAAATTAATTTCCTTTCTTTTATGCACACGAATAATGTTTTAAATAACATCTATTATCAAGATAAACAAGGACTGCGATTCACATCTCCGGGAATCCGTTACTTCCTTAAAATATAAACTAGAAATACTGGAAAAGGATGCATTTGTGAATTTATCCCTTAATGATTTAATAACAAGGTTTTTGTACAAAATACGCATTAATATTTAAACCACAACGCAGTGATTATGTAAGTTTTCTTAATAATAAAATAATTATAACAATATTAGGATAAGTTATACGTTTCGTAAAAGCAACTATAAAAATGCATAATTTCTTAAAGAAAAAAAAATCTCTTTAAGTATTCAATTTTAAATGAATTTATTTTCTTTCTGACACACTAATAATATTTTAAATAACATCTATTATCAGGAAAAACCAAGACTGTGATTCACATCTACGATAATCCATTACTTCCTTAAAATGTGAACTAGAAATAACGCAAATGATGCATTTGTGAATTTAATTACTTAATGATTTAATAACAGAGTTTTTGTACAAAATACACATTAATATTTAAACCATAACGCAGTGATTACGTAAGATTTTTTAATAATAAAATAATTAAAACAATATCATGATAAGTTATATGTTTCGTAAAAGCAACTATAAATATGTATAATTTCTTAAAGCATAAAAAATCTCTTTAAGTACTCAATTTTAAATTAACTTATTCTCTTATAGGCACACGAATAAAGTTTTAAATAACATCTACATTATCAGGAAAAACCAGGACTGTGATTCACATCTACGGGAATTCATTACTTCCTTAAAATATGAACTAGAAATAACGCAAATAATGCATTTGTGAATTTAATTACTTAATGATTTAATAACAGAGTTTTTGTACAAAATACACATTAATATTTAAACCACAACGCAGTCTTTACGTAAGACTTTTTAATAATAAAATAATTATAACAATATTATGATACGTTATACGTTTCGTAAAAGCAACTATAAAGATGCATAATTTCTTAAAGCAAAAAAAAAAAATCTCTTTAAGTATTCAATTTTAAATGAATTTATTTTCTTTTAGGCACACGAATAATGTTTTAAATAACATCTATTATTAGGAAAATCCAGGACTGCGATTCACATCTACGGGAATCCATTACTTCCTTAAAATATAGACTAGTAATATCGAAAATGATACATTTGTGAATTTTATTACTTAATGATTTAATAACAGGGTTTTTGTACAAAATACACATTAATATTTAAACCACAACGCAGTCTTTACGTAAGATTTTTTAATAATAAAATAATTATGACAATATTACGATAAGTTATATGTTTCGTAAAAGGAACTATAAAGATGCATAATTTCTTAAAGCATAAGAAACCTCTTTAAGTATTCAATTTTAAATGAATTTATTTTCTTTTAGGCACACGAATAAAGTTTTAAATAACATATATTATCAGGATAAACCAGGACTGCGATTCGCATCTACGGGAATCCATTACTTCCTTAAATATGAACTAGAAATATTGGAAACGACCGCATTGCTGACAATAAATACTACAAGCCTCTGACGAACATAAATCCCAACTTTCTTTTCCTTTTTTTTTGATGCATTATACATTTTATTCCTCGATGGGTCTGTTTTGTAAAGAGGGCATTTTATCAATGTATGGTAAACCAGTATACATTTATTCTTGTAAATATAGTGGAAAATATATGCGTTAGGATTTTTATGGGTAATAATTCATTCCGGAAAGGATATAAAATTAAATGGTATAAACTCTGTTTACGTAATTCATAGATAGGAATTTGTTCCGCAAACACATAAATAAATAAGTGAATAATGACAGATTTGAATGAAAAATAAATGCAAACAAACATGTGGGGTTATATGCGGATATATTTTTGTAAATAAATCGATATATACATATTACGAAACTTAAAAGTAACGCTCTATCTTAAAATTATTCTATAAATTTTGCCCATCTAATATATTTTTCTAAGCCTAGTTTATTTAATTATCGCACGATGACATTTATGTCTCCTTTACAAAAACCTATTAAAAACAATTCACGTATCATTAATTTTTCTTCTTTTGGATACCATCTGTCTAAATTCTAGGTCTTTCCATTTCTATTTCAATCTTAAACGCCCATGTCAGGGGTGTAGAAATCTAACCGCCAATGGGCAGATTATCACCATAAATTTTTTAGTATTCTTCGCCTAATAAGAATACTGATATTAAATTTAGACAAAATATACTAATAAAATTAAACTGGAGTATACTAATAAAATTTAGTGGTGAGAATCAGCCCACTGGCGCCTAGATTTTTACGCCCCTGTCGCATGTGATTTCATTTCCCTATTAAATTATCTGTTTGTTCAATAAATCTCATTTTTACTTTGCCATTTTTTTTATTATTCTAAAAGGCTGATTCCGCGCTTTATCGAAAGGTCCTTAAAACCCTGTTTTCCCTCCGCATCAGGAAAATAAAGTTCTCTTTTTTTGCGCTTTCTCATTCGCTGAGAGAGTATTGCGCATTGCAGCATTGTAGTTTTGCGCTGGTACTATTCAACGCGATACACTAGCTTCGGAGATAGGATTTTCGATTTTGTGTTTTTTAACTTGTTAACATCTTCGTACGACACCAGGAATATCGTCTCCTTTAAAAATGTGAAATAGTTGTTTGTTATCGTGTAATTATATAAAATCTCATGGGTTAGTATCGTAAATTCTAATTCTGTAAAATGTCGTGATTAATAATACTGCAACATGTGGAAATGCTGTGTTTTTTGTGAACGGCAACTCAGACAATATATATATCTTTCCTACATGGATATTGACCTCGACTTCATTTCGTGAAAACACTTTTTGATTATTCGATCCATTGCCATATTTCAACATAGGCGACTGCAACTTGGTTAATATTCTGGTGGTGAAACATTTACTAATGATGTTTAAATCTTACGACTGTCTACTGGCTTTCCGTATCTGAATATGGAAATGATACTTCGAATTGCTTGGCCTAACAAGATGAATTGGGTGTGAATGGAGACTTTATGATGGAGAAGAAGGGTGGGAAATTTTTGTGAGATAACTAGAGAATAGTAAAATCATACCAACGACAGATTGCACTGAGGAAATATAACAGATATATACGCTTGCATGTATAATGCACACCTAAATTTCAGGTTTCATTTCGCTATATTTAAGTATATTCGCCGTATAATGCGCAACTGTTTCTTTCTAAAGAAGCCTATATGATATAGCAAAAAATAAAATAAATATTATTGTAAAGAATAATAACTAAAGTTTTCAAGTAATCTGATAGCGAAAATCATATTTTCTTTCCATTTCTTTTTTCGTAAACAAATAACAAGTTTTTTTAATTTAGGAATCTTAGTTCTCATTATCATATTTTTTTTTAATTATTAATTTCTCATTTTTATAACCGGCGTGTAACACACAGCTGTGAATTTCGATCATTTTTCTTGTATGCAAAGTGCACATTATGCGCCTGAATATACGGTTATATAAATATTCATAATCGATGTAAATAATTAAGAATTTATTCTAGAAAAAAAATTTAAATACTTCAGTGTAGAAAATATTAATTAAAATTATTTTGTAAAAACAATCATATATATGCACACAAAACAGTGCAACTATCTAAGATTTGTTACTAAAAATTAATAAAACGTTTTAGAAATAAATAAATGTAACTAAGTAATGATAGTATTCATATTCATACATATTTTTGGGGAAAAAAACACCATATCTTATAAAAGCTTGAAGTTTGTAAACAAAATAATATATATAAATAATTAAATTAAAACAATAATGGTAACAGTTGTACAGTTAGATATTTGAGCCAGGAATAGTTATTTTGAGAGGAAATACAATGAGACATACGTTAAAGCTTATATTTATAAAAAAGGTTTAAAAATTTTTTTTTTATGAAATCACAAGATATTTTAAGGAAAATTATAATTTATTTATAATTTTGCAGTGCTTTATTATTTATTCACAGTGAGAATTCGTGAATAAATATATCAATAAAAATTAGAATCTTAAATGTTCCAGATGATTAAATGAAATACAGTTAAAAGTTGTTACATTTCTATAATTCGCAAAGCGGATAAATTTATTACAGTAGTTAAATTTCCTTATGCGAAAATTTTAGAAATCTAGATTGTGCTATCACAAATGATTTACAAATTGTATGATTCTCAATATGTTTTTCAATTATTGTTAAAAAGATTTTGTTATTTATTTAATTATTATCTATATTTGATTAAAAGTGTTCTGGAGTTTTAAAATTCCGTAAAACGTAACAAACAGGTGGATTTTTTCATTGCTAAACTGAACATTAAGCCGACAGAGTAAGCCGACAAAATGTCCCAAGCCGGGAATCGAAAGGAAAATCCAAGACTTAGTCGAAATTAACAGTCACAAATCAAATTAAGATGTCATGACAATCATAAAGTCTGTTGTTGGTATAAGAATTTCTCAAATATAATGCAGTAAATTTCCTGTGCATCTGCTGAACGTTTTCTTTTCTTTTTCTTTTTTTCTTTCTTTTCTTTTCTTTTTTTTACCATTTAAATATTTGAAATGCAAAATTTGTCCAATTTTGATAATCGATTCTATTTGTCTTCTTTATGCTTTTTTTTCGAGAATAATTAATTTGTGTGCTCATTATTTGAAGTGAGTTATAAGTTATGTTCTAAAATTGCAGACGCCAAAACCTTTTATCTTACTAATTTCAATGCCTTAAAAGAACACATAAAATGAACACATTTCTTTCTTTTTTTTCCAAAATTTAAATCAAATATATATTATAATGAAATAGCATACATAATGGGAAAAAACCATTTATATTAGACAATTTTGTTTCATTAAATACAACATCTATGTGGAAATATTATTCGTTGACCTTGTATTTTACACTTACGGTGAAGTTCCACAAGCTGTGCTACTAATCTGTATCATTTATATTAGACAAAACACCATCTAGTAGAAAAAATAAAGTACTTTTTTTTTCATTAAATACAACGTGTATGTTGAAATATTATTCGTTGACCTAGTACTTCACACTTACAGTGACGTTCCACAAGCTGTGCTACTAATCTGTATAACCCGCTTGAAGCACATGCACATTTCCTATCAAAACACAACAAGCATTATCTAAATCTAAATCATCCATAAAAAGTTGGAAAATTGGATTTAGAATTAAACCCTGCTGTTACTTTCCACTCGATTGATCTCTGTTTTTGTTTATCTAGTTTTAAAAAAATCACAATATTTTTGCATTTGGATTTTCCACATCCTGGACACATTGCCATATCTCTATACACCCACATGAAAACCGATTTCGTGCAAGAAAAACTCGACTTCGTAGTCACATGATGTTATCTCTTAAAGTGGAACCCATTAAAACGTTATCGGAGGCAAACAGACAGCACAGCAGCCGCATTTGAATATATGCAAATTTTTGGAAATGTGCTTTCCACTCCGGGGAAGCATGGCGCCTGAAATAAAGGCACTGACAGCCGTTTAGATGCTGTTTTCGCACATGATGCAAGCAAATATAGCATTATTAAACAAAGGCAATAAGAGACTTGCGGTCGCCAACATATGATAATTGTGGAAGAGATTATTGTCAGATGATAAAAAACATGCAATTTTGATTAAAACTAGAGGGAGATTATTATTTATCTTTTATAAAGTGGAATTTAACTTTTTCTTTATTAACAAAATTATATGGTAATTCATAAGATAATAGGATTAAAGGAAATTTCGAGATGAAGGAAAAGATTTGTTAGATTTGCTACTTCAAATTCACTTTTCTTTTTTAAAATACCCCTGAATATATATATATATATATATATATATATATATATATATATATATATATATATATATATATATATATATATATAAATCGCTCTTTTTAAATTGTTTTATTAATTTCTAGAACTTATAGCTATTTCCAGTTTTTTTTTTTTTTTTTTTTTTTTTTGGCAAGGACTAGTTTTTTTTTATATACTATAGGTAATTGTACTGTAATTGAGAAATGTGTTTTTAGAGTATCAAAAAATTCTGAAAAGTCCTAAAATTCAAAGTATTATAGCTAACTGTTTTATCTGTTCGAGCTTGGAGAAAGTTTTTATAAAGATAACTTGTAAAACTCAGGCACCGTATAAAAATTTTAATTTCGTAAATAAAAACTATTTTGAAATAAATAGAATATGATATGATGAAGAACAGGATTTGGCATTTTTTTTAAAATTTGGAACTATACCACTAAAACTACAGATTTCGAAATTAGATATTAGACACAACGATAAGATGTCACACAGTAATATAGATAGATGCTGCAACCTTTAATAACGTTAATTTGCAAGTTTTTGGTACATTTTAAGTTGCTTTCAGATCGTGCATTGCAAAAATTGTTTTACGTTTTGTCGCTCCTCAATTATAAATTTACTTTTTTTAAACCATTTGCTTGTAACTTATAAACATTGTTGTAAGGGAAACAACGTATCTCATCATGTTTCTTCGGCTACAAAAATGCAAGTAATGTGAAAAACACCATGCTCAGGAAATACACCGTAAAGAAAAGACAAATGTTTCTTAATCTACAGAAATATAATGTAACCACGAATGAAGATACAGTAATACCTCGGTTTTCGTTGACTTCGGTTATCGTCGATTTCGGTTTTCGTCGATGTTTTCCGCGATAAATTTGTTCGGTTTTCCTCGGTTGCCTCGGATTTCGTTTATTTCCTGTGTATTTTTGTGCTTTTTTTATTGATTGCGAGTGCTCCATCATGGAACCAAAGATAACATTTGATAACTTTAATAGCAAAGTTTTTGTGATTAAATAAAGTATTTTTAACATATTAAAATAGTGGTGTCTAGGCAGTTTTTTTTTCATACACTTTTATTTTGAATGTTGACAACCACGAGTATACTCGTGGTTGGCAGCAAATGGGTTAAGAAACATCAGTATTTTTTACAGCGTAGAAATAAGGATTCACATCTCATACAAGTATAGTTAAGATATACTTCAGATCAACTTGTCGCATTATTTCTGGTAGCCTATTTTTTTTCTCTATTTAAAATTACTTTTAAATAAACAATTTCATACATGATACTTTTCCCCATTTTTATGTTTAGATTTTTCATTTTTTAATGAAAATGTCTAATTTATAACTAGAAAATGATTAAGCTAAAAATGCATCATCCTATGCGTCATTTATTCCTCCGCATAAAATAAGTTACTCCATAAAAGCTAAGGGAAAAAAATAACTTGCATCTATATCTGTTTAAAAATTTCTCTTAAAAGTAATTAAGTTCTTTTAAATTTTGCGTTTGATATTTTATTTCTTTGCCAGCTAATACCCAACAGAATAAAAAGATAATAAAGAATCGATCTTATTCATTAAAAATTTTAATTACCTCCATATTTGTTTTTCATTTTTAATATTTGCTATTTGATTTCCCAAAAGTGTATCAGGTTTAATGAAATAAATTGGAAAATCGCACACAAAAAATCGTCCAGCATTACAACTAATATGTTTCTTTTATCAACCTTATTTTATAATTTAAAATTTTTGAAAAAAAAAAAAAGTTTGAATCATATTTTAGGTGCTTATTTTAACAGATGCAGCTTTTATAGTTAATTAACAAAAAATTCCCAATGTATTACTTTACAGATTTAAAGAACTTTTATTTATAGTAAATTTTAAATTAAAATGAATAATTTAAAATTTTTAAGCAAAAACCTTAAAAATATGTTTAATACGTGAAAAGTAAACATCCCGTAAATGAAAAAAGTTGTAGAGAGAATCACTTTAAAACCATTAATAAGCAGTTGAAATTTTACACATGAATATGAGCATATTCAATTCACTTAGTAATTTTTTTTAATGTTTTTAATATGTTTTATTTTAAAACATAATAAATAACGTTATTTAAAAATTCCTCCAACGTTCACATATGTGTTAAATTTACATTCACCATTCTTTTACTATGATATATACTATGCCGTCAAGAGATTTTTTTCTGAAATGTTTGCATTTAAAAATCAATATACATTACAATCATATCTGCCAACTGTCACGCTTTTTAGTTACCTTAGTTTGCATATTTAATCGTCCAGTTCTGCGAATAAATAAAGCGAAGAATACTTTAAAATTTAGCAGTAAAGAAAAAGGCGTAAAAGTTGGTAGTAATACATAAATTGATCTACAGGATAATAAGAATGATTAACTAATTACTAGTATATTTTAATATTCTTGGACAGCTTTATATGTACACAAATAAAATTTTCTTAATATTTTGTCATTTTAAGGAACTCCGTGCATTATGTCGAAGATAGGTTCTATTATATTTACTGATTGTAGACAAAATATGTAAGTTCGCAGATAAACAAGTAGGACATTTTGTTGTGTTGGCAAAAAACCGAGTAGCGTCGTATCCCTGTAGTCGAAACTGGATATTTTGTACATAAGGAAAAGCAAAAAGAGTTTAGCAAAGTTTTTAATGAAAAGACGTCACAAACTTAACAATTTATCCACAAGAATTATATCACACCGATATAAGATGCGGCACTTTGAGTAATGGCACAGGGTGGCAGAAGAAAAATAGTTTGCATTTGCAGGCGTGGACGAATAATTTTAATATCTCCTAAGGCGGCACAGAGGGTCGAGAGCAACCTTTCTGGGGTTTAACTGCTGGTGGTCAGAGGCGAAGTGTCTCGAGATATGACAGCATGCGTTAGGAAACCCGCCAAATGATTTACATTTTTAAGAGCCAAGAGAATTGCATTTTTGCGTGGGTTGCCTAAACTATTACGGATACTTCATATCAACTTCGCAATTGACGTCATGGACAGGGAAAACCTTTTTGGAAAATAGTACACTTTGGCTAAAAAGAGAGTGATTTAGAATTTGACGGTTTTATTGTTTTGGGAAATGCTAGGAAGGGCATTTTGCAAATATGCTGTAAAGACGCCAGAAAGACGGATTGGCATCTGGTCGGTTTTAGACAGTCAAAATTGATCATGAGAGAGAAAACATTTTATGCACTGTATTATTTTATTTACATTGATATGTGGGAGACAGATTAAAGTACGTTAATGATAATTAGAAAACAATATGTATGATTTTGACTAAAAGATTTCGTTGAAAGAAAAGGAAAAAAGGGTGCGCGTTTTAACAGCCGGGAATGTATATAAAATACGATAATGCAGAAAAGGGAAATATATTTAATAAAATACTTAAAATGTAGATTTCTTTAATTTTGAAAAGAATATAGATGGTATATTTATCATAAAGACAAATACAATTTTATATTGTTTAGTGCTTTACAAAATTCATTCGCTACCTCCTCCCTTTAGATATTTTTCACTTTTTGCAAATGATGGAGAATCTGAGCCTGAGTACATTTTAACAATGTGATTATAATGATTTTAAGATTAATTTAATGTAATTTAAATAACTTTTCTATCAGTTAATTATACACCAGTTTTGCATCCAACAACAGTGAGAAATTATTAACGGACAATACATAAGAAATGAACATGGAGAATTGAACTGAAAACAAATATTTTTGCTACATAATAAATTTAAAACTGAGATAAAGAGCGTAAAAATGAAATTAAGGATCTACTTCCACCGCATAAGCGAAGCATTTTAACATTAAGAAAGGCAGAATATTATGTCCTAAATTCGACTGAATGTTTTAAAAACTGATTAACAAGTAAATGGTGAAAATTACTGACAAAGCTTCACAAATGCGGTCGCCAGGTCGCCACTGGCGACCAAATTTTTTATCTGACGACCAAGTTATTTAATTTGGCAGTTTTCTTTTCTTTTGCTTTTCTTTTTGGTACGAAAATTGACCTAAGAAATTAATATAAACAGCATTTTGAATTCTTACCAGAGAATTTTTACGTTTCAGAAATAGATTGTCCAAAAGTCGCCGGCAAAATGCGAGAAACGCTGAAAATCCCATAAAAAATCTGTAAACATTTAAAAATCGCAAAGAATAAAATTTACTTTATTGGGTTAATGATAGAAACCTGATCCTTGAATGTCAAAAAATCGCAGCGAAACGCGAAATAAACTACTAAAAATCGCTAAACGAGAGGACAACATTCACTGCACTGGGCTAAAAGATTGAAACAGGATTCCTTAAAGAATGTCAACAAATCGTAGCAAAACACGAAAAAATGCTAAAAATTTATAAGAAGTTAAATTAAAAAATCTAATTAAAAAGATACGGTACTATTCTAAAATATGTAACTAATCATTCTGAACTAAGCTTGTTATTATTTTTTCTTAATTATTTAATAAAAAAATTTTTTGCTTTTTGAAAATCAATGATTTGAAAATCAATTATTTGAAAATCAATGATGAGGATGGGTAAATATTTTTTACTGGCGACTAGAAGTTTTTGCTGGCTACCAAATTTTATCAAATTTGTAAAGCCCTGGTTACTGAAGTTATACTTGTAGGAAAGTAATGTAGGCAATCAGGAATTTGTTTAACCTGCAACTGCTATTAGCGCTGCTTTTTTCGATTTTCACACAGCCTGTCAATTTAACTAGACAGTAGTGAAATTTTGTTTTGTTTGGAGACCCACTACTGTAGCTAGAATCTTCTAAATAGGTGGATTTTAATTATAATAATCCTGTGCATAAATATTGATAACAAAAGCAGTACCCTAGCAGTTAATGGACTCTTTTATTCATCTTTTGATCAAGCGGTCTCATAAGCCACTCACAGCAGCTATGTGACGATTTCTGTGACAGTAGCTAATGATTAACACGCTTCCTTGTTGTAGTTGCAAATATAACCGACAGATGGTGCTGCACTGATTCAAACTACAATACTCCTCAAAACAACTTTGCAATTTCAAAACGCTAGCCATTTATTATTATTATTATTATTATTATTATTATTATTATTTGTTATTATTATTTATTATTATTATTTGCCTTTCAACAGTTAAACATAAAGAAGATTAGGAGCTGAGTGAATTGTGGTCCACTTTTATACTTTAGTTTGAGCACTCTATCGGTTTGACACTGCTCAGTGCTATCTATCTGTAATATTTAGAATTAAAAGAGGGAATAATAATAATAAAAATTCTGAATTTGACATTACATATTAGTCTATTGTAAGAATTATTTTAATAGCTGCCACTCTTTATTCGATATTCAATTTTTAACACTAGAACGGCGGTGAGGGGTCATTTTGACCCCTACCAAATGAAAAAATGTCGATTCGAACCGGATATTTCTTCATAAAATAAGTTAAATATATACCACACAAAAATAAGTTAAATAAATAAGTTAAAAGTCTTAAATAAAAATTCTGGTGTGAAATATTTTTATGAAACTTGAGTAAAATTTCCCGCCGTTCTAGTGTTAAAACTTTTATCCCAATTTAGGACACCCTGTAAGAATGAGCAAGAATCTAAACTTATAACTAAGAAAACGTAAAACGCTGCTTAATGGCTACCAACTTCTACTCTTTTTAAAAATCTAATAAACATATTCGTATCAGTAATATTACTTAAAGAATAAAATTAATTCTATTCTACATTTTATTTTACAAATTTAGGATACATTTTGTTAAACAGATTTTCTTATTCAAAATATGTTTATTTGACTTTTAAAAACGTAGAAGTTGGCAACTACACTGCTTACACGTTTGAATATATTTACTTATTTATTACTATTATAGTAATAGTGTTGTTTTGTAAATTAATCGAATTTCGAAACTCGTTTCATAAAAGCATTTAAAAAAAGAGCTGAATTACATACATTTTTAATAAATAAATTATTATTTAAATACCAACTTTAGAAATTTTTTTAAACAAGAGGAATTTATGAATAAACAGAAAAAAGATTTCTAAGCACTTCAGAATTGCGTGACAATTTCAATAAAACTAAAAAGCTAAAAGCAACCATTCATTCCCTTTTTGTTTATAATATGAGAAACAATAACAAAAAGTTCGTTTAATGTAACAACAAAAATAAGTATTTATTTCAAACATAATGAATATTAGTTACATATACTGATATCGTTAAAAAATAGAAGTCACGCAATTTCATTTGCTTTGATATCGCTCGCTGCTATTCAGTCTAAATGAAAAATTTCAACACTAAATCAATAAAGATTTCTGCAGTCATTTACATTGTCTGTAACTACGCTTGACACAAAACGAAAACAGTTTTTAATAATTCTCTAGCATAAATAAATAAGTAAAAATAAAATATGCTTTTCACTTTTCATAACTATACAAAAATAAAATGTTTGATTTATACAATTTTAAAAGGAAAAAAATGTTCATATTATCAATATTTTAATTTAACGTTCAACAAAAACGCTTTCAGTATTTTAATTTTAAATTTATTTATCTTTATATCTACCATATAGAAATAATAGATACTTAGAATAGAATTTTTAATAGAAAAATTTTAAAGATATATAGAGGTATTGTCAATTTTTTAAACTGAAATTTTATATAATGTGCAACAAATATGTTTAATATTTTAAATTTAAATTTATTTATCTCTTTTAATGGTGCTTAAAACTCAAGAGTAAGATATAAATTTATTAACAAATTAGTACAATAATATTAGGATAATTATAATATTTATTTACAATATCAATTTTACGACCTTTTTAAAGTCGTAAATACTTTTTTCCTATCTATATAATGAGATTGGACAAGAATGTTTAATCGTTGTTTGACAGCGAATTTTTAAGAAATTATCAAAAATAATTTTTATAAGGTGTGACAACAACTAACTAACTATCGTTCGGAAAGTTAGTTCTTACCGGAAAATTCTGCCATTTAATAATTAGACATTAATTCCGATATCCCGTGTCTAATAATTGACAGGCAGAATTTTCCGGTACGAATTGGTTTTCCCAAACGGAAGGAACTTTCCGAAGAACCCAATAATATGTTGCAGCAATTAAAAAACTTTATTCTATATAAATCAAATCAATTAAATGATTTAAATAGTACAGGGGATTACATCGATTTAGCAAATAGTTTTTTTACACAATGTATTCCCATATTCAGGATGCTAAGCGTAAAGTTTCAGTGAATTCTGTGCAAAACTGGTGATATAAGCATCGTATATTTCGAACAAATCAACAAACTTCGGTATCCCGAATATATGTATCATGTTTTATGTAATATATGTATTATGTTTTATATATACAGTGGAACTTCTCTTTATCGAAGTCCCTATTTAACGAATGTTTTCTACTTAACGAATTTTTTTGCAGAACCTTGACTTTGAACCTCATTAACATGTAAAATAATCTCCATATTACGAAAAACTTATTCTATATAACGAAGTTTATTCCACGTTCGTGCGTGTGCAGTATTCAAATGGAGAGGTTGCTCTTACGATAGGTCTATGAATTTATTAAAGCGGACTGAATAAAAATGAACACATCTGAATCATTTAATCACATTTTAATGAAAAAAGAAAAGGTACGCTTCTGTTTTTATTTACTTATCTTATTTATTTATTTATTTTAATAGTCTAATTGAATTATTCTCATATCTATATTGCACAAAAAAGGACTGCCTGAATTAAAATATATTTTTCAAATATATCCATTTTATGTGGGTTATGTGTATACGAGTGGTTTATGTGTATACACTTAATTGTCGTTTTTATGCTAGAACTCTTCCTTCTTAGGTCGGCAAGATCGAAAATCGAACTTTGAATGTCGCAAGACAAAACCCCCAAGCTAATGTTAATCATTGGGGGCGTTTCTTTTTAAATATTTCCATTTTATGTGTGTTATATGTATGCAAGTTTCATAAATTTAAGTTGATTTCTATTTAGCAAATTTTCTTCATAACGAAGTGTTTAAGTGTAACGAAGAGAGACTTCGTTAAATGGTAGTTTCACTGTATATATATTTTTATTTTATCTATAATAATTTTGATAGTGTGATACATATTTTTTTATTAAAGCTTAATAATTGTCCAATAACCGCTTAGACCATGTCTAAAACATCGTTATGTCAATCTGATACAACATGTCTTATAGGGCCTTTCGAAATTTTAAAATTAATAAATGGATGAATAAATTCATAATTGGAAGAAGGCGTTTCTTAATAGTAAAAAAATGTCATATATTGGCAAAAATATCGATTTTGCAAAAGACAACATATCTCACTATTAAATGTATTGTAATGAAATTATAAACCAATACATTTTATAAGACATAATTACACAAATGTAGCAGTAATCCGCTGTTTCTACACATGAAATAATTTTCACAACTTAATTGCTTTATAAATTCAATATGTTTGAAATACATTGTTATATTATATTACTTTGTATTTTATGACAAAAAATATCACGGCGCTCGATTTACAATTTAGATGACTAATTTTAATTCAAAGATAGGAAAAAAATACTCTCTTTTTTTTCTGCAAGAGTTTCTCAAAAAAAAATCTCTAGTAGTTAATTACCAGTTTTTTAGATTATAAAGAAAAAACATCTTTCGATACCGATCCTTTGGGAATGCAAAACTCTGATCTTTACTTTTTACAGCTAACTATTACATTTCATAGGAAGTTTGAAAAAATATATATATTTCTATCTCGATATGAATTACGTTTAAACAACATATTTAAAAGAATGTTTCATAATTACAAATTCTGAATAATGCTTGTTGAAAAAAAAATTCATTATCGCCAGAAAATATATATGACTTAAACAAATAAAATTTTATAATTGTATTTAATAAATTTATTCAGTGTTGTGTTACAATCTTCATCGAAATGAACAGCCCGGAAGAGTATGTCACAAATTATTAATCAGCAGAAATTTATTATACAATGATGACTAAGGAAAACTCTCACTATTTATACTACTTTTGATTTTTATTGCGTATTTTGTAGAATCATTTTCTAAAATAACTTATAATGACAGTTAATCTAACCTTATTAAAAATTAATGAAGAAAAAATAATATATTTATAAATCTGCTGAATCCTTTGATAAAATCACAAATATAGCTCCAATATTCAATTGTTGAATAGCCAAGAAGTAATTTTCGAAAAATAATTGCTAAGGCAATTTAACGAAAATGTTTATCAAAATTTATTTTCGGTAATACTTCTTAAAATAATAATAAAACATATTTTCTATCCAAGTAATTTTCTAAATTCGGATAATAAAATTCGATTGATGTACGAATTCTTGAACGATATTTTATTTTATTTTTTAGTTGCAAATAAATTCATCAGGGTACAAAATAATAATAATAACGACTAAAAGTAAAAACAAACTAACCTTAGGAACTTGAAAAAATCTTCAACAAAAACTAGAAAAACGAAACACGAATTGATTCTATTATTCAAAAGAAAATAAATATTTCTTTTAATAATGTAGCAAAGGCAATTTAATGAAAATGTTTATCAAAATTTATTTTCTTTACACTCCTTGAAAAAAAAATTATTTTTCACGCAAGTAATTTTCCAAATTCGCATAATAGTCGACGTCTGAAGTCAAACACTTGAAAACTCAAAAGATATTTATTTCTGACGATGCAATTACTTCCATGGGAAAATAAACAAGTGAATTGTTTGCCTTTAGTAACTTTTCTCAAATAAATGTGATTATTCTATTCAAACCTTCAACGAAATAACATTCTAATAAGGTTCATCAAAAGGACATTTGAAGATTGGGTCACAGAGGAATAGCATTAACGAATGAAATTCAGAGAAATTAAATTGCATTGATTCTCGATTGATTCCGAGTTTTCTCAGTGGACATGTACAAGATGGGAGTGAAATTATTGAAAAGAGTATAAGTAATTACATTTGAAAAGCGTTGGAAAAGAGCAGGCGCTTATGGATGTGGCATTAAATTCTAGTTTTGAATAGAAGTTAAATGAAACTTACATATGTAAAAGTGCAGTTTAAAAAAAAATGTGTTATAACAATTGCTTAATTGTTTTCAAAATACCAACTGTGTAAGGAGGGTGTTGTTTTGATTTTAAAGTTGTTTTTAGTAACCTAAATCAGTAAGCTTTAAAATTCAATGATTTTAAAATGATAATTAGAAGAAACGTTACCCAATTTTGAGTCATGAATCCACTTCATGTACTGCAATGTAAGTATGTGCGATATCTATGTTTTTGTAATCTGCTATTAAATCTGGATTCATCGGAAGAACATTCTATAATTGGGTCACAGGGGAATAGCATTAACGAATGAAATTCAGAGAAATTAAATTGCATTGATTCTCGATTGATTCCGAGTTTTCTCAGTGCACATGTACAAGATGGGAGTGAAATTATTGAAAAGAGTATAAGTAATTACATTTGAAAAGCGTTAGAAAAGAGCAGGCGCTTATGGATGTGGCATTAAATTCTAGTTTTGAATAGAAGTCGGATGAAACTTACATATGTAAAAGTGCAGTTTCTTAAAAATATGTTATAACAATTGCTTAATTGTTTTTTAAATACCAACTGCGTAAGGTGATTTTAAAGTTGTTTTTAAGACCTTAAATCAGTAAGCTTTAAAATTCAATGATTTTAAAATGATAATCAGACGAAAAGCTACCCAATTTTGAGTCATGAATCCACTTCATGTGCTGCGATATCTATATTTTTGTATATCTATTATTAAATCTGGATTCACCGGAAGAACATTCGAAAATTGGGTCACAGAGGAATAACGAATATAACGAAATAGAGGAGCATTAACGAATGAAATTCTGAGAAATTAAATTGCATTGATTCTCGATTGATTCCGAGTTTTCTCAGTAGACATGTACAAGATGGGAGTGAAATTATTGAAAAGAGTATAAGTAATTATATTTGAAAAGCGTTGGAAAAAAGCAGGTGCTTAAGGATGTTCATTAAATTCTAGTTTTGAATGAAAGTAAGATTAAACTTACATATGTTAAAAAAGTGGTGATTTTTAAAAACATGGTATAACAATTACTTAATTATGTTTAAAATACCAACCGTAAAGAGAGTGTTGTTTTGATTTTAAAGTTGTTATTATGAATTTGATTTCGTAAAACTTAAATTCCAATGATTTAACTATTATATTGTGGCAATCACAAAACTATCAAGAAATTACATCGATTTAGCAAGTAGTTTTTTTTATACACTGCTGTCCAAAAATTAAGGGCAGTGACCGGACCGGACGCTTTCGCTTTTTACACGGTTTGTCGAACAACTACTGTATTTTTTGACAAATTTTTCTTGAAATTCGAGGATGTAAAGCACATGTTTGACTACAAGAACAGTAGAAACAGTATACTGCAATTAAAAAATTAATATATTGAATATTTGATGTGATATGGGCATTTGTATGAATTAATTTATATGTGCGCATGCGCGAATTATATCAAAGATTGTTTTTTTTTCCATGATTTGGTAGTCAATTCTATAAAGTAACGCATATAAAAAGAACAGTCAAATATCGTGAAAACTCAGAAAGCTACCAGCAAGACAGTGAGCTAATTGAGAAATTCGGAGGGAATTCCCATTGTATTATATAGTATTATATACTGTTATGGGATTAATATACTGTTACAGTATACTGTTTCTACTGTTCTTGAAGTCAAGCGTGTGCTTTACATCCTCGAATTTCAAGAACAATTTTTGGATCCTTAATTTTTGGATAGCAGTGTTTTAATGTATTACCATATTCAGGATCTAAACGTGAAGTTTGGTTGAATTCCTTAGATTTAAAGTGATGATATAAGCATCGCAAATTTCGAAAAAATCTTAGAATTTCGGCAGACCCCCAGAGTTGACCGTAACCAAATTTGAATGACAATCTATTCCTATAATGAGGATTCTAAATTTGAAGTATCGTTGAATTCTGCGAGCATGAACTGGATATATAAGCATTAAATAAATCGAACAAATCACCGATTCACGGTACTTCCCTCTTTGGAGATTTTGTCCAAAAACTAATCATCACCTGTTCGTATAAGGATATAACTTCATATGAAATTTCATTCTATTCTACGCAGTGTGTTGGATAGTTCTTAGATACGCAGTGTGTTGAAGCGAGCGTCCACAAAATTTGAGTCGCACACAGACAGACAGACCCAGAGATTCACGGACAGACACTTTCTAAAAATAGTCAAATTGTGTTACCTAGTTTAGCTAATTTTAAATAGTAAATCCGCTTCATTTACTGATATATATATATTTTTTGTAATCTATTATTAAATCTGGGTTCATCGGCAGAACATTCGGAAATTGGGTCACAGAGGAATATTAACGAATGAAATTGAGAAATTAACTTGCATTGATTCTCGATTGATTTCTAGTGTTCCTAGTGGACATCTATAAACTGGGAGTGAAATTAGCGGAAAGAAAATTCGTAATTAAGTTTGAAAAACGCAGTTAAATAGCATGTGCTTGTGAATGCAACTTTGATAATAATTTAATTTCTAAGTAAATAGAAAAAAATTACATATTTAAAAGTGATAATACAATAATAAGGTAATTAATACAAATGCATAAAAAATAAACCCATTTCACATACTATATCTATCATTCTTAATTTTTGTCTATTAACAATGTAAGCTTGGCCCACCTACGATTGTGTCAGCCTGACTGTAGAATTAGGGTGCTGAACTTTATCGCCTTTAAGTTTTCTTTTTACACACCACTAACAGATGAAGCAGCTGATTAGATTGATAAGCTATGTTATTATACGACCAATTATTATTACAAAATAAATATTTCAAATAAATATCAATTTAGCGACATCAATTTAGATTTAAAAGTATTGAGTTGTTCAAAAAGTTCCTTTCGTTTGGGAAGGCTAATTCGAACCAGAAAATTCTGTCCGTGAATTATTAGACATTAGATATTGGAATTAATGTCTAATAATTAAATGGTAGAATGTTCTGGTACAAACCAACTTTCCCAAACGGAATAAACTTTCCGAACAACCAATAATTTCCAAAATTATACCATAATGTACTCACAATGAATTCATTATCTATCAATGAGCCGCAGCATGTCAGCTTTATTTCACATTTATCAAATAATATTTATTCTTTGAGTTAAAAATAAAGTGCCAAACGCATGAATTTAACATCTCTGAAGGGAAAGCAGTGAGGATACAATAAATCCCTACTCTACCTTTCAATAAATAAAATTACTAAAAAAAAAAAGGCGTGAAACAAACAAAAAAGAAATACTAAAATAGAAAGAAATATAAACCTAAAACAAAAGCAAACAGAAGTCGAAGAAAACTTAAACCCCCTCCTCCTCTATAAATCTCCCCAGAACGTTAAAAACAGTACTAAAAACCTTCCATAAAAGAAAAAAGAAAGAAAAAAATCATGATTCGGCGTCAGTCCTTTTGGCGCGTAAAGTGACTCCGTTTATTGGACAATGCGATTAGATGGCGCGCTACCTTTTTCTGCTTTTCCCGGGAGAAATCCACATCTATTGCTTTGAACGTGAGATTGAAAAGTTTCAGATAAAAACGAAATCTAGTACCAATTTAAGTATGTCCAGATGACATTATCAAACTGTCAAGGCGTAATTTGAAGAGAAAAGTGTAATATATATAGAGAGATTAAACTGCAAAACATTTTTTCGTTCTACTAAACGAACGTATTCTAGTTTAAATATGTAAGAAATGATAAGTATTTGAATTGCAATATATCTATAATAATAACTAATCTAAGTATCTTATAATGATAAAAACAGAGTTTGTGTATTTGACCGTTTGAAATCTAGCACTGTGAGGAGCAGTTCCAATGATAGAAATTTGATACTCCGAGAGGAGAAACTTTATTACTCCTAGAAAGTAGCTCGAAGAAATTGAAAAAGAAAATGATTTATATATATATTTTTTTAATTAAACTTTCAAGAGATAATGCTTTTCTTTTCTCTTTCCCATAATAGATGTGCCATTTTCTTAATTAGAGGTGAAAATATCTGCTTATGTAGAATCCATGGATCTTCTTCGAATCTTATATGAATCAAATCACGAGTAACAGCTAGTTATGAATAAAGAGTAATAAAGGCTAATATAATCATGCTAAAGGTTCATATATATATTCAGATTTGTATTTAGTATAGTCTACAGGTCCAAATAAATGTAACCCAAAGTCCAAGTTCAGTGAGTTTGGTTCTGTGTAGTCCGAGCAATGTGACCTCTGTAATGTTTTCGAGGTTTGTTTTGCACGAAGCGAAAATTAGATCAGTTTTCCAACCTAATTCCTCCCTAGAAGCACTATCAAATCATTAAATTGCTTGATGGAAGTAATTGGAAATAAAATGTTAAATGCCCTTAATGCTAAATGTCAGATGACTGTCAAAGAATAAGAACCGAAAAGAGGAGCTATGATTTTAAATAGAGTACCTTTATACCAGGAGAACAACATATGGTCAATAAAATTTGACTGATCGGGTGAAATTTGCACAAAATAAGACCCATCATCGTCAAGGCAGTATTTGAAAGTTGTAGTTTGAAAAATAATTCTCATTTACCGATGAACTTGTCTAAGTGAACAACGTCAAGTTCTGTAACGTGATTTGGACAAAAAATTTCAAATCTGAATATGCGTCATAAATGTTAAATTGCAACTCTCGCTCTAAAATTATTCTTAACTTTAAAGATTTCAGCATCTCTGAGAAATTATGCAAAGAAACTCGTGTGAATGAAGGATTGATGGCATTTTGTTCTGTCCCTAGATACATTCGAGTTTAATAAGTACATCGTTTTACTCTGCAATTTGTAACAAAGACATTAAGATTTTAAATAGAAACATAATAATTAAATTCAATTAAACCGTGAAAAATACGTAGGTATGAAGGGTGGTTCAGCATAATTTCCATTATAAATAGCTTAACAAATTTGGCGGAGATTTTTTTTAACTGTGCATAACTGTTTTATTTCATTTTGTTCATTTATGATTTTTTTCTTAATTTAGTAAAATAGAATGTTTCTTTTTTCAATATTGATTCCAAAAATTAAACTTTTTTTCGAGGCTAGAAATTTGACCGGTTGCGGCAAAAATAAGAAACATAGAAAAAAAAATGAGATAGATTTAATGTCATACCTTACTTTAGAAGCAATTCACGTGAATAGAATTTTAAAAAAGAAAAACTAAACAAAAAACAAGCAAAAGATTTCAAAGAACGAAAAAAAGAAGATTTACCATAGTCTAGACACAGCATATAAAAATTTAAGTTGTGAAAAAAGACAGTTTATTTTGTATTCCTCAGTCGCAGATATTTTTTTTCTTTTAATTTTTAAAACTATAGTACCAGTTATTGCCCATGTAGTAAGAGAAAAAAAAATTCTGTTTTGTGTTCTTCTTTCTTTGTGTCATTTTCCCTTTAGTTTCTCTCCTTCAAAAATTCAGACCATACTGATTTTATCATAACAAGAAAGAAAAAAAACCTATTTATCTACTGATATATGCATAATATTACCAAAAGCTGTAGCAACCAAGATTTATATTTATCCTTTAAACAGGAATATTTATCAAGGCAGATGAATGCCTATGAAAATTTTGTTGAAATTACCAATTATCGAATGAAACAGCTGCTGTCAAATATTAAAAAGATAATGGCAATTTGGGCAAAGGCCAGGTAATGTCTATTTCATTTTTTAAATTTCAGTAATTGAAATATTATTGCTATTGAAACATGAAAAATAAACTTTAATATTTTTGAATAAAATATTGATCAGTGGTAGACTGTTATAGGTAAATAAATTTTTCCAACGGCGGCGTAGAAAAGACAAAGAATGGTACATTTGACAAAATTTACTTCTATAAGATTATGTAAATATTTTGACAACGTGGTGAGAAACACAGAAGTGCATTTTTTTTCTATATTGCTGTGTATGAGGGACGTTTAATTGAGACATATTATATACTTTGGTTTTATATGTTACAATTGGTATACTTATAACATGTTAATGTTTATTTCTTCTTTTAGGTCTTCGCCTAAATTTTATTAGCATACTTCGCTTAAATTTTATCAATATTCTTATTAGGCGAAGAATACTAAAAATTAAGTGGTGGCAATCGGTCCATTGGCGCCCAGTTTTTATACCCCTGCTCATGAGTTTAAACATTTTTACCAGAAAAATCATGAAAAAAGCTGCCCCGCGCGGTACACGAAATTTAAGTAAAAAAATTGGGACATCCCTCAAAAAATGGGACAACTAGCATCCATGAAACAGTCTTGATTCCGAAAGTGTTTCACGTCCAGTTCGCTTACAGAAAGAGAAACAATACAATTTTACAAATGATTGTCCTAATCATGCTTAATCTCCGAATCGTATTTAATTTATCTCTTTCATCAAGCATGACAAAAATAAAACAATATCATATCATTATCAGATATTTCGTTCTAAAAAAACATACATTGTTACAACCATTCTTCTTTATTAACAGTTTGGCGCCAAGCGATACCTCCTGTTCAAAACGGGTTTCAAAGCAGATGCCCGGGGGTGGGACCACATTTACAGGGGGGTCGCCGAACGACGAAATCGTCTGCAGGGTGTTAATGAACACGGCGGACGAGTCTGCGGTCTGTCTTGTGGCAACTGGGGGCGGAGACGATAAAATAAAATATAATAATAATAATAATAAAAAGAATAGAAAACCGGTTGGAGCTTTCCTTCACACCCCATACTTGGATCATTTCTTGTTTTTATTTCATTTTGTTCTCGGATAGTTCTTCGGTCTATAAATCTAGGCGTAAAATATGTACTTCTATAAAACGCCATAAAACTCAATATATATATACAGTTTTTAAACATCACAACACATTTTTATATTTATAGCGAACCACCCAAACGCAGTGGTAGGTAATAAATATACTGCACATGCAATCTTTTGAGGTTGTGCGCTTCATAATTTAGAGGAATGATTTATAAGTTATTAGAAGAGTTGGGAAAATCCATAGAATTAGCTGATGTTTTATTTACTGATGTCCTTTCGTAACTCGCGTTTGTTCAAATTACTGTAATGTGATAAAAACGAGAGCTCTGGTTTGAATGCTGAGGAATTATTTCTCGGAGAAATATTTATTTATTTATTGCATTAAGTTGAAGTTTTTACTAGTTGCAAACGTTGTGTATTTAAAAGAAAAGATTTTTTTTTTAATGTTATTGGTTGTAAAATGCCATAAAATACAAAATAAGAATGAATATAGAAATAAAGAGCATACATTATTGACGAGTATCTCGTTATAGAGAAATTAGAGAGCAAGTGTAAAATTCCTGTTTGTGTAAATGTGTTGTCATATGAACTCGCTTTAGGACCTTATAAATTAATATACATATATATATTTATTTATTTAAAGACTTTCTTTAACCCGAGAAAAAGCAGGTTTTTGTTATTGTTTGCTTTTTCTTCGTCTTTATAGAACAATGGGTATTCCCATCTAGATATCTACCTAAATTTGCATACTTTAAGATGTTTAATGAGAGAAATAGCAAATCTTGACCAAAAATTTAGAACTGAACCTAAGTTTGGCTAAAAAACATGTTACCATAGAAGCTCTTGTTTGCGTTCCTTAGAGATAAATGGAATAATACAAAAAACAGGGTATGTAAAATGTGAAAAGGTTGAACAAGCATATTTTGTCTAGAGATTACAATCCCGCGTTTACGGGATCCCGGGTGATATTTATCCGCAGAATCCCGCGATTTTCGGGATTGATAAAACTGTATGTAGAAATCTATCAATCCACTTCCTCAAAAAGTAAAAAATAAAGGGTCTAAATTTACGAAGAATGGATCACTTATAGTTATCATAGAAGAACTACTTAAAATTGCTTATCCTGCATTACATTTAGAATAAAATACACAATTTCAAATATCCGAACAATAGTCTTCGCAATAATAGCAAAATTTTAGATTAGCAGCTTGTCTTTGATGTCTAAGAATTAAAAAAAATATGGAAAAAATAAAATAACAAATTGTCCAAAGCATTGCAGAACAGAAGGCGATGTTGAGTCTTATACAATTATTTATACAACTTAAGAGCTTGCAAGAAAATAGAAAATACAGGTTTGCTGGCAATCTATTTTTTTATTATTATTATTCTTAATAAACAAGCTTTTGAAAGCAAGTAAAATTTCTTACTGAAATATAATGTAAAATAATATATGTAAGAGTAGTTGAAGAAAAATCCTGAGAAATTGATACTTTTAATTAATTTTTACTTGGTATTTTATTAAACAGTTTATAAAATAATTTGTAAGAAGAATACATTGAAAAAAATGTAAATAACAGAAATCAAAACTAATGATATAAGACATTCAGTGAAATATCGTATAAAAGAAATCTAAGAGAAAAAGAAAAATATTGAAAATTTTGGCGGAAGCAATCTGAACTTTCACACCACTAAGGAGCGAAATGGAATTTTTCAAAATCTGCGGCGATTTTTTAGAATATGAATGCGCATGTTAAGCATATGCGAATATGATTTAGCTGTACCCAAATTGAACTAAACTGCCAAAAACTGCCCAGAGAAAGTGCAAGTACAATCTGTCTGAAAAGAAATTACTCACATTTTCATTTAATAGATGTAAAATTGAAAATTTCATTAATTCGCATCATTCATTCACATATAATTAATGCATGAAATAGATTAAAATACGAAATTTCATCTTAGTTATAAGCATTCTAATAACAAGACTGGACGGACTGTCATAGAGAACCGGACTAAAAATATCGTCTATGATTATTGAATCAAAACGAACTTTGATTTATTCAAATTAAAATTTGATTTTTACAAGGAAACAAACCATAGATTTTTTTTAGCGTTATATTTAAAAAAAAAAATTATAGCATAGTTGCTGCAATTCATTATAAATTTCGTAAATCAAATACATTTATCAATTTTTATTTTATTTAATATTATTAAAAGAGAATGGCTTAATTATTCTGAACCGTAAAATATATTTCTACATAAATTATCATTTTGAAAAGATTATAAAAAGTGTTTGGAAAAATTCTTGATCCCAAAATCCCAGGATTTCGCTTATACAATCCCGAAATAGTAGATTAGGCTCGAGATTGGATTCTTTAATTTTGTCACAAATTACAGGAAGACACAACTACCATAATCTTAAACATGGCGCTCAACTACATGACTATAAATTTTTATTCACTGTGAGAGCAAGTCTTGAAATATTATTGTCATTGTTAATTAAATGCATTTTTCATATATATTTAATTACAAAAGCTAAATTTCTCATCAGATTAATTAAAGTTACTCGTTTCTATTTCTAACATTCACGTATAGGATTATATGTAAGATTATTGAAGAAAAATCCTGAGAAATTGACAATTTTAATTGATTTTTTACTTTGTATTTTATTTTAGAAAATTCCTATAAAATCTTTAAAAGAGGAAATGATATTTGTAAGTATGAAATAATACACAGTAGTATAAAAATTACGAGTCCAAATAATATAGTTTTTTAGAGCTAATTTATATCATAAACGATATTGATTTGCAATATTACAAGGTGTTTCAAAAACAATCATCCGATTAAAAAAAAATCATATAATGACTCAGCTTTTTATCCATTTTGATCGAATGCATAGATAGAAAGATGGAAATCTGGAGTTTCACGCAGTTGCCGACAGATAGCGCTAACGCTCATCCTTCGCCCGCCACTTCAGTGTTTGTCTGGCCTCCAAGATCGCCGGACCTCTTAGTATGCGACTTCTTCATGTGGAGGTGTATAAAAGACTCCGTTATGTGCTTCCCCTTCTATCTACATTACCCGAACTGAAGATATGTAACAGTGGATGCAAATATGTTCGCAAAATTTTGGGACAAATTTGACTACCGTATAGACATATGCCATGCAGGCAAAGGTGAATCTATTGAGCAAAATTAATTTGGTTTGTAAAAAAACTTTACGGTTATCCATGTAATATAAAACTAATCTTAAGTGTGTATGGTCAATATTTTTCATAATATACGCATTTCAAATCGGGTGACCCTTTTTTAAACTCCCTGTATAGGTTTTCTGATGCGCCCTGCAATTAATGTTATACTTTCGTTTTGCAATCTTTGAAATTATTTGCTGATACCTTTTAATTAATTTTTCATTAAAAATAAATTTCGAAACGAATGAAAATTAATGATTTAAACTAGAATTTTTAACCAAACAATGTGTTTTAACGCAATGTGAATCTACTATGTCAAAAGCTTATTCAAAAACATTTTGTATGATACTTCTTTCATCGCTTTGCTTTTGTATGTGCATGGAAAAGGGATGTTGAGATCAGAAGTTATATATGTGACCTACTTATAATGATAGTACTAATTGTTAAAATAGCTACTCGTTTTTCTATGCAAAATGCTTTATTTTTAATAGTATTTTGTGTAGAAAATATGTGTAATTTCAACTTAAAAATACATTCAATAGACTCTAGTTCAGTTATTGAATATGCACCAATTTAAATCAAAGCGTTTATGCATCTTAAATGTTATGAAGTGCTAAACATTATCAAAAAAAAAAAAGTCTCATTTGTTAGATACGACCTATTTAAAGAAAGACAAGACAGTGAATTGTAATTCGTTATTAATTATTATGATATCCTACACTGTTAAAGATTTGTGGCAAACTGTCCAGTCATTTGGCCGTTTTTATAGAAAACGGTTACATAACCGTAAATTAACTCTATTCTGACTGCATTATTTTCCATATTATGGTCGGAATAGAGTTAAATTTTGATTATGTAACCATTTTCTATAAAAACAGTCAAATGACTGGACAGTTTGCTGTAAATTTTTAACAGTGTACGAAATTATTATTACATTGCTAGTGCTAAATATGTATTGTGATAAATAATTAAAAACAAATTATTTTTATACTTTTTTTAGCGTATTAAATATTTTTACTGATTACAATATACATAATTGATTTTACTTAATAATAAAATAATAAAAAAATAAACTAACTAATCAGTCAGTTAATTTTTAAAAACCCTCATCAATCATTATGGTACGTTAAGTTAAGCACATACTTTCATCTCGCTCCTCCAATATTGTACATACAAATATGGCCACCGTTCAAGAAAAATATAAACCATGGCAAATTAATTCGTTTATGTATTTAAAAAATCCTCAAAATAATGACACAAGAACTTGTTATCTTTTAATACGACAAGTTTACAAGTAGAGCATACATCTTAAACAGCTATACTATTTCTCGACATTCTCAGAATTCGTTTTTACAACGCAGTCTTAACGACCTCCACCTCCCTTTTTAAAGCGCCTACCATTAATCAGAATCCCTGGATAATAAATAATTCTCACAATTAGCGTAGCTCTCGCGCTACTGTAGAAGAAAAAAAAATCTTCTACACACTAAAATTCCCGACATGTGTCAGTTGCAATGCAAAGCTGAGACGCGTTCAAGATGAGATTAAATATACACCCAATTAAAGACAAGTATAAAAACAAAACATTAAAAAGATGTGACACTATTTTTTTTTCGGGGCTGAATAAGAAATCTTGAAAGGGTAATTATAGAAAGTGTCATCTACTGTAACCATCTGACAAGAACATGCCAATGACATGTGTTAGAAGGATCCCACACCAGTCTTTTGATCCGTGCCGAAATGTCATGATCTTCGGAGAACCGTTGCTAACTTGGGTTATTAGTGACAGAATGAGATGAAACAGATAAATATTGTTAATTGTTGTATTACACAATAAAATCCTATTTTTGTTTTATTTCGTGACAATACTCCTATTTGCCAAACTTAGAGGGAAAAATGTTCAACTTAACCCAAGTCAAAAAAATTCGTTTTGAAGAATAAAATTCATTTTATAAAATATTTGTTATACCTAAGTGGTATTCATTTAGTTTCGCATTTCATTTTATAAAATATTTGTTATACCTAAGTGGTATTCATTTGGTTTCGCATATTTAGTAAAATCGTTGGTTTGAAACAAACGTAAAATTCCAAACTCTTTTTTCGACTTGGACCAAATTGAACACTTTAACGTGAGTTTGGTAAAAAGTATGTAACACCAATTTTACTACATGAAAATGAATTCAGCGTGTGAAAAAATGGTGTTCTACTGGCTTATTATTAATTGTATGCGTCAGAAAATAAAGAAAGAAAAAAAGACGCAAATAATTGAAAGACATACACAATACACATGATGGAACAATCATGGTGCTTAAGTTAAAAAATGGTAAAGGAATAAAAAATAAGTATATATCCAATCAATGATTAAACTCATAAAGATATGAAATCTGCAGAATTTCTGCATCAAAATAATTATTTTATTTATTTATTTACTTGTAAACAAATGCAAATGTTGGAACAAAATTAGATGTTTAATGAGATGAAACATATAAATATTGTTATCTATGTTGTATATTGTGCACTTAGTAATAAAGCAATTACTTTTTACTTTTCTTCCCAACATGGATTTACTACATGAAAATAAATATAACATTTAAAAAAAATTTCTTATTCAATTACACCTGGCAAATTCTATATATACCGGAAAGAAGAGTTATTGTGCGGCAGGAAAAAGGAGAAAATACATATTGACAAATAAAATCATAGAATTTAATTAAAGAATATTTAAAGAATAAAAATTAAGCATTATTACAAGCGATTATATAGTGGGTTATTCGGAAAATTCCTTCCGTTTGCGAAAACCTATTCGTACCAGAAAATTTTGCCCGTTAATTATTAGACATTAGCTATCGAAATTAATGCCAAATAATTAAATGATAGAATTTTCCTGTACAAACCAACTTTTCAAAACGAAAAGAAATTTCCGAACAAACCCAATATATTAATCATGAATCTAAATAATTTTTCATTAAAAAATATTTATTTATTTATTTATTTATTTGACAAACATATGCAAATGTTGTAACTATCATAAACCAGTGTGAAAGTCAGATGAAAGAGATAAATTAACAGATTATTAATTGTTGCATTAAATAATAAAATCATATATATTTTTTTAATACTCAGCGCGAATGTCAATCTCATTGCATGTAGATAAATACATCATTTTATTTATTATTTTTTCAACTGTGTCTGACTGCTTACTGGCAAATTTATTATATGCTTCAGATACATATTTACCAAAATCATGGTATTTAATTTTTACGAAAAATGTAAAGAATAAAAATTATGTGGTATTCAATTAATAAATTAACTTAAAAAGAGATACATTTGGAGAATATTTTCATCGAAAGAAAAAAAAATAGTATTTTGTTAAACATATGCAAATGTGTTTCTATATATGTATGTTGGAAGACTGCCAATCCAATTTTCTGATCCATGCCGAAATGGCACCATCTTTTAGGAACCGTTGCGAACTTTGTTTAAAAGTGACAAAATCAGACGGAGAATGAGATGAAAAAATAAACTTTCTTATTGTTTGCATCAAATAATAAAATAATATATAAACTTTATTTTTCAATTCCTACTATTAGCTCACACTCTCTATATATTTATATATCTTGTTCAAATTTTCAATCGTTAATAAAATATTTTCTATTCATCCTATCAAGTTCAAATATTTTTTTTAACTTGTACTGGATGACAATTGATGTTAATACAGTTTTTTCAAATATTAATTCATTAATTAAATTAAATTTTATATTTCATTTCTGTTCAAAAGTATAGACTCATTCCATATTTATAGTCTCACATTCACACGTAAAAAGATAAAGGGGCTGTTCACGGACGAAGATCAGGCGGCTCGCGGGCGAAGGAGACTATAAATGTGGAGTGAGTGACAGAAATGAAGTATAAAACTAAAATTAAAAAATAAAATTTAATTAATTAATTAATATTTGAAAAAAACTGTATTATCGTTAACTGTAACATCGCTATGGCATGTTATTGTGAAGTTTGGTAATTTTTGAAATTCAATGTTTGAAAAACGGCATGATCATTAGATTTTAAATTTATATCAAGAAAATTACAATTTTTCTAACTTTCTAACGCAGTTTGTCTAACAATTTTGTGAGAAATACTTTTCGAGCTATTAATTTTTGGTATTTTAGCTATTTATTTTTTATTTAATTTTTAATGCATTTCAAAAATTTCTCTTATGTAAGATATTTAGCAGGATATAAATTTAGGAATAAATACCGTCAGTGGAGAAGCGTGTAGATCACTGGAAAAAAATTTCTATTTGACCTAAGTAGGAATCGACTTAAAAAAAAAAGTTTTTATATTACTTGTTGCATACCAATTCCACTGCATGAAAGAAATACACGATTTTAAAAATTGATCTTATTCAATTATGTCTGACTATTCACTGGCGAATTCATTATGCGTGGTGTTGGAGATACATTCTGGCCAAAAATAATGGTATGTGATTAAACACTATTTAATTATAAAAAAATAACAAAAAATAAGTATAAAAAATATAAAAAATAAGCATTGCTCCATCGATATACTACAGACATTATATTTAGAGAATTTTTGCGTAAAAAGGTTTTGGAATAGTGTTTTGAGAAGTGTGTAAATATTGGAACCAGGGCCGAAACTAGGGGGGGGGCAGAGGGGGCACGAGCCCCGGGCGCCAGCAGAACAGAAGGCGAAGGGAGCGCCAAATGCAGGTTTTGTTTGATATAGAAATGTATATATATATGAAATTTGTATAAAAAGTCTCGCAGCCGGAAAATCCAAAAGAAAAACTGAACCAAATGCATTAAAATAGACAAATAGATAAAAAGATTCGTCTACAATACAAGATAGCAAATGAATAAAAAAGGAACTGTTCTCTTAGGCTATGTTCTTTCTCCCATTCCAAATATATCCCGTCTATACCGTCTATCATTTAAATCTCTTCCTGTGGTTTAGGAAAATCACTAACATTTTTCAAGGTCAGTCCCTACTCATGTCTGTATATGACACTGTTCAACGTCGTCTGGATACGGTACTGCAATGTCCAGCATGGATAATTAGCAAACGATTCCCTCACTTTGACCTTTCTATTAGATAAAAATATTCCAGGAAGGCTGTTCTATTTTTTCCCCTTTCTCACAGCATGGAGCTTTCTTCTTTTTCCATTTTGTCATGGGCGAGGGGTGACTGCCGTGGACAATAAACACAAATTGGGGGATGAATGCCCAAAGTAAAATTCTCAGTAAAATCTTTTTCTTTTAAGTATAGCATTTGTAAAGGTACAGTAAAAAATCAAATCTCGTACAGGGCGCCACCCTGGCTTTATCTTCCAAAAAGTTTTTTACTCGTCTTTTTGCGAAAGCATTCTAAGCGTTTTGCTGTCCTTGGCGGCAACTGGAATATGCCGGCCTGTTACTTTTGCTAAAATTACTTTTTCATCCAGATCCAATCTAGTATTATTAGAGGGAGCGAGGTTGGGCGACTGCTTGGGATACTAAAAACAAATAATATTTGAAAGGATAATTTGAAAAATACGCAAAATAAAACTCTTTGTTAAAACTTTTTTTTTTTTTGAAAAAGAATGTCATTTGTAGGGGTGCAGGGAGAAAACCATACCCAAGTTGCTATGACTGATAAAACCGCAGCCGCCCCAGCCTTTATTCTCCCAAATTATTTTCTCGTCATTTGGCCATTTTCAGATAAATGAAAAATGCCGCCATACCATTTGTTACAATTACTTTTTTACATACAAATCCGGCTTTAAAGGGCGCGAGGTTGGCTATTACTAACGACACTAAAAACTAAGGAGATGAAACATATGCAAGATAAAATAGGAACCTCTCCTCCCCCCCCCCTTTTTTTTTAAGAATATAGCATTTGTAGAGACGCAGAAAAGATCCTCGCACAGGGTGCCATGGCTAATAAAATCGTCTTTGCAAAAAAAAAATTGTTTTCGTCTTTTTGCCACTCTTACGTGTTTTGCCGCCCCATTCTTTTGCTGTAAATATTTTTTTAGATCCAGATGTAAATTTCCGGGACAAATACATCGTGTGCCCCTGTAATAATCAAGCTCGATTTCTTTTTGTTTTTAATCTTATCATACTCTAAAAATGCAAAATATCGATTATAATCAGTAACAAAGTCAAATGCATTCTGAATATCAGCTTTATGTAAACAGCATACCAAATGTGGGGGACCCCTAAATCAGGGGCCCCAGTGTCACGATCCAGATTTAGATTTATCAGATCTGATTTAATTAGACTCTGAATCTGTGTAATTAAATCGTCATAAAAGTCTCTAACAGTAACAGGGTTCCGTTCAGCTCAGATCCAAGTTTGAGTCTTATCCCAACCCTCCACAACCGTTCACAGTTCTGATAATTGCTAATAGAAAAGAAGACTAGGAAAAACATTTAAACATAACTAAAACATTTCTGGGAATTGTAAATGGTATAAAAAATATTCTATTTAAATTACATGAAAATTATGAAGCAATACTAATTAAAAAAAAGTGCTAAGAAAATCCTTTGATCAAAAAATAATTTTTCTCGTTGAACTCAAAAGAGGATTTTGGGGGCCCTTTGAATGCGAGGCCCTTTGAGACCATCGCGACCCCTTAAATCCGCCTCTGAGAATATCTATAACTATACTTCCTAAGATGAAAACTTGTATAAAGCGGATTATTTTACGGTTCCTTTCGATTCCATTTTCAAGGTTTTAATGAGTCAGTATTTGACAAAGCTGATTACTTAGTTCAGTATTACAGATTTTCTGATTATATACTTTAAATTTTAGAAACTTAGAAAAAATTTGCTTTGGAAATTTTCTTTGCGGTGGGGGGGGGGCGCCAAAATCCATGTTTGCCCCGGGCGCCAAAATGGCTAGTTTCGGCACTGATTGGAACAAGCCCAACCCATATTTTGTAATATATATAATATAAATTACAATTAAACAACCTATTTAAATTTATCAAAATATGAACTCATAATCAGAAGAAAAAATTTGTCATTTACATACGGAGTGCCTTAAAAAATTAATCACGATATTTTACCCTTATGCAGAAAAGGGGAGAAACTGATTAACATAACTAAATAGACTCTTCGAAATGTAACATCAAATAAACCATTTTTAAGCGTAACTCTGCTTGCTATGTGATTAAACCTTTGACGTGTCGTGCGCTAATAATGGCACATGCTTTAACATCTACTACTATTTTTTAAATTACTTTTGTTATTGTTTTTGACATTTTTGCGTGTGGATTATCAATTCCACAGCATGAAAAGAAATACATGGTTTTAATATTGATCTTATTCAATTGTGTCGGACAATTCACCGACGAATTCATTGTGCTTATTATTGGAGATACATGCTGGACAAAAATAATGATGTGTGATTAAAAACTACTAAACTATAAAATTAAATATTGTTCCAACCAATGAATAATCTTATACTACAGACATTAATTTAGAGAATTTTTGCGTAAAATATTTGTTGAAATTTGCGTAAATAGTTTTTGACAAACGTGTGCAAATGTTGGAACAAGCCCAACCTAGTTTATATATATATATATATACCGGGTGTCCCAAAAATGACTGATGGATTTTAAAATTTAATAACTTGCAAACGGTGACAGATATTTTAAAAAAATCTTGCAGGAGGGTTATGCATGATGTCAGGAGTTTTCTTACAGTGATTCTTGATTGTAGTTCGAATTTAAATCAATAGATGGCGCTGACTCCCGTCAGCATTGATGCACCGCTCCCGGAATACTAGGCCTGCGATCTGACAAAAATGTCGCAGGTTTTTTTTTTCAGCGTGTGTACGGCTTTTCGAACTTTAACACCAATAATATTTAAAAGTTTTCTTTGACTTATTTGATCTCAGAAAAACTAGATGAAGAACTTAAAAAAAATATTGGTGTTAAAGTTCAAGGACCCGTTAAAACGCTGAAAAAAAATTGCCTGCGACAACCGGCATTTTTATCAGCGCACAGGCCTAGTATTCAGGGGGCGGTGCATCAATGATGAGTGGTATCAGTTTCGGCCTCGACTTAGCGCCATCTATTGTTTGAAATTCGAACTAAAATCAAGAATCACAGTAAAAAAACTCTTGACATCATACATAACCCTCCTGCAAGAATTTTTTTAATATCTGTCACCGTTAGCAAGTTATTGAATTGTAAAATCCACCTGTCATTTTCGGGACACCCGGTATATATATAATATAAATTGTAGTTAAGCAATCTATTTAAATTTATCAAAATATGAGTTAAAAATTATAAGAAAAACTTGCCATTTATATACGGAGTGCCTTAAAAAATTTACTCATAATACGTTAGCATTATGCAGAAAAGGGCAGAAACTCATTAACAATTTATATAACATAAATAAATTCTAAATAGACTCTTGGAAATGAAGCACCAAATAAACCATTTTTAAGCCCAACTCTGCTTATTGGATGTGATTAAACATGTGACGTCGAATAATAATAATACATGCTCTTACATTAACTTATTTTTGTTTTACAATTGCTATTATTATTATTATTATTATTATTATTATTATTATTACTATTATTACATTTTTGCGCGTAGATTATCAATCCCACTGCATGAAAATAAATACTTGATTTTTAAAATGAGTCTTATTCAATTGTGTCTGACGGTCCATTGACGAGTTCATTATGCTTGGTGTTGGAGATGCATATACTGACCAAAAATAATGGTATGTGATTAAAACTATTGAAACTATAAAAATAAAGTATTATTCCAACCAATGAATAATCTTTTATTACAAATACTAATTTAGAGAATTTTTGCGCAAAATTTTTTTAAATAGTTTGACAAACGTGTGGAAATTTTGGAACAAGCCCAACCCAGTTTTTTTCTTCATCTACACTGAAATTTCAATATCTTTTAAGAACCACTGGTAACTGAGTTATTAGTTACAGAATTATAGAGAGTATAAAATAAAAGAAATAAGCTCGGTTAATTGTTGGATTTTAAAATTAAACTTCTCTGCATTTTTTGAGAACATTAATTTTATTACTTTATATATATATATATATTAAAAAAATCATTTTAAAAATTGGTCTTATTTAACTGCTTATTTTTATTCACATTGAAGTTGATTGTATGCGAAAAAAATATGCCGAAAAAAAATGAAAGTTGTTTAGTTAAAAAATACTTAAATAATAAAAATAAAATATTTTTTCAAGCAATGACTGAATGAATGAATGAATAAAGAAATGAATTTTTCCACCGAAAGAAAAAAACATACCTGTCTTTTGATTATGCCGAAATGTCGTCATATTCGGACAACCGTTGCTAACTTGGGTTATTAGTGACAGAATCAGCCGAAGAATGAGATGAAACAGATAAACTCAATTAAATGTTGTTATTCTATTATAATGTCTATATTTTCTGGAAGAATTGGCTTCATTACTTGACAAAAGTATTATTATTATTATTATTTTTAATTCAATGTCATTCAATAGCTTGTTTTTACTCGCAAGCTAACGGAATTAGTCGAAAAGGCAGATGAAAAATAATAATAATAATAATAATAATAATATCGTTAAATAATTTAAGGCTTTAAAGTAAGGAATGGTTGCAATCAAATAATGAATTTATGAATTCAACGCCATTTTTTTGTCAAATTGAAATCTTTTGGATTTTTTTTTTTTTTTTTTTTTTTTTGTCAAATTGAAATATTTTGGATTTTTTAAAATCGGTACCTGCAAGCGTCAAGTGACCTAATCAGAACTATTGGTAACTTGCTTTTTAGTGGTCAGCAGGGGGAAAGAAATAAAACAGCCAATATGTTCTTGAACTTTAAAAAACATTCCTTAATTATATCTAATATCTATCTATCTATCTATATATATATATATATAACGATACATATAAATATATATATTAAACAACATCAATTTCATCAACATTTATAAAATTTCCCGTATTAAGTTAGTTCTGATTTTTATATTATGTTAACGAAAGATAAAGACAGAAATTGATAGAAAATATACATATCCATAGCTTATTCGACGTAGGTATTTAAGGAAAACTAGGAATTTAACCTTGTTGTATTAAATTTTCCGAACGTCTTCAGAACATTCTTCCATAGCCTCTTGTCACAGTAACATTACGCAAAATAACTACTGACATATTCATTAGATATCAGTAAACCTTATGTTTTACTATTCGGATTGTTACTTTTAATTTTTTTAACTAAAAAATAATTTTTCCCCAAAATTAAAAAAACAAAGTAATTGGACTCGAAAAGTTTAAATATTAGTAAAATATATCACCAATCACGTGAAATTTTCTAAATAAATAATTTGAATGAAGATGATTGAGCTAAAAAAACATGTGTTGCAAACGAAAAAGAATGTTTTAAATCACACATAATTAATTTATCGAGATAATTTGCGACAGGACAAAAGGTTTTGCTTAAAATGCAGAAAAGATGGTTTAGCCTCTTCTCATATTAACAGTAAGCGAAATTACTACTATCATCTTTCTTAGATATCAGTAAAATGTAATTTTTATCATTTGGATAGTATCTTTTAATTTTTTTAACTAAAAAAAAAAATTCAAAAAAGTAATCGGATACGAAGGGGTTAAATGATCATAAAATATAGGATCAATCGTGTTACATTTTCTAACTAAGCAATTTGAATGATGATGTTTGAACTAAAAAAAGCATATGTTGCAAGCAAAAAAGACTGTTTTTAATTCATATATAATTAATTTGTCGAGATAATTTACGACAGGACGAAAGGTTTTGCTTAAAATGCATAAAATATGCATAAACCTTCATACATTATTCCTTTTCAGAATGTTCACTAAGGTTGGTTATTTATTTATGATATTCGCGAGGTGAAGGGCCCACAATACATGGCATTGTGCCATCTTTTTGTTATTCTCGCAATGTTTGTCTAAAAAAGATAAAAGCCGTCAAAAGCTCCGATGTTTAAAATATTTGTATGGACTCTCTTACTTATCGTAAATTTTTGTAAAACTTAAAAAAAAAAAAAAAAAAAAAAAAAAAAAAAAAAAAAAAAAAAAACGAAGAAGAAGAAAAGAAATCTTGGAGTATTTTTCTATAGAATGTATGCTTCCACTATACAAAATACAAAAATATTTAATTCGTTTATAACAATTCAAAATTTAAAAAAGTATGCTATTTTTTAAAGAGATTTGACGATCAATTATATGAGGCAAAAACGATTTTTAATATTTAATCAAAATATTTAAAAATAATATGGGGTTGTCCGGAAAACTCGTGCCGTTTGTTTAAATTAATTCGTACCGGAAAATTCTATCATTTAATTATCAGATATTAATTCCGATAGCTAATGTATAATAATTATTCACATTATTTTACGCTTTTAATTCAGTAATATGTATTAGACTTTATTTTATCGCATTCTTTATGCATTCTTTTACATTCTTTTAATACTTTAAAATGTTTTTAAACTATTCTCCATGCATTAGACTGTTATTTAACGCTTTTCTTTTACATTTTAGTTACTTTAAAGTATTTTAAAACTCTTTTTTACATGGCTCTCTCAAGATATCATACACACTTACTCATGTTCTGGGAGTTGAGTTTTATTAACTAGGTATCCCATTGAACATATCACCTGTTCACCTATCTAATAATTAAAGGGCAGAATTTTCCAGGTCGAATTAATATTCCCAAATGGCACGAATTTTCCGGACAACCAAATATTATCTTTTTATATTAATTAGATTAAAAATATATTCATGATACCAAAACACTGGAAAAAAATTACCTGATTTAAAACCAATCAGCTATTTCAAAACTTTCACTTACCTGAAAGAGAAATAAAAATATTTAAGTACTTTCGTTTAGAATGTACTACAAATAAAGATAAAAATACATTTATTTTATAACAAATTTGAATTAGTTAACAAATTGCAACATAAAAAAAACATACGTTGAAACATTTAAAAAGTCTATAATTTATTAGGACTATGATTAAAATTTCTAATTCTTTTCTGAATTTATTTAACAGTTTATTCCATTAGCTTGAATCTGTCATTGCAAGCTTCGTTTTGCTTAAATTGAGTAAAATTCACTGCGTTTTTACGATTATTTATAAATATATTCAAACAAAATCCAATTTAACCCAATAATTTATTACATAACCAGCATTTAAAGACTAGCTTTATGTACCACATGTACTTTAAGTACATGTCATCGTTAAATATTTCTGAAACAACTTATTCTGAACAACATTTCTGAACTTTCTTAAATACTCATTTTTTTCAAACACAACACACACACAAATGCTTGAAGGGATACTTGAAGTTGTAAAGACAATTTTGTACGCTAATCAAAATTTTCAAACTTTAATATCTCAAAAAATATTCATTGACCAAAAAAAAAAAAAAAAAAAAAAAATTGATCTTTAAAATAGTTATACAAAACATTATCAGTTTCTGAGTTATCAATTGGTTGATTTAACCAATTAGTTGGTTGATGATCCACTAGTCAATATTTCATGTGTGTTGATATTTTCCCATTTCTATCTAACTATCAAAGTGAAAGTTTTCTTAAATACACATATTATAATAGGCCTCTCAAATCCATTAAGTATTAAGTAAATTACATATCTTTCACTATCGATATCCTAAAAGAAACGGCTAATTTCATCCCTGCCCTGATCGCTTTATATACGAGCCCATTTCATTTTAACCTATTCCCAGATCTCCAACTAAAGCAATTAAGGAAATCCCTTTAGAGTTTGAAAGACTTACTTCAAGTTGATGGATAGACTACATCGATTCATAGCCTGATGGAACGATTTTCGTTAATTGTTGAAGAGTGTTCCTGTTTCAGATTTATTCAACCTTAAAGTTAAGTACTATCTTGATTTTTTATGGTAACAAAAAAAAATTCTTAATGTTAGCTCTACAATTAATTTTAGAAAACGTAAAAGAAAAAAAAATACTTTTCCTGTTTCATGAAATTTTTGATATATTTTTTTATATGTTATTAAGAAGATGGTGGATTTTGAAGTACACTTAAAAAAAAGAGAGAGAAATATTTCTTAATCTAGGATAATATAATATAACCACGAACAAAAATATAGAATAATCTCTTCCAAGTTATCCTGAAAACAATATATTTCCTAGATTTAAAGAAGCATTTATAACAAACATTAATAAACAAAGTTTATTTTGCAGCCACTTATTTTCGAAAACATTTCCAAGAAGTTTTTATAGGGTATTAATTAGTTTTCGCAGCCTGGCATATAGGTTTTGAGGATGCTAACATTTCTCAAGTAAAGATTTTCATGTTCAACAAACATATTTTACAGACAAACATGATAAATTAGCAGCATTAACATTAAAAGTAATATTAGTTTGTTTTTCTTGCAAGTAAAAATTCAATTACCCTGCTGAAAATATTTTATTGAGAATTAGTAGCATTTTAAAAACTGATATTCTGGTTTGAGAAAATTGATTAATACACTATAAAATTTACTTGGAAACATGTCCGATAATTAGAGGCAGCAAAATAAATTTGTTCTTATGAATGCGTCTATAAATCTAGAAAATATATTGGTTTTTGATTTTTCTAAAGATACAGAACACTCTTCGGAATCATGTTAACTCGGGATAACTAATTGGTTATAGTATGTTTTTGTTCGCATTTATATTATATTTTCGTATATTAAGAAACTTTAGTCTTTTTTAAGAGAGTATAAGATATTCAACATAAACATAATTTAAATAAATAATTTGAATGAAACTATTTATTAAACGTAGTTCTGATTCGCAAATGAAATTTATCAATAAAGCAGCTTTTATTGTTCTTGTGTTATTTTTTATTAAAAATACACGCAAGAAATTGACTTAATAGTCAGATTAGGATACATTTATTAATATTAACGTTAACGTTCCAGGTTTTAAAAAATACATTTTTAAAATATATGCTAAATTACTATTTGATGTTATAGCAATCTATTAGAAACGTATTATATTTCACTACAATGCATAATGATTTTATATTAAACTGGTAAACATTTATATTAAACTTTTTGCGTTTTCGATTTTAGAGATTTCTAGAAATAGCCGAAACAAAAACAGTTATTTTCTTATATTTAATTAAAAAAAATTAAAAAAATTTGACTAGATTGTCAGACTACATGTCTTAATGTTAACGTTAACATTCTAATGTTTACTAAAATAGATTTATAAATATAAAACTAATATGTGATGCAATACCCAATTTTCTCTAGAAAAGTAATTTTTTTACGATGTAATGTTTTCATACTAAACAGATAGAAATGCATATATTATTATTTTTTGTTTTACATTTTCTAGAAATTTCTAGAAATATGCGAAACAAAAACATTCTTTTTATTTCCAAAAACATTGTTTTTACTCGTCTTAATTTTTAACCAAGAAATAGATAAAAATTTGACTAGATTGCCAGAATACAATACATTTCTTAATCTTAACGTTAACAATCAATGCTTACAAAAATACTTTCATAAACTACATATTAAATTACTATTTCATGTTCTAGAAAAGTATTATATTTTATTACGATGAAATACCATAAAATAGATAGAAATTTATATTAAAGTTTTAATATTTTCTAGAAATTTATCGTAATAACCTAAACAAAATCCTTTAAGCATTTAATTAAAAGACGTTTCCGAAAAGTTTCACATCCCATGCATTAAACATGAAACTAGATATCAAATGTCACTAATCAATATCGGTAAAGAAACAAGTAATCCATTCTATTTCATGATCGAGTCCTTTTAATTTTAAACTAATCCCAGACCTTCAACTAGAACAATTAAGAGAATCCCTTTAGAGTTTGAAAGAATTACTTCAAGTTGATGGATCGACTGCTACATTTCATGGCCCCATGGTACGATTTCCTTTAATTGTTGGAGATCATTTCTATTTCAGAATTACTGAACCATTTAGCAGAGTTAGAGATCAGATTCCTTGTGTTTAAATCATAGTTCGTCAAACATTTTGTAAAAAAATGTTTCTTAGAAAAATAACATTTTTGTAGGTGTTTATTGTAAATTATTGTAAATTATTTTCTATATTTATAATTTTTTTTAGCTTGATCATTTAAACATTTGCAAACTAGATGAAAATTAGTGTATTTTTTACTTTCCGAATACATAGTGTAGCGAAAGTATTGTAATCATTGAGTGTGTAATCACACGATAACTCGGAAACGGTATTTACGACTGTACTCTCATAGAGCAAATATATTATTGATCACTGTAGCAAAATCTGTATAGATTTCAGTACACATCGACCAACGTATCAGGTATTTAATACATTTTTAAGCAATTTCAAACCATTTTGCGACCGATTCTAGAGAAAATATTACCAAGGAAATGTGACACAGTATAAGTTATAAAAACTGCTATAGACTGTAATCGCGCATTAGTGGCTCGAAGGTACAGTCTCCAATTCTAAAATGGGAGGTCCAGTGTTCGAGTCCAGTCGATTCATTAAGACATTTATAAAAATTCTCCATTTTTATTTAACTGTCTGAAAACATACACCAGTGTTCAGAAATTCGTGTGGAGTCATTCCAGATTTTAAAAATTTTATTCCCAATTTACGGGAAAAACAATCAATTAATATAAAGAAAATAATTTTGAATTTTAATACAAAAATGATAAAAATTGTTATATTTCGCATTCATTTAATTTTTCATGATAAATCAAAGTAAATTACAATTTCTACACAATAAATTATGCGATGTAATGAATAATTCAATCAAGCAGTGTTTTAAAACCTACCAGATATCCATAAAGGCTACAGGTTTCGCATGATTACACAGACTTTACACTAGTACCGCAAAAAAAACGTGCAAGCTAATAGTAAACCTATGAGAGCATTCTTCACAAATATCTCGCAATGATTTCTTTTGCATAGGATACACGAGGTCGATATCTACGTTGTGCGTTTTTAATTTTTTCGATTTTGGCTGCAATTTTTTTTTCTTTTTTTTTTTTTTTTTAACATGAAAATATGCTTTTATTTTCAGAACTGGTACAAACCGGTTCCAAAAGTAAAAGTGCTCGCATATACAAAAAATTTAACCAAAATCGAAAAAGTACAAATGCACAACGTTAAATATCGACCTCAGGTATCATATACAGAAAAAAAAATCATTTAAAAATATTAAAATCCAAGCGAGTTATTTGTAAAAAACGTTTCCATTGGATTAACATTAGCTTGAGAGTTTCTTCGCGTGACTAGTGTAGGCTCTTAATAATTATAGAAGTCTGGTGGCAGAAACTGCAATGAACAGAAGATAAATTGCACCCAATTAAACATGAAATGACGTGTATTATTTTAAAAGTATTACTTTTTAAGAGTATAGTCCATATCTTTTTTTTTTTTTTTACACTTAAAGATGAAATCTCCAGCTGTAAAAACAAGAAAAATTGAAAGAAAAAGAAATATGTTCTTTCAAAGAGTTTTTAGACTGTGGTGTTTTTTGCGTTGAATGGGACAATTTTTTTCTGTCCCTTTCATATAAATATGTAATTCGTCATTCTTGACACTAAAACAACAAATGTAAAAGCGGAAAAACAGAAATATGTTTAAAAATATTTCAGACATATTTCTTAAATATAATGATGTTTTGACTTCAAGATAATAAATATACTGTAATAAAAGCAAAACTAAAATGTTTTAAAATATAGTTTTGCTTCCATAAATTAGAAATACAGTGTTTGTTTCGAATATCTTATAATGATAAAACAATACTTAATATTATAAAATGTAAGTTGCTGAAACCAATGTAGTATTTTTTTTCTAATCGTGTTCATACATTCCCTATTAAATATTATTTTATTCATCTTGTGGCGAGGAAAAACTGACATACATATTGCAGTTCGATTTCTTATGTATATATATCTTAAATATTTATCATTACATCATTATAATCAATAATGAATGTTGTAACTGGTGATAATATGTGAGGGTAACTAATTGATAACATATTTATAATAATTAGTCTTCAATCTATATTGAGATTGAAGACTAATTATTATAAATATGTTATCAATTATTTATGAAAAAGAGGGAAACGAGATAGATTTTCGCACGTTTAATCTTCAGATTCATAAGTAAAGCAAGAAGACAAAAAATAACTGAGAAATTAGTGGGGAAAATATAATTCAAAGAATGTTTAGAAGTGCAGTTCTTTATTGCAGAATTCTTTTCCACCTAAAATAGTTAAAACATTACATCTTCCTATTATAATAAAAACTATTTAAACTAAATATTTTTACTGAAATATATTTAAACCTAAATAAAGCATATTTATAACTGTACATCACGCTATGTACACATTTTCTGACACATTGAATTTTTAAAACAGATATGCATAAAAAAGTGTTTTGTTCAGTAATATTTTCGGGCGAAATAAATATGTAACAAATAATATCCTGACACAAAAGGCTGTGAGATAAATATTCAGATATTTATTTAACTTTCAAAAGTTTAAATAAATGCCCTTAATTTGTAAGGGGATTTAACGCTGCGTATAAAGAACTTAGCGCCCTGGATGCTTCTAAAATTAGACAAGAGAACTATTATGTAACACAAACCTAATCTAATACTTTTACACGCAAAGCCTAATTTAATATAGTACACTACTGGTAGTTTGCATTACTCGATTACAGACTATCCAACCTAGAATTTCGCAATCAATTATTTAACGCCACTCATCTATTGTCTTTGCTTCCTCTAACTATATTTGCCTCCTAACCTCTCCTGAAAAATAACTATATCACAATTATATCAATTATTATTCTCCTATTTTTGTTTGTGACTAAGTTACTGCTCTTTTTTAACTATAGCAATTAATTATACCAAATAACTATTAATGATTATATACATTTATTAATAATTACTCTGTTTATATTATTATTATTATTTATATTATTAATATGATATATAGTATAATAAACTTATAATAGTGCAATATAACCGTTATAAATTACAGTACTAATAGCTATGTTGTTAATTATTAATTTATTCTAAGTTACTGTTAATTCTAAAGACAAATATGCAAAGAAAAAAAAAAGAAGCGTGTAACAGGCAATATTTTAGGATAAAGTAATGTAAGAAATAATATCCTAACACAAAAGTTTCTCTAAGACATTAATTTAACTTTCCAAACTTCAAATAAATAAATGTCTTCAATTTGTAAGGTAATTTAACACTCCATTTAAACAACTTTGAGCCTTGATTACTTCTAAAATTAGAAGTGCAAGAGTTGTTAGCTGTTATGTAATACAAACCTACTCTAATACTTTTACAAGCAATGGCTAATTTAATACCGTATACTAGCGACAGTTTGCATTACTCGATTACAGACTATCCAACATAGTATTTCGTAATCAATTATTTAACGCCACTCATCTCCAGTCTTTACTTCCTCTAACTATTACCTCTCCTGAATTAACTATATCACAATTACATCAATTACCGCTCTCCTGTTCTACTTTGTGACTAAGTGCACTTATATTGAGGTGAGAGATGAAGCTCAAAGAATCATGGGCACCGCAAAGATTTCCTTTAATTGAAGAGAAGCTTTCTTCGAAGACAGCTCGTTGCAGCTGTTGGCCCGTGAACATGATATATTTTTTTTTATTGTTTGTTTGTTTGTGATGACTTTCTCTGAATGAATGAAGAAAAATTGTTTCTTGTTTTTTATTCTTTCTTTCTTTTTTTTCTTTTTTTTTTCTTTTTTTTTATCATTCTTGATAATTATTTCTGGGGTATTTTCTTATATTCCTATAACATATGACAGGAATGTCCATCGATCATTTTCGCTCTAATTGTTCACAATGCATTGTGTTTATATTTTACACATTTTAACAATCAATATATAAGTATATATATAGATATAAGATGGCCATAATTAATTATTTAACAGTTTTGCCCGAACACCGTTCGGGTGAGCAGAATTTGCTTGTATAAAAGCGTTTGGATGCCACTAATTTTTAATTCTACATTTTATTAATTGACATACATTTTTCGATTATGTATTAAAAAAGTGGTGTATTGTCTAGATTTTCAGTTTATTGTGTCCAAAAAAAAAATAATAATAATAATAATAATAAATAAACAAAATTGTTAAGGAATTAGTTAAACTGACAGTATTCAGCGTGTTCTGTAGCGTGATCTACCTGCGAGTATGAAGCCAAATTTCGGGGAAGGATTAAACAAGATGGAAAATGAAGAATTCCACGACAAATGAATTCCAAAGGTCACATACAGGGGGATGTGTGGCGCTGTTTTTCTTCGCCCCCCCCCCCTTGTCTTGTTTAATCATTCCACAAAATTTGGCTACAAAATTCGGCCACAAAATTTGACGCAATTAGATAACTCTAAAGAACACGCTGAGTACTGTCTGTTTAATTATCGTCACATTGTATAGTGCAGAAATATAAATGTGCATGTATGTTATGGAAAAAAAAAATTCTAAATTGAAAAAAAAAAAAAAACTTGCGCTACCAGCTCGGCGAAAGCGAAGTGTTCATCTAGGGCCATCACTTCTAAGTGCAAACAATATGCCCAAGCAATTTTAAATTTTAAGCCTAACGAGTAAAACAAATTCACATAATATCGGGTTTTCTATAAATAATCTTTATTTTCTCACATGGTGCTTTTTATTACTTTTACATAACCAAAAAGCTAACCGGAAGTCCGATAATGGCATTCTGAGTCTTTTGCTAAGAGGCATCACTGGGCAAAGAAGACATCTCAAGCAAGCGATTCGCATAGGAAACACTCGGAGGGCAGTGGTTGAAAGCAACCCTACTTTTAAAAAATTGTGAACTGTTCAAACGATCGAGTATGTCACTCTTTTAAAAATATATATAAGATGTGCCACATAAGAAATTTTTGTTTTAAATTATTGTCAAATTTTCTAATGATGATGATGATTATAATGATGAGATGAAGCTCAAAGAATCGTAGGCACGTGAAGATTTCCTTTAATTGAAGAGAAGCTTTCTTCGAAGACAGCCTCTGCAGCTGTTGGCGTGTAAATATATATATATATTGTCTGTTTGTGATGACTTTCTCTGAAAGAATGAAAAAAAATGCATTTTCTCTTTTTTTTTTTTTTACTTCTTAGCATTAATAATAATTATTTCTTGAGTATTTTTTTATATTCTGATAACCACCTAATCTTATGACAGAGTTGTTCATCGATGGTTTTCACTCAAAATATCCACAACGCATTGTGTTTATACTTTACCTATTTTTGGCAACATGCATTTTTAGTAGACAAACACACACACATTTAAATATATATATATATATATATTATATATACCGGGTGAACCAAAAGTTCGTTGAAACATTATAAATTCATAAGAAAGGAAGAAATTAGGATAAAGAAGTGCGGTTTGCGAGAAAGGGCTCACAAGGTAGTCGGATTTTTTTTTAGCAGCAAACAAATTTTTAGTTCAAAAAAGTCATCTGTAGACGGCACTAACATACGAGTGATTCATCAGAATTATGCAAATTATGTTTTGGGGCTATTTGAAATCTCTTGTGTACCGTTCATCACCTTCAACAATGGCCAAACTCAAAGATTCGATCTGTCGTGAGGTTTCTGCAATTCATTCCGACATGCTATATTCAGCTGTAACGGGCGTTGTGAGTCGCCTTAGTTAGTTGTGTCGTACAATGATGGAGGTCATGTTAAACAATTGTTATTGCAAGAATAAATGGATGGCGCGTACTGTTGTCCTGTTAATTGTGTTTCTGGTCGTCAGCGCCCTCTATCAGTGGCATTTTATCTAAAGATTTTTTTGCTGCAAAAAAAATAAATAAATAAATAAATAAATAAAAATAAAAAATCCGACTACCTTCTGAGCCCTTTCTTGCAAACCGCACTTCCTTATCATAATTTCTTCCTTTTTTATGAATTTTTAAAGTTTTAACGAACATTTGGTTCACCCGGTACATACAAAATACAGTGGAAATCCCGTATAACGTAACTGAAGGGAGTGATAAAATTATTCGTTATATGCGTCTTTCGTCATAACCGGTTTCCTTACAACATGTTACGATTTTTAGGGAACTTTAAAAAGTTCGATTTATTCAATGCTTTGATTTCACCTTATTCGTATTATTCGTTTTTACTGTATAAAATATATATTTGAGCATATGTGGGTATAATGTTAACGCGTATTGTGCGCTTTTATGCGTATCAATAAGCATTTTCTATTGATATAAACTTTCTTTGAACTACTGCAGAAAAATTGTTTTCTTGTTCTTTTTTTCTGCTTATCATAACTGATAGTTATTTCTGAGGTATTTTTTCCTTTTTTCATAACTGGCTGTTCTAACGACAGGGCTGTTCATCAATCATTTTCGCTCAAATTGTTCCCAATGCACTATGTTTATATTTAACACCTTTTGGCAAAATTTTATGTCTAACTATTGCTTATATATCTCTATATAAATTTAACTAAGAAATATATATTTTTAAATATGAGGATTTTTATATATTTATATATGTATAAATATATTCAAGTTATTGTAATTGAATAAAAATCAACTGTCATTATGTTGTTTATCTTCATTTTGCTTGATATTATTAATTTGCTAGGTTTTAGGAAGTGTATCGGGCATTCCATGAATATATTTTATTGCTGTTTGCAAAATTCATTGGCAGAAATTCACTTGCATCTTCAGTTGCTTCTATTCTTAGATAATGCTCCCGATATGCGTTTCACTATACAACCAAATCTCTTCTTAGATGTTTACTATTTTTTTTTTTTTTTGCTTTATTTATTTACATATAGAAAAAGGTACATTAACTGTTACATAGGCAAGTAACTGAAACTGACAGAGTGTTTATTTCATCAGGCATTTTAGCCTGCATAATTTATGAAGTATAATACTATATCATACACCTCTTAACCGTACACTGCACGCTTTTTTAAAAAATATTTATTCATTATTAGGGTCAGATACCAGAAAATTTAAAAAGTATTTCTTGACCATTTTTAATAACACACTTTTGTGATAATTGAAGCTTAACATCCACGCATCAAGATTTACCGAATAATTAACTCCGAATCAAGGTAGAGAAAGTCATTACGAACATTGAAGGAACTTCTTCAGTTCTGCATTTGTACGTAAGACAAATATTTTTATTTAAATATACAATAGTATTTACGTGGCACTTAGTTTATTTATTATAAAGGTTAAATTTTAATTGGTTCACATTTTTATCACTGCGCAATGTAGAGTTAAGCAGTATCATATCATATGACTATTTTATCAAGTTTGCAATTCATGCATTCCATAAAAGCTTTTTACTCTGTTTTCTAAGTATAATATTGTGAAACTCGCTGTAACTAAAAGAAGAATACTGAAAGTAGTGCATTTCATGTTAAAGGAAAATATCTTAGTAGCAAATCACTATTGGCCCAATATTATTAGTATTGGCTACATCTTGACCAATAAATGCAATAAAGCTAATATTGCATATAATGGCCCAACAGGAAATATTGTCTCAACATTCGATTGTTTTCATTTTTTATCAGTATTCAGTGGCGTAGCGTCAGGGGGGGCACGATCATTTTACTACCAGTATAATTATATACTACATTTAGCCTTATTTAATCTTTGAACGGTATGAATTAATTAGGACCAAGTATAGTGTATAAAAATACTGGTAGTAAAGTGATCCGTGCCCCCCTTGACGCTACGCCTCTGTCAGTATTGGCAAAATATATTCGCTAATTCATCCTAACTTTTATTTTAGAGCCAATATTTCTACACATGCTCGCGTTTCGTTGCAAATATTTCCATAAAATGTTCTAAAATAGTGGTATTTAATTGCAAATAATTTCGATATAAAGCAAATATTTAACGAAAATTGGTATTCATTGGAAATATTTCCGATAAATGCAACACTGGCACAATACTGATTCCCAATATAACTAATATAATCAATATTCATTTACAACTAGGCTAATAACAGCATCTGAATTATACAATAATTTTTTAATAATTATTCCTCCTCAAAAGTTCAATATATTTTATTCTTTCAATTTCTTATCCCATGAAATATACTTTGAAGTATAAATTTCACTTTCATATTTTATAATATTTTTCCTCTTAATGTTACAAACAATATATATATAATTTTTTTTTAAATAAAAGACATGTACATTTTAAAATATATATATGGTTATTTCATACGTAGCAAACAATCTTTATAAGAGCATTTTCGACTCAATTAATTCTGAAAGGAGGATAAATAAAAATAATGGGTGCTGAGCTATAAAAACCATTTAAAAGTCCATAAAAAAATATTGACTGCTTTCTCTTCCTCGAGATTAACCCTTATGGACTTGTTGCTTCATGGTATAATTTAATGTCAGTACTCATCTCCAGCGTTTAGCGAACCGTAAAAATGTCCATGGAGTTGAGACAAACCAAAGACTTCGAACGACAATAAGTTGCCCCATCTTATTTACGACCCCCGTTAGGATTAACTTAGAGCCAGCCAATGGCTTTGTCGCTTACCGTTAAAGAGATTACGCCCCCAAATGTAATGGACTTAGCGGGAACAAATTCGGCTAAAAGCATTTTAATCTGCCTGATTGGGGACACCCCCACCCTTTCAAAAAGTAATTCTTTGTCGTTCTAACGTTCCACCAAAAATGAAAAATGAATATTGGAACTTGTTGCACAGGGATTAAGCAGATAATGAAATTCTCCAAGAAGAGGCTTTTCGGAATATTCGAAATTAGGATTAAGGGCGAAATGAAGTTTTTCAAGCTTCCCCTGTGTAGCATCTGCAATTAGTGCTTTGTCTTGTGAAAGAAGGATTTGAAACGACGTTCGCTAATGACTTCATTCGGATAGCTAAATGAGCCCTAACATATTGGCTGTCGCATACCTTCGTTTAAATAAATCGTATTAAATTAGTCTTACAACTTTTATAATTTTAGTGGTTTTTGTTTGTTTTGTGTTTTTTATCTTAGTGTATAATGGATTTGTATCCTAACAATTACTAAAAAAAAATCTTTTCTTCTATTAATGCAAGTTTATTGATAAGATAAGCATTTAAAATTCATGTAAGAAATTCATAGAAAATATTTCTAATATATATATTTTCTTTCATTTCTAATACGTTTTAATGATTATGTGATTTACAGAAACGTGTACTAATTAAATAACAATAAATAAATAAATATAGGACCAGTTTTTAAAATAATAAATATTAATGTCACTACACTAAAGGTATTCTACTACAACATCTGACTTAAGTTTATGAAACATGCCTTAAGTCAGAAGAAAAAATTTACTGCAAGGTGAAATCTAGATTAGTAACATATGCTCTATAAATAATTAAAAGAAGAAAACTAAAAATAAAGAATTTTCTACCATTGAGTTTTATAATGATAGATTTGGAACTAATATGCGAATGCGAATTATATACGAATATTTAATTTTAATAAGATGAATTTAATATATTTAATACATTTTCCTTCTAACAACATGAACATAGATGTATGACATATGTAATATAAAATAATAGTGCGTAAATATATGCCTGATTCTGAATTCTGAACTTGTATTACATTAATGAAAAAAATATTTAGTTGTCCCATTGCAATAGTATTTTATCTAGGAGTACCTTTAAAAGAGAGTAGCGATATTTTGGAACAAATAGACACGGCAAAAATATGAAGCTTACCAAGCTAGTGTTTGTCTACATTGTTTCTAAACACAACTGTTTAAAATTAAAACGAACTTTTAATATTGCATTGTGTTTCTCAATTGTTTCGCATCAAACTGCAATATGTGTTTAATTAACACTTAGTGTGTTTAAGTTTACGTTGTATGGGACATAACTTTAGACACTCAAAACGAAAAATGATACGGTTTCATATGTGAACGTCTAAGTGATTATCCCCAGTTCTGCAATGTAGTTTTGCAGTTTGGACAAACACTTCGAATTCGACCCTGCGCTCTGTACGTATATTGTACTATTTTATAGAGGTACTCTACCCTGATGTAACATTGCCTAAAACTCACGACACCATATTTTCGACAATTAAAGTAAATTAACCCACCATTCAAAAGGTGAATGTTAATCTCAGTTTTCTTATTTAATCTTTAACAAAATTTTATTTAATATTTATTTAAATATTTTACCTTAAATATATAAGATGAAGAAATAAAGTGTATAATCTTAATTTTCATAGGTTGAAATTTAAAGAAGAATCTGAATAGTTATTTAAGCATGGAAAATGAGGCTTAAATCGCACCTTTTGACTATATATAGTCTAGAGGTCTGCACGTGACGGATTTTCCAGGCTCGGGGTCCCAGCCCGTGTAAAAATCATTGAAATCAGGCACAGCCCGGCCCGACCCGATTTAATTTCTATAAAAAATTCCGATTTTCTAGAAATATACAATTAATATTATTGTAATGAATATTGCATTCATATTTATGGGGAATTTTTACAGAATATTTTAGATTATTATATCTTTACAAGCCATAAAATGATCACTTAGACTCTTAGTCTATTACATTCAAATAAAGACATTAAAAAAAATAATGTAGTTAAGAATAAAAGAAAAAAAGATGGTTAAAAACATCATAACTTTTGTTGCTGTATAATAAAACAAGTAAAATTTTGAAAATGTTTCTCTATAATTATTAAAATATATTTCCAAAGATTCCATTAACAAAAGTTCATTATCGCGATTACTATTTTTACAAAACAAATTGCTTGCTCGACACAATTAAATCCAGTACTGACTCGGTCTGTGTATGTAGAATAAAAATTAAACCTGATCCAACCTTGTCCGAGACTGCTGAAAAAATTAAGCCTGAAGTCAGACACGATGTAACTGTCCGATGCCGATTTCTCTATGAACATGTTATATTTCTGTACTGGTGTTGTCAAGCTAGCATCGGCTCGTGCAGCACATTTATACTTATGTTCGTCCTAGTCAAGTCCATTGAAAATTGTTCATATTTATCAGCTTAGCTTGATCCTAAAATACTAATATGAAACTCAAAAGAGCTCAACTTTTACTTAAAAGGTGACATTTAAATATAAAAATAGGTGCTAAAAGATGTTAAAATCCTCCTATTACATCTATTTCTACATTTAAATGTCACCTTTTAAGTAAAAGTTGAGTTCTTTTTAGTTTTATATTAACATTTTATAAATAACTCAAGGTGAATATTTGCATTTCACCCTGTGATTTTAATTTAGTTTGATCCTTTTAAATGTGTTATATAATATAACGGGCCGGTTGGCCCGCTTAATTCTTTTGTCGGCCGGGCTTGCCCGTTTAATTTTTATTATCGGAATGCCCCGGCCTGTTTGAAAATTTGCCTTCATTGTGCTGGCCCAGCCCGGGTCCGTGAAGACCCTAATATAGCCATATTTAGCTGGTTAGAATTAATCAACTTCTATCAAATCAATATTCGTTATTTTTTTTTCCTTGACAAGTTATGACATTTTATTCTTCTATTTCATTCAAATACTTTTATTTTGCCTATACACATTACCGTTTATTAAAGTTAAAAATATCAGCATTTAATGCTCTAGCTAATTTATATAGGTTAATTTTAACTGGTTATTAAGATTATTATTCTTTCTTCTTTTTTTCTTTCCAGTTATTAAAAATTACTGGAGGTCGAATCAAAATTGACCATTGTTGTAATAAACTGCTACCACGATTTAAGGAATTTTTGTACTGTTGAAGTGTAAAGGGGTATAGAAATCGCACCGTGTATCAAGAACAATTAAAATAGTATATAACTGTTTTACATTTCTCATATTTATATTTATTAGAATTAAATTAAATAAATAAATTCTTGCTTATAGGAATTTAATTCCATTTTATATATAATTTGTGCATTAAAACAGTAATAGCTAACTATTTTGCGAAGAATGAATCGGTTAAAGAATCAATCACAAAATTTCAGATCGTAAAGCAACATTATTTTCGGTCTATTATTTTTATTACTTTTAACCAGTTTTTTTTTTTTTTCAATATACAGAAACTAAATCAATTTTCATGATTATCTTTCATGTGATCTTTTTGAATAACCAACCACTCATAAATTAAAAAAAAGTTCTAGACTTATAAAAAAATATATTAAATATTGTTTTTTTATTACATTTTTTAAATATTGAAGCTATTATAAAATTAAAATTCGCGTATGGCTGGACTAAAAATAATATGAAAGACAAAACGCAAAAACATGAAAGAACATTACGATTTGACTAAATGACTTTTGTTGCAAAAAAGAGTATTTTTAAAAATTAAACCAAAGCTGATATAGTATGTAACATACTCGTACATAAAAACGTCGATAAGCTATTTAATTTCTAATCATACCTTTTGCCACAGAGTTAAAGTAAATCTTAACATTATGTAGCAGAAGAATCAGTTTCATTTTCTCTATTTATCCCAAGGGTCGTACGATGTTCAGACGAGCACGTTTTAAAATAATATATATATTTTTTTCTTTTTTACAAAACGTAAGACCTCACTAGGGAAAAATATTGTGGAAAATCTTGAAAGCTCCTAGGTATTTTTGGGATCCTATTTTCTAGATTTTCAGCCGAAGAGATTTTCTTTTCGTTTACTCGGAACTGTCTTTAATCCTTATGATTAGTTTAAAGAATAAATTTTGATTGGATTTAAAACTTAATTGTTGTTATCCAAATTAATGTTACTGTTTCTAATTTAGATTTCCGATTTCTGGATTGGCAAGCGAGTTCCTTAATAGAGTATTTGATAAAACAACACGTAGCATATTTTATATTTTTGGATGAAAAATGTAACTAGTTTTATAACATGTTTTTCTATGGAGAAATTCCTCTACATTAAAAAAAATGAAGTATAAAACAAAACCTAAAGCATTAGAAAATGCATTACATGCATTTTCATAACTTATCACCTATCTATTTATTTATTTATGAAAATCCCGAAAGTCCCTAAGTATTTTGGAAAATTATTGTCTAGGTGTTAAGATAAAAAATATTTTATTTTCGTTAACTCAAACTATCCTTAATCCCTATGATTAGTTGAGAGAAAAAAAATTCATTGTATTTAAAACTTAATTATAGTTATCGATATTAGTGTTACTTTTCTATTTAAACGTCCGATTTCCGGATTAGAAGTGAATTTCTTCATAGTAATAGTAAACTACACAGAATAATTTTTTTTATAATTATAGATGAACAACGTAACTAGTTTTATTAAATTTTTGCTTAGAAAAAATGCTTCTAGATTTAAAAAAAATTAAGTATAAAATAAAACATTTAAGATTATTTTACATATATATTTTTAAAAACTCATTACCTGTCTATTTATCCATTTATGAAAATTCCAAAAGTCCTGTAAGTATTTTTGGAATTCTAACGTCGAAAATATTTTTATTTCCGTTAATTGAAACTATCCTTAACCCTTATGATTATTTACAAAAATAATTTTCTGATTGTATTTAAAACTTAATTGTCGTTATCAAGATTAATGCTACTTTTAATTTAGATTTCCAATTTCCGGATTGGCAAGCGAGTTAGTAATAGAGTATTTAATTAAACAACACATAATATATATTTTATATTTTTGAATTAACAATGTAACTAGTTTTATGACATTTTTGCTATGAATAAATGCCTCTAAATTAAAAAAATAAAATACAAAATAAAGCTTTAAGCATTTAAAATTGTATTACATACATTTTTCAACTTATTACTTATTTTTTTATTTATACATGAAACTCCCCGAAAGTTCCTAGGTATTTTGGAATATTATTGTCTACTAGATTTATAGATGAAAATATTTTCTTTAACTTAATTCAAACTATCCTAAATAGTTATGATCATTTTAGATAAATAATTTTTCATTATATTTCAAACTTAATTATAGTTATCGCTATTAATGTTAATTTTTCTAATTTAACCGATTTCCGCATTACCAAATGAATTTCCCAATAAAGTAATTAATTAAACTAAGCAGAATATTTTTTTTATAATTGTGGATCAATAATGTAACTAGTTTTGTGACATTTTTGCTTAGAAGAAATGCATCTAAATTTTTAAAAAAAATGAAGTAGTATATTATAAAACATTTAAAATTGCATTACATACATTTTTAATTTATAACTTATATATTTATTCATTTATGAAAAATCTGGAAGTCCTTAAACAATTTTGGAATTCTATTGTCTATATTTTCAGACGAATATATTTTATTTCCGTTAACTGAAACTATCCATGATTATCATTAGTTTAAAGAAATAATTTTCTGGTTGGATTTAAAACTTAATTGTCGTTATAGATATTAATGTTACTTTTTCTAATTTAGATTTCCAATTTCCGGATTGGCAAGCGGTTACTAAAAGAAAATTTAATTAAACTACACAAAATAGATATTTACATTTTTGGATGAAAAATATAAGTAGTTTTATGAGATTTTTGCTAAGAAGAAATGCTTCTAAATCAAAAAATGAGGTATAAAACAAAATCTTAAGTATTTAAAATTGTGTTATGTACCTTTTGATAACTTGTTACCTACACTGTCAAAAATAATTGTTGATTTTACAGTATAATACTGGTATCCCAGCTACCAGTATTATACCGTAAAATTAACAGTCCTAAACAGTAAAATGAGCAGTAATACACTGCCGCGCATTAGTGTATTACTGCTTATTTTACTAAGAAGAAATGCATGAACGAATGCAGTGAATGCATGAATGATAATGCATGAATGATGATGCATGAAGGCATGAATGATGATGCAAGAATGCGTGAATGAATGCAATGAATTATTGCATGCGCGGTGGTGTATTACTGCTTGTTTTACAGTTTATTACTGTTACTTTTACGGTATAATACTGGAAGCTGGGATGTCAGTATTATACTGTAAAATCAAGAATTATTTTTTGCAGTGTATCATCTATTTAGTAATCTATAAAAAATTCGAAGTCCCTGGGTATTTTTGGAATCCTATTGTCTGTATTTTTAGATGAAAATATTTTTTTTCGTTAACTCAAACTATCCTTAATCCTTATGATTAGTTTAAAAGAAATAATTTTTGATTGGATTTAAAACTTAACTCTCGTTATCCAGATTGCTGTAACTTTTTCCAATTTAGATTTTCGCTTTACGGACTGGCGAGGGAGTTCCTTAATATTATTTAATTAAACTACAGAGAATATTTTTTTATATTTTTCGATGAATAATGTAAGTAGTTTTATATTTTTACAAAGAAGTTAAAAAAAGAAGCATAAAATAAAATCTTAAGCATTTAAAATTGTATTACATACATTTTAACACACAACTTATTGCCTATCTATTTATTTATTTATGAAAATCCCAAAAGCCCTTTGGTATTTTTGGAATTCGACTGTCTAAATTTTCAGATGAAAATATTTTCTTTGCGTTAGTTTAAAACTAACTTTGATCCTTATAATTAGTTTAAAGAAGTAATTTTTTATTGGATTCAAAATTTAATTGTTGTTATCTACTTTACTGTTATTCTTTTTTTCTAATTTAGATTTTCAAGTTCCGGAATGACAACAACGTTTCCTTATAGTATTTAATTAAACTACAGAGAATATATTTTTATGTTTTGGATAAACAAAGTAACTGATTTTTAGCCAATGGTAAGAAGAAATGTTTTGCTAAAAAGTTAAATAATTATCTATAAAATAAAATATTAAGCATATAAAATTTTATTTTAAAAAAGTTTACAATATTATTATTATTATTATTATTATTTAATTTTTCAAAAACATTTGAAAATTCCTACCTATTTTGGAAATTCTATTTGCTAAATTTTATTTTTGTTATCTCAGAACAATTATTTATTTTTTATGATTAGTTTAAGAAATACTTTTTAAATGGATTTAAAATTTAATTGTCGTTAATCAAAATGCAATTTTTTTAAATTTAGATTTTTGATTTTTAAAATGACAAGAGAGTTTAATTTAAAAAAAATAATTTTTTATATAGATTTAGATTAACAATACAACTTACTTTGCGGTATTTTGCTTGTAAGAATTGCCTCTAAGTTAAAAATGCAGTATAGAATGTAACCATAAGTATTTAAAACTGTATTACATACATTTTTATAACTTATTACCTTTCAGAGGGTGTTCGTCCATTTTTAAGACGATTTTCATGGTTCATACAGAACTATTCTGCATAAAATATTTTTGTTTTAAATATTTAATTGGGCAACCCTTATTTTTAACTACCTTTCTAAACCGCAATTTTCGTGACATTAATGCCTTTTGTAGTTTTGGAAGAGGTTTTTCGGCCCATTCTTCTTGAACAGATTACCAAAGTCCACGAAGGTCGTTGTTTGGATAAAAGTCCAAAAGTGCAAAAATCCATGTATGATACGTCAAGAGATTTAGTAGGTATATCAGTGAAAGGTATAGCCCTGTTACCCTTTTCTTGTTCCATTTTTTTCTAGGAAATTAACAGTGGATTGTGATGTGTGACTGAATGCTTTATCTTGATGCAATTCAAGAGATCGATGCCACTGGGGGTAAAGAGATGGTATTTCCTGTTTGAAGATTGGGAGTAAAACATGTTTCTGATAGTATCTGGAGTTGATGTTAACATTTTCCTCCACTGTTAGTATATTTAATTTGCTGTTATATGCAAAACCATCAACAATCATACATCTTTTGCTAAAACTTTCTTATACATTGAATCATGTTTAAAGATGTTTTTTTCCTCTTTTAGGGTAACAAATGGATCTATTTTTATTACAATAATTTAAATAGACCCAAGTTGCATCTACACTGTAAAAAAAAATTCTGAGGTTACTAAAATTTTCTTTAGTAAATTTGTATTCCACAGAATTTTTTAGTAACCGGTTTTATAAACCGAAATCGTTGCTAGCTGTTTACTAGTAATTCCTACAGATTTTCTTGTAGCTGAGAAAGAATACAAATCAATTTTTAGTAATTTCAAGGATCAATGAGAAAAACTAAAATATTTTTAGTAGATCGACCCATTTTTTTTTTTATAGTATATTGTAACAACATTTTTCCATTCTTCTCCGGATAAATGCTTCTCATAAAGAAATCTGCATTTGTGTTCTACGTTCGGCGATATGTTGAGGTGAAAGACGATGAACATTGTGTTTTTTGGCCTTATTAAAATTCAAATCAGTGTTAATGATTTTGTTAATAGTTGACACCGAGCATTTTATCGATTTAGCAACAGTCCTTTGACTTGGAGAATTTTCTTTTACCATAAAGATCTTACCATTGCAATATTCAAAGAATTCATTTTTGTTCTTGGATACATATTTGGAACGTTTTCGGCTTGAAAGCAGACATTCACGTTTTGTCCCTGTCTTATTGGCAATATGCTGTGGCTTTAGATATAGAAAAACCATGCTTTTCACAGCGTTTTTTATTAACCAAATACGAATAACTCTCTTCGTAAAGTGCAGAAATATAGCATTCCATTCATCGTTTTTTAAAAAGCGCCATTTTACATGTAATAAAAAATTTCAATTGCCAGACGACAATTTATACTTTCAAAAACATATTAGCTGTGAAAAATAATTTATTTATGCAAACCATCTTTTATTACACCAAAAGAGGCTCGTCTAAAAACTGTACGAAAAGCCTCTGTATTTATTTATAAAAATCCCAAAAGACTCCAGGTATTTTTAGACTAATATCGTCTAGCTTTTTACTTGAAAATATTTTCTTTTCGTTAACTCAAACTATATCTTTAATGTCTATGATTCCTTTTCTAATTTAAATTTTGGATTTCCAGATTGGCAAAGGAGTTTCCTCATAGTATTTAGTTAAACTACATGGAATGAATTTTTTATATTTTTGACGTAAAATATAACTAGTTCCGTGACAGTTTTACTAAGAAATGTTTCTAAAATAATTAATAAAGTATAAAATAAAATTTTAAGCCTTTAAAATATTATTTTATATATTTCTGTAATGATGTTGAAAATTCTGAAAGTACTTATGTATTTTTTTTTAATCCTATTACCTAGATTTTCAGTTGATTTTGTTTTTCTTGTTAGATGAAAATTAACTTTAATCTTTATAGTTTGTTTAAAGAAATAATTTTTAATTGGATTTAATATTTAACTCTCGTTATGTGCATTACTGTTGTTTTTTTCTAATTTGTATTTCCATTTCCGTATCGGCAAGGGATTTTCATAATATTTAACTAAACTCTGTAAAAGAAATGTTTATAATTTTGGATGAACAATATAAATTGTTTTATGACATTTTTTCTAAAAAGAAATGTCTCTGAGTTAAAAACAAATGAAGTATAAAATAAAATCCTAAACATCTAAAATTATAAACATTTTTGTAACTTATTATCCATCTATTTATTTTAAAATATTAAAATAAATGATCAACGTAAAAATAGTACAAATAAAATATATATAAATAAGACTTGCTTTTTTAAATATATTTTATTTGTGCTATTTTTACGTTGATTATTTATTTTAATATTACGGCACAAAGTTCAATCCACCCAGTTTAAACACCTATTTATTTATTAATGAAAATCCTGAAAGTCCCTACGAATTTTTTAACTCATATTCTCTAGATTTTAAATAAAAAATATTTTCTTTGTGTTAGATAAAAACTTAAACCTGATATATATATATATATATATATATATATATATATATATATATATATATATATATATATATATATATATATATATATATATATATATATATATAAAATCTCGTTATCTGTCCTATTATTGTTTTTTTCTAATTTAGATTTTCAATTGGCAATCTAGTTATGTCCGTGAGTAACTATGACGTCATACTGACGGTGTTAACACCAGACCAATAAATTTCGCCTTTATAGCATATTTTTTTTTAAATTTCTAGACATCGCACGCACACAAAGTTTACACCATCGAATATGAAAAAAAAAATGTTCTTTCAAATACAATTTGTGTGGAAACTGTAACTAAATTTACTATTTTTTAAAATTGTTCTTAAGATAATTTCAAGCATGATTTTTTTTTAAAAATCTATCTCTATCACGTGGTGACGCCCGATTACGAAAGATGAACCCGTTTGCACTTAAAACAATGTAATTTTCATATAAAAATGATTATTTTGTGTTGTAAGTAAACAATCTAAAAAAATATGTTAAATAAAACAAAATCCATTACAGTTTTAAATAAAAAAAAAATAGTTGTCACCTATATTCTCTAATCCGGGAATCCTGAGTTTAATTAAACTACAGATAGTATATATTTATATGACATTGCTAAGAAGCTATGTTTCGCTAAGATATAAATTAATGACCCATAAGATAAAATTTTACGAATTTAAAACTTCAATATTTGTTATCATTATTTTAATTTAATATATATATATATATATATATATATATATATATATATATATATATATATATATATATATATATTAATTTATAGATTGAACAACTTGAAAGTTTCTAGATATTTTGGAAATTCTACTGTCTAGTTTTGCTTTCCTTCTTTCGTTCATTGATTCACTTTTTTTTCGCTCTGAACTTTTTGTAATTCTTATGATTATATTAAAAAATCATTTTCAATTACTTTTAAAACTTTATTGTCCTTATTCAGGTTACATTTATGTTTCTCTAATTATGATTTTAAATTTTCAGAATGGAAAAAGAATTGCTTAATAATATTTACGTTTTCTCATGTTTTTACTAAGAAATGTTTCTAAAACAACTATTAAAGCATAAAGTAAAATTTTAAGCCTTTCAAATATTATTTTACATATTTCTGTGTTTTATTATTTGTTTATTGAAAATCCTGAAAGCACCTAGGTATTTTTAGAATACTATTATCTAGATTTTCAGTTGAAAAAAATTTCTTTGTGATAGATGGAAAACTTTAAACTAACTTTGTTTAAAGAAATAATTTTTAATTGGATTTAAAATTTAACTCTCTCTATCTGCAATGCTGTTATTTTTTGTCATTTCCATTTCAATTTCCAGGTTGGCAACAGAGTTTCTTAATAATACTTAATTAAACTACAGAGAATACATTTTTATATTTTTGGATGAGTAATGTAGCTATTATTATTTTCTAAAAACAGAAAATTCTAATCTAAGTATCTGTTCGCAATAAAATTAGAGCATTTACAATTTATTATACATATATATTTTTATTTATCACTTACTTATCTCTTCATTGAAAACCCCCAAAATATTTAAGAATTTTTGGAATTGCATTGTCAAGATTTTCTGTTCGTTATTTCAGAGCTATATGATTATGATTTAATTTAAAACTTATGATTATATATTTTTAAAATCACCCTTGATTAGATTATTTAGAACACAGGTATATTTCTCTAATTCTGATTTTTGATTTCCAGACTGGCAAGAGAGTTACATAATAATATTTCATTAAACTAGACAATTTTTTTTTTAAATTTTGATGTAATCTGTTAACCTATTTCTATGACATTTTTTCTAAAAATAGATGTTTCGAAGCTCTATAACAAAGTAAGTATAAAAGTAAAATTATAAGTAATTAATTTTTTCTAGCTCTATAACAAAGTAAGTATAAAAGTAAAATTATAAATAATAATTTTTTTATAGCTCTATAACAAAGCATAAAAGTAAAATTGTAAGTAATTATTTTTTTCTAGCTCTATAACAAAGTATAAAAGTAAAATTACAAGTTATTATTATTATTTTTGTTTTTTATGGTACATATTATTTATTTATTTATTGAAAATCTTAAGAGCTAATAAATATTTTGGAAATCCTTTTGTGAAGTTTTTAGCTAAATGATTTTTTTTTTCATTAGCTCAAAACTACCTTTAATCCTTATGCTTAGTTTAACGAAACTATTTTTGATGGGATTTAAAACTTATTTGTAGTAATCAAAAGGTAACTATTTCTGTTTTCTGTTTTCTGTTTTGTGATTTTAATTTTTGATTTCTGGAATTGAAAAATACTTTTCGAATAGTATTTAATTAAATAAAGGAGAATAAGTTTTATTTTTTTCTTACGGAAAGAAACTGGTTTTATCAGATTTAGCTTAGAAAAGATGTCTCCAAATTAACTAATTATAGATAAAAGAAAATTTTAAGCATTTATTTGCAAAAGCAGAGACTTTTTCCCGTTAAGAAATTATTTTTTATTCGTGTGTGTCATATGATTAAACGTAGTATTAAAATATTTAATCAAACATATTCTCTACATAAGTTTTGTAAAGTATTTGCAATACATCATTTAGTGTCAGTTTTCCTGTTTCATGTACATTGTTCCGGGTCATAAAAAGATAGAATTTCTACTTCTCGTTAAGTTATTCTAAGTCATAAAAATATAACATTTCTACTGTGTGGTATGAAAAATACTTTTGAGAGCGGTTTTAGAATAAAATTACGAAATCCGCATATAAGCAGTAAGGAGCGTACACCCCTTAGAATTTCCAATAATTTTGCCACCCCTATTTCTCAAAAAAAAATTTCTATTTAATAGTATTTAAATTGTATAATTCTAAATCACCTCGGTTGATGGCAGAATTTTTAATATTTTTCAGCGATTAAATAAGCCGAAAAATTCTATTAAAAAATTGCAGCAAAACTGTATGCACCTGAAGCATGATAATTATATCTATATATTTTATTGTCCGTGGGTGATTTCTTCCAGGATTTCAATACATTTAACTCAGGATTTTTTTTTTTTTTTTCAAGATTTATCATATGTAAATTGATTTATCTAAATTTGCATTAATGATAATGTCATGAAATTGTCTACAATGGATTTTTAGTTACAAATTCTTTCAAATGTCTTCGAGATTTTTGTTTGTTTGCTTGTTTTGTTTTGAGAGAATTTTTTTTAAACATGGTTCTCTTAGTAAAAAAATGCTGATAAAAAAAAACTTTTACTAATTATTATTTTGTTTAAATAAATATTTTTGTAAATCACGAAGACAAATTAATATTTATTGCTTTTTAGGCTCGAAAATGAAAAGTACACCAAAAAAAGTTTTTCTTTTTACTTTTTTTTTGTACTTTTCTGTTATACTAGCACCATTGTCTCCAAGCATAATAATTGGCGCGAAATGAAATTCACGTGAAAGAAACAATTGAAAAAAAAAAACTTTGTTGGTACGAAAGCGAGCATTTAAAAAATATAACATATTAATTACAAACTCTCACGAAATACTTTGTTATTACGTTGTACAAAAAAATACGTTTTTTTTTTTTAATACTTTTTAAAAATTAAATTAATACAAATATATACTTAAAATAAAAGAATAAATAAATATTATACAATAAAATTCAATTTCAACTACTCTTAGCATTGTAGTAAACATTTCATTTTTTGACTGATGACGATGAAGGTAACAAAAATTTTTTGATGCATAATTCCAAATTTCCAAAACAATTTTATTGCAGCTTCCTCATCATCAGGTAACTGTCAAATAGTAAAATCCATCTCAGTGCCAGTAATAAATGTAAGTTATAATATAATAATAAATATTTTCTATTCGAAAAACAGCAAATTAAGATGTTTTGCGAGGTTACTATTAAATAATAATAATAATAAAATGAGTCAATAAATAGTAAATCACAATGTTTGGCTCCGTTTGCAATAAAAATCTTTTGCACGGTCAGGGTTGAAATAAATGACGCATTAGTATACATTTTGGCATAGTGTTGGTGTAACTACCTTTTTTTTATTACATAATTTTACTTTAATTAAAGTAATCTCTTACTTTTACTTGCGTTACTTGAACAAATGGTCTTTTTACTACATCGTTTTCAAGTTTTGCGACACATTCAAAAATTTGGTCTGGTATATCATATTTTGATTGATAATATCGGCTGACAGCCATTAGCAATTCTTGGACGTCTCACGTTTTTGGCGATAGAAAGTTTCCTTTCTTTTCATTATTGTCACGGACAATTTCTTTACCAAATCTTCTCAATAACAAAAGATACATCAAAGCTACTTTTGAAAAAATAATGTACAAAATAATTTTCGATTCTGCACAGTCTGTTTGGGAAAAAAACTATCTGCATTATCCGATGAGTTGTACGTTTTAATTAATGTCTTTAAGATTAATTGCAACTAGGATATGAAGGGAAAAGCGAAATTGTCACTCTGTCACTAATGATTAGTTTTCCCATTTAGAAATCTTCCATAATCCTTATTCAACTGAAACTTAATAAATATACATTTAAATTGAGGAATCTTCCAGAATTGGGTTATATTATAATTTTATAACAAAGCTTTTTCACTAAAAGAAAATGACAGCGATTCGGTCGCTAACAGCATTTATTCTGTAAAATTCCCAATTTACATGCTTCATGTACATTAAATAAAACTTTCTTTTTGTTTAAAAAAAAAAAAAGAGCTTCAGCATAAAAAAAGGTTTTAAGATCTTGAGGCAATTCATTTTGAAGAAAGAAAAATTAAGCCTTTCAAGTCTCAAACACAATAAGCTATATTTAGTTACTTTGTATCCGACATACCTAAAAATAGGTTTTAAGATACATTACATATATACGTTGAAATATACAATCACTTATCCGAAAAGATAAATAGATATAGCTGCCAAGATTAATCGCTAACTGAGAAAGACAAACATGCTGTTGACGCTTTTTTTTTTTTCAAGTCGTCTTATGACTTCTTTTTCTAAGCCTCTGCCTCCCGGATAAGTCCATTCATCACATACAAGACATACTGACTCTCAACAACTCTATTACAGTGCTGTTCCGGGGGGAAGAAGCATGATAGACATAGAGGGTAGTCGACTCTGCCCTATACATCACATTACAGGGCGACATGCTTAGATGTATGTGTGTTTTTTGTGTCTTTTTTAGAGTCTCCAAAAGATTCATGATATCTCTAAGAAGTCTCAAGAAAGTATATAGTGGTTATCTTTGTTTTTAGGGCGATTAAAGGGAATTGCTGTATAAAAGAGCGTGAAATTGTTCATCCCTCTTTTCATCTGATATTCTATTAGGTGTTGTATAGCTCTAAAGATAAAAGATCTCTTAATCTCTTATGTTTCTTTCACATTCAAATAGTAATTCGATCTTTTACGGAGTTGTTGTTAATGTATAAAGCAATTTGAAACAAAATGTTTTGAATGAATAACCGCTTGATAACGCAAAGAATAAAATAGAATTATAAAAAATTCGTCGATTTCATAAATTTATCTTAAAAAGTAAAATTACAATTAAAAAAAAAAATTTTTTTTTGGCTGAAGAATGAGTATCTATATTTTCATAAAAAATTAAGGGGGAAAATCTGTTAAACATATGGTTTAATTTCAAAATATGTTTTAATTGTTGGAGAGAGAAAGGACCATGATACACATAGAGGGTAGTCGGCATTGCCGTTACACGTCGCATTACAGGATGACATACTTTGATGTATGTGTGTTTTTGTGTCTTTAAGAAGCTTCAAGAAATCATATAGTAGTTTTATTTGTTTTTATGGCTATTAAAAGGTAATTTCTGTAGGAAAGAGTGTAAAATTTCTTATCCCTCTTTTCAATTAATATTCTCTTAAGAGTTATACAACTCTAAAGGTAAAAGATCTCTTAAATTCTTATGTTTCCTTCAAATTTAAATAGTAATTCGAGCTTTTACAGAGCTGATATTAATGTTTCAAGCAATCTGCAATAAAATGTTTTTAATGAATAACCGCTTGTTATATGTTATAATGTTATAACGCAAAGAATAAAACAGCATTATAAAAAAATTCGTCAATTTCATAAATTTGCCTCAAAAAGTAAAATTACAATAAAAAAAAAAAAAAAAAAAAAAAAAAAAAAAAAAAAAAAAAAAAGAGTTTTTTTTGGCTAAAGAATGATTTTTTATATTTTTATAAAAAATTAAGTGGGAAAAACTATGTTAAACAAATAAAATAAATATGGTTTAATTCCAAAAATATGCTTTCATTGTTGGAAAGAGGAAATAACCATGATACACATAGAGGGTAGTCGACATTACCCTAATACTTCACATTACAGGATGACATGCTTAGATGCATGTGTGTTTTTGTGTCTTTAAGAAGCTTCAAGAAAGCATATAGTAGTTTTCTTTGTTTTTATGGCTATTAAAAGAGAATTTCTGTATGAAAGAGTGTGAAATTTCTTATCCCTCTTTTCAACTAATATTCTATTAGGAATTACACAACTCTAAAGATAAAAGATCTCTTAATTTCTCATGTTTCCTTTATATCCAAATTAGTTATTCGATCTTTTAGAGGAAGTTTTTTAATGTATAATGGAATTTGAAACCGAAATGTTATGAATGAATAACTGGTTGTTATGCTTTATAGCAAGAAGAGTCAAGTAACATTATAAAATTTCCCTGTAGGGTTCTAAATGTGTATCAAAAGTTAGAATAATTTCAGTACAGAATTTTTTTTCAGACTAATTGATGAGTGTTTTTATTTTTACAAATAAATAAATAAATAAATAAAAATTTAAAGTAAATGGAAAAAATGTTTTTACCTTAAATGGAATAAACGTATTTTAATTCCAAAAGAAATGTATCAATTCCAATTTAGCATGTCGCAATCCGGATGACCATGTAGGTTTTTAGGAATTTTTTTGTAAGAAAACAATAATTTGGTTTTTCATTCAAATGTTGGCCCTAAATGCACCCGTTCAGCGCAATATGGCCAACATGGGTTCATGTCCAATAAAATCCCGCAACCCTCAGAATCTAATACGCTCTTTTATTAGCCATTTGTATCATCAAAATTTTTATCCTCATCATGGAATGAACTATCCTAAATACTTCAGCTTATTTTTTCTTACAATTTTAACAACTCTAAGTTTTTTTGTTTTTTTTTAATGCAATGAAATTGATAAAATTATTTAAACTCTTGATTATTTTTTTCTTTAAAGATAGACAGTATTAGTTCTGATAAGGAAGGAGCCGATAATATATCTAATGTGGTTTATTAAATTTAACTTCAGAGCTAAGCACAAAACTTAGCAGAAGTGTTACAAAAAATATATGTAAAACATGCATGACATGATACATGTGTGCATTCATGTGTTACTTCCACATCTATACTATTAAAAACCGTTCGCGTATCTATGTAACCTCAAAAACTCGAAAACCGCAGGGCGCAGGGCTAGGAAATTTTGCACACGGGTAGCTGGTAGGGGGCCCATGAACAATCGGGGCAAAAAAGTCGAAAATTTTAAATAGATTTTTGATAGATTAAATATTAATTAAAATCTATCCACAAAGAGATCTCATCAAAAATACGCTTTTTCACAGAGTAATCTTCGGTTGGTTGGTTGTATAAAATCTCCGCAGAAATCATTAAATAAATCAAGGTAGGTATGATTGCAATTCCCAGTCGAGTGTTTAAAATCGATGGATCAGAGATTATATGAGATGTAGACAATCAACTTAATTATTGACCGTTGCCAAATACTAAAAACTTAATTTTAAAAGATTTTATCGATTTAATGAATGATAATTAGCTGGATTTAAGGGTTTTTTACATGATAGACATTATTAATACAGAAAACTTTATTTCACAGATTATTTGTTAAATTTGCGGGGATGGGGAGGGGTGGGGGTAAACGACTTTTTTATTAAATATCACATATATTTTACTTGACCGCGCGCCACCTGGCGATGTTTTTTTCAGTAATTGACCCTCTGTATTAATAAATCCAAATCTACTGCTCTGATTTCAACAGAACTAATTACATTAAAGAAATTTAACATTTTTTCCTTAACCCTTAACGTTTAAACGCTGTTTTATATAGATGATCCGCTATTTTAGAATAACAGTTTTCGTAAAAATTAAATTTATGTTCCTAATAAAAGTACAGAGCCCGTATTCAGTTGATGCATACCAACAGTCAATGTTAGTGATTTGCTGTTGAGCACTTGACCGCGCGCCTTCTCGCGGTCCCTCCCTCAAGGTTTTCTTTTTTTCTAACTGTGCTTTATTTCCAAAACTCAGGGAATTATGTTCCGAACTTCTCCAAATCAGTTCCATTTTGCTAAATTATCATAAAAATCAGCATTGCATCAGGGTGTGCTTCTAAAAAACAGTTACCAGTATCTCCGAATAATGGTCTAAGCCAAATATCAAATTAAGTTCCTAGCTTAACCAAATGAATCAATCTTTAAAGATGCATACAGTGGCTCTTTTAATTTATCATTTGCTGAAAGGCACTTGAACATCCGCTCCCCCCGGCCCCTCCCTCAAGGCTTTTTGTCTAATTGTACCCTGTTTCCATATCTCAGCAACAAATTTTCCGATTTCAGCGCAACTGATTCCAAACATCATATTTAACTTAATAATCAACGTCTATATAATTAAAATAAATTTGTGAGTAGCGGGTAGCACTATTTCCGAATAACAGTTTAAGACAAATTTCTAATTAAGTTCCTAGCTTAACCAAACGAACCAATTTTTAAAGATGCATACTGGTCCTCCTAATTAGTAATTTACTGAAATGAACTTGAACATCCGCTCCTCCCCGGCACCTTCTTCAAGGTTTTTTCTCTAACTATGCCCCGTTTCCATAACTCAGCAACTATCTTTCCGATTTCAACGCAACTGATTACAAACATTATAATTAACTTAATAGTCACCCTCTATAACATTAAAGTAAGTTTATGAGTAGTAGTTACCACTATTTACGAATTATAGTTTAAGCCAAATTTGTAATTAAGTTCAGAGCTTAACCAAACGAACACATTTTTAAAGATGCATAGTGGTCCTCCTAATTAGTCATTTTCTGAAGGACACTTGAATATCCCCTGCTTCCGGCGCCCCCCTCAAGGTTATTTTCTCTAACTGGGCCTAATTTCAATAACTCGGCTAATAATGTTCCCATCTTCTCCAAACCGCTTTTGTAGCCCGTCTACTATTACGATGCCTTAAGCAACGGGAACCTGTGTCTGATATTCGTTCGTAAAGAGGTTTGTTTAGAACAGAATGCTCCCCTGGTGGTGGAAGGTGGAAATAAAAGATTTTCCGGAGCGTACGAGCATGCCCGGTAGACGGTACCAAAGCCATCGGAGATCCGGGACAGAGTTTCGTTTTTTAAGAGATTTAAGTTTATTACACGGGTCCGGGCAACGCCGGGCTGGTCAGCTAGAATAATATAACCTATTAAAATCCGTGCGCGTATATATCTATGTCAGCTCAAAAACTCGGAAACCGCAGGGTGCGGGGCTACGAAATTTGCAAACGTGTTGCTGATAGGGAGCCCATGAACGATTGGGGCAAAAAAATCGAAAATTTTAAATAGTTTTTAATGTTTTTCACGAAGTTTTGCCTTTTTTATGTCAACCCGTAATCGTGTGAGCTCTAAACAGTTCTAAATGTTTACTGCAATGTGAGATATACATATTACGGACGCCACGCCGCAATAGTAAGAATCTGTAGCGGGTATTACGATAATTATTTTACCTCGCATGCAAATAATTAGAGATTATTTAATTCCGCTTCATTATTTCATTTTTTAAATAAAGAAAAACATTTTATTACAAACATCAACAAAATTTTTATTCTATTTATTCCCTTATTCCAAATATATCGTTTTATCGTCTGCTGTCATAGCAACATAAATTAAGTTTCATTAAAAAAATGCACAGTAGTAATTTTTTTTTTCTAAATCGTATAGTTATTGAACAATTCAACACTTTAACAGGGAAATTAAATTCATGTTATTCACTTTTTAGAATCAAATTCATGAACTCCCGTGCGTAGAACGGGTTAAACAGCTAGTCAATTATTTAAAAACGTTAAACATTAAAAGTATTTTTGATTTTTTGAAATAGAAATTATGCAATTTTTTGTTAATAATTATTAAAACAAAAATAATTATCATCTTTAAATTTATCGCTTCGCTGCTTTTTAGATAAGTTTCGAAAACAATAAGACATTAAATCATTAAGCTTCTTCGATAACAGTCCAAAATTTTAAACATTTGTTATTGTAAAAACAAATTTAATAATAATAAATAACCAGAGGAATTTTTAAAAACCATCTTCACTCGTTTTTTAGGCGGATATTGAAAACTATATTTCGCTACTCGCTTTGTTACTAAAATTAGAACTCCATAAAATATCACAAAATTTCCTTCGCTTTCTATTATGAAAAAATAGAAGATAAGTAGTTATAATAAATATTTCAAAAACGAGCTTCTCTGAACGTGACATCTTTTGATCCAGAAAATGAATATCGCAACGCTAAAAATTCAGAGAAAATGACTGGAGGGAAGGGGAGGGGGGATGCATCTGGTCAAGCGATCATTTTTCAAATCTTGTTGTATTATCACGTTTTAACCTTTTATGCTCTGACGATGCTTTTAAGAACCGTTAAAGAAAATTTAATATAAAATTTATTCTATCCGTCTATTAATTAAAGTAGATTTTGCTTTTCATAGAAAACACTTTGCTTGATACCATTTAGAATGCACAGTGAAACAGTGGAAGCTAATCATTTTTTTTTTAAATGGTTATTTTTTTTTTACTAAGTGTAGTTAGTAGTTTTCCTCTTATTAAAAAATGTTATATGAAAAATTCGAAACTACAAAAATTCTACCCATTTACAGACAGGATCCCAATATATTTATTTACATTGTTTTTGTAAAAATTGCAAGATTTCCATAATAGTGTTTTTTTCTTTTTTTTTTGTGTGTGTGTGTGTGCGTGTGTGAATTAATCAAATTATTCTTGTTTCTTGTAAATATTTTATAATATATATATATATATATATATATAACAATTGATTTACGAAGTCCGTTTTAATGAAAAAAAAACTTATCTACACTTCCTATTATTCACTGAAAAAAATGACACTTTCAAATTGTGTAAATCGATGTGTTTTAATTTTGTTATGAATCTTTTTGTTTCAAATATGGCGACCCAATACTTTCAATTCTGAAATACCCGAATTACTCAGAATATTGAAATATGGACATATTCAAAGCTGAGCACATAGAGTTCAGTTCATACTCATTTTTGAAACATGGACATACTCAAAAATGAACACATAGATGACAGTTCATACTCATATTCGAAACATGGACATACTCAAATATGAGCACATGATGTTTTATTCTTGATTGTGCGCATGTTTTCAGAAATGAGTATATACATGTTTCAAACTTGAGTAATTTTGATTTGGAGCTCTTTTGAATATGCAGCATATTCAGATTTGAGTATTTTTTGCTCAATTTTGAAAATGTCGTTTTTAGAGTGTTAAAACTATATAAATTTTCTAATGTATCTTCAGACTTTAACCAACATAATTATTGAGGTGGGGCAGTTTCGTGATTCATAATTTGTGGCATAAAAGGATTAAAATGAAGGTAAGGAACTGTTTCTGTAATCACTCTATGAATTGGTTGCATTCTACATTCGCTATAGAAAAAAACAATGTTTCTTAATCTAGAAAAATGTAATATAATCACAAAAGAAAATGTACAATATTGTTGATTAAATGATGAAAATGCGAACTAATGAAAGCATGTTTTTAAAAATCGCCGACATTAGAATTTTTTTTTCGGTTAAATCCAAATCAATCCATCCACTACAAAAAAAAAAAAAAAAAAAAAAAAAAAAAAAAAAAAAAAACATGGACCCGTATTAAAAACACAGAAGGATTAAATAAGTTTTAGCCTTTTGTAACTCAATAAATCCGATTTGAATATTATTTCATTATTCACTCAGATGTTAGGAAACAGCACTTAAGCATATAAAAAATAATTTAAAAAATTTAGACCCTAAAAATAAAAATATATTGACTAAAAGAGGCTATTTTCATATCTGCAACAAAATAAAATTACATACTTCTCATAAATATTGTCAATTTTCTAATATAAAATTGTCAAGTACAGGGGTGCAAAAATCTAAGCGCCAATGGACTGATTCGCACCACTAAATTTTATTAGTATTCTTCGTCAAATTTTATTAGTATATTTCACCTAAATTTTATCAGTATTCTTATTAGGCAAAGAATACTAAAAATTCAGTGGTGGAAATCGGCCCATTGGAGCCTACATCTTTTCAACCCTGGTCCAGTATACAAACTAACCTTTGTAAAAAATCTACTTTTGGACGTCTCCAGTCTATTTGACTTTTAAATATTTATGTAGTTCATTTTAGCAATAACAATGTGAAACTGCTCAAATGATAAAGAAAACTTTGGTATGAAAAATTAACTCTGTATCGCCATCTGTTAAGAATTCTACGAGCCTTCCCATTAACTGTTGTATTGGAAGATAGTAGCAATAAATAAAATCGTCTTTTAAAACCCACTATATAGGTACGAGTAACATTGACTTCTCGGTATGTTTCAGATATGCGACACGGTGATACAAAGGGTTAATATACAAAGTTTTTGCTTTCGTGTGTATATTTATTAAGGTTTTTGAAATTCATTGAAATGTATTGTCGCAATTATTTTTTACTTTTAATTTTCAAAATTATAACTGCAAAGTAACTATATTACAAATAATAAAATTCAAAATGACATCATATTAGTTAACCCAGTCGCGCTCGTCGACCTAACCGTTCAGAGTGTTCCGTGGTTTTCTTCCAACCTTGCCGTAAATACGGATTAGGATCCCTAGGAAGACCCCCACGGAAGGCACTCCCCCCTAGGGCCTATATCCCAAGAGTAGATAATCGAACTTCATAAATCAACCAACCAACAATATTAGTTAACCACTATATCTGAATTTATTCAATTTATAGCAGACGAATACTTTAATAGCTCTCTTCATTGTTATTTACACGTTTCAAATACTAAAAAACAACTCAATAATGAATATCATCCTTAAATTTTCCCATTTATAACCGAAGAATGTTTTTAAACCATCTTCATGAGTTTTCAACCGGTTATTGAAAACTATAAAGCTCTACACAATTTATTACTAAAATTAGAACTGCACAAAATATCACAAAATTCCTTCACTTTCTATAATAATAATAAAAAAAAGCAGTCTTAATAAATATTTCAAAAACGAGCTTCTCTGAACGTGACATCTTTTGATCCAGAAAATGAATATCGTAACGCTAAAAATGTAGGGAAAATGGCTGGAGGGGGGGGGCATCTGGTCAAGCGATCGTTGTTCCAATCCTGTTGTAATATCACGTTTTAAAATAAAGGTGAGGAACTCTTCCTGCAGCTCTTCGGAGACTGTTTCCTGATTTTATTCGGCACAGGCACGTTCCTCTCTCAGGAGCATGGCACATACTTTTGTAGAGTATTTCTAGAATTTCGCTAAAAATTTTTAAATTTATGTAGTTTTGTTAAGATAAGATGTAGATATGTTAGCACATAAATGGAGGCTTGTTAAATATTTCAACAGTATTTTCGTCGAGATAAAGATAGGAGGCATTTTTTAAAATGCTGTTTGTGAAAAGGGATGTTGAACAGTTTCACTAATATTTTTGTTATTTACTTTGCATTTTACTTGAATTAAGAAGCTTTCGTACAAAATAGTTGAATTTTATATTCTTGTTTAAGTATACTTATATGTTAGTATAATAGGGAAACATGATGAGTCAATATAGATGAATAATAATAAAGTATTTTGAATGATGAATAAATCATGAGACATACGTGAAGAATAAAACATGAGTAGGAATTATATTTAATGAAAACTATTCATTGCCATAATTTTAATTTTATAGACAAAAATGAGTTTCTAATAAAAAATTGTAATAATAAAGGTCTAATATTAAATTTTGCAAAAACGATGAAATTTTTAAATGTTATGATTGTGGTAAAGTAAATAAAACAGAGAGATGAAGCAAATATAATATATTTTAAGAAATTCTGCGTACGCGTACTGTCCATGGTTACTATTAAAATTATCTATATTTGTCAAGTTCCACATTAAGTTCTCACTATTTAAAAATGAAAGATTAGCCTTATAATAAATGACATTTGAAAATGTTCAATTTATATAGTAATATCTCCTTTACGAATATACTAAGCATTTAATTATCTATTTTAGAATTGAATTGAGGTAGTATTTGAGATTTTTTATTGCTTATTTTAAAATACAAACACTCTAAAAACGGCAGTTTCAAAACTGAGCAAAAAATATTCAAATATGAGTATGTCGCATAGTCAAAATGGCTCCTAATAAAATTACTCAAGTTTGAAACATGTATATACTGATTTCTGAAAATATGCATGCACTAAAGAATAAAACATCATGTGCTCATATTTGAGTATGTCCAAATTTCAAAAATGAGTATAAACTGACTTCTATGTGCTCATTTTTGAGTATGCCCATGTTTCAAAAATGAGTATGAACTGACCTCTATGTGCTCAGTTTTGAGTATGTCCATGTTTCAAAATTCTGAGTATTTCTGGTATTTCAGAATTAAAAGCATTGGGTCGTCATATTTGAAACAAAAGTTTCATAACAAAATGAATACATCGATTTACTCAGATTTGAAAGTGTCATTTTTCTCAGTGTAATGCCTGCATTTTTACTTACAGAAGAAGCTTTATTTCTAACTAATGTATAATACCGTATGAATATTTAACTTAGATAAAATAATGACTGTAACTAAAACGTCTAAACTAACGTTTAAAGAACATTAAACACCTAATAAAGTGAACATGAACGAGAGAGAGAGAGAGTTTCCTAGTCATAAGTCTCAAAATTTGAAGCTAGTGTTTATGAAATGATTGTAATAAAGACATTCATAATACTTGATTTGCAACTGAACGCATGTGTGAACCGGTATATCTCTAATGTAAATGAATTTGCCAGGATTAAATCTCTTGAAGTTTACGATTGAATGAAAACTTTATGAGACTTTGAATACTAATTTAAACTAATTTGATGTATCGATATCGATCTCATAAACTGATTTCATGTGAAAATCACCAAGCTTCTGCAGATCATGAAAATATAAATCTCCACAATGCAGTTTAAAATTACCTTGGAAGTTTCGAATAAATCGAACTTTTAAAATTCCCGGCAAATCGCAAAACGTTGTTCGGAAACCAATTATAACAAAGCCTGTGTATAACGAATAGTTTTTGCACAGTCTTGAGCTGTGTTATAAGCGATTTACACATTGTATAATCAGATTTTCATAAATTAAAAACCTCCGGAAAGTTACCTTTTTAATATAAATTACCGATGCCATCCGCATATGAAAACAGTTCGAAAATCTTAAAGCCTTTCGATTTTATTTACATACCAAAAAATATTTCTTGTTAAGTTCAAATGGATTATCATGTAAGATGTTGCAATATGAAAATTTTAGAGAAAATAAAAGTATTTCAAATTGTACGGAGAACTAACTATATTTGAGAAAAAAAAATTGTGTGCGTGTGTGTGGATGAGGGATGTTACATTCAAATATCAAATATTGAATTTTATATTATAATTACTACAAAGAAAAAGCGAAAAAATAAATTGATTGGCAGTAATTTTGGTTCCATTACAGAAATCAATGTCTTCAAGGAAGGATGTCTAAAGAAAAGTTATACAAATCCTCGTTTTCATGCAAAGAAAACCCTTAATATATATTTTTTAATATGTGCCATACCACACAGGAATGTACCAACTGTAGTTGCAAGTTCTTCTTGTTTGGGGTCAAACTATTAATATCCTTTAGATTTATCTAAGTTACATAAATTATATATATTAAATTATGTATAGATAATATATAGCCGATGGTCCAACCCCTCTCTTAATTTAGTAAATCATGCATATAATGTTCCCCCTGTAGGAATAAGCAACTCCGTAGAATCTTTAGTTTCAGTTAAAATAATCATAAGGTAGAAATATATTTTAATTAAGACAAACAACCAAATAAAATAATAGTACTTAAACTCTAAAAGTAGCACCAAGTTTCTAGTATTAAAAGTGTTATAAAATGTCTAACCCAATTCCTTTTCAGACGCGGCGATCATGTACGCTAATGGCGCCCGGTGCATGTGAAATTCGTCATGGGTGTAAAGTCATCCAAGTTCCCTGTGAATTACACCTCTGGGGGTGCCTAGTCAGGTAAAGATCTCGTCACAAGATCAAGGTTTTAAATTACGATACCAACTCGAGTAGCGATGGCATGACGTATGGGTGAGCGATGCAGCGTGCAATTAGTAAATATACCAGCATCTCACATCCCTCCGCCATGACTTCGCTACACTGTGAAGTGCTGAACCATCTCATCCAACATCAATTAGCAACCGGCCAACTAAGAAAAAGCAATTAAGGCAACAAGACGCACTGAAGCCACGTCGGCCTATAGATTTATCAAGCACATCTTCGTCATGCAGAGGTCAGGCGAATCCTCGCCCCGTTGTCATGCATCAACCCGTTAAGTTGGGCAAAAGCCTGGAAGGCAAGGGCCTGGTCAGGGGTCTAAAAAGAACTATTAATCTCTGGTCTGTGTGTTCTTTCAACAGTCATAAAAATTAAGGGAAAATAAAAAATATATATATATATATTAAAAAAGTACTGTTTGTAGTATGTCAATTGATCAATAACTAAGTTAACCATTATTATGAGAAAGTTATATAATTAGTTAGTGAGGAAGTACATAAGAAAAGAGATATTTAAAATTCGGCCAAAATACAGGTACTACGCTTTTGCACACGAAGCCTAAAATGACCGCGGGATGAACAGAGATATAACTGGCAACAAACCAATCCCTGAAAAGAGACACAACCACAAAATCATCGAAATTTGTTTTGTCTAAGTTCAACTATAAAGAAGCCACATGCTTTAATAACATGTAATTTTTAGACTTGACGACAACAATCTGATATACATTTAATAAAAAAATATATAATAGAATTGAAACATGCATCTATATTTGTTCAGTTCCATTTTCTTTTATATTAATTTTTTTTTATAAATATATCTGTGTAAACAATGAAAAAGGCATCATTGAACCATCTCATATCTATATTATTGTACCTCCTTTATTTATTTTTTTAACCCAAACAGAAATACTTCCTTTAATATCTTAAAATAAACCTTCTGCCACCCACCCAACCCCTTATTCTCTTCTTTCCAACTCTAAAATATCTCAGCCTCTTCTCAAATATGCTCCCTAGCCCTTTCAAAAGCTTGCCTACAAAGGAAAAAAGTAATAGAAATAAGTTCGTTCAGAAAAAAAACTTCTTTTTAAGGTCTCCTGTAAAAAAGGCAGCGAGTTGCAGAGGAGAAAGTATCATTATGAAACGTGATTTTAGACACAGCAATAGAATTCTGATCGTCTGACCAGAGGTCAAGGCTTTTTATTATGTTCAATTATTTATCTGTTTTCGTTGCTTTATCAAAAAGTAGTATAAAAGAATTGATCTGCTTTTAAGTATATCTTGATGGACTTTAAAAACGATGTTTTGAAGTGCATCAAATATCAAGATGTTTATTTTTATTTAACATTTTATATATCTACACAGGATGTCTGTCCCAAAAAGTTTGAAATGCGTTTCAGTTTTTTTTTTTTTTTTTACCTGTTGGAGATACGCTGGCAATGTAAATTGCAAAAGAGTTCAAAATAAGGTAGGAATTGAGATTTTGTTGATGAAAGCGTTCTGCCATTAATTTTCAAAAAGTTACACTTTTTAAATTTTTACATGGTCCATGCGTCCTATAAGTGATACTTTGAAAAATTTTCTCCATGCTTTTATAAGCAAGCACAAAAGTAAATATTCCATTCTTCTACTACGATCAAAATTCATCCAGTTATGACGCTTTGAATTTTATGAAATTTCGGAGCTTACTGGCATTAAAAATGCGTATTTCTGTTTTTAGTGCCGGAAAGCTACAAAATTTCGTAAAGGTCAAAGTATCATAACTTGGTAAGGTTTGTGGTAGAATAATGGTATTTTTACTGTTGTGCTTGTCAAAGTACAAAATAATGTATCCAATGTATAAAATTTTAAAAAGTTTAACTTTTTGAAAATTAATGGCAAAGATTATTTGATCAACATAATCTCAATTACTACAATATTTTGAACACTTTTTGAATTTACATTGACTACGTATCCCCAAGAAATAAAAATTTAAATCTTGTTTTCAATATTTTTGTGACTCTTTGTCTGTAGATATAATTATATAACAATTTTGTCCTTCTCTTAAAGTGTAAGTTAAAATGCTAAGTTAATCAAAATTACATATAGGAAGAGAAACAGATTATCTCAAAATTAATTGATAATAATGCAAGTACACAAAAAATATTGAAGGAAATTTTCCTAATATAGCAGAAACATTTACGAAAATTGGATGTAACCTTGTTGTTATCTACGAATCCGGAAACATTCCCATTATATTTAGACACCATTTGAAGAAGAATCAATCAGAAACTCCACAAAACAATTGGTTTCTGAATGTTACGAAATGTTTTTGAATTGATTGACATGTTGGTGTCCATAAATTCTGGAAAAGTCGTTTCTGTTAATTTCGAAAACAATTTTTTTTTGAAGTTTCTGATTGGTTCTTTTGCTAAACGTTTCTGGAGATAAAGGAAAGGTAACTAAATTATTTAAGTAGGTATTAGTTAGGTATTAATTAGATAACTAAAGATATTAATGAGGTAAAAAAAATTGTAAACGTTAATGAATTTTTACAGTGTACTGTTTATTGTTACGCATTTATAAAACATTTCTTTACATAACTTTCAGCTTCGAATTTGCCTAATATTTTAAAAACATCTTGCAATTGTTTTAAGCCGGAAAGCAACAGTCCCTATAAAAAAATAAAAGAAATGGAAAGCATGCATCCCTGTTTTTCCAATTCCATTCCCTTTTATATTATACTTTTTGATAAACATGTCTGTGTAAACAAATACAAAAGTATCATTTAACCATCTCATATCTACATCATATTGTATTTCCTTCATTTTTTAACCCAAAACAAAACTATTCCTTTTATATCTTAAAATAAACCTTTCGAAACCCCTTCCTTTTTTTTTTTCCAAACTCTAAAATAACCCAGTCTCTTCTCAAATATGTTCCCTAGAACATCCAAGAGCCCTGCGTACAAAGGAAAAGAGGAATAGGAATAAATTCGTTCAGAAAAAAAAAATCTCTTTAAGATCTCCTGGAAAAAGGCAAAGAGCAGTTGAGGAGAAAGTATCATTACAAAACGTGATTTCAGATAGAGCAATAGAATTCTGATCGCCCGACCAGAGGTCAAGGCTTTTTATTATGTTCACTTATTTATCTATTTTTGTTCTCTTATCAGAAACGTAAATAAGAATGGTTCTTTTTTTAAGTATACTTTAATGGATTTTTAAAAATACTGTTTTCTGAGTTCTACAAGTACCAATATCATAATATATTTTTTACTTTATGTAATCAACAGCAATCAACATATAGAGATACTTATACAGATTTTTTTTCTTTCAAATATTATTTAAAATGATGTTATCCAAAAGCACATAAAAGCATTTTATTAAAAATGAAAGCATCAATATATGTTTTTTATTCGAAATAAATTTATCATATATGTATGTGATACATTGATACACAGAAGTTTGAGAAAAATAAAACTTTCATACAGTCAGCACATGATATAACGTCACTTCGGGACTGGCATTGAACACGTGATAACGCCAGTTACATTACATTCTATTTTAGTGGTCATTATAAGCCGAGTGACGATAGAAATTGGTGATTTTATAGCGTGGGTTGATGTGCCAAGTTCGAGGTTTCTTTTCAAATTGTTGACTATATTTTTCTTAAAATATCTTAAACGTTTGCTTAGTTAAAAAAAGAAATTCCAAAGAAGTAGAGTGAATTCCCGTTAGTACGTATTATTTATATACGTATACAAGGGAGGCCATTTTTCATCCGTAATAACCTATGACCGCATTAAACCATAAACAGTTAAATAATGTAAAAAAAAAAAAAAAAAATCTTTGCGTTGATTGAATTAAATTCAGCTTTTGGAAGAAATTAAACAGGTTAGTTATAATTAAGAATTAACTTTATACTAAAACAAATAACTTTTTTTAAATTTAATAATTGTAGTAAAAAAGCAAGTTAATGACAGGTTGTTTATAAAAAGCATAAATTACTCAGCATAAACAAAATATTCAAAGATGTTGTCATTCTTACTTAAATTAACTTTAATTAAAGTAATATCTCACTATTCTTTATAATGTTGAACAAAAGATTTTTCATCATTTTACAGTTACTACACACTAGAAAAAACTGTACATCACATCACATTTTGATTTTTAATAATAGAACAGCCGTTAGCAATTTTTCAACTTTTCATGTTTTTTGGTGTCATATTAACTTTGTTTACATCACCGCCACTGACAATTTCTTGATCTCTCAATAACCAAAGTTGCTTATGATGAAATAATATAGAAAATCCATTTCGATTCTGCTCGGACAATATATGAAAAAATTGTCCGCAATAACCGATGTGTAGCGTGCATTAAGCGACGTCTTTAATGTTAATTGAAAATTGGAAATGATGTGAAAAACGAAATTGTTCTCATTAACCAGAGATACTTTTTAAGCGGAGACAGACGCATTAGCGAGAGTCCCGTATATACTAACACCAATGTGAAGAATTTCAAAAGATATATAAAAATAACCACTTAAGACTTTTTCCCCTTAGAACGTCGTGACTACTGTTTGGATAACATCATTGCACAAATAAGTGAGCGCCATCAGATACTGTTGTCACGACTGTACCTGATTCTGTGACTAATTTGATATCTTCCTAATTGATCATTGTCAAAAATACAGCTGTCAAGCTACTTGATACGAAAGTCAAATATTGTCAAAGAATTTTCCCTGAAGTTTTATTTCAAATGATTTGATTACCACGATTAGCTAATCAAGAAGACAAAAGGAAGCGAAAATGTAATACTACGCTCAATTAAACTGAATGCAATGCAATGAAAATTTTCATTGAAATTGACTTGAAAAAGTCTAAAAGTTACTTGCAGGTAAAACAATTACACTTTTCGCCGGTATTGCTATTGCTTTACAGATATTTTACTTGTCATTTGCCTAAAATGAATTTTGATTTTGTAGTAATAAATTCACATTTCTTTCATAGATTCTCACTTAAATCAGTTATGAGATTCAAATACAAGTTTTACTATTACATAAACATAAGTAAATATTTTACTAATGAAAGGCAAGAAAATTTTGAAAATTTGTTTTAATGTATACACAAGTTCACAAGCATCAAGGTATCGTATTTAAAGATCTGATAAGGAGTATCGTCTTAGAAGCTTTGAGCCAGTGGACCACAGGCACCAACTATGCAAGGAGCAACGGTTCAGCTGGTAATTAAACTCTTTGCTTAGTCTAGGTAATTAAACTCTTTGCTTTAAAGTAAAAAAATAAATAAATGAGGGCATTTATAATAAAGTGTAACAAAATTTTTTTCAAAAATTGCATTTATTCCCAATATAATGTTAAATATATATTTTTTTTTTCTGTCTTTTAATCCAGATAGCAGAAATCTTTGACAACACCTAATTATACCCCTGTTTTTAATCTTAAAATACTTTAAGACAATATAGATCTATGGAAGGTATTTTAACGAGAACTCACAAAGTTTGTTCAAATTTATTAATACTGATAGAGAAGTGATATTTTTTAACCCAATGTACTATAAAAACTGGAAAATAGATGCTGCCATAGCCAAAAATCGCAGCCAAAATCGATGCTGGTTTTGGCTTTAAAAGTGAAAGTTGGAGTAAAACGTTTACATAGTAATAATATTTCATGAAAAAAAGAATAAATAAACAAATGCTTCTTAAAAGCATGCGTATTACTCATTATGATATCATTTTTAAAATGCCAACTTCCAGTTATTCCTGCATATTAATTAATTTAACCATAACTGTAAAATAAAAATTTCTCAATGTGGGAATATTGTGAAGATTTTATTTTAAAGCATAATATATGCATTTAAAAACAAAACTAATAAGAATAGCTACATAATCGCATAATAATAACTATTTCTCAAGAAAAAAGTTTAGTAAAATCCCAAATAATGGCGCTTTAATGATTAATTAACAGAGCAGCTATAAATTTTCAATTCTTTATAAGTTTGTATTGTTTATTCAGTATCGAAAAGCGATATTCTTTAACCTGGTATTTCTCAATCGGTGAGGCTCGCGTCCCTTGGGAGGCGCGAAACACCTACAGGGGAGGGTCGAGCCGATGACATTTTTTTTATCAATTGCACTAAACGAAGCAGTAGCTGAAAAATAAAATCTTTACATCAGTGCTATGTGTATGATGGGGAGGGTAATGAAGGCGCCATTGCAGATTACCTTGGTATGGTAAGGAATAGTGCAGGAAAGGTTGATAAACAAAGAAAAAACTCACAGTATTAGAAAATTGGAAAATAGTAAACCTTTACAAGACTTAAAATCGATTGTGGTTACACCTTTAAAAGTTAAAGTCGAAGTAGAACTTTTATATGTACCACAATAGTTTTAAATTTTTTTAATTAATTAAAAAAATAAGTCAAAATTCCATCTCTTGATCAAACGAATTAAAATTAAACCGTAAACATTTAAATAATGTAACAAAAAAGAAAATCTTTGCGTTGATTGAATTAAATTCAGCTTTTGGCTGAAATTAAACATGTTAGTTATAATTAATAATTAACTTTATGCTAAAACAAACAACTTTTTTTTAATTAAGTAATTGTAGTAAAAAAGCAAGTTAATGACAGGTTGTTAATAAAAAGCATAAATTACTCAGCACAAACAAACTATTCAAAGATATTGCCATTATTATTTTTTTAATTAATTAAAAAAAATCAAAATTCCATCTATTGATCATGCGAATTAAATTAAACCAAAAACATTTAAATAATGTAACAAAAAATATATATATTTGCGTTGATTGAATTAAATTCAGATTTTGCCTGAAATTAAACATGTTAGTTATAATTAATAATTACTTTATGCTAAAACAAATAATATATTTTTTTTACTTTAGTAATTGTAGTAGAAAAGCAAGTTGATGACAGGTTGTTAATAAAAAGCATAAATATACCATAAATATCACCATAATAGTCACCATTATTCACCATTCACATAATTTTTTAAATGCTAATTTCCAGTTAATCCAACACAATAATTAATTTAACCACGACTAAATATGTACGGAGGCATTAAGTAATTTTATTTTAAATTCTAATTTACAAAAACAGTTACATAATCTTTAAATAATAAGTATTTTCCAAGGGAAAAAAAAGCTTGTCATGCAATCACAAAAAATGACATTTTAACGATTAAGTAATTGAACAGGAATATTTTTTTAGATCCTTTGTAAGTTTGTATTAAATATTCATTATCGAAAAGCTATATTCTTTAACCCAAAGTATTATACAACAAAATATATATAATAAACGCTTTAAGACTGAAAATCGATACTGGTTTTGACTTTAAAAATGTAAATTGGAGTAGAAATTGCTCGTGTTCTCCGTATTCAGTGAAACGAAAATGAATTAAATTATAGATGAAGAAATAATTAATTCTTTTTAATCGAGACCGTTATTTTCTGTATTAAGAACTCTATTCAACACTGAAGCAAAATTAAAAGACGCATTTTCATAATTTGAATTTGTAATATAATTTTATTGACGAATTAACAATCGTCTTAGAAAAATTCGAAAAAAAATTCAATCATACAAAGGTAGAAAAAAAATTAAACTGATAATATAAATTGTAAATCAATTCTTATAAAATATAGAGCCAATAAAAAAATAAATCAAATAATGGGAATCTTCTATCAAAATTTATTCTTGCATTATTATTATTATTATTATTATTCGTATGTAGGGTAAAAAAATATTTCAATAAGAGAAAAATTAAATTTTACATGTTCAAAGCATAATTATTAAACATGAAGGTATAGATTTTTACAAACTGACAAACAGTCAGCTTCTGCGTTCGCCTTTTCCATGTTAAACCAATGGCATTAAAGTTCCTCGGCTTCCTTCAAATATCTCATCAAATAATTAAGTTTTTCGAATTTTGTTTTTTTTGTGAGTGATGCTTTAGATGAATCATCGAGTAGTTACAAATTTCATTTTTCTCTTATTGAAATTTAAATATTTGTTTTAGCGTTTAAAAGACAGCATATAATGATGTAAATGTAAATGCTAAAACAAATATTGCTAAAACAAATATTTAAATTTATATAAGAGAAAAATGAAATTTGTAACTACACGATGATTAATCTAAAGTATCACTCACAAAAAACAAATTTCAAAAGACTTAATTGTTTGATGAGATATTTGAAGGAAACCGGCGAACTTTATTGCCATTGGTTTAACATGGGAAAGGAGAATGCAGAAGCTGACTGATCCGCCACCTTAATCCAATACATTAATTAGCTTAATGTATTGGATTAATCGTCTTAACTGAATATGCATAGAACTAACAAAATATTTATATTTAACATCATAATTACCATGTTAAAGAATGAGTTCCATCGTCAATCAAAAAACTTCCCATGCAGTTAAAACACACACACACACAAAAAAAAAAAAAAAAAAAAAAAAAAAAAAAAAAAAAAAAAAACATTAACGATTAATTAATAGAACAACAATATTTGTTAAATTTTTTATACGTTTCTATTACTTATTCATTATCGAAAAGCGATATTTTTTAATCCTAAGCATTAAAAAATTCGAAAAATAGTAAAAGCTTTTGAGACTCAAAATTGATGCTTTAAAAGTGAAAGTCGAAGTAGAAGATATTCACGTTACCTTTAATCAGGAAACCGAGAATGAATTAAATTACAGATGAAGAAATAATTAATACTTTTTAATAAAGACCGCTATTTGCTGCATGAAGAACTTTATCCAATACTACTGTGAAATTAAAAGACATAGTTTTGGTAATTGAAATTTGTAATAGAATTTAATGGATGCTTTTAAATTCGTCTGAGGAAAAACAGACTTAAAAAATCGAAAATTACATTTTATTCTTATAAAGCAATGAAAGAGGAATTCGAAATTAATATTTTACATAATAAATCGATTCTCGTGAAAGTTAGATATATATAAAAAAATAATGATGCGAAGATTATTTAAAAATCAATTATCTCTTTTTTTTTTAATATTCGCATGTTGGAACTAAAATACCTTAAAAGAAAAAAAACCCCTAAGTTTATATGTCCAAAGCATAAAATTAAACATCAAATCATAATTTTAAAATAAGTGACATTTAGGTAATACGATACATTAATAAGTTAATCATAGCTCAGAATGCAGCCAAATTATGAAGGATTTATATTAATGTTCATAATTACCATGTTAAAGGAATACTTATGAAAAAGCTGATTAATCTTATAGCAATTACTCTCCTCCAAGAGGAACCTTTCCATGTAATTAGAAGAAAAGTAAAAACCCTAACGATTAATTAATAGAACAACAACAATTTTTGAATTCTTTATAAGTTTGTAATTCTTATTCATTATCGAAAAGCGATATTCTTTCACCCACAGCATTAGGAAAATTGGATAATAGTAAACGTTTATAAGACTGAAAATCGATGGTGGTTTCGACTTTAAAGGTGAAAATCTGATTAAAACATATATGTAATTGTAATAATTTACGGAAAAAGAGATTTTATTTTATTTTATTTTATTTTATTTTGAAATTTTGAAATTTTGTAGCTTTAAAGCATGCGCATTTGCTTTCATCATCTCATTCTTAAAAGGCTAACTTGCAGTTATATATATATATATATATATATATATATATATATAATCCAACACATTAATTAATTTAATCATACATATATATATATATATATATATATATATATTCCATGGTCTATCATCTTTTAAAACTTATTTTGGCAACATGTAATGCTTTTCTGCAATTCATTGCCTGTGTTATGTGACGACTCCAGTATACCTGGTAACTGTTGTACTCTTTTCCCTATATCCTTTTTAATCCAGTTGTATTTTGAACTTTATGATTTAATTTCACTTTTTTTTTCTCATTTTTATGGGTAAGGTTTCTTTCCTTTTCATTATTTTTTGAACTTTATGATTTTTTCACAGATTTTTTTTCTCTATTATGGTGTGGTAATCCCAAAACCATATTCTTTAGCAATGTTATGGCTAATATGATGATGAAACCACACATTTTATTTGTGGTATTTAGACATTTGGGACTTGAAGATTCTGTCTAAATTTCACAAATTTCATTTTTTCAATTTTTAATTTAATTTCTTCTTCTTTTAAATAAGTATATGGTATCTATATTCAGCGTGTTGGGTAACACTATCCTTGTCAATTAATTATTACATACTAATTAATAATTTCATCGTTTTTGTTGGCGTCACGGGAATGTTATATATAATTTTTTGTTTTAAAATATAATTTGCATCTAAATGTAAAAAAAATAAAAACATAATAGCATAATAGTAAATACTTTCCAAGTAAAACACCTCATTCAATCACAAAAAAGAAGCTTTAACGATTAATCAACGTAACAACAATGATTTCTGAACACTTTATACGTTTGTATTATATATTCATTATCGAAAAGCGATATTCTTTATCCCAAATCATTAGAAAAATTGTCAAAATAGTAAACGCTTATAAGACTCAAAAATCGATGCTATGGTTTCGGCTTTAAAAGTGAACGTCTGAATAGAAAGTACTCGCGTTACCTTTAATCAAGAAACCAAAGACGAATTAAATTACTGATGAAGAAAATTACATTTTAATCTTATATAATTGTAAAAAGAGGAATTAATATTTTACATTGTAAATTTGTTTTAAATTTCGGATCCACAATTCGGTTTTTTGGCACAGCATATTTTACTTCTGTGGATGCATTTCGTTGTAATTTGCCTGTTATGATTTTAATATTCACATAATTAAAGCAATTAGATCCAACTTAAAGGGACTGAACTGTCACCAAATGATATTATGACTAAACCAACGAACAACCATCAGTTATTTAAAATTTTGCACTCTAAAATTTTGCAATGTTTTAAGTATTTTCTCCCTTTTTACTTACCCATCATAAGTAGTATAGGGTAAATATTGTAATCGTTTTGAAAATCAAAATAAATTTTTTTGACGTATTTACACGTTTCAGACACTGGGGATTCCGAAAAACATATTTTTAGAAGAAAAAAAATTGCCATCCGACTTTCTGTGTGTCTGTAAACGCTCTATCTCCCGAACAAATTGCGATAGAGACTTGAAATTTGGTATGTACTTAGTATGTAATAATGGAAAAAAGTTTATTGAATTTCACTAACCTCGATTATCCGGAACTATTTTTTTCGGACTCTCGAAATAATCTTTCTGATAAAAGGTACATAAAAATTTACTTTAAGGAGAGAATATAAAAGACAATACTAAAACATAAATTTTGCATAAAGCATGAAGTCTATCGGATAATGAGTTCCCGAGATATTTGTAATCCTATTTTCAACATTCTTCAATTTTACGATTCTGTATTTCATTCAAATTTCAATTCAAAGATATATTTTAATTGGAAATGAGACGCTTAATCCGACGCAGTAAACCGTTAGTTAATGTGATTATCAATTTTGGAGTTATAAAGATTTTTTTTTACGCAATTCAGTAATAAAACATTTAAAGTTTATGATGTCATCACGCCACTATTTTATTCGAATTGCAATGCATTTTATAAATAGTTTATACATGTTTTATTTTCATATTTTATACTATGCATATTCAGGATGGGTAAGTATTACGGTGGCCCGCAACGACTAGTTTTCAAAGGGTTGACCACAGCCGAATGGTTAATGTTCCAGCTACTAATTTTATTGCATGTGTAAGTTCCCCCATGTACAAAAACGCGGAAATACAAACTTTCAAAATGGACAAACATCTTTCTTTTATTAATATCGATAGGAAATGGATATTTTTTAACCCAAAGTATTATAAAATTGGACAATAGTAAACAATTGTGAGACTCAAAACCGATGCTACGTAAAGCGATATTCTTTATCCCAAATCATTAAAGAATCTGGGAAAATAGTAAACGTTTATAAGACTCAAAATTTGAGGCTGTTAAAGTGAAAGTCTGAGTAGAAAGTACTCGCGTTACCTTGAATCAAGAAACCGAAACCGAATTAAATTACAGATGAAGAAATAATTAATGCTTTTTAATCTATCCCGTCATTTGTTGCATGAAGAACTTTATGAAATACTGCTTCTGAAATTGAAAGACATAGTTTGATAATTGGAATTTATATTAGAATTTAATTGGTGCTTTAACAATTGTTTGAGAAAAAGCAGACTTAAATAAATCGAAAATCACATTTTAATCTTATAAAGTTGGAAAAAAAGAGGAATTAATATTTTATATTGTAAATTTCCTCTCGTAAAATTTAGCAGCTGATAACTAGTAAGTAAAATAATGTACAGTTTTTTTCTCGATTAGTGCAGTTAATTGATCCCCGCGATATTACCACACTAATCGAAATATACATTTTATAAAATCGTAGATTGCAATTGGCATTTTGCAAAAAAATTCTTGAAATTTTCAAGCCAAAAAATAAGCAAATATATCTCAGTTTTAAACCTCAGTTTTTTTTTATTTATTCATTCATTTATTTATTTTATTTATTTATTTTATTTATTTATTTATTTTATTTATTTATTTATTTATTTTGCACTACATGTGCACACAGGAAATTATTTGCACCGGAATATATAGAGAGAAAGAGACTTACATGCATATGCGTTTAAATGTGTAACTGATTAGAAAAAAAAGAACACTAACATCATACACTTTTTAATTATCATATTGTCAGAGAGAGAAGACAGAAGGTGGCAAATATGAAAAGGTAATTATTTATGAATGGAAAAACATAGGGGACCCTCTTCATATGAATTTGAAACAAATTTAAAAATTTTAATTCGTTTTCAGTTAGTTTTATATGAAATTAAGCACATTAAAAGCACATATTTTCCATTAAATATAATTACCACTAACTATCTGTTGTCTTGAAAAAATAAATGAGAAACTTCTTTTCTAATTTGAAAATGTAAAATTTATTAATCAATTTAAATACACCTAATTCTGTTCTATAAAGAGACATGCAAAAAATTCTCTAAATGGTCTAAAAATTTATGCGCATAAATCAAAAATATTTTTGGTAATAATTCAACTCTTAGAAAATCTTTTTCAAAAATCAGATTTTTAAATAGAGAATTAAACGAAAATTTTCTAAGAACAATATTCTATTTTTTTCATTTATTTCTTACACGCTATATTAAACGTAAGTAACAAACAAATCATATCCAACACTTTAAATCAAACAGAAATTTCAGAAGCTAATTTACAAAAGCAACAAAAACATAAAATCCACCATATAAATCTCGTGTTATTTTGTCATTGCCTCTGAAACGCTAAAAGAACACTAATCAGTGAAGTAACAGAGAAACAAAGAAATATTGGCCTTATTTCTGGCTTTTTATCCCATGGTATGTCACGTTTCACCCGTGATTTCTCCAGTTTTGATTGGTGGAGGCGAAGACAGCTCATAATTTATTAGAGCAGTATTGATGAGGCATGGAATGGAATGATAGGAAGAGAAATGGGCAATTGAAGGAGTAATGAGTAAAAGAGATTTCAAAGTAATTGGTAGAACAATAAAGCTCATTAATTTAGAAAATGCCAAAAGAAATGATTGCTCTTTGTGTGATAACTATTTGCAACACTAAAGAGAAGTAGCTCTTTAATTTTTTGACAGCGAATATTTTAATCAATTATAATGAGACGTTTAATAGATTTTTTTTTCCATATTTTATTTGAGATAATTATTAAAAATTGGAAAATATACACGAAACAAACATTTTATTTTTTAATTTCCTCAGACATTATATATATATGTACATTTCATGAAATTGGTAAATAAAATTCACCCAATTGGTCAATGACATATTTAGAAGTGAAGGAGATTTACAGAAAACTGTCCTTATTTAATGTTCTTCCTCATGATTCTCTCCCCTGTTTGAATACATAGAACCTGAAAAGTAAATTAAGTGATTTAAAACTTTCCATTGCCGGGGAGTTTTTCAGTAGGAAATTATGTTCTGAATACAGAGGACGAACTTGGACTCTTTGCGGAACGTTTATTTGGAACATTTCAGAAAATAAGCATCTATGATTCTTAGAAGTCAAATTATCGACAATGTTTTAGTTTATTTGGGATGATTCAGCCCAAGCAAAGGGATAGATATGATTACTTGATAGTTAGTAAATTAGTTGAATACAAGTAATAATTTGCCCTTATATTATAAACTTGTTACTTGAGAAACATAATAATAGGTCATTTTGTGCATCTGTATGGTTAACACATTCAATCAAAATTTCACAAAATTCTAATCAGTCATTTTTCAGAAATCGTGCGCGCATTGATCGAAATCGCCGTTTTGAGAAAATTGACTAAAGATCAAACTTCCTCTTGATAATATAAGAATAGTTCAGACTGTTTTAGACATAACTCCTCTTCTAAAGTGAATTTTTGCATGGGGTTTATTTTAAAATGTTCCCAAAGAATCATATTTAATTATAAGCTAATAAAAGAAAATTTGAAATTTTGACACTTTAAAGGGTATTTGAATCCTTAAATATTTACTAATCTCTGTGTTTTATTTATTGTATTACGATAATTTCGTAATTTATATGATTCAAATTGTCAGAAAATACATCTTGATTGTTTAATATTCCATATCCATTTACAAATATTATTTAATCATACCAAAAGGCAAGGATTTTTTTTATAATTTTATAATAAGTGCACATAACTTTATTTAGTTAAGCTCTGGGCTTGTATAAAGCTGATATATATGTATACATATTATGTTACATTAAAATGCTCGGTTTACGATAAAATGTATGTTCAAATACTTTTCAAAAATTTTGTAAGCCTTCGTTTAATGGTAAGTAACGAAAGATGGATAAATTTATAACTTCTTAATGTTAAAAAGAGTTTTTATGCTGGATGCATGAAACAAGATGTCTCTTCCATGTTCTTTTAAACATACACTTTAAAAGCACAAAACATCGTTAGTCGCTTTAAACATTCCAGCAATATTAGCACTACAGCTTACACAATAGAATTTTCACTAGTTATTTTTATAATATTAAGTTTAAATCATAATTGAATAAAATAAATGAGTTACATTTGTTACACATACTTTGAAAAAAAAATAGAGATGTACAATGCAAGATTTAAATATAGCGTTAAAAGAGTTAATAAAAAAGGTTATGTTGCATTATTACTCAGATAGAATCATAAAAAAAAATATTTTAAAGTATGTATTTTCCTGTTTATGTTTATAAGTTATGTGAGATTTTTAATGCATATTACATACTGAATATTATTTAACATAGCTGAATATTTAAATTTTTAATCACCTTCCTTCTTAACTATATAATTTCCTCAATATTAATTTATTATTATCTTACATTTACGTACAATAATTCCCTACATGCAAAATTATTTTTATATTATAAATTGAAAAACTAAAATTAAATCAAATAATTTACAACACACATGAATAGCAAATTTAAACGTAGAAACTGGAGATTAAACTTTCTCGGTTCTATATCATACATAAAATCGGAAAGTTAACATTCACTGCAGAATTAATTAAGGGAAAGTGGCAATCTAAGTATTAGTAATTTGAATAGGATTATGCATAACATAGTGAAGATATTATGGAACATTTCAAATTCTGCATTAGAACTTAGTTGAAATTCTAATTACTCCTTCAGTTTGGTGAAATTAAATTTTTAGGGCAACGGAATTTCTAGTTTGGTTTAGATTTGAATATTATTTTAACTTAAATTGTAGCAGTAAATTTATTTTGTTTTAACAGACGTATAATAAATGCAATTTAATACTGTTTTTATAAAAGAAAACATATGCATTGAAATATAATATTTGTAAGCAGATATTAAACATATTTATTTAAATAGTAAAACAAATTTTATGACTGTTTCAGATCGAATAAAATCACATTGCAATACAAAAACAATAAAATGTGTTTTAAAATAAATGTTAGAATATTTTTCTATAAAGACGTTATGTGATAACTAACAATATTTTTAAAACAATTTAAAAATATATTTAACTTGTCTAATATGAAAACGTATGCAACGGTTTAAAAACGTGGAGTGCTAATTAGATCTGGCGCAGAAAAACATGTTTGCTTTTTTTTTTTTTTTTTTTTCCATTATATATTTATACTTATACTTAAAGTAACTGTTAAAGATAGCAGAGAATGGAATCACATCCGACAGTTTATTTAGATTTTTTAAATTAATAATATCAAGTAATCAATATAACTTTAATATATAATGTAGTTCAGGGACGACGTACCTTTTTTATTGCTCATTCTAAAAATCTCAGCAATATTGTTTACTGACGTTGCAACATGCAAAGAACATTCTAACTTAAAATATGATTTAACAAATAATTACTATTTACAGATTTTGTATTAAAACGATTTTTACTTATCCTAAATTCAACTTCTAAATTATTTAGTATCATGTATGAACTCAATAATGTAAACAGTCGCATTAAAATCGTATCAATAACTATAAGGAAGGTTTTTTTTTTTTGTGTGTGTGTGTGTGTATGTTCTAACCGAATCTAGTTTTCGTTCTGTCATTTTTAGTTACTAGACTATAGAAGTGGGTCAATTAGAAATTTTATCATTTGAACTGTTATTAAAAGTTCAATTGGAAAAACGAATCCCTTTAAACTAATCAAATGACTGCGCAAGAATATCTATTGAATAGTTTTTCAAGAAAAAGGTGATACACATTGTCCAAACTGAAATTTATAACTTACAATAAGTCGTGCAAAAATAGTTTAATTTCATTTTAATAGTCTATGCATATTAAATAACATTATACAGAGTGGTCAAGATAAAAGAGGCCCGGTATACAGAATTACAAATACTTACTAATTTTTATTGAAAGTATAGTAAATACATAATATTATGGATACAACATACTGAACATTCAATAGTTCACATTATGAATACTTACTAATAGTTCACATTATGAATAACAATAGGAGGTATTGTTATTCATAATATTCTGCATTTACTACTTTTAAATAAAAATTAGTAAGTATTTGTAATTCTGTATACGGGCCTCTTTTATCTTGGCCACTCTGTATTTTATACAATTTGAACTTTAACACACTAAATATACCAATAACTGGTACCAAATGAAAATATTTTGTTTCGAACCAGAAATTTCTTTAAAAAATAAATAAAATGTGAATCACACAGAAATAAGCAAAATAAAAATTTAATTCATAATTATATACAACAATCACTCATTATCATTAAACTAAAGATGTATATGCTTAAAGTGATAAATCAGAACACATAAAATGCTTATAAACACTTTTTGATATAAATATAGACATGTTTGGAACGCACAAACGGCGACACTTTCAAGGTAAAAAATGATAAATAAACTATTTTCGCAACCTATCAAGTTCGTTTTTAAATATTTTGCGAGAATAGTTTACCATTTTTTACCTTGAAGATGTCGATCTTTATATTAAAAGGTTTTTATAGCCCTTTATGTGTTCTGTTTTATCACTTTAAATAAATAACATCTTTAGTTTAAAAATTTAAGAGTTTAAAATAAAAATTCTGGTGTGAAATCTTTCTATAAAACGTGAGTAAAATTTCCGGTATGTTTAGAGTTAAAAAAAAAGTGAATTTGTCTTATAAACAAATTATTACCTATAATCAGTTCCCGTGGCAGATAAACTTTTTTTCGTATTACATCGGGCACGCGCGCTGTAGGCCTGTCATCCCTAACATATTTGATAATTTATGGGAAAATAAATAAGAATTAATATTGTATTATTACTATTGTTAAAAAACATTAATCAATTTCACTTCATGGAGGGCGATTTTCCTTTACCACTCTTTCTTATCTATGAAATTGTGAAGTAAAAAGAGTAGGCACGGTTCATTTGCATAGTGATAACCTGTGTATCTATTAAAACTTCTTTAAACATATTTCCTATCCTGTTCTGGATCGTTATTGTTTAATTTTTTATTTTGACTTCTTGTAAAAGAAAACACATATATGATGTCAAAATAACAGGGATTAAAATATTTCTAAATTAGAGATCTTTCTTACTGAATCAATGTTTCGGTTACATTTTTATCGGTGTTATGGGATGAATCAGTGAATCGTATAAACATGAATAATAATTCATGAAAAGCCTAAAATATATTTAATTTTTTGTTAGAAATATTTTTATTTATTACAGTAAAGCTTCGATTTATGATGAAAATTTAACTGTCCTGAAGAATTGGTAAAAAAAAAAAAAAAAAAAAAAAAAAAAAGCTTTTCATTTGTCTATAAAACTTATCTGATCAATACTTTTTAACACTTTCCAACATAGTTGAAAAGTGTTTCTAACATCGGTTTGTCTGCTGTCTGGCCGTTTGTCCTTCGTTCTTTAAACTTCGTCTTTTCGGTGCCGATCAAGTAAATGTTGAAATAACTTCCATTTCCAGAAAAATCGTCAGATTAATTTGATCAAATAGACACCACGATAAAGTAATTAGTTTTAATGTTAATGTTATTTCTCATTAGATCAAATAATATTATTTAATGATTTCTCTATATAAATTATTTCCAACTATCTAATAACGTAAACTCTGTCTAAATCGGAATTGATCGAGATCGAGAAATGTTTCCGTCGTAGACGGATTCCACCTTAGACAAAGTTTAAATGTTTCGCCGGGATTTGAAGAACATTTCGAGTTAGACAAAAAACTGTCATACACAGAGTCCGTCTAAGACAAAGTTTATTGCATCAGTAAAATTATTATTATTATTTTAATATCGTAAGTCGTCTCTGTAGACAACTTAATCACGTGAAACCTTCAGCAAAGCAACTATTTGCACACATTTTAAATAAAAGTATATTTTAAATATATTAGGTCTAAGTAAATTTTTCCGGTTAAAAATATTTTTCGGAAAAAATTATATTAAAAATACACGATGGATGTTTTAGCTGTTGTTGTTGAAAAAAACAGAGAGCCAATTCCGAGCATATTCTAATATAATGTATCTTTGAACGAATTCGTTTTAGCTTGACATTAATTTTACGTTCAACATAAAATGAAAAACTGTCTTTTCATTGGACAATACATTTCTGACGGCAACTGAAAAGTCCGGAATGAAACAAATAAGGCTTTGTACCTAATAAAACTACGTTAATATCAACTTAATAATAAAATACCAAAGCAACAAGAAAAAGGCAGACGAAATAAACCACGGAACATGATATCTTTAGAACAAATAAATCAGGAACATTTTATCATTTCCCCTTAAAAAGGAAAAAAAAATCACCAGTCATTTAGGTAACACACCAGTAAAGAATCGAAGCCTATTTCTGGAGTTCCATCCAATAGAATGTCACGTTTTAGGTGTAATTGTTCACCTTTGATTGGGTGAATCTGAAGACCTGGTCATATTTCTTTTTTGGCAGTGTACTAAAGGCTTTAGCGGATTAGTTAGAATGAAAAGCGATATTTTCGAAACAATGGTATAATGAAATTTGACGCCAGATACTTTTAAGTTGGCGATGTGAGGAGCTTGAGAACAATAGTGTTTGGAATCTTATACTCTGGAAATCAATTAAGAGACAGTGATTCCTGACAAAATATTTTTTGATTTATACATGAATTCTTAAATGCATATAAATTTGCTGCATTGGTAAAATTTTGTATTATTTCTGTTTTGTATCTGCAGTATCTGTATAAAATTAAGAATTGTAATAAAGCCATATTTTTTTTATACGGATATTTGATTATATATCATTAAATACGAAAATTGTGAAATGAAAGGAATTTTAATTATGAAAAGAGATATGAAATTTTGCTCCTTTTATTTTCAAAAATAAATCAAATTCATTTTTTTATTACATTTTTTATTTGATTTTGTTATGGTAAATCTTCATGTTTGAACACGTTAGTTTTCCTGGTAGAGAATCAATATTGGTTACACACTGGTTGTCAAAATTGCACCATTATTGCACTTATCGGGAATAATTCTAGTAAAAAAAGAATATTAGTGAAATATTGGCTTTACATTGGCAATATTTTCAATTAGATGCCATTATTACAGAAATACAAGCTTTGCATTTGAAGTATGTGCAATGAAACGCCAGCATATGTGAAATATTGACTTTGCATTGTAAATATCGTCAATGAAATGATGTTATATTTCTTGCAATATTGACAAAAAGTAAACAACCCAATATTAAAGCTATATTTTATACCAAAATACAGAAAAGATATTGCAATGCAAAAAATTTTGACCGTTCGTTTGAAAACACTCGTTTGAAAATAGGCTTACTTTGAAGAAAAATAATACAATTTTTTGTCTTTAAAAATATTTTTAATATTTGCTAATCATTCAATTTATCATGAAATTCTTTTAGGTACAAATACTTCTGAAAATTAAGTGAATGTAATTATCCAACTGGCGTATGTTCTGAAAAATTAGTCGAAATATACGAAATTAGCACTTTGAGAACTAATTACCGCAGAAAAACCGCAGATGAATAGCAAAGCCACTTCTTCAATTTACAATATTTTAAAAATGAATCCCGATACAGTACGTTCCAGTTAAGTGGGATACATCGGTTCTGCATGATTTCACCGAATAAATCAATTGTAAGCAAGAAATTTAATGTTATTTTTTGTTGTTTTTGTAGTTCTTGACTTTTGTCCTATTTGAACAGCTACCTCAATTAAACAATATCCAAAATAACCTAAATCTACTGTATAATAAAATGGAGGTTTGTAAACTAATTACTAATTATTATATTATTATTATTATTATTATTATTATTATTATTACGGAAAGAAAGCATTCAAAATATTTATCTATTATGAAAATATTGTAAGTACAAATGGTTCAGAAACAAAAGTTATGTATATGTACTTATTCATCTAACTAATAATTTCAAAATGAATCGCAATACATGAAAACATCAGTTTGAGAATTAATCAATCACCACATTATAACACATATATCAATAGCAAAAACTATTATCCAAAGCAAAAAAGCAGATTTTTTTTTGCTTATTAATCAATTACCACTTTATAAAACAGAAACCAATAGCAAAAACCATTACCCACAACAAAAGAGCATATTTTTCCCCCTAAAGAACGCATTTTAAATATTTACCCATCATGACAATTTTTTTAAGTATAAATATTTCTGAAACTAGCATCAAAGTGATTACCCAACTCACCAAAATTTGCAAATTAAATGCAATATATGAAAACAGCACTTTGTGAACTAATTACCAATCAATTACTGTCTGTGAATGTGTAATATTCGAGACGTCTGAGGGATTCATCACAAAAGACTGATTCAAATTATTAAACATTCACTTGTCTCATCACACTCTACATCCCTTCCTTATCACCAGGCAACATTCAGTTGACCATCAATGTCCGCCTTCTGTCTACAGAATTACTTAGAGTTTAGAACAGAAGGTCTGTTATACATAGATTATTACTGACGGGGGAAATCGGTGAACAATTAAGGGGATACGGTTAAAGAGCTCAAAATCAATAAGAAAAGGGTAAAACAGTAATGGGAGAGAGAAAAGAAAATAACGTAAAGTATATGGGAGTTGTAATTAAATACATTTCGAGGAGAAATCTGATTCAAGTGGTTTTGCGGGGAAAAATTGATTTTCCACCGAATGTAATCAACTGTTCTGTAAGATAAATGCTTAAAGGGAAAATGTGTATTATTTCATTGTTGTATTGTAATCTTAAGTAAATAAATTAGAATGATTTATCATTCATTAAATACAGACTGATAAAAAGAAACTTGATGTTCTGAAATTTAAAACTTTAATAACTGAAAAACCAATGGATGCAATAAGATGAGCTTTGCAACATTGGTTGAAGATTTTTATAGTGCTAGAGTAACAAAGGTTGTAGATAACATCACTAAGATTTCGCAAAAAGTTACTAAGTAAAGAACGTGCATTAATACATTCTAAGAACTGCATTTTCTAATTGAGTAATACGGTTTAGAGTAGTTATGATTCTGTTTTGATATCGTCGCTACCATGTCAAACTATCGAATGTGTAAAAAATGTATTTTTCATTGTTTTTAAAAATGGGTCGATTGTTACCACTAAATTTTAATAGTATTCTTCCGCAGGGTTGCCAGTTTGCTCTTTTTATCTATTCAGAAATTCTGAATCCATACCAGAAATTTCAAATAGAAATTTTTGCTTTATTTAATGACAGACATTTAGAGATTACTTAAAGGAAAAACTTTTTCCTCAAAATTTCCGGTATGAACTCGTCATCTCTGGATAAAAGAGAAAACCAAACTGGAAACCTTGTTCTTTACAGAAATTTTATTAATATTCTTATTATGCGAAGAACTCTAATAAAATTTTGTGGTGACAATCAGCCAATTTTTAAAAGTAATGTAAAATGCAGTTTTTACATTCGACAGTTTGACATGGTAGCGACGAATGTGAGCATCAATTGTGAATGAAAGGTTCTGTCTTGCGAAGTATAATAATCATTACTAGATTGTTAAAAAATGTGTGCTGGGTTGAACGAATTTTTGCTGTTGAAGTAAGTGCAACCATAAGATTGTGAAATCACTTTCCAACATTTCGAGCTATGGTTCATCTGGTGCTCTAAATGTTGGAACGAGATTTCGCTATCTTGTTGTAACAGCTGCTACATAACCAAAAGTTGGTTCAACCAAGTACTAACTTTTTAACAATGTACGGCTAGTTATAGTTTCAAATATAGTGTACAAATATTAAAGTACTTAAAGTGAATAACAAAGGGATACAACAGTAACGGCAGAAAGGAAAGAAAATAACGTAAAGTACATGGGATACATGTCAACGAGAAATCAGATTTAAATGGTTTTGCAGGAAAAGATATTTTCCATCGAATGCGACCAACTGTTCCGTAAGATAAATGCTGATATATATTATATCATTGTTGTATATCTTAAGCAAAAACAATAAATAAAAATGATTTAGCGTTCATTAGAAGAAAGACTGGATGAAAGAAGTTTCAATTTTAAAGCTTTAATAGTTGAAAAGTAAACTTCTGCATAAAGATGGATCTAGCAATATTTCCTTTTTTAGACTTTTATAAGAATAAAATAATTAATTCTCCTTGATTAATTTTGTTTTAAGAAAACATTAGCAAATTATATGCAAAGTGGACATTTATAAACCATAGATATTAAGAAAATATTTTAAAGTATAGTGTTCTAGGGGTGGGTGTCAAACGTAATAAATTATGAAAAAAATGTTAAACTAATTTTTGCTAATTTGGCACGAGGGTAATAGTTACCATAAATGAATATTTTCTAAGCACTAGTAGTTTTTTTCTGTGTTTTTAAGATAATTTTTATCGACTGTGTTTTTAATCTAATTTTTATCAACAACGTCCCAATGATTTTCTTAAACCTTAATAGAGGGACCGGGAGAAACATTATGCTGTACAGACTTGGTTTCCTTGTCTGAGAAATCTCTCTTAGGTAATCAAATCAAATCAACGTCCCAATGGATTGTTGCACGTTATGAAACTTTAGCTTGATTTTTATGTATATATATGCTGCAGTTTTTTAACCAATTATATTTTATGTTTACGAAAAATATTGAGTAAACATTTAAGTTATTATCCTACGCAATATCCCATGGCATCAACTAATGCCGACATATAAACCACGTATTAGATAACAAAACAAAATGCATTTTCTGCTATTTAAGATACTACACTCAGCTAAAATAATGTTTATTATAATAACTGACCACTTCATGAAACAACTTAGAAATTTATCCTTTAGCACTCTCAAATGCTAGTTTTCTAAGCTAAATTTATTTTAATATGCAGTCTCTGTTCTTGAACTAACGTTTAAAGGTAGTGTAATAGAATTCTTTGTATAATAAACAACACATGTCGCTTTTAGGCTCGTTAAAAATTTATTTTCACTTTGTCATTTGATAGTCTTAGTAATAATCCCCTTAACACAATTTATTTAGTAGTAAAGCTGTTTAAGAAATAATATTCTAATACTTAGCTTCGTAATAATTGATCTTTCACACTTTAAACAATAACTTTTAGAATAAATTGTATTCTTTTGGAGCTTGTTTTATGATTTTATTTTTATTGCTGTTCATAGATTAGGTTTGTTCATAAATTGGCTATCATAAGCTTTATTATTCTATACTTACACTAATGTTGTTAGTTGTTTTAAGAAGAACATAAAAATGTTTATAAAAAGAAAGATATAGATTTTCTAAGTTCGTGATTTAGTAATTATTTATACGAATCAGTTATTGCCGAAATGCTTCTTCATTTTGAAACAGGTTAATTAAAATTTTCAAATACTAATAAAATTTAATAAATTATAACATCTTGTAATAATATGTTTCTTTTAAATGCTAAAAAGTGTAAACTAACAACATAATATCCAGTAAAATAACTTTATTAGATTGTTGACATGTTTCGGCGCATTCCGAGCCATTATCAAAAACAAATGAGAATATTTTATAATTGCACGTTCTTTGAAGTAATTATTTAAAATGTTATCATTTGATTTTAATGTACTTTTTAAAAATTAGGCACGTTATCTTTTATTTTTACTTGGTTGTTTATTTCCATATTTGTAATCATGGAGTAACTCGAGCCACGATTTTGGTAAGTTAAAAAATGCTGTATCTTACATATTGTATTTTTGCGTGTTAGTATCTCTTTGGTTTAACTTTTTATGGATGGATAGTATAGACTGGAGGGAAAAATTATTTTACATTCATTGAAGTTTATTTGGATGGTTTCTTCTTGATATAATCTTTCCAGGGCTGTGTTTTTACTATTATATTTAATATCAGTCATGTGCTCCTTTTTACTGTAACTAAATTTCCTGCTTGTCATGCCAATGTCAATTCTTACATCCATCTTTTTAATAAAAGATATTTCATATACTCCTTGATAATTCTCAAAATTAATTGGGTTAATTTTACTGCAGATGATATTCTTTAATTTCTGAGTGGGTTTGGCTATTAAACAGATATTGAAACGTGGATATCGCCAATAATAAGAAACCAGAAAACAAAGTTGATCCGCAAAAATACAAACTTTATACTCTTCAATATTATCCAAACATTTTGAAAAAATAAAATACAGCCTTAAACGTTTCAATATCTGCTTAATAGCCAAACCCCTCATAAATTAATAATATCATCTGCAGTAAAATTGACCCAATTAATTTTGAGAATTATTCAGGATTATGTGAAATACCTTTTATTAAAGAAGACGTATCCAATTAATTACTATATTGGCATGACAAACTGGAAATTTAGTTACAAAAAAAGGAACCATATAGCTGATATTAAAGAGTATAATAGAAAAAACATAGCCCTGGCAAGATTGTATCAAGAAGAAACCATCCAAATAAATTTCAATGAAAGTAAAATAATGTTTCCCTCTAGCCTATACTATCCATTCATAATAAGAGAAAATATAGAGATAGTAACATGCAAAAATACAACATGTAATGATACAGCATCTTTTCACTTACCGAAATTGTGGCTATACAAATATGGAAATAAACAACCAAGTAAAAATAAAAGATAACGTGCGAAATTTTTAAAAAGTACATGAAAATTAAATGATAGCATTTCAAATAATTACTTCAAAGACCGTGCAATTATAGAATATTCTCATTTGTTTTTTATAATGGCTCGGAGGAGCCGAAACATGTCAACAATCTAATAAAAGTTATTTTACTGTATATTATGTTGTTAGTTTGCATCTTTTAGCATTTAAAAGAAATATGCTAATAAAATCACTGAAATATCAATACTGATTTTTGAAAAATGTATCTAATGCCTTAATGTTCTATATCTTCTACCTGATATTTTAATATGTTTGTTACAGACCTCTTAAAACTACAATACTTTAAGTTCGTAAAAAAAAATTGCCATTAATATGTTATTATGTTATTAGGCCATAAAATAATCTCATGGACATAAAATAATACTGCCATATAAGCTATATAGTATACAATAGATCACAGAATAAAATCAATTTCCTTCTAATATGTAATTTTAGCTAAAATAACGTTTATTTTAATAACTGATTAATTCATTATACATCTTTGATATTTATCATTTAGCACTCTTAAATCTTCGTTTATTAAGCTAAATTAAATTAATCTTAATATACAATCTCTGTTCTTGAAATAGCGTTTAAAGATATAGTGTAATAGAATTATTTTTATAATAAACAACACATGTCGCGTTTAGGCTCGTTAAAAATTTATTTTCACTTTGTCATTTGATATTCATAGTAATAATCTCCTTAACACAATTTAGTAGTAAAGCTGCTTAAGAAATAATATTCCAACACTTAACTCCGTAATAATTGAACTTTCACACTTTAAACAATAACTTTTAGTATTAATTGTATTCTTTTAGATATTTTATGATTGTATTTTTTCTTGCTGCTGAAAGGTTAGTTTTGCTGATAAATTGCTTATCATAAGCTTTATTATTCTATACTTACACTAATGTTGTTAGTTGTTTTAAGAACAATATAAAAATGTTTGTAAAAATAAATATATATATTTTGTATGTTCATAATTTTGTAATTATTTACATCGGTAAGTTATGGTCGAAGGGCTTCTTCATTTTGAAACACGTTAATTAAAATTTTCAATTACTAATCAAGCAATCAATTAATAAAAAATGTGTATAATGCTTTAATGTTCTACATCTTCTACTTGATATTTCAATCTGTTTGTTACACTGCAAACAAAAATTGTTGATTTTACAATATAATACTGACACCCCAGCTGCCAATATTATACCGTAAAATTAACAGCAATAAGCAGTAAAATAAGCAGTGGTACGCTAACGCGCTTGTGCACCAGTGTATTACTGCATATTTTACTGTTTATTACTGTTAATTTTACGGTATAATATTGACAGCTGGGGTGCTAGTATTATACCGTAAAATCAACAATTTGTTTGCAGTGTGCAGACCTCTTAAGACTACCGTTTTTAAAGGCCGCAAGATCAATTGCTATTATTATGTTATTGTCAGTTATTAGAGGATAAAACATGCTGTGGACATCAACTAACACTGCCATATAAGCTATACGTATACAATTAGATGACAGAATAAAATACATTTTCTTCTATTTGCTGTATTAATTTAAGTTAAAATGATGTTTATTGCAATAACTGATCTCATTATACAACGTAGATAGTTAGATATTTATTATTTAGCACTATTCAATGTTAATTTACTAAGTTATATTGAATATATCTATTATGAAGTCATTGTTTTTAAAATAACTGACCTCTTTATACAACGTAGATAGTTAGATATTTATTATTTAGCTCTCTTCAATGTTAATTTACTAAGTTATATTGAATATATATATTATGAAGTCATTGTTTTTAAAATAACTGACCTCTTTATACAACGTAGATAGTTAGATATTTTATTATTTAGTACTCTTCTTTGTTAGTTTACTAAGTTATATTGAATGTATCTATTATGAAGTCATTGTTTTTGAAATAACTGACCTCATTATACAACGTGGAGAGTTAGATATTTATTATTTAGCACTCTTCAATGTTAGTTTACTGTTATATTGAATATATCTATTATGAAGTCATTGTTTTTAAAATAACTGACCTCATTATACAACGTAGATACTTAGATATTTTATTATTTAGCACATTTAGATGTTAGTTTTCTAAGTTATATTGAATATATCCTATTATGAAGTCATTGTGTTTTAAATAATACTTAAATGTAGTGTAACCTAATCTTTGTATAATAAGCAACACATGCCACTTTCAGTCTCGTTAATAATTAATTTTCACTTCGTCTTTTGATATTGTTAGTAATAATCTCCTTAAAACAATTTATTTAGTAGTAAATCTGCTTTAGGAGTAATATTTCTCTAAATCGTATCGTAATGAATGATCTTTCACTCTTTAAACGATAATTTCTAGACATAATTCTATTCATTTGGGCGCTTGTTTTATGACTTTATTTATTTTATTGGAAGATTAATTTTGAATAAATTGCGTATTATAAACGTTTTAAATCTAAACGTACAGTAAAGTTATTAATAATTTTAAATGCAGCATAAAAAAAATTTGATAGAAAAGACGTATGACTCACCGATTTAATAATTACTTACAATTATTTATTTAAGGAGTAACAGCGTTTATAAAAAATCATTAACACTAAATTATTATACATATATTAACCACTTCACTCCAAGTGTGTCCACTAATGGATGCATGTTCCCTAGAATTATTCTATATGGGAGCGAAGGAGTTAAGGTAGAAAACTGCATTTTTATTTTTTAGTTGATATATTAAAAAACGATGTCTTGAAAGCTGTGTGCGGGACCGCTTCGTAAAAAGGGAGTCGGCTGAAACAACAACTCATCGTAAACTTGACCTAGAAAATGATTTTAAAATGATTTTTTTTTTTCCAAAATCTAGCAAAATAAGTAGTCGTTTAAAAAAAAATATGCATTTTTAGTGAAATGCCATAAACTGAAAATAAAATGAGAATTTTCAACCAAAATTTTCCGTGAGGTTTTCATGTATATAAAGAGTATTTTAAGAAGGAAAAATATATAGAAATTTTGAAACGGCCCAAGTGGAGTTATCCCTTAATAATTACGCAAGTAATAACTTAGACACAAAATGCTTCTTCATTTCGAAACAAATTTATTTGAAAATGAAATCTTTGAAATAACAGAAACACTACTGAAAAATAAACAATTTTTATATAAATCAAAATCATTTTATTTGACTAATATGTCAAAACAACAACAAGAACGAAAATCTATATTCTCTAAATGACAGGAAGAAAAACACATTTTTTTTGTTTTCATTTTTCTAACACTTAATTTTTATTTTATATAAAGAATCAAAATGGAGGCTGAACGGTCCAGTATTCAGTATCTATATATCTTTTTTTTTTAATGCAACCTCCAGATAAACGCCACTGAATAATCTATGGTATTCAATAAACAATTACTGAAGGAAAATATGATATTGATTATTCTAATCATTTTCTTTGCATTATTCGCCGACAGGTGTCAATTTTTTTTCAAACATAATCTTTAATATATGGGAGTCATGAATAAGTATGAGCTTTGTATTTTCATATTATAAGAGGATAACATAAATATTTAGATATATAAATGAATTATATTTTCTTAACATGATGAAAATAAATTTTATTATATTAAAGTTCTAGCTATAAATAAATATAATACTATTTTCATGTCCGTACTTTTTATTTTTATACATTGTTTTGCTGCCATTTGCATATTTATAATAATATTATATCTATAGTTTGAGTTTTAGTATTTGGTAAAAGCAATGAATAATTAAAACACACTGGTAAGCACTAGCAAAAATTATATGGGGAAAATTTTCAATTAATTTTTAATTGTACTTATTATGAAATATGTGTATTCTGTAAAGATTACCATGAGAAAAACTAGAACGTAACGCATGGATGAATTTTTACTTTATAATTTTGGTATAAATATGCAGAAATAGAATTTTTCATTACGCTTTACGACAGACATCTGTTTCATTAGAATATCATGAAAGATTAATGCATGTCAAAGATAGAAATACTTATATTTTATATTATAAGAAAATTTTTTAGCGAAATTATTTCATTATTTTCCGAATTTAATTAATTTATAACGAAAATTTAGACAAACATCATTTATTGTATTTTTGGCAGAAATTATATTAATTGCACTAGTTATTTTTATGGGGAATGTTTAGAGCTTAAAGCATACAGATAACTTTTTTATTGCTTATTATGAAAAAAATGTAATTATATAAAAAAAAAATAAGATTTTTTAATAAAATAAGAAGTACATTTGTAACAAAAAAAATGGTAACCAGTATTATTTATTGTAGTAAAATACTTATGATAAACACTTTAAAAAAAATCAAAACTTTATTTAAAGTTTTTTACAAAAATTAAAAATAAAGTGAAACAAAAAGCCCAATCAGAAAAATTTAAATAATGAATAATTTTTCAGTAATAATTATAAATATATATATATATATTACTACCGTAATTAAATAAAATGATTAAAATATAAACACGAAAAAAGAAAGGTAAATAAATAAAAGAAAGAAAAAAATAGCATTAAATACTATACAACTTATTAAAACGCTTTTCAGCATCAAATAATTGTATTTTATTAAGCTTAAGTACAATTCTTTTTTCACTCTTATAAATGCTTTAATTTTTTTACTTTAATTACTTAAGTGTAATTTTTTTTATCGAGCAAAGTTCAGTTCCACGGCGTAGCAAATATTTGTTTCAAGTAATTTACGGAAGTTAAAAAACGAAATTTGAACACCACAAAGAAAAGCTACGCAAAAGAATAATAGTAAAATATTATTATATATTTCTATAAAAGACTTTTCGCTTAAATGCTTTTATGCTCAAATGATATGAAATATTAATATTTTATTAATCTCAAATACAAGTCCTTCGTGATTCACAGAAATTATTTATTTTTCTATTATGGTTTACATGGTTATATTTAATTTTTAACACTTTCCAACATAGTTGAAAAGTGTTTATGACTTCGGTTTGTCTGCCGTCTGGCCGTCTGTACGTGCTCTAACTCGCGTAAATATGCTAGGATTGCCCTGAAATATTTGTATGTTATTGTCGTTTACTATAGCATGTTCCCTATTTCAACTGAACCGTGTAGCACTTATAGTTTTTTTACAGGGACAGTCAAAAGTATTCCGTTACATTACAGTCAATGGGAAATAATCGTTTCAAGTGCATTTTGATGACGATACGTCATTTAAAACATAATGAAATTGATATATAAGTATGAAGCTCATTAAAACACGCTTTTTGTAGAATATGGGGGGCAAATCATTTATTATTCATTTACAGGGTCAAACAAAAGAATTCTGTTACACGTCGTTATAGGGAGAAAAATCTTTTTCAGAGTAATTTAGTGATATTTCACTATTTCAAACATAATGAAAATTATATGCATTACTGAGGTGCACTATAAATTTCTCTCTTGTGTGCATTGCGTTTATTTACAGGGACACTCAAATGATATTGGTTACAGTACGTGTGCGATATTTACAGTCTATGGGTAATAAGTGCGTTTTCAACTTTGGTTTGCGTTTTTAATTTTAACTAAATTTTTTCATAGTACGTGTGTGTTTATAAATTCGGTTGATCATATACAGGGCTACAAAAGGGAATTCGTAAGTATTACAGACTATGGGAGTGAATTGCTTAAGGGTAGTTTTTAATTGTGTTTACGCATTTTCCTGCTGAACTATATTTAGTAGACTAATAGAAGTTTGTGGAATATAAATAAATTCATATACAGGGCTACGCAAAGAAAAATATACATTGTCGTTTACGGTTGGTGATTGCTGCGAGTGAGTTTTAAGTTGCCTTTTAGCTTATAAATGTGGTGTGTACAAAAGTCTTCATATAATATACAGGGCTGTGCAAAAAAGTGCATTTTCATCGATTGGCGAAAATTGCTAAATATGAATATTCTAAATGAGCTAAATTTTATCATACTATATATCTACATCTATTGATCACAAAATAAATCGACTACTTTTTTGACACTGGAAGGTAATTTTGAAAACTGTATATTTCAATGCGTTATATGTTTTCTAAACTGCTTACTTAAATATCTTCGTTACAGTTTTCTGGCTGTGTTGAAAAGTGTTTCATAATCTATGCTTGACGCATGATTTTTCGTTCTTCTTACAATACATATCGTTGGCAATTCCAAAAACTAAGTAATGAAAGACCTGAATTGGTCAAATTCTGTAACAATATTGTTTTTGTTTATGAAATAGCGTAAACGGTTCATATTTTTAGATGATATAAAGATTACTATTCATAATTGGATCAAAATTAGCGTACTAGTGTTTGATAAACTTCAATTTTCACAATTTGGAGTGAATTTAAATAAATTAATAAAAAAAATTATTAAATAAGACTAATGCTGTGGATTGATGATAAAAATTCCACATATTATAACCGCTTACTGTAAATATATATTCGGAATAAAAAACAGAAGAAAATATTGTAATATATATACATTTAAGTTATGTAAAGGAAAAAGCTCTACCGAAATGGAATATTAAAAAGAATAATGGCTATTAAAAAGAAAATAGCGTTTTTAATAAATAATTGGTATATTAATGAGTTAGAAATACTAAAAATAAAATTTAGATAATAAAATTAAAAAAAAAATTAGATTAATTTAGAAATATTAAAAATAAGGATAATAAAGAAAATGTTGCCAAAACAATATAGTAAAATTTTTAATTGAAAAAATAGAGAGAATAGAGTAAAGGATAAAAATTCTGCCTTATTGGCGGACTTTAAGCCCCACAGTTGCTACACTGTGGAAATTTGCAAGTAAAGGATAAAAAATCTGCCTTCTTGCGGACTTTAAGCCCCACAGTTGCTACACTGTGTAAATTTGCAAGTAAAAGATAAAAATTCTACCTTATTGGCGGACTTTAAGCCCCACAGTTACTACACTGTGGAAAATTGCAGCAAACTGTCGAGTAATTTGACCGTTTTTAGAGAAAACGGTTACACATAACCGTAATTTAACTCTATTCTAGCCATATTATTGCCCATATTATGGTCAGGATAGCGTTAAATTACGGTTGTGTAACCATTTTTTATAAAATCGGTCAAATGACTGGACAGTTTGCTGTAAATTTTAAACAGTGTATGATTAATAAATGCTTTTCGTTTTTCCAATTACTTATTTTATTTTATATCCATACTTACATGCACCCATACTTATATATACTTACATACATACATTTTACATGCATGCATATTACATACTAACATCACATTACCCTGCGTACGTGCTTATGCAGAAGAACTTACAATGCATAACAAACTTACAATACACACATTACGTATAATACATACAGATACATTTTTCAAGAAATGAAAGTAATAGCTACTACTCTGACATTAATGGGAAATCTTTCATTATCGCAACTAAAACGTAATACCTATTTAAATTGAGGAATCGATATAAGCACAAGAGTGCTTTAATTTTTTATAAAAATTATTTTTCAACAAATGGAAATAATAGCTACTCTGTCGTTAAAATAAAAATAGGTATACATATATATAAAATAAGCATGAATATATTGATTATCCTTTGATCATAAAAGAAAGAATGTTGTCCTTAACTAATTAATTTTGCCATAAAACAAATCAATTACTTTCCAAAGGAAAAACTATCATTGTTTAACAACCACAAAGTACTTCTTTATTATTTATAGAAAATAAAAAAAACAACACTTAAAAAGCTGAATTCATTTCATAGTTATAGAAAATCTGCATTTTTAATTTCAAATAGAAGGCTTGGCTTTGAATGTGATTAAAAAACGTTCATAATTGTACTTTTTTATTTACACGGTTGAATTGTTAAGGTTTGAACAAGTAATTCGATTTTTTTTTTAAAAAAAAGAGAAAGACATCATCTGAAGTTTTATTTAATTTTTTTTTTCCTGATGAGAAAAATTTCCTAAAGTTTCTTTAGCAGAAATACGCATGAGTGCTTGAGAGTGCTCAAAAGAATAAAAATCAAATGGGAATTGTTTCCAAATAAAAATTCCATTAATTTATGAAAAAGGATTATTTTTACCCATCCAAAAATGTAATTTAGTGTTAAATTGAATGTCAAGTACATTCGGTTTGTAAAGCATCCTTTTTTTCAGTATTTTTTTTTAATTTATCTCGGCATAGTTAAAAATGAAGAGATGAAAAACGAAAAAAAAATACTAATTTTCTCTCCTTTACTAGAGAAAAGAATTTTCGAGCATTAAGCCAATAAATAAATACTGTGTTATGTTATATTTTTATTATTAATAATATACGAGTATCGGGGTATTTAGTTTCAATGTTATATATTTTTTAACTTATCTAATTTCTCAACAAAATCAATGGTAACCGTTCAGTTTTCACATATGGGAAGTAAAACATTACAAAAGAAGAAAAATTGGATATTTTTGCAAAATTAATGTATTTGTGAACTGATACCAATTGGGCAATAATATTTTCAAAAATTTCAAATTTTAAAGCTTGAGATTTATATCTTGGCTATTAAAGCACTCTCATATCTTTATTACACACACACACAAAAAAAAAAGCATTCGAACGCTTCTCTAAAACGACAAAATTTTATTTTTTAGCCAATATCAGAATAGTATTTTTAAAATACTTTTTCAATTATGTTTCTTTTCTGTTTTACAGTTTACTGCAGCATCAATTAATCCATGTTTAATTGCCATCGATCTCATTAAAAACTCACCAAGTATCACCAAGAACTCACCATACTATTATATTTTAAGGCAATGTCTGTCATGCAATATCTGATGAAGAAAATATTGTCATGAAATCAGATAGAAACTATCGTATTTCCCGATGAAACTGCAAGGATCTTATAAGTACACAAAACTATCATCGATAACTTAAAGCCTTTCTATCCAAAATGCATCCTGCCGACCATCGATTGAGGGCATCTTCATGAGACATTTCTAATGAGTTTCAAATAAAAAATAATCTTTTAATGAGTGAATTTATCATCATTGGCCATAGACGCTGCTATGATTGTCGATGAAAGGCCTTTCTTTGGCCTATCAATTTTTGCAACAACGAAAGAAAAGGCATTCAAGAAATATACGATATAAATAAATGTTTTTGAGTTTCAGTAATTAAGTGTTAACATTTGATTTATAGCAGCCACTTCCGATATGTCGTATATAGCTTTGTCTTATAATTTTTACTTTATGACCCAAATGAATATATTCTAGAATTTTTAATATTGTGTTGAATGAAAACAAAAAATGTATTTGAATATTGTAACATTACGCGTTTGCAACTAAAATTCTATAAGCATTCAATTTTTTTTTACACCATATAGAAAGCAGCCTTAGCACAGAAATTTCACCAGTTTGATAAAATGTATCAGCGTAAATTTCAAAAACATCGTAAGTCCATAATTTTGTTTATAATTTCGAAATAATTGGTATTAGTGTACATATTTGCACCAGTATGAACTACATCTATAAATTCTGCAATGACTCTGTTCAATCCTGACAAATTGTGACAGCAGTAGTCTATAGAAATTATTGCATTGTGAATCTTGATAATAATCTGTAGCATTTCAGTTCTCTGCCAAAAAATATGTACTAATGAATGTTGTAACTTTTTAAAAAAATAAATACCGGTGGATCTAAATGGTCATAAACTTTATAAGTTGGCTACTCCAATCAATCTGACACTGATTCTGACTCTGTAACAAATGTAATAAATTGAAAATGTTACTTTGATATGATGGTAAGGGTTTGGTCTCATCTATTTTATTGCAGTTTAAAAACAATGTGCTTTTATATTTTATAATTTATTGTGGATTAATTATTTTTTAACTATTTTCTTTTAATTGGATTGATATTACTAATCTCATTTTATTTAAAAGTATCCAGTTGTAATGCGTAGAAACAAACTATAATGAGTTATAATGAGACTTAATCGAGAAAGAGTGAAATATTTTTCCGAAAATCAAATAATCCTTCCAGTTCTTTTATGAAATTTCAAAATAACTGCATAATTTAAATTTTCTAATAGCAAATTTAATTTATCCAACAGTGAAATGTTCTACACACATATCTAACAGTATATTATACGTTCTCAATTTCAAATAAAAAATGGTCTTAACAAAACAGCATCAACGAAAAAATAAATAAATAAAAGGTTTAGCGAAAATGAAAGTGAAAAACTCGAATCTTTTGAAAATGATATATCCCTCGTCTTTATGAAACATCATTTTAGTGAAAATGGAGTTACCCACCATCCCTCTGTTTCAAGATGAATGGACTGTGCCGCCTAGAAATGATATTGTGGGGAAGAATGGGGGTACAACGAAGAAAAGAAATGAGTAAAAAGACAGATGAATTAGAATCTAGGCAGACGATATTAAATACGAAGACTCGCCTCACCCTCTTAGAAAAGAATGAAAATGGGTTCATATTGTTTCGTGTTTTTAACAGTAAGGACATAACCATGCAAGAACTCTGCTTATAAAAATCAGAAAATATCTTACATTGAAAAGACAAAAAAGCTAGTTATAAAGAAACCTTTTTAATTTTAAAAATGTTCGTCGAGATTAATTTCTTAACATTTAGGGATAAAATTTGCTTATGGTGCTGAATGAATTCATTCAGATTTCTGCAAATGAGAGGACCGACTTTTGATGTACTTTTGAATTTTTATACATACAGTGTCTCACATAAGTGATGGGACACTTGTGCTTTACAAAAGGAAACTAATCAAATAAATTAAAAAAACATGTACACATTTTTTTGTGGGTGTGTTTCATACTTAAATTTAGTAAAGATTATTACATAACATACATTTTGTCAAAATATTAAAATATTAATTTAATAAAAATACAAATGTTTAGAACGGAGCAAAAAATAGCTCACATAAGTGATGGGACACCATTATATATGCAACAAAAATCGTCTGAAATAAGCAATAAAAATATTTTTTGGGGTTTTATTTTTACTTAAAAGCAATTGGCAATAATTTATAAAATCGTCTGCAGTATTTCTCTCCAGTTTGTTTTGGAATTTTTGTGTTTTTTAGCTCTGTGTAGTCATGAATGCTAAACGAAAAGAAACTTCGCCAGAAATTCGAAAATTAGTTATTAATTTGCATATTGAACGTGGAAAATCTATTAGAAAAACTGCTGAAACAGTTAACTTGAGTCGTTCAACAGTTTTCAATATCATTAAACGATATAAAAAGAATCATATGATTCAGGATAAAAGAAGACCTGGCTGACCATCAAAGCTATCCAATGGAATAAAGCGAATTATCGTTCGAAATATTAAAAAAAATCCAAGAATTAGTGCTTCAAAAGTTGCTGCTGATTTACAAGCATTATATGGAATAATTGTTAATCCTGAAACTATTAGAAGGGTAATTCGATCTGCTGGATATCACGGTAGAGTAGCCAGGAAAAAATTCTTCGTAAGTGAAAAGAATAGAAAACTCAGACTAGCTTTCGCAAAATCCAACATAAATAAGAATTCTGATTACTGGAATAAAGTTATATTTGCTGATGAGAGTAAATTTAATATATTTGGTTCTGACGGTAGAATCTTGGTGTGGAGAAAACCCAGGGAAGAACTTCACAAACAGAACTTGGTACCAACAGTAAAACATGGTGGAGGAGGAGTTATGGTATGGGGGTGTATGTCGTCCGCTGGAGTTGGTAATCTTGTTTTTATTGACAGTATAATGGATCAGTACAAGTATATTGATATTTTAAAGCAAAATTTGAAATCTTCAGCACGAAAATTGAACCTTCATAACGATTTTAAATTCTACCAGGACAATGACCCCAAGCACACTGCTCTGAACGTTAGACTCTGGCTGCTATATAACTGTCCTGAAATAATAAAAACACCACCACAATCTATAGACTTAAATCCCATAGAGAATATTTGGCAAGAATTGGAATCAAGAATTCGCAAACACACCATTTCTTCAAAACAACAACTAAAATCGGTGCTTCAAGAAGAATGGGGTAAAATCACTCCAGAAATCACAAAAAAATTAGTCGAATCCATCCCAAAAAGATTAAATCATGTTTTAAAAGTAAAAGGAAATCCAACAAAATATTAAAACCTTTTAAAAAGTAAAATTTTTGGATAAATATTTGATGGAAAAGTAAGTGTCCCATCACTTATGTGAGCCATTTTTTGCTCCGTTCTGAACAATTGTATTTTTACTAAATTAATATTTTAATATTTTGACAAAATGTATGTTATGTAATAATTGTTACTAACTTTAAATATGAAACACACCCAAAAAATTTTTGCACATGTTTGTTTATTTATTTTATTGCAGTTTCTTTTTATAAAGCACAAGTGTCCCATCACTTTTGTGAGACACTGTATTTTTTAATTGAAGCATATTACAGGTTTGCCACAAGCGCATTTCTTTACTATTTCGAAACATTGATCTTCGTAATATATGTCTATTAAAAGCTTATCACGAAGATTATTGACTGAAAATAGTGGTAGACAAAATATTAAACAAAATAACCGTCTGTGGTAATCATGACATTATCATACACGTCGACGTATAATATATGGATAGTTTTTCGTTGCAAATTTGTTTGCCATACCTGATTTGATTTTTAAATTTCATGATGGGAATTGTAAGTGTTTTGTAATGCGTATCGGTTTTGAAATTTAAACTAAAGGTATTTTGAGAAATCAACTTGTAAGTTGGAAATGATCACAATAACTGGCCAGAATATTTAGAAGTTGTTTGCATTTGATGTCAGTTTTATAAAATAAAACATTTAAAATCATAACCATTGTGACAGAAATGCTTTATTCCAAACTAATTTTTTATGAAGAAGCAGAAGTTTAGGAGATAATATTTCAAATGGATGCAAACGTTAGTTCATCTCAACCGTGTTTTCTAACCAAGCTTTCTTACATCAACTTCAAGACAGACTATGCTAAGAGTTAGAATGCGAAAAGCGAAAATACTAAGATTTATTCTGTGTTTATATTGGGTTGTTCGGAAAGTTCCTTGCATTTGAGAAAACCAACTCGTACCAGAAAATTTGCCTTGCAATTATTAGACATTAGATATCGGAATTAATGTCCAAAAATTAAATGATAGAATTTTTCAGAACAAACCAGCTTTCCCAAACGAAAAGAACTTTCCGAACAACCCAATAATTCTTTACATTTTTTATACTTTTGTTAGAGTTCCGTTAAATGTATACTGTGTAAAAAAATATATTTATGACACGTTTTTATTTTCAACGTGTAATGTCTGTACGTAATACAAACGTATGCAGAATTTACGGAAATCTCTGATCCACCGTGCAAGAAAATGCTGTTCTTGCTCAGGGCCAGATTATGTCACTTCGGGGCTCCAGGCAGTAGGCACGACGTTCTTTCAGCCCACCCCCCCCCCCTCCACTCCCAACTGCTATTATAAGTAAGGTAAAAAATTCTTTTAACGCTACTCTTTACCTCGTCTATCAAAGGTAATGTTTCTACAAAGACTTAACAAATTCGAATATTTTTCTAATATTTGAATTTAAGTCCAAAACTTGCCATCTAAATTTTTAGTTCTGGATAGAATACAAAGACCCATATTAAATTCACATAAAAAGAAACTGTACATTGCTCTGAGTATTTCTCCCATATTCAGCAAATTTCTGTTTTATCACACTAAATCTGGTTAGCTATAATTTGCACGAGATTTGTTAATGTGTTGAATAAATCTTCTAAAGAATAAAATGCTAATCCAAATAAGTTTATTCGTCGTTTCGTAGTAATTTTAATAGAATGATTAAAGAAGCATTCTTAAAACATATTTTATTGTAATGTCTAGTACATATTTAAAAAATGTGATGTTTTAGATTAAAGCTCTCAAATTTCATCGAAGCGCCCGAAAATTTGGAGGCCCTAGGCACGTGTCTATTGCACTTCGGCCATAATCAGTTCCTGCTCTTGTTCGCCTCAACGATTTAGAATTAAGTTTTCTTCGACTGAAAATGGGTGACTTTTCTGTACAGGAATTTGGACTAGCGTACATCAGCGTCCCGAATTTTTTTATCAAGCGTTTGCCATGACAAGCTTATTACTTGCACTTGTTTCTGCTGTATCATGCTGGCATAATAAGTTTAGAAATACATTTTGGGAATGGCTACCAATCCTGTGATAAATTGCGGTCATAAACGAAGAAAAATTAAGCCGTATGAACTCAGGGTGATGACTAGATAGTGAAGTTAATTAAAAGGTGTTTATTGACAACCAAGCATGTAAGTTAAATGATATCAGATTTCAAAGTCAAGGAACAGAAACAGTGAAGTGTTTCACTAGATTTCAAAATGGTGTGGAGTTGATATCAGGAAAATACACGAAAAGCTTCACTAAGAAGCAGTTCAAGACGTTTTATATACAACTCCGAATGAATACATTGACAGAGTTCTTACCAATCAGAGTACGTAAGCTCGATTTACTAATGATTCTAAGGATACAAGAGGCGTAATTTAATCCCGAAATGGTGCGAAAGACGTTATCGTTCTTCGACCAGCTGTTCTAACAACGCGTAACAGAAAATCGTATTACTGATGATCTAAAAAGATTTTACCTATTGAAAAGAATTTCCCTTAGAAAGAATAATTTATACTAATGACATTTTAAAATGCAAAAAAAGATTAATTTAATATGGATGGTATAAATTAAGACAACTTTTACCATTTAAATTCGATAAGATTCTTGTAAGAATTTTAATTCATATTACACACATATACACACATATGGCGCGCAAACACACACACACACACACACACATATATATATATATATATATATGTCTGTGTGTGTGTGTAACATGTGTGTCTATGTATGCTATATGAATTAAAATTCCTATAAGAAGGTTATCGAATTAAAATGATGTATATATATACATATATTTATATACACATGTGTGTGTGTGTGTGTCATGATCAGTACATATTTTTTCTGTGCAATCAATTGTTGACATGATTTGGTAGCTTTCCAGTTACCACGAAAGCATTCCACGTTTGATATCTAAAATGAAGACTCTCTTACGCTCAATTCATCCTTCGATGTTAATCCTTAAAGTATAATTTCTTCCCTCCACTCAGCAAATCAGTAGATACTCATAAAATTAAGAAACATCGCTGGTGTGATGAAATGATATAATGTTAATTTCAGTCGCAGAGAATCGAAGAATGTAGGATGTTTCCCAGGGAAATAACTCATAGACACTTATCCAATAAGGAAAAATGTTTATTGTTCCAATCGAAGTTCACAAAAACAGAACATTCTCCACAAGCTAAATTTCCATCATGTGCTATATTATGAATTACGACATTTTCCGATTTATACTCCATGTAAATAATCAAGTATCTACATTATGAAACGATGTTATCAGAGTATTCTGTACAATTAATCAAGACATTACTTCATGATGACGCCTTTATGTTAGCAATTGTAAACAATACAAAATTCTGTCTCTGACACTCATGCAAGCTAGTAAATACCGACGCGCAAGTCTACATTATTTGTAATGCGACAGACACTCTGAATGAGAAACTAAAAAAATGAAGTAGAGGCGGAAGAAACAACAGAAGTAATGTGTTCTTTAACGCGTTCGAATAACGCGGGACACTTTTAGAATAATAAAAAAATAAATAATAGAATTAAATTAAATTCGCAAGACAGATAATTTTGTAGGGAATTGAAAATCATATTGGCATTTAAGATTGAAATAAAATTAAAAAGACCTTGAAAGCCTGATAGATGTTTTTTGAAGAAAAAAATACATGATTTGTTTTAAATAGGTTTTTGAAAAGAAAAATAATTTATATCGTGCGAATTTAGATGATTGGAATTAAGGTACAATGAATTATTGGAATATTTTTAAAGATAGGAGAAAAATAAATGTCATCGTAAGCGAATTAAGTAAACTAAAGATAGGAAAATATATATTAGATAGAAATAATAATAATACTATATATATATATATATATATGTGTGTGTGTGTGTGTGTGTGTATAATATATCATAATATAAATTAAAATATAAAAAACAAAATCAAAAGTCAATTAGTCCATATTTAATACCAATATCAAATGGTATCTTCATAGACAACTTGCAGAAAATATACTCAAACAAAGAGTACGAAGTATGATGAAAATGGAATAAAATCAAATAAGAAAAGAAAATATTTAAGGAATAACAAATGAATGAAAAAACATGCAAAGTCAGATACTTCCTGAGGGGCCAACAACTTATATATTCTGGTAGATATTTTGAACAAAAAGAAATTGCGCTAAATTGGCAACATTGATAACACCCTATACACGAACGACTTCACAAAAAGGTTTTATTTTTTACGTTCCAGCATACTAAACATAAAAGTAATCATTAGTAAAGCGTCATATTTCTTATAATCGATTAATCAAAAATAAGATATACAAGTTAACGATAAAAATTTATATAATAGAAAAATTAAATAATAAAGTATTCACGTGAAAAGTATTTATAACTTAGAAATAAAATACGAAAAGTCATTTCTTATCAAACCGCTACACCCACGTTGCGTTTAAAAAAATTTCAAACCTTCAAAAAAATTATCATAAATGCTACATCTATCAATAACTGTGACAATTTTTTATTAAACTCTTTGAACACAATCAAGAACTTTTTTTTTTCTTCGTTGGTCTCCCAGCAAACGATTTATTCTCCATGTATAACAACGTAGGATTTCGGTTTCTTTTTTTATGTGCTATATATTTTTTTTATTATTATTCCTTGGAGAATAAATTCAAGGGGAAAAAAAAGATCCACACAAACCCAAAGATCCATGATCACAAAGAACGGGAAAAACACTCATGGACTTAAAAATATTTCAGAATAAAAAAGACTCCATGATTAATGGCTTTAAGATGAAAAATGACACGGGGCTCTGACAAGTCATGGAACGGACACGTCGAAAAGAAAGAAAAGTTTTTTTTTCCTTTTCCACTTCATTTAGAGTTCTTTAAAGTGTTCTATGAATTTGGGGCCATATTTGTGAACTACAAGAATATGTAATATCGATGTGCCTCACACGTTGTAAAAAAATTATTATTATTATTAATATTATTAATATTTTAAAGTGATATAAAATGAAATTTATATTATGAAATCATTTACATCAAATAAAGTACAGGTTGAAAAAATACTAAAATAAATAGAGAATATTATAATCTTATTTTTATAGTAGCAGAAATTGTTTAGTAATAAATTTACTGTTTATTTTTTGTGCTATATTTCAAAAGTAAGAATAATACACTAATTATACAAATAATACAATTAAAATATTGAAACTTAATTATTATTTTTTTAATTCCTTTTTTATTATAAATAAAAATACAACAAAGCAAAGTTTATCAGAAAATAGATCATCCTGATTATAGTTAAATATAATTTTTTGTTACTCAGATAAATTTCAAGCTCAGTTCATTTTTTCAACGAAAACATAAACATTTATGTAATTTTTGATATATTATTATAATCATTAAATATTATTTTACAATCCTTCCGTGAGTATACTGTTCATCTTTATTTTAAAATGTAGGAAGTTCCAAAATTGTTTGTATTCTTGTGAAATGATTCATGATAATTCTCTCCTTTATATTTTGAAAACAAAACGCTTTTAACAGTGTTGAAACCTAATAATAATAATAATAATAATAATAATAATAATAATAATGAATATGATGACGTAAAAGGTCTTTCAGACAGAGAAATGTACTTTGAATTATCAAAGTTAGCTTGATTGTGTTTTCCTAGAAATGGAAAAGGAAAAAGAAAAATTTAATCTTAATTCTCTTGCATTAAAGGCATAAAATGTCATTGCAGTGAAATCGTTTCCATTTATTTTTATCAAACATTCGATACAAATTCTTTGAAAATAGAATTTTGGAATCGAGATGTAGCTAAAGAAAGAACAATATTCTAATAATTCTAATCTAAATCGGAACTGATGGTTCCGATAATTCACCGTGTTTCAATTACCCTGAAAATAGCAAAATTTATTAATAAAAATGCAAATCTGCATCTGACTGTATCGTCAAATTTAGTTGATAACATTTCTTCTTTGAACAAATTCATCTTTTATTTGAAATCATTTGAGGTTAGTCATTTCTTTTCCCTGCGCATTTTGAATATTTGCATGCGACATTTAATCTGCTCAACATAAATAAATCGAGAAAGGAAAGTCTTGTATTATAAATTAACGAAAAACGCTTTGCATATGTATAACCATACTTTCTTATTATACGATGATGTGTTTTGTTATAAACAGGAATTTAACACTTATATGAAATTAATTTATATTTAAAATCCAAACTTTAAATAAAACGCGAGACTATTGCTTGAAATACAGTAGTGGCAAAAATGGTGGAAACCTTTTTGAAAAGGTGTAGTTTTGTGGTTTGATGGCTCATAATACCACTTTCTGTTTAAGTAATACCATAAAATTATATATCAGTAAAAATATAATTTAATCAAGAATGTAATGAGATATTTTTTGTTCAATTATTATTATTTAATTAAAAGTTATACACAGATAAATAACAAAAAAATAAAATAATAAGAAACACAATTTGCTTAGGTTAACAGTAAGTGGCTTTACTTTAATTGAATGTAGCCAATAAGCATGAGTGTTTAGAGATCCAATAAGGTTTAATCCTGTTTTGACTTTGAGTCAAAGAGATAACAGTAGAATTCAACTGTTGCTGTCTTGTTTTGGAGGACATTCGAGCACTGTGAGGAGAGCATTTGTCAGTACTTCATGTGACTGATATTAGAATTGAATGTAAAACATAAGAACATTAAAGAAATGACACAAAGAGTTCCCTGATCAACCTGAAAGCGATGTAAAATAGTATTGTTATGTGAACAAGGTTACAGTTATGAAGAAATTAGAAGGGAAATAGGTGGAAATGAAACCAAAGGTGGAATTTCTATATTTTTGAAGTAGTATAAGGAGACGATGCCCTTAGAAAACCAAACTGATGAAGGCAGGAAAGGATGTATACAGCAGCAAGTGATGATAGAAAAATTAAGAGACTATGCATACGGTGACAGTAGAAAATCTCCTGGATATATACAAGGTGAAATGGCGCAACCAATGTGATGGTGAGTGCAAAGACTGGTAGGTGCAGAAGCAAGAGTTTGGTTTAAATGCTGGAAATCCACAAAAAATTGGCCACTTTTATACCTCAAACAAAGGTTGAAAAGTTTAACTGGGCTAAATCTCACGTTAACTGGACAGCGGAAGAATGAGATAATGTTGTCTGACGAGACCAAAATCTCTCTGTTTGGTTGTGATGGCATAAAATATCTGAAGAGAAGAATACTGGGAGATTTGCATCCTAATTGCATTACACACTCCGTGAATCACCCAGTCTGTGTTATGTTATGGAGATTTATTACATCAGGAGGTGTAAACAGAATTCGTGTGATTAATGGGAATACGAATATCTGAAAATACATTAATGGAATATTCCAATTCCAATTGAAAATTTCCGCACATGATGCTTTCAAGATAATGAAGCATTTATATTTAAACAAGATCCAGCTTCATGTCCTGTTCATAAAGTGTGCAAAGAACGGTTTCAAGATAATCAAATTCCAGTGCTGGAATGGACCGAGTATAGATAAAAAATGGCCCGGGAAAAGCCCTGATCTTAACCGAATTGAAAATCAATGGAGCCAACTAAAAAAACTTGTTGCACAGAAGCAACACAGCACTAAAGTCCAATTAATATAAGCAATAATTCAATCTTGGTATCACATTATAACAGCTGCAAAACTAAAAGACTTGGTTCACTCCATAGGAAGGCGTTGTAAGGCCGTAATTAAGAGTAAGGTTTACCCAACTAAATATTAGCTAACATTGTGATCATTTTTGTATAGCTCATTTTTACCGCATGTTTCACTTTTCTGTTTTATAACTGCGATTCTAAAAATCAATTTTTCATGACATTTGTTGCATTACATTCTTGATTAAATTATCTTTCCATTGGTATATAATTTTATGGTTTTACTTAAAGAGAAAGTGATGTTATGAATTATTGTACTTCAAAAATACACCTTTTCAAAAAGGTTTTCACAATTTTGGCCACTACTGTATAAGGACTTTTGCCTGGTAATGACCTAATAACCTTATCTCATTTATAGGTGCTTAAATTTTTATTTTGTATTTTTTTTTATCATTGAAGCCAAAAAAAAAAAGGTTAAAAATGGTACTACAATTTTATGACTTTTTTTAGAATGCTAATATTTCTGCTGAACCAAATCAACGTTTTTGCTTGGAAAGGGTATTTTGAAATTGAGATATGGATAAAAAATGAATAATATTCGAATATAAATCGGAAATGGTGGTTTAGACAAGTCATCATGTTCCCATTACTCTGGAAATAGCAAAATTTATTAATAAAAATGCAAATCTGCTTCTGACGGCAATAGTCGAAATTTATTTGATGATATTTCTTCTAAGAACAAATTCAAATGTTGTTTAAAATCGTTTAAGGTTAATAATTTCTTTCTCCTGTGTATTTTGAATATTTTCTTGCAGCATTTAATCTGATTGAAATAAATAAATCAAGGAAGAAAAATAGTGTATTATAAATTAATACGATACGTTTTTCATACGTATGACCATGCTTCCTTATATAAAGTCATGAAAAATCTGTCGCAAATCATTGAATATGTGACTTGTAGCAATCAATTAGTAATAACGTCTACTAATTAATGCTATACTGAAATTTTGCTTAGAGGATCGTGTTCATACTATGTAATTGCATTAAATTCTGAAATTTCCAATACTAACAACTAATTTTGACCTCATACTTGGATTTTCCGGTAAATTTTAACTTAGCATACCAAGCGAGAAGTCATTTGGTCAGGTAGATGAAGAATTATAAAGGTTTAAATTTTAAAACTTCAAATGCTAAAATCATTTTAATCGTTGCAAACAGATTGCAATACAGATTTCAGAAATAAATTTCTGTTAAAAATATTCATAGGATACAAATAATTTTTTTTTTCGAAAATTTTAAAATATATGCTTTAGAAACTTTTGATATAAACAGAAGCTTAGCACTGCTATGGAATTTACGCATATTTAACTATCCAAAGTTTAATAAATAAAAAATTTGCTTAAAATTATATTTCTCCAATGCTATTAACGATCCAATGTATTTCTTTTATTTTAAGTGCTTAATATTTCTTTTATTTATAGTCTTTATTATTCATGAACAAAAAATTATTTTTTTTTACTACTATACTGATACTTCTACTTAACTGAATTTTCCAATGCCTTACCTTTGCTACAACTTGAAAATTAGGATATAATTAATTTTTTTTATGAAGCCTAAAATTGTCAACAAAAGGACAAGATCATCCCGAAAAAATGCGAGTAAAAAGAAATTATGAAAAAAAGCAGCGAAGCAATTAAATACTTTCATATAGAATTCGAAGCAAAACCCGAAATATGTTGGCTATCACACTTTTCTTCCTTATCCTGTTCCATATTTTACAACTTTTGCCTGAAAAACAAACAAACAATAGACAAAGTATAAGCTTTCATATTTCCAGAAGAAATAATAATGCCGCCTTTAAAATTGTATTGCAATATTTTTAAGTTGAATAACATCGAACACGTGAATAGCTTGTATTCTTTTGAATTTAACACAATATCACAGATATTTCATCCCAAGCTTTAAAAATTAGATTTATGAAGTATGTGACGCGTAATAAATGTCATCCACTTTGATAAAGTGTTGGAGGGATGATCCATCATTAATGTTCTATATTTATACAGTTCCAGTGAGAAAGAAGACTAATTTGAAAAAAGGTAAATATCGCAACAAGATAGTTTTATTATTATTATTATTATTATTATTATTATTATTATTATTATTATTATTATTATTATTATTATTGGACGTACGGAGACATAATTAGCTGAGAAATTTATTCACACAACCTAAATTTTTACTATACATAAAAATATAAATCTTATTCCCTTTAACCCTTGGAAGAACGTTGGGATATTATCTCACTTATCAAATGAGATAATAGCACCAGAATTTTGGAATAGAATTTTGCTTTTATAATGTATGTGAAGTAAAGCTTTTACTTAATTTCAAATAAATTTATTTGTAAATTCTAGTGTCATTCAATCATTTCAGCATTTTATAAGTAGAAGTACTTTTTCTCTGAAAGGGCTAAGATATTTTTGAATTCGTGCTTTTTTGTTATATTAAATATAAATATTAATATAAATTTTTACTTAATAGGCAGTTGCATTGTTTGCGATGTATAACGAAATACCTGTGCGCTAAAAGCTCTCCATGCTTATCAGCAGTAGAAAGTTTTTGTAATAAAATATTGTGATAGTGAATATGGAATTGTAGAATCCAGCAATGTACCTGCGAAATTCTCATTTTTAAGGTGGGGGGGGGGGGGGTCAAAAATATTAAATGAATGAAGACAAACCAGCAAATTTGTTTGGAAAGTATTATACAACATTAGAGCCGTTATAAGCCATCACATGCTTCTTCTTCTTGAAGAATATACTACAGGCCAAAGTTTGTCTCCTTCTATCATCTGGATCTACGCAATGTGATTTTTCTCCAATTTCCATCAATTGCTTATGCTTTACATTCCATAGCAAATTTTGATGAACCGGCTTTGGCGGAGACAAACTGAGTAATATGGTGAAGAAGAGAAAAGACCACAAACGGCATAAAGGACAGAAAGAACAAGTGGAAGCATACAAGCAAAGCGAGAGCTTTACCTCAAGCAATTTGTTCAGCGATAAAAGATTTCTTGATCCCCATACTCATGAGAATTACCTGGGCTAGATTTTTAGCTTAGAAAAGGTTATTATTTATTTTCGTCCGTGGATATTGTATGTTTGCCTGGATTAAAAAACATTTGTCTTTTTTTTACAGTGATAGCACGATGAAGATCATTTACAGCAGTTTGAGGTATCTCTGCACATACACAGATGTCAATTCTTTGTTCAGTTTACTTTGATTTGTGATACAACTGTCCTTTTGTTCTGTTTATTTTATTTCCTAATGCTGCAGTATTCACATCCTTTAATGGATTCCGAACGACTACCAACCTAATTCCGAAACTTAATAGAGGAATTAGAATCGGTACTTTTTTATTAGTAACCAACGTCCTATTCGTTAGACAAACATGAAGAAGAAGAAAAGACATAAAGTCTTTTTGAACAATTATAATCCTTGAAAATCTACTTATCGGGTTTCGAGATGCTGTTCTTTTATACTCTGATAACGTTTCTCAGACGGCGAACGGTGAAAAGATATTAAAACTGTTGTAATATTTTGGACATTATACAGCCTTATGTTTGCTAAGCATTCAAACATTACTTTTTTGCTTCTAAAATATTTAATCTGTAGATGGTAAATAACAAAAATTTAAATCATATATTCTACTTTCTAACTATTTTCATGAATACACTATCAAATAAACGAGTAACCATTTCGTAATGCAATATTTTTGAAAAATATTTAATACTATATCGTGATAAATACCAGTAAATACCAACAACAACATTTCTTATTAAATTACAGCAATTAGCAACATAGAACAATTGCAATTTTTAAATCACATTGCATTTATAACACATAATTTTTGTTTTATATTAAGAAATCATACTGCATCTTTAAAATTGGCTCTTTGGCTCTTTAAATTAAATATTTTATTTAAAAGGAATAACTTTTAGTAGCGATTGTTTTCCAAAAAAAAAAAAATCGGAATATAAATTTCGCTTGAAACAGTAGAATTTAAATATTGTATTTATTCATTTATTCAAACATTCTTTTGGCGTGAACTTTTAGCCATGGACTTTCATTTAATAATATTTTAGCTTTAAATTACTATGTATACGATACTAAAAGAATCGGAAATTTAAAAAATAAATAAATTTATTCACGTTTTTATCCTCAAGAATTTTTTTTTGGGGAAAAAAATAATCATATTTGGTATAATATTAGTTACTGATGTCAAATAAAAATATATTGGCTAATTATTACAATCGCGTTAACACACTTAAAACTTTCTTTCAGAGCTCCATATACGCTCTCAAAAGAAAATAGCAAGTTATTAACTGCATCTTTATTATTATATTTCTATATTATACAATTCAAGTTATCTATTTGTTTTCATTTCAGATAGAAAAGCTTCTCATAGACAGAGAAATTACTCCAATATCTCTTGTACATCACCAGTATCATTTATTTTCCATTTTCATTCTTTGGTGAAACTGCGGCATTCCCGCAACAAAGTAGCGGAACATTATAACAATAAATCAAACAACACTTGCTAAAGAGCACTCAGGCACACAGAAAAGCAACCGCTAGGAATAAATACGTTTTAGTCAAACAACAAAACGCCCCTTGTTAGGATCCACATTTAAATAAAACCATTGTTAAAAACATTAATGAGACACGGAGAACTGATAAAAATTCTTTCAAAACTTGGAAAGAGCCATTACTGCAGCATTCGGAAGCAGCAGTATTTTTAATGGAGCGCGCTTTTACGTTACATAATTCTGAAGCAGACGATATTTCAACGCGGAACAGAAATATCGTCTGAGCTTTAACTGCTGTCAACTTGCGACATCCCGTCATTTGTCCATTTCTAATTCGAATATTTTCGACAGTTTGTTTTTTAATTCTTGTTCTTTTTTCTTCATTCTGGCTCTCTGAATGAGCAGGAGTTATACAACTCAGTGCAGTTCAACTAATGATGACTTTTATGTGGTTTATATTAAGTTGCATGAAGAGAGACAGAAATAAAAATTGAAGCAAATGTGAAGAGAAGCGAAGGAATATTTTATTTTGTAAAAATAAATACTTCATGAGTTGGTTCTAATGAGGAAAAGTCGAAAGTTGACTTAGCTAAATGTCGCAGAAACAGAAGAATTTTCAGAAGTTATAACCTGGTTCACAGAAATACCTTTTCTCTTATATTAAGGAATATTTAAGTTTTGCTCATTTAAAAAGCTTCCTTTGATGTCCAATGTTTATTGTGTTTTTGTGTCAATTTTCTCTTTAATTGTTTATTTATTCATTTATTTATTATATGTTTTTGTGTATCTATTTTCATAAATTTATGCTTATCTTTATTTTATGCTTACTTATATTATATCATGTTTTTCCCAACATGATGTTTCATGATTTCCAACATGTGATTTCAACAAAAAAAGTCTCTTTATTTTTTTATTCATTCATTTATTTATGTTTTTGTGTATCTATTTTCATCAATTTATGCTTATCTTTATTTTATGCTGACTTATATTATATCATGTTTCTCCCAACATGTGATTAAAACAAAATAAATTCTCTTTATTTGTTTATTTATTCATTTATTTATGTTTTTGTGTATCTATTTTCATCAATTTATACTAATCTTTATTTTATGCTTACTTATATCATGTTTTTCCCAACATGATTTTTCATGATTCCCAACATACAAAAAAATTCTCTTTATTTGTTTATTCATTTATTTAAAATATGTTTCTGTGCATCTTTATCAATTTATGCTTACTTATATTATATCATGTTTTTCCCAACATGATTTTTCATTATTCCCAACATGTGATTTCAACAAAAAAAATTATCTTTATTTGTTTATTTATTCATTTATTTATTATATGTTTTTGTGTATCTATTTTCATCAATTTATGCTTATCTTTATTTTGTGCTTACTTATATTATATCATGCTTTTTTTTTCTTCTTTTACTTTTTTATCACTTAAGTCGAATCAAATAACCCATTTTTTGAACACATAGTTTATGGAACACTAAAATAGCAATATTCTTAGTTTAAAATATTCTTTGCCGCTAAATATTCCCTATTATTTTTAAATTTAAGATCGTTTTTGTGAATCATATCTGTTCAAAACAAATTTAAAATAAACTATAAAAAAGGAGATAAAAAATTTAAAAGTGGCGTTTATAAAAATTTAAGTCTATCGAGCACGGACGGCTTTTCCAAATTTTCCATTTTTTACCCAGTTAGATTACAGATTGACGAGATTATAGACTTTGCTTAGATTACAAAACGATGTTCTGGTTGATGCTGTAGACCAAGAAAATAAAAATACTATACAAAAGTTAAACATTCTTTTTCTTGAAGCAAGAAATATGCAGATCCGAAAAAAGAATATTTTACAGGCATCTAACTTTTTGTTCACATTCTTAGATTAAATCTAAGCTTTGAAAGAAATTTTGTTTTCAGTGTTACTTATTTTGTTTATATAGAGGCAAAAATGCGCGTAAAAAAGGATAAAATATACTATGTACTCAGTGATAAGAATGCACGCTGGTGGCAAATATCGGAATTGAGGGTTTTAATTACGAAAATAATTTTAGATGTTGGGAACTAAACTCCGGAACGGAAAATCAGTGGAGAATTAAGTTATTTTGACGCAGTTCCAGTAATTTTTTGTAAAGTTTTATGAATGAAAATTGGGTTTTTGACGCCATATGTAACTGGTAAAAGTATTCCATTTTTCAGCGTTTAGGGATCATGACAATAAAAAATATTAACTACATTGTAGATGTAGAATATAATCTATTTTGTATGAAATGAAATACTAGAAACATACATATACGAAAATGTACATTTTAAAAACAATTTCACAACCTTTAATTGCCGTAAATTGAAAGATACAACAAGACTATAGTAAAAATAATTATAATTATGAGGATTTCTAAATTAAGCATGGATGTTTAATGCTTAACGTACTCAATGCTAATAGAGAAAGAAGTGGAAGAAGAAACAAGCACAATGTTAAAATGAAATACATATGCTAAAAGTGCCTTACAGTAAACATAAAGGTTTAAAAACCTTTTAATACACAAATCGACTAGTTTCGTACATACAAAATAACGGTGACATCTTCAAGGTCTGAAATGATAAATAATGATAAATATTTTCGCATAAAATTTGAAATATTTACCTTGATAAACAAATATCGCGAGATGTCAGATATAATGGAAGCATGTGCTTTAAATAAAATGATCATCCATAAACATGATTTATTTTATATTTTATTTATTTACTTATTTATTTTCTTAATCACGTTCCTATACCATTTTTTAAAAGGATGCGACAAAAACATTGCATAGTTCATATTTGCATTTTTGATCAAATCAAAGACACTTGAATTTTAACCACTTAACAATTTTACCCGAACGCTGCTCGGGCAAAAAGAGTTTGCCCGTTACTAAATGGTTTCGGATAACACCAATTTTTAACTGTATTCTTAGTTTTATTAATTGGGCAGACATTTTTCGATTATGTAAGGCAAATATTTTAGTATAGAAAGAGTGGTGTTTCGTCCCTATTTCTATTTTATTGCGTCTGAAAAAACGAAACTGTTAATGCGTTTATATCACAAGGAGAAAACACCGGAGTCTTTCTGGTGATCAAATATATGTCTTTTACGAATTCTGGAATTCGAATGTTACGTTTTTTATTAATTTTATTGATGTATGTAAAGTATCATTTTATATTAAATTTGATTCCATAAATTTTTCAAACAAGTTTTCTTCATATCTTCAGTATATTTTAAAGTATAATCGTTATCTAAAAAAAATTCTCCCTGTGATTCGTTGCAAACATAACGTGTTCGTAACGGTTTTACTGTGTGTAGATAGATGATAAGGTGCGTGCACTACTTGGAATTTACAAAGACGCTACCACAAATATTAAATATTAGAAAATTTCAATTTAATATTTAAATCGCAAATTTTGTAGCCAGTACGTTAAATTACATGCATTGTAATATTTTTTTTCTATTATATAAGACGAAAAATTCTATTAAAAATTTGTGACATAATTGTACGCGGCTAGTATGTTTCTGAACGATTATGTATTTTTTGTACCCATAAAAAACATAATTTTACCAAAAACATTCACTTACTTACTCTGAAGACATTTAAAAGTAATCCAATGAGTTATTCAGCATAAATCCATAAAAAGAAATTGAGATATTGCAGTTACTCACCTGTAAAAAAGAAGGAAAAGTATTAAATAGTGTTAAAAATTACACAAGTTAGATTAACAGAGCATCATTACGGTCGCATTACAATTAACAGTGCATCTGAATAAATACAGTGTCAGATCATAATGCAGTGAACTTTAATGTTCATTGTGTAAATAAAAAATATAAATAAATGTAATTTCAAGAATTCAAATTCGAATACTATATTTTTACTAATAAATCCAATCAATTATACCATAAATTATACCATCAATTCCATCAATAATGCCATCTTTTAAACTGCCACTCAACTTTTTCTATTATCTACAATTAATTGCAGATCAAAAGCAGTGTTATGTAAAGTATTCTGGGAATAGAGTTTACCAATTGTAATGAACTGTAAGTTTCAGTTCAGACATCGTAGTTGAGGAATAACAAAATAAAGAAAAATTAAAATCATTCTGCATCATACCTTAAAATTTATTCATGTATTTAGCATTAATTATGTATTCCAATATTGTGATAGTTATTCATAAAATTCATATTTTTTTTCTATTTACCGATTCTTGGTATTTTTAGCTCGTGATAAGTTATAAACACTTTATTTACAGCTTCTTTTCAATCACTATACATACATTTAAAAAAGTTTCCTTTATGCAGTGTTTTTTAACAGAGTACCAAAAAATGGGTGCACAAATTACACAATACATATTTTACGATATTTTCATCGTTAAATGCCACCTCCATCAGTAACTATCGAAACATCTGATCACTTTCTAAAAACTAATTACGAGTGATTGTTTACGTTTCCACTGTTTTCGAAAACAAAAACATTCCAAAATGCTTTAAAAATGTGAAAACCAAAGTTCGTTTCAATGACCAAGAACACCTGTTGATATATTAGTGTTGATAAGTCATTTAAAAAATTAACTGGAAATGCAAAAATACACAGAAGCAGATTTTTTTTTTCAGATGATGAGTTGTTCTACTCATCATCTCGATAAAGAAAATATGTTACTTCTGTGTATATCCTGCTTTATTTCTGGAACTTAATGTTACATAATAACACCTAAATATCGCAATCAGGGCCGGCGCAATCATCAGGCAAACGGAGCGGCTGTCTAGGGCCCCGCACCAGTTTGAGTCTTGTTAGGGGCCAAGAACCTCACTATACAATTCGAAATAATACCCTGTGTAAAGTAATGATTATTGTTCTTCTAAATTTGTCTTTAAATGTTTTTAGGAAGAAAAAAGTTAATATTAACTTTATTTCTAACGGCCAAAGTTGATATAATTGTCGGGGAATGTATAGATGTCAGGATCCTGAAAGTAACAGTAAAAGCAAGAAATAAGTATTTTAAATATTCTGAAGAATGAAAGTTTTCTAGAAATTAGAAATAATTATACACATTACATGTGAAAAAATATGCATGTTATTTTTCATACATTTTATACTTTATTTTATAAATTATTCTATGATAGATACAATTTTGAAAAATGATTTTTATTAGTAGAATACTGCAGTCAGAAACTTTGGGCCCTGCGCGACATTGCGCCAGCCATGATCATATTTAACTTTCCTTTTAAATTAACTAACATATTCACGTGAATTCGAAGATATTTAATACAGGTGAGTTTCAAGCACGCCAGTAAATGGTAAAATAGATTGACCCCCACTTTTTGCCGTCAGCCATGAAGGAAAGTGTACGACTTGCGTTCGTGATTCAAGATCACGAACTTGCTGAAAAGGGACCTGGCTATGACGAAGTACTTTTTATACTTGATTAATTAATTGAGGTGGAACCTAATGAAAGGGTTTGGTGCGTGGGCAGCGTAGCTATATCTTTGGGTGCAGCAATAAAAAAGGGGAGGAAACAGGTAGGAAAATTTATTGGGGTCGGAAGGTTTTACTATCGGAGTGTTAAAGTAGAAGTTTCTAAAGAATAAATGCAACATTTTTACGCATAATGTATACCCGTGCCAACGATAAACGTCGAATTATTTAATATAGTCCCTGGCTGTTATCTGCGCCATGAAAATCACTTTAGGAAATTACCTGTGCACACAATTCCGTAACAATGAAAGCAAGCCTTAATAAGATTTCGAAATATTGGATAATTAGCGAAGATCATAATTAAATTTTATCATCAGGGTGTTAAAGTGGAAGTGTGTAAAGAATAGATGCAATATTTTTGCTCATGATATGTACACGTGCCAACGATAAGCACGGAATTATTTAATAAAATCCCAGTCTGTTATCGATGGCTATGAATATCAGTTAACTAAATTATCTGTGTACACCATTTTGTAATAATATCAGTCTTTATAAAATTTTGAAATATAAGGAATAGAAAAAGCAATGATAAGAAAAGGCGAAGAATAAATGCAACATTTTTGCGCATAATGTATTTCTGTACTGATGGTAAATGTCGAATTATTTAATAAAGTTCAGTGCTATTATCTACAGTGTAAAAATCACTTTAGAAAATTACTTTTGTACACAATCCTGCAACAATGAAAGCAAGCAGGCATTAATAGAATTGCGAAATATTGGATAATAAGCAAGGATCAAAATCAATTGACGCAAAACTCGTTTTATTAGATGATACAACAATGGACATCTACTTATATATTGTCGCATAAATGAAAGCATATTTTTCTTATGTACTTAAATTTTATAGTTCAACATTTCTTTAGACCCCAGAAAAATATTAAATGTTTCTAAAAGGTGGCTTTGTATCAAAAAACAAAAATGCATGCAATTTTAATCCATGTAACCACAGATTGTTGGCCCATCATTGGGTACTTGTGTAAACCGTTAGAAATGGTAGTATTCAGAAATGGTTAGGAAATGGTAGGGTACAGAGACTCCTGTAATTTAAAGAGTATCTGAACAGAATTCTGGGCAGCTAACGGTTGAACCACAGTTCGGCCTTTGTTGATAAATGTTACAGCAAGGTGGACATTTCTTACTGCGTACTACAACAATTAGTGTGGGACAACAATTAGCAAACAATTCGCCGACGATGAGCTAACCCTTCTGTGCTACTTTGGAAGCTTTCAATAAAATTAAGAAAGTCTTTTCTCTGAACTTGTAATTTTCCGCCAGAGGCTCGGCTGTCTAAACATATAGAGATAATATCTATCATTTGTATTAAATAATTAACAATATACATTGTATGGTAAAATTGGTTCTAAGGCAACAATTTGTTGACCGGTAATTTAATATGAAATCTCAATTTATACAAATCCCGCCTTTTCTGAAAGTCTTTGGAACATAGGTTACCCAGATAATTTTTCATATTTATGAATTAGTAATTACCTCATAAATTATGGATCTAATGCAACAATTTTTAGCATCGAATAAAATATTCCCAAATATATTATATAAATACATATTTTTTAAACTTTTATATAAGAAACATCACGTACGCGGAACTAAAGATTCAGAACATACCTTTAGTCAAAGATGTTTGATTTTAAAATACGAGTATATCCGTGACTGGTCAAGAAAGTTTTAAGTGTCTTAATATCCCCACATGCACGCACACACTCCTCTTCATGAACTGAAAATTTCTCCATTTATTTTTTTTAATACCTCAATTACTGCCACAATATTTATGCAGAATTAATATTGTTATAATGTTACAGTCATAATCGTACGAAATTTACTGTTCTATAGAACATAAATGTTTTATTACATATCTCACAGTCAGTGGCGTAGCCAGGGAGGGGGTCCGAATGCTCTAGATACCAGAGATATTGTAACGTTTTCTGAGATTTGATCGTCGCATAAAGGTCTCCGATTAGATAAGGCAAAGAAAACTTTATAAAAACGCCACTGTTCACAGTCACCGCATGTAAAGATTTATTTTTGTCCGTCTGTTACCAAAAAGCCCCCCCCCTTTTTTTTTAAGGTACAGTTGGTACAATATAATGAAATAAAAATAAGTTGTAAATGTATATTTTTTGTCTCTTTACACAAATCTTTTTAGCTATTTCGATACATTTTGATGGTAACAAATTCCATTTATTATCATTTGCAGTTTTTTTAAACACAAACAATTATTTCAATATTTTATTTCATTATTTAATCAATATTTGAATCTACTAAGTAGGATTTGTTAAGTGAAAATCATATTTTAAATTTATTACTTTCATTTTCAAAATAGCCAAGCTTTTAATTACATCAACACTTCAATGCTCTTAAAGAAGGGGAAAAATGAAACACTATAACCAAACTTATGGATCGAAATTCTGTGGTCCGCTATGTGTTCACACGCATCGTGATAAATCTCCCTCCTGAAACTGACCACGTGATGGGAATGCTGCTTTCACTATTTTAGCAGCATAAGGTGTTTTCTATTTTATTTTTATTTTCTTTCTTTTCTTTTTTTTTTTTTACGCTTCTTCTATGTTTGACTTTCATGTTTTATGCTTGTTATATTTCTTGGCTTTGTTTTCAGGGCACGTGAAATTTTTAAACACAAAACATGGCCCCAAAAAATCCCCTTAAAAACTCAGAGATTTCTTTTTTTCTCTCTCCTAAGAAGCTTTATTTTTCTGCAGAAGACATTTTTTCCCTCGTTATTAGATGTAAGTTTTTCGCAAGATTTGAAACTTTTTTAAAGAAAAAACATATTATTGGGGTTAAGTACCTTGATTTTTCTGTTCCGATTTCATGGACTCCTCCCCCTCCCTGTTTTGCTTTGAGCAATGAGCATTTTTTTCTTCTGTTTTTAAGGAGGGAATAAGTGAGTAGAATCACGAAAAAAGATCAAGTTTTCATGCAGAGAATGTGTTTAGAAAGAAAAGTATTTTATGTATGAATTAAGAATCTGATATTAAATATTTTGGTGTCTTATATCATACATAGCAAGCATCATACTTTGAACACATAAAAATTATTAATTTAAATCATATTCTAAGCTGCAAATTGTAAGATGGACTAATACCGGTGTAATTACAAACACTATTAAAATGTGATGCCCTAATACGAGTTGATTTTAATAAATTCAATGTCTTTCGACGTTATAATGGTTTTCATCATAAAATACAATAATATTAATAAAAAAAAATGAAAAAAGTCGAGAAAAAGTTGTATTGATATGTCATACAGACAAAGTACGAACAGATCCAAACAAAAGTTATAAATCTCCGTACCGGGAAAAAAAAAATCAATAAAAAAAATCGGCATCTATGCCAAACTTATGAATCACTATCTCTTTTCTAAATATGAAACTTTAAATGAAACTTTTTTACTATTAAAAGTATGTACTTATTTGTGATGTGGTATCACATATATTTTTCTTAAATTAATCCTTTTCTTTAATTTTCAGTTTAAACTAACTTTTAAATACTTAGTCATTTTATCCTAACTTTTATTTCAGCTGCCGCCGTAATTTTCCTCCATTAAAAGAAAATATATTTAACATATACCCTTTATCAATAAAACTTTCTCACATAGAATTCATTTAAACGATTAATCACCCTCACTAGATATCCAAAAAAAAAAAGAAAAGAGATAAAGATTGACTTTGTATTCGGTTTGCATTTTATTTCTCATTCCGTCCAACGTTCGTTAGAAATGTCTGTGTCTGCTTAATTTTTGAGTTTAGCCTTTTCGGTAAAATCCTAAACATTTTCCAGTACATGAGAGTTGTTTTGACTACTTCAGCTAGATTCCCAAAACTTTGCTCTCAATGTACATTTGGCATTCACATTCTTGTTGGCTCACTTGTTAGGACTCCTATTCTGGTACCCCTGTCCTGTAATTCAAAAATTCTCCTAATTGCCTAATGCGTAACTGATAATTTTTAGCTTATATGACATCATTCATTTTCATATGCTCTTTCGCCAATTTCATGGTGCCAATATGTGTAAGTGTATGGCATGAAAATCGACATGTGTCGGAGCGGACACTCTCTCTCTCGCACGGCATTTGTCGGATAAGAAGTTAATAATGTAAGCTTTCGCTGCTAAACAATGCTCTCGGGCACCATCCCATCCCTTCATGTACGTACTTTCTAATCGTACGCTTATAACTCGAAGTTTAATAAACTAATATCGTAAAGAATCTTTTCAGAGCATTTAATTCTACAGCCTACTGCCTTTTTATGTTACTTTCAGTGGATGCTTATCGAATCTGGATTATTTGTCACGCAATGTACTTTTAAACACGTAGTTTTCCGTTACTATATTATTGTTAAATTATACAAGGAAATATAAATAATTTGATTTTTAAGGTTTAACAATTGAGAATGGTTTTTTGAGAGCTATGCGAATATACAAAATTATAAAATTAAAGCAAGCAAATATCTATAACTTATTCTAAAGTAAAATTTCTCTCTTTAATTAACGTTTACCTTTATTTACATGTTTCTTAAACCACTGTAAAATATTTATTTCAAAATGTTATAAACACACAGTAAGATAAATTACAGAACCGGAACAGAATGTATCAGTTAAGCAGTTATGGAGTTTGTTTCAAGCATTGAAATGAAAGTTTTCATCAGTGTATAACAAAATATGGCACAGGATAGATAATATGAAATATAACCTCCAACGGATAATGATAATTTTCAAATTTGCGGTGCAGTTCTATCTCAGGACTATTAAGATAGCATTAAATTTATGACAAACATTGAAAATTTTAGAGTCTGCGTAGTAAAATAATAAAAATTAGATAGTGTTAAAGATACATGGTATCATTAAAATATAATTCTAAAATAACACCTTCAAACTTTTAATTGAATGTCAGGTAAATATTAGCTTTGTTACATTGATCATTCTCGAAAAGAAACTTTTACTGAATCTAAAGCAGGGGTTCTTCAGAAAAAGCCAATAATATTTTGTTAAAGATGAAAATATGTTATTTGATAACAATTTAAATAATATTTACCTTTACCTTGTTTTATACTTGTTATGTATAGTCAGAAAAACAAAAAATAAATAAATAAACTCTTTTTTAAGTAATTTCTATAAGAATATTTTCATTTTAATTCGAAAATCTCAACAAAATTAAAGTTATTTTGGAATGTATCCTCTTCAGATATTAGTCAAACATTGCTGAGAAATAGTTACTGTGCATTTTTAATATGCACACATTGCAGTACTGACGTTACATTAGAATAGAAATAGACAAACTTAACATATGAGTTATTTAATATTTCATCAATATTTGCTTAATACTAGGTACTGTTTCATATCATAAATAAATTCTAATATTTTATTTGCAAATTTACGGCAGGTACTTTTCTATGACAAGCAACCAGAGAAAATATGTTACGAATTATAGATCATGTCAGTGGTCAACTTACAATCAGGCGTAATTGTTTTCATACACGAACGTAATTCCTCTTGTAATCAACTTCCAACAAACCACCTAACCATTCAACTCGAACATTTTATTTCATTTTCCTTTAGTAACATATCTATCAAATCAGTTTCATCTTCTCTCTTTCCTATAATCCTTTAATTGTTGCGCAAGAATTTATAGACGTCACTGTTCTTTCTACTTTTCACAGCTGAATCGTTCTAAGCCCACAATAATGGATAGGTTCTCTACGATAATTGAAGGGTCCATGAGCTCGATAATTCTATTTAATGTTAGGGTGTGCGAGTGAATGTGTATTAAAATGCTCAGCATGGAAGTTCTGGCGTTTCACTACAATGGCAATACATCTACAGGTATATTCTCTTATCTTTTTACCGAGTGACGAAATTAAATGACTGGTCTCTACTTCAATAAATTGTATCTGACTCTTTAATGGTGGATATGATTAATATTCACAGCTAAATCTTTCTACGATTGAGAGGACGCAAGGGGTTGTTATCTGCATCCAGTGGTGAATTCGTGGTCTTCGAAGAGGAATTTCTCGAATTGATAGTTTTGGTCAAGATTCGCTTCGTGCATCAAAAGATAAATTGATCTCTTCTATACTGCATTTATTTCCTCTCGCATAAATTCTAAATGATTACAAGTTATAAATATTTGTATAGAGCTTATGAAACTATTAGAAAAACTGGTTTATTTTAATAACGTTCTCGTATATATTTTTTTATTATATTCCAATAGATGATAATGATGTTGCAGAGTTCACACCTGGCGTGAACTTCATCACATATTAAACAGCATCGCTTATAATTGAAAAATTTTCGCATCATTACAACGAAATGAAAATGATCGCTACTACAATTATATATGTATTTATAGGATCTACAATTATCTTGTCGTTTCAGTGGATTTATGGAACTTTTTTATCCTTCCGAAAGTCAATTACTATGAAGTGTTTTTGATTTTGTTTTGAATTCGTCCATCCAGTGGTGAGTCCGTGGTCTTCGAAAATGAATTTATCGAATTGATAGTTTTGGTCAAGATTCATCTCGTGCGTGAAGATATAAATTGATCTTTTTCTATACTGTATTTATTTCCTCTCGAATTAATTCAAAATGATTACAAGTTTTCAACTGGTGAATCTGTTAGAAAAACTGGTTTGTTTAAATAATGTCCCTTTCACATTTTTTTGTATTTATATTCAATATAAGATAATTATTTATACAGTTCACACCTGGCAGGAATTTCGCCACATATTACAAAAGGTCATTGTACCTAAAAGCGGTGCAATTTCTCAGGGATTCACATTTATGTTATATTTCGCCTTTTATTAAATATAAAATGGCAAATAGAAGCGAAAAGCTATTGATTATGCTTTTAAATCAAAACTAAATTATTTTGAAGAAATCGATTTATTATATGTAATCTGAGCAAAAATATAACATTGTCACATCTATGTTATTTTTGTCACAATTAGAGTAGTTATAAACTTAAATGTAATCCAAGTTAACTAAATGCGACAATGCCTTTTAAACACATCAATTCACCTAAATTTTATTAATTTAATTGCTATCCGTTTTTGAATACTTAGTACTGCATTTTTATTAAAAAATGAAACATTTATCATTCATACTTTGATCACTTACTTAAATTTGAAAATTAATAAACGAGAAGTAACAAATAAATGACCAATACAAAATTAATTGTACCTAAACTATTTTTATCACTGTATTATAGGTGCAGATTCACGGTCGCCAGTCGCCACGTGGCGACTAATGTTTTTGCTTTGGCGACTAACTTTCTATGTCTAAATCGCCATGTGTTTTACATGGGTGTCCCTTTTTCGCCCAAAGGGAAATTTCCACTTTTTTTTTTTTTTTTTAAATATGAAATCCGGGCATTCTCCTCCATAATTCAGCAATATTTAGATCTTTTTCTTCTTTTTTCTATTGTCCATAATTAAAAAAATATGACTCCCACATTTCCACTAATAAATCTGCAATGTCCGCAGAATCGAAAAAAAAAAAATCCTGTTGATATGCGTCGCTAATGAACTCTGTGCCAATGGCATGCCACAATAAGCCCGTGACACAGTAAAATTTGTGCCGAGAAGAGAATAAATTTGTAGCTCTGGGATTTTTTAGATATGTTCTTACAGGTACACATAGATTTTGGCATGCGATTCTTCCACGGATTAGCAAAACTCCTCGAATTATCATTATTTATTTATTTATTTATTTTTAACTTTCCGCAAATCAATTCGCTAATCAGCCATGAAAAGAAATCTAACATTTCTTCAAATCGGTCACTGAAAAATTTAGAAAATTTCGTCAACTGCTCGCCAAATAAAACCATGAATTTCATCAATTGCTGATGAAATAAAACTGAAAATTTCGCCAATCGGTTGCAAAATAAAACCGTGAATTTTCCCAATTAGTCTCGGGGGGGGGGGGAAACCTCGCGAATTTCATCAATTGGTCGTGAAAAAACCGCGAAGTTCATCAATCAATTGAAAAAAAAAAATGTGAATTTCATCGAGTTGTGATAATAAAACATGAAAATCGGCAATCGGTCACAAAAATTTAATTTCTTTTTTTGTCTCCATAGGTATTAAAAAAATTCTTTAATAAATCCTTTAAAAAATCCCCTTGCAACAAAAGTTGCAATGAGGCTTATAGTATTCGATCTTTCTCCATCATCCTTGAAAATGTCAGAAATTGTTAAATTTATTTTATTAAAATCTAAAACCTAAAAGAAAATAAATCTTCTCCATATTTTTTTCATATATATTTATTTTTGATTTTGATTTTTATAGACATATTTTCTTATGCAAGTTTCCTAAGTTGAGCATTTATATTCAGCTATGAAAAATCCTTTTTTTTTTGGGGGGGGGGGGGGGGGGTGCTTATTTATAGATAAAAAAAACTTTAGAGAATAGTTTATTCAAAAAATATTCAGGTTTTACATTACAAAATTTTTCCTACAAACTGTATGCAATTATGGTGGGAAGATTCAATATTCCATTGTCCAAATTTAATTGAGAAAAAAATATTGTTTTTATGTGTTTGTTTCACAATGTGGCCACTGGATTTTTTGGGTTTAGGAGCCACTGGCTCCTTCCAGATTTTGGGAATCTGCACCTATACACTGTATATATTCTACACAACTATTTCATAAGCTAATTTGTTTAAACATTGGTATGACTGGAAGGAACTCTGTAGTTGTTACAGGAATTTGGTAATGAAATAGTTTCCAACTTTCTGAGTTGCTTTCAAGTCAAATAAATACAATTTGTACCAGAAAAGCTAATGAAATTATTTGTTTTTATTAATTAACAATCCTTCATACATTAGTCTGTCTTTTTGAAATGCATTTCCTTCACATTATTGTTTCTTTAAGTATTTTAAACAATTTTTAAATGGCTCTCTCAAGATTACATATACAATTACTCTTATTCTGGGAATTGAGTTTTTTACAAGCTAGGTACCCCCTTGAACACATCTCAACTGTTCACTGTTTACTGTCATATATATTTTTTTTATTTAACATTAGTTGAAATAGGTCGAAAAATTGGCAGGTACGTATCGAAATTTTTTTATTTAATAAAATATTTTATCACACCGTTCTGGTGATGCCAAGTTTAGAGACAATTTATTACCATTCTTGTTTACTTCGAGTTCTTTATCTATCTTAATAGCAGCAATAGTGTTTGGGAAAATTCACCCTTATTCTCCACAACTACATAGCTGCTAAACTTAAAATTATTTATTAGTCACATAAGCTAGAATGACTACCCAGAAAACTCCATTTTACCTGACCATGTAATGCTGAGTAAGAAATATTACATTTCCTATTGGCATACCAAGATGTCAGTCGACCAGCTTTACCATTCTTGAAAGCTTGCTTAACTTCTAGGACACATTAGAAGCTCTCTTAGGCATTTTGTCAGTTAAAGATTAGATCGGTAAATAAAAATAAAAATAATAATCAAATTGTATTAAATATTCCATGTTTATTCCAAAATAAAAAATATATTTAAAAGTAATAAATGAATTATAACGAAAGATAATAATTCTGACCATTTAAATCGAGTCCCTTGTTCTTAGGAAAATTATGAAAGGGCTCTTTTGCATTGTCCTCTACCCCTGCCTTGGAATCCAAAACTTGATCCGTTGATCACATTATTTTATTCTCTGCTTAAATATCACCTCTGTTATTACGTCAAGCTTTTGTTTACATTTTTAAAAAGGTCTAAATTTTCCTATTTTGATCATTTAAGTACTCACCAAAATAAAAACACTAATACAGATTGTGCTCGCACATTTTTTGAAGATCTTCATGGTACATACAGAACTATTTTACGTAAAAATATTTGAGGGAAAAAATCAAACACCAAAGTGCGATGAAAATTTTAGAACAACTTTAGTTCAAAACATGTGGTCTTTTCCAGCTTTCATTTCTGGTAGATGAAAAAGGCGTTCAATGTCGTGACGTCGAGGAGGTTATTTGACATTCAAATATAAAAAATGAAATGGAAATCCCGAATTCGGGATTATTCCCCACATTTAGAACGTATTATCGGAATTTGATAGTTAACGATATATTTTGCAATGGAAAATTCCCCTTGAAGAAACTCCTTAAATGTAGTAACATGTTTCGCTATTTATTCCTGAAATGTTGATGTTTGATTATTTACATACAATTCTTGGGTTAGAAGTTTATAGGTAAAATAACTTTGTCGCATTTATGGATCGTCACATGTTGACACATTGACCTTAAATAATGTTGGCTGTGATTAAAAAAAATCCCTGACGGCTCGGCCTACAGGCACAGGTAGATTTCGAAGATGCAGAACGTGAGGCGCCTGTTTGTTGGAAATTGCGGAAGAAATGACCTTTTTGCCAGGATACGGCAGATGGGAACCGCCCATTTCGAAATCTAACTTGATTGCAGGCGGAGCCGGCAGGGATTTTTTTTTTTTTTTTTTTTTTTTTTTTTTTTTTTTTTAAGCTATAAGGGTTGGTCCTATAAAAAACTTGTCAATATAAAAGTTTTAGATAATATTAAGAGGATTAATAATAAATTTAAGCGGATTTGATATCTTGTGAATTGACGAAGTTATGATTTTTTTTTCTTCTAAAACCCCCTCCTCCCCCTTGGGGCCATTTTTAGTGATATAAAAAATCTGTCATACATAAATTTTTGGCCCTTTTCCTAGAAGTAATAATAACTTTAAACGGAATCGATACGTATCATAATTAAGAAATTATGGGGTTTTTTTCTGTTTCCACAAAAAAGCCCCCCCCCCATTTCTGCCCCCTTGGTTAGATTTTGCCCATTACCGAACTTGATCAAGATCAAGATTTTATGCCGCTTGATTTTATGTATCAGTTTGGAAGAGATTCATGCAGAATTTTTCCAGTTATCGTGTCCATAAAAAAGTGACATAGATAGATAGATAGATAGATAGATAGATAGATAAAGTTTTGAACTGGGGTGGTTTGGGGTGGTTTCGATTTGAATAGTAAATAGACTTTAGAAATACTTAAACGTAGTGGAGACAAATTAAATCTAAGAAAATATTAAAACATTTATCTGATTTTGAGTTGAAAAATTGCTATGAATGTGAAGTAATAAGCGAAAAAAGAATTTTGTTACATATTTTTTTCTTTTTTAGGAAATTGAAGATACATATTAGTGTGAAATAAACATAATGAGAGAATTGGTTTAATAAAAATCATTTTTAGAATAAGTTTCTTAATTTATTTAGATCGTTAAAAAATATCACACTCAAAAGATAGAATTAAAAAAAAATGTCATTGACTTTACCCGTAAATACAATTAATTAATTTTACAATTCTAAATAATTTTTAATTATGTTATTACCATGTTTTTTCACAAACATATAATTATTTATATGTTTAATTATAGTTATAGTCATAATTATTAAAGAATAATAATTATAGAGAAAATGAAAAAAAAATGCAACACCTATGTTTTAATTGTGGTCTTTGTTACTTTTATTGTTCAAGCATTTTTCTTTTCTTGGCAACGTTGTTTTTCATACCATTTTTTCCTTTCTATTTTATTCTGTTGATTCGAAAGACGTAATCTTCACCTTTATCTATATTTCCCTCTTTCTTTCTCCCCCCCCCCCTCCCCCCCTGTCTTTCAAGATTTATGATCTAAAAAGATGATCGTTAAGGTAAGCATAGAGGATTCTATGTTTGGCTACTTATTTTCAGATTTGGCAATTTTCAGGATTGATATCTTTATGCATGCATACATCTTTTTTTGAAAACTCGACGGTTATATGAAACACAGAATAATTGAATTACGCTTTTTTATGATTAATTCATTCACACATGTTGCAAACACGCAACATTTCCTAAAAAAATTCCTTTTTTTTTTCTTTTGATCAACAATAATATTTTTCTTTAAAACTAGGGAGTTTGCCTTAAACAATTATTTTTTTTTTTTTTTTGTTGCCAATCGCAATTTTTTATATACATTGAAAAAAATTGTGAAATTTTTTGATTCTTTGCGAAAAAAAAAAAAATACATCGTGACTGCACGTAACATAAAAAATTAAATTTGAATTTCTGCATTTTTTTATTTTTCATTCAAGAAAGAATCCATGTAAATCATACTTTTGTTTTTCTGTCTTATAAATATCTAATTACATCTATTTTTTTTTTATCATAATTGCTGTTGATAGCGTGTTTTTTGCGCTATTTTTTAATCCTTAAACTAATAAAGCTATTTTTTTTTCTTTTCAGTTTTGCCAATGGTTTTATTATATATTCGTATGAAGCAAAAATTTGTTATAAAAAGTTATTGTGGTAGATAATGAGTTAGAACACTGAGAATAAGAGTGAAAGACGATTTTATGCAAAAACTTTATACAATATGTGGATCAAAAACAAAGTTTCATTGAATAAGATATAACTGTTTTCATACATATATTTTTTAATATATCTATTAATTTCAATAGCACTTTTAATCCTTACTGTTTTTTCTCGTTCTCATTTTAAAACGAGTTCAAAATTAAACATTTTTTAAAACTTTTCTTAACTTTATTTTTTATTTTTTTTTTATTTGTGACACCAAGAGAAGTGCTGGAAGTGTACTGTAATTTGATCTGTGATACCGTCTACTGTCAGCTGCAATCCCAATTAAGGAGCGGATTATTCAGTGTTGTTTCAATGGTAGACATTTTGAGCACTTCTATTGAAGCCATTATATTTCATAGAAAGCAAACAAAGTATGTTTTCTGTATACATAGTTACAAAATCTGCGTTATTGTTAAAATTATGAACATAAAGTTTCAGTTGAGAAATAACCTATATTTTTGACTGAATATGTGTATTGCGATCATAGTATTTTATACAAAATTACTCTTCACTGTGCATTTGTTTGTATGTTTATTGCGTTTTGTTTCTGGTTGTGTTATCAGCCATGAAAGTTTTTTTTTTTTCATGAGTGTGGAAACACCCTGTATATGTAACTAAAAGTTATAAAATTTCTTAATGAGCTTCTTATGTAAGTAGACATTGTCTATAGCTATAAAATAAATTAATTTTAGGAAATGTAAAAAAAAAATGTCGAGATAGGACATTCTGAAAGAATAAGATTAATTCTTTCATTAATCTTGTAATATTCTGTTTTATTCAACCTTTCAGCACTTCAATTCACTTGTAGTTTAATCATTTACAGATACGATAAAACTACGTTGTTTCAACTTTTAAAAAACCTACTTTGATGAAATTTTTTACTGTATTCTACAAGGATGAAGAAAGTAACTAAAATGGAATTACAATATATTAATCTAATTTAAAGTAAGAAAAGTTTAAAAATTTTATAACATTCTAAAAATCATTTTAATTAAAATAATCTTTCATATTATTTATCAATCAAAAAATTTGCGATGTATTTAATGCAATTTTGAAATTAATTCTCGAAATATATATTTTTTAATAAAATTGCTTTAATGTTGTCAGAATAAATCATTTTTATAGAAGCAAGAACTTTTTCAATTAAAGGGAAAAAATGAAAAGATCTTTTATCTTTTTACAGTACATATTTATTTCCAGTACTAATTAAACAACATTCGTGTGTGTGCGTGTTCAGTTCTCTCTCTCCCCCCCCCCCCCTCTTTTTTTTTTTTTTTTTTTTTTTTTTTGCAAGATTGGGGTAAGATGCCGAAATGCACGCATTTACAAAAGCAAAATTGTTTATTCTTTCTATGACATTTGTAAAATGAAATACATTTTTAAATCATACATAAATGTATCAACTTTAACAAGAAATTAATGAATAACAAATAAAATCAACAGGCGATTTTATAAAAAAATAAATAAAAAACTACGGCATCTTCACCCAATCCACCTTAAATAATATTTCTATTATCTCATAAGTCACATTTTCTCTATTTCACCAAAAATTAATTTATTTCCATCTTTCTTCAAATGATTTTAGAATTTTAACTTATTTTCTCATATAAGTCACATTTTTTCTATTTCAACAAAACTGATTTCTTCCCATCTTTGGTCAAATGCTTTTACAATTTTAACTGATTTTCTCAGAAGACATATTTTCCCTATTTCACCAAAACTGATTTCTTCCCATCTTTCGTCAAATGCTTTTACAATTTTAACTGATTTTCTCATAAGTCACATTTTCTCTATTTCACCAAAACTGATTTCTTCCCATCTTTCGTCAAATGTTTTTACAACTTTAACTGATTTTCTCATAAGTCACATTTTCCCTATTTCACCAAAACTGATTTCTTCCCATCTTTCGTCAAATGCTTTTACAACTTTAACTGATTTTCTCAGAAGTCACATTTTCCCTATTTCACCAAAACTGATTTCTTCCCATCTTTCGTCAAATGTTTTTACAACTTTAACTGATTTTCTCAGAAGTCACATTTTCCCTATTTCACCAAAACTGATTTCTTCCCATCTTTGGTCAAATGCTTTTACAACTTTAACTGATTTTCTCAGAAGTCACATTTTCCCTATTTCACCAAAACTGATTTCTTCCCATCTTTCGTCAAATGCTTTTACAATTTTAACTGATTTTCTCATAAGTCACATTTTCTCTATTTCACCAAAACTGATTTCTTCCCATCTTTCGTCAAATGTTTTTACAACTTTAACTGATTTTCTCAGAAGTCATATTTTCCCTATTTCACCAAAACTGATTTCTTCCCATCTTTCGTCAAATGCTTTTACAATGTTAACTGATTTTCTCATAAGTCACATTTTTTCAACTTCACAAAAACTAATTTCTTTCCACCTTTCGTCAAATGCTTTTACAATTTTAACTGATATACACCCAAATGCTTACATACTAAAATATAAAATATAGATAGATAATACACATTAGGCAGACATTTTTGTTGTTGTTGTTGTTGTTTGTTTTCTTTCTTTGCGGAAAAATTAAACAAAATTTTCATTTTACGAATCTCATTTTTATCAAATTAAGGGCACAGATAAAATGTTACTTTCAATCTACGCATTAAAGTTATTATTTTAACTTACCATTATTTTTACTGTAACTTTAGCAAACATTTAGAATTTCGTAGTTATGTAATAGCTCATGCATTTTAACGAAATGAAAGTCATATTTAGAATTTCTCATTAAATTCACATTTTCTCTAAATGGTTCAGAAATGTTTTTCTTTACCGTCGATACATAAAGCTTTTAAAATTCATCTCGCGTACACTCAACTATAGATAGAGAAAAATAATACACAGAGACACACATAGCTTCATGATATCTTTTCTTTTCTGAAAAATACAATATTACAGAAAAAACAAAACAATATTTTCATATTATGAGACTAACTTTTATCTCATTAAGGGCAAGGATAAATTGTTACTTCCTTTTACAGTTACTATTTTAACTGCAATGCTTTTCCTCTGTAACTTTAGAAAACCTTTTTAATTAGAATGCTTCTAAAATCCGCGATTATACGCAGCTAATGCATTTCAGTGAAATGAAAATCATATTTTGAATATTTCATTGAAATCACATTTTCTCTATTCATGCAGAACCTACTCTTTCCACTAATACATAAAGTTTTTACACTTTTAACTTACATACAAGACTTCATTTATATCCAGTTATAGATAGATAGATAGTAGCTATAATGATCTCAAAGATCCGCGGTCGTCCGACATATTAAACACTAACACCCGCCTATCGATGTCTTAAATTTATTGGATTTGGTTTTTACATTGTTCCAAAGGCATCTTCCGTGATCGGGTCTACTACCGTTCCAGTAAGTAACTGAAGGAAGGGACCCCGGAGTCTCACGAGCGCTGCCTGTTACGCGAATGGCGGCGGCCGTTCAGCTTACTAACGCCCCAGACCGCCTACGCCCGCTGGTCAATATCTTAAATTTATCGAATTTAGCTTTTAAATATTTCCTGTGAACTTCCGTGATCGGTTCCATTTTCGTCTGCTGCCATTCCGGTCGGTTCCTGCTGTCCATAACCGAAGCAAGGGACCTCCGATTCCAAACCGCGCCTCTTTTTCCACGAAGGGACCACCCCAGCCACACGCCCTGCAGCCAGCGCGCTAATCACTAGACAAACAGACGCAGGCGAGATTTTCTTTACGGAAAAAATATATTAACAAAATTTTCGCGAAATTACACTAACATTTATCTCATTGTCTCAAGATCACGAATAAGTTATACTATTTTCTATTTATACATTAAAAGTATTTAATATTTTAATCATCATACTTTCTACAGAAATTTTACACAACTTTAAGAATTTCGCCCAAAATACGCAGCTCATGCATTTTAACTAAATGAAAAAAATCATATTTAGGATTTCCTTCTATTTCTCCAGAACTGACTTGCACTCTTTCCTTCAATACCATAAAAGTTTTACAATTTTAACTCTTCTCCAAGAACCGTTTGGCGAAAAAAAATCGAATCCGATGTGATAACACTTCGAATAACCCTGAGAAATAAAACGAAGGTCGGTAGGTGGCAAAATTTTAACTGCAGAAGAGCCACCCTTGTCGCAAGAATAAATGCATCAAGAAGAACGGGGGCACGGAGCTGCATAAATCATAAAGGGGGAAATTTTCAAAGTGCCTCATCTGTCTCGTAAAGAGGTTGTCCAAAGCGTGATCACAACGGGAATATATTTTTTCTTTGACACTTGTAGGCAGCTTGTTAAGAATTGCATTTAATAGACAGAGGGTATTATGATTAAGAAATAAAAAAAAAAAAAGGATTTTTATGTTTTTATTTTCCAAGTCTCTTCCTTTTATCTTACACATTTTTTATGTTCCAGTTTAATTATGAATTGGTGTAGGCTGTCTTAATGAGTTTTCTCATTACATTTATATGCCGAAGAAAAAAAAAGAACATTAATTAAATAAGCAATAGGATGAAAAATACTTTTATTTTTGTGCGTAAAATTCCTCTTTGCGTTTCGTTTGTCTTTGCTTTGTGATTGATTTTTATTTTAATTTTATTATAAATTTTTTTTTTTTAATCTCCGAAAAGCAACTTGCTTGAAAAATCACTAAATATTTCATAAAATAGATATTGGGATATAATAAATTATAACACCTTGTAATAATATATTTCTTTTAAATCAATGGTTCCCAACGGGGGGCGTACGCCCCACAGGGGGGCAATTTGACTTTTCAGGGGGCAATTTAACTTTTCAAGGGGAAAATTCAGAATTTCTGTGAACTCATACCTTCTTAATTGTTTTTCTAATAGTAATGTTGTAGACTGAAAATAAAAGTTACCCATTCAAATTTCAAAAAAATAATTAAAAAAAATAAGTTTACTAATCAATTTTAAAGTTTCAAATACAATTCTACCAAAATAATTATAGAGAAAACTTTTAAAGATATTTAGATACTTTTATATATTTAAAAATTCTTTATAATTTTTCTGGTTTTAAGTATTTTAGAATTTTAAACAACTTTTTCGATTATTTATTGAATGAGTCGCACTGCAATATGTCACATATCAATTTTACACATGAAACTATTCAAGTGTATATTTAACAATTACTTGACGATCTTCCTTTACAGAATCTTTATTACGTTTTATTCTGATTAGAGATTGGTGCGTAATTTAATCGCAGAAATTTTGCGATTAAATAAGGCAAAAATGCTTTATTCAAAATTATTGATTTTTCTAATCAAGGATTCTGAGCACTCTATACATCACGCATACGTGGCGACCGTGTGCCAGTAAACTACGAGGAGTATAGGATGATTATAAAAAATATTTGATTCATCCATTACCTTCGGCACGTTTCAGGATCAATGTTAAATGCTTTTGACTCTATCAGGAGTAAATTCTTATAAAATTTTATCAGAATTATATGTTATAGGGGGAGGGGAGCATCATAATTTTAGAGATGTTTTGGTGGGGCGCGGCTAAAAAAAGGTTGGGAACCACTGTTTTAAATGCTAAAAGGTTTATTAACAACATAATACAAATTAAAATAACTTTTATTATGTTGTTTTACATGTATCGACTCACTCCAAGTCATTAAAAAAAAAAAAAATGCTGAAAATGACTAGGAGTGAGTCGATACATGTAAAACAACCTAATAAAAGTTATTTTAATTTGTATTATGTTGTTAATTTACACCTTTTAGCATTTAAAAGAAATATAGATATTGGGATTTTCAGAAAAAATCATCGTACGATGAATTGGGATCAGAAGATGATTTTGGTATAATATGGTCAGAGTATGTTTTCATATGTATTTTGAAAAATCAATAAATGCTACTAAATGCTTATTCGACCCGTGATCACAACGGGGAATGTTTTTTCTTCGACACTTGTGTACGTAAGATAAACAAATGACAGAAATAAAATAAACATTCTTTTAAAATATTTATCAAATGCAATAATTATTAGAAGGGTAGAAACTGGGAAAATTAGTTGACACTGGCCTTTTTATGTTCCATATGCATCACTTTCGAAATCATTACAGATCTTTAATATAAATATTTAGTAAGGACAGTAGAGAAATCTCTAAACATCAAGAAATTCGTATTACCAATTGTGCTGAAAAGACATGGGACGCACGTCTATATGTTTTTGTGAATTATTTGCATATCTGCTATTCTCGTATTACTGTATTTTAATAGTATTCTTTGTCTTATTTAAACGCAAAATTTCTCTCATCTATTAAGACGAGGATTACTATTAAAAAATAGAGCTACGAAACTTGGAAGCTGTGCAAATAATAATAAACGAAAACGTCTCGACGTGCGAGGAGGCATCTCTTTCAAGGTCTAGTGGTTAAACATAAAATATTTTAAGAAATTAAAATACAAGCAAGAAATGGAGAATTCTATATCAAAATAAACAAAATCGAATCATGTGCAAAATTGAAAAATTATTCTCTTATAATCGTCTTGTTTAACATTATGGCAATCTTTCCATCGGATAATATTTTAAGAAGAAAACAGAAATTGCCAAACAAATACTTTTAATACTCGAAATTACAAATATAATATAGACAAATAGCAGTATCTGTACGATTCTGCTATTGGCGAGAAAAAAAGTCATATTGATGGCGAGAACAAAGTCGAAGTCAATTGGAATTCCATAGAATGCCAGATAGATAAGCGAAAAAAAACTAATCAGCTAATGACTACGCAACAATTCGAAACCGACAATTACGATTTCGGATTTTGTTACTATTTTTGGAAAGAGATGATGGAAAATAAATTTTCATTTACCCAACGATGGAAGATTTCAAGATATCCGATATTGTCATCTTTATTGTTCGAAAAACGATTATTTCGCTGATAATATACAGAAAAATATTTGGAACATTTAGGATACCATAAGTTATCGAGGTTTGTATATTTAAGAAATATACATATATTTGTAATTTTTTATCTGACAATTAATGTTTAGGTTTTATTTTAAAAAGATATTTTAAAGCATGTTAAAGATAAATTAAAAGCTATATATACTATAGCATTTTTATTACATTTCATGTGTTTTTTTGCGAAGATGAAAATAAAAATATATCTTTCTAACTGTGCAAGTTTTGTAAGATAATACATACCAGAAATTTTTTTTTTTTAAAGTTTCATTAATACATAATTTTAGTTTGTAAGAAAACTATAAAATAATAATAATAATAATAATAATAATAATAATAATAATAATAATAAATAAGACTGTTTAAGATATAAATTCGCATAATTTCACCTCAATTATGTATACATAATTCAAACATATATTCCATTAACGGATAGCAAAAAACGAGGGACATTTTTTATAGAATTTATGAGATACAATTAATATTAGCCAGGTATAAAGTATGGGTATCATTCACAATTTTCTTTTAATGCTACCATATATCTCATTTTAGAAAAATAGTTAGAGATCCTAAATATGAATATTTAACCCTCTCAATCACGAATTCTTCTTCTGTCTTTTACAATACATTATTTAAGTTTTCATAATTAAAATGCTATTCAAGATTATGTAAGAAAAAACATGTATGTCACATATGAGACCTGGATCTTTAACAAATATCATGCAAAATAAAATTTTGTACAAAATGGATTGTAAAAACACTCATATGCGGTTCAAGAGAGCAAAAGGGTTAACATCGAAGCAGAATTATTTGGAAAGGCAAAATTCGTAATAAGCAATAAAGGAAGGTTAGTTTTTAAAATGTCCAATAAAAATCACGCGATTCTTTATCGAAAGTGATCAAAATAAAATCATCTGATAAATCTAACAACTCTTTTGTCATAATGTGTCTTGTTTATCATTACAGCAGTTCTTCATTTGATTGGAGAAAATTTTTCAGACGTAAAACAATAACTACCAACAGGTACATCCTTTTAAATCTATGAACTAAATCAACAAGTAATATTTAAAAAAAAAACAAAAAAAAAAAAAAAAAAAAAAAAAGATTATTTTTTTTTCTCCCATATAAAACTAAAATTAATTAATTAAATTTAATTAATGAATTAATATTTGAAAAAACTGTATTAACATCAAGTGTCATCCACTACAAGTTTAGAAAAATGTATTTGAACTTGAGTGGATGAATAAAAAGTATTTTATTAACGATTGAAAATTTGAACAAGGTATATAAATATATATAGGGAGAGTGTGAACTAATAGTAGGAATTGAAAAAGAAGCAAACAACGCTATCTGTATGATTCCCATTATTGGGAGAGAAAGTATGTAGGTGGTAGAAACAAATAGAAATCTACTTTTAATTCCATAGAACACCAAAGTCATAGGCGCAAAATACCTAATCAGTAATGACTAAATAACAATTCGAAGCATTACGATTTCATATTTTGTTATTATTTCTGGAATGACATGATGGAAAATAAATTTGTATTTGCCTGATACTAGAAGATTTCGAGAAGACCGATATTATCAGGTTTTATTGCTCATGTAAAGATTATTTCGCTGATAATATGGAGAAAAATATTTTGAAATGTTAGTATACCATATGCGATCGAAGTTTCTATATTTTAGACGTGGGAATATATTTATATTATTTTCTATGACAGTAAATAACGTTCGGGGTCATATAAATCATATATTTTAGAACACGGTATGCATATATTAAATCAGAAAAATACTATTGAACTTTTCCACATATTTTTTTTTTATGAAGATTTAAATAATTATTTTACAAATTGTGCGTATTTTATAAATTATATATATATATATATATATATATATGTACCAGAGAAAAAAATAAAATGTATAAGTTTGCAGATTTTGAATTTAGTGTGTAAGAAAAAAATTATCATCTAAAAGAACAAAGAGGACAATTTTTAAAATATTAACTAGAACAATTTCACAACAATTATATAAAATCAATTCAAACAAAAGCTTCAATAAACAATAGTAAAAAGTTACACTAATATATATATTTTTATTGAATTTGTTTAACACAATTAATATTAGAGGGATAGAATGTGGTAATTCATTCACAATTTTCTTTTGATGCTACAATATGCATTATTTTCCAACATCTTAGAAGTTCTAAATAGGATTGTTTAACTATGGAAAATAGCAGAATTCAGAAATATATAAAATTCATTATCTGCAACAAAACAAATTAGACACCAAAATGTTTGTCCATGCTAAGTCCATGCTAATTCATTCACAAAGGATCAGGGTCCATAAGCCGTATTTTTGGCCGATGCCAAAACTCGCCAAAACTCGATTTTGTTATACTGACTTAATTATTTCTCTTTTTAATATTAGAATGTTTATCCTGTACGATTTCAACAATAGTTTTTGCATTTTGTTCGGTTTTATATGACTTACACAAGCTCAAAGTTTGTATTATTCGTAGTTTTTGATGAAAAATACGCAATTTCTCCTAATTTTACCTCAATTATTTATATGAGCACAATCGTGCAACACTTTCTTCTTTACAAATGTTATAAAATACATCAAAATGTACAATATATGCAAAAATAAAAGTGTTGCAAAGATGCGCTCATAGAAAAACATTAAAAAATATATTAAAAAATTGCGGTAAAATTAGGCGAATTTGCGTAAGTTTCATAAAAAACTACGAATAATACGAACTTTGAGCTTGCGTAAGTTATATAAATCCGAACAAAATTCAAAAAATATTGTTGAAATCCCACAGGATAAACCTTCTAATATTAAAAAGTAAAATAATTAAGTCAGTATAACAAAATCGAATTTTAGTCTTATTTCATGGGCCAAAAACACGGCTTACGGACCCTGATCCTTTCTTTTGATGCTACAATATGCATAATTTTCCATAACGTATTGAGTTCTAAACATGATTGTTTAGAAGAATTAGGAAAGAAATAAAATTCATTATGAGCAACAAAACAAATTAGATACCAAAATAATTTTTTATACAAATCAAACGATTCTATATAAAAATTGAACAAAATTAAATCAAGTGTTAAATCTGGCAAATCTTTTGTCACAGTGTGTCTTGTTTATCATTACGGTCGCTCTTCAGTTGACTGGATAAAATTTTCTGAAGAAAACCGGTAGTTACCAAAAACAGAAACCCTTTTAAAACTCAGGACTACAAATCTGAAAGAGGCAAACAACACATTATCTGTGTGATTCCGTTATTGACAAAAGAAAAATAAAAAAAGAAAGAAGGTGGAAGGAACAAATCGAAATCGACTGGAATTCCTTAGGATGGCAAACGGATACGCTCAAAAGAACTAATCAGTAACGACTAAGTAACAATTCGAAGACCAGCATTACGATTTCGGATTTCGTTACTATTTTTGGAAATAGGAAAATAAATTTTGTCCGACGCGGGAATATTTGAAGAAGTTCGATATTGTCAGGATTTTAGTGTTAAAACCAAACTATTTTGCTCATAATTTACAAAAAAAAAAAAAAAAAAATACTTAGAACGGTTGGGATACCACATGTTATTGCGATTCTGTGTTCCAGAAATGAAAATATATTTGTAATTTTTGTCCATGGCAATAAATGTTGTTTGCGATTTGTAAAACAACAAGAAAGAAAAATCATCCGTTAAGCACAGATTAAGAAACGCTTTCCAACATATTCAGAATATTGGGACAAAACTTCCTTGTTTAAAAAGTTGAAAAATGATATCGAAAAAACAAGCTAAAGGTCAAACCGGACAGGGAGGCCAACCTTTCGGCTTAAGCTCAACTAGCCCCACCCACATGGTAACCCCATTTAAACACATTTAAAAACCCAATTTCAGCAATTACCGTCCATCGTCGGAAAAGTATCCAAATTCTTTTGTGAAGCCCTGTATATTATATATATATATATATATATATATATATATATATATATATATATATATATATATACTGCATTTAGTTCTGCTGCAACTAACGTACTGCAAAATTTAGTTCAGTTGGGAAACACACACACACACACAAAGAAAAAAAATGAAAATGTCCTTTAGGAAATTTCCGTGCATAAACGGAAATTTGCTCGAATTCTTTTGTGCAGCCCTGTTTATGATCTGTAAAATTTATACGCACCAGGTAATAATAAATTAGTAAAATTAAAAAAATGCATATCACAAATGAAAACGCATTTCCAGAAATTATCTCTCATAGACATTACTGTAGTCGAACTATTTTGTGTGTCCCTGTAAATGAAAGACAAAATGCTACACCATATTCTACAATAAGCTGCTTATAATGCACCTCAGTGATGAATCTCAATTTCAATACGTTTGAAATAGACTAACATCATTAAAATACATTGCAAACGATTTTCCCCATAGAACATAATATAACGGAACCCTTTGAGTCTCTCTGTAAAGCGAACTACAAATGCTACACGCTTTATTTTCAATAGCGATCGTGCTATAGTAAACGTCAGTAACATATATGAATTGCATGACAATCCGAGTATATTTACACGAGTTATAGTTCGTACAGACAAAAAGTCAGATGAAAAAACGGACAGACAAGCCGAATTCATAAACACTTTTCAACGATGTTGGGAAGTATTAAAAAGAACACTATAAGGAAATATTTTAAAAAAATGCTTTTCCTTTCTTTTGTACATTTTATATGTTTTTATCTAGATAACAAAAAAGCTATTTCTAAATTTTACGTGAGTTGTCAAAACGTTTTATTGGAGAATTAGTTTGAGAAATGTACAGACCTATGCGCATAAAGAGATGACAGATACTGCATTTTTACCTTAACATATATAAAATTAGTGCTTTTCAAATATCAGTATTGACAGAATTTAGCAGCAATTATATATACTTAATCCAAATAAATATTCAAAGTTCCACTAAAAAAAAAAAAAAGAAAAAGAAAAAAAAGAAAGAAAGAAAAAACACTTTTCAACATAGTTGAGAAGTGTTTATGAATTCGGTTTGTCTGCCTGTCTACACTGCAAATAGAGTCGTCTTAAATTAAAACACATATGTGTCTGAAAAAGAAATTCAGACACTAAAGTGTCTGAATCTGAAATTTCAGACATCATACATGTCTAAATTTAAAACACATAAGTGTCTTACTATGATCATGGTATAAAAAAACTGAAAAAAACAAATGTCTGAAAAGTGCTGATATGTCTGAAATTAAGAAAATCAAAACGATTTTACGGATGACAGCACTTCTTTACTCTTTTACATTTCTTTTCTAGCTCTTTGCACGAGTAAAAAAAATGGCGCTTTTTCAGATACTTCATGTGTCTTAAATTAAGACACATATATATGTCTTTAAAAAACTAGACACTTTAAAGTGTCTCTTTTTTTAACCATCCTTTTCAGACACTTATGTGTTTCATTTTCAGACGTTTCAGTTTTCAGTGTGTTCGTCTGTCCGGACTCTAATTCTCATAAATGTACTCAGATTGCCATAAAATTTTTATATGTTATTAAATTTTACTATAGAATGTTCGGTATTGAAAACGAACTGTTTAGCATTAACAGTTCATTTACAGAGACAAGAGAATTCCATTACATTGTGATCTATGGGGAAAATCGTTTGTAGTGCATTTTAAAGATGATGTGATGCTTCAAACATAACGAAATTTAAAATAATCACTAAGGTTCACTACAATTTGCTTTCTATAGATTATGGAGTGTATAAGATTTAATTTTCATGTACAGAGACGCACAAAATAATTCAGTTAAAGGACTGACTATGATCGGTTATTGCCGGAATAATCGGTAATTTCCGCTGTGGTATGCAATTGTATCTAATTGTTAGTGTATTACGAGTTGTATACAAATTCTATAGATCATGTACGGGGCTGTACAAAAAACTTCGGATATAGACAGCAATTGCTCAAAATAAGCTTTTACTGAGTTATGTTTTTTATTATTATTATTATTTTTTATTTGCTTATTTAGATATCTCATTTCATCGTATGAAAAATAAATTTCTTAATTATATTCTGTTAGTGTTGGAAAGTGTTTCATAATCTATGCCGATGCATGATTTTTCGTTCTTGTTTGAAAATGTTGGAGTTCCTTAATACGAATTGGGAGAATTTGTAAAGATGGAGAATTTCGTAATAAGCAGCGAAACAGATCACAAATTCAAATGCCTAATAAAAAACTAACTTTTCTTTATGAAAAAGTAACAAAAATAAATCAAGTGTTAAATCTGAAAAAAATCTTTTGTCACAGCCAGCCTTGTTTATCATTACGGCAACCCTTCAGTTATGGTTGAACAGATTTTCCAGAAGTAAACGCATAGCTACCAAAAAGAGAAATACTTTTAAAACTCTAGCCTGAAAATCTAGAAGAGGCAAACAACAGTATCTGTGCGATTCCCATTATTGGAGAAAAAATATGTAGGTGCCAGGAACAAATCGAAATCGGCTGGAATTCCATAGAATGGCAAACGGATAAGCGAAAAAGAACTAATCAGTAACGACTAAGTAACAATTCGAAGCCGAGCATTACGACTTCGGATTTCGTTACTATTTTTGGAATGAGATGATAGAAAATAAATTTTTATTTGTCCGATACTGGAAGATTTCAAGAAGTCCGATATTGTCAGGTTTTATTGTTCGAGAAAAAGATTATTTCGTTGATACTATACAGAAAAAGATTTCGAACAGTTAGGCTACCATATGTTATTGAGGTTTCTATATTTTAGAAATGGAAATATATTTGTAATTTTTTTCCATGAAAATAAATGTTGCTTGGGTTTTATAAAAAAGTATTTTAGAGCACAGTAAGCGGATATTAACAGAGAGATATACTGTTGTATTTTTTGTTACAATCCATATATGTGTATTTTTTATCTCCATAACAAAAAGTCTTTTTTTTTAATTCTGCATATTTTGTGATAAAAATATACAAGAGAAAAATATATATGTTTTTTTTTTTTCTGTATAAAGGCTCAATTTTTATATTTTGTTATTCGTCTGTAAAAGAAAAGTTATATTTTAAAAAACAAGTAATGGCAATGTCTAAAATAAAAAATAAGAAAATAGTAGAATTTTTTTATTCTTATACCATTCTTTCTCCTTAAAAAAAAAATAAATAAATAAAGTATTATTTTTCAATTTTTTACTAAACCATCATAATACCTAAAATGTATCAGATGACAATTTTTTATATGAAATATTTGAATAATTTTTTTACATACAATATTTAAACACGTATAGTGAAGTGTGATTTGTATACATACATATTTTTCGCATGTAGTAAACTAGAAATCGATTACTAAAGAATACGACCAGATGCTTTCTTTTGAGTGTTAAAGTACGATAAATGAAAAACTTGCATTGTATATAAAGCGATGATCTAATTTTATTCTATATTTTACCTTCAGCCTTAAGACAGCTAGTATAATGTATAGGTGCCAAACCTTACAGTTTTCGAGTGTCACCATTTCAAAATAGAAATATTCGTGTTATTTAATCGCAAATAATATCTGGCATTAATTAAAACGAATATTTCTGTTCGAAAATAGAAGTTTCAAATGGAAATTTTTCAACCCCCCCTATTAAAAAAATCAAGAGATTTGGAAGCTTTTTTGATAATGACTTCGAAAACATTTGCAAATTAAAAATTGTTTTGTCAATCCTAAATGGAAAAAATTCGCAATTTAAACACAAGTTGCTTCAGTGTTCTTATATGTGTCTTCAGTGTTATTATGTTCTAAAAATTGTATGATGAATATAAAATCTTTTTAAAATGTAATGAAAATTTTACCACACGTATGAAAGTTTACTAAACATGAACCCTTAATGATTTTATATTGTATGCGAATGGACAATTATATAAAGACTAACGTAAAGTGATTCATATTGGCAAAAATCTAGTTAGAAACGGCACGGAATGTAGCTGTCAACTTATGTTATTTATGGTTTTTAATGCTGCACCAATATTTACTTTACTGTTTACTTTTTCACTAGAGAAATCAACAATTAAACAAATTTGCAAATTTGACAGGAATTGCAGGAACATGGTACAGATATAATTGCAGCACATAACAAAATTTAAATCAAACATAAATTAGAAAAATCTCGGTCGCTTGATGCCTGTTGAAATATTTACGAATCTGCAAAATGTTCTTTTTTTCAACTACTTGTTTGCAAATTTAAATTAATGGCTTTATATTTTCACATAGAATAAATTTTATTTGCGAGCAAATTAGAATCATTGCAATTTATGTTCAATATAGATTTACGTATTATAATCTTTCTTTTACACGTTAGCACACTATGTTACTAAAGAAAATTTCTCAGACTTGATTATACATTATTTCATCCTCCTGAAAAAGAGAAGTCGAGAATATTAGTGTAAAATTCAACAAAATACATGACAATTACCTTTACCCAGTCAATTATTATTACTATGTATAATATTTATTTATTTATTTTGCCCAAAGAATTGAGGTTTCTTCTAAAGAAAATTATGATGAAACAGATTGACTCCGAGATGTTTTTTTAAAAAAAGAAAAGTTAATATCAATTTCAATGTGTAAGTACTTTGAGTACTTTTGATTATAAATAATTACAAACTCTGGGAAAGACGCTGTAGCGAAAATTTTGGAAATAAGAATGACAAGAAACAAAGTCCGTAAGGTTTTAAAGATTTTAAGAAATTCAAAGATTATAAAAAAAACCAATCTCTTTTGATATTTTTTATATAAAACTTTCCCAGAAAACTTTACACCACCAACCATCTTGAGCCTAGAGCGTTCCTCAAATGCACTACGAACAAACTTGGGCTTCACTCTTTACGACGCGACGTTAATATATATAGAGGATTGAGGGCTTTCATTGGTTTGTATAGCAAAAATTTTTTGTCTTTGTGGAAAACATTCAATCAAATATATTTTACTAATAGGAATTGTCTAATTTTGATGTCAGTATATTTTAAAAAATCAATAGACTGCGTGAAATCAATCACCATGATAAATGCCACAACATTTTCAATATTTCAATACTCATCAAAACTTTAATTAAAATAAATAAATATAGGTTTTTTTTTAACAAAAAGGGGTTTTAAATAACAAATTTTATTATATAATTGAAAAAAATGCAATAATTAAATAAAATGTAGTTTTATTGATACTTCCTCTTTTTAAATATTTTTGCTGTGAATGATGAAGTAAAATTCTACACGGCTTTAAAGATGTAACACTTGCCATATATATTTGAATGAATTTCTAAATCACAGAAAGCAAAAAAGAAAAAGAAACCTATCTTCAAATTCTTTCAAATTTATGAGATGTCGTCAGCGAAAATCCTGAAATTGCGGATTACACCCTGAAAGATTTTGAACGAAAGTCACATACATTTGAAAAAATATCACATGACAAATTTAACTCTCCAATATACACGTTAAAACCATTCAAGGCTTTAGAAGAAAAATATTCTGAAATAGCAAGATATATTTCCAATCGGATATAAAAAAATAAAAAAAATTCTGGGAAAAGTATGGATTTAAATTTTAAAATGCAAAAAGAAAAGTGGTTATGGGACAATTTTTCGCTTTCATTTTTTCAATTTCTTTATTTTACCAACGACGGAAAATTTTGCATCAGTATTTGATATTTTTAAAAACAATGTATGGGAAGTTGAAATTTATTTACATCGGGATCCATGTTTTTTAGAAAGTGTTTATATATATTTTTGTATTCGTGTACTTATTTTGAATAGTTTCTATCGTTCAAATTATTTCTCTAATGACCCAGTTAACCCAGCTGAACATAAAAGCAGTGGTGGGATGTAGCAGGCTCCACCGTTTTGGTAGAACCGGTAGCCAACTTATCACTGAGTTCGGCGACCTATTGTTAAAAAACCTTGTTTAATTACGAAATTATTAATTTAAATCCTTTACACTCTTTAAATATCCATCTGCGCAATAGCATTTACAAAATTTTTACTATCCCAGTTGCCATTTAGTTGGCAGTTGGTGCGTCCCAGGATACGCACTGTTGTTGCTGTGAAAAGTATTTTACAGGTATTTGTGACTAATTATGTAAAGTCGACATTGATGACGATCTCACCGAATTCGCATGTTTGTGACAAAACTTAGTTCCAAACATGCACTTCAAAAAAATCAGAAATTAAGCCTCTAGGGCCCACAGGAATTGATTTACTGGGAATATTCTATACGAACTTTGAAGAATTTACAAGTGTTTCTTGCAAAATCCGGGGTATTAAATAAAAATTCTCGCCATTCATTAAAGTTAATATTCTCACGGTAACGATACTTCAGCAATGTCTTGCATTTTTAGAACCGATAAGTTTGCTAATGGCTAATTAATTAGAAATTTAGAGAGTATATTTCTACTCATAAATTGAAATTAATAAAAATCGAAATTAATAATATCACTATCACAATTTCACGAAGTTCTGCATAAAAGTGTCTAATAGATTTGAAAATAACAAGGTTTCAAATTCATTGCGAAGAATATTTAAAATAATGTGACTAATATCATGTGACTTTCTAAATTAATTTAATTTTTTTAATGCAGCCAGTACCAATTATGTTAAATTGATTGTTACATTAACGGTACGTTCATTATTTTGTAATTATTGTTTCCACTATTATTTAATTCTTAAGGCTGTAACATAAATGAAATGAAATAAATACAATCTTATCCAAATAACACGTATAAATAATAATAATATTTTTTTTAAGGGAAAATATTTTTAAAACTATTTTTTATGAGCACTTTTCGAAATTAATTTTTTATCGTAGTCGAAAAAATTTTTTAATTCTTCAAATTTTTTTTTTTAATAGGGTGGAAAATTAGTTCATAAATTGATAAATAAGCAAAAAGTATGAGGAAGATAATTTTAAAGAAATAAAAATCAGATTATAAAAACGAATGTATGTTTCGAAATCAGGAAATATAAAAATTTTTAAACTAATTTTGTGTTAGGTTGTTTTGATGTATTTTCTAATGAAAATTTCGACTAGTGCTTGAAGAACGTCAAATAATTCACAAATAAAGTGTTTCATTGGATGGGGAAAATTATCAAGGATTTTTTTTTTCAAGGTACACTGTAACGTAACAATGTTTCTTTTTAGGTGCGTTCGTAATTATATAAATACGTAGCACCTATAGTCGTCGTTTGGTCCGTCCGTCTGTCCGTCCGTCTGTCTGTCTGTCTGTCCGTCTGTCTGTCCGTCCGCATATAACAACGCAAAAACTACCCAACCAAATGGTTTGCAATTTAAAATATATTATCTTTGCAGAATTTTGTCGAGACATTTCAAATTTTATTAAAATCGAATCAAAACTTTAGGAGATATTAATAAAAATATTTATTAAGAAATTAATTTTTTTTTTTTTTTAAATCGGTGCTTTTTTGTTATAGGAGCTTCCGAAGTTTAATCGTCAAGCGACCGAGATACTTATTTTATGACAGAAATTAATCTGCAGACGATATAATTCATTTCACAGAATTAAAAATCATCAAGATCTGAATATTTATATAACTAACTGATACATATATATCTGAATATTTATATAACTAGTTAAGATATTTGTATGAACAGTGTCATAAAATATATACTTAACTAGCTGTTTAACCCGTTCTACGCACGGGATATCATGAATTTAATTCTAAAACGTGCGTACGAACGCACCTCGTTTGTAACGTTTGACGTACAATTTCCAACTTGTTTTTCTGTGTTACAAGTTTGAATTTAAAAACTTTAACTTTATCCTAGAACTCTAAAATATTAGCATTAGTATATTATAGTGTTATAGTGTATTCTATTTGTTTATTTTCTTTGATATTACTTAATTGTTTGAATTTTTTTTTTTGTATTAATATGTTTTATTTGTTTGTTTAGATATTTACCAGATATTGATTTGTCTCAAAAGACTAAATCAAATTCTCGAAAGGGGGAGGTGTGAGGATTACGCATGCCTCTTCTTGCTCTAGTAGCGCCCCCTTCTGGAGAAACGAAAGCGCGCGGCAGTAGAACTCAGAACGTCAGCGGCGAAGAACGTCGTTTGTGATATGAGAAACCAGAATTGGTTATGAAAATGGCCGTAAATGTTACCGGTCATGAATCTTGAAAAATATGAATAATCTTTTATGTTTATTTAATGTCGTGTGATGTACCTGTCTTCGTCATTCTTATGTCAACTTTATGTCAAGAATTAAACTTGTGTTCGTTGTAATTAGAACGGCCTGTTTCCTTTAGAACGCCCACACCTATAGAAGAGACATCACAGAACTATTAAAATACAGTAATTCCTCAACATTCGCGGTTTCAGCATTCACGAGTTTTGATTATTCGCGAACATGAAAATGCAGAAATTTTTAACATTCACGAGAATCTGATTTGATCATTCGCGATTTATTTTATTTTATTATTATCTCTTTCTTTTTCAGAATTTATAGTGGTTAAATATTAGGTAGGTAAAAATATATACAGTGTCTCACAAAAGTGATGGGACACTTGTGCTTTATAAAAAGAAACTGCAATAAAATAAATAAACAAACATGTGCAAAAAATTTTTGGGTGTGTTTCATATTTAAAGTTAGTAACAATTATTACATAACATACATTTTGTCAAAATATTAAAATATTAATTTAGTAAAAATACAATTGTTCAGAACGGAGCAAAAAATGGCTCACATAAGTGATGGGACACTTACTTTTCCATCAAATATTTATCCAAAAATTTTACTTTTTAAAAGGTTTTAATATTTTGTTGGATTTCCTTTTACTTTTAAAACATGATTTAATCTTTTTGGGATGGATTCGACTATTTTTTTTGTGATTTCTGGAGTGATTTTACCCCATTCTTCTTGAAGCACCGATTTTAGTTGTTGTTTTGAAGAAATGGTGTGTTTGCGAATTCTTGATTCCAATTCTTGCCAAATATTCTCTATGGGATTTAAGTCTGGAGATTGTGGTGGTGTTTTTATTATTTCAGGACAGTTATATAGCAGCCAGAGTCTAACGTTCAGAGCAGTGTGCTTGGGGTCATTGTCCTGGTAGAATTTAAAATCGTTATGAAGGTTCAATTTTCGTGCTGAAGATTTCAAATTTTGCTTTAAAATATCAATATACTTGTACTGATCCATTATACTGTCAATAAAAACAAGATTACCAACTCCAGCGGACGACATACACCCCCATACCATAACTCCTCCTCCACCATGTTTTACTGTTGGTACCAAGTTCTGTTTGCGAAGTTCTTCCCTGGGTTTTCTCCACACCAAGATTCTACCGTCAGAACCAAATATATTAAATTTACTCTCATCAGCAAATATAACTTTATTCCAGTAATCAGAATTCTTATTTATGTTGGATTTTGCGAAAGCTAGTCTGAGTTTTCTATTCTTTTCACTTACGAAGAATTTTTTCCTGGCTACTCTACCGTGATATCCAGCAGATCGAATTACCCTTCTAATAGTTTCAGGATTAACAATTATTCCATATAATGCTTGTAAATCAGCAGCAACTTTTGAAGCACTAATTCTTGGATTTTTTTTAATATTTCGAACGATAATTCGCTTTATTCCATTGGATAGCTTTGATGGTCAGCCAGGTCTTCTTTTATCCTGAATCATATGATTCTTTTTATATCGTTTAATGATATTGAAAACTGTTGAACGACTCAAGTTAACTGTTTCAGCAGTTTTTCTAATAGATTTTCCACGTTCAATATGCAAATTAATAACTAATTTTCGAATTTCAGGCGAAGTTTCTTTTCGTTTAGCATTCATGACTACACAGAGCTAAAAAACACAAAAATTCCAAAACAAACTGGAGAGAAATACTGCAGACGATTTTATAAATTATTGCCAATTGCTTTTAAGTAAAAATAAAACCCCAAAAAATATTTTTATTGCTTATTTCAGACGATTTTTGTTGCATATATAATGGTGTCCCATCACTTATGTGAGCTATTTTTTGCTCCGTTCTAAACATTTGTATTTTTATTAAATTAATATTTTAATATTTTGACAAAATGTATGTTATGTAATAATCTTTACTAAATTTAAGTATGAAACACACCCACAAAAAAAATGTGTACATGTTTTTTTAATTTATTTGATTAGTTTCCTTTTGTAAAGCACAAGTGTCCCATCACTTATGTGAGACACTGTAGGTGTTTTCTTAGTATCTATTTTCAAATCAATTTTCTGTTGTCAACTGTAAAAGGAGCGAGTATTGTAGAAAAGTAAAATAATAACAGGAGCAGACTATTGAATGCAATGGTGATATTAGAAATGGAAACGACATCTTTAATCTAGTATTAATTTAACATGCTCAGGTTCTCGTAGAGATAAAGCTGAAACTGCTCTTAGATGGAAAATAAATGAAAGCATTTCTGAAGCATTTAGCTGTATTTAAATATCGTATTTTAATATTGTATCGCATACCGACCCACTAATACATTATTATCTGTTTGTGAATAGAGAGAGCCGAAACTACTTTATACAAAAACATGATTTTTTTAGCTGTAATTATTTCTCCAGTCAGTTAATTTTAATAACCTTCATTAAATAAATTTCATGTTTATGAATATGTGTATACATTCACCTTCTACACATATGTTATACATATCGTATTGTTAATCATTTTGTTCTTTGAAATGCTGTGCCACTTTAATTAAAATTTTGTAGAACGTAACTCCTTTTTCAATACAGAGAGAAAGACTCAACATTCGCGGATTTGACATTCGCGAGGTTTTCCTGGAACGTAACCCTCGCGAACACAAAATTTAAATATTTTAATACTACAGGAGTTAAAATATTCAATGCGTGAAAGTTTTATTTTATTTTATTTTATCAATGAATCTCAAAAATGAATGACTCGCTACACAGCTCATTGTTTACATAATCAAAATTTCTGAAATGGTTTGTTGGTTGCGCAAATCATTGATATTTTGTTAATTTAAACCCAATAAACAATATTCTCACGATGCCACGATAAATATAAATTTTTATTCTCTTATAAAAACATGCAAAAATCTGAAAATTAAAAAATATATGTCCAAAAAGTCAAACTTGGTGAAATATTGTCAAATTTGGTGACCAAAAATAAGTCTCCATAAATGAAGCCAACGTGGCTGTAGGTGACTAATTTGTTAAATTTCTTATTCAAATTCAGTATTAACGAATCTTCTGTAATCGGATTCTTTGCATTTTAGTTTGCTGCTTTCGAGTAACATTAGCGAAAATTATAAAATGAAGATATAGGAAAGCTATCTTTTTCTCCCGGTATAGGCCAGAAGGACTTTTTACTTTTCCAGACACACCCTTTTTTAATGTAAATATCCATCTAGTACCTAAAATTTTAGTCTCTTCAGACCTAGGTTCTAAATCATAAACTTTCCTATCTTTAAGTGTCTCAAGCTCATTTTTCACTGCTTCATTCCATTCCCTCTTTTCAGGTAGTTCCTGAGATTCCATAAAAGTACATGGAATCTTTACCTCTACACAGTGTACTTCTGGTTCTGCTCCCTCATTAATCTCACCTACATTTGAAACTATACTTTCTACATTAGAATCTGCAGAAGTAGGGCTAAAAGGGAAATCTTCTGGATTGTAATTTATCCCCCTTTTCCTGACAATATTTTTCTGTCATTTTTACTACTAAGTCTAATGTTTTTTTTCACTGTATCGACTTTCTGAAAACTTCAACTCTTTCCTAATCCTTAGGTAAAGGGGGGTATTCTTGATTCTGCTTACTTTTTACTTCTGAATTTTCATTAACAAAACTAAAGTTTACATACTTATCATTAAAATTTTGCGTCCCTCTTTCTACATTTTAAAAATTGTCTGCCAAAAATAAGTCTTTTTCTACTATTTTAACATGTTTGGTTTCTACAACATTTTTTTTGTACCCGGATACCAGACTCTATAACCTATAGTATTGATGGCATACCCAATAAGGATTACCTTTGACCTTTTGTCAAGCTTTGACCTAGTATATCTACTGGGAATATGAACATATGCATCACTACCAATTACCTTAAAATGACGTACTGAAAAACTCTTTACACGCCAAACATTTAAAGGGACTTTACCTTTTAACTTCTTATGAGAAAACCTATTTCTTAAATAATTGACAGTATAGACTAATTCAGTGTAGAGTTTTTTGGTAAATTTGCTTAGACTAATAAGGATCTAACACCTTCCATCAAAGTGTGATTATAACGCTCGGCAACCCCATTCATTGCCAGGCTATACACATTTGACTTCTCTTGCTTAATTCCCTTGCATTTCAGAAAAGCTTCAAAATTCTCACCCATTATCTGTTCTAATGCTCTTAATCTTTTTACCAGTTTGCTTTTCAAACAATTGCTTATAGTTTTTAAAAAAATCAAACACCTGATCTTTATGTTTCAAGATATATACATAAGCAAACCTTGAGACATCATCAATACAATTATACTAAGGAAATATCTTGCTCTTAGGTTCAGGTAACTGACCCCAAACATCCACATGCTTGCAAAAGTTCCAATATACCAGATGTTTTAATACTGTTTAATTCAGCAAATTTCCCTGAGTACTTTTAGAAAAATAGCAAGTTTCACAAGATTCAATGGAACCCTCTAATTTTTCTAGACCATAAACATGTTTTTAGACCCTGCAAAACTTAATAAACTTTTACAGTTGAAATGGCCATAACGAACATGCCACATCATCATATTAAATGATTTTGTTCTTTGAGCTTCTGGTACAGTAATGCTTGTGCAATCTGCTAAAAGGGTATAAAATTTGTTTCTTAATGGAACACATAAAAATACATCATTAATATTTTTACAAATATATGCATTATTACAATAAAAAGTTGCTTTAAAGTCATTCCTAGTTAAACAACACACAGAAATCAAGTTCCTTGTCATCTTGGGAGCATAAGAAACATTTTAATTACAGAACCTGTGTTAAACACTAAATGCACATCACCAATTCCAAAGATATTTGTGTTGCCACTAGCAATGGCAGCTTTTGCTTTAATACTTTTGAAGTTAAGAAACTCACTCTGGTTATTGGCAAAATGGTCAGTTGCAGCAGAATCTAGCACGAACTCCAGCTAATACTATCACTTAACATGACTGATGCAAAATGGGCTTGTCTTTCTTTTGCAGGCTGGTGATGCCGTTTTTTATTTTTCAGCTTAACCTGACAGTTCTTAATTAGATGACCTTTCAATCCACATCAGTAACACCATCTCCATTCATCTTTACTAACACATTCCTTGTACTTATGGGACTCTTCAGTTGAAACCAAAGCTTGCTTTCCGGGATATACATCACTAAATTATGAACTTCTTATTTTCTGTCTGTCATATTCTGATAACAAGTAGCCTCTAATTCCCTTCACTGTAAATTCAGCATCAGGCAATCTATATAGTTGAGTAACCAATAACCAAACCTTCATAATTCTCAGGTAAGTTTTCTAGGATCTGGAAAGCCACTTCATCATCTTCAACTGTTTTCCCTGCTTGTTCAAGTTCTTTAGCAGCTTGGGTTATTCCTTTGAAATAATTACTCATAGATTCACTTAGGCTGTACCTTATGTTCATAAAATTTCTTCTCAATCTAGCCACTCTTGCTCTTGAAACAGGCTGAAATACTGACTTTAGTAGTTTCCATGCTTCTGAAGGTGTATAAGCTTCATAAACAATACTCTACAAATCTTCCCTTATACTGAGGCATATAATGGCTAGTGCTTTTCCCTCCATTAGTTTATCCTGTTTTCCATCAGCTGCTGGATCAGCAACCTTTTTAGTTTCTTCAACAGCTTTATCAGATGTGTAATACTGTAGATCTTGACTTATTACGTACAGGTCAATACTGTATTTCCATTCTTTGTAGTTCTCATGATTTAACTTGGGAAAAGAAAACATCTGCTCAGAATAGGAAGACATCTTACTACACTTAAAAAAAAATGAACATTTCCAAAGATTATTGAGATAGCTGACAAACAGAGACATGGTAAAAAACCACGATCTGCTACCACTGTTGGAGAATTCATAACCATATCTCTTTAGCCAACTGTGAAAAGGACATCAACTTTGATATAGTTTGCATAAAAACTATGTTGAAGTAAACCACAATCTTTAAATAAAACTCTCTTGATGAAAAACTAATCTTTTTATTGAACTAACTTCATTAGTATGTTAATTAAACAATATCTTTGAAAACAATTTATTAAACAATTTATAATAGAAAAATATAACATACTAGTAAAACCTGCAGCTTTACTCACGTAATTTCTGAAATATACCAAGTGGTATTCATGGGTCTATTTTTATTAGAGAAAATTATACTGCTACGGATAATTCTAAAATTACTAATTAAGTTATATTTTGAGTAAACTTCATTCTTATTCATTAGGCGAACGTGAGACTTAAATGAATGAGAAGAGCTAAAATTAATTCCCAATAAATGGTAATTTAGAATGTGTATTGAAGGTTTTTCGCTTATTTCATTTTTCATTTGAAATTTAGAAAATTTTAGAAACTGTACTAAGCGAATATTTACATTTTAAAAATCAGCACCATGCCAAATTCCAAACTTCTAGTTAAGCAAATTGCTATAACAACTATATAGCAGAAATCACAATTTTAGAACTTTTTTGTTCTTACACACATTAAAATTTCTAAATTAAAAAAAATGTCCTGTGGATGAATTTATGTCTCTCTGAATTTTTTTAGAAACCGTTCATAGTGAGCACTGAAATCTTAAAAAACCCACCATGCCAAATTTCAAGTTTCTAGACCATCAGCATCACCAAAATCGCAATTTTAGAACGTTTTTTGCTTCTGCCCTTTTTTGAATTTTGTAAAAACGTTCTGTGCGAGCATTTACGTCTACAAAATAACACACGCCAAATTTTAAGTTTCTATCCCTAACAATTCTCAATAAACCATAATTTAGAACGATTTCCTCTCATTTTACACCTTTAAATTTCAAATTTTTAATAAACTGCTTATACCAAGTGTCTGCATCCTAAAAGTTACCACTATACTAAATTTCGAGTTTTTAACACGAATAAATCCATCTAAATCATAATTTAGAACGTTTTTTAAAAAGTTTTCTGCTCTTTGCCTCTGTTACTCTTGTAAATTTAAAATTCTTTAGAAACAATTAGCGATCATTTACATTTTACATTAACCACCATACGAGCTGTCCTATACCAACTGTACCACATAAATTGCAAACTTAGAACTTTTTTTGTTCCTGCACCCATTTTAAATTTCTCATTTTTAGAAAACTGTTCTGGGCGAGTATTTACGTCTCTACAGTAACAGACATTTCAAATTTCTAGCCTTAACAGTTCCAAATAAATCATAATTTAGAACGTTTATAGAATGCTTTCCCAGCTTTCACACTTTTAAATTTCAATTTTTTTAAAAACTGTTCTGTACGACCACTTTTGTCTTAAAAGTAACAGCCATGTCAAATTTCAAGTTCCTATTCATAACAATTCCAATAAAATCGTAATATAGAACGTTTTTAGAACTCTTTCCGCTCATTTCAACTTTTGAAATTTCGAATTTCTTTACAAACCGTTGTTAGCGAGCATTTGTAATTTAAAAGTAACCGTCATGCCAAATTTCAAGTTTCTAGTCCTTTCAGTAACACAAAAATAGTAATTTAGAACGTTTTATTCTCCTTCACCCTTTTAAATTTCGATAAAAAAAAAAAAAAAAAAAAAAACTTCTATGTGTGCATTTCCGTCATTAAAAGTCGCAGCCATGTTAAATTCCAAGTTTATATTCTTAACAAATCCATAAAAAACGTAATTTAGATCGTTTTCAGAACACGTTTCCCTCACATCACTCTTTTAAATTTCGATTTTTTAGAAACTGTTCTTAGAGAGCATTTACATCTTATAAATAATTGCCTTGTCAAATTTCAAGCTTCTAACTGCTTCAGTGTCATAAAAATAGTAATTTTAGAACGTTTTTTGCTCCTGCATCCCACCTGGGGTTTTCACACCGACATCAAATATAGCCTATGTTAGATCAGGGATTGTCACCATTAATTTGCCACCATCACTTTTGAAATCGGTTCGGTAGTTCCAGAGATCCCATAAAAAATGTAATTTAGAATGTTTTTTAGAACGCTTTTCGCTCATTTCACCCTTTTAAATTTCGAATTTTTTTAGAAACTGTTTTTAGAGAGCATTTACATCTTATAAGTAACTACCATTTCAAATTTCTAGCCCCTTCAGTAATAATAAAAAAATTGCAAATTTAGAACGTTTTTCGCTCCTGCAGTCAGGTTAAGATGCTAACAATAACTTTAGCACATTATACCAACCAACCTACCATTTCTAGTGATTGTTGACATGGCAGTTTTAGTTGCTGAATGAAATTACTTTCTTCATAAATAAAAAACTCAGGATATATCTTTTATAAGTAGTAACTACATTAAAACAGTTCTTAATCCTAATAATATTATAAATCTCATTGTGTGCAAATGTTAGGCTGAAGCCAGCGTCAAAATGGAGCATTTAATGATCCTGTATTTTTGCATATAGGTTAATTATAATCCTCAAATTAACATAGGCTGGTTTTTGTTTATTTTATTCAAATATTTTCTTTAATAATTAAAAATTTCATTATTTTCATAGAGAATAAATGGACATTTTTCCATACAATTTAACCATTTTACTTTATCGTTGCTAGGGCTTTGATCGTTGCCACAAAAATAAAAACACGGAAAAATAATTTTTCCCCAACAACTAATTTTCAATTGAACGATTTTCACGTGAAAACTGAAAATTAAAAAAATTAAAAAGAAGGTGAATTTCAGTGATATTTGAAACAAAAATATGGAGTATTTGTTATTATACATGAAGTATGAATATCGGTTAAAATAAAAAGATATTTTTCTGTCAAAAACTGCGTAATAATTAGAAGGAAAAGTGGAACAATAATTATAATATTAAAAAATAGATTTCGCTTGGACCATGGAACTATGAAAAGGATCCTCCTCCGCTTGGACAAATATGACGTCATAAATAAAACATGTATTTTCAAATATTCGTAATAATACAAGGAGCATGAATAACAATGTATAATGAAAGTAAATAGATAATGGACGTAATATTTAAGATGAAAAACTGAAATATTTTTTATCGATACTGATTAATAATTAGCTTGAATACCAGATACGCACAAATGTGAGTTTTCCGCTAAAATTTACATCCTGATTGCCAGAAAAAGAAAATTAACAAGAATTGTGCCATTTAAAAGAGATTTCTCTGAGGAAAAAGTGACGTCATATTTGAAATAAAATGGGAATTTTCAAATGTGTTTTAGAAGGAGCGTGAATCAATTCATTACATTAATAATACAAGAATCGGTAAGTTTAGAAAGTAGATGAGTTTCACGTCATATTTAAAACGAAAAAATTTTTTTAGCTTTTTTTTTTAGCTAGCGATTATTATGCATGAATATCAGTTACATACAGATGAGAGTTTTTTGCCAAAAACCACACCATGATTATTAGGAAAATAAAAATAATTACGAATCTATTATATTAAAATCTGACCGTCTGTTTGTATTTCGCAGAGGATGTCATAAACTCTCAGAATTTAAAAAAATGATTTAAATTCCGAGATATGATTATTATTATTATTATTTTATAAATTTAACGAAGTTGCTCTAAAAATGGCAACTAAATTATTCCAATTTTGTGGATAAAAAAGAAGAAATGAAACGGAATAATATATTTTTTCTCATTAAAACTGAAAAAAAGAATTTATTTTCAATTTGAATAGATGGTGAAAGAAAAAAAAAAAATCTTGATTACAGTAAATTTTTTTAAAAATAAAAACGTATTTTCACATATTCAAACTTCATGAGTCAATTTATTCTGGAGAACAAATATCGTCTGTCAATATATTTTCATTTAGAAATAAAGATTTTTTTTTTTCAGTTGTAGTACAGCGCCTAGAATATAGGCGCTGTAGTTATAGATTAAATCAAGGAGGCAAATTTAAGCTGCATGCATTTAGGTCTACAATTATTGCTCCCTATTCACAAGAATTGAATTTAATGAAAAAGAATATACTATTTCCATTATCTTTGAAGGATGGCTATTAAAAGGTTTCACAAAGGTGTTAAAAGCAAAATGGTTTACCAGGTAAACTTGACATATGTTTTTACACAATTCGCCGATTTCCACGATTTTATTTGGCCCGCCTTTTTTATTGGTTGCAGTTTCCTTTTCGTGATTATTTGTCACAAAATTTCACTTTTTTAAAACTTAGTTATGTCAAGGCCTGTATAACATAGAAATACTGTATTGTCTCCTACGGAATGTGATCAAGAGTTAGTTAATTATTTACGTTTCTAATTATCAGAAATGAAATATTTTGCTTAATTAATGAATTTATTCTTATTTTAATGATACGTGAACGAAGTCACGGGTAACATCTAGTTTAATATAAAGAGTAGTATATATCCATTTAAACCACTTTACTTAAAATTTCTATGACAGATGTTTGTTTACATTTATTTTTTACTAACTATATTTAACTTTAAACCTGTTTCATAAACACAAATAAACTTTAAGATGAACAGAATCTATTTTAATTAGTTGTATGAAAAGGTGTTTAACCTTCCATTAATAATAGAGTGGGGGTGAGTCAAATAGATGGGGAAAACTTACTGGGAAATTAACCAAACTTAAAGCAAAACAAAATTTTCAACATATTCCAAAACAACCAGGTTGCTGCATACAGTGATTTTTTTTTTTTTTTTCATGTTCGCGAAGTGATCATAAATGCGGCAGAGTGATCACGGTATCAACGAATTTCGTGTAATTGTTGGGATTCCAATGCAACGAGATTGCCACATCCAGTAATTTTTTTTTTGTTTGGTTTTCATGTTCGCGAATCGATCATACAAAAAATACAGTGATTGCGGCGGCATCAACGAATTTCGTGTACTTTTTGGGATTCCAATACAAAGAGTTTGCCGCATCCAGTGATATTTTTCTTTCGTTTACATGTTCGTGAAGCAATCATACATGCGGCACAGTTATCGCGGGATTAACGAATTTCGTGTCTTTTCGTTTTTTTTTTCAACTTTTCATTGATTTTTAACTTTTTATGTAATTTTGCCGAAATGTCTATAATAGCGTTGCTTCTTACTGCTCATATTATCTTTTTTATATCTATCTTATTAAATTTGTCAAATAAAATATTTATATTTTACTCATAAATGCATTATCTAAAAAATAAGCAATTTTGAAATCGCAAATCTGGTATCTTTTTTAAAAAACGCCATATGGTTGAATGAAATACTAAGATTGTGCCTTTTATCATGAAATTTATTATTTAAATATCAAATAAAATAATGTTTTTTTTAACACTTTCCAACCTAGTTGAAAAGTGTTTATGACTTCGGTTTGTCTGCCGTCTGGCCGTCTGCAGTCTGTCCGTGCTCTAACTCCCGTAAATATGCTCGGATTGCCCTGCAATTTATATATGTTATTGTCATTATCTATGTAGGGGTGCACAACCTTTTTAAGCTAAGGGCCACTTACAAAAATGACTGGGTTGTCGAGGGCCACCATCAGTAGCACAGAGAGAATTTTGTTTCGAGGAAGTGTGGTGGTGGTGGGGGGGGGGAATCTAAGTCTGCAATCAGATAAAAAAACATTAATTTCGGAAGGGTAGTTTTAGCCCCCTAGGTTCCTTCCTTCCAGTCAACATATTCAGTTCTGTTGGCAAGAATATATCAAGAGTTAACGTTTGTATTTATAAAAGAGATATAGCTAAGATTATTTTCAAAATGCGAAAATACTCCTTGACTATTTTTGAAAGAGTAAATTTAGCTTTAAAGGTTGCCAGTGCCGAAAAAAAATTGTGCTTTCATGAATAAAGGTGGGGAGGAGGAGAAACATATATTATTCTAAATTGTACTTCTTAACATATTCAGTCATAAAATGTGGATATCAAGTAGGGTTGCACAACCTTTATAAGAGGAGTACCAGTCACAAAAATGGCTGGATTGTCGAGAGCCAACATCTGCAGTGTGGACAAAATTTTGTTTCGGGGAAGAAGGGGGTGGATCGGCCTAAAAGTTCATAAAAATCCTAATTTTAAAAGGAGGGTTAGCCCCTTATAGTCAACCACCTCCTTAGTCAGCATAACCCTTCAGTTGGCAAGGATGAAAAAAACTTGCATTTTTGTTTCCCAGTTGACAATATTCGCAGTTTTTTCCTAGTGATTGACGAAATTCACGATTTTTATGCACACGTTCGGCGAAATTTACGATTTTCATGAGCCCGATCCGCGAAATTTGCGATTTATACGCACCTGATCGGCAAAATTCATGATTTTTACGCACCCGATCGGCGAAATTCGGGATTTTTACACAGACGATCGGCGAAAGTTACGATTTATACGTACCCGATCGGCAAAATTTGCGATTTTTACGCCCTCGTTTAGCGAAATTTACGATTTTTATGCGCCCGATTCGCGAAATTTGCGATTTATACGCACCTGATCGGCAAAATTTGTGATTTTTTACATACCTGACTGGCAAAATTTGCAATATTTTCGCGTCCGATTGGCAAAATTTGGAATTTTTTTCGCTCCTGATCGGCGAAATTTGTGTTTTTTTCGCACCTGATTGGAAAAATTCATGATTGTTACGCGCCCGATCGGCGAAATTCGTGATTTTTACGCAGACGATCGGCAAAATTTGCGATTTATACGCACCCGATCGGCAAAATTTGCACTTTTACGCAACCGATGGTCGAAATACGCAATTTATATGCGCCCGATCAGCGAAATCTGGCAAAATTCGCGATTTTTACGCAACCGATCGGCGAAATTCACGATTTTTTCGCGTCCGGTCGGTCAAATTGAACCGCGGACCACCGATAATCCGATTGCGGGCCACTTTTGGCCCGAGGGCCACAGGTTGTGCATCCCTAATCTATAGCATGTTCCCTATTTCAACTGAAGTGTGTAGCACTTATAGTTTTTTTACAGGGACACTCAAAAGAGTTTCGTTACATTACGGTCTATGGGGAAAAATCATTTGCGGTTTATTTTAATGATGTTACACAATTTCAAACACATTGTAATTGATATATATCACTAAGGTGCTTAACATGGAATAGGGTGTGCATAGCACTTATAGTTACTTTACAGGGACAGTCAAAAGAATTCCGTTACATTACGTCTATGGAGAAAAATCGTCTGCGGTTTAATGAAATAATGTTTCACTATTTTAAACGCATTGAAATTTATATATATCACTAAGGAGCATTACAAGAGGCTTACTACAGAATAGTGTGTGTATAGCAGTCATCGTTCATTTACAGGGACACACAAAAGAATTCTCTTCTGTCTCTTAACAATAATTCCTGGAAGTGCGTTTTAAGTTGCTGAAAGCGATTTTAAATTTAACTCACTTTTTGTCTATTACATGGTGTGTATAAATTCTGTAGATCATATACAGGGCAGCACAAAAGTTCGCAAACACATTTCCGTTTATTGACAGAAACTCCAGAAGGAGAATTTTAAACTGTCCTACGCGTTTCCTAACTAAACTAAAATTTAGCATCCTATGTAGTATATATACAAATCTATAGATCATATACAGGGCTGAATAAAAGTATTCGGATATTTTTCCTTATATTGTATATGTTGGAAATATATGTTGGGAATTCATGAAATTTCGTTTTTAGCACTTTCCAACCTAGTTGAAAAGTGCTTATGACTTCGGTTTGTCTGGCCGTCTGTCCGTGCTCTAACTCCCGTAAATATGCTCGGATTGCTCTGCAATTTTTATATGTTATTGTCGCCATCTATAGCATGTTCCCTATTTCAACGGAAGTGTGTAGCACTTATAGTTTTTTTACAGGGACACTCAAAAGAATTCCGTTACATTGCGTTCTATGGGGAAAAATCATTTGCGGTTTATTTAAATAGTTTCACTAATTTAAACGCATTGAAATTTATATATATCACTAAGGTGCATTAGAAGAAGCTTAATATGGAATAGGGTGTGCATAGCACTTATAGTTACTTTACAGAGACAGTCAAAAGAATTCCGTTACATTACGTCTATGTGGAGAAAAATCGTCTGCGGTTTATTTAAATAATGTTTCACTATTTTAAACGCACTGAAATTTATATATATCACTAATGTGCATTACAAGAGGCTTACTACAGAATAATGTGTACATAGCAGTCATCGTTCATTTACAGGGACACACAAAATAATTCTCTACTGTCTGTTAACAATAATTCCTGGAAGTGCGTTTTAAGTTACTGAGCGCGATTTTAATTTTAACTCGCTTTTTGTCTATTACGTGGTGTGTATAAATTCTGTAGATCCTATACAGGGAAGCACAAAAGTTCGCGAACACATTTCCGTTTATTGACAAACTCCAGATGGAGAATTTTAAACTGTGCTACGCGTTTCCTAACTGAACTAAAATTTAGCCTCCTATGTAGTACATATACAAACCTATAGATCCTATACAGGGCTGAATAAAAGTATTCGGTTATTTTTCCGAATATTGTATATGTTGGAAATTCCTGAAATTATGTTTTTAAATATGTTATGCGTTTTCCAAATTGTTTACTTAGATGTTATCTTTTAGCTTATTAAACGGTATGATTTGTAAAATTATTTTGGAAATGTTGGAAAGTGCTACATAATCTATGCTTGACGCATGATTTTTCGTTCTTGTTAATTATGTTATGTGTTTTCCAAATTGTTTACTTAGATGTTATCTTTCAGCTTATTAAACAGTAATGATTTGTAAAATTATTTTGAAAGCGTTGGAAAGTGTTACATAATCTATGCTTGACGCATGATTTTTCGTTCTTTTTTTTTTTTTATGTTAGAAAATGTTTTATAATTTATATGTGACGAACCATTTTCATTTTATACTTAAAAAACTCATCAAGACAGAGAACCTGTTGTTAAATATATTAACCCCACCACTGCTTAAAAATATTTACTTACTTGACTCTATATTATATATATATATACAGGGTGATTCATAAAAGATGGGCAGAACTTTAAGGGGTTATAGTACACTTAAAGACAAATAATATTAAATAGGAGACTAAGGGTCCCAGACGTATTCCCAAGGAGATAGGGGGCATTAAAGTTTAGGGTCCGAAATTTCAAATGATTATAAAACATGGAAAAATTGGTCGATTCGTTTGCGGTTTTTGCAAAAAATTTTCTTTATGCCAGTATTTTCTTGAAATAAAATTTTAAAGTTCAATTTCAAAAAATGCCGATAGGGGGCGCTTTAGACTTTGGAGTAACAAACAACTATTTTTTAACGTTATTTTTTGTATTTCTTTAAATGATTTCGAAAGCTTAGACTTAAACTTAAATTTTGATCTAAAAATCTGAGTCCTAACGAGTAGTTAAGTAGCGTAAACTGAAATTTGAAATTTGAAACCCTTCTCCCCCCAGAACAAAAATCAGTTATTCCCGATCTTTGTGTCGTAGATTAGGCTCTAACTACTGCCGCGTTTTGCTAAAATTATTCTTTATGTCAGTATTTTCTTGAAAATAAATTTTAAAGAAAATTTCAAAAAATTCCGATAGAGGGCGCTTTAGACTTTGGAGTAACGAACAACTATTTTATACCGTTATTTTTTGTGTCTCATTAAATGCTTTCTAAAGCTTAGACTTAAATTTTCAGCCCAAAATCTGAATCGTTAGACGTGGTTAAGTTTCTGGGGAGAGGGGTTTGAAATTTCTACTCCTGAGCACAGTTCAGTTTACCATGTCCACACATTGTGTGCTGTGATACGAGGTAAAAAGACACAAATTAGGATTATGTTACCAAAGCATATTTATTAACATGTAATCACAATAAATGTTCAAAATTGTGACCACCAGAGGTTATGCACGCAGAACAACGGCGACGAATGGAACGGCGAACATTCGCGAAAACATCAGGCTTTTCGAGCACTTCCCCTACAGCGGCGGAAAGTCTGGCGACCAGTTCCTCGGGGGATTCAATGGGTGTCTCATACATAAGAGCCTTCAATCGTCCCCAAAAAAAGAAATCGAGGGGTGAAAGATCTGGCGAGCGAGCAGGCCAAGCAACAGGACCACCTCGACCAATCCATCTGTTCGGAAATGTGATGTCCAGATAGTTGCGGACGTCTCGTACGTAATGGGCTGGCGCTCCATCGTGCTGGAACCACATGACCCGCCGGATGCGTGGAGGAACAACGTTTAACAGGTCTGGCAGCACATGTTGCAGAAATGTGAGGTATGTTTTACCGTTGAGGCGTTCAGGAAGAAGGTACGGTCCGATTAGGTGGTCTCCGAGGATTCCTGCCCAAACATTGATGGAAAAGCGTCTCTGATGAGCATGTGGATACGTAGCATGTGGATTGACATCCGCCCATACATGTGCATTGTGTGTGTTAAATGTACCTTCACGTGTGAAGGTACATTCATCGGTGAAAAGCACAGTTCGTCCAAAATGTGGATTTAGCGCGTTCTGCTGCAGAAACCAGCGGGCGAATTCAATACGATTTGGATAATCCCCTGGAGACAGTTTCTGGACTCGTTGCACATGAAACGGGAACAAATGTTCATCCTTCAGTACCCTCCAAGTCGTGGACTGTGAGGTATCCACCTGGCTAGTCACTGTTCGTGTACTTGTACTTGGCTGCGCCGCTACTACATCCAGAATGGCTTCTGCAACAACTACTGATTCGTCCTTTTTTTCACGACCTGCATTCGACCGGGAAGCGAGAAATGATCCCGTCTCACACAACTGTCTGTGCAAGCGCTCGAAAGTTTTGCGGTTAGGCAACCGCCTGTTAGGAAATCGCTCTCCGTACATTCGTTGTGCCTCTGCACCATTTCCATCTGCCGCTCCGTAAATTAAATGCATCTCAGCCTTTTCCTTATTCGTGAAGGGCACCATCTTCCGATTCATTACTACAGCGACTTACACTTGACTCACCGTTCAGTGGTTTTTATGCCTGAATCGTGTCGCAATTTTGCATACGTGTTCTTCTTCTTCCCCATTTGACATTTGCATACTTTCTGTTTCCTTCTTCACCCGGTGACTAGCGTCAGGAATGGAGCTTTAACGTTTGCATGAGCGACGTTTCCAACTGTGCCAGTGCCTTTATGAGTGAATTCCGACTATGCAGTCCTTGACGAAAGTTGTATTTTTGCCTCGTATCACAGCACAGAATCGTTGGGCATGGTTAAGTAGTGCAAACTGAACTATGTTCAGAAGTTGAAATTTGAACCCCCTCCCCTCGCTACTGAACCACGCTCAGCGATTCAGATTTTGAGCTGAAAATTTAAGTTTAAGTCTAAGCTTTAGAAAGCATTTAATGAGACACAAAAAATAACGGTATAAAATAGTTGTTCGTTACTCCAAAGTCTAAAGCGCCCTCTATCGGAATTTTTTGAAAATTTTCTTTAAAATTTATTTTCAAGAAAATACTGACATAAAGAATAATTTTAGCAAAACGCGGCAGTAGTTAGAGCCTAATCTACGACACAAAGATCGGGAATAACTGATTTTTGTTCTGGGGGGAGAAGGGTTTCAAATTTCAAATTTCAGTTTACGCTACTTAACTACTCGTTAGGACTCAGATTTTTAGATCAAAATTTAAGTTTAAGTCTAAGCTTTCGAAATCATTTAAAGAAATACAAAAAATAACGTTAAAAAATAGTTGTTTGTTACTCCAAAGTCTAAAGCGCCCCCTATCGGCATTTTTTGAAATTGAACTTTAAAATTTTATTTCAAGAAAATACTGGCATAAAGAAAATTTTTTGCAAAAACCGCAAACGAATCGACCAATTTTTCCATGTTTTATAATCATTTGAAATTTCGGACCCTAAACTTTAATGCCCCCTATCTCCTTGGGAATACGTCTGGGACCCTTAGTCTCCTATTTAATATTATTTGTCTTTAAGTGTACTATAACCCCTTAAAGTTCTGCCCATCTTTTATGAATCACCCTGTATATATATATATATATATATATATAACCTTTTGAATCAAAAGACAACAAACAAGTAAATAAGTTCGTATAATACAATCTAACCAAACCTCTAAATAAAAGATGACATGTAATTTTTATACATTGATACATTGATTCTACTAAGTATGGCTTCTTTGATTTACATGTAAAAATGATGAAGTAATTAAAAAACCAATAAACGTTATGCAATAAAAAGGCATAAACTTAAATGTTTTAAATTATTTTGCAGCATGCTAAAAAATAAGCACATTATATATTCAGATCTAAAACCTCATTTATTTTGTTACAAAATTTCAAAAATGAGCAACCTGAAAACAGTTTCATTTCCATTTACTCAATAAGAATATTCAGCAAATATTTGAGCAAATAATAATTTGCAAAACATTTTTGAATTGATCAGCATAATATTTACCTTTCATATGCTCATAAAATACCTTTAAATGAAAAAGAATGTAGTCATCTTTTAAAAACATTCAACTTCCAGAATAAATAAAACGTGCTCATGCATGTTTAATTTCATAATGCGATATCAAAAGATAAATTTTTATTCCGAAAATGTATTGCAGCATACATACATGCAGAGGAACATTCGGGAATATAAAAAAAAAAAATGGACTTCATTTCTTGATGTTTTTTACATTTTACAGAAATAGTAAAAGCCTTTTCAGAAGCACTTATAAAACATCTAAAAGGATATTTAAAGGGAAAAATGTATTTACTTTAAACTATTTCAAAGGCTTACATTTAGAATTTGTTTATCAGATTTTATTTCGAGATATAAAAATAATTTTTAATTGTTAGTTCACGTGCTTTGAAGCAAATTTATATTAAATTAAGGAGCACTAGTTCTTTAAAATAATAAAATCACTGACGTGCTTTTGGTAATTTAAAAGTATTTAGGAAAGGAAATGAAAAACGTTTAAAAATTTTTGTATTTCCTAATTTTGAAAACATACATTCGTTTTTATAATCTGATTTTTAATACTTTAAGTCTGATTTTTAATTATTTTGTCTTCCTCATACTTTTTGCTTACAGTTCAATTTAAAAAAAAATTTGAAGAAATTCTAAAATTTTTCGACTACGATAAAAAAAACTTCGAAAAGCACTCATAAAAATAGTTTTAAAAATATTTCCTCTTTAAAAAATAAAATAAAATAATAATAATCACTATTTATACGTTACTTGCATAAGATTACATCTATTAATTTCATATATATTACAGCCATAATAATTAAATAATAATGGAAACAATAATTACAAAAAATGAATGTACAGTTATGCAACATTCAATTTCATAAAAGATATTGGCTGCATAAAAAATGAAAATTAATTCATAGTAATAATTAATTAAGAGTATATGATATTAGTTACATTATTTTAAATATTCTTGGATTGAATTTGAAACATTGTTATTTTCAAATCTATTACACACTTTTACGCAGCACTTCGTGAAATTGTGATGATGGCATTATTAATTTTGATTTTTATTATTTTTAATTTATGAGTAGAAACATTTATTCAATAATATGATGCAGCGCCTCTAACTTAACAGTGTCAGAAATAATCGTTAATATCAGCTTTTTTTCCTTTTGTGCACTTAAAGAAATTACGTAATTTTTTAATTAAAATAGTCAACTCTCAAAGCAAACTTTAAATTATTTTCATGATAATAAATAAAGATTTCGTAGAATGAAAAAAAAAGCAATTTATTTTTTTCCCACATAAGCGAATTATTCATAATTAAATTCGGGACAGTAAAATTTTTATCCGATAAGATAAATTTCAATTTAGTATGTATACTCTATGAAAAATGTTTTCTTTAAAGAATTCTCCACCACTAAATATAATTTTGTAATATTTTTGTAGCATTCGAATATCTACGGATCTCTGCAACATTAAAAAATCAAATTAGCCATTAGTAGCAAACCAGTGTTGGTTATACATTAGTTAGAATAGGGTACAATATTGCGCCAATGCTACATTCATTGGAAATAATTATAATGAAATGCTAATATTGGTTAAATATAGGCTTTACTTTGCAAATCTTTGCAAAGAAATGCTATTATTACGCCCATATATTAACTTTACATTGAAAATATTTGTATTTAAAGGCCAATGCTGCAAAAATATTGATTTTACGTTTTTATATTGGCACTGAAATGTGGAAATTTTTTTGATGCAAATATCCCAATATTGGGACGGTATTTCATCTCAGTATTGCAAATCTTGACGACATAGCTTACGTGAAAAATATTGGCGTACATAATGTAAAATAGAATTAAACAAGTCGATTGTTACTGACAACTCGGTCTTTATGGACGTTAGTTGCAGGGCTGCAACTGGTGACTATATTTTAATGTTATCTCAAACCACATTTTCAAAACAAAAATATTTCACATTCTTTTTAACAACTTGTGCAAGAGAAATACAGAAAAAAAAGTGGTGCGAATAGAATATAAAAATAGTCGCTAGTGTAGTTGTGTGATTTTTAGATATTGGTTTTGGGATACTATTTATTTCTTGAAATTTCCATGTATTGAGTCAAAATTGGCCCAGCGTTTTTCACGTGCTCGGGAGTATGAAACTGTTTAGTTTATTTGAGACTTTTGCGAGTACGAAGGTGCTCGTTTGAGACTTTCAAAGTCTGTTTTGGAATATTTGAGTAATATATTTGGAATATTTAGAATATTTGAGTAATATACTATAGTATTTTTTGTAGTAATGTCCAAAAACTACATTCATTGGAAAGAATTACAATGAAATGTTAATATTGGTTAAATATTGGCTTTACTTTGCAAATATTTGCATGGAAATGCCGATATTACGGATATATTGAAATTACATTGAAAATATTTAATTAAAGGCCACTACTGTAAAAATATTGACTTTACGTTTAAATATTGGCAATAAAATGCGAAAGTTTTTTTTTTTTTTTTTTATGAAAACATTCCAATAATAGGACTATATTTCATCCCAGTGATGTCAATCTTGGATACATAGCTTACATGAAAAATATTGGCGTACATAGATGTAGAATTGAAATGAACATGTCGATTTTTACTGCCAGTTCGGCCTTGATGGACTTTAGTTGCTGGTTGCAGGGCTGCTACTGGTTACTCTATTTTAAAGCTCTGTCAAACCACATTTTCAAAGCAAAAGTATTTTATATGCACCCTAAGAGAAACACACTAAAATATTCTTCTTTTAAAAATAATGGTGTGAATAGAATATAAAAACAGTTGCTAGTGACAGCCCTCTGTTGTTGTGTGATTTTAAAGTGTTGGTTTTGTAATATTACATATTTCTTGAAATTTCCATGTATTGAGAATTCAGACTCAATACAGCCCAGCTTATTTTCAGGTTCCCGTAAGTATGAAACTGTGAATTTCAGACTTTCGCTAATACGAAAGTATTGAACAGGCCTTGAGACTTTCAAGGTCTCTTTTGGAATATTTATTCCAGTATTTTTGTATTTTTTACGCTTTTGGTATCGCTTCCCAACTGTTCAGTGAAAGCATTTCCATGTGAAATAGTGTTTTCCTGTGTTCTCTAGAATATTCTCTGCAAATAAATAGTGTGAAGTCCGAAAACTATTTTCTTATCGGCTATCAATCATACTAATCTGAAAATCGTAATAATATATTGTTTTGTTACTAAGAGACCTATTGATCTTTTAAACGCTTTTACACAGGAAAAATAAAAGACGTATAAAAATCAATCGCTACAATGACCACATTTACATTCCTTTTAAAATCTATAAATAGAAGTTTCATCCCTTTGTAACATCAGCGATTACTGGAACCACTACAAGGAGAGTAGTAAACTTCTAAAAATATGTGACATAACCAACGAAAAAAAAATTAATTGGTATTTAACAGTCGGTCTATCGATATTAATTCTTTACGCTTTAGCGTCTTACAGATAATAAACTTTTATTTAGTTTAGCAACATTAAAAATAAAAATAAGTACTCTTAAAGGCCTATAATTCATTATTGACAATTTATTTGAAATATGTTCTTCACGCTTTCAGTTTATTAAAAAATGGCGCAACTTTTCCGAAAACAAATTTATAAGAAAGACCAAGTCGTGGAGAAAAAAAACATGAAACTAGAATTGCACTAATAAAAGAATATTGTATCTATAACAAATAATAAGTTTTCTTCTAAAATCAATTAAAAGTACGATATTAAAAAATAAAGATACTACATTAAAAGTATTAAAAGTATGCAAGATAATTTTCAATCTGTAAATCTTAATTAATCAGTAAAACTTAATTAAAGCCTGTTAAGCAACTACTTTTAATTATTAAAACTGAACAAAGAAAAGAACTCTAAACGGTTAACACTGTGCTCTTTGAGATTAAACTTTTTCCCTCTAAAATACAGTTGATTGCATCAAAATCGATATACAGTACGTGAAATTTCAATTTATATCTATTTAACGCAACATATTTTTCTTGAAAAAAAATCTTTTACACCAAGATAACATCCAATTTAATTTTGTAAAGACTTTGTTGCAATTCGCTTATCTTCGACGGCTGGGTACATTAAAATATTAAATTAGTACTATAGATGTTTGAGCTATTGAATTTAGACGGGGATAACAAGTGTATAAAAATCAAATCACTACAGTGACGGTATTTATATTCATTTTCAAGTCTCTAGATCAGCCGTTCTCAACCTTTTTTTCTCGCGGGCCGCAAACATATTTTTGCGACGTTAGGCGGGCCGCAACACACTTGTACAATAATCTAAAAAATATAGATTTCTATTGCAAATGCCGCAAAAATTGTTGTTTTGAAATAGCGATATAAATCATTTTGCTGCCAACTTTTTCTGAGACAAATATTTAACCCTAATAAGTCTTATTGCGCGATATAAGTATAAAACGTAACACTATAATAATGCAGCAATTCCAAATTCTTGAAAAAAAAGAGAAATCAAGGAATTTTTTCTAATACATCAGTTTTTCTTTCTTAATGGAAAAACTTCTTTTTTAAAATGTAGAAATATACAGTGCAAATAAATTAATTTGGAATAATGTTTGTTTAGTGTTCAGGATTAAAAAATCTATACTAATGTATAGATTTTTTAATCCTGAACACACAAGTAAAACTACATGTAAAACAAACTTTGATTAAGAAAACGTCATTTAAGATATTTTAAAGTAATTTTAAATTAATAATTATAAATAACAGGAAATTTTGTCTTCCCATGAAAATATATAAAAGAGCAGTGAAAATATTAAAAGCTTTTTATACACATCTGAATTAATTTTATAAACAGGGATTAATGATTATGTGTCTCGGGCCGCACGTAAAAGGTCGCCGGGCCACATGCGGCCCGCGGGCCGCAGGTTGAGCATGGCTGCTCTAGATAGACCTTTTTATTCCTCACAACCAGTGATTAGCTGAACCTGAACATAAAAGAATCGTAAATATCTGAAGTCCGCCCTCCCCCCCTCCCAATAACTCACGTGATAATGTTAATAATAATAATTAAAATAATCAGTTAAAATTTAATGTATCAACTATACATTTCATATCTTTAGGCTAATGCGTTTTATTTTGAAATACATTATTGTAAGTAAATAGCATTACAAATAAGAAATTGCTCTTAAAGTCTTTATTTTCAACTGATATTTTCTTTTTAATAAATGCTTTACTTTTTTATTGTATTAAAAATTAGTGCTATTAAAAAAAAAAGGAAAAAAAGAAAAAGAAAAAGAAAAAGAAAAAGAAAAAGAAGAAGAAGAAGAAAAAGAAAAAGAAAACGAAAAAAAAAAGAAAGAATGAAAAAGATTTAGAAAAAATAAATAAGGGAAAACAATGGAACCACAGTTTCGTAAACATTTAAATCGATTATACAACAGAATTGTAATGTAGAAACAATATTTTCTTCCAAAACTCATTACTCTGCTATCAATTTACAAGATAACTTCAACTACATTCTTCCTGTCAGTGAAATAAATAGCTTTGTAGCCATTCAAAGCAGCGAAACTAACTAACCAATCAATCTGTTCTCAAAATTTCAATGAAATTTAATTTTAGACTTTTGAAAAATTCTATTAGTTATTAGGTGATTAGAATATTTTACAGCAAAAGAAAAAAACTCGAACCTCAAAAGGATTAAAATTGTGCGCAACTCTTCTACGTTAAACTTTTCCTTTTAAAGCGAATAAACTGATACGTGAAATTTCAATTTATAGCTACTTTACGCCGCGTATTTTTCTTGAAAATTCTCTTTACGCCAAGATAATACAAAATTTAATCTTCTAAAGCCTTTGTATCAATTTGCTTATCTTCTACGGCCTGTCACTTAAAATACCATATTAGCACTATATATGCTTGAGCTGCCGAATTTTGACTGAACTAATAAATAGCGTATAAAAATCAAATCACTGTAGTGATGACAATTTATATTAATTTTCAAGTCTCTAGATAGACATTTTATTCCTCATAACATCAGCGATTAGCTGAACCAGAACATAAAAGAAGAATCGTAAAAATTCGACCTCCCTCACCCCCATTTCTCCATAAGTCACCAGATAAAATGAATTACAAAAAAAAAAAAAAAAAAAAAAAAAAAAAAAAAAAAAAAAAAGGTTTAATTTTATTATATTAGCTATCGATTTTAAGTCTTTGGCCTATTGCGCTTTACAATACATGTTCTTGAATAAATAGCAATAAAAATAAGACATTACTCTTAAAGTATATGTTTTATACATACAGATAGTTTCTTTTCAAGGTATGCTTCGCTTGTTTTTACTTCATTAGAAATAGGGTTGACTTGTCCAAACAATTTGTGGAGAAAAATAAGTCAAGGAAAACAACAAAAAAAAAAACTTTACAAAATATTTAGATTTATTAAACTAAAACAGATAATTTTAGAAGCAATGTTTTTTTTTTTTTGTTTTTTTTTCCAAAAAAGGAATATTCTATTTTCAAATAAGATTACTTCAGACGTGTTCTTACCTTATGTAAAGCATTCTGTAGCGCCCCAAACGAACAGAAACTAACCAACAAATCAATCGATTCTCCAACTTTCAACAAAGATAATTTTTAGCATTTTGAATAAATACTATAAACTAGTATTAGAATATTTCACAGAATAAGATAAAACTCGGACCCCAAAGCGTTGAAATTGTGTCATTTCTCACGTTAAACATTTTCCTCTAAAGCGAATAAAAATCAATACATGATACGTAAAATTTCAAGAATTCCCTTTACGCCAAGATAATACTCAATTATTTTTGTAAAGCATTTATAGCAATTCACTTATCTTCGACGGCCTGTCACATTAAAATATGAAATTAGCACTACAGATGCTTAAGCCACCGAATTTAGACGGGAATAATAAAATGCGTATAAAAATTAAATCACTGCAGTGACAACATTTATATTCCTTTTCAAGTCTCTAGATATAGACTTTTTTATTATTCACAACATCAGTGATTAGCTGAACAAGAACATAAAAGAAGAGTCGTAAACATCCGAAGCTCCCCAACACACAACCTCTCCATAAGTCACATGATAAAGTGAATAAAAAAATCTGTTGAAATTTAATATATCAGCCATTGATTTTTAGTCTTTTACGATACACGTTCTTAAATAAATTAGTGTTAAAAATAAGAAATTACTTTTAAAGTCTCGTTTTCCAAATAATGATATTTTCTTTTTAATGTATGTGCTTCACTTTTTTTTTTACTTCATTAAAAATTGGCGTTTCTTATTAAAAAAAAATGATAATAAATGCGGAAAAAAAAGAGTCAAAGAAAACAAAAAATACACTGCAAATCTTTGAACACTTTTTTGAACACTTATTTTGTCACCTTTCTTAGTGCACTTTGAAGCGCAGTTGAGAACACTTCTTTTGTTCAAGTACACTTTCTAGCCATTTTCTGAAAGCGATGATGTCACAAGTGTGCCAGATGTGCCCCAAATCTGTTCTCAAATGTGTTCCCAAGTTTAGATTTAACAAATATCCTGATTAGAACACTTTTGGTACACTTTCGGAACACTTTCTAATATAGCGGGAATTATTCGAAACACATTTCAGTACGCATTAAGTTAACTGGAACACTTATTTTGAATCAAAGTGTTCCAAATGTGTTCCCAACGTGTCCTGGGAATTTCCAGTGTAATCTTTTGTTAAACATTTAGATTTATTATACTAAAAAACGATCTTTTTATTAGAAGCAATGTTTTCTTTAAAAACCCATTATCCTATTGGAAAAAAGGATTATTTTAGACGTGTCCATATTCTGTGTAAAGTATTACTGTAGGCTCCAAACCAACGGAAACTAATCAACAAATCAATCTGTCCTCCAAATTTCAGTAAAGATTAATTTTAGCTGTTTGAATAAATACTATTAACTATTATTAGAATATTTTACAGCGTAAGATAAAACTCGGACCTCGAAGGGTTAAAATCGTGGCATTTACTTTTCCTCTAGAGAGCAAATAAAAATCGGTAGCTGATACGTAAAATTTCAATACATGCACAACGTGTTTTTCTTGAAAATTCTCTTTACGCCAAGATAATGCTAAATTTAATTTTGTAAAGCCTTTGTAGCAATTCCCTTATCTTCGACGGCCTGTCACATTAAAATATCAAATTAGCACTATAGATGCTTGAGCCGCCGAATTTAGACGGGAATAATAAAATGAGTATAAAAATCAAATCACTGTAGTGGCGACATTTATATTCCTTTTCAAGTCTCTAGATAGACTTTTTATTCCTCACAACATCAGTGATTAGCTGAACCAGAACATAAAAGAAGAGTCGTAAACATCCGAAGCTACCCCGGCCCCCCATGAGTCACGTGACGCAGTCAATAAAAAAGGTTCGATTAATCGGCACAGAATAAAAGGAGGGAAAAAAGTGAAAATTTGTTCCAATTGAAATTGTCATGAATGTGATGTATAGCTTTCTCGATTGGGGAAAAAGGGTGAGAAGTTTATTGTTCAGACAAGGTTACGGGCAGAAGAATTTAAAAGGTCAAGGAAACATTACAAGATTTTGTAAATTATCCCCATTAGTTTCAGTGTTATTTAGTGATGGCGTAGCTTATTTTTAATGAAATTATTAAAATAAAGTACAATTAGTCGTGATATTACTAATTCTGCTTCGTTATAATACCGAATTTTATAATTCGGGATGTGATAAGCGTGATATAGCTTTAACCGTCATGTAAAATACAGTCACCTCTCACTTATGCGCGATGCTCAGTAATTACTTTTTCGTACCACTATTTTAAAATAGTAAAATTCGATTTATAATTTCTGCGATTTATTAAGGCCAAAAAAAAAAAAAAAAAAAAAAAAAAAAAAAAAAAAACTGGTATTGAAAAATAATTTCCGTGTATCGCGTATAAGTGAGCGGTCACTGTACTTTATTTTTTAACATATAAATATGAAAAATCTTCAGATAAGGAAGATGTGAGAACACATTTCAGTAAAGAAGTTACATGAAATCTTTGTTTTAAAAAGTATGTAATAAGTAGAAACTACAAAACGATCTAACCTTTTGTATATTTAATTCGTCTTTTAAATCAAATATTTTACAACTGCTGTTGTAAAATTTCACTTTGTACACTTATAAATATTCAGTTATATTTCAATTCATGTGTTACTTACTGATGTGTGGACAGATGCAAACACTTTTATCATTATAAAATCATCGATAGATATTTCGATTATTTTTTTCTGTTGCTTCATTCTCTCTTTAATTCCACACGTAATGTACATTCTGTACATTAAATATTTCGAGATTGTTACCAAGCTTTTGTTGAGCTTTAAAGAAGTTTTCTACAAACAGAAGCATTAGAAATTAGAAGTATGCTTTAAACAATATTTCACATGCCTAAAAATATTACCAACAAGAACATCAATATAATAAATATAGATTCCGAAAATATAATTCAATAAAAAAAAAAAAAATGCGACTTGGCACAAAGAAACAGCGGCCAAATGGTTGTTTATCTCAAGAAGCCGTGCTATCGGCAGCTAAAAATTTAATATCATTTATTGCTTCAGATGCAATCTCTTTAAACATTGCCAAATTGCCTTTGGAAATCTTAAAATTCACATGAATTTTATTAAGTCATAAAAATTCTCTGCAATAACAGGACGATGGATAAAAATTGAATAATTCACCAAAATTACACAACTCCCTTTCACTGCACTTTAAGGCCATATGCCATTAAGCTTTCTTTTCAGCTTTTAAACATAAAGGCAAACTCTCCATAAATTTCTAAAAATCTAATTACCTTCTTTCCATTCAATTTCTCTCGCGCGAAAACACCACGTTCAACCAAATTGAAATAGTTTAGTGGAAGCATAAAAATGAAAATATAGAATAATTCTTCGCAAAGATATCCAGGGATGCAACAACTCAACTTCTCCCAAGCGGTAAAATATTTCACTTCACTTGGTTCGTCGTCTGAAAATTATAGAAACGTAATGAAAAGAAAAGAAAAAAGAAAAGATGTAAAGCAAACACAAAAAAAGGGAATAATGTAGGAAAACATATAGGGGATTTCAGAAAAGCAAAAATATGTTTTTCTTCTGTTACATATCCTTTTATAAAGATATTGTCTCAACATGCAACGGGATTGGTTGAGGACGGATAAAGTACGTATCTGTAATGATACAAGACAAACTCCTGCAAATAAATAAAAAAACTGAGACTAGAAGATCGTTTTACTAGATGGATCATACGAAGTTTAAAGATGCCGAGATATTTTAAAGGAAAAATCTTACTATCTAAAAGTCTTTCACAAAAAAAAAGTAAAATAATATAAGATTATACTTTGAGCTATGACTTTCGCTTCAGTAGATTCTTTAAGAAAACTGTTATTGTGGTGGAATAAAGCCTTACATTTTTGTTGTTGTTATTAAATTTTATGAAGCGTATATGAAGATATCGCTTGTGCGTTCGTAATCTATATTTATTTTTAGTTTTATTAAAACTGAATAGAAAAAAAAAAAGAGGGAAAATAAGCTTCTAATTTTTTACCATCAGTTTGCTTCGAGCAAATTAATAAAACAAATGTATATATTGTCCCCCCCCCCCCTCGCAAATACATCCAGGAATGTTACAACTCAACTTCTTCCAAGTGCTAAAGAATTTCACTCCGCTTGACTCATCGTATACAAATTAGATGATCATAATGGGAAAAATTAACATGTAAAAAAAACAAAAACAAATATAATGTAGGAAAATATATTTTGGGGTTTCAGTAAAGCTAAAATATGTTTTCTTGTGTTACATAAAAATCTTTAAAGATATTGTCTCAACATGCAACGGGATTGGTTGAAACTGGATAAAGTACATATCCATAATGATATAGAATTGACTTTGGTAAATAAATAAAAATTTGGTACTGGAAGATTGCTTTACTAGATGTAAATTGCAAATATTTTTAATGTAACGAAAAAATTACGGACATATTGGCTATGGATATATTCTATGTTAATTTTCTTTAAAGTGACTAAGATTTAAATTTTAATTAGTCCATCTATTTGCCTAAAGGTTACGGCGTTTTGGGAAGGGAAGCAATAAGCCTCTCATGCCACGTTACATCGCTCTTTTTCAGGTGTCACCTGAAAAATAATAAGTTCTACTTTAACTGCGCTTTTTATTTAATTTATATTTTTCAATTGGGGTAAATGCAAGCATTTATCGTTAATAATTAAGAATATTGTAATATGCATATAAAATAATATTTTGGAGACAAATATAAAACACTTTCTTGCTTGTTATTTATTTCTTTTTATTTATTTCTTTTTAATTTAAATGCCATAGGTAGAATCACGCACTCGTATATATATAACTTCTTTTTTTTATGTGATTCCCTGTATACGCGATGTAACAAGAGGCTACTGTATCATAAAACGGATTCATTTTGGAAATATATAATGACAATGAATAAATTGGTAGAAAGCAGTCATACGAAAGTGCTTACACATTTTATATAATATTTAATCATTGAATGAAAAAAAAATCAACTTAATATATAATACCAGTATAATTTAAAGATATTGTTTTAATTAATATATTTCATCTTCGTAAGCGTGTACTTTTGGAATCATCAAAGCAGATTGGCCATTCAAGAAACTGCTGCTTTTAGAAAGTAGCTGAAAATTTTAAATTATTAAGCAATTACAAAATAAATCACTGATGATTATGTTGCATCTTTTTGAAAGCAAGTACAAAATAAGCACTGTCATTCAACGTTAAAATTGATCGTGTGAAATATGCGCCACAGTTTTACTGTGAAATAATCGTGATTTGCATAAGAGCAATCTTATAAGCTCTGTTTACTTCTCCTTTTCGACACGTTTAATGAGTTACAAGACATTAAAAATCGTATTATTGAATTGATTGTAATTGCAATTCACAAGTGTAATTTTTTATCGTTATTTTATTTATTTTGAAAAAAAAAATAATGTGTATATAAAGCAATACTTTGAAGACGAATATATTATTGCTGGACAAATTTTAAACACTTAGAAGATAAATGAACATTTTCAACTTCAGAAGAACAGTTCTACAGATCGAATCTCTCAACTTGCACCATTTGTAACACCCCGTTATGTATACCCTGTACCGCCTACATTAGTCCAAATCGTCGAGGAATGTCCGCACGAAGTTCGAACTGTTTACTTGGGAAAGAAAACGAAACTAAGTAATTTGACCGTTTTATTTTTTAATGGAGTCATAATATAATGAAATTAGCTGAATTTAGTTACTCAGCAAGATTTCGTATTATCGTATCTTATTATCTTTTTTAAATATAAATTTCCTCTGTTATACCGCTTATTCGGTTGCGATTTATTTTATGCATCCCGATATGCGAGAAGAATTATACTTGACCCCGAATGAGATTTGTGACATAGTGGATCGGAATTCCCTTTTAACCCTTTAACGTTCATTGGTTTCCCTGTGAAACCACAAAACTTTAATTACGAAATTGAACAATGACAGCAGAATTTTATTAGAAATGTTTTCCATTTATTATAGTGAAATATCGCTTTTTTTCAATATAGAAATAAATTTGTTCATAATTTCCGGTGTCAATCACTTATTTCAACATTTTAGCAATTGAAATGCTTTATCCGTTAAAGAGTTAAAGGATGTCTTTAGCCATTGAATGCAAAAGATGATAGCAGAACTCAACAAAGAAACATCTAACATCTAAGCTCTTTGAATATGTAAATATTTCAGAACTAAAAAGTGCAAAAATATAATCTTGCAAACTGTATTTTTTTAATAAATAAATTTCAGTATTACCCTATAGTGACAAAAAGGTAGAATGCTGTAAGTTTCTTTAAAAAACTTTATTTTAAAGAAAACGCACAATTTAAGGAAATAAGTTTTGCGTTATATGCTCGCACTGCAATTAATACAATTTATTAAACGTTAAAACACTATTTTTTATCTAGTAAAACAGAAGACAAATTTTCGTTTTCCAAACAATGATATTCGAAATCAGTGATCACTGTGGCCTTCTAGAAACAATTTAGATATTAACTATTATAAAAATAATAAAAACAAATATGAAAAAACATAAGATTGATCTTATTTTTTTTAGTAGAATTATCATGCCTTAAAATTCTTGTATCCACGTACCTCGTATTTATTCTAAACGATTTTTTTTTTTTGTCGGGCAATAAATATCTACAAAGTAGTGACAGTTCTGGACAACTAAAAATATATTAAGCATTAATTCACATATGTATTAAAAAAAAAAAAAAAAAAAGGAGATGAGAGAGAGAGAGATTAAAGGGGTAGTCACGACAATTTTTTCAAATGGATTTATGTGCCTTAAAACAGCAGTATAAACGTTTTGAAACTTGCATTTATTTCTAAAAGGTAATATTTTGGAACATACAATGTTTCAATTTGGGTAAACTTTACCTCAAGACATAGAGACAGAAAAAATATGTTCTCTATTGGTAGACAAACTTTAAACCATAAACGTATATTTTCAACTTCAGAAGAACAGTTCTACTGATCAAATCTCTCCACTTATACCATTTGTAATATCCTGTTATATATCCAATACCGCGTCCATTAGTCCAAATCGCCGAGCGATATCCGCACGAAATTCGAACTGTTTACTAAAGGGGGGATATTCGAAAAGAAGCAATGTTGACTGTCCTCCCCTTTAATGGAGTCATCCTGAGTCTTAATGGCCTATGAAATATTAAAGTGCAGAACGGACAGATGTCGATAGAACAGTAAAAAAAGTAATCCAAAGGATAGGGAAAAAAAATAGAAAATGTTGGGAAGCAGATGGCAAGTGGACCAAATCGATAGAAGTTCAATGCTAACACATGTAAGTTTTTATTTATTTTATTTTTTTATTTACTTTCTTTATGTAAGTTTCACTTGAAATTATACAATCTACGAAATAAAGACTTTAGAGAAGGTATTAATCTTGTTATACCAATGACAAAAAGAGCCTATTTTGAAAACGTAATATATGTGGTTGATAGTAAAATAAATATATATTTTCTGATTTATGATTTTATTGCGTGATGTTCAAGGCAGAATGACCAAACTGCTTTGTAGAATAAAACAAAAAAATGATAATTTTGCCCTCTGTTAATACTTTAAAATGAATGTGATAAAAGAGAATACAAAGAATACCATTCTAGCCTAAGGTGACCAGAAAGATTCGAATTGAGGAAAAATTGGCTGATGTTAGATCGTGGATTAGGAAAGCTGTAATTAATTTAGACTATTGTTTCTTTTTTGCATTTATTTACTTTACAGAGAAAATAATTGTTAAATTATTAAAAAAAAAAAAAAGTTTTAATATTGTTCGACAAAATTAAATTTGTAAAACTATTTTCGCAACAATTTTCAAGTCTACGCTGCAAAAAAAAAATAAATAAATAAATAAATAAATAAATAAAAGTCGATTTTACGGTATAATACTAGCATTTTTTTTTTTTTTTTTCAGTGTAAGTTCCGTATTTTTGAAACATCATTTCTTCTTTATACTGCTTATTGCAATATGTCACAATCATACCTAAAGCAATATATATTATATATATTGTATTATATATATATATATATATATAATTTAAAATTCATAAAAAGTAATTCTATTTTTTGTTATAACTTGGAAAAAAAACTTTTGTTTGTTTGTCAGGTATAGTTTGTGGAAAATTTTAATTTCTTCATTAAAAGAAAAAGAAAAAGAAAACATGTAAATCCGCTAAGTTGTTCAAAAATTATTATCTCAAAACCGCTCTGGAACTGCAATTTTTCGAGATAATTCAGTTTAAAGAAAACAATTTAGTTTAAACTTTACTCATAACAGTTAGACGTCATTTACATTAGTTATTTTTAGTATAACCGTTATTTTAGGGATTATCCTATCGGACCTATCGTATCCTATATACGGTATACTTAAAGGTTCAAACATTACAAATAATAATAATAATAATAAATACATTTTTTCACTATTTCAAACATTTCCAGTCCTGTTAATTAGAGAGCATTAGCGGATAAATAACACATATTTGAAATGGTAGATACAAATTTTAACAAAAAGGTTTTTTTTTCTAATCCAACAAGCAAATGTTGAAAATTAGATGCCGAATTACCGAAAAAATAATTGTTTAAGATATGTATAATTTCTGAAAACTTTCAGTCCTAATAATTTCATTAGAAAGCATATATAATTTTTATTAAATTTTTATTAAATGAATAATGATTATTACTTGTTATGGCTTTTATGTATTACTGAATATGATGCACAAAACTTACGATAGAATTTTCCGTTAGCTATATCGCAAAAAATATATATTTAAGTTATTCTTGAACGGGAAAATTGTCATTAATAGTTAGAAACAATGAATATATATATATTTTTAAATAAAAATAAGAGTTTAACATAACTTTCCAACGAGTAACTACTCGGAAAAAAAAATTAACTGTAACTGCATTATGAATATTCAATTTTATAAATATTATTTGACCACTGATAATCGATTTAAAATAATCTATTTAAAAATAATAATTTAACACATAATCGATTACAAATATTTTATTTATAGTCTGGAAATGCAATTTTAGCTCCAAGTACAGAGTTTAAGTACAAAGTTATTCGTCGCTACCATGTAAAACTACCGAATGTGAGAAAATGCATTTTTCATTACTTTTAAAAATGGGCCGATTGTCACCACTAAATTTTATTAGAATTGTTCACCAGTGTTGCCAGTTTGGCGTTGTTTTTCATTCAGAAATTGCGAATTCATACCAGAAATTTCAAACAGAATTTATTTAATGATAGACATTTCGTGTTTACGCAAAGTGCAAAATATTCTCTCAAAATTTCTGGTATGAATTCGGCATCTCTTAATAAATAAGAAGGCTAAACTGGCAACCCTGTTCTTCACAAAGTTTTATCAGTATTCTTACTAGGCGAGGAATTCTAATAACATTTAGTGGTGGCGCATTTTTAAAAGTATTGAAAAATGCATTTTTTCATATTCGATAGTTTGACATGGTAGCGACGATTATATGCACACAGTTCTTAGTATACATAATCATTCAAACTCATGTTCGAAAACATTTTGTAAAATAATTATTAGAGGACCATTATACCATTATCTGAAGATCTAAAACGCAACAGACAACACTCCCCACGTACTTTTTATGATTACCTTTTTTTTTTTTGTCTTTTAGCAAAAATAGTAACATGACAATACGCATTCAGTAAATACAATATCACAAATAGACGTAATTATATGTCTACTAATGTACATAAAAATAATTACTTCTCCCTCCTCAATATTTTTGTACGCCGCCCGAGTACTATTGATTCTATTTATGTACACCTAATTCCCTGACACCGAACCTGAGAATAGCGCACACGCCTTCCTCTAATAAAAACACACAAAATACAGAATGACAACCCCCGACATTTCACTCAACCTCACTCTGTTTATATTGGTGAACACATCACAAAGGACCAACTACACCCGTTAGAGCAAACAGTCTAAACTAGTCCATAACAGCTGCTGCCACGTGCCAATATGACGTCATTCAATAGGGCTCAATTTTTTAATCATAAAAAAGAATACTACAGACAGCTGTTCCTAATCTTTAGGTATCCAGGTTATATATTTATATTTCGGTATCTTTTTTCCACAAAAGTTTTTATTTCATGTGTTTGTTTCCGTTTTAAGTCATTAGTCTAACCTTTTTTTTTTCGCTTGTAACTTTTACGTTTATCTTAAGAAATTACTGGTATATATATATTTTTTCTGGTTTACAATCGTTTTTAAGTAATCAATTAAAATTTCTTTTTATGCGGTTTGAGAGAACCATGGTCATCTTGCTTTCGAAAAGTCTAACATGACTGGCACCTCTAGCCTAATGAAATCATTATATCTAAGCTCTAAATAGGATTCGAAGCCATTTTGTCTTCATTAATACAAAATGGCTTCGAATTTGGCCCATTCGACAAATGCTTATATGTCGAATAGTCTTATAATTTGATACTTTAAGGGGCAAAGTGTTTTTGTTGCTAAAATGGTTAAATGATTAGATGTCACCAGAATTTACGAACAGATTTATTTGTAAGTAAATAAAACATATTTTCATGAACCTTATAAAAGCCGCAGTTTATTAAAACAGTTTTGGGGGGCCACTTGGCCGTTTCGAACGAAAATTAAGTGGTATATATAATGTACAACCATCCTTCAAGGGGTTAATCAATTTGTTCCAAGAATTAATTCTTGTTTTTTTTTATTCAAATTACTTGATTGCTACCACTTTTTTGAACGAGGAATATTTGCCTTATTTAATTTGTCATTAAATAAGACGATTATACCTATATAAAAAATGGTACCAATCAAGCAATCTGAATAAAAAGAACCTGTCAAACTTGAAACATTGCTTGAAAACCCTGTCATTTGAAAAATATGGGTTAATATCAACATCAAGCTCTAAATAATATAAGAGACAGATTTCTCGAAATAATTCGAGATGATAATTGTCAAACCCTTTACGTAAACTTCCTCATATTTATCTGCAGATTTTCAAGAATACTACACTGAGGTGAAAAGATGAAAACAGAGTGATTATGGAAGCGGCATACATTGAGTTTACGTTACTATTAACCCCTTCGCGACGAGCGTCCTTTACAGAATTTTTAATCACCACCGGTTTTTCAAAACAGAAATTTGAGCCTAATCGAATCGCAGAAATGCTAGGATTCAATAAGGCAAAGCTTACAATAAAAATTAACTGGGGGGAATAATGAAGGATTCTGAGCATTTTATGCGTCACGTATACGTGTCGCTCGTCCCCAAGGGGTTAAAGATTTTTGAAGTAACATATAAAAAAGTTAAGAAACAAAAGTTACCATATTAATATAAGACTATACTTGCATTTTATGTAGTATAACCCTTAAATTTTACCAATTAGGAAGCAATACATTGTTTGATGCGTCATATGTTGAAAAATAAATGTTTGAGAATTTTTAAACGTCATTGAAGATGGAGTTTATGAAATTAAATTTACAAACTTGATGTAGCGCTAACAGTAAAAATATTACAAACATTATTAAATTAAAAAAGCAAATGTAAAATAACTTTTATTTACACAATATGTGCAATATTATAAATGTAATATGCATAATAATATATATATAATATTAACAATGACATCGGTCTTCATAGCAAACAAGTTTTATGGGGAGGGGGGATTTCAGTTATTATTTCTGTTATAAGTGATAAAAATATCGAACAGAAGGGTTAAATGTAGTGCCTATATTATCATTTAACATAAATCCTATATTGTAAAAATGAGGATAAAATTACAGATTATTAAAAATTTCTCTGTGAAGATAACCATGTTCTTGCGTAGTTGATACCCGTTTCTACTATGATATTTCAAACATAAATATTTCTTTTTCTCTATATTTTGAAGATCAGACTTTCAAGATTAGTGAGAGCTTGGCACCTCTGAGAGCACACATACATATGCATTTATCATTATATGAGTGAACGTGTGTTTGTACGGATGTATAAAACCATAATTTGAAACACACTCATTCAATAAACTAAGGTAGGTTAAAAAAGAAATAAATAAAAGGTATTTAATACACAGGAAACGGCTTTTATAAGATCATAAGTTTGTTAAAATAAAAGACAAGGGAAACTATTCTTTCTAACATGTTATTTTACTTAAACAATAAATTTTTACAGAGATCTTATTCCTCTAAAGCATTTGCTTGCCTTTGATTAACTGTTTATATGTTTAGTAACTAATATTTGAAAACATCTTAAATCTTTTTATTTCGTTAACTAAACACTGTAGCGGATAACAAATAACGCGTCATGTTTTTATTTCACTAAAAACAAAGAACTAAATAAGATTTCAACAGCTCAATTATTTAAAGGCCAAAACAACTAACATGTAAAGTTTGTTCTTGCATTTGACACTAGTGTTTTCTGCTTAATGCACATGTCTTGTATCCTCTACGTATGCAGCCATCCGTAAATAGCATATATATATAAAAAAAAGATCCATTTTAAGTCTTTAGTTTTTCAGAAACCGTCAAACAAGTGACAGAAGCACATTGTTCTGAATTCAGCTGGGGAAGAAAAAGCGTAGAAAAATGAAAAATGGGGATACGTTCTAAGAATTTTAATTTATACAAATGAAAAGGTGGAATTCCTACATGAAAAATATGCACATTTTTAATTTAAACAATTATATTTTTCTTCTTACATAGAATTTAATCAAATCCAAAGTGGTTACTTTCTGACATAATTTTTTTTTTATTCATTTTTGTTCGCAAACGCAGGAAATTGGCAGGTGCTCTTATTCTAAAACTTTGAAATAGAACATTTTTTTTTTTTACTTTTTGTAAGAATTTTCCGAAAATGCTGTCAAAGCTGAGGCTTTGAAACGATTTTAACGAACACGATAGCGCCGGAAAAGGAAATAAACTGATGTTTCAAGACAATAATCGCTTATAACTCAAGATGCGATTCATGTATCGAAAAATGAAACACTGTTCGATTACAAACCTGTTCAAGACAGTAGCAACATATAGTGTGTTTACACAAGCCCGCAATAATTATTTTTTCCTTCAAATTATAAAGCATGTTTTCATACTGGTTTCTGAGAAATCTTTAAAAATATACAGTGATCTTATACGCGATGTTCAGTAATTACTTTTTCATACCACTATTTTAAAACAATAAAATTTGATTTATAAATTCGGCGATTTAAGAAGTCGAAAATTATCTTATAAAAAAACTGGTGCGGAAAAGAAAAATGATTTCCGTGTATCCCGTATAAGTGAGAGATCACTGTATATCACGTATGGGTTTGGCAGAAATCGAGAATTTCTGTCTGGCTGGTACATTGTAAAATAGTCATCAAGACATCTGAATCTTTAAAAGGTAACTTGTAAATTTAGTCATATAGACATAAGGCACAAATAAAGATAACAGACTAGTGTTGATTGCTGCATAAATAGTGGCCGCAAACAATGTACAACACAAAATGTTTTAAGTTTTTCAGGGGTAAATAATTGTGTTTCGGTAATGCTGAATTCACACCAGAAAATTTTTCCATTTCAAAGTTTAGACCTCGAATAAAACTTTCGAAAAATTTTATTCGAAAATAAGGAAATGCAATTTTACAGCCTGTTTTTCGACGAAAGTTATAAAAGTAAAATTTTATTCAAAAATTCTGCTACAAATTGCGATTAAAATTAAGTGATATAAAAAATATCCTACTGCTCTTCAAGGAGTTAAAGCGGTGAGGTTGGGTAGGAAGATACCTTTCTTCAGGATGAAAAAGTGATATTTTAAATTTTTTTGACACTATGGCAAATATGTCAAACATACAGCTTTTTTATTAAGTGTATTTCCAATAAAGTGTTTTGATTCTACTACATCTTCTCTTCTATATGATCTTCTGTAAGCTTCTGGATTTTCATCCTCACTTTATGGAAAAACCTTTCTGGCATTGAAAACGCCTCTTTTCATTCTTCAGTGCCAGGAATGGCCAAAAAAAATCATAAAACTCGAAGTATCATAACTCGGTAAGTTTTGATCGTAGAAAAATAGAATTTTTACTTTTTTACTTGTTAAAACATGTCGAAAGTCTTCCCAACTTAACTTATAGCACTCAGGAACCGTATAGAAATTTGAATTTCGTATTTTTTCTTTTTAATATCTATTTTGACAGAAATCTGTTTTTCTATTAGAAAGAACAGCATTTATACATTTTTCTATTAGAACTATACATCTGAAACAAACGATTTAGAAATTAGCTATTGGTCAACGACATCCTATATATATGGATGTACGTATAAGCTTGTCTATAGGATTTTAAATGTTTCAATTACGTACTTAAACAGAAAATAAAAAGTTAAATTAGTTTGCAATTTCAATTCGGTTACATAAGAGCATTTATCTTTCACAAAATTTTAATTAATCCTTACGCTGTTACTATAATAAAGTGTTTAATAACAAAACAACGTTTTATGAAAGCGAAAGTCTTCCACTAATTTATTTTAATGAAAAATGTTTTTATTAAAGGAATAACGATAGAAGACAGAATGATTATATAATAATGTAAGCACAGAAAAACAAAATTTTCTTAAGAAAATAACAAAACAATAACGTAACAACACAGATTACTTAATAAAAAACTGAAAAACAATTAACTTTAGTAATTTTAAGAAGTATATTATTCTAAAAAGCAAAAAAAGATGAAACGTAACAAAAGCTATTGAACAAAAACAAATAAATATTTAAAAGCAAAATAAACAAAGATGTTTAAAGTTTTCTCATAAACAACATGAAAAAAAAATGGATTCATTATCATAACAGCTTTTAATAGGAAGTTTCGGGGAAAAGGTTATTTTTGAAACAATGGTGTATTTTATAGTTATGAATAATTTTTAATGTAAAAGTTTTTGAAGATTTTAAAATGTTAAAGATTATATAAATAATGTAATTCTTTTCCAGTTTTCTGTTTAATTATTCCTAATTATTCAAGATTTAAAATATAGTTTAATTTTTTGTTGTTGCTGTCTTCGCCAATTATTTTGCGATTATCGTAGTAACAAAACGATGGTTCATCTTCAACTATGGCCTGGCCCCCAACCCAGTATTATTCCTTGCCCAATAAGAAGAAATTAAATGTTCTGATACACTCTCATGCATACGAAAAAAGGGGATCACCAAAGCCTGCAAAACTTTCGTCTTTAAATCAAATATTGTTTATGCCTGTGCCGTACCAAACCAAAAAAAACTTTTTTCAAAAAAATTTCAGAAGTCAAGTCTTTTTTAACACCAAGCGATTCATATCGATTCATCTATCACTTATTGCCATTGGAAAAAAAAAAAAAAAAAAAACATTGAAATGATACGTTAGTATTACGCAATATGTTAGTGAAATTTCCACATTGAGGAATCGTGAGAAATTGTCAAAGAAACCTTTTTCGTCTACGTATTTATTCTATTGCGACAGCAGCTTATTCCATGGTTCATTCTTTTAACTTTGGCATGTTTCGTGTACAACCGTCTGTCATTAAAATGCCTTCCGCAGAGTACCTCCTCACGTTACTCACTTATAAAGATTTCTCAATTCCATTTCCCTTTATTTATCGCATTGTAAGCTATTAGTATTTCATAGAATATTTACAAAATTTTCTCCTTTAGAATTAAATGAGTTATCGCCGACAAAATCAAAACATAGTTTTTTGAGTGACTCTTTTGTTCTACAGACTAATCTATTGGGACAACAATTTACTCTCTATCTACGCTTCTTCCGTACCGCAATCTAACTTCAATCTTAAAACTTTGACATGTTTCGAATCAAACTGCCTGACAACATATGTCTTCCACTCTAAACCTTCCAATGTTACTCTCCTTTAAAGATTTTTAAATTCATTTTCTCTTTTTTAAATGCACTACACTGTCGCTGCCTCCCTCGCTTTCAAAATCTCGATGATAATCGTAATATTTTCTAAAAAAGAATGTTAATGACATTAAACTATTTAAACAAATTTCCCTATTTGAAATTAAAACAAATTGCAACCGACCAATCCAATAAAGGATTCTTTGATTGAACCTTTTGTTCTACTGACTAATTTGGTGGAACAGCAATTTATTACGTATCTTCACTTTTTCACTTCTGCAGTCTAACTTCAATCTTGATACTTTGAAATGTTTCGAATCAACTCTCTGACAACACATGTCTTCCATTCTTTACCTCCCAACGTTACTCTGCTTTAAAGATCTTTCAATTGGATTTTCTTTGTTGAATGCACTGTAACACTGTACTGTCGCTCTCTTCCTTCCTTTCCAAAACTCAATGACAATTCTAATATTTAAAAAAAAGAATATTAATGGCATTAAACTATTAAAAGAAAATTTCCTTATTTGGTATTAAAACAAATTGAAAACGACTAATCCAAAAAAGAATTCTTTGATTGCCTCTTTTGTTCTATTAACTAATTTATTGGGACATCAATTTACTCCGTCTCTACGCTTCTTCAGTTCTGCAGTCTAACTTCACTCCTGATACTTTGACATGTTTCGAATAGAACCGTCTGACAACACATATTTCTCATTCTATACCTTCTAATGCTTATTTTTCTTTGCAGATATTTCAATTAAATTTGTCTTGATTTATTGTATGATAACACCATACTCTTACCTCTCGCTTTCAAAAATTCGATGACAATCCTAATATTTTCTAAAAACAAAATTAATGGCAATAAACAATTCAAACAAAATTCCCTCATTTAGAATTACAGCGTTGCCACAGTCAAAAACAAAGAAAGAATTCTTTGATTGCCTCTTTTGTTCTATTAACTAATTTATTGGGACAGCAATTTACTCCGTCTCTACGCTTCTTCAGTTCTGCAGTCTAACTTCACTCCTGATACTTTGACATGTTTCGAATCGAACCGTCTGACAACACATATTTCTCATTCTGTACCTTCTAATGCTTATTTTTCTTTGCAGATATCTCAATTAAATTTGTCTTGATTTATTGTATGATAACACCACACTCTTACCTCTCGCTTTCAAAAATTCAATGACAATCCTAATATTTTCTAAAAACAAAATTAATGGCAATAAACAATTCAAACAAAATTCCTTCATTTAGAATTACATCTTTGCCACAGTCAAAAACAAAAAAAGAATTCTTTGATTGTCTCTTTTGTTCTACTGACTAATCTATTCGGACAGCAATTTATTCCGTCTCTACGCTTCTTCAGTTCCGCAGTCTAACTTCACTCCCGACACTTTGACATGTTTCGAATCAAACCGTCTGACAACAAATATCTTCCACTGTACCTCTTCACTCTACTCACCTATAAAGATCTTTCAATTCAATTTTCCTTTATTTACTGTATTGTAACACTACACTCTCGCTCTCTCTCACTGAAATTCTATGATAATCCTAATATCCTCTAAAAACAGTATTAATGGATCTTACAAGGCTTCTTTCCTCTAATTCCTCTTATACACCACTCAGTCTTCCTAAAGCATCTTCACAGTTAGATGCTCAGCCTGAGGCGTATTATGATCCGATAACAGGTAAAACGGGAGTTACTTTTCCGTTGGATACAGCTCACTGCTAATCTTTTGATTGGTCATAATGTCTCTGTTTATCTGTATGTGTCTGAAAGAAAGACTGACTCACCGTGAGATGCCGTTCGTTGTTTAATGTTAAATCAATACGCGCAGTTCAACCTTGACAGTTTAAACTGAGTTGACTAAACTATGATTTATAACGACTTTAAGAGAATGTAGTAATACAGTAAAATAAACATTAGCACGCAGCCCTACTATCTCGATTTTTTATATTTAAAAAATAACATAAAACATTCAAAATTTTCTCGATTCTGTAAAAGTAAACAGTGTATTATATTGCTTCATAAATTTCTTAGAATGTATGAAATTACCTTTCTTCTTGAAAATATGAGTATAGTGATTATAATAAAGTAACGTATTGTATTCAATAAAATATTTATTTCATATTTTCAAAACAAAAGAAAGAAAGAAAGAAAGAAAGAAAATAAAAGGAAAAGATAAAGTGGCAATGTAATGAAAACACATGGGAATAAAAATGTTTATTATTCTAAGTTAATGTTTTTTTGTTCATTTTTACTCCACTTTCAAATCAGAAACTTGTCGGACAAATTAGCAACTACAGTTTTACAGTTTTTTTTTTTAAAGAATTAAAAAAAAAATTTTTTTTTTAAATATTTATTTTTATTTTATTTTCAGATTTCACGAAACCTGGTAAAGTGTACGATAAAAGGTTCAAAGACCGAGGAGCGATATAAACATGCCATTCTGCGCACCATTACCGGAAGTCATCGGAAATTTATACACATTCCCTCAAATTACTATTACTTAAATTAAAAATTCCGTTGTTATTCAAACACAACTTAGAACTCCAATCATATAATTAACGAAATATATCACTACTTTCATATATTTTGAATACGGATGATAATGGAATTGTGTGCGATTATTATCCAATTTCCTTAATTATATTAAAAATCTCTTTAATTTTATTAAATAAATTAGCAAACGCAAATAAATGGTATCATACACCGATTGATCGCTTGAATAAAACACATTTGAGTGTTAGTTATTAATTTATAAATTTGTTTGATTTTCTCAAACAGAATATTGCAAACTCAGTACATATCCATAACACTTTTAATCCTATAAAAAAACCTATAAAACTTTTAAACTATCATTAACAATTTCAATTTCATTAATTTTAAATCATAGTAAATTCATTGACTAGTAGTTAATTAATTACTAGATTTTCCTTTCTAAATAACGGTAAGTAAATTCGCAAATAACTTAAATCAAATCACTCTAGTCTTGCTTGTAAAATGGCTGTTGTTTATTATTCATTATTAATTTTAGTATCTATTAGTTATTAATTTACCGATTGTGTAACGTTTAAAGGTTAATCCTTTTTTATTCGTAAAACTCCCAAACTATCTTTAATCTAACATAAGTGTAAATTATCATCACTTGTTAATTCTTTTTGAAAACATGACAATTCTGGAGGTAACAAAAACACTGCACTGTATTCTATTTTTGTTTCCTTTCTCCATAAATGAAACGCCTTAACTACATCCGGAAAATCTTTAGTTAATTATATAATTAGTACTAGAGTTTCAATTTTGACAGCATTAAAAAAAATCACAACTGCAAAAAAATTGTATCAAATAACGTTTAACCGTACTTGCTAGATACATACTTGAATGGAAATTAATTTATCGAATAATGTTTGATTTGCTCTTCTAAAACACTCAAACGCTTTTCTCTTTTCTATACACAAAACATTCAAACTCTATTTAACCTAACATAATTGTAAATTGATATCGTTCGTTAATTCACTTTGCAGATGTATGCCAATTCATGAGGTTCAAAAATATCGCACTGTTTCCCACTTATTTTTATTTATTTATATTTAAAAGAATCCAGAAGGTCTTAAATTCATTGACTAGTATAGTTAAATACTAGAGTTTCAGTTTTAATAATATTACATAAATTTGTAAACGCAAAAATGGTATCAAATAACTTTTTATCTTGTTTGTCGAAGACACGTTTAAGTGTTAGTTATTAATTTATTCTTTTGTGTTTTATAACAGCTCATCGCTATCATTTTATATTTATAAAACTTTCAAAAAGAAAGTTAAAATTGCTTGTAACTTCATTTCGCCGATGATTCAACACCTCAGATCAAAAAGTATCATGCTATCACCTATTTCTTTTCATTTCTTTATAATTAAAAGCGGTAACTACATCCGGAAAATCTGTAGTTAATTAGTCGTCTAGTTAGTACAAGAGTTTCTTTTTAACTAGAGTTTCTTAACAAATACGTTCACAAACACAAAGAAATTGCACCAAATAACGTTTAATCTTGCTTGTCGAAGGCACACTTGAGTGTTAGTTATTAATTAATCGATTTTGTAACATTCAAAAGTTAACATTTTTTGCTCGCAAAACTTCCAAAGTACCTTTAACCTAGCATGAGTGTAAATTAATATCACTTGTTAATTCGTTTTGCACATGTGGCAGCTCCCGAGGTCCCAAAAATATCACGCCGTCTCCTATTTCTTTTCATTTCTTCATAATTAAAAGCATTAACTACATCCAGAAAATCTCTAGTTAATTAGAATTCATACTTTGGAAGGGGAGGGAGTATATGACACAATAGATTCGTGCCCAGGGAGTATCTCCCCCCTTGCTCCTGAAGCAACTAAATGCAAAAGAGCAAGAATCAATAAGTTGTCTGCTGCTTATAAGAGAATCTCTGAGGTAAACAGCTGTCGAATTAATAACGCATTCGAACGTTCTGTTACAATCAGGTAGATAGCTAAATGGAGGCAAACGAATTAAATTACAGCTAGCGAAGAGCCCCTATTTATTACTTCGCCATAAAACAATGCATGCTGCTTTAAATGCTGGCAGCAATTCAAAAGAAGTGTGGACTCAATGTTTTCAGCGGTTGCCATGGTGATTGAAGTGCAGCTTGCTGATTGGAAGAAACTGCTGCACGCGGGTTGTTTCGTCTTTGTAGTTAATTTGTAGAGAAATGTAAAAATGTTATCAACTGTATCTGCTTTCAATTGTGACACGTGAACGATTAGATCTCGAAGAATGCCTCTAATGAATTTTAGTCTCTAAATTAGATCTTCCTCCTTTATTTTCCCTCCGACTTTTTGACAGACTTCGAAAAGAAGATTTTATCGGCTAATTCATTCCGGTGCTATTTTTAAAGAGTTGTCAGACAGAAAGCACTCATACATGTCAGCAAAATATTTAAATGTTACAATAGAATAAAAGTAGTTTTCCCTTTGCGTAAAAGTTTCAACATCTTGTGGACAGTAAAATGAAGAGTGCTGAATCTAATATTGGTATAAATAAGATAAAACTGAATTTTTATACAGTGAAACAAGCACACTTAGAGAGAAATAGCTTTGATAAGTTTGAGTAGAACAATGTTACTTAATAAAGAAAACGGAATATAAAGAAACGTCACATACAAAAATATTTTACGTGCAAGTAAAATTAAATACGACGAAAGAAACATCAGTGAGTCATATTTTTATCAATTATAACATAATATGCTAAAGTACGTTCCAATTTGGTAAATATTTTTACCAAATTTTGTAAAAATGTGACATTTTCTTTCTTTCTAACCGCTTACCAGGCCCCTACCTACCGGGCTATGACCCAGTTTTACAGATTTGAGTGCCTGGATAAGAGGCGAAATCGCCTGATCGCCACATTGCGGCGGTCTGCTGTACTGTCACTTATGCCGTCTTAATAGCAGCTCTGTTTTCTTTTGCTTGGTTCTATGTTGGCCGATTACTTAAAGTGGGTTTGCTGGTTTAATTTCACGCTGAAGGGCGGCAATCGCTACGCTAATTGGTCTCATAATTTAGAACCTTGATCAGGTGATGAGATCTTTACCTGACTAGGTACCTCCAGAGATATAATTCATAGGAAACTTGAAGGACTTTGTACACACGACGGATTTTGCATGCACCAGGCGCCATTAGTGTAAAAATGTGGCTTATCTTTGTTCAAAGTGTTATAGAAAAAAAAAATCAATTCATAAATGTTGTTCCTTTTTTTTCAAATCGTCAGAATAGCCCTTTAGTTACTGCATACAAAAGTTGTACGTAGTCAAAGAGTCTAGTTGTCTAGTATTACAATTATCGTAAACTGGTTACCCTGTTGAAGCATATGAAGAAACATATGTTATAATATTATTTTTATATATACACGATTCGTGTTTATTTTTCTGTCTCTAAATATTGTAACATCGACGTTACGTGTCATACTGTGTATTATTGAAGCACATTCATATACCACTTATAAGTTTGTAATGTTTTATAATAGCTGTAACATGTTTAAAATTTTTGATTTTCACTCAGACAAAACTACGTAAAATAAAACAAATGCAATTTTTATTCCAATTTTAGGAATAGATATAATAATCCAAAAATTATAAAAAGTATGTATATGTATGTGATGTAAGAAATCTCTTTTTAATTTTATCTTCTAATTTTATTGATTGAGGTGGTAAGGAACATTAAAAATAGTTAGATGAGGGAGAATTTTGTATTAAAGCCACTTAAAGGGCAGAAAGCAAAACATACATAAATCGCATTTGCATGTCGAACTGATATCACAACATACATTTTTTTTATATGCTCCAGTTCACAATGCTTACCGTCTGGAACTTTTTCGCTTAAATCATTTTCTATCCCCTCTTTTATAACTATTTGTCTAACATTCTGTATATCTAACTAGCTCCTTTTCCCCTTCTAAGACTCGAATAAGCCTATTGAACATCAGAAACTTGGAATAGCAGTAGAAGAGTTCGATTTTATGTGGATCGAACAGAATGCCTATACAATTTTCAAGGTTTCCCTTCCACAAAAATGATATTAGAAATTATAACGAAAAAGCTAAAAACAGCATTGAAGCACACAACTTGCAAAACTTTAAAACACATAAGGCCGTTTCAAGATACAAAGATCCCCTTCATCAGTGTAAGGTGGGGAAAAAAATAAAAACAAAAAAATGTTAAAAGGATTCAAAAGAACTACGCTCGAGTATAGCCCCGAGTACCTGCTGTAATCTGACCAAAATGGCAAAGCCAGTACTCGGGGCTATAGCCGAGCGTGGTTCTTTTGAACATTTTTTTTTCACCTTAAACTGATGAAGGGGATTTTTGTATCCTTGAAATGGCCGTATGTGTTTTGTAATTTGTGTGCTTCAACGTTGTTTTTATCTTTTTCGTATTAATAGCCACACAAAGTGTACCTTTTATACCTAATTAGACATTAGAGTCACTTGCATTTAGAAAAACTTCTCTTAAGACATTGCAATCACAGCAAAATGCACCTAAATGGCTCTTATCAAATAAAATCATCTCTCTATCGCTTGTTTTCTAATAATAATGCAATTGAAAACATTCGCATATGAACCTGAAGAGAAATTTGCTTAGCAGAATTCATAAAATGATCAAGTCTTTTGATCATACGTGTGAATCGAAGAATGGAAAATGCGTGCCTACTTTAATCCCTCGACACCTATCAATCTGCTACTGCATGCATGCAGCACAAAAGGTTACATTCTGTGTAACCCTTATTGGATACATACTATGTTCAATGTTTTAATCTGTATATTCATATTAGGAGGATTCAGTATAGAAATTTTATTAGCGGAAACATTATATTTCAAGTTCATATACGCGTAAATAGGTATAGATGGTGAGTGTACCACGTTTTACAATGGTATATGTATAGCATGATACAAATATAAGACAAATTTTAAAATGGGCCTTTTTACAATGAACACATTTTCTGAAGTCTAAGTGTCAACAATTTAAGAGATAAAAACATCTTCATATTATAAAATAGCATAGAATTTTTATTAGCAGAAACAAAATGAAGTATTACATTCCAAGTTAGTATGCACTTATGTCTAATTGTGTGTACTATGTTTTACAATACACGTGATGGTAAATGCACAGCATTATAAAAGTTTAAGAAAATTTTTAAAATGTGATTTTCTACAATGCAAACATTTTCTGAAGTCTAAATAATATTGGTCTTTGTATCAACAATTTAAGAGGTACAAACGTCTCCATATGCTAAAAAAGCGTAGAAATTTATTGGTGCAAGAAAAAAAATGAAATATATGTAATATAGAAAGATATTTCTTGTACTTCTTCGAAGCACAAGTTTAAAAAAGGGGTAAAAAATCTGATTTTTTGTTATTTTCTTTATTTTTATTTAAAACAATGGATGCAAAATCGGTGAACGAAAAATAGAAATTTATTTTCATTATTTTTTATTATACAGTGTAATTATTTGATAATCTTTAGTAGTTTCAATAAACCACGCATGGTTATCAACCACTAAAATATTCTACGTGACGTTCCAAGAGATTCTAAATTTCTCTTTAAACAAATCAGCTCTTTTGGTTAAACATGAACTTTCCTAAAAATCAATATGATAAACGGAAGAATTCGTTAACAAACCTTTTGAATATTCCTTCATTTTCTACAGAATAAAAATATAATTATTGATTATTTTGTGGTATTTCTAATAATACATACTTAACATGAGTTACTGGGGGAAAATCAATCTGTTGCGCAACAGCACCATGCTGACTAAAGCATGATCTACAGACAAATTAAACACTGGAACCAAAAAATCATCGCTTTCTCTTGAAAATTTAACGATCTCCACTACAGTAACTTTATTATAATAATTAGCTTTGAATTGAAGTCCACCGAAATCCTCATCAACTTGCAAATCTTTCACATTTATATCAAACAATCTACATGTATTTCTTTTTAGTTCTTCACGTTTAGTAGATACAATAAATTAAAAAAAAAAAAAAATCATAAGTTGACAAGCAATTGTACTTCACATTTTTTTTTTTTTTTTTTTTTGCTTAAATTTAATTATTTGATAACGTTTAATACTTTCTATAAAGAATACCTGTCTTTTGAAAATGCTAAATTCAAGAATCTACATATAAAGTCATTCTAAAATTATGTTTAAACAAATAATACTCTTCGGTTTAACTGACTACTTTCTTAAAAATCAATATTATAAATGAAAGATTTCGTAAATAATAACATTATTGATTATTTTCGTGGTATTTTCTAACAGGGAAAAGATAATCAATTGCATCACACCGCCATGCTGACTAAAACATGAATCCAATCAAATTAAACACTAGCATAAAATGTCATCGCTTTCTTGTGTACATTTAACGATCTCCTCTACAACGTCTTCATTAATTTTGACTTAATAGAAGTATGCCGAAATCCCTACCATCATTCAAATCTTTCACATTTATATAAAATCACCAATAAGCGAAAAATTTAAAAAAAAGTTTTTCCACGTTTTGTTGATATAAAAAATAGAAAATTAGTGACCAAGCAATTGTAATTTTTTTTATTCTTATTTTTAATTTTTAATTATTTAATAATGTGTAAAGCATTCAAGTAATACGCTTTTGGTTAAAACAGGACTTCTTTAAAAATCAATATAATAAACGATAGAAATCGTTATGAGTATAATGACTGATTATTGTGGTATTTTCTAACAAGGAAAAATCTATCAGTTGCAACACAGCAACATGCTAACTTAAACATGATTTCCAAACAAATTAAACGCTAATCTATCTATCTATCTAAAATATGTAATATATACAGGGTCATTCATAATTCCCTCCGAGGTTTCGAAACGTTATAGTAAAAAAACAAAGACGAATATGAAAAAAAGAAACATATGAAATTATTCCGAAACTATTCAAGTTTTACTTACATACATTACAGGTGTTCTATGTGTGAACCCTTGGTCACACGGCATACATCCATGCGATAGTCCAGTTCCTGCCATACTCCGTTTCTTTAAATCTGAATCAGTGGTGTCAGTTCAACGGGCCTTTCGTAATAAATATCGAAAACAGGGACCAACTGACAAAACAATTCATGTGTGGTACCGGAAATTTAAAGAAACGGAGTATGGCAGGAACTGGACTATCGCATGGATGTATGCCGTGTGACCAAGGGTTCACACATAGAACACCTGTAATGTATGTAAGTAAAACTTGAATAGTTTCGGAATAATTTCATATGTTTCTTTTTTTCATATTCGTCTTCGTTTTTTTACTATAACGTTTCGAAACCCCGGAGGGAATTATGAATGACCCTGTATATACATACCTGCCAACATCGCACTAAACTTCCGCACAATGCACGTTAATTTAACCGAGGTTAAACACGTTTCAAACACTAATTTTTTTTAGAAATGCACTCAAATAGGTTCGCGTAAGACTATGAAACTAAATATTTTCTTTTTTTTTTTTCAGATATATTTTCTGGTTAGAAACATATTTAACCTGGATCAAATTAATCCACATTGTACGGAAGTTTAGATGAAAGTTGGAAGGTATGTATATACATATCATCTTGGATAGTTAACGACCACCTCTGTCAATACATCATTAGTTTTGACTTATTGAAGTTCATCAAATTCTTCACCACCTTTCAAATCTTTTACCTTTACATCAAATCCCTACAAAGTAAAAAAAAAAACTTTTTTTTCTTTTTTAACTTTTAGTTATACAATAAGTTAAAAATCAGTGGAAAAACAATTAAAATTTATTTTAATTCTAATTTATTACAAAATTGAATTACTTGATAAGTCATAATGCTTTCTATAAAGTTTATTGACCTTTTCAATTCTTAAAAACAACTCACTCATATACCAAGACATATTAAATTACTCTTTAAATAAATAATTCACTTCTAGTTAAATGAAAACTTCCTTAAAAATCAATATAATAAACGAAAGAATTCGTTACGAATATAATTATTGGTTGCTATGTAGTATTTTCTAATCAGGAAAAATCAATCAGTTGAATCACCGCGCCATGCTAACTTAAACATGATCTCCAAACAAATTAAACACTAGCACCAAAAAATCATCGCTTTCTCTTGAATATTTAACGATCTCCTCTACAACTTCATCATTAGTTTTGACTTAATTGAAGTCCGCCGAAATCCTCACCACCTTTCCCTCTTTCGTCCTTCACGGAACATTTCATCGTCGCCAGACCCCACCCTTATTCCACCCCTGGGGTGCGATTAGAACGTTCGAACACTAGATAGGGGTGATCAAAGGGCGATAGGTGTTCGATTATTATTATTTTCCTGGTCGTTGAGTTCTGAAGTGATGGTTTATAATTGAGTGCGAGAGATTATGTGGAATAAGCGCCTATTGGGACTGGTTAAGGTCCAGAATATTCTGATTGCGGACAATGACGGACATTGGTCATTATTCGAAAGCTATTTTTGTTCTCTGGCAGACAGCCGCTGTCAACTCCCATAAGGCATGCAATTATTACGAAAGTCTATTGCTGTTTGTAAGGGCAGAATTAACACAGTATTCCATGAGGATTGTGTCATTCTTTTCTTTCTTTTTATGTGATTTATAGATTATTTAAAAAAATAAAAATGCGCAAAATATATAAAAATATAATAGTTACCTGTGTTAAAAATAATGTTAGAAAAAAGAATCACCAACTTACAAGAATTCGTCTGCAGTAAACGTCCCTGTACTCACGGTTTCTAAAAAATGGTATAGTAGTAGTAAATTAACCTATTTGGAAACATTAAAAAATATTTCGATTTTTAAATACAGGTTTTGATATTATAATAACAAGTAATATATAAAATAAAATTTAAGTCAATTCCTACTTTTTAATCATAAATATATAAAATAAACCCGTGCAGCATTAATGTCCCACGTTATCTTTATTGAACATTATTTTATAATCATCGTTGCGGTATTTTATTTTTTGTTGGCATCACTCATTTGAAATAAATCTTTCATTTCATTTATGAAAACAATGGGAGAATTTTTTTTCTCCCATATAAAAATTAAAATTAATTAATTAAATTTAATTAATGAATTAATATTTGAAAAAACTGTATTAACATCAATTGTCATCCAGTACAAGTTTAAAAAAATGTATTTGAACTTGAATGGATGAATAGAAAATATTTTATTAACGATTGAAAATTCCAACAAGATATATAAAGAGAGAGTGTGAGCTAATAGTAGGAATTTAATAAAAATAGTTGACTTTTTGTCAAAGATCCTGTACAAATCTAAATTGGAAAAAATATATATCGTTTTAATACAAATGATTTAATTTTTTATTAGATAAAAATAACTTTAAAATAGAAAGGTAATACAACTTAATTGCAATCTTTTGTTCTTCAATTTTTCTATCCTCTTTTCCCCCCCTTTTAAACAGCCCGAAAAATAATTTTCGAACTAATGAACCCTGTAACGCATAGAGTACATTTTCAAACAACAATGATTTTCCTTCATTAGAACGGGGAATAGCAAATAGCATTCTAAGTTTTCATCCCAATTCAAATCCAACTGAATTCTAAATCAGGATTAACGCTTTAATGAAACCGATATCAGTCAAAGCAAAACTTAGAAATCCCCAATTATTTTTCTGCAAGTCTCGATCTCAATTCTCACCCGGGGTTAGAATTTGAAAATCACTCCGACATCGTAATTTAGCCCCCAAAACATTTTAATTATGCAGCATGCGGCGATTTTGGCGAAATCTAATCCTGCTGCAGACTTTTGGCGCGTTGTAGATTTCTGATTTTACTCGTTAACTGGAGCCCCGAGGGCCAACCGGCATAGATTTAACAACTTTAAATCTCCTTAATTGTAGTGTGAAGCTCCCCTATGCTAATTAAGTAGCTGCTAATGCCGAAAACAGTTGGTTAGGCCAATGAGAAATCAGCAAAAATGTTCTATCTGACGAGTAATGTTGACAGCAGGTGAACTTCACGCCGCGGATTATAAAATCTAAATTATTTTAAACCAGTTCTTTTCTCCTAAGTATTCATTCGATAAATATTCATGATATTATCATCTGTATAAATGATTATTTAAAGCATAAGTGCTTACAGTGTAGATTATTATTGGTTTTAAAGGTCAAAACATTCTAAAATCGTTTGCTGATTGGTTGTAAGATAGATTGTGGAGTTCCAATTCTTAAAATCAATTTATATTAATGCTTAACATGCAGGTATAATTGTTTTATTCTATCGTGCGCGACGCGTAATTAAATCAGCGACAAAGACCTGGGATATTTTGAAAGAGAGAGATTCTATAAAATTTGAGAAAATCGCGTTTCATGCGTATCATTAAAGACGAATATAATGCTCCAGGGAAAGTCATTGTGTCAAACTTTTAGAATTTGTCTTCCAGAGGAGAGATCTATGTTAATACGATTAGTGCTTTCTAAAATCATTTTAAAGCATATTCGTGAGGCACATGAAAGGGAAATGAAGTAGATACGTATCTTGAACATTATACATATTTAAATGTCATAGTATCTGAATAATCGAGTCGCTTCAGAGAAAACATTTTTATTGTTCCACTTCTCTTAACGTGCCAAAAATATACAATACGTTTAGAAAGATGCGCCATACACTAATACCAATTATGTAATGTCATAATATATTATTTATCGCATTTTTCGGAAGATTGTTTAGTTGAAATAAAATCCTAAAATTGTAAATGAATAAGATCAATCAAAATAATTAAATTTATAAATTTTATGTTATTAAAAGTACATTATTTACATTTGGCAATGGTGTGAGAGGTGGACTTTAAATGTGTAATTTGAATATATGTAACATAAATCGGCATGACAAAAAGAAGGGGAAAAAATTTTCTTGTTCTAAATATACAGATGCATTTTGGTCGTGTAACATGTTAAATTCCGCTATCCTACGCCTGACATATTCGATTTTTTAATATAGACTATGTTAAATAAGTATTTTAAAGAGATTTTAATCTAACATTACCTCATATATAAATTTATAATTTTAGCTAATTTAATATATGTGATGGCATACATCAATTTTGAACGTCCTAAGTTTTGTATGACCGATATTGTTAAGATATGAATTTCTTTAGATATACTCGTGCATTATACATGAAAAACCTTTCATAACTCTTCCATAGTTGCCAACCTCCCGATTTTTTGAATACCAGTAAAATCATACAAAAATTTTCGTTTTATTAAATAGTAGATATTGCAAGATTACAGAAAACAAATATTTTTTCATAAAAATACTGGTATGAAAAAAATCGGGAGGTTGGCAACTATGCGTCTTCTTTTGTTAGTGTTTCATAATCGGACGTTAACCACCAGTACACTAATGACGAGTTTCACTCGTGTAAAGTAAACCAATGCTCGCAGCATTTCCAAAATTTTCTGAATTTTCTACCACTATTTTAAAACGATAATCTTTATGTAGAGTTATACTGCAGATATTTAAGGAATCTACCACGAAGATGTTTGATTTGAAATACAGGTTATAAATATTTACTGTGCGAAGTCTATTGTAATTAGACACATGGTTGTTTGGATACATTATAAGTAGTGTTATAACGTTTTTAATACGACCACATACTCTTAATGAATTTTCAACGTGTGACCCTTGGTAGTTCGGAGAATGTCAACGCGGTATTCTGGTTCTAGCCAAGTGTACGCTATCATGGCTTCTGTAAGAGTACTCAGTACACACAGCAGCTTTTAGCCTAACCTTCAGTTCTTCAACGTCACGAATTAATGTGGAAAAGCCTCTTTTCTTGATATAGCCCCAAAAGAAAAAAAAATAAGTGGAGTAATGTCAAGAGAGCGTGTAGGCCATAGTGGGTACACGTTGAAATTTTATGAACACTGTAAAAAATTGCTGCAGTAAAATTACTGCAGCAGAGATTCCAGGCAATATCCATACGAAAACGGGTTTTGTCCCTAGATAAACGAGCTTTGTTCTTAGATAAACTGTTTTTGCTCGTAAATACATGAAATTTACAGTAATTGACCGTTTATCTTGAAAAGGGGTATTTCCCGTAAAATTACGGCAGCAAATCACAGAGTATGCCCGTGAATTTACAATTTATTTTTACATTGAAGTATGTGGTCTTATTAAAAATTTTATAACATTACTTACAAAGTATTCAAATAACCATATGTACAATTATAATAGTTTTCGCACAATAAATATTTACAATCAGGGAAGACTTTCTGCTTACCCTTAGTCCTAGGAAATGTAGAAAAATTTAATAATGCTGAGAGCCCTGAATATACTCGTGATTAATCCACAATAATCCTTCTAAGTACATAACTATTTTAAATTAATAAAACACAAGGGGTTAGACAATAAAAATATGCTTATTTTTAAATTAAAAATTCAAAAAATGTAATTAATGCTTACAGTGATAAAAACATTACACAAAAAGGCTTAAAAATCCTTTTTAATATAAAGGTGGCATGTTTCATACGCTCTAACGGCGACTTCTACAAGATCAAAAATTATAAATAAACTATTTTGCAAAGTTTATAAAAAAACTTTGCGAAAATAGTTTATTTATCATTAATTTATTTAAATATATATATATATATATATATATATATATATATATATATAGCGTGCAACCCGATTATGAAAGATTAACACGTTTGCCCTTAAACTGTATAAATATTTCAGAATTTGTTTCCAGATAATATTTCATAACGAAATTAAAGCTACACCAATAAATAAATAAAATAACAAAAGATTAATAAAACACAAATTTTGAAGACATGTAATCGAACTACGCTTTAAACCACTGAAATTATAAGAATAAAAAAGGACGCTGCAACTGGCGACATTTTTGGCTATATCTTCAGCTATTAACTTCTGACATGTGGCTAATACGGAAGAATCGCTTTTAAAATAAATTTCAAAATATGAATTGAATACATGATTGATATTTTTCATCTAAAAAATATTTTTGGTGCTGTTAGAAGGCAATCTAAATATATATATACTATTAAATGCTAAAAAATAAGAGTTACAAAAAAATGGTTTTCACCTATGTTCTGTGACCCGGAAACTCGGGTTGGATCCGCTAGTGTTTAGCCGTGGAAGACATTTTAAAAATATGTCAACATAAAATGCAACACAATTTTTTTTTACAATTAAGAAATATTACATAGAAACTATATTAAACATAAGCTTATTAATATATATCAAGCTTTTTCCAGCTTTAATAACATTTTTCAAAATGGAGAATTTGAACAATTGAGGGGGTCGGGTCTAGAGACTGCCAAGCCACATTTTTGAACTTCTGATGTATTCCAATTTGAAAATACGATCAAATACTCAAATCAAGATATATAACCTAAAGTTTTTTCGCCAATGTCTTAGTTAACTTAGATATTCCGAGTAACAATATGGCATTACTTTAATGAAATTATACTATTACGTTTTTTGTAAATTAGCTATCTTCATTTGGGGCATAAACACCTGGTGCAAAAACGAAACCTGTCACATATGCTGCCACCAAGTGACATTAGAAACAAATTACATGTTGGATATTATAATTTACAATATTAAGCAACAGATTATAGTGTTAGATTTATTTCACAAAAAATGTGGATTGCCACTTTCTTGCCCCGACCCCCTCAATTGTTCCTGTTTTTCATCAGAGAAACCACGCCTATCTTCGCCCTTTTTAGATAATTTTTAAACCCATGAACGTAAAAAAAGACAAAAACTTGTCTTGCACGGAGGAAAACACTTCTGCCGAAAATTTTTTAATCCTTCTTCTTTCAGTGTCCAATTATTTTAAGTCACTTGGATATATAGATTTTTTTTTTCAAAAATTTTAAGAGAAAAATAAAATTTAATTAATTAAATTTCAAAATCCAAGGAAGGACAATGCCCCTTCTCTGCCCCTCGTTGCCGGCGCCCATCCCGACAACAACTACAAAGGACATAACCATCTATAAACATTTTTTACATGATTAATCAAAAACTTATGACAGCCAGTTTGCCTGAATAATAATAAAAAAAAAAAAAAAAAAAAAAAACAAGCTTGCGAATAAACAACTCCTTACGGTGATTATCTCGTAATCTTACTCCGAAAACAACAATTTTTATGTCCAGACCAATCATATTCATAATTTGTAGAAAAGGATTTGCTAGACCCCCATCCTTCTTCCGTCAAAAACGGAAACAGAGAAACTTCTTTTTCGCCAAAAGTGTTCATAAGTTCCGTTCGCATAACGGAAGGAAACTGGGAATACACAGATTTTGCGTGAGATGTAATGACCTGTGGTCACTAATGGAGGGTTTGTGAAGAATATTGCAGCGATTATTGAATTCTTTATAAGTAACAAATGTGTTGGGATTCATTCATAGATTATTATTGTGTAATTGCTTACTAATGGTGTATGGGATTTTCTTCTTGTATAGTATTCGGCGAAAAAGTAAATACAGAAAAGTCAAAAAAGTAAATACTTGCTGAAATATATGTTTAATATATTAGAGTTCCATAGCCAGAATATAGATGCTTATTATTTAAGATTGATTCTAAAAACGGTTTAATGTTTAAAAAAAAAAAAAAAAAAGAAAAAGAAATAAAGCACTTGTCTCGCTGTCTCGACTCAAATAAATTAATTTCCACTTCTTTTTCTTAATAAAAGGTTTTAAACTTTACAAATAAAATTATCCGATATCTTCTTTTTTAATGTGTAACTCAACCTTTACTCCTTTAAAAAAAATTTCTTCACAAACACTATGTCCATATCTGCGATTTATGCGATCAGACAAGAAGATATATTTTACATAACCAACATTTGTTTCTTTATTTGCAAATAATTTTACTGTCACATAGTTTCCAACCTCCCGATTTTTTTCACACCAGTAATTTTATGAAAAAATATTTGTTTTACATAATCGTGCAATTTCTGCTATTTAATAAAGCGAAAATTTTTGTATGATTTTACTGGTACTAAAAAAATCGGGAGGTTGACAACTATGCTGTCATAATGGAAAGCATCACTTTAAGTGATTATATTAATATAGTGTTTGAGGTAAAAATTGCCCTAAAGTTGAATTGGTTTAATAAAGTAATTGGCAAATAGCAGTACTTTTGCCATTTACAATGACATAAAATGTAACCTGTGTATCATAAAAACGTGTAACTAGTAAGAGCAAGTGATGATTCTCATATAAAGATAGTTATCTATATAAATTAAAGAATTTACCTTTATTTATTTTTCGAAACATTTAGGAATTTGCAGTGGAGAACGTTTAATTTGCCTAGATGTTGTTCGTGCAAATAAAGATGAAAATATTTTCCCAGGGGCAGAAAATTTAAGAAAAAAATATACTAATATTAATAAATATACTACATTACTTGTTTATTGTATAAATTATTTTCTGTTACCTTATTATCACAGATTGCTAAAATTAAAAATATATACTTTGTCGTCATTAATCATTACACTTTTGCACGCTATCCAATTTAAAACATACATTATATTCATTAATTATTTACATAGTATAAAATCGATACATAAAGCTTGAGAAATTACTCTCTATTTATAGTTGACATTAAAATGTTAAAGAAAAACACAATGATATGACTAATTTCAATTACGGACTACCTCCCCACCACCACCTCCCGAACAGAAAATAAAATTAATGAACAAGAAGAAAACCCTCTAGCAAAAAATCTGAATCATCTACTTCGTTGGCAGACTTATAAATTGGTGAGCAGAAGAGATGAAAATAATGATATGCTGTATATATATATATATATATATAATCGAGACAATGGAAAAAAAAATTAAAGTTTAAAGAGTCAGATCGTATATAACCAAGAAACATATCCTGAAATATTTCTGGTTTGAATTTTTTTTACATTGCCTAAAAATACAATATAACATCACCTGGGAAAATAATCGATCAAGTGATTGTTTCGAGTTATATTTTTATAATCGATCGAGTGATTGTTCCGTGTTATATTTCTAGAATCGAGATATTCGAATTATTAGAGTACACTGTAAATTCGCAGCACACATTGGGAACACATTTGGATTTTAAAAAAATGTGTTCTAGTCATCTTAATGTGTACTGAATGTGTTCCCGTAATGTGTTCCAAATATGCTCCGCTATTAAGAAAATGTTCTGAAAGTGTTCTGTTCAGGATATCTGTTAAATCTAAACTTGGGAACACATTTGAGAACAGATTGGGAGTACATATGGGCACACTTGTGAAATCACAGCTTTATAAAAGTGCGCTAGAAAGTGCGCTGAACAAAAGAAGTGTTCTCAGAAGTATTCTAAAAACTGTTCCAAAAAGTGCACTTCAAAATGTTCTATAAAATGTGACAAAATAAGTGTTCTAAAACGTGTTTAAAAAAAGTGTGAAAAGTGTATAAAGATTTGCAGTGTAATTATTGAATTGTCCGAATGATGGAACAACGCTACCTGATTTCAAATTTCTTTCCAGGTTGAAGGTGACCGCTGTAGCAATCATTCTCTATCCTCATTATTCTCTGCATGTTAAAACAAAGTTAATTACATTTTGACCACGGTCAAAGAAAAAGAACACTGGGAGTCAAATTCGATTTCTTTTCTCATTAATATTACATCAAGAAATTATCGAAAAATCATTTGTCCTATTTTTAGAATTTTTAATTCGCACGAATTTTTTTAATTTTTCGTACCGAGCATCTGAACTTAACATTTTAGACAGCCCACTGTTTTAGAAAGCTTGCAGTTTTTTTTTTCCAGTGCTAGTTTGCGTATTTATTTTATTAGTACCAATCAGAACTTGCTGCATATAAGAACTTTCAAAAAGTACGGTTGCAGTCACTACCTCGACCATGATTCGAATTACTGCTAAATAAAGAGACAGGCCGCGGTATTTCCACATATCTCGGAACGCAAGTTACCACCAATTATCGAACAGCTTTTCAACCTACCTTGATCATGTGGCATTCAATTATCACAGCCTATCTCTTGCTAACTACGACCTGGACATTGGATAGCGTGATTCCAAAAGAATTGAGTTAACGCTAAGGTGATTCAATTAAAAAAAAAATATTTCAACTTCAAAGGTTTCAAAACTTCAAAATATGCAACTTTGTAAGCTTTTTTTTTTCAAACTTCATAAATTGATGAACTCAATATGTGTTTTACACCAAACGTGAATTTCGTCCTTGAGGCATATGGTAAATTTAGTCAATCGTTATAAGACGCGGAACGAGAACGTTGATATATGTCGCGGTCGTCATTACTGTAGTTGGTACAAGCTTTCAAATGAAGAGTAATATTAAGTCAGTGTATTTTCATTATCATTTGGGAAACGTTTGAGCAGATAAACTAATATTTTCATCTTGGAAAAATAACCCAATGCATAGAAAAAAAAAACTTTTTTTTTTTAAAGTAGTCTATTTTTTTTTTCATTGCAAACATCAGAGTCAAACGCCAATTAATGAAGCTTGTAGCTTCTGTGTTTACTGTAGCTTCGGTATTTATTTTTAAAAAGTTACAACTTATATGTAACTTACATATAAATATATATAATTTCAAACAAATTCACAATATGCAGGGTGAATCTTAAACTTTATCAATGAAAAGGTCTAAAAAAAGACAGAACATCACATGACCATTAACCTTGCCACAGAAACCACTTTTGAATTCTCTCTCTGTAACCGACAAGCACTTTTGATAATTCTTTCGGTTCTTTTCCATTTTTTCCATGATTCAGTCAATTTTGAACTTGTGATGAGTCTCCTGCAGCACTTCAACGCCTCAAATGAATTCTCAAAAACGCTGCAATAATTCTTCGTTCTCACCCCCCTCAGTCAATCTTCCTCTTTCGGTGGTGAAAGCAATTTTTTAAACCTCCCTTCATATTAAAAAAAGAATGTTCTGTCACTTCCTTTTGTTCTTGCCACGTGTCTCTCCCAGAATTACGACGATGTGGAAACCAAAGCACATGCTGATCTCATTAGTTCTTCTCGACTGAGGAGGTTCTTCATCACAAACGTAGTAATCATGTCGATTATTTTTCGCGGTATATGAAAAATTCATCGGTCCGTTAAGTTAGGGGGTGGGGGTGTGATATCGTGATGTTACTGCCGGGCGGAAAAATTTCGCTTACAGGCAGAATAAATGGGGATTTAAAGAAAAAGACGGTAGTAAATTATCTACAAAATAAATTTGTAATACATTAAAAATGAATGTCAGAAATGCAGAAGTAAAAGCAGGGTTCGTACGGCTCCTGGAATTTTGCGACCAGGAAAGTCTTCGTTACCAGTATTTTCTTACAGGAAATATCTCCTTAAAAGAAGGCGAAGTTTCGCGAGTTTAACCTACATTTATATTTGTATAAATAAATACTGGTGAAACTCCTAGAAAACTTCCTGATCCATACGAACTCTGTAAAACATAGACTAAACTTGAATTTGAGTTAAATTTCTTAATATAGCGTCAATTAACAGAATAAAGGTAGGAAAAATCAACCAAAGCTCTTAAAGTCAGGGCTTTAAGAAAATAAAATGCAAATTTAAATATTAAATAATACCCTTTACTTATTTTGTTGGTAAAGACTTATTTTCCAGTGGTCCGGTGTAATTTTTTTAGGATGAAAAAACTGGATGTCTTTTGCCGGTTACCTGTTCATTCCATAGACTTCTCGATGGTTCATTCTGGTCCTAACTTTCGCAAAAATGCGTCGATCGTCACGAATAAGCATCGTATCATAGATAGCTTTTTCTATTTGGACTCATAAAACATTTACATATCTTATAATTTATTACCTGTGTAGAATGACTGGAGTTGCTATAAAATTTCAATATATAACAATGATCTGTTACATTAATTTGTCTTTGGAAAATGGTCATCTTATCACTCAAGCAATTTTTACAAGAACACAAGAAAATGTCAACTATATTATCATTTAGGGCGTTAATTGTGTGAATGATTCTTGAAGTATTTTATGATACAATGAGGGAAATATATCTGAAAGTTCGGCATGTTAAACGAAAATTCATTTTCAGGCGCACAAAGTAAAGTATCTCCAAAGTTTCGTGCCTACTTTATGCCTAATGGCGAAATACGCTACGTTCAGAAGCACAATTGCGTGGTGGTCCGCATTCAAAGTTCCGATTTAAAATATGGGATAAAAAGTGAGTTGAAAAAGAATATTATAGAAAATTGGATCTGTATTTAAAAAAATAATAATTATTATGCCTTTTAAAATGAATATGTTCAATTTTAGTATAAATATTTTTGAAGATTTCCGATGCGATCTTAGCATACGACTATACTTAGTATAGTTGCATATTTATCAAACTCTTTATAAAAGTCACTTATAAAGAATAATGACGCGATTTAGTCTAACTGAAAACCAATAATAATAATAATAATAATAATAATAATAATAATTATAATAATAATAATAATAACAATCAAAATTTAACTTTAAGTTGTACATCCTGAAAACTTCTCCCTCTAATGTCATTTATATTCAAGTATATTTTCAGATACAGTTGAACTGTATTTTCATACTGCTACGCTGCTACGGCTCCATTAACATTGGTTTAAAAAAAAACAGCAGGATGGATATTATTAACATCTAACCTCTAGTTTTCCAAACTCAATTTAAATATACTTTAAAAACTCTAAACTATTTTGTTGAACTATACCTTTGTATTGTGTACAGTTACGACTCTATTAAATCTTGCTAAAAAACAGCAGGATGGAAATCAGTAACATCTGACCTCTTATTTCCCAGCCCACAATGTCCTAGTAGAGAGGGTGAAGTGGGAGTTGACAGGGGTGGATTTGTTCCCGGTGAAACCGTGCAGAGTAATTAATGAGGGGGGAGATAATCATCCACCTCACCAGTGTTACTTTTCCCACGTGATTTTATAGAGGCTCAGATATATATTCCTAAAACGAATTGTGGGGGTGGTTTACTTCAATTCATATACTATGAGTGAAAATGCGGTTTGTGGAATTTTGTTGAAGAATAATGAGAAGAAAACATGGGTTAATGAATAGGAATAAATAACCAAGAGTAATTCAGGCAGCACCAATATAATCCGGATTGAATTAAAAGTTTTGTAATATTTCTTCCACAGTAAAAGCCCACGCGTTTGATCTGTTTCACGTTAGATGGCAAATAACTTATTTAGTATATTATTAGATACACTGATAGAAATATATATATATATATATACAGGGTGTTCTAGAAAGGACTCCCCAACTTTTAAATGACATAACTTCGAAACAGTGAGAGATAGAAATGTGATACAAGTTGAATGTTAAACAGATAGGTCTGGAATTTGTTATACACGAATGGGAAAAAATAGTTCCAATATTGGATAATAGGTGGCAGCACAAGCACATGGAACTTTAAATGGTACTCAGAAGGACAGAAATTTCATTCGTGCGTCTGTTTCATTGCTAACACGTGTAAAAAAGTTGTATAGAATTAGAGAATAATTCGGAATTCAAGAATATCATGCCGTATTCACCATATTCCCCGGATCTGAATTCATGCGACTTCTTTTTGTGGGGTTACTTGAAGGACGCTGTTTATTCTAAGAATCCCCAAACGTTGGAACAGCTCTAACAATTTATCTGTGAGGCATGTGCATCCATTTCAATAGAAGTATTGCAACACGTGATTTCGAACGTTACCTGTAGGTTGCGTCATGTTGTTGCTGAAAAAGGTAACCATATCGAAACCATTGTAATGTGGTTTTTATCTCAGTTCAAACAGCTCACTTTCAGGAACTATTTCAAAGACACAGCTTTGTGATTGCAGCGCCCTCTCGTGTCCAATATTGGAACTATTTTTTTAAATTGATGTATAAAAATTCCAGACCTATCTGTCTAACATTCAACTTGTTTCACATTTCTATCTCTCACTGTTTCGAAGTTATGTCATTTCAAAGTTGGGCAGTCCTTTCTAGAACACCCTCGCTAAAGTTATAGCAAGTTTTTCTTCACGATTTTTCGATTTTTACAAACTTTTAGCAATATTTTCCTCCGTGTTTTTGTATTTTTACAAACTTTTAGCAATATTTCCTCCGGATATTTCAATTTGTACAAACATTTAGCAATTTTTTTCCTCCGGATTTTTCTATTTTTACAAATTTTAGCTATTTTTTTCCTCCTTCAATATTCAATAAAATCAATGTTTACTTCGTGAGAGAAATTCTCATAGGAACTATGTGTAAGTAGTGAGTTCTCTGCCTCAAAGCACACGGTTAATAACTTACAGATGTTTCGGTGATAAAACTCCTTTTAGTTTTTTTTTAATTATTACTTTTATAAAATAAAATTTATTGAATTTTAGAAAATTAATAAAAAATTCACCCCAAAAAAATTATAAAACATAAAAATAGAAAATAAAAGTGTTAAATTTTATTAGCGTTTATTTTTGTTAAAATTTTACAACGCTATTACGAAAAATTAAAAACAACATGGAACACTTCTTTTCAATTTCATATACACCTGCTTTTCAGTAAATGTAGTTAATCTTTCTATCCGAAGAAAAATCTAGTATAACTACTTATTTAAAAATTTAGATTGGGTAAGAATATAGCTGCTATAAAACGCTGTTTCCAGAAATTTTGAAACATTTTGAATTAATAACATTAATTAAAGGCAAAATTACATAAATTGAATTAATAGTTTTTCTAAATTTTATTAGATGTTCTCTTTGATGAAAATTAATAACGCTACATGAAAAAATCTTAAAAACAACAACTGGAATATATCTTCTAGATTTTACATTCCTCTGCTTTCAATAAATATAATGAATCCTTTTATCCGAAGAAAATTCTAGTGTAACTATCTATCTCAAAATTTAGATTGGCATGGATATAACTGCTGAAAATGCTGTTTCCAGAAATTTTGAAACATTTTAAATTAATAACCTTAATTAAAGGCAAAATTACCTAAATTAAATTAATAGTGATTCTACATTTTATTAGAGGTTGTCTTTGATGAAAATTAATAACGCTACTGAAAATTCTTAAAAACAACAACTGGAACATATTTTCTCCATTTCACATTCCCCTGCTTTTCAATAAATATAATGAATAATTTTATCCGAAGAAAAATCAAGTGTAACTATCTATCTCAAAATTTAGATTGGCTAAGAATATAACTGCTGAAAACGCTGTTTCCAGAAATCGATGAATTTTGAAGCATTCATTCCAGGTTTATCAGACGTTAGTGATCACCGGACATTACCTCACACGAGAATTACATGTTTGCCAATTTCCTTTTGAGGTGGGGAGCGGAAATTTCGAACATTTTGTACTCATGCTGAGCTATTCTTTTTCATTAGGTGTGTGCTCCTAATTATGCATATGTGATACGACATAACACGAGTCTTTAAAATTAAACCTCATATTTTATGACGCTCTGTATTACAGACATTTTTATTCATGAAATCGAATGACATAAACTCTAATTTACTGTTGAATAACTATTTCTCTTTTTAATATATGTTACGGTCAGTTTGATTAATCGACAATTATTAATAATAACAGGTTATTATTAATAATTACCAAATAATATTCTAATAAACCGGTTAATATGATTAGTTTAGGATAATTTATCAAATTAACCGGTTATTATTAATTGCCAATCAAGTTTGGCCAATCTAATAAATTTCAAATATTTTTGCTTGATATTTTACATTTTTCTTAATATTTTTTACTAAAGTTGTTCCTTTTAAAACTGTATTATTTATTCTTTCATTATTTCAGTATTTAAAATTTTCACCTTATTGATTCAGTAATTATAAAAATAATTATCTTTAACTCCTTCGGACCTGGTTTCATATTAATAGGACACGTCTTTTGGTTGAGTATTAATGTCTCTTAACAATTATTTTTGTTGTTAACCTCATACAGTAATGACAGTACATGTACCAGTAAAGGACTTATTCGTTACTATGCTTAATTAATTATACTGACCGAACTTCGTTGGTAATAACTAATAATAACCTGTAAATGTGATTAATATGCAATAATTGTCAAATTTACCAAAAGACATGTTAATTATTATTAATAACCGGTTATTAATAATAATAACCAAATTTATCAAATTGACCATGAAATATATATTTTTAAGAAAACATACATTGTTTAAAAAAAGTTGACAGAACAACAGTATTTGAACGACACTTAACAGTTTATTTGCATATTTAAATATATATATATATATATATATATATATATATATATATATATATATATATATATATATATATATATATATATATATATTTAAACTGTAAAAAGACTGAAAATAAATAAATAAAATAAGTCTGAAAATCTTACAGAAAAAAAGTATCAACTGAAAAGACAGGAAATAAACGTTTATTTCACAAAATAAATAAATAAATAAATAGAAAACTGCTTATTAGCCGTACAGTATTTTATACATTTTCACTGCTAAAATGTGTAGAAAAATATTATTTATATTTGCCGCAATTTGAATCAACTATAGTTTTATGTAATATACTGTTAAAAAATCATTATAAACAAATTCAAAACTATAAGTCTTTTGATTAAATTTATCCTACTTCATAAATTTACATAAGGAAACCGAATATTTATCAATTATAATTTAAATGAACTATGAAGCAAGCAACATCACAAAAAACTAATTTTTCCATTAATTTATGTTCATATTTAAAAAAATTAATAGTTTGATTAGAATGTACTGTCAAATTCACCGAAGGAAAAACCGTACATAAGTTTTCTCTAGTTATAACCAAAACAATGCAAATGATTCACTATATATTAATTAATAATTTAACTAAAGTATATGACCAAAATAATTGTAGTTGACATAAAAATGAATTTTTAATGAATTTTTCTTCAATTCAATATATAATAATAGCAGTTTAACTATGCATTCGAAATAACTGGCGCAGGAATAACAGAGCAGTATTTTTATTGCTCTTCCTTTATATCATGAAAGAACATTACATATTCATTATTTAACATATAAATTTTAAAGTAAGTCTTTGATAAAAAAAAAAATAATAATAAAAAAAATTCACAGTTCCATATTATAACATAAAACTGATTGTTAATACAGATTTTTTTTTTTTCCCATTTTCCTCCAAATTTCCAAAGGCAAGAATTTGACAAATGCTGTTCAACTAAAAGTATTTCTTTCAAATCTTTATTTTTAAAGTAAAACCTTGAAAAATAAATCTTCCTGCAGTAGAGTATTTAATCAAATCAGTTACATCCAACAGAAAATCTTATGAAATGTCTTTAAATGTGTGATGTTTCATGATAAAAATTTTCCAACAGTTTTAATGTTAAAAAAAAAGAAGGGCTCAAATAAATCCTTGGTAATAAATGTGAAAGATACTTGATTAATTCATATAATTATGTATTACTTTAATATTCATTTAATATTCATTAGTGATTTGTAGATTATCTAAAATATACTTCTGAAATCACGTATCATGAATAAATTGTAACACATATGCTGTTTTCCTTATTTCATTAAAATACATAAAATACCGCTATTTAATTACTATTATTATTTACCGCTAATTATAGCTATTTAATTATTATTTTGTGACCTTCACGGTCACATAACGTTTATAGCAACAAATCTAAAGAAGATCCATTTTTCATATACGAAATGTTAATTAATTCAAAACAAAAAAAAAATCAAAAAAAAAATTAATAAACAAAGTTTTGCAATAAAAAACTAATAAAATAAACCTAATAAAATATAAACTAATGAAATATTTTTTCAAGAGTGAATTCATTAATGACAGAATTTCTTACAAGTTCAGATATCAAAATAAAGGATTAAGAAATAATTTGGCAACTGTTCGGTTGATAAGTAAATGTTCTGCAGCTGAATCAACTAAGTGGGGTGAATTTGATAATCACTAATAATAATCACATTGGGTAATCCCGTAGTCGAGACCATTTGATTATACAAACTTTTAATTCTTTTTTAACCGTAAAGCTTTTAAAAAGGGATAATATATTTATTTATTAACTATTCAGTAAATAATTTGAGTTTAGAAACATATATCTTGTGGTGTAGCGAGTGTTAATTTCAAACATAAACATTCACGCACAGCTAAACTAATAAAGAAACCACTGGATTCAATTAAAAATTATTTAATTAAAAAAAATTATTCTGTACAAGTTCTTTGTGATTTACAATTTAATCGTGATCTTCATAATCACCGCAGAACACAGCGGAAAGCACTAAAAAAAACATCTCACTCAAACCGGAGCTGTTTACAAGCGAACCTCTTCGCTCGCTTTCCAACAACAGACTCCTCGCTTCTCTACGTCTACGTGTACACTGTCCACTGGGGGTAAGGGCGGAAGTTCTCGGTCATTGCTCCAAAATGACCAACCCCCTCCCCACTTCTGCGAGCATCTTCTAACGTTCAGAAGGAAACAAGCGTTCTTTTGGAGAAATACTGCACCCTGCAGCCGTTGTTACAGCTCCTTCCCCCTAAAGAATTTTCATACGGTGCATACACCTATGAAAATGTAAATTTGAACCAGGTACCGAGCCCCTCATTCTTAACACACTAAATCTGAGAGGTCCCAACACCTAAACTCCAGTTGGAAGTGCTAAGGAAATACCTTAATAACTTTACCTTAATACTTTTACCTTTTGCTAATACATTAATAACTTTATACACTTTATTTTTTCTCTATACAAGGTTCATACAGACGCACGCGTACTCAGTTTTGAAAGACTCATGATAATCCTAGATTTCACTTATGAATTTCCATAACAATTCAAATAATAAAAACATTTTCGTAATCAAATTTAATATAGATGAGATATTTATCTGAGTTCAACAACTGACACAGTGCGATCCTTGAAATTAAAGAAAATTCTAAAAAAATACTAAATTACACACAATATATATACAAGTGATAAATAGCAAAAAAAAAAAAAACAATAACTCGTAAACAAAAATTATAAACAAATACTAATTCGGGAATCAAGTAAAGAAATTTACACTAATTAAATACTAAAGAAATTACACTTTTCGGTTCTACTTAACCCGTCTGCATTCCCGTGAAATAGTCCACACAGGGACGATGATCCTTTCCCGGAATCTCTGCCAAAATCATGAGGGACGTAAAATCGGACTGCCCTACTTCTATCACTCCTAATTCCAATAGTCTCCTGATTTCCTCTCTTAAAATTTCGGTCTGCCTAGGTGACATTCTATAAGGTTTCGCCCTCACCGGCGATTCATCTGTCAACTCGATATCCATCTCTACCAGATGGGTACGTCCAGGGTCTGAAGAAAAAACTTTTCTATTTCTCTCTATAATCTCCTTAAATAAACTTATTTGGCTATCTGTCACTTTTTTCTCTAACTCGCTGTTATACACAACTTCCCAGAAGTCAATTTGTGTGGGGTTTGGCAGGGGATAAGGGATCTCAGCATCTTCTTCCACCTCTTCCGCATCTATGTCCATCAGCAGATTAACAAATTCAGGCCGCTTGTAATAAGGCTTCAAAAGATTCACATGGTAGATAGTCGCCTTATTGCGCCTCTCTGGCAAGTCAACTGTGTAATTTGTTTCCGAAATCACTCCAGTGACAGTTCCCGGCCCGACCCAATTTACGGCCATCTTATGAGGCTTTGATGTTGCCAAAACCAACACCTGGTCACCAACTTTGAATTTTCTAGTTACCGCATTCCTATCATACCATGTCTTCCTTTTGTCCTGACATTCCTCCATACGCCTAGTTGCTAAATCCTGACACCTTTTCAACCTATTCGTCAAGTTCAAAATGTAATCTACGACATTTTGATCCGTGTTACCTTGACCCATCCAATTCTCATAAACTAAAGTGTGCGGCATGCGTAAATTTTTTCCATGTACCAGCTCGGCAGGACTAAACCCAGTACTTTCATGCGTCACAGTTCTTAGAGCAAACAACGCCATAGGCAAAACCTCTTCCCAGTCTCGACCGGACTCTAGACACAAAGCTTTAAGTACTTTCTTCAAAGTAGAATGCATCCTTTCCACGCTGTTCGACTCCGGATGGCAAACTGAGCTATGCGACACTTTGATACCAAATACATTAAAAAATTCTGATGTTAACTCGCTGGTGAAAGATTTTCCTAGGTCACTTTGCACCTCTCTCGGATAACCTGTCTTAGCGAATATCTGTACCAAAGCATCAATAACGGATGTGGAAGTGATGTTTTCCACCGGAATAGCATCAGGATATTTAGAAGCGAGGCAAATGGATGTAATTAAGTACTTGTTGTTTTTATTACTAGTTTGCAGGGGACCAACCACGTCTAAATTTATTTTGGTAAAGCATTCCGAAATTATCGGTACTAACTTCAAAGGGGCCTTTCGCCTATCTCGATTTCTACCTACCTTTTGACATGTATCACAAGTCTTAACATAATTCTCAATATCGTGATAACAGTTTGGCCAAAAGTAACATCTCAGAACCCTATCCTTGGACTTAGTCGTACCCAAATGCCCTGACACCTGCTCATGACACAATGCTAGAACTTCTCTACGATAAACTTCCGGCACACATAACTGCACTTTATCATCACCTCTCCGTGACTGCGATACCCGCACAAGCTTACCATCTCTAACACAAAATTCTTTTTCGTTAGGTTTACTGGCCTTCTCCCACAACTGCTTAAGTGAAGCGCAATTTATCTGCTCTTCCTTAAATTTCTCTGCGGATACCTTCTCCAAACCCGACTCTGCCTCTAACCTTTCCGGAATAACTATCCCATCTTCTTCCTCACCGCCACTAGACTCCCCTTCATCCGGTTCTCCATCCTCCGAACCAAATTCACTCTCAACTTGCACAGCGGGCATTTCTCTCTCATGTTCACGCCTCTGACTGCGCGTCATTACAGCATTTACCGGTACAGGATTACACCTCGACTCCTCAATAAGCTCAGCCGTTTTGTTTCCTAACAAATAATAACCTTGTTCTAACTCGATAGGTTTCACAGCTGCCTTAGTGACCACCGTTCCAAAATCTCCTTTAATTGTAACTCTAGCCAATGGCAAACATTTACATTCATTATCCAGGGGTTGTTTAATCCAAGTGACTTCACCAATCAAATCCTCATTATCAATCCAGCTACGGTCACAAAGATCAATGCCAGCCCCAGTATCCCGTAAGTAATCCCGTTCTATTCCATTAATTTCTGCCTTTTTGAAATACGGTGCAAAACACTCTCCTAAACTAACATCTACACCCAGGTGACTAACTACATCTCCAGAGTCTTTACGTTTTAAATCTGGGCAATCCGGTCTGATATGCCCTGCACGGTTACACTGGAAACAGACAATAGGTTTCCTTCTATCAAACTTATCTTTATTCCAAGAATTTCTACTTGCGTGATCCTTTTTATCAGCCCCTCCCGACTTTACTGCCTGTTCCCCCTTACTCTTGAAGTTATCCTGACCGTTCCTGTCCCTACCAAATGACTTATTATTCCAAAATTTATTTTCCATTTTCTTAAAATTCCCTCTCACACTCTCATATTTATCGCATTTTTCTGCTAAATAGGACGCTGTCTTCATCTCATCCCATTCGTCTAAGAATTTCTCTTTAATTTCAAAAGGGACTCTACGTTTCACCTGCTCTGTGAGTATAAATTCTTTGAGGGATTCGAAATCATTCACTTCAACCGTTTCCAACCAGTTATCCAAATACCCTCTCAGCTCATACACAAGTTCAGACCACAGTGCACCTGACTTCCTTTGATGGTTTTCAAATTTAGTTTTAAGGGCCCCAGCTCCTAATCTAAACCTTTTTAGCAAAACGCTTTTGATGTGCTGATAGTCATCCCTTTTCTCTAGCGGTTCCTTTACAATAATTTCCGCAACATCTACAGGCAACAAGGGTATAAGCTGTGATACATAATTAGATTCATCTAAATTTTCTTTTAACGCCTGACTCTCAAAAATCATAAAAAATAAAGTAATGTCAATGGATTTAGGGTCAAATTTTGGGACTAAATCTTTTAAACTTACTTTTTTATCTTTACTTTCTGCCACTACAGAAACTGTGGAAGCTACAGAGGTAGTATCTACATTGTATTGTAACTTCGCCTTCTCTAACTCCAACTGTCTATCTTTCTCTCTTTCTGCCAATTTATCTAACCTTTCTTGCTCCGCTAATTTGTCTGATCTTTCTTGCTCTGCCAGTTTTTCCCTCTCTATTAATATCCCTTCCAACATATCTTTAGCCATTTGCTCCTCATAATCAGAGGCACGCAAAATTGCCTGAATTATCGCTACCTTTTTACTGTCCGCAGGTAATTCTGTATCAAAATCGGCCGCGAGCAATAGCAGAACGCTTTTATTTTGTTTATTCAAGAAACTGGCCATAATTAAACACAGAAAATATCTCAACACAAAATACAAAAAAGCACAATAATTTTCCCGAACACAATTAGCAATAAAAAAGCAAAGAAAATCAAGGATCTACTTTTCTTTTCAAAACTGAGTAACTCCCTAAATAAAACACCATAAATGATAAGATAAACCCAAAAAACACTCATAAAAATACTACACAGTAAAGAAAAGACTTAGTAGATTAATTTAAACAAAATTCCTTTCTACTAGGAATATGAATTTATTTTAAAAATGAATTCACAGTGATAATTTTCATTAATTCAATCTCCTACCTCTAAACAAATGCTTTCACACTGTAACACATATTGTTTAGCTGCATTCGCACTCTACATGTGCATAAAAAATAATTTAATCTTTATACTTATCACAAAAGAACAAAAACACACATAAAATAAATAACCCGCCACTTCTGCAATAAATATTTACCTGAGAACATTAGTACAATAACCAGAGAATATAAAATAACTTATAGCTATCCCGTACGCATGAACCTTGAAGTAATAATAATAATAATAAACCCTACTTCAAATTACTTAGCCCAACATTATTTCTACTAAATTTATGTACATGTATATATAACAATGGGACCTCCCAAAATTCAGCATGCACGAGAAATATAGGGGCTTACCATTCCATATTTGATGTTTACGCTGGGGGACACATAGCAAATTCCAGGCAAATTCCAGGGTCGGCAGATAAACAGTCCAACAGAAATGAAGCTCCACACCGGATCTTTATCGATGGTATCCACTCGCTCCACTTCACAAGAATGAATCCTTGACCTTCCGGACAGAACACTGATTCTTCTTTACAGAGACTCCAAATGTCAGAAAATAAAACTCTGGATACTTGGCCGTTCCAAAACTCGTGGAAATCGTCGACAAAGTTCTCCCACAAAATGCGTGCTTATACGATAACTGCACGACTTTAACAAATATAATTTTTTTGCAGAAGGTGGCTAAGAATTCGTGGAACTAATTAATCTAGTTCCAACATCCCACCGAGCACTGCCACCATTAATCATAAGCTGTGGTGTAGCGAGTGTTAATTTCAAACATAAACATTCACGCACAGCTAAACTAATAAAGAAACCACTGGATTCAATTAAAAATTATTTAATTAAAAAAAATTATTCTGTACAAGTTCTTTGTGATTTACAATTTAATCGTGATCTTCATAATCACCGCAGAACACAGCGGAAAGCACTAAAAAAAACATCTCACTCAAACCGGAGCTGTTTACAAGCGAACCTCTTCGCTCGCTTTCCAACAACAGACTCCTCGCTTCTCTACGTCTACGTGTACACTGTCCACTGGGGGTAAGGGCGGAAGTTCTCGGTCATTGCTCCAAAATGACCAACCCCCTCCCCACTTCTGCGAGCATCTTCTAACGTTCAGAAGGAAACAAGCGTTCTTTTGGAGAAATACTGCACCCTGCAGCCGTTGTTACAATCTCATGAAGATGAAAGAATTGCTATTGCATATGAAAACATGAAATTATCATTGAAAAGCCGAATTTGACGAATTCTAAAGAGTCCCCTTTCTATAAAAGGTTTTAATTCATAAATTGTTAGAAATGAATCATTTAGCAATGCAAACATTAATCCAATAAACTTCATTAAAAAATCAGGATATTTTTCTTTAAAAACAATTTTTTTTTTCAACAGCTTTATACCTCCAGTACCAGATTATTGTATCGTAAGTGTGCAAATTTTCAAAAAATGAATAAATTTTTTCATTAAAAAAAAAAAAAAAAAAAAAGCTACTTACCACAAAATAAAACACCACCGCACACTTCAATATTACATATAAACGTACGGGTAGTACGTCTGGTAGGGGTGTATGATGAAATCGTAACGTACGCAGTGTACGTCTGGTGCTGAAGGGGTTAAATACCAAAATCCATAGATTAAAACAAAAAATGTTAATGCAGTAAAGAGTCTTATTTCTTGATTAACTCACAAAAATAATTGAGAATTTTTTATGAACTGTTAGTTTGTAATTTAACGAAAATAAGTTACCGAAATCAGTAGATCATGAAAACAGTAAAACATTCTTTGTTATTTTTAGTTTTTATAATGCGGAATAATCTATTCATTATTTAATAAACAAATATACTTAGTCATACAAATATTATAAAAATAAACTATTTGCAATTTACGATTATAAAGTGCAAGAATCGTTAAGTAAACTGTTTTCTTTATAAAGAGGTATAGACAGAGAAGAACTAGACAAATATTAAACATCCTTTTCATAAAACATATTACTTCACAGAGTAAAATATTGGTAAAAGAAATATTTATGTAATGCAGAAATTAATTAAACAAAAATTTAATTATTATAAAAAGAAAGAAAGAATTCTTTGAAAGTGAAATCAGTCATGACAAAAAGTTCCCAAAAGCTTAAATGCCAAAGTATGAGGATTTTTTTTTTCAACAATGCTATTAACGTTCATAAAAGTAAAAGCCACGCCACATGATTAATTCACATAATTATTCATTAATTTAATATTCACTAATAGTTAGCAGTTTGACTGAAAAGCATTCGAAATCATTGAATCATGATAAAATAGAAGCCCTTTTCAATACTTTTTCTCAATACTTTAATAATATTCCTTATTTTAATATATAAATCTTTGATGAAAATCAGAGATGGCATAATACATGTTAAAAAGAGAAAAATGCAAAGAAAAACAATTGAGAAAACACCATTAAAAATAAATAAATAATTATAATAACTAAATTTATAAAATTGTCCTTTAAACGCAAAATCATCCCTGACTGAATCTCCCAGAAGCGTAAGTATTAAAACATAAAGATTTAAAAAAATGTTTAATAACATTATTAAAGACGAAAGTCCTGCCACTTGATAAACTCACATAATTATTCGTTAATTTAACATTCCCTAATAGTTAGGAATTTAATTAAAATATGCATTTGAAACCATTGGATCATGCAAAACAGAAAAAAAACTTTTCATATTTTTTCTTATTTCATTAATGTTCGCATTATATCCACTATTTAATAGATAAATTAAATTTATTAGTATACAGGGTGACCACTTTTATCTTTATTCAATAGCTAATTCCTAAACCAAGCCTTAGAGATATACTTCCAATTGGAAAAAAAAAAAAAATCAACGATTGCTTTACATTGTATATCAATAGCTATGTACGTCAAAACCGTTTCTTTTAAAAAGTCACAAAATTTATCGGAAAACTGTGTTTTTAAAGCCAGAAAATGTTGATTTTACATAAAATTCAAAACATCATAACTTAGTAAGATTTGGTCGCACAAAAGTGAAATATTTACTGTTTTTCATGTTAGAACATGAGGAAAGTTTTTCTAAATATAACTTACAGAACACAGGAACCATATGAAAATTTAAATTTAGTTACTTAAAATAATAACAATTTTGACTTACACGGTTTTTAATATGTTGAAAATCAACTTCTGAAGCATTTTTGCAACTGGAATTATAGCTCTGAAGACTACGATTTATAAATTAGCTGTGGACAAAGATAAGAGTGAAAACATATGTAACAAAAATTGCAAATTTGTTGTGTTATAATGTAAAAGGATCGCTAAAGCATTCATTTCCTTTATAAATAGGCGTAGTAGGAAAACAAGATTGAACCAGTATTATTTGTATGGACTATGTGGCTAATCTTGATAATATTGGCAAAGACACTTATATGGTCATGAAATCCCCAACATAAGGACGTTATACCGTACTAATATTAGCAAGCATTTTTCCGCCAGAAATTGTGGCTACAAAGTGTTCATAGGCACTCTCAAATAAATCTTAGCTCCAGAGTCTTATGTAGTGCAAGCCGAGAAATACAACTACAATTTGTACTTGAATTATGCAATATAAGAAGATATTTTTGTTATTTTTCTTTACTTAATTTAAATGCATATATATTACGTAACAGATAAATTAAATTTAGTACTATATATTTCATAAAAATTAGAGTTAAATTATCATGGAATGATCTTTAAAGCAGATTATTTACATCTTTAAAATGTTTTGAATAATGGTTTTTAAAGATGATGATTATTAATGACGTTTTTTAAAGATTATTGTTTCATACAAGAAAATGTTGGAAAAAGAATATGTTTGTAGTATAAAAATTAATTCAACAAAATCAATTAAAGGAACTTCATTTAAAATAATGAAATATTCCTTTGAAAGTAAAAACATGGATAAAAACTTCCCACAAACTTCAGTGCCAAAATATAATGCATTTTTTTTAAAATGCTGATAACTTTAATAAAGATGAAAGTCCTGTAACTCGATTAACTCACATAATTATTTGTTAATTTACTATTCCTTAATAGTTTAAATAAAATATGCATTTAAAATCACCGAATCGTTTAAAATTTGAATATCTTCATTATTTATTTTTATCTTATTCAAATACAGGCGAATGAATTAAATGTACTAATAAATCTTTAACCAAAGCTTGCATAAGAAGTCGAAGTCTTTCATAATACACTTTATTTTATGAAGCAAAATTTTGGAAAAAATATATATTTGCTGTACAAAAATTAATTCATTTAACTTAATTTTTGAAAAAATGTTAAATTGTGACAGCGAAATTGTTCATCGCAAAATCCCCTAAATCAAATACCAAAGTATAAGACATTTTTTTTAAATATTTTTAAATGCTGATAACGTTTATAAAAGTGCAACCCTTACCACTTGATTAACACACATTATTATTCGTTAATTTAATTTTTCCTAATGATTACTAATTTAACTAAAAAATGCTTTTGAATTCATTGAATCATTGAAAATTGGGTATTCCTTTTCATCACTCTTCTTTATTTGACTAAAACGTATAATATATCTGCCATGCAATAGCAGATATATTTTAGATTTATTCTAAATGTTAGTTATGAAATTCTCAAATAAATCGAAAATTCACTATCGCGAAAAGATATATTTAAAACAGAGCATTTAACTGTTATTCCAAAAGTTTTGAAGATGTTTCGAAAAACAATAACATAGACAATTTTTAAAGGGGTTCATCAGTTTTATAGTACCTTTATTTGCAAGATGTTTTACCTTTATTTTATGTATCATAGTTTTCATCAGATTATTTGATTTAAACCTACTCTTAAGAAATTATTCTTTACAGCCTGATTATTGTATTCCATGATCCATTTTAATATCAATGTATAAAAATTTTATTTATGACACGAAAAATATTCACCATTTATTCAATAAAGCAAAAAACAAAAAACAAAACAAAAATAAATCAACATAATTGTTGCGCACAGCAATATAGGCGCGAACTAAATTTTAGTTTCTGCTTTGAGTTTTCATTATTATAAATACATTAGATATAAACCTAGATCTATTGTTTTGTAAAATATGTAATGTTCTTTATATATATATATATATGATTAGAATGTATTTTTGAATGTGGCATTTTTCATAATTTAATTATATATTATTCTTCATTAAAATATTTTTTATATAATCATATAATCTAAAACGTTTAGGTGTAGGTTTATATATATAATGTATTTACATTAATGAAAACTCAAAACTGAAACTAATAATTAGTTTTTGTGGCTATAATCTGTAAGGTTGCGCGCAACAATTATATTAAAATTATTTTTTTTTTAAATAAATAGTGAATATCTTCCGTATCATAAATAAAGTTTTTATCTATTGATATTAAAATAGAACTCGTGATATAATAATTAGACGGTAAGGACTAATTTCTGAAGAGTAGGTTTAAATCGTATACATCTGAAAAAAAAACTACAATACATGAGAAAAGGTTTTTTAAAATCTTGCAGTTAAAGGTAACTGTAAAACTCGTGAACCACCTTAATATCGTTATTTCATAACAAACATTATTTCATAAAGCGAAATATTGAAAAGAAATACAAACGTAAAATACAAAACCTAATTACACAAAACTTCATTAAATAATTGATGAAATGTTTCTTTTAAAATCGAAATCTTTCTCAACAATATCTTAAATGCCAAAATAAAAGATTTTTTTTGAAAAAATGCTGATAACGTTAATAAAAGTGAAAGCCGTGTCACTTGATTAACTCACATAAAGTGCTTTTCAAAAGAATTTCATTAAATACTCCTGCCATCAGGGGAAAAATGTCCTAGAGATGCTGAAATAAAACAGATTTCCAGGTCTTTAAATAAATTGCACGAAAAAGAAAGAAAATATTTTCCAGCTTCTAAAATTCAAAGATATTAAATTTTGTCTTTGCGTACAGCCGTAAGTAATAAAAATGATTTATATAGCATATCTTTTCGGGAAAATGTGAGAAGCGAATGATTTGAAACCCAGTTTTCGCGAAGCCTCAAGGAGGATTTTGTGGAAAATATAACTTTTCAGAACTATAGCCTCATGGTTCATTCACTGGGGAAACATAGGGATAAAACTGGAAAGCGATGCGGCTATTATTCGAAAGAAAATAGGCAGAATTTGAAGCGAGGGAGAAATGTGGAGAGGAATTCCCATAAGTTCAGAGAATGCAAAGCTAAATAAAAATAAATACAGACAAAGCGTAAGTGCGGTATTATTAGAAGAACTGAAAATGTCGACATAAGAAGTAGAAATATCCCGTAAACGACGGAGAAAGATGTTTACAAGAAGTAACATACAAATAAAAAGTGTAAGAAAAAAAAAAGAGGAAAAACTGAAAGAGGAAAAATTCTAAACAACTAAAATTGAGATATTTCCGAAAAACAAGCATAAGAGTTTCTCGGGGAATTAAAAGCAAATAATACAAGTTGGAAATTGTACGTCAAACGTGACAAATGAGGTGCGTTCGTACTATGGCTAGTTATATAAATATTCAGATCTTGATGATTTTTAATTCTGTGAAATGAATTATATCGTCTGCAGATCAATTTCTGTCATGAAATAAATATCTCGGTCGCTTGACGATTAAACCTCGGAAGCTCCTATAACAAAAAAACACCGATTTAAAAAAAAAAAAAATCACATTTCTTAATAAATGTTTTTATTAATATTTTCTAAAGTTTTGATTCGATTTTTATAAAATTTGAAATGTCTTGACAAAATTCTGTAAAGATAATACATCTTAAATTGCAAACCATTCGGTTGGGTAGTTTTTGCGTTGTTATATGCGGACGGACGGACAGACAGACGGACGGACCAGACGACGACAATAGGTGCTACGTATTTATATAATTACGAATGCACCTAAACATGAAACCTTCTCGTTACTAAGGAATCATTTATTTATTTATTTATTTAATGCATTATTATGAAATTGCTGACAATAATACCACTGTATTTTAAGGATTATTAAGAATGTATGCTGTTATGTTTTTTTTTTTTTTTTTTTTTTTTTTTATTTGGCTTTATTTGACAGACAGAGCATAAGTATCGTTAGAAAAGATGCGAATGTCAACATAAGAAGTAGAAATATCCCATACAAGACGCAAAATGATGTTTACAAGAAGTAACTACAAATAAAAAAGTGTAAAAATAAAATAAAACGCGAAAAAGAGACATTCTGAACGACAAAAATAGAAATATTTCGAAAAAAATGCATAACAGTTTCATTGGGAATTAAAAGAAAATAATGATATAAAACCTTCTTGTTATTAAGGAATAATTTTTTTTTTAAATGAAGTCATTATCATGAAATTTCTGGTAAAGATATCACTATATTTTAAGGATGATTAGGAATTTATGCTGATATGTTTTTTTAATTGGCTTTATTTTACAGACAAAGCATACATATCATTAGAAAAGCTGCGAATGTCGACATAAGAAGTAGAAATATCCCACAAAGGACGTAAAATGATGTTTACAAGAAGTAGCTACAAATAAAAAGCGTAAAGCTGAAATAAAATAGAAAAAATACATTCTAAACGACAAAAACAAGGATATTTTGAAGAGAACGCAACAGTTGCAATGAGAATAATATATAGCATATATAATGTAGAAGGGCCGATTTGTTTTCGGTTGTTATGTGAGGTTTCTTTTTTTTTTTTTTTTTTACTAGCGTTAGATATGTGGGCGAATTGTAATACAACATTGAAAATTAGTTGTTTCCGCAATATAACTAGCAGTCGTCGTAAATCCTGAAATGAATAAACCTGAAAAGATGTAAATAATAATCCAAGCATATTAATTTCCTTGCATATTCATCTTTTATTGGAATGTCAGGTCAATATCTTCGAAGTCATGGGATAGATTACAATACAAGCATGGGATGACCTCGTAATCGCTTTTCTAATTAGATGTTATCTATCCGATCAAAGGCGATGAAGTGATTAAAAAATCGCGGTTACATTTTACAACCAAGATTGGAATATAGACCCATGGTGAGCTGTGTAAAGATGACAAAAGAACAACAGAAAAGATTCGTTGCATGTTCACAAAATGAGGGTGGTTTGAATTTACTTGGCACGAAATTAAGCTACCAGAAGCGCTAAAAACCATGAATATTATAAGATTAACCCTTATGGGAAAAACCGAAAGTATGAAACCGAAACTTATGCATGATAGTTTATCGAAAGAGGCATCTGTGATTTTTAATGTTTAGGGTTTTACATATATAAATGACTTACTACAACATCCTTTGTTTTTATAAATTATTATTTCATTTTGAACGCGGGGCGGAGACATATGGTGAAAGCAGATATCAATACTTTTATGACTATGGCGCTTTTCGTCCACCGTCTTTTAGTTTTATTGTAATAGGTGATCTCCTTGATAGAAGAATGGTTCTAAGAGATTGCATACCGAAATAAAATGAGTTTAAATAAAATGACCTTTTCTTTTTATAATATTTTAATTTTAATTTTGAAACGAAGGAATGAAAAAAAAATATAGAATTTAGAATATACATTTAAATTAAGATATATATATATATGATGCAACATCATAGCATATATAGTATATGCTTGTAATTATAAGTGAATCATATGGCCATATTATTGTTAAGTCTTCAAAAATATATATAAAATAGCAATATTTTCTAAACATAAAAAAGTGCATAAAAGAATATTATAATTATGCTAGTTTTGACTAAAAATATGTGACGTGTTTGTTCTCTGTAAACGATAGTTAATAAAATGACTGTATACTAAACTTTAGACTTATACTAAAATACCTCATTTTTTAAAACTCTACCCAAGATATATCTGGAACTTCTTAATAATTAGGTAGTGTACCTACAAAAAATAAAAAGCTACCTATTTTTACATGAAAATTTCAGAGATTATAGATTACATGTGTGTTTACGATTTAATATAAATTCGCTGGTTGTCAGATAAACTCGACATGTTTTTGGAATTATATGAAAAATACATTCAACTTTGTGCATTTTGTTAAAATATATACAAATTTAGGTTCAAAACCTCTGAAGATGACTGAAGTAAATTGATGAAGCACAATTTGTCTGATATATTTAAGTGTTTTGTTTATGCATGAATAGTTTCATATAATTTATTTCAACAAAAATTAACTAATTGTTTTTACTTCCTAAACACATTTTAGATGTTAAAGCCAATAAAGGTATATTTTTATTAAACTTATAGTAAAAATAAGTCAATTAATTAAAATATTTGCTTTTCAAAATTTAAAAGGTCAAAAACTCTTTTTTTTTTTTTTTTTTTTTTACAAATTTTAACAGTTGTGTGATCTCTTAAAAAATTGAAATTTCATTTGCTTAGAACGAATGCATCCTGCTGAAATTACTGGCAAATTAAATTACCGAAATTACTTTCTTGTCATATATTAGCAATGATTACTAAATGAAATTGATATGTCGTTAATTGACTTTATTTGTGAGACAAAAAGAATTATAATATTGATCTGCGAATATTGATCTGTTGAGTGAAATATCTGTTAAACGACGCAGGAGGACGTCTGGAAGAAGTAACATACAAATAAAAAGGACCAAACAAGAAAAAAATAAGAAATCCAAAACTACAAAAACTGATATATTTCAAAGAACAACCACAACTCTTGAACTGAGAGAAGAGAAAAGTATTATTTAATATAGATATGTTTAGTATTTAAAGTATTTATTTAGTAGAAATTTCATATACACTTGAAATTAATGCATCATCGTGGAATTAATGAAAATTTTCCCATTTTAATTTAGCGATGACTACAAATTTAAATTAATATGTCGTTAATTGACTTCTTAATTTAAAAAAAGTAGCCTTTGACTAATGTTTCATAGCAGGAATTCTAACTTTAGAACGAAAAGTAATTACATTTTAAATTATTCATACAGAAATGTCTCTTACTCAAAATGTGAGAAGAAAAAAATTTCAAATCTGAGGAATTTTTTGATAAATTTTAATGTCGTATCTTTTAATAATTTCTAGCTTAGGGTTTTATTATTGCATTTTAGTAAAACTTTAATATAAATAACCTTCGTATTACACAGTGTGACTGTAATTAAAGTATAGGTGCTTAGAGCTAAGTTACAAAGAATGCACTGGGGTAAATGGGACACCATTTCGTATGCATATTATTTAGACCATGTGGAATCGATTTATATTAAAAGATAGTTTACAGTTTTGAAAAATGTGTCTCTGTAGGCTGATTTTGGATAGTAAAATACAATCCACATTCACACAGCATTAAAAAAAAAAATTATAAACGATAACAAAGAAAAAAGCAATTGTTAAACTGTTTTTTAAATGCCCATGAAATGTTAGTCAATCATGTAAAACTGGTTTTTTTTGTTTTTTTTTAAAGTTTTTATGCGTATTTCACTGTCACATTTATGCGTATTTCACTGTCACAAATCAACCGGTAGCGTAACTTTTGCCACTGGTGCCGAAAATGTTAAATTATATTTTTATATAAATCGATTCCCCATCGTCTAAATAGTATAAATCCGAAATAGTGTTGCGTTTCCCCCAGTACATTCTTTATAATTGAATTCTAAACACATGTACTTTCATTATGGTCGTCTTGCATGTATATCATTCAAATATCTAAGAACATCTGAGATTGGAATTAAAAAAAAAAAAAAAAAAAAAAAAAAAAACGAATAGCTAACACCAGAAAAATTATAGGAATTTTTAATGTTAGATTTTGGAATAAAAACATAATTGATCATTTTTTAATGCTATGACAGAAAATATCATGTTCAATCGTGCCGAAACATTCCGTATTGAAAAAAAGGAAAAATACAGAAGTGAAAAAAGATATGCAAATAGAAAGTCATATCATTAATCGTAGACGAAAAAGGGTTGACATTGTACAGGAATGTCAAAATAATTAACAACGAGATATTACCAAAAGTTATTATGGAATGGGAACTAGCTAAAAAAATAATAAGGGGGAAGCCAAAGAAAAAAATGAAGAGAAACGTTATAAGGGACCATGTGGGAGAATAATATAAAAAAAGAACAAGCATGCGACAGAAAACTCTGGACGAGAAAAATTAAGAAAATTTTCGGTGGAAAGAAACGTCAGCACTTAGGAAAATAGTGAAGATTATACATGTATGTGTATTATATAATGTCATGCGAGAGAAAATAGAGTTAGAGAGAACATTATAAATAAATCTCTTAATGCTGAGGAAATTACCTTCTGGTACTTTTTCCTATATTGTTATTTCATGTTTATCCGCCATTCCGAAGAGAAATTTATCATTCTAAAGTGAATAACAGAAATTGTATGCTACTACAATTCAAAAATTAGAAACCTATGTCCTTTACAAAGAGAGTGTTGTCCCAGCTTTTTGCATTAATAGGATTTCTGAATACTTAGACAGTGAGATCTTTTAATCCTGGTCTTTTGAGGAACAATGTTTCTCGATTTAATTTGGAACAATGGAACAACGTAGGCATCTTAATTGACCTCCTAGTTGCACTACAACTTAGCATCTAGGCGATATGTAGATAGACTTGCAGAGACATACGAGAGACATTGAACAAATAAGTTTAACCATAGTATAAAACTACATAAAAAAGAATAACTTAATTTTTTTTTAATTAAAAATTAAAAATTTGTTACATAAAATGATAAAGAAGTAAAATTACGCAGATACAAAAATAATTTAAGTTTAAGTTTACAGTACAAATAAAACAAAATCAGGAAATGTTTCAAAAGTTTCTGAGCTGGAATAACAACTGCAACCGAAGACTAGCACCATCTCTTTAAAAAGCAGCCCTTTTCAGTGACCGTAAATTAAAATATAACAAAATTAATGTTACAGATGGTAATAAGCTACATGCATATATATATATATATATATATATAGTTATAATACCTTTGAATTTCAAAATACATTAATCAAGTTCTTTCAACATGACTAACCTAATCTCCAATTGAGTTAGTTAATGATAAAGTGTAGACAGAATACCACAAAGTTAATAAAAATTAACAAGTGCAAATATATATCTTGTATATATACAATAAAACGTTAGACAAAGACAAAAAGAAAAGAAATGTTAAAGTTAAAGAAAGAAAAACAACTCTGCTTTCATCCAAAATATTCAAAGCAAATCTGGGACGTTTGAAGTTAGCGGAGTGTGAGACCTCGTAGTCTGGTAACTCGGCAATAATTACATTTGAGATACTAAACACGTTTTTGTAAATATTTTTGGTAAAGTGATGAGGTAGTACAAACATCTCTACGAATCGTAGTGTTTAAATTGGTATATCCATATTTAAGTTAAAACATCTATAGAAATCCGGCAAATATAAATAAATAAATAAATAAATATAATTATTAAATTAATTGGAAGAAATGCAAATTAATTAAAACTCAATCGATGGCCTCAGAAATGTACGTGTTGTTAACTCCTTGTAGTTTCATGTAAGTACTGTGCAATGTTAAATTTCTTGTGTTTTTGAGAAAAAAAATGCGAGATGAAACATTTTTACAGTCACTGTAATTTAATGTTTACACGCCAATCTAAAGAGGAATGTGTCACTTCAAAGTGAAAAGCAGAACTTTTATACGAGTACAATACATCATTTAGAAGCCCGTCTTCATTACAAGAGAACGTTGTCCCGGCTTCTTTGTGCTAATAGGATTCTGGGTACGAAAGACAGTGAGATCTCTTAATCCCGGCTTGCTGACGAATATCGATTCTCGATTTAGTTTCTGTAGAGGTATATCACATTTCCTTTCAAACATCTTCCTAAAATACTTGTGATTGCTAGGAAAAATCTGTTATAAAAAATAATTTAATTAATGAATTAGTTTCAAGGAAAGGTGTGTTATATACATTAAGGGAATTTGTAAGGGAATTGTAACTGTTGAAAGGTCCCTCAATTCTAATTTATCTCAGATTTGATGAATGCAAAAATAATCAAGTTAAGTTCAATTTTCAAAAAAATTAAAAATGGACAAAATACTTCCATTGTGTTTCAACAAATTTTAAAATAAAATATTGTTTTCAGTTCGCTTATTGTTTCTAAATATGTATTTTGGGTATTCTTTTGTGGCTGGTGCACTGATATGATATGCTATTTTAATTGGCCTAAAATATTATTATTTCTTGAATACATTCAAAAATTTACGAAAATTGTACGAAAATTTAATATCTATCTGCATGGATTTTTACACACACGCACACATATACAATCTTTTTGTAATTAAATTTCCATCAATATATGTCTATTCATCTAAACTTTAAAAAAAATCCACTTTTTAGCAAATTAAGCTCTTTTCTTTTTAATAATAATAATAATAATAAAAAGGAATAGTGCGATAAAATTTTAATCATCCTAATAAATTTTATTTTCTCCATTAATATTAAGCTGTTCAATAATTATAAACAGTTTTTATGTATTACATGGAAGTTAGCGATTTAATTTTTCATCAGTACCAAGTTGCAAATTAAAAATATTTATAAACCAAACAGAAGGAGATAAAGAATTTTAGTAACGAATATACCATGAGTTAGTTAATGATTTATCAATTTAATTTATTTATTTATTTCAATTTATTTAATTTTTTATCAGTACCAAGTTGCAAATTAAAAATATTTATAAACCAAACAGTAGGAGACAACGAATTTTAGTAACGAATATACCATGTCAAAATAAAATAAACAACAAAATCTATAAAGAATAAGATGCTTTTAAAAGTAGGAGCTGTATGTAAATAGAGGAATAATCTATAGCTACATTGTTAATAACTAAATAACCCATTTTCTATCAGAAAAAAAAACATCTATTTTTCTAATATGTTATTCTTTGTTCAAAATCTATTTTATTTTATTTAAAATTTGCTCTTACAAGATTATATTTCTTGTCACATTTTTTTTTTCTTAAACCCAATTTCTAGAATTATTTCATTTTAAGTTCACATTATAATAAAATAATTCTAACTAGGGGATAAAAGAAACTACTTCTTTTATTTCGAAAAAAGAAAAAAAATGATTTGTAACATTTAAGATATTATACTATTTGTCATGTTCCATCAATAAGTACAATTTCTAGAGGTATTTTTTTTCCAGGTTTTTCATAATAAAATGATTTTTACAAATATAACAAAAAAAAAAAAACTTACACTTTTTCTTTTTCCTTTCTTTTTTTTTCTTTTCTTTTGAAAAAAAAAAATGGACGTTTACAATTTCGTGTAAATCATTATGATTTCATCATAAAAGTATTTTAGATTCTTTCATCTATTCTTCTAATACATTAGACTTTATTCAAAGTCTGTATTATTTTATGTACAGTTCACAAATGAAAAATAAATAATAAATATGTTGTAACATTTATCATATTACATTACTTTTCATCCCCACCCCCCACCCACTAAACGCAATTTCTAGAGGTATTTCATTCTACGCTTATATCTTAATAGAATGACTTTTACAAAGTTGAAAAAAAGAAAGGAAAAAAACTACATTTTTTTTTTTTTTCTGAAAAAAGAAAAATGAACATTTATGATTTCATATTTATTTCCTATGACAAAAATGACGAAGATTTCTTTAAATAGACTAGCATCTGGTACTTAAAAGGCAATTAGAAGTCGCGATAAAGCGAAGTCGACACCAACTGCGGTTGCCAGTGAAAAGGGAATGGGCCCGAGGGGGGACTTCCGAATTTCCCGTTGATGATAATTATTACCTGCCCCCCTCCTCCATACCAAAGAAGCCGAAGTTGAGATGTCGCCTGGTGTTCAGTTCTTTTTAAAGACATTCTTAACGATACTTTTTACAAAAACTCTGCTTTCTCCTGTTACTAATGGGTGTATTTGTACCTTTAGAGGAAATTGTTAAAATACAAATGAGACGAGGGTCTTAATTATTGTTGAGCTGTTGCCTGGAAGGAAACTTAAAAAAAGTCTACTTCATACAAAAAGGAACAGAATGTTTCCATTTTTACGTTAAACAAAATTTAATATTAGACAAAACGTGTTTTTTTTTGCTTTCGTTTTTTTACATTATAAAAATCTTTTAAGGCCTAAATAAGGAGTCATCACTTTTTTGGCAACCAGACCCAGAAAAAGAAATTGAATAAAACTACAAAACATGTTTTGTTGAGTACATTTTGGTTGTTTTAGCGAAATTCAAGTAAAATTGAACCATTTTACTTGATTTAACAAAACATTTTTTACTGACGATACAATTTTTTTTTTTTTTTTTTGGAATTGCAAAAAAAAAATTGTTGATTCAAACAAAATTTCCATTGACCTATATTTAAACAAAAAGTTTTGTTGGGTCAACCAAATTTTTGGTGATTCAACAAAACTTTTTTCTGGGTGCACTATTTTCAAGTAATAATCTTCGTGATAGATTGCTACAATATTTGCAAGAGAAAATCTGCCTTGAAGATTATTGTTTGGAAATAGTGGAAACTAAATATTGTCTGCACCGAACTTGTAGATGGATTTTACAATTTCAGGGGTTGATGTATTCATGATTTCGGCTAGCATTTTTTTTTGGCCACCACAATTATTTTCATGGTATATATTTCTTGAAAATGTTGTTGATCTATATCACAAAGATTAATGTTTAAAAGCAGTGATAGCCAAAATAATTACCGTACCAAGCACTGCAACTTTAACTCATCATTACGTCAGAGGTTAAATTAACACTGAGTTCGTTTATTCACTTTTGTTTTACCACTGAGTAACTGATAGGAACGGTTATTAACACGCACAAATAACACTTTGCGACATATCAAATATAGCGTAAATAATTGCAGAGAAGCCGGTGTCATTTTCGTTTCTCATCTGTCACAATGAATAAAATTGAGCATTGCTGCATGACAGGTTCATAAACTGATACCGAGCCAACCACATGTGAGCTCATATACCTGTATTCAAAGGCAGAAAAATCCTTTTGTATTTAAGTAACCAATTGCCCCAACACTTATGACTGACAAGTCTAATAGAAAGCAGTTTTATTGATTTAATAACTCTTTATCCACCAATTTTTAAAACAAAATACATCTGGAGTTAGTTTTAGAGTTTGAAATAAGGAAAAATAGCCTTATATTTTTCGCATTTTAGTTTGCTTAAAATGCAGATTTATATATTGAAAATTTGACATGGTAATATTGACCACTCATCTGGCCCAGTGATGACTAGTGAATGAACAGTTGAATGTTGGTTTTATAAATTTTGTGGTTGAAATACGATTCTTGAAGAGGAAACGGGTCGTAGAAGAAATTCTGTCATTGGAAATGAAAAATTGAAAGCATTAGTAGAAGCCAATGTCACAGTCCGAGAGTTTGCTGCTGAAATTGTGTTTGAAATGCGAGTCTTGAGAAGAGGAAGCAGGCCGTAGAAGAGACTATGTCATCGGCGATAGAAAATTGAAAGCATTAGCAGAAGCCAATGACACAGTCCGAGAGTTTGCTGCTGAAATTGTTATTGAAATGCGAGTCTTGAAGAGGAAACGGGTCGTAGAAGAGATTCTGTCATTGGCAATGGAAAATCGAAAGCATTAGCAGAAGCCAATGTCCCAGTCTGAGAGTTTGCTGCTGAAACTGGATTGCAATGCGAGTCTTGAAGAAGAAGCAGGCCGTAGAAGAGACTATGTCATCGGCGATAGAAAATTGAAAGCATTAGCAGAAGCCAATGACACAGTCCGAGAGTTTGCTGCTGAAATTGTGATTGAAATGCGAGTCTTGAAGAGGAAACGGGTCGTAGAAGAGATTCTGTCATTGGCAATGGAAAATCGAAAGCATTAGCAGAAGCCAATGTCCCAGTCTGAGAGTTTGCTGCTGAAACTGGATTGCAATGCGAGTCTTGAAGAAGAAGCACGTCGTAGAAGCGATTCTGTCATTGGCAATGGAAAATTGAAAGCATTAGAAGAAGCCAATGTCACAGTCCGAGAGTTTGCTGCTGAAATTGTGTTTGAAATGCGAGTCTTGAGAAGAGGAAGCAGGCCGTAGAAGAGACTATGTCATCGGCGATAGAAAATTGAAAGCATTAGCAGAAGCCAATGACACAGTCCGAGAGTTTGCTGCTGAAATTGTGATTGAAATGCGAGTCTTGAAGAGGAAACGGGTCGTAGAAGAGATTCTGTCATTGGAAATGAAAAATTGAAAGCATTAGCAGAAGCCAATGTCACAGTCCGAGAGTTTGCTGCTGAAATTGTGTTTGAAATGCGAGTCTTGAGAAGAGGAAGCAGGCCGTAGAAGAGACTATGTCATCGGCGATAGAAAATTGAAAGCATTAGCAGAAGCCAATGACACAGTCCGAGAGTTTGCTGCTGAAATTGTGATTGAAATGCGAGTCTTGAAGAGGAAACGGGTCGTAGAAGAGATTCTGTCATTGGCAATGGAAAATCGAAAGCATTAGCAGAAGCCAATGTCCCAGTCCGAGAGTTTGCTGCTGAAACTGGATTGCAATGCGAGTCTTGAAGAGGAAGCAGGTCGTAGAAGCGATTCTGTCATTGGCAATGGAAAATTGAAAGCATTAGAAGAAGCCAATGTCACAGTCCGAGAGTCAGCTGCTGAACTTAGAATATGTTTTAAAACTGGCCCCAACCATCTAATAGAAATTAGATAAAAAGGTGCATAACAAAAACAGCCATTATTTTTTACACAACCTAATATTATACTTTAAACTATCTGATTGAAAGTTAACGATCATTTTAATAATTAACACAGATTCGAAGCTTTCAAATAGAATTTTACGGGCAAATATATTACTGACTTTGTTTTTTTGCTTTAGTATTTCATTCCCCTTTTCAATATTTGAAAGATAAGGTGTAAACAAACACCAAATTTAAGGACATCATAATAGGCAGATCTCTCTTAAAAGTACATCAGTATATGTATTTTAAAAGCATATTTTTTATTATCATTAAAATGTTTTAATGAGCACACAATTTTTAATATTGGAAATTTAATGAGGAGATGTACGCAAAATCTTTTAATGAAAAGCATGAATTTATTTATTTTCATAAATTGATTATAAGAACAGCATATATTTTTTTCTTTGTTTCTTCACTTATTTAAATACTTGTATGCCGACCTAACTACGTGTATTCTTTCTTGGATAACTTATTTAATACGCTTCTCTATATACCTATCAGACTATCAGTGAAAATGGTCATTTATTTATTTTCCTATAAGTACCAATGAAATTTTTCACAAGGAAAAACATTTATGGGTTTAGTACATTTTAATAACAAGTATTAAAATTGAAAAAAATATATCACTTAATTAAAAAAATCTTTTTCGTTAATAACTTTTGCTATTGTTTGTTTAAATTATTCAAAAGAAATAACTGTAATTTTTTTTTAATTCTCAATCGAGATTTAGATTTTATTTTTCTTTTATTTAGATATTCATTATTTTCTTTTTTATTACCAAATGCAAACACCAATTGTATTGACTTTCTAATAATTCTTAAAAACCCTTCCGTGCCGTCTCCATAGTTGTCAATAGTTGTCAATAGTTGTCATAGTTGTCAATTTTTCATACTAATACTTTTATGTAAAAATATTTGTTTTATTTAATCGTACAACTTCTGCAATTTAATAAAGCGAAAACTTTTGTAAAATTTTACTGGTATTAAAAAAATCGGGAGGCTGGCAACTATGCGCTTCACACGCATACTAGTAAAATTGTAAAAATTCTTTAGCTGGCAACTAACTATAATGTATCAATAATTGCCACTTAACTTTATATACATATAAAATGTGGAATTAACCTCAGCCAAATTATTTATTCTATCAAGAAATTTCAAAACCTTATTTATAATCAACTACATTTAAACGAACATCGTAATACAGCTAATTTACATTTAACGCTATTAGTACCTACTTTCATTAACTTCTATCCTGATGCATAAAACTCTAAAACTCACATCATCTCACAATAATTAAGCGATAATCTACTCTAATATACGGAAGCAGAAAAATTAATTATTATCGCATCTATAGACATTGATCAAATTAACGTTACGCTAATAACTGCCTATCGAATAAATCTTCAAAGATATTTTCCATTTAACTCTTTCTCTATCCTGAACGATCAGATTTGTTATTTATATTGATTTATCTGCGCATGAAAGGTAATCGATTATTTCTGCTGAGCATTTTACGTTGTTGCTCTGCTAACGGGAGGGTAAAATTTGAAAATGAACAAAAAAATTAAAAAAAACTTTAATCAAATAAAAAGTCAATAAAAATCATTGATTGATTTTACTCTTCATTTAATAAATGATCTATATTTGCCTTAAATCAATCCGAGTGGGATTTCAAGCCAGTTAAGCTTTTCACTAATTCTCAGAGTTGCCAAACCTAGCATATTTTTTTTATTTGAGAAATTCCTAATTTGCACCAGAAGGTTTAAATAGTTATTTTGTCTTAAAAAACAACAAAGATTTCGGAATTGAAATACAATACAATTACTATTCAAAAGTTTTCGGTGTAAATTGGGAATTTCTGGATGAAAAATCGGCCACATCTGACAACACTGTATTTTTATGCAATTTTAATATCTCACCTCTAATCAATGATTAAAATAATCCGTGCTAACCAATTTTACAGCAATCCCTTTCATATCATTGAAGCGGGTGAATGATTTTATGTTTTAAATAAATATGCATCCGTTTGAAAACACAGATTAATTACCTAAGTTATAGTCATAAAATGCAATTTTAAGATAAAAGATCTTAAATACTTGTCCAACATAAAAAAAAAGGGCCGCAGTTCTAGCAATAATTGATGTATACCAACACGAATGTGTATATTTGTATATTTTCAGAAAATTCGAGTAATCATTGGTTTTGTGTCAATTAGGAGACACGTGAAACATTATTAAATATGAACTTCTTTATTTTTCTGCATTTTCAAAACAAATAAGAATATTCTATAACTGCACGGTGCATGAAGTTTTTATTTGAAACACTACCATTTAATTTTTCAAATTACGCACGTTATTTTTTTATTTGTACTTGGATGTTTCATTTCCATATTTGTAACCATGGAGTAACTCGAGCTGCAATTTTGGTAATAATTATATGCAAATTATAGAATATTCTTATTTGTCTTGATAATGGCTCAGTGGAGCCGAAACATGTCAACAGTCTAATAAAACTTATAATGTTCTTATTTTACGACTTTTGGCAAGTTTATTATTACAAGGTGTTATAATTTGTTATATTTTAAAGAAATTTATGATTATATATATATTAAAATCTTAATAAAGTTTTGATGATTGGAAAGTACTGCGATTTTTAGATAGATTTCGTAAGAAATACTACCTATTACATTCTCCCCCAAGTTGGTATTCCTGAAAATTTTTTGCAGATCTACACCGATCATGACTCCTAGAACCCAAATCCATCCCCAGTTCAAAACTTTATCTATCTATCTATCTATCTATCTACCTATCTATCTATATTACTTTTTTATGGACACGATAACTTCCATAATTCTGCACAAATCTCTTCAAACTCATAAATAAAATCAAGCGGCAGAAAATCTCGGTCAAGTTCGTTAATGGGAAAAATCGAACCAGGGGGGGGGGGGGATGGGGTGCTTTTTGTGAAAACAGAAAAAACTCCATAACGTCTTAATTTTGATACATATCGAATCCGTTTAAAGTTATTATTACTTCTAGGAAAAGGTCCAAAAATTTATGTATGACAGATTTTTGATTTCATTAAAATGCCCCCCAGGTAAGGGGGGGGGGATAGGAGTTTCAGAAGAAAAATATTCATAACTTCATCCATTCACAAGATATCAAATCCGCTTAAATTTATTATAAATCTTCTTAATATTATCTACAACTTTTATATTGACAAGAATTTTATAGGACCAACTCATACAGCAAAAACAATTAAAAACAAAAAAATCCCTGGTGGCTCCACCCACAGACATTCCGAAGTGAGATGTCCCAACTGCCGAATCATGGCAAATTGGTCTTTCTTCTACAATTCCCAATAAACAGGCTCCCCACGGCCTGTGTCTTAGAAACCTACCTGTACCTGTAGGCCGCGCCGTCAAGGATTTTTTTTTTCTCTTTCTGTGTTTGAATGGTGCGAGAGGCACTTTAAGAAAGCATCTCTAACAGCTAAATACTAGAATAAATAGCTTTTCTCTCAAAACATTTTTCGTAATGAACATTTTTTAAACAGAATCATTATACGGGAATTTTAACATCCATGAAAATGGAATAAAATTATAATGAAGTTATTAATAGAGTATTTGAATTATGTATCGATTTTATTCGAAAGTTGTGCATAATCGATTATACCTACTTCTGGATGCGAATAGTTCAATATTGGACATGTTTTACAGGCATATTAAATAGAAGAAAAACAGTTAATGTCTCATTTAAAATTAAGGAAAAAAGTTCGTATGTAAGATTGCATTTCTGTAACATTTTGTTTGAACTTTGAGAACAAATTAAAACGTATACTTTTATATTTTTAGCGTAACTATTTCAATATTGGAATTATTTTATGTTCGATACTTATATAAATATTTAGCCTATGTATAATATATTAAATATATAAGTTATAAATATTTGTTGCACAAAAATTGGGGGATTTACTCTGTTAATTAATATTTAAAAATTTAATCGGATAGTGTATTTAATTGAAATTTGAGAATTATTACTCTTTCTTTGCAGCATTATACAAGAAATAGCATGTTTTGTATTTAATATTATATTATAAAAAATATGTATTTAGTGAAAGTAGTTTTTCTTATCAATACATTTATACATATTACACATACATGAATATATTGATTATCCTTTATTAAATATATATTAAGCAACAATAACGCCTATAGTTGAAGACATATAATTCTCCCTTGAAGAAAGAAAAGGAATGTTTACGTTATCCGACGATTAAAAATTAATAATTAATCAAATAAATGCCAATAAATAAGGATAAAAAGTTTATCTATATGTCACTTTTGTCCCTCGTCAACAACGTGAAACAATATCCGTAATTTCCTTTTGCAATCAATACTAAATGTACACGATGAACATGGGTTGAATATTTATAACCATTACGTCAGACTTTTTAGTAAGGGGAGGGACCCACAAAATTGCATATTGAAACATTTAACGAACGTCACTAATCGAAAGGGATTACTCCACTCGTCGTCCCCGATGGATCACGCGATTGCTTCCGAATATTTATATACATAAGAGTAGCTCTCACTAAAAGTAATAACCTAATCCTATTGTAACGTGTCTTTCAGCGATAAATAAAACACCACCGACAACGCGATCTTGACGTTTATGTCGATGATAAATTAATCGTCCAGTCTGTGAGTCGCCCGATGAAGTAATGAAAGCTAAAGTACATGGAAAAGGTAAAATGGTACTTGATGGATGATATACTGTTGTATCAAGAATAAAACATCAGAAGGCTTTAGTTAAAGTTATATTGGAATTGATAACACTCTAATTTTGGGGAAATATGTGAATAAGATCTTGTTCACATTACTTTCATAATAGAATCTTTAAAATGCAAAATTAATAAATAAATATTGAAACAAGAAAAGTACGTGATAAATTAAGAATAAAACATCGGAGTAGTTTTGTTAAAATATGGCATCGTTAATATTATATTTAATGTAAAAAATTAAAAGTGCTAAAAAATCCAAATAACAGAAACAAAAAATCATTCTACTTTATTTAAATAATTTTGGGGCTGATATCAACTTTTTATATTTTTATGCTAACAATCGGAATGAAAAAGGACACTTAATATAATTTTTATTGCATTATTCTGTGGCCATTAAAACACCAAAAACAACGCGATTTTGACGTTTAAGCCGATGTTACAGCCGTGCAGTCTGTGAGTCGCCGGGTATGTAATCAGGGCTGTAACCAGACGAGGACAAGGTGGGCTGATCCCCTTCTAGCAACTTCTTGAGCGCCCTCTAGACTTCATAATCTTTCAATACGAATAACATCATTTATTACATTTAAGAATTTTTAAATTTTATAATCAAAAGTTTTATGACATTGGGGACATGCTTTCCTTTTCTGTCTATATTTATTATCCTTAAAATAAAAAGACAAGCTGTAAATTAGCCTCATTTCAAAACCCCCCTACTCTACCGACTGGTTACGGCCCTGTATGTAATGAAAGCTAAAGAACATGGGAAAGGTAAAATGACACTTGATGGATGATATACTGTTGTATTATGAATAACACATCAGAAAGCTTTTGTTAAATTTACAATTTAATTGATAACATTCGAACTGCGCTGATGTAATGTTTGCAGGCATAAGCTTTGTTAAATATTATCTTAAATATGGAAACATTCATTCCTATAAAATCCAAATATTAAAACAAAAATCTTTGTTTTATTCTGATTATTCTGTTTACTTGCATTTTTCCAAATTTGCTTTATTGCTGATTAAAAACATCCTTACTACTACAAACCACCTGCAAATATCCGATATGTCTTAAAACATATGTTTTACCAATGTTGCCAGTTCCCACCACATTTCACCAACAAAATATTTATTGGCACTAATAGTTATCATAACATTTAAATTTTCGATTTACCTACGTACATGACCTCTTTTCTAAATCTGGTGTAAGAATTTCAGACTATTATATCAAATGTTGCTTAATTTCGCGAGATTTCATGGGAAATCTTGATCAGTAATTGAAAAAAATAATAATAATTAGAAATGAATTCATTCATTATTTACTGTCACTATATGGGTGCAATGAAGAGAAAGAGGTTTTAATTTCACTCTGGATGTCTTTATCCTTGATTGTATGGTAATTCTGGTAAAAATAAAATAATTACAGAATGGCTACTAAAGGAGGTATTAATATGAATTTAATTTCAGAAAATGATTTCTCTAGTTACGCCCAAACATTCTATTTGTAGGCTTATCCGATTACTTTTAAACAATAAAGGAGATACATGTATGGGAGCAGTGAAGTCCGGCTTGATTTAATAGCTTTTTTTTTAAATGAAACTTAAGGATCGTTTTATTGTCATAAAAGGACTCAAAATTATACCACAGAAAAAGGACTCGGATTTCGTTTCTTTCTTCATCTTTTTTAAGTTCAAGAGATTAAAGTATATCACATCGGATAATTTAAAATTCACATTATCGACCATAACAACAACAAAAAAGTCTTGGCTGAGAAGTAGCCGTAGGCAAAATAACAAGGAAAAGAAATCTTATGTTACACCAGTTTTATGGAGTATATTTCTACATTATGCATTAAGTTTCATTTATGTTGCTTTTTTGCCTGTTCAATAATTCTTTCGCTTGGGATCAAAGTGGACCATCTGTATTTAATAAAAATAGTTTTTAATATTGATTGATTGGGTGAGATTTTTGACAAAAAATGAGTTATTGTCACCATCTAGTCTCCCAAAATCAAAATTCGCGTTTCTTCATCCAATACAAAAGTAGACCCTTGAATGTTTCGGTTCTATTTTATTTTATTTTATTTTATTATTGTGAAAATCCTCGAAACCATAAAGAACATATTTAGTCCATTCATTTTTAAACAATTAATAAAGTTTAATTAATTAGTTTTCAACATATCCTTTTTATCCTTTTTAAAAAATAAAGAAAAATTGAAAATAAACTGTTAAACATTTCCAGGTGTTTTATTAAAAAAAAAAAAAAAAAAGAAGAAGAAGAAAAGAAAGAAAGAAAGAAAAGAAAAAAACTTTACCAGAAGAGTAGGTTGGTGTATTTTAACATTCTTAAACGGATTTTTTTTTTTAAGTAAATAGATTTGGGTTTTGCCGCAATTAATAACAACAGAGTTCGTATTCATGACGGAAGGTGTGACAGCCCACATGTGTCATACCTGAAATTCCACGAGTCAAAATTCATTTAAATACAATTCAAACTTGCCACTGTATATATTGTATTAGATATCTAACTGATAGTGAGAACCCAGAAAAATTCCCTTATTATTCCAGTGACAATTTTTAGTAGATATATTTTGAAGTATACTTCAACAAAATATTACATTTTTCAATAAAATTACTTTTACGACAGTCAAAATAGACCAAGAAGATGAAACAAATTCAAAGGTTTTAAGCAAAAACAGCGCTTATCCAAAAATGACGAAAATGAACTAACAGAACAATGTGATTGTTCTCAACGGTGTTCACATCACTATAAAAACATTTAAGTAGCGAAATAATGTATGTCCTTGTTGTGAGGCGAGCAGGTTTTTGTTGTCTCGTAGAAAACATGCTTGTAAAGAGAGAAGACTTTTCCTCATTTCAAAGTTTTAAATTTTAGACAAGTGATGTTTTTGTTGAAAGCCCTTAAATTAATAAACTAATTTATAATTACAATTAAAGATGCAGAAATAATACTACAGCAAAAATAGTTGAATGTACTTGAATGGCCTTTTAATAATTCTAAATTAATTGTTGGTAACTTTCATAGTTAAGAGAATTCATAATTAAGCGAGCAGTCATGGGTAAATGAGATTTCACCGTTACAAAAATAATTCTATCACGAAAATAATGAATAAATGCGAATAGGTAAGAATGATATAGATTTTACGTGCAACAGACTGCATAAACCTAGGAGCCTTAACAAGCAAATACATATTTATTTCTTGGGACCTTCTTAAATCTGAAGATAATATTGATTTAAAAACAATGAGAAAACAGAAGAGGCTAGCAAAATTTATTCCTGAATAGCTCAAGCTAAAAAAAATAATTGCTTAATAAGCTTATCAATTTTTGTGTTCAGAAACAGAACTAATACTAGAGCGGAATCATTTTAATGTAGAAATGTTCTTGGAATTATTCTAAATAAATTACTGGCAACATTCTTAACTCATATTAATAGCATGCTTTCACCGCTGCCAACAAAAGACACAGGATGCAGTACGCCACCATTCTCAGCTGGTTTTCAGCTTACCTTGATCACACGATAATTCGACAATCGGTAGAAATCAGACTATCGTGATCACATGACAGCCAAGAGGAGATGAAAGTATCGCGGCCTGTTTCTTTCGTTGGCTGCGGCTTTCATAGTTTTCTTTTTTAATCAATCCTCTCCGTAATATAATGAATAAATGTGGGTAAGTAAGAAGAAAATAAATTTCACATGCAACAGACTAAATAATATCACGTTCAGTTATAATAAGAAGAATATTTATTTCTTAATGACCATCTTAAATCTACAGATAATATTGATTGAAAAACAATGGAAAACCAGAAGAGGCTAGCAAAATTTACCCCTGAATAGCTCAAGACTAAAGAAATAATTGCTTAATAAGCTTATCAAATTCTGTGTTTATTATGACCTAAGTATAAGAAGAGAAATTTTATCTGATTAGAAATATGATTCCACGACAATCCAGAGTAAGACGATACAATTTCGGCTAAAAATAAAGTACTTGATCTCCTGTCTCTGAGGGGTTATTATGAACACAATGACCCCATCTTTCTATGGGGCCCCTTTGTTAGGAAGGCGCGTGCCACCTGGTCCTTTTAAGGCAAAAAAAGATAGAAGAGGCCAGTATGTTTCATGTAAAGAACTCTAAATCTAATCGGATTCAAAATAAAAGGAAATGTATAAAATAAGTTTTTTCATGAGTACGTATCATAAAGTTGTAACTTTTTTTTAACACTTTTATTTAAGGAACTGTATAAAATAATATCTTTAGAAAGTATGTATATATAATTTCATATCAATACAAAAGTATCAACAACGCTAATTTGTACTGTTTTTAAGAATTCAGTAATATAGAAATTGTATAAAATTAAACCTATAGTTTCGCACCATAAAATGTTATAGTTGTGATACCTTTGCCTTTATTGGATGCAATGTGCATACATGCCAACCTGCGTTTTTTATTTTATTATTATTTTTTTAATTAAAAAATGAAATTAAGTAGATTTTAAAGGTTTACTCGACTACCACATAGAAACAAATCACATTTAATATAATACATTTTATGGCATCAAAATATGTTTAAATAATAAAAAATAAAAATTAAATAAAAATTTTTAAAAAGCCAGTTCGGCAAGTATGAATGCGTGTATTTCCCTGAAATATTCTCCATATAAGTACAAAATATTTTTATTAGATGCTTACTTTATAGCAAAATTAAAAAATCTTGTAGGTTTGCTTTTTTTTTTTTTTTTTGTCATGGAAATTATTTGCTCAGTATTTACATTCTAAAATTTATTTTTATTCATACTGTAGATAAATAATTCACATTCGATTTCTGTTTAAATTAATGGTTTACTAGAGTTAAAAAATTTTCAATTTGTTATATATAAGTTCATATGAAAGAAAATAGAATTTATATGTTGTTTTGTAATGGTTATTTTAGAATTCGGCATAAAAAAGAAACGTTTTGCTTATGTAACATCAATTATTTCTAAATAAAAATATCAATGAGCAAAAAAATCCTTACTGCTTTGACATTTGAATCTGACTTCTGCTAACTGGATAAACAAAAAATGAATTTATATGGCCTTTTCTAATAAAACATGTATAATTTTGTGAAATATTTTAAAATAATTATGACAGTGGCCAACTGAATCTCTCTTTTACTTATTTTTTCATTTTCTTTTTAATCATATTTCTACCAATCGGCTGAATGAAAAATTCTTTTGCATATAATTTTTTTTAGCCATAAAATATCTCTTAGCCATTTAATTACTTACATAAAAGTTTTTTCTGATAAAATTATTCATACTAAAAATAACTGTGAGCTGCAGAATCTTCATTTTGTTATTGTACGTATTTTCTGTTATATTTTAATATGTTGATTGAAAAAACATTCCTCTAACTTTTAAATTTTTTGAAATAAACAAAAACATGATATTAAGCATCCAGATTTTTAAAATTAATTAACAATACCGAGTAAACATACAATTATCTTCGAAGTACGTAGGCTGCCTTTTCATGAATCGATGTGTTTTACATAAAAATTTCTAAAAAACTAACCTTTTTTTAAATTACTTATTCATTTTATTAATAGAAATGAAACAAGCATCCGAAAAATACACGACTGTACACTACACATAAGTCATTTTTAATAAGATAACCAACATCATACTTAAGATAAAATAATATAGAGAAATAAACGAGAAAGTATATTATACCTTTTAAAACACAATAGCGGCTACTGTAGGATTTGATTAGAGCTAATTCGACAAGTTCGCTATGTTCAGCTTTATCACGCATGAAAGCTTGGACTCGTGATATTCACGTTCAACGCACGACGTGACATGCAAGCAAAATTAGAAAAACTGAATGATAAGTTAATTTTTGGCTTCTTTTGCATAAAACGCTGTGCTTTTACAGGGTGGTCCGAATTCTATGCAGAAAAGTACCTTCAGGTGGCTACTTTGATAGACGAGAGATAATGCAAGCACACAGCGTTAACAATGAAATGATTAGATATTTTTTTCTTAAGGGCAAAGTGCATAAGCAAGTTCATATTGAAGGATTCCTTAACTCAATACAATCACCGTTGATAGTATCGCTTCTTTGAAAGTTAAAATTCTTTCAAGAAAGTTATTTTTTACATACTGAAAAGTTTCTAATATGTGCAAAAGGAAAAAAAATATATACAAGACTTAAAAGATTTCATCAAATTAATCTTCAACTATTGGTAACTTTAAAATAATGTTTTGTGTGTATTTTTGAGTACCGCGGGCTTCTTAATTATCGCGTTCCATGTGCCGGAGTATACAGAAATTGCAGAATACATAAAAATTTAATAATTTGAAATATATAGGCAGTAGCATGATGAGGTGTTTACTTAAATGTACAGTAACTTATGTGATTTTTTTTAAACATTTCTTGCCTGAATAACATTTCCCACAAACAGGTAGCGTTTTTGTCATACAAGAAGGGAATTTTAACTGCTTGAGCATGGAGAAAGTGTCTCTCTAAGTATTATTTATAACAACCAAGGCCCTTTACTAAAAAAAAGACGTAAATGAATTTGTATAAGATGAAGAAAAATTGACACATTTTTGGAATTGCAACTATACTTCTAAAATTGACGGTTTAGGAATTACTTATTGGTCAACAATAAAAAAAAGACACCATAATAAGAGACATAATAAAAGACACACCATAATAAGAGAAACCATAGAGATACTCACGCGCAAAAATACAATATGTAACGATGCAGCATCTTTTAATTTACCGAAACTGTGGCTAGAGTTACTCCATGGTCAAAGATATGAAAATAAACAATCAAGTAAAAAATAATAGATAACGTGCGTAATTTTTAAAAAAGTACATGAAAATAATAACTTCAAAGCCCGTGCAACTTTAGAATATTATCATTTTGTTTTTGAAAATGACTCGGAAAGAGTCGAAACGTGTAAAACAACTAATAAAAATTATTTTAATTTATATTATGTTATTTTACACCTTTAGCATTTAAAAGTAATATAAAAAGACACCCTTTATATAAAAAAAAAATCCCAAAATTCGTGGATTTATTTTGTAAAATAAATAATTTTTTTGAAAAATTCTTGCTGTGACGATAATCTACATAAAATAGATTTTGCATTTATAAAATATTTGTTAGTATTTATAAAATTAATTTTGTAGTGGTTTTTATTAATTAAAGTTCATAATATATTATATATATATATATATATATTTCCTTTCATTTATCTTCTTTTAATTAATTTTTAAAATTCGTTGCAATAATCAAATAGATAAATTTTGTAAAGCATAACTTGTCATTAGCATTTTCTTGTTACATCATTTCGATTAATATCTTATTTAGAACTTTGAGTCAGCCGGTAAGATTGATTTTGTGGTTTCGAAAGAATCAATCTTCTTCTTTAATTAAAAATAGTCTGAACATAATCAAAGGAATAAATTATTAAGTTTCGTTGCTGAGTTTTGAATTTTCAATTTAAAACTCAACTTTAATCTCTATTCTTTTTAAGATTTAAGTTTTAAATTTTAACCTTTTGATATTAATATTACAGGAAACGAAAATACCTAAATTAGAAAGATCTTTTCCTAATTTTTGCATGCAATTTTTAGTCAATACCACGAGCTTAAAACAAATTAATGGCCATATAAATAAATATAGAAAGGAAATAATCAAAAGATTAATTCTGTAATTTATAATGTATTATTATTAAGGTGCAAAAATAAAGCTCTAAATGTTTTTCTCTACTTTTAGGCACGCATTTTAACCCTTCTCCCCCCCCCCCCAAAGCAAACAAACAACCATAAAAACAATTAAATAAATAATTAAATATTCAAATACAATCAGAAAATAATGAAATATTTAAATTTGTAATTTATAATAAAGTACAAGGGATTAAAATAATAGTGACTTTAAAAAAATTCTTAATTTTTTTATTAAAAAAGAAGAAGATATACATACAAATTAAGATTGTGAATTCCAATATATTTTTATTGAAAAAAAAAAAAAAAAAAGGTAAAGATTTTCTCTACATTTTCGTAGATTTCTAAGTGATTAAATAGTGAATACAGGATGATATCTATATATATATTATTGTTACATATATATATTGTTACACACACACACACACACACACACATATATATATATATGGAACAACCTCTTAATAAATATAACTTACCTTAAAATCTCAATAAATTAATAATAATAAACATTTTAAATATGTATGATGCCAAACAAAAAATGAAATAAAAATGATTTATTCATAAAATGGAATGAAGAAAATGATGAAGGAAAGTGAAAAATAAAGCGACACGTGATTATTTAATCGTAAGCAAAAATTTGTATTTTTGATCAGTTTTTGTTCATTTTAAAATACCCTTAAAGGACAAATATAATAAACAGCATGCAACTAATAAATATCGATTTTTTTAGTTGATGCAAGAAACAGAAATAAATTAATAATTAAAGGTATACTGAAATATTAAAGGTACAAATTAATAATTAAAGGTATACCGAAGAAAGTAACAAAAGCAAAATTATTACTTTCCATGAAAACAATGAATGTGAGTGTACGGGTAAGGGGGCGAAAGGATCAATTGGATAAAGTATGGTACCGGTACAGTTTTTTTTTTCGGAACAAATTTATTGTTTATAAATTTTCAATGGCTAAAGAGCACAAATCAAACAAAACAGTTCAAGACAAATACAGGGTTAGCCAAAAGTCCCGCATCATAGGAGTTTTTTAATTTTTTAATTTGGTTTTTAATGTGTTTTAATTTGTAGGTGAAAATGATGACTATTGAAGAGCGTGTAGAGTTTTCTGTATGGGGTTTCCCTAAATCAATAATTTACAGTGAGAAAATCAGTGATAAAAACCATTTGCGTGAGCAAATTACTACTGAGTGCCATGTCATAACGCCAATCTTAAGGGCCAACTTTCTGAGGAACATGAACGATCACCTGCAGTTGTGTTTTGACAACGAAGGCAATCATATTGAGAACATATTCTAACAATAAATGTGTTTCTTATGATGCGGCACTTTTGGCCCACTCTGTATAATAAACAACATGCAACTAATATCTATTTTTTTAGTTGATGCAAGACACAGAAACAAATTAACAATTAAAAGTATACTGAAAAATTAAAGGTACAAATTAATAATTAAAGTTGTACCGAAGAAAGTAACAAAAGTAAAATTATTACTTTTCATGAAAACAATGAATGTGAGTGTACGGGTGAGGGGGCGAAAGGATCAAATTGATAAAGTATGGTACCGGTACAGTTTTTTTCATAAGAAATATATTATTTTTAAATTTTTAAAGGCTAAAGAGCACGAATCAAACAAAACAGTTCAAGGAGATTTACTTTATATCTAGGCCAGTTTCAAATGTCGCAAAAAAAACCTTCGACTGAAATTCAGTAAAAACACAATTTTCTGGGATAAAACATCTTAAATCCTTTATTCTATGCACAATAAAACAAAGCAGAGGAGGAAAAAAAAATAAAGCGTTTGTATAAAATCATTTAACTGTAAGTAGTTTTTTGTCCTTATTTTCATAAAATATGCAAGTTTAAAGACATTTTTGCTTTCTCTTGAAGTTTTTTATGACGATGATAAGACAATATTTAGTACTTTTGTTAAAATGCCGTAAGTTTTTTTTTTCTTCTCATCCATTTTATTTTCCCAAACGCATCATTTAGTTTAGTTATAATGATGGGGATATTGAAGAATAAAAGGTTTATTATTTCATTTGTAAAGAGATGGAAACAGCTATAAAAATAAATTATTAATTTTTTAAATCAAATTTATTCGGGAATAAGAAGTTTCAGAGAAATTTTCTGTAAAAAGAATTCTCCCACAATCGTAAGAATTAAAAGAATTTAAGTAACTTAATTAAAATGTGTAGTATTAGAAATTCTGAAAGACTAAAAAATTGCTTCATATCCAAACTCAAATGCTTATTATTTTATATGATAAGATGGTAAATAAAATATATAATACGATAAACAAACGGTGTTTGTCTTGTCGTATCACGAAAAAGTTAATTATATTTTTTTCTATCTTATAAGTAAAACTGTAATAATAATAATAATAATAATAATAATAATAATAATAATAATAATAATAATGGGTTCGTTCATACAAAGATGGAGGCATTCCGCGGTCAGATTAAAGAGTAATCGCCAATAATTTAATTAATGACCATTTCTTTTTAAATTATCCGGCGGGATCTTCCGTAATCATAGTTCTTGTCACTCTTCCATAGTCATGATTCCCCATTGAACCACGGATCGGCTATTCCACGATGATTGAAATAATTGACGTAATTGGTAAGGATTTTTTTTTTCATTACATTAATTATCATTTAGTTTACAATGATGGTTATATTAAATAATAAAAATATTTTATCTTTTTTAAAGAAATAGAAAAGGTTATACACATATACGTATAGATATTAATATTACACAATTTCATTTCGGAATATAAATTCCGGTATATTTGATTTTTAAAATCTTTTACTCACTCTGTGTGGATTCAGAATTCTCTTTTACTTTATTCATATTTTAGTTAGTTAATTTAAATTTAGTTTATTTCGGATCATTTAGTTTAGTTATGAGGATACTGAAGAATAAAAAGTTCTTTTTTTAATCTTTTTTTTTTTTTTTTTTTTTTTTTTTGTTTAGTTTAAGGGATAGGGGAACAGATGCTTTACACTCACGCAAACGTATAAACATAAGTTTGGCGCGATTTTCAAGACCGCGCCAAACGAATAACTTAATACAATGGCTAGGTTGTCATTAAAGGAAAAAATCCCATAAATTTGGCGACTTTTTTCCTTTTTATAACCGATAAAAAAAAAAAAAAAAAAAAAAAAAAAAAAAATGTGCGTGAGTGTATGACATCATAGCCAAGATAGGAACAGTTATAAAAAAAGAAATTAGTAATTTTTCCAATCAAATCCATTTAGAAATTGAAATTCTGAAAACTTTTATAAGTATTTTTACCCACAGTCGTGATAATTAAACATCTTAATTAATATAACAAAAGTTAATAATAATATAAATAATTCTAAATGAATAAAATTTTCCTTCACTGCTTTTGTTCAAGTAAACAAATTCAGACATTGGTTATTTTATCTGAATGAGTGTTACATAACCTAATTTGATTTTGATAATCGCCAAAAAATAAAGTAATACTTTTTGAAATGTTTTGTTATGCGAAATTGAATAAAAATTGCGAAAAATGCGAAATTGAAGTTGGCTATTTCTATATTACTCAAATTTTAAATTGCTTTATATCATCCAAATGGATTATATTTATGACAAACAAATAAAATGGATTTTTAATCAAACTATACATTTTTCATTGTTTGTTTAGTTAAGGTTCAAAAACATTTTCTCTCTGCAATATATGCAAGAAACTAGTGTACCACTAAAGTAATATTTCATTAAAAAAATCGATTAACTACTATAATAAAATAGTAAAATATTCTAAAATAAACACATGATTTTCGCATTTTTAATCAAAATATTATTATTTTTTATAATTTAAACAAACACAACCTTGAAAATGTATAAATCATTATCATGTAAAATAATTGTACACGCAATTTCACGCCTGCTTGAAAATAACAGGAAATTTTAATTTTTATGTTCTAACTTAACTATAAACAGAATGAAATGAAAAACAAACATAAAGCATTCAATTTTAAATATTATGATTTATGTTTTAGTAGCTTATTTAAAAATAAACAATCTAGTATCTATTATTATCGTGAGAAATAATCAATTATAACCAGAACATTTTCACGGGTTTTTAATTTGTATTTTTCATTTCTCTGATCGTAAATATTTTTTTCAAAAATTTTAATTTCTCTGTGTATCACTTAGAGTGTCTGGGTTAATATTAATGAGCTGATGTTAGTATATGAAATAGAACAACAACAACAACAAAAAAAGAATATACTTTTTTGAGAATGTATTTAATTAATTAATTGCATACATTCATTAATTCATTGCATGTACATTCATTCAAAAATTAATTTGTAGGTTTTTATTTATCATCTTACAATTGCTTGAATGTTCACTTGTCTTACAATTATAAATTACTATATCTCTTCAATTTCATTCTAACAATCTTTATTACTTACTCGAACAAACAATGTGATGATGAGATCACAACAACTCGTAGACATCAATACTATAATATTTTCGTAAAAATATAAATAAGAATTCACCTAGAATTCTACATTAAACCCTTTATTTTACACATATCGGTTTCTCAACCTTCATATTGAGGTACAAACTATACAACATCGTATTTCCCTCGCTTTCTTCTTTAAACTTCACCTTCCACGATCCTCATAATCATCTTGCGATATCGTGTATCTACACTCTTGAATCTATTATCTTGCACTGTAAATATTATTAATTTACAGATGTGTATTATTCCCAATCCCACAAATGTATTGCACTTTTTGTGGAATTTACAGAAACTTATTCTGTTTGAAAGTATATGTAAATTTATTCTTCTTAATACATATAGAATTAAGTCATGAAAATGTATTTTCTTGCCAGGCAGTACTGAAAACTGAAGAAAATAAAAATGGTCCTCTTTTTTTGCTTCAAAAATCATATATTCCTCAACAGGAAATTATTCTTATATATTTTTCTTATTCTGATACCCTAATGCACGCATAAAGTTTCTGCCAGTGTATTTTCACGATTTATCCTTCAAAGGAGGATTTACAATCGAAGCAAGGAAATCGTTTTTCAAGCTTTGGGCAAATCTGGCGGAACGTCTTCACAGTTAGGAGTCCATAGAAGTGATCCATTCTCATCAGTTTTTTCCCGTTCATCAATCCTTATATTTCTTTTTGTTTTACTCTCAAATGCTGTTTACCTTGTGTGGATCTATCCATTTAAAACTGGAATTAAAGTATCATTTCTGAATGAACTGAAAAAAGTTGTTGGGAGATCATAGGCTATTGGCATAATGAGGTACATCTCACTCAAAGCGGGTAGGATGAAAAATTAAGTATCATTATCAATTTTTGGATTTTTTTTTCACGACATTTTATGTGGATCTATTTATTTAAAACTAGAATTAATGTATAATTTCTGAATGAACTGAAAAAACAAAAATTGTTGGGAGATCACATGCTATTGGCACATCTCACTCAAAGGGGATAAAGATGAAAAATTAAGTATCATTATAAATTTTTATATTCTTTTCACGGCAGTATGTGGATCCTATCCATTTAAAACTAGAATTAAAGTATCATTTTTGAATAAACTAAAAAAAACTTTTCGGGAGATCACAGGCTATGGGTATAATGAGGTACATCTCACTCAAATGGGGGTATTAGATATTATTTACAATTATTTTCACCATATTGTATGTGGAAATATTCATTTAAAATTAGAATGAAAGTATTATTTTTGAATGAACCGAAAAAAAATTGTTGTAAAAGCATGAGCATAGTGAGGCGCATCTCACTCGAATGAGGTTAGATGAAAAATTAAGTATCATTATACATGTTTGGATTTTTTTTTTCATGATATTGTACATGGATCTATCCACTTAAAACCGGAATTAACGAACCATTCCTAAAGAGATTGAAATACATTTATTTGACTATGATTATAGACTATGTGCATGTTAAGACTGGCCTCGCAGCAAGCAAACTATGATGAAAAAATTAGACATCATTGCCAAATTGTGGATTTTTAGTTACATTGTATTTAGAAAGCTTTTGAGAAATGATAGCAGGTAAATTTGTTTTAATAAAATATCTATCAATTTATCTAATTACCACATAGGACAAGTTATTAAGGGAATGTTGCCTACGAATTATATAAATGGAGAAGCGACAACGGACGCTTTGCGAAAAATCCGATGACATAAATTACATCTGTCATTGGTAACGGTCGAACAGTAACTTATCTTACAGACCAAATTGATGGCACAATTTGACAATGATGTCTAAATTTCTTTTATCATAGTTTGAAAAAACTATGCTGCAATGCCAATCTCAACATGCCCATAGTCTATAATCATAGTCGTCCAATAAATATGTTTCAATCTCTTCAGGAATAGTTCGTTGATTCCAGTTTTAAATGGATAGATCCATGTACAATATCATGAATAGGATAAGAGACCCAGTATTAGTTTTAGTAATATAAAAAACGATTAAAAATAACAGCCAAAGGAAAATCAAGATCCCTAAGTATACCTATAAGGCATCTTATAAAAGGGAAAAGAGTGTGCAACAAATTTTATCCATTAATCCATCCCTTAACCATTAAACTACATTATACCTTCAAGAATACCTTTTATAAAATCCTCCGCGATCTTTTCAATAAAGAGAAAGAGAAAACTTGTATCAAAAGACTCAGAAAATAAAACAATTTTTCGAGGTCATAACAACCCAAAAAGGGTCGATGGGTGGTTACGAAACAAGAAGTGAACTTGTCCTCCCCTCGAAAGAAAAGATGGGGTCCAGGGAGATGGAAGAGCATGAATTTTGTATGAGTCAGAGCATCTCGTGATACGGTATGCCGGTCATATGTTACAAAGGATTTTATGGCAATGAAAAATGCGGAATACTTGCATGCTATTACAATGCAAGCATTATAATAGCTAATGTTTGCATATAAAGCAGAAATTTTCAAACTTCTACATGACATATTGAGCCATATTATGTTCTTTCATGTGAATGGCCCCTCGTCTTTATTTAAAATGTATTTTCAAACGATATTGTATTTTAAATCTGATTATCATACTACTTCTAATGCTGCTTTGTTCGTGGTATGATTTACATAAATACAAAGAATATAAGCCATCAATCAATCTTCTTAATTGTGTATCATAATTTAAATGAAAAATTTCTGTGACCTTTATCACAAGACACATAGTTGAACACTTGAGTAGATATAGTTGCATTATCCTTACATTTTATTGTTTTGATATCTATGCTTTATTAAATGCAATTTAAAATTACATTTGCATGTTAAATAAGGTAACTACAATACATGTATTATTTTATATAGTATTTTTTGCATATAATTTAAAAGAGTAAATAAATTATCATCTCAATCCATTTAATTGCTGTCATTTGAGAAAAAAAGCCTTCCTTGACCTGTTTGAAATAACGATAGTTGTATTAGATGCACTTACATGTTATTAACTACAAACTAACACACGTTAAGTTATTCAATACCTAAAATTTATTAAATATAAAAGATTTATATTTATTATATTTATTTATAACTTTTTTACTCTTAATTTACTCTTTATTTTAAGAAATATAAAGAGAAAAAACACACTAATAAACAATTTTTAATGATTTAATATTTCATGAATAAAATATTTTTGCATGATTTTCTTGTAAGTTACGCTATATATAGATATACATATATCTATAAAGCTAGAGATAAGATTTTTTTAAATTTAATAAATTAAAAAATTAAATTAAATATAAATGACACAGACAAAAGTGCCTATTTGCTTAACATTTTATTTATTTTATAATAAATTATTTAGATCACTGATAACCAGATAACCGATTTTATAAAATGCTAAAGAAAAAAACAAATTAATTGAAAAATGCATGTTGAAGTTTTAGCATTTTGATCAGACTGATATATTGACAAAAAAAAAAATCAGAGAGAAAAATAAATTTTAAGATGGAAACTCTGATACATTTAAAGGGAAATGAATGCAATAAAAACCTTTTCTCACACATTTTTAATTCATCGGATCTTTACGTAACCAGAATATACTATGGATATGTTAATATATTTAAGCAAACAAATCGGAAAATTGATATTTTCGTTATTTTATTGCTAAATGAAATGCAGTGAGTATCCTTAATATTACTAAATCAAAACAAGTTGGAAATTGTACGTCAAAAGTTGACAAATGAGGTGCGTTCGTACTATAGCTAGTTATATAAATATTCAGATCTTGATGATTTTTAATTCTGTGAAATGAATTATATCGTCTGCAGATTCATTTCTGTCATAAAATAAGTATCTCGGTCGCTTGACGATTAAACCTCGGAAGCTCCTCTAACAAGAAAACACGATTTAAAAAAAAAAAAAATCAAATTTCTTAATAAATATTTTTATTAATATCTCCTAAAATTTTGATTCGATTTTTTAAAAATTTGAAATGTCTCGACAAGATTCTGCAAAGATAATATATCTTAAATTTGAAACCATTCGGTTGGGTAGTTTTTGCGTTGTTATATGCGGACGGACGGACAGGCAGACGGACAGACAGACGGACGGACGGACAGACAGACGGACGGACCAAGCGACGAAAATAGGTGCTACGTATTTATATAATTACGAACGCACCTAAAAACAAAAAGATGCAACATTCAAAATGTCTATATGAAAGCAAAATAAACATCTTTAAAACATAAAATCACGGGGCATAATTTCACTCCATTTTAATTTTTTATCATATACTTTGCTTCGTATATCATATAAATAAATAATGATTATGGGATGGGCACATCATTTAAAAAATCGTCAACGCTTACTATCTAAGAAAGCCATCTATTCAAAAGCGAAATTGCTTTAAAAGAATTATGTTGAGAAAATGAATATTTAAGCAGAAAACAGTACTTTGAGTGTCATTAATTTTATAAACTATTCAGTATTTAAAAGATAAATAACCGCTTTATAAGTAGTTCTGGCACACAGAATTACTAGAGCAATTTTTGAAGTTTAATCGTTGGTAAACACTCTAAATATTAATGTCTATTTTGGAACGTATTTTTCCAGACAATTTCGCTCTAAATAAAACTGCAGCTAAAATCTGAGATGAAAAGGAAAAAAAAATGAAAATAAATGTTACCCTTTACCATAAGCGTAAACGCGAAGATAAATTTTAAGGGGAATAGTTTTTAATGAAAATAAGGGATTCTTATGACCAGTAACAAAACGTGATTGTAAATTGTGATTTCTGGCGCTCATGAAAAATAAGTTGACATTCGTAAGTTGTGCATAGCTATATTTTGCACAAATTTAAAAATTGATGGTTCACTGTTTCAGGAATGTAAAGACAATGATTCTTTCTATTTACTTAAATATTTTAGTTCACAACTTGGAAACCTGTTTAAGATATCCATTCTTTTTATTTGAATAGGGAAAGAGAATACAATGAAGCTTATTTTAAATCATTTTGATTGCATAAAGCAAAACGTATTGTAGAGGATGAATGTATGCGGTCATTAATAACTATTAAATTCAGTTTGGATGGTTTAGGACGTTATTTGCACAAGAGAGCTAAATTCAGATGACCTGCAAATATACCGGGTGCGCCGAAAGTTCGTTAAAACTTTTAAAAAATCATTAAAAAGAAACAAATAATGCTAAAAAAAAAAAAAATTGTGGTTTGCAAATTTTTTTTTTTTTTTTTTTTTTTTTTTTTTTAATAACAAAAAAAGTTTGGTTCAAAAATTACGATAGATGGAGCTGCATGTATAATATGAAGCAGAATTATGCAAATCAGGCTGTCAATAAAACCTCTCAATGCACACAGATTCTTCATTCGATGTCAGCTGTATGCTATCTTTACCAGATCAAACGTTGTTAGACTCTTTTACAAGAACAGTGAATCGGCAACTTGCATATTGGGAAAATTCTGCACGGCAAAATGACTGAAAACGAGAAAAGGGTCTTTCGCATGCGCTGGTAGACTGAAGTAGGGATCTGCACGGGCCGGGCCAAGGCCCGAAGCCCGTACTCGGCCCGGCCCGCGGGCCGGGCTCGGGCCTATTTTTCTTCACGGCACTCGGGCCGGGCCGGTCCCGGGCCATATTTTTTTCTGAAGGCTCGGGCCGGGCCGGGCCTAGTGATTACTCTTTACGGGCCGGGCCGGGCCGGGCTCTACTTTTTTCCTGAAGGATAAGGCCGTGCCTTAAATTATTTTTTCCGTACAGAGCCGGGACTGGTTTCATTCTTCCTAGTCTTCATGCCTTAAAATTTTTAGTCCTGGTTTTGACTCGTATGAAAATCATTGTCTCGGTGTACCTGGTCCGTTCGAAGGTCAGTAAAATAAGATCTGGCATAAAAATCTTTTCAAAACATGCATACATTTTTAAATTGCCATTATTTTATAATTAAACATTAAAATTTATTCTTTTTAAAGAATAGTAGATTTATACACTTATTAAAATATGGCTAAATTAAAATATAGTAAAACGTGTGAAAAAGAACCTGCTTATGATGGAATCCTGTCTTAAATTGAAAAATGTGTTGATCCATTAAAAATGAATATACTAATATGTAAGAAAAGAATTACATTTACACCTGCTAAGAAGGCAAACTGTCTATAACTCATTTTTTTCCCCCTATGCAGTTCCATCTTAGATTTTACTGTATAGCATTTTTCTGATTTTTAACACTTCAATAAATGGAATATGGATTAACAATATCGATGATAACTTAAACACATACATACAACAAATAGAGATTTATTAAAAAAATAAATATTCCAGCTTGCGGCACCTCTATAAAAATGAAGATTATAAACATGGAAAAAAAAAGGCTGAGATAGGAATTTTTGGTTAGATCTCCTCCTATGGGGCAAATTTTTAACCAAATCGACGTAAAAATTCTGTTTTGTAGAAATTCACTCGGGCCGAGATTTTAACTTTTTTCCGGGCCGGGCCGGGCTCGGGCCAAACTTTTAACTTTTAAATCGGGCCGGGCCGGGCCAATATTTTTTTTGTTCGGGCCGGGCTCGGGCCGAACTTTTAATTTTTGTATCGGGCCGGGCCGGGCCAAATTATTTTTTGTATGGGTCGGGCCGGGCCCGGAAATTTCGGCCCGTGCAGACCTCTAGACTGAAGCTTGACAGACGCTTCGCTTAAATGGGTTTTTTACAGTATGCCTAATCTGCATACATCTGCTTCATATCATGCACGTCAACGCCATCTATCGATAATTTTTTTAACCACAACTTTTTATATAAAAAAAACAACCTCCCTCTAATCCCATTCCTGCAAACCACAATTTGTTAGCATCATTAGTTCATTTTCAATGAATTTTTCAATTTTAACTAACTTTGGGCAAACCCGGACCCGGTATATGATGGTATGCGTGCTTATTAAAGACGATTTCTCAGTTTTTGATTTTGAATAAAGTGCTTTGAAAATTATAGTCATAAGTAGTTACTTTATATAAGCACACAGATCACTCCAAATATGGCTCCTTTCATGAAAAGGAATATATTGTGATTGACTATGACTTATGTTTGAAAGACTTTAATTTGGGAAAATAATATGTAATACAACCGGATGAAACCCACCTCTAACAGTAACAACAATTTTTCTTAGTTAGTTGATTTTTAATGAATTTTTCAAGTTTTAACGAACTTTGGGTACACCCGAACCCGGTATATGATGGTATGCGTGCTTATTAACGACGATTTATAAGTTTCTGATTTTGAATAAAGTGCTTTGAAAATTATAGTCGTCAGTATTTACTTTTTATGAAGCACACAGATCGCTCCAAATATGGCTCCTTTCATAAAAAGGAATATATTGTGATTGACTATGACTATGTTTGAAAGACTTTCTTTAATTTGGGAAAATAATATGTAACACAACCGGATAAAACACACCTCTGACGGCAACAACGATTTTTCGTATTTTTATATGAAATATCTAACTGAGCATGTGTGTTTATCTTTAACATTTTAGTGAAATAAAGATCTAACGCAATTTAGCTAAATCTTGAAAGAGCCTATGCTCATTAAAAGAAATTTAATGTCACTAAATCAAAGACAGAAACGGCATTCAAAATATTTATATTGTGCCAAAATAAATTTCCTTAAAACATAAAATTAGAAGATATAATTTTACTCTTTTTTTCTGCCATATTCTTTGTTTCATATATCACATAAATAAATAATGATTATGAGCACATCATTTAAAAAATCGTCAACGCTTTACCATCTAAGAAGCCATCTATTCAAAAGCGAAATTGCTTAAAAAGAATTATATTGAGAAAATGAATATTTAAGCAGGAAACAGTACTTTGAGTGTCATTAATTTTATAAACTATATTCCGTATTTAAAAGATAAATTATCGTTTTATGAATAGCTCTGGCATACAAAATTACTAGAGCAATTTTTGAAGTTTAATCGTTTGGTAAACACTCTAAATATTAATGTCTATTTTGAACCGTATTTTTCAAGACAATTTCACTCTAAATAAAACTGAAGCTAAAATTCGATATGAAAAGGAAAAATGAAAATAAATGTTATCCTTTGCCGTGAGCATTAACAGGCAGATAAATTTTAAGGAATGCAGTTTTTAAAAGAAAACAAGGAATGCTTATTGCCAATTATAAACGGGACTTGTGTTTCCCAAAGTTTATGAAAAATTGTGTGACATACATATTTCGTGTATAACGTTCCCTAGAAAGCACCAATTAAAAAAGATATTTTCAAATTTATTAGTTATTTTAGGAATGTAAAGACAATCATACTCTGTATTTACTAAAATTATTTATTTTACAGTTTGAAATCCTACTTGAGATTCCACTGTTTTTTCGTTCTAACATAATGAAGATAATGGAATGAATTTTTTTTTTTTTTTTTAAATACCATAAAGTTAAATCTATATTATAAAGCTAAATATATATCCATGTGTAACACGGACGTATAATTTTTTTGTAATTTTCATTAACTTCTAAATATTGCGTTAATTTCAATTTTAACACAGTAGCATAGTTATTTCAATGGAAAGGTTATTTCAAATTGTTTTGAAACTGTATCTCAATTTATTGATTTTTTATGGTTTTTGAAATAATTTTCAAGCATGATTTTTTTAACACGTTGACGGACACTTGCGGCTATAGTCGTCAAAGCGAAGTTCACTATGTGGCATGAGGGCAATAGCCGTCCAAAACAAAACGGTCAATTTTAGACACTACGGCTATAGCAGCACAAATGTGCATTTACCGGCGTACAAGTAGAAGCCCAGTGTCATGTTTTGGAAACAATTTTTTAGGTTGATGTTCGTTTTTCACCTGTTATACGAGTTGCAGCTTCAGTATGCATGTGCAGGATGGTTAGTGGCCAGGGAAAAATACAGTAAAAAAAATGATAATTACCAGTATATTCTTATAGAAGAATTCAAATTGAAACAGTCCGAAACAGTTGATTCCGGTTCAGGGGCTTCCTAGTTGCAGCAACTTTACGCCCAGCCGATTGTGAGTTGATTGTCTTTAAATAGAGAGCCGTTGGGAAAAGATAAGATTGCTTTAAATAGCAATTAAAAGGAAAAGATGAGAAATTTAAGGAATGGAAGAATAAGAAAAGCAAAAGAGATTAAGGATTTACTTGATCGAATAATCAACATAAATTTTTCTATAAGAATATACTGGTGTTTATCACTTTTTTTGACTGTATTTTTCCCTGACCACTAGCCACCCTGACGTGGTTGTGAAGGGAGTAGTGCAACCTAATTAAAGGTTCTGAATTAATCAAAATTAAGTTTATTTAAGCAGAAATAGTAAAACTATACTTCTAATATTCTAAAAATTACAAAAACATATAGTGTCAATTTTCGAACTTCACTTGTTCCTACTGTCCGTCAATGTGTTAAAAAGAAAATCTATCCATCGCGTGCAGCTTGGTTACAAAAGAATAACCCGTTTGCACTTAAAGCAATATAAATAGTTCAGCATTTTTTTTTCACCTAATATTCCATAACAAAATAAAAACTTCATTCGTATTTACTGAAATATATTATTTTACAATTTGAAATCATACATGAGATTCCAGTAATTTTTGTTCTAATACGATGAAGAGAATGCAATGACATAATAAATTAGAGGAAAAAATTAACAAACATGTAATTGAACTACGCGTTTAAACTACTAAAATTTATAAAACACAATGTAAACACATTGATAATTTGTTTGTTACTAAATAGGTGCAATAATTAAAACCACAATTTTAAAACACTAAAACCATTAGATGTCAAAATACATGAGCTTTCGGCTAAACATTAGCCTTCATCAGTAATATTTAGTCGAAAACTCATGTATTTTGACATCTAATGGTTTTAATGTTTTAAAACTGTGGTTTTAATTATTGCACCTATTTAGTAACAAACAAATTATCAATGTGTTTACATTGTGTTTTATAAGTTTGATAAGGTGAATTTGACGTTCATATTATATGGAATTATCTATATATTTTTATTACTACTGAAATTATCAGAATCAAAAAGGTTTGCTGTAAGTAGTTAAATCTTTGGCGTTTTCTTTAATTATTAACTTCTAGCCTGAGGTGCAAAACTATCGCTTTCAATGAATTTGAAAACTATATTTTAATATATAAATGATTTTCCATATAAAAATGCTTTTTTGGAGTTGTTAGTGGAGCAATCTAAATATTCAATAATTAAAGAAAATGGGTTTTCAGCTATATTCTGTAACCCGTGAACACCAGGTTGGATCTCCTAAGTTGGGTTTTAAGGTTGAGATGAGTGTGTGCCATCATCAATATTTGTTTTATTGAGGACAGTTACGGTTATTAATTAGCAGGTGAATACCGAAATAAAGATTACGCTTACGAAGGAATTCGGAAATTTAACAAATGAAACGGACCTACAAATGAAAATTTAAATATTTACGAATTAATAAACACCTTCCAGAAAACAACAGTGTAAACAGTTAACAGTAAACAGTTAAGTGTTTCAATGGAATTCGCAGTAGCAAATCAACTCCACTCCTTGTAGATGAGTAAATGTATATAACATCATAGATGAGCCATGAAAAATGTATAGCTGTAGAACATTTGTACTACAATGGGAAAAAAAGTTAATAAAGTTAAAAATGTCACAAAAATTCTCATAATTTTGTTCTTCAGAGACAGCAATATTTCGAACAGGTTTAAAGAGATGTAACATTTTTACACAACTTAAATCCACAAAAATACCCTCAATAGATCTAGAACTGGACGCTGAAAACCTTTGACTTAGCTATTAAAAATAAATGGAGTTTAAAAAGTCTTAATAACTTTTAACTTACTGAATTAGTCAAAAGGATAGCAAATATCGCAGAAAAAATATTTGATAGAAAAACAAGGTTAATAATAATAATAATAATAAATAAAGGTTCAAATTATTTTTTTCGTCATAGCAAAAAAAAAATGGGGTATTTTATATAGTTATTAAAGTGTGCATAAAATGAATTCGAGCAAAATAAAAAATCAAAATCAAAAACTGAAGAATAGCATGCGCAGAAAAATTGTCTAGTTCCAAAAATGATCTCACGCTCAGCAGAAAAATATATTTTCTTTCATACCACCAAAATACCATATTTTGAACGGAAATTTCTACTATTATGCAATTGGGTTCTTATCACGGGCTTTTCATTCCAATGCCTTCATACAAAAAAAGTAGAAAGTGCATTTCGAAATTTTCCAGTTGAATATTTTTATTTTATTTAATGTGTTAAACCGCAAAACATTTCTTATACAAACGTTTCGTCAACAGAACAACGAAACAGAAATTCGTAAAGTTATTTTTAAACGTAGTTTCAGGTATAATATGAAACATCGTGTTTAAATAATGGTATGTTTTAAAAATTCATCTTATGATAAAGTGGCGATGTAGTTTGTCAAAAATGCTGTCATACCCAAAGCATATCTGGTTGAATTTATAAATATGAAACAACATACGTTTAAGAATTGGTGTAACAAAATAAAAGGTAGATATAGCGAGGAAGTGTTTTCCCATATATTGAAAATACAACAGTTTAGAAAATATACGAACTATATCATTTATGTTTTTAATTTCAGTATCTTATAAAGTACACTGTTAAAATTTTGCAGCAAACTGTCCAGTCATTTGACCGTTTTTACAGAAACTGATTACACGACCGTAATTTAACTTTATTCTGACCACAATATTGCCCATATAATGGTCAGAATAAAGTTAAATTATTGTTATGTAACCATTTTCTATAAAAACGGTCAAATGACTGGACAGTTTGCTGCAAAATTTTAACAGTGTATACTGAGTTTTGTGTATAATGTAAAACAAATGTGGTAAAGTTTCCTGAATTACTAAAAATGTTTATGAAAATTCAATGCAACTCTGTTGTCAGTCACGGTTATGTAAAGTTTTTCCATACCTCCAGAAACCATTCGAAGAAAGACATATGAGAAAAAAAATGTTCCTGGAGTTTGTTTAAATGTTTCTGAAATAAAAAAGCTCATTTGCTTCTAGTACAGCGGTTCCCAACCTGGGGTACGTGGTAGTCTGGTTAGGGGTACGTGAAAATTACACTGCTAATGACAGGAAACGCAAAAAAAAAAGTTTAAATGAAAACAAATAAACTTTTAACTTTGCTGGTACAAAGAAGGAAAATGAAGGAAAATGTCAAAACTCAGTAAGTGGTCAGTTATTATATCCCCCTATTAATATCTTGCATGTACGCCCCCCCCCCCCCACACCCCCTGAATTTCCTTTTAATATGTTTTCCTTTCTATTAATTTATGAAATATGTACATAAAACATGAAACGTACCGGGATTTTATTTAAAACCCATTTGAAAGTAGATCATCATTTTATATGTTCGTCTTGGCAGCATTAGTATAACAGACCTGCCAAGTCTCCGGCTTTTTGGATACCAGTAATTTAGTACAGAAAATGTTGTTTTATTGAATCGAAGCGTTTTGCGATTTAAAAGAACAACATTTTCTCAAAAAAATTACTGGTGTTCAAAAAGCCGGAGACTTGGCAACTCTGGTATAAATTCATTAACGTGTATCAATGGAAGTAGCTTCATTCCTTCTTTGTGAATGCTTAATTTGAGATCTCTGACTAATATTTATTGTATTCAGTTAATTTATGTTGATATAGTGTTGTGGTTATAAAAATGGATAAATGGGTGAAAACTAGAATTCTAAAGAGAACTGCATCTAAGATTGTTAACTAGTATAAGAAAATTACTAATGAACCAAAACAAAAAATATTTGGGACGGATTTATGTATGAAGGGGTACGCATAAATCAGAAGTCTAAGCAAGGGGTACGTGAGAGGAAAAAGGTTGGGAACTGCTGTTCTAGTAAATTGGAGGAAAGTTTCTTCTTTCTATTTTAGAAACATATTGTTTTTAGGTGCTTATTCTGACTATTTTGTCATCTAAAAACTTTTGAAAATAAGTGAAAGATATCCAGAATCGTTGGTAACTAATGAGAGTACAATAAATTCTCATATACACGTTTTCTACACCAGGAATATATTTTGCATTTTTTTTACAGTATAGCATAAATACTCTACGATACGATCACATATATTCATTTTTTACTTTTCACACTTACAAATAAAATGCCTGTACTATAATATATTAATGCAAGCGAGCTAAAGAATAAAGGAAAAACGTACTCTATTATGACAATTACAAAGCACATAATTCTGCTTATATATGTGTATTGGCAACATCAAAATTCCATTGAATTGTGTCCAGTTTTGATATGTATAAGAAATCTGTTTAACCAAGCTACAATTAGAATTTTTTTCAAGAAAAAAATTCAGAATGTTCAGGATGGCTCTGCACCAGAAATATTAAAACAATTTATTCCTAAAATTTTAAGTAAGTGGTCGAGATATTTCATTTTTTCCGTTAGCCGTTATACAACAAAATGACCTCTATATTTTCATTTACTATTGTTTGTGATATTATTGGGTTGAGTTAAATGTAAAAACTAAGAAATATGGGATATTTAGTAAACTACAACTTTATTTTAGTCAGTTACAAAAATTTAAAATAAATTCAAACGTTGAAAATAATGTTCAGATATCTAAACTTCAAATATGCCAGGTAACCTGAAGATAGGGAATAAAACACTATGTAGAAAATTAGATCAGGAAAACAAATATGAAAATTTCAAGTATTCCCCCAAAAAAATAATTTAAAAGCCCCTCTAAAATGAAAATTTAAACCTGTAAGTCAGGGCACGAAATTTAAAGTCTTGATGTAGTCTACGCAATTTCGCAGTTATCAGTCGCGTACCAGTTGTAAATCTTTGCTTATCGTTTGAGGATGTTATGCGGACATTTAAAAAAAATTACCTGTCTGTAATACTTATTATAGATTTATGAAAATTATAAAAACCATTATTTATTAATGAAAATTATTCAAGTTGCATCTATAATTTCATAAAAGTTATAAAACGTTTAATCAAATTATGGATACAATCATGACGAACATGCTGATATAATTAACAGCGTTATATTGCAAGGAAAAGAAAAACTAGCGTTTCATTCTAAAATAAGAAAATTTAATTGTTTTAATATGTTTGAGAATGGAATCTCATATCTTTAACACTAAATATAATAAAACCTATTCCAAATGAAAATATTTTGATTCGAACCAGAAATTTTTTCAAAAAAGAAATAAAATATAAATCCCATACAAATAAGTTAAATAGCTTTAAATAACAATTCTGGTGTGAAATACTTTTTATGTTTAGTGTTAAGTAATCACAGAAAAAAATTATAGTATCAAGGTGTGGGAGGATAGAATGACTATTTCCTTTGGAGAAATAGAAAAAGGATAATGTACGGGGATTGGTGATTATCAATTTTTTGCGAGTGAAAGTACAATGTTGCTTCGAGATCCGAAACGATCATGTATTTCTGCATGTTGTCTATCAGTCGCCAGCCCAAAATTCCTGGTCGCCAGTGGCCTAAAATTTCTGGTCGACAGAAGCAACCTGGCGATCAGAAATATCTACCTCTGTACTACGCGAGTGGGTTTTTGCACCAATCTGAGTGTTTATCAGTCAACTTACAATAAAACCTGTATTAACAAATTTCGGAATATTTTGTTAGTTATGGGGTTTCTGAAATAAACGATTAAATTCTAAAATAAATTCAATCCTACCATTTAAAAGTTTGTTAAATACCATTACTATATGAACTGTTTCTTGAGAATACTTTTAATACATTATGATGCGATTTGTTGTTTACTACTTCAGACTATTTTAGTATTTTAGTTGTTTTAGCATCAGAACTCAATATATTTATATCACCAATAATACTTCATGCCCTTGAAGTAGGCGGGCACAAAAAAGCCTCCAAATGACCCTGGATGTTTAATGATTGCGAGAAAGCCCAGATGCCGTCTGCATTGTAATCCTACAATCGAAAGTGTGAATGGTACTCATAATGCACTCGACCATCTGGTGAGGGCGGTTGTTAGGAGAGAGTTTGTTTGGAAACTCTACCGAAATAGAGAGAGAAACTGCATATAGGTGAACAGGGGAAAAAACTTACAATGCGCATATACGTATTGCAGAAAGTATTTTTTACGTTTGAAACAATATCTGCCGATATTAGTTTATTGATTCGAGTATGTTAGTTATACTCTAAGTAAACGTTGGGTAGAAATGTATGCACGAAATTATATGTTTGCAATTTATTATTAAGGAATATCCTACTTTGGTGCTCTGGAATTTAAAACTTTTTTTTTTCTTTTCTTTTCTTTTCTTTTTTTTCTGTTTTTTTTTTTTCTTTTTAGATAAATGTGAAGTGTTTATAAAAATCCATTTATATTATTTTATTATACATATATTAAATTGGAAAATTATATATATATAAACATTTTGAGTTGATATGTTACAAAATGACGAATTGACAGCTGATGTGCAGAAGTGCTTAAAAAAGGGAGGTGAACAAGCGATGCGCACGATAACTAGTCGTCGTTTTCACCTACAGCAATGAAACAAACAAACAAAAAACTTTATTTAGTCCATAAGGAAATAATATGGGTTGGCGTTTAAAAAAATAAGCATTTTTAGGGAAATGTAACTTTACCAGCAACAATTTCTATATTTAAAGACTTTACTTAACCGTTTTTATCCTGACGGTACTTATAAGTACCACTTTAACCCCTTCGCGACGAGCGTCTTTTACAGAATTTTTTAATCTGTTACCACCGGTTTTTCAAATGAGAAATTTTCACCTAATTGAATCGCAAAAATGCTATGATTAGATAAGGAAAACTTTACAAAAAAAAAAAAAAATTACTGGTGGGAATAATCGAGGATTCTGAGCCTCTTTTAAAGTAGCTGGAAAATTAATTCAGGATATAAAGGGTTAAAGATACACAGAAAGCCAGGGTACCAATCTTTTTAAAAAATCAAATTATTTCACTAGCAAAATGTGATGACGATTAATTTTCCAAAAAAACTCCAAATAATTGATTGAAAATTGAAGAAGCACTCATTTCGAAAATGCTGTCCGGAGAAAAAAATAATTTAATATCTTCGTTACAGTTTAGTTACTGTGGCACGGTCTAATTCTATAGCCTCAAAAATGCACTTTCTATCTGAATATTAATTTCTTACTAGTGAAATAAGATTTTTGTGCATATAAAGAATATTTTCATCGAAACAAATCCAAAATTTTGAACCGGCCAAAGTGTTTTTACCCAATAAATTGTCTTAATACATGACAATTTTTCTGTAAATTTCAAAAGTTTCGTGATAGCTATTTATTTCGAAGTGGATTTCAACACATTAAGTAAATTAACACTTATATGGCCTGAAATATTAGATAAAAAACTGCAACCACGAGCACAAATGTGATAGGTCTTGAAGACGAACAGTTTACCAATATTACCATAAAATCTCTTTCTAATATGTTATATGTATATATAAGTTCTCATCTAACTTTTTGACTCGTCAAGGTGCTCAACTAACTTTTTGACACGTCATATCTATTTCAAATTTAAGATAACAAAATTAAATATTATTATATTTCATATAATTTTTTTTTTTTTTTTTTTTTTTTTTTTTTTTTTTTTTGTAAATATATACGTATTTGGAGCTGAACCATTAACAAGATACAGCGATCTATTTGAATAATTTCTTATTTGCCTCCAATTCGGAATTCCTAAAAAAGACCCATTCATATGTTTGTTCTTCAAGAGTTACTTTAAATGTGGGCTTATTTCATTGCAATTTTCATTCTATCTTGTAAGAATAAACACGGATGTTCCGTGTATTAAAATTAGAATGAAATTTTAAAAAGAAACGGGAAAGCTTTCTGAGGACAATAACAAAATATCGAAATTTGTTATTGAGAAACAATGCTTTCGTGAAGGTAAAAGCTGAGTATTTTAAAATTTCATTACGTTGCAGGTTGATAATTTAATGTTTTTCGGTAAAACGAGGCAGTTTCAGTTTTAATAAGTTTTGGAAAATAAAAAGTTCTGAAATTCAAACAATTCAACCGCTGTCATGATGTTTTCTGTTCAATAACACATGGACTTACGTAATTGACGTTACGTTTGGGCACTGGGTATATGTTATAGCATGTAAAAACATGAATTGCCGGTTTTAACCTTTCTTGAAGTATTAAATTCCTCATTTGTGATCACATACGGATACTCAAATATGGAATCAAAGAAAAAATGCATAGATGTTTCTTTCTTTTTCAGGAATAAAAATATAAATAAAACAAATTAAATGTCAGTTAATTTTTCATAAAGAAATTTAACTGCGATTCCTCATTTTTGATTTGATTAATGGCACATTTCCTTGCATGCCAGTGTTGCCATATAGTCAAAAGTCAATTTCCCCCAAAAATTCTGAAAATTTCCCCAAATCAGTGGGATTTTTTCCAAAAAAGTCCCTATCTCATTATCTACTCAAAAAGTAAATTAAAATTTTTTAAAGGTTCTACTATAAAAATATTTAACCAATTTTACCTCAATATTGTTCCCCAAATCAAACCCTTAAAAAAAAAAAAAAAAAAAAAAAAAAAAAAAAAAAAAAAAAAACCTTTTTATTTACAAGGGAAAAAAAGAAGAAAAGAGAAAAAGGAATTTGCAAATTGATTTTTTTTATTGTGGTCGATTACTTTCCTGAAGAAAATAAAGTTAATAACGAAAAGATGAATAGATATCAGAATTAGATAAATAATAAATTAGAACTTCAAAACTATCCTTACATAATTTTTCTGGTAAATAAAATAAAATATTTTTCTTCATATAAAAATCTGTTACCGACGAAATTTTAAATAGAAATTATGAGACACAACTGTCTTATATAAGCATATTTTTGCAATGATGGATAAGACATACACTTACACACAACATTGTTAGTTGAAATGTCTCTTGAAGCTGAACTACAATAATTATCTCAGGATTGTATAAGTATTTTTTATTATATCGTGATTCAGGAGTAAGAGTAAAAATTCATCAATTCGAAAAGTACAGGCATTAGCAGTATTCGGTTTCCACAGAAATGTACAAAAGGTGTTGAAATTTCTTCAGAAAGAAATATTGGTACTTTTCGGTTAGCCGGGCGCCAGTGATTTATATACATGTATATATACACACATATATATAGTTACAAAAATATCTACATACGCATATATATACATACATATATGTACACACATATATGTATGAATATACATATATATGCATATACATATATATTTATATATGTACATATATCACTGGCGCCCGGCTAACCGAAAAGTACCGAAATATTTAATAGCAATATTTGACTCAAACAATTGGCGATTCAGTTGAATTAGTGGTTTTAAAACAATTCAGCTCAATTCAGTAGCGTATAGGATTACAAATATTCAATACTAGGTGTAGCACGGTACTCTGTACTGTTTCTAAGACGATATATGCTATAAATTATGTTACATGTTCGTTTAAATAGTGATATATAGAAGATACTGTGACGCTACACCACCACTTGTTCATGATAAATGTATCTGTTCTGCAATAAAATTTTTCATTAAAAAAAAAATACCATGTCTTTTCTGCAATTCTGTGAAAAGCACATGGTATTTTCGAATTATAGAAATTTTACTTTTAGATTATCCGCTATAACCAACATTACAATAAGAGTGTTACAAATAGCGTTTATTCCATATATGCTCTTCAAACCATATTCGCAACGTATACATTAAAATAAAAAGCGGGATAAGAAAGAAAAAAAAAAACCTCAAGAAAACCAGCATAGTGGAAATTTGTTAAATGAACACTGCCTGTGCTTTAACATTTGTAAGGTAACAAAACATAAAAATAAATCACTTATACAACTTAAAGCCCTGTAACTTTTTATCCCGAAGTCAAAAAGTAATAACCGAAGGCAGAATAAATATCAGAAAAAATACATTCTGCAAGAAACATAACCAATGCCCGTAAAAAATGGAATATACATCGCAAAGTAACGAACCAAAAAAGATCCAGCCATTTCCCGAGATTTTCATTTTTGCGCATACATATATATTTCTGGCTGAGATTACATGGAAAAAATCCAGAAGAAAATAAAAACAGCTGAAGCGATAGAGCATGTCGAAGTTGTAATGTCACAAATGATATCATCTTAGGCCAAAAAATGCATGAAAGGCTGCCCGGAGAAACATCAAAGCGGTACCGGGTATAGAATGGAAAAACATTTTTGTTTTAGAATTTCCTGGACGTGGAACTTTTTATTGACTTTTCTCGGAGGACATAACCTTCTGGTCAACAATTTATGCTGAAATGAGGGATAAATATAAAAGTTCAAGTTAACACAATCAGAAAAAGCCAAAAAAAAATGCATTTTTTAGGTGATATTTTAATTTTATAAAAACGAGTCTGCATTATTTAATATAAGAACAATAAGATTGTTTAAGACACAGATATGAAGACACGCAGCAATAAGTGCAAAACTCTGATGAAACTTTTTAAATTATATTTCATAAAATAATTCTTTGATATACAACTGCATCCTGTATAACAAGTCACACATACATTACAAAATACAAATAAATCATGCATTAAAATATATATATATATTGTTTCTATTTTATGAAAATAATTTTATGCCATTTTATTTGTTAATAACAAAAATCACATGCACTATTACAATTTCTTAATAAGACGATAGATAACATAAAACATAATTAACATTTTCATCATAAGTTGCAATGTTTGTTTATTCTATTAAAGTATCAAAAACTTCCAATAAGAACGTATTATTATGTAGACGGGTTCTAACAATAAAAAAGGTTTAATGTTAAGATTTTCTATTCATTATTTACCCATATGTATTGATATTATTGAAATTGTTGTAGGCTAAAAAGTTCTCAAAAGTCTGCCAAGAGAAACATAAGAATTGTATCGAATAGTTGTATAGAGTAGAAAAATATTTTGCTTTAGCATTCGCTGAATTTAGAACTTTTTATTAGCTTTTTCCCACAGGACATTACCTCGTGGTCAGCAATTTATGCTAAAATGAAATATAAGTAGAAAAGTACAAGTTGTAAATATAAATTGTCACAATCAGAAAGTATAAAAAATTTCATTTTATAGGATTTTATTAATTTTCGTAAAAATGTAAAAGTATTTATCATTTTGAGAAGATTTTGATAACTTCACGCCAAAGATCACTTTATGTCTTAAAAAAAAGGTCGCTGATAGACAACTACAACTCTTCTATACAAATAGTGTTTAAATAACACAGAAGTCGTATGTTTACTTTTGATTTCGATTATCTTCAATAAGAGAAGTTTTCATCACTATTAGTTTGATCACATATTATTTTTAATTACTGAAAATTACATGGAAATTGTTCATAACAGATCGAACGACCTATCATCATTGCTCAATTAATAACGTAAAACCCTATGAATTTCAGTAACATATGTTCGGTCTAGTGCATAGTCATTATTTTCAAGCAAATGTCGCATGAAAACATATTATTGACTAAAAGCATGTTATGTTGTAAAAATGATTATAAAAAATTGCAATTTTAATTGCAAAAAATTAACACATTTTAATTACAACTATAAATTTTTAAGTATAAAAGTGAAAAGTGTCATTATTATACAATAAATTAAAGCAATTCGGTTTTCCTTAAATAAAATATTATGGTGTTTTGTGTTTTACAGTAGCATTAATAATTACTTTACAAGATGGTTTCATCGTACAAACTTGGTACAGTAATGCATGTACGCAAAAAACAGTAATACATGTTGGTTCTAGTACAGGTTCTAGTGCATAGTCGTTATTTTAAAGTAAATGCTGATATAAGAAAAGAATACATTTTGATGAAAAAGAAATTACAAAAAAAGCAATTATAATTGCAAAAAAAAAGTCCAATTCAAATTATTAAAAAATAATAATTATAAAAATAAAATTATTTATACATATTTCTGATTAGAGAAAAATTATAATTTTCTTTTTTATTTGAAAGTTTTCGTTTAACAATGCCATGAGTAAAAACTACACACTGCATCAACGTACCATATTGGCATTTTAGAGAGAAATGTATTAATTTATGAAAATGGGTAATACTATATGTTGGTCTTAGCAAGATGATCACTATGGATAAAAAGTATTTTTTTTTTAAAAGGTGATTTTAATAAATTACAATAATTGTTTAAAAAAAAACTCAAATGTTTTATTCGTGTTGAAAATGTTATGGAAAATGAAATAAATCACTTTCGTTTATTGAAACAAACAACATTTCACGTCTTTTTCACTCACTTAAAAATTTTAAAGTCGTTGTCTTTAACACTTTAACATTACTCATAACACTAGTAAAAATTCCACAAAATGGCATCAACGTAACATCTTGGCATTTCAGAAAGAGACGTATAAACATTGAAAAAAAAAAGAGAAACACATGTTGGTTCAAGTACACAGTCATTATTTTAAACCAAATGTCGGTATGAAAACACATTATGGATTAATGACGTGTTTTGTTGAATGATGATGTTCGTTTACGCATTTTTTCCCTTCTAACCCATTTATAGATGTTCTGACATTTTTCAGGTGTAAATTATCGCATACCCAGAAAGTTTTTATGCGATTTCTTTGTAAAAAATCTACAGTTTTTCAGTTCTTTAAGACTAGATGGTAGTTGTTTTGGGAAATATAAAAAATAAATGAATGTATGTTACCAAAAATATGATAAATAAAGCACGATGATAAATAAAGATATGTAGCATTAATGAATAAATTTTCTGAGAAAGAGAAATGGGGAGCACTAAATCGAATAAATGACTGGGATTATGTGAAAAATGAAGAAGTTAACAGTTATGGATAGGAATGTGTTACATAATTTTGCAACAAATAAGAAAATCGATATGAGACGAAAGTAAGTATTGCTGATAGGGATAAAAAAAGGGCTTTCGATTTTGACATTTTTTTTAATCATTATTGCTTATGATTATTTATTCGTGTGTATAGATAAACTAAAATCTCTGTATTTTTACATAACCCTGTAGGTTACCAAAGCATAAATATATCTGAAAATTGATAGTTTTATAATTGAAACCCAAGTAGAACAAAATGGTTGAACTAATAGTGAGTAATTGCAGTCCTACGTTCGCCGAAAATAAGAAATATCCATTTTGCCGTACCTTTGGAGAATGAACCATTTGACAACAAATACCGAACCATTAGTTGTTCAAAATCTTGATCAGATATGCTGCAAATTACAGGGGTCTGTGTAACAATCTTTCACAACGGTTTTCTCAAACTGCCAATGATGGGATAATGGTGAGCCAACAGTATGTGCTACTTGGGAAGTAAGGGTGCGTTTATATCTGAATTTAAATAAATCACCGACAAAAAAACGTAAATCATTCTCGTGGCATTTCTTTTCCAAAGATTCAGTGGTCATCAACAAAAGAAAGGGAAGAACATGTCAGGTTCGCCCCCTCTGACCTCTGACCTTTAGACAAGCTTCATGAAAAACATCGCCTAACCACATGAAAGATACCGCTTAGCAAAAATGCAGTCTGTTCGAACCTTAAAATAAAACCCAACTAGCACCAACTGGTTGGACCAATGTTGGCTAATGGTTGTCCCACGTTGGACTGAAGTAAAAAATTTTCGCCTTTCCGTACCATTGGCCAACGAAACAATTGTCAACAAAGGTCCAAGAATGGTCCAATAGTTAACTGTGCAGAGCCCTGCTCCCAATTAAAGGATTCTATGTTTGTTTATTCTTGGCATGTACCAACCCTAGCATTCCCACAAACGGCCAACATTGAGCTAACAATCTGTGCTGATTGGGAATTGAGGCGTTTAGAATGAGAGTGGATAGTGTCCATAAAACATTATCCAGAGATATTTGGAGGTATATTTAATGGGCTCCCTTGCATTTCACCCAGAATCATAGGAAACTACCATTTGTCGCTCGCTTTTTCACTAGACTTGTTTTTTTTTTTTGTTTTTTTTTTTTCAGCTGTGCACAAATTATAGTCTACAGAAAAAGATCATATCTTAAATTTGGTTGTCAGAAAAAATGGACTTGTTCCTATTTTGTTCTGAGCAACTCAAGTTAGATAATGTCTAGAGTAAATTTAATAGATGTGCATTTAACCAAATAAACAGTGCTTCAAAATCTTAAAATTTCGCATTTTATCTTTTTATAATTTTCAGCGCGAATTTATAAAATTTTATAAAGGATTATTAACGTTGATAAAAAATAAAGAATATCGAAGCCAATTATTTTCCAAAAACAATTTTGAACGAATACTGAAATTGACAAAAATTATCAAAATTATGATAATTATAGAAAAATATTTCATTGCGATACCGAAAAAAATATTCAACAAAATTAAAACTCATTAAACAGCTAAAAAATATGCATTAAAGAATTTATTAAAATAAAAGTAACTATCGTATATATCGTATATAACCCTCTATATCAGTTGACTCCTTGGATTTTTAGGCAGACTTTTTTTTTAAACATAAATATTCCTATAAAAGTCTAAACACCTTTCTAATACGATGCTCTTAAAAAAAAAAAAAAAAAAAAAAAAAAAAAAAAAAAAAAAAAAAACGAGAAAAGAAATTATTTTTTACGTTTACAATTAATTAAGTAAATTATTTTTTTAGTTACGAGTTTTCTAATTAGAATCGTATTTTATTTATTCTATATTTTGGAGTGAGTGAAAGATAGCATAAAATTTCACCAGAAAGGGCGAATTTTATTTGTATATAAATTGGCATATTCATAAAATCATGTAAATGACACAGCATACATATATATTTTTTTTAATTCAGATTGATCTTTGCTTATGAGCATACAATCCAAATCCGAAGGTATGTACAACTCCTGTAGAAAAATAATATCGGGTTCACAATTTCATGAGCAGAACGGAATTACAAATTAGGTGCATGTTAAAATTTTGTTTTGAAAGTCGGAGATGTGAAAGAGGAATCCCGAGATTATAGGTGCCAAATGGCTCTTAGATGGCTTAATCCGGTCGGTTCGGTTCATTAGCCATTTGCAAATATGAGTAGTATTCTAGGCAATATTCAACATTTTCACAAATTTCAGTCATAATTTTTCATCTTCATAATGTAAATAATAACCCTTTTTAGATGTTTGAACTGCGTAGATAATTTTAGTTGCACGAAGACTGAACAACCATGGTTGAGAACTAATTTTTCCCCTAATCCGCGCATAAGTCGATCTCCTTTTTCAATTTCAATTTTTTTCTCTAAAATTCTTTAACTTATACACGAATATATACGATAACGTACGTTTGAAAATTATGATTTATTTAGGAATTTTAACATTTTGCTCCATATGGCAATTTCTTGAATAAAAATGAAATCCAAGAATATACACTCAGAAAAATGACAATTTCAAATCTGAGTAAATCGATGTTTTCATTTTGTTATGAAACTTTTCCTTTCAAATAGGACGACCCAATGCTTTCAATTCTGAAAGACCAAAAATACTCAGAATATTGAAACATGGACATACTCAAAACTGAGCACATAGAGTTCAGTTCATACTTATTTTTGAAACATGGAGATACTCAAAAATGACTAGGATCAGTTCAAACTCATTTTTGAAACATGGACATACTCAAAAATGAGCACATAGAAATCCGTTCATACTTATTTTTGAAACATGGACATACTCAAATGTGAGCACATGATGTTTTATTCTTGAGTGTGCGCATGTTTTCAGAAATGAGTATATACACGTTTCAAACTTGAGTAATTTTCATTCGGATCCATTTTGACTATGCGACATACTCAAATTTGAGTATTTTTTGCTCAGTTTTGAAAATGTCATTTTTAGAATGTATTAAAGAAATGAACTATTTAATTCAACTTCAGATTTTAAATAAACAAACATAAAGCAAAACATATTGAAATGACTTACCCCCTGAAATATTAATCCAATATGATAAATGCATAGCGTGATATTTCACTTACCTAAAAAGAAAAGAGAGCATGATTTAATAAACAAGCAGAGAACAAATTAATACATTTTAAAATTTAACAAGAACGAAAAATCAAGCATCATGACATAGATTACGAAACACATTCCAACACTATCCGAATATTGCTAAAAAAATTATTTTTGTTTATACAATGTAATTCTATATCTAAATAAACATAAAAAAACACACACACAATTCAGAATTGTTTTTTTCAGCAATGGCTGTCCATAGCTGGTAATGTGTGCAATTCTTTCATGCAGTCCTGTATATGATATATTCACCTCGTAATTCCCAATAAATAAGTTAATTTTAAAATTCACATTACAGCTGAAAACGCTCATACAGCAGTTATGGCTCATATACTCAGTCCTATAACTTGATTATTTTGAGTGTCTATGTAAATAAATGTTAATTTTGACGTACTCAACAATCAATAGAAAACAGGTTGTAGTGTATCTCAGTAATGTATATGAGTTTAATTTATGTTTGAAATAGTTTAACATAATTGAAATACACTGAAAACAATTTTTCCGCATAGATAAAAATATATAATGGCATTTTGAGCGTCCCGATAATCCTCCTATAATTGCTACATATCGACACTCCGTAGAAAACATATTGCCATCCACCTCAGTGAGGCATATCCATTTCATTAACATTATTAAAATGCACTGAAAACAATTTTTCCCCATTCACTGTAATGTAACGGAATACTTTTGAGTGTCTCTGTAAATGAACAATAATTGCTACTTATTCCAAACTCTAGAAATAACATGTTGTCGTCCAAATTAATGATGCATATAAATTTATTCTATTTGAAATAGTAGAATGACATTAAAATACACCGAATAAATATTTTCCCCATTGACCGTAATGCAACGGAATACTTTTGAGTGACCCTGTAAACTAACCACAAATGGTACACACTTAATTTTCAATACCCAACATGCCATAAGGAACATCAATAAGATATATCAATTGCATGGAGATCCGAGTATATTTACGCGAGTTAGAGCAGAAACAGGAGGATAGATTGACAGACTAACAGACAGACAGACGGCCAGACAAACCAAATTCATAAACACTTTTCAACTATCTGGGAAAGTGTTTATAAACTGAATGTTCTTAAGATCCATAATAAGAAAAAAGTGTCTTAAAACATTAAAATGTCTCCGTCAGTCATGACCACAATAAATTTTTCAAGTGAACTTGTTCAATTAAGACATTATTCATATTAGATTAAAGTGGTTAGAGATGCTAAATTTTACTACCTATAATAAAATACTTTCATGTTTAACGCAAACACAAAATGTTTAACGTGTTTATTTTTCAAATTAATCATAATAAATATTTAATTGATAGTAATAATTTCAAAAGCACGCAATGATCACAATACTTTATTATATGTCTGATTTTTTTTTAAATATAGAATAATTAATTTAAAAATAGATTTCGAATATTATGTATTATGCATATTCAAAGGCGATATATAATGCTTATTAAATTAAAGTGTTGAATACAGAAAAAAAACGGGATGTTACGTAACATAATTTAAAGCAAACAAAATTACGAAGAAATATTACAGATTTTTTTTTTTTAATTCTCTTTAATGTTTATTGTTCATTAAATATTTTCCAGCTTAATCTTTTAAATAGCTAAATGTCATTTTATAATACACTTTTAATGAAAAAAATTAAAATAATCCTCTAAACAAACAATATTTCAAACTAAACAGCCATCATTAAATTCAAATCCTTTTCATGATAATACTCCAGAGAAATCATTGAAGAAGAGAAAAAAAGCACACATCCGAACACCCTGTCTAAAAAATAAAATATTTAATTTTGCAAAACTTAGAAAAAAAACAACAAAATATTCATAGAAGCCTAGACATGCTTTGACAAAACTTTGCAATTAAAAGAATTAAAACTATTTTGTCTAATATGAGATCTGCACATAACATATTTTTCTTTGGATCCTGCATGATTATGTTTAAAATACTGCCTAATAAAATTTCCTGATTACTCTTTCAAAAGTAATTTAGTTTTAAATTTCCCAAGTGAATAAACATATCTATAAAAATGCTAGTTTCTCTTTTCATTCGTAAACAAATCTTATTAAAAATAATGCCACTTAAAAGTACACGAATTCCCAAGGAACTTGCGAAAAAAAAAAAAAATACCAGTTATTTTAATAGTTATGCGATAATGAATGTGGCAATAAATAAAATAATTGGAACTTAATTAAAATCATGGAACACGGAAGCTTCGAAATATTTTTATTAAAGACTAATTTTTCATTCGTAAAGCTTAATTACTTTTAATAGAATAATAGAAAATATTTAAAAATTGCGTATGTTACAGAATGCAAAATGAACAAAATTATAAATTAATAAGAAGTTAAATTATATATTCCTGATAATGAATCGAGAAACTAAGGTAATTTTATCAATTTTTAATAAACATTTTTGAAGTTTTTCACTGTTCTCTTACTTGATTTGCACATTTTCTTCTATTGATTAGTTTGTTAAGTTGCTTAAAAATTTCATTGTTTTTATCTAATGAAGTAAGCATTTTATAACATGGGATTTTATATTTAAAATTATTACTATTTTAGATATTAATTTCAACTTTTTTCTACATGCATTAATCAGATTTTTGCAATTTTATATATTGCACCGGCTGCTGTATGTGTTTATGTTTATTTATTTATTTATTTATTTTAAGTAGCGAAAAAACAGAGAAGTGCTTTGAGATTTTTTAGTATCAATTATCTGTCAATAAATATATATAAAAAAACATTTTTTTACACGCTCTGTAACGATATTTTCAGCAATAACTTTTTCTAGAAGTATGCCTGTTGCAGTGTTTTAAATTACATTAATTTTAGCCTTTTCAAAGCATTAGTTAGATTTTTTCTATGTAGCATAATGCATTTTGCAATATGTTTTGTGTTATTTATTAATTCATAAAAATAAAATAAAAATGTTTTTTGTGCAATCTTTTTAACAATGGCGCCTAAAAATGTGATCTATAAGTTTAATAAACCCTCTAAAATGATATTTTATCTAGCTATCCTTTTCGAATTACGTATGTTACAAAATTTTAAATAAAAAGAAAAAAAAAATAATAGGAAAAAATCAGATTAGAATGTATTTTATAAAACACAAATGCATTCGTCAGTAACGCCAATGTCATGACGATATGTCATCAGACAATGACGTTATGATCTTAAAACAGAAAAAGAAAACGAAGAAATGTAAGAATTCGTTGCAGTGTATACTTACATGGAGTATTACTTGCATATATGCAGCCATATACAAGATGGCCTTAATTAAAATGACAGTACTCAGCGTGCTATGTATCGCGATCTAATTGTGAGAAGTGAGCCAAATTTTGCAACATGATTAAACAAGACGGGGTCGAAGGATTCTGTGAAAAAACAGTTCCCAAATTCACCGTTAGTGTGGTATGTGGCGCTGTTTAATTCGTGGAATCCTTTTTTCTCCCTCATGTTTAATCATCTTACAAAATTTGGCTCTATTCTCGCAATTTGATCGTGCTACAGAACATGCCAAGTACTGTCAGTTTTAATTATGGCCGTATTTACGTACACATACACGCTTGCATGCATGCAAGTATGCGCCAAAATATCCTTAAGCTTAGTGATATTTGGTGAAATATCATTAACTTTGCCATTAAAAAAATGCCCAAAAGTAAGATAAACTAACTTCTCACTAACTAGATAATTTTGCGAAATTCACACTATCATATACATAAAGCAACATTTGTGCGATTTATCACCCAAGCTTGGCGATGGTACCATATTTTCAAGTAATGTAACATGTGTTGTCCCCATTTGTCCGCGTGTTTGTCTTATATTTGATTCATCACAAAATATCTTTTGATCTAGATTTTTTCATTAAAAATTATTACCTGTTATCCTGTTAATCTTAACCCTTTCTAATACGCATTAATTAGATTTTTGGAATTTCGTGTACTTTAATTGTTGTTGCATATTTATGAAATTTTTCTTTTATAACAAAAGAAAAAAAACAAAAAAAAAAAAAACAAAAAAAAACCAGATAAGTTTACTGAAAAAAAAAACCCTCAAATTGATAGAAAAAAAACCTGTCAAATTTGGCGCCAGTGGAAAACTGTTTAATTTACAGAAAATATCAGTATAATTTTACTAAAACGGTTTTTCTATTAAAAAAATATAAATTTTTTCTGTAAAAATTACAAAATTTACTAAAAAATACAATATTTTTCTGTCAAAATTACAGATTTTTTTTTACAGTGTTGCGTTTTTGTTATTTTTTGCAATCAGTTGTCAGTGATGCATTAAAATACTCTATACAGGATTATTTAACCCTATAAAATGATATTTTAATGAATTGACTATTTTTAATTATATGTGTTAGAGTACATTAAACATGAAAAGAAAAGAAATAAGAAAATGGGATTAGAGAATAACGTAACATACAAATTTTGTGCATTGAAATGTCTAATTGATCACGAAATCTTATTTGACAATGTTTTACCAACAGCACATCACAGAAATTGGACAAAATTTGCAAACTACATACAAAAAGAAAAAAAGAACACTCTCATTATGCATTATTTGTAAAAGGTTTTTTTTACGTTCGGATAATTATTTGAAAAACAACCAGCTTGATTAAGAAGATAATCATGATAATCATATTTTGTTTTTCAGCTGGATTACTTAGGGAGGCATTTCTTTGTTGCTTTCGTTTCTGTTTTTTCTTTTTCTTTTTTTAATGGTAAAGGAAACATAAGAATCCTATAATCTGCAGGATCTGTATTTTTTTTCCAGAAAAATTTACCTGAAGTTTCCATTTTTTAATAACGTAAAAAGTACTAACTGCGACATATAAGTGTTAACATAAATAAATCTGTTTGCTCTTACATCCAAATGCATATAATGATAAAAATAAGAGCAGTGTTTGAGCACATCTAGTAAAACGATTAAGTTTAAAGTTTCTTTTTGAGCATTTTAAAATGATTACAATAATGCAAATAAATAAATAAATAAATAAATTTATTTCCATTGAAAAGACGCAAAGAAAAGAAATAAAAACAACAAGGTTAATGATAAAAACAAAAAATAATAATAATTCTAATGTAATTTTTTGTTTTAAATTTTTGATCAAACGTATTTTATAGTACTTGCCGTTTTGATAGTGAAGGTTGCCTTTAAATGAAAAAAACAAATGGTCAAAAAATATTTGCAATTAATGTTGAACGTGAAATTATGAAATTATATTGATTCATCCATACTTAGTAAGAGAAAAAAAACCCTGCAGTGTCCTATTTTAATCTTAAAATTTTTCTTGGAGATTTTATTTGTTTATAAAATAAAATCGTTAGTTATAAATGAAAGGGTAAATAATTAATGTATTTCTCTGTTTAAAGTGCCGAAAGTTTTGTATTAAAATAGCCGAAGCATAAATATATAAGAAATTGTTTTAATTTAACATTGATTCAAAATGAAGTTTTGTTTAATTTCGGAACAATCTTAGTACTATCTTAGCATATTTACGGGTAACCACTCGACAAGCCTCAACGTATTTTTTGCTATTTAATTATTATCAGTTAAAAATATATATAATCGTATATATATTTTTTAACTGATAATATTCAATAGCAAAAAATGCATTAAAAACTAACAATTTCATGAAAGGTCTCCGAAATCCTTCTTGGTTAAATATGAAAAAAAAAATCATTTAATAGTTTGCATAGTATTTTTTTAATTAAAATGAAAATAATATTGAAAAAAGAATGATTAAAAATTAATCTTGGAAAAAAGTTGACTATTTAATAAACGTTTTTCTTCTAAATTATAACTCTGTAGATTAATGAGTTAAAAAAAAAAAATACGAGAAATATTATTTCGTTTTAAAATTTTTAAGCTTTTGAAGTGCTTTTATTAGACGAAAAAAAGACACAATTTTTCTCCATTAGTGTTTTTTTTAATTAAATCCGTTTTAAATTTATCAAGGGAATAAACAGTTTCATTAGAGAAAAATAAAGCTTAGGTCTTTCCAACAAAACTCATTAAAAATAACACAATCTGACCTTTTAAAATTCCCTCGAAACTTTAGGAAGGATATCTCAATACCAGTATGAAGATTTCACAGTAATGTATAGGAAAAATAGCCATGACTGCATATAATTGGAAGTTAATTAAAAATTCCCAATACAGATCCCCCCTGCATGACTTTTTTTTTTTTTTTTTTTTTTTTTTTTTTTTTTTTTTTTTTTACTGTCTTATTGAAATGATTTATATTTCTAAGCTTAATTACTATTTTACATGAACAGGGAATATTTATATTTTCTTCAGAGGTAATTATTAAAACTCAGATATTAAATTTTTTGGTATAAATTGATATCGATATGAAAATTTAAGCGTGTAAGTTATTTAAAGTGTTTTCTGTTTGTGTTTTATATACGTGGTTTTAAGGCTCAATTAAAGAAAAAAGTAATGAATATATCTAAAACGAAGTGTATTCAGTTAATATATATATATATATATATATATTTGTTTTCATAATTACTATACAAATATCATCTAAATTTCCTTTAAATGATATTTTATACAATTCCTCAATAACTGTATGAAAGTTATACCGTAACTTTTAGGGGCAATATAATAACTGCATACAATTGGAAGTTAATTAAAATATCTTAAAACAGATTTATTTTGCATGAAACTTTTTTTTTTTAAATATTTCATTGGAACGATTTATTTCTATTACGGCTTTACGTGAATAGAGAATATTCATATTTCCTTCAATGGTAACTATTAAAATTCAAGTGTTAAGTTTTTTGTAATAGATCGTTAGTTTTATATTTCTATAAAAAGTTTAACTTATTTATTTTCTTCTTCTTTTAATGTTAGGTAATTTAATGCGTGTGCTGTTTTTCAATGTTTTGGTTTTTTAAAAAATAGTAAGCAATGTTGTATGAATATTTCACAACAATTTACAAAAATAATTTCAGTTAATGTGTTTGTTAAACTGGAAGTTCTCAAATCAAGTTCACTATGCATAAGATTAAAAAAAAAATGATTTAACTGAAATTATTAGTTTCTAAGCTTAATATGAACAGCGAACATTCGTATTTGCTTCAGAGGTAATCATTAAATTTCGGGTATTAAATATTTTTGTATAAATCGATATTCAAAAAATATTTAATACTTTTTTTTATATGGATCAAAAATAATTACGTTTTCATTTGTTCTCGATGGCTTTGTTAAAAATAATAATATTGATACTTTTGAATTAAATATATTTATAATTAAAAAATTAAATGTAATAATTATAATATAAATATCACCAAAAAATCACTGTAATATTCACAGAATATTTCAATTGTTGTATGAGGATTTCACAGCAATTTCAGGAAGAATAGCAGATAATGCATGTAACTGAAAATATCTAAATCATGTTCGCTATGCATGAGACTTTTTTAAATAATGTTTATTATAAATTATTTCTTTCCAAGCCTAATATAAATAACGAATATTCATGTTTTCTTCAGAGGTAATCATAAAACTTTGGATATTAAATGTTTTTATATAAATCGATATTTGAAAATTATTTAATACATTTTTATATGATTCGAGAATAATATGTGTTCACTTGTTTCCAATGGCTTAGTTAAAAAATAATAATGTGTATATATTTAAGTTAAACATTTTTATAATTTTAAAAATAAATAAATAAATTTGAGCTACTATAAATATCATCAAAAATACTTTGTAATATTCTCAGAATTTTGCAATTGTTGTATGAAAATTTCCCAGTAATTTCTAGGAAGAAATCTAGTGAACACATATAACTGGCAGCTGGTAAAACAATTTCACCATGTACGATAACTTTCCTTAAAACTGTTTAACTAAAATTATTTATTTCTAAGCTTAATACGAATGGCGAATATTCATATTTGCTCAGAGGTAATTATTATTTCAGGTAATAAATGTTTTTGCATAAATCGACATTCAATTTTTTTTTCGGAAATTATTTGATACTATTTTTTTGTCGTTCGAGAATTATATGCGTTCACTTGTTTCTATGGCTTAGTTAAGAATTTTTTTTAAATTAAATATATGATTTATAATTTTTAAAAATAAATAAATAAATTTAAGTAATTGTTATAGTGTCAGAATTTCTCAATTTATATATGAAGATTCCATAGTAATATTTACAGGAAGAATTACCTTAAATGCATATAATAGGACGGTAATTAAAATTTACTACTGAACATTTACCATGCATGATTATTAGTTTTTAAAAAGCTGCTTCGTTGAAATGATTCATGTCGAAGCTTAATTACTGTTTTACTCGAATAAAGAATATTCATATTTGCTTCAGAGGTAATTATTAAAATTCAGATATTATATATATTTTTTTAATGAATCGATATTTATACGTACCTTTATACAAACTGTAAATGGTGTATGTTATTTATTGCGTTTATTATTATTATTATTATTATTGTTATTGTTGTTGTTGTTGTTGTTGTTGTTATTATTATTGCTCGAAATTGTCAATGTAAAGTGTTCACTTGTTTTCAAGGGCTCGGTTAATAAAAAAATACTTTTTGAATTACAATTTTACATAAAAATGCAGTATTCAAATTTGCTTCAGAAGTAAATATTACAATGAAGATATTAAATATTTTAGTACAAATTGATATTTTTATATTTCTATAAAAATTAAATTGTGTGAATTATTAAAACGCCAACGACCATTGTCACCTCCAGAGGACACGTCTTTGAAAGTCTCCTTAGGCTTAGATTTTAAGTGAATTTGTACTGTAGCGCCTTTATTGGGATCATGTAGTATGATTTACCTGATCATAGAAAAAAGTATCATATCTCTCAGATTTTTTTATATCATACTTTCCAAAGTTTTGCACCTCCTTCAAACAAGTAAAGTCATGAGTTGGTCTTCTTTTGGAGGATAAAAATGTATGTCAAAAAAGCAACAAGTCTCTTTCTCTCTCTCTCTCTCTCTCTCTCTTTTTTTTTTTTCCCATGAATGTTAAAATTAACTAAATATTGAATTGATATTTGTAGTATTTCGAATGTTTGATTAATTTTCGTTACTGTGAATTTGTGTATCACTTACTCAAAAAAATGCACTTTTTGATAAAATTTGTTTTTTGTTATTCTTTTTTATAAAATAATTTTAATAGAACCTATGATAAGCAAGTAAATAAATAGAATGCTAAAATTCATCTTTAAGAAGGTAAAAATTAAAACTACACTTAACGTGCTTTATTATTTAAAAGATGATAAATCAAGGTAATCAACTGAAATTATCACTAAAGAAAATAGTGTTTACAATGACGTTTTGTCACATAACATACCCAATGTATGGTAAGTTTGCTTATTAATTTTTGTTACTGCGGTGCGAACTTGAATTTGTGTGTCACTTACTTGAAAATATGTACTTTTTGATTTAAAAAAAAATGTTACTCTTTTTTATAAAACAATATAATAGAACGTATGAATAAACAAATAAATGAGTAGAATACTAAAATTTACCTTTAAACAGCTAAAAAATTAAAATTACACTTAATGTGCTTAATTACTTAAAATATGATAAATCAAGATGATCAGTTGAAATTATCACTAAAGAAAATAGAGTTTACAATGACGTTTTGTCATATAACATAGCCAATATATGGTTAAGTTTGCTTATTACTTTTTTCTACTGTGATGCTATCTTGAATTTGTATGTCACTTACTTAAAAACATGTACCTTTTGATAAAACTTTTTTTTAACTCTTTTTCTTATAAAATAAAATAATATAAGCTATGAATAAACAAATAAATGAGTTTAATACTAAATTTTATCTTTAAAAGTTAAAAAATTAAAATTTCACTTAATGTGCTTAGTTACTTAAAAGATGATAAATCAAGATGATGAATTGAAATTATCACTAAAGAAAATAGAGTTTACAATGACGTTTTGTCATATAACATATCCAATGTATGGTTAAGTTTGCTTAAAAAGTTGCAAAATGAATAATATTCCCCACCGTTTTTTTTCTCTTGTTAACAATAGTAATTGGAATCACACAACAAAAAAGGATGATGAAATGCAAGTTCCCTAGTTCCTGGATCAAGAAGCGGAGATTTTGAAAGTAAGACGTTGGTAATGACAGTTGTATTTTTATCCCTGATGAATGTTATGTGTGTAGCTGAAAGTGCTTGGAGTAATTGACGTTGAATAATGTTAATGTAGTTTAACAACTTTTTTACAATTTTATCATCTTTTAAGTAATAAAAAGCATTAAGTGTAATTTTAATTTTTTTAGAACCTGTGAATTAGAAAAAGAAATTAAAAGTTTACATATGGGTGGTCAAGGATTAACGGAATTTTTTCTTCATTCAAAATTCAAGAATGTAACGAATTCCTTTGATCCCAATTTGTTAGTTAATAATAATACACATTCTTTTAAATTAAATTTATTATTTATAAAATTTTAAAAATAATAAATAAATTCAAATTACTACTACACAAATATCATCTAAAATTCTTTGAGCTATATATTTCATTCAAAATCTCAATAGTCTGTCTGAAGATTTCACAGTAATTTATTGAAAGAATAACTGACAGCATTTAATTCTAAGTTAATTAAAATTTGTTAATGCAAATTTACCATTCATAACACTTTTTATAAAATTGTTTCAGCAAAATGAGCTATTTTACGCTTAGTCATTATTTTACCCGCACGGGGAATGTTTGTATTTGAGTTCTGCGACTTATTTATTTACCAATTAGAATAATTGTGTTAAAATTATTCTAGAATATTTATATTTGTTTCAATTTAATTATTAAAATTCAGATATTATTATTTTTTTTTTAATATCTATTTCTTAAAAAAAAAAAAAAATCACGTAAGTCATTTAATGCATTTTTCCTTCGTCATAGTTCCTGAAATAATGTTAAATTTGTTCTCAATGCCTTAATTGAAAAATAATTTAAAAGTGTTTTTTTTTTTTAATACTATTTCACTGAAATGATAATTCTAAGATTAATTACTATTTTATATGGATAGAAAATATTTATATTTGCTCCAAATATAATAATTAAAATTCAGATATTAAATATTTATGCATAAGAAGACATTGCATTTATATAAATGTTAAATCTAGTAATGCATTTTTTGTTTGTTTATTGAGAAGATAATGTGTTTAATTGTTTTCGATATGCTACATAAGAATAAATAATATATATATATATATATATATATATATATATATTTATTAAAGATATTCCTTATATTATTATTTTTTTTTTAATTCCAAAATATTCCTATGTAAAAAATATTAAAATTCTTTTGAAATATATATTTTGTTTTTATATTTTTTTAATTTAACAGAATATTTTATTGATATAAAACTGAGCTAATAAGTTAAGGTGATAAAAATTTTATTGTGAAACCTTTTCGATATTAAAACACATATTCAGTTAACATTAAAAAAAAAATCCACTATATATTTAACAATAAGCAAAATTATATTTTAACCATTTTGTAATAAAAGTATGCTTTATGAAAATACCAAATCTTCTTAACAAAAGTATACATTCCTTATGATTGTTTGAATTAATAATCTACTTTAACGTGCAGCTCATTTTATTTTATTTAATTACATTTGTTTTCTCTTGTATTATTTTCCGTCTTACAATTACTCGTTTATTTTCGTATTCAAACATTTTCAGTACAATCATTTTAATTAATAGTTTGCTGTATCTTCATAAAACGTAACTTAATTTAACTAATTAGTCACGCATAATTTCTACCTCATTATATTTTCATTTATTTTCTAGATGAATAATTTTCATTTCAACAATAAAATTTGATTTATGTTCAGTTGTTTCATATGTTAAAAAAAAAAAAAGAAAAAAGAAAAAGAAAAAAAATGAAACTTCGCCATCTAACTGAGTGTAATTTATTTTCGAAGAATAAGTCATGATTATGCAATTGTATGATGCAAAAGTGTAACAATAGACAGAAAAAAATAAAATAAAAGAAGTTTTATCAACCGGCCTAAGGAAGGAATTTCTTTTCATTTATTCATCAGAATGATTCGAAGACTGGAGGGTAAATTAGGGGTTTTGGGTTGGTCTAGTCACACCTGAAATTGCGAATAGCCCAAGGAGGTTCTAAAAGTCTGTGTTATATACATTGGAAAGAAAAAAAAAAGAAAAGAAAAAATGAAGAGGTGAAAGATAATGTTTTACACGAATAATTCGTTTATTTTTAAAGGTACTATGTAACCTACATATAAGATTAACTTTTTTTTTCGAGTAACTATATTAAATATAGGATTAAAATACACAGTTTATTTAATAATCGTACATAAAAAACAACCATAAATTTAATCATAAAATGTTGCCACAAATACATTTCTTCCTTTCCTTTTTCTTTTTTTTTTACTTGAAGTTACCAAGAAACTTCAAGAAGGCATTAATGAATAAAACATACACAATAAACAATAATAACATAAACAATAATAAAATGTAAATAAAACAGTTCTCTTAAGTAGTATTAAACATTTCATTTAATATGAGACTATCCAAACACGGAAACTTTATCATTCTGCCTTAACCGCTTTAACGAGGTTCCGTTACACTTCTTTTATTTATTTATTTATTCATTTATTTTTTTGTACAACTTTTTCGAAAAAAATTTCTGCTTTATTTAATCACCTAAATCTTATGATTAGATAACTCAAAAATTTTTGTGTAAAAATACTGGAACCAAATTTTTTAAAAATTCTTATTTTATGCGCGAAAAGGGTAAAGATACTATGCAATGATTGATTGTTATAGAACTATCAGTAATCGATGTTAGGAGGCAAAGCTGGAAATTCTGACTGAATGTCACAGCTGAAAATAGTATATTTCCAGCCACATGATGCAAATATTACTGATCAACTTGAAATTTGTAAATGTCACAGATGGAAATAGCATATATTCTGATATATGATGCTAATATTACTGATTAACTTGAAATTTGTGAATAATATTGCCAAAAATTTTTAATAATAAGAGAAATATAGACAAAAAATGTGTGCTATGATAAATATTAAACGATAATTAGTCAACATAAAAGCGCACAAATGATTACAATTACATTAGCAAATATTTGCTTTAACACTCCTGAAACCATTTCTTTCTCTTTAACAATAATAAAAAAAATAAAGAGTGGACAAACTATAAATTTTAGAAAATGATAAGGAAAAGAACAAAATGTTGTATCGGAGTGCGGTTTACATTATCAGACTTGTCAATAAGTCTAATCTGTTTTCTTTAGGAAAAAAAAGAAATAATCTTTCGAGTTTTCACCAATAGCTGGCGGTGTTAAAGAACATATCATTAAAAATATTGAGATTATACAACATGCACTTATTTGTACTTGAGACTACTGTATTCTGCACTATATTCTCAAGTGCAAATGAAAACCTATTGTATAACCTCATTATATTTTATCTCTTTTAATACCATGGACCTTAAATGTAGAAATTTTGTCCCCCTCCTGCATTGTATAAACTGCAGTGGCAACACATGTGTTCAAGCTAATGGCCGAAGTGATAAATGAGATTTAAAAAAATAATAATGGAAGTTTTAATTATTTTTCCTGATTTCAGTCTTTTTTCCCACAGGCCACTGCGTATCAACCCTTCTTGTATATTTCTGCTTTTTTGCACTGAGAAAGGGACTCCAGAAGCTTTAAAATATCTATATGGTACTTTTCTCGTATTTATTTGGGATCTTTTAAGTTCATTATCTTCATTTAAATAATTACTTGCAATATTCATTGTATTTTTAAAATAGGATCGTTTACAAAATTTATGCAATTTGCTCCAATAACTGAAAAATGTTACCGTAAGCATATTTCAATGTGTATGCAAAATCATTGAAAAAATAGACAAAAAGACTTTCAGAAACGTTAGAAAACACTTTAGAAAAAATACGTACAAAAAGTCGATAACATTTCATCAAATCAACTTTCTTTCAAAAAAATGCAGCAAATTATATATGTAAAGAAGGCAATATTTTATGCAGATAAGAAACTTTTTTTCAAAGTTTCACGTAAACACATTTTTTTTTTACCTTGCTTTTCCCCCTTCATTCTCACTATATTTTTTCGTAGCATTTCTTTTACGAAGTCACTTCTACTTCAATGCACGAACATAACACGTTTTATTATCATTCTGCGAAGGGCGAAGGTGAGCCGAACATCACAGCTCAAGGTGTCACCTAGTGATTTCCACAGCGAGAACAGGATGTTTCAGGGGCCTCAATAATACTGAATGCCATTCATCACTTGAATTCATAGTGTTCTTTATCTGGATCGTTCCACCCCTTTGTCGCGAAAGAAAACTAAATCTCGACATATACAAGTTCTGTTACGTGACCCATTAAGGATTAATTTATTAAAGCTACAAAATATGTGATAACAGTATTTTCTTTGCTATAATGATTATATTTCATAATGAAGTTTTTTTATATTGGTCAGTCCATTTACGGGCAATTGCAAATCTATAGTTTGTATGGTACACGGATCGCCTAAGTTCATAAGGAGTAGATTCCAATTTTGCGAAGTTTTGTGTTAGTGTATGGTTCAAGTTATTCTTCCCCATGGTGCCATTACTTTGTGGTACAATCCTAATCAGTAAAACAAATAATTTTAATAATTATCATTGTTTTTAACAGTACTTTTTCCAACAGATAGGTCAAATAGTTCGTTCGTATTTTCAATAATTAAGTTTACTCCCCATTTACTATTTCTTAACATTTACAGAGGCTATTCGCACAATTTTAAACGAGTTTGTATTGGTGTAAAAAAGGTCGTCTATATAGCGAAAGTATTTTTTACAGCTAATATGTTTTTGAGAAATTCTCGTCTGGCAACTGAAATTTTTGTTTACACGCGTTGCTTTTAAAGAACCGATGGATGGTAGGCTATATTTCTGCACTTTTCAAAGAAAATTATTCGTATTCGGTTATTAAAAAACGCTGCGAAATGCATAGTTTTCTATATCTAAAGCCACAGTAGGTAATATTGTCATTAAGACAAGGAAAAAACGTGACTGTCTGGCTTCAAGTGAAAAAAACCGTTCCAAATATATGCCATGTCCAAGAACAAAAAGGAATTCTTCGAATATTGCAAAAGTAAGATCTTTTATGGTGAAAGAAAATCCTCCAAGTCAAAGGGCTGCTACTAAATCGTTAAAATGCCCAGTGTTAACTGTTAAAAAAATGATTAACACTGATTTGAATTTTAAAAAGGCCAAAAATAACAATATTCGTCGATTTTCTCCAGGACATATCGACGAACGTAGAACACGATGCAGAATTCTTCATGAGAAAAAAAAAAATTAAAAAATATTGTTACAATAGATGAAACTTGGGTCTATTTAAATAAATGTAATAAAAAGAGATCCATTTATTATTATCAAAGAGGAGAAAAAAATCATAAAACATGGTTCAATGTATCTAAAGAAAGCTTTAGCAAAAGATTTATGATTGTTTCTGGCTTCGCATATAACAGCAAATTAAGAATAAAGAGAATGGAGAAAATTTTCAAGATCAACACCACAGACTATCAGAAACAAATTTTACTCCCAATCTTCAAACATGGAATATCATCTCTTTACCCAGTGCTATCAATCGTCTGAACTGCATCAAGACAACGCAAGAAGCCACACATCACAGTTCACTGTTAATTTCTTAGAAAAAATGGAACGAGAAACGGGTATTAGTGCTATATCCTTCACAGATATACCTGTTAAATCTCCTGATGTATTACCCAATGATTTTTTCACTTTTGGACTTTTAAAAAGCGCATTAGCCAAACCTCGACCTACAACCCTTCATGGACTTTGGAAAGCTCTTCAAAAGGAATGGGCAAAAATACCTCTTCCAAAACTGCAAAAGGCATTATTGTCACGGAAATTACGGTGTAGAAAGGTAGTTCAGAATAAGGGTTGTCAAACTGAACATTTAAAACAAATATTTTATGCAAAATAGGTCTGTAAGTACCATGAAAATCGTCTAAAATAATGTGCGAACACCTCTCTGTATTTTGCTATGTCTACTACTGCAGTTTTTTTTATACTTCAATGCACGAACATGATGTTTTATTAAAATTCTGTGAAAGGCAAAAGTGAGTCGAACATCACATCTCAAGGTGTCACATAGCGATTTCCAGAACGAGAATAGGACGTTTCAGGGGCCCTAGTATTATTGTATACCATTCATTACTTAGATTCATAGTGTTCTTTATATGAAACGGTGCACCCCTTTGTCACGGAAAAAAAAAATCTCGAGAGGTAAGTTGTGATCCATGAAGAATTAGTTGATTAAAGCTACAAAAATGTGAAATAGTATTTTCTTTTGCATAATGAATGCTTTTGGTAAAGTTAGTAGTAAAAGTATAGCGACTATTAGAGAAAGTAAAGGAAATTATTTCTATGTATGTCTGTCCAGTTGTGATCAGTTGTAGTTGAAATATGGCATGGTATACAAATTAGTTCGTAAGTTTATAATGCGCCAAAGTTGAACTTGTGAAGTGATGCATTAGTGTTTCATTCCAGTTATTCTTTCGGATGGGATTTTGGCTTTTTTTACATTGACATTTTTACTCATGGGAATTGTTTATGGTAATTGTTTATGGGAATTGTTCATTGAATGGACCATTCAGTCTTGGGTGCGTACGAGAGACGCAAACATATTTACATGGCTTGAGCTTTTGAATCGGTTTTGAATCTTTTAAATTTGGCACTGAAGATGGAGCTGTAGGGGCTCCGAAACAGACGTTTGCCATTTTATATATTTTTATTTGTGCTATTTTACATTGTTCATTTATTTTTAGTATAACGGCACAAAGTTAAATCCACCTATTTTAAAAACTGGTTAATACACTATAAAAACTACTCGGAAATGTTTCCGAAAATTAGTGGAAACAAAATAAACTTTGTTTTCATAAATGTTTTCTCATATCTTAAAAATATAATAATTTTTGAGGTTTCTAAAGACAGAGAACGCATATCGGAATCGTGGGTAACTCGGAAGAGGTTAGTGTATATTTTCTTACGTAGTCATATTTTCCTATAATATATATATATTTTTTTTTTAAGTGCTCGGCAACAAATGAAAGTTAATAATGGAGAACCCTCTTTTTGAAATTTTTTATTATTTTATTCAAATAGGTGAATTTTTATGAAAGAACAATACCAAACAAATAAGAAAGTCTTATTGTCATAAAAAAAAATGTTCCTTGAATTTATTTCCTACTTCAAGAGTTGATAAATTTTTACGGTTTTATTCTAATATATTGTTTAAAAAATCTTACATTTAATGTAAAATTTCTTTTAATTATACATTCTAACATTTAAAAAAAGTGCATTCTTAAATGAACTAATTTTTAATTATAATCAGCATGAAGTGCATTAAATAAAAAACAAAATATGAAAATAAAATAAATATGGAATATTTATAGATTAGGTAATAATAGGTTTAACCAGTACGGGTAATCTAATTACAGTTTAATCTCAATTTCAATAAAATGAAATGTTATTAATCAAAAAGTTGTGATTTAATTACAGTTTTCAATGAAATGAAAAGTCGCATAACTGACGTTACAAAAAAATAAATGTCGTCATTACTGAACGGTAGTCGATTTTGATTTTAATTAAAAGGGGAATTATAATATATTACAGGTTGCAGACTAAATACAATTTCATTACACACAAAGATGCCTCTATAATTAAAAAAATATATAAGCATCTAATTTCAATACAGAATGTTAGGAGTTCGTTATTTTTTTAACCTTTAAAATTAACTGAAATAAACAAGGTCCAATGTAATTAATTAAAAAAATAATAAAAAAATATTATAAATTAAAGCTTTCTAAAGTCTTTATGGATAAAGGTATATAAAGTTTAAAAGTAAAAGTTCTGTTATGTGTTTTTTGTCTTTTGAATGTCATAACCATCACTAATAAGAAATACACAAAAATGTGCAGATGAATTGTTTTTAAAGGTCGCTTAATATTTTACATTTGTATGCTCTGTTCAGTATATATTAGTCGCACAGAATTTAAAAGAAAGTGTAAAAAATGCTTTTATTGTATATAATAACAAAGTACATTAAATAAAATACTGAATGTTTTACAACATTTTAGCTAAGGAAATACATCATTGAAAATAAGTTTATCAAATATACTTCAAAACATGTTTTTCGTTCAAACTCAAGGAATCGTTTATTGTTAAAATTTATTTATTTATTATTTAGAGTTTATTCTTTCATTTATTATTTTTTTTATTTTTTATCATTTATTATTTTTGTTATTTTTTATCATTTATTATTTTTTATGTTTTTTATCAATTATTATTTTTTTTATTTATCTTTATTTCGCATTTCTTTTTATTAAAGATTATTCAAAATTTAAATTTAATCATATTTAAAATTTTGCAACAAATCCTTACATATGCATATATATTTAGGTACTTTTTTCCGTTATACCAACACCATGCCAAAATGTATGCTAATGTGCCATTCATACCAACACTGACCCGTACAATGAATACTATTGCAAACCATTTCCAAACATTGTAACTTTTTGTTTATTGAGCATGAATCCTTTGTTTGAAATTAATCGTGACCACGCAAATCATCTTAATGTGCCATTTTTCGAATCAAAAATATTTCTTATTATGTTATAACTAACATTGTTTCACTGGCACTGAGATGGATTTTACAATTTGGTAGTTACTTGTTGAGGAGGAACCTGCAATAAAATTGTTTCAGAACTATGGAATTATCCATAAAGAAAATATTTGTTCAAAAACCCATCAAATAGATGAGTTCCCAATGATAATTTAATACCCAATGGAGATGTAGCTTACGATCATGCCGAGTAAGCATAGGAATACAAAAGCAAACATGGTTTTATGCATTGCAATTGCCTTGTCTTAATGCTTCGAGACTTTTACATTTGAGCTGCCAAGAGTTGACTTCGATTGAGTTTTGTGAGATTCAACTGCAAATGAACCACGTTATATGAGATAGGTTTGTACCATTTTTTTTTTTTTTTTTTTGTGTTCACGATGAAGTGAAAAAACTTTAATAATCCTCTGGCGCCAATTATTACTTTTGGCGACAATTGTGTTGGTGTTGGTATAATGGAAAAGTACCTATATTTGTGTATGTATATATTTATTTGATTGCAAATACTGCTTTTAAAGCGCTTATAAAATGTGTCTATGTGTTCAGTCTCCGAGAATCAAGTAATACTTCATGAATGGGTTCTTCGCATTTAGGTTTACTTGTTGGGAGTCAATTGACATATATTATCAGCGGCACAGTCCTGATCTTGGTCTGAAATCGTTTAAATGAAGTTATACGCAAAAACTACAAAATAGAATGAGGTATTTTAATAATAAAATGACCATTTTTTTCCACTAAGACACTCTCATAGTTGATTTTTAAGAATGTGAACGATTTCACGTATCATGCCAGTTATCTTTTCAAATGAAGTAGAAAAGGGTTTTTATTTACATTAGCGTAATTTTAAGAAATTGTAGGCTCTATTGTTTATAAAATTTCAAACAAGTCATAAACATTTCTCTGTAAAAACCAAGCAATACTATTTCAGAGGTTAATCTTTAATGAAAATGTTTAATTTAGTTAGAAGTTTTTGTTTTTCAAGTTAAAAATAATTTTCTTATAACGAATGTAAAAATAAAATAGGAAACTCTAAAAAATATATAACATTATTATTATTATTATTATTATTATTATTATTATTTTGAAAAATGTGAAAAAAGCAAAGTAGTGCATCTAAGTTCTGTGGTTACTTTTCTAATATAAAGAGTTATTAACGAAAAAGGTATATCGAATCATACTTTTCAAGACCTATTTTCTATGGTTACTGATTTTCCGTCACTAAAAGGAAAACAAATCAAAAGATTAAGTAGCAAATAAACATAATTCCTATAATAAAAAAAATCATACAATCAATTGTTATGAAAAATTTAATTTCCGAAACTGACAAAATTTTTTCCCGGTACATTAAAAGAATTACCGCTGTTATTCACTAACGTATAATTTCATGTTTCAAATTGCACCTTACTTTCGTTGCATATAATTTAAAGAAAATGCCATGAATTACCGCTTTCTTCAATTACGACATTATAAAAGTGCATACAAAGGAAATAACGGTTTCTAAGGTTTCTAAAATTACGGGCTGCACGTACAAGCACCTAAATAGAATACCACCCTTTGCATTTCACACTTGTAGTCTTCCAAACTCCGGTGAAATAACACAAAAAAGGCGAGAAAAGAATGAAAGGGGAAGGAGCAAAAAAAAAAAGGACGTGGCATAAAAAAATTTTGCATTCTAAGGTGTGACACAAGCGAAGAATATATACCTTTGGCATCTATTGTAAGGATCACCTGGCATTTCTCACGGCTCAAGTCTAAGGTTTTTTTATTGTGTCTTTTATTTAATTCTCTTGTTCATTTTTTTTTATTCTTTAGAGACATCTAGCTTTTATAGTTCATTGGTTTTTGTTCGGTCTCTCATGTAAGTTTCGATGGTGTTGTATTAAATCCCCCCTTTTCAAAGTTAGTATTCAATACCGAACGTCTCTTGAATAATTTGTTTCGGAAGATTTTAAAATAAATCCGAACAGAAAAATAAAAGAAGATATTCGAAAATAAAGGTTTGTTCTTTTTTCCTTGTTTAAAATTGTTCACGTGAGACAAGTATGAAAGCTCTTGTATCTTGAAAGGAAATTGCGACTGAAGGTTTTAGTAGAACTTCAGAGAAGACTTTTAATAAGAATTTGTTACATTTGTCATTCTTACGATGCTCTGAATCGTTCTCAATAGTGATGTTCATCATTTTAAGCTATTCTGTATTAAAATGGGATTGATGTTAAACATTTAAAATAAACCAAGCAAAAAGTTTTAAAAATTATTAATCGCTGTTACATAAGAGTTACAATTGCCGTTACTTGTGAACACCTGCATTTTTTTGTCTTCTGTTGAATACTCTTGTTTATTTTTTAAAAATTCTATAGAGACATCTAGCTTTTATAATTCATTGGTTTTTGTTAAGTCTCTCATGTAAGTCTTGATTATATAGTATTAAATTATTTCTTGCCAAATCTTTTAGTTAAATGCTGGCCCTTTTTTAATAATTTGACTGTGAAGATTTTAAAATAAACCACAAAAATAAAAGCAAGACGAAATTTGAAAATTTAGGTTTGTTCTTTTATTTTTGTCCAAAATGTAACAATAGACAAGTAAGAAACCTCTTATTGCTTAAAAGGAAAATGCGACTGAAGGTTTTATTAGAGCTTTAGAAAAGACTTTCTGAATAGTTTGCAGTAGTGATGTTCATCGTTTAAGTTTAATAGGTATCAAAATGTGATTGGCATTAAATAACTATCTGAAACTAAAGTAAAAATTTAAATTATTAATCACTGTTTCATTAAACTAGATTAATCCTCTATTGCCCGACATTTTTTATTGCGTGTTTAGTTTAATTTTCTTCTTAATTGTTTTTTTATTTAAGGAATCTTGTTTCTGCAGCTAATTGGTTTTTGTCGGTCTCTCATCAAAATGTTATGACGTTAAACAGTTAAGATAAACTAAGCTAAAAGTTTTAAAGGTCTTTATTAAACTATAATTATGTTGCTTTAAACTATCTTTAAAAAATGAACTTTTAATTTCGAAGACTTTGATTTAGAAATGTCTTTGATTAAATAATCTATATTTATCCAAGAGAATCTTGAGAAAATCTCAAAATTTTAAATAATAAAACTTAATTCCAATGCATTAAAATACTTAATACCAAATCATAGTTTTGTATGGTAACTACAATGTTTTGGCTTATCTAATACAGAAATATTTTTTATCTTTAATCCTTATGTACCTCCATTATGACAGTATTTATAACTTACAAATAGTTTTTTTCTTTTTTTAATTTTAGAAATAAAGCGTTGAAAAAATTCTATTTTATTCAACAATTTTATTTATTCTTCTTTCGCAATACATTACATAATGAAATTAATTTATTATGCAACAAGCAACAATATATATATATATATATATATATATATATATATATATATTCATTACATAACCATTAACATTTTTTCAAGAAATAACATATGGCTTTATAAGTAAAAATTTGTACATTCTACCAATGAAAAAAAATAGTTTGAAGATTTTATTCAGATTAAACGAAAGAGAAAATATAAATACTTTATTTGGGGAAATATAGTTTTCTTTTTGCCTTTTACATAATATTTTATGATTAGAATATTTATTCCAATTTAGCATTTTGTCTTACTTTCAACGAGAAATTGTGCATTTATTCCAGTAAAAAATTTTCAATTTAAAATATTTGGATGATGCAAAGATATATAAGTAAAAAATATTCCATCTGAGATTAAATTTGTTGGACTTTTTCTTTAATTATATAAACAAACGAAATACTTATATAAATGTTAGATTTTTTTGTAATTAACATTTTCTTTCCTTTTTATATAAAAATGGTTTGTTTTAATGAACTTGATAAAAATTATTTTTTGAACAATTATTTGAGGCCCAACCAAAATATCCCAATTACAATAATTTTAATTTTAAAAACTTAACAATTACCTCTTTTTCTTTTTCTTTTTTCTTTTTTTTCGTTTTCTTTCTTTCTTTTTTTTTTTTTTTTAAGAATTTTCTTTTAAAAGAGTATTTTTTACTTGAGAAAAAACTACTTTATACAAATTAACTGTATAATTTTCTTTTCTATAAAAATGGTTGCCTTATTATTGCAGTTCGAAATACACCCAGCAGGGTGTGCCTATTTTCTTTATCAGTAATTCTTGAAAACAATCGCCAAATCCAAGTCTATATTTTGAGTTCTTGGCAGGACCGTAACCAACCGGCAAAGTTTGAGGGGAATTTGAAATTCTTGGTGGGGTTAATTCACATATGATATTTTCTTCCTTTTCGATAAACGATTATAAACAAAAGACCCTTATAACTGAAAATACTCAGGTGGACGTCAAAGTTGAATAAATTTTCCTAACAGAGCGAAAAGTATCTAGAGCAGGATTCGAACCTGGGACTTTGGCTATACGCGCCAATGCTAAGCCACTGAGCTACCCAGATGATATCCAGCGTGACACAATTCACTCATGTGGTGGTATCATCAGATCTGCGAACCCCCAGCATTACGATGAAAACACGTTATACATAGAAACTCCATTACTCCACGGATAATAATTATTTAGTGTATGCAAATTAACGATTATGACTGAAATTAATTAAGTGTAATTTTATGGAATAATACAAATCATACATATAAATAAATAGCGTTTACATTTAACGTGGTTTTCAAATGACCTGCTCAACAACGCGAAACTTTCTGACACATTTTCTGAGTCATTTTTAAACGGAAAGGCATAAAATTGACAGGCCTGACTGTTGAAGCGATTTGGAATCGAAACGAGTTTTTAATCTTTTTATAAATAAATTACTTATTGAGTTATAATGATTCGTGTCATTCGACGACTCGTTTTTTGCCTTTCTCGTGATGTGGCGTTGGAAATTCGGTTCAAAACGCCGACTTTGACAGAATTTTTCTGAAAGATCTTCTGCTTTTACCAAAAACTGAAAAACGTCTTTCGATTACAAAGTTCTGAATAAGAGCACCTGCCAATTTAATACATTTGTAAACAAAAATGAATTTTAAAAAAAATCTTTAAAAAATAATTATAATAATATATATATATATATATATATATATATAATTGCATAATCAAATAAGTAGCGAAATTGATAAATACGCAACTTTCACAATCGATGTTCTTCATAATCTCTGAATATTGCCTTATAAAAAGAATAATTAATTCATGATAATAGGTTTGCTTTGTTTACAGTCGGGTTGGGTTGGGTTGATTATTGACGGCCAATTATCTACACTTGGGATATAGGCCCGGGGGGAGTGCCCTTCGTGGGGGTCTTTCTAAGGGAACCTAACCCGTATTTACGCATGGACAAATCCACAGCTGGAAGAAAACCACGAAAACTCCGAACGATTAGGCCGATGGGCGCGATTGGGATCGAACCCAGCACCTCCCGTCTACCAGCTTCGAGAGCAGAACCTCTCAGCCACTGGTGGGACTTGTTTACAGTCGGAATTACAGCTAACTTATTTCCCGAGCAATGAAAACAAATTATCTATCAAAACCTACCCCCACCTCCCACCAAAAAAAAAAAAAAAAAAAAAAAAAAAACATTTAAATGAAGAAATCCCTGTAATGATTTAATGAAATGAGCATCGGAATTAATAATTAAAGAACTTCGACTGCTAAACCTCTAAGAAAATAAAAAAATCAAGATATTAAGTTTGATCAGTGTACTGTCGGATATACCTTATGGTGAATGTAAAAAGCAACAAAAGCAAAATCTACTTGTCGAATAAACAAATCCCACGCAACCAATAAAGTAACATTTACTTTAAAAAAACAAAAAAAAACAATAATACTCTATAACGAAATGAGAAGCAGAATTAATAAATACCGAACTTTTACTATCGATCCTCTTCATCACCTCTGACTGTCGCCTTATCAAAAGAATTACTAATCCATGATATTAAGTTTGATCAGCATACTGTCGGATATACCTTATGGTGAATGTAAAAAGCAACAAAAGCAAAATCTACTTGTCGAATAAACAAATCACACGCAACCAATAAAGTAACATTTTCTTTAAAAAAAAAAAAAAAAAACAATAATACTCTATAACGAAATGAGAAGCAGAATTAATAAATACCGAACGTTCACTATCGATCCTCTTCATCACCTCTGACTGTCGCCTTATCAAAAGAATTACTAATCCATGATATTAAGTTTGATCAGTATACTGTCGGATATACCTTATGGTGAATGTAAAAAGCAACAAAAGCAAAATCTACTTGTCGAATAAACAAATCACACGCAACCAATAAAGTAACATTTACTTAAAAAAAAAAAACAATAATACTCTATACGAAATGAGAAGCAGAATTAATAAATACCGCACTTTTACTATCGATCCTCTTCATCACCTCTAACTGTCGCCTTATCAAAAGAATTACTAATCCATGATATTAAGTTTGATCAGTATACGGTCGGATATACCTTATGGTGAATGTAAAAAGCAACAAAAGCAAAATCTACTTGTCGAATAAACAAATCACACGCAACCAATAAAGTAACATTTACTTAAAAAAAAATAATAATAATAATACTCTATAACGAAATGAGAAGCAGAATTAATAAATACCGAACTTTTACTATCGATCCTCTTCATCACCTCTGACTGTCGCCTTATCAAAAGAATTACTAATCCATGATATTAAGTTTGATCAGTATACTGTCGGATATACCTTATGGTGAATGTAAAAAGCAACAAAAGCAAAATCTACTTGTCGAATAAACAAATCACACGCAACCAATAAAGTAACATTTACTTAAAAAAAAAAAAAACAATAATACTCTATACGAAATGAGAAGCAGAATTAATAAATACCGCACTTTTAATATCGATCCTCTTCATCACCTCTAACTGTCGCCTTATCAAAAGAATTACTAATCCATGATATTAAGTTTGATCAGTGTACTGTCGGATATACCTTATGGTGAATGTAAAAAGCAACAAAAGCAAAATCTACTTGTCGAATAAACAAATCACACGCAACCAATAAAGTAACATTTACTTAAAAAAAAAGAAATAATAATAATACTCTATAACGAAATGAGAAGCAGAATTAATAAATACCGAACTTTTACTATCGATCCTCTTCATCACCTCTGACTGTCGCCTTATCAAAAGAATTACTAATCCATGATATTAAGTTTGATCAGCATACTGTCGGATATGCCTTATGGTGAATTTCAAAAGTCACAAAAGCAAAATCTACTTCTCGAGTAAAACAATTCACACGCAACCAAAAAAGTAACATTTAATTTAAAAAGCACAATAATACTCTATAATGAAATGAGAAGCAGAATTAATAAATACCGAACTTTCCCTATCGATCCTCTTCATCACATCTGACTGTCGCCTTATCAAACGAATAACTAATTCATGATATTAAGTTTCATTCGTGTACTCTCGGAATTAATATTAACTTAGTTATGGCGGAACGAAAACAAATTACCTATCAAAACCGACAACTCATACACATTCAGAAAATTAACATTTATATTTAAAAGAAGAATCTATAATGAAACGAGCAGCAAAGTAAACAAAAAAGTAACTTTAAATGTCGAACCCCCAAGAGAATGAAAAATTCATGCTATTCAGTTTGATCTGCGTCGTATTGGAGAAAAACAGTTAATTTATTTACGAAGTAAAATAACAAACGAACTTAACAAACTAAAATTACATTCCAATAAAAAAAAAATGGTGAAATACAAATAAACTGCAAAATTAATAAATAATAAACTTTCATAATCGATCCTCCAAGAGAAAACAAATTTATGATAGTTTTGATCTGTATAATATCGAAATTACAGTTAATTTATTTAATGGGTAACGAAACGAAATAATAATTCAAAAATAATAATTCATATGTACTCAAAAAAGTTACATTCATATCAAAAGATTTTATAATGTAAAGAGCAGCAGAATTAATAAATAAAGAACTTTAGCTATCTCTCCTCCAAGATGATAACAAATCCATGATATTAAGTTGATCTGTATACTATCGGAATTAAAGCTAATTATTTTTTCAGGAATAAAGAAACTTATCTACCAAAAATACAATTCATGCTTTTTCAAAAAATGTACACCCAAACAAAGAAATCTTGACAATGAAATGAGCAGCAAAATTAATAAATACAGCACTTTTATTATCGATCCTCTTCATCATCTCTGAATATTACCTTGTCTCTCGAGAAACCCGTCGAATAATGTGATCTACCGGTTAATGGCTCAGACAAAAAAAAAAAAAAAATCTTAGAAATGTTACAATATCACAATAATTTATTGTAATTAATAATTACTTTCTTCTTTGTTTTATTAAAAGCGAAAAAAATAAATATTTGACCAATTAGAATTGCCATAGCTTCAGCTGTAACATTCTACCAAAATTCCTTAATTTCAATAATTTTATGAAAGATATATATATTTTATAAGTTATGGAAGAAAAATCTAAAAGAAACAACTGGCATAAATAATATATATATATTTATCCTTTTTTACTTTTTTCTCTCAGGAAATCACAATCACAATGAAGAATATCCCAAATGAATAAGTAATTCATGATAATAAGTTTAATTTCCATACTTCTAGAATTAATGCTAAACCGTTTACAGAGCAATGAAAACAAACTAAAGTATCAGAAAAAACAATTGATACCACTAAAAATAAGAGCAATACATTTAAATATAAAATCATAATGAAAAAAAGAAGTAAATTTAACAGAAATTTTCAAAATCAACTCTTTTCATCATCCCTGCGTTATCTCTCAATAAACCCGTCCTCGCGCCGAATCATCAGATCTACCGACTAATATATGAGACAAAATTTCTTAGAAATGTTACATTATCTGTATAAGTTAATGTAAGTAACATTTTCTTTCTTCTTTCTTTAAAAAAGATTTGTTAGCGCTATAGCTCGTGCTGTAAAAAATTCTACGAAGTAGCTTAGTTTAAATCTTTAGAAGACATCCGTTTTCTTTTTATAAAGCTTATGAAGGGATTTCGCACAGAAGAAACAATTTATGTATATATTCAAAAGAGACGAAAAGTCTTCTTCATTTTTACTTATTGCTTGCTCTCAAAAAATCTCAGTCAAGAGTATTCCAATAGAATAAATAATTCATGATATTAAATTTGATTTCTATACTTATGGAACTACAGTTAATTTATTTACAGAGAAATGTAAGCAAACTTATGTATCAGAAAATACAATTCTCACCACTAACAAATAGATAAATCGTTTTTAAATAGAAATCTTAATAAATCGAGTAGTAAAATTAATAAATAAGGAAATTTCACTATTGATTATCTTCATCATCCTAGAATATTGCCTCATTTCTCGAGACATATTGCCAAATCATAACGCCGGATAATATCTCTGAGAAAATCTCCTAGTAATATTACACTATCTTCATAAGAGAATGTAACTAACATTTTTTCTCCTCTATTTAAAAAGATATGATAGAGCTATAACATTCTACGAAATAGCTTAATTTAAATAATCTTAAAAAATACATTCATTTTTTAAACGGAATTCGTCTAAAAGGAACAATTGAATATATAAAACATTTGAAAGAAATGAAAAGTCTTATCAAATTTTACTTATACTTCTCAAGGCTATTTTAAGGTAATACTAATTCATAATACTAATTTTGAGATTTCAGTTAATTTATTTACAAAGAAATGAAATATTACTAATACATCGAAAATTACGATTCATATCACTAAAAGAATAGAGAAACAAAATTTAAAATTAAAATAAAATATCTTTATAAAACAAATTAATAAAAACACAGTTTTCGCTATCAATCCTCTTCATCATCTATTAATATTGTCTTATCTCTCAAGACACTCACCGAATCATGAGATCCATCGGCTAATATCTCTGACAAAATCTCCTAGAAATATTACATTATCTGTATAGGTTAATGTAAGTAACATTTTCTTTCTCCTTTCTTTGAAAAAGATTTGATAGAGCTATAACATTGTACGAAATACCTTAATTTTAAAGAGATTCATTTTTAAAGGAACTCTTTCAAAAGAAACAATCCAATGCATAAAATATTTAAAAATTAATAAATAATCGTATCTATTTTTATTTATACTTCTCAAGGAATCTCTGTCAAGAATATTTCAAGAGAATAAATAACTAATTCCTAATATTAAGTTTGAAATTTCAGTTAATTTATTTACAAAGGTAGGAAATATAACTATAATACATCGAAAAATACAAATCATACCACTAAAAAGCTAAAGAAATATAATTTATAAATGAAATAAGAAATCGTAATGACAAAATTAATAAATACAGAACTTTCAGTATCGATCCTCTTCGTCATCCCTGAATATTGCCTTATCTCTCAAGACACCCGCCGAATCATGAAATCCACCGGCTAATATCTTTGACAAAATCTCCTAGAAATGTTACACTATCTCCGCATCCCAAATAAATAGAAATGCATCCGCCGGAGATTACTTGGATCCACGTCACCATCCTTACGAAAGCTTGGTTGGGTTTCATGCAGACATTTTATATCAGATTTCATCGCGGCTTAGGTTAATGAAGTAAGATTTGATATCGTGTAAGCTAGTTACAGTATCTCATTCGGAATACGAGGACGGGAATCGATTATTTATGAATTTATTTTGGTTAAGATGATCTGTATGGGGTTAAGGAGATGCAGGGTTAATAGTAAATTACAGATTCTAATATATCATAAGATGAACCATTAGATTGTGTTCAAGGCAGTATATAACAATTAAAAGAAAATACACTCGAAAAATTTTGTGAACTTCACACTACAATTTTATTATATATATATTTTTTTCACGCTATTTGACTTAAGAACAACATGTAAATCGTGCTTACAGATTAATTTTATTTGAAAATAATTTTAGGTCACTATTACTATCTGTAAAAATACGTAACAAGAAAAGGTGCATCGACATTTGCTAGTCTAACATATTTTAGGAAGTTTATGTTTTAAAATTTCAACAATTTCAACAATATCAATATTTTCAATTTATTTTTTTCTCCTTCATGTCTGGATGATTTTCATTTTTAACTGAATGTAACCATTATTGTAGTAAACCATGTTTCATCAAAATCTTAACTGAAACGTGGAAATGAATAGTTCCCAACTGTCTGATATTGTGGCGTAATAACATAATTCTGAATACATGCAAAAATCGCAAAATAAAGCATCACAATAACTATTTATCAATGAGTGAAAATGGTTAAAAATATTTTTATTTAAACTATCAGGTATTCTTCAAAAGCTTGCATACGGATATGCGTAAAAACGAAAATTACTTGAAACTTATTGTAATATCTTAATACTTTTTAAAAGAGCAAAATAAAATATTGTGTTTCCCCGGCTTGTATCACTTCTATCCATTTACTGTAGAACGTAATCAGTTTATGCAGAACATCTTCATGATGAAATCAACGATGTGTTTTACCAACCTTCTATCCATTTTCATTTGAATAACGGTATTCTGAACGAAGCATGGAATATAGGTGAATAGGAGCAAGAATAACTACTAGTAAAGGCTAAATTTAGTCTGTTTAACTTTATATTTTGTCTTTCTATTAAATTACAATTATATTTTAAAGCAGTGATAAACATTTAGAAGAATTTTGTAACTTTGTTCTTGTGGCATTCTTAAACATTTTGGCCCAAATTTGAACCATGCTATGATGTAAAGTAGTTAGAAGAACCAAAATATTGTTCTTTTTAACTTTCAAGAATTGTTCTTCATTATTCATCCGTAAAAATTACTTTAAGTTTCATAAAAAAAAAAAAAAAATGAAGATATTACAACAACCAATCAGGAAAAATTTATATTATAAAACAAGCCTTTCGTAACGCTGATGTCATATTGACGGGGGCAACAACCTGACCCATAAATTTCGCTTTTACTGCAATTTTTTTAACTTCTATGCATAGCACAATTTCCATTTTTACAACGTCGAGTTGGAATAAAGATGTTCTTTCAAATGTAATTTGTTTGAAAACTCTTTCTCCATTTACTGATTTTTTATGACTTTATAAACCATTTTAAACATGATTTTTTTTAAAGATCTATCTCTATCACACGCAGCCTGACTATGAAAGATTAACCCGTTTGCACTTAAAACATTATAAATTATTCAGCATTTGTTTCTAGCTAATATTCCGTAACTAAATTAAAACTTCACCAATAAATAAATAAATAAATAAAAAATAAATTAAACAATATAAATTAAACCTAAATTTAACAGACATGTCGAAACTTCGCACTTAAACCATTGAAATGATCAGAATCAAAAAGACTGCTGTAAGTAGCGACATTTTGGACCATTTAATCGGCTATTAATTTTGGCATGCTAATACGAAAGCATCGCATTTAATACATTTCAAAACTTTATTTGAATACATAATTGATATTTTTCACATAAAAATGCTTTTTGGTGTTGCTCGGGGACAATCTAATATATATATATATATATATATATATACATATACACACACACACACACACACACACACACACACACACACACACACACACACACATATATATATATATATATATACCGGGTGATTATAATTAAAGTTACGATTTCAAAAATCGATAATTTTAAAACTACTGGTCAGAATGACTTGATATTTTAGCAGAACAATCGTGAGGCAATGGAATTTTATTTGGCGAAGGAAAAAAAATAGTTCCAAATTGTGCCGATAGATGGCGTTGTCAGGGTAATGTCAGAGGAAAGACCAAAAATGTATTCTTGAACCCTTTCCGGCGCTGAGTAAATTTGTTTGCAAAATGATGAAATAATAGACTGACACCGGAATTTACAAACGAATCCATTAGTAAAAAGAAACTTGCTTATTTTTCTGGTTCTTAATGAAAGGAAAATTTTAATTAAATACCGGGTGATTATAATTAAAGTTACGATTTCAAAAATCGATAATTTTAATTAAAACTACTGGTCAGATTGACTTGATATTTTAGCAGAACAATAGTGAGGCGGTGGTCACAAAAAAGGACACCCAATTTTAATTCTAAAACTGACAAACGGCACCAAGAATATTTAATTAAAATTTTCCTTTCATTAAGAACCAGAAAATAAGCAAGTTTCTTTTTACTAATGGATTCGTTTGTAAATTCCGGTGTCAGTCTATTATTTCATCATTTTGCAAACAAATTTACACCGCGCCGGAAAGGGTTCAAGAATACAGTTTTGGTCTTTCCCCTGACATTACCCTGACAACGCCATCTATCGGCACAATTTGGAACCTTTTATTTTCCTTCGCCAAACAAAATTCCATTGCCTCACGATTGTTCTGCTAAAATATCAAGTCATTCTGACCAGTAGTTTTAAAATTATCGATTTTTGAAATCGTAACTTTAATTATAATCACCCGGTATATATATATATATATATATATATATATATATATATATATATATATATATATATATATTAAATGTAAAATATCTATTCGAGTTTTCAAAAAAAAAAAAAAAAAAAAAAAAAAAAAAGATTTTCACCTATGTTCTGTAACCCGGGAATCCCGAGTTAGACCCCTTAGTATAATATTATATAATATTTAAAAAAATATTTAAAAAAAAGAATTGAAAAGTAATATACTGATCTACTTACTGTCTTTGTAAAAAATCATATGTCAGGTTCATAAAAAAAGGTGTCAAAATAATATTTGAATGACATTATTATTTTTATTTCGTATACCAACAGTATGAATTTCCTTTTCAAAAGTGTGAAATAGTGGCTAAATTTTGCCCAAAATGCGTGCAAGTTAGGTGTCATAAGCAAAGACTATTGTTGACAATACAAATAATGTAACAATATAAATGACAATAGTTGATATAGAATAGTATGTAAACATCTGTGGTAATCTGAATATTCAATAAAAAAAATTCAATTTTATACATAACCAAACTAGAGCCCCAGATAAAGCATAGAATTTAATTAAAATGACTTTCTTTTCCACACTACAGTGTTTTTATTCGTTTTCAGACCCTGATTATCGCTGGCAAAAATCAAATTTATGGCCATAACTTGGTGAGTATTGCTTAAAAAAATATCTTGATTTACAAAAACGACAAAAAAAAAGTTTTAGTCCCTAACACATCAATCATAGCATCGTTGTCTATTAAATGCTAAATCTAAATAGTACAATTCTCTCAATTTACCAAAGTATATGTCGTATGTAACATTAAATATAAAAATTCGCTACAATCAAATTACAGATATAAAATTCATTTCGTTTGTTGATAATTTATACACGATTGAGACAGAGCAAACTAAAATCTAAAATGTTATCATCGCAATATATAAACAATTTACAATACTACCCATTTGCAATTTTATAGAAAATCCTCTAGTATTTCAAATAATAACATCATTTAATATTTATTTTCTTTCCTACAAAATTATCTCGTATTAAATATTTCAGTTGATCACTGTACAGTAACCTACAACTTTACAATTCGTGTGTAAAGAATTATGAACCAAGGTATTTTATCATTGCTGAGGACGATCTATAAAAACCACCAAAATAAATAAATAAATGCAGCAAATGTTAGAAATAATGTCAGTTCTAACACGTCGATTACATAATTTCTTTTTGAATGCAAAGTCTAAAAAGTACATTTCTCTGAATTTACCAATGTATGCGACATATGAAACATTGAATATAACCACTAGCCAAAATCCAGTTACTGAGTTATACAATTCATCCAGATGGAAAAGTTCGTTTCGTTTCTAAATAATTTATACACGATTCTTACAGAGAAAATTGAAATGCAAAATATATTTATAAAATAATCGGAATATATAATAAATTTGAAATACTACGGATTTTCTATTTCATAGAAAATCCAGTAGTGGTATAATTTTGTTAATTTTAGCAATAGAATTTTGCCATTTTATTAATAATATCATTTTATCAGTTTATTACTTACATCAAAATTTTTTTTATCATTTTATTATTTTTAGCAAATTTTTATTTTAAGATTTTAATTTTTAGCAAATAATAAATCATGTAGTGTTTTGAATAATAATATCGTGTAATTATTTTTATTTATTTTATTTTATTTTTGCTCTTTTGTACCAAAGTATCTCGTATTATATATTTCAGTTGGCCACTGTACAATATCCTACCACTTTACAAGCCGTGTGTAAAGGATTAAGAACAAAGGGTTTAACCCTTTGCATATATTTCTTTAATGGAACAACCTTTCGCACCCAGAAATCACAATGCAATTGGGTCATGTATGAAGAAAATCTTTTCTGATTTATTTGACATTTGACGTACATTGATGAAATTGTTGTGACGACAAAGAAAGGAAGAAAGAAGAAATGCAATTTCGGCTAGAAGCCGAAATAAATATCTTATCAGGAAGCGAAATTATTTTTCACCAAGAAAGCTGTAGGAATAATTTAGGATTTGAGAACTAATCAACTACATACCAGTGATTTTTCCTTTTTCTTGTTTTGTTTTTAAATTATAGAACAAAGAAAAAAATGTTGTAAAATTATATAATATATTATCCAGAAAAATAAAAATCAACTATCTTAAATACTATTAAAAAAAAAAAAAAAAAAAAAACTTTCATGTCAAATCATAAATATCCACGAGAAAGTCGAGGTATGTTTTATTTCGTTTTAAATTGTTTTTGATAATATTTTCAATACAGGAAGATTTGTAAGAACTGTTTTATGAGAATTTTATGTTTAGTTCTCTCTGTCTATCTCTTTTAAAAGAATAAATGCAATTTCAGCTCAAAAACAAGATAAGTATCTGATTAGAAAGAGAAATTATTTTTCACTAAGAAAGCAGTAGGAATAATTTACGATTTTGGAACTAATCAATTTTATACCAGAGAATTTTCATTATTTTTCCTTGGTTTGTAAATTATAGGACAAAGAAAAGAATGTAGTAAAAGTATATAAATTCTCCACAAAAAAGAAAAAAAAACTTTTATGTTAAATTATAAATATCTAGGAGAAAGCCATAGTAAGTTTTATTTCTTTTTTATTTGTTTATAATAATATTTTCAATACAGGAAGGTTTGTAAGAACTGTTTTATGAGAATTTTATGGTTAGTTCTCTCTGTCTATCTCTTTTTTAAAAGAAGAAATGCAATTTTGGCTAAAAGGCAAAATAAGTATATGATTAGGAAGCGACATTATTTTTCAGTAAGAAAGCAGTAGGAATAATTTACAATTTTGGAACTAATCAACTTTATACCAGTGAATTTTCCTTATTCTTCCATGGTTTGTAAATTATAGAAAAAGGAAAATAATGTAGTAAAATTATCCATATTTACAACAAAAATAACAATAAACTTTTTAAAATATTAGTTCAATTTATGCAAACCTTTTATCTCAATTCATAAATATCCATGGGTAAGGCAAAGTAGCTTTTATTTAGCTTCAAATTATTTTTGATAATATTTTCAATACAGGGAGTTGTGTAAAAACTGCTTTATGAGAATTTTACGGTCTATGTATTTATTTTTCTTTTGAAATATCTCAAAGCGAAATTTCTAAAATACAGTTAAATATATCAAAAGATACAATTATTATAGAATATTTTAAAAATAAATTTTTTTATGCTTTAACATTTTCTTTATGAAATCAATTATTTTTACTCAGATTTCGAAATTTTAGCTAGTGCTCTCAAGTTCGATTATGGTGAAATTGTTTAAAAACCAATTACGAATAATCTTCTGTAAATAATTTAAATACAAAATACATTAAATATATTGCAATATTTTCCCCAGCATATCATGTGACGGTAAGTGGCATTTAAGCTAGATTGCAGTGTAACATAAAGTTAAAAGGATCGCTAATGGGATGTGTGTAATCTAGCAAGTCAATTTTTTACTCAAATGTATAAAATATTTGGAAAACTTTAAATATTATCTGACGTATATCCATAACATAACATCAACATGTTAATAAGGTAACTCACCACAAAACTGACAGAGTGCAAAAGACACTGGAATAAAATAACGTTGACATAATGTGTTGCAATCTAGCTAATTATCTATTTATTTATTATTTTTGTATACAAAACATTCGCAAAAACATTTTAAACTTTATAAATCCCTTACATTTGTGGCCTTAAAAAATAACTACTAGAAACTTGAGTAACATTATAACTATTTATTTAACTCTTCTATACAGTCTGGTAATTCGCAATTATTTATGAGTTCAATTGTAAGAATTTCACTGGAGCTCTCAACATTAGTCAAATTATACTCAGCATCCGAATCCTTTCATAACTTAGCTACGGATCAGCCGTACAATATATCTTTGAGATGAGCTGCTCTGTTTTATTCTCTTATTAATAACATTTTTAACATTTTAAACCATATAAATCCTTTACATTTTCGGCCTCAAAAAGTAACAACCAGAAACTTGAATAACATTACAACTATTTATTTGATTATTCTATAAAGTCTGGTAATTCCCAATTACGTATGAATTCAACAGTAAGAATTTCAGTGCAGCCCAAAACATTAGTCAAATTATACTCACCATCCGAATCATTTCATAACATAGTTACGGATCAGCCGTACAATATATCTTGGAGATGAGCTGCTCTGTTTTATTCACTTATTAATGACATTTTTAACATTTTAAATTAGATAAAACCTTTACATTTTCGGCATCAAAAAGTAACAACCAGAAACTTGAGTAACATTACAACTATTTATTTGACTCTTCTATAAAGTCTGGTAACTCCCAATTACGTATGAATTCAATTGTAAGAATTCCAATGCAGCCCAACATTAGTCAAATTATACTCACCATCCGAATCATTTCATAACATAGCTACGAATCATCCGTGCAATATATCTAAGAGATGAGCCGCCCTGTTTCATTCTCTTATTAATGACATTTTTATCACTTTTAACTATATAAACCCTTTCGTTCTTTGACCTCAAAAAATAACAACCAGAAACTTGAGTAACATTACAAAACTATTAATTTAATTCTTGTAGAGTCAGGTAAATCACAATTGCTTATGAGTTTCAATTGTAAGAATTTCACATTAGTTCACTGGAGCTCAACATTAGTCAAATTACATTCACCATCCGAATCATTTCATAACTTAGCTACGGATCAGCCGTACAATATATCTTAGAGATGAGCTGCCCTGTTTTATTCTCTTATTAATGACTGCGAGAAAGCCGTTAGCTTGAAACAAAATGGAAAACAGGGCTTGACCGCGTCTGTGGTCCTGTACGGGTGGATGAATTTCGTTTTCTGGGCACAGTGGGAGATCTATTTGAACTTCTGAATGAATGACAAATGCGGTAAAACGGTGCCAATTCCATTTTGCGTTCAAAGATATAAAGTGTGAACCTCTGACCTCTTAGTAGTTAGAAGAATGACGTGGATTGTAGGTGGTCATAATGTAAATATTTGTTTTCGAATCGGTATTTTTTGAGATATGAATACAGTAGTTTTATATAAATTATAGTCGTATAGCATATGAAAAATGTAAAATTATGTTACAGTTTATATATCAGACATAATTACATTGAATTTTTGGATTATTTTCAAAATAAAACAAGAAAAAAAAAACGATGCGTCAAGTATAGATTATGAAACACTTTCCCACAGTAACACAACTCGACAGTTTCATAAGGTGAAGCATGATGTTTAGAAAACGCATAACACATTTGAAAACTCAATTTCAGCAATTACCATCTATAGTTGAAAAAATAACCGAAAATTGAGGAGCCCTGAATATGATCCACATATTTGTATGTGAACTACACAGTATGTATAAATTTAGTTCAGTTAAGAAATGCATCACACAGTTAAAAAATTACTTTCAACAATTTCCGTCAATAAGCGGAAATTTATTCGAATTCTTTTATGCAGTCCTGTATATGATCTATAGAAATTATACACACCACGCACTATGCAAAAATATAGCTAAACTTAAGAACGCATACCAAAGTTGAAAACGCACTTCCAGCAATTATCACTCATAGACAGTACTGTAACCGAATATATCTGTGTGTCCCTCTAAATATCCGATAAATGCTATGCACACCCTATCCTATAGTAAACAACTTATCGCGCCCGTCTGTAATTTATATGAATTTCATTATATGTGAAATAGTGCATTTTTCACTTATACGTTGACAAGGCTGCAACTTCGCAGCGCAATATGGAACGCCTTGCCAAGGCTGTCTTGGGCAGCCTTGCCAACGTATAAGTGAAAAATGCCAGGCTGGATGTCGTCCAGACGGCTTAAATGGTAAAGCACTTGGTCCGCTATATCAGGGTATCTGGGTTCGATAACCGGTCTAGACACATTTTTCACTCTGTTGGTTATACGTTGTTTAGCAAAGTGAAAATTAATTCACATCCTTTGTCAGTGTTATTAAATTAACGCGCAATTTCAGTCCCGCTGAAAATTTAATTGGAAATTTTGTGTACTATGATTAAAATACACTGCAAACGATTTTTTCCCGTAAGTCATTATGAAACGGAATGCTTTTCTGTGACCCTGTTAAAGAATAATAAGTGTTTTGCGCACCCCATATTCTAAAGAAAACATGTTTTACTGCATCTCAAAGATAAATAACAACTTCATTATGTTGGAAATGGTGTAACATTCTTAAAATGCACTTGAAACGATTTTCCCCATTGACCTTAATGTAATAGAATACTTTTAACTGTCTTGTAAACGAACTATAAATGCTACACACTTCATTTTAAATATGGATAGTTCTATAGTAAGCATCAGTAACATATAAAAATTACAGGGTAATCCGAGTATATTAACGAGAGTTATAGCACAGAAAGACGGCTAGACGACCAGATGGGCAGACGGACAGACAAAGCCATAAACATTTTTCAACTATGTTGGAAAGTGCTAAAAATTCATAGTTAATCTCATGAACATAAAATAAAACACCGTAAAACAAAACCTTTTTATTTTAAAGAAAAATCTCGTTAATCAGGACATCGGTGTAAAACAGTTTATTTTACTGAAAAAATCTGTAAAGCATTTATTTTACGACAAAATTTGTTAAAATAACAAAGATTAGTAATAAATGCAATTTTTTTCCGTTAAAAAAAACTGTAAACTGTTTATTACACAAGCAAAACCTATTTAAGTAGTAGAAAGTCTGTAAATAAATGAAAATTTTTCCGTCAAACAAACGCTGCGTAATAAAGTTTTTTTTTTTCCGAAAATTAAGAAATTTTGTACAGTATGCTGAAAATAGACTTATTATATTTTCTTTTGTCCTGGGGAAATTTAATTTTATATATTGTTAAACAAATCTATTTGCATAGAAAATATAATGAAATACTACGTATAATATATTTCAAAACTTTTAAGATTCAATTAGATTTTAAGTACAAGTGTCATGGCGGACAGTTTTTTTCCTGTAAAATGAAATTTTTTTTCTCATTGTACTGAAATATGCACTACAGGGCCAACATACCGTACAATATGCACAAGAAAGCCATTTAACAGTTTTTTTTACCATTATTGATTGTTGGTGGATAATTTACTAGTAAAAAGTAAATTAAATATACTAAACATTTTCCCTTAGAAGTTTTGAAGAGGTCATAATATTATTACATTGAATTTTGATATTATTTACAGCACGTTTAAATCTGCGACATACTGAATCTCGCTATTTTAGACGTCTGTTGTTATACGAACCTCGATCAATTTAGTTAATTTAGAATAAAACAACTGAGCTTTATATAACAATTGTTAAATAAATATTTGCACTTACTGTGATTTACTTTTGTAATAAGAAAATTAAGAGAAGTTATATTTTCATCACTGTTTTTATACAAAATACTCTAGCAACTGTTAAGAAATTAATTCGCATCTTATTTAAAGTAAATTTGTTGACTCTCATGTTTACTTTTGAAGAAGCGCGGAAATAAATTTATTATTTTTGTAAAAGTTTGTTTAATTTAACAAACTCATACTGTTATTTGCACACATTTCAAACTACATAATCCATTTTATTAATTCCAATCTCTAAAATAAAAAAGATCTTTGTATTGTCATAAACTTTAATTAAGTTCTTATTATGTTCAGTTTGTAACGTAAATAATAAAAGGAATTGCAAATGACGAAGAATAATTAAAAGAAATCCAACATTAAAGAATTCAAGTTTTTTAAAAGTGCTAAGTACCAGTCTTAATCAGTTAACATTTACCTAATAACCATTTTAAGAATATTTAATTACGAAGTTTAATGATTTTACATATGAGATATTTAAATTCATTAACTTTAAGAGTTCTATATTTTACTAGACGGAATAAAATGCTGAATTGTATTCAGTAATAAACTCGTGAATTTCCTGAAAGTAAATAGTTTTTTATTGCTTAGTAACATTAAAAAAAATTTAAAAAAAGCATAAAATTCGCTGAAGTTTTTTTTTTCGCCTGTTTATTTTTTATTTAAACCAGAGATGGAGAATTTTTTCAAAATGCATATATTTTTTTTTTATTGGGTGCCTTATTGCTAAATAACTTTTTATGATGATTATCAGAGGAAAAATCATTTTAATAAAAAGTCATCATTTGTTTAAATATACACATATATATATATATATAAATATATTGTTTGATCGTATATTAATATATATACATATTTTATATTTGTGTAATATGTTCGAGTAATACAAACGTAAATGCAAGAGATAAAATTCTTAGGTGTAAAACTATAGAAAGTTTCCGGAATAAATAATGTGCACAAGTATGCAACTGATGAATAATAAAAAAATATAAATAAATAAATAAATAAATAAAAATAAATAAATAAAGAGCTTGATCGAAGTGTGCAAGACATATAAAATATAGACTAAAATAAGACTTTAAATAAATATTAGAAGTTGTAACTGTTTAATTTATGTTGAATTCAATATTTTGATTAACTAAGTGCACAACATATTACAACAAACAACATATATTTTTCAATACTTTATGCAGGCCTGAACTAATATTTGAATTACTATAGTACTTGATAGTTTAAGAAATATACTTTATTACAAAAACTGAACTGTGTATTTCAAATAATATTTAAGGAGATTTGGAATCATCAGAGGTGGTTGGATATTTATTAGCAATAATCATTTTTAATAAAATAAATCGTAATTCATACACCGTAGATTCCGGTAATTTGAAACATCGTGTAATTAGGACAGTCGTTTAATTTGAACAAAATGTCAACAACAAAATCGAAAAATAATTTTTATTTCTGATAATTGGGACAATCACTTTAACCGGATGTGATCCTTTTAGAACCGATGTGTGGAAATCAACAGGAATTTACAGTATTGTTATGTATTTGGGTTCCTTTATACAATCCAGTATGTTATTGTGGCAAATAATTCACCCAACCTTAACCTATACAATTTTTTGCCACAATCCAAGTATTTCCATAAAAATTACGAATTGATGTGTTTAACAAATACATAGAAGGAGAATGAATTTAAATGCTACAAATTATTAACATAATTACTTCCCAAGTATCTGTTAAACTTTCATTTAATTTGAAAGCTATAGCGCCATTCAAATACATTTTAACAGAAAAAAATAATAATAGTAATAAAAATAATAGCTGTAAAACAGTCTAAGGCTTTGTTATGAGTCAGACCAAAAATCCCCCAATCTAATGTTAAACCTACGGACTTAGACTGCATCTGTATTTTTCAAATTTCTGCTCGCATAATTAAAATGTTTACCTCTTTTTTTTTTCTCCTGTATCCTCTTCTTGAAGGATCTTTCCTTTTTTCTTATTTGATAAAATATTTCTAAAATACATGGTTTGTTTTATTTGAATTGTTAAAATCTTATTTACAAGTCACTTATATTTTAACACTTAAAATATAAATTTAAGCAAATATCTTAGACGCATTTATTGCCAAATAAAAAAGTAAAGAAACATGCTTTAAGAAGATTATACAGAAAAAAGAAAGTGAAAGTTTTAATTTTAAAAGGAAACATTTTAAAAATACGGATACATTCCAAGCACACAGGTTTACAGAGAAGAATTTACGGTCTGATTGAGGCTTAACGGACGGATCAGTGGAGTCCTCAGACCTAGTCCGCAATTCCGCTGTGGTCTTTGATAAACAAAGTTCGAGTTATCACATAAAATGTTAGTTTAAAAATTTAAAAAAAGGAATACGATTATAATGAAATGTAATAACTGAAAAAAAAAAGATTATATGAAGTTATTCTCCATCATTAAATAACACACATTTCTATCGTACAACAAAGGAAATATGTATTTAATGACGATTCCCAATTATGTCAATAAAACCTTTTTTCAGTATGAGCTTAAACATGCAACATTTTACAATCATATGTGATAGTATACCTTGACACACCTGAACAGTTCTAGAAAATAAAAACTTGTATATATAGGCTCATGTGTAAGTGGGCATGAAAAATCAATAAGGCCTAGGCCGGCGAGTGTCGAATGTGGTTTTGTGCCTAAGCAATATATATAGAATTATTTTAAACATCACCCGACGATCCAAACCCTGCTGCCTGGGTTAAGGATAATCAATATACCACCCGGTTTACAGAAGTAGGTGAAAATCGTTTGTAATTGAAAATTCTATAATAGCTATTTTACATTTAGTATATTGTCTTAGTCTGACCACCAACGGCACTATAAAAACATTTTTGGTACTTTCGTTTTAGCCACATGTCAGCGGTTTTATATAATTTTTTTTCATTCTGATTATTTCAGTGTTTAAGTGAGTAGTTCAATTATATATCTTTTACATGTGTCTTATTTGCTTATTTATTTATTTATCAAGTTTTAGTTTCATTTGGCAATTTAGTTATGGAATGTTACACGGAAACAAATGCTGAATTATTTACCTTGTTTTAAGCACAAACAGATTATAGTATTTTACTCAAATTTTCCGCCGGGAATATTTTTCTTTTAATTATGCTTGAAAATTCTTTTAAAAACCATAAGATATCAGTAAGTTAAGATACAGTTATAAAACAAATTGTAACGGTGTAAAAATTGAAATTGTGAAATGTTTAGAAGTTTATAAATTTGCTATAAAAGCGAAATTGATTATTCAGATCGTGCGATCGTCGATATGACGTTAGCGTTACTCGTGGACATGTTTTTGCTTTAAAATATAGATTATAAAAACAGAAAATGCGCCATATTTTAAACTCCACATTTACGACTTATTTCTCTGCCTAAATACAGTAGTTTTTTTCAAATAAAAAAATAGAAACCATTATCTCAATCTGTATTTAAACTTGGTTGGAAAATTATTACCCGTGTTCTAATATATAATTATGTAATACTCTGGCTTACGTGATTCAATTAATTGGTATTCATATTTCAATATCTTTTATACTTTTAATGAGCACACGAAGAATCGTGCATAATTTCCCTTAATGAACCAGGTGTACTGACCACGCGAAATTCTCTCAAAATCTTAAAACGTAACCACTTTATTCCAAATTCTTTAGTAATATCTGTTATGTCTTAATTTTAAGATATCATAGCTAGATAAGATTACTTATTAATTTTTTCTGCTCTTTTTTTTTTCATTTTTTTTTTCAGGAAAATTAGATTTATTTGAAAAAGAATAAAATGCGCTCAGTCTTGGCAAGAATCTATGTTAGATTGTTTTTGTAAAATGAGTGAATGTAAAAATCTTAGCGTGTGATTCATTATAATTACTGTACTACTTCTGTAACAGGAAATCATATAATTTTTCTTACTTTTACATCATTTGTTTTATTTTATACTGGTTATTAAATTTATCAAGGTAATTTACTTATTTATCATGTTATGACATATTATCGAGTGAAAATTTAATCTATTTATATTTATTTTATTTTATTTTATTTTATTTGTTTATTTTATTTTATTTATTTAATTTATTTATTTATATAATAATTGTGTTAAAAAATAATCCAGTGTATTCACGTATCCAGCGTTTACTGGAGTTCCATTACCTGAGATCTTTTCTGTTGAGCTGATTAAAATATCAGACCAGATGCTTTGATCAATAAGGTTAACTGGATGAATTATGCCCTCCAGTTTCGACCGGGATAGCTCAGTGGTAGAGCGTGGCGGCTTCAGCCAAACGATCCCAGGTTCGAATCCTGGCCCGGACATTTTTCGTCCAGTTGGAAATTTACAACTTGTATGATTACTTTACCAATTTGAAATAATTGTGTTAAAAATAATCCAGTACTTTTTACATACTCTTATGCATTCGAATAATAAAAGAAACTGACACAGGCTTCAATTGCAGGCATATTTGATTGTTTTGAATTTTACACAAACACACTCATGTACATACACATACAAAAACTATGCATACATAGTTAAATACATACATATTTATCGATTGCACACTGTATATTATGATTGTTGATAAATAAAATAATTACTGAATTAAAAGACAATATAAATATGGAAACACATTTAACTAGTGTAATTTATTAAATGCGTTAAACTATAATAATTTATTCAAAACACACTCTGAAGATTAAATGAACATTAGATAATAGTCTGTTCTAACTATCATACAAAATAGTTTAACTAAAATATTTCTTAGTAGTTGTTTCAGATAATTAAAATTTTGAAGATATTTCCAAACGTGTTTCATTAGACAGATATTCACATCACAAGTGTAAGTAAATGGAAAATTTAAATGCTTTCATTAAAAGGTATCATTAAATGAAACGTAATGCTAGAAATGCAATTTGTTAAAAAAATTAATTATATGGTAGAATTATAATAGATAGATAATCTTGGTATTTTACAATTTTAAACTGAAAAAATACATTATAGAAATATTGTAATAGGTTATTATTGCAATAGAAAAGCATTTCAAGTGATACAAATCCATGCGATAAAGTTTTATATATCGATCCCATCCAGTCCAGTTATCGTAAGTGACAAAATGACAATATTGCTGGGGACTTTTTTAAAAATCATATTTACTGTTGCTGTTAATTAGTGTTTTAATTTTGTTTTCCCTATGATATCCTAGCTATACAAAATAAATATTTTAAAATTTACATTAAATTTTATTTGCAATAACGTCATTTGCAGTAAAATCTCATTTTCTCAGAAATTTTCGATAACGATATTTTGGTGAGACGAGCACGATATTTACGTTTTACAAGGTAAAAAAAAAAGTTGTAACACATGAGTGAAGTTTTCTTAAGTTTTACTACGTATGTGCTTGTTATCATTTCAATATTTTCGTTATACTGCTCTGGGGAAGACAATTTGGGAGACTTTTAAAAGTAAAAGTGATTGCATTTCTCGTTTGCTTGAGGAAAAAAAGCCTCACTAGAAGATTTTATTTACAGGTTAATAGCGGTTAATATTAATCAATATTTTTAGCTTTTAAATTACATTCATAATGACTATTGCATACTTAATTCATTATCTCCATACCATACTTATATAAATCCTTTCCCGACTTAAATGTTAACGTGAGTGCATCTTGCATACTGCAATTCATCTCATATATTTATGTATGCAACAGACTTTCATCGGATACAACAGATACAACATTCTCTATTTTCAAAAAAGGAAAATAACAGGGATTAATATATTCCATAATTCTGATTCAACTAAAACTATTTTGCTGCAAAAGTTAGTTAGATTTATACAGAATCCGTTTGACAAACCTTGGTTACTTGTGCAAAGATTCACTTTGAAGGATCTACGATATTGTTGAACCTTCACTGTGTATTCCTTTAATAGAAAAAGTACCTGAAATTGTCTTAAGTACTCTTAAATGTTGAAGTCCGGCACAGTTGTCTTCACAGATATTGAAGTAACCTGGTTCTGCGTTTAAATTTTATTTATTTATTATTTTAATATGAAAAGCATAGAGAAATAAATAAACCAGTAACGTTTCAAATACTCGGTGTTTTTTTAATATAAGTGGCGCGTCATTTTTCTGGTAATTTAAAGCAATAAGCAACCCTGTCACTTGAAAAAGGAAAAAGAAAGAAAGAGAAATCTTGCTCAGTCGTTCATTTTAGTAGGCAGCACTATTTCTAAGCCAGGGCTAAGCTCCTTATATCTATATCCAATAGATTTTCCGGTCAGAGCCTGGCCCTATGTTCTATTTTTAATCTGTATTTTAATTAACTAAAACCATGTTATCAAGTATATATTGCAGAAAAAAATTATATACACTTTAATTTGTCTATTACTCACAAACAACAATGTATAAAATCTTGCTATTTCAAAACACAAAATTCCTTCGTCGTTACTGTTTAGAGATCTGCAATTAATAAATAATTAAATAAACCTAGAATAAATAAATATGAAAACATCGACATTTTCAGTCTGTGGGCTTGGGGGTAAATGAACTTCTATTTTTTTTTCAGACACCCATTCTTTATATTCATTTTTTTATGTTTTTAATATGAAAAGCATAGACAAATAAATAAACCAGTAACTTCTCAAATACTCGGTGCTTTTTTAGTGTAAATGATACGGCACTTTTCTGGTAATTCAAAGCAATACGCAACCTTTTAGCCTAATAAAAGAAAAAGAAAGAAAGAAAAATCTCGCTACGGTCGCGCATTTTAGTAGACCGCGTTAATTCTAAGCCAGGCCTAAGCTCCTCATATCTGTATCCAATAGACTCTTTGGTCAGAGCCTGGCTCTATGTTCTATTTTTAATCTGTATTTTAATTAACTAAAACCATATTGTCAGTTGCGATCAAGTATATATTGCAGAAAATTAAAAAATATATTTTTTTATATACTGTTTAATTTCTCTATTACTTACAAGCGACAATATATAAAATATTTCTATTTCAAAACACAAAATTCCTTCGTCGTTACTGTTTAGAGATCTGCAATTAATAAATATAATTAAATAAATATGAAAACATAGGCATTTTCAGTCTGTAGGCTTGGGGGTAAATGAACCTCTATTTTTTTTCAGACGCCCGTTCTTTATATTCTATTTTTGTCTTTACTCTTTAAGACGCCCATGATTTTTCGGTTTCAATGAAGCCGCGCCCTTGGAAATCATAAATTTCACACCTTTGTTTGAAAAGGGAGTGTTCAGTGACAATCACCAATTGACGCTATTAGATAGTTGAACAGAATCAAATAATGACTACAAAAAATTCAGGTGTTGAATACAAAAAGAATCCGATTTGATTCTAATGACTTTTTATGGTGTTCATGCAACAACAGTGTGAAAGGTTATAAATCATAGTAAGTATAGTTAAGAACTTTCGCAGGGGGTAAACAGTACTTTCTTTATGGGTGGGCCAGTGGGGACTAGGTCCATGGTTAAATTGTTAAATTCAAACAAAGACCTCGGATTAGTACAATCTGAGTTATTCTAGAAGTATATATATATTTTTAATTTGAACTTTAAAAAAGTTTAAAAAGGGAGTGTTCAGTGACAATCACTGATTGACGCTATTAGATTAGTTGAAAAGAATCAAATAATGATTACAAAAAATTCCGGTATTGAATACAAAAAAATCCGATTTGATTCTAATGACTTTTTATGGTGTTAATGCATTAACAGTGTGAAAGGCTATAAATAATAGTAAGTATAGTTAAGAACTTTCACGGGGGTAAACAGCACTTTTTTAATGGGTGGGCCAGTGGGGAATACACTGCAAAAAGAAAAAAAAATGTTGATTTTACAGTATAATACTGGCACCCCAGCTGCTAGTATTATACCGTGAAATTAACAGTAATAAACAGTAAAATAAGCAGTAATACACTGCCTCGCATGGCTGCATAAAAGAATTCAGATATTTTTTTCTGTGGATGCTTTTTGAAATCAGGTGTTCAAATGTGTTCCTAATTTTCCTAATTGTTTACTTAGACATCATTTTACACCTTATTAATATGCGAAGTTTTGTTACAGTATTCTGAATACGTTGGAAAGTGTTTCATAATCTATGCTTGATGCATGGTTTGTCGTTTTTAAAATATTTTAAACTGAAACATGTTTTTTATTCAAAGTAACTTTTCATTTCCCATTCCGTGGTTCAAAAAGATATATCCCAATGAAGAGATATGACATGAAAAACGATTCTTCGTTTCATTTTTTTCACTGGTTTGAAATAGAAACCTTGCAAGAACAGATTTCTATTTGTCCTAACACTGATCATAGATGTTAAACTACACGAATAAAAAAGTGCATGTTGAATCTCTACAAATGATCGTCATATATCACAAAGAATGATAAGTTTTACATGCATCTATTTGATCAAAAAAGAGGAAGTTTTTTTTAATACATTTGACATGGTAATTATCAATCAAATGAGCGATTCTCACATAATCTGGACTTTTAAGACACTTAATAATAATTTTTATTTTAGTACATATTCTTGGTTATGTTTTATTTATTATATTGTAAATCATGCCATTGCATGATTTTGTAACAATATTAACTAAATAAGTGTTCGACGATTTAGGGGCTTAAAATGTAGCATTAGATTCCTTACTCTCCCTTATCCCTGATGCTGATATTTTAGTTTGAAGCTGTCTGGATAAAATTGTTTCAAGAAAAGTTTTTGAACTTATTTTTTTTTCTTATTGAAACTGGAACTATTTTTTTATATAAATATGTAACAAAAATTAAGCTGCACACATTTTTACGGTTGTTATTATTATTTCTTTTTTAACTCTGTCCTGGGATTTTAGATTCATTACCGTCCACTTTGTTAAAATTTTTCAGAACATCACTCCAGATGCTATCACAGAATCTTTTTCAATTTTTATTTTCTCATACATAACTATTCTAGAGAAAAAATGGCTGTAGTTCTTTGGCCTATTTGGATATTGAAATTTTCTGCAGAATTTAAATCAATATTTAAACATCACTTTCAAGAATTGTGGCTTTATTGTTAGTCTTACCATCTGCGAGATTTACTCCTGGGATTTTAAAGGTAAATTAAATTCTTTTGTTGTTTAATTCAATGTAAATAACTGTAGCTAAAAATCAATGAGTTGTATTTATGTAATTGCTGCCCATTGTCGCGTTTTCTTGCGGCTTCAGCTGCTGCTAAACCCTGTAATTTTTTTATGACCTTAATAAAGGGACTGGGAGGGATACTATGCTCTACAGACTTGGTTTCCTTGTCTGAGCAGTCCCTCTTAGGCAACCAAATCAAATCAAACATTGCGCTATCACTTAGGCTTAACATGACTTGCCTAAAAATAGATGGTAATTTTTTTACCGACCCTGTTCAGTTTCACTATTAAATGGATGGTAAGAGTCTCCCATACAAACTACAGTAACTACAGTACTCTTTAATGCAGGACAAAAGCATGTTTAGTTACAGCAACAAGAACTAGAAAGTTTAAAACTGGAAGTTTAAAAATGCTATTTTATTAAGTTGAATTTCACAAGTTTTCTTATTCTTGAAAGTTAAAATTCTGGCAGAATGACTAAAATTTCATGCAATTAAGTTAAAAAAAAAATATTATGATATAGAGTTAGAATTATAGCGTTTAATTGATTTTTTTAATTTATTTTTATTTTTTATTTTTAAAAACGATAACATAAATATTGTCTTAAAAATGCGCGAGTCTTCATTTGGTTTTTATCAAGCAGCAGAGTTGCCTTTTTTTTTTTTTTTTTTTTTTTTTTGAGTCACCAGAAAAACATCGTCTTCTTTATGATAAAATCACCCCGGTAATGGAATAATACCGATCTTTTATGATGCAAAAATTTTTATGCTTAAATAAAATGCTCTGACGAAAATGGAGTACAAATTAAAAAAATTGAGTAAAATAGTAAAAAAAAAAAAAAAAAAAAAAAAAAAAAAACAGATTTCTATTTGTCCTTACACTGATCACAGATTAAACGACAAGAATAAAAAAAAGTGCATGTTGAATCTCTGCAAATGATCGTCATATAGCACAAATAATGATAGGTTTAGCATGAATTTATTTGATCATAAAACAATTTTTAAAAATATATTTGACATGGTGATTATCAATTATACATGCATTTACGTTAAATATTTTTTGTGATAACATTTGAACAAAGCAATAAAATTAGACTTATGGCGTTTAAAAGGATTTCTTTTTAATTTTTATTTATTTATTTATTTATTTATTTATTTTTGAAAACGGCAATGTGATTATCTTTAAAATGTCGCAGTATTTACTTGGTTTTTATCCAGCAGCAGAGTTGTATATTTACTTCAGTCGCCAGAAAAACATCGTGTCATTTATAAAAAATATATATATGAAGCACAAAATTTTATATTTAAGTAAAATATAAAATTTTCTGACGTAAATGGAGTACAAATTTCCAAACAGTTCATTACTTTAAAAATCATTTTTAAATAAATTAATAATTCCATTCGTAATCTTAGCTGTCTTAATGTTTCCACCTTAAACATTATTTATTATTCTACTACTTCACACCTGGGAAATTACAAATACGACTTTCATTAAATTCCATGTAAATTAAGTGTCTGATGCTTACTAAACTTAAACTGCATTTAAATCTACACAGGATTTCTAAGGAAAACAATAGCCATAACCATTATTTTTAACTAATGGAAGCTTAACAAATATTCTTTTAGAATAAAGCAAATGGAAACTAGGTTAGGTATAGTGCCCTTGTGTTTAACAAAATTGTCATTGTGTGCTTTAGTCATCGTTCATTCCTTCTTTTCTTGATTAGTAGTCATAATAATTTTTACAGTGCTCAACTAATTAGTGCTCCTTTTATTTAAACATAAGCAATGCTTAATGATGCTTAAATACTGCAACTTTTGCATAAAATTTGCACAATTAGGTTCCATAGATGAAAGATTCACACTTTTGTCAAAATACAATGTTTTAATTACGTATTAGTTGGTCGTTTAACACACAGTGTCTTCTACTTAAGTATTATCTTCTACACTTAATGACGTAGAATACTTTAAAATATGTGACAATCTTAGAAATATACGTTTTGGAAATGAAAAGTTTAAAACTGTAAAACAATACAGTGCATTAACCACACAATAATGACATGATAAAACTCATTTGTGATATTAATTCAGCAGTTTTTACAACTTCTTCTATCGTTTAATGATCTACATGGAGTTATCAGGTAATATGATTTATTGGGTTGTCCGGAAAATTCGTGTCGTTTGGGAAAATTAATTTGTGCCGGAAAATTCTATCATTTAATTATTAGAGATTAATTCCGATAGCTGATGTCTAATAACTAACTCGTAAGATTTTCCGGTACGAATTAATGTGACAATCTTAGAAATATAAGTTTTGGAAATGAAAAGTTTAAAACCTTAACACAATACAGTGCATTAACCAAACAATAATGACATGATAAAACTCATTTGCGATATTAATTCTACGGTTTTTACAACTTCTTCTATCGTTTAATGATCTAAATGGAGTTATCAGGTAATATGATTTATTGGGTTGTCCGGAAAATTCGTGTCGTTTGGGAAAATTAATTTGTACCGGAAAATTCTATCATTTAATTATTAGAGATTAATTCTGATAGCCGATGTCTAATAACTAACGAGCAGGATTTTCCGGTACGAATTAATGTGACAATCTTAGAAATATACGTTTTGGAAATGAAACGTTTAAAACTGTAACACAATACAGTACATTAACCACACAATAATGACATGATAAAACTCATTTGTGATATTAATTCTGCAGTTTTTACAACTTCTTCTATCGTTTCATGATCTAAATGAAGTTATCAGGTAATATGATTTATTGGGTTGCCAGGAAAATTCGAGTCGTTTGGGAAAATTAATTTGTACCGGAAAAATCGTGTCTTTTGGGAAAATTAATATGAACCGGAAAATTCTGTCATTTAATTATCAGAGATTAAGTCCGATAGCTGATGTCTAATAATTATTGGGCAGAAATTTCTGGTACGAATTAATTTTCCCAAAACGGCACGAATTTTCCGAACATCCCAATATTATTCCCCTTAATTTCTCTTTTAGACAGACATCTAGCGTATCGTATCGGGTCGGACAACCCGATTTTACACGAACTCACCCAACCCTCCAGTTCAGTCCGGTCGGGTTTAAAGACCCACAAATGGCTGAGGGGTTCTGCTCTCAAAGCTGGTAGACGGGAGGTTCTGTGTTCAAGCCCCTGTCGTGCTAATCGAACTAACAGTTTGGAGTTTTCTTCGAACCTTGCCGTAAATACGGGTTAGGATCCCTTAGAAAGAACCCCACGGAGGGCACTACCCCCTAGGACCTATATCCCTCGAGTAGATAATCGGCCGTCAAAAAAAATCAACCAATCAACCGGTTGGGTTTACATCAAACGCTTCGGGTTAGGGTCACTTTCGTGTTCGATTTTGACTCTTTTGGGTCGTGGTCGGGTTAACTGATTTTTCAAAAGAAAGTCCTATACATTTTTCAAATGAAAAAAAAAAAAACTATATATATGAATATTAATGAGTGCATATGTGTCCATTTTTATATAAAAAAAGATAAAATTAATATTAGAGATATAGTCGTAGATTACTTTTCCACTGCTGTATTAAAATATAGATAAATTTTTTATCACTCCGGGTTCGGGTCGGGTTTTGGATTTATTTTAAGCAGAATTTTTGGGTTCTGGTCGGGTAGAACCTACCCGTGGAGGACTCTAATCTGTACTTGATGTTTTGAAATGTGTATCAGTTTTTCAGAAACATGTTTTAGAAGATAATAAGTTCAAAGTTTTTCAAAATACTACGCATTAGCAATACAATTAAGACATTATTAAGGCAAAAAAAAAAAAAAAAAAAAAAAAAAAAAAAGAGAGAGAGAGAGAGAGAGAACGTCACGTTACGAACGCAAATTTTACAGTATTTTACAATTTGTTTTTCTTTTGTTTAAATAAATTGAGTTACAACAGATACGTTTTATATAGGGCTCATCTTACTCCCTCACATTTTAGCACAATTTTGTTGTTAATGGTGCGGAAATAATGCAAAATTTGCACCAATTTTGCAGAATCACGTTTTGTAGATGACAATTTTAAAGTTTTGATAAAAAAAGCTCATGAATCATGAAATAATGAGGCAGTAAAAGTCCTTTTCTATCGCACTGGGCACGCAAAATCTGCCGTCTTGCCGAAAATTCTAACCATTTAGTGATATAAATGGGGTTAACGCGTAATAAATTTTACAGAGCACACTATAGTTGTCTCCCTTTTGACAAAATCTACGTTTGCTTAAAGTTGTCAAATGATTAAATATATTGCAAATATTGCTGAAACAGTATAAGTTTTAAAAAATACAGGGTAAAAAAATGTATCCATCAGAAAAATTTATATGAAAAAAAAAAAAAAAAAAAAAAGAAAAGAAAAGTAAAAAAAAAAAGGTTTATTTTATGGTATAATACTAGCATACCAGCTGTTAATATTATACTGTAAAATTAGCAGTAATAAACAGTAAAATAAGCAGTAATACTCTATCGCGCTTGCACGCCAGTGTATTGCTGCATAGTTCACTGTTTATCACTGTTAATTTTACAGTATAATATTGGCAGCTGGAGTGCCAGTATTATACAGTAAAATCAACAATTTTTTTTTCAGTCTGTAGACCTCTTAAAACTACCATATTTTAAGGCAGCAAGAAAAATTGCAGTATAAAATAAACAGTAATACGCTGCAGCGCGGTAGTGTATTACTGCTTATTTTTCTGTTTATCACTGGTAATTTTACGGTATAACACTAGTAGCTGGGATACCAGTATTATACCGTAAAATCTTTTTTTTTTTTTTTTTCAGCGTTTATACACTGTTTAACGGGTCATAATTTTCTAATTTTTCTTTCTTTTCAAGGTGTAATTAATTGGAAATAATGAGTGGACCAAGATCAACATTTGAAAAACGAAAATTGATTTTAAAATACTATTGTAAGTATGAAAATGTAGCAGAAATACAAAAACAATATCGCAGGGAGTTTCAGTCAGATCCACCTATGCGACTTACAATTACAATTCATCGGATAAAATAAAAGTTTGATACTAATGGATGCTCACAGACAACATTCCGGAACCGCGATTGAACAAGAATGCGCCACACCACCAAATGAAATGTTTGTTGAAGTTTGTGAATCAGTAGCCCACCGTTATAAGCAGTTGTATTGACCATAACGGTAATAATTTTGAACATCTGAGGTAGGAGGAAAATTTATACAATTTATGTAGATTCTTTTTTTCAATTTAAATATTAATTATATGTGAATAAAAACTGGAGTTATAATCATTCAAATTGTGTATACATTTTTCTGACGCATCCTGTATATTTAATAACGTTCGTCTATACCAATATTAATTTATTTCATCTTGGAAAATGCATGAACCAAATGAAATGTTTGTTGAAGTTTGTGAATCAATAGTCCACCGTTATAAGCAGTGTATTGACCAGAACGGTAATCATTTTGAAAAACTGCAGTAGGAGAAAAATTTATACAATTTATGTAGATTATTTTGCAATTTAAATATTAATTATACGTGAATAAAACTGGAGTTATAATCATTCAAAGTGTGTATGCATTTTTCTGACGCACCCTGTATATTTAATAACGTTCATCTATACCAATATTAATTTATTTCATCTTAGAAAATGCATGTTTTTTTTTTTTTTTTTTTTTTTTTTTTTTTTTTAAATAAATTTGTCTGAATTACTCTGTTTTTCTATCCAATACTGTCTCTTTTAGTTTATCCTCTTAAATATTCATATAATATTAAAGTAACAAAATATTAATCAGATAGAAAGTATCATTTCCAAAAACTTTTCTTTAAAACTAAAGGGAAAATATTCATTGTAAAGCGTAAACAAACATTAGAAATAAAACTTCAAAATTAATCAATACAAAATTCCTATTATGTTACCTTGTAATTTTTTCAGAAAAGAGCAATTTAGTATAATCAACTTACATAAAGGAGAAAAAAAAAAAAAAAGGTAAATGTACAAGATGAAGAAGCGGCATAAAATTTACCTAAATGAAATTTTTAGCTTTTTAAATTATAACCTTTTAAAGCTGATATCCATACCCTAAAGTCGCGTTCTACAGTCGCTTTTACTAATAAGTGACAATTACATTATAAGGATAAGAAAAATTAAATTCGCTCGAGGTTAAATAAGAACGATAATGTTTCAATGAAATTAAAAAAGAGCAAGTTAAAAACAAAAGAAAAAAAAACAATACTCATCAGCGTCTAAAGTCTTTTTAATTTTTCGTTTCCCACCACTTTCCACCACATGGACGCATCACATTAGCCTCAATAAAATTACTTAATGAATGCAAAGCATCTTATTTGCCACCATTTTGTTTCTTATACAAAAATACTTTAAATTTATATGAACAAGAAAGGAGAGAGGCACTTTTTTGGACATTCACAATCCTTAATAATCTGAATCATTGGAATGAGATTTCTTCCGAGTAGGCACTCAAACTTTTTAACAACAGAATGGTCGTTATCTTTTTTCTTATAACTGTCCGAGCACTATTACCCCTTAATGTATACCAGCAACTTTACGCCATCGTTTTAAATTTGCGATTGCTTTTGAATAGGGATTTTTTATATAAATATTGTCAATTACTGAATTCATTTTCGCACTAGAAAAGAAAAAATATATGTTAAAAAAAATAAAAAATAAAAATAAAAAATAAAATTGAGGGGGTCGGGGCAAGAAAGTGCCAAGCCACATTTTTGGTGAAATAAATCTAACACTGTAATCTGTTGCTTAATATTGTAAATTATAATATCCAACATATAATTTGTTTCTAATGTCACCTGGTGGCAGCCTATGTGATAGGTTCCGTTTTTCCCCAGACGTTTATGCCCCCAATGAAGATAGATAATTTACAAAAAACATAATAGTAATAGCATTAAAGTAATGCCATATTGTTACTCAGAATATCTCAAATGTTACTAAGACAAAGCTTTAGGTAATATATATTGATTTGAGTATTTGATTATTTAATAATCTTGGTTTGCTTTGATTATTTGCTTTGATTGTTTGCTTTGATTGTTTAATAAGCTTGGCTACTTTGACATGTAAATGAAATCGGACAATAATGCAGCTCCTCCCTTTCCTCTATTTCCTGGAATTTTCATTCATTGTATGGATATGTCAGCTTGATAAGCTTGATAATGAAGAAAATTTATTATTAACCTTTGATTAAGGGGTTAGGAAATATGTCGTCCCAAAGAGAGTTTCTTTATTCTACTCGCATCACTTTTTGAAAAATAATCTCTGACTTACACTTGTATTAGGATACTTTCAAGAGAAATCTTTCACAAAGAAATTTCTTTGTAAATTGTGTTACAAATTAATATACAAATAGTCGCCAGTCGTAGCCCGTATGCAAAAGGTTAAAGTTACATTGAAAGCTACTTTTTTTTTTTTCATTTCCAAAAATTGTAGTTTTTTCATATTTTTGTAAAACACAATATTGATAAACGCAAATAATAATTCAATAGTATCATTAGGTTGCCAGAAAATTCTGCTGAAAGTGTTACTTATTTTTGTAATTTATATATTTATCCATTTATAAAATGAAATTATAATAAAAACTAATTTTTTTAATGCCTTTTATGCATGAAAATACTATTCCATCAACATCATAAGATTGCAATATCAATTTGCCAGTTTTTAGTAATTACGTTATCATTTTATCAAAATAATGCAATTAAAATTATTTCATTAAATACTCAGTTTCCTTAAAATTAAGTCAATACTGTAAAAAAAAATTAAGAAAAAAATAAAAAATAATAAAAAAAAATCAATACATGCTGTGTAATCGATCTAACATTTTTTTATTTATTTATTTACAATTTTTTCTTCACCAAGATTATAAGAGAAAGTTCATTAAACAATTAATTCGTCCTTCATGCAAATAAATAAATAAAATAAGTAATTCATTTGGAAAATAACCAATACCTTCAGCAATCTATCTAATATTATTTATTTACTATTTTTTTAGATCTTACCAGACTTTTCATCGAGATTATAAGAGCAAAGTTCGTGAAAAAATTAATTCGTCCTTCACGCAAATAAAAATAAAATAGGTAATGCGTTTAAAAAATATCCAATACATGTTTCAATTTATCTAACATTTTTTTATTTATTTATTTACTATTTTTTTGTTTAGACTTTACGAGGTTCTTCATCGAGATTATATGAGTAAAGTCCGTTAATTTGCACTTTATACAAATAAATGTATAAAATAACTAATGCATTTTAAAAAAAATCCAATACAGGCTACAATCTGACATTTTTCATTTATTTATTTACTATTTTTTAGACATTACGAGGTTCTTCATCGAGATTATAAGAGCAAAGCTCATTAAAAAATCAATGCATCCTCCGCGCAAATAAATAAATAAATAATGCATTTTAAAAATATTCAAATGTATTTTTTTCTTCAATAATAATGACATATATCATCTAAGGAGAATTCGACAAAAAAAAAAAATATATATATAAATATATCGAAGTAAAAAATTTCTTTCCAGCGTCATTAATTTTAAATGTTCTCACTCTTTGAAGACATCTTACAAGGTAATTTCTTTTTGCGATATTTCAGTTGTTCGCTTAATATAACTTCAGTTTTTATTATTTTTTAAAAAATTATTTTTTAGTTATTTCAGAAAATTCTTCTCTTAATTCAATTTACATGAAAATCGAATAAAATAAAGCCACCCAAAATATTCATAATAAGAACAAATGAAACAAATGTGAAATAAATTATTTTTGTATGCATTTTTATATAATATTTGTTAAGGGAATTCAAATGAAATTTAAGAAATGAAATTTCTTCGGTCAAAGTAAATTCAATAAATAAATACATCTATTCTTTCAAATTTTCTAGATATTTTAAATTTATTTCGTAATTTGAAAATTTTTGCTACAAACCATATTTCAAATATTGTTCATAATTAAAGTTACACTATAGTATATCTTATTAAATTACAATAAACTAAATTATCTAATTCTTAAAAAAATAAATATAATTACAGTAAAAATTTTATTCAGTTTTTATATACTTATTTTGTATTTATCATTCTATTTTTACATTTATTATTCAAATATTCCAGCTAATGTATGTTCTTTTTAAAATATAATTAGTTTTTTTTTTCTTTTAATCGTTGAAATATTTTCGATTGAATTTTATCAGAATCTCTGCAAAATTTATAAAGTGTTTCTAACATATAATATTTGTACAATTATTATTATTATTATTATTATTGGTAGTGATGATAGCATTTTTGTAATTGAAAAAAATTTAGTTCTTAGTCATTTAATAACTATTAATCTTGATTTATGATAAAAATAATTGATAATATTATGTTTGTTCAGATTAAAAATTTAAATTACAAATATATCTGAATTTTTACGCACAATTTACTATCCGATGCATACGCTATTTTAACACTGAATGTAAATTTTATAATCAGTTCAGACAAAAATAGAAAAGTAATTTGTAATCATTTCTTATTTTTTAAATTGTACTTTGCATTAATTAAAAATTAAATGACATATTATGATTGTATATGTGTTAACTTTTTATGAAAATATATTTGGAAATGTCAATAAAAAATAAATAAAAAAATATTTCCTGAAAATATAGATTCGTACCATATTTACAAACATCGTATATGAAAATAGTACTATAATGAGAATCATTTGTGTAATAAGATTCACAAAATAGTATAATGGAATTCATTTCAGTTTATATATATATTTTTTTTTTGGCGAAGATAAAATAAGCATTTTTAAAAATAAAAAATCGATTCAGAATTAATGTTTTTTTTTATATTACAAAGGCAAAAGATCATAAGAAGTTATTTTTGTTTTTAGTAGCGATTTGAATCCAAGTAACAGATGACGTAGAAATTATTTCTCTATTTGTTACAAAAAAGACTTCTGGTCCTTTACAATAAACAAAATATCTAATTATCTAAAAAATAGAATGCCACTTTATTTTTATTCTGTTAAGATTAGAATACAATATTAAGGAATGTATTGAGGTGAGAGGAAATTGATGGAGGAATATTTGCTGTAATGTATGCATTTATATAAGTTATATAACGCGAAAAAAGAAAGTGCTGTATAAAGACAAAAAATCATAAAAATGTATCCTTTTTTTTTTTTCTTTTTTTGTAGCGATTTGAATCTAAGTAATAGCTAACGAAGAAATTATTTCTGTATATGTCACAAAAAAACTTCATGTCCTTTCAAGTAAACAAAATATCTAAGTATCTAAAAAAAATGCCACTTTATTTTTATTCTGTTAAAAATACAATTTAATATTAAGGAATGCAATGAGGTGAGAGGGAATTGATGGAGGAATATTTGCTGTAATGTATGCATTTATATAAGTTATATAACGCGAAAAAAGAAAATGCTGTATAAAGACAAAAAATCATAAAAATGTATCCTTTTTTTTTTTTTTTTTTTTTTTTTTTTTTTGTAGCGATTTGAATCTAAGTAATAGCTAACGAAGAAATTATTTCTGTATATGTCACAAAAAAACTTCATGTCCTTTCAAGTAAACAAAATATCTAAGTTTCTAAAAAATAGAATGCCACTTTATTTTTATTCTGTTAAAAATACTAAGGTGAGAGGGAATTGATGGAGGAATATTTGCTGTAATGTAGGTATTTATATAAGTTAATAAATATTTATATAGATAAGTTATATAACGCGAAAAAAAAAAAGTGTTGTAACATTGTACATTTATTTTTTCTCGAAATTCCTTGTACTGTTTTAAACATATTAAAATATTAAGGAAAAAATACTGTTATGAATATTTAACGTACTATACGAAGTTAAAAATTCTTTTGAATGATCATAAGGTCTTAAGTAATTTCATAAGAGTCATATTTATGAATCAAAAATATATAAAATAAACATATTCGGAAATATGCCTAATATCAAAAGAAAACTACCCCAAAAATAAAGTAAAATAAAATAAAACAACACTTATTTGCATGCAATAACCCCATTTGCGCCAGCAACTCTACAGATATATATGTAACATAAACTATTTCTGATTACAAACGGTTGTGGTTTAATTCTAGATATCGCTTTAGGGAAAATGTACTTTGATACAGATGTAGAACAGTTCTGGTTACCTTACTGAAAAAATATTATAGCATAGATAGTTGTGTATTCTGAAGATTTATATTTGAAAATTTGTGTACTATTAATCTTTAATAAACAGAATAAATGTTTAGTAGCTTATTTATAAAGAAAAACATTAATTGTTGTAAGTAATAAGTAATTTTCTTTTCCTAAAATACTATTTATATTTATTATTACAGATAATTTGCTACTCATAAATTACTTCTAAATGCTAATATAAAAAAAAACACATATTGCAACATTTACGTGTATCACTTTTTAACCTTTTATGTAATAGGCTTTTTTTAACGGTTATTTTAATTGACTTTCCCAGGCAGTAATATGCAATTTTGAAGAAAGTAAAGTCATTTGAACTCTTTGATTCCCAAATATAGTATTTTCTTACTTCCCTTTTACGTTTTGTTTCAAATATAAATATAGTGGTTGTTCTCATGTTCTTGAAAATACTATTGAAAAATCTGAACCCAAAACATTAATTCAGAAACTTACTGTCTACCAATTATCCATGATCAAGTATCGAAAATAATATTAAATAAAAAAAGGAAAGAAATATGATATTTTCTGTGTATAAAACTAGCGTTTTTATAAATTAAACTAAAGCGTCATTAACGTCGTTAAACTAAAACAGAACTGTTTATAAAAAATATATTTAAAAATTTTAGTCTTAAGCCTTCTTTTATAACAAACTAGTGTAAATGCCCGTCATAGGACGGTGGGTAGAAATTGGGGTTTTCAGTTAAAATTTTAAATAATTGATAAAAATATTCATATACTGTTTATCGACAATAAGGAAAACTGACCTGGGTTAATGGTAAATATTACTGTTAATGGTAAATTTTACGAAACGTAATATTTTTATTTATCTTTGTTTTTCAACTCAAAATTTCCAAATATTTTTCTGAATAATTAAAATCTTAATCCTAATAACGAACTCAATAATTAATTACGATCTCAATAATTAACTATGGCAAGTAAATTATAGGTATTAATTTTCGCTCTCAACAATGCGAAAACGATCTTTTAGTTTCTTCATAATCTAAAAGAATGCATTAATTTTTACACAAAGTCAAATATTTCCCTTTCAAAATTAATAATAAAAATAATTTAAATCATTAAAAAAAGTTGATCTTGTAATAATTCAATACATCCTGAATGTACATACCTTATGTTAATGGTAAATTTTACGAAACGTAATCTTTTCCTTTATTTTTGATTTACAACTCAAAATTTCCAAATATTTTTCTGAATAAATAAAAGCTTAATCCTAATAACGATCTCAATAATTAATTAAGGTCTCAATAATTAATTATGGTAAGTAAATTATAGGTATTAATTTTTGCTCTCAATAATACGAAAATGATCTTTTAGTTTATTCATAATCTAAAAGAATGCATTAATTTTTACACAAAGTCAAATATTTCCCTTTCAAAATTAATAATAAAAATAATTTAAATCATTAAAAAAAGTTGATCTTGTAATAATTCAATACATCCTGAATGTACATACCTTATGTTAATGGTAAATTTTACGAAACGTAATATTTTCCTTTATTTTTGATTTACAACTCAAAATTTCCAAATATTTTTCTGAATAAATAAAAGCTTAATCCTAATAACGATCTCAATAATTAATTAAGGTCTCAATAATTAATTATGGTAAGTAAATTATAGGTATTAATTTTCGCTCTCAATAATACGAAAATGATCTTTTAGTTTATTCATAATCTAAAAGAATGCATTAATTTTTACACAAAGTCAAATATTTCCCTTTCAAAATTAATAATAAAAATTATTTAAATCATTAAAAAAAAGTTGATCTTGTAATAATTCAATACATCCTGAATGTACATACCTTATGTTAATGGTAAATTTTACGAAACGTAATATTTTCCTTTATTTTTGATTTACTACTCAAAATTTTTCAAATATTTTTCTGAATAAATAAAAGCTTAATCCTAATAACGATCTCAATAATTAATTAAGGTCTCAATAATTAACTATGGTAAGTAAATTATAGGTATTAATTTTCGCTCTCAATAATACAAAAACGATCTTTTAGTTTCTTCATAATCTAAAAGAATGCATTAATTTTTACACAAAGTCAAATATTTCCCTTTCAAAATTAATAATAAAAATAATTTAAATCATTAAAAAAAGTTGATCTTGTAATAAATCAATACATCCTGAATTTTTTTATTTTAAAAATATGCTTATGTACATTTTATATTATTTTACAACTTTATTATTATGTAAATTATAATAAAGTTGTATTATTAATTTTTTTTTTCCAAAGGTATAATTTGTATTTATTGTCAATAGGTGGCGCCAGAACAGTATTTAAGAAATAATATCTAAAATACCGGTAGATCATCGCAAAGTCTCGAAAGGTATCATCGCTATTTCTGAAAAAGTACTTAGAGGAATAAAATGCTTACAGAAATAAATTAAAAAAATCCTTTAAATTATTTAAAGACTTTAATATGTTTTTACGAATATTTTAAGAGCATAATCGGATTTTTTAATGAAACGTTCAAAGAGTCATTCATGGAATAGATATGGAATTTGTGTTTTTGAATGGCAACATTATTTGTTTGTTTACATCAGGTAATCGGATGTTTAATCGGTTATGTTTAATTTAAAACTTAAAACATTATAACTGGATATGATATACATGCTTTATACGAAAATATGCTGAACAGACATTATTTCAAGTAGAAGAAATTATCATTTAATGGTTATGTGTTAGCATATCTTTTTCAGTAAGCCTAACATGGCGTTTAACTACGGTCGACTCGCAGATCAGAGTGGTACAGCCCGGTACCGTTACAGACAGATTCTCGCCTTTGGATTTTATTATAAGTAAGATTAGTATATTAAAAACTTTTACAAAATTTTAAACTATAACTTTCATTATTATTTAGGGGAAGAGGGGGCATAGTGGACATGCATAGCGGCGCAGTGGATCACCCTTTCAAAATGTATTTATTTTACATTGCTTTAACTTAATATTAATATTCATAAACAGTATAATAATAAATATTTTCAGCCTTAAAACATATAGCCTTAAAGCTTAATTTATTCATTTTAGAAGAAGTTTGTAGTTATTAGCTGGACACAGTAAAATTTTAGATTGTTTTTTGTTAAAGCTTAGAAATATAGTAGAAAAACAATTGCAATTTAAAAATTAGACACTTTTTTATTGGCATATCTATCCTTTTCTAACAAATAAAACATTTTAGAATATTTTTTTCATTCCATGTCTACATGGGTTACATTGGACCATCTCAAAGAAGGGCACAATGGATCCCCCTTTTATATTGGTTTGAAAAAGAAATTTTCAATAGGAAAACGTAAACAGTTGCAAAAATATTTTCTTAAAATTAAAATTGCGGTTAAGAAATGTTCTAGTGTATTTTGCTCTCTTTTATTAAAATTTTTAAGAAACAAAATAGTTTAATGACTTTTGTTTTCAGCACATTTTAAAAATCTTGAAGAATATGGCTACTAAAAAGAGTAAAAAATATTTAGAAGGTTATTTGCTTTTATCTTCTATTTTTAAGAACATAATAATTTTACCTTTTAACAGTGTTTGTACGCACAGGGGATTCAGGAGATTTGAATATAAGATTTTTCGTAAGATAATCGTCACAATTTTAAAGATTATTCATTAAATATGGTATATATTTCTTTACGAAAAAACTGGTATTAAAATTCCCGGAGGCGTACGAACCCTGTTTAAGCCATAAATCTCTTAGTCTAATTTTGTATTCTTTCAATGTGCTGTAACTGGAGTGATCAGGATGTTGCAATACGAAATTGTAACTAAATCTATCTTATTTACACTGCAAAAAAAATGTTGATTTTACAGTATAATACTGGCATCCCAGCTGCTAGTATTATACCGTAAAATTAACAGTAATAAACAATAAAATAAGCAGCAATACCCTACAGCGCATGCGCGGCAGTGTTTTACTGTTTATGACTGTTAATTTTACGGTATAATACTAGCAGCTGGGATGCCAGTATTATACTGTAAAATCAACATTTTTTATTTATTTATTTATTTATTTTTGCAGTGTACATACTGTTTAAAGCATGCTGAATAATTTCCGTAAAAGGAAATATCCCAGTAAAAGCTTGATAAATATGTTTATGCATATAATGCAACAGCACACATAAATGTTTTTAATTGTTTTATGCATGGAGCGTCAATCATTCGTTTTGTTATGGGCATTGAAACATATCGCTAAAAGTATATAACAAAGAACTTCGCCTTTTAAATAAGTATTAATATTCTTATTTACTATTTACTACGCATGGTTCACTGTTCCGCCTTTCTGGCGTACAGTGGGGCACATTTTTAAGTTTTGAAGTGCATTTTTTCTTTAATAAACTCTTAAAAGTTACATTTTGAAAAAATTAACGAATAAAGACAAGGAATTCAGTGATATACAGAATTTTTTGCATTTGGATTAATCAATAAATTTCAGAGAAAAAAAATAAAGACTTCAAACGTGATCCACTATGTCTCATCTTCCCCTACATTTTCTAATAATACATTGCTGAAAGGAATATTAAATAAAATAAAAATGAAATAAAAATAAAGGAAAATATACGATCCTTTTAAATATAGTCAAATGAAATTTTTCTTCCTGCATAATATGTTCTTTTCCTTTAATGTCCTTGCATGTAGAATGGGCTCAAATTTATTTTACTTTTATAATGATCTGATTTTCGAAAGTTACAGCTTTCTCTTTTAATATTTTTTCTTCTTTTAGAACTAATGTATTTAAATTTACAACATTTAACAAAACGACTTTTATTATCGCTTTAATTAACGTGAAATACTACATTTATAAACATGCTACCTATGCATGTACTGGAAATTAAACGAAAGGAAATAATTTTTTTTTATGTAACTAATCGGAATTCTTCTTTTCTTGTAAGACTTTATTATTATTTTAAAACTAATAGATTTACATTTGGAATGTTATGTTTTTCTGCTTCTTTAATAATGTGTTTTTCCAAAATTTTAAAAGTATTTCTTCTTACATGTATTCTTTTTAAAGCGATGCAGAAAACTATGCAACATAATTTTTTTTTATCACTTAAATTTAAGTCAAGAACAGTCGGACAAAAAAAAAATATTTTCCACACCCAGAAAAAGGAATTGATTAAAACTACAAAACATGCTTTGTTGAGTACATTTTGGTTGTTTTAGCGAAATTCAAGTAAAATTGAACCATTTTACTTGAATTAACAAAATTTTTTTGTTGATTCAAACAAAATTTTCATTGACCTATATTTAAACAAAAAGTTTTGTTGGGTCACCAAATTTTTGTTGATTCAACAAAACTTTTTTCTGGGTGCATATATTTTAATCTTCAAATTATCACACACACACACACACACAAAAAAAAAAAAAAAAAAAAAAAAAAATGTTTTCGAAATAAATTTCAAAGGAAAAAAAAACGAACTGAAAACATATGAATTTTTTTAAAGAAAACGATTTTGATAATCTTTAAGTATGCGAATTAAAAAAACAGGTCATTTCGTCAATCAGTTTTGAATTTACGCATTTCACCAGTTACGCATTTTCCTGCTGAACTATATTCAGTAGACTAATATAAGTTTGTGGAACATAAATAAATTCATATACAGGGTTACGCAAAGAGCAAGATGCATTGTCGTTTCTGGTTGGTAATTGCTTAAAGCGAGTTTTAAGTTGCCTTATGCGTTTTTTACCTGAATTAAATTTTAGTTTAATATGTGGTGTGTACAAAAGTGCTTATATAATATACAGGGACATACAAAAGATTTCGAGTACATTTACATCGATTGGCGCAAATTGCTAAAAGAGAATTTTCTAACTGAACTAATTTTTATCATGTTGTGCAGTATACATCCAAATCTATAGATCATATACAGGGCTGCACAAAACAATTTAATTACGTTTTGGAGTATGGGAGGTAATTACTAAAATGGGATTTTTAAAATGTGCTATTATAATTCATAAACTGTTTTCTACATATCTTCTTTCACCTTATTTAACAGTGGAGTTTAGTTACAGTTTTCTGGATGTGTTGGAAAGTGTTTCATAATCTATGCTTGACGCATGGCTTTTCTTCATTGTTTTTAATAAACTTACTTTCCACAGTTGAACTTTTCTCACTTTAAGATTTGTGAATCATTAACTTAATAAATACTACAGTTAAAAAAGATATTGATTATCGATTTTTCCCATGAACTCATCACTACACGAGATGCTTTTTTTCAAATTTTTATTTTAGATTTCTTTAAAAGGTTTTTTTTTTTTTCTGTTTGCTGAAAATACTAACAGTTAAAAATGTGCGTATAATTTACTTTTTTTTTTCAAAGTTACCAAAGCAGAAAAAACTTTTTTTTTTTTCATCCAAATCACAATTTCTCCAGTTTTTCACTACCTTATCTTGAATGTTTTAAGTAAAACCATAACTTTTTAAATCCCGACAGTAATTGGAAATCGAAAATAAAAATGTCATTTGCCCATGACATAATTTTAAATACCCAATTTTTTTCGCGATTACTCTTTTTTGCATTTTTTGTGGGATAATTATCAGAACTTATAAATAACCTACCTTTTTTTTTTTTTTTTTAAAGTAAAGTAAAATAGTATGTACAAAATATTCAAATGAAAATATTTTTTTTTTCTTTAGATTGTCATCTTGATTATAAACACCAAATTCTTCCGTATAATGTTATTCCTCAATACAAGTAGATTATTTTTGCAGAAAAAATAAATACCGTAATTTCGCGCGTATACGCCGCACCTCAGCCAATTCAATTTCCTACCAGAATTTATTTTAAATAAAATGTGACTTACTTCTGCTTAGCACTTATTTGACTTCTTATTTTCAATAAAATTTCCGGTTTGAAAAAGACTTAACTAGGGTGCGGCGCATACGCGCGAAATTACGGTATATTTCAAATTTACAGAATTCATAACGTGATAACTCTTATTTTCAATTAGATGTTTATATTTTCTTCAACAAACTCGTAAAGTTTATGAACCAACCAGTTTTTTTCTTTTATTATTATTATTATTATTATTATTATTATTATTATTATTATTATTGCTATTATTATTATTATTATTATTATTATTATTATTATTATTATTATTATCATTATTATTATTATTATCATTATTATTATTATTATTGCTATTATTATTATTATTATTATTATTATTATTATTATTATTATTATTATTATTATTATTATTATTATTGCTATTATTATTATTATTATTATTATTATTATTATTATTATTATTTTAAAGATTTTCAATATAGATGAAATGGGACTTCAGTTCTTTTGTCTGTCTGCCGTCTTTGCGAGTTCTAACTCTCGTAAATATAGTCAGGATGCCATGTAATTTATAACCCTGCCATGTAACACCGTAAAAGTCATGTAAAGCACTTTTAAATCTCGACAGTAATTGGAAATCAAAAATAAAAAATGTCGTTTGCAAATGTCATAATTTTAAATGCCTTTTTTTTTTTTTTTTTTTTTTTTTTTTTTTTTTTTTTTTTTTTTTTTGGCGTTTACTTTTTTTTTTTTTTTTTTTTTTTTTTTTTTGCGTTTACTTTTTTGCATTTTTTGTGGGGTAATATTCAGAATTAATAAATAACCTCTTAAAAAGTAAAGTAAAATATTATATACAAAATATTCTAATACAAATATTTTTTCTGAAGCCATCTTGATTCTAAACACCAAGTTTTTGAATATATCCTTATATATGCCATATTCTAGCATAACAAAATAATAATTGTATTTTTAATGTGATAACTATAATTTTTATTTCTGCATAAGATTTTGTTTTCATTTATATATTCACATGTACAATGGGTTTTCAATTTTTCTACTTTTTCAATAACCAAATGTTCTATGATGTTCCGTAACCAAATGTCTAGCAATTTGTCTTCCTAATACTTTTTCTTAAAGTAATAATATATTTATACGTGCAAAATTTAACACAAAAAATTTAATTACACATGCAAATTGAAAATATAAAATACATCCTTTTAATACTCAAATAAATCCTTTTTAATATGGCTAAATGACTAAATGCAACTTTCCTCTAATGTAAGACTTTTTTTTTATTATTATTTAATGCATTTGTATATATATATATATATATATATATATATATATATATATATATATATATATATATATATATATATATATATATATATATATATATATATATATATATATATATATTTAAAATTGTATTTACCTAATAATTCAGTTTTCAAAAGTTACAGTTTTCTCATGTAATATTTTTTCTTTCAAAATGAAATATTTAAACTAACAGCACTAAGCATATTAACGTTTATTGCTACTTTAAATTTAAATAATGTATGTTATTTCCAAGCACGTAATAGGAAATGTAACTAAACGTGATTTTCCTTTTTACGAAAGATCTTTTTTACATTAATGATGTTTTTTTTGTTTTGTTTTTTTGCCTGCTCTCTTTTAATAACCTGATTTTCTAAAGTTATATTTTTCACATTTTAAGATTTGTGATTCAATTAGCTTAAGAACTCTTAAAGATATATTGATTATCGATTATTCCTGAGAATTCATCTGTACACAATATTTTAGTTAAAATATTTTTATTAGAATCTACTTAATTTTTTTCAGAATTTTTTATTTATTATTTATTTATTTTTTGTTTGCTAAAGAGTACTACGGTGAAAAATGTGCTAGTTATATTTTTAAGTAATCAGCACAGAAAACATTATCGTTTTTTAAATGCAAATCACTATTTCTCCCGTTTTTCAGTACCTTATCTTGAATGTTTTAAGTAAAACCATACTTTTAAAATACCGACAGTAATCGGAAATCGAAAAAAAAAAAATGATTTGTCAAGCCATAATTTTAAATACACGGATTTTTTTATTCTTTTTACGTTTGCATTTTTGGAAAAATAATTATCAGAAATAAAAAAGAACCTCGCTCAAAAAATAATAAAACAGTTCGTACAAAATATAGTTATGAAAGTAATTTTTCTTTTTCAGTATTATCATTTTAAACACTAGATTCATTCCTATAATATTATTTCTCAAACCAAAAAGAGTATATTTTCACAAAAATGTACTTAAAACATTTTCACTTTTTAACGTGATAAATGTTATTATCATTTTAATTCATATAAGGTATAAATTCCAACAAGTTATAGATGTACTAAAAGATATAATTTTTCCCCATACATAAGAATATTGTAGGTACTTTTCAGTTAGCCGGGCGCCAGTTAAATGTATATATCTATATATACATATATATATATGTATACATACACACACACACATATATATATATATATATATATATATATATATATATATATATATATATATATGTATATATGTATATATATGCGTGTGTATCTATCTATCTATCTATCTATCTATCTATCTATCGATCTATATATATATATATGTGTGTGTGTGTGTGTGTGTGTGTATGTATATGTATATATATGTATATATAGATATATATATTTCACTGGCGCCCAGCTAACCGAAAAGTACCATATTTTATGCATTGGTTTTCATTTTTTCCTACAGTTTTAAAAAATATGACTTTCAAAATTTACTGTTTACAATCGCATCGTAATATACATGTTGTTTCAAAACTATATGTCAGAAATGTAAAGGCCTATAGAGGGGATATAAATAAGGTGATATCGTGTAAGAATATATGAACGGAAATGCAGCGTTGGGAAGCAGTAGAGGGCGCTGTTGAGTTCGGCAGATGAAAGCGCTTTGCTGGCTTTAATCGTCATTCCCCGCATGGATTTCGAGCAACATGGAACGTTACACCAATGCGGGGCTTGTCGATATGCATTTCATGTATGGGGCTGTGCTATCAAATGGAGCGGCTGCTCAAAGGATGTACGTACATGGACCGATTTCCGGATAGGAATCTGCCAGATCGACGCACAGTCTTCATCCTGAGTTATGCGCGAGTGGATCGTTTTATGCGTGGTACGGGCACTGGAACATATCGCAGAATTCCTGCAGTGGAAGAAGTAGTATTACGCGCAGTAGAGTATAGTTCTTCGACAAGCTCGAGGGCTGTTGGCCATGCGTTGGGTGTGAGCCATGTAACTGTTTGGTGGATTTTACATGAAGCTCCGCTTTGGTGTAACGATGCATGTTTCTCGAAATCTGTGCGGGGAATGATGATTCAAGCCAGCGAACCACTTTCATCCACCGAACTCAACAGCGCCCTACACTGCCTCAACGCTGCATTTGCGCATCCACATTCCTATACGAAATCTACTTATTTATGTCCCCTCTACCTGTCTTTACATTTCTGACATATAGTTTTAAAACACCCTGTATAGTTCCTTTTATTGCATTTAAACATCCTATGTTTAACACAGCAACTTTAACTTCTTAAGCACCATATTCAATTTAATGATAGTAAGTTGAGTACCAGATATATTAAATTTCGTCAAAAGTAGTTCGTGTCAATATTTTTAATTACATGTAATGTAAAAAGATGAAATAAAGGTTTATTTATATTAAACAAACAAAAATAAAGTTCGAAGTTCCAATCTTCATCGCTTGATTCAAAGCTATTGTCTATGCCATCATCAAAATTAGGAACATAATCAATGTCCGTGTCTGACATAAATATTCCATAAAATCAGTACAACAGAGATACAAACAGAGATACTAACAGAGATACAAACAAACACAAAACCGAAAGCGAAACACTAAAATTTACGAAAAAGACATCTGAAGAGAATGACCAACGCATAAACAAATGAATCACGAACAATGAAACAAAACTGCGGAAAAACTAATGCGTTTTTGGACAAGTAACGCCATCTACTGGGTGCGAAAACAATCGTTGCTATAAAGTCCGTACAAAACCAATCAAATAATAGCAATTAGTGACGCAAAAAAAAAAAAAAAACAACAGATGTTTAGAACATTGTGGTCTGGACTTAAAACGTTACTGGGTCTGGACTTAGTACGCACATAAGTCCTGGTATTTGAAATAGAAAGTTTCATGACGTACGCAGGATGCTTAAGGGGATAATTATTGCTCAGGTTATATACTTGAGATAAAATATACTATGTTTAAAAAAAATAAATTACATGCAATTGAAAATTTAAAAATATGGTAATAAAAACTAAATGATCCGTTATAATGTAGCTAAATGGTTTAATATAAAGTGTTTTTTCCAATGTAAGTTTTTTTCTTTAATGTGTTTATATCTAGAATGTCTTTTGTATATATATTTTTTCATTTTCTAATTGTCCCTTACTTTAAAGCGACAGTTCCCTTTCGTACTTTATTTTATTTCACAATTAATGTTATTTAAACTAAAAACGCTTAGCACAATAACTATTACTGAAATTTAAAATTTAAATAATGTGTGCCATATTCGAATATGCAGTACATGTACTAAAACCTAAACGGTAATAAATTATTCTATTCATTTTTAATATCATTGTTTTTATTTTTCAATGTAGTTAAATGGCTTAATGTAATTTTTTTTTGTCTGTGTAACATTTCTTTCAGTTAATATCATTATATATAGAATGTTTTCATTATTTTTTCTACTTCTTAATAGTGTGATTTTCGTTAGCCACAGTTTCTTTTCATAATATATATTTTTTTTTTTTCAAACTCAATGTTATTTAAATTAAAAACGCTTAACACAATAACTTTTATTACGACGACTTAATGTTAAATAATGTATTCTATTTTTAAACATCAAATACATGTACCAAAATTCAAACAGAAAGAAATATATACATTTTTTACATTGTTTTACTTTCTACGCAAGATTTTTTTTTTTTTTTTTTTTTTTTTTTTTTTACATCTGAAATGGGATTTTCTTTTTCGTATTGTTTTTAATAACCTGATTTTCTAAAGTTACCCTTTTCTCAATTTAAGATAGTTATTCAATTAGTATAACTATTATTAGTATAACTGTATAACTGTTAAAAAAAAAATCGATTATCGATTATTCCCATGAAATTAAAAGAGCATGAAACTTTTTTACAATGATTTCTTTAAAGTATTTCAAGCGTTTTTTCCTTTTTCAATGAAAAAATGCACATATTTTTATTAATAATTTTTATTAATTGATATTTTTATTAATATCTTTTTTAAGTTTCGATTCGATTTACATAAAATTTGAAATGACTCGACAAAATTCTGCAACGATTATATACATTGAATTTTAAACCATTCGGTTGGGTAGTTTTTGCGCTGTTATATGCAGACGGGCAGACCAGATGATGACTATAGGTGCTACGTATTTATATAATTACGAACGCACCTAAAAATGTAGTAAGAAACTTTAGATGCGTGCTATACACCAGGGCACGTTATACGACAGAATATACGGTATTTGTGCAAGTAGTTATTTTAGAGAATGTACGTATTATAAACCAGTATATTAAATAATTCCTTTATGCAAGTAGACGATATTTTCACCCAAATCAACATATTTAAAACTTATAACGAACCTCTGCTTAAACAGAAAAATAATATGTACAGAGTAAAATTCTGCAAGATTTTGTTTTTTCCTCTGAAGAGCGTTGATTAAAAATAGAAAATTTGAAAATCTTACATATTTTAATAATATTCTATTCTAAAAAACTTCTTCTTTTCTCTCTTTTCTCAGGTTTTGTCGTAACTATGCAAATTACCACATTTCTTAAAATATTCATAAACTATAATTTTGCTTTCTGCAACAAAATGTATAAAACATACAACCTTATTATAATGCTCCAACTTTGTTTTTTATGCAGTGTACAATCATTCATCAGACTGGCCATTAATAAAGCATCATTGTTCTCCATATTTACTAATAATTTGCGTATGAACAGTTTTAAATATACCGCTGTTATCTATATTGAAAAATAAAATATGTATTTGCATAATAATGTGTTTTGAATTGCAATTAAATAGAGTTTAATTAAGCTTAATCTTTAATTTTAGATATTTTCTGGTATGTATTTATACTAAAACTTTTTTTAAACATTTATATTGTATAGAAAAAATGTATACAATTTTATTAGGATAAACCAACTTTCGGTGCATTTCTTCAATATTGTTTCATATAGAATCGAAAACTATTCTGACTAAGCTACTAAATGCTGCTTTAAAAAAAAAAAACTTTAAATTTACATTTTATGATAGGAATTATAGTTACTCCGAAAACATACTGTATTGAAATAAGTACAATCTCAAACAAACAAACAAAAAGTTATAAGTATCGTTTTTCGCGGACTAACTTACAATAAAATAAAATAAAAAAGTGTAAATAGAATGGAATTTGTTTTAGAATATTAACATTTTGTTAGTTTGTTTTTCGGGATTTTTTACATACATAGGGTAAATCCAAGCTAGATGCCCCATCGGGTTAGTTGCCCTTGTTACTGTATTTCAGCTGTTGGACGTGTGTCAGAACTACTGACGTTCTTCTACTATCAATTATTATAAAAAAGCGTAGTAGACGAAGTTACAGCGATTTATTTCTTGAAATACATTTTTTATCCATCAAAGAAAGATATTTCTATTTTATTGTTGGAAAGTTTACTTCCTGCCCCCCCCCCCAATTTAAATTACATAAGTTGAATCTTCCGTATAATATATAAAATATTTCGAATTCATTCATTAAGAAACATAAAAATCTAACCCATTTATAGTAATTTGAGAATATTAAATTTGTTTCCCGAATTAGTTTTTAGATGTTGTACCTAGAATATAAAAAGAAGGGGGAGGGGGATGCCTCTTAATTTAGATTTAACAAGTTTAGCTTTCGTTAGAAATATCCGATTGGCTTCAAATTTTGTATACCCATTTATTCCAGGAATTGGGAATAGCAAATATCTTTGATGTGGGAGTGTGATGCAGGTTTAGTATACAGAGCATGTAAACTATTTTTTTAAATCGTAAATTGGATGTAAATAGTATGATATAGAATAATAAATATTTTATGTTTTATTCCAAAATTTAATATTCCTATCTTAAAGTTTCTCTATGTGAATTAATTTATGTATTCGAAATATTTTTATTCTTTAATCCGAAAAGCAATCATTTTTCCTATCTAAAAATGTTCCCAGATATTTCATCGTAACATTAAATGTACGTTACTTGTCTGAGGTTTCAATTCGGAATATTAATGTACTATCCAGATGCTCTTAACATATGCTGTTTTTTCTTTCTTTTGTTTCTTGTATTAAGGCGGGCGCCCTTTTCATAATTTGACTGCTGCACAAATACGCAATATGAAAATTCTTGTTCGCTTCTAATAACACATGTCTGGCTTTCTCCAAACAACATCGGGTTGTCCGTTAAAAATCACCAAAATTGATAGAAGCCAAATTATGGCATCCTTTCTTTTTTCTCATTCAAAAATCTCAATATTGGTTTATCGTAACAGTCAAACATTTGACGGTTAATGCCTGGCGAGAGGCGTAGTATTTAGCATGCTTACATCTAATGTGTTAGCGATAATACATCTGAAAATTTAGATCAGATCTTCTCTAACTGTTGAAGAAGAAGGTCGAGGTGTAAGAGCCACTCTCACCCTTTCCTGATGTGTCGATGTGTCCGGAAATAAAGAAAAGTTTTCACGTGATTATGCGATTTTGATTGAACTGATATTTTATTTTCTGTGGACTGTTTCCTGTCAGGAAGGGAACCTATGGTTATTTCGATGAACGTAAATGTACCAAAAATTACGATCGCTTTCATCTCCGACATTGACAGCGAACTTTATCATAAATAGGATATTACGTAAAATACAAATCTAGATTTTGAATTAAAAATGTTAATTACTTATACTTCTTATTATTTTACGAATCGGACATCCCGATTAAGTGGGATGTCTAACCCTGAGGTCCGGAAAAGATCGAAAAAATCATTGATTAAGTTTTTTTTTATATAAACACTGTTTTATATGGTATTTATATTAAAGTAATATTTTTTATGATGTTCCACACAAAATTTGGAGTATATAAGTTACATGTGCAATACAAAAAACACTGCTATAACAAAGAAAAATGAAGAGGCTTAAGTAGGGCAACTATTCCGGACTTTGTCTATTTTGATATCATATGGTGTAACGAATTAATTTCATTATTTTACTGTTACATTACTGTTATTACTTCTTTCGATACAAAACCTTTCAAATTTATTCAATAAGTTGAATTAAATACCAAAGGTAATTCCATATTTATCCTTTGGTGGGAAAAGGTGAATTACCGATTCAGAAACCTTTCAACCGAAACAGATTCACTTTTCTCTCTAACCAACATTACGGATGAATGCCTTTAAAATTCATCAAAACTATAAATGTCAAAGTTTTTCGGTCTTTCCATTCAAAGTTCAAAATATTTTGTAATGCAAGTTACTTGATATGATATATTTTTAATCTGAATTTAAATCATAACATCTCAACTGATCAACGGTTTAATTTTTAATATGAATTTATGATGTTTCAAATACACCACAAAATCCCGAGTAATTATTCAAATTTGTTCAATAAATTTAATTAGCAACCAAAAGTAATTATGCTCATAACCATTGGTGGAAGGTACGTAAGTTACTGATTCACAGAGTTTTCAGCTAAGAAGTTCAATGTTCTATTTAACCGACATTAAAGATGAATATCTGCTAAAATAAACAAAAAAGAAAAATGCTAAAATTTACCAGATTTTGAAATACCGAGAGTGGAAAGTTTGGAGATTACTGATATTTCTCATATTTGTACGAATACACACCGTTATATATATATATATATATATATGGCATCTGTACATTAATATTCTCAACACTACAAGATAATAGACTGAAGGGTACAATTAGTAGATACACGATATCGCAAGATGATTATGAGGCTCTTGAAAGGTGAAGTTTAAAAAGAACGATAGGAAAATACGGTGCTCTATAGCTTTGTACCTCAATATGAAGGTTGGTAATTTGATATGTGTAAAGTAAAAGATTTAAAGCAGAATTCTAGGTGAATTATTATTTATGTCTATAGTTTCATTACCTCAATTTTCGTTAGTATTTTTAGTGGTACTAACTATATTAAGTAAAAGGTAAATTTACTTGATTATCAAATATAGCTCTCTTTTAGCTGTGTACATAATTAAATTAAATTTTAATATATATATATATGTGTGTGTGTGTACTACAAAAATTAAAAAAATAAAATTCCGCACTTCATTCAATTTAATCCATAAAATGTTTCCTTTTTAAAATTATTTTACAACCTTAGTTTATTAAACTATTTCCTACCTTTAACAATATTCTATTTATTTCATTTATTTAAATTCCTTGCTATTTAAAATGCTTATTTATTTTTTCCCTTCTAAATATTCTAAAAATATAAAAAAAAATATTATCAAAATATTCTTTGAGTAATTATTTTTCTTCAAAAAACCCTTTTTATTTCTCAATTCTTAAAAAGCCGAATTTATTCTACTTAAAGTTATCGTTTGTACCACTTTCTTTCTTAAAATATTTATTCCAAAGCTAAATTCGCGCCTTTTCTCGAAAGAACCTAAACACTTCAATTTTCTGCTGCCATAAAAACAGAGTTCTGCCTTGTTCAAAAGCTCTGATTCGCTGTTCAATACACCGGCATTGGCATAGATAACCTTGCGCGCTTGGATATTCAACGTGAAACATGAGATGCGGAGAGCAAATTTCCATGACCTTGTTCTTCCTAAAAAATCTGTTGCTGTCTGGAACGAGACAATTTGAAGTATTCGAAATGTGATATGAAATTAACATCGTGCGTAATTTACTAAGTTTAATGGCATGACATGACTGCTAAGTTTTAGTGGTAAAAGTATTCATCGATATGGAAGAATAGTGGCGAATGTTTTACTAAGTGTTGTCTATTAGAAAATATTAATATTTTTTTTCTGTTTCGAAACTTTATTCTCTTATTTATGTGGAAATCATCAATGCATTTCAACCAAAGCCAGATAGTGTTACGGTTGGTTTCAACCAATTTTTTTTTTTAATCTACATTAATTACCTTAAATCACTCTCTCAACATTTATTTAGAAGTTTTCTTTTTGTTTCTGTTTTAAATAAATATATAAATAAATGTAATTGTAATATTAATAATAAAAGCAGTTTTTTTTTTTTCCTCTTCTTTCCATTTCTTTTAAGCAAAGCAATTTCAACTTTCATAGTCTAACGTAGCTTCCTGTTTTCAAATACGAAAAGCAGACAGCAAGGGAGGGATGTTTTGTCAGTTAAAGACCGCACAGGTGGAAAATTTGGAGTCATCTAGTCTGACTTTGATATAAGAATGACCGACCGCCCTGTATAAGAATTACGTTATCTTATGAGTGTACTATACACGCAATTAGGCTTTGTAAGTTTACGTCAGGCTTCAATTGGCTCTGCTATCAGGCGGATAGCTGGCGCCCATGTAAACAGAGGCTAACAGGACCCCCCTTCAGCACACGCCATGGGGGTGATGCATGGCTTCCTTCCCCCATGAAGCGGCCGGCAGAGTGGAGCGGCAGGCTGTAGTCTTCACGAAGAGTCCATTTTTCCTTTTGTTTCCATTCCCGTACCCCTGGCAGAGTGGATCGGTCCCGTTTTTCAAGCAGCGCGGGAGAATGAATGCTTACGACACTTGTTGCTTGGCCAAGAGACCTGTCGTTTGACTCGTAAAAAAAAAAATTCGACTTATTACGGGGCTCGAAGATTGGCCTGTGGGCTGGATCGCGAAGTTGTTGAAGGCGGACAGGTTTCTGGAAGATTTTTTTTTGAGAGTGGGGCATTGATGGCCCTACATTAACTATCCTAAATCATGATGTTATGATGAAAAGAGGCTATAAGGGCATTTTCGAATTGCGGATCTATAACTGTTAACGAGAAATTAAGAAGAAGATATGTGTAGCCCGTTTTTTTTTGGCGTAGTGGCGCTCCAAGATTATGACTTCTTAACCATCAGAAGTGATCATAGATATTGAACTAAACGGTCGTTAGAAGTCGTAGTGTTCTGAGTTACGGTGATGGCTATCTTCGAATAAAACACATGCTTCAGGAAGGTGAAATTACTGACTCCGACGGTGAAGTTCTGGACCGTAGAGCGATTTTCCCCTCCGGACTAGATGATGGACCTAGTAGTTGATGGCAAGTGATGCAGTGAGATGAGAGGATTGATGAATGTTAGCTTGAAACCACATGGGTATTGTCTGAATTTTTCCCCAGCCTGAATACTCCAGCTTAAGTGCTTCATCAGATTTTGAAAAAGGACGAAATGCTCCTAAGTGCCCATTGACTAAAATTGTAGAACTCTCTACCTGTTGTAAGTACTATTTGCATAGTTTTTCTTTTTATTTATTTGTACCTCTTTAAAAAAAAAAAAAAAAAAATATGTTTGCTATACCAGAGTTTAAAAGTGAAATGAATATCTTTGGATAATTTCTATAAGAATTAACATTATGAACAGAAATAGTCTGTAGGTTAATATATAATGTTTGTATGTTTGAACGACCATTAAATGGTAATGTGATGATAATTTTAAAAATATGATGTGTAATTTAAAAGTAACCAGTGAGTGGTTTCAACTTAAAAGATCAGCTGTTATATTGTTTTATTAAGATTATTTTTGATAACTTAGTTGCTTCATTATTTTAAATGTTCAAATAAATTGTGTTTTTTTTTTTTGTTTATTATCAAAGATGGTATGTTTTTCTTTGTATAAATCCCTAAATAATTAATTTTTTATATTCACAGTAGACCTATAAGAATGGCCTAACCTTTCTGTGATTAATAAAAAAAAAAAAAAAAGGGAGAGAAAGTTCAACTTTATTAAATTAGGACTTTAAAATTTCTTAAGTTTAAATTCATAACTGACTGTTTTAATGAACATAAATTGAAGTTCACTCAATGTTATACAATCGTATTTTTGATCTTGATTTAAGGATGGATAGATTAATAAGTGAAACAGTAATATTAAATTTAATTTCATAAAATGTTAAATTAAGCTTTAACTCTCCTCTTTCAGAAACATTGTTTTTCTAAAATATACACCAAAATTGTTTTATTTTAAAAAGTAAAAAAAAAAAAAAAAAAAAAAAATCCAGTTATTTTTCACCACTATACGATTCTTGGTTAACCGATCGGATCTTGTTCAGAATCTCTATGGTTGTTCTAAAATTTTAGTACATCATCATATCCCTATTCTATTAACGGATTTAACTCTTTCCCCTTTTGGTCCTCATATTGGAGGAATTTCAGGTTGTCTGCATTTTTCCAAATTATATGATGATTACACTTTTGTTAATTTAATGTGTATGGAGATTTGAGCTTGATCGGGTTGGAGTGGAGTTGGGTGTTCTTTATGCAATCCAGTATGCTACTTGATTTAGAAATCTGTTGCCCCTTACTACATTTAATATTGTCTTAAAATGATGAGTTCAAAATTATCATTGTTGTATTAACCTATTCGGATTCTTAAGTTTTGATATTTTGATTAGTTTAATATAATTTGCTACCTTTTCCATGGCAACAGATTTCAGTGGAGCTAATCAGGGTATACTTATTTTTTTCTAAATATTTAATTGTCAAGTGAAGATTGAGTAATAAATGAGCTTTTTAAGTTTAAGTAAGTTGTGTTTTAGAAAGAACCCCAAAACACCACAACAAATGGAGCCGTAACAATTCGGTCTCTGGGTTATTGATTTTTTTTTACTTGTATGTATTTATGTATCAAAGAGCAACTGGGTGTTTTTGCAATTAAAATTTTATTTATATGTTCAAGGGTAAAAAGAGGTCTAGGCTCTCTCTCTCTGTGCTAGTAAGCTACAATTCCCAGTCAAAATTATGTCTTGTGAGCATAACCTTTTCTTATTTACAAAAAGCATAGTCCTGTACTTAAGTTTTATGTGTATGTAGGTTTCCTTTTTTTCTTTTCCTCTCTTTTTCTCTTTTTTAAGCTGCCCCCCCCCCCATTTTCCCTTTTTTGTGGTTGTTTGTTTATCAATTTTCTAACCCTAACTATGGCTGATAAGCACTCGGAAGCAATTGCCACTATTCAGCGAAAAAATGCTTTAGTGGATAATTTGTCTAATATTCCCCCATTCAATGGAGAGGCCAGCTTAGTCTGCTTCTCGGATTTTTCTGAGAAATTTGAGAGTTTTTCAAAATTATTCGACTGGACTGAGGAGGAAAAGAAGTTTGTTTTACTTGCTAGACTTTCAGGAGCTGCTTCTAGGCGAATAAAAATTCACAAAGCAAAAACATCTGATGAGCTATTAAAAATCTTAGAGAGAGTTATACTTCACAGACCACACCAGATGTTGCACTCAGTCACTTTCTAAATTTTAAACAGCCACCCAATATGAGTGTTCAGGAGTTTTATGACAAGGCATATGATATGTCATTAAGAGCCCTTGTAATTGAAGGTATCCAGGGTGAAGTAGTCGATAAAAGCCGAACGGCTCTACTACACTCCATGCTGTTGAGCAATCTTACACCAGAAGTGCGAAAGGGAGTAATTGCGAGAAATCCGCAATCCCCAGAAGAGGTTCTCAAAATTGCGCTTCTTGAGGAAAAGGCTTATAGGAGCATTAACCCTTTTTACAACCACCGCGAGGAAATTCTCAACCCAAATTTGACCCAAAACCTACCCTGTGCTGCAGTTTTTCAGCAAGATAGCTCACAAAAGAAGGAGATAGACCAGCTGAAATCACAAATTGATGTTTTAGCAGCAAAGTTAGACAGTTTAGTTGATCTCAGGGCTAGGGATATGCAGGAGAAAAACCAAGAGGTAAGACCCGTAACCTGCTATAGGTGCTCCGTACAAGGCCACTATGCCAGAGATTGTCCACTAAATTTTGTCGACTATAATTTTAGAAGGGGAGGTGGTCAAAATTTCAGGAGCCGTGGGCAAAATTATAGAAACAGAGGTGAAAATCCTAGAGGGAACCACAATCAGCGAGGCGGATATAGGGGAAGAAGAGGTGGTTATTACCAAAACAGTAGGAATACAGCTGCGAACAGAAATGAAGAGCAGGCGGTAAATAACACCCCAGTAGCTAACAATGAAAGTGAGGCTTTAAACTATTAGTGGCCGGATCAGATGTGGTCAAGTCGATCCCCAACAGGCCCCTGGACCCCCCAACTGTGTATAGTATGTTTCAGCCCCAATCATATACATTACCAACTACAAGAATTTACATAAATAAAGTTTGCCTGAATGCATTATGTGACACTGGTTCGGCAATTAATCTCCTGAGTGGTACTGATTGTAACTATTTAGAGAATTTTGAAACGGAGAATTGCAATATCCCCATTATGACTGTCACCGGTGAGAAAGTTCACCTAAATAAGAAAGTATTTTTAAAATTTGTTTTTGATAATGTTCAATGTCAAGCTGAATTCTATGTAGTGGAAGGTAAATTAGCAGAGGAATTTAATATGATTTTGGGAATGCCATTTTTGAAAGAGTTCCGGGCAAGTATAAATTGTGATACAAATGCTGTCGCTCTTAAAGTGCCAGTTTCAGGCCAATGTAAACAAAGCGTAGAAACCCCAGGTAATACTTCAGGGTCTTATACTTGTCTTGCTACTAATTCTGTAAATATTTCTAATTCTGTATATAATGTAAATTCAAATAATAATTGTATGAATAATGATTGTGTTGAAAATAGTTCTGTAAATATAAAATGTGTCAACAAAGTAGAGGAGAATTCAAAAAGTAGTAATGCCAATAGCCCCCCCTGAAAGTTTTGCATGTATTAATGTTCATGACTCAGTCAGTGTTGAAAATGGGAATAATAGTAGTGAAAATATGGTAGTTCAAGACCCGCAGTTGAGTAATATGGGAAAAGATGTTGAGATAATCATTCAAACTGAGTCAGATAAGGAAGTTGAAAGTGTTGCGCAGAACTTTTGCATGCAAACAACATCAGGCGGTAGCTCTGAGGGTAATAATACTGAAAATTTTTCAAGTATTCAAAGTGTCGACAACATTCTTTCAGCAGCGAGTCAGGTAACTCAGGGTAATTTAGCTGAAGAGACTACTGAAATTTGTAATATTGATGAAAGTGAAGATTTGGTAAGTATAGAGGATAAGGTACCTGAAGTCGAGGAGGAGAGCAATGAAGATAGCAGTAGTGATAAAACCAATAAAAATAAAAATATAAGTTTCGCTGTGTTATGTAGTAAAATTTCAATTCCCCCGCAGTCAAAAATGTTAGCCCAGGTTAAAAGCTATAAGGAAAATTTTATTAAGGAAAATGATATTGTTATGTTAGAACCTTTGGCGAAAAATTTAAATCAAGGTCTCCTTACCTCCAGAGCCATTTGCACTAAAGAACATGGCCTATATATCTCATTTGCAAATTTTTCAGACAATAGTATTCATTTAAATAAAGGAACCTTTGTTGCCAAAATTCAAAAATGTGTAGACAAGTCAAATGTACCCGTAACTGAAAATAACCTTACTTGTAATGTAAATCTGGCCCCTCCAATTGGTGATTTTGATCACGCTGATCTCACTTGGAGCTCAGAAATTAATTTAGATCATTTAGAACCCCCATTAAAACTTAAAATGCAAAATTTTCTAGACAAAAACAAAGATGTATTTGCAGCATCGGTCTTAGATTTACCCGGCTGTGATACAATCCCGCATGAAATTAACTTAACTTCAAATAAACCAGTTAAAGGCAAAGCTTATAGAGTCCCCTACAAATTACGTCAAGAAATGGAAGACCAACTTAATACTTTGTTACAGGCGGACATAATTTCCCCTTCCATGTCTGAATTTGCTTCTCCGGTTATTCTGGTTCGGAAATCAGACGGTTCCTATCGACTTGCTGTTGACTACAGAAGATTAAATAAAAATCTTGTTAAAGATGCTTATCCAATACCTAACATTACCGACTCTGTTGATGCTTTAAGTGGGGCTAAATTTTTTTCAACGCTAGATCTAACTAGTGGTTTTTTTCAACAGGTTATTCGCCCAGAGGATAGGCATAAAACTGCTATAATCACCCACAAGGGACTTTTTGAGTGGACCCGTAACTGTTTTGGGCTCTCAAATTCAGGTAACAGTTTCCAAAGACTTATGAATGCTATTTTCGGTGATTTAGGCAATCTTGGAATTCTTGTTTATATCGACGACATTGTAATTGCCTCCAGTGATGTTAATTCTCATTTTGAGAAGCTTAGCATGGTCTTTGAAAGGTTAAGACTGCATAAACTTAAACTTAAGCCCAGTAAATGCACTTTCCTTTCGAATAAAATACAATATCTAGGTTTTGAGATTTGTAGTGGCCAAGTGTCACCTATCAATAAAAATATTGCCGTAATAGAAAATTTTAAACCTCCAACTACCCGAAAGGCTGTTAGGTCATTCATTGGAACTCTATCCTTTTATAGGAGATTTATACCAGATTTTACTAAGAGAGCTAAAAATCTAATCAACTTAACGAAAGAGACAGGAAAATTTTCGTGGAATGAAGATGCACAGAAAGAATTTGAAGACCTTAAAATGGCTCTTATTTCAAAACCATGTCTTGCACTCCCTGATTTTGAGAAAGAATTCCACTTATATAGTGATGCCAGTGGCGAAGCATTAGGGGCAGTGTTATCACAATTAGATGAAAATAACATGCTCCATCCTGTTGCCTTTGCCAGCAGAAAATTGAAAGATGCTGAGACCCGCTACTCCACCACTGAAAGGGAATTACTAGCTTTAGTTTGGGCTACTGCCCACTTCAAATGTTACATTGCTAATACCCATTTTTTCATCTATACAGACCATGCACCTCTAACATTTATGTTAAAAATTCACGACCCTACATCTCGCATGGCTAAATGGATCTGCACTCTCTCAGACTTTAATTTTACAATCAAGTTTGTTAAAGGTAAGTGTAACAGTGTCGCAGATTTCCTTTCGAGGTATGTCAACAATGATAACTCCAATGATACTGTTAATTGTAATTTTTGTATACAAGTCGAAAAGGAAGTTACTTTTATGCCTCATTCCAATCTACTTGAAAAAATTGGTGAATTACAAAAATCAGACAAGAAATGCTGCGAGATTGCAAGAAAACTAGACCAAGGTGTAGAAATTGCTCCTAAATACATGAATTTTTTTTTTAGAGATGACATTTTAGTTTGTGAGGATACAAGGGAGTCAGCTATTTTGAATAAATCTGTAAAGTTAGTCGTGCCAAAAGAATTGGTTACTCAAGTTTTTGCACTAACACATGAGTCCCTAGCGGCTTGTCATCAAGCCTTTCAAAAGACCATTGATCGCATTCGTGAGCACTTCTATTGGCCAGGAATGTCGTCAGATGTCAAGCATCTAGTGGAGTCATGTATTAGTTGCCAGCAGAAGAGAGCTTATAGAGCGAACCAGCTCGCCCCTCTGCAACGTATGCCGACCCCCCAGTTTCCCATGAACAAGGTTCATTTGGATCTCATTGGACCCTTACCGCAAACTTTTTCGGGAAATAAGTATATTGTCGCTTATATAGATTCATTTACTAAGTGGCCAGAAGCATATGCGGTTAGTTCAACCACTTCAGATGTCATTGCGGACACTTTAGCTGATTTCATATCACGCTACGGTGCGCCCTGTTTTATTACGACGGACAACGCGAAGAATCTAATTTCAGATGCGATTGAACACGTGTATAAAATGTTTGGTATTAAACATATTAAGACCTCATCTTATCACCCGGCTGGCAACTCGCAAGTGGAGAGACAGAATCGTACTCTTAAAAATGCACTTTGTCACATAGTCAATCAAAATCAATCTGACTGGGACACTAAACTCAAATTTGCACTACTAGCTATGCGTTCAGCTGTCCACTCTTCAACTAAACTTAGCCCAGCTGCAGTTATGTATGGCAGAAATATGAATCTACCATATAATCTCTTTTCTCAACCACCTTCTTTTAATTATAATGATGCACCCTCTTTTTGCGAACTCTTAATCCCAGCTCTTCAAAAAGTATACACTGAAGTACATAGTAATTTAATTAAAGTTTCTGAGCAGCAGGAAAAATACCGTGAAAAGACAGCTGTTGATAAAAATTTTAAAATAGGAGATCTTGTGTGGTTATTTACACCCACAGTCGCCCCTGGTAATACAAAAAAATTAAGCAAGCAAAATAATGGTCCTTTTACTATAATTGAGAAGCTAAATGAGGTTAATTTTAAAATAGCGCTAGTTGCTAATCCCAAAAATTGTCAGGTTGTCCATGTTGACAGGTTGTCTTCTTTCAAAGACAGACTCCCCATCTGGTCCAGTGAACCAAAACAAACAATTGCCCTGGGATCGACTGAAAACGTGACCATCGATTCACCACACCAACCGCGCGATTCTCCTCCTGTACGCAGGTGTAAACGCAACCGATTCATTCCCTGGGCACCATATGATAGTAACCATGCACCAGCAGTAGTGAACGTCAACATTAACGAAACTCCGGTAGCGCCGGAAGTGGAGGAAACAGACAGCGACGCGACTGAAATCATAAATCCCTCTCCCCCACCTCCCATTTCTCCGGAGATTGCAGCGGCAGAGAATAACGAGATGTGCGTAAATAAAAATTTAGCAACGGCAGAAGGCAGTGAAATGCGCGTAAGTAAAAATTCAGCCACGGCAGAAAGCAGTTCAACTGCTGAGCACAGCGATTCGCGCAGGTCTCGTTCATCGATTCGTCCAGCTGCTAAATCGAATAGAAGTAGTCGTTCAATATCGATTTCTAGAACCGACTATTCGCTACGGGATAGAAGAGACCGTCCGAGTTATAAATACTAACTACCCTTTTTTCGTTATTCAGGCATTTTTATTCAATTTTACCCTGTTTATTTGTATTTATTTATAGTTTAGTTAATGTGTATGTATATTTAATTATTTTTTTTTGACATTTTTAAAACGGAACTTAGTTTTTCTAGCGTATTAAAGGTTTGTTTTGGTTGTGTGTTGATACTTTCATGTAGGCATTTTTAACCCTTTTTATGCCTATACTTAAGGTTTTTGTCTGTTTTATGGTAGATTATGTGGTATATACCCGTCCGCACCCCGTTTTCGTAGATTTTGGGTATATTTTTGCAAAAAAAAAAAAAGAAACGAATGTAATTTTTGTTACTTTAAAATTTTTTTAGGATGTTGTGTTTTGTATGCCGTTTTGCCGAGGTAGATCTGTTTAGTTCAGTTTTTTTTTAATGCATCAGTGTTTTGTATATAACTTTTTAAGTATGTGTTTACTTTAATTTCTACATTTTAACTAGATAGATTTATTATTTACTATACAGTTTGTGGTTTTATTTGAGCTTAAACTTTAAGGAGTGTGGGCCCTTTTTCTTTTTCTTGTAGATACTGTCTCATGTACATGCCTGTATGTTGTTGTATGTGGCTAAAAGTGCTAAAATTAACTATTTTCTTATTTCTACTTCCTATTTTTGGTGGAATGTGTGTTTTTCCTTCCTGGTGATATATGTCACCACCCCTGTTTTTTATTTTATTTTGTGGAATGTTTTCCCTGTTGTGCCCAAAGGCCCGAAACTGCTTTTTGCTATAAGTAGCACAGAGGCAGAGATACTCTTTCCCATGCACATTACTTGTACGTGCATTTGTAAAATCTACATAATATCCCGAATCATTAGACTGTGTTCGAAAACAAACATGTGTTCTCATATAAAATTGTTACAATTGTGTGCGTAATTCTCTAACATGGTCTGTGATACCATAATTTGTGTCTTACAGATGTATATGTATATATTTTTTTTTGTGTGTCACCAGTTGCTCTTGTGTATTTTTGTATAATAGAATTAATATGTGTTTTACAAATTTCATTGACATTTACAGTGTTGTAACTATGATATTACTAGTACTTATTTACATTAATAGATAGTGTTGTAATATACTGTGATGCCAATTATTGAAGTTATGTATATAAGCAGTATAATGACAATTAATCAGTGGGCACTTCTCTTCTTTTTCGGCTAATTTTTTTTCTCAAAATTCAATTTATGTATTGTTTACAGTTCTGTTGCCAGAAGTCTCAGGAAGGATGCAGTTATGCGTAGGAATGACAGTAGTAGGGAAGTGAGGTTTCACAGTCAGGTGGAACATGTGTTCTTTTACAGGTGCAGAAAATATCTTGGTCATTTTAGTGGTAAAATCAGCCTTGTGGTCCCTCCTCTGGTAGTACTCTTTTATGGTCATGTTTCAGGTAATATGTTAGGTAATGGTTTCTACGGATGTGCGAGCTCTGGTTGTATATATCCGGAATATATTGTCAGGGTGGTATTTCAGCGGTGAACTCTCTGGATCCCGTCCCGGATCGATGTATGATTTGTGTTTGTGGGTCAGTTTTTTCAGTGTTGCGGTCCCAGCATGCCATGTGGTACCCAGTTACCTTTCAAAAAAATAATTTGTTTTCTCAAAAAAAATTTTTTTTTAATTAGCCGGGGGGAGCAATCTTGTTACGGTTGGTTTCAACCAAATTTTTTTTTTTAATCTACATTAATTACCTTAAATCACTCTCTCAACATTTATTTAGAAGTTTTCTTTTTGTTTCTGTTTTAAATAAATATATAAATAAATGTAATTGTAATATTAATAATAAAAGCAGTTTTTTTTTTTCCTCTTCTTTCCATTTCTTTTAAGCAAAGCAATTTCAACTTTCATAGTCTAACGTAGCTTCCTGTTTTCAAATACGAAAAGCAGACAGCAAGGGAGGGATGTTTTGTCAGTTAAAGACCGCACAGGTGGAAAATTTGGAGTCATCTAGTCTGACTTTGATATAAGAATGACCGATCGCCCTGTATAAGAATTACGTTATCTTATGAGTGTACTATACACGCAATTAGGCTTTGTAAGTTTACGTCAGGCTTCAATTGGCTCTGCTATCAGGCGGATAGCTGGCGCCCATGTAAACAGAGGCTAACAGGACCCCCCTTCAGCACACGCCATGGGGGTGATGCATGGCTTCCTTCCCCCATGAAGCGGCCGGCAGAGTGGAGCGGCAGGCTGTAGTCTTCACGAAGAGTCCATTTTTCCTTTTGTTTCCATTCCCGTACCCCTGGCAGAGTGGATCGGTCCCGTTTTTCAAGCAGCGCGGGAGAATGAATGCTTACGACACTTGTTGCTTGGCCAAGAGACCTGTCGTTTGACTCGTAAAAAAAAAATTCGACTTATTACGGGGCTCGAAGATTGGCCTGTGGGCTGGATCGCGAAGTTGTTGAAGGCGGACAGGTTTCTGGAAGATTTTTTTTTGAGAGTGGGGCATTGATGGCCCTACATTAACTATCCTAAATCATGATGTTATGATGAAAAGAGGCTATAAGGGCATTTTCGAATTGCGGATCTATAACTGTTAACGAGAAATTAAGAAGAAGATATGTGTAGCCCGTTTTTTTTGGCGTAGTTGCGCTCCAAGATTATGACTTCTTAACCATCAGAAGTGATCATAGATATTGAACTAAACGGTCGTTAGAAGTCGTAGTGTTCTGAGTTACGGTGATGGCTATCTTCGAATAAAACACATGCTTCAGGAAGGTGAAATTACTGACTCCGACGGTGAAGTTCTGGACCGTAGAACGATTTTCCACTCCGGACTAGATGATGGACCTAGTAGTTGATGGCAAGTGATGCAGTGAGATGAGAGGATTGATGAATGTTAGCTTGAAACCACATGGGTATTGTCTGAATTTTTCCCCAGCCTGAATACTCCAGCTTAAGTGCTTCATCAGATTTTGAAAAAGGACGAAATGCTCCTAAGTGCCCATTGACTAAAATTGTAGAACTCTCTACCTGTTGTAAGTACTATTTGCATAGTTTTTCTTTTTATTTATTTGTACCTCTTTAAAAAAAAAAAAAAAAAAATATGTTTGCTATACCAGAGTTTAAAAGTGAAATGAATATCTTTGGATAATTTCTATAAGAATTAACATTATGAACAGAAATAGTCTGTAGGTTAATATATAATGTTTGTATGTTTGAACGACCATTAAATGGTAATGTGATGATAATTTTAAAAATATGATGTGTAATTTAAAAGTAACCAGTGAGTGGTTTCAACTTAAAAGATCAGCTGTTATATTGTTTTATTAAGATTATTTTTGATAACTTAGTTGCTTCATTATTTTAAATGTTCAAATAAATTGTGTTTTTTTTTTTTGTTTATTATCAAAGATGGTATGTTTTTCTTTGTATAAATCCCTAAATAATTAATTTTTTATATTCACAGTAGACCTATAAGAATGGCCTAACCTTTCTGTGATTAATAAAAAAAAAAAAAAGGGAGAGAAAATTCAACTTTATTAAATTAGGACTTTAAAATTTCTTAAGTTTAAATTCATAACTGACTGTTTTAATGAACATAAATTGAAGTTCACTCAATGTTATACAATCGTATTTTTGATCTTGATTTAAGGATGGATAGATTAATAAGTGAAACAGTAATATTAAATTTAATTTCATAAAATGTTAAATTAAGCTTTAACTCTCCTCTTTCAGAAACATTGTTTTTCTAAAATATACACCAAAATTGTTTTATTTTAAAAAGTAAAAAAAAAAAAAAAAAAAAAAAATCCAGTTATTTTTCACCACTATACGATTCTTGGTTAACCGATCGGATCTTGTTCAGAATCTCTATGGTTGTTCTAAAATTTTAGTACATCATCATATCCCTATTCTATTAACGGATTTAACTCTTTCCCCTTTTGGTCCTCATATTGGAGGAATTTCAGGTTGTCTGCATTTTTCCAAATTATATGATGATTACACTTTTGTTAATTTAATGTGTATGGAGATTTGAGCTTGATCGGGTTGGAGTGGAGTTGGGTGTTCTTTATGCAATCCAGTATGCTACTTGATTTAGAAATCTGTTGCCCCTTACTACATTTAATATTGTCTTAAAATGATGAGTTCAAAATTATCATTGTTGTATTAACCTATTCGGATTCTTAAGTTTTGATATTTTGATTAGTTTAATATAATTTGCTACCTTTTCCATGGCAACAGATTTCAGTGGAGCTAATCAGGGTATACTTATTTTTTTCTAAATATTTAATTGTCAAGTGAAGATTGAGTAATAAATGAGCTTTTTAAGTTTAAGTAAGTTGTGTTTTAGAAAGGACCCCAAAACACCACAACAATAGTATCATAAGGAGGACGACTGCGTGGGCTTTATTTATGCTAATGATCTAAAAAATTCTTCGAGGTGAAGTTTAACCTACTTAAAATTCATAACACACACACACACACATATATATATATGTATATATATTATATATATATATATATATATATATATATATATATATATATATATATATTGTATTACATAAAAAATTAACCTTAACTGTAATGTCTATTTAAACAGTAATTCAATTATCTTCTAAGTATTGCATTTTATTATTATTATTATTATTATTATTCTAAGCACTAATAGCAGTTTATAAAAGAAAAGAAAAAGATTTCAGAGAGAGAAAAAAAAAAGCTAGACCGAACCTGATAAAATAATATTTACCAAATCTGAAAAGACCAAAACTCGAAAAAAAAAGCTATAAATATTATCTCGTAATTATTTATCACTCATAATAAACGTAATTAGAGACAAATTGTTCAGCAGTTTACCAGAATGCGGCAGCATAATTAATATACTTATTTCAATAATCGTAGAGTTAGAACACAATTCACTATTGATAAACTTGAACGAGATAAAATTGAGAATCATTGTTAAGCATCTAATTCAAAAAGGCACAGTTAAAGTTTTCATAATTGAATTTCTTTAAATGTTCTACTTGAAAATTATAAGTAAAATTAAATAAAGCTATTAAACATCATGTTTCATAAAGTTTTATTATTCCAATCAGAGTCACACTGCATTGAATTGTATTTATTTCTGCTTCTTTTTTTTTCTACTATTCAGTACCAAAACGTGAAATTATTTTCATTCAAATCGCAAGAAAATTTCTTTAAAAATGTATCGAATGAATGAATTACTTTATTCAAAGAATGTTACTTTCAAAAACTTAAATGCTTTCAAAAATAAAAACAAAAAAATACATAAAACTGTTTCGCTTCCTTTCCTTTTGTAACAATTTTTAACAAAAACTAAGATTAAAAAATTGCGGATTAAAAGAGACTTCCAGAATTGACAAAAACAAAATTGAAATGTGTGCCAAAATTGAAAAGTGGCAAGCTATGTTAGTAATTTTTTTTTTCCCATCCTATGATTCAACGAGGCGGAAAAAAAATAAAAATGGCAATACAATAAGCATCAGTTCGACCCTTGTATTCTAAATAACAGCCAGAAACTAAACAAAACAAAAATGGAAAAGATAGCAACTCCGGTTGTAATTGAAAATCGATCATCTTACTATTTATGCTGTTATTTCAGTTTTCGAGCTTAGTTTTGCTTTTCTTTCTTTACTAGAATTCGCAAACGTGTGGATGGAGTTGAGTTTTTTTTTTTTTTTTTTTTTTTCGGAAAAGCTTACCGAATAAACATTCGCGCTCTGCTTTGTTTTTCTTTTCAAAACATCGTCTGCCGAACTGTTGCTGAAACTATACGCATTCCTAAGTACTCTCTCTGTATTCAGAAAGTAACAGGCATTTAATTTGAACTTAAATTATATATTTTTGTTACATAAAATTTATTTTGATAAGAACGTACTTTTCAATTTAATGATCTATCTAACATGTAAAAACAAGTGCGGTATAAACAATACTTGTATTTTATTTACATTTTATTTAATGCACTGTGAACTTCTGTCAGTGCAGACTTCCAGAGGGAGACTATTTTTTGTCCACACTAACTGAAGTCCGCATTAAAGGATGATGTAAACGAATGAACGGTGTAAAAAAGGTCCTTTCGTTGAATAAACAGAATTCAGTTTTTGACAGTAATGGAATAGTTTACCAACTTATTGCTGTAATAAACTCTGGTTGTAATTGAAAATCGATCATCTTATTATTCATGCTGTTATTTCAGTTTTCGAGCTTAGTTTTTGATTTTCTTTCTTTACTAGAATTCGCAAACGTGTGGATGGAGTTGAGTTTTTTTTTTTTTTTTCGGAAAAGCTTATCGAATAAACATTCGCGCTCTGCTTTGTTTTTCTTTTCTAAACATCGTCTGCCGAACTGTTGCTGAAACTATACGCATTCCTAAGTACTCTCTCTATGTATTCATATAGTAACATGCATTTAATTTGAACTTAAATTGCATATTTTTGTTACATAAAATTTATTTTGATAAAAACGTACTTTTCAATTTAATGATCTATCTAACAACATGTAAAAACATTTTCTGTATAAACAATGCTTACATTTTATTTACATTCCGTTAGTGTTAACTTCCAAGAGAGACCGTTTTTTGAGCGCACTAACCGATGCCCGCATTAAACGATGTAAACAAATGAACGGTGTAAAAATAAGTCATTTCGTTGAATAAATCGAATTCAGTTTTTGACAGTAATGGAATAGTTCATCAATTTATTGTTGTAATAAACTCCGGTTGTACTTGAAAATCGATCATCTTATTATTTATGCTGTTATTTCAGGTTTCTAGCTTAGTTTTGCTTTTCTTTCTTTGCTAAAATTCGCAAACGTGTGGATGGAGTTGAGGTATTTTTTTTCGGAAAAGTTTACCGAATAAACATTCGCGCTCTGCTTTGTTTTTCTTTTCAAAACATCGTCTGCCGAACTGTTGCTGAAACTATACGCATTCTTAAGTACTCTCTCTGTATTCAGATAGTAACAAGCATTTAATTTGAACTTAAAATATATATTTTTGTTACGTAAAATTTATTTTGATACGAACGTACTTTTGAATATAATGATCTATGTAACAACATGTAAATATATTTGCTGTATAAACAATGCTTACATTTTATTTACATTTTATTTAATGTACAGTGAACTGCCGTTAGTGCTGACTTCCAAATGAAACCGTTTTTTGACCGTACTAACCGAAGTTCACATTAAACGATGTAAACAAATGAACGGTGTAAAATAAGTCCTTTCGTTGAATAAATCGAAATCAGTTTTTGCCAGTAATAGTTTACCAACTTATTGCTAAAATAAACTATTTTTTCTTTAGTTTAGTAATTTAATTAAAAAGCAAATTAGTAGCAATTTGTTAATATAAAAGAATAAATTACAGAGGACAAACAAAATATGCAAAGAAATTGTCGTACATACATAATAATTAATCTTTAATTACAGTAATCTCTCGTTTTTCTTTGCGTTACTTGAGTAAATGAACTTTTTAACACGTCATTTTCCACTTTCGCAACACACTCGAAACTGTGGTCTGTTTGCTGTATGACATTTTGATGGATAATATCGACGATCAGCCATTTGTAATTTTTGACCTTCTCACGGTTTTCGTGGTGGAAAGTTGTTTTTCTCGTCATTATTATCACTGCACAATTTCTTGATCGTTCAATAACCAAAGCTGTAATAACAAAGTTGCTTTTGAAAATATGATGTACAAAAACAGTTTCGATTCTGCTCGGCAAGTTTATGAAAGAATTGCCTGCCTTATCCGAAGAGAAGTACGCTTTAAGCGATGTCTTTAACATTAATTGCAAATAGAAAATGATGGAAAAACCTAAATTGTCCTCATTAACTGGAGATTGCGTATTGAGCGGAGGGAGACCAGTGTAGTTGTATACATAGTTTTTCAAAAAAGGTTGCATCGACTGAAAAAAATATTTTTTAATAATTAAGAAGGTCAAAATTCTTAAAAAAAATACGTAAATCTTAAAAATCTTCTTGCTAAATAGGGTGGCCGCATTAGTAGTTGATCAAATAAGAATGTTTTCTGTTTCCAGAAATACGTTAACCCGGCTTAAACAATGATTTTCTTTGTTTTTTATTATGCTGAACAAATCTATATAGTAAATTCCTCTTGCTATACTGTGACGTTAATCCCTCCAACCATTAAAAAAAAAAAAAAAAAAAAAAAAAAAAAAAAAAAAAAAATTCGCTAGTAGTTCAGCACTTACTGTTATTAAACTATTATTATGATATAGACATCGATCCTGCGCCTCATTAGTGTATAACTACAACAAAGCAAGTAGTAAAAACCGTACATACACTGCAAAAAATAATTGTTGATTTTACAGTATAAAACTGGCACCCCAGCTGCCAGTATTATACCGTAAAATTAACAGTATTAAACAGTAAAAAAAGCAGTAATACGCTGCCGTGTAAGCAGTAATACGCTACCGCGCATGCGCGGTAGCGTATTACTGCTTACACGGCAGCGTATTACTGCTTTTTTTATTGTTTAATACTGTTAATTTTACGGTATAATACTGGCAGCTGGGGTGCCAGTTTTATACTGTAAAATCAACAATTATTTTTTGCAGTGTACAAGACTTTATTGGATAAGATAAAATATTAACCGATCTTCTACTGGCATCAGAGACTAATGAAGTCACCGTATACCCTCAACTGGGCACAAATTATCATTTTTGTATATAAAACATAGATTATGAGGAAAACGTATTTAAATGTTTAAAAGGGGAATTTTATTTAGATGCTCTATTAAGGAATTATGCCACGGTTTTTACTAAATGGAAGAAAAACATTCGGTCCTTCAAGAATTTGCGACTATATTTCTTTTAATTCTCTTGAAAATTACTCTAAGGTTTTGCTTTTAGATTTTTGGACTGGACTCGTTTTATTTCTCTTCTGAAGATTATTTTCTGAAGTTGGATTATTGACTCACGATTAACAAACTTTCATAGTTGAGTCTGAGAAATATAAGAATCTGTTACTGTAATTTTCAAAAAATGTAAAAAACAAAATGCATAGTTTCGAATACTATAATCATTTGCTGTTTGAATTTTTGCGTGGCTCCTAAAATGGTATATGTATGTAATAAAAATGTCACCAGTATACTTAAATATATTGTCTAACCAGTCATATTTGCTAATATTTTCCTTGAGATTTTATTACTATTTTGTAATTGAAGATTTTGCAGCAACAAGGCAGGAACTCCATTTTCGACATGTTCACTTTCATGTTTTTAAAATTTTAATTTTACAGTCTTGTGAAAAGTACTTTTTAACTTATGTATTAGTTCATGCATCTATCCATGGTTATTCTGAGAGACATAACCCCTCCCCCCCCCCCCCAAAAAAAAAAAAAAAAAAAAGTGGATTTTTTTAAAATGTCAGAAATGAAGCTACATCCTTCTTGCTGCAAATCCTTCAGTTGTAGGTGATTTTTTTTTCTTTTTGCTTTGACGTAGTTTCTAAACTAGAACAAAATATCCAATGTGAAAAAAAATTCAATTTTAATTAGTTTTCAAAATTTTACAATGTTTAAGAAATGCTTTTTGAAATAATAATAGATCTTATATTTTCTTTTAAAACTAATTCATTTGGAATTAACTAACGAAAAAACATATCCAATTAACCTAATACAGTCTCGATATCGCATTTTAAAAACATCAAAAGTAATTTTAGAAATGAATTTCCATATAAATTACAACAATCCATGTTTCATAAAGCAGGTTAACTCACTATCTTTAAATTTCAAATATCAAACGAATGCAAATATAACAAAGCGAAATAAAATTAGAAGAGAATAATTTTCTAAATCACAATTGAAAATCACTATTCAAAACAAGTGGACGTAATTAGTGGATAATTATCAATCTACAAATCAAATTCCTTTTATGATTTAACGAACTTAATAAGAAATCCATTGATTCTTCTGAAAATCTGCAAGATTTCCCCGTAATTACGTATGCTTATAACAAAACCAATCGACAGCATTCCCAACTCGCTATTTAATTAGTGTATTCTCATTGAAAAGACAAAAGTCGTTAATCGGATAAAAGATATTTTTACCAAATATGATCTGTAATGTAATTATAGAAAATAATTTATATCTCATAATAATTCTATTGTCATTAAATGGCAATAATAAATAATATATTTTATGTAATCTGAGGTTAAAAACAGAGCATATTATATTTTCGAGGTGAAAAAAATATAGATGAATTTTATGTAAGTTAATGCGTTGTAAAGTCTTTTTTATGTGTTTTATTGTTATTATTTATGAAATATTTTTTAACTAGGAACTATTAAAAATAATTTGTTTTTATAATATGCTCCCATGGATGTCACACTTGCTTGTTACATTATTACTATACGAAATATATGTTCAGTATTTATCTTTGCTTCCTAACTAAATTCATACAATATTTTTATCGATTTTTTTTTATGAATACAAATTAATAGTGCAGTGTATTAATATATGTAATAAACAGTGAAAAATATTTATTTTGCATTTTTTTTAATACATGTTAATAATATGTTATATTTACAGGCGTCGCTTCTACATGCTGCATCAATGTACAAAAGATACTTTCTTTATTTTGTCCCATGCATTTGTTTAAGGCTGTTCTCAAATCCAAATGGGCTACTTTCATACACATTTTTTAATTAATTTTTGTTCAAAATCGCACGAAATGAACAGGTGTTGTTATTCAGAAACTTTGTAATCAAAACACGTTTTACATTTATTGGTAAAGGCAGGAATCTTTCAGAAAACACTGTCAAAGTCGACGTTTTGAACCGAATTCCTGATGTTTCAGCAAAAGAAAGGAGAAAAATGCGTTGTCACGTGACACGAATCGCTTATAACTCGATAAGTAATTTATTTGTCAAAACAAGAAAACTCATTTCGATTCCAAATCGCGTCAATAGTCAGGTCAGCAAATTTTAGGCATTTACGTTTAAAAATGATTCAGAAATTGTGTCATAAAGTTTTGCTTTGTTCAGTAGATCCTTTGAGAACCACCTTAAATGGAAATGTTTATTAATGTTAATGGTTGGATTCTATTCTTTTCTGACGCATATCAAATATACAATATAAATATGAATGCCATATTCAATTTTTATGAAATTATGTAATGTATTTGACTTCGGATATATAATTGGTGAAACTGCATTACGAAATCGAGAAAAAATCGACATTTTAAAAAATATTTTTATAAAATAATGCAGAAATTTTTTGTTTTGTTTTTTAATATCATTCATAGAAGATGAAATTGTAAGTATTTCATCTAGAAATTCTATGTGACAATAGCTCTAGTCAAACAACAACCAAATTAGAAGTAAAACTGTATCATATTAATAACTAAGCATTTGACCAAGTCTCAGTAGCTTTATGAAAATTTTGAGACAGTTTGACACAGTTTGAGATTTAAATTGCTCTTAAATGAAATAACACATAGAAACAAATAAATATTTTTAGCGCATCTCTATGACAGTTTGCTAATTAACTGTTAATTTTGACGAATATTAAGATTTTTTTTTTTGTTGAGTTTTGAATTTTCAATGCTTTTCTTTTGATGTGGTTTTGCTATCTGTCAGACCGCTGATTAATGCAGGTGCTGTACACGGGTTGTCAGGACCCCTTGGAGCAACAAAATATTCCTAGATTGGAAGATTTCTATCTCAGGAGGAAAATGTCTGAATTCAATATTGGTTCAGACGCTCTCGGAAAATCACCAGATTTATCCATTTCAGTTTCACAGTTTAGTGGAAGGTCAGTTTCAAGCAATTAACTTTTAAAATTTATTTTCTCTCAAGCAACAAAATTTCGTGATAAAATGAGCTTCATTAATTCATTTACTTTATTTTACGATTATTCAAAATATTTCTTTAAGACTTTTAAAAATATCCATTCCTAATAATATAATTTGTTCTTCACACTACTTTGAGTTTAAAATAGAAAAAGACTGTCACTAAAATATCAGAGTTCGCACAAAAGCTAATGAAGCAAAATAATCTATATTTTGAAGCAAAAACATGTCCGTGAGTAACATTGACGTTATATTGATGGTGGCAACACCACACCAATGAATCTCGTTTTTACTGCATTTTTTTTTTTTAAGTTCTAAAAATCGCACAATTTCAAATTTTGCGCCGTCGAATAGGGAATTTTTTCCCTTTTTTAAATATAAATCGTTTAAAAACTGTATCACAATTTCAGATATTTAATAATGTTTAAAATAATTATAGAACGTGATTTAAAAAAAATAATAAAAATCTATCTTTAGCACGTGCAGCCCGATTACGAAATATTAACCCATATAATCACTTAAAGCAATATAAATGCACTTAAATCAAAAGAAAATACGTAGGAAATTGTACGTCAAACGTGACAAATGTACTATAGCTAGTTATATGAATATTCAGATCTTGATGATTTTTAATTCTGTGAAATGAATTATATCGTCTGCAGATTAATTTCTATCATAAAATAAGTATCTCGGTCGCTTGACGATTAAACTTTGAAAGCCCCTATAACAAGAAAGCACCGATTTAAAAAAAAAAAATCAAACTTCTTAATAAATGTTTTTATTAATATCTTCTAAAGTTTTGATTCGTTTTATTATAAAATTTGAAATGTCTCGACAAAATTCTGCTAAGATAATATATCTTAAATTTCAAACCATTCGGTTGGGTAGTTTTTGCGTTGTTATATGTGAGCGGGCGGACGGACGGACGGACAGCCAGACGGGCAGACGAACGGACCAGACGACGACAATGGGTGCTACGTATTTATATAATTACGAACGCACCTAAAAAAAGAGTTATCACTTACGTTTTGTAACTCTGGAAGAACAGGTTCAATACCCTAGTATTTGTCATAAAACTTTCTATTTCAGAATAATTCTTTCTGCGGAGTTTTGCACTTGAATGCTTTTATTCTGAGGTAGTTTAACTAGGAATAGAACATTCTAAGATAATCAGCAGCTCCTACATATCTTTAAAGTTTTACAACTTATTGATATGGTCAGTTTTTAGATCTAAATTTTCTTTTATCTCAAACAACTATATTTAATGATAAAAAAAAAAAAAAAAAAAAAAAAAGCGTTCATTTTCTAAAATGTAATTCGAAATAAATTTATAAGATTTTATAAAATATCAATCTCTAATAATAGATTTTGTTCTTCATACTATTTTGAGTTTAAAATAGAAAAATGATATTACTGAAGTATCATAGTTCGCACAAAGCTAATAAAGCAAAATAATACTTGTGTTAGCTAAAATAAAAGCTTTCTTTCACTTTGTATAACATTTTTACTCGGAAACAATTTCAGCAACAAGAGAGATGGGGTAAGGGGGAAGAAAGGAGTGAATTATTAATTTTGAAACAAGTTCAAATAACTTTCAGCGAAATTGATTTCGACACATGTAACAATAACTATTATAGAATAACTTCGCGATATTTTTCTAAAAATAAAAGAAGCTAAAGTATCTAAAAAGTAAAAAATAAAAAAGTTTTTACAAAGCTTTGACTCGAAATTTTCATTGATCCAAAAATTAGCTTTCGAGCTAAAGGGAAATGAAAAATAAACTTTTTTTTTTCTTCTTCCGGTCGTCTTAACATTGCAGCCCAATTCTTAAATAGTGATTTGAAACAGCGTAGCAAAGCATCTATCTAAAATGATTTTCAAAGAAGAAAAATTTTATAAAAAGAAAAAAAACTTAAAAACAAATGGAGTGGGAAACTTGGCATTTATTTTCTTTCTGCTTCGTATGTCCAAAAAAAAAATTTAAAAAAAATAAAATAAAATAAAATAAAAATAAATAAAAACAAAAACAGGAGAAAAAATAATAACACACAAGCAACATTGGTCCGACCCTCGTCTTTTAAACAGCAGAAGGAAAAAATAAGGATGAGTGAAAAGAAAAAAAAAAATAATACAAGATTTTACCTCGGTTGTAATCGAAAATCGATGATGCTACTGTTTACACCATTATTTCAGTTTCGAATCTTATGTTTTTTTTTTTCTTCCCTTTCTTAGATTTTCAGGAATGTCATCAGACTTGAGCCACTGAAATATCTCTTCTGCCTTAGTTTCAAATAAAGTTTTTTTTTTTTTTTTCAGCTGAAATTATTCACATTTTATTCTGTGAAAGTTTTACAAGTTCTTTTTTTTTTTCATGCATTAGAATTCTTTAGATACTATTACTAATACTAGTTACTGAAGTAGAAGTTAGTTTCACTTTAATTTCACCTAGAAGACGGGATTCAGACGACATAAATGTCCTTAAATATACCGTATTTCTTCATTAATATTGATTAATTTTCAAGATGTTTATTTTTCAAATTTTCCCATGCATATAAACTATTGTTAGCATTATAAGGCATCTTCAAACTTCTGCATATTAGTGTTTAGAAATAAAAGATTAACACATGTTTACTGAATAAGATATTTTCAATACATGTTTAATAATAAAACTTTCTGAAGAAAATCTTGCTCATAAAATTTATTCATCTATCGTATTTCATGAAAATATTTTGATGAACTAGATTTTCCATCATTTACCTCAAAAATTAACATCTTTTCAGCGACAGGTCAAAATAAGCTCTTTTTGGGTAAAATCTTTTTAAAGACTCACATTTAATTTATTAAAGTTTTACGAGTCAGATTTGTTTGTGAATTGGAATTCTTCTTTTGCTAACACTGATGATACTTACTCTAGTTAGATTTCACTTTATTTGTATTTAAAAAATACGATTCAGATGATATAAACGTCTCAATAATGTCTTACTTATCCTCATTAATAAAATTACTAAAAGTTTTCTCTTTTAAATTTTTACACGAGTATCTGTTATGCAGATAAATTATTATTAGTATTAAAAATCTCTCTCTACTTCTGCATGCCAATATTTGACGAATTTAATAACAAAGTTTAGCTCAAATCAATTAAAACAGCTATCGCATTTTATGAAGATATTTCAATAAGCCTGTTACCCTCATCATAAGCCCACAATGTTAGTTTATTTAATAATGTTAGAAACATTGAGCCATGATCATGGATCAATTGATGTATACCCTGCCAATAACAACCGTTTGCAAAGGATGACCTATTTACAAGTTTACTTGACACATCATAATTCATAACACGCCATCGGAATATAATATTTAAATTTATTCCAACTCTTAAAAATATATTTATCAATATTGAAGCATCTTGACACAACAAGCACTTCAGTTAAAATGTAAAATATTAATTTGTTTTTTGCTGTTGTTTAATCGCGTAATTAAAATGCTAATTCGGTCTCTCTAAATAGCTAAAAAACTTTAAAATTAAGGAAAATTTATAACAGTAAAAAAATAATATGTTTCTAGTCACGAGTATATTACTTAATAAATTTTACGGTTTACAACCAAAGGTTTTTATCTTTGTTGATAAATATTTATCATCAAATAAGGAAATGTGCAATTTTCAGTTCTTAAAATTTTAAATAATTTGAAAATTGGCAGAGTTATTACCATCATTTCACTTAGACGAGTTAGACAAGTAAACAAACATTATCTTAGCAATAATTGCAAGATCTCCAAATTTGCATACGAAATCCTCTCGACCGATGAAATATTATTGCCCGTATATTGCGAATTTTTTATAAAGATATTCTACTATAATTACATCAAAATCACATAACTAGCAAAATGTAAATTTCGTTAACTCCCAGTTCATTTATATTGTAAATATGACGTTTTACTTAAAAATGTAACAGTTTAATTTGTTTTTTGCTGTTGTTTAATCGTGTAATTAAAATGCTAATTCAGTCTCTTTTAATAGCTAAAAAGTATTAAATAAAGGAAATTTTATGACAAGCAAAGCGCAAAAATTATGTATATAGTCTCAGGTATATTACTTAATAAAATTTACGTTTTAGAAACAACGATTTTTGTTTCTATTGATTAAATATTTCGCATTCTATAAAGAAATATGTGCAATTTTTTAGTTCTTAAAATTTTAAATAATTTAAATTTAGCCGAGTTATACCATAATTTAGCTTACATAAGTTAGACAAGTAAACAAACATTACCTTGGCAATAATGGCAAGATCTCCAAATTTTTATACAAAATCCTCTCGACCGATGAAATTTTATTGCCCGTTTGTCGCCAATTTCTTATAAAGCCATTTTACTTTAATTGCATCAAAATCACCTAACTTGAAAAATGTAAATTTCGTAATTCCCAGTTCATTTACATTGTAAATATGACGTCTTACTTAAAAATGTAACATTTTTTTCTGATGTTTAATCATGTAATTAAAATGCTAATTCAATCTCTTTGAATAGCTAAAAAATATTAAATAAAGACATTTTTATGAGAAGCAAAGCGCAAAAATTATGTATATACCCACAAGTATATAACTTATTAAAATTTACGTTTCACAACCAATGATTCTTGTTTCTATTGATTAAATACTTCTTATCAAATAAAAAAATATGTAAAATATTTTAGATCTTAATATTTTTAAAATTTTTAGAATTAGCAGAGTTATATCAACATTCAGAGCTATATCGTCATTATGCTTAGACGAGTTAGACAAGTAATCAAGCATTAGCTTGGAATAATGACAAGATCTCCAAATTTTAATACAAAATCCTCTCGACCGATAAAATTTTATTGTCCGTTTGCCGACATTTTCTTATAAAGACATTTTACTATAATTGCATCAAGATCACGTAACTTGAAATATGTAAATTTCGCAATTCACAGTTCATTTACATTGTAAATATGATGTCTTGATTAAAAATGTAAATTTTTTTGCTGCTGTTGAATCATGTAATTAAAATGCTAATTTGGTCCCTTTTAAGTAGCTAAAAAATATTAAATAGAGAAAGTTTTATGATAAGCAAAGCACAGAAATTATGTATATAGTCACGAGTATATTGCTTCATAAAATTTACGCTTTACAACAAATGATTTTTGTTTTTATTGTTTAAATATTTCTCATCAGATAAGGAAATATGTGCGATTTGTTAGTTCTTGAAATTTTAAATAATTAAAAAATTGGCAGAGTTATATCAGCAAAATTCATAATAGAATAAGTCGTTTGCATATAGCCGTGCTATAGATACGAAGATCTTCTGTCTGTTTCTTGTGCGTTTAATGTAAAGCATTTGACAATATTTTTCAAGGTAAACATAAAAAAAAAAATTGTGTTCACTTTGTATTTGGAAAGTTGATACAGTAAGTTAAGAGGGCTATTTAGAAAAGCCAAGCTTTCATTTTATGTTAGTATATATCGCGAAATTCAATGATTACCTATGAGGAAATATAGAAAAAAGTTTAGCTATTATCCAACACAATTTTCAAAACGTGGTTCGTTCATTACAAAGTTGACGGCCGATACCGACTTATTACATTTTCAAGAAAAAATTTCTTAAATTTAAGTGTTTTGAAAAAGGCAAATTCTGAAATTTTGACTTAAGTTTACAATATGTATTGCCTTTCAAAACGTAATTTCATGAATCAATATTAAAAAATGCAGTACGTTTGAATCGTACGTAAACTTTCTGCAAAATATATGTGTTGGAAAACGTATTAAGTAATGAATAACCCCAGTTTTGAATTGCCAAGCAGATAAACATGGGGTTTTACGATCGGCGAATATAGCTGAATTCATATCTGAATTAAAAACTGAAAGCAAAATGTTATAAAAGTAAATAGCTATGAATAATGATTAAAATCAACTTTCGTTTATTCAGCAATTTGTGCACAGCCTGATTAATTAAAAAAGAATATGTATTTAAATAATTTTTAAGGCTTGTTTCCTGCAATTAAAAAACTCATTGACTATATCATTTACAGAAATAAATCGCGTGTTACAAAACATTTTTAATGACTTAGGAAAAAAAATCGATTGATTTCCAAACGAAAATTCACGTTTCAAAATTATTTTACAATGTCAGTTTTCAATTTTAAATAAAAGGGAACACCAGCAACTTTTCTATTTCAAATAACATTCGCTGAGTAACTATTATTCATAATAAGAACTAAAATGTCCAATTTAACTTTTTTTTTTTTTTTTTTTTGTAAAATATCTAACAAACCAGATTTAATATTTTTGCAAATAATTATATCGAACAATTTTTGAAGACAGTTTGAAAAAGAAAAGAAGAAAATATTAAAATGAAAAAAGAAATTCTCTGAAAGATTGAAACTTTCATTTGACATTTTTGATGAGCAAGAATTCTGAAGCTTTTAGATTAAATGAAACAAGAAAGAAAGAAAAAAAAAACTTATTTCCGCCCTCTTTATGTTACGGGCAATTTTCAAATGATGCTTCAAAATGGCAGACCAAGAAGACCCTGCAATATGATTTGAAGAAACTTGAAAGAAATTGGCAGAAAAAGAATAAAAAAATATATAAAAGCAAGCGGGAATTTTATCCGCTTTTCCGATCTGGAAAGAGGAGTTTCAAAAAAATTTTCTGCGCAAGAAAATGTAACATTGATTTTTATTCAATGTAATAAAAGATAATAAATAAACAACCGCTGCGATAAATTATCATTCGCATAAAAGCGAAATTGTTTTAGGAATTCTCTTCTTTGGAAAATTCTTTCCATGTTGTTCGGTTTAGTGTAACTGCCAAATGTGTTTGCAAAAGAAATTTTTTTTAAAGGAATACTTTAAAAATTACACTGCAAGTTTTTGCCAGTAATCGTAATTAATTTTGATCATGAGAATTGTCAATTGCTTGAAAATTAAAATATAAACAATAGCTGTGAAAGTGTTGGTGGACTTTAAGCGTTGAAATTCGTAATACTTTGAAATCCTCACCGTGCTTAATATAATGTAAATCATGTGAGCCATCAAACAAGCACGGCAGGCGTAATTACACCCACAAAGATTCTGTAAGGGCATATGTTGTCTTTATGGATAATAAATATTGTGGAAAGAAACAAAGTTATCAAACTTAAAGGTTTTTCTTAAATTGAAATGAAAGAAATATTGAAATTTTTGTCATTCTTCCATTAATTGAACCATCAATAGCTACGAAGAAATTTTGTTATATTTTCCACATACAAGTTTTCACAATTATACATTTATTTCTATTCAAATGTCTATTCTGTATGCTTATTCCATATGCCCCCACGTACACACATATAAATAAAAGCATGCGTGCTGGGGAGTGCGCCCGCGAAAGGAATTTAAAAATTAAAATGCGCCAATGACATCAAAAAGGTTGATGACCCGTTGATGTAAGTAATTGATTTTCAGCCTCTTTTTTTCTTTCTGTTTTCAGCGATACACTTTCCGTATTTCCATGAAAAAATATCTAATTTTTATAACAAAATGCAACTTTAAAATTAATGAAATATATTTTATTAACCAAAATACGTTTTTAGGTTTAATCAACTTTAGACAAAGCTTTGACACATGAAAATATTACTTCATATTACTACAATAAAGCGGCCCCAATGACACGCTAACAAATTTTTGAAAAAAAAAAACGTAATAAATATTCGCAGTTTTTCCATTCAACACCTCAAAGTTTTAACACAAAGCACATTCCATGAATAATTTTTAATGGTCGGTAACAATGTCTCTTGCTGCAAATATTTGATCATACTTCTCTCTCCTGATGCCTTGGTTCACAACGAGAGAAACACTTCCTGAAATGAACAATGCTCATAATCTTTACTTTATTTGCCTCTGAGGCATATAAAATTCCATGATCATTTTCTAATAGCCACCGTTGTTCGGATAACGAGTTGGGAGATATTAGAGAAGGTTCAAATATAATCCACGAAGTGTATAAATTGCATGCCTCAAATGCGCACTTATTATATGTGGAGAAGACGACCGGATATATAGAATTCACAATACAATGGTCTGTAATTTGAGAGTAGTTTGAATTTAACCGTTGGACAGTAATGGCGAAGACTCCGAGATAATACGTTGTTGGTTATCCAAGAAGAGGATTTGCTGATGGCTTTTGAAGGAATGTTACGTCGTTATGACTGCAATAAATTGAAAATTCATGGTGGAAAATGCAGAACAGAAAATGAAGCAGGTGATTTAATTTCGATGGGTTTGCAATTGTCACCAGAAAACTGCTAGATTAACTCCTGGGTATGCAAAGATAATGGAAGACCATTGAGACGTATTATATGTAAAGGTATGAGAATAATTAGCACTGATTCGATTAACAATTTATTTTAGGATTTTTCTTTTAGAAATTACAATAAGAAGTAGAGGTTAAATAATATTTAAAAATTCATAGTATTTAATTTATTTTCCATTGATCAAAATTTAAAAAAGGCCATTCGCATGTATATTACAAAAAGGATTGATATTTATTTAGTAGTGATACGTTTAAAATTTTATATCAGGATTTTTTTAATTTATAAAAAGAAGATCAGATTAAATGAAATTTAGAAGTTTGTAATCTTGAGATATTCTTTGAAATAATTAATTAAAAAAGATAATCGCTGATACATATTTTATGTAAAGAAGTTAGCAGTGTTTCGATTTTTTTAAATATCGAATAATGTCTTTTTCGATACTTTTAAGAGGAGATGAGATTAAACAGAATTTCAGAATATTGAAAATTTCTTTCTCTACTGAACAAATAAAAATTTCATAAAATATACGTTGCTAAATTTTCACAATGTAATTCTATTGAAATGTAAAAGTATTTATGATATTTATTGAGCATTAAAAAATGTTGTTTACTCTGAAAATATTACATTGAAACAGTCAAACGTTTTACGCGGTATAAATATTTTAAAATGCATTAAAATTGAAAACCAACATTAAGACGGTAAGCTCAACATATGAATTAATACGTATAATAACGAAATTCCATAATATGATGATTTTTGATTCCATACCCCTGTATTCTGATATAGTTTATAAAGGTGAATTAAATATATTTGAGATTTTTTAATAACACAGAAATTTTTTATTCTAGATATCATGGCAATTATGATAAGCTCTTTACGGTTTAGAATGTGTTTGGCGTCGTTTTATTCTTGATACGTTCATTTATTTAGAAGCTAGCAAATAAAAGTAGCTAGAATAAAAAAACTGATATACAATTTTAATCGAATCACTGCTGAATAAACTTCATTCCTTTATATAATGTACACATCAATGCCCCATTTTTTTTATTTTATTGATTGAGAAGAAATTAAATACTATGAATTTCTAAATATTATCCAGCCGGTACTTCTTATTATAATTTCTTTAAAAAAATCCTAAAATAATTTTTTTATGTAATCACTGATAAATTATTCTCCTACTTATAGGTAGGGAGTGAATACAAAAGTATCTAGTGCGATTGCACAAAATATAATTCTTAAATTTACAGCAAATGAAAATATCCCACCTATTGAAATTTGGCACAGTTGATTGTACAATTCGTAAATGTCACCTTATCCTGTAAATGGTACAAGTTTAAAACATATGTGTGAAGGTGATAAAACAAAGCGATCCAGTATGGAGCGTCGTACAAAAAAATAAAAGTGCTGTACTAAAAAAAAAAAAAAAAAAAAAAAAAAAAGGCAAAGTTTTTATTAAAAGTTTTGGTAGAGGATATTGTGTACGCCGATTTTCTTCATGAGCGATGTACATACAATTCAGTATCAGTATAGTATTGTGAAATTTTGGGAAAGGACTGCATCGGTCTATTCCGTTCCTAGTATTTTTTCTTCTCTATAGTAACGAAACCAAAATTAAATAAACTTCGCTGGACAATATTCGATCGCCCTCCTTAAAGTATGGACATATCATCTTCGGATTAACATGTGTTTCGATTACCTTAAAGAAGAGTTAGGAATAGAAATATTATAAGCACAATAAGCACAATTTGTGCAATTTGTGTTTTTAAAATACTAGAAATATTATACTGGACAACAATGGTTCTGTACCAGAACTGAAATTGGTTGACCCTACACTGTTAAAACTTTGCAGCAAACTGTCCCGTCATTTGACCGTATTTATAGAAAACGGTCACATAACCATAATTTAACGCTATTCTGACCATAATATGGGCAATAATATGGTAAGAATAGATTTAACTTACGGTTATATTACCGTTTTCTATAAAAACGGTCAAATGACCGGACAGTTTGCTGCAAATTTTTAACAGTGTAGATCAGTTTCTTGCGCTGATTCCGAATATACTTTCCGTTTTTCTCTAGGTCGTCCAGTTTTTGAGAAATTTGCATATTTATCTTTAGGCAAAATTTAAGATTTTTTCTGCCATTTTATGGAAATTTTAAGTACAATTAATGTCAGACTGCTTTTGTTAGATTATGATTACTGGATCATTTGCTTCATTTAAATATCGCAGTCTGCATATTTTTAACATTTATCTGTCAGTTACTAAGCCTAATGTGCGTATTTTTCAATAGTGTAATGTTTACATTACTTTCAACTTTAAAGTAGTTTCCACATAATTGACGTAATGTTTTTCTAGACAAGATTTTTATGTTGATTTCGAATATGCAATTCGTTTCCTTATATCACGATTTTGAGTAAAATGAATTTCTACTTTTGTATTGTATTGACACGCATTTGATATAAAATGCTTTTATACCTCTTTGCCAAAAAAGTGAACAGTGTCAGATTCTTATCATGGATATAATCACCAATTGGTATAATCGAAAAACAATTGAAAAAAGTAGTGTAGAACCTATCCTAATTTGCTGAAGTACATCACAAAATAGCAAAAAAAAAAAAGCTCTTTCTGGCTTTTTTTGACCAAAAAATAAAATTTCACTTTTAAAAAAAAATGGACATGATAGAAGTAAACGGACACCAGATTTCAGCGTAAGAAACTGATTTAGAAACATATCAACGTACTCATGTGGCAGAAATATTTGGACACCAAGAAACGTTATTAGAAAAATAAAAGAAAAATATGTAAATTAGGCATTTCACGGTGAAATATCAGTATAATCTCAGACAAAACATTTTTGTACAGTAAACTGGTCAGTAATCATAACATAAAACAAAAAATCCAGTCTGATAATGTCTTATGCCTTAAATTTGCATATAATTGTACAAAAATTCCAAAAATTGCATAAATCAAAATATGCAAATACCTCAAAAACTGGACGTGTTGGAAAAGATCTAAAACTAGATTCTGAATCAGCGCAAAAAACGAAATAAGAAAGAGCTCATTTTGATTTTGGGGCAGATCAGAAGTTTAAATTTGTTGTCTAGTGTTATCATCAGATGAAAAACTCAGAGAGTTTTTTTGCAATTAGTTTCATACACAAATAATCTGAATTCATTTTAATATAGAATAATAATAATAACAATAAACTTCCAATATGTAAGAAATTACGTGTACATTTTAAAGAAAACTATCTAGAAAAAGAACACAGGTATAATTTTAGTAAATAATATTTCAATAGTAATCTATTAAAAAAGTCGCGTTTATATTTCGTTCACGCCCACATAGTAAAAGATAAAACTACAGACAATTAATAATAGCACTTTTTATGAATAAATTATTTTTTTGCTAATAAATAAAAGAGAAAAAATCGCCACTCAAAGAAAAAAGTAAAAGCAAATTTAATTTTCTCTTTCATTTTCGGAAAGATTTTCTTAACTTCTTTTGAATTTCTTCTCAACTCTCATATAAAAATATTTTTTTTTTCTTATTTTTTAAAAAAGAGTTAAGATAAGCAATTGAATTTTTGCATGTTCTCTTATTTTTAAATACCTTTCTTAAATTCCCTAAACTTGTTAAGTCAGCTAATATATATATTCATCGCAATGTATTAGCTGACTTGTTACTCACAATTTCAGAGAGAGGGTTACTAAAAAATTAATATTAATGATTTACATTAGGGATGTCCCGATTAATCTATTAATCGGTCTGTTTAATCGATCAATTCTTAGCACCGATTTTTTTTTTTTTTTTTTTTTTTTTTTTTTTTTTAATCGGGATAATCGGTCCGACTAATTCAACAAAATGTTTCCAACATTCGATTATTTTTTTTTCATTAACAAATTAAGATAAAATTGAAAGTGCAATTATGTCTACAAAATAATTTTCCACTAACGTTACACCACACGAAATAATATGCTAAACGCTTACATAAAATGCATATTTAGCAGTGTTGGTTTCATTGTAAATAAATTTAAGTCGAATTTATGTCTGGAAAATGTAAATGTTCTCGTTTGCTTACGGTACTAGTTAAAATAGTATCGTATATCATATTTGTGGCCTGTTCTGTATTATCTGAAAATAAAACATGTATATGAATTTTGTTATGATATTTCCTTTTATATATATGTATTTAAGTTTAATTTTAAAGCTAATTTTATATAATATTCATTAGCTTTTCCGTTATTTTTTTAGAATAGTTATATATAAAGAATCAAGGAGCAACTGTACGAAATATTATGTGGTCAAACAACCTCATAATTAAAAACAAATTTTATAGAAATGTGTTTATTAAAATAAAATAAGATGGCTGATTTATGGATGGTTAACAACATATGGTTATTCGCAGTTGCGTATCGGACAGTTATATTATATACGTATTAAAAATATCTTTAATTTTTTATGAAGGTTAAAAGTAACCTTTATTTTTATGAATGTTTAATTAATTGAATGAAAATTAAAATCATGTAAACGAGAATAGAAACCGGTTAAAAATCCGATTAATTGATTAAGAAACTACGATTAACCCAGTTCAAACTTTTAATCGATTCCTATCCCTAATTTACATAGCACAATTTCACAGAACCATTTTTAAAAATTCATTCGCATACTACACTATGCTTCAAACTTTTTTTTTTCTAGAAATCATATTTAATGATATAATGAAGAATAACTTATCACACTATATATTACGCATTATTTTACGCATAAATTGCGTTGCCGATATCTAATATAAAATCAATATATGTGCATATCAAAACGCAGATCAACTGAAATTTAAAACGAAAAAAATAAAATAAAAATCGCGTTTTTTGTGCCAGAAAACGCTGAAAAATCAAAAAATTCAGTTTCCTAACCTGGTAGGTTATGTCGTAGAATATTTACTGTTTTAACTGTTAGTGCATAGAGAAGGTTTTTCTAAATATAACTTATAGGAACAAGGGACTGTATAAAAATTTACGTTTCGTAACTTTACAAAATAACTATTTTCACGTCAATGGCTTTTGACATGACCAAGAAAACCATTTTTGCAATTGGAACTATAGCTCTGTAGCTAATGATTTGGGAACTACCTATTAAATAGCAAAAAGAAACAGCAAATTTTATATTTTAAATTATCGTAGTAAATGGTAGTTACTCTTCTCTTTCATTTTTACGTGCTTTAGCAAAAATTCGTTTTATTATAATTCATTATTATTATTATTATTAAAATTATTATTATTATCATTATTATTAAAATTATCCTTATTATTATTATTATTATTATTATTATTATTATTATTATTATTATTATTATTACCGTTATTATTAAAATTATTGTTATAATTATCATTATTATTATTATTATTAATAGTTGTATTATTGTCAGTGTTATTATTATTATTGTTATTATTATTATTATTAGTAGTAGTAGTAGTAGTAGTATTGGTAGTAGTCGTGTCGTTGTTATTATTTATTAAAATTATTATTCTAAGAATAATTTTGCATTGAACAAAACAATATAAATTACGCTGCATCCATTCCAAACACGCACACACACACACACACACACACGTATATATATAACAGTAGCTCTAAAAATAGTTTTAACACCACTAAAAATATATCAAAAATTAAAGTGAATGAATAAATACAAAATCTTGAATATATTCTAAAGAATTCACGTCAGCACTTTTTATGCATAAATTATATTTTCCGCTAACAAATAAAGAAAAAAAATATCACCTATGAAAAAGGAAAGAAAGCACGTTCACTTTTTTCCCCCTGCATTTCCTAAAAAAATTATTAACAACTACTTTGAGAATTATTTTTATCGTCGCTTTGAATAATTTTTTAATCTCTTTAACGGCAAGGTTTAAAATAATTGAATTTTTGCATGCTCTCAAGAATTTTTTAACACCTCCATACTCACGGTTAAGCCAGCTAATATATTCAGCTGAATATAAACCACTTGTTATTCGCAGCTCTGTAGAAACTGATGCAGGAATTTTTTCTTTTATAATAATGATTTATGCACATTTTAACTAATATTTTCATACACTGCTCTTTATAGACAGTTTTTCAGAAGATCATGCTCTCATATCTGATAAAGTTTTCGAAACGTCAGATTATTTTAGAAAAACTGTGTAGCACATGCCTTATATAGAAACAAGAGAAATTAATTGAACTGATCTTTTTGCTTACAAAAAATTTTACATTTATTTTGGAATACATTTAAGAGATAATTATGATATTAATATTTTAAATATTTTTAAAAATTAACACATGGTTTATAGTTTATAAATAATAATATAAAAAAAAACGAGTGAAATGACTACATTAAACTGTACTGTACAAAAAACACCCAAAAGAACAGGTTTCTAAGTCGCCAGTAAAAAATATTTACCCCCTCCCCTCCCCCATCAATGTATTTCAAAAAGCACAAAAGTTTTTCATGAATTAATTGAGCGAAAATAATAACAAGCATCGTTTAGAAATTTTAGTTACGTAATTTAGAATTGTCCAGGATTATTTTAATTAGATTTTTTTACAGAATAAAGAAAAAAAAGAAAAGAAAAACGCCTAATGAAAAAACTTAGTCACTAATGGCGACCTGGCGACCGCATTTGTCAACCTTGACTATTGATATCAGCATAATGTAAAATATATAATGTGAAACTATCATCTTAGAAACATAGTTTTGCCAAATTATTAAGAAACATTTAAGCCAATTAGATACAAACTGATTGGAAATTTATCACCCTGTAAGCTGCTTTGACAAACAGCCTTTCCGGAAATCTTATTTAGATGTCTAATAAATGTCATTTATTGAATCTGTTTAATCTATTCAATTTAGAAAAATTGTGCAGCATCTAACCCAAAACCAACAGAAAATAACGAACCTCATTTTTCCCACTAGAGAAATTCCATATTTGTTTAGAAAAATAGTGATAAATACCATCTCAAATAATGATTTTAAAACTTTCTATAAATCAAAACATAAGTATTAATGAATGCAAAAACTAAAAATATTTTACAGAATAGTAATTTTTATGCATGTATAACATTTTATGTTAACAGATATAACAAAAAAGAATCTCCAGAAGAATGAGATCGGAAAAAAAATTAGTTTTCTGAAAAACTTTCTTAACAACTACTTAGGGAATTTTTTGGAAATCGTGACTTCAGTTTTTTTTCTTTAATTATTTTTTAAAGGCTATATTTAACATAATTGAATTTTCGCATGCTCTCACTTTTTTTAATACTTTCACACATAGTTGATTTTAACACTTTTAAACTTTGTTGCAAAGTGTTTATGAATTCGGTTTGTCTGTCTGTTTTTCCATGCTCTAACTCGCGTAAATATACCCGAATTAACCATGTAATTGATATATGTTATTAAGGTTTAACATGGAATGTTTCGTATTGAAAATGATGTGTTTAGCCTTTACAGTTCATTTACAGGCACACATAAAATAATTCTGTTCCATTATGATCTAAGAGGGAAAATCATTTGAGGTGCATTTTATTGATAATTACAATATTTAAAACATAATTACACTGTAAAAAAATTGTAAATTTACGGGCATTCTCCGTGATTTTCTGCTGTAATTTTACGTGAAATGCCCCTTTTTCAAGGTAAACGGTCAATTTCAGTAAATTTCATGTTTTTACGGGCAAAAACCGTTTATGTAAGAACAAAGCTCGTTTATCTAGGGAGAAAACCCGTTTTCTTATGGACATTGCCTGGAATCTCTGCTGCAGTAATTTTACTGCGGCAATTTTTTACAGTGAGACTGATATGCATCACTGAGATGGACTACAACATATTTTCTGAGAAGTATAGAATAATGTAACAATTTCAGTAAATCTCTCACAGTCTGCTAATTAGGCAGAGTAATCAAAGATAGAAGTTCCCAAGAGTTGGAAAACTTTTCTCACGCTTAGCTGTGGGGGTGACAAGAATGCCGGTTACTACAATAGGAAAAGATGAGCTTCGATCAATCTTGTGAAACTGAAATTGCTAGACAGCAAATATTTCTCTGATCTGACCGTCTATATGTGGGGTCTCAGATCGTGGGAATTTCCTGCGTGAACATTTAAAAGTTCAGTAAGACCTCCCTAAAAAGGCTTTATCCAATGACGTAAACTAAAACTTTTTTTGATTGGTGATCGGAGAATCTTTTGTTCGAAGAAACGGACCGGAGAAGAGGATCGAGAGAAGGTTAGTTAGAGTTTCGGCAGGAGAACGAGTATTGGTGGAAAACACTCATCTAAGGACAGGTTTGCTGACAGATTTTTGAATGAGAGAGTGCGATCTCTCTGAAGTCAAGGCAACAGCCTTGGATTTGACCTTTCGGGGAGAGTGAAAAATAGCACTAGTTAAGACTTTAAGATTCTAAAACTACTGTAAAAGACTGGACTATTTGGTGATTTGCTATAAATTACAAGTCGAGCGAACTCAGCTAAAAAAAATTGTTGTAAATAATTTTTACCTCTAGAAATTTCAAGAACGCTTTTTAAATAAAATTTGTTCTGAAATATTTAATGAAGGTGATTCATTGTGAAACGGCTCCACGCTACCCCATTTCAAAAACACACAACATCGTGGATTCTTTACAGCTGGTGGCAAGCGAGTCGGATATTTCGACAAAAATTTATTAGCATTAGTGAAGAGAGTCCAGACAGTAGCAGTGACGCCCGCCCGCATCTAAGCGCGCAAGATCTGACGCCAGTTCAGGAGAGGAAAGCAGAGACCGAAGCAAGCCTTGCAGTGTCACGACAGACAGCAGTTCCGTCCTGGAAGCAAGCCCGTGTTTACAGAGAACAAGCCCGAAGCAAGCCCTTGCATTGTCACGACAGACCACAGTTCCGTCCTGGAAGCAAGCCCGTGTTTACAGAGAATAAGTCCGAAGCAAGCCCTTTCTAGGAAACATCAGGAGCCGACAAACCGAGATAACCTGTGAAATCGACGACGTCTACGCCAGACCCGAAACCGGCGACAGATGATGCAGACAAAGACTGTAGAAAAGGTAAGCTCAATTCATTTTTGAGTGGCTCTCATTTTGTTTACATATTCTTTGTTGAGGAAAATTCATTTCTGAGAAATTTTTTATTTGAATATTGATATATGATAAATTATGATAAATTTTTAAATCTAATAACTTTGAACATATTTGGAAAAATATATGTATATTTGTTATCAGCATAAAATTTGATAGTGTGAATTTTCTTTTGGCAGTAAAATAATATAAGGATTGTCAGGCTAAATGTGTATATATATAATTTTTTTTTCTCGAAAAAAAAAGAGATAAAAATTTTGATTTTTCAAATAAGTCGATTGTCTAGTTATTCATGATTGAAAGATTTCAAAGGTGTACTTTTTTATATTATTAGTGAAACAATAGATGTTGTTGATAATCAAATATTTTGAATATGTGATGTTAGGAAAATTTTTTAGCAGTTGCAAAAAGTGGTCATTTTGTTACCTGCGGGGTCAGAAATATCAAGTATTGGTTGAATTATGTGCACAGAATTTCAAATTTCTAAATTTGTTTTAAATGTGTATGATCGACACCAAAACGTGTCAGTGTATTGAAAATTTTACAATATTGAAAGTCTATTTTTATATGTATACTATTTTTATTATTCCTCAAATTGAATTGTATTTAAAATTGTTAGTATTATGTGGGTAGTTGCAGAAAAATTTCCATAAAGTGTTAGAATCCCTATTGCATAAGTTAGCGAGCGAAACTATCATTTTCATCTTTATATTGTATTTACATAAAATTTTAAAATGCAAGAAGTAACTGATCTGAAACAGTGCAGGAAAATTGATTTGCAGAATTTAGCGGAAGAATTGGGAGTGGAAATAGGGAAAAATGACAGGATACCGGTAATTATCCAAAAAATCGAAGCTGCCGATGATTACGATAAAGATTTTGCATTTACGCAAGCTGCGTATATCATAAAAGATCGCGAAGACAAGATAGCCGCGGATAAAGAGGAAAAACAAAGGGAGAAAGAAGAAAGAGAAAGAGAGGAAAAACAAAAAGAACGCGAATTTACGTTAGAACAACTTAGATTGACGCAAGATGCAAATAGACGTAGTTCAACTAACAGTACCGGGTCGGAACGCCCACCTAAATTGCCGCTTCGAACAATCATGCATCGATTTGATCCAGAACGCTCGGATATAACTTTGTTTTTAAATTTGTTCGAACGACAGGCGACCAAAGCGGAAATAGAGACAGGTGACTTAGTGACGCATTTATTAGCTTTAGTGCCGGTAGAAATTGCAGAGTTAATTTTAAGGGAACCGCAAGATCAGACGGATAACTTTGAATACGTCAAAAAGTTTTTGCTTGAACGATTCCGTATGAGTCCCGAAGCATATCGTCAAAAATTAATGAAACATCCACGCAATCCAGGTGCTCCGTGGAAGGATATTATTTTTGAACTCAATAGTTATTTAGAGGGTTGGTTAAATGGGTTAGATGTTACAGATTTCAATAGTCTGAAAAATTTATTGATAACGGACCAGATCAAGCGCCGTACTTCTAGCGAATTGAAAGAGCATTTCATTGATTCGTGGGCAAACTACAAAGACCCGTTAGTTTTGGCAAATTGTCTCGACGAATATGAAGCGATTAAAGGCCCTTCGAAAAAACTTTGGAATGTAAGGCCCCCTCCAGATAAAAGAACCGAAAAACCAAGGTTCGAAGAAAAAACGCGAAGTGAGAGAATTTCCGAAACCAAAACAAATTGGCGAGACAAAGATATTAACAAAGACAAAGAGCGCATATTTGAACAAAAGAGGTGGAACAAATGTTTCGTGTGTGGATCCTCCCAGCATTTGAAAGCAAATTGCCCAGAGTACAAAAAAAACGAAAGACCCATCTCTAAAATTAGTCACATCCGAAACAGCCCTGAATTGGAAGAAGGTTTTAGACCCTATTTAAGTCATGCGCTAATTAATGGAAAAGAAATTACCGTGTTGAGAGACACGGGTTCCTGTTCGGACGTGGTGTCTAGGAAATTCATTAATTCGGATCAATTAGACGGGGGAACCGTTTGGGTAAGACAACCGTTGATAAATGATTTGCATTGTCTGCCTACGGCCGATGTAATTCTCGAAATTAAAGACGTTGGAAATGTGAGGACTAAAGCAATTGTGGCCGACAGCGAAGCAGATATGTCTTATTATATTTTGGGTAACGAAACGCAGAAGTTGATAGACGAGATTAAAAACGGAACAATTAAAACCCTACATGCGGTAATAACGCGTAGTCAGACTAAAACGAATCCGAAAGAAAAAGAAAACGAACCGAACAAGGAAGTTACTCTTTCTCCCCTAGCCGGGGAAAACGAAAAAGAGGCGGATGATGAGGTGACAGTTGAGACCTGGGAAAAAGATTTAATCCCCGAAGTTCTAAATGATCAATGCTTAGATCTGGCTAAAGTAGGTAGGGGTGAGTTTGGAATGGAACAAAGCAATGACCCTTCTTTAGACATTATCAGGAAAAAGGCAATGGAAAAAAAATCGCATTATGAAATAAAAGACTCGTTGATAATACGAAAAACTAAAGACCATCGGGGGTTTGAACGAATTCAACTAGTGGTTCCGGCAAAATATAGGATAGGCCTTCTGAATGCATGTCATGAGGGAATCGCGGCTCACATGGGCGAATTGAAAACAAAAGACAAAATTTTAAGATATTTCTTTTGGCCGAACATAATAAAAGAAACGGAAAATTTCGTAAAATCTTGTGACTCATGTCAAAAAGTGGGAAAGGCGGGGGAGCAGAAAAGGGCCCCGCTGAAGCTAGTACCTATAATTTCAGAGGTATTTTCAAAACTTTCGGTGGATCTTGTAGGCCCCTTACCAGTGTCTAACAAGGGAAATAGGTATTTATTAACTGCAATTTGTTGTTATTCGCGATACCCTGAGGCTATACCCATACCAAACATGCTTTCTGAAACGGTAGTCGAGGCCCTAACCTTAATTTTTAGTCGTTTAGGCTACCCCTTTGAAGTACAGACAGACCTTGGAAAATCTTTTACTTCAAGTTTAACCACCATTTTTCTGGAGAAATTTGGAGTGCAACTAAATCATTCGAGTGTATGCAGACCTTCGTCCAATTTGATAGAACGATGGCACCGCTCTGTCAAACGTTTATTAAAGGTATTGAGTGTGGAAAACGGTAGTGACTGGGAGAAAAATCTACCGCATGCACTGTTAGCCTTGAGGACGGTAACGCATGAGTCGACCGGTTTCAGCCCGGCCGAGTTAGTACATGGGAGAAATCTACGGACACCGGAAACCTTATTGTTCGAACAATGGACAGGGGAAAGTCAAGAGCCAGAGTTGGTCACTGAATATGTTTTTAATCTTATGAATAGGTTAAAGCGCTGTCAGGAATTAGCAGTCCAGAATATGACGGTCGCTAGAGACAAAAGAAAAATCTGGTACGATAAAAATGCCGTCGAAAGGCACTTTGAGCCAGGGGAAGAAGTGTTAGTCTTAGCAACGAACAAAAATAATAAAATGTCGGTAGGGTGGATAGGTCCCGGAAAGATCGAATCCAAAATTTCCGCGACAAATTATATAGTGAGTGTTCCGGGCAGACGGGAAAAATCACAGATCTATCATGTAAATCTCTTAAAACCGTATGTAAAAAGGGTGGGAAAAATAAATATTTTAACCCGCGAATTTCACGAGCCAGATGCATCCCAAGACTTAGAGATTGTGTACCCCTTAGCAGACTCCAGCAGTTACAAGTTTAGCGAAGTAGTGGAGGATAGTGGGTTAAGGGATCGGTGCAGTAACGAACAATTGCATATGTTGGAAAATTTATTGGACGAATACAGCGAAGTGTTCTCGAACGACCCAGGATTAACGGATCTCACGGAACACGATATAGAACTTATAGAAGAAAAACCGGTGAGAATAAGGCCATACCGTACATCGCCCAGACAAAATGAAATTTTAAAAAAGGAGATTAAGCGCATGTTAGAACTCAACATAATTAAGGAAGGGGAGTCTAATTTTAATTCTCCGATGATATTGGTGGAAGCCCCGGGAAAAGATCCGCGCCCCTGCATTGATTATAGAAAACTGAACGCAATTACGAAGGCAGAGTTTTTCCCACTCCCGAATATAGAGGAAAGGGTTGAAAAAGTGGCAGCCGCGAAGTATATTACGGTGCTTGATTTGACAAAAGGATATTGGCAGATACCCATGACACCCAGGGCGCAGAAATTGGCCGCATTTGTGACTAACTTTGGAAGTTTTTTACCTCTGTCAATGCCTTTTGGGCTCCTCAACGCGTCGTATAGGTTCTCTAAATTCATGGCAAAATTGTTATATGGTCTAGAAGAATTTTGTTTACCCTACCTAGACGATATGGCCATATTTTCAGACGATTGGGAGGAACATATCAAACATCTTGAAAAGGTATTAGTCAGAATAAGGGACGCTAAATTAAAAGTTAAAATAGCGAAGTGCAAATTCGCACAGAAGACGGTTAAATATCTAGGCCACATAGTGGGGGAAGGACAACGAAAACCCGCCGAAGCTAAAATCCACGCCATCACGGAATTGCCAGCGCCAAAAACCAAAACAGAAATTAGGAGATGCCTAGGTATGGCAGGGTATTACTCGCGTTACATAGAAAATTACGCCACTATAGTTGAACCTCTCACGCGAGCGCTGAAAGGAAAACACAAAAAAGAAAAAATAGCATGGAGTGACGAAATGAGTAAGGCGTTCGATCTACTAAAAGATAAACTCACCAGGGAACCGATTCTATACGCCCCAAATTATGATTTGGAATTCGTTGTGCAAACAGATGCGTCTGAAAAAGGGATCGGAGTAGTGTTGGCACAGAGGCAGGGCTCAGAAGAACATCCCATAATATACCTCAGCCGGAAGTTTACTGACCCAGAAAAAAGTTTTAGCGCAACGGAAAGGGAATGCGCGGCAATAATTTTTGCGATCAAGAAACTAAGACATTACATTGACGGTCAAGAATTTCGTATAGAAACAGACCACAACCCTTTGGTGTTTCTGAAAAATAATGCAGGTAACAATCCCAGATTACTTCGATGGGCGCTAGCCCTGCAACCCTTTCAATATGCCATCCGACACAAACCGGGAAAAGATATACCCCACGTTGACTACTTAAGTAGAGCAATTCAGTAGTAAGTATTTGAGTAAAATCCAATCTTTTGTACATATTTGATTATTTTTAGTTTTATTGTTATTTTGGGCATGTGTAGTAAAAAAAAGTATCTTTCAAAAAAAAAAAAGTCTCTAAAGCTAGATGTTCAAGCAATGGTAAGCAGTATATAAGAAATTAGGTCACTGATGTATATAGTGAGGTTAAATTGAAATGTTATTTGAGCCACTCAAATATGTTGAGCTAATCCTTTTTTTGCAGATTTTCCGCGTTTTAACCCGGAAAATGTTTTGATGGTGGGGGTGTTGTAACAATTTCAGTAAATCTCTCACAGTCTGCTAATTAGGCAGAGTAATCAAAGATAGAAGTTCCCAAGAGTTGGAAAACTTTTCTCACGCTTAGCTGTGGGGGTGACAAGAATGCCGGTTACTACAATAGGAAAAGATGAGCTTCGATCAATCTTGTGAAACTGAAATTGCTAGACAGCAAATATTTCTCTGATCTGACCGTCTATATGTGGGGTCTCAGATCGTGGGAATTTCCTGCGTGAACATTTAAAAGTTCAGTAAGACCTCCCTAAAAAGGCTTTATCCAATGACGTAAACTAAAACTTTTTTTGATTGGTGATCGGAGAATCTTTTGTTCGAAGAAACGGACCGGAGAAGAGGATCGAGAGAAGGTTAGTTAGAGTTTCGGCAGGAGAACGAGTGTTGGTGGAAAACACTCATCTAAGGACAGGTTTGCTGACAGATTTTTGAATGAGAGAGTGCGATCTCTCTGAAGTCAAGGCAACAGCCTTGGATTTGACCTTTCGGGGAGAGTGAAAAATAGCACTAGTTAAGACTTTAAGATTCTAAAACTACTGTAAAAGACTGGACTATTTGGTGATTTGCTATAAATTACAAGTCGAGCGAACTCAGCTAAAAAAAATTGTTGTAAATAATTTTTACCTCTAGAAATTTCAAGAACGCTTTTTAAATAAAATTTGTTCTGAAATATTTAATGAAGGTGATTCATTGTGAAACGGCTCCACGCTACCCCATTTCAAAAACACACAACATCGTGGATTCTTTACAATAAGTAGCATTTACAGTTTACAGCGGCGCACCAGATAATCCCATTGCATTATGATCTATGAAGAAAAATCATTCGGGATGTATTTTAATGATGTTATGATACTTAAAACATGGTGAAATTTAAAAGGATGACTAAGGTGCATTACAAGATGTTTTCTATAAATTATAGAGGGCATAACATTTATCGTTTATTTATAGAGACACACAAAAAATTCGGTTACAGGATTGACTAAGATCGATAATTGCTGGAAAAGCCTGTTCGCTGTGATATGCATTTATAAACTTATCTAATTTTGAGTGTATTAGGTTGTGTGTATAAATTCTGTAGATTCCATACACGGCTAAACGAAATAACTCGCACACATTACCGGATATGGACAGCAATTGCTGACAATGGATTTTTACTTAATTATTTTTTTTTTATGTTTATTTAGCTACTTCATTTCATAATATAAAAAATGAAAAATTTTAATAATATTCTATGATCATTGGAAAGTTTTTCATAACCTATACCTCATGCAGGATTTTTGGTTCCTATTTCTTTTTATTTTGACACTTTTATGTCATCGTTAAAGCAGTTAATATATCAGTCACTAGTTGTTCACACTTATCTAGTAACAGAAGCAAACATATTTTTAATAAGGATTTACGGATAGCCCAAATAATCTATTCAAACATTCTTCTTTATAAATTGTGTTTCAAGAACACATTCACAACTATCTAATAAAAACAGTGTTTGAACTTACTAATCATAATATATAAATTTATAAACATTCGGTATCATATGCGTAACACAAAAATAAGAGCAAATAATGAAATTGGTTGTTCTTTTTTTAAAATGTTTATATTTGTATAGAATACGTTAAATAAAAAATATGAAAATTGTATTTCTAACAACGGTTTTTAAATCTTCCAAAAATCAACACATGGTTTATAGTTCATGAATAAATACAAAGATTAGAGATTATTTTTAAAGAATAGAGATTTTTGTGCATGAATAATATTTTTCGCGAACAAATAAAAGAAAAAAAATTATGAACTCAGAAAAAAAGGGGGGGGGGGAAAGCAAGTTTTTCCATTTTATTTTATTTTATTTATTTACTTTCATTTCATGAAAAAATATTTCTTAGCAAATTACAGTTCTTCTTTACCGCCACGGCGATGATAATATATAATTGAATTTTTCACATTTTTCAAAATACCTCTAAACTCACCATTAGATCAGCTAATATATTCAGCAAAATATCTGTGATTTGTAATTCGCCGGTTTTAGAAACTGTAGTAGAAAATATTTTTAATAATGATGATTTATTCCGCATAGTCAGACAAGATCATTAAAAAAAAGTATGCAAACTATTTGGTCTTGAGTAAGAAAAATATTTATCTTTTAATCTGTTATCTCTACGTTTGTCTTTTAATCATTATTTAGATATGTAGAAGATAGCTGTTTCTGAATTGGTTGATTGACCCATTAATTTAGGCAGGGGGGGGGGAGGGAGGAATGTATAGCATATGTATAGCATAAATATACCTTACAGAAAAATAATGAACTTTACCATTATTTTTAGAAAAAAAAAGTATATATTTACCTTGATTAATTTAACAGTTTTCATATAGTACTCTTGCTTACGGAGAACCTTTCTGTTAATCACATTTAGATACATAATATAAAAAAATACTTTATAATTGATTCATTAACACAAAGGTTTAGGGAAATTATGTACCATATAACTAACAGAAACCTAACGGAAAATAATGAGCGTTATCATTCATTAATTAATATATTCAGAAAACCTATATTTGTTTATATTATTTTTCAAAAAAAAGTATGGTATAAATATTTCAAACAATGGGTTTAAACCCTTTAAGAATCAAGTCATTGTTTAATGTTTATGAATAAAATCAAAGACCAGTGAATACTTTAAATATCTTTTATTTGTGTGCAAAATAATATATTCCGCTAAGAAGTATAAGAAATAGAAATTTTTAACTAAAAAAAGAGGAGAAAAGCACGTTCACTTTTCCTGAAAATTTTTTTAGCAATTTCTGTGTGAATTATTTCTCTATCATAACTTTAAATATTATTAAAAAGAAAATTTAGCGTTGGTTAAAATAACTGAATTTTTATATGAACTTTTTTTATTATTTTTAAGTCACCGTTTTAAGCCACGTAATAAGTTCCGCTAAATATCAGTCACCTGTTATTCGTAAGAAATTTCAGCAAAAATATTTTTAATAATAATAAACTATGCAGCATAGTTTAACATGCACATTAAAGAAATATAGGGAAGACTAGGGACATATTTTACATTACATACAGTATAAAGTGTAATTTATAAAATTCCCAAATTTTTTTTCACTGACAATTACTTTAATTTTTTTTTAATTAATAGATAAAATATTTTAGTCATAGCTAAATTAGTAAAAAGAGAAGTAGCAATCAATTTGTTAAATCCAATTTTGTTCCTTTAGACGCTGACTCCGGGGTCTAAAAGGATACGTTTTACATTTCGTAACAAAAAGTGTAATTTATAAAATTTCCATATACACACACACACACACACACACACACACACACACACACACACACACACACACACACACACATATATATATATATATATATATATGTGTGTGTGTGTGTGTAAATCAAAATGCAACAAACAAGTTCTATCATCAAAATCTGACCCAATGTACAATTTAAAAGTGGGCACGTATTTAGTGTATAAAGGATACTTTTAACTTAATAAATGATTAACAGTTCAAACATCAAATTACTAAAACCATTTAAGAGATGGCATGTAGTAATTCATACATATATATGTCTATATATACATCATTTTTAAAAGGGGGGGGGGCTGACATGGGTTTAATTGACATATAAATTAAACATAGATCCTTGGTCGCGTATACGTGTGATGTATAGGGTGCTCAGAAGCTTTCATTATCCCTGCTAGTAATTTGAATAGCAAAAATTGGCTTATTTAATCACAGAATTTCTGCAATTTAATTAGGCAAAAATTTCTACTTACAAATAACGGTGATAAAAGATTCTAAATTCTCTAAAGGTGCTCGTCGCGAGGGAGATAATGTTACAAATTTATTAATAAGTCACAATACAAGGAACATCGGAGCTACGCTATTTTTACAACAAAAGTGTAAAGGATCAATTAAAAAGATCCGGCCATTTCTACTTAAATAAATAAAAGAAATGCATGGATTTATTTTCAAGGCAATTTAAAAGAAATATTTTCAAATAAAAGTTTGTACATTACAAATGTAATAAAAGAAATAAATAAGAAAATTCTGGTGCGGTTAATATTCGAGTATATAGCAGTTAATATACCAGTAGGTGCAGTTAATATATAATTTTATACATTCGAGTATTGTGGTATTGTTATGATATATCTATTTAAAAAATAAATAAATAAATAAATAAATAAATTTGAAATTTTATAGAAACATACATTTAAAAACACAAACCATATTATTTCATTTAAGCTACAGCACCAATCCCTTACATAGACAAGATTCTTTTGAGATTCACTTTACCCGAGAAAATATTTACAAAATCGCACGCAACAAGTCAACTAGACTGGCATTTTCTACAATCTTTTTGACACTTACAAATAACTGTAAACAAAAGCACGCGCATTTGCATCGCTTAAATTATGTATATATACAGCTGCTAGAATTTAGAAGAAAAATGGTCAAATAAAAGACTGTATTTTACAAGTGTACCAAATGAAATAAGTAACAAAATTCTTGTGCATTTACGAATTTTAAATAATCGAGTATTATGGTATATCTACTTAAAAATAAATAAATAAATAAATAAAAATAAACTTGAAACTTTCTACAAACGTATATTGTGCTGTACTCTAAAAGAAAAAAAAACCATTTTTTGATATTTTCTCTATATAAAGTCTAATAAAGAATTAATAAAAATTGAACATGGCTAAATAATTACAGCTTGTTCTGACTAACATTTTAGTGTTGAGCATTTTTCATTTTATCACTTTATTACAAAATGGCAGCCAATTATGAGAGAATTTGAAAAAAAAAAAAAACACTTTTACAAAAAATGACCCATGTCACCTGAAAACAACCCACATTTGACATAATCAGTTGAAAATGAAACATTTTATTACACATTAATGGTTTAACATTAAAATAAATTAAATATTGTGTAGATCATTCTAAAATTCTATTATAAAAAGAAAATTGTAAAAATGAAGCTCGTGTTTTGCCAGAATTCTGCAATTGTTAATTTAAATTATTTTAAAACTAAATAAGCACTCCTTAGGTATTTTTATCTATTTTTATTATTCTAAATGGTGCATAAAAACAGAACAAAACAAAACAAAAAAAGACTTTAGTAAAATATTTGGTGTAGTACTAGAGTGAGTTTTTTTTTAAACATTTCAGTGTGAGTTTTTTTTTAGAGGACAGCACAATACACTTAAAAATAAAAAAAAACATATTATTTCATTTAAGCAACCGCATCAATCCTTTACATAGAAAAGATTGTTTTGAGATTCGCTTCATCCGAGAAAATATTTACAAAATCACACGCAACAAGTCAACTAGACTGGCATCTTCTACAATCTTTTTGACACGTTCAAGTAATTGCAAACAAAAGCACACGCATTTGCATCGCTTAAATTATGTATACATATAGCTGCCAGCATTTAGAAGAAAGAATGTTAAATAAAATGTAGATTATTTTTAATATACACATGTAATAAAAAAAGTAAGAAATCACTCTGTATTTAAAGCTTTAAATAATCTAATAACTTATTATATTTATTCATATATCATATTATTATTCGAATTAATAGGGATTATGTCTCTAAGAAATAAACTTGAAACATAAATTTTTTTCAAAATACCAGCGAATAAATCGTTCCGGAATCACGTTTTTTAGCCGAAATCACGTTTCAAAATTTAATTTTTGATTGTTAAGGCTATTTTTGAAAAAGGTTTGTTTTCACATAAACACTTACACTTTCTTTAAGTGTTTGCCACAAAAAAAGAACGAAAGAAAATGGTTAGTACATTATATTTAATTTTCCGCCAAATCATACTCGTTAAAATACACCATTTGGCTAGGACACAATTATGTACCAGAAAATTGGCGATAGTTAGTCAGATTGTCAAACTGACACCCGATATCGTTTCTATTCTCTCTTACCTCACTTAAATATAATTATTTCTTTTTAAAGGCAACGCTTTAATAATCGGATCCACATGAAAGTTTGGAATAAAATATAAAGAATGCCGGGAACAATGTGGTTTCAAGTGTATACAAGTTACAACAACGGTTATAGTAGCGAAGAAACTTAGCGTCAAACTACGACACCATCTGTAAATCCATTCAAATAATAAAGCCCGTTGTAAAAACATAGAACGACTTGACAACATATTTTAAAGTTAATTATGCCTCAAACTACGCTCGCTAAAATACGCCAATTGTCTATGGAATTTTCTATGGAACAAAGTTTGGGCTGTCAAGAACCAACTCTTTTTGGTGATAATTTACATCAGGTTTTGGTAAAGACAGATAGAACGATATGCAAGATACTAAAACCATCCCTGAAACATTATCTAACTAAAAATGCAAGTATCATCAAAATTCGTCCAGTAGAACTTTTTAATAAGGATAATCTTTCATAACCTGGTATATCTGATTAAAGAATTTCCCCCCATGATTCTATAACTAAGCAACATAGAACGGTATGTTATATACTAAAAACTTCCCTTAAGAAATACCTAACTAATGGTACATGTTTCAGGCAAATTCGTCCAGCAGAATATTTTTTTTCAAAGTATAATCTTTCATAACTGGATACATATAATTATAGAACTTTCCTTCATAATTCTATAACTAAGCAACACAGAACGATATGTTACATACTAAAACCTCTGAAAAAATATCTAACTATCATTGCACTTGTTTTTTCAAACTCCATTCAGCAGAACTCAAGTTATAAGAGACCGGAACGAAATTCCCATTTGCATTTTATATATCAAATAGTAGAGGTAGAAGATAGTAGATTAGCATCGATTTCTTACTTGGAGAATATTGTTTTAAGACTAGCTTCATCCAAGAACACATTTACAAAACCGCGTGCAACAAGTCAAATAGACTGAAATTATCTACAAACGTTTTGGACAAGTAAACATACCCGTAAACAAAAACACGTGAGTTTGTATCACTAAAATTATGTATGCATTCAGCTGTCACTTTAAATTTCCAATTTTTCTTAGGCGCATCAGATCAAACAATAAATTAACAATTCCCTTGAAAAGCAGCTTGATAATAATGACATTCAGCCTAACCGCCAAAAAATCCTGTCATCTCATCCACCTACGCACTCTGCCACCCCCTTTTCTAACCAGGTGTGTACGCCTTCCCGCTGAGACTTAACACTTCTACCAGATGATTAATGGACAACCAACACTTGGTGAAGATACTCCGTTCGATTTTTTGGCATTTTCATTCTTCGGGCGGTTCCTTGACAAACGATCTTGAGAATGACTCTTATTGGTTCCTGAATGAATGTAAGCCATGAAAGAGACAGTCGCTTATTATTATTATTATTCTGCTAAGAATTTTAGAAGAATTTTTTTTTTCGAAATTATGCGGCTTAATAAAAGAAGTATCTTGTCAGATTTTTACTAAAGAAACAATGTTATTAAATAAGAGAACTTTTTTGTTCAGAGAGTTTTTATGTTGACAGATAAGTTTGTAAAACTTTACTTCCATTGCTGATATTTGTTCCTTGACAAACGATCTTGAGAATAAATTCTTATTGGTTCCTGAATGAATGTAAGCTGTGAAAGACAGAGTCGCTTATTATTATTATTATTATTCTGCTAGGAATTTTAGAAGAAAAAAACTTTTTCGAAATTATACCGTTTAATAAAAGAAGTATCTTGTCAGATTTTTACTAAAGAAACAATGTTATTAAATAAGAGAACTTTTTTGTTCAGAGAGTTTTTATGTTGACAGATAAGTTTGTAAAACTTTACTTCCATTGCTGATATTTGTTCCTTGACAAACGATCTTGAGAATGACTCTTATTGGTTCCTGAATGAATGTAAGCCATGAAAGACACAGTCGCTTATTATTATTATTATTATTCTGCTAAGAATTTTAGAAGATTTTTTTTTTTTTCGAAATTATGCGGCTTAATAAAAGAAGTATCTTATCAGATTTTTACTAAAGAAACAATGTTATTAAATAAGAGAACTTTTTTGTTCAGAGAGTTTTTATGTTGACAGATAAGTTTGTAAAACTTTTCTTCCATTGCTGATATTTGTTCCTTGACAAACGATCTTGAGAATAAATTCTTATTGGTTCCTGAATGAATGTAAGCTGTGAAAGACAGAGTCGCTTATTATTATTATCATTATTCTGCTAGGAATTTTAGAAAAAAAAAACTTTTTCGAAATTATACCGTTTAATAAAAGAAGTATCTTGTCAGATTTTTACTAAAGAAACAATGTTATTAAATAAGAGAACTTTTTTGTTCAGAGAGTTTTTATGTTGACAGATAAGTTTGTAAAACTTTACTTCCATTGCTGATATTTGTTCCTTGACAAACGATCTTGAGAATGACTCTTATTGGTTCCTGAATGAATGTAAGACATGAAAGACACAGTCGCTTATTATTATTATTATTCTGCTAAGAATTTTAGAATTTTTTTTTTTCGAAATTATGCGGCTTAATAAAAGAAGTATCTTATCAGATTTTTACTAAAGAAACAATGTTATTAAATAAGAGAACTTTTTTGTTTAGAGAGTTTTTATGTAGACAGATGAGTTTGTAAAACTTTATTTCCATTGCTGATATTTGTTCCGTGACAAACGATCTTGAGAAAGATTTTTATTGGTTTCTGAATGAATGTAAGCCATGAAAGACACAGCAGAATTGCCAAGTCTCCGGCTTTTTGAACACTAATAATTGTTTAGAGAAAATGTTGTTACTTTAAATCGCAAAATGCTCCGATTAAATAAAACAACATTTTCTGTACTAAATTACTGGTATCCAAAAAGCCGGAGACTTGGCAAGTCTGACACAGTCGCTTATTATTATTATTATTATGCTAGGAATTTTAGAAGAAATTTTTTTTCGAAATTATGCGGCTTAATAAAAGAAGTATCTTGTCAGATTTTTAATAAAGAAACAATGTTATTAAATAAGGGAACTTTTTTGTTTAGAGAGTTTTTACGTAGACAGACGAGTTTGTAAAACTTTATTTCCATTGCTGATATTTGTTCCTTAACAAATGATCTTGAGAATGACTTTTATTGGTTCCTGAATAAATGTAAGCTATGAAAGACACAGTCGCTTATTATTATTATTATTCTGCTAGGAATTTTAGAAGAATTTTTTTTTTCGAAATTATGCTGCTTAATGAAAGAAGTATCTTGTCAGATTTTTATTAAAGAAACAATGATATTTAATGAAAGAACTTTTTTGTTTAGAGAGTTTTTCTGTAGACAGGTGAGTTTGTAAGAGTTTATTTCCATTGTTGATATTTGTTTCTTGACAAATGATCTTGAGAATGACTCTTATTGGCTCCTAAATGAATATAAGCCATGACAAACATAGCTTATTACTATTATTATTATTATTATAATTACTATTACTATTCTGCTACGAATTTTGGAAGATATTTTATCTTTTATTATTATTATTATTTTTTTTTTTTTTGAAATTATGCTGCTTAATAAAAGAAGTTTCTTGTCAGATTTTTACTAAAAACAATGTTATTAAATAAGAGAACTTTTTTGTTTAGCTCGTTGTTATGTAGACAGATGAGTTTCTAAAACTTTATACCAATAAATGTAGAAACATTTCCTTGTTATTTGTTCCTTGACAAACGATCTTGAGATGACTCTTATTGGTTCCTGAAGGAATGTAAATCATGAAAGATACAGTCGTTTATTATTATTATTGCTCTGCTGGGAATTTTAGATTATTTTTTTTAATTATGCTGTTTAATAAAATAAGTATCTTGTCAGATTTTTATTAATGAAACAATGATACTAAGGAAGAGAGCGTTTTGTTTAGAGAGTTTTTATGTAGACAGGTGAGTTTGTAAAACTTTATACCATTAAATATTGAAAAAATTTATTGTTGGAAGTATTTATTTGTTCCTTGACAAACTATCTCGAGAATGCCTGCCATTGGTTTCTGAATACATCGTCGGCATCGTGACATCGTCGTATCAAAATATTCTGTTAATATTTTTAAAAATTAGTAGGTAGAAAATAAGCTCTGAACAACGGTCTTTTAGACTACTATTCACGTATAAGTGCAAAATAAAACTTACCTGAGTGAAAATTGGAAAATTTGAAGTGGCTTTCGTTTGATTGCTTTTCCCTGTTGACAGTGTTGTGTGTGAAAGAAGACGTGAAAAGACACATGTCACTTAGCTAGAAACATTATCCACCGGATAGTTTGAAAAATATCGTGGATCGGCCAACGTGCCCGTATGGTCAACATGTCGCGGTCTCCCCTAAAGGCAGAAGATCTTTCAGAAAATTACTGTCAAAGTCGGTGTTTTGAACCAAATTCCCGCTACATCGCCGCGTGCAAGGGAGAAAAACGTGTTGTCACGTGATGCGAATCGCTTATAACTCGATAAGTAATTTATTTAAAAAAAAAATAGAAAACTCATTTCGATTACAAATCGCTTCAATAATCAGAACTGCCAATTTGATGCCCTTGTGTTTAAAAATGAGTCGGAAATTGTGTCGGATAATGTGTCAGAAAGTTTCGCGTTGTTGAACAGATCTTTTGAGAACCACCTTAAATATATGCATATATATTGGTAATAAAAATGAACAAATGATTATAGCTAACGTTTAATTCTATATAAATACTAAGTTTTCGTTAGCAAGATCCATAGAGTAACAAAGGGTAAACCAACGCTTGTTGATATCTTTCACTAAGAAAAATAGTAAGTTATTCAAAAATGCTTGTGGTATTTTTTGCATGAAAATTGTATGACATGCTTCGATGGCTTATAAGCATGTAATAAGTGTGGATACTGAAATAAAATATTATTCAAGTTACCAAAATAATAGCAATTAATTTTTTTAGAATGGACTTTCCATGAATTTTCAATTTTCAAATAATTATTTTAACATATTTTGAAAGTTTTCCTTAAAATTTTATAAGGTTGATATATTTATCATTGACGAATTCACTATGGAAATAGGAAAAATGGTGTCCTATAGCACAATTCTGTGATGGCACACCATTTTCGTTTTCTAAGACTAAGGACATGAGCAGTCAGCTGACGTTTTTTTCGTTTACATTTCATTGGAAGAGAGCCAACAAAAAAGGCTTAAGAGTACATTACCAGATCTGTGGAAAGAGAGAATCAATCATGCTGTCAAATTTAGTGTATCACAAAAAAAATGTGTCAGTCAAATAGATGGAAAAAACCACACAGAAATGAAGAATTGATTAAGTAAAGAACACACTATATCAAGCATTGCCAAATTACCATTATAAATCTACTTATAAAATAATTTAAAAATGATTTTATATCATTTATATTTATAATGACACGATAAAATTTCTTTGAAATAATTTTCTGGTTTACATTTCTTTTTTTTAAAAACTAGATGGAAATCTTCCAAAATAAGTTAAACGAATTCAGTTGACATTTTATAGAAAATACTAAAATCTACGGAATTATTTGCTGTGTAGAAATTTGACCTTTTTTTTACTCTTTGTTGTAAAAGTAAACTTATTTGCAAAGATTTTAAGTGTTATGTAAAATTTTATTTAATTCCTATAGCTTATTTAAAAAGAATTTCTGAAAATTTTGATCAATTACTATATTTATCATTAAGAAAAAACAATAGCAACATACGAAAAATCGTGATAAAAGAAATAATGATGCGATAAATAATAATACTCAAATCTAAGGAATTATTTGCTGCATAGTAAGTAATTTGGCTATTTCGTTTTATAAAAGTAAACTTATTTTCTGTTTAAATGTTATAAAACCTTTCAACTGAATTATTTTATTTTATTTTGGAAGTTTTCGGAAAATTTTATCAGTTCCTATACTTAATACCGAAGACAAAACCAACGTGCGAAAAATAGTCTAAAATAGCAGTTTGGTGATGGAACACCATTTCCGTTTTATTAGACTAAGGACATGAGCAGTGTCAGCTGATTTTTTTCCGATCGTTTCGATTTCATTGGAAGAGAGCCAACAGAAAAGGCTTAAGAGTACATTACCAGATCTGTGAAAAGAGAGCTCTTGCTGAATTAATCAATCATGCTGTCAAATTTGTTACATCACCCTAAAAAAATGTGTCTGTCAAATACTTGAAAGAAACCCACATAGAAATGAAGAATTGATTAAGTACGAAACACACTATATCAGGATTGCCAATTTATCATTATAAATCTAGTTTTAAAATGTTTTACAAGGGTTTTATATCATTTAGATTTATAATACTACGATAAAGTTTCTTTAAAATGTCGTCATTGGTCATATATCTCAGTTCCGTGTTTTACATTTTCAATCATCGGGCGGTTATCAACTATTATCTGACTGAATGATGCATATTTGTTGTATTTTCTTGATATTCCGTGATAAGATGTGAGATTTCATAAGAATGACAATTATATCAGATTTAGAAACAAAAGTTCATGGGGGGAGGGGGGGGGGGAAATTGGCACGAAAACTACTTTAAGTAATTACATGCATCGAAAAATGCAAAGTAATATACTACTAAAAAATTAATAAAACACTTGAGAATATTCACCTATAGTTACTGATACTTTTCATGAATAAAAATACGAGATATTGAAATTTTCTTGTTTGAGGCTCTATAGCATGTTGTGGTGTCATACACTTATAAAGTAACACTTACTGAGTAACATTTTAACTCTTAGCAAGTGAGTTTTATTTTTTTTATATAAATATTATCCAAATTACAACACAGAAAATATTTTTATTTTTATTTTAGAACTTTCTATAAAATTTCAACTTTGACTACATTATTTTTTTTTGAAAATTTTAACCAGTTAGTATACGTATCACAACAACATCAAACTAGTCGGATGTGCCAATCCCATAACTTTCTTCTATCTCACACAGGTTTCACATACACTAAGAAGAATCAGCACCAATTTATATCAGCACCAATTTATATCTAATTGGATCGTTTTATTAAATTCCGTGCATTAGTTCTAGAGATATAGTTATCGTGATAATAATAAAATAATGTCTTAGCAGCGCCACCTGTTGGGCTATTTACTCCAAAATGCAAGCAGCATCTATTTATGTCATGATCTAACAGAATCTGAAGTTTGATGAAATTCAGTGCATTAGTTCTTGAGATGTAGCTATCATAAAAATCATGAAAAAGTGGTACAGCAGCTCCACCTTTTAGGATATCTACACCAAAACGTAATCAGCGTCTATTTATGTCAAGGTCTAACCGAATCTGAAGTTTGACGAAAATAAGTATATTAGTTCTTGAGATAGAGCTATTGTGGAAATCGCGCAAAATGCAGCACAGCAGCGCTACCTATTGGGCGATTAAAAAAAAAAAAACTAATCAGCACCAACTTATATCGCGGACTAACTGAATATAAAGTTTTATTAAATTTCGTGCATTAGTTCTTGAGATAAAGCGCCCACAAAATTTTTGTCACATACATACAGACAGACAGAGTCACAGACTCACAGACTCACAGCCAGAGATCTTCTACAAACAGTCAAATTGTGTTCAGAACCTTCTAAAACGTATAAATTCGTCGAAAACCAGAAGTCGAAAATTTTCATGAATCCAATACTTTCTTCTTGTAAAGATAGAACAAAGTAAAAAGCAACATGCGAAAAATTATGTAAAGTAGCAATTCTGCGATGGAACACAATTTCCGTTTTCTAAGATTATGAGCAATCAGCTGAATTCGTTCGTTTAGATTTCATTGGAAAAGAGCCAACAAAAATGACTTAAGAGTACATTACCATATATGTGGAAAGACAGCTCTTGCTGAATTAATCAGTCATGCTGTCAAATTTGTTGTATCAACATAAAAAAATGTGTCAGTCAAACACATGAAAAATAAAACACACATAGAAATGAAGAATTGATTAAGTATAGAACACACTATGTCAGGATTGCCAATTTACCATCCTAAATCTACTTATAAAATATTTTACGTTTTATTAATTTTGATTTATAATATCATGATAAACTTTCTTTAGAAAGAAAACGTTTTTGGTCATATTCCTTTTATAAAGGTCTGTGGAATATATACATAGAATATATTCAATGTAAATTGGCTTTTGAAGTTTTACATGTTCTCATATTTGAAAATGTGAAATTATGCAGAACGTCTAAACAAAAACACCAGCTTTAATATACTTATGTTATATATATTTTTGGATATATTATTCTTATATTTTATATATATAAGATCATAAATATTTTTTTACATCATTACAACAAAATTGAAATGGACAATGGATTAAGTCAAGAACTCACTATCATGATAGCCAATTTATTTTAAAAATCTAGTTATAAAATCTTTTAAAAGTACTTTTTAGGTAAATAACTATATCCTGTTCGTTTAAAATGCATTTTTGGTGACAATTCTGTTATGTAATTGTGTATACGATATGCATTTAAAAATATTCAAAATAAATTAGCTTTTCGATTTTTGCAGTGATTCTTCTTCCTATGCTTGAGAATATCAAATTACATAAGGTGTCACAACAAAAACATCAGATTTGATATGCTTATTATAGTTGATAAATATTTTTACATCATTAAAACGGCCAAATATTCCAATAAGAGCATGCCGAATTTGGGTTTCACAACATGTCTTGTGGTTTGATTAGAAATACTCTTCTTATTAGTTTTTTCTGAATTTCCTTGAAACCAGGTTCTTTCAAAAGTGTTGCAAAACGATCTGTGAGACATTATGCGAGATAATTTTTTTAGCAGCATTTAATAGGAATATGATAAAGGAGTACAATATTGATTGTCAAATAACGTTGCAGCTATTATGCAAATATAACACCCACAGATGGAGGGGAACAGAAATGTTGTTTTCGGACTTTGAAGTTTCAAGCAGGAATCCAATATTATTAAGTAAAATCTTCTATACTACAAAGGGGACATATTAAAATCATGTGGCCGGAATACTTTTATCTAAAAATTTACGCCTTTTCACGTTTGCACCCTTCATTTTAATTAAGAGAGAACTTTTATTAATGATTCCCAACAAAGAAGAAAACGGATATTTTGATGCAGTTAATTTGAAATGTACACTGACACTTTAATTCTGTTCAGCTAAAATGTTTATCTGTTCTTGTAATATTACTAAGCCAATATGTAATTTGAACAAACTAAACTATAAACCCATCGACAAATTTCCACTGGCATAGGCATAATTATCGCATTAATTTACTTTAGCCATGATCAATAAATTCACACTTGCATTACCAAATGATAAGATGCAAGATCATTACCATTACTGACCACTTGTCATTATTCAGAGCTCGAATTTCTGGCCGTTCCTTTGTAAGCTCCGAACTTTGCAGGTCTTATTATCGTGTAATATGCAACAGCTCAAGCATATAATCTATGAATGCTGTAATATAATAAGATGCTGGTTAAATTCCACTTCCTTCGCAATACAACGCGCATAGTTATTAGCAGAAAGGAAGGTGAATGTTATGCAGTTAGGTGAATAATTACATGAGAAAGAAGTGAAGAAGTAGTTTGTATGCTCTTTAGAAGAGATAAGCAACAAAATTTGTACTGTGTTTAGAAATATTAGTAAACTCTGAAAGACATATATTTACCGCCCTTTTATTATAGATGTGTACACTTTCATAAAATTGAAGGTAAAAACCAGATTTCAAAAACCAATTTTTAAGTTTTTAAAACTATATTTATAATTATTATGTCATTCTTTGTCCGTCAATTATTTTTATGAAACCATATTTTTTCTTTTCTAATTTTTCACCCTATTTTGAAATTTTAGAGATACTAAAGCATCAGCTAAAAAATTTATCATTAAATTTTAACTGAAAATTTGTAATTTTCATTTAAAATTTAGAAAACAATTTTATATGCTTTAAAATTTTAATTTCTAATTGCGTGTGACAATTACAGTTCTAAACTCACAAATAATCATAAAGTGCGCTATTTTTAAAGTTATGAAACAGGGTGGCTAGTGGTCAGGGAAAAATACAGTAAAACAAAAGTGATAAAAACCAGTATATTCTTATAGAAAAAATCATGTTGATTATTTGATCGAATAATCAAGATGAATTTTTCTATAAGAATATACTGGTGTTTATCACTTTTTTTGACTGTATTTTTCTCTGACCACTAGCCACCCTGTGAAAAGTAATTCATACGCAAAAAATTGAGGATAGTATTTTAATAGCTTTAATATTAGGAAATTAAAAAAAAAAATTCTATAATTTCTCTTTTTATTTTAGTTCTGCTCCTACAATCTTACATCATCTCACGCAATTTTTAAGATTTAAAAAATGCATAACATTCAATCTTATGCAAAACTTTAAAAAAAAAAAAAAAACCCTATTGACGGAGAAACCTTTTTTATGCAGTGAATAATCTCCACGTGCAGCGAACGATTGAAATAAGAACATGTTAAAAACCAGACCCCAATTACCAATAAGTACTTCAAGTGCCGCAGCTGAAAAACATAGTGAACAAAACCAGAGACTGTCGAAACTAACTAATTGGAGAAACTCTGCAGACCTCCCTCCTTCAAAACTACAGCTGTCTTATCCCGCGCGTGTGCACAGAACTTAAAAACATTCCCTTCAGTTTCCAAAATGTTTCTGAGCAGTTAAGACGCTCTTGTACATATATGATGTAAATATATTTAATATAATGTAAAATTGGAGAACTTATACGCAGCCTCCAAACGCGACTTAAAACATGTACATCTAGCCAAGAATTATATTATATTCAAAGGAAAATGAATCTTCTGTTTATTTTACACAATTGTTATTTTCTACTAATACTATTTATTATTCTTCCAATATAAGTGAATCAATGGATCAGATAAATATCGCTACAACACTTTGGATTACTACTGTGGGTATATTCAGCGCATAAGGAAAATCTCAGGTAAGCTGAACAAACTTCTTTAACATATCAAAAGATGAAAATGTATATTAAATTTGAAGACTGATTTAACTATTTATAAAAATAAGAAAATTTATTACGCTACCGACGGTTCCCCAACAAAGATTATGAAAGACTGATTCTGAAAAAAAGAATATTATCCCAGTATCAAAAACGATAATTTAACAAATTTCTAAAAATATAATAATAAATAAAAGAACACTAAAAAAAGAAAAAAATGAATGCGATAAAAGAAAATACTCAATTTATTGAAAAACTCAATTCTACAAATTATAGTACATGGAAGTTCAAGATGCAGATGTTCCTGATTAAAGAGGAACTCGACGATATTATAGTACAAGATCCACCAGCTCCACCCGATCCCGCATGGCACAAAAAAGATCGCAAGACTAGAGCTTTAATTAACCTAAGCATCGATGATTCTCAAATCGTAAATGTAAAAAACTTAGATACTGCCAAATTAACATGGGAAGCTCTGAAAAATATACATGAGAGAAGCAATTTATCTAGTAAGCTTTACCTGTTACGGAAACTATACAGTACTAAATTAGCTGAGGGTGCAAACATGATTTCACATATCACTAATATCTTGCAAATTATAGATAAACTTAATGCCATTGGAGAAAATATTAGCGATTCACATATTTCCGCGCTATTTCTGTGTTCTCTTCCCCCCAGTTACAATACTTTGATAACTGCGTTGGAGACGAGACCAGAAAATGAGCTCACCCCTGATTTTATCAAAAACAAATTAACGGATGAATATAATCGTAGACATGAAATGTCAGAACAATCACGTAGCGGATATAACAACAATGAGAGAGCATTTAAAACAAATAGGAGATATACACACACTGAAAATAGAAGAGAACAAAAATATTGTAACAACTGCAAAATGAAAAATCATTCGACTTACGAATGCTGGCACTACAAGAGCAGAAACACGGTACAATCCGGAAATCCTCGTAACAATCAATTCAAAAATAAAAAGAATTTCTCATCTTCATTATGTTATGAAAAAAACGAAACTCATAGGGAAAACAAAGTTCCAAACGAAAGAAAATACGCAAATGATCAGACGCAAAATAAAGCATTAATCACTCAAAAAGTAGGCAAAAATAACTGGATTCTCGATTCAGGATCTACCTCGCACATTTGTAATGATAAAAGCCTATTTAGTAAATTTATTGATTATAATAAAACTTCAGTAACGATCGCGAATGGTAATAAACTGACAGCGTTAGGTTCAGGAGAAGTTTTTATAAAAACATTAACCCCCGAAGGAAAAGAAAAACTAACGAAATTACGCGAAGTGCTTTATGTCCCAGACTTAGAGTCGAACCTAATTTCGGTTAGTAAAGCCGCTAAAAACGGGTGTAAACTAATCTTCGACGATAATAAATGCGATTTGATCTTTGATGAAGAAATATATATTAGGGCGAAAAATGAGAAAAACTTATACATTATTGAGGAAATAGACGATGTGGAAGAACCACAAAATTATGTAAACATAACGTATAACTGTGACAGCAAACAATGCATAGATCTCTGGCATCGCAGACTAGGTCACAGAGATTATGACGCGATTAAATCAATGATAACAAATCAACTTGCGGACGGAATAAAGATAGGAAAATGTAAACATCAAAATAAAACATGCGTAACTTGTATCGAAACTAAATTAACTAACATGCCGTATCCTAAATCAGCAACAAATCGAGCTACTAATATTGCGGATTTGATCCACAGTGACGTGTGTGGACCTCTAGATACACCGACTTTAGGCGGAAAAATTTATTTTATGACTCTTATTGATGACTATTCCCGATATACTACGATATATTTATTATCTAAAAAGAGCGAAGTTGCTGAAAAGATAAAAGAGTACGTAACGATGATATACAATCAGTTCGGTAAAAAACCTAAGGAAATTAGATCGGATAACGGTCGTGAGTATGTAAATCAAGAGATCGATGAATACCTAAAACAGAACGGAATTTTACACCAATTGACTGTCCCGCATAATCCGAGCCAGAATGGAGTTGCGGAGAGAAAAAATAAAAGTTTATTAGATATGACTAGAAGTATGCTATCACAAGCAAAATTAAGCAAACATTTTTGGGGTGAAGCCATAAACACCGCAACATACTTACAAAACCGACTCCCAACTAAAGCAAACAACAACAGAACACCTTACGAATTATGGAAAGGAATTAAACCGAATTTAAAACACTTAAGAACATTCGGTTGTAAAGCGCTATTTTACGTCGATAAAGTAAATAGAGGAAAACTCGATAACAGGGCTCAAACCGGAACGTTTGTAGGTTATGATACACGATCGACTGGTTATAGAATTCACACACAAGGAAAACAAATTATAATAGCGAGAACGGTGAAATTTCTTGAGAATGAAAATGTACACTCAGATAACATTGAGGAGATACAAATCACCACAAAAACATCCGATGACAATACACAATTACCGGATAGACATGAAAATCACTTAGAAATAAAACTTGACAGCGAAGAGACACCATCCGTGCCCAAACAGCAACCAATTGAACCAAGAAGGTCTAATAGGACAAATAGAGGCGTTCCTCCTGACAGATATGTTTGTCTCATAAATAGTTCATCTGAAAACATCCCCGAAAATTGGGAAGATATCGAAAAAATGAAAAATACTAATGATAAACAAAATTGGATAAAAGCAACACAAAATGAAATCCAATGCCTAAGGAAAAATAACACTTGGACTTTAACAGATCCACCACCCGGAACAAAAATTATCGGCTCAAAATGGACTTTTAAACTAAAAAAGGACAATTTAGGAAATATTCAAAGCTATAAAGCGCGTCTAGTAGCACAAGGATATAGTCAAAGATTCGGGATTGACTATGATCAAACCTTCGCACCTGTAGTTTCGCACGCTACAATACGTGCATTTCTCATCTCTGCATTGCACAAAAATTTGAACGTGAAACATGTTGACGTTACCACAGCATTCTTGCACGGTGAATTAACTGAAACTGTTTATATGAGTCAACCAGACGGGTATATTAAACCCGGCGATGAAAGAAAAGTTTGTAAACTTCAAAAAGCCATCTACGGTCTTAAGCAAGCCGCAAAGGCCTGGTACACCAAAATATCGGAAACACTCACAAACAATAATTTCATACAGAGCAAAAATGATCCATGTCTGTACTTTAAATCAAATCAAGAAAATCCGATATACATCATCATTTATGTAGATGATATCCTGATAGCAGGAAAGGACAGTGACATCGAAGAAACAATAAACCAACTTAAGAAAGAATATGAACTAAAAAACTTAGGAGAAGTGAATAATTACCTAGGCATAAACATTAATAAAATCAACGATACATATTACCTAAATCAAAACAATAAAATACGGGAACTAGTGAAAAAACTGAATTTAAACGACATGAAACCTCATTACACACCAATGATTGCTGGATTCAACAGACTTGAAGACGATGATAATCTTTTACCTAATAACACGAAATATCGACAAGCCACAGGCACATTACTTTACATATCAACAATCACGCGTCCTGACATATCCGCAGCAGTAAACATATTATGTCGTAGAAATGAAACACCACGCCAAAAGGACTGGACAGCAGTGAAAAGAATCATTTCATACCTTAAAACTACAGAAAATTTGAATTTAACTCTTAGCGCAAACAGCAAGCCCATCCTAACAGCATACGCCGATGCAGACTGGGCAGGTGACTTGAAAACACGTAAATCAACGTCAGGAAATCTATTCATGCTAGGAAAATCGCCGATTTACTGGATTACAAAAAGGCAAAATTGCATTGCACTTTCGTCAGCCGAAGCTGAATACGTTTCAGCTAGCAACGCAGCACAAGAATTAACTTGGATAACAAACTTGCTTAACGATCTCAACATTCCACAAAAATTACCCATCACGATTTTTGAGGATAATATGTCCTGTATAAAAATGACTGAAAACGATAAAGATACTAAGCGATCCAAACACATCGACATACGTTTCCACAACATCAAACTTATGAAAGAAGAAGGAAAAATTGATTTACAATACTGCCCCACTGAAGAAATGACAGCCGACACTCTCACGAAGCCCACTCCCAAACCTGTGTACGAGAAACACCGTAAGAAACTGAATCTTCAACCATTCCCCACACAGGAGATTACGGGGGAGTGACGGAGAAACCTTTTTTATGCAGTGAATAATCTCCACGTGCAGCGAACGATTGAAATAAGAACATGTTAAAAACCAGACCCCAATTACCAATAAGTACTTCAAGTGCCGCAGCTGAAAAACATAGTGAACAAAACCAGAGACTGTCGAAACTAACTAATTGGAGAAACTCTGCAGACCTCCCTCCTTCAAAACTACAGCTGTCTTATCCCGCGCGTGTGCACAGAACTTAAAAACATTCCCTTCAGTTTCCAAAATGTTTCTGAGCAGTTAAGACGCTCTTGTACATATATGATGTAAATATATTTAATATAATGTAAAATTGGAGCACTTATACGCAGCCTCCAAACGCGACTTAAAACATGTACATCTAGCCAAGAATTATATTATATTCAAAGGAAAATGAATCTTCTGTTTATTTTACACAATTGTTATTTTCTACTAATACTATTTATTATTCTTCCAATATAAGTGAATCAATGGATCAGATAAATATCGCTACAACACTTTGGATTACTACTGTGGGTATATTCAGCGCATAAGGAAAATCTCAGGTAAGCTGAACAAACTTCTTTAACATATCAAAAGATGAAAATGTATATTAAATTTGAAGACTGATTTAACTATTTATAAAAATAAGAAAATTTATTACGCTACCGACGGTTCCCCAACACCTATAATAATCCATTTATATCTTATCTCTCAAATCAATAACTTCTACAATAAACGCCAATCTTATATGGACAACCATATTTGCATTTTAATTCATTATTTTCTTCGAAGAAAACATTTATTCTCATAACAAATATTTATTCTCCTAAACATTGTAAACATTTTCAATACCACAATCTGAAGGAGTTTCATTTTCTTCCTTCCTGTTGCTTAAAGTGTGAAAATTGCATTGTTCGAAAATATTTTGTAACATCCGGTTTCTTCATCCTTTTTGCCTTAAATCACAAGAATAAAGCAAACAGCCGTTTTTTCCAATTACCGAACACTGGCTGTAAACCATTTACTAACAAAACTTTCAGATTTTAAATTCATTCTTTTGTAGAAGCCACGGGCAACTTTTTAAACAACTAATATACATGAGTGAGTTAGGCGGGAAAAAAAAAATGTCAGCGGTTTTTATTTTAACGATATATTTAACAATAAAATTGTCATAAAAATAGATAACTTTTAATTCCACTCAAATTTCAGATTTATTGATTTTGCTATTAGTAATGCTGATTTATTTTTAATGATGTAAAAAAAAAAAAAAAAAGGATAGATTTTTCTTAAACTAGAAAAGTATAATATAACCACGAACAGAAATATACAACAGCTTCTTTTGTGTTCCAAATGATTCCGATATGCGTTCTTTATCTTTCGAAACCTCAGAAACTAATATATTTCCGAGATTTACAAAATAAATTATGAAAATAAAGTTTGTTTTGTTACCACTAATTTTTGGATACGTTTCCGAATAGTTTTTATAGTGTAGTGTATTAAAAAAATTTTCCCAACCGGGAATATAGGTTTTTCAGATGCTATCAATTCTCAAATAAACATTTTCATGTTCAACAAACATGTTTTACAGACAAACATGATAAATTAACAGCATTAACATTAACATTAACATTAATATTATTTTGTTACCATTGCATGTGTAAATTCAATAAAGCAGTAAAAAAAAATTGTAATTAAAAATCAATACCATCCTAAAAACCGATATTTCGGTTTGATAAAACTGATTCATACTCTATAAAAACTACTAGGAAACATTTCCGAAAATCAGGGGCAGTAAAAGAAACTTTGTTTTTATAAATGATTCTTCAAATTTAAGAATATATTGGTGTTTGAAGTTCTAATGTTAAAGAACGTTTTTCGGAATCATAGGTAAGTTGGAAGAGGCCATTCTTCATTCGTGGTTGTATTATATTTTCGTAGATTAAGAAACTTTTTTTTTTTTTTTTTTTTACAGAGTACTTATTATTATTATTATTATTATTTAACATCTTCTTACATCACGTAAAAGGTTTTAGTTCACTCTTTCACGAAGTACAAATTCAGATTTTTAAGATATAACTGCTTGAACAAGCCAAGAGAATTTTTAAACATCGGATAGGTTGTGTATAATGCCATGCCATTTACTTTTGTTGCTAAGTTTTTTATTGTATGGCTGGTTTCCTTTTTTCTTTGAGTTCATTAAAATGTCATGCCAAAATGGAGAAAATTGGCATTTCCGATAATTGTTGCTATTTATTTCTTGTTGCTTTCAACTGTAGCGGGATAGATGTAGAAAATGACACGTGCAGAGTTGCCAAGTCTCCGGCTTTTTGAACACCAGTATTTTATTAGAGAAAATTTTGCTCTTTTACATCGCAGAGTGCTCCGATTAAACAAGTCAACTTTTTCTGTAATAAAATACTGGTATCCAAAAAGCCGGAGACTTGGCAGCTCTGCACGTGGCTTATAAGAAAAGTTTTCTGTACCGCAATGCCATTATAGATGAAAAATAGTAGTGCGTTTAAATAAACGTTTACTGTGTTATAAGTTCTGTTCCAGAGAAAAAGAAACACTGCTGTAGAAACAAGCTCCTTCATTCTTGTAAAGTCGTGGTTGTGCGTGTGTTGGTGCTGAGATTAAAAACGCGATGTTGGCTATGAAACTGTCTCGAGTAAAGGAAACGTGCAATGCAGAACTCCGCGTTTAACCAATTCATTGATTCTACTCAGCGATTCCTTAAAAAAGATTTTACCACCTATATTGCATCTTTCAGAAACACGACAATGCTCGTCCTCAAACAGAAAACGCTCATTTCCGAAGTCTTGCCCCATTTTCGATAATATTGACACTGACTCCATAAGACTTTAAATTTTTTCTGATAGTGTTTCAACAATAAACTTAGGGTCTCGTTCAAGACTGGTGTGAAATTAAGATGCTGTTGTCATGATACCTTTGTTTTAAGATCAGTAATCAACCAGTCTTATTATCGATTTCTATGATCTGACCAATAAAAACCTTGTCAAATACTGAGAAGAAGATCAAAGACTACACTGTTGAATAAATTCTTAAAAATAGTTTAACTGTTAAAATAAGTTTTTTTTTTACATTTGATAAAAACGGTAAACTTTATTTTCGAAACTTGATATTTTATTTAAAGAGCTATACAAATTAAAATATATCAATCAACCACGTACTAAAAAAAAATGGCTTAGGAATAAACGGAAACGGCTTATTTCTCGACCCCAAAAATGAGTACGATTGGAAAAAAATATATTAGAATAAAAGTTTTAATTCGAAAAGAATTGCGAAATTACTGATTTTATATTAGGAATATTGATACTTCTTTAAATTATGTATATTTGAATTTGTTTTATACAGGTTGTTTAAAAAAAGACGACCCTCTATGCATTTACCTTTTTAAAAGGACTGGGTTTGGAAGTAGTAGAAGAATGTTCGTTTCAGTCCAGCAGGCGCTATGTGCGTGGTGGAGGTGGGTACCGGAAGTGAGCCTGGCAGTGGAAGCGGAAGTGATGAAAGATAAGACAGGAAGGGATGAAAGATAAGACAGGAAGTGAACCGGAAGTGTTGGAAGATAAGAGAGGAAGTGAAGTAGGGGAGGGCTTAATTTTTTTGAACCGATAAGGGAGAGAGGGGAGGGCTTATTTTTAGGGGGGCTTAATTTTTTTTGTGAAAAATAAAGGGTTTTAATCAGATTCTTTCTTGTCAGGGATTTTTTTTTTTTTAAATTGGGGACCCACCATAACCACCCTTTTTTTTTTTTTACCTATTCTTTTACACTAGTCATCTGCGTGAGACCTGTAACGAAATAAAAGGGTTTAATTATTATTATGCTTCAGCAAAGTCGAGTGGAGTTGAGGGGTAGGAATCCTGCTTTAAAAATAACAGAATGCGAACAGTGCGAGTAGAGTTGAGGGGTAGGAAGCCTGCTATAAAAAATAATAATGTTAACAGAATGTACAATATTTTTTTTAATTGTGGGCCCACCATAACCACCCGCTATGAAAACGCCACATTTTTTTTTTTTTTTACCTATTCTTTTACACTAGTCATCTGCGTGAGACCTGTAACGAAATAAAAGGGTTTAATTATTATTATGCTTCAGCAAAGTCGAGTGGAGTTGAGGGGTAGGAATCCTGCTATAAAAATAATACCTGTAAAAGAAATATTTATGTGCTACCTTTCGCGCTCGTCGACCTAACTGTTCAGAGTTTAACATGAGATTTACTTATAATTCACCTGTAAAAGAATTTTTTTTTTTCATTCTTTAAACATTAACTTAAATGTGAATGAGATTAAAATAGATGCGAGGGCTAAATTTTTAGAGAGTTAAAATGAAAATTCACTAAGCGTTGCTAAATAAAAGAAGATGATCGACTTTGACAGCATTTTTCTAAAAGTTTATTTATCGAAAAAGGAATCATACGTTTCGATTATATTTGTTAACTATTATAGTTTAACATTAAAAAGCAGGTAGACATTCACATCTTTAGCGCTCGTCGACCTAACTGTTCGGAATTTTCTTCGAACCCATTATTTTTGACTTTATAAAAGTTTCATATAAAAAAATTATTCTTTAAGTATTAACTGAAATGAGATTAAAATAGATGTAATGGCTAAATTTTTAAGGATTTAAAATGAAAATTGTGATAGCCATGTAAATAAAAGTAATGTGATTACTTTATAAAAATCTAACACGAAAAAAGCTGGTAGACGTTTACCTTTCGCACTCGTCGACCTAACCGTTCGGAATTTTGTTTAAACTTCTCTCGAGTTCGTCGACATAACCGTTCAGAGTTTTCGTCGAAATCCGGATATAGATTAACTTACAATAGCTAACTTTTTAAGGGAAGTTTAAATAACATATTTCCCAAAGTGTCTTACAAACATTTCAGAATTTATACACACATAAGCACCTCGCCTATAGGTGCAAGGTTCTGACTTTAAAGCTACTAGATGTTGAAATTTAAACTTCTTGCGCTCGGCGACCTAACCGTTCAGAGTTTTTTTTTTCAAACCTTGTGTCAATACGTGTTAGGAACCCTTAGAAAGACCTACATGGAGGCACTTATCCCTAATATAGATAATCAACCCTAAACTAACCAGTTACAACACACAAGACATAATCATTACATTCAGTTAATAAGTGATTTGACATGCAAAATATTAGATATAAAAACATACAATATGATATATACAAAACAATTTTAAAGATTTTTTTCCCTTTCATATGAACAATTTTTAGCAATAATTTAACTTGAGAGCAGGTATTTGTTTAGAGTTATACGATTATAATAAATTTTCATTAGATTTGACATTATACAGCCATAATTTAAAAAAAGAGAATGACATCTAGTTTTTTTAACGTCACATATTTGAATTATTAACCTATTTTAGTTAAAAGTATGATACTTAAGTGATTTTATTTGAAAAATCAATACAACATTTTAAAAGCAGTCGAGAGATTTTCACTTTTGAAAAATAACTAACATAATTTTAATTTTTTAAAGCAGTTAGGTAGATGACACTAACTTTAAATAAAATACATATTTTTTATTATTATTAAAGAAATATAAACTACTCACACATTATTATTATGCTGCATTTTAACATAACAACATTCACAGTAATAGACATGCGATTAAGACCATTGGAATTCTACAACTTTTCTGCTGACATGTGGTCACAGAGGAAATCTTTTCATATAGAAGGCAAAATAAGATAATGATAAACATGATTCGTTATGCATATGTTGAAACAGGAAATTATTTAAGACGTGTGATTAAGACCATTTTACATGGTATTACAGAATAAATCTTTTCATAGGATGCAAGATAATATCACATAAGGTATTGATAAACGCGATTCGTTATGCATATTTTAAAACAGGAAATACATCCGTCAGATAACATTACTTTGTTTATATGAAGTGACCAAATACAAATTTTGCTGATTTAATTAATTTTATTTTGAATTTGAAAATAGTATTGACAGAACATTCAAATTTTACTTTTGCACAATATTTAAATAAGGGAAATTGTATACAATATTTAAAAAAAAATTAATTAGGAATATTAGAAAAGGAGAGTGCTTTAAGGAAAATACGTTACGATTTTAAAACTTTTTTTTAATACATTTCTAAGTTTTATAAACTTTATCGAAAAAAAGAAAAGAAACTTTTTGCATGTGACTTTTTTTAACCAATAAAATGCTAGTATTTTGAAACAAGCACCCCCTACATGAGAATGTTATTTTACGAACAAAGTGTTTAATGCTATACAATACTTTGTGATTGATGTAAAAGGTTGTGATTTTCGTCTAAGTATTAAAGTTGATATGGAACGATTCATGCAGTCTTGTGAAGGTGATAAAACCATGTCACCTTTAACAATTAAAAAGGTACCCTATTTGTGCAAGTCATGTAACAAAACATTTCCTCGAAAAGTTAACTTAGTGTTTCACATGAAAAATCATCTAAAGGAAAAGTGTTTTCGCTGTGAGGTGTGTGGTGAAGTTTTTTCGCAAAAGATTCACAAATCGTCCAAACAATTCAAGTGTAGTGATTGCAACGAATTGTTTTCAAGAAAGACAGACTTATTGAAAGATAAGAAAACTCACAACTTAGCAAAACAACATTCATGTACAAAGTGTTGTGAAATATTTAATTGTGAATCTGATTTTTTACAACATTGTGATACATTTCATAAAGCTTTACCTAACATTGCGAAATCACCCTGTTTGAAAGATTTGTTATTTGAACTGATAGTGAAGCTTATAGATTAGTTCGAACTTATAGTGAATTAAAAGACAAAATGATATACGAAATATGTGAAGTGGAATTAACAGATCAAAACGTGCATGTATAGAATGCCTTTTACAAGTTGTTTAACTGATTTTAAGATTTTACAGAACGTGTGTTTAATTGGACATTACAAAAAATTTTAAAATTAGAATTGATTACAGCTCAATATGACAGTCTAATTTGATTTGTATTATTTTAGATGAATAATAAATAGTTTGATTGTGAAAAAAGTGTTTTCTTTAACCCACACTGTTAAAACTGATGTTGTGTATTTTGAATGACTTAGACAAAATGTTAATTTAAAAAAAGATTTTAACATGAGATAAGAGAGTTATAATAAAAATTGACTCACCTAAAATTTTTTCAAGATAGTCTATCTACGTTTCCAATCTAAACTTGTTATCAGCTTGCTATATGCATGTTTGAGTGACTCATTTTTACCTGTGTCGAACTGTCTGTTGGGAAAATGATTGCCATTTTTAACACGTGTAGACGATTTTTACCCGGAAGCTGTTTGTACTATTAAATTTCAGATATTACCCATTTTTCTACAACATCTAAATATTTTAATGTATTTTCACTTGTATATTGGAAACTTGGGATTATCGCCTTTATATCGGAACATGGAAGATAGAAAAAATAATAACTTTACACTGAGACAATATTTTAATCTAACAAAAATAGACTTAACACATTGTTAGAGGTTTTGGAAAAATATATAGTTGGTTAAAAATTTTAGAAAATTTAACATAAAGTAACAAATTTTAGAAAATAAACATTTCGATAAATGAAAAAAATTAAATTTTGGTAAACTTTACACTTAGACAATACTTCAAACTAGGAAAAAATAATAACTTTACACTGAGACAATATTTTAAACTAAGGAAAAATTAGACATAACACATTGTTAGAGTTTTTTTTTTTTTTTAACTATCTAGTTGGTTATAAATTTTAGAAAATTAGCAACAAATAAACATTTCATTAGATTGACAAAAGAAAATAATTAAATTTAAGTAAACTTTACACTTAGACAATGTTTCAAACTAAGAAAAATAATAACTTTACACTTATACAATATTTTAAACTAAGGAAAATTCATAACTTACACATTGTTAAAGTTTTTTTTTTTTTTAAAACAACACAACATTTTCAAAGCAGTGGAAATAGTATACCTGTAAAAAATTCAACTTAGTGGAATTTAATAGTGAAATTTTTTAACCTCACTCATTTAAAAAATAAAACTTTATAAAATTTTAAGTAAGCAACTGTTAAACATTTTGAATGTCTTAGACAAAGTAGGAATAAATTTGTTGAAATTCTATAAAACATGAAAAATTTCATAACTTTTAAAGGAAATTTTATTTATGATGAAATAAACTCGAGGTATTTATTATATGTTACTTAAACTACAAGAGAATTGATTGAAAATGTGCTACTTTTAATCACTCACAAGATAAGACATGATGTTAGGAATTATAGATAGGTTTTTCTCCCACACATGACGTCACTGATAACATATTTACTGACCAAGTCATAAAATTATAGTTTAGGGTAGGTTTTTCTACACGAAGTTGAGTTGAGATTTAAGATATTTGAGAAATAAAAACTACAACTTTGATTACTTTTTGAAATTTCCCCCTACATAAGAAAAATAACATAGAAAAATAAAATGAAAAGTCGTATTTGAATGGAATCGAATTATTATCCTTTCACTTAACAGTTGAATGCGTCGGCAATTACATCACAAAGATACTGATTGAATATATTGTGTTTCTTTTTTAAGGTTAAATTGATTTAATATTCAAGTTATTTCTTAATGATACACTTAAAAACAATAAACTTAATTAGCATTCAAAAAGCAAACGATCACATTATTGTGTAAAACAATCAAATGTTTTAAAAGTCACGAGTTAAAATTTGAAATGACTTATAGTTTAATTGGAATTTAGATGTGAACCTTTTAAAATGAAATAATATATATTTTTTTTGTATCGCTCTCTATCGGTGGGTAATAGAATTAAGAGATAATTAAAAGTTTTAACTTGAATTCGAACCCACAACAAAAATTATTTTTCGGTTTGATAATTTAGGGTAGGTTTAACTGAGCAAGCCATGATATAACAGTATTTATAGACGATTTAAGATATTCTATAAAAGAAATCATCTAAATTTCTAATTTAATTGAAGGGTTTACTGCTTAAAGTACTACAAAATGAGTACAACACGATGCATAGTTTTTTAATTAATTATATTTTTCGAAAGGTTAAATTGAATTATTGATAAACTTAGGATTTATGTTTAAAGTGAATAAATTTGATATGTTAGGTTCACTTAATAACAGAGGGTTGAATAAGTTATTTTTAATAAAAATAAAGTTTACTAAAAGTTTTTAAAGTTAAAAAAAAAATGTAAGTTACGTTAAAAAAGTTAACAAAAATATAGTTTTAAGAAATTTAAAGTTTACAAAAAGTTTGAAAATCTCTATGTTAATCAAAATTAACTTTTTAATTTTAACTATTGAGAAACTATAATCTGTTTATCCTTGTAACCAACTGGTGCATATCAACTATCTGCACATGTGCAGTAAAAACATACACTAACTTGAGTTCGATTTTAAATTATTTGCTAATTTTTATACAGCTCGGTTACCTTTCAGAAACAAAACAGAATGAAATACTTACCAAAAAACCCGTCAACGTCTTATACTTGCTTTCACTTAACTAATCTTTCTACATTAGCTTTGCTAGGGGGCGCTGCAATCGCCGCTAGAGTCGCTACTAGTTTCCGGTTTGTGACGTAGTTTCCGGTTTGCGATAAGAACAAGGTTAAAATAAAACCCACGTGCATTCAGTTGGTGTTGTTTACCTGTACCTTGTTATAAGCCGTTTGCCTTCTCTTGCTCACTTATCACTCGCTTGTCCAGACTTGTTTCTGTGCTGCACGCCTGTTTTGCTGACTCATCTCTTGCTTTAACTGTTTGGACTTGCCTGATGTCAACTATCTCAGGTCTTTTGTCATAGCTTGAATGTACTTTATGTCAATCACTTTAATATAAAAGTTATGTCCCAACTTACTTAAACTTTGATAAAAATATTATTTATTTATAAATTATATCAAATTCTTATTTTTCTAACACATTTACTAAGTCACTTTCGTTCAAAAATATGGTAAAGCCCGATTTTAAATTGAAGTTTAGGATAAATTCCCCAAATTTTGTAACATTTTAGCACTAATAAGAAATATTGTAAACACCCTGTACATACAAGTTTTGTAAAAATAATATTAAATTCCCAAATTTTGTAACATTTTAGCACTAATAATAAATATTGTAAACACCCTGTACATACAAGTTTTGTAAAAATAATATTACTTATAGCTAACTCGTTTAGTCCCATGATAAGAACCTTCAATATCGCTAAAATCAGTGTTAAACGAAAATGCAACCATAGGTTTTACCGTCTAATTACATGTCTTTACATATTATTTTAAAATGTAAAGCATTATATCTGAACGAATGATATAAGAAAAAGTTAGAACAGATCACATATTTTTGTTATTAAATAAACTTATATATTAAACTTAGTAAAATATTTTAAATTTATAAATTTAAATTAAAAATAAAATATTTTTAAATAAGAATATTTAAGAATTTTTAAAGTATTTTAATTTAAATTTATAAATTTAAAATATTTTACTAAGTTTAATATATAAGTTTATTTAATAACAAAAATATGTGATCTGTTCTAACTTTTTCTTATATCATTCGTTCAGATATAATGCTTTACATTTTAAAATAATATGTAAAGACATGTAATTAGACGGTAAAACCTATGGTTGCATTTTCGTTTAACACTGATTTTAGCGATATTGAAGGTTCTTATCATGGGACTAAACGAGTTAGCTATAAGTAATATTATTTTTACAAAACTTGTATGTACAGGGTGTTTACAATATTTATTATTAGTGCTAAAATGTTACAAAATTTGGGAATTTAATATTATTTTTACAAAACTTGTATGTACAGGGTGTTTACAATATTTCTTATTAGTGCTAAAATGTTACAAAATTTGGGGAATTTATCCTAAACTTCAATTTAAAATCGGGCTTTACCATATTTTTGAACGAAAGTGACTTAGTAAATGTGTTAGAAAAATAAGAATTTGATATAATTTATAAATAAATAATATTTTTATCAAAGTTTAAGTAAGTTGGGACATAACTTTTATATTAAAGTGATTGACATAAAGTACATTCAAGCTATGACAAAAGACCTGAGATAGTTGACATCAGGCAAGTCCAAACAGTTAAAGCAAGAGATGAGTCAGCAAAACAGGCGTGCAGCACAGAAACAAGTCTGGACAAGCGAGTGATAAGTGAGCAAGAGAAGGCAAACGGCTTATAACAAGGTACAGGTAAACAACACCAACTGAATGCACGTGGGTTTTATTTTAACCTTGTTCTTATCGCAAACCGGAAACTACGTCACAAACCGGAAACTAGTAGCGACTCTAGCGGCGATTGCAGCGCCCCCTAGCAAAGCTAATGTAGAAAGATTAGTTAAGTGAAAGCAAGTATAAGACGTTGACGGGTTTTTTGGTAAGTATTTCATTCTGTTTTGTTTCTGAAAGGTAACCGAGCTGTATAAAAATTAGCAAATAATTTAAAATCGAACTCAAGTTAGTGTATGTTTTTACTGCACATGTGCAGATAGTTGATATGCACCAGTTGGTTACAAGGATAAACAGATTATAGTTTCTCAATAGTTAAAATTAAAAAGTTAATTTTGATTAACATAGAGATTTTCAAACTTTTTGTAAACTTTAAATTTCTTAAAACTATATTTTTGTTAACTTTTTTAACGTAACTTACATTTTTTTTTTAACTTTAAAAACTTTTAGTAAACTTTATTTTTATTAAAAATAACTTATTCAACCCTCTGTTATTAAGTGAACCTAACATATCAAATTTATTCACTTTAAACATAAATCCTAAGTTTATCAATAATTCAATTTAACCTTTCGAAAAATATAATTAATTAAAAAACTATGCATCGTGTTGTACTCATTTTGTAGTACTTTAAGCAGTAAACCCTTCAATTAAATTAGAAATTTAGATGATTTCTTTTATAGAATATCTTAAATCGTCTATAAATACTGTTATATCATGGCTTGCTCAGTTAAACCTACCCTAAATTATCAAACCGAAAAATAATTTTTGTTGTGGGTTCGAATTCAAGTTAAAACTTTTAATTATCTCTTAATTCTATTACCCACCGATAGAGAGCGATACAAAAAAAATATATATTATTTCATTTTAAAAGGTTCACATCTAAATTCCAATTAAACTATAAGTCATTTCAAATTTTAACTCGTGACTTTTAAAACATTTGATTGTTTTACACAATAATGTGATCGTTTGCTTTTTGAATGCTAATTAAGTTTATTGTTTTTAAGTGTATCATTAAGAAATAACTTGAATATTAAATCAATTTAACCTTAAAAAAGAAACACAATATATTCAATCAGTATCTTTGTGATGTAATTGCCGACGCATTCAACTGTTAAGTGAAAGGATAATAATTCGATTCCATTCAAATACGACTTTTCATTTTATTTTTCTATGTTATTTTTCTTATGTAGGGGGAAATTTCAAAAAGTAATCAAAGTTGTAGTTTTTATTTCTCAAATATCTTAAATCTCAACTCAACTTCGTGTAGAAAAACCTACCCTAAACTATAATTTTATGACTTGGTCAGTAAATATGTTATCAGTGACGTCATGTGTGGGAGAAAAACCTATCTATAATTCCTAACATCATGTCTTATCTTGTGAGTGATTAAAAGTAGCACATTTTCAATCAATTCTCTTGTAGTTTAAGTAACATATAATAAATACCTCGAGTTTATTTCATCATAAATAAAATTTCCTTTAAAAGTTATGAAATTTTTCATGTTTTATAGAATTTCAACAAATTTATTCCTACTTTGTCTAAGACATTCAAAATGTTTAACAGTTGCTTACTTAAAATTTTATAAAGTTTTATTTTTTAAATGAGTGAGGTTAAAAAATTTCACTATTAAATTCCACTAAGTTGAATTTTTTACAGGTATACTATTTCCACTGCTTTGAAAATGTTGTGTTGTTTTAAAAAAAAAAAAAACTTTAACAATGTGTAAGTTATGAATTTTCCTTAGTTTAAAATATTGTATAAGTGTAAAGTTATTATTTTTCTTAGTTTGAAACATTGTCTAAGTGTAAAGTTTACTTAAATTTAATTATTTTCTTTTGTCAATCTAATGAAATGTTTATTTGTTGCTAATTTTCTAAAATTTATAACCAACTAGATAGTTAAAAAAAAAAAAAAAACTCTAACAATGTGTTATGTCTAATTTTTCCTTAGTTTAAAATATTGTCTCAGTGTAAAGTTATTATTTTTTCCTAGTTTGAAGTATTGTCTAAGTGTAAAGTTTACCAAAATTTAATTTTTTTCATTTATCGAAATGTTTATTTTCTAAAATTTGTTACTTTATGTTAAATTTTCTAAAATTTTTAACCAACTATATATTTTTCCAAAACCTCTAACAATGTGTTAAGTCTATTTTTGTTAGATTAAAATATTGTCTCAGTGTAAAGTTATTATTTTTTCTATCTTCCATGTTCCGATATAAAGGCGATAATCCCAAGTTTCCAATATACAAGTGAAAATACATTAAAATATTTAGATGTTGTAGAAAAATGGGTAATATCTGAAATTTAATAGTACAAACAGCTTCCGGGTAAAAATCGTCTACACGTGTTAAAAATGGCAATCATTTTCCCAACAGACAGTTCGACACAGGTAAAAATGAGTCACTCAAACATGCATATAGCAAGCTGATAACAAGTTTAGATTGGAAACGTAGATAGACTATCTTGAAAAAATTTTAGGTGAGTCAATTTTTATTATAACTCTCTTATCTCATGTTAAAATCTTTTTTTAAATTAACATTTTGTCTAAGTCATTCAAAATACACAACATCAGTTTTAACAGTGTGGGTTAAAGAAAACACTTTTTTCACAATCAAACTATTTATTATTCATCTAAAATAATACAAATCAAATTAGACTGTCATATTGAGCTGTAATCAATTCTAATTTTAAAATTTTTTGTAATGTCCAATTAAACACACGTTCTGTAAAATCTTAAAATCAGTTAAACAACTTGTAAAAGGCATTCTATACATGCACGTTTTGATCTGTTAATTCCACTTCACATATTTCGTATATCATTTTGTCTTTTAATTCACTATAAGTTCGAACTAATCTATAAGCTTCACTATCAGTTCAAATAACAAATCTTTCAAACAGGGTGATTTCGCAATGTTAGGTAAAGCTTTATGAAATGTATCACAATGTTGTAAAAAATCAGATTCACAATTAAATATTTCACAACACTTTGTACATGAATGTTGTTTTGCTAAGTTGTGAGTTTTCTTATCTTTCAATAAGTCTGTCTTTCTTGAAAACAATTCGTTGCAATCACTACACTTGAATTGTTTGGACGATTTGTGAATCTTTTGCGAAAAAACTTCACCACACACCTCACAGCGAAAACACTTTTCCTTTAGATGATTTTTCATGTGAAACACTAAGTTAACTTTTCGAGGAAATGTTTTGTTACATGACTTGCACAAATAGGGTACCTTTTTAATTGTTAAAGGTGACATGGTTTTATCACCTTCACAAGACTGCATGAATCGTTCCATATCAACTTTAATACTTAGACGAAAATCACAACCTTTTACATCAATCACAAAGTATTGTATAGCATTAAACACTTTGTTCGTAAAATAACATTCTCATGTAGGGGGTGCTTGTTTCAAAATACTAGCATTTTATTGGTTAAAAAAAGTCACATGCAAAAAGTTTCTTTTCTTTTTTTCGATAAAGTTTATAAAACTTAGAAATGTATTAAAAAAAAGTTTTAAAATCGTAACGTATTTTCCTTAAAGCACTCTCCTTTTCTAATATTCCTAATTAATTTTTTTTTAAATATTGTATACAATTTCCCTTATTTAAATATTGTGCAAAAGTAAAATTTGAATGTTCTGTCAATACTATTTTCAAATTCAAAATAAAATTAATTAAATCAGCAAAATTTGTATTTGGTCACTTCATATAAACAAAGTAATGTTATCTGACGGATGTATTTCCTGTTTTAAAATATGCATAACGAATCGCGTTTATCAATACCTTATGTGATATTATCTTGCATCCTATGAAAAGATTTATTCTGTAATACCATGTAAAATGGTCTTAATCACACGTCTTAAATAATTTCCTGTTTCAACATATGCATAACGAATCATGTTTATCATTATCTTATTTTGCCTTCTATATGAAAAGATTTCCTCTGTGACCACATGTCAGCAGAAAAGTTGTAGAATTCCAATGGTCTTAATCGCATGTCTATTACTGTGAATGTTGTTATGTTAAAATGCAGCATAATAATAATGTGTGAGTAGTTTATATTTCTTTAATAATAATAAAAAATATGTATTTTATTTAAAGTTAGTGTCATCTACCTAACTGCTTTAAAAAATTAAAATTATGTTAGTTATTTTTCAAAAGTGAAAATCTCTCGACTGCTTTTAAAATGTTGTATTGATTTTTCAAATAAAATCACTTAAGTATCATACTTTTAACTAAAATAGGTTAATAATTCAAATATGTGACGTTAAAAAAACTAGATGTCATTCTCTTTTTTTAAATTATGGCTGTATAATGTCAAATCTAATGAAAATTTATTATAATCGTATAACTCTAAACAAATACCTGCTCTCAAGTTAAATTATTGCTAAAAATTGTTCATATGAAAGGGAAAAAAATCTTTAAAATTGTTTTGTATATATCATATTGTATGTTTTTATATCTAATATTTTGCATGTCAAATCACTTATTAACTGAATGTAATGATTATGTCTTGTGTGTTGTAACTGGTTAGTTTAGGGTTGATTATCTATATTAGGGATAAGTGCCTCCATGTAGGTCTTTCTAAGGGTTCCTAACACGTATTGACACAAGGTTTGAAAAAAAAAACTCTGAACGGTTAGGTCGCCGAGCGCAAGAAGTTTAAATTTCAACATCTAGTAGCTTTAAAGTCAGAACCTTGCACCTATAGGCGAGGTGCTTATGTGTGTATAAATTCTGAAATGTTTGTAAGACACTTTGGGAAATATGTTATTTAAACTTCCCTTAAAAAGTTAGCTATTGTAAGTTAATCTATATCCGGATTTCGACGAAAACTCTGAACGGTTATGTCGACGAACTCGAGAGAAGTTTAAACAAAATTCCGAACGGTTAGGTCGACGAGTGCGAAAGGTAAACGTCTACCAGCTTTTTTCGTGTTAGATTTTTATAAAGTAATCACATTACTTTTATTTACATGGCTATCACAATTTTCATTTTAAATCCTTAAAAATTTAGCCATTACATCTATTTTAATCTCATTTCAGTTAATACTTAAAGAATAATTTTTTTATATGAAACTTTTATAAAGTCAAAAATAATGGGTTCGAAGAAAATTCCGAACAGTTAGGTCGACGAGCGCTAAAGATGTGAATGTCTACCTGCTTTTTAATGTTAAACTATAATAGTTAACAAATATAATCGAAACGTATGATTCCTTTTTCGATAAATAAACTTTTAGAAAAATGCTGTCAAAGTCGATCATCTTCTTTTATTTAGCAACGCTTAGTGAATTTTCATTTTAACTCTCTAAAAATTTAGCCCTCGCATCTATTTTAATCTCATTCACATTTAAGTTAATGTTTAAAGAATGAAAAAAAAAAATTCTTTTACAGGTGAATTATAAGTAAATCTCATGTTAAACTCTGAACAGTTAGGTCGACGAGCGCGAAAGGTAGCACATAAATATTTCTTTTACAGGTATTATTTTTATAGCAGGATTCCTACCCCTCAACTCCACTCGACTTTGCTGAAGCATAATAATAATTAAACCCTTTTATTTCGTTACAGGTCTCACGCAGATGACTAGTGTAAAAGAATAGGTAAAAAAAAAAAAAAATGTGGCGTTTTCATAGCGGGTGGTTATGGTGGGCCCACAATTAAAAAAAATATTGTACATTCTGTTAACATTATTATTTTTTATAGCAGGCTTCCTACCCCTCAACTCTACTCGCACTGTTCGCATTCTGTTATTTTTAAAGCAGGATTCCTACCCCTCAACTCCACTCGACTTTGCTGAAGCATAATAATAATTAAACCCTTTTATTTCGTTACAGGTCTCACGCAGATGACTAGTGTAAAAGAATAGGTAAAAAAAAAAAAGGGTGGTTATGGTGGGTCCCCAATTTAAAAAAAAAAAATCCCTGACAAGAAAGAATCTGATTAAAACCCTTTATTTTTCACAAAAAAAATTAAGCCCCCCTAAAAATAAGCCCTCCCCTCTCTCCCTTATCGGTTCAAAAAAATTAAGCCCTCCCCTACTTCACTTCCTCTCTTATCTTCCAACACTTCCGGTTCACTTCCTGTCTTATCTTTCATCCCTTCCTGTCTTATCTTTCATCACTTCCGCTTCCACTGCCAGGCTCACTTCCGGTACCCACCTCCACCACGCACATAGCGCCTGCTGGACTGAAACGAACATTCTTCTACTACTTTTGGATCACTTTTCAATAAAGAAAATATTTAATTTCTTTGTAAACAAACCTTATTTCAAATATTCTTTTGATTTACAGTAACTTTCTGGCCCTAAGATTGAAAGAAGTGTTCATTTCTTTTTTTTTTTTTTTTTCACTGTATTTTTCTATTTCAAATGAAAAAAAAAAAAAATAATAGAAAAAACTGTGTGAAATGGTAACTGTTATTCCGTAATTCTTGAAGCAAATAAAAACATATTTTCAGAAATACATTTGTCAAAAATATAGCGGACATCTGATAAATGTTTTAGAAATACCGAATCCTGTTTCAAACAGTTTTAAATCCCGTTTAAGTTATCTTTACAGATAACAAAAATCTTAAATTGTTAATAAAATAATTTTGTTTAATAACAATTTTGATATTCGTTCTTCTTTTTCAATTTTGGTATTTCAAACTAGACTTATATATTTGATACTCTGGGTACTTTATCCTACAAACCTAGGTATTGGTTTTTTCATGCAAATATTAGATCAGAAGAAAAAAAAATTAATATTTAGATATGGAATAAACCTATAGAAATCGTATATATTTAAGTTCAGAATTTTTTTTAAACAAAAATTTCAAAGATATATATATATATATATATATAATCCATACTTAGTTATCTCGCATGGTATCTAAAGATACATTAAAAAAACATTCATATAATTTGCTCAATTATTGTGAAAGACTTAGTATTTTGATTACTAGATAGAAAATATGAAAAATACGAACTGAGAAAAATGAGTTTAAATATTTCATTTACAAAAAAGAGATATTAAAGAGACATACGTAAAATTAACCACATTTCCTTTACTATTTATCATATCGTCGAGAAATTTGGGGACAATGTTCTAGAGATGTAACGATTCTTTATAAGATAAAAATTTGAAATTCGACATTTTTGTAATATTTTATCAAAATAAGAAGTACTGAGTCCCTCTTAAAATATATTAACTTTTGCTAAAAACTATATTTCAACTATATTCTTTGGGACAGTCCACGGGCAATTTTAAAACGAACTAATATAAATGTATTTTCTTTAACTTAAGAAAGAAAGATGTCAGCAATTTTATCTCTAACGATATGTTTTATAGCAATAAAAGTGAAATATTTGAAGCTCGAAATAAAGTGTAAAAATATCGATTTTCGATTACTAATGCTTATATCATGTTTCAAGAATTATTTTCCCCCTTTTAATTTGTTTTATATGTATATATATATATGCAGCAAATATTTGTCCAGTCTTACTGTGTCTTTTAATTTTTAAAATGAAATGCAACTTTGAGCTTAAAAATTCATTTCTTAGATTATTGATTACTCGTTTTTAAGTTATTTTTGGTTGTTTCGTTTTGATTGGCTTACTTGTTTATTAAAATAAACAACTTATAATTAAGCCAAGTTATACAATTGCTGATAAGTACTACTGATGCTCTTTTAAGGATGTCTAATTTATTTTATGCAAAGGGCTTAAAACAAGACGAGACAAACTTGTAATTTCCCCCCCCCCCCACCCCTGAAATATATGTTCAACTTTTCAAAATTATATTATTTATTTAAAAAAAACTATATTTAAAATTTATTACTTTGACTACCCCACGGGCAATTTTAAAACAAACTGATATATAGATGTTTTTTTTGTTTTGTTTTGTTTTAACTTGAGAAAGAAAAATGTCAGCGGTTTTAACTTTAACTATATGTTTAACAGTAATAAAAATCAGATACGTGTAACTCCAAACAAATTGTAAAATTATTTGTAAACTTACTTGGTTATTCAAATAAACAACTTTGAATTAAGACAAGTTATAAAATTGCTGATTAGTACTATTGATGCTTTTTTAATGACGTCTAATTTATTTTATACAAAGGGCTTAAAACGAGACAAACTTGTAATTTCCCCCCTGAAATATAGATTCACCTTTTCAAAATATATTAACTATTTACTAAAAAAACTATATTTCAAATTTATTAATTTGACTAGCCCATGGGCTATTTTAAAACAAACTGATATATAGATGTATTTTTTTTTCTTCTTTTACTTGAGAAAGAAAGATGTCAGCGGTTTTAACTTTAACTATATGTTTAACAAGTAATAAAAATAAGATACTTGTAACTCCAAACAAATTGTAAAATTATTTGTAAACTTACTTGGTTATTGAAATAAACAACTTATAATTAAGCCAAGTTATAAAATTGCTGATTAGTACTATAGATGCTTTTTTAATGATGTCTAATTTATTTTATAGAAAGGGCTTAAAACAAGACGAGACAAACTTGTAATTTCCCCCTGAACTATAGATTCAACTTTTCAAAAATATATTAACTATTTACTAAAAAACTATATTTCAAATTTATTACTTTGACTAGCTCACGGGCAATTTTAAAACAAACTGATATATAGATGTATTTTTTTTTAAACTTGCGAAAGAAAGATGTCATTGGCTTTAACTTTAACTATATGTTTAACAGTAATAAAAATCAGATACTTGTAACTCCAAACAAATTGTAAAATTATCGATTTTCGATTAGTAATGTTTATATCTTTTTAACGATGTCGCTTTCTCTTTTAATTTTTTTTTTATTTTTATACAACAAATATTTGTCAAGCCCTTCTGTGTCTTTTATTTTTCTTACACCAAAAGGCAACTTTGAGCTTAAAAATGTATTTTTTACTTTATTTTTTTTTATTAGTCTTTAAGTCCTATTTGCTTTCCTATGTGTTTTCAAGCGGGATTTAAAACTGTTTGAAACAGGATTCGGTATTTCTAAAACATTTATCAGATGTCCGCTATATTTTTGACAAATGTATTTCTGAAAATATGTTTTTATTTGCTTCAAGAATTACGGAATAACAGTTACCATTTCACACAGTTTTTTCTATTATTTTTTTTTTCATTTGAAATAGAAAAATACAGTGAAAAAAAAATAATAAAAGAAATGAACACTTCTTTCAATCTTAGGGCCAGAAAGTTACTGTAAATCAAAAGAATATTTGAAATAAGGTTTGTTTACAAAGAAATTAAATAGAAACATTCTTATTTTTAAAATATATTTAAATGTTCTTATAAAGGTAAGTTTATTAAACGAATGAGAAATATATTAAAATAGCATACAATATTTAATATAAAAATAGCATATAATTTGTAATTGCGATACATTCAGTATTTTGTTTTTCAATAATTCTCTTACTATCTTTTATGAACTTGTACATATTTCAAGGAATTGCGAAAAAGCTGTGTAAATCATTTTACTATTATTATTATTATTATTATTATTATTATTATTATTATTATTATTACTAGGGGACTCAACTGGGGAATCGCGGGAGTTGGAAAGATATTTACCCTTAAAATTAGCCTAGGAATGTTCCGTGAGAAAACCTGATTAGTTTTTTACAAATTTTCTTTTAAAAATTTGTAAAATTGAGAATATAAGAATTGGCCTAAAAATCGTAATAATAATAATTGTAATTGTGTTAACAAATTTACATATGATGTATACAGCTGAATATACAGATCACTGGCTAATGAAATGTGGTGATTTTGTAAATTAAATTATTGAGAACAAAAAGTAAATGATAATGTTATTAGTGACACGTGAACGAATTAGTCCAATAATAGAGGCAAAACTTGTTACGGCAAACGTGATTCGCACATTATTGAATAGGACATATTATACGACTTTCAAGCTTTTTACGACATATATCATATTTCTGGTGCTACTTTAAATACGTTTTAAAGAAAAATCATTTTACTTTTAAAACTATTATTATCATAAAATTCGTAGATTTATGTCTTCCATTAATGAAAATAATTTATTTTTGCAATAAAGCTTTAACGCTCAGTGTTTTGAATGAGTAAACAATTATTTATAAATTTTGCTTTATAATCTTAGTATTTAAATGAATTTTTAATGTATAAAAGATAATTTAGCTACTTTATTTTAAATCCTAAATCCAAGCTTTCTCCTTCGTCCTGGTGTTATTCTGTATCTTACTATTGATACTTCCATGAAAATCTAATGATGCTGAAATATCAGACTAAAATCCCCTATTTAAAGTGGAGATTTTATTTGCTGTATGGTAAAATACAGAAAGTAGTTCCAAAGATCCGGATTAAACCCATTCTATGCTTTTCTTATAAGTGTTCCATCAAGATACCATATACTCCACAAAGCGAAAATCTTTACTCAGAATGCACACTACATTGAAGCAAGGATCATACCTCTACGACCTATAGTTTTAAAAAATGCGAAAGAGACTTAAAACTGTGTTTTTATATCTTAAGAATGTACGTCAGTGAAATAAAACCTAGCAATTTAATAAATCTATGCGCAACCATTAAACAGTCGTAAATTGATTTTCTTAACTTCACAGAATCTACAAATGTTTACATTATATAACTTGTTTTATTAAAAAAAATGCTATTATGAACGTGACATAAAATAAATATCACTTTCATGAATTATAGTAATTTAAATCCCCAATAATGCATTATTCATAGTACAATATTTTTAAAAAAGAAACAAATCACTATTAGCCTTTCATTCCTCTCATAGGTAACATTCGAATGCTTTTCCTTTCTCTTTTTTCATTCAATAAATAATACCCTTAATAGCTTTTATGCAGATCGTAACAAATGTGCTCAGTGGAATTTAATTTTTTACCATACCTTGTAAATTATTTACATTTAGAAAAAGACACTCTTTCTTTAGTTATTATCATAGTTGGAAACAATAATTCATTTCGTTTTTCATACGATCTTTCAACACGTTTCTTCCTTAGATGTTACCTCTGCTCTTCTTTTCTTTTTTTCAGTATATCCCATGAGTTTAAAGATGCAGAGACAAATTGTTTCAAAACGAAATTCTAAGAACTTTTTACGCTAACAAATTCGAAACGCTGTGAAAAAGAACTCGGGGTAGAAAAAAAAAAAAATAAAAATAAAAAACTCATTGCGAACTGTCAGTTGTGTATTTTAAATGTAGTGTCTCTCAAGAGGAACTTAGTCTGAAATAAATGATCTTTGTGCTAACTGTGAAAAGAATTTAAACAGAATGAAAAAAAGAAATAAGAGATGCAGAATTATATATACGACTCAAAATGGCACGTGTGTTGGGAATTTCATAAACTTGAATGTATCTAAGTTCAGGCGTTTCAATGAATTAGGTACTAATTTTAAAATATGAGAACGGATGTCTTTATTTTGTTTCGTTTCATAGTGATTGACGATTTGTATATTAGATACATTCTTTAGTTACCTTCTTATGTTGCGCATATAAATGTTATTTTCTCATAAATTTCTGAGTGAAAATTTATGGCAAACAAATATTTAGGTATTTTATTTTAGTCTCAAAAATATCTCATCAAACAATATGGTAAATACTGGGTTGCTCGGAAAGTTCTTTCCGTTTGGGAAAGTTGGTTCGTACCGGAAAACTCTATCACTTAATTATTATATACTAATTCCGATATCTAATGTCTAATGATGGCCCTTTTAAGTAGCTTTGTTTTGTTTATGTTTTACCCGCCTATTTCACCATCTGGCATTTATGTGCTGTTTCACGAACATGTTCCGAACCCAATTTTTTACTTTATCAACTTTAACTAATAGTTGGTTATAACTACAGCTATACCATTTCACTTTCTTCCAATTATTTAGACTCTATTCTTTATCTCCTTCGCTTTACTTTTTTATTCCAAATTTGTTATCATCTCCTTTCTTAACTTTACATCTAATCTTTTCAATGTAATTGTTCTTTCATCTTGTAGTTAATACTAACTTTTCCCAACGACTCAATTTAATACAAGACACTACTCACAAATTGACTGGACGTAAAATTGTCTGCAACACGGAAGCTACCTTAACCGACATCAACTGTTTGGCAATTATCTATAATTTTTGACGGGCAAACTTTTCCGGTACGAATTGGTTTTTCCAAACGAAAGAAACTTTTTGAACAACCCAATGCATGTGTTTACAAATAAGTTCACAATAGGTTTGTTCTTTCGCTGTTCCACTAAGTCACAAGCGATATTGTCAAATGTTTTCGAAAATGAGTATATTTTTGCTGAAATTACCATTTGCCATAGAATGAAATAATCTGAGGAAAATTCTTGCCGTTAATGCTTAATTTTTTTAAACCATAAAATGACTTGATATTTGTATTTCCCAGTTACTTTTTTTCAAATAGACATATGCGAAAAATATCTTGTTGGAAGAGTTTTCTGTCTCGCCACACCTCATATAGCACAAATGTTTTGAAAACATTAATAGTTGAACAGATTATTAATAATCATACATACAATAAGTAAATTATTTTTTTCTGGGGTCAAATAGTTTGAAAACAACAGTTAGGAAAACAGAACTGTTTAAGTATTGATACATTATCATAATTTGAACATCAAAACTTCCTCGACTGAGTTCTATGCAATTTAATTTAATCTGAAATCAGTTATCTTTGTGCTTACTGTTGGAAGAATATAAAGAGAATGAAAATTATGAAATGCAGAATTATATATGACTTAAGTAGCAGTATTGTGTGTTGCCAGATGCACTGGTAATTTCAAAATCTTTAATGTTTCTAATGTTAAGACGTTTTAATAAATTAAGCACTATTTTTAAAATATGAGAACGGATGACTTTATTTTTTTTGTTTTATACAGATTGACGATTTGAATATTATATATTCTTTAGTTAAGTGAGCATAAAAATGTTATTTTCTCATAAATTTCGGAGTGGAAATCTATCGCAAACAAATATTTAAATATTTTATTTTAATCTGAAACAAGACAGAAATATCTAATTAAACAGTATGATAAGTACATGTGTTCCAAAGTTTATTCTGTCGTTATCCCATGAATTCTCAGGCAAATGTTTTCGTCGAGTTAGAGCAAATGTTTTGGTGGAATTACTAATTGTCATCAAATGAAATAAAGTTGATGAAAATTCTTGCTGTTAATGTTTAATTTTTTTAGATCCTAAAGTAATCCGATATTTGTATATACCGTTTTTTTTTTTTTTTTTTTTTTTACAGAGACATGTGAGAAATATGGATTGTTGTAAGAGTTTCCTGTCCTGGTATGCTTTTCTTATATACAACAAATGTTTGGAAAAACATAATAGTTGAACAGATTATTATTAATCACAAATAGAATAAGTAAATTAATTTTTTTATGTACTGAAAAAAAAAACTGAAAACAAAAGTTAGAAAAACATCCTGTGGAAGTATAACTTTATTGATTTACATTTACATAGTTTGAACACAGAAAATTTCTCCCAGTCAACTGTTTACATTTTAACTTAAGTCTGAAATCATTTATCTTTTTACTAACTGTTGAATGAGTTAAAGATAATGAAAAATAAGAAATGCAGAATTATATGCTACTTAAAATAGCACGTGTTTTGTCAAACTCACTGGGAATTTTACAAATTTAGCGTTTCTAAATTTTAGGCGTTTCAATAAGTTAAGTTCTAATTTTTAAATATTAGAACGAATGACTTTATACAGGATGTCCCTAAATTATTGTCGGTATTTCTTTACATGATAACTTTTGATTTAAGAATTTGACAAAAAGTATTATTACTTATTCGTACTAACAAAGTTATGTATACAGTTGCAACTTAAAACGTTATTAATAAAATAACTATTATATTCAAACAAAAATTAATATTAAAATTTTATCAAATTTACCAAAGAGTTATTAATGAATTATGTCATGTGGAAAGTATCTAAATTTGTGCTCATAATTCATTAATATCTTTTTGATAAATTTAATAAATTTTTATTTTTATATGTAATTTTGTTTGTGTTATTAAAAAAAAAAAAAAAAAAAAAAAAAAAAAACATTTTGAGTTGTAATTTACGAATGTGTAATAATATTTTTCGCCATGTTCTTAAATCAAAAGTTATCAGGTAAGGAAGCCCCGACAATAATTTTTGAACAATTTGTATTTCGATTTTTAGTGAATGGCGATTTGAAATTTAGATACTATTTTCGCAAAGGTGATTTAGCGCTATTAAAATGGCACTTTTCATTTTTTCCTGTATATTTATCAGAATTAAAGTTAAAGACATCGATCGTATTTCTTTTCCAACTGTGCATATACCAATATTAGAGGTTTGGAAATATTAAATTTCAGTTAGTCTCAAGTACGCACAGTTCCTGTATAAAAAAATTTATATAACTCTTGTTAAAACTTAGCCGAAAATATGTTTTGCTTTTGTTTCTTTTAAAACACGAACATATGATGTCTTCAAAGAAAAAAAAAAATAATTGTAAACTTCTGTAAAGCGCATTTTTCAAAAGAGGAAATAAACTTTATAGCTTTTTGTAATGAAAGCGCACATGGTTCACATCTGTGGATATTTATACGCGTAGAAGTTAATACTCAATGTAACTTTTGTCGGCTTACTTTTACGGTATATATAGAAAAACTTTTAACGCTAGTAACAGAATACACAAAAAAGTTAATTTCACACGCACAAAAAAGGCGTAATTAGCTGCACTAATTATATTATAATTAAACGGTTTAATTAGAGTTAACGTGTATAAACTGTGAAATATTCTTTTTATAAAAAGTTTTTAGTTTCACATTGCAGAACATTGATCATGTTTTAGGTGTTCCAAAATAGTCTGTTAAAAAGCGCCCCACCAGTGGCTGAGAGGTTCTGCTCTGGAAGCTGGTAGACGGGAGGTGCTGGGTTCGATCCCAATCGCGCCCGTCGGCTAATCGTTCGGAGTTTTCGTGGTTTTCTTCGAGCCGTGGATTTATCCATGCGTAAATACGGGTTTGGTTCCCTTAGAAAGACCCCCACGAAGGGCACTCCCCCCGTGCCTATATCCCAAGTGTAGATAATTGGCCGTCAATAATCAACCCAACCCAACCCTGTTAAAAAGCATGTTTCTGTATAACTTTGACCTATGATAACTCATTAAAAGATATTCTTATCATGTACATTTCAGTTTAAATTTTATTTGATGAATATGTTTTCATTTATGAAAGTATTGGCAAACTATCGTGATTTTTTCCCACCAGATGCCATTACTTTCAGGCGACCAATGAATATATAATCTATAATAATGAATAATAAATGTAATATAATTTATAATAATAAAAATAGATGCTTGTGTGCATGTATCAGTCTGTGAGATGTTTTCTGAAGAGACCGCTGAATGCAAAGCTATAAGATTTGGTAGTAAGATTAAGATAGCATGTATGTGTGAAGTTATGTACCTCAAAGCCAGGTTTTTTATTTTTTGATTAATTTTTTTTATTTAATTTTTTATACATTTTTTAGCGGTTATTTATTTATTTATTTTGCATTTTGCGTTTTGCAGTGATTTTTCCACATTAGTTATATGAATCCGGTTTCAATCTTATATCCCGTTATATTAAATTTTGTCTGTTCTTCAATAAAGTATGCAATTTTTAATTTTTTTTTCATTTTGCGGCGACTTTTTTCCACATTTGTAGGAGAGATTCTATTTTCAATTGTTTTGCCCAATATAATAAATTTTGTCTTTTGCAATTTTTGAATTTTTCGCTCGATTTTTAGCGCTTATCGCGTTATTTTTTGACATGCGGCTAAGGAATCAGCTTTCAGCCTTTTAGCCGAATAAAATAAATTTTGTCCTCTTTTGGAAGTTTGAGAGAAATTTTTATGCAATTTTTAGTGTGATTGTTTAGTTGTTTAAGCGCGTAGTTCGATTACATGTCTGCTAAATCCGTGTTTTTCTTTTCATTTGTGCAGTTTTAATTTTGCTTGACAATATGAAACAGAATAGTACGCGGAAACCAACAAATATTGAATTATTTACATTGTTTTAAGTGCAAACGGATTAATCGTCCGTAATCGGGTTAAACATTCATTTTTTAGATAGTTTTTTTTTTTAAAATCATGCTTGAAAATTTAAAAACCCATAAAAAAATCAGTAAATTTGAATACAATTTTCAAACAAATTGCATCTGAAAGTAACATTCTTTTTTTCTATTAGACGGTGTAAAAATTCAAATTGTGCTATGTTTAGAAGTTTTTTTTAAAAAAAAGGCGATAAAACAAAACTGATGTTCCAAGTCGTTGCCACCGTCGAAATGACGTCATCGTTACTCACGGACATGTTTTTGCTTTATAATATAAATTAAGACAAATCATTAAAAAGTGCTCGCGTTAGTTTTCCATGTCTGCTGACCACTTTCCTATCAAAATATTGATAGCTCTAATGATTGTTCTTCTCCAAGAACTATTAGTTTCAGATAATCCAAAAAATAAGTGAAGAAAAATGTTTTTAGTTTGTTTAGATAGCCCATAAAAACTGTTCTCGTCGAATGCACTGAAGTTTTACATTGCTGAGTCTTAATCGAAATATTTACAAGAAGAAATGAATGTTTTTCAACACCAATAGCACTGTTATTTTGAAATGACCCCTCCACTCAAAAAAGTGTCAAAAATATATTATCAGTTTCGTTTAGTTATGATAACTAAATAAAGAAAGAAATTGTTCTTTATTGAATTGAAAAATATTCTTTCTTATGTTTAAACCTCGTGCATCTGGGGAAGTTCAGACAAATTTCACACGAGTCATTATATTACACTGTAAAAAAAAAAAAAAAAAAAAAAAGAAGAAGAAGAAATCCGTGAAAAACGGAAAATGTACTGGCAGCAAAGTCATTCTCCGTTTTTATCACAAAACTTCGCTTTTGTTATTGCCTTGTTTTCAAGATGAAGATTTTCCGCTATTCAAAACGGGAAATTTCCGTATTTTGAAATAAATGTGAGCAATCGAGGGATATTTAAAACACATCTAAAAAATAACTATATATACTGATGCATATTTACTCAGAACAGGTACTTCTATTGAATATTATTACACCCATTTTTCATCGCCATGACTTCTTCGGGATTTGAACTCTGTATTCGCCATTAGAGGATTAAAGCCTTGTTCCCAACACCAACTGGCAACGACTTGGTTACATGTCAAAATATCGATTACGATAATTTATTTGAATTTTTCCCTTTTCTGTCAATTGAAAAGGAACATTCCCATTTGTGTGTTTTATAGAAGGAACATTTTCGATTTAAACATTCAATGAATAAGGATAAAAAGAAATATTTCCGTTTTATTCCAGGAAAATTCATGACTTCAACTCAAAATAGGAAGTTTCCGTTAAAAGACAGTAATTTCACATAAAATCACCGGTATATAATACTGATTTTTTTTTCTAAGGTGTAGTTCTTTTGTGACATCAACATCTAAAAGCACAGATATACTATGTCTATATTTTGCGAATAAAATTTTGGCATTATTGGAATCATTATCAAAAGTAGCGTGAAAAGCAAAAGCGTTTCAAGTTAAATTTGTAATAACAGAATGTAAAGGTAAGAAAAGACTTAAAATGCTATGTCCCAGCAATCCCGTTTAGTCAGTGCGCGTATGTGTTATGCTCAGGCCAATGTTGCCAATTTGTTATTCAAAAATCTACCACTTTCTTGGAATAGAAACCGTCGCTATATTTAAACAAAGAATTTCTATAATAAAATAGGCAAAAATTTTTTTTCCGGAAGAGTGATTAGTTTCGGAAATAGTATTTCGAAAATACTTGGTGAATATTTGTCCCGGCTCCCAAATATCCTAAGTCGGACCTGTATGCTGCGGACGATTTTCAACCCTCTACTGATTAGGCCTGACTTTGTTTTTCGTGAAAATAAAATATTTTTTAATATAAATTTAATGAACACTGCGTTTTCTCACACTGTATTTTACTATTTATGTACACGCATGTTTGGTTATTTAAAATTATTTTGAATTTTAAGGATTCGATAGCAAAATACGCCTTTAACCTTTTCCGGCACGGTGGTCCCACTCCGGGCACACCTAATTTTAATTCCTAACTTGCATTCGGCACCAAGAATATTTTAATAAAATTCTGCTTTTAAAATGAAAGCTTAAAGTAAGGAGTTCATATTTTTTTTTTAAAGTCGTTTGTAAATTCCGGTGTCAGTCAGTAATTTCGCATCTTACGAACAGAATTTGTCTGTGCCGGAAAGGGTTAAAGCAAATGAAATAATAAAAACACAATTAAAAAGAAACTAACCAAACCCACAGGGAAAAAGATACATTCTATATTGCTCAGCTACTTTTAAATAATAACGCATAAGTTAAGTATTGCAAGCATAATAAATTTGCATATATTCACCAAAGAATGAAAATACGTTGATAAAGGCATTAAAATCTAATCATCATATCCTCAATGTATTTTTTTCCTTTATTAATTAATTTATTCCGGAGTCAAGAAAAGTATTCTTTTCTGCAATAAATTATGGGCCAAAATAGCAATTACGTGTTCATTAGAATTTAATAAACCGCTATTAGGCGTCATAGATGAGTCTGCTGCCACACACGATAGACATCTATCGGCGACATTCCCCTTAGGAGTCAAAAAATGTCACTTAACCCTTGTATTCAAGCGATCGAATACCGATTCATCACCTTTAAATGACACAGACAAAAAATCATGAACGTTCCACGAGCAGATTCCTCCACCTTGCATTTTTTTCTTTTTTTTTTTCCAAATCGTCTGCCATTTCGATGATGATGAATAGAGCGGTATTATTAATCGATTCTCGATGAAACTGCGAAAATCTGCGAACGTTCGATAAGGTAGATCGTCTGCGGCCGATGGAACAACCTCACAGCACATTAATCAAGTAGAAAAGGAGAAAGTTCTTTTTTATTTTGTGATTTTAAGATGTTCCTTGCAGGTTGATGTCTAATAGATGTTGACTTCTAGGAGGTTAGATCGATTGGTCACAGAACAGAATTAATTAATGAATTTAATTACTGGAGTAATTAAGTTTGTCGATGATTCGCTACTGGCGGTCTAAATGTTTTCACATGAAGTTTTCTTTATCGTAATGTTATTTATCGGCATTTGTTATTGCTGGGTAAAATGAGCAAATAAATAACAAATGTGGAAGATACCGCACACAGCGATAAAGGGTTTAACTAAATACAAGCCAAAGAAGTTAAAATATTGTAGAAACCGTTATCAGTAAGGTATACTTAAAACTACTATTTTTCATAAAAGTAAATTTTGAAACCTTACGAAAACTCTTTCATTAAACTAGTATATTTTATAAATTAAAATATATAAATTTAGATACTAGTTTAGAGATTTAAATTAGAAGATTTGTTTTGTGTGCGCAGACGGAAGTACAAAACAGTGTTGTTATTACAACTGTGTTTTAAAAATAACAGCATTTTTATAAATAGGAAAATTATTTGCAGGAGATGCTCGCATAAAGGACTCTCATAATTTAAAAATATATAAATGTTCCCGTATTTTTAATTGTACAGCATATTTCATTACCTCGTCTTATAATATAAACAATACTTAAATTAAAATCCTAGCTTCGTCGACTAACATACCATAATAAAATGGTGAATATACGTAAAAGTCCTAGCATAGCCTTTGTCTTATATAAAGTTATTTTCGACCATGATAATCAGAAACACGATTTTTATCAACATACATTTTTAAAAAGTTTCCTTCTTATAATTAGGATAGCAGAAATTGGGGAGATATCAGTTTTGAAAAACAAAATCCTCTGCTTACTTAGAAATGTCTCAAATCTAAAATCTTTTATGTGTTTTAAGGATGTGCATCTATCCTTATTTGTTATATAATATAATATATATTAATATATATAATATTTTTATATAATATAGAATATAATTTTATATAGTACAAATTCTTATAACCTTATTATCCTTTTTTTTTCTTTTCCTCGCTGAACAAAGCAAAAAATGGTGATACATTCACAAACTCAAATTTAATCCTATTTCACTAAAATTTTCAAAATTCATTTTCAAATAAGTTAAAAATCTGTTAGTTTTATTTATTTATTTATTTATTATTATTATTTTTTAATATTTTTGTAAATGTAATATATCTTGAGTTCTAGGCGATTCTTAAGAGATGATCACCCTTTCATCATTGTTTCGTCCTAAAAATCGAGATATCGACGGCTCTTTTTTTAAAAGCTGCGTTACTTTTATAGGAAACTGAACTACGCCGTTCAACTAATTGGAACCCGAATAAAAATATCTGAAAATCCTGTACGTTTGCAGGATAAAACTGTTCCTGTTAATACGTCAAAAAGTAAGGACTTTGGATTTGAGAACATCCTTAGAACAGCTTTCTCATTGCAATCCAGTAAATACAAAATTAATTTATAGAAGGAGAGCTACCAAAACTTTTTCTGCTTAATAATCATCATAGCCAGGGCTTTACAATTTTGATAAAATCTGGTAGCCAGCAACCAATTCTAGTCGCCAGTACCCCCCGTCATTGATTTTCATTATGAAATTATTGAGAAGAAAAAATAATAACAAGCATGGTTCAGAAATATCAGTTAACGTATTTTCGAATAGCACATACTATAGAAAGATAATACGAACTAAGTTTAATAATGAAACGTATCAAAATTATATGTCTAGACGTATACCGGGTGGTTATAAAATAAGTATCCCTATTTGGAGCTGTCTGTAGCTTGAAGGAATAACAGGAATGAAACCAAAATCGGTACAATTACTATTCGAGAAGGGGGAAGAAGAATGGAACAATAAACAAATTAATTGCAATAATCGCCGACAGATGGCGTTTTTGAGTGTGAAATGTAATGTGTAATATTGTGTACTATGGAGGTGTCACAAACCGCAATGACTTTACTGCATATCATAACATGTACGAAACATCACTCCTGATGCATTACATTCCGCAGTTGAGCACGTTGTGCACATCCTGGATTGTGTCCTCCAGCAGAATGACCATGATCATGATCATGTGGAACCTGAAGATAACCATACTAGCACCGCCATGCAAAAGAGTAATCACGTTCACTGTGACATTTTCCAATAAATTAGGTGTGCCATTCGGTCTGCGCTTTAATTTTTTGATCTTGTATTACACATTACATTTCACACTCAGTAACGCCATCTGTCGGTGATTATTGAAATTATTTTTTTTATTATTATTCCATTCTGCTTCCCCCTTCTCGAATAGTAAGTATACCGATTTTGGTTTCATTCGGATCATTCCTTCGAGCTACGGACAGCTCCAAATAGAGATACTTAAATTATAGCCACCCTGTATATATAATATAAAAAGAAATACTGTAAAGGCTGAATTAACCGGTATGTTCGGGAAATGCTGAGTGCCGAATGCTTCAAATGTTCGGATAGTTGAGTGCTACAAAATGTATATCGGGTGAAGGGGGCGTCGATGAAATAGTGAAGCAGGAAACGTATCAAAATTATATATCTAGAAGTATATAGAATATAATAAGAAATACTGTAAAGGCTGAACCGGTATGTTTGCAAAATGCTGAGTGCCGAATGCTTACAAAATGTATATCGGATGAGGGGGCCATCGATGAATTAGTGAAGCAGGAAACGTATCAAAATTATACATTAGAAGCATATAGAATATAAAAAGAAATAATTTGTAAAGGCTGAATTAACTGTTATGATCGGGAAATGCTGAGTGCCGAATGCTTCAAATGTCCAGATAGTTGAGTACTACAATATCTATATCGGATGATGGGGGGGGAGGGGGATCGCCATGGCGATCTGGCGACCACATTTGGACCTGATCATAGCTCAATATCGAAAATACATACATCTTATTTTATTCTAGGATAAAATTCGTATTTTCTTTAATAAAGTTAAAGTAATTATGATGATATAATGATGTTTATAAGAAACAATTACCACAATCGATACAATAGCAACAATTCCTGCCAACTGACATGTAAACATGATCCAGGAATTAAAGGTTGCGAATTAAATTAACGTGGTAGGAGGAAGATTTAAAAAAAAGAACGTTTATTGAACTGAGATAGGCTTTCATTTATATTTTAATGATAAGTAGCACAGTAAAATATAAAACAAATTTTATTTCTAATTGTTTTTTGTTTACTGCACGATATGAAGATCTTTCATTTTAGAGATTAAAAACAAGAACGTTTATTGAACTGAGGTAGAGTTTTATTTATGTTTTAATGATAAGTAGCACAGTAAAATATAAAGCAATAGGGAGAAAGAAGCCTTATTAGAATAAATACTTCACTGTATGAATCTAGGACTCAATTCTTTACCAATTAGCAAAATCGATCATTTAGTACTTTTTTTTTTTTTTTTTTTTTGCTGATGCTTAGATTTAATAAGAACACCACGGGTTGTTTAAATGCTAATTGTTCTTAACATTATAAATTGTGTCATATCAAGTTCTTCGATCAAATTAATAAATAAAATTATCGTTTAAAGGGTTTCATAAAAATTGTGCTGACTACAATAGTGATAGTAAAAGCTCATTTATCCTATTTCTGTTTCGATTTAAAGGGTTTAATGTTGAAAATTATGACTGGCAAAGTAAGATCTCAATTCTAATAAAATACGAATAAATCTTCATGCTTTGTGAGTTTAACCTTAAATCAGAAACTAATCAAATTTAAGGGGGGCTCAGTAGGGTAAACCAGTGGAATGCCGACACCTTAACACATTTGCTATCCGTGATAGGATATAAAAATACTTTGAATCTTTTCCCATTTATTGCGTAATATTCTTAAAATTAAATATAAAGGAAGTTTTTTTTTTTTTTTTTTTTTTTTTTCAAATTTTTATGTGAATGTTACCAAGTGTCCGTGTTTTCCCGTGTATCGGGTTAATAATAACATGCCTACGGAGTAATGTCGACATGGGTTGATTATTGAGAAGTAATAAATAATATCACGGGAAGTAAAATACTATCAGTGTTTAAAGTATTTTTCCGGTGGTTGGCTAGAATTAGCGCGCAGTGGTCCAGAACCTTGTACTTAAAATATTACGAAAATGCATATAATAAATTATCTATACTAATAAAAGAATCTATACTAATAAAAGAAAGTTTCTATCTCTCTCTCTGTGTGTCTATCTGCGATGGCTAGCGAAATCTAGCGCACTAAACATTTAGGTCAGGATAGTCGAAGGCTTCTCCTGATGTACATGAGACTGAGAATTTTAATATTATAATAATTAACCAAGATATTAATGGAAAATTTATCAATAACTCAACTCTTTCTTTACGAGCCGGCTTTCAGCAGTCGCGCATGCCCAGAACACGATTTACGGCAGTGAACGAGAATGAAGAACCATTTGAATGAAGAATGCGTTTATTCCGCAACTCTGATTTAACTTCTATTGACTAAGCAGTTTGGTTTATTTAAAAACGAAAAACATATTCTGAAAGATCGAACTTTCACGTCTCAAATTCCGCAATCAATTCGGGAAAAAATGATGGTAACCCTTTGAAAAAGGGTCGTTTTCTCGGGTGAATGTTTTCCCTCTTACGACAACTCCTCTCAAGAGCGCATTTTTATAGATACATTCAAACATTTGCTCTTAAAGCCGAAACCTTCTTCTAATAGACGGTATGATTATTTTTAAAAAATACGAAATTTAACCCTTTCAGAAACACCGGCGAACGCTGGGCATTCGCGCCTCACGAGAAGATTTTTTTTCTTACGCTAAAAGTTACTAAACGTTCGCATTTCGACGCAATCTTTTTAGAGCATCTCGGTATGGACCAGATTTAGATCACCTACAACACTTTCGAAACGTTCGGACGTGAAGAATAATTTTTTAATACCTAAAATCTGAGAAATTTTCGGCAAAAACTCATAATAGCGGGTTGTTTCTATGCGGTCACACTTGGCTTCGGTTTTTACTATTTAATATACATATATTTTCACGTAATTTTATAGAGGACTTGGAAATAGTTATATTTATAAACGACTAAAATTTCGGACGATATTTCTGACGTAATTTTTACATGGGCTTTAAAACCGTTATATTTATAAACATTTCAAAGGGTTTGGACATCAAAAGCTAATTTTTCAAAACTATGAAACGATACTCCGTGAAAAAAGAAGAAAATGTTTTCTTACGAGCACTTTTATCACTAATTATCAGTTTTTTTCGCGATATTGTTATTAAAAATATAAATTCATACAAAATCGGGTTAAATATATAAAATAATACAAATTTGGGATTTACTTACGGTTTTATCACGGGCAACGCCGGACGGGTCAGCAAGTATAATAATATAATACTAAATAATATAATGATAACAAAAAAATACTATTATGAAAATGTAATCTTAGATTCAAAACTTTATTAAACATTTAAAAGTGAAGTTCAAATAGACAAATCCCGGAAAGAGATCCTCCTGATCTATCTATTAAGCGAAATAAGAAAAATGCTAAGCAAAACTGTAATCTATATTTTTCAAATGAAAATTTGTGGCATACAGATGGTATAACATGATACAGCGTTTTGTTGCTATTATAAAATATTAAAGAAAATTTAGTTATGAAATAGTCGGAGAAGTATAAGTTGCAATAAATAAACAAACCTCCCTTTCTTTTTTTTGAAACAAATTTCTGATAGTTTTAATAAACAATTAGTATACTTCCTGAAGATTTTTCTTATAAACAGTAAAATAATATTTTCATTTACGATAATAGAAAATTAAAAAATTTAAAAGAAGCAAGCCAAAACAAGTTAATAATTATTATTACCCCGCTCCTTTCTTAAAACAAATGTCTGCTAGCTATAATAAACATTCTGTACTTCTTTTGAAAAATTTTCCAATCAATAATAATAAATATTTTTATTTGAGATAATATATATTTTTATTTAATCAAAAACAAGTTGAAAATACGTCTTACTTTTATTTAACAAAAAATATTTTTGCTGAAAAGACTTTTTGTCACCAGTTATTATATTTTTAACAATTATTTTTACATAATTTATTTAAATTCTATCAACAAAAACCTCTTATTTTATGAGAGTGTAAAATTTATTTGTGGCATCATGGATTTGTTGTTACACATTAAGCTGACATGAAGTTAATAACTTCCAATTTTTAGTGTCGATATTTCACTATAGGAAAATCGCTCAGAATAGTTTGAAAAATCAGCGAAGAATTTTAATTTATCCCTCAAGGGCCAATTTCACTATCATGAGATATTTTTCTCTTTTCACCTTTATAAGCGTGATTAAAATATTGATGAGTAAATTGAAAATTGATTAGCTTTAATTACACCTTGTTATTAGCTAGTTTGCAACTATCAGAGTTCCTAATTACGCTATTAGTATCTAAATATGCTGATTAATTAACCCTCGACAAGAAGTAATGGTACCAGCATCACTTTCCGGCGAAGACATTTATTCGGCAACTAAATCAGGTTTTAACTCATGTAAATTGAATTTTCTCTTGCGACTAATGCCCGGGAAAGAAAATAAATTGGGTTCTTCTGAAGAACTATTCAGGAGCAAAATATCGCAATTATACTAATTCTGCGAAAGAGGTTAACATTATTAGAATAAAAGATATTCTTTTCTCGAGAATGAACAAGTTTGTCAGACACGTTTGTTAAAAAAAATGTTTTTTAACAATGATATTATTACTTTATAAATTTTGACTTTTAATAAGCTTTCACAGGAAAATTATTGATGAAACAGCGTTATACCTGTTCTTGGGGATGCTGTAAAAAACTGAAAAAAGCAGTGGAGAACTTCGCAAGTTGTGTGCGTGTGTGTACGTGGGAGGAAGGAGGGAGGGGGGTCCTTTTAAGTTGCTTCAACAAGCTTTTTAAATTAACAGGTATATGGTCGGATATGCAGGATTAGGCATTAGTTGTAATAAATAAACATATCCCCCCCCCTCCTTTTTTGAAAAAAAAAATCTGCTAGTTTTAATAAACGATTGGAATATGCGTTGGAGATTTTTCTAATCAAAAATGAAAAGGATTTTTAGTTAATATAATAAACAAGAAAGAAAAATCAAGCGTAGATTATGAAGCACTTTCCAGCACTTCCCGAAAACTATAACAATACTTCGTTGTTTAATAGGGTAAATAAAATACCTAAGTAATCGTTTTAGAAAACGCATAAGTATTTGAAAAACAGGATTCAGCATAATTATCGTCCAAGTACTTCGATTATTTTGGGCAGCGCTGTATTTGATCCATAGATTTATATCTATATTCTACAAAATTTAGTTTAGAAGAAAACGCATAATACGGTGAAAACTCACCGTCAGCCATTTCTATCAGTAGGTGAAAACACACTTGAATTCTTTTGTATAGCCCTGTATATTACATTTTTATACACCCCACATATTAAACTAAAATTTAATTCAGGTAAAAAAAAATATATTGAAATTTAGAAATTATCACCCATAAGCGGTCATTTATCCAGTTCTTTATGTGTCCTTGTGTATGATTTTATTTATGTTCTACAAACATTTCTTGAAATAGCTTAAAGATACATAACTCAATTAAAAACCACCTATAAGTAATTCACGCTCATATTCAGTAATGCTTACGAATTCTTTTATGTAGACCAGTATATGATCTACAGCATTAGAGCGCAGTATGCAAAAATTTATTTAAACTTAAAAACTCATATCGTAACTAAAAACACACTACCAGCTATTATCGCTAATAGACAGTACTTCGGATACACTACTGTATTAGTTATCTTTTGCGTGTCCCTGTAAATTGACGGTAAATACTATGCCCATCATATTCTACCGAAAGTATTTTGTAGTAAACCTCAGTAATGTATATCAATTTCATTACATTTGAAATAGTGTAACACAATTAAAATACGCTGCAAATAGTTTTTCTCCGTACACTGCAAAATAATAATAATAATAATAGTAATAATAATAATAATAATAATAATCTTGATTTTACAGTATAATACTGGCACCTCAGTTGCCAGTATTATACCGTAAAATTAACAGTAATAAACAGTAAAATAAGCAGTAATACGCTGCCGCGCATGCGCCTGGGGTGCCAGTATTATACTGTAAATTCGACAATTTTTTTGGCAGTGTAGACCATTATGTAACGGACTTCTTTTGTGTGGCCCTGTAAATGAATAATAAATGCTTTTCTAAAGAATGCCTATTTTAGTGCATTCCATAAATGCATATCAATTTCATTATGTTTGAAATGGTGTAATATCATTAAAATACACTTGAAATGATTTTTTCCCATTGATTCCACCGTAATGTAGCGGAATACTGTTAGCAGTCCCTGTAAATGAACTATAAATCCTACACGATTTATTACTTACCCATCATGCGTAGTATAGGATAAGTCTTGTAATCATTAAAAAAAAAAAAAAATTAAAGAAAAAAATGTTTGACGGATTTACACGTTTCAGACACTGGAGATTCCGAAAAACATATATATATATATATTTTTTAAATTGCCGTCCGTCTGTCTCTCTGTGTGTGAAGTAAGGTCTGTAAACACTATCTCCCGAACAAATTGAGATAGAGACTTGAAAATTGGTTTTTATTTAGTATGTAATAATGAGAAGAAGACTATTAAATTTCAGTAACCTCGATTATCCGGAACTATTTTTTCGGACTCTCGAAATAAACGTTCTGATAAAAGGTATATAAATTTTTTCAAAATTGTTTGTTTTAATGAGTGAATATAAAAGACAATAAAAAAAACAAATTTTGCATAAAGAATGAAGTCGATCGGATAATTAGCTGCCGAGATATTTGTAATCATATTTTCCACACTCTTCGATTTTTCATGACACTGTCTTCATATTTTATATTATGCATATCCCTGATGGGTAAGTATTACGGTGGCCTCCAACGACTAGCTTTCAATAGCGATCGTGCTACAGTAAATGTCAATAACATATTAAAATTATAGAGCAATCTGAGTATATTTTCGAGAGTTAGCGCACTGACGGACGGACGGACCAGACAAACCGAAGTCATAAACACTTTTCAACTATTATCTTGGAAAGTGTTAAAAAAAAAAAAGGAAAAAAACAAGCAAAAAAAAGTTTTTTTTTTTTTTTTTTTTTTTTTTTTAAACTCAGTTTCTCTTTTTAAACAAAGGCCTTCTAGTTATAATAAACATTTGGTATTTCCCTCGGAAAGTTTTGCAAGTTGTGTGTAAGAGGATTTTTCTTTTCAAGTTGCTTCAATAAACCTTTTGTTGCGGATTTTCTTTCCTATAATCCGCATAAGGTTCTAAATGTGAATAGAATCGGCCAATTGAGACAGTTTAATGCCTGTATATTGCCTACATGTGAGGTTTTATGCAAATGTGAAATCCAGTTACCTCGTGTATAAAAGGTTTGGAAAATCTGTGAAGTGGTTGAGGATTCGAACCCGATATTCAGGGATTTGATAGTCACGAGTGACTTTATATATGTATGGTGTAAATCAGCCATAGTGCTGTAGTTTTGAGCAGCTACACTGTTAAAAATTTGCAGCAAACTGTCCAGTCATTTGACCGTTTTTGTAGAAAACGGTTATATAACCGTAATGTAACTATATTCCGACCGTATTATTGCTCATTTTATGGTCATAATATAGTTACATTACGGTTATGTAACAGTTTTCTACAAAAACGGTCAAATGACTGGACAGTTTGCTGCAAATTTTTAACAGTGTACACTGCAAAAAAAAGTGTTGATTTTACAGTATAATAGTGGCACCCCAGCTGCCACTATTATACAGTAAAATTAACAGTAATAAACAGTAAATAAGCAGTAATACGCTACCGCGCATGCGCGGCAGCGGGTGTGTCAGTATTATACTGTAAAATCAACACCTTCATTCTTTTCTTTTCTTTTCTTTTTTTTTTTTTGCAGTGTAGTTCATTTATTAAAGAGTTTTTAGAAAACATGCTGCGCCTAAATATTGAGGTGAAAAGTACAAAGGCTGAAAAGTTAACAACTGTATCACCATCTCTAATCAAGACTTCAATAAACAGATATAATTTATTGATTTGGTGTGATTTATTGTCACAATAGCACGTCAAATCTTACAATGGCATATTTCAAACGTAACTGAGATATTGTTTCCTGATTCATTTCCTTCTTCTCTTTAATTTTTCAATTTATTTATTTATTTTTTTTTTAAATTCTACTGCGCGCACTTATAAAGACGCGTATTGCGTAATTTAACAAAAAGCAACATTATTTAATATCTCTAATTTTGTCAAGCATCTTACATTTTTCCTTTTTATTTTCTTTTTTTTTTTTTTTTTTTTTTTTTTTTTTTTAATGAAACAATCAGTATCTGCCTTGAATTTATTTATAGGTTATGGGAAAAGGGACACTTTAAATATTTTGAATAAGGTAATTCTGCAGAACTTATATACATTGCTACGCTATTTAATTGACTTATGGGTGGGCTGCAGCATTTAAGAAATTATTCACGTGATCCATGGGCATAAAACGTTGAAGACCCTTATTCTAGCAGAACGGTGAAATACATTTAATTTACAATTTTGCAACCAAGTAAACCACATCCAGTTTTTTTTTAAACCTCATTATTATTGAAATATTAAATTATCTCCAAAACGGTACCTGTATAAGAGCCAGAGTAACGTCGCGCGGGAACTTGGCAAATCATTTAGCGGCACCCAAAGTCTCTGACTGCAATACTGGACTAATGAAGATTATTTTTAATCAGCAATTTTTTTTGCAATGTATATATCATAGAAAAATTTATCATATTGGTTATAAAATGTATGAAAAATACCATGCAACTTCTTTCAGGCATGCAATGCGCATAATTATTTCTAATTTGTAAAAATCGTTTATTTTTTACAATTATTTTAAATATTTATTTTTTACCTTCACGGTTACTTTCAGGATCCTGTGTGACAAGTATGCATTCCCCCCAAAATTATATCAACTCTGACTGTAAGAAATAAAGCTAATGCTCACTTTTGTTACGAAAAATATTTAAAAACAAATTTTGAGCAAAACATATCATTATTTTACACAGAGGCAACGTTATTTTGAATCAAGGAGTATGTTAGGGCTTGGGGTCCCTAACAAGAACTTCAACGGATGCGGGGCTCTGGGAAGCCTCCTCATTTACCCAATGGTTGCGCTGGCGCTTGATACTGTAGAAAAAATGAGCATTCTTATACATTCTAAAATCAATGACTTACGGATTTCAATATCTATTTAATATGTAATTAAATACACAAAAAAAAGCCGTATCACTTTATGCCTGGTAACGTTCTCCTGCCATACTTATGTCAATGGCAGAATTCTTACTTTAAGACCAAAAGTCAGCCGGATGGGAAGCCTACCAAATGGCTTAAGCACTCACAAGCCCCGTCTAAAGAGTTGGTCTCTTAATTTTGAACCAATTCCAGATGAAAGACCTGCACTTGGATTGGCATCCCCAGAGGTGACGCTTATTCTAAACTTGGAGGACATTAGAGCCACGAATAGATTTTACGTGCACCAACTCCCATTAACGTACACGATCCCACAGCAGCCGCAGTCGAGAGAGTCACCCTCCCAACAAGTGACCATGGCCGATGCTGCTTCACTTTCGGTGATCTTACGGGAACCGATCGTATTCGTCCGTACCACTATGGGACGCAGAATTCTTACTTAAACCAATGAACCAATGCAGATATTTCTGAAAGTGTCTACGACGGTCTTTATGCCTTTGTTTATCTACCATCGAAGGTACAGCGCCTAGAATAAATAGTGTGAAAACCGGCTACAAAATAGTACTAAACCATTGAATCCGATAAATGTACAACGATGCTGAACGGTAAAAGGTCCATCGCAGCGATATCTACCAGCACTTTTCAACGTAAACATTGTACAAGAATCAAGCTGAGAAAACGTTTCGGCCAGTGGTAAGTATTTTAAATATTTAAATTATATCCTGTTTCTTCTGACTTGGTGATTTTCATAAGCTTTAAAATAATGAAAGATGATGATCATGGTTAAAAAACGATATTTACTAAATGATAATTTACAAAATTTTTGTTTACGTTGAAAAGAGCTAGCAGATGTCGCGGCGATCGCCCTATTATCGTACAGTATCGTTGCATATTTATCGGCTACAATTTTTTTGCACTTTTTAAAGCATTACTGGGATAGCCGGTTTCCACACTATGTATTCTAGGCGCTGTATCGAAGGTGATCAACCAAAATATCTGGACGCGTGGATCTTGAAATTCTTACTTATACTGACTGATCTGTTTTTATCCAGGCTTTTATTGTCATTTTAATTTCATCATGTTGGTTGATTTTATCTGAATAAAAAAATCAGACAATCAAATTATAGAACTCTGCACCTAAATTCTAAGCAGACGATATTTTGAAAATTTTAACCACTGAAATATTTTTATTCGGCTGACAATATAGTAAAATATTTTTTCTCAATACGCATTTTGAAAAATATAACCTTTTAAATATAAAATAATCATAAGTATTGATCATCAAAATGAAATCGCCAAATATTTTAATAAACAACATACCAGTTTTGCAGTTAAACACAGAATACAAAATGAGATAAAATAAAATTTCTTCTCTTAGTTTATTTGAATAATGAAAATGACATGAAATGAAACTTTTTGCTTATTAGGTTTCAAGATTCTAAGCAAAGAATAATTTTACTCTAGCAGAAACGTAACAGACTTTTCATTTGCATTTTTTCAGTCAAGTAAATCTCATTCATTTTATTTTTAAATTTATTAACACCACTCTTGAAACATTAATTTACCTCCGACCGTAACTCTGGAGGGGGAAAATAAAAAACGAGAATTCTTATACTTATCTACAAACAATGACTTACAGATATCTATTTAATATGTAATTAAATACGCCAAAAAAGCGATATCATTTTACGCCTGGCATCCTTCTCTTGTTGTACTCATGTTAATGGCGGACTTCAACGGACATTATCTACTGCTCTGTTTTTGCTCAGGTTTTTATTGTTATTTCAACGTCATTATTTGGCGGTTGGTTTTTCTGAATGAAAAATCGACGAGTGCAGCATACTTAAATGGTCCTGATTATAAATCTGTGTGGCTAGGTTCCAAACGACTTAAGACAAAAATATTTTCTTTTCTTTTCCTTTGTTTAAAGCAATGAATGGAAAGTGATGAAATTAATTTTTTATTCCCGCATCTTTCTATAATAAAATTTCCTTTCTATTAGATTTAATGCATAAGCTTTGAGTCCAAAAGGCAATTTGTTATGAAGCTTCTTTTTACCTAAATTAGTTTTCCTTTAAGAATAAAAAGGTTTGCAGTTGTCTGAGTATTTTAAGATAAGCAGTAATTTTTTTCAGACTTATACTATCAAAAAGATTTTGATAGAGAAGTATTTCTGTAACAAATATTAAGCGAAACAACAGGCAACGGTGGAATACATTCTTTTCTTTTTATATATTTTTATATATTTATTATATATTTTATTATAATACATATATATAATAAATTTGCTTAGTTTTGGATATTTTTCAGTTTTTGAAATAAAAAATAAAGCATTACAAAAATAAATTACTGCACGGTAGGACTAACGTTTACAGTATTTTACGTTTAATTTGTTTTCGGTTGGTTGGTTGGGTGTGCTACGGTCACTTTTTGCACAAGAGAGCTAAACAGACCGAAACCTCTGTTTAAAGGGGAATACCACCCACTACCACATCCATATGTCCATAAAGTGATATTCGAATGCGGTACTAACGGTAAAGTAGACAAGCCTACTACTACAAGCCCCCTAACCACTAGACAAAAAGGTGGGCATTTATTTTGGAAATGTATGGACTAGAAAAGCAAAGCAATAAAATTATTTGAATATTAAAACTAGTTATTACTACAGGTGTTATACTATATTAAGGACCAGGGTATGAACACAAAATAACAGAATTTAATTCATATAAAATGTACCTGGAAATCATTATTTCTCTTTAAAAAATAGAGCATCTGTAAGAAACACACGTAACTGTGTGGAAAACGTTTTTTAAAAAACAGTAGAATTCAGTATGTTTAAATGTTTTCAAATCTTTTCGATATGCTAAATCTAGTTATTTCTACAGATGTTACCCTATGTTAAGATCACAGCATGAACTCAAAATAATAGAAATTAATTTACATAAAATATTGCTAAAAGTGTGATTTATTTAAAAAAAAAAAGAAAAAAAAAGTAGCTAGTTGTAAGAACAAATCATAATTATGTGGAAGGTGTTTCTTATAATACTTTAATACAGTATCTTTAAATGTTTTAAAATCGGTTTCTTAGTAAATCTACCTAGTAGTAGAGATGTCATATAATGTTAGAACCACAGCATGAACATACACTCAAAATATCAGAATTTAATTTACATAAAATACTTATTTAGATCATAATTTCTCTTTAAAAAAATTAGCGCAACTGAATTGGTGTGCGAACTGTAAGAACAAATCATAATTAAGTGAAAGAAAAACGTTTGAATACAGCGTCTTAAAATATTTTTAAATCGCTTTGATAGTTATATTAAAAGTAGTTATTACACTAGATGCGATGTTACTGTATGTTAGGACCAAGGAAGTTGCCGAACCGTTGATGTCGTTAAGGGGCTTCCGAGTTGCAGACAACTTAACGCGTAGTATATTGTAAGTAGAGTGTCTTGTAATGATAGGATCAAAGCATGTACTCAAAAAATAATAATAATTTATGTAAAATATTTCTAGAAATCGTGATTTAACTGAACTTAAAAAAATTTAGTCTGGAAGAACAAATCATAACTATGTGGAAGACGTTTCTAAAAACAATTTAATATAGCATCTTTAAATGTTGTAAAATAGGTTTGATAGTTATATTAAATCTACCTAACAATGGAGATGTTAAATTTCATTAGTACCACAGCATGAGCTCAAAAACGCAGAATTTAATTTATGTAAAATATTTCTGGAAATCGTGATTTATCTTTCAAAACATCAATGCAACCGTAAGAACAACTCATAATCACAATTACGCGTAAGACGTTTTTAAAAACCTTTGAATACAGTGTTTTAAAATAATTTAAAATCATTTTGATAGTTATATTAAATCTAGTTATTACACTAAGATGCGTTGTTACCCTATGATAAGGCCCGAGAATATATTCAAAATAGCAAAATTTAATTTATGCTAAAATATTTTTGGGAATCATAATTTCTGTTTAGACAAATAGTTTAAATGAAGAATAGATCGCAACTATACAGAAGACGTGTCTAAAAACAGCTTTAAAACAACGTATTTTAATGTTTTAAACAGATTTGGTAGTTAGAAGTACTGCAATGTACTAATTATCTGCTACGAAATAAATTTTTATTACAAATAATTGAAATAAAACTAAATTTTGGTAATTTTTTTTTTTTTTTTTTTTTTTTCACACAGTATCAAAATTCAGATTATTTTCTGGGCTATGACTTACACTCACGCACAGTTTATTTTTCTTCTGTTTTTTACCGTTTATAAAAAGAAAAAATGTCGTCAAACTTTCGGGAATTTTTTTATTTAATTGTAACCTGGCTATGCTTGTATAAAGTTATTGGTTTGGCGCGTGCTTGGAAAACGCGCCAATCAAAAATTCGCCAAACATGTAATACATCTGTTACGTGCTTTTAATTTTGTAGTAGCTGTTTCTGAAATGGAAATTAATTCCCAGCCGTAACTGTAAACAACGGGAAAAATAAAAGACGTGTTTTTAGTGTCCGAAAACGCTGAAAATCCATAACCTTGGAAGACTTAACTCGATAAGTTTAAGTCCTACACTTTTTTATGTTTAATTTTTTATAGAATAGAGAAGGTACTTTAAATATTACTTAGACCCGAAGACCGTATAAAAATTTAATGCAACAAAATTTAAACACTTACAAAAATAACTATAATTTGATATAAGTGACTTTACATATGATGAAAAACAAAATCTGAAACATTTTTACACTCTTATTTAATTCAACTTGTTTTTTGTATTTATAGATGGATTTTTGTAAGAGATATTTAACTTAATATGCTGCAAAGATTTGTTTCCGTGACAGTACGACAATTTAATATTTTTACAACTTAATTATACATTAATACATTAAATTTAAGGCATTTTTTCATTAGCCTGCCACAGGTGATAAATCGCCAAAAATCTTTTATGGTTACAGTTGTAAACGAGTTACAACAACAATAGATTTAATGATGTGTCACACCACACTCGCCAAAATAGGCCAACTGGCTGCGAAACTGCAATAACGGAATACTTTAAACATTAAAAAGTAGAAAGTATACAATAAATAAAGAAATAAAAAGTTTAAAAATATAATTTAAAAATACGCATTAATTAATTAATAGGTTCATATTAAAAAAAATATATATGATTATACATTAAGAAATCAATTTAGAAATCCTAAAAAAGATGGTTATAATAATGCTTTTTTTTTCTGTTGTCATATCCGAAAAAAGAAACGGAGCAAAAATTGCGAATTTTTTTTCAACAAATTCACTAGCGGTTTCTACCACGCGTAAGAAAAAAACCGGTGAATTTTCCACAGTCGGGATCGATGCCCACGCCAAATTAACGCATTGGTTTTTTTTTTTTTTTTTTTTTTTTTTTAAAAAAAAAGCTATTTTCAATTACAGTTTTTGTGAATTACAGTTTTCAAGATAAAGATTGAATGCTTATAAAAGAATGTCTTAAAAAAAAAAAAAAAAAAAAAAAAAAAAAAACTATTTATATTTTTATACTTATTGCAATTCGAAGTATGTCTCTCAAACTAATGGTTAAAGAATTAGTAGCTATTGGCCATCGATAAAAAGAGACACCCTGTATAAAAACAATTTCGCTATATATTCCCAAACATCCAAACTCCAAACATGCTTTACATTCGTACTACGCGAAAGAAATATTCGCATTTTGTATAAGTTCCCCATTTCTTACAGCTGCCAAATATTTTGCACATCCCCTCACTAAAGCACACCATCCATATGTATAAACCTTCCAGAGCCATATTTACGAGCTGCCTCACCGACGCGACACTTCATATACATTAGAGACACCAAAGGAAAAAAATATATATATAAGTGTCTTTTTATATTTTCTCTCTCTGAAAGTTCTTTTAACTAGCGCATTACAAATGTTAGGCCATTACATTTTTTATGGCCCACAGACACTAAGTTAAAACTTTTCTCGGAAATACGCCTTCGAAAGGTTTCACTATTTTATAGAGGAGACTTTGGATGCCATTTATTTGCAACTTTTCATTGGTGTGTTTGAAAACGCTTGACCTCCGATTAACAAATCGCATATGAGATACGCTCAAGTAAATTTTTCAGCAGCGAGGATTTATCGTCTGCGTTAAATTTACAGTGGAATTCTAAAGAAGAGAGTGAAATAGAATTGAAGGTTTTAATTTTATGTGAGGATAAATAAAATTGCAACTGCACTAGAATTTAAAATTTAATAAACGGGTTTTCCATTTACTACTTTTTGTTGTTGTTGTTGTAGATGTTTCATTACAGTCTCTGAAATGTTTTAGCTTTATTATGAAAGTCAGAAAATTAATAATAATAAAATTAATGATATTAGCGATGGTTAAAATGTTTTAGAAATAGGTTTATGCTTATCTATTTTTCCTTTTTGTATTCTAATTTCATGAGGGGGAAAAAACCGAACATCTTTAATTACTGTAGAATTTATTATTATTCTTAAATTTAAGGCAATATAATTTAAATAGTTTTTTTTAAAAATATTAGGCCATTAGATTTTTTATGGCTTACGGATACTAAGTTATAACATTACTCCCAAATACGTCACCATAAGATTTCACCATTTTATGGAGCAACCATTAATTTGCAGTTTTTCATAGGTGTGTTTGAAAACGCTTGACCTTGAATTAATAAATCGCATATGAGAGAAGCTCAAGTAATTTTTTCTGCAACTAGGATTTATAGTCGGCGCTAAATTTACAAGAGAATTCTAAAGCAAAGAGCGCAATAAATTTAAATGGTTACGTGAGGATTAATAAAATCTTCACTTCACAAGTGCACTAAAATTTTAAATTTTAGGACAGGTTTTACTTTTTGCAAAAGTTTTATTATTATTATTATTATTATTATTATTATTATTATTATTATTATTATTATTATTACTGTATTTTAAATATGAATCTTATATTTGAAGAATTTTTATGATTTTTATCATAAATGTAAGGCTATTTATAGTAATAAATCATATTGATTTCAGTTCAATTTTAGAAATTAGTTTATATATTTTTTCAAAATTGGAATATATTTTCGTCAAATAAATAAATAAAACAAAATTAATTAAATTAAACATCTTTAATTAAATATACAAAATTTGGTAATTATTTATAACTGCAAAATATTGTATTTTAAATAATCCTTTTAAGTTTATAAAAAATCAATAAAAAAAAAAAAATCCATATATACTAAACATATTCATATATAGTTAACATTCTCCAAAATACACCCTCAAAAGGTTTCATTATTTTATAAAAAGACTTTGAATGCCAATTTGTTTTTCATTGGCGAGTTCGAAAACGCTTGAGCTCCGATTAACAAATTGCATATGAGAAAGAAAAAAGTAGATTTTTGAGCAGTTAAGGATTTATCGTCTGCGGGAAATTTACAATGGAATTCTAAAGAAAATAACATGGTAGAATTGACGTTTTTAATTTATATGAGGAAAATAATATCTTCGTTTTATAACTGCACCGCAATTTTAAATTATAATAAGCAGATTTCCTTTAAAAGCACGTGTTTTCCTTCGAACCTTAGATAACCTTGCGTAATTACGAATTAGGTTCCCTTAGAAAGACCCCCCACTTAGGGCACTCCTCCCTCGGGCCTATATCCCTCGTGTAGGTAATCGACCGTCATAAACCACCAACAAACCAATCTTTTAAGCAGCATCGCAGCAACTCCATTTGGTGCCTGGTGCAAAATACCATGTTACACATCGTCGGCGTATCAATAATGATAACTGACTGCGTTGATGAAGTTGCTCCTACCCTGATTGACGGCGCCTGGTGCGGGGGCACCACCCCTGCTGCGGCTCTGATTTTAATCCAGTCCTTTTTCCCATTATCTTATCTGGAATGTTTAGGTTTTGTCATAAATCTCAAAATAATAATAATAATAATAATAGTTAATTATACCGATCCGCATTCCCTTTTAACAGTTATTTTATACTTAGTGTCTCTTGTTTGATAATAGATAAATTGATATCTTTAGTCAATATTTTATCCTTTTTTTTTCTATTTTTTAATGCTGTTTGATATTTTATTATTATTAGTAGTATTATGAACTAATGTATTAATGTATCAATCTTTATTAAAATAAATACTTTTTATTAAACAGTTTTAAATCTAGATAATAAAATATGTAATAAAACGTTCTTATCTGCTCAGTTAAGTGTGGCATTACACAAGAGAGAATTCTCTATAAATTTAGAAAGAGCAAGAAAGTAATATACAACATAAATATATAGTTTACATATTTTTTTTAAAAGAGCAAAACAGTTTATAAATAGGGTTCTTTTTTTTCTTTTCAACAAAAACAAAAGAATTTAGACATTGTTTCAGTTGGCTTGGGAAATTCATTTTTGTAAGTTCTGAAAATGCCTGGTTCCCTAATGTCTGCACTATAACTTAAAATTTTTCTGTACTACAAACGCCTTACATAGTAATAATAATTACTTATAAATTACTTTCAGCGTGAAGGGATATTTCAAATTTACATTTTTATGGGTTAATAAGTATTCATTACTGAATTTTTCAGTCGAAACATAATATAATAATTACCCGGCTATGTATACTGGAACAGTAAACCTAATACAAAGCAAATTTTTCATTCATAACAACGCATAAAATAAATCTGTGATTGTTTATCAAACTATTCATTTTGAAAAATACATACAACTTTCCATGATTCTTTGGCATACTTCCAAAAATCTCTAAAGAACGATTTTCTTATTTTAATCATTCCATGTCGTAAACAACAGATTGGAGAAATATAACAATTCTTTTATTGCAATAAGAATATATGTATATATATATATACATTTTTAAAATTTATTGTGTTGATGCCATTTTTTTATTCGAAAATGAAAAATGAAATATTATTTATTATACATATCATAAACTTTTATTCAAACCTGTCACAGGCGCTTGTTAAGTCATTACTTTTCTGTGCATTTTTTTGAATTTTAATTTATGTTTGGTTATTCAAAATGGTTTTTAATTATTTCTTTTTTATTTGGTTAAAGGGGAATATTTATCTTTTCTGCGGATTTATTTATCATAATTTTAATTTAAAGCATTTGACTGTTGGAAAAAAAAAAAAAAAAAAAAAAACGTAAACCTTATTGTAATTTTTCAGAAATTAAGAACGTTAACTAGGGATATTTAAAATATTAATTAAATTTCGCATGTGTACAAAAATGTGTACAGAAGATAAAATTAAAATTTCTGCAGCGAATGTACGTAAATGGCTACAAAGATAGAATTAAAATTTCTGAAGCGAATAGAAAGACATAGTGAAATGCCATACGTTACTTTTTAATTAAATCTAAAATGAAGCCATTATTTAGTTTTAAGAACAAATATATATAATTATTTTATTCATGAGAATGCAAGTTAAAAAAAATTAAATTATATCTATTATAATAAAATTTCAATCTTTTAATTCCGGTTACAACGTTGAGTATGATATTCATGAGTTGAGTTCACTGTTAAAAATTTCGTGATTCATTGAATCAAATTTTGGTTTTGTAACAACGGCAACATTAAAATTGCATTTTTTTTACCATGATTAGAAACTTACATGTGCCATGTTAGCGTTCTAACCACTAGACAAACAGATAGAACACTAGTCACGCGAAGAAACGGTCAAGCTAATGTTAAGTGTATGGGAAGGCTCTTGGCAGATTTCTCGCTCGCATTTTAATATTTTTAAATGATTTTTTTTGCATAGGATATCTGAGGTCGATCTCTAACGTTGTTAGTTTTTACTTTCTTTAAAATTTTGGTTACAGTTTTTTTATAAGCGGACATTTTCAATTTTGGAACCGGTTCTGAAAGGGAAAGTACCCTTATATAAAAAAAAAAACTTGAACCAAAATTTAAAAAGTAAAAACTAACAACGTTAGAGATCGATCTCAGCTATCCTATGCAAAAAACATCATTTAAAAATATTAAAATTCGAGCGGGAAATCTGCCAAGAACCTTCCCATAGACTTAACATTAGCTTGAGCGTTTTTTCGCATGACTGATGTAGGCTCTTAAGCAACATATTAAAGAGTGCGTAGAACTAACTACATGTTCTGATTGCTTTATGCATAATTCCATTCTTTGGGGAAATTGGAAATCATTTCGAGGTTGAAACATAAAGACCATTTTGTGAAAGTTAAGAAGAACAATGTGGCTTTATAATGTCGAAGGATTTAACAATGAACAAAAATTTCAAACAGTATATAGTTAATCGGATAAGATGTAGTACTATTTGTTTAACGACAAAAATCTTAATAAATGCGTTACACTGAACGACTTTCATAAGCATTTTAAGGTCATTCAAGACGCAACGATACAAATAAATTGAATAATAATAATAATAATAACAAAAGAAATATAATTATAAAATATGGCATAAATCAATGTCTATGAAGTGAAAAGATAAGGTTTGGGTAAAAAAAAAAAAAAAAAATAATAACTCAAGCTAAGCAAAGTTGCTATATGCAAGGATGAAAGAAGAAAACGTAATTTGATCGGATGAGAATCTTGCCTAAGGAAAAAAAAATATATCGTTTATGGCGTAAATATTTTGACAGGTATACAAGTATCAGATTTCATCGAGAGTGACAGTGATAGAGCTGTGGCTCACAGAATTGGTGTTCTCACACCTCGGACATATAATCTGAAATGCATATATTTTTTGCAGTCATTATAGATTTCCTTACAATTTCTTTATAGAAAAAAAATCTTAATAAGTTCCAAATGAAAAAGAAAAAATCACCTTGGGTAAGTAAATTACACCAAATGATGGCGTGTTGGTGAATTTACTGCAGCTACAGTTTAAATATTGCATCAACTAGTGATTCAAGGAATGACAAAAGCAGATAAAGGAACATAAATTAATATTTATGGAACAAAAATACTTGTTTTTTAGAGGTCATCCATTAATTACGTCACGTAAATTTCGAGGAATCTTCCTCCCTCCCTACTTCTAGGATCATCCCTCCCTGCTTCGAGAATATACATTAAAAAATATAGATATACGCTAATTGTGTTACCTCATTTAATTTTAGTTGGCTTATAACATCTATAACAAAGCCGAATGCTTTTATGCTTATGTGCCTGGTCATAGTTTTTTTAAGAGACCGCTGCGAGCAGAACGACGAAGGCAGGAAGGTAAAATGTCTGTTTTATGCACTTCAAAGGCAGTTTTTCCGATTTTTTAAATTAATAATTTAAAAAAACGAAACGTCCCACTTCTATAGATTTTGCTGTCTATACTCATAGATGGCGAAACATACAGATTCACAAAATATTTGAAGGAGAGTCACCCCTTTTTTCTTTCTTAATTTCAGGGTTTTTAAAAAAAATATAAATTGAAGCTTCGAAAATCAAACAAAGCTTTGAAATTCATCAATTTTATTCGCTTACAGATTATCTGTACTTTATGTAAATTCAGAGATGAACTATTCATAGTTAACGAAACGAAGTTTCGAAAAAAATATAAACAGCAGGTTAGTTGAGTGATTCATCCATTTACAGACAACGAAACCTGTGGGAAGAAGCCTTTTTTCTTTCTTCGTGGCTAGTGGTTTTAAATCGAAGAATTGTTACTATTCGTGAAAGTGTGAAAATTCTGTTGTGCAGCCCTGGAAATGATCTATAGAATTTATTCACACTACGTGATACATTTACTAAAAGTTAGATAAGTTTTAAAATGCTGACCAAAAAGTTAGATAAATTTTTAAATGCTGACCACAGTGGAAAACACACTTCCAGCAATTATCGAACAGTCAATCCTGTGACCAATTTCTTTTGAGCGTCTCTGTAAATGAGCGATACATGCTGCGCACTCCATAATCTATTAGAAAACATGTTGTAGTGCACCTCAGTGATTCTTTTATTTATTTATTTTTTATGTTTGGAGTATTATAACATCATTAAAGTGCACCGCTACCGATTTTTCCCCGTAGATCATGATGTAATGGAATTCTTTTGTGCGCCCCAGTAAATGAACTATAAATTTCTGCTGCTGTACAATTCAACGCAAATTGAATTCATACAGCAACTTTTGGAATTTGTTTATATATATTTGCGATTTTAGGTTCGTTCGTAATTATATAAATATTAGCACCTACAGTCGTCGTTTGACCGTCCATCCATGCGCATATAACAGCGCAAAAACTACCCAACCGAATGATTTGAAATTTAATATATATAATAGTTGATGAATTTATTATTAAACAATAGTAGTACGAGACCTGGTATCTATGACAATAATTCACAAAAACATCTCGACGTCTTTCCTGTACAAATAGTTAAGAACCGTTAAACAAATATTAATAGTCGGATGTGCCAATCCCAAAACTTTCTTCTATCTCATACATGTGAATACTTCAAAATTCGCTATCACACCGCCAATAAAATCAATTTTATTCGTCATTCTGCTGTACGTCAGCTGCTTGCGAATCGTCGGGTTATCTGGATGCGAGCAGACGATGTATATTAAACTATGATATGTCCTTCTGGCCGGTACCGGCAAGAAAAGATCCTTCCTATTCCTTGTTTTAAGATTTTAGCTAATTTTACTGAAAACCATGAAGCTAAAATGCGTGGAATTCGATTAGAGAAGAGTGGCTGAGAGGTTCTGCTCACGAAGCTGGTAGATGGGAGGTGCTGGGTTCGATCCCAATCGCGCCCGTCGGCCTAATCGTTTGGAGTTTTCGTGGTTTTCTTCGAGCCGTGGATTTATCCATGTGTAAATACGGGTTAGGTTCCCTTAGAAAGACCATCACGAAGGACACTCCCCCTGGGCCTATATCCCAAGTGTAGATAATTGGCCGTCCATAATCAACCCAACCCAACCCTCGATTAGAGAAGATTCTTTCCCAGTTCTTGTCAATATTGAATTGGAATGAGAATATCGGCAAGTAGCTCGCAAGTACTCCAAGTATCGCCAAGCTCAGCTATAGCAAAGTTGGCTTAATTTATGGCAACCTAATTTTTCGCCAAATTTGTCAATATTTCGCCAAGTGTTGCCAAGCTTGGCGAGAATTTGACGTTGGCGAATATAAATCTATAGTGTTAAGCATATAAGGGTTGGAACAATGGTTACAACAATGAAAGAAAATTTGAAGAAACCATGGTCACTAAAACTCATAAGAAAAACCCGTTTATGGAGGAATCCTGCTGTCTTGTATCAAAATGCCAGCTTTACCCTTAAATTTCAAACTGCTATATATCAGCCATTTTTAAAAATAGGGGCAAAACAACAATTGCTCCGGAATCCTTGGATCAAGGTCAGACATTTAACGGAAAAATCTTTTAGAATTTCTTTTTTTTTTTTGTACATCTTTTTGAATTTGAAATCTTTAAGTGGGCCCCTTATGGCGGTATATCCTCAAATTCAACTGGGACCTAGAAGCCATACTCCAAAACATATACATAAAATTTTGTTAAATTCTATGGATAACTTCATACACTTTTCGATAGTACAATATTGAAAATGGAACAAAAATCGCTATCGGAGCCACCCCTTTCGGCGGAATATCCTAAACTCAAGGAGGACCTGCTGTCCATATTCATAAATCTATAACCCAAATTCGGTTCAATTCAATACATAACTTAATGCACTTTTCCATGATGCAATGCGGACTGACACATGGACAGACAGACATTTTGTAAAAATGTTTTTCGGAATCTCTGACCCCTCAATACGTGTAAATCCGTCGAAAACTGGAGGTCGAAAAAAATTTCGATTACAATTACTTTCTTCTATTATAGATAGGAGAAAGTATAAATATTATCACATGCTTAAAGCTTTTGCTATCACTATCATCATGCTTAATTTAATAAACAACTTTAAACAAGTGGGTAAGTGTGATCCAAGTTCGCACAAAGGGTTTCGTTTAATATTCCTTTCAAAACACTTTATCCTTTCTTTAAAAAATCCAAATAAATTTCATTTTCTAAAAAAAAAAACTGTCTATTTTTCTCGGTTTTTCGAATATCTGAATCGGCCCGATAGCGGGTGAAGCCCACTATTATATTCTATCATAATAATATCTGTCATGTGGACTAAATGCGATATTTAAAAAAAAATTAATTTCAAAATTAAACCTGTTGTACACCTTCAAAATGTTAAAATATGCGAATATTTCCATAATCGGGTTTTTATCATGATTCAATACGTTCCTCAAACTCATATATTTACTATTCTCTATTACTCATATTCATACTCGCTTTGTATTATACTGAAACATTTGAAAAATCCGTTAAACTTGCGATATGACGTCAGATTTTCTTTTTAATTCTCTAATGACGTGTAATTAATCTGCTTTGTGTACATGCACACATACTCATACTCCTTGTATTATTGCGAACTCTTTCTGTTTTATTACCACTATGACGTCAATCAATTTTATTTCATATTAATCTTTTTTTTTTCAATTGGTGAAACTTTTTATTTCATTTTTATTTTTCACGTGGAAATCGTCTGATAGAAAATTAATTATTGTAGATAGAATTTCATCATGGATTTTTAATTTTTGGCATCTGCTATAAGGTAAAATGTTCAAATTTAATAAGAAAAGGCTGTTAGAATTTTGGTTTTTTATCTCTATTTATTAAAATAATACGAATTTTTCAAATTTTAATATTTTCAGCTCTTCGCAGCTGATAGTCTGATTTATACACAAAGTTTCAACTCTGTAAGTTACACAGTTTTCGAAAATGGCTCTGTGACAGACAGACAACGGAGCGGGAGCAATAGGGTTTCGTGAGATGAACGAAACCCTAAAAACAAACTTTATAGTTGTTATTAAAACTAGCGGATGCAATCCGAGCTTCCCGGATTACAGAATATAGTTATAACTAATTTTTTTAAACTCTTATATAGTTTTTTAGATTTATTTTTAGATTACTCACTAACAATGCAAAAAAGCATTTTTATATGAAAAATATCCATTATGTATTCAAATAAAATTTTGAAATTTATTAAAAGAGATACTTTCTTATTAGCCGCATGTCAGAAATTAATAGCCGATGAAATCGCCAAAGATTTCCCTATACTTACAGCAATCTTTTTCACTCTGATAATTTCAGTGGTTCAAGCGCGTTAGTTCGATTGCATTTCTGTTACATTTCGGTTTTATTTATATTATTTTACTTATTTACTGATGAAGTTTTAATTTCGTTGTGGAATATTAGCCAGAAACAAATGCTGAATTGTTTATATTGCTTTAAGTGCAATGAAATACAGTTTTCAAACAAATTGTATTTCAAAAAAAAAAAAAACTTTTTTTTCATATTTGATGGTGTAAAAATTGAAATTGTGCGATGTTTAGATATTAACAAGAACGAAAAATCATGCGTCAAGCATAGATTATGTAGCACTTTCCAACGCTTCTAAAATAATTTTACAAATCATTACCGTTTAATAAGCTGAAAGATGACATCTAAGTAAACAATTTGGAAAACGCATAACATATTTAAAAACGTAATTTCAGGAATTTTCAATATATACAATATTCGGAAAAATATCCGAATACTTTTATGTAACCCTGTATATGATCTATAGATTTGTATATATACATAGGATGCTAAATTTTAGTTTAGTTAGGAAACGCGTAGCACCGTTTAAATTCTCCTTCTGGAGTTTCTGTCAATAAACGGAAATGTGTTCGCGAACTTTTGTGCTGCCCTGTATAGGATCTGCAGAATTTATACACACCACGTAATAGACAAAAAGCTAGTTAAGATTAAAATCGCGTTTAGTAACTTAAAACGCACTTCCAGGAATTATTGTTAACAGACAGTAGAGAATTCTTTTGTGTGTCCCTGTAAATGAACGATGACTGCTATACACACACTATTCTGTAGTAAGCCTCTTTTAATGCACCTTAGTAATATATATAAACTTCAATGCGTTTAAAATAGTGGAACATTATTTAAATAAGCCGCAGACGATTTTTCTCCATAGACGTAATGTAACGGAATTATTTTGACTGTCCCTGTAAAGTAACTCTAAGTGCTATACACCTACTATTCCATATTAAGCTTCTTCTAATGCATCTTAGTGATCTATATAAATTTCAATGCGTTTACAATAGTGAAACATTTTTAAAATAAACCGCAAATGAGATTTCCCCATAGACCGCAATGTAACGGAATTCTTTTGAGTGTCCCTGTAAGAAAACTATAAGTGCTACACACTTCAGTTGAAATAGGGAACGTGCCATAGATAACGACAATAACATATAAAAATTGCAGAGCAATCCGATCATATTTACGGGAGTTAGAGAGCACGGACAGACGGCCAGACGGCCATCCGGCCATACGGCCAGACAAACCGAAGTCATAAGCACTTTTCAACTAGGTTGGAAAGTGCTAAAAAAAAGCTACAGTAAAAACGAAACATATTGGTCAAATGTTTCCACCGTGAATATGACGCCAGCGATACTCGGTGACATGTTTTGCTTTATTATATAGATTTGTAAAATATATTTTATGGGAATAAGAAGGTAAGATACTAGATATTTTATTTATCGCATGAAGATGTATTTAATTATTAAAAAAAAAGTGAGTAATCCACAAGTGTACTTGAAACTCATTTCGTGCATTAAATACATTATCGTTAAATACTTCCTAAAATTAACTTTATCTCGTTTTTTAAAAGAGCAAAATCTCTTTTCCTCTGCTGAAACAATTTACAGTTACTCTTCAAACAATTTCATCCAACTTATTTAAAAAAGAAATAAAAAAGAAATAAAATAAAAAATCGAAGTAAAGCTAATACTACTGTTATGAATAATTAACTATACTTTGTTAAAATGATCATGCATTTGCTGTCAGAAATTTTTATGCATATATTTTTCAACGAAAAAAAAAATTGTAATTAGAAAAGAGGAAAAAAAATATTCGGAAAAAATAAACATGAATAACAGGAAAACAACAACAAAAAAAATAATCCCACTTACATAATGAAATAAAACATTTTTTAATACTATTAATTGGCATTACTTGAGGGCTTGAATTGTTTCTTCTATCACGTAGTTTTGAAATTGAAGCTTATGCCGTGTAAATTGCTTAAAATGAATAAATATGTGAAGTTTCCAAATACTTATCAACATGCTGCAAATTGTCTTTTACTGTTATTTTGAAAATCGTAAAATAAATAAATAAATAAAAAATAAATAAATATCAAACGCTTAAAAATAGTTATTATCGTGACTACACCAAACGACAACATTAAAGAAGTATACCTTCAGTTGTTTAAAAAATATATATCTTATAAGATTAAAAATAATAAGGATATCAGATATTAAACATTTTCAATATATATAAGAATATTTCATGCAGAAGTATATTTATTTTAATAAAGAATGATTTATCCACATGACATGTTAACACGAAAATCACTTCGTGCAATAAATACATTCTAGTAACGTGCTCTCCAAAATTAATTTTATCTCGTAATAACAGTGCATAATAACCTCTTCTTCGCTGCGGAAACACTTCGCTGTTATTCCTCAAACAACTTCAGCCAAATTAATTTGAATTTATTTGAACGAGATTCAAATCAGTGAAGCTACACCACTGTTATGAATAAATCAACGATACTATATCAGAATAGACTCAATAAATTGAGCGTGTATTTGTCTTTGAAAAAATTTATACTGCTGTTTTTCAACGGACAGCATTTTTGAAAGAGGGAAAAAAAAAAGGAATAAGAATTTTACGCCCGTAGGATTAACGTTAGCGAGGGGAATCGGGAAGTTTACTGACGATCAGCCTTAAGGGAAACTAACCCGTACATACGCAACAACTTAGGACAAAATTAAATTTTAATATTAAGAGGGTTATTATAACAGTTTTTGTGGTTATTTATAGCAAAATCATTAAAAACAAAATAATAAGTTATTTCGGTACTTCTCTATTATCCCGTCGACCACTTTTCATAACAAAAAAACATCGCCAAACTACGTATAACTACGTAAACTTCACGTATGAAACTATAACAACACTAAGCTATTAATATAAACAGCATGTTAAACAAATTAGTTTATATCAATCAGTTAATATTAAATAATGAAACTTAAAAAATAACTCCATTTTTTTTTGTTCGTAATACATATTTAATTCATAACAAAATATTGAAATTCAATGCGAAAGGATTACTATTTAAAGGAATATCTACGTAGTATAAATTAAAGTAAAATAATAAATTAACCATAACAAAATAAATAAATAAATAAGTAAGTAAAATAAAAAAAAAAACATAGAAGCCAGAGCAAAATCGTTATCTAATATTTTTATTTATTTATAAACTTTTCGAAATTTTCCATACCAATTGAAATTTTATATTAAATTCTACTTATATGAGAACCATACAAAATTTTCTTAAATTATTGGATATTAAAACGTTTTTCAATTACAAATTTGGCATAAATTGTTTTTACCAGCACTTAGAAAGAGAAAAGCAAGAAATATTTAATAGCTATGTACGTTTATAAATTATATACATTAAATCAATGACTAGAGTATCGTAAATAACAAATTATCAAGCAGAACATAATCACGATATAGGGTAGATGTGCCAGTAATGGACCACCTTCAACATATTTGGTTTATAGAAAAATAACCAATAAAAATTCAGCTTTTTTTATTTCATTAATATGCTTTCTTTAAATTCTAGTTTTAAATACAATCATAATATCAATTATCTATTACTTTTTGTGGGGTGTCCATTACTGGAATTTAGAGTGTTTTGATTTATTTCTGTTATTTACAATTAAATTTCGATTCACATTGGGAAATGTGACTATGGGCATGGTTAAATATTGTTGGTATATTAATATAATATTAAAAAATGTGGAATATAACAATTATAACTATTAATTAAAAAATAATTTTTAAAGAAATTCCTTAAGGGTGTCCATTACTGGAACATCTACCCTATAAATAATTATTTTTTAATATAACTTCTAGGCAATTAGATAAAGCAAAGAAATATCACAAACGATATAATATTATCTGAAGCTACAGAAAACAACTAAACTTACTAACGGAATAAAACAGCATAATGAAAGCGTAGTAAAGAAACGTAAATAAAAATAATTGCAATAGTTAATATTTTACAGCAAGATGCTGGATTTTGTATTAACTGGTGAATTGATAACTTTCCACCGTAAAACTTTTATATGTTTGTACAGTTTCAGAGCGGGACCCAACTTAAATCCAAATTCTTTTAAATTCGCCATCGTGAGGGTCAAGAGCTTCCGCCCATCTATATTTTCTGTAACAAAAATGTCACTATCAATTCCAAGTTCTCGGCAGAAATGATGAATATCCGTGCAGGACCAATTCAAGATGTGCGGAATTTTTTCAACATACTTAATAATCTTTTCTAGAGGGAGACTTTCGTACCGTTTGTAGTCACTCATGCTGAAAAAAGCATTACGAAGATCTTGTATTCTTATTGACACAGAAGCCATTGTGCACTTGCATAATGCAATAGAATCAACATTACGAAAACAAGTAAAATGCATAGATACTTTACAAGTTGCGCAAAAAATCCAATCCTCTTGGACATCTTCGTAATATATTGTGCCAAATTTGCAAATTTCACATTTAAGCACCACTTGGGACCCCGATATTTGCGACATTCTTTCTCAAAAATGGAATAGATCCGACTGTGAGCTATTTTTTTATCGAACAAAACCATCAGTCAGTTGCCATCAACAAAATTATAAAAGCAACAGACGATATTTATATTTCGCAGAAAAATATGATCTGCGTCCCTGGTTACATATTTTTTGAAGCGTTTATCAATTAATAAAAAAATAATTATTTGTCTTAAAAGAGCTATGAATCGTCTGCAGCGTCCCTCTAATAAACGAACTGTCAATTGCCATCTGCGATATCAACAACAGGTACGACGCAGAAAAATCTCGTCTGCGTCTCTGAATACATATTTTTCGACGTATTTATTAATTAATTAAATTGGAATAACAAATGGAATCGTCTGCCGCCTTCCTCACATAAACCATTTATAAATTGTCAGGTATAATATTACATAAGCAACAGGTATGTTTTAAAAAAAATCTCGCCTGAGTCTGTGAATACACTATTTATCAATTAATTAAAAAATATTTCCAAAAACTATGTTGTTTTCTTTAAAATTTAACCTTTTCGCGGAAAACTTTTAGCCTATTAAAAAAAAAAAAAAAAAAGTTTATAATATATGTTAACTTCAATTGGGAAATGAGTTGATTAATGATATTTAAATCAGTATCGTCGTATACGATACGATATGATTTATCAAAAAATGGAAAATTCATTTCGATTCCAAATCGCTTCCATAGTCAGGCGTGCCAATTTTATGCTTTGGTGTTAAAAACATATTATTTTGTGTTTAAAAATGAGCCAAAAAATGTGTCAGAAAGTTTCGCGTTGTTGAGCAGGTCATTAAATAACCACCTTAAATAAATCACAAGTTTAACAGGTGAGTAATCGAACTACGCACTTAAATACTAAAAAAAATCAGAATTAAAAAGTTACTATGAATAGTGAAATTTTTCGTGATTTCTTTGAATTTTAATCGCTGTCATGCGGCTAATACGAAAATAATACCATTTTTAGTAAATTTAAAAACTTTATTATTTGAATGTGTAATTGATATTTTTCATAAAAAATTTTTTTTTGGTCTAATTGGTGGGCAGTCTAAAAAAATATGTATTAAATATAACAAGTAATATATAAAAAAATTTAAAGTCAACTCCTACTTTTTAATCATAAATATATAAAATAAACCCGTGCAGCATTAATGTCCACTTATCTTTATTGAACATTATTTTATAATCATCGTTGCGGTATTTTATTTTTTGTTGGCATCACTCATTTGAGATAAATCTTTCATTTCATTTATGAAAACAATGGGAGACATTTTTTTCTCCCATATAAAAATTAAAATTAATTAATTAAATTTAATTAATGAATTAATATTTGAGAAAACTGTAATAACATAAATTTTCATCCAGTACAAGTTTAAAAAAATTTATTTGAACTTGAATGGATGAATAGAAAATATTTAATTAACGATTGAAAATTCCAACAAGATATATATATAGAGAGAGAGAGTGTGAGCTAATAGTAGGAATTTAAAAAATCTATTGAAATTATAAATTAAAAATTATTTTCACCTGTTTTGCACACCGGGTGGATATGTTCTGTATCCCGGGATGCGCTCGCTTAGTCTTCTGGGTTTATTAAACTTCACATTTTCTGCCACTAAAACCGCGATTTTCTGTTTTATACCCAATTTTACTCTGTTCAACGTTTTTTTTTTTCCTTACACTACTTTATACTGAGATAAATCGAAATATGCTCTTTACGTATACTTAAAAAAGCACTGGTGTATTAATTTTTTAGCTATTTTTTAATTACCTAATATTAATAATCAGGGCTTGACAAATGCGGTCGCCTGGTCGCCTTGCCACCGGCGGCCAAGTTATTCAATCTGACGGTTTTTTTGTACAAAAATTCACCTAAAAAAATAGCACAAACGGCATTTTTTTCTCTCCCCCCCCCCAACTCGTGCGTGGAAAGTAGTGATTTTCCTCTTTTCTCGCACTTTTAATGGAAGAACCAAGTTTAAAAGGCTTTTTCCATCTCATGTACAGAAAATGCCATTCATTTCCGTTCTAACCAACTAGCGTGGTCATGTGATTATAAGGTGAGTGGGAGGGAGTGGGCAGTTTCAATAACACAGTAAGAAATGGTACCAATCTAGCCCCTGTGGCATCTAAAATTGAATACTGAAGAAAGCTGAAGAAATTCTAACAAACGCTGACTTCGACAAGAAAATAGGCAAAAAATTGTTTTCCTGCTTCGTTATTTCATCGTTGGCCTTCTCATCAGATATAGAATTTGTAGAACTCAACTATCCGGACATTTGAAGCATTCGGCAATCAGCATTTCCGAAACATGCCAATTAATTCCGCCTTTGCAGTATATATATATAAATATATTTTAAGATATATATAATTTTGATAAGTTTCATTAGAAAACTTAGTTTATAATTATCTTTCTAAATTATGTACTATTCTAAACTATGTAACTATAATTCTAAACTATGATTGTTATTATTTTTTCGTAATTAATTCTTCAACGAGTTTTGTGGTTACTGTGTATAAGTTTCATTAGAAAACTTAGTTTATTATTATCTTTATAATTATGTAGCCTATTCTAAACTACGTAACTATAATTCTAAACTTAGTTTATAATTGAATTTCTAAATTATGTTGTATTCTAAACTATGTAACTATAATTCTAAACTTAGTTTATGTCTTTCTAAATTATGTTGTATTCTAAACTATGTAACTATAATTCTAAACTATGTTTGTTATTATTTTTTCGCAATTAATTTATCAACGAGTTTTGTGGGGTTAAATATTTTTTACTGGCAACTACAATTTTTTGCTAGCTACCGGATTTTATTTGTAAAGCCCTGTAAATAACATTCATATACTTCTCAGAACCAGTAAGTTCGTCTTTTTTATTTAATCACTACACATTCACCTTCTGCCATATTGATAAGAAAATAACGAGGGATTAAAAAAGAAACAAACTTGAAAAATAGTCTGGAGGAGTAAAAATGACAAAATGTTCGCTACAAATGGAAAGGTGTAAAAATATATTGCATACTCAATGATGTCTTGGCGAGTAAATGCATAGATAAAAGTTGAATACCCTATCCCCTCTGAGAATTTGTACTTCGGTGGGCATATACATATGGATTTTGAACTTTACCCCCGAGTGTTAAAGTTGGAGGAAGGCCAGTAATCATAACTTACGGGTTTTACTTACTCACAGATTCGAAATATCGCAGTTGAAGATGGAAAAGTTTTGAGTAACGAGCGTATTTTCTGAGCAATAAAACGGAAGAAATAGTTTTCGAGTGACAGGTAAAATATACCTGAAAAATTATTCGAGCGAAGAAAGTTTGAATGTATGAATTACTAGGATATTCACAAATAGTGATGGGGTTTTAGTATGTGCGTTTCCTCATGCATCAGCGCGAATGAAACAAAATCACCATTTTAGTTTATTTTAATGATATATTCTATTTTTAATGTGTAAATTTTTAAAATGTGAAAAAGTTAATAATCCAGAAAGCAGCGAAACTTTTTTTTTCTAATCTGTGAACTCCACACTTATGCGAATTCACACCGACCACAATTTCAAGTATCGGCATTTTTTAAAAAAAACATTCATCCATTAATTTCATTATCGCGATCATGGATAACTGTCGTCCTTGGACGGTAACATCCGTAATCGGGATGCTGTTCATTTCGCTTAGAATGAATGATGTTGCGGCACCGGAGGCTGCATCCACCGTACTCATGGTCACGTCAGTGTATGCCTATTTTCGTGATTGATTAAATAAGATCAATTACATATCTTAAAATCAGCATGTATGATATCGCATTAACCCGTACCCCGTCAATTCGAATCGACCAAAAATTCAAATGTCGACATTTTTTTAAAACATTCATTCATTAATTTCATTATCGCGATCATGGATGACTGTCACCGTTGGGTCGTAACATCCGTAATTGGGATGTTGTTCATTTCGCTTCGAATGTATGATGTTGCGACTCTTGAGGCCGCAACCACCGTATTCACGACAGCGTATGACTGTTTTCGTGATTGATTACATAAGATCCGGAAGGGGGCTCTGTGATAGCGAATTTTGTGCGATTTTCTCGACTTTTCGTAGTTCTGTTTGCATTTAGGTTGCTCGTGCAGCGAAGCGCGCTTCGCATCCCGGTAACCAGGCGATTCGCAAGCAGCTGATGTACAACAGAATGACAAAAAATATTGATTTTATTAGCGCTGTGATAGCGAATGTTGGAGTATTAACATTTATAAGATAGAACAAAGTTTTCGGATTGGCACATACGACTAGTTTTACCTATGGAAAAGACGTTACATTTAATTTTACTAAGTGTGCTAGAATGGCCTTTTAGTATGATGTTGCAAAACGTGTGGCAAGATGAAGGATATCAATCAAACGCTGAAATATATAGATTTTTCACCTTTTTTATTCATTCATACACTTTTAAAAATTTCGTGCTAGATTAAATCAAATTTCGGCATCGTAGTATCTGAAACCATAAAATGATAAATATTTTTTATCATGGTTAGATACTTTACATGAAGTGGTGCTTCAAATAGTACACTATTGAACCATATAAAATTTTGAAAAAATAAAGTGTAAAAACATTGAACCACAATGCGACAACGGTTATTTTCTCCAAAAAGGGCTAATCAGGGTGTTAACTCTGTTTAAAGGGGAATCCAACTCAGTACGACCATCGGGGATTCGACCATCGCTCTTTTGCCATGGAACTGGGGAATTTTGTATTCTCTGCTATTATAAAAGGCATTACACTCGTATTTCATGATTTTTTTCGTTTTCTAAAAATGCATTGACAACACTAAATTGAACACTGACGCGCTCAGAGAAGAAATCTCGGTGACTATTTTTTTTTTCATCCACCCGTTTTCTACGCTTTTTATAGAGGAGTCGAAAAGGTCCCCTAGAAACTGCCTGGGAACTAAGGAATGTTATTTTCTCTGCTATTAAAAAGGGGTTATACTCGTATTTTATGATTTTCTCGGTTTTTTTAAAAAAGCCTTTACGACGCTACATCAAAAACGAATGTGCTCAAAGCGGAAATCTCGGTCACTACCTATCTTTTTAATCGGCTCGTTTTCTACGCTTTTTCTAGAGGACTCGACCCTTTTGCCTTAAAACTAAGCCATTTTGTATTACCTGCCATTTTGCATTATAAGCCATTTTGCTCTACTCGTATTTTATGATTTTGTCGTTTTTCAAAAAAAAAAAAGCCTTCACGACGCTAAATCGAAAATTAACGCGCCCAGAGAACGGATCTCGGGAACTATCTATTTTTTTAATCGACGCGTTTTCCACGGAACTCGACCCTCTCCACGGGACTAGGACCCAAACAGAACCTGGGTTTGAAGCTGACACCTCTTGACTTGCAGACTGCGTTCTAACAACTAGAAAATCGGGCAGATAAACTCTTTTTTTCTAAAGAAACATAGTGAGAGTGCATAGAACTATTCCTTCTGATTTCTTGCTGAGTAGATCTATGTTTTGGTGAAAGTTGAAATCAATTTCAAGGCTGAACCATAAAGAAAATTCTTTGTAAGTTTAGAAGAATGATATTATTTTCCATTTAATTACTTTAAACCGTTGAATAGTTTAGTGTTGAACTAAATTTTTTTTAACAGTACATTGTATTGCAAGATGACATAAACTGAAATTAGTAATGCTCTCATACTGGTTATGAGTAAAGCAAATGTAAAAATATCCAATAATCAGAAAGATTGACTAAGATATAATATATTTTAAAATAAGAAAAGTTGAGTTTCATTTCGATAAGTTTCTAGAATGTTTTTTCAGCAAGATGTTTCAAAACGTGAGGCCGCATGAAAAATATTAATTGAACAAAGAAATTATTTTATGTGAACTTATAGAAATTAAAATGATACATGACATGGTATTCGATTTAGTGATTCACTCAACACCGATTCAGAAAATATAATATAAAAAAATTTAATATCTAAAAAATAATATATTAGTAGTTTCTTAGTTATATCACATACATGTCAGAGTCTACTTTGTAAAAGACCAATTTATAACTGTACAATAACTGTATTAAATTTTAACTATACAATATAAAAAATCTTGTGCATACTATTTAAAGACAGTTTGAGTCTCCCCTTCTTTTACATATTAATTTATTTTTACTTAAACATATTCAGAATTAAACGATGTTCAAACCCAAAATTTCTGCCTAAAGTCAACCCGAACCCGAAGCACTTCAAACCGGACCCAACCCGATCCCGAAATATTCAAACCCGAACCCGACACGAACCTGAACTGAAAGAAAAGTAATCCATATTTTAATACAACTATGGAAAAGTTGTCTACAATTATATCACTAATATCAATTTTATCTTTTTTTGTATAAACATAAACTCGTATACACTCATTAATATTCAAATATATAGTTTTTCATTTCAAAAATTTTCAGGACTTTCTTTTGAAAAATCGGGTTAACCTGCACCTAAAGCGTGAAAACCTACCCCGAAACCGATCCGAACCTGAAACATTTGAAGGTAACTCGACCCGAATCCGACCCGCAACGAAAAAAAATAGTGTCAACCCTACCTGATCCGCGGGTCGGGTAAAATCGCGTTATCCGACCAGATGCAGGACTCTAATTAAGGACTATAGGGGAGGGTATTCGGGGGTATACGCCGTATACATACGGATATTTTAAAGTAAGCCCAATTACGAAAGATTACCCCGTTTTCACTTAAATCAATATGAATAGTTCAGCATTTGTTTCCGGCTTATAATCGATAACAAAATTAAAACTTCATCAATAAATAAATAGATAATATAAATAAAACACAAATTTAATAGACATCCAAAATTTATTACGCATTTATTATATATTTATTATGCATTTTATAATATACATATAAAAACATATATTTTGTATACCATAGCCTTTTCTTTGTATACCATCTGTATCTAAAGTAAAGCTTTAACGTATACTACTCTAGCATGTACTCTTTGCCTATAAGCGTGAACTATTTGCCTATATCGCATACCTTCTGTTTTTAGGTGCGTTCGTAATTATATAAATACGTAGCACCTATTGTCGTCGCTTGCTCCGTCCGTCTGTCTGTCCGTCCGTCCGCATATAACAACGCAAAAACTACCCAACCGAATGGTTTGAAATTTAAGATATATTATCTTTGCAGAATTTTGTCGAAACATTTCAAATTTTTTAAAAATCGAATCAAAACTTTAGAAAATATTAATAAAAACATTTATTAAGAAATTTGATTTTTTTAAATTTTAAATCGGTGCTTTCTTTTTATAGGAGCTTTCGAAGTTTAATCGTCAAGCGACCGAGATACTTATTTTATGACAGAAATTAATCTGCAGACGGTATAATTCATTTCACAGAATTAAAAATAATCTAGATCTGAATATTTATATAACTAGCTTATAGTACGAACGCACCTCGTTTGTCACGTTTGACGTACAATTTCCAACTTGTTTGTTTGTTTGTTTGTTTTACGATTACAACACCGAGTATATTCCATTGTCGATGTTTATAAAAGTCGCCAGGTTCTAAAGAAAGAGATTTCTCTTAATTAATACTACGAATATATACAAAAAATAGTGCTAGAATCAGATTAACGTCTAAACAATATAATACTTCCAAGCGGAACGGTTTCATTTCATGTTACAAATCGGAATGACTAGCTGAGTTATATTCTTGAGCAATTTCACATTTATTTGTGGAAAAGTTTCACTTTATATGTTAAAAGACGGAATAAACCGAAAAGTAATATTCTTGAGGTACTTGCAGGCAATTTTGTATTTTCGGGAAGAAAAATTTCATTTTATATCAAACAGCCAGATATTAGGAAATCCAATATCTTTGACAAATTTGAAAACAATTTTATAAGCTCACAGCGAGTATATAGTTCTTGTATAGTAGTTCTATATATCATGTCATAAACTTCAATAAAATGAAAGTGTATTCTCATGAGCAGTTTGCCTATAAGGCTGTATTTCTGTAGGAAATAGGATTGTATCTCCGCATGGACAATAACGCATAATGAAATAATGTTTTTATCTTAAAAAAGAAAAAATCTGTATATTTACGAAAATTCAGTTGAATCTTTTTTTTTTTTTTTTTTTTTTTATAAGAACTAGAGGATCCAACCAAGCTTCGCGAGTTTCAGACCATAGCTGACAGTCTTTTTAACCATTGGGAAAATGGTTGTTGTTTTCGGTCGAGAATGGACCTCTTGACGTTGTCACTTTATTTTTTTAAAAGTTTTTAACGAAATTCTGTAACTTTAGAAAATTTGTTAACGAAATTCTGTAACTTTAGAAAATTTGTTAACGAAATTCTGTAACTTTAGAAGAATTTTTCGTTGAATAGGCAATAGAAATGCATAAAATCGTTACAAAATTGTTAAAGTTACAAAAAGGATAGATGCAAATTATCAGATATGAAAAATAAAGTAGAAATTTGGTACTTTCGTGTTATAGCGACCCTCAAGGATGAAATATATATATATATATATTTGTTTCTGTTTTCATTAATATATTGTAAATTTGGTGCTTTCGTGTTATATTTTGTTTCTGTTTTGATTAATATATTGTAAATTTGGTACTTTCGTGTTATAGCGGCCCACAAGGATGAATCGCCAAGCGACTGAGATTTATCGCCAAACTATAAAGCATGTATGACATTATAATAATATATGATATATATATAACATTTCTTGACGTATGTGGCTAAGTTATAGTCATGTATGATGCATATATGATGAATATATGATGTATATATAAGACATATGTATTGGATGTATATACGACATATAAGACATATAAGACATAAATAATATGTGTATAATGACGTATATGGCACATATGGGAGTGTTTGAAATATATATATATATGCGTATATAGGATGCATACACAAGCTTTGCGATGATCTTGACGAAATCATTAGTGCAACCTTGGCATAATCATAATTGTGGGGCCGCTATAACACAAAAGTACGTTTTTTTTTTAGAGATTTCGGAACATTTTTCCAATGGTTATTGTAATTTGTTAAATTGTATATATATATATATATATATATATTATTGAAAGCTCTAATAGATTTTTTTACATTTAATATATATTTTTTAGATTGTTCCCCAAAAACACCATAAAGCATTTTTATATCAAAAACAACAATAATGGATTCAAATAAAGTTTTGAAATTTATAAAAGTGACATTTTCGTATTAGCCGCATGCCAGGAGTTAATAGTTGAAGAAATTGACAAAAAATTCGCTACTTTGGGCAGCCTTTTTGATTCTGATAATTTCAGTGGTTTGAGATTGGCTGTCTGTTAAATTTGTGTTTTATTTATATTATTTAATTATTTATTTGTGAAGTTTTAATTTCGTTATGTATTATAAGCCGGAAACAATTGCTGAATTATTTATATTCATTTAAGTGAAAACGGTGTAATTTTTCGTAATCGGTCTGCATTCAATAGAGATAGATTTTTAAAGAAATCATGCTTGAAAATTATTTTTAAAACCATAAAAAACAGCAAATTGAGATACAGTTTTAAACAAATTACATTTGGAAGAGCATTTTTTCTCTATTCTACGGTGTAAAAAGTAAAATTGTGTGATGTTTAGAAGTTTAAAATATTACAGTAAAAGCAAAACTTATTGGTCATGTTGCCAACGTCAATATGACACTTTATTCACGGGCATGTTTTTGCTTTATAATATAGATACGTTATAGCTAGAGACGAATCACCTGGCAATACACCGTTAGAAAAATACAATAAAGTGAGAATAGCAGACGGAAATATTTAATTTTTGTTTTCAATAAGCAAAACTAATAATTCTAAGTTCTACTATTCGCTCACATGCAGTAATTTATGTACTGGGAAAACTCATATTTAATCGAAGTAGTTTAATATAATCATTTAAAACAATGACTTTGAAGGAAAATAAAAACCTCATCAATAGTAGAAAATCTTTAATATCAGCCTTTAAATTTATTTCCCGTTTATTTTAAAGTATCAGAAAATGCATTTATCTTTTATAAAATAACGTTTAATTCTGCAAATCACAAAGAAAGAAAATTTACCCTAGAATTTATATTTCAGTGAGTTGTGATAATTTAATAGCAAAGTATATGTTGACGGGTTCACTTTCGAGAGTTTAAATAACTCTGATTATTAATTAACTTCTGATTATTAGTTAAATAACTCTGATTCTTTAAATTTATTTCCTCCTTATTTTAAACCATTAGAAAATGCATTTATGTGTTATAACGTAGCATTTTATTCTGCAAATTTCAAAGAAAGAAAATTAACCCTAACATTTATATTTCTACGAGTTGTGATAATTTAATGGCAAAGATTGTGTTAACGGATTCACTTTCGTGAGTTTAAATAACTCTGATATACCATTCTTTAAATTTATTACCGCTTTATTTTAAAACATCAGAAAATATATTTATCTGTTATAAAGTTACGTTTAATTCTGCAAATCACAAAGAAAGAAAATACACCCTTAATTCAAAAGAATGAATTATTCACTCAATAAAAGAACGTAATATTTAGGGAGGATATTCATTCCTTCTGAGTACCGACTTTCTCAAAAAGGAACGCTTTCCGAAAATAACTGGTTTGATAAATCATCTGCATTGGAGCTATATGCAAAAATACTCCGGTTTTGAATCGAAGTAGGGAAATACTCTAAAAGGAGTGATTAGAGAACTTACAACAAAGTTAGTTAAAAATAATCATTCCTTTTGTATTAAATTTAAAAAAAAAACAGTAATTTCTCAAAATAAGAGTTAAATCACACATTTTGCCTATTAATTTAGTCGAAAAAAGATTGAAAATGACTTATCAAAAAGGAGTGGAAATAACCACTCCGCAAAAAGGATGAAATTCACTCCTATAGGATAAGTGCATTTTTAATACTGGAAAGGAGTGAAAAATTACTCTGTCTGAGTTAAAATCGCTGGATTTTTTTAAGAGAGTACACACTAGAATTTATATTTCAGTGAGTTGTGATAATTTATAATGGGAAAGTGTATGTTAACGGGTTCATTTTCGGGAGTTTAAATAATTCTGATTAAATATTTCTGTAAATTTATTTTCCCCTTATTTTAAAACATTAGAAAATACATGTATGTGTTATAAAGTAACATTTAATTCTGCATGTTACAAAGAAAGAAAATTAACCCTAACATTTATATTTCTACGAGTTGTGATAATTTAATGGCAAAAACGGGTTCACTTTCGTGAGTTTAAATAACGCTGATATACCATTCTTTAAATATATTACCCCTTTATTTTAAAACATCAGAAAATACATTTATCTGTTATAAAGTTACGTTTAATTCTGCAAATCACAAAGAAAGAAAATACACACTAGAATTTATATTTCAGTGAGTTGTGATAATTTATAATGGGAAAGTGTATGTTAACGGGTTCACTTTCGGGAGTTTAAATAATTCTGATTAAATATTTCTTTAAATTTATTTTCCCCTTATTTTAAAACATTAGAAAATACATGTATGTGTTATAAAGTAACATTCAATTCTGCAAATTACAAAGAAAGAAAATTAACCCTAACATTTATATTTCTACGAGTTGTGATAATTTAATGGCAAAGATTGTGTTAACGGGTTCACTTTCGGGAGTTTAAATAACTCTGATATACCATTCTTTAAATTTATTACCCCATTATTTTAAAACATCAGAAAATACATTTATCTGTTATAAAGTTACGTTTAATTCTGCAAATCACAAAGGAAGAAAATACACACTAGAATTTATATTTCAGTGAGTTGTGATAATTTATAATGGGAAAGTGTATGTTAACGGGTTCACTTTCGGGAGTTTAAATAATTCTGATTAAATATTTCTGTAAATTTATTTTCCCCTTATTTTAAAACATTAGAAAATACATGTATGTGTTATAAAGTAACATTCAATTCTGCAAATTACAAAGAAAGAAAATTAACCCTAACATTTATATTTCTACGAGTTGTGATAATTTAATGGCAAAGATTGTGTTAACGGGTTCACTTTCAGGAGTTTAAATAACTCTGATATACCATTCTTTAAATTTATTACCCCTTTATTTTAAAACACCAGAAAATACATGTATCTGTTATAAAGTTACGTTTAATTCTGCAAATCACAAAGAAAGAAAATGCACACTAGAATTTATATTTCAGTGAGTTGTGATAATTTATAATGGGAAAGTGTATGTTAACGGGTTCACTTTCGGGAGTTTAAATAATTCTGATTAAATATTTCTGTAAATTTATTTTCCCCTTATTTTAAAACATTAGAAAATACATGTATGTGTTATAAAGTAACATTTAATTCTGCAAATTACAAAGAAAGAAAATTAACTCTAACATTTATATTTCTACGAGTTGTGATAATTTAATGGCAAAGATTGTGTTAACGGGTTCACTTTCGTGAGTTTAAATAACTCTGATATATCATTCTTTAAATTTATTACCCGTTTATTTTAAAACATCAGAAATTACATTTATCTGTTATAAAGTTACGTTTAATTCTGCAAATCACAAAGAAAGAAAATACACACTAGAATTTATATTTCAGTGAGTTGTGATAATTTATAATGGGAAAGTGTATGTTAACGGGTTCACTTTCGGGAGTTTAAATAATTCTGATTAAATATTTCTATAAATTTATTTTCACCTTATTTTAAAACATTAGAAAATACATGTATGTGTTATAAAGTAACATTTAATTCTGCAAATTACAAAGAATGAAAATTAACCCTAACATTTATATTTCTACGAGTTGTGATAATTTAATGGCAAAGTGTATGTTAACGGGTTCACTTTCGTGAGTTTAAATAACTCTGATATATCATTTTTCAAATTTACTTCCACTTTATTTTAAAGCATCGGAAAATGCATTTATCTGTTATAAAATAACGTTTAATTCTGCAAATCACAAAGAAAGAAAATTCCCCATAGAATTTATATTTCTATGAGTTGTGATAATTTAATGGCAAAGAGTATGTTAACGGGTCTACTTTCGGGAGTTTAAATAATTCTGATACGGCAATAAGAAATAAGAAATTTTTTAGAATCGCTGTTGAAAAAATAAATGTTTCTAATGTTACTCATGAGTTATACTTTATTGCAATAAAAATAATTATTTTTAATACATTAATATTTATATAGAAAGAAATAACACGAATGTCTGCTAATGAAGCATTTTCTAAGTCTATTTTAAAAGTTAATATCCGATAAACTTTATAGACCGTTAAATCTAAAGGGGAAATTTTTTTTTCAACTGACTTTTTAAAGGAATACCAGAACTTTCAACTCAGCATGTTCAAGACTTAAAAGTATTAATTCTAATTAGCCGGAGACTCAGCAATTCGGAACTGAAATATATATATATATTTAAATAACATTATTAGATTTTTTTTTTTTTTTTTTTTTTTTTTATGCAAGCGAAGTGTTATAAAAGAAAAGTAAATTCTGTTCCGATGTAATAATTCTAGTACTCAAATTAAAAACAATTATATAACTCTATCAACACAGAATTAAAATCTTAAAAAGAATATTCGATTTTTGCTTATTTACATAACTATTAAAGAAAAATGTATCAGAAAGAAATTACAGATAGAATCACAAATAAATGTAATCTTAAATTCAGCAAAGATGGAGGTTTTTCCGGAAGAATTATATTTATACTGTCTCCTTTAACATTTTGGGTTGAAAAAAAGGAAGTCTTTCCAAAATGTGAAGAAAAATATATGCATAATTAAATGGATGCAATTCAGTAAGTAGATATCGTATCTAAAAAAATTAAAAGTTCCTAGAAAACTAAAGAAAATTTTAATTAAGTTTAATTAATATTTCTTTTAATATGATTCGAGAAAATTAAACTTCAGTAATTTCAGCTAGTCATTATTTCAGGAAAATTTTTATAAACCTCAGCTGATGTAAGACTCAGCGGAAAGAAAAATTGTAAAAGAAAAATGTTTTAATCACACCAACCTTCCGTAAGAGAAAAATTCCAATATCTCCCATTGCTTTCTGATTTTGTGTTTGATTTCTTTTAGTTTGTTTTAGAAATGTAGAAACATTTCTATTTTTTTTAATCAGATTTCCAATTATTTTATATGTCTTCCTCTTTTCAGAGTGTAATTCGTTCTTTTTGTTGCAAAGTTAGCTCTCTTTTTTATTTATTTATCTCTTCATTTTTATAATATTTTATTTGAAAGCCAGTGAAATAAAATGATTTCTTTTAGTCGTATTTGCTAATTCTCTTTTAGTGTAGAAAGCTGTATAATGATAACATATTTAATAATTTTAAAAGTACTGTATCTGATTAAAGCATTGCCTGACTGGCTAAGATAACATTCGTATTTCAGTTTTCTTTTTGTGAAAAATCTAACAATTTTTTTTCTAAAAAGGCGATATGTAATATGATAAGATCTTGCCTTTATATTAGGGTGAAAAGCAATTTTTTTCTTTTTGAGTCAAATATACATCACTTTTTCATTTAAGAAAATTTTATATTTACGAAACTTCAAATCTTCGATGTTGATGTTTCATTGTTTATGCTTTGGTATATTAGATTTATTGAATATCTATATTTATACTCTTGAATTTAAACATCAACAGTAATAAAATATTTGCAGCTTTTTTTCTTTGATGTTTAAATTTAAAATTGATGTTTTAACTTTAGACTATGTTGCGTTTGTTTATTAAATATCTATACTCATTTCTTTTAATTGAAAATATCAACACTAAGATTATCATGGTATGTTTTAAATGCGATACTCTTGTGTTTATGTTGTACTATACTCCCTTTATTTATTGATCAACGATACTATTTGTTCTATTCAAATAAAAACATCAGCACTAAGATCTTTGTAGATTCAAATTTTTATGTTTTAAACATGACGTCTTAATGTCTATGTTCCGCTTTATTGCATTTATTTATTGAATACCTATATTCATATGCTCGAACTAAAAATTTCAATAATTCTAATTTTTTTTTAACATAACACTTTAGAATTTATGTTGCACTGTACTGCTTTTATTCATTGAATACTCCTATTTATATTTTTTAATTAAAAACACCAAAAATAACATTATCTCAGTAATAAAAAATTCTTATGGTTTAAATGTGTTTACGTTTTACCAGCTCAGATAACACTAATATTTTCACTTTCTTTAAATAAAGTCGTCTTCAAAATAAAGACGATATGTAATAGGATAAAATTTTGCTTATATATATATTAGGTCGAAAAGCATTATTTTTTATTTTGAATACCAGCATTAAAAATATATTACTTTTCATTTAAGAAAAATACATTTTTAAGAAAGTATTGCGTTTTAAATATGACATAATTTTCTCCCTTAAATTATTTCCACGCGCAATAATTTAAATATGTAGTATAAAGTTTCCTTTCTTTTTTATTATTCACGTGTAAATATATTTTTAAAATGATAAGTGTTAGGTTATATTATTATTGGGGCTTTTGAAAATCTGGCAGTAGTTGATGAAAATGGTTCTTTCAAACTATGAATGAAATTTCTATTCAGATAATGAAAGTTTGAATAAAACATTTGAAAAACAAAACTTAAAAAATTAGACAAACTAAAAAAACAAAAACAAAAACATTGGACATTACACACCGCGATTTAGATAAGTAAACGCCTGTAAACAATGTTTAACATGTTATGCATAGGTTTTGATCCTATTAAAATTATATCACTGAACTATTTGGACCGATTTCAACATTATATTCTGCTAAAAGTAATTATTTAATTTAAAAATTGTCTACTTCACCGTGTTTATAATACATTTCTCTATAAAACTACTAGTTTTATGTTTTTATTTGCAATAGTTTTTGTAGGATAAGCCGAGCTATTGAAAAGTTGCAATAAATTCTGCAGCCAGCAGTATTAGTAACTTTTTTAGAATAGAGATACCTATGCGTTTCAGTTAAAATCAAACACTAAGAGAAATCGTTGGAATTCGATTTTTCGATGTTTATTAAATATTATACGTGAGTATTTGCGCTGTATTATATTCGTATATTAACCTATATTTATTCTTTTCAATTAAAAACATAAACACTCAAATTATCTTAATAGTTCTTGAGTTTTAATGCTTAAATATAATTTGAAAGTTTTATATTGCAGTATACCGCGTTTATTTATTACACAGCTATATTAATACTTTTTAACTATAAACATCAACAGAGGTTAGCAGTTTTAAGGTTTAATGTTTATGTTGTACTACATAGTGTTTATTCAATAAATGTCTATATTCATATATACTCCAATTAAAACCATCAACAATAAGAGAATATTAGCAATTCTAATATTTTTAATATTTAAAGACGATGTTTTAATGTTTATCTTTCACTACATTGCTTTAATTTATTGAATATTTAAAGGAATTAAGACGATTTTTAATTTAGGACGATTTAAAGACGATTATGGTATATGGTAAGATATTGCTTTTATATTTAGGTTTAAAAACAATTTTTAATTCTGCAATAGCATCAAATATGTAGTACTTTTTCATTTAAGAAAATTTATATTTACAAAACTCCAAATCTCAAAATATTATATTTTATGTTTATGTTGTAATATATTACATTTATTTATTTATTGAATACCTGCGGAGTTCATTTTCCTATGTTTTGCAATAATATTGGGCTTATTTATTAAAAATATGTATTTATACTTTTTAATTAAAAACATCTACAACAAGGATATAGTTCTAAGTTCTATTTATATTAAATTTTAAATATGATTTTTCGATACTGATGCTAAACTGTATTGAATTTATTTAATAAATATAAATCTGTTATTTAAGGATATCGGAATGCGTAAAAGGTTTTTTATTTGTCTGCTTTCGCTTCATCAACAGATATGTATATCCCATTAATTTTTCCGTCTTGTATTGTCATTTGGCATCGAAAGATAATACAAATTTACATCTAGGCATGGAATCTGAAAGTTTAAGAGATGACACTCACAGTCAAAATTCAAAAAACTGTGTTTATCATTTAACCGATCGTAATCTGTAAGGGTTACGATTAACCTGTGAGGGTTAATCGTAACCCTTACAGGACCGATTTTTTTTTTTTTTTTAATTTTGGGAAAAAATTACATTTAGGTTTAAAAAAATTAAAAGCAGCTATATCCAAATCATAAACGTTAAGGTTTGCCGGAATTTAAGGAATATGTCATTTAATGAAATATAACGAATATATAGTTATTTTGCGTTCTACTAATATGACAATACACTGAAAAAAAAAAAAAAAAAAAAAAAAAAAAGGTGCTGATTTTACAGTACGGAAAATAGGTTTTAGAATGCCACCAGTTTTCAGTTAAATACATTCAGCTGCGCAAATCATGCCTGTAAAACATACTTTTCTGTAAGATACGCTTGTTAAACATGAAAGTATTTAATTGAGAATTGATAGCAACTGGAAAACCTATATTTTAGTTTGAGAAAAGTTATTAATACACTATAAAAACTACTCGAAAAACTTTTTCTGAAAATCAGTGGCAGCAAAAGCATTTTTAAATCTTGAAAATATATTAGTTTCTAGGTTTTCTAAATATAAAGAACGTTTTTCGGAATCGTAGATAACTCGGAAGAGACATTCTAAAAACGACATTTTCAAAACTGAACAAAAAATACTCAAGTCTGAGTATGTCGCACAGTCAAAATGGCTCCGAATCAAAATTACTCAGGTTTGAAACATGTATATACTCATTTCTGAAAACATGCACACACTCAAGAATAAAACATCATGTGCTCCTATTTGAGTATGTCCATGTTTCAAGAATGAGTATGATCTGACTTCTATGTGCTCATTTTTGAGTATTTCCATGTTTAAAAAATGTGTGTGAAGTGATTCTAATCATCATTTTTGAGTATGTCCATGTTTCAAAAATGAGTATGAACTGACCTCTATGTGCTCAGTTTCGAGTACGTCCATGTTTCAATATTCTGAGTATTTCTGGTATTTCAGAATTGAAAACATTGGGTCGTCATATTTGAAACAAAAAGTTTCATAACAAAATGAAAACATCGATTTACTTCGATTTGAAAGTGTCATTTTTTTTCAGTGTATTATTGCGTATTTTCGTTTGTGGTTATATTATATTTTCCTTGGATTAAGAAACATTTTCCTTTTTTTACAGAGTAGGTGTGAGAATATCAATTTCAGAGTAGAATATCAATTTAGGATAAAACTATGATACACAATGATATAAATGTTTTGCGAAAATAAAATTAGTTAGAAGTAATCGTCATGCTTATTCCTTTATAACATGCAAATTTTAATTTCAAATATTTCTTTGAAATAAACTTAAATTGCGAATCAGGTTTTACGCACTTTATAATAGTTAAATAAAGTCGTTACAATCTTTAATCTTTTAATAGCTTATTCTAAAAATTATTATAAAATGATCATAGCATTATTTTTATACCAAAAATAAATTCTTTAGAAACAAGCGTTATCTCATCAGTGTTTTAGATGAAATGAAATTTTCTTAATTTTTCATCGAAAATACTAGAATAAATGTAAATAAAAATTTAAAATCATCGAATTCGATTACTGTTACACATAGTTTAACTTCTTTATTATCTACCATTCTTAATATACTACATTTTTTACGCAATTATTTCTAATATATTTTATTTAAGGTATATATTTTTTAATTAACAAAATTAATAAGACCTTACTTTTAATAATAATATATTTTAGCTCAATGCCTTATCCATATCACATTAATATCCTTTCACTTGATTAAAATTCTAATAATAAGGATATTAATATCCCTTTAGATAAAGGAATTTTTCAATGTAATAAAAATGGAAGGCGAAAGTTTAAAAAAAGTCATGCGACATATTTTTTTTAAAGTGATTTCTGCTCTTTTTTAATTTAAGAAATCCAGCTCATTAATGCTCTTTCTTTACGAAAACCCACGCTTGCTTTCTTAAGCTATGTAAACAGTAAAAATTCATGGAAGATTCACAAGAGTGAAGCGGCTGTAGTTCATTAAGTAAGTTATCTTTAATTGAAAGGGCACTTACTTAAAGACCCTAAAGGCTTGACTAAACTAAACACTGTGTTTTAAACGTGATAAGATTTGCCATATATTTAAAAATAAACTATAAACAATGACGCACGTTATTGTAACTAAGATATATTCAAAGTGTATGAAATATATTCAGTTGTGTGCAAGCTCAACAAACAAAATTCATAAGTGTATCATTTTTAATACATATATGCATATATTTATTTGTTATATATTAACTATTCATTTTTTAAACTTTTGCTATTGTCTCTACTTTCACGTTTTGTCATCGCTTTATTTATTTACTTGTGTTAAATTATAAATATTACCGGGTCGGGTTGAATTATTATTGTAGGAATGATTTTATAGAATATAAAATCATTGAAAATCATTGATTTTATAGAATCTTTGATTTTATAGAATATAAAATCATTATATATATATACATCGTATATACATAATAAAAAATAAAAATAATAATAAAATAAAATAAAATAAAATAAAACTCGCTATTGCCAATTCCAGTAATTTCTAATATTTAAAGCATTATAGTTATGTTACTATAAATTTTGTGTGTGTGTTTACAATAGTATAGTTCTGATATAATATGGGGAAAAAAAAGTTTATTATTTTAATTTTTTTTTTTAAGAATAGTTTACAGTATGTTATTTTTTATTTTAAAAATAAATATTTAAGCTTTATTCGTATACTATAAAATATGTTTGTGTGTGTGTGTAATTGTACGGTTATGAAATCATATTTAAAAAAAAAAAAAAAAAAAAAAAAAAAAAGAATTGGCAGTATGATTTTCTAAAGTATTTTGTAGTGTAGTATTTATTTATTTATTTAAGTTATACATTATACTAGTTTCATTTAGTTAAACTAGGATTTCGAAAACAGCTATATTAATATACTAAGATTAAAATTACAAATTGCTTTTTTTATGAACTAATGTTTATTATTTTTAGTTTTATTTGAGATTTGCTTATTATAAATGTAAAATTACAAGTGATTTTCTCTTTTTCACGTTCATTCAGCAAAGATTCAACAATTAAGATCGTCCAAAGTATTTCAGCAAGATCTTAAATAAGATCAACTACTGTATATAGGCTTTCATTTTCCGTCAACATTCATGAAAATAATTCTCCTTTGAAATTCAAAATTGAAAAATGTATTCGAAATTTATCGTAAAATGTTTTTATTTAAATTTACAACGATAAAACACAGAAGTGCAAAAGTAGTGGTAAAAATAGAAGAGCAAAGTATAAGATAAAACATAGAATAGCAAAGAGAGAATGAGGATAAGCAACAAATGCGTCCTCTGAAAATGACAGAATATTGCTCTTCTGATCTTTTCCTCATTAAAACAAACATTTATTTTATTTTATTTTATTATTTTACTATTATTTTTTTTTAATTGAAGCAGCTCGATGATGAATCTGAAACTCGTTTATTTTATTTTTTTTTTAGATATTTGTTTTTTAACGTCCAGTGTTTACACTCGACGTCTCTAATTACGGATGGCATTGTCGTTTTCTGTTCCTTTATCAGGATAAACCTAATGTAATAAATATATAAAAAAAAAATAATTCTTTTATCGGTTTTTCTATATTTATTAAGTCATTTTTTTCTTTCAGGTTACGAATATAAATTTAGCATGCAAAACAATGATAATAATTGTTTTTATATTGCATTAGATTTGTTGTTTAACAGTGTTTAAAACTAGTAAAGAAGAGTCAATGTATAATGAGAGCATAAGACGAAAATTTTAGTTAAATAACGTTTATCTGATTTTTTTAAACATTTGTTTTTTTTAACGTCCAGTGTTTACACTCGAAGTCTCTAATTACGAATGGCATGTCGTTGTCTGTTCCTTTATCAGGATGAACCTAATGTAATAAATATATCGGAAAAAAAAAATTAATTCTTTTATCGGTTTTTCTATATTTATCAAGTTTTTTTTTTTTTTTTTTTTTTCAGATTACGAATATAAATTTAGCATGCAAAATAATAATAATAATAATAATTGTTTTTATATTACATTAGATTTGTTTTTAAACAGTGTTTAAAACTAGTAAAGAAGAGTCAATGTATAATGAGAGCATAAGATGAAAATTTTAGTTAAATAACGTTTATCTGATTTTTTTAAACATTTGTTTTTTTAACGTCCAGTGTTTACACTCGAAGTCTCTAATTACGAATGGCATGTCGTTGTCTGTTCCTTTATCAGGATGAACCTAATGTAATAAATATATCGAAAAAAAAAATTAATTCTTTTATCGGTTTTTCTATATTTATCAAGTTTTTTTTTTTTTTTCAGATTACGAATATAAATTTAGCATGCAAAATAATAATAATAATAATAATTGTTTTTTATATTACATTAGATTTGTTTTTAAACAGTGTTTAAAACTAGTAAAGAAGAGTCAATGTATAATGAGAGCATAAGATGAAAATTTTAGTTAAATAACGTTTATCTGATTTTTTTAAACATTTGTTTTTTTAACGTCCAGTGTTTACACTCGAAGTCTCTAATTACGAATGGCATGTCGTTGTCTGTTCCTTTATCAGGATGAACCTAATGTAATAAATATATCGAAAAAAAAAATTAATTCTTTTATCGGTTTTTCTATATTTATCAAGTTTTTTTTTTTTTTTTTTTTTTTTTCAGATTACGAATATAAATTTAGCATGCAAAATAATAATAATAATAATAATTGTTTTTATATTACATTAGATTTATTTTTAAACAGTGTTTAAAACTAGTAAAGAAGAGTCAATGTATAATGAGAGAAGAATCGCACAAGACGAAAATTTTAATTAAATAACCTAACAATGACTAAAAACGAAATATTTCAATATTTCAATAATCAATTTCACAGAATTTTTTTTTATTCTAAAAGAATAGAACTTCTATTTAAGAAAAAAATATAAAATGATAAAGAGGGGTTGTATTATAACAAAAAAAAATTATGTATTTGACTATGATAAAAAATAATAATTCTTCATATTTGATATATTTTAATTTTTTTAATTAAATATCTGGTCTTTCTTAATACATTTTAAGCAACTAGTGTTTATATCTAAAAAAAAATTACAATATTAAATATTTTATTTTTAAATAATAAAAATTTAAAATTCATTGAAAATGTATAGTTGTTATCTTTAAAAAGAAAAAAAATGTTACTAGATATATATTTTTAAACCTACCGGTTAAATAATGTCTCTTTCGCTACAGATCATTTAAAAATACTTTCTTCCCTAATAATCATCATTGTAGTATTTTGCAACATAACTAAATATGTAATTTTAATGGAAAAGATTTTTCCCATGTTTAATATTTAATAAACGTATATATTTTCTTTACCTTCTTATCTCGTGTTTTTCAGTTCACTAAATTTCCTTAAAGATACATTTGAGCCGATATTTTATTCAGCTATTGTATCACAGTGTCTGGAAATACTTAATATATTCCTTCACAAAAACCCAAACACTAATGAAATTCAGTAGCTATTAAAGTGAATGTTTTGAAATTATTTTTCTCTGTGAATCTATAGAGAACAAATTGAATGTAGATACATTGAATTTTATTCATAAATGCGTCGCCGTGATTTCTCTATACATTTATATATGATTCCGTATCGCATTCATAGTTTTTTCTTTTTGTATTTTCACACATGTGATTTCAATTTTACTGCATATAACCAAAGAATATACAGAGGGCATAATTTTTACTAAAACTAATGATTACAGTTTAGTTTTAAATCGACCAATATTTCGTTTGTAAAATTATTTCCCCCCGAAATTAAAACGCAATTATTAAAAAAAAAAAAAAAAAAAAAAAAAGAAAAAAGAAAAAGAAAAAAATGATCTCGGATTCCGATTTTTATTTATTTATTTATTTTTCAGAATGTGAAAATAATTGAAGATTTCAGTATGTCTTTAGATAATAGAAATATTTTTATAATCTCTGTGAAAATATTTCATTAAAGTAAATTCCCCGAATTAATTATTTAAAAAATAATTTGAATAAATGAACACAATATTTAGGAATATTGAATTATGAAGTTCCAGCTATTCAATTCAATCTTTACTAATAATTTTTGAATCATTCAGTTGTTTCAAGTAAAAAAATATAAAGTATGTTTTATGACCATAATACATACAGTCTTTCGTAAATAATATTTTACTGTATCGTACGGAAAACGAAAAAGATAATTTTTGTAAATTACAAAACGCCTCACGTGTTAAAAAAAGTTTCATTTTTTAAATTTCCGAAAACTGTTATTTCGAACTTTTTTCTAACTAATTGCCACATATTATTAAAATATATATATACAGCAATTCACCTTTTTTTTTTTTTTTTTTTTTTTTTTTTAACTGCTTGTATTATGTGATTTCGAAAAAAAAAATCTGTTTAAAGTGTTTTATGTTCTCTGAGATGTGTTTCACAAATTTAACGTAAAAATTTGCCTGCTCTAAATTGTATTGAGTGATTTTTTTTTAAAAGATTTTTTTTTTCTTTTACGTCAATATTGTTTTTTCTTCCCTGAAAAACTTCAAGTTATATTATAAAGGAATAATACTTAAGGGATCTTTTTCTCTTTTGTAAGAAAAAAATCCTACATGATTTTCTTTTGACCAGTACTTGGTAGCAAGCAATATTTTTTGCTTTAAAAACTTTTTGACTAACGAAAAAAAAAAAAAAGTGTATTATAGGGATCTTTCTTTTTTTATAAAGATATTTCTTTGATAGTCTTTTACCTTCCAGAAGAACTGTAAGACATATGAATAGTATTTAGGGAAAATGTTTCTCTGCTTAAAAAAAAAAAAAAAAAAAAAAATCAGACGTGCTTTTCTTTTGCCTATTATTCAGTAGAAAGTAACTTTTTTTTTTAAATTATTTATAAACTTGTTGATTAAGAAAAAATATATTTATTGTAATCTTCCTGAAGGCATTTCTTTGATTTTCTCAGAAGAGTTTCACTGTGTTAGTTATGCTGTTCAGCATGAAAACCACCAAATAAGTTTCCTTTAAATTTATTGTCCATGCTAATAAACATGCATTTCTGTACTTACTCACTTAAAAGGTATCACATAAAAATTAATAATCCATAATATGCATATCAACAGGTGTTGGACACACTTCCACTTACATTGGATTGGTGGCGTTCCAGTATATGTCAGCTAAGCTTATGCAGGCTACTTCTGAAGAAAGCGTGTCCAGCAGCGTCAAAAAAATCACCACAATCATCCATGGCATGATGAGAAACCGAGGACCTACGATTTAAACAAGTATTCGGAAACCGAAACTACGAGCAAACCGCAGAGCGAAACAATCAGATCATGCTGGATATCCCGAGAGCACACGCATAAGACCGCGGATGTGAGGCAGAACGAATAGAAATCGTCTGGGGGGTCCGTCCTCACCGAGCGATCGTCAGTGACTTGCGGGAAAAACGCCGGTGGTTCCGGTATTCCGCGAGAAGAGTCTTTTGTTTGCTCGGTTTGGAGTTCTGGTGCTGCCATCTATGGGTAAAAAGAGTAAAAGTTGGGAATGATTTGATTCGGCAGTCGAAGTTATTGATAGTTTTAGAAATTTGAGTTTACAAACAAAGGTGAAATTAAATGGAGTTTGGGGAGATTTGATTGATCCCTACTTTCTATTACAGATTAACATCGTGTAAGAATTTTCAAAATAAATAAATACATACATGTTGCAATAGGGAGTGCTCCGGGAAGCATACATACTCAAACTCGGTAAATAATGATAAATAAAATACACAAAAAATTTTGTATACTAAAGAAAGATAAAGAAAAAATAAAAAAATAAATAAAGGAAGGATAAAAAAGAGAAACAAATAATTTGTATAATATTATCCAGAACAATCTTTAGAAAATGATGCTAGAATATATCTATGTGTAAAAAGAGTAAAAGTAGGGAATGATTGGATTCGGAGTTTTAGAAATTTGAGTTTAAAAACAAAGGTGAAATTAAATGGAGTTTGGGAGATTTGATTGATCACTACTTTTGAATACAGATTAGCATCGTGTAAGAATTTTCCAAATAAATAAACACAACATACACGTTGCAATAGGGAGTGCTCCGAGGAAACATCCTCTAAAGCATACATACTCAAAATCGGTAAATAATGATAACAAAAATGCACAAAAAATTTAGTATAATAAGGAAAGATAAATAAAAAATAAAAAGTAAATAAAAGAAGGTTAGAAAAGAGAAACAAAGAATTTGTATAATATTATCCAAAACAATCCTTAGAAAATGATGCTAGAATATATTTTATGAAAAAAAAGAAAGAAAAAAAGAAAGAAAAGAATAAAAATTTTTAGAATTTAAAAATTTAGAAATTTTGCGCCACAAAAAGTTTAGTATACTAAAGGAAGATAAAGGAAAAATAAAAAATAAATAAAGGAAGGTTAGAAAAGAGTAACAAATAATTTGTATAATATTATCCAGAACAATCCTTAAAAAATGATGCTAAAATTTATTTTATGAAAAAAAAAAGAAAGAAAGAAAGAAAAGAATGAAAAAAGAAATAAATCATATTACTAAATTTGTTTATTCTTATTTTCAATAAGATTTATCAGAACTGAAATCAGTGTCGTGTTAACATGGGTGCCAATGATTCACCGGTCCAGTACCCCGTTTCAGAGATGAGATTTAGACTAATTGTGTCTGGGTATTAAAACTACTTCATGCACTGTATTTTAAAGTTAAAAAAAATAGTTAAGATATTTTAGAAGAGACGTTGCAGGATTCTAACCACGTTACAGTCAAGAAGGTTGTAAGTATCACTTCCTATCTTTTTCGTTGGCCGTGCTTTAAAAAACATACCGTACAACTTTTAGAAGAACAAGTTGGAAATTGTACGTCAAACGCGACAAACGAGGTGCGTTCGTACTATAGCTAGTTATATAAATATTCAGATCTTGGTGATTTTTAAGTCTGTGAAATGAATTATATCGTCTGCAGATTAATTTCTGTAATAAAATAAGTAAAATAAGTATCTCGGTCGCTTGACGATTAAACTTCGGAAGCTCCTATAACAAGAAAGCACCGATTTTTTTTTTTTTAATTCAAATTTCTTAATAAATATTGTTATTAATGTCTTCTAAAGTTTTTATTCGATTTTCACATAAAATTTGTAATTCTGCAAAGATAATATATCTTAAATTTCAAACCATTTGGTTGGGTAGTTTTTGCGCTGATATATGCGGGCAGACGGACGGACGGATCAGACGACGACTATAGGTGCAACGTATTTATATAATTATGAACGCACCTAAAAATGCCGCAAACGACATACAAATACGGTAATTATATCAAAAGATATAACTTCTTTTTATGATACACTGTCTGCTGTCGTTGCGCCCTTTTCCAGGATTTAAATGCATAATTTCAGAATGTATTTTTTTTCAAGATCTGTCGTTTTTAAATTGATATAACTAAATTTCTATGAGAGATAAAGTTATGATTGATTTTTCGTACACTGTTTTTTATTTATATATATTCTTCAATTGTCTTTGGAATTTTCATTTTTGAGAGAAAATTTTGAAAATGATTCTGGTAAAAATTACTCATAAATAATACTTTTTTTTGCCTTTTCGAAAATATTAAACTTTTCACAGATAAATATTTTTGTAAATCCTGTTGCAAATTAATATTACCTTTCTTCTATACTAAAAAACAAAAATAGTTATTCTTTCAGAAGAAGTATAAAATTTTAAAAATGGATAAAATTAAAGATTTTTTAAAAGAAAATTTGAAATATTTTAAAATAATTTATATTTGAGAAGCAATATTTCAAGAAAAAATTTGAGCAAACAATATTTCTAAATAAAAATTTAAAATTGTGGCCTTAGACACCATAAGTAATCTTTATTTTAAAATTCTGATATTGCATGAAAATTTGAATTGCTATAGCACGTTTTACTACCTTACTTGAGCATCTGCTGCCAAAATTATTCCATATGTATGTATGTTCAAGCGATGTTTTCAAAGAATAAATGTAAAGAACACGATGAAAAAATACACATATTTCTAAATAAAAAAGTAAAATTTTGTGGCTTTAGCCACCTCAAGTAATCTTTATTTTAAAATGCTGATATTACATAAAATTTTGAATTGCTACAGCATGTTTTAATACACGATTTGAGCAACTGTTCCCAAAATAATTCCACATGTTCGTTCGATCCAGATTTTCAAAGAATAATTACCGTGTTGGAGTTTGGAGTATATTTGCAAACAAAAGTTGGTACTTTTATGTTAACCGGGCGCGAGTGGTCGCCAAATTTTTTCGAATCTCGCCAACCCTTTTCTTCTTTCCAATCTTTTAACATTAACTAACAACAAATAGCGAATATTGCAATACAATATATTGCAATATAACATTGCAATATAATATATTAAAAAGGTTACTTAAAAATATCTAAAATACTAGCTGCCCCCGCCCGGCGTTGCCCGGGCCCGTGATAATAAATTTAAAAAGAAACATCAAGTTATTAATATTTTATATTTTTAACCGTATTTTGTATGAAATAATATTTTAAAATGAAAAATTCGCGAAAAAATATAGATATTTAGTGAAGTTCTCATTTAGTTCTCATTTTAGGCAGATTTCGTAAGAAATACTACCTATTACATTCTCACCTAAGTTGGAAATTTTGAAAAATTTTTGCAGATCTGCGCCGATCATGACTCCCAGAACACAAAAACACCCCCAGTTCGAAACTTTATCTATCTATCTATCTATGTCACTTTTTTCTGACCACGATAACTGGAAAAATTCTGCATAAATCTCTTCCAAACTGATACATAAAATCAAGGGGCATAAAATCTCGGTCAAGTTCGTTAATGGGCAAAATCGAACCAGGGGGGGGGGAATGGGGGGCATTTTTGTGAATACAGAAAAAAACCCATAATTTCTTAATTATTATACGTATCGAATCCGTTTAAAGTTATTATTACTTCTAGGAAAAGGGCTGGAAATTTATGTATGACAGATTTTTAATATGAATAAAAATGGCCCCAAGGGGGGGAAAAAGGGGGGTTTTTAGAAGAAAATAAATTATAGCTTCGTCAATTCACAAGATATCAAATCCCCGTAAATTTATCATTAATCCTCTTAATATTATCTAAAACTTTTATATTGACAAGTTTTTTATAAGACCAACCGTTATAGCAAAAAAAAAAAAAAATAAAAACAAAAAAAATCCCTGCCGGCTCCGCCTGCAAACAAGTTATTTTTTGAAGTAGGCGGCTCCAACTCCCGCATCTTTTCAAAACTGATACATAAAATCAAGGGGCATAAAATCTCGGTCAAGTTCGTTAATGGGCAAAATCGAACCAAGGGGGGGGGGGGGGGGGGCTTTTTGTGAAAACAGAAAAAACCCATAATTTCTTAATTATGATACGTATCGAATCCGTTTGAAGTTATTATTACTTCTAGGAGAAGGGCCGAAAATTTATGTATGACAGATTTTTGATATAATTAAAAAATTGCCTTAAGGGGGGGAAGGGGGGTTTTAGGAGAAAAAAATTCATAACTTCGGTAATTCCCAAGATTTCAAATCCGCTTAAATTTATTATAAATCCTCTTAATATTATCTAAAACTTTTATATTGACAAGTTTTTTATAGGACGAACCGTTACAGCAAAAAAAAAATTAAAAACAAAAAAATCCCTGCCGGCTCCACCTGCAAACAAGTTATTTTTCGAAGTAGGCGGTTCCAACTCCCGCATCTTTTCGAAACTGATACATAAAATCAAGGGCATAAAATCTCGGTCAAGTTCGTTAATGGGCAAAATCGAACCAGGGGGGGGGGGATGGGGGGGCTTTTTGTGAAAACAGAAAAAAACCCAAAATTTCTTAATTATGATACGCATCGAATCCGTTTGAAGTTATTATTACTTCTAGGAGAAGGGCCGAAAATTTATGTATGACAGATTTTTGATATAATTAAAAATTGCCTTAGGGGGGGAAGGGGGGTTTTAGAAGAAAAAAATTCATAACTTCGTCAATTCCCAAGATTTCAAATCCGCTTAAATTTATTATAAATTCTCTTAATATTATCTAAAACTTTTATATTGACAAGTTTTTTATAGGACCAACCGTTACAGCAAAAAAAAAAAAAATAAATAAAAACAAAAAAATCCCTGCCGGCTCCGCCTGCAAACAAGTTATTTTTCGAAGTAGGCGGTTCCAACTCCCGCATCTTTTCGAAACTGATACATAAAATCAAGGGCATAAAATCTCGGTCAAGTTCGTTAATGGGCAAAATCGAACCAGGGGGGGGGGGGGGGGAATGGGAGGGCTTTTTGTGAAAACAGAAAAAACCCCAAAATTTCTTAATTATGATACGCATCGAAACCGTTTGAAGTTATTATTACTTCTAGGAGAAGGGCCGAAAATTTATGTATGACAGATTTTTGATATAATTAAAAATTGCCTTACGGGGGGAAGGGGGGTTTTAGAAGAAAAAAAATTCATAACTTCGTCAATTCCCAAGATTTCAAATCCGCTTAAATTTATTATAAATTCTCTTAATATTATCTAAAACTTTTATATTGACAAGTTTTTTATAAAACCAACTCTTATTTAAAAAAAAAATCCCTGCTGGCTCCGTTTGCAAACAAGTTACGTTTCGAAGTAGGCGGTTCCAACTGCCGCATCATCACAAAAAGGTCATATCTTCCGCAATTCCCAACAAACAGGCGCCCCACGGTCTGCATCTTCGAAATCTACCTGTGCCTGTAGGCCGAGCCGTCAGGGATTTTTTGTTGTTTACGTCGGGTCGTTTCATAGTTTTAAAATAAAAAGTTATTTTTGTCCGAATTCTTTGAAATCTTTATTGGTGATAAATAAAATAGTTTTACAGTCCGTGAAAAAATATTGTTATCTAGTTGTAAAAGAAATATTTTCTTCTGGCTTTTTTGTTTGTTTGTTTGTTTTCGCGTCGGCTCCTTTAACATAGCAATAAAAAAATGGTTCTCATCTTCCGAACTCTCTGACATTTCAATCCGTTATAAATATATAACTGTATCCAAGTTCTCTATACAATTTTGCGAAAAAATATGCATATTTAGTAGTGGAAACATAAGTTCTTGAAAAAAAAAGCTTTAGCTTTCAATCTCAGAGCAAAAATATATTAGAAGGTCTATGCTTTCAATGCAATGGTGATTCCATCCGTTTTCAATCAACCCTTTTCAATCCCCCTAGGCTAAAAAGGTGAAGGCTAATCCATCAGGTTTCCCCTTTCTGAGGGGAGAAGCTTTCAAAAAACGTTGGCGCATGCGCAAAAAGACGATATTCGTGTGGAAAATTTGACAGAATGCGCTTTTCGTTTTAAATATATAGATAATCATGATAAAATACGTAAAAACGAACATATCAATACAAATAACAAAATCACACGTAATCGGGTCTATTAACGATTAGGCTTAGTTCATTACAAAAACGTTAAAATAAGGTATAATATAAACTAGAAACAGTTTATTTCATAATGAAAGCATCGTATCTAATATTATATACACAAAAATAGACATTTACGTTATATAAGATCCCAGAATCTTTTAATATCATTTAGAATTTGTAAAAAAAATGTGTCATTTGTTCAAATCGTTGTTCAATGAATCGTTAGTTGTTTGCAGTTCAAATGATGTCAACTGAAAAAAGATTTGGCGAGTTATCTCACTGGCGCCCATCAAACATAAACGTAGCCAAATGGTATATAGCTTCAGAACTAAGTGCAAACAAGGCCATTATGCATTGAAACTCCCCTCCCCCCTCCCTTACATATTATTTTCATTTAATTTCTAATACAATAGAATAAGGGTATCCGCCTGGGCTGGGTTTTTTACAACCATAAGGGTTGTAGTGGGTAGTTACCCGGGTATCTGTCCACCAACCCGCCCGGGCCGGGTTTAAAAAGAAAACGGGTTTTTAACAACCCTGAATAGAATAGACTCTCGAATATCTAAATTCCGTACTATCAGATCTAATACACAGAAAAAAAATAAAACTCAATTTGGGTCGAAAGATTCTTAAGTACCCATTAAAATAAATAAATAAATAAATAAATAAATGGGTATTTAACAGTGCCCAAAATGGATACACAGTGGTAACCAAAACAGCCATGGCCCAATTTGGGCACATACCTAAGAATCTTTAGACCCAAATTGGGTTTTATTTTTTTCTCTGTAGTTAGACAAATCCTCCGTAATAAAATTTGCAATTAATTTGCCTAGTCGTTAGACGCAGGTAGTTTTTCCAGGTCCACTATCGCAGAAAAGCGGGAAAGTGGCTTCTAAATCAAGACATAAAATATAATAATTCCTATGAAAACAGAATCCAATCTTAAACGTAAAAATTCCATTGTCCCGATGGAAAGAGTACCATATAAATCTACAAGCTAAGACAAAAACCTGTCGAAAACGGAATCTTTTTCCGATCACTTAAGATTCCGTTTTAGTAGGTTTTGCTGTATTAAATAAATACTATGATCTTACACGGTAAAATCTGTGAAAGAGAAATTGATAGGGGCCAAAACAAAATTCCGTATTCTAAAGGTTTTCGATTGTATGATATTCCTTCCGTAGGGACCATATATATATATATATATATATATATATATATATATATACGTTTAATACAGGATTTCGTTATAGACAGGTTCCGTTTTCACAGGATTTACTTCAAAAAGTACAGTAAAACCTTTAATAATAAAATCACTAGGAAGCGGATAAATTATCATCTTTAGACAGATTTCTGTCTGAGCAAAAAGATTCCTTTCAGCGAGAACGTAAAACAATTTCGTTATACACAGGTTCTGTTTTCACAGGCTAACTGCATAAAGCTCCAAACAATACAAACTAATAAATAACATGGTACTAAAAGAACGTTCAAAGAATTTTTACATCACGAAAAATCCGGACTTTTATCGTCCTGCGCACTTGTTCCGCGAGGTGGGTCTTGGAAACATTGAAAATCGGGACACCTCGCGTAAAGCGGGACACCTAGCAATACTAGACGCGGGTGTCTGCTACAATTAATGACTGATCTTCCTTCCTGCATGCCGTTTGACGTCGAGGATGAGAGCTAAGCGAGAAAAGCATCACTCCATCAAGGATATTTTCAAAAACTAACAACTTTAAGTTTTGACTCTTTTATCTCAGGGCGAACTTTTCACATTTGTATAATCATTTATCAGTGAACAATAAAGGAAGTTTAAAACCATTAAAAAGTAAAAGAAAGAAAAATCACTTAACCGTTTAATGAAAGTCAAAGATGATGTCTAAGTAAAGAATATGGAAAACGTTTAACACATTTGAAAACCCAATTTCAACAATTCCCATCACAAGTAAAAAAAAATAACCGAATTATTTTGTGAAGCCCTGTATAGGATGTATAGATTTGTATATATGCTACATTGTATGCTAAAATTTAGTTCAATTAGGAAACGTATTAGTACAGTTGAAAATTCCCCTTTCAGCAATTTCCGTCAATAAACGGAAATGTTCTCGAGATGACCTATTACACTGTTAAAAATTTGCAGCAAATTGTGCAGTCATTTGACCATTTTTATAGAAAACGGTTACATAACCATAATTTATCGCTATTCTGACCATATAATTCCCGATATTATGGTCAGAATAGAATTAAATTGCGGTTATGTAACTGTTTTTTTTTACAAAAAACGGTCAAATGACTAAACAGTTTGCTGCAATCTTTAACAGTGTGATGACGGATGTATCTTATTCGTCCATTTTCTGTGCTTCTTGGAAGGATTTCTGGAATCATAGTAACACTCTGCAATTTTTATGTAAGTACATTACATTTTCGTAAAAGTTGTTGCCATATTTCAAAACATTCTTGAAATTTTTACAATGCAAAATAATACACGATATACCAAAATGAACTGACGTATTTAAGAATGGAATATCATGCAAACGGCAACAGCTATTACAAATCAGTAGAGTAACTATATATGCAGTGCCCTGGAGCAAAAAAAAAAAAAAAAAAAAAAAAAAAAAAAAAAAAAAAAAAATGGTGCGCCACCTTGTCACGGGAAAATATTTTGACAAAATTTATTTTTAGGTTTAAATATAATTTTTTTCTTATTTCGATTTCAAACCTTATTTTTATTTGAATGTCAAAGCTGTTTAACAACAAGATTTTGAATCTAATAAATAAAAATAAAGTAATAAAATGAACTAATTCTTTAAGTACGAAGTACCTACTAATATTTACTATTCATTTGATGCGATTGCCAACTTTAAATGCGTCCGTGGGCACAGCGCAATCTGCCATCTACAACTTCTGATGCTCCTTTCAAATGTTTGAAGTAGTATAGAATTCTAATAAAAAAAAACACCATTGTCAATTTTTTTTTTTGACTTGTAGCATTGATGGAATGCATTGGGTTGCGCGTTTTTCCGTTTATAGTGCCAGAAAATGCACAAAAGCAAGTAATTCGGTAAATTTTTGTCGTACAAAGATGTTTTTTTTTTACAGTTTCGCTAGTAAGAGCACGGAAAAACTTATTATTTTATGGCATAGAAACTATGCAAAAATTTTAATTTCCTAGTATTTAAATAATAACTGTTTTGACGTAACTTTCTTTTAATGAAGAATATTGTATATTTGAATATTTAACTATACAACTTTGAATATTTTGAATATTTATTTACAACTTTGAATATTTTGATGAAATATTTTTGCTATTGGAACTATAGTTTCAGAACATACACTGAATTAAAAGAAGAAGAAAAAAAAATGTTGATTTTACGGTATAATACTGACATCCGAGCTATCAGTATTATACCGTAAAATTAACTGTAATAAGCAGTAATACGCTACCGCGCATGTGCGACACTGTTGAGGTGTCAGTATTATACCGTAAAACCAGCCATTTTTTTTTTTTTTTTTTGCTGTGTAAAGTTAATGGTTTAAGAATTTATACCATGTACAGCGATAAGAGTTGACACGCTTACGTACCATTTTCAGTTGATTGCATTTATTTTTAACCGACTTACATTTAAGAATACCATACAAATCGTTAGTATGTTTTTGTCCCTATGTATGTTCACACATAATTCTTGAACGAATGATCCAATTTTCACATTTTTTTCCCTTGGGAACTGGAGGTTTGGCTGGGTTCCGATTGGCAATACATGTTTTCGTTGCGAGCACATAGTTTAGAAATATTTTGACAACAAAGAAAAAAAAAGAGACGTTCTTTAAGATGAGTACTCAGAAAAGAGAAGTAAAAAATATTAATTTCTTGAGGCGATATTTTAAAAATAAGAATAATTTCCACTCCCATATGTTTAGCATTGCTAGGAGAAGTTGAGATCTGACTGACCAACCCACTTAAAGATGAAAAAACTATATATATATATAAATATAAATGAGTATATTTATTTTTCTACATAAAATATAAAATTTATATTAGAAATATAAGACTTATTAGAAATATAATATGCAGAGCATTGTTTTTTTCATAATTGCATTAAAATACGGGGTTAAAGTGCTTCGGGATTTCGGTTGAGTTTCGGTTGACTGAATTTTTGGGTTCGCTACAATATAATCCGATCCGATCCATGCAGGATTCTTATGTGGATAACAATACACGATTGCTACGAAACCCCGAAAATAAGAAATATTTTGTGTATATAATTATTTATAATTGTGTATGCCATTTCTACAAATTATATACAAAGGGTATTCCATAAAAATTGAAAGTTAAATTTTTGTATAGTGGCAACACCGCGAAACTAAAATATAAAAATTGCGGGCGATTTTTTCAAACTATTTACTGTACGTTTATAAATATTCTAAACGAAGCAGACGATTTTATTTTCCTAGTTTCGTGCTTGGTTAAAGAATTGTTTTTATTTAATCTACAGAAATGGAGGTAAGTGATTCAGAGTTAAAAAACGAAATGCGTTGTGTCATAAAATTTTGCCATCGTTTTGGAAATACAGCTCCAGAAACAGTTAAGTTAATGAAAGAAGCTTACAAAGACAAATGTTTTGGTGAGTCTACGATTTTTAGATGGCATGGTGATTTCAAAAAGTACGTTTGTCCACAGAACTGGCTCATAAGCTTGGCCGACCAGAAAGTGTTGTGAATGATCGAAATATTAACACTGTGAGGGCAATCTTGCAAGAAAATCGGCGAATGACATGTGAGGAGATAGCGGCATCAACTAACATTTCTAAAACGTCGATATGTCGCATTCTATTACAACTATTCTATTGCTCGCACAATTTACAGCTTCCAGCTTTTGTTTGTTCCAGATGGGTCCCGCAGCAATATCTTAGTAAATGGAATATTAAAATCATGTCACATCCCCCTTACAGTCCAGATCTCGCACCATGCGATTTCTGGCTGTTTCCGACGTTGAAGGAGAAGCTCCGTGGCAGAAAATTTAATACAGGTTTTGAAGTTATTTCAGCAGTGCAGAGTTCTTTGAAGCAGCTTCTAGAAAAGGCTTCTGTATTTGTTTTGAAAAGTGGGGTGAACGATGGGACCATTGCATATCATCTGAGGGAAGTTATTTTGAAAAAGTATGGTGTATTTTGTGCTGGAAATACATTTCTTGATTTTTTATGATTTTACTCTCAGTTTTATAGAACGCCCTTATATAAAAAAACAATCCCTTGAAGTAGGTTTTATTTTTTCGTTAACAATTACTTGCTAACATTTTTTAAATATATGAAAATATGGAAAAATATTTTATATACTATCGTTTCCATACCAATAAAAATGATCAAATTCTGCAGTAAGTTGTAAACAATATCATATGTTTCCAAAATTTGAGAAAGCGAACATTTAACTGTGACCATGTGGCAATAATAAATTAATTACAATCAATAATTTCTACGCAACACTGTTTTGATATCTTAACTATTTCTCTGTTTTCAAAGAAAATGATTATCAGTTCAAAAATTAAAATTTGTCATATTTTCAAAATCTCAAAAATAAAATATTTAACATTTACCGTCCCCTAATTTTTATCGCCCTGAGCCCATGTGGCATTTGCCTAAATTCGAACTTGAATGCCTGCTTTGTAAACTGTATTGACAAAATATATGAATATTTAGTTCCACAAAATAATAATAAAAAAAAAACTTTACTTTTTTTCGTTTCCCCGCTTTTTCGTTTTCAAAAAGGTCAATAAATTTTTACAATTTTGTCACATTGTTTATTTAAATCGATAAAATAGCTAAACAACTATGGCTATGTTGTTGCATGTTGCTTCTTAAATATAAGTTTCTCAGCGGTCACATTTTTGAATACCACAATTTCCGAATAGTGATAATCATGATAAATTTCTAGAATATTACCAATAGAAATATGTCAGGAAGATTATTGTTTAAAAATAATGCTAGTCAATAAATAAGCTGTTGTATATAAGTTTTGATTACTTTAGTATTTGAAAAAATTGCAACTGTTGTCAGCGGCAAAGTTTAAAAAAAAATCAAGCATGCTGAAACAGTGTTGGTGAAGTTACTCGAGACTGCGATATGATATGAATAAATATTATGAGCAGAAGCAACTTCTTTTAAGGGGATCAGAAAGGTTTGGAGTGACGAAAATTGATCGAAGTTTGAACGTGGTTTAGGAAGCCTGTAATTAATTTAGACAAGTAGGGGAAGGTGACCTAAAATGATCCTAACGGCCAAAACGATCCACATACATTTTCTTTCAGACAGGTTGTGCTATCTACAGGGTAACACATAAACTAATTGTGATAAGTAAAGAAGAAGCAATGGCGGTATTCAAGTAATCGCAGTATTACGCATCTGAATAAAATTCTTTGAAAAAGTGAATTTTATAACATTTTTCATAAAGTAGGCACTAACTTTCATATTTATTTAGATATACAGTCTTACATGTACAGAAATATGACTTGGTTTACTTAATGGAGTATATTTTTAGATGTGAATTACACGTATGTATATTGAGATAATTACTTTTATATCCTTTATTTTGCCGATAAAAAAACAATTTACAATTATTTTTAAATGAAGGGTCATTTTGCCCTTTGGTGAGGGTAAAATGATCCTTTGGACACTTTTTAAAAAATCAATTTTTTTCATTACTCAATTTGGGTTTAAAATGTTATTAAAACATGTTTCTAATGCAAAATATAGTGTAAAACACACTAGCAAAGAGTTAAAGTTTTATTTAAACAGATATGTTATATTACACAAGTTTTTCCCTTAAAGGGATCATTTTAGGCCACCTTCCCCTACTTCTATTTGCTTTTTAATTATTTGTGTTTCATAAAAATTAAAAAAGTATAAATTTGTTAAATTGTAAACAAGAAAGAATACTCATGAGTGAAGCATGGATTATGAAACACTTTCTAACACTTCAAAAATACTTTAAATAAATTTAACTGAAATAGTGTTGGTGAAGTTATTCGAAACTACGGTATGATATAAATTAATATTATGAATACAAGTAACTTCTTTTAAGGGAACCAAAAGGATTTTGAGTGACAAAAATTAACTGAAGTTTGAACATGGATTAGGAAGCCTGTAATTAATTTAGACAAGTACTTCTATTTGATTTTTATTTAGTTGTGTTTCATAAAAATTAAAAAAGTATAAATTTGTTAAATTGTAAACAAGAAAGAATACTCATGAGTGAAGCATGGATTATGAAACACTTTCCAACACTTCAAAAATACTTTAACTAAATTTAACTGAAATAGTGTTGGTGAAGTTACTCGATACTGCGGTATGATATAAATTAATATTATGAATACAAGTAACTTCTTTTAAGGGAACCAAAAGGATTTTGAGTGACAAAAATTAACTGAAGTTTGAACGTGGATTAGGAAGCCTGTAATTAATTTAGACAAGTACTTCTATTTGATTTTTATTTAGTTGTGTTTCATAAAAATTAAAAAAGTATAAATTTGTTAAATTGTAAACAAGAAAGAATACTCATGAGTGAAGCATGGATTATGAAACACTTTCCAACACTTCAAAAATACTTTAACTAAATTTAACTGAAATAGTGTTGGTGAAGTTACTCGATACTGCGGTATGATATAAATTAATACTATGAATACAAGTAACTTCTTTTAAGGAAACCAGGAGGGTTTGGAGTGACGAAAATTGACTGAAGTTTGATCGTGGATTAGTAAGCCTGTAATTAATTTAGACTAGTACTTCTATTTGCTTTTTAAATATTTGTGTTTCATAAAAAGTAAAAAAGTATAAATTTGTTAAATTGTAAACAAGAAAGAATACTCATGCGTGAAGCATGGATTATGAAACACTTTCCAACACTACAAAAATACTTTAACTAAATTTAACTGAAATAGTATTGGTGAAGTTATTGGATACTGCGGTATGATATAAATTAATATTATGAATACAAGTAACTTCTTTTAAGGAAACCAGGAGGGTTTGGAGTGACGAAAATTGACTGAAGTTTGATCGTGGATTAGGAAGCCTGTAATTAATTTAGACTAGTACTTCTATTTGCTTTTTAATTATTTGTCTTTCATAAAAATTAAAAAACTATAAATTTGTTAAATTGTAAACAAGAAAGAATACTCATGCGCAGGGATTTACAAATCTGATAACATCAGGTAGCCAGAAAAAAATACTAATCGCCAGTAAAAAATATTTACCCCCCATCCCTTTCCCGTAATTGATTTTCAAAAAACACAAGAGTTTCTTATGAATTAATTGAGAAAAATAATAACAAGCATAGTTTAGAATTATTAGTTGCATAGTTTAGAATAGTACATAATTTAGAAATATAATATAAACTATGTTTTCTAATGAAACTTATAATCACTTATAATCACTTATATGTTGACAATTTATATAAACACAAAAATCGGATTTGAAACTTACTAAAACACTTGAGCATTTTTTTTACCATATACCTTATTTACCATATTCCTCACCATATGCCATATTTTTTACCATTATTAGATGCCACAGAGGCTGGATTGACACTATTTCTTACAATTTTATTGAAATATCCCCTCCCCCCACATTTTAATCACGTGACATATATTGGCTGGCTATAGCTGAAAAGAATGGTGTTTTCTGTGCATGAGTTGGAAAACGCCTTTTAAATTTAGTTCTTCCATTAAAAGTACTAGAGAAGAGGAAGATTACTGATTGCCGCACACGAGTAGGGATAGAAAAGGGAAAACATGCCATTTGTGTTCATTTATTATGTCAATTTGTTTACAAAAATCCCCCCCCCCCCCCCGATGGATTAAATTACTTGGTCGCCAGATCCAAAAACTTGGTAGCCAGTGGCGACCTGGCGACCGGATTTGTCAAGCCCTGCTCATGCGTGAAACATGGATTATGAAACACTTTCCAACACTTCAAAAATACTTTAACTAAATTTAACTGAAATAGTGTTGGTGAAGTTACTGGATACTGCGGTATGATATAAATTAATATTATGAATACAAGTAACTTCTTTTAAGGAAACCAGGAGGGTTTGGAGTGACGAAAATTGACTGAAGTTTGATCGTGGATTAGGAAGCCTGTAATTAATTTAGACTAGTACTTCTATTTGCTTTTTAATTATTTGTCTTTCATAAAAATTAAAAAACTATAAATTTGTTAAATTGTAAACAAGAAAGAATACTCATGCGTGAAACATGGATTATGAAACACTTTCCAACACTTCAAAAATACTTTAACTAAATTTTACCGAAATAGTGTTGGTGAAGTTACTCGATACTGCGGTATGATATAAATTAATATTATGAATACAAGTAACTTCTTTTAAGGGACCCAGGAGGGTTTGGAGTGACGAAAATTGACTGAAGTTTGATCGTGGATTAGGAAGCTTGTAGTTAATTTAGACTAGTACTTCTATTTGCCTTTATTTATTTGTGTTTTATAAAAATTGAAAAATATAGAAATTTGTTAAATTGTAAACAAGAAAGAAAACTCAATACGTAAAGCATGGATTATGAAACACTTTCCAACACTTGAAATATACTTTAACAAAACATCACTGTTTAATAAGATAAAGAAGATACCTAAGCAAACACTTTAGAAAACGCATAACATATTTCCAAACCAGATTGCAGCAATTACCGTCCATAGCCGGAAAGGTTGTGGATTTTTTTTTGCAACCCTGTACATGATTAAAAGTTTGCATATATTCTGCATAGATTAATAAGGGAACGCACCACACTGTTGAAAATTCGTCTTCAGCAATTTCTACCGATAGACGGAAATGTATCGAATTCTGTGTACAGCCTTGTATATTATCTACAGATTTTTATACATACCACATATTAATTCACTAAAAATATCTTTGAAACTTTTCGAACTATCAAACCAAACTCACTAAAAACCCTGTTAAATAAAGAAGAAAACGCATTTGAAGTATCTTCTTTTTAAAATATATTGATGTACAATTTTAATCCAATCATTCAAAATATTAAGTATAAAATATCGTTAAAAGTGTATTTCGCAATATTTAGACACAAATAAATATTGCAAAGCTAAAACGTCGTCAATGATTACATCTTTTTCAGTCTTTTTAATCTTAACCCATTTGTATCGAGAGGCAGAAATTCCTGCCAACATGTACTTTTAGCATTTGCACTCTAGAAAAATACCTGTTGTTTTAACAGATATTCTTCAGTACTTTTAACAGAATATCTCCATTTTCATGTAAAGTACAGATTTTCTCTGTTACCCAGGGCAGATATCGTTTTCACCCTCTGGTGGAAAGTTTCATAGTCATACGATTCTTCGTTTTTAACGTGTATTGCCGGTAAAGTTCCTCTTCTATGATCTTCGGATCTCTACTCTAGACTAGACATTAACATATTTTCTCTGTACAAACTACAGGGGTAATCTGGTAGCATAGCTGACAGATTTTTCCCGTTAAATATACAGGGGTTTTTTTTAGAGTGTGTACCCCTAATTTTGAAATGTAATATTTGTATTATTTAATGTCAGAAATTTGTAATTAAGTAAGGAGAAGTCTGCTATTTTAAAACAGTGCAATTGACAAATTAAAACAGTACGAATCCTGTTTTCCACCTTTGCCAGATACATAGAATGTAAAACCAACAGCAATTCATTTTTCTATTTGTTTGAAACTCTTAACTCATAACTCTCCAATAAACTAATAACCGATAACTCTCGACTCTCTTATAATTACGTTTAGATTTTGTTTTCTGTATAAAATCTAATTACTAGTTTAGGTGTTGGCCCATGAACTTGCACATCAATTAATTGTGCCTTTTCCCATTTGCATGTTTTCCCAACCAGGCAAAAAACTGCTTAAAATTCAACAATAAATGTCTAATATGTCCTCAGGAGAGAGTTGTATGTTTAAAATCCAAGGATTCTCAAAAAATATTTTTCCGGATAAATGGGTAAACTTCTGGGTATTAAGAGTTTATTTCATGTTTATTAAATTAAGCTTCATATTCGCAACTATAGGGTGTAAAGATGAAAGCAAAAGATTTTCAGAATCACCGGCGTAAATTGAACAAGACGGGCGAATAAAAGAAATTCTGAAAATTTCCATAGAGACAGTCATTTGAACGTAGGCAATCCTTTTGCATACGTTTTCCAGATGAGCTATACCTGAATCTTAATTTTACCACTTCTATAACTAAAAAAAAAAAAAAAAAAAAAAAAGGAAAAAGAAAGATGACTTAAAAAAAACACGATAAACCAATCAATGGACATCCAATAAATCATGAATTTTGAAATCGTTTTACATAAAAAATATAGTAAAAATACCTACCGGAAAATTTATAAAAGAATACATTTAATTATAAAATTAAAAGCTTGTTTATTAACACGTTTAATTATTGCTACGCTGATCGAGTCGTCTAACTGTGCCTATGATGCAGTTAGAAAAAACGGAAAAGTTGAAAAGAAATCTCATTTGTATTGGTGGTACACAGCGTCCAGTATTAAATTTATAGTAGAGATACGATGCAACATCCTACACATTTTTAAAGACGTTTGTATGAATGGCAAATTGCAATCAAGCAACAGTTTAGCACTGGATGTATGATAAGAAATATTTGGGAACAAACTTTATACGATTTAAGGAATTCATTAAAATCAATTAAAACTACCATTTTCTAAAATAAATTGAAACTTCATTAACCTACCATTTGGAATAGTAGAGATGATAAAAAATTTAAATGGGTTTACTAAATAGCGTACATTTTTCTTCAGCTTTATGAAGACCACCGGATTCAACTCGAATTTCCCGCATAACACAAGATACTGTGCGTTGTGCAGAACATAGGTGTACACAATAAAAAAAAAATTAAAATGTCTTATTCGATTTTTTACATTTAATAATTTATTTTAAACTGCCCACTAACAACACAAAACAGCATTTTTATATGAAAAATATAAATTATGTATTCAAATAAAGTTTTGAAATTTGACAAAAGTGATATTTTCGTATTAGCTGAACGTCAGAGATTAATAGAAGGAATTGCCAAAGATTTTGCTATTTACAGCAGCCTTATTTATTTTGAATATTTCCGTGTTTCAGCCCGTAGTTCGATTTACATATTCGTTAAATTTGTTTTATTTATATAATTTTATTCATTTATTTATCTATTTATTGATGGACTATTAATTTCGTTGTAGAATATTAGTCGGAAACAAACGTGGACTATTTATAATGTTTTAAGTGCAAATGGGCTAATCTTCCGTGATCGACCTGCGTGCAATAGTGATAGAAGTTTTAAACAAATCATGCTTGAAAATTATTTTTAAAACCATAAAAAACAGTACATTGCGAAGCAGTCTTCAAACAAATTTCACATGACAATTCATATTTGTTCTCTGTGGACGGAGTAAAAATTAAATCTGTGCTTTGTTTAGAAGTAAATTAAATTTTCAAAAAAGGAAAATGGATTGCATTAATCGTTTTCACCCTCAATATGACGTCAGCGCTGTTCATGGATATGTTTTTGTTTTATAATATAGATGTTCGAGCATCGTCAGTACAATATTTCAGTTCATGATTACGTTAGTGTTGCGCCATATAAAAGAAAGCATAAATTATTGTGTGTATACATTTTTTCTGCTGTCAGCATACTTTTTCTATGCATTTAAAAAACGCACAACAATAAATAAAGTATCATGCGATAGGTTTTTGAACCGCCTTCTGACTTAGTACACTTACATTTTGTTAAAACGTGTTTTTGATTAAAAATTACAGTTTATTAAAAATTAAATCCGCTTTGTTTTCACAAATGCAATGAAAAGTTTTTCGCAAATCCATGTTGCCACAAAAATACATTACCGCACTATATCATGCTCAGCAATTGTTGTTTAAAAAAATAAATAGTACAAACAAGATAAAGTGTGATGTCTCCTCACGGAATTATTTTATATGTATGATTAAAAAGCAAAAATGAAATTGAAATGTTTACAAGAAAAAGACACCATCTTCTGGTTGATCGAAGCAGCGGTATTTAACGTGTAGCCTGAAATGTATGCTTGTTATAATAGATTAAATTGTATTTTATATGTGTTCAATTTATGTTTCTTTGTCCCATGTTTTTCCCGAAGCGCATGACATTATCCTCAAATGTAATTAAATACGATTGTTAATTTTTTTCTCGAGCGTGCTTTTTGATACCTTCGATCAGTTTTTGCTGTAATTTTGATGGAATAAATGAGATGATATTCTGGCTTCCCCAAAGTTGTTTGCAGATACTTTTATCCATAATTTCTGTGCAGATGTTTAAATATGAATCTAAAATTTATTAGATATTGCTGAAAAAAAGAAAACTGCCCAGTTAAACTGAGGGCAATTTGAAATAAGTCCCTCGAAATATAAACAAATCGACAATATATTAAGGGGGGATCAACCCCCTTTCCCCTCTTATAATTAACTCGCATAGTTAATCCGAGAAGCGCCTTATTACAATGAACATATATACAAAATATGAAGAAAATCGGATATTTCTGCATGAAAAACCCATTTATCAAAATTAAGGGGGGTTAGCCCCCCCGTTCCCCCTTTTATACTTAACCAATCAACCCCCGAAACTAATCAGAGAAGCGCCTTATCAAACTGTACCTATGTACAAAATTTGAAGAAAATTGGATAATTCTGCATGAAAAACCAATTTATCAAAATTGAGGGGGGGGGGGTTAGCCCCCGTTCCCCCTTTTATACTTAACCAATCAACCCCCAAAACTAATCAGGGAAGCGCCTTATCATAATGAACCGATAAACAAATTTGGAAGCAAAACGGATATTTCTATCAAGAGTTATCGCGTTACGTACATACATACATACATACATACATACAGAACGGGCGGGCACATTAGCTCTCAGGCTTTGATAGCCTGTGAGCTAAAAAATATTAGACTTCAGTGCGAAATTCTCGCACGGGTCGGCTGGTATTTTTTTTTATAACTTTCATTAGTTTGTTTTATATTCATTTAATTGCTATTGAAATATACTTCTTTTTAAACCATCGCAGGAAATTACTTCGTTTTGCTTCTTAATGTATTTGGGAATAATTTTCCCGTAATTTGAATATCATGCTTTCCCTATTTCAATTTGCATTTGGTGGAGGATTTGCAACAGACGGGTGGCTGTTTTAGTTATATTAACCATGTTATGGTCAATATCAATAATTCGGTCATAATTAATAACCGTTTATTTTTAATAATGATCGGTTTAATCATATTGACCGTAACAACCACACAAGAACGCAGAATTTGATTTAATTTTTCTTTTTCTTTCTTTTTTTTTTTTTTTTTGCATACTTGGTCGTCAATTTTAACATGTTACGCAACAAAAATTAAATTTCGGGAAAATTGAAATGAAAGATTTTTGTTATAGATTTATTATTATTATTATTATTTTATTTCGTAGTATATATGTTTAATATGTTAACAGGTGGTTCTAAACTCTCTCAAAAAAAATTATTAACATTTCATTTTCCATTATTTAAATTATTAATTAGCAAAATAATAAATATTAATGAATAATGTCCCAGATCTTAAAGACTAATTAGAATCTTAGTATTTTGTGTTTTACACATGAGAGGATATCTCATAACACCTTTGTACATAAAACGAAATTTTGTTGAGAAATTCTACATAACATGTTAGATTAATTTTGGACACAATTATTCAAATTAGTAAAGAAATCATATGAGTTGTAACTTTCCAACTGGACGACAAATGTCTGGGCCAGGATTCGAATCTGGGGTATCTTGGCTGAAGCTGCCATGCTCTACCAACTGCGCCATCTCGGTCGAATCTGGAGGACCTAATTCATCCAGTTAACCTTATTGATGATAGCATCTGGTTTGATATCTGAATCAGCTCAACAGCATAGATCGAAGATAATTTGGAACTCCAATAAACGCTGGATACGTGATTAAACTAGATTAATTATAACACAATTATTCAAATCGGTAAAGAAATCATATGAGTTGTAATTTTCCAACTGGACGAAAAATGTATGTGCCAGGATTCGAACCTGGTATATCTTGGCTGCAGCTGCCATGCTACCAACTGCGCCATCCCGGTCGAATCTGGAGGACCTAATTCATCCAGTTAACCTTATTGGTGATAGCATCTGGTCTGATATCTGAATCAGTCCAACAGAATAAACCGCAGATAATTTGGAACTCCAATAAACGCCGGGTACGTGATTACACTAGATTAATTTTTATGCAATTATTCAAATTGGTAAAGAAATCATATGAGAAATCATAACTGGATGAATGAAGGTTAACTGGATGAATTAGGTCCTCCAGCTTCAGCCAAGATATCCCAAGCTCGAATTCTGGCCTAGACATTTTTCGTCCAGTTGGAAAATTACAACATAACATGTTCTTTCACTAAGCCCTTCAGTTATTATATTTAATTATTAGCTATTTCTCTAAAGAAAAACATGATATAGTACTATCTTTCTGAAACTTTTTTCTACTATATTCATTAATATTTTTCAGTATTGGAATGCAATGCTATTAAAATCTCAATTAACGGAATGGATAGTACTAAAAACGTAATACGACTTTAATTAAAATTAAAAAAGATACAAATAAATGTAAATATATTGTTTGAAAGTGCGTAAAAACATACATAAAAACATTTAAAAGCACATTAAACTCCTTTTAAAATCAAAACGTTTTCAACCGAACTTACTCGGTCATCAACAGTGAAAAACTAACAGTTAAGTTGAGTTGTTGTCTCTTCGCGTCTTCTAGCTTGCACGGAACAAACCATTTTACTTCAAGGATGTGGAATATAAGGTGGGATGGGAAAGGTCATACAAGTTATAACATTAGTTGTTGCCTGCATTCCTATACTCATTCATGCTTTCATTTTTAAAACTTTTGACAAACAAGAAATGTCTTTTATCATTTTCTCAATGATAATTTCGCCCCTTTTAAACATTTTTGGACCTTTTTTTAAACCTTTAGATCATTTGAGCTCTTTTCTACCTTGATGAGTTGTCAAAGCTGCCCCTCATATCCAAATAAAATGTATCTTAAATTTGATACAGCAATTATTTAACCTTTATGAAAAGAACAAGTTGGAAATTGTACGTCAAACATGATAAATGAGGTGCGTTCGTACTATAATTAGTTTCACTGAAATGAATTATACCGTCTGTTTTTATGATATGGTTAATTTTCGTAATAAAATAAGTGCATTTTAAGTTGGCAACATTTTATCTTTTGTTGACATTTACTGAAAATTCCAATGGGAAACTTAAGCCTAGCTTTGAAAATTTCAGAACTTGAAATCCATATTTAGACTCGTTTTCCATTTAATGTCCATTTCTATGGAAACATCTATCCAAAAAGCTGTCGGTAGATTATATGATAGGTATAATTATACAATTTTAGTATATACAAATTCGGTTTTTTAATTCAGTAATACGGAAATAATATGACTCCATCTTAAATATGACGTAACCAAAATAGCAACCTAGAATCATTACCTATCATGGGATATCATTGAATTAATTACGTATGATAGGATTTAATAGAATGAAGAAAACTTTTATTTATATCTTTGTAAGTTTTGATTCGATTTTCCTGAAATTTGAAATGACTCGACAAAATTCTGCAACGATTATATATATTAAATTTCAAACCATTCGGTTGGGTACTTTTTGCGCTTTTATAAGCGGACAGATGGACGGACGAGACGACGACTATAGGTGCTACGTATTTATGCAATTACGAACGTACCTAAAAACGACATAAAATAAATATTTGAGTACCCCGTCAATACAGCATTTTAGTTCATAACTGCTTTAGAATATCCACCATGAAAAGAAACGCCAAACAAAAACAAAACAAAACAAAAACCTTTAGTGATCGTGCGTGCGTGTTTTTAAACTTTCAACAATTTGTTTTATCTCCTGAAATATTTCTTTCTTCTAAATTACCGCAGGGAGTTTTTTCGTTTTAGTTCTCAAAGTATTTGAAAATAAAACCATTGCCTATAATTTGAATTTTATGCTTTCGCTCTCTCATTTTGCCTTTGGAAGTGAAATTGTAACAGATGGACGTCTATTTTATTTTAGTTAGGTAACCACGCACGAATGCAAAATTTAATACATCAAATAATTTTGTTTTCATCTTTGAAAACTCGGTTGTCTATTTTAAAATGTGAGTATATAGTCATAAATAAGAAAAAATAATCTATGTTTACAAACAAAAAACTAGTTGTTCTAGGCCACCGTAATGCTTACCCATCATGGATCTATAGTTCACTCCCACGTTCCGCCCAAGTGTGAAATAGTGGTGTCCTCTAGTTAGGGCTCAAACGTAGCGCTTCGACCTCTGTCGTCAACTCATTTGGGAAAGGGTGGCGAAGTGCAGGTAGACTCACGCCCCCGCTTCTCCACCGGCTGAAGAGCACCACCTTGGGGGTGCCCGGGTAAACCGGCTCCTTCTTGGTCGTGTCCCGTATGGGCTCACGAGGGCCTGGAATCGGCGGCGACGTGCGGCTGACTTCGGCAGCGTAGCTTTCATTTACCCATAATGGATATGCATAATATAAAATATATAAATAAAACATGTCTAAACTACTTATAAAATGCATCGCAATTCGAATAAAATCGTGGCTTGATGACGTCATAAACTTTAAATGCTCTATTACTGAATTGCGTAAAAGAATCATCCTTATAACTCACAAAATTGATAATCACATTAACTAACATTTTATTGCGTCGGATTAAGCGTCTCATTTCAAATTAAAATAGATCTTTGAATTGAAATTTGAATGAAATACAGGGTCATGAAAAATCGAAGAGTGTCGAAATAGGATTATAAATATCTCGGCAACTCATTATCCGATCGACTTCATTCTTTATGCAAAATTTATGTTTTTTTTATTGTTATATTCACTCCTTAAAATAAAATATTTCGAAAATTTTTACATACCTTTTATCAGAACGAATATTTAGAGAGTCCGAAAAAAAATAGTTCCGGATAATCGAGGTTACTGAAATTCAATAGGTTTCTTATCATTATTACATACTAAGTACATACCAAATTTCAAGTCTCTTTCTCAATTTGTTCGGGATATAGAGTGTTTACAGATACAACCACAGACAGACGGACGTCAAATTTTTTTTTTCTAATTTTTTTTTCGGAATCTGCAGTGCCTGAAACGTGTAATACATTAAAAAAAAATTTTTTTTCGATTTTAAAAACGTTTACAAGACTTACCCTATACTACGTGTGGTGGGTAAGTAATAAGGCAGTTCTTTGAAAATAAAGAAATTGTTGTTAATTACGAGGATGAAGAATTAAAAATTACAAGCTTGCGAACATTTTGCTTTGGGCTGAGTAAAACGTAAAACCAGAAGGTTATTTATTTAAATGCAAGTGACTTCGAATCAGTCTATATTTTGATGCTGTTCCATAGCAATTGAAACAAAGTATTTTTCTTTCTTTCTTTCTTTCTAATAATAATTATTATTATCATTATCTTGATAGTATAAATGAATGGGAATTTTGAGAAATTCTTTAGTGATACTTAACAAGCTTTTACAATCTGCAAAATCATTATTGATACAATGCATTTTATTTGGTATTGGTTATTGCATCTTATATTAAGACGTTAAAATTGATACGTTAAGATTATAAAAAATACATTGATAAAATGTGTAAATGTGTGTTTTCTGTGTTACAAATGTGCTCATAAACTTTATATCCATTTTCCCATGTCCGTGCTGGCATGCGTGTGCGTTTCTGGGTATGTGTGTGTTGACAGTATGCCTCGTTCGAAAAAGTTATGCTGGTTTCTTTAACCCATTATGTTTAAGTAGCAGAGTTTAATCTTAAATTCTATTTCCTGTATTTTCCTTTTACTTTGCTGTTTGTAGATTGGTTAGGGCGCAGGCGACTTGACAAAATATGTGGATTTCAACCCCGGCTCGGGCATGGATACAGTAGAATCTCGTTACAACGAACCTCGATTTAACGAATTTTTAAATTTAACGAATATAATTTGGATTTTAAAAAAAGTCATATTATTCTATTTCAGTATAAAAATATTTTCACTTTAACGAATATTTCGTTATATCGAATTTAATCAGTGGTCTCTAGAGATTCGTTGTAACGAGATTTTACTGTATTTGTAGTATGTCAGATTCCATTATAAATGTATAAGGTATCGGTCTATTGAAATATGTGAATGTGTGTTTTCTGTGTTAGTAATGTATTCATAAACTTTATATCCATTTTTCCATACCCGTGCTGCCATGCGTTTGCGTATGTGTATATGCGTGTGTTGACAATACGCTTCGTTCGGAAAAGTTATGCTGTTTTCTTTAGCCTATTATGTTTAAATAACAGATTTTAACCTTTCATTTTATCTTCTGTATCTTCCCTTTACTTTGCTACTGGTATGGTGGTTAGGGCGCTGGTTACTTGACAAAAGGTGACGGATCCGAATCCCGGCTTAGGCATGGATGTTTGTAACAGCTCATATTCCACTATAAAAGGAGTTCCCAGTCTGTTTATATCTCGTGTGGAAAATATGATAGTTTTCTCTGAAATTATAGAGTTTAATCTTAAGTTTATTTCTGTACGTTTTATTTGCTATTATGTCTTCATTAGTCCTTTCAGGGACAAGCACTTGTGTTACTGTAGCGTTGAATTCTCACCGGAATTTAGGACAGAATTTAGTTCAAAATAAAGAAAAGCAATTTTTCAACTTTTTCCCGTCAAAGTTAAAAAAAATAAAATTTAATTAAAGGTTTCTTGTTTGAATCGGATTAAAATTAGGTGGGATATAATATATCCCACCGCCCCTCAAAGGGTTAAAACAACCGGAGTAGGTCATTAGACACGTATGATCTGGGCATTTCTGTAAAATTGCATTAGTGTTTGCCACCACCTATTTTAAACAGAAAGCTTAACCTTACTTAAACTCAGATTTATCTGCGATTAAATAACAAGAATGTTACTATTTTAAAAAATGGTGTCAATCACTTGTAGAAATTTTCAGCTATGTGCACACGGGTCAAGTGACCCGCGCGGTCAGTATAGTGTTAAAATAATGCGTACTTTCGTACCACTTCTTTTTTTTTAATGCGTTATATTGGCAAAATAATTTGATTTGTATGTATGTGTATATTTACAGTATGAATTCTGATATAAAACTGTGACAATAAATATAAATTAATTTGTATTTTATCCACATTTTTAAAAACAGGCAATTTGGAACAGAAATGAAACGATTTTCATTTTCACGTCAGCAGATGCCCCTTGAATTTTACTTAATATATTTTAATTTTTTTTTGACATAATGGTATTTAGACAGTTGTCTATGCAATGAAATAAAAGTTCTAAAATATTTCAGTAAATATTGACTAAAATATGTTGATTTTTGCAAAGAAAATTTTCGTTCTGAATTTTCCAAGATTTTTGTTTAAAAAAAACTGTTTACATATTTATAAATTAATAAATAAATAAATCGCCTAGCTTCTAACTCATTATACAGATAAATATGTATATAAATAAATGTGGAAAAAATGCCTCAAAATATCGCTTTTTGAGCTATGGAAGTTACCACAAACCCAACTCACTAAAATTATGTTAAAAAAACGCATTTGAGGTATCTCTTTTAAAAAAATATATTTTTAAGTCTTCATCCAATAATTGAAACTCTTAAGTATAAAATATTATTAAATTAGTATTAAACATTTCCTAATATTTAGACATAAATAAATATTGAAAAGCTAAAACATCGCCAATGCTAATATCTTTTTCAGTCTTTTTAACCTCAAACCCATTTGTTTCGATTGGCAGGATTTCCAGCCAACATATATTTTTAGGATTTGATATCTCTAATTTCGAAATGTATAACTTGTATTATTTAATGACAGAAATCTGTGATTAAATAAGGAAGAGACTGCTATTTTAAAATAGTGGCATTCAAAATTTAAAAAAAGTACGAATTCTCTTTTTCCACCTATGTTAGAAACAAAGAATGCAAGAGAAGCGCCAACTTATTCATAACTCACTAATAAACTAATAGCTAATAACTTTCGACTATCTCATATTTACATTCAGTTTTTGTTTTCTGTATAAAATTTAATTACTTGTTTTAGCATTGTCCCATGAACATTTGCGTGAATTGACTGTGCTTTTTCCCACTTGCATGTTTTTAAAATCAGTCAAAAAACAACTAATATTTCTACAATAAATGTCTAATATGTTCTCAGGAAGGAATTGTATGTTTAAAATTCAAGGATTCTGAAAAAGTATTTCTCCGAATAAACGGGTTAACTTCTAGTTATTAAGAGTTCATTTTATATTTATTAAATTAAGCCTTATCTTCGCTACTGTAAGACGTAAAGATAAAATCAAAAGATTTTTAGAATCACAGGTGTAAACTGAACAATACGGGGAAATAAAAGAAATTTTGAAAATTTGCGAGAAAACAGTTATTTGGAAGTAGTCAGTCTTCAAGCACACGTCTTTCAAATTAAAAAAATCTTAAAATTCCTTTTACCATTTTTATACCAGGGGAAAAAATAAAAGAAAATTACTTTCAAGAAACTAGAAACCCCACCAATGGACATCCAATAGACTACCAATTTCTAAATTCTTTTACATTAAAAATATACTGAAAATACGTACCGGAAAAATTGTAACACAATATACTAAATTATAAAGTTAAAAGTTTGTTTGCTATTGACTGCAGGTTGCATGATCCTAATCCAGTTGTCTAACTATGCTTTTGATGCGGTTAGAGAAAACAGAAAAGTTGAAAATTTTGAACATTTGAAGGAGCAATGCTTTGAGACCTATAGCTACAAAGGTTGTTGTCTCGAATGATTCCTATATATATTTGATTCACAGAAACACATACATGAATTCGACAATTACATAAATCTTGTTAGATGAGATAGCCACAAAGAAATTTACAACATTAGAGAATTACAACCGGCAGCTCAACAAAGAGCGTGCAATGGAGCGGGCTGATTCCTACTCTCTCAAGCGATTAGCGGAATGGTTTCTTAACCACTCGGCCACGGAGGCCCCCAGAAAAGTTGACACAAAATCTCATTTCTAAGGGTAAATCGCATTAAATTTGTAGTAGAGATGCTATGTTAATTTACCCTACACATTTCTTCGTCTTAGTATCAACGCTACATTGCAATCTAGCTACAGTTTAGCATTGAATATACGACTAAAAATGTTGTGAAACGATCTTTATAAGATTTAACAAATTCAATAATATGAAAAAACACTACCATTTTATGAAGCAAATTTCAATTTTGCAAATAAAAGTATATCCAACGAATGATTTCTTTTAGAATATTATATTGATACATTGTATAATGGAAGATCAGCGATGTAGCCAGAAATTACCTTGAAAAAAAATAGCAGTTGGAATAGAATAGATGATAAAACTTACGAAATCTACCTAAAAGTGAAATGGGTTTACTAAACTGCGCACGCTTTTCTCAACCTCTATTTATACAGCACCAGAGGATCCAACCCGCATTTTCCGGGTTACACAACATACTGCCTTTTGTTAAAAACATAGATGAACACCCCCCTTTTTTTTTAATTGAAATCTTTACAGATTTTTTTTACATTTAATATATTATCTTAGATTATCCCACCAAAAAGCTTTTGTATTTATGAAAGTATGAATTATGTATTCAAATAAAGTTTTGAAATTTATTAAAAGTGATATACGTTCGTATTAACTGTGTGTGCGAACAACACAGACCCGAAGAATTCGCCAAAGATTTTGCTACTTACAGCAGTCTTTTTGATTTTGATTATTTCCGTGTTTAAGTACGTAGTTCAATTACATACTTGTTTAATTTGAGTTTTATTTATATTATTTTATTCCTTTATTTATCTATTTATTGACGAAATGTTAATTTAGTTATAGAATATTACCGGAAACGAACGCTGACCTATTTTATAATGTTTTAAGTGCAAACGGGCTAATTTCCCGAAATCGAATTGCATGCAATAGTGATAGATATTCAAAAAATACATGCTTGAAAATTATTTTAAAAAGCAATAAATTCAGAAGCAGTTTTCAAACAAATTGCATTTGATAGTGAAAATTAAGCTATGCGACGTTTGGAAGCAAATGAAATTTCGAAAAACGGGAAATGAACTTCTCCCATCGTTGCCCCGTCGATATGACGGTAGCGCTACTCACGGAGATGATTTTGCTTTATAATATGGATGTTCGAGCACTGCCAGTACAATATTACAATTCATAAGTACGTTAGAGTTTCGTTGTACAAAAAAAAACAAGAATTATTGTGAGTTTGAGCGCATCGTATATATGTTTTCTGCTGTCAACATAACTTTTTCTATGCATTTACAAAATGCACAACAATGAACGAAGTATCATCCTAAAGTTTTTGGAACCGACTTCTGACATAGTACACTCACATTTCGTTGAAACGTGTTTTTTGATTAAAAATTGTAGTTTATTAAAAAATTAAATCAGCATTGTTTTCACAAACACAGTGAAAGGTTTTTCGCAAATCAATGTTGGCAGAAAAATGAAACAACGTATTATATCAAGCTTAGCAATGATAATAAAAAAAAATAAATTGTACAAAAAAGATAAAGTGAGATGTCTCCTCACGGTATTATTTTATATTTCTGATTAAAAAGCAAAGAGGAAATTGAAATGTTTAGAAGAAAAGGTTACCACTGATCGGTTGATAGAAGCAGTGGAATTTGACTTGTAGCCTAAAATATATGCTTTGTTTCATTAGATTAAATTGTATTTTGTATGTATGTATTCAATTTATGTTTATTTGTCCCATGTTTTTCTCGACTCGGATGACATCATCCTATAACGCAGTTAAAAGACGATTATTAATTTTTTTCTTGCGCGTGCTTTTTGCTATTTTCGATCAGTTTTTACTGTAACTTTGATGGAATAAAGGAGACGATATTCTGGCTCGCCTATTGTTGTTTGCAGATATTTTTGTGTTTAAGTTTTCTCTAGAAGTTCAAACCTGTGCATCTAAAAATGTTAGATTGTAGTGCGAAATCCTCGTATTGGTACGCTGGTATTTTTTATAGCTTTCATTAGTTTGTTTTATATTCATTTAATTGTTATTGAAATAGTCTTCTTTTTAAGCTACCGCAGGAAATTTCTCCGTTTTGGTTCTCAAAGTATTTGGGAATAAAACGATTGCCCATAATTTGAATTCCATGCTTTCCCTATATTATTTTGACTTTGGTAGTGAAATTTAACAGATGGGAGACTATTTTCGTTATCGTAACCACGCAAGAAAGTATAATTTTTCCAATCAAGAAAGTTATAATTTGTTTTTCCTTTTTTGCATACTTAGTTATCAGTTTTTAAAATACTGGCATACATCTATGAAAAAGAATTAACCTATTTTTAGTGGCGGAAAATAAAACGGTACTTTAAGAATTTCAAAATGTCAAATTTAAATCGTTGCAGAGTATGAGCATGAAACATTTTTATTTTATTTTATTTTTTAGCAGGCAGAATACTTTGGTTTAGGCAATGTAAAATGTAAAGTAAAAAGTGCATCTATTTGTATATGTTATTGTATAGATTTCGAGTAATTCTATATTTTGAGGCTATTTTATAGCAACAGATTAAAATCAAATTTTATTGAAACATTTCTTTCTTTCTTTTTATTTTGTCTTCCTTAAGTAATTTGATGCAAAAGTTTTCCACAGGTTTGATAACCCGTTTTTCTCAAAAAGATCCATAATGCTGTTTAAGATGAAAACACCATATGGTATGAATATAAATGAGTATGTTTATTTTTCTATACAAAAAATAAAACTGATATCAGAAATATAATGATAGAATATTTTTTTAATAATTGCATTAAAATATGGAGTTGAAGTGCGTTACGTTTTATATTGACTTTACATACAAAACGGCCAAACACCGAAGTACCCTAAAGGTGGTTCTCGAAAAAAAAAAAAAAAACTTTCGCCGCTCAACAACGCAAAACTTTCAGAAATATTTTTAAACATAAAATCTTGATACTTAAAGACAAGGTTGTTGATTTGTAATTGAATAGCTTTTTTAATTTTTCGATAAATGTATTACATGTTGTGTTATAAGCGATTTTAGTTTCATGAGGGCAATTTTTTCCCTCTCTCGTGCGGTCGCGTTCGGGAATTGGTTCAAACGCCAACTTTGACTTTGTTTTCTGAAAAATCCTCTGCTTTTACCGAAAAACGGAAAAAACAGTTCAGGTACATGGTTTCTGAATAAGAGCACTTGCTAATTTGATATGTTTGTGAAAAAAAATGAATTAAAAAAAAATGTGTCAGAAAGTATCCAGTTTGGATTTGACAACCAGTCTGGCGCGCTGTTGCAAATTTTACTAGAAACGTGATGTTTCCAAGATTTTTTTCCTCAAACATGACACCGAAATAAAAATTAAATTTTTAGAACTGATGTGTGTAATTGTTCTCCTAACATGCCTCTTACTACTGATATGAAAAATCTTCCATTTTTAATCGAGTAACTGTTCAAAGCAAAATATTCGTCATATGCTCACTCGTGCAATACATATAGGCATGCTTGCTGAAATGGTAAAGTTAGACACTTTTAAACGATTTCTATCTTGAACAAACAATACTTTAACACTTGATAGAATATATCAAATATATAAGGAAATATTTACCCTTAATATTAACTTTCCAACGCCCATTGTCACCGCCAGGTGACACGTCTGTTTCAAGTGACCTCTGGCTTAGATTTTAAGCAAATATGTAAAGTGGCGTCTTTATTGGGATCATCTAGATTAAGACCTCCTTATCATAGTATCAGACCTCTCAATCAGCAAGTTTCCTTTGACCGCTATACTTGTCCTGCTACTAGCGCCATCAATCGTCAGTAATAGGAGTATTTACGACACGAAATAATACGAAATTTTTTCACAGCTCCATTTGTTCTATGCATTTGCTTATGAACTAGTATCGGTAGCAGAGCTGCCAAGTCTCCGGCTTTTTGGATACCAGTTTTTTAGTACAGACAACTTTGTTTTGTTTGATCGGAGAATTCTGGGATTTAAAAGAACAACATTTTCTCTAAAAATATACTGGTGTTCTAAAATCCCGCGACTTGGCAACTCTGCGGTAGTATCCACCAGGCGGCGATACTTTCCGGAGAAAGTCAATTAATAAGTTGGCAATTACCGCGGACTCCCGTACGTATACTCCCGGGACTCCCGGACGTATAATTTTCTCCCATAGACTTTCTCCGGATTGTCAAGTCTGATCTATGATAAGGGAGTCTTGATCTAGATATCTAGAAGAATTTATCTGCTCATAGAAAAAAGTCTCTATCTCTCGGAATTTTCTATACGATACCTTCGAAAGTTTTGTACCTTCTTCAAACAAGCAAGGACATGAGTTATGAGTTGGTCTTCTTTTTGGTTATAAAAATGTCTAAAAAGCAGCAAGTCTCTCTCTCTCTCTCTCTCTTTTCATGAATATAATAAATTAACTAAATTTTGAATTGATATTTGTAGGATTTCGACTGTTTGATTAATTTTTGTCGCTACTATGCGATCTTGAATTTGTGTGTCACTTACTGGAAAACATGTACTTTTTGTTACTCTTTTTTATAAAACAATATAATAGAAAAAAGTCTCTATCTCTCGGAATTTTCTATTACGATATCTTCGAAAGTTTTGTACCTTCTTCAAACAAGCAAGGACATGAGTTATGAGTTGGTCTTCTTTTTGGTTATAAAAATGTCTAAAAAGCAGCAAGTCTCTCTCTCTCTCTTTTCATGAATATAATAAATTAACTATATTTTGAATTGATATTTGTAGGATTTCGACTGTTTGATTAATTTTTGTCGCTACTATGCGATCTTGAATTTGTGTGTCACTTACTTGAAAACAAGTACTTTTTGTTACTCTTTTTTATAAAACAATATAATAGAATCTGAATAGGAATATCGTTATGAGGACACTTTGGATACGGATACAGTGGTGGTGAAATCCGGTGGTGGTAGAATTCGGCGGTGGTGGTATGCGGTGGTGGGATCCGGAGGAATCTGGAGGTAAGATAAGAAGCATGTTGGGGTACGATGATTTTTGGAATTTTTAAAATATTTTTTTAGAGTATAAGGGTGAAGGTTTGAGTTTTAATGAAATAGGTTAAGGAGATAAAAAAAAGATGACGAAGGGAGTGAGAAAAAGAAGTAAGAATGTGGAATAAAAAAATTGAAAATATTTGCTCTATCTGAATAGATAAAAATCGAAAAACATATACATATAATTATTAATTAAAAAAGAAAACAAGTAGTTCCGAAAACTTTCTAAATACACATTTTTCAGATAAAATGTGTCTTACTATTTTTTAATTTATACATATTTAAAAATATGTTGAGTAACTTGAATACAACAATGTGATTCACGACTGCATTAGACTAGCTGCCATTTTAATCAAGAAACACCCAATCAAACAAAAATAAAATAAAGGAAAAAAATCTTTCTTGCGTATTTTAAAACTTTCATCAAATTGTTTTACATTCAGTTAGCTGCTGTTGAAATATTTGCTGTGTTTAAAATAATCCCAGGAAACTTCCTGCTTTTTATATTCAAAGTATTTGAGAATAAAACCATTGCCCATAATTTGAAATTCATTCTTTCGTTATCCCATTTTGCCTTTGGAAGTAAAATTGTAACAGATGGAATGCTATTTTAGTTAAGGTAACCACGCAAGAATATAAAATTTAATACTTCAAGTAATTTTGTTTTTCTCTTTGCAAACTCAGTTGTCAGTTTTAAAATACGAGCACACTTTTATAAAAGAAAAAAAGAGAGAAAAATTAACTTATTTTTAGAGGCGGAAAATAAAAACAGAATGCTTTAAGAATTTCAAGATGTCAAAGATAAATTATTGTAGATTATGAGCATGAAGAATTTTAAATTACTATCTCGAGCAACTTTACGCTTTAGGCCACATAAAACATAAAACAAGAACATTATTTATTTGCATGTTATTGCATTGACTTCGAATGTTTTTGTATTTTGATGCAGTTTCAGAAATAGAAAGAGCGTATTTTACCCTCTTTTCTCTTTTAATATTTAGAATGAGTGAAATTATTAGTATGTAATAAATTTTTGTTTTAAATTTTTTAAATCTTTCGTTTTATGGAGTTATATTCGAAAAGTTTTATGGTCAAGGTTTACACAGAATCTTATGCTTTGTATTACAGAGCATATCAGATTTAGCTAAATGTATTTATTTTTAAACATCAATTAATCAATCACTTATATGATATTTATTGTTTACTTAAGTTGAGAAAACTTTTGCTTTGTATTTTTTTGCTTTCAACACACTTATAGGCCATTTTATTCAAATACTGTTTACTAAAATATAATTTAAATTATTTTATACATAAAATAGAGATTGTAGGATTATAAAGTAAAATAATATTCTTTAAATATATCCAAGTTTAAGCTATAATATTTTAATAGGAAATGGAAAATATATAGAAGTAAGATTTACTTGATAGGACAGTATGTTCAGAAAGTTATGCAGTTTTGTTTAAAATGGTTTGTTTAACTAACATAGTTCAATCTTAATTTTTATTTCCCGTACCTACCCCTTAGTTTGCACAGCGGCATTGCTTGCACTCTGCTTAAAATAGCATACACTAGTCACGCGACGAGACTCGCAAGCGAATGTAAAACCTATGGGAGAGTTTGGGAAAGTTTGGATCAATCTCTAAACGGGACCATTTTTATTTTTTTCGATTTTGGATGTTGATTTTTCTTTCTTATGAGATCACTTTATTTTTTATAACCGGTTCCGAATGTGAAAATATCTGCATAAAAAAAAATAATAATAAACTGCAACCAAAATCAAAAAAGTAAATAGAAAAAAAAGACCGCTTAGCTATTTTATGAAAAAAATAAAAATAAAAATAAATAAATAAAACAAATGAGAAATTTGAAAAAGTAGTAGTGTTTTTCTCCCATAGGTGTGTTTAACATTAGCTTGCGAATGTTTTCACGCGATTAGTATAGGTTCATATTCACTACTTCATTCATTACTTCATATATATTCATATTCATTACTTCATATTCATTACTTCATTATCATTTAGTTCATATTCATTACTTCATATTCAGTTAGACCTTGATGTAAGAAGGTATTGATTAGGTTTCGTCCAAAAGGTCATTTTCACATTCGTCATTTTTCACGAATTTCCCTGATAGCTATATTTAAAATTTTATTTATAAAAAGTGGTACTAATTGAATAAAAATAAATAAATGTCAGTGGTAGTCTTTCAAGTATTAAATCAATATTTGTCTCAAGTTATAATGCTGTTGAGTTGCAAAAGTTATCCACAAGTTAGTATAAAAATACACAAATGGTCCAGAAACACAATATTTATTATTACAATGATAAAGAAATGATAAATCATCACTTGTACAAAGTTCTTAACACTAAGTTTACATAAACCAGTGGATTGCATGTCTTCATCTGAAATCTGAATGAAATATTAATTCTTAATTATTAAAATTTCAAAGGCAAACGTATAACCGTGCCCTACAAGCTTTAAAATTTTGTACAATATCAATATCTTTGTTAATGTCCACTTTCATCACATTATCTACAACGGAAAACACATAAAACATTTTCTCATGGTTTTGGACTTTTATGAAAAAGTTTTACTTGCACCTTTTTTTCTTTGATATAATTTTGTGACAGGATGCCTGGCTATTCTTTTATAAGGGTACTCTAGTGAACGAGTGTGTTTTCTTTATGCATTCAATCGTGTTGTCCTGAATCGCTAACATTTGTGCGTGAATGATCAATATATTTTGTCTTTCTATAAGTTTCGCCAAGTGCGTATGAATCTCTGGAATTGGTTGTCACGTTTATTAGCAAAAATATGTTAATTAGGTGGTTACGGTTGTGTAGTGGCAACAAATAGAGTGGTATTAACAGGAAACCGAAAGGTATTCTAACTTTTATCAAAATATATCGTGTAGGTTTCCCCAAAGCTCAGAGTGTTGAAAGCTTGCTTGGCACGTGGACAGTAGATTTGCTGCAAGACTGTGGGTATTCGTAAGAAGTATTGTTTCCATCTACTTAGAATGAAGTTATATTTGGGATCATGGAGTCTATTTAGTTGATTAACATTAAGTAAGGACTATGTTTCTAGGCATGAGAATTATTTTAGAGACTGTAAATTTGTGTAGGACTTGAATTTTAACGAATCAGGTGGAGTCTTATTAGCAAACATGTTACTTCATTGCTCTTTCTTCTTTTAAGTTATTTAATAAACTGTTTTTGTCGTTGAATTGGTATCGTTCCTTCATTGGAAGCCTAAAGTCCGGAAAAGCGTACAATTTCAGTACCAATACCATAGAACTATTTGAACTTTTATTTTTTACTGTTTTCATTGAAGACAAATCCAACAATAATGTAGACGTTTGGTGTTAAACTCATCCATTTCCACAGAGAATTTCTTTGGTACATTAGGTATCCGTTCAACATCTGATTTTGTATTGAAGCCAAAGTCAGTAAAAGTCACTTAAGATCAAATCATAGTATGAATCTTGCCGGGAATACTCTTGTCAGTTTGAGCTAGTTTTGGGTGGCTCCAGTAACCCTAATAGTGACCCAGGAGATCAAGAATATTAATAAAAAAATAACAAATGCGTGTATAACGTCTTAAGCAAATAGACGGTGAAAGTAAACTTTGAGGTCAGGATAAAGCATTATCTTGTAAAAATTAATTGAATACTACTATTGTTATACATAAGATAGTGAAAGGTAAAAATAAAGAAGAAAGGAACTTTATAATAAAAATAAATATTTGAACTTACTTGTAATTTCTACAAATCGTGAAATAACACAAATGAGTTGTTTAGACATTACATAATTGCACTCAATGGTGTGTTCAAAGAGCAATCAAACAGGAAACAGTGATGCCAAATCAGCATAGAAAATATTCCCAACACAGGGTCTCAAGTTATCCCGCCAGCTCAAATTGCCTTTGATTACGCTACCGTATTTTTTCGTGTATGAAGGGACTGACTTCTGTACACAGTGGACTCTCATTAAAACGTCTCCGCTTAAGACGTATCTCCGGTCAATGAGGCAATTTGGTAAAAAATTGTCATGGATGTTATTCGGTTTGAAAAATAAACCTATATTATTAAGTTGTTTTAATGTCTAAGAACAACGTAAGAATATGTAGGCTTGAGTGAAACATTATGTATCAGTATATCAAACATTATGTATCAGTTTTCAACAACCAAAAAAAATCTTCTTTAGTTTTGTTTATAAATAAAAAAGTACTTAAATTCTATATACTCTTTATTTTTTGTTTTTATTTACATTATCTACTTTTTAGGGTTTAAAATATTTTGTTGTTGTAGTTTCACAGCCAATTGACCTATTTTGGCGAGCGTGTTTCTCCATTGAAACCGATACTGCACTCCATTGTTTTTACAACTCGTAAACAGTTATAACCATACATTTAGCGATTTGTTACCTGTGGCCGGCTATCGGGAAAAATACCTTTAAATTCATTTATCAGTTTATAATTAAGTTATAAATATATTAAGATGTTGTACTGTCATCGGAAACACACCTGTGAAAATAATTTTTATAATTCTAGTATATCAGGCAATAAGTGAAAAAATGATTCAGAATTCCAGTACAAAAATCAAGTTAAGTTTAACAAAAGAGTGTAAAAACGACGGAACTAAACATTTAAAAATATGTTGGCCAAGGACTAATACAAAACACAAACACACACACACACACACACACACACACACACACACACACACACACATATATATATATATATATATATATATACAATCTTCCATTTAAGAAAAAGTATCAAGGAAATAGATTCATCCCTTGTCGAGATATTTTGGTTAACAATTTAAAAAATAATACTTCGAGAAAATCGCGTTTAAAATTTTGCAGCAAGTACCGATCGCTTGTATATTTAATGGTCAGAATTACCATGATTTACTTCTATATGGTTTAAATTTATTAAAATGTCTTCGAAAGAACGTTTATGCAATGTCGATATTGAAAAAATGAAAAAAATAAAGCTTAATTTCTTCAATATCCTCTTAAGACATGTAAACTTATATTAATTGACAATGTCTCATTGATACAAATTATTTTAGCACAAATAACCCACACTTGACACGTTTATTTTTTCAATCTAGAATATTCTTAGTTATGGCAAGAATTACCATGAATCCTATGTATGTTTTAGAACGTTTATGCAATGCCAGATATTCAAACAATGAAAAAAAATAAAGCTTAACTACTCCCATACTCTCTTAAGACATCTAAAATTATATTAGTTGGTAATGTCTCATCGATATAAATTATTTTAGCATAAATAACCCACATTTGACAACTTTATTGTTTCAATCTAGAATACCCATAGTTTAGATACCATTAAACTTTTCTGGCGAATAGACAATTACTTGATTTTATGATGCCGTGTTGTGCAACCATCTTGGAACTCGCACAAGAAATTTAAAACCCGTATTACGTAGAAATCTGCAAATAAATTCAATTAATTTCATTTGCCTATATACACTGATTTACGCGAAGACATAAAATTTGAATGAAATTAAATTTTCGCTTCGGAGGAAGCAAATAAAGATTTCGTGACATGGGAAGCCTTACAACACAAGGTTTTGTAAGTTATGTAATTTGATTCGCAATTTCTCTGCTGAAATTAAAACAATTGAAAACATCAAAAGAATATAAAATATAATGATTTGTTAAATGTAGGTTTAAATATTTTAATGTAATGTCAAACTTTAAGTAGAAAAACTAGAAAATCGAAAATAAAAATTGTTGTTATGTAACTGTAAACTAAAAAAGATATCACATTCATAAATCCTCTATGTACATTTTTCGTTATTTCAGTGAGTGCACCTGTAATTGAACAGTCGTAGTAAAAGACCAGTGAAACACACAACTGGATGAAACAAAAATTAATGCACGGATATGTACATTTCATTGATGCGTGCTTATTTTATTTAGAAATCAATAATAGCATATTTTTAAACATATATATATATATATTTCACTCTCCATTTTTTATTTATATTCTGTTTTATACAATTTAATGTTTAAAATAGTTGATTGTTGCAATTTCACAGCCAGTTGGCACATTTCACACAGCGTGGTTTGGCGCATAACGAACTTCATTTCTGTTATAACTCGTATACAGTTATAACCACATTTAGCGATTGATCACGTGGAATTGGCTAACGGAGAAAAAAATGTTATAAAATTATTAATTTACAATTAAATTCTAAAAATGCTAAAATATTATATTGCGATCGGAAACCCACCTGCGTTACATAATTTTTATAATTCTAGTATATCAGGAAGTGTGTGAAAGATAGAGTACAAAATTACATTTTTACTTACAAAAACCAAGTTAAGTTAAACAAGGTGGAAATCGTACGTCAAATGTGACAAATGAGGTGAGTTCGTACTATAACTAGTTTCAGTGAAATGAATTATATCGTCTGTTATTATGATATGATTAATTTCCGTAGTAAAATAAGTACATTTTAAGTTGACAATATTTTATCTTTTGTTGACATTTACTAAAAATTCCAATGGGAAACTTAAGCCTAGCTTTGAAAATTTCAGAACTTGATATCCATATTTAGACAATTTTTCCATTTAATATCTATTTCTCCGTAAACATCAATCCAAAAAACTGTCGGTAGATTACGTGATTGCTATAATTAAACAATTTAGTATACAGATTCGGTTTTTAAATTCAGTAATACGGAAATAATATGACTCCTTCTTAAATATGACGCAATCACCATGGCAACCTAAAATCATTACCTATCATGGGATATAATTGAATTAATTACATACGATAGGATTTAATAGAAAGAAGAATGTGACTATAACTTAGTCATAGAGGTTATAAAATGGATCACGTCATATATGACTATAACGTCATACATGTCATAACTTGGCGATACATCTTGGTCGCTTGACGATTAATCCTCGGAAGCAGCTATAACATGGAAGTACGATTAAAAAAAAATTCAAATTACTTAATAAATATTTTTATTAATATCTTTTTAAGTTTTTATTTGATTTTCATAAAATTTCAAATGATTCGACAAAATTCTGCAACGATTATATACATTAAATTTCAAACCAGTCGGTTGGGTGGTTTTTGTGCTGTTATATGCGGACAGAGGGACAGACGGACGGACCAGACGACGACTGTCAGTAATACGTATTTATATAATTACGAACGCACTTAAACATGATATTTCTCCTTTTTGTTTTGCTTAAATATTTTTATACGATGTATAATATAAGTTCTAAAGATAATGCTTTCATTTCCATCTTAGCAACACCATGCCAAAGTGTACGGTGATGTGTCATTTATTTCAACCCTGGACGTACAAAGGTTTTTATTGTAAACCGTGAGAAATATTGTGACTCGAACATGATTTTATTATTATTATTATTATTATTATTTAATCATAACCACGGAACATATCTTAATTTGCTATTTTTTGAATCTAAAATATTTATTATTAATTTATAATGTACATTTGTCACTGGCGCTGATGTATATTTTATCATTTGGCAGACACTTGACGATAAAGAAGCTGGAACAAAATTGTTTTGTGGCTACATAATTATATATAAACAAAGTTTTTTTGCGGATGCCAGCTATGATTATTTCATGGTAAATGACCTTTTTGCAAACCGTGAGAAATATTTTGTCTAGCTATTTATTGAACATGATTTTATTATTATTATTATTATTATTATTTAATCATAACCACGGAACATATTTTAATTTGCTATTTTTTGAATCTAAAATATTTATTATTAATTTATAATGTACATTTGTCACTGGCGCTGATGTGGATTTTATCATTTGGCAGACACTTGATGATAAAGAAGCTGGAACAAAATTGTTTTGTGGCTACATAATTATATATAAACAAAGTTTTTTTGCGGATGCCAGCTATGATTATTTCATGGTAAATGACCTTTTTGCAAACCGTGAGAAATATTTTGTCTGGCTATTTATTGAACATGATTTTATTATTATTATTATTATTATTATTTAATCATAACCACGGAACATATCTTAATTTGCTATTTTTTGAATCTAAAATATTTATTATTAATTTATAATGTACATTTGTCCCTGGCGCTGATGTGGATTTTATCATTTGGCAGACACTTGACGATAAAGAAGCTGGAACAAAATTGTTTGTGGCTACATAATTATATATAAACAAAGTTTTTTTGCGGATGCCAGCTATGATTATTTCATGGTAAATGACCTTTTTGCAAACCGTGAGAAATATTTTGTCTAGCTATTTATTGAACATGATTTTATTATTATTATTATTATTATTATTTAATCATAACCACGGAACATATCTTAATTTGCTATTTTTTGAATCTAAAATATTTATTATTAATTTATAATGTACATTTGTCACTGGCGCTGATGTGGATTTTATCATTTGGCAGACACTTGACGATAAAGAAGCTGGAACAAAATTGTTTTGTGGCTACAGATTTATATATAAACAAAGTTTTTTTGCGGATGTCAGCTATGATTATTTCATGGTAAATGACCTTTTTGCAAACAGTGAGAAATATTTTGTCTAGCTATTTATTGAACATGATTTTATTATTATTATTATTATTATTATTATTTAATCATAACTACGGACCACATTTTAATTTACTATTTTTTTAATCTAAAATATTTGTTATTAATTTATAATGTACATTTTTCGCTGACGCTGATATGGATTTTATCACTTGGCAGACACTTGATGATAAGGAAGCTGGAATAAAATTGTTTTGTGGCTATAGAATTAATTATACATAAACAAAGTTTTTTTTGCGGATGTCAGCTATGATTATTTCATGGTAACTGACCAATATAATTTTGTTGAACCTTAACTTTGGATGTCATACCTACCCAATCTGCTGACAGATTACGAAGCATGAGAAATTGTCATAATAAAAGACAGTGTGGCTCTGTTCTTCATTATTTACAGTTTTGTCTCATACAGTTCATGTGGAAATGTATTTATTCAAAAAATGAAATGTTCACGAAAAAGAACGAGTTCAAAAGAAAAATCGAGTGAAAGATCGAGTACAAAATATTCCATCTTTATTTACAAAAGCAAAGTTAAATTAAATAAAAGAGTGTAAGAAAAGTACGAGGTGTTTTCGGAAAGTAAAGATACACCTCAGACAGCAGGAAAGAAAAAGTTTTAATGAGCGCGTTAGCAACACATATTGTAACCTTGAACATTTGACCTTGCCCTCGCAGTTATTTGTTATTTGTACGGTGAGTCTGTTTTGTGTAGCTTGTGTTTATAAAGGCTACGTGAATTCAGAATTCCGCCAAATCTGAAGTACGTTCCGTCATACATTTTTTCTTCATGTAAAAGGTAAGCGTCCAGCGGATATTCACAAAAAAAAAAAATCGTTTTCGGTTATGGGAACATTATGAATCGGCAAAACGTAACGAAATGGTGTTGTGCTTTCACTGCATGTTGGACCAATATTCATGAAGAACCCAGCAGAGGTACGTCATTTGTGATCTCTGATGCCCCCAGCGACTACCACTTATTCCTTTTCCTGAAGAAACATCTTTCAGGAAAAGTTTTAATGAGCGCGTTAGCAACACATATTGTAAACTTGAACATTTGACCTTGCCCTCGCAGTTATTTGTTATTTGTACGGTGAGTCTGTTTTGTGTAGCTCGTGTTTATAAAGGCTACGTGAATTCAGAATTCCGCCAAATGTGAAGTACGTTCCGTCATACATTTTCTTCATGTAAAAGGTAAGCGTCCAGCGGATATTCACAAAAACAAACAACCCCCCCCCCCCCCCAAAAAAAAAAAAAAAAAAAAAAAAAAAAAAAAACTAGTTTCCGTTTATGGGAACATTATGAATCGACAAAATGTAAAGAAATGGTGTTGTGCTTTCACTGGATGTTGGACCAATATTCATGAAGAACCCAGCAGAGGTACGTCATTTGTGATCTCTTATGCCCCCAGCGACCTTCCACCCCAGCGACTACCACTTATTCCTTTTCCTGAAGAAACATCTTTCAGGAAAAGTTTTAATGAGCACGTTAGCAACACATATTGTAACCTTGAACATTTGACCTCGCCCTCGCAGTTATTTGTTATTTGTACGTTGAGTCTGTTTTGTGTATTTCGTGTTTATAAAGGCTGCGTGAATTCATAATTCCGTCAAATGTGAAGTACGTTCCGTCATACATTTTCTTCACGTAAAAGTTAAGCGTCCAGCAGATATTCACAAAAAAAAAAAAAAAAAAAAAAAAAAAAAAAAAAAAAAAAAAAAAACTTGTTTCCGTCTATGGGAACATTATGAATCGACAAAATAAAACGAAATGGTGTTGTGCTTTCACTGCATGTTGGACCAATATTCATGAAGAACCCAGCAGATGTACGCCGTTTGTGATCTCTGATGCCCCTAGCGACCTTCCACCCCAGCGACTACCACTTATTCCTTTCCTGAAGAAACATCTTTCAGGGCAAAACTTCCACGATGATGATGATATCAAAATTGATGTTGAAATGTGGTTTCGACAACAGGCGGTAAACTTCTATGACTCTGGGATACAAAAGCTTGTACCCAGACTTAACAAATGCTTGGACAATGACGGCAAATATGTCGAAAAATAAGGCTTATACCAGTAAATACTTTGTAATGGACATTTTATCAATTAAAAGTTTTTTCATGAGTATGCGGCATTGTGTCTTTACTTTTCAAAAACCCCTCGTAATATAATCCCTTCAGTACTTCCCAAAACAAAGGTATATCAATGTTAGATGTTTTACATGTGAATTTTCAACTATTGTCGCCATCTTAATCATGCTTAACTTCAAAATATTGCCAAATTCCACTTCGTTTTTCTGAAAGTGGGATTGTGAACCTTTGGCTCCTGAGGTGAGCTGAGTTTTTTTAGTACAAAATCAACATACAGACATTAATAATAATCATTTTTTCAGATTAACAATTATGAGTTAATGGGACAAATTCAATCGATGCTGCAAAAATTGAAATTGTACTATAGTATTTGGTATTGATGTAAGAGCGATAAAATTGAAAATGTTAGCGCCGGCCGTTGTCTCTATCGTTATACATTTCTAAAAATAGCAACTGTTTTTTAGTGGGCATCCAAACGTGAACTGCGATTTTGTGACGACAACATAAAAGTCCATAGGGAAAAAATATGGTTTTGTCGCTAATAAGGAACTATTAAATGAACTTGTTATAAACACACAAAAATAATTCGTATAAAATATCGGCCTTACATTGGCTAATTTAACTGCAAAACCAATTATTATTTGAAAATCTCTCCTTTTTTTTCTTTTTTTTTTTAATCGTAACACTATTTTAATTTTCCTAAAATTCCTCTACTCTTCTAAATGCACGTTATTTAGATGCATTATCAGTAAAACATTTTAGCTTTATTTACGAAAATCGCTCGCTTCCAGTTAAATATGACGTCATTTTACACGATAAAGCATTTTGGCTACTTTCCGAAATCAAAGGCTTAAATACTGAACAACGGAACGCTTTCACCAAAGGAAAATGAAGTCATAAACATGCATTTTCATTTATAAAACTGAAAACATAATACTATAATCACGTCAAAATGAAGGAATTTTTCACTGACTTTTTATTTTTCACGTATAGGCTAAGCTTAATGGCAAAAAACTAAATATGAGGAAAAATTAAAAATTGTCGAAAGTCATTTTAACACAACTGTATTAAAATGTAACAGTTTTATGTAAAAAAATGCCTATTTTCTCTTAAACAGGACGTCGTTTTCATTGATAGAAGCGTTTCTTCTTTCTGCGATTAAAACCCTTTACAATGTAGGTAAATGTTTAGGAGCCCTTTGGCCATAATCTCAGTATAGGAGGAATAGAAGGCCAATGTAAATTACATCACATAGGCATTAAAAATTTTTTTGTAAATCACGAATGTTATTTTTCATTTTTACTCGTATGTTTATTTCCATACTAATAACCATGGAGTAACTCCAGTCATTTAAGCCAAAAATATTTAATTTGAATTTCTTCCGTTCGTTTCTGTAACCGATGTATTTTTAGAAATTATCACTTGTAATAACAATATAATAAATTATAACACCTTGTAATAATATATTTCTTTTAAATGCTAAAAGGTGTAAATTAACAACATAATAAATACACAGTAAAATAACTTTTATTAGATCGTTTGACATGTTTCGGCTCACTCTGATCCATTTTCAAAACCAAATGAGAATATTCCATAATAGCACGGTCTTTGAAGTTATTGTTTAAAATGCTATTATTTAATTTTCATTGTACTTTTTAAAAAATTACGCACGTTATTTGCTACGTTATACGCTATTACTGCACATTACGATATAGCGTATTACTGCTTATTTTACTATTTATTACTGTTAATTTTACGGTATAATCTGACAGCTGGGATGCTAGTATTATACTGTAAAATCATTTTTTTTCAGTGTACACTACATCTATACTTTATGGCTAAGTTTTCAAACACTTTAGATGCAATATTAATATTTTTTTTAGATTTATATTAAATACACAGTCAGTTTGTTCTTTCTCTTTTCAAACAAAACGTCACGACTAAAACCGCCTAGAAAATGACATCATTTTCATGTAATAATTGCAGATTTAATTTTTATATGAGTGAAAATGTAAGTTTCCATTAAAGAAACAAAATCTGTAGTAACTCCATTCGCGACCTACGTTATACACGGCCGGTGCATGACGTTTAAAACGTCACATGGAGAGGATAATTTTTACATGATGATTGGTGCTAAACGGCGCGCCCCCCGTTTTTCACCAATCGCCGTGTAAAAATAATCCACTCCACGTGACGTTTTTTAAACGTCATGCACCGGCCGTGTATAACGCAAGTCGCGCTCCATTCGCTTTTCCGAACACTTTACAGGACAATGTTCGTTCAAATAAGCAATAACATAAAGATAAATATAAATTTGAACCGAATTTTGCAAAGGTAAATTATTTCCATAATTTGTCCATAGAAAGGATATTTAGTGTTCAAAGATTTTCCACCAACTTCTAAATAAGTTACTAAAACGAATTACTAAACGTGTTAGTCTTATCAATTTTAATGCTAAATCCGAGAGTCTCTTCAAGCATTTTGTGAAGTTAAAAATGCAAATCATATAACACTTTTGTTTAACACTAAGGTAAGTTGGAAAGGAACAACTAAACTCTTTTTAGCAAAAAGGCCAAATCTATATCTTAGGTTTGTATCAAATATGAACGATGATAGCGACATTACTGTTTACTAATTAAATTGAATGTAGAAAAAAATATTCAAAAGCTATCACAAAAACGACTTCATCGCGCTAAATCACCTTTATCAAAATAGTCAATAGGCAGTGGACTCGATTATGGATGATTACTCAATAAGTTTAAAAGCCTCCAATTATGCCTATTTTTTGGCGATTTAAGTATGTTGTTCTAACAAAATAGATTAGTCAATATTGAGACCCTATTTATAAATATTATAGAATGACCACCAAAACTGTTTTTTCCAAACACAATTTGTAAAAACATTAGATTTCTGAATCAGAAATTAATGTAATAATGTCAGTTTACATTTCCATAAGTACTTTTCTTACATGAGATTTTATTCAACTTTCCCATCGGATGCAAATGTTTCGTGGTTGACAGGAAACTAAGTATTAAGATATTAGAAGGGTATCCAAGACATATTGCAATAATGATATAGAAAATTTATAGAAAATTTCGAACGTAATGAGACTAATGGAGGGCTTTAAAGGGCTATACTCCCCTAAAAATGTTAAATTTTTTTGCAAAAAAATTACAAGAATAAGTAGTTTAAGAGCACCATTTGATGAAATAGTGTTTAATATTTAACTCAATTTTAAAGTTATTAAAAATTTCTTTTTCTGAATGTTTGAAGGATATGACATGTTCATAAATATGTATGACTTTATAAAATTAAATTATGTAATGTAGGATATTAGATATCATGTAAATTAAAATAGAACAAAAAACTTGCGGCTCTGACGTTGAAGCCCCCTTATCTGCAGATTGTCTTGCTAACACTTCTCTTAAAAATATTTGAAATTCTTTATTCGAAAAAGGAAAATAAATTTTCTTCTTGCGTGCAAATTTACAAGTGACATATATTCCTAGGTAAATTGTTTGCCTGTTAATTTACCTGAAAATCGAAAATGATTGCTCCCTAACTCAAGGAGGAATTATTTAGAAATTTATTATTTGCCCAAATGATCTGTTTTGGTTCTTTTTACTAAAAGACTAATAAAGTTAGTAAAAGGATGAATCAATTATGTATAAAGAATTTAAGTTCTTAGACAGGAACGGAAGTGTATAATCCTTTTGCGTAAAAACATTATTTGAAAGAAACGTACAGTTAAAAAAACATATGAGTCACATTTTTCAGAAATTCATATAATGTTGATCAATGCATTTCATGTTTTTATAGCCAGAAAAAACCTTAACTATTTCAAAAAAAGAATACATTTTGCATATAGTAGAATCTGGCAGGAATTTCTCATTTTGTATTATACATGCCAGTTCCAGCAAAATAATACTATTTTGACAATTTATTTCTGTATTGTAATTTTCATTATTTGAAGTATTATCCATAATTAATTAATTAAAGATAGAATGTCTTTTTCTTCTCTTCTTAGAAATTATCATTAAATTTATGATCTTAGCAACATCGCACAGACTAATATCTTTCAGAGAAGGCCTAATTTACATGAACTTCCATTAACGTTGATTTGTGAGTTAATATAATATGTTTCAATGAAGAAACATTAAAAAGTCAATTGTAAGTTTAATTGTGTATAAGAACTTTTCCGATCAGGGATAAATTCAGGTAAAGACACAGAGCCTCCTCCCCCGAAGGATTTGAGGTTTTATGTATACTTAGTGATCAAAAAGTGCAAATTCCGCCTGCTAGAACCTGTAATAGCTTCATCGATGCTTCACGGAGAAAAATGTCTGTATTTTTGTCGGATTGTTTTGCCACTGATCGCATTTCTTGTCGGGTTTTTTGCTTTATTTTTATAACAATTTGCCGTCGTTTGGCTGGTAAAAATGGAATTATCCCCTTGTGCATTGTGCACTAATCGAAAATTTACCTGCATTAATCGAGGGAACACCTGAAAATAATTTATTCCACTAATTAAACACCGCACTGATTTGAAACCACATAAAGTGTTGGAAAACTGTATAAAACAGGAGCATACGCAAATAGCTAGAACATGAAGAACTTTTTTCACTCTTTTATCGGTATTTGTCGAATATAATGCTGAAAAACCACAGTAATTTCGTTGATAATATTTCGATAATTGTTTTTTCATAGATATTTTGAATCTGGAATAAGAAAAATTGTTAGTTACATTCTGGTCGGGTTTATTCTATTGTGAATACTGGCTTTCTAAATGGTTTTTTGGAGTTGTACCATCGACTAAGAGCTTTCACAGCGTGGTGAGATGTTTAAATTTGGTATTTAAAATAAATAATGTTGGAATCCATGGTGTTTCCTTATTAGTGCTATTGCAGCTTTGTAGAATGACATTTATAGTGTTTTCAGTGACAGTTTATAGTGGTATCTTCAGTTGTCCTAGTGACATTTTTTATTATAAGCTGAAGTGATCTTGCGTTAGGCTCCTGTGAACGAACAGCATAGTCACTTTATTTTCAATTAGTGATCGAATTTAGTGAATTTCTTGGGGTTATCATTTTCCCTTTCATTCTTTTAGTGTATGGAGCTTTTTCAATTATCGTTAGTTTAAAAGTGTCCGTTGCACTACCATCTATGCTCAATATTGCTTTAAATAAGTCATTGTTACTTTTAATATCTGTGTTATGTACACTTTCTTAGTTGATGTGTCCGAAGTGCCCGCCACTCTACTATAGTTAATATTTCTAATTAAAAAAGGTATAATTTTCATGTTTTATGGATTTTTCCTTGAATTGCTACAGTTAAATTTGTTAGCGCCGTGCTTGCAACTATGACTATTTTTGAGACATCTTCAGAGATGCAAAATATGCAATATTATGAGATAATAAAGTACTTTGTAAGATTCAATAATCGACGTGTTGGGAACGTATAAATTTTCTTTAAAACAAAGTCAGACATCTCCTTTGCGAATGATTACCTCTATGGTTTAATATTTCTATGACTCACGATGAATGAATCTTTTGTTTATTTACTTTAATGGATTGAGATATTCGGCTGTTAACCTAATTTTCACTGAAGTTATCTCAGAATCTATACATTTTTGAATGTAACTCATCTCTCAAGCAAACAATATTTTGAACGACCTTTCTAAAAATGTAACTTTTATGCAATTTTATTCGAAAAAATAATTTTGAATAAAAATGGCCGCTTGGCATATGGAAAAATATGTGTTTAGCCTGTATTTGTTTTTCCTCAGTCACATGACTTGCGCTTTTACTATATAGATTACGTATGATAGGATTTAATAGAATAAAGAAACCTTTTATTAATATCTTTTTAAGTTTTGATTTGATTTTCATAAAATTTGAAATGACTCGACAAAATTATGCAACGATTATATATATTAAATTCCGAACCATTTGGTTGGATAGTTTTTGCGCTGCTATATGCGGACAGACGGACAGACGGACGGAGCAGACGACGACTATTGGTGCTACATATTAATATAATTACGAACGCGCCTAACAAGGCTACAGAATTAAAACATTCGTAATTGTTATTGTGTATGAGCTTGAATTGCTTGGTTTTTAATCGAGTTGTGGATTTTCAAGCTGAATTATAATTTGTATACTGGGAGATGTAGTTGTAGAATATAATTCAATTTATCTAAAAGGCTACGGAAAAAAACTGGAGTCTATGGATGGTAATTTCTAGAAGTGTGATTTCGGCAGTTTTAAACGTGTTTTAGCCTGAATTAAATTTCAGCTTAATATGTGACGTGTATAAAAATCTGTAGATAATATCAGGGCTGTACAAAAAGATTCACGGACGTTTCGGTTCGTTGGTAATACTTGCTGAAGATGAATTTTCAGCTGAACTAAATTTTAGGATACTAAGTAGTATGTAAAAATCTGTAGATAATATCAGGACTGTACAAAAAGATTCACGAACGTTTCGGTTCATTGGTAATACTTGCTGAAGATGAATTTTCAGCTGAACTAAATTTTAGGATACTAAGTAGTATGTACAAATAAGTAGATAATATCAGGGCTGAACAAAAAGATTCACGAACGTTTCGGTTCATTGGTAAAAATTGCTGAAGATGAATTTTCAGCTACGGTATGCATTTTCAGCTGAACTAAATTTTAGGATTACTAAGTAGTATGTACAAATCTGTAGATAATATCAGGGCTGTACAAGAAGATTCACGAACGTTTCGGTTCATTGGTAAAAATTGCTGAAGATGAATTTTCAGCTGCGGTATGCATTTTCAGCTGAACTAAATTTTAGGATACTAAGTAGTATGTACAAATCTGTAGATAATATCAGGGCTGTACAAGAAGATTCACGAACGTTTCGGTTCATTGGTAAAAATTGCTGAAGATGAATTTTCAGCTGCGGTATGCATTTTCAGCTGAACTAAATTTTAGGATACTAAGTAGTATGTACAAATCTGTAGATAATATCAGGGCTGTACAAGAAGATTCACGAACGTTTCGGTTCATTGGTAAAAATTGCTGAAGATGAATTTTCAGCTGCGGTATGCATTTTCAGCTGAACTAAATTTTAGGATAATAAGTAGTATGTAAAAATCTGTAGATAATATCAGGTCTGTAGAAAAAGATTCACGAATGTTTCGGTTCATTGGTAAAAATTGTTGAAGATGAATTTCAAGCTGCGGTATGCATTTGCAGCTGAACTAAATTTTAGGATACTAAATGGTATGTACAAATCTATAAATCATATGCAGTGCTGAACAATAAGAATTCGAGTACCTTTCCGGCTATAGGCGGTAATTGCCGAAATATGATTTTCAAATATGGTATCTTTTTTACCTTAATCAACGACGTAGTTGTGCTAAAGTATTTTCGAAGTGTTGGAAAATGGAACATAATATATGCTTGCAGCATGATTTTATTTTCTTCTTTGATTTGTAAAAGTGCAGTAAATGGAAATCGGTTTTAAGCCCTATAAAGTACTTTATCATAAATATTCTGTATTTGATAATTTCATTAGCACATTCTAGAATATTAACTTATATCAGAGATCCCAAGTCTTCTGGCAAATAACCAATTACCTGATTTTACGACTCTATGTTGAGTAAAGATCTTTAGTATAACCAATTTTAAACCCTGGATTTCGTAGAAAGCAACGAATACATTCAATTAACTTCATCTACAGATGCACTGATTTATGTGACGCCATAAAATTTGAATGAAATTAAATTTTCACTTGGAAGGAAGTAAATAACGATTGAATCAACGGCACGCAACACATTGGTACAAAAGATAGTTGGATAGATAATTTATTGTTTCTCTATTTGAATATTAAAATTTTGAAAACATTGAAATGCCTGTATCTTTAGGTGCGTTCGTAATTATATAAATACGTAGCACCTATTGTCGTCGTCTGGTCCGTCCGTCCGTCTGTATGTCCGTCCGTCCGCATATAACAACGCAAAAACTATACAACCGAATGGTTTGAAATTTAAGATATATTATCTCTGCAGAATTTTGTCGAGACATTTCAAATTTTATGAAAATCGAATCAAAACTTTAGAAAAAATTAATAAAAACATTTATTAAGAAATTTGATTTTTTTTTAAATCGGTGCTTTTTTATTATAGGAGCTTCCGAGGTTTAATCGTCAATCAGCTTATTGCTGAAATTAATCTGCAGACGATATAAGTCATTTCACAGGATTAAAAATCATCAAGATCTGAATATTTATATAACTAGCTATAGTACGAACGCACCTCATTTGTCACGTTTGATGTACAATTTCCAACTTGTTTTTTTTTAATATGCATGAATAAAATTGTATTAAGGGGATTGCAGTTTTTTTAGCTTTAAAAAGAGGCATTTATTTCTCATATTTGTTGAAGCATATACAGGATGTTTCTACTATCATAGGGCAAGCATGAGTGGTGGTACAGGACGCTGTAACAAACAATTTTTGTATAGGAAACCAGGGTCAGAAATCCATTTATACAGTCAAAAATACAGGGCGTCTCTCTCCGATTCAAAGTCGCGTTTTCGTTCATAACTTTACCAGTAGTGAAGATATTTTAACAAAATTCGCAACAGACTGGTCTTTGTATGAATTGTAAGCATATTGTACGTAATTGGTCAAAGTATCTTTACTACTGGTAAAGTTATGTACGAAAACGCGACTGTGGATTGGAGGGAGACACCCTGTATTGTTGACTATATAAATGGATTTCTGACCCTGGTTTCCTATACAAAAAATGTTTGTTACAGCGTCTTTTACAGTCAAAAATACAGGGAGTCTCCCTCCAATCCACAGTCGCGTTTTCGTACATAACTTTAACAGTAGTGAAGATATTTTAACAAAATTCGCAACAGACTGGTCTTTGTATGAATTGTAAGCATATTGTACGTAATTGGTCAAAGTATCTTTACTACTGGTAAAGTTATGTACGAAAACGCGACTTGGGATTGGAGGGAGACGCCCTGTATTTTTGACTATATAAATGAATTTCTGACCCTGGTTTCCTATACAAAAATTGTTTGTTACAGTGTCCTGTACAGTCAAAAATACAGGGCGTCTCCCTCCAATCCAAAGTCGCGTTTTCGTACATAACTTTAAGAGTAGTGAAGATATTTTAACAAAATTCGCAACAGACTGGTCTTTGTATGAATTGTAAGCATATTGTACGTAATTGGTCAAAGTATCTTTACTACTGGTAAAGTTATGTACGAAAACGCGACTGTGGATTGGAGGGAGACACCCTGTATTGTTGACTATATAAATGGATTTCTGACCCTGGTTTCCTATACAAAAAATGTTTGTTACAGCGTCTTTTACAGTCAAAAATACAGGGAGTCTCCCTCCAATCCACAGTCGCGTTTTCGTACATAACTTTAAGAGTAGTGAAGCTATTTTAACAAAATTCGCAACAGACTGGTCTTTGTATGAATTGTAAGCATATTGTACGTAATTGGTCAAAGTATCTTTACTACTGGTAAAGTTATGTACGAAAACGCGACTTGGGATTGGAGGGAGACGCCCTGTATTTTTGACTATATAAATGAATTTCTGACCCTGGTTTCCTATACAAAAATTGTTTGTTACAGTGTCCTGTACAGTCAAAAATACAGGGCGTCTCCCTCCAATCCAAAGTCGCGTTTTCGTACATAACTTTAAGAGTAGTGAATATATTTTAACAAAATTCGCAACAGACTGGTCTTTGTATGAATTGTAAGCATATTGTACGTAATTGGTCAAAGTATCTTTACTACTGGTAAAGTTATGTACGAAAACGCGACTTGGGATTGGAGGGAGACGCCCTGTATTTTTGACTATATAAATGAATTTCTGACCCTGGTTTCCTATACAAAAATTGTTTGTTACAGTGTCCTGTACAGTCAAAAATACAGGGCGTCTCCCTCCAATCCAAAGTCGCGTTTTCGTACATAACCTTAAGAGTAGTGAAGATATTTTAACAAAATTCGCAACAGACTCATCTTTGTATGAATTGTAAGCATATTGTAAGTAATTGGTCAAAGTATCTTTACAACTGGTAAAGTTATGTACGAAAACGCGACTTAGGATTTGAGGGAGACGCCCTGTATTGTTGACTATATAAATGAATTTCTGACCCTGGTTTCCTATACAAAAATTGTTTGTTACAGCGTCCTGTACCACCCCTCCATGTTTGTCCCATGATGGTAGAAACACCCTGTATAATTCCCTAGTCCTTGACCTATGCCTTTATTAGCATTTTAATTCGTTTGTCAGTTATGAAAAACGAATTTTATAATTCGTTCGTCTGTTATGAAAAACGTATTTTATAATTTGTTTGTCTTTTATGAATAAACAAAACAAAAAAAAAATAAAATATTTTTGTCGAAAGCCGATGCATTACACCATTACATTTATAATATACACCATCTATATACGTCATCTAAATCATACGTCAAGCATAGATTATGAAACACTTTCCAACGCATTCAGAATACTTTAAAAAAACTTTTCCATTTAAAAAGGGGGAACATGATATTTAAGTACACAAGGTCTAAGTGAATCCGGGCCGAACTTTCGGCTTAAGCTCATCTAGCCCAACCCAGATTTAAGTACACAATTTGAAAAAACGCATAACCTATTTGAAAACCCAATTTTAGCAATTACTATCTATAGTCGAAACAGTATTTAAAGTATGTTGTGATGCCCTGTATATGACGTATAGATTTGTACATTACTGCATAGTATGCTAAAATTTCGTTCAATTACGAAACGCGTAACACATATGAAAATTCCCCTTCAGCAGCTTCCGTTAATAAACGGACATGAATTCTTTTGTGCAACTCTGTATATTATATATAAAATATATACACAACAAGTAATATGCAAAAAAATAGTTAAACACATGCCACAATGAAAATGCACTTCCAGCAATTATCGCTTATAGACAGTACTGTAATCCAATCTTTTGTGTGTTCCAGTAAATGAATGTTAAATGCGTTTCCCCCCATATTCAACAGTAAAGCCTGTGGTGGTGCACCTCAGTGGTGTATGTATATTTCAGTATGTTTGAAATAGTGTAAGATTATTAGAATACATTGCAAACGATTTTACTCCATACACCGTAATGTAGGTGAAAACTGGGAAATTTAGTTAGTAGCCAGTGGTCGGTAGACTCAGTTTCATTAGTGGCTACTTTTTAAAGTTAGTGGCCACTATTATGTTTCAAACTTTCTTGACATCTAGATAAATTATAATCGTTGTATTTGTATATAAACATATTTTTCTATGAGAGTTTTATACCTATTGTATGAATATGAGTGTATTTCCCATGATTAAACAGTATCTCTTGAAGAAAAATAATCCAACTGGTGAACATCTGGCAGAGTCGAAATATTGAAAATACTGAAATGTCCTTAAAATCCGCTTGTATCAGGTGGGAAAAAAGGAATAAATTACTTGAAATGCATGTGGAATCAAAGCTGATGAATATATTTTGCAGAATAGAACTGTATTTCTTGAAAAAATAATCCAACTAAAGAGCACATGAGAAAAAGCCGAAATATTGAAAAGACAGCTAAGTCGTTGAAATCTGCGATCGATAACAGATTTTTTAATCGCCAGTTGGCGAGTGGCAACTAGGGTGGCCATCAATGGCTGATTTTTTAATCGCCAACTTTTAAATTTTAATCGTCACGTGGCGAGTGGAGACCGCTAATTTTCACCTATACACAATAATATAATTATTTTGAATGTTCCTGTAAACAAACTATAAACGTTACACACTTCATTCTCAATACGGAATACTTTGATTTGATAGCATAAGAGGGACTGCTCAGACTAGTAGAAGTCTGTAGAGCATAGTGTCCCTCCCGGTACCCTTTATTAAGGTCTTAAAAAATTACAAACTACAGCCGAATCTGGACCCGCCGTTAAACGCGACAAGGAGCGGGATAGAATGTTTAAAACAAATACAAATACAAACTATGGTCAACGACCAGATCATATATAAGCCGGCCCTGCTAGGGAAGGATCCTTTTCGCGACAGTTAGCTGGGGCTGAATAGGAGTTGTGCATTGAGAGTGGCAGCTGACGACTACTAGATAAAGTTAGAGAGTCTGTCAGAAAAATATAGATTTTATGTAGCTTTCTGTTTAGGGTGTGCCTCTTTAGAATATTAGGAAGCTATTCCTTGGGAGGGATTGTAGGCTTCCTAATATGCCACTGTGCTGTTAACGGGCAAGTGAAATAATAATAGGGAGCCGACGCCTCTACGCCACACTCGCAAAGGAATGTGTCTGCACATTTTAATTTGTAGAGGTATGTTCGAAACGGACCATGCCCCGTGAGAAATGCTGTTATGTGTGCGAAGAGGTTGTAGTGTGTTATTGAGACTTTCGGTATTAAATTATATGTGTGTCGGCCTTTGCTGCTGTTATCCCAGATTGATTGCCATTCCGTGAGTATATTTGATTTTAGTAAACGTTTTATGTATGTGGAAGGAATTGGAAGATGAATGTCTATGTGTGGTTTAGCTGTTGCTTCCTTTGCGAGTGCGTTCGCGATTTCATTACCTTGAATGCCCATGTGCGCTGAAACTTGGCCAAGAGCTACTCTATTTAGAAGGGACAATAACTTAAGTTTTATTTCTAGGATTAGCGGATGTTTGGTTCTATGGGCATAGATAGCCTGCAGACCCGATAGACTGTCGCTGTAAATTTGGACGAAGGGGTGTGTGGTGTTTGTCTGGATCCAGTCCAGGGCTTTTAGGATGGCATAGAGTTCTGCCTGATAAACAGAATTGTGGTCATCTAGTCTGCAGGCCCACTGATGGGTGACGGCATTCCTTTCCATGGCGCAGAATGCTGCTGCCACGCCGGTGACTGTTCCGGACCCATCAGTGAAGAGAGTAATCCTAGAGGATGGGGAGAAGGAATTAAGATTGGTGTTCACTTGGAAGCGAGATGTCTCATCGGAGGGGTGTATCTGCCATCCTGGAACTTTGTGCTGTATTTTGGTGTTTGGAAGGAATTCGCTTGCAGTCCGTTCATGTTTAAGGTGGAGAATACGTCCTTAGGTGTATTCATATGCGAGTATTGTGTAGATTGGTGGTATGCTAGTTATGGTATTTAACGCATCCGTGGAGATTGTTTTGTAGCCTCGTGAGATTTGTAAAAGAAACATTCGCTGTAGTGAGATCAATTTTGTTATTGCTTGTTTTGTAAGTGTCCCTCCTATATGCTTGGCTCGTATGTTATTATTTTCTCTACTATAGTGTGATACCATATTTAAGCATTAAGTTGCTAATACCTCATGTTTTCGACGTCATTTTTAGTGAGTTGAGGTGAAAAATTATGAGTTTCATTTTAAGTTGATGCAGATGTGCTAGCCAATTTTGATGCTTATCGATAGTTATGCCTAAAATTTTGAGGTATGGAACATGGTGGACGCTGGTCCCGTTGACGCGAATGGTTGGGTTCCTGCCACGCAGAAGGCGTGGTTTGGCAAATATCAGTGCTTGAGATTTGCCTGGTGAAAGTTGCAGGTGTAGGGATTCCAGTAACTGGCAGAACACAGGCAGAGCTGAAGCTGCCTCTTGCTCCAAATTCAGATGGATGCGGCCCGAAACAATAAAGGAGAAGTCGTCCGTGAATGCGTAGAGGAGGAAACCTAGTTTATCTAATTCTTTAAGGAATAAATTTCCTACTAGCAGCCATATAATGGGTCCGAGGCAAGAGCCTTGTGGGCAACCCTTTTCTAAATTGTGTGTTGAGGTGCCTGCACCCCAGTTGATTAGAACGCTGCGCTGTGATAAGTAGGAGCCGATGACTCCAGCAATATTTCTCGGGCAGTTGAGTACTTGTAGTCGTTGTATAATGTCGCGCCATTCCACGTTGTCGAAAGCCCCTTGTATATCAAGTGAGACGAGGGAAGTGTAATTTCCACGGGCAATGCTATCAGTGCAGGAAGTCATGATGGCATGAAGAGCTTTTTCGCAAGATCTGCCCTCTCTGAACCCAAATTGTCGCGGGTGCAGGATATTGTTAGTTTCTAGAAAAAAGGTCAATCGTTGGACCAGGAGCTTTTCAAGCAATTTTCGTAGCGCTGGTAGTAGGCAGATCGGCCGGTATGAGCGCGGTTCAGAGGGCGACTTCCCTCGCTTCAGGAAGTATACGACTTCCCCCTGTCTCAGGACAAGTAGAAAGTAATTATGAGAGATCCAAAGATTTGCCCAGTCTGTGAGTAGTTGTAGAATTTTGAATATCCGTTTTAACAATCGGATGTCTATAGCATCGGGGCCTGGTGCTTTTTTGTCATTTAGTAAATTAAGAGCCATTCTTAATTCAGTCTTTGTGAAGGGCTTGTCTGGTGGTGCTGTGACTTCTATGTCCTCGTTATCGTATTGTGGGTATGCTGTCTTACCAAAAACCTGATCAGTAAGGAATTCTAAACTGTGATGTCCGGATGCTTCGCTGGGAGGCAGTTCAAGCTTGATTTCATCAGGAGTGAAATATTTTCCTGTGAAAAATTTTTGCGATCTGCCGAAAGGATTGGACTCACTGCTACAGAACTTCCTCTACGCTGCATTCTTTGTCAGCAGGACACTGCGCCGCAAGCTTCGAATATCTAGCACCCAAGACCTTTAACTCATCCGCATTTGGGTCGAGTTGTCTGGTTGCCTTCATTTTCCGCCTCAGTGCCGTAAGTAGGTTTCTCTGTGCCTTGAGTTCGGGAGTCCAGAAGGGGATCGAGCGCGTTTTTCTGACTGTTTTTAGTTGGGCTTCCCCGTGTTAGATCGCCTAATTTTGTTAAAGATTAAAAAAATAAATAATAAAAACTTGTTGGCCAAAGATTTTACAATTGTAAGGTGAGTGCACAAGTACGTGGCTATGCGCCTGGTCACTTACTAGTTCATTCACTCTATATACTTTCTCTCTAGTACTTTTTGTTACATATGATTCAGATGAAACTATCTAGTGCCACATGCCGTGTAACATTGGGAAAAATAAGTACAAAAGATGCAAATGAGTACAAATAAAAAGAATAATAATTTGTGTTTTGAAAATTAAAAATATGCTTTTTATTATCCATACCTGCCAACTATTGCTGATTTTTGCTACCAGTTTTTTTCGAAATTAAAAGTTGCCTTTTTTAAATCACAGAAAATATAAGATCTGTTACAGGTTAATCAGGTTGTTGATCAGGCAAAGTTGACTGTTAAAATATAGTGGTAGTAAAAATCCGTATTATACTTGACAGCTGTATTATGCAAAAAACTACACATTATCTCATCGTTCCTACACTGTAAAAAAAATCCTAGGGTTATTAAAATTTTTTTAGTAAATTTTTATTCCACAGAATTTTTTAGTAACCGGTATTATAAACCGGAAACGTTGTTAGCAGTTTTCTAGTAATTCTCACAGATTTTGTTGTAAGTGAGTAATAATAATTTTTTTTTTTTTTTAGATTTGCAAGGATCAATCAGAAAAACAAAATTTTTTTTAGTGGATCAATCCATTTTCTTTTTACAGTGTAGGCGTCAAAATCGTCATGCGATATCCTTATTTTTCAAGCCGAGAAACGACCATGCTCTTTTAAAATAAAATTGTTGCATTAAGTTGACCCTTCTATATTATAACTTCCAATTAATTAATGTTTCGAAATTGAACTTAAAAAAATATATTATTTTAAAACGATTTTTATTTTAGTAAAATGAAACGTGTCAAGAATTCCGCGTAAAAACCATAAAATTAAGAAGAAAAAAAATACGACTTAAGAAATATATTTATTACATAATTCACAATTTTAGCAGCTTTTTTGTTTCATATTTTGGAACAATATAGGCTTAAAACTTATGCAAAATTCAGTTATAATTACACAATTTTAAAATTAAACGAAGATGTTTGAAATATTCCTAGGAAATCATTAAATACAGACGTCTGGTTTCACGGTAATTTTCTGTGCATTCTAAAGATGTATTAAAAAAGTAATTTTAAATTTCGATTTTTTTTTTATATACAAATTCGGAAATTTTTTTGTTATTAATTTTAAAATTGTGCAATTTTTATCTGGTCGCAGTAATTACCTATTTTGCACACAAATTACCTGTTTCATTCGTACCTAAGCTCTAGAGACTGGATTGTTATAAAAAATTATCTTAAGATGTGGAACATTGAATTTTCTCTTTTTCCACTTTTGAGGAAAAAAATTCGGTGTGACTTCGGCAGTGAAATTTTCTGCTTTTGTCTTGTGAAGACTATGCTGATGCTCGTTGGTCTTGCTTAGTTTTTTAATGAATACAATGTTTAATTAATTGCCTTTTTCGATTGCTGCTTTCGTTTATTTTCTCCATTTGTTTTTTTTTCTACATCATTTCTTTTTTCCACTTTTTGTTTCGTTTTGTGAGCTTGGTGTGTATATTTGTACCAAACGGGGAATTTCTTTTATGTTCCATTTCCTCAAAAAAATAAATAAAATAAATAAATAAATAAAAATTGAGAACTATATATATATATACAAATTTTTATAATTTTCTATTTTTATTATTTTAATTTTATATTTTCTTGTGACAAGATTGTGTATTAAAAAAACAAAAAAAAAAACACACTTTTTCCCCAGAAAATGCACTTAAAATTTATTTTAACGCATTTTTTATTAAAAAAAAAAAGAACGCAAAAACTACTTGAAATAAATTCTCGAGTATCTTCAATACAGCACTTTAGTTCATAGCTACATTATAATACACCCAATGTTTCATAACAGAATAAAGAGAAATTCTTTTGTGTACGTGCACGTTCGGTTTTTAAAAACTTTCATCAATTTGTTTTATCTTTAGTTAACTGTTGTTGAAATGTAAGGACTTTGTTTAGAAATACCGCAGGAAATTTCTTTGTTTTGGTTTTCAAAGTACTTTAAAGAAAAACCATTGCCCATAATTTGAATTTCATGCTTTCGTTATTTTATTACGCTTTTAGAAATAAAAACGTAACAGATGGACTGCTATTGCAGATACGGTAACCCCGCAAAAATTTAATACAGTATTTCCCATTTTTCTAAACTGTGTTTCCATTTTTTCAAAAGACAAATATACATTTAAAAACAACTGTTTGCGAGTCTTTTTTAGTTGTGGAAAATATAACAATACGCTATGAATTTAGAAATGTTATAGCTAAATTAGTATAGATTATAAGCACATGGAATTTGAACTCTCTAGCTTACACATCGCTTTGGGCCACGTAAAATGTAAAAGCAAAATTATTTTTTATTTGCATGTTACTGTAATGACGTTCAGTGATTTTGCATTTTCTATAGAATTTCAAAACTATAGAAATATTTTTGGGGCAATGTTCTTGCTTTCGACACTTGTGTTCTTTTCTTGTTGCACACTGTGTTTACGCAAGTTTAATTTGTCAGTCAAAAATTCAGCTATTCATCACACGTATGTTACAAAATTATTTCAATCCATAACTACCGCAAATTTTACTCATACTTGATAAATACATTTTGCATCAGAACTTTTATCTAAAACTATTTAACTTATTTCTTTACTTTGTGGTTTACATTTAACTTACTTTATGAAACAAATTTTGGTTCGAATAGTTATTATGAATGTATCTATCAGGTCCATTGAACCCGTCTGGTAGGCAAAGTGTTAAATAATAAACTCGTATATTTATTTCTTACTCACAACCATTCAGTGAATACGTCTTAAAAGTAAATATTATTAATGCAACTGTCCGAATTCATGAACACTGAATCCTTACCGGCAAACATAAAACAATTCACAACAAATTTTACGCTTAAATATATAAAAATACTTCAATGTCTAATAAACAGCAGTGACCATCTTGCAGTGGTAAAAATGAATGCCTAAAATTAAACGAAAGTTGATAATTTTGGGTTACAGCGGCTCCTGAGTATGAATCTCCAAGCGAGCAAGATTTATCGTCAAGTTATAAACCATATACGACAGTATAAGAATATCTGATGTAAATATAACATTTCATAACGCATATGGCCCAGTTGTACTTGTATAGGATGTATATATGACGTATATCTGTGACATGTGTATAAGATTTATATGATGTATATATGACGTATATCTGTGACATGTGTATAAGACTTATATGATGTATATATGATTCACAGGATGTAAATAATATATGTATAATGACGTATATGGCACATATATGAGCGTGTGGACTATATGCGTATATATGATGCATATATAAGCTTCGAGATGACCTTGTCGAAATTAAAACTGCAATCTTGGCATAATCGTAATTATGAGGGCCGTTATAACCCAAAAGTACCCAAAATTTACTCATTTTTGCATTCTTTTATTTAACTCAACCTTGTTTTAGTATAACATGGAATTTCTCATAGATTTTTAACTCACTTCCTGATACGTTAGAATTATAAAAATTACGTTCACAGGTGTGTTTTCGATGACAATATAACATTTTAATATTTTTATAACTGAATTATAAATTAATACATTAATTTTAAAGCATTTTTCCGTTAGCCCGCCACAGGTCATGAATCGCCAAATATTCTGTGTAGCTTGTACAATTGTGTAGTTGAACACCGAGTTTGATTCGAGTAGGACGCTCGCCGAAATATGCCAAATGGATATGAAACTGCAAAAATGAAACAATAAAAAAGATAAAAAGTAGAAAATAAATTGTAAAAAAAATAAATAAAGAGCAATTAAAAAGAAAATGTTATTATGACTTAATAGTTTAACATTAATTCCCTTACGATTACACATTGAGAAAACAATTTAGAAATTTTAAGAATATAGATTAAATAATGTTTAATTTTTTCATTTCTGCTGTGCTACTTTAAAAAGAAACATGACAAAAATTATATATATTTTTTAATAAATTCACTTGCTTGCGCTTTCCACCAAGAGTAAAAAACCTGTAATTTTTTTTCATAATCAAGTTAGGTTTCCATGCAGGATTTATTAATTCATGTTTAAAACAGGAATTGTAGTACAAAAAACAATAGGCGTGATTTTCAAGTTCAACATGGAATGTTTGTAAAAGAGTGATTTTTAAATAAAAACTACATTTTTACTCGTATGCTTATTTATTATTTTCTCGTATTGTAGTAGCTAACGGTATTTAAGTCTCAATTCTGAACGCACATATATTTAATTTTTAGAAACGCTTATTTAGTCCTGTAGTTAGGATTCTGGCCACAAAATGAGGAGCTTGGGCCGATGTTCACTGGTTCGAAACCAGCGCGGTCTGGACAAGATGACTGTTTATGGTTTTCAGGGGTTTCCACGTACGAGAATGAAAATTAAAAGCACTTTCCCTTCGAAAGTCCTTCCTGAAAGCATGTCTCGTAATAACAATATGGTTAAAATTAGCCGATGATTAATTATGTACCATCCGTAATCAATTTTTAATTTCTTCTATGTATAATAGAAGAAAGTATTGTAATCGAAAATGTTTTCGACTTCCGCTTTTCAACGGCTGTGGTATGATTTATGACTTCCGATTATCTACACGAGGCTTTTCAACGGACTTACACGTTTTAGGAGTCAGAGATCCCGGAAAGCATGTTTGTACAAAATGTCTGCCTGTCCGTGTGTGTGTCTGGGTGTCCTATTTGTATCATCGAAAATTATATTGAGTTATGCATACACTGTAAAAAAATTCCTGAAAATAACGGAAATTGTACTGGTATTCGAGACACCAGTACTATTTCCGTATTTTAACGGAAAAAAATCCGTAAATTCCAGGAAATTTTCCGGGATTTCTGAAATATCTGTTTTTAAATTTCCGTTTTATAACAGATATATTCCGTATATTTTAGAAATTTTTATGTCGTTAAAATACATTTTATAGGACCAAAAAAAAAAAAAAAAAAAGTTATCCCGCAAGGAACAGATACGTTTTTTTCCCGCTCATTTTTGTGCGAGTTTTTAATAAACAACCACCACTTCCCACGATGAGTATCGAACCCAAGACCTTCCGTTTACTAAACCAGAGCGCCAAACCACTACGCTACGGCTGGACAGAACAGGTTCTCAAATGCTGTTACTTATTTGAGATGCTTTTAATGATACAAAAACTTGAAGTTCTCATAGTTAGATGGATATTTTTAGAGTTCCATTGTTTTTAATATTTTCTTTTCAAAATTGTTCTATATTCTGCTTTATTATTTGATGCTTTATAACATATAAATTTAAATTTTTTATGTATTATATGCGTAAAATATTGTATTAACAGTAATGATTGTTTCTTTTTGCAATAGTACATATATATTTTTTAATAATTTGTGTGTTGATTTATTTATCAATTCCAGTAAATCAATAATTATCTTAAGCAGACGTATTTATTACATGCTATTAAAGTAAATTTTCTTTATCTCTTAGTTTAAAAACTTATGTGAATAAACAAATGTATAATAAATTAAATTATTATATTTAAACTTTGCTGCGAGCTTTTGCGTATGGTTCTGTTAAAATGAATAATTTTTAAAATATCAAAACTAAAAAATAGATATTTAGAGAAAATTTTGAAATTAATAACCTTAGGATAGGTAAGTTTAAATTTGGACTTAATAATTTAGTTTAATTTATAAAAATTATAAACTAACAAAATAAATTATAAACTTTTATAAAAATGAAGTTTATAATTTTATAAAGTAAACAAAAAGTTATTAATTATTTTTTATAAATTTAAAGAGAAAATTATGAACTTTGCAAAATTACAATTTATAAAATAATAAATTTTAGTTTAATTCATAAATTTATAAGAGAAATCAGTTTAGTTTAATTCACAAATTTATAAGAGAAATCAGTTTAGTTTAATTCACAAATTTATAAGAGAAATCAGTTTAGTTTAATACCCACATACCGATAATTTGCAAAGATATTATTTTATGAAACCTTAAAAATATTAATATAAAAAAATAGATTTTTAGAGAAAATTTTGAAATTAATAACTTTAGGATAGGTAAGTTTAAATTTGAACTTAATAATTTAGTTTAATTTATAAAAATTATAAACTAACAAAATAAATTATAAACTTTTTATAAAAATGAAGTTTATAATCTTATAAAGTAAACAAAAAGTTATTAATTATTTTTTATAAATTTAAAGAGAAAATTATGAACTTTGTAAAATTGCAATTTATAAAATAATAAATTTTAGTTTAATTCACAAATTTATAAGACAAATCAGTTTAGTTTAATACCCATATACCGATAATTTGCAAAGATATTATTTTATGAAACCTTAAAAATATTAAAATAAAAAAATAGATTTTTAGAGAAAATTTCGAAATTAATGACCTTGGGATAGGTAAGTTTAAATTTGGACTTATTAATTTAGTTTAATTTATAAAATCATAAACTAACGAAATAAATTATAAACTTTATAAAATCATAAACTTCATTTTTATGAAAGTAAAGAAAAAAGGATTAATAACTTTTATAATTTTGCAGTTTAATACTAGCACTCCAGATGCCAGTATTATACCGTAAAATCAACAGTAATAAACAGTAAAATAAGCAGTAATACGATACCGCGCATGCGCGGTAGCGTATTACTTCTTATTTTAAACACTTACATAATAAGAATAACTATTTTATAAACTTATACATACTTATACACATACATAAAAACTGACATAATAAGAATGACAAAAAATGTTATGAATAGTTAAATGTTTCACGATTGACCGCTGTCAAGCAGCTAATACGAAACTACCAAAAATGCTTTTTGGTGTAATGGTGGGGTAATCTAAGAAAATGTATGTAAAAATTCTAAAAGAGTTTTCAATTAAAAATTTAGTTTTCACCTATGTTCTGTACAACGGGGAGTATGTTGTGTAACTCGGGAAATCCGGGTTGGATCGTCATAAGCTGAATAAAATGTGTGCTACTTAGTAAACCCATTTCACAATTTTATCATCTGTACTCTTCAAACTGATAGTTTTTTGCAAGGTCATTTCTGCAAACATCCGCTAATTTCTTATACAATGTATCATCATAATATCTTTAAAAAAACATTCGTCAGTTAGGTAGTGGTGGGAATATACATAAAAAATCTAAAAAAATATATATAAACAATCTATAAGAGTTTTCATTTAAAAAATTGGTTTTCACCTATGTTCTGCACAAAGGGGAGTATGTTGTGTAACTCGGGAAATCCGGGTTGGATCGTTGTAAGCTCTTCGAACTGATAGTTTTTTTCAAGGTCATTTCTGCAAACATCCGCTGATTTCTTATACAATGTATCATCATAATATCCTTTAAAAAAGCCTTCATCAGGTATAATTTTATTTGTAGGATTGTAATTTTGTTTAGAAAATGGTAGTGTTCATTGATATTAATGAATCTGTTAAATCGTATTAAGTTCATTCCCCGATATTTCTTATTATACGTTTGATGCTAAACTGTAGCTCTATTGTGATTTGGCATTAATACAAACATTCATAGAAAATGTATATAGGGTAACTTTGCATAGCATCTGTATTATAAATTTAACACAGGACGCTGTTTACACCTATAAGTGAGATTTCTTTTCAACTTTTCCGTGTACTCTAACCGCATTACAAGCACAGTTAGACAACTTGATTAGAAACAACCAAGACCAAGAAAACACAAAACAATCTTTTAATTTTATAATTTACTATATTCTGTTATAAATTTTCCGGTAGCTATATTCAGAATATATTTAATATAAACGAATTGAAAATTCATGATGCAGTAGATGTCCATTGATGGGTATCTCGTTTCTTGAAAGTTTTTTTTTTCAGATATAGAAATAGTAAACTGAATTTTAAGATATATTTTGTCTGGAAAACATGGGCAAGAAGACTAACTACGTTCAAATGACTGTTTTCTTGAAAATTTTCAAAATGTGCTTTACTCGCCCGTATTGTTCACTTTACATCTGTGATTCTACAAATCTTTTGCTTTCATCTTTACGTTTAACCCCTTCGCGACGAGCGTCCTTTACAGAATTTTTAATCTTTTACCACCGGTTTTTCAAAACAGAAATTTTCGCTTAACTCAATCGCAGAAATGCTAGGATTACATAAGGCAAAGCTTACAATAAAAAATAACTGGTGGGAATAATCGAGGATTCTGAGCATCTTATGCGTCACGTATACGTGTCGCTCGTCCCCAAGGGGTTAATAGTTGCGTAGATAACGCTAAATTTAATAAACATGAAGTGAACAATTAATAACTATAAATTAACCCAATTATTCGGAAAAATATTTTTTGAGAATACTTGGATTTTAAACAGGCAATTCTTTCCTGGGAAAATATTAGAAATTTATTGTTGAAACATCAGTTTTTTTTTTGCCTGGTTAGGAAATTATGAAAGTGCAAATTGACATGAAAGTTCTTGGGACAACACCAAAACTAGTAATTACATTTTTATACTGAAAACAAAAATTAAATATAGTTATGAGAGACTCGAGAGATATTAGTTGCTATTAGTTTATTGAAGATTTATGAGTCGAGAGTTACAGATATGTAGCAGAATGAATCGCTGTTGCATTTGCATTCTATGTATCTGATCTGACAAAGGTGGAAAAGGAGATTTTGAAGTGTTATAGCTTTTCAATACCACTATTTTGACATAGCAGTCTTCTATTTATTTAATCACAAATATCTATCATTAAATAATACATTTCGAACTTAGTGGTACAAATCCTAAAAAAATATGCTAGAAGGAAATTCTGCCACTCGAAACAAATGGGTTAAGGTTAAAACAACCGAAAAAATGTAATCATTGAGCAAATGTAAAAAATGCAAAAAATGTAATCATGAGTTGTTTATACTTGTTTGTCTAAATATTAGAAAATACACTTTCAGTAATGTTTTATACTTAAGAGTTTGAATTATTGGGTGAAAACTGAACAATATATTTTTTAAAAAAGGATATACTTCAAATGCATATTTTACCATGCTTTTTAGTGAGTTTTGTTTGTGGTAACTTTGATATCTGGAAAAGCTTCAAAGATTTTTTAGACATTTTTCCTCCATTTTTTAATACATATTTATCTTTACAATGAAATACACACAGTAAATCTGTTCAGAAATTACAATGTTTTTTTTTTTTTTTTTTTTTTTTTTTTTTTTAAACAGTTATTTAAAAAGAAAAAAAATATTTTTTGCCAAAAATCCATCCTTGAGCATTTGTAACGACAGTTTTTCGATAAAAATTTAAATATATGTTATTTAGTGAAATATTTTAGAACTTTTATTTTATTGCACAGACAATAATCTAAATAACATTATTTCAAAAGAAATTAATGTAAATTAAGTAGAACCGAGATTGCAGTTGCTGGCGTAAAAAATGAAAATCGTCTAATTTTTATTCCAAATTTCCAGTTAAAAAAAAAAAAAAATGGTTCAAATACAAAATAATTTGTACTTATTTTCATAGTTTTATATCAGAATTCAACTACAAATCAAATCATTTTGTCAATATACAGGATGATTCATAAGTAAATATACAATTTCAATGCACTAATATAACAGCAACAATGTAAAAACTTTTGTGCTACCCGTAACAGAAGTATAGGTGAATGTTTCAAGTTTTTTTAGAGACAGTCACAGATGTTGTATGTGTGCACCCATTGTCACACGACACACATCGAACCGGAGTCCATTTCTGTACAAACAGTTGTAGTTTCACAATTTTTAAGCCAATCATAAATGTATTTCCTGGTTGGAAGTTCTGTTTCAAATCATGTTCAAAAATGCCATTGCACAAAGGTGAGGGATTTTTTTTTTAGGCACAGATGTTCTATGTGTCACTCGACAGTCATCAACCCGGTAATCCATTTCTATACAAACAGGGGATTCAAAAATTTTCAAACCAATCATAAATGGATTTTCTGGTTGGGGGTTCTGTTCCAAATCATGTTAAAAAGTGCCGTTGCACAACGGTGACAGATTCCGTTTGGCTCAAGAATAGACAACGCCATCTTCACTGCAGACGCAGCCATTTCTACTGACTATTCATGTGACACGCTAGCTATCTCCTATGCCACTTCCCTTGGCAGTGCAAAAAACTTTATGAGTACACCTACCTTGTGGCTCGCATTTAGGGTACGTGCCTTAAACTGTTTGTAATGGAGTTTACATTATATATGTTTTTCTTAATAGTTAACCTTCTCTTCGTATTCAATATGTATTTAATTTAATTATTTTAAAATTGCATTCTAAACTTAATTTGTCTGTGCATCCCATTCCCTGCATTCAAATATATCTCTTTCTATTGGTAAAGATAACGCTTTTATTTTAAAATCATCCTCCTACACACTATTTCTTCCAGATGTTCTTTTGATGGAAAAAAAAGAAAGAAGAATAATTCTTTTTCATGTATCTGCACTTCTGTACAGCAAACTTAAAATGTAGCAGTAAAATATTAACTCTGGCATTTTCGTATTAGACATATCTAAATGATTCTGTTACTTCACTTCCTTTTTAAATGCTCTTTGTGCAAAATGTTGCATGGGTGCGTCTTGCAAATATGTAACCCAAATTTTACACTCAGCAGATGTAATGTCTAAAGTCTTGAGATAATTTTCTGTTCCCAGGAAGACTGGTTTTTAACTCTTATCGCTCTGTATTGAGGATGCAAATTTTTCATATATATCTCCTTTGGCTATTTTATAAAATCTATGTTGAATCTGAAACACTCTCTGCATATTTCATCGCCAAATCGGAAATTTTTCAAAAGGAATTGGCGAAAACCGCACGCCAACTATGTAACATCTGTCAAGGATTTTGAAGTAATTTTTCTGGGATTCTGTTCCTGTACTCCCTCGGATATATAACTCTCAAAAAGCTGCTGTGCTTTGTTGGGTCACATTCCGATGGCCTGTGTGTTTCTTCGCCATACTTGCCATTACACATCAAATTGCCATTTTTTTCCGTGTGATGCTTTTATCTCTCCGCTTACCTGTGCTTTTATGGTCACTACTAATCGCTGTTGTACTCCATCTAGAAAACCGAAATAATATGTTTGGTATAAAAACTTAAATTCGTTCTTCTTTCATCCATGTGAAGCAAAATAATTCTATACTGTTCCTTTTTTACAGTATCTTGAAATTGAGTATTTACTTATGAATCACCCTGTATTGTCTTTCTAAAAAGGTAGCTCTACGAAATTACCCCCCTTTTTTAACTCTTTCCAAAATAGCTGAAGAGAATTTATGATTTTGGTCGTCTGACTGTCGTCTGTCCATTCTCTAACTCTCGTAAATATACTCGGATTGTCATGTAATTGATTTGTATTATTGAGATTTACCATGACATGTTCTGTATACAAAATGAAGTGTGTAGCATTTATAGTTCGTTTTCAGGGACACTCAAAAAATCCCGTTACATTATTGTTTATGGGGGAAAAAAGGTTGCGGTTTATTTTAACAATGTAAAACTATTTCAAACATAATGAAAGGGATACGCATTTTAGAGGTGAATTAAAACATGCATTCAGTTATTTCTAGCCCTCGTCTGCGAAAAAGGATTTAAGCGGAATTCTGTTATTTGTGACGGACTTTTCATAGAAATTTTTAATGTGATATGTTGATGAAGTGTTCCGTATCGTCATTTTAAATTTTATTTATATTAGAAGTATTTTAATTTAGTTGGTGTTTGTTTTAAATCTGTTTTAAGAGGGATGTTGTGTCTCCCTTGCCTCCTCCGATGAGCTGTCCCTACGCTGCTACATATTCATAAATAGTTCCAATTATGTTTCCAATGCATACATATGTAATGCAAAATATTCACTTTTTAAAAAATACTACTTGTAAGGGGAAAAAAATGTGTCTAATGTAGTGGATATTAAAAGTTTTTACAAAACAAACATGACCTGTGGCATGCCATTGAAATGTATTTTAATACTTTTAAATAGATAATTTCATACGTTTCATTAAATAAACATAACATTGCATGAATAGGTTTCTTCTCATGCAGACGTATTTATGCATAGAAAATGTTTTACCCGTCATATGAAATAAAGAGAAAGGAAGCAAAGAAACGTAATTTGCATAAGAGTATTTCATAAGAATCATTCATCTGTCTTCGGCGGAATCTTTTAGAAAACAAACACATGCAAATATGTGTTTATCCTGAAGGTTTTGAGGTAACTTTTTAAAGTAAAAACTAATTCAATAAGAAAGTTGGGAAAAAAAATCAAACGCACACTACCACGTAGAATTCAAGAAACAAAAACATTTCTTCTGGATTTCCTGCGTAAAGAACACTTTGTTTTTGGACTGAATAACTACAAAAGACCTTTGGAAATATTTTATTGATTTGCATTTTGTTTTGAGAAACTGCGATGAAAACAAAGAACGCAAATTCCTCCAGAATCTCTTTATTTGCTTAATATAAACAAAATAAATGTCTTCCAGACCGATTCCTGTCGATAATATTTTTGCGAATTGATCTTTATAAATACTTTTAAACCAGTGTAAATAAATTAATATGGAGAGTTTATTGTGGATTATATTCTGTCGCTAATAGAAGTAAAATTTACCCCATTCTCGCTTGAGTTATTTTATAGCTCAAAATTATTTATTTATTATCACATATTGATATTTCAGTTTGTGTTTATTATTTTTTCAAAATTTTAAGATGAAACATTAATTTTATATCAATTTTCTTAATTTCAGAAGTACTTTGTTCTGGCAGAGATTAATGAAACATAGGCAAATAGGTACAATACAACGAATTGTGTTTTTTTTTCGAACTCTGATAATGCAATCTACAAATGTAAACTAAAATACCGCTCAGAACTTCATGGATGGTTAATTTAAAGTGAGGAAAACATTAAATTAAACATATCAAGCATTTTTAAACAGTCGTGGGAAAAATTGACACGCCCCTACTAGCTGTTTTTTCTGCATATTGAAATTGTAACAAAAGCTAAAATTTACAGTCATATTATATAAGTTTGACATTATATTTGGATTATTTGGTAGATGTTACTTTCGTATACCAAATGCAAGTCACTTAGTCTAGTAGTTTAGTAATTATGCAAGTCCGAAATTTTGAACTCTTAAATTTAAACCCATTTTTTGCACTTTCCAACCTAGTTGAAAAGTGTTCATGACTTCGGTTAGTCTGGCCGTCTGCCGTCTGCCGTCTGTCCGTGCTCTAACTCCCGTAAATATGCTCGGATTGCCCTGCAATTTTTATATGTTCTTGTCGTTATCTATAGCATGTTCCCTATTTCAACGGAAGTATGTAGCACTTATAGTTTTTTTACAGGGACACTCAAAAGAATTCCGTTACATTACGGTCTATGGAGAAAATCATTTGCGGTTTATTTTAATGATGTTACACAATTTCAAACACATTGTAATTGATATATATCACTAAGGTGCATTACAAGAAGCTTAATATGGAATAGGGTGTGCATAGCACTTATAGTTACTTTACAGGGAGGGACAGTCAAAAAAATTCCGTTACATTACGTCTATGAAGAAAAATCGTTTGCGGTTTAATAAAATAATGTTTCACTATTTTAAACGCATTGAAATTTATATATATCGCTAAGGTGCATTACAAGAGGCTTACTACAGAATATTGTGTGTATAGCAGTCATCGTTCATTTACAGGGACACACAAAATAATTCTCTACTGTCTGTTAACAATAATTCCTGGAAGTGCGTTTTAAGTTGCTGAACGCGATTTTAAATTTAACTCACTTTTTGTCTATTACTTGGTGTGTATAAATTCTGTAGATCCTATACAGGACAGCACAAAAGTTCGCGAACACATTTCCCTTTATTGACAGAAACTCCAGAAGGAGAAATTTAAACTTTGCTACGTGTTTCCTAACTAAACTAAAATTTAGCATCCTATGTAGTATATATACAAATCTATAGATCATATACAGGGCTGAATAAAATTATTCGGATATTTTTCCGAATATTGCATATGTTGGAAATTCCTGAAATTACGTTTTTAAATATGTTATGCGTTTTCCAAATTATTTACTTAGATATTATCTTTCAGCTTATTAAACGGTAATGATTTGTAAAATTATTTTGGAAGTGTTGGAAAGTGTTACAGAATCTATGCTTGACGCATGATTTTTCTTGCTTGTTAATCTTTGCAAAAACTGATTCCACTGATGATAATATTTTACGAATAACTTAAAAATTACTTGGCGGATTGAGCTGTAATTTTACTTTCGTGTAGTTGAAGCTTCTAGAAATCAATTTCTGTTAAAATTCTTATTGTTTACAATACTTTTTACCCAACTGCCAAGAATAAGGTTCGTACGGATCCTGGAATTTTGCGACCAGGAAATTCTTCGGTACCAGTATTTTTTTACAGAAAATCTCTACTTAAAAGAAGCTGAAGTTTCGTAAGTTTAAATTTGATTTCTTTTATTATAAAAAAAATACTGGTGAAACTCCTGGAAAATTCCCTGATCCGTACGAACCCTGCAAGAAGGGTTATGTGTTTGACGCGTATCTGGGTATGTGGATTTCTTTATACCCTCGAAACATCCCAGCGGCTGGATGGATTTTAATGAATGAGGTCTCTATCGATTCGTCTTAACTGTCCGATGGTTTTCATAAATTCAAAATGGCGGTCGTAAAATACAAAATGGCGGTAGAGACGAAAAAAAAATTTTTTTTTTCCGACGCAGTCGGATTCTTAATTTTTTTCATTTAATTTCTTGCTTGCTTAGAATATTAATTATAATATATATCATGTATTATAATAGGATCAAACATTTTGTCTATGTGTGTGTATATATGTAAATTTTATCTAAAAAACAATTTTGACTAAATTTTCTATCCTACCATTTTGGGGTACGAGAAGACCATTGAGCTAGGTTACATATTCGAGAAAATTCGATTAGTGTGTCAATTTGAGGTCACTACAGGTCAAGCTAATTTTTTTAATCTAAAAAACGGCTGAACGATTTTGACTAAATCTTGTATTCTATAGTTTTGGGGTACGAGAGGATCATTAGGCTAGGTCACATGTTAGGGAAATTTCAATTAATGGGTCATTTTGGGGTCACTATGGGTCAAGCTAGTTTTATCTAAAAACGGCTTTAACTATTTTGAATTTTCTATCCTACCGTTTTGTTGTACGAGAAGACTATTGGGCTAGGTGACACGTTCGAGAAAATTCGATTAGTGGGACATTTTGGGGTCACTACGGGTCAAGACATTTCAATGGGTGTGAAGGTTGAAACAGTTATTAAGTTGTTGCACAGTAAACGAAGTCACGAAGTTGGTAACGTATCAGCAAATTTGCGAAATGTTGGCGACATTGGGAACATTTGGCGGGAAAATAAACTTGAAAGATTACCATTGCCAAAACACATGCTTCGCGCCAAATGAAAGAATGTCGCCTAATTTGCCGATATTTGGGGGACATTTTGGCGACATTTTCGATATTTGACGAAAAAAATGTCTTTCAGAATCATAAGGAATTTTCTATAAATTCCCACTAGATGCCTACTTACATGATTCAACCAATCAGAGTCCATAGAACGTTCTCGAAAACAGAATTCAACAAATAAAGGTACATAGATTTTGAACCGAGCATAGCTTGGTCTTCTCAGCTTCTATAAATTATTAAATTAATATTCGAACAAAATTTTTAGATGTACTGTAACATCTAAAAATTTAAACAGAATTCAATTTCTAAAAGCTTCAAATATGCCAATACAACATTACAAATAATTTCACTCAGTTGCTTTTGAGTTATGCTTAAAAAAATATACCTACATTGAATGTGTTTGGTACGATTAAAAACGAACATTTTGCACAATTCTTTATCTACTTCACAGAATGACTTCCCTTTTGGTATCCGATGGAAAAATTTACCGAAGAATTCAAATATGATGAAAAAATTAATATTGAAACTTGAAGGTTTGTTACCAATTCAGTATGTAGCTGACTGCTCGCAGCATAATTGAAATACAGCATTAATTAGTAGATGTTAGCAGTAACAGGTTTTTACTAGTCACATTTTTCTAAGATAATTTGCGGATGAGTTATTAGGGGGATGTCCTTTTATACTTTTTTATTTAACTGAACTTTTTGTACGTAAAGATGGAATTTTGTAATCGATCTTTAGTTTTAGCCATTTTTTATAAATGGTCGGATGTCAGTAAATTAATTCCTTTAATTAACATAATATAAGACTTTTTTTTTAAATTTTATGATTTCTCGTGTGGCAGGAGGTATTCAGCTATTAATATGCAAAATTTCAAGTCACTAAGTTACACAGTTTCCGAATACAAACTTTGTGACAGAGGAGTGAGACGAAAAGTGTTTCATCAGATAAACGAAACCTTAAAAACTAGTCGGATATGCCAATTCCAAAACTTTTTTCTATCTCATACATGTTAATGCTTCAAAATTTGCTATCACACCGCCAAACAAAATCAATATTTTTCGTCATTCTCTTGTACGTCAGCTGCTTGCAAATCGTTGGGTTACCTGGATGCGAGCAGCCGATGTATTATACTAAACTACGAAAAGTCCTTCTGGCCTGTAGTGGCAGGAAATATAGCCTCCCTATTGCTTGGTTTGGAAATTTTAGCTAATTCTACAGAAAATACAAGAAGCTAAATTGCGCGGAACACAGTTAGAGAAGAGTCATTCCCAGTTCTCGTCAATATTGAAATTGATTGAGAATATCGCCAAATTAGATAGACATAGCCAAGTTGGCTTCATTCGAGCCATTTTCAAAAACAAATGAGAATATTCTCATTTGTTTTTGAAAATGGCTGGGAGTGAGCTGAAACTTGTCAAACAACCTAATAAAAGTTATTTTTCTGTGTATTTATTATGTTGTTAATTTACACCTTTTAGCATTTAAAAGAAATATACTTCATACTTCCTAAATTATTTGATCGAATAACTTCCCGTTTGGTACACTTTACCTAAAAATCCAAATATACTGTCAACATTGGGTGTCCGTATTAAAAATTTAAGAGTTTGGAGCAATTTCGCTAGGACGATTACTCCCTAAGCTTATTGTTTTAACACAAGTTGAAAGAAGACATAATTTCCAGTCGAATAGTTATTTCCGTTTATTTTTTTTGTCTATTTGGTGATTAAAATATATTGGGTGTTCTACTTTTTTTGGACGATTGTACATACATGATATTGCATACACTGCTGCATATCGGTCACACTAAAAAAAGGTTTTTAAATTCTCGTGACGATATGATAAAAGATTATGTTATGAGAACAAGATGGTTTCAAGACTGAATATCAAATAAAGTGTGCGACAAAAAAAAAAAAAAAAAAAAAAAAAGGTTAGGAAGGAAAAAGTGACATTCTTATTTGAAGCACAATCTATGTATTTTAATATAATTTCTTATAATTAACTCTTTCGGGTCTGAATCTTTAGTAATCTTCGGAGGAAAATTACTTTTACATTTAGAATATTTAAAGTGTTGATTACTATATAACCAAAATTATGGTTTATTGAAATTTAACAAATCTGACATTTACACAAATCTAACGAATATACGAATAGTAATAGAAATAGATTATAAAAGTCATGTCGACGATGTTTAAAAAGTGTTGCATTACGATATTATCAAATTGACATAATAAATTTCCATAATAATATTATAAATATAAATAAGACATATAAATTTCCATAAATTGACATAATAAAGTATTGGTTCAGACAAGTAGCCCCATTAATTTGAAGAATGGACCATAGATTTGAAACAGAGTTGGGCAAAATGCATCGAAAAACCATTTTCGATACAAAATACAAAATGAAAAATACTTTTCAAATTATTAAAAATCCAAATACAAAACACATGTATTTTCAAAATATATTTAAAATACAAAATGCATTTTGAAATTTAAAAATTGCATTTGCATTTAGCCGATTGCATTAAGCAAACGCAAAGTGTGTTTCCAAAAGTTATTAACCCTTTAACCCTTTAACAGTTGTTATTTTATTTTATTTTATTTTATTATTTTTTTTGACACAATAAACTAAAACTAAAGACTGAACACCACGTTTTCCGTACTAAAATATTTGCCTTATGATATTCGAAAAGAAAAAAAATGCTCTGCGTCTTTCAAAATCAGAAAAAAAGAAACTTTAGTTTATTAAATTTCAAAATCCGGGGGAGGGGGATTGTGATGTCCCCGTCGTGTCACCTCCGCCTGAATTGAACACAGCCTTGAAACACCCGTTTGCGATAATTTTTTAACACGTAAACTAAAAAAAGAACTAAAAATAAATTTTCATGGAGGATTTATCGAAAACGCCCCCCCCCTCCCTGCACAAAAGGAAAACTCTTAGCTGTATTTTCTCTTATTGTTTAATTATTTTTAGTTTCTAGAAAAGAATAAACTTATTATGTTTTTCAAAATCTGTCGAAAAGAAAATTTAGACAAATAAATTTCAAAATCCATAGTGTACTTAAAAAAAAGAAGTATATTCATAATAATTGAAGTGAAAATATGTATAAATGATCCTCCCCCCCACTTATAAATAGTAAAATGTTAAAATCCTAAACACGATCTCAAATTGACAAAATTTCCCCAAAATCCACTTCAAAATTTCGAATTTCTCAGCAAAAAATTAATCAGACCATATTCTAACCATTCGTTAAGCAAAGAAAATTTCGCCTAAAACTTATATTAGTCAAGCCATATTCTAATTATTCATTAACCATAGAAAAACCCTAGTAATATATGAACCTCATTAACGAAAACGTCGAGGAATTATAAAAATATCAAATAAACGTCTTCCCTATGAAAATATCAATACACAGGAAGATTAAACTTATTATCCATTACATACATTTTAAATCATGTCTAAGCCCATGTGAACCCATTGACCAGATCAGTAACGCACTGAACTCCTACACCCTAGATTGTGAGTTGTATCCTCTCAAATTAAGACTAAAACGAGATAATTCTCGCGCATCAAAAAGTAGAGATGATTCTGAAGAGATCTACAGATGTTAGCACCGGTTCTTTTTCCTTTTTTGCACTTTTTGAGCACAATTTAATTCATGTCCTTTTTCTGTATAAAACAGTTTAATGCAGTTTTTATGCACAATTCAGTTTGCACTTTTATACTTAATCAGAGGTGCCAAATATGTTCGGATTGAATACGCTTTTTTTTTTCAAATTATTTGCAAACTTTTTTTGAGTGTAGGACAAAGTTGGCGTGCAGTCGTTATGCTATCCTCATCTGCTACAGTTTTGCTTTTATCAGACTCTTCTGTGTAATTTTTTGAATGAAGTGACGTTATTAAAAGATTTTGACGAAGTTATTAAAAGATTTTGAATACACTTTCCTGCTTCTTTGTGAATAATAGACGGCAACCATTACATTTTAAACACTCAACCTCAAAATCTGAATTCAGATAAAATATTCATCAATTTTCCAAACTTTAGCCAATACTAAGTGTTTCAATCGTAAATCTGTTATTCTTTTAGTTTAGTTTGTACTGTAAAAATTGTTGGTAGCAATTCATAATAAAACAAAAATTGTGAATCTCTAATCTGCGATTCAAACATGACGGAGGGAAATTTGAAGAAATGTAATTTCAATATTTTGAAAAAACAAGGTATTAGATAAAATCATTACAATATATATTACTGTAATACTTTAGTTTTATCAATTTAAAATACAATATAAATGTATTTTGTTTGTAAATAATAGACGGCAGCCAGCATATTTTAAACACTGGGTGGCTCTCTCAATCTCATCCTCTAAATTCAGATAAAGGATTCATTGTTTTTCCAAGCTTTCGATGATAGCGAAAACAAAGTGTTTGAGCCGTTACTATGTGATACTTTTTAGTTTAGTTTAGACAGCAAAAATTTATGATAACAATTGATCGAAAAAAGAAAACACTCCTTGTTTTGGATTTCTTATCTGCGATTCGAATACGATAGTCTGAAATCTCTTGCAATGTAATTTGAGTATTTTGAAAATGCAAAATACTTGAAAAAAGCATTACAAATCACATTACTAAAATACTTAAATTTTATCAGTTTAAAATACAAAATATAAATGTATTTTGAAAATATATCTCAAATACATGTAATTTTTATACTGCCCAACTCAGGTTTGAAATAAATCTCAGCAATGGTTTATAAAGTTTTAAGTAAACTTCTTTTTATTGCTTTATCGTTAAATGCTGAAACATAAATGCAGTGATATTAGTAAATGTAGATATATATACTATCATTACCACACGCAAATAATAACAAGTGACTAAAATTAAGTGAGGAAAATTAATTTTGTAATTCAAAATAAAATAAAATGTAAAAACATGTTCTATTATTTGGACGTCAAACCCGAAGGGTTAAATTTTTTTTTACTTTTTTATTACATCAATGTGCATAAATAAAAAAAAAGCATTTGAGAAATACAATGTGAAAGTCCGTAAAAATTCTATCGGAAAGCTCTGCATTAATGTTTAAATTGGTCTTGAATTAAAATTTTAAAATCTTCTTGAAAATGCATTATTAAAAAAGTCAATTTTCAGAAAACTATAATTAATTAATATTTTTGTCCTACAAATACATTAAATCTACTCGTGTTTACACTTAAGAAATTAAATGTATGAAGATTAGGTTCGTTCGTCTTATGCAAACCATTAAGGAACAACTATTCCAAAGCAATAATTCGTCTGTTTATTCATTCACAAATCTAAAATAACTAATCAAAGAAGAACTGTTCAGAAACTAATTCTTTATCCAAGTGATCTTCTATAGTTCTGTTTACTGAACGTCTGATAAAGTTACTAAAAGTATCAGCCAATTACATATAGAGAAGAGAAGATCTTTAGAAAGGAAGTGATTAATGCTTTCATGTAAAGATTTTAGTAGAAAGAGTTTTAGAAGAGGTTTATAAACATGTAACATGAAAATCAGTGTTAAAGTTTTGTTTTAGCAATTTATATTTTTAAACTTCGGAAAGTAATAAAATAATTTAAATAAACAAAAGTTAAATAAGACTGAAATACAAAACTTTACATTTGTTTCAAAGTTTCTTTAAGAAGTACAGTAATTCAAAAAATTATTTTTTTTTCATCGTGCACCAACAACCCCACTGGAATTTTGTTGGAATGCTTGCTTTTTCCTTTGAGTCTGCATTACGTGTTGAAAGTTTGACATTTCAGCTTTCGCTACGGATATCTACAAGAAAAACTATTCCATAATAGTAGTCGAATTTTCATTCTATGATAGAAGTTTTACAGAGACACTTCAAAAATCTAAATATACAGGGTGTCCGAGAAGAAATGCCCTAGTTTTAAACACTTATACTGAAGATAATAAATAGCCTAGACAATTTTGTTAAGTGGTAGCTTAGATGAGGAAATTTACATTGTGTAATAGAAATGATTTTTATTTCAGGTGCTGAAAATAGGAAAAATTGAACATTGAAAAATGAAAACGGATTCTGAAATAGCACAAATCGTGTTGTGGTGCGCAAACTTCGGGTCCATTGGTCGGATGGAGAACCTCCACACTGGCATTTGGAAGTCCGGAACACATTGATTGCCGAATTTCCACAAAGATGGATTGGGAGAGGTGGTCCTATTATATGGACATCCTCCATAGACCACCCCCATGCCACTCGTAGGGCACATGTAGAAATGTTAAAAACAAACAAAACTTCATAACTATGTGTATCCATTTTTGTTTCAATCTTCTTAATACAACGATTACATGTTGCATTAGAGACACTGTTCAAATAACAAACTTTCTTCTCGGAGACTCTATATTTTCATTTCTGTAACGAATATTGTTTGAGAATTTTGTAATTCGTTATTCATTGGCCTATGCAACTGTAAGCAGCATATCATAAAGACATAATAAAAGAAATCTGGAGTGACTCCAGAAGGTAAAAAAAGGGGGAGATTTTTCTAAATTTAGAAGACAATGGAATCGATTGGATTTGATCGCTGGGCTTCACAATTCGAAACTCGAGACATTAGTTCTTCGCTGCTAATGTTTACGTATACCACCGCACCGTATAATGTTTTCAATAACTTAGCCTCAATTTTTATCACTTATGCTTTGTCACATTTCTTTGATGAATTTACAAATAGATTTCGCAGTTACAATAGGTTGCAAATTAGTTTTAAAATGGTTTAAAAATGGATTAAATACCTAATCGTTTGTCATATATTTACGAAATTCTACAGAGTTCTTGCAACAGTGGTCTATAACACTGATTCGCCAAATGGGAGCTCATTCAGAAGTACTGTTTGGAAGGTATTGTGTTCACTCACCCTCCCACATATACAAATCATGATTACAATACACATAGTAATATATACCTATAGTAATAAGTATTTATGGCAAAAAAAATAAAATATTATGTCAGGAGAATAAAGTTGTTCCTTCATTTAATATCGTGTAAAATAAGTATCTAAACAAAATGACGAGGTTAACTAAAATTCGTTCTATATATTTTAATGAAATTACTTGTATTTTATTTTATTTTATTTTTACATCAAACTATAGAAATCGAATTAAAACATAAATATATCGTACTTACGGTCGGATTGCCGCAGAACATAAATTAGAAATTATTTTTCTTATAATAATGTCTAGAGGGATTTTTAACTCGGAAGAAATCGCTCATACCCAGGGTATGAATGTTTTTTTCTTTGTCACCGATAAATGCAAATAATAATCGTCATTGTATTTTGTCGGAGATAATTGTTGTGAATTCTCCGATAAAGTAAGTTGACGATTACCTTTCGGAAAATAGTGGTGGCAATTGTAAAAACCGTACACACGGTATGTCATACCCGGCGCGACTACTCCCGGGTTAATTAAAAATTTTAAATCTTCTTTAAATCTTGGACTAAGTAGCACTGTTCTCAGAAAAATGGCATTAATCAATAGTTACTTAGTACTAACATTTTAAGTCTTTCTTTAGTTCACAATTAAAGAATAAAATATAGAAAAGGAGATCTGTTTAATTTATGGAAATGGAAATGATAAAGTATTTCTGAGTTTGACTGTTTATTTTCCTGCAAATCGATAATATATCTTTTTTCACTCAAAAAAAAAAACTGTTTAGAAACATTTACTTTACCTAAGTGATCTAATCTTTTTATTCGTTACTGAACGTTTGATAGGGTTAATAAAAGAACGAGTTAATTATGTATAGAGAAAAGGAAGTTCTTAAGAATGGGATTGAATAAAGCTTTTATGTTAAAAAATTTTCTGAAATAGTTTTAGAAGAAATCTAATAACATAGGTACTGAAAATCCGTATACAATTTTTACTAAGTAATTTTTTTAAAAAATCGCCAAATAATTAAATGCAGTAAACTCTGTCTAAGGCGGACTCTGTGTGAGACGGAAATCTGTCTAACGAGGAAACATTTTCAGATCCTGTCGAATTCTACCTTACACAGAGTTTACTACAATTGAAATAAAGTAAAGTTTAGTTACTGCCAAATACCATACTTTTTTCAAAGTTTCATTCACCTTCTAAGCCGTTGTCCTGGTTTTTTCGTTTCCTGGAAACAGCTTTAATTAACTACTTATAAAAATCTCCTTGAAAATAAAGAATGAACTAACTTGGGTCTCCCTAAATTAGGACTAATCAATGTTTACTTCAAACTAATATCTTAAATCAAAGGACATATTTGAAGCTTCTAGTAATCGATATATGTTAAAAAATTTTATGTTTCATTACATAATGTTTTCGAATATTAATTAAAGTATACATAAATTATTAAATTAATGCTAGAAAATATGAACTTATACTATTCAGATGAGAATCCAGATAAAAAATGAATTTAACATTAAGAGTCTTATAAATGTTTGTATAATTCCTGAACCACTTGGCCGAATGACTTTCCGTTTGGTATCCGACGGTAAGCTTCTAGTAATCGATATATGTTAAAAAAAATTATGTTTCATTACATAATGTTTTCGAATATTAATTAAAGTATATATAAATTATTAAATTAATACTAGAAATATGAATTTATACTATTAAGATGTGAATCCAGATTAAAAATGAATTTAACATTAGGAGTCTTATAAATGTTTGTATAATTCCTAAACCACTTGACCGAATGAATTTCCGTTTGGTATCCGAAGGTAAAATTTATCGAATAACCCGAATATGATGTCGAAAATCGATGTTAGTTTTAAAAATGTAATTGTTTGTTACAATTTCAATATTAAAATGACTCCCGAAGTATAATTTAAGCATAAAATTAATTAGTGAAGGGTATTACTAATGGGTTAGTACCAGTATCATTTTTATTCAGTGGTTTTAGGCAGAGTTAGTAGGGGGGATGCGAGGTTCTTTCTCCGCACGACTGTACAAAGACTACATTTGTTTATTTAATGCGAATCATCAGAGGGCAACTATAGCTAGGTAATTGTGTGTCTGTTTATCTCCTTCTGAATCAAAAATATCTGTTTTGACACTCAACGAATATCGGTTTAGAAAAAAATTCTTTAATCAAGAAGTTTGCACTTAGATTTTTTTTCAATCAGTTATAATATCAGTGAATTGTAATATAAAGAAGGAATATTCTTTCATATAATTTTCTTATTTAAAAAGAGATTTAATAATATTTACTATAAGACTTAAAAATTTTAATCCAATAATTTATATTTTCAAGGATTATTAAATCTAATATAATTAAATCATTGTCATTAAATCTAATTCACCCTGTTAACCTTATTGATCATAGTATCTGGTCTGATATGTAGAAAATCTAAGTTACCACTAAATACTTGACTTTCAATTAAATTCAAAGTTACTCTAAAAAAGTGTAGGATTCGAAAAAAAAATCTTTTTCTTCATATATCGACCTACAATTTTATTGAGAGGCTTGCTTTGATCTTTGCGCTTTATAGACGTCGAATATTTGATATTACTACCTCTGATACAAAATTGTACTATGAGAAAAAACATCCGTGATGGTAGTCGAATTCTCATCTTGTGATACTTCAATTTTGTGATAAATTTTGTCTTTCTTGTGATAAATTTTGTGATACAAAATTTATGTAGACATTTCAAAAATTAAATATAATATAAGTTGTACATTTCTCAACTGGGCACAAATGTCCGGGCCAGGACTCTAACTAGGGATCTCTTGGCTGAATCTTCCAATGCTTTACCAACTATGCAATCCTGGACAAATCTGGCGGATCTAATTCACCCAGTTAACATTATTGATCATAGCATCCGGTCTGATATCTGAATCAGCTCAACGGAATAAATTGCAGGTAATGGGAACTCCAGTAAACGTTGGATACATGATTACGCTAGATTAATTTTGACACAATTTTCGCCCAGTTGAGAATCAATTTACAACTTATATCATTTCTTTACCAATTTGAATAATTGTGTAAAAATTAATCTAGTGTAAATATAATATTATTTAGATCAAATATTGTTTAAATATTCGTTGTTCTATATTATAACGATACAACGAAGGACTAAATAGATTGGAAGCCGCAGCGGTTCCGAACACATTAAGCTTGTCCTTACGCGCAGTCGATCTTCGATGTATTTTACTTATTGACTGTTTGAGGCGTTGCACATATTAAGCTCAAACCCGACAAAGGTCCATTGTATTTTATTTTTTAAACACGACATGGGACACAGTTGTAAATGGTAGAATCTCGTACAGTATCCAATTCGCCTGTACTACTCTGAAATTGGCTTCATAAAACTAACTGAAAAGCTGGCGACATGGAAAGATTAGAAATATTTATATTTCTGCTGATTATCGAAATTTGTGTTTTGTAAGTTCAACCAAAGCATCGGCAACATCCCATTTCTTAAAAAAAAAAAAAAAAAAAAAAAAAAAAAAAAAAAAAAAAAAATTCAATGGAATCACCGTAGTCGGAGTTTTCCTCGAACGCGAATGGGGCATTTCGGCCCCATTTTATGTTTGAAAAATTCTTTACTTGCATATTTAAAATCTTCCAACTTGGATAGCTTAAACACTTGAATCCTTTACAATCACCGTAATTAACATTTTGGTATAATAACATCAAAATTAAAAAATTATTAACTTTGTACATTTTATATTTTCCGGTAGGAATTGTTTTTTGATATTTTGTTCAAAAAGAAAGTTCAACATGTAGGGTACGAGAAATACAATTGCTAACAGTTCAGTATATACGTAATTAACTTTTACGCATTTATGGCGAAAATGAAAAAGAATGTGTCAGCAGTACGAAGTGGTTCCGAGTTTTTTAAAGAAAAGTGTGGCGAAGGTTGCGGATTTTAGTTCTATGTAAATAAATGTAATTAGTTGTTATTATTAGTGTTTTGCTTGATTTTTTATTGGATTAAAGCTTACAAATCAAACTAAAAAGGCCACCATTATGTGGTATATAGCGCAATTTTCCATAATTTTAATTGGAAAATGCTGGTTTTTACTTAAAATTAAAAATCTTCCTGAAGGTACTAGAAAAACGAACTCAATTTTCTGCTAACTAGAATTAATCAATATTAATTTATTTAAATATTCTAAATCAACTCGTTTTATTATACCGTAGAAAAAAAGAAATGTTTCTTAATATAGCTCTTATCTTTATTAAGGGTAACGAAAATATAATATTACCTCTTTCGAGTTACCCCCAAATCTAAAATGCGTTCTTTTATCTACAGATACAATAGAAACCAACAGATTTCGAAGAGTTAAAAAAGCATTTATGAAACAAATGTTTTGTTTGCTACCCAAAATTTTCGAAAATGTTTCCGAGCAGTTTTTACAGTGTATTAAACAATTTTCTGACCCAGAAACATCAGTTTTTCGGATGCTATCAATTCTCAAATAAACATTTTCATGTTCAACAAAAATGATAAATTAACAGAATTAACATTAACATTAAAATTAATGTCATTAAGATAAACATTAAAATTAACGTTATTTTGTTATTCTTGCATGTATGAATTCAGCTACGCTGCTGAAAATGTGTACTTGAGAATTGATAATATTAAAAAAAAATACCAGATATTCCAGGTAGAAAAAAACTGATTAATACACTGTAAAAACTACGGAAACGTTTCCGAAAATTATGCGCAGCAAAATAAACTTTTGTTTCAGAATTGCTCTTTTAAATCTCTGAAATATGTTGGTTTTAGAATCTTCTAAGGACAAAGAAATACTTTTCGGAATTACAGCCAACTCGGAAAACTTTATGTTATAATTTCATAAACATTAAGGAAGATAAGAAATAGATTCTGAAACATTTTACAATGTACAATTAATGGAATTAAATGTACAAAGACTAGATTTTTGTTTTACTTTATGTGGATCATGAAGAAACAACTATTCCTAAGAAATCATTTAGTTGCTTATTCATATGCAAATTAAAAATGTCAGTATTCGCAGTGAAGAAGAATAGTTTAGAAACTAATTCTTTATCCAAGAGATGTAGTTCTACTTTCCGTTACTGAACGTCTGGTAAAGTTAGAAAAAGTATAAGTCAATTATGTATAAATAATCGAAGTTCTTAATTCTTTGCTGACCGGCAATTTGTTATGAAATCGATTTTTTATTACGATTTTTTTCACTATTTTTAAATAATAATCTTCTGTTTACTTAATTGCAAATTCATGTGATGAAATGTGATGAAGATTATTATTAAAAATATTGGTAACAAAAATGTGTAAAAATTAGCAGCTACGCAAACATAGGTGTACTCGTCAACAATATATTAAAAAGGGAAGTCAATAACACACGTTCATAAGATTGTGTATGGTCCTAATATTTGAGCACAAGTCTTTGTAAATAAATATCTTTGCCTTATTTATTCTCAACATTTTCTTTCGATTTCGAAAATTTTATGGGATTAAGTAAGGTAAAAATGACTTGTCAGAAATAGTGGTGATCAAAAGTAAGTACTTTATGCATCGTGTTCTGATGCGATTTCACTTGAAAGAATTTCAGAGATTAAGAAAAGATTTAATAATGTTAAACATAGCAATAGTTTTTTTAAAATAAATTTCATATTTTTAAAAGCATTAAAATAAAATAATTCAAATAAAGAGAAATATCGGCTTTCAAATATTTTTTGGAAGAAGTCATACATAGTTGAGGTTTCTTTTCAATTATATAAAAAACTTCTTGTAAAGATTTTAATGTATTATTTTAATGCACTCTTTTATGCACACTATAATGTTCAAAATTCACATATGTTGTTGAGGTAGACAACACTTTGCTTCATTTTTAAAATATTAATCGTTTCTCTTATTTATTTTTATTTTTATTTTATTTTTTTAGGAACACTTCACAAAACGTGATTATATCACCTTCTACCATATTCGTTAATAAGCCCCAAATTTCCAAAATGTTTTATTTTGTTCTTGAAATAGATCAAAATACAGGGTGTCCCAAAAGTCTCCGTACAACTTCAAAAATTTATTTAAAAAAAATAATAATAGGCCTACAGCAAGAATAATTACAACAGTACATAGAGTAACTTAAATTTTTTATTCTACTATCGTTGTATACTTGTACATGAGATACTTTCGTTGCACGAAGAATATCAAGTCGATATTCCAATTCCATCCACGTGCGTTTCAGTATGCTAACATCAACAATAATTACAACTGTTTGATGAAATCTAAATAAAAGTTAATAGTCTCATGGAATTGAAACAAAAAGATCCAAACAGCAGTAGCTACTGTTGATGTTAGCATGAAAAACGTTCGTGGATTGAATTGAAATATCGTCTTGATATTCTTCGTGCTACGAAAGGCTCTCATCTTGAAGTTTACTAAGGCTATAGAAAAAAAAATTAAGTTACTCTATGCAGTGTTGTAATTATTTTTGCTGTAGTACTATTATTTTTTTTTTAATAAATTTTTGAAGTTGTACGGAATCTTTTGGGACACCCTGTATTTATATGTTTCAAACAGGTCATCCATTTATTCCTTTTTACAGGAACATATAAAAACCTTGAAGGTACTTTCATTCATGGAGATTTTTCTTAGATTAATTCGTATATCATCTGATATTGCATATTAATGATATATTTGTAAACTGAAACACTGGAAAATATGCATAGTAAAGCTACTAAATAGAAAAAAAATTACATATGAAAAATTTAAAGTTACTATCATTCACGGCGATTTTTCTTAGATTTCTTCATATTTCACGGCAATTTATTCGTATTGCATATTAGTCATATATTTGTAAACACTGAAAAATGTGTATATTAAAGTTACGATGTGAAAAAAGAGAAATATAAAGTCGTTTGTAGTTCATAATGAATAATTAGTTAATTAATTAATTAGTCGTTAATTATTTTTTTACACCACAAAAAACTTTTTACTCTTTTTTTTTAAATTACATTAATGCGCATAAATTAACTTACACAAATACAGTTCATATTGTTGAAAAAAGTGGACAATTATAATTTGGAATTGTGTTAATATGTACTGTTTTTATACGCGTATAATTAACACTTATCTATTCAGATTTCTGACAATTAAATCACTGACTTTTGTTGCACATAAAAGAAAGCGCTTGAGAAAATATGCAAAGGCAGAAAGATGAAAATATACCTTCGTATGATTCTTTAATAAACAAGAAAATAAACACATGCAAATATATGTATGGATGTAATTATATTTTTATACAACATTGCATACAGTTTAAAGAGAAAGAATTATGAAGTTAAAACTAATCTATTAATGAAATCAGTTAAAAGGGACCAAAAATTCAGTTCAGTAACAGTTCAGTAACAGTTCAGTAACTCCAGGAAAAAAAACTGTCTAGTTTGAACTTCGTTGACAACAAACTTTTCTTTTATTGCGTATTTGAAGAAAAGTGTTTAAACTAATCACTTGTTACTTTAATTGCATGTAAGTGTGATACATAAACTTGTTTTTCCTTTCTTAATGAAGGTGGTTCATTATAGGCATATGGCCAATTACTGGTACACGTATATTTCACAAATACGTACCACGAGGCTTTTTAAACAAAGGAAAGTAACACTGTGGCATAACATTGTTGCTAACATATTCCACAGTGTTTTGATTCAATAGAAACTTTGCAAATATACATTTAGAAAAGGAGGAAAATAAATAATAAGATAAATAAATCAAGATATGTTCATAACAAGAGTTCCCTATAATTTTTGATAATACGAGGGTCGATCCAGAAATAAGGTTCCCATCAAATTTACAAATAGACAACATTGTTTATTCTCCTAGAAATTTTCATCGTTGGAAAGAAGAAAGTTTGCTCTATTTCTCTACATAATCGCCATCTTTTTCTACGCATTTTTGTAGACAGTGCTCCAATTCCTGTATCCCAGTGTCGTAGAACTTCGGCGCCAACCCGTTGAGGAGGCGTTTCACTCTTCTTTGACGTCATCGTCGCTCCGGAAGCGTTGGCGTCCTGAGCGTTCCTTTAACTTGGGGAACAAGTGAAATCCCTAGGTGCGAGGTCCGAACTCTAAGACTAGTGCGGCCTGCTAAAGCGTGGCTCCCGTCCAATACTGGACATTGCCGGCCTTATCTACTTCTGACTGATCGTAGGAGCAATAATAATTTGCTTTACCGCGTCGAGCTTGCAACGAAGTGATGCCATCCTAGTTCACTATCGCTGTACGTGTCGCTAGAGAACACATTCTCTAGCAGGATGACTCACCGACTACTCGCCGCCTCCCCTGTACTTCAGTAGTCCCAACATACCCTTAAAATAAATCCCTAAAGTCTTATTAGACTAGAAACAATAAACTTCACAACAGCAGAAAACAACTTTTATTCAATATTAACATTTCACAATACAGGTACAGTTAGGGAGGTGGTGTCCACACGAGAGCGGACTTTAATTACAACTTCACTACTAAATATTGGCTTTACATAGGATTAAACAATATAAGATTGTAATAATAGAAATAATAATCATATTAATAATAATAAAAAGACTAAACTAAATAAGATGCCACAAAAGAAGATGAAAAATTTATTTATTTACCTATTTACAACGCAAGGTGAATGCACCATCATAATCTTGACTTGAATCTTCTTCTCTTACATCCATGAAACGGGAAAATGTATTGAAAGTAGTGGCTTTCTTGAACAGGAGCTCAAAGAAGGAGACACCATTAATGTTACACCCAAAGATGGGGTTCCATTTCTTTGAGAAAGGCTAGTAGGCACTTTCTCATGTTCGGTTCCAAGAAGTAGGACCGAACTGAGGCTGCAGTTAACCTCGGGCAAAACCTTTCTCTGAGCTGCTTCGTACCTGCACACTCAACCAGGAGATGTTCGCTGGTGGCTGGAATTGGCGAACAGCAGAACTGACAGGCACGGCGTATCGGTCTGACACGAAAGCGTCGGTAGTATGCGGGGAAAGGCCCATGTCCCGTCATAGTCCAGTTAATCATCGGAGAAGTACAGGCGCGTCTCTCCGATACCTTTGGAAATATCCGGAAGACGCTTCGGCCCGTAGTCTCCCCTTCCCAACGAGCTTGCCAGAATCGGAGAAACTCTGCTCGAATGAGACTCTTAACCGCTTGTCGGGAGTACTGGACTGGGACTGAAATAACTCCTGAGGCCGCACCCAGCTTTGCCAATTGATCGGCTGCCTCATTTCCAGTGATTCCAATGTGAGCCTTCACCCAAAACCAACTGATATCCATACCCTCCCTCAACGCATGCACCTGCGCAACCAACGGGTTGAGACATTCCGGATTTGAAAGAGCTTCCAGCGCAGACCTCGAGTCCGTAAAGAGGGAAATGCTTTTGTGCGTTCTAGTATTTTGCAGTGCTTGTATGATTGCTTGAAGCTCGGCCTGGAACACAGTCGCATGGGGAGGTAGCCCGAAGGAGAGTCCCTGGGTCTGTGTCCCATCTACATATATCGCCACGCCAGCGCCGACACCTTCGGCGGTTTTTGATCCATCCGTAAAAACGCAAACTCCTTGATGAAATTCGGAGTCTTCCAAGGGAATAGGAGCGTTTTCGAAGTCGATAAAAGGGGCCCTTGCAGGATTTACTACCCATCTATCTGCACTACCTTGAATATCAACAGCTCTTATTGACACTCGTCCCACATCGAGGTCAAACCCCATTCTGAACGCACGTGTGAGAAGGCACTCCTTCTCCACCTGTAGATCCAGAGGCATGGTACTGGCCAGGAATTGAATCGCTGCCGTACTAGTTGTACGGAAGCTGCCTGTTATATGCAGGAGAGCTGGTCTCTGAGCCGAAATCAGCTTGTCTCTCATGCGACCGGTTCCTGTCCACCAGAAACTACAAGCGTACGTCGCCAAGCGTTCTATTCCATTTTTATAAAGCTGTTTGAGCACATCACCACTCAGACCCCAATCACGACGACTGAACGAATGGATCGCTCTGACGTAATTGGCAATACTTTCCCTTACGTAGGCGACATGCGCCATGCCGTTGAGCTTCGCATCGACGTGTACGCCCAGGTATCTCGCAGAGTTCGTCATTCGAACAGGTACGCCAAGTCCGAACTCTAAGGTGGGTGAAGCATGACAGCCCACCCAAACTGTGTCAAAAGTTGCTGGGTTTGACGGGAGACGTGAGGTCGGGCGTTGTCGTGAGGCAACGTCACACCGGCTGTCAGTCGTCCTCGCCGGCGGTTCTGACGATAAATATCTACGGGTGGAGTCTCTTTGGCGTGCAAAAAGCGAATTACGGAACGAATCTTGCACTTGGCGGGATCAACAATAGGAACCTCCATCTCGGACGGCTGCTGAGCCAAGAATGTGCGGCGCAGCGAAGTGCAGCCAGGGGAATCGCGAGTGCGGGAACAGCCGCGCACAGCCCTGTTGCCGTATTTCGCATCGCACCTTCCGGTGCGGCTGGAGCTTTTTGGGAACCTTATTTATGGATCGACCCTCGTAGTTCTTTTTCAATAGACCCCAAAAAAGCTATTCTGTCCCTAAAAATGATTGGATTTCATAATTATGGGGCTTTTATCACATACCTGGCGCCATTTTCCTGGAAATAGGATACTAATTTTTCTATCTTTAAAAACTACCTTGAATTCTTCATTACATTCAACGCAGATTTTTAATTCATAAGGTGCATTAGAATATTCTCTAAGATACATAAAGAAAAATAATTTTCTCTATTTTCAATATTATGCTTTTGAAAAGTAAAAGGTTTTTGAGAATCACCACAGGTAATTTATTTGTCTTGATCTTCGAACTCTTCGAAGATAAGATAAATCCACTGGATGTAATTTAAATATAATACTTTTGAGATTTTGTCTTTGGAAGTGAAATTGCTACAGAGAGACTTCTAGTTATAAGGATCTCGAAAAAACTTAAACTTTAATGTAATTTTACTTTCACTTTTAGAAACTCATTTATTAGTTTAAGAAAAAGATAAAAAATTCCCTGCAAAACGTAAAACAATACGTTAAGAATTACAATGGTAAAGTTAAATTATTTTAGATTATGAGCATGAACAATTTTAATTTAGCAACCAGCGCAACTTTCTGCTTTGGGCGACATGAGATTTAAATTAAAATATGCTTCATTGTCCTAGTATTCTATTGACTTCAAGTAATTCGATACTTTTTAAAGCTTTTTCATAACTATTGAAAGAAGAACAAGTTAGAAATTGTACGTCAAACGAGACAAATGAGATACATTCGTACTATAACTAGTTTCAGTGACATGAATTATATCGTCTGCTATTATGATATGATTAATTTCCGTAATAAAATAAGTACATTTTAAGTTGGTCACATTTTATCTTTTGTTGACATTTGCTGAAAATTCCAATAGGAAACTTAAGCCGAGATTTGAAAAGTTCAGAACTTGAAATCCATATTTAGACTGTTTTTCCATTTAATATCTATTTTACACGGAAACATCTATCCAAAAAACTGTCGGTAGATTATAGGATTGCTATAATTAAACAATTTCAGTATACAAATTCGGTTTTTAAATTCAGTAATACGGAAATATTATGACTACATCTTAAATAAGACGTAATCACCATGGCAATCTAGAATCATTACTTATCATGGGATATCAGTGAATCAATTACGTATGATGGAATTTAATAGAATGAAGAATGCGACTATAACTTAGTCATAGAGGTTATAAAATGTCATATACGTCATACATGTCAGATAACTTAGCGATATATCTCGGTTGTTTGATGATTAATCCTTGGAAGCTGCTATAACAAGGAAATACCAATTTTTAAAGAATCATTACTTATCATGGGATATCAGTGAATCAATTACATATGATGGAATTTAATAGAATGAAGAATGTGACTATAACTTAGTCATAGAGGTTATAAAATGTCATATACGTCATATATGACTATAACGTCATACATGTCAGATAACTTAGCGATACATCTCGGTTGTTTGATGATTAATCCTTGGAAGCTGCTATAACAAGGAAGTACCAATTTTAAAAAAATTCAAATTACTTAATAAGTATTTTTATTAATATCCTTTTTAAGTTTTGATTCGACTTTCATAAAATTTGAAACGAATCGACAAAATTCTGCGACAATTCTACATTTTAAATTTTAAACCATTCGGTTAAGTAGTTTTTGGGCTGTTATGTGCGGACAGACGGACAGACGGACGGACCAGACGACGACTATCGGTGCTACGTATTTATATAATTACGAACGCATTTAAAACAATGTATTTCTCCTTTTTATTTTGCTTAAATATTTTTATACGATGTATAATGTAAGCTCTAAAGATAATGCTATAATGAATGAACAATTTAATACTCAAAAATCTGTTATAATTTAAAAAATCATTTTTAATGTAGGTTTATTTTATTCATTTCTTATAACCTCGCATTTCATTTACCTTTTACAAAATAATACAATTTTTTTGTGTTCCAAAACACAAAAATATCTTGCCTGTAATGGCAAATTTTATTTTATATTTTATTTAGTCATTTATTTTTAATGGTGTATTGGGTGATTAAGTCGAAGGACCATATTAAAAAATAATCTTATTATAAAATGTATTTATATTTACTGTAATTTAACTAGACATTAATTCATTCTGATCGTATATTCATAAAATAAAACTCTGGAGTATGTGCATGACTAAGGAAAATAAAATAGTTTAAAATATTTAATTCATTGATATATATACGCATATAAATTTAAAGCGCGTATATAAATACTATATATAAATTAAATTTTCAAATAAAATGTTTTTTTTTTTTTTTTTTTTTACTTGCCATTGTTATGTTCAACTGGATATATAATACATCAATGTAGCACATGTTGACGCAGACTACGAAAATCACTGTTTATGATATGAAAAAAAATGAGGTTATTTTTGGAATAAGCATGCCAAAAACGTATAAAATCAATATAAACGTTTAACGAAATTTTCCACAAACGTAATTATTTTAATTCTGTGTTATTAATCAGTCGTTGATTTATATTTTTTTGCGTCGCTGGCAGCATTTTCTTGCCTGTTTCTAAATTATATTAACGATTATTTCTTACATTGTGCATAAAAAAAGGGAGGGGGGATAATTATTATTTGGATTACAGTTACTATTTTCGGATTTTATATGTTTAATAATACCAAATATTTAATTAGATTTCAAACAAATAAATCACTGACTTCTGCAGTTCAAAGGAGAAAACGCTATGTAAATTAAAATATGCATAGAAAGCAGAAAGATATATCTGTGGCTTTTAGAAAACAAGACAACAATCACATGGTTTAGAAGTAACTTTTTAAAATAAAACTAATTCAATAAGAAATTTGATAAAATAATTCAAACGTACACTCGACGTAGAGTTTCAACAACAGAACATTTCCTTCGTATTTCCTGCGTAAAGAAAAGTTTTTGGAATGAATCACAACAAAAGATCTTTGGAAATATTTTATTGATTTGCATTTTGTTTTGAGAAGTTGCAATCAACACAAAGAACTTGAATTCCTAAAGAAGCTCTTTATTTCCTTAATGTCTTCGAAGCAAATGTTTTACATAAGATTCTGTTTGTAGTATTTTTGTGGAACGATATTTATAATACGTGTAAACCGAAATAAATGCATTAATATGCAGAATTTCTTGCGATTTGTATTCCGTTGTTAATAGAAATAAAATTTACCCCAATTATCTTTTGCGTTATTTTATATTTCATTTCTATTTACTTATTTATAAAGTATAAATAAGGAGTACTATGTCTTCGGATCGAGCCTTAATTATTTCCTTATTAAATCGAGCCTTTAACTTCCATTGGTCACGAAATATTATTATTTTTATAACTTTCCTTAATTTTAGGATTATATTTTCTAATTTACAATCAAGGTAATGTAATTAAACATTGGCAAATGTCTTCAGTGTGAGTATTTGAAGATTTTTTTTTTTCATTTCTGGTTTTTGAATTTTAGAGTCGTTCTTAGGAGTGTGCAACAGGTGAGGCGTCACAGAGAATCGCGCCCAGAAAAGGAAGGATTTTTTTCTATTACTCAAAAAATCTATGTAAATATTTAATATTTGATTAGTTTTAAGTTACTTATTTCACGAACAAATTTATATATCTGTATTTATATACTTATATACTTGTTATGTATTTGTTATTTTATACATGTTTATGTATAAACTATTATGTCAATAAAATTTTAAGGGCAAGGTACGGACGTTCGACAGCAGGACATACTGTTTGAACATTGTTATACTATAGTTTCTAACGTAGGCGGCAACTGACACACAATAAATCTCGACCTCTGTATGGACTGTTAAACAGCCGGGCTTTTGATTATTCTTAAAATAAGTACTATTATTTTAATGATTATTTCTAGTGTGTGTGTATCAACACATATTTAATTTTCTAAAAAAATTAAGAGATAGTCATTCTATTATTAAGTTGCATATTTTATTGTTTAATCAAGCTCAACTTTTTATTACACGAATATTCCTGTTCCTATTCATATGCATACGTATGCCATGCGAATTTTTCCAAAAGTGATTGTGGTATGGAAAAGAGGAGGGCGGACTAGTTTGGTAAACTCGCAAAACTTATTTTATCTGGCCTCGCTTTTGCTAGGGACGGTTCTGTGTGATTTATAAATATTAGAATGAAGTAACATACATTTACTCATGGGTGTGTAGATATGACTAGACTAAGGCTGTGTACAGTCTCGTTCTTGAGCAAGTGTCCAGCAATAGGCATAAATCACTCGTCTTCCCATTCTTTCTTTTTGAATCATTTTGTGGTCGCAGATAAAAGAAAGGGAAGATTCAGCAAAAGAATGGTGTTTTCTGTGCTGTTAATATGGCTTACCTGCTTGACTGTAGGACTTGTCGGACATACTTAAAAAGTCATGAAACTTCAAAAAAAGCGATATACCACGAAAGAGACCACGCCAGTTAATCTGGACTCTGATCGGAGCTTTAAAGTGGGGAAAATTAGAAAAAATGTCCAAGTTTTTGTTTATATTAAGCGTATCTATTTTTAATTAATTCGATCTTTATACGCAGGATGTCTCTAAAGTCATTAAGCAATTTTTAGAAATAGCTTCTAAATCTAAAATTTTGCATGTGATCTGGTCGAATACATTCAACTGAAGAAAAAAAAATAGATATTAATTGTGCTCATCTATGTTACATAAGGTATGAATAATGGCAAGATTTCAACCGCAAATTCAGAAAATAAACCACTACCAGAGTAGTTATTAAAAATTAGTAAACAAAATCCAGCGAACTGGTAGCGTTAAAAATGAAGATCATTGAGACAAATCTCTGATAACAATAGATGTTATATAAAGAGTATAAGATGTTGTTACGAGTAACCGCAAATAATCCACGCAATGAGTTAGCAGCAATCTCGCTACTCCGAATTCTACTATTTGGAAAATTTTATGCTATCAGTTAAATGAGCAAGTTTCACACATCCAAACTGTGCATAAACTCGAAGAAAAAGATTATGGAACTTTTCACGTTATGTGTAATCATTTTCTGGTAACTGTGGAGAATGAGATATTAATGTTGGTGTTGTCCTCTTGCCCCTTTTCACACGGTAATCCATGCAAACGAGATCAAACAATGGTTATTATTTCTTCTTCAGAAAATATTCTATCAGATCATCTGCAAAAATTCTGGACTTAAAACCTGTTTCTCAAAATTGTATAGTAACTTTAGGGACACCCTGTATTTTATTTTATATTTTATATTTACACAGAATATAAATATTTCTATTTACTTTTTGTTCTTTTCTCCTTTACCGATTCACGTACGAGGGGGAAAATAAATTTATATTTTTTACTGTCTCAACAACACACATGAACTTAACCACATGCATAAATTAATACAACATGGCATGGATAAACAACTTAGAAGAATTGATTTCCATTTTTTATGGCCCTGGGTAGAGTTTTCATCGGATTGTTGGAGTTTTTGGCCTGTATATTCTCCTTATAATAAAATGACTAAAACTAGACCTGCAGCGCTACAATCCAATAAAGATCATGGCTTGTTTTCTTGACCATGGGACCTGAGGTTCTATGTAGCATTTGTCCCGGTCAGGTGGTCAGCGTAACGGGAGGATCCCCAGTGTTTAGTTCTCAAGCAAGCTTGATACTCCTTTTATCGACGCCGAAGGAATGAAAAGTTGATATAATATGACAATATTAAACTTAAAACAATTACACCAACATGTTGTGATTTTAAGACTATATTTAAGTACAAATTAAAGGAAAATATTGACATTAAAGTCTTGTATAGCACCTTCAACAAAATACTTCCAGTAAAATATGGGTCTTGATTTTTTTTTTTAAATTGGAAGTATATCAAAAGGAATATCAAACGTTATATTTCCTATTAGGATTTTAAATCATAGAAATATTTTTTTAATCATTAGAATTAGATCTTTCTTGAAGTTTTTACTGTACAAAAATTCAAATTTATTTGACGCAAATTAGATTCATATCATATATGTTCTGTTGAAATTTTGGTTTATAGAATTTATATAGAAACAGAACGAAAAAAGACACCAATATTAGTTTTATTTAAACGAAATACAGTTAAAAAAATGTTAAATTAAATTGCAACCAAAAAAATTACAAATTTAAATATAAATAAAATTAATGCTTTCTTAAATGTTGAGCTGAAGTGCTACTTGTTGGCAAATGTAGCTAGACTGTCAGCATTTTGTTTTATATAAAGCAAAAATCCCATTCATTTTTGTACATTTCTGCTAAAAACGCATTGTGCTACTTTCAACATACATCTATTTACGGAATTTTTATTTATTTTCTAATTTTTTTAATCTTCTGGTCTAGTTTTTGACTTAATAAGAGGACTGTGTTTCGTACCAAATTTTTGTTTGTCGTACCATGAATTATCATTCCCTTAATTTGTCGCTACAGTAATAGACAAGTTTGTACTTTATCATCATTGACATCGAATGTTGTTTACACATATAGTGCACGATATATTATACAATATAACATATCATACAGAATGGAAACAGAATTTAAGTTATTAACCTTAACTAGTGTGACAGAAATCGTTGCATAACTACTGTGAGTGGTCTCCGAGACCGCTTGATCGAAAGATGAAAAAAAGGCTCGTATAAGATACCGTTCTATAATAAATTTTATGTACATGATTTTTATAATCAAAATTCATCTATCGAGATGTCTCTAGCGATAGTATTAGGACTCCAAAAGAAAAAAAATTTCACTAGTGTCTGTAGTTAAACTGAAAATTACGAGTTAAACTATGGAAATTGAAAAATACAGTAGTCTGTGAGATCGCTAACAGCAGTTAAGGGTTAAGGCGAAATAGTAAACGATTATGTCATGAGATGTAAAGTGGTTCTGAGTTTGAAGATTAAGTAAAGTATGGCGTTAAAACAAAGAATAATAATAATAAAAAAACACGACGATAAGTGTAAAAAGTGCAAAACAGGGTGTCCCAGATAAGGTGTTACAAACTTCGAGGGGAGGTAGGGTATACCTAGAAGACTCGGAATCAGATACGAATTCCGGGTTGGGAAACGCCTTCCCGACGCAGTAAGGACATTGAAAAGGCTGGATCACACAAATCTGACCGTTAGTCCCTGAGTTACGAGAGTGGTGCCATAGTGGATAAGACGAACAGGTTTGCAGCTGCCGGGAAAATCCAAGACACTCTTGGAATGTTTGCGGATGTTCGAACTTTCATGCAGAGAAGATGTGAGGCCTGCATCACATGCAAGAGTCGTCAATTTGAACACCTCCTTTGATATGAGTTGTACTTCCCTTTTGTTATTTTTGTTTTTATGTTTAGGAACAACGGATAATAAACACCTTTTTTTCTCCTATTTTGTGTCCTTTCCTTGTGTTTTATGTTTAAAAAATGCGAAATGAAGCTTCGAAACAAGCACGCGTGAAACACTCCCGCCTATTCCAGTGCCCTCTACCACGTCAGGAAGGCGTTTCCGACCCGGCATTCCTATGTAATTCCCAGACGTCTAGTAAAATACCTCCCCTCAAAGTTTGAAACATCTTAGCTGAGACACCCTTATATTTTAAAATAGTTACTTACAATTACAATTTTACTTTTGTATTGCATGAAAAAAATTGCAAAAATGAAGAGAAACCTCGCTAGCGGAACACATGGTATGGAGCGGAAATATTCAGAAGACTCGTTGGGAAACTCTGTTCTAAAGTCCAAAATCTTTTTTTAATATACAAATCTAAAATATCTTTGAAAGTCCAAGATGAACTAATTTGATTCTTAGAAAACAAGGTTTAATCAGTGTTACCATCTACAAATATTTTAAATCTACTTGTCTTTACAATGAAAGAATTAAAATTCAATTTACAATTGAATGTATAAAGACTAGATTTGTTTATCTTACGGAAATCATCGAGGGACAACAATTTCTAGATAATTATTTGCCTGTTTATTCATCTGCAAATCGAAGATGGCTGTTTTCTCGCTCAAAGAAGAACTGTATAGAAACTAATTCTTTATCGGAGAGATCTATCTGCTCTTAATTTTGTTTACAGAATGTCTAGTAAATTTCGCAAAAGGGGAAGTCAATTATGTACAGAAAAGCGATTTTCTTAAGAAAGGATAAAAGTAATGCTTTGACACTAAGGTTTTACTTGAAAAACTAATAGAAGTGATTAAATAAAATGTAACAAGAAAATCACTATAAAAACTTTCGATTAACCTTTTTATATGCTCACAGATCGTAAAATAATTAAATAATGAAAATAAAGGAAAGTTACCACCTAACATAATACTGTAGTTTCGCTTACAATTTTCTGTAAGAAGTCTAGCATTCGTAAATTCCCTTTTAACACTTTTCAACTATGTTGGAAAGTGTTTATAAATTTGTTTGTCTGTTTGTCTGTCTGTCGTCTGTCCATACTCTAACTAATGTAAATATATTCGGATTGTCATGAAATTGATATCTGCTATTGAGGTTTGCGATGGCATGTTCGGTATTAAAAATAAAGTGTGTAGCACTTACATTTTTTTTTTTTTTTTTTTTTTTTTTTACAGGGACACTCAAAAATTCCGTTACATTACAGTCTATGGGGAAAAAATTACGGTTTATTTTAATGATGTTACAAAATTTCAAACATATTGAATTTATATATATCACTGAGGTGCAGTACAAAAGGCTTATTATAGAATATGCTGTGCATACCAAATATAGTGTTCCGTTACAGGGACACTCAAAAGAATTCCGTTACATTACAGTCTATGGAGAAAAATCGTTTGCGGTTTATTTTAGTAATGTTTCAGCATTTCAAACATATTGAAATTGATATATACCACTAAGGTGCATTACAAGAGGCTTAATATAGAATATTGTGTCGGTATTAAAAAAATCGGTACTGTCTGTTAACAATAATCGCTGGAAGTGCATTTTCAGTTTCTGAAAGCGTTTTTAAATTTAACTCATTTTTTGTCTATTACTTTGTGTGTATAAATTCTATAGATCATATACAGGGCAGCACAAATGTTCTCGAGCACATTTCCGTTTCTTGATGGAAATTCAAGAAGTGGAATTTTAAACTGTTCTATGCGATTCCCAACTGAGCTGAAATTTAGCATTCTATGTAGCATATATACAAATCTATAGATCATACACAGGGCTGCACAAACAAACTCGGATATTTTGCCGAATATTGTTGATAATTCCCGAAATTTGGTTTTTAACTACGTTATGTGTTTTTCAAATTGTTTACTTAGACATCATCTTTTATCTTATTAGACGGTAAAGATTTGTAAAATTATTTTCAAAGTTTTGGAGTGCATTACATAATCTATGCTTGACGTATGATTATTTGTTCTTGTTGTCTTTTTGCATAGACCTCCTACTGGAATTTTATTGAAATGATTGTTTTGGTTTTCGAGTCTGCTTTACGTGTTAAAAATTTAATATTACGATCTCCGTCTACAAGAAAAAATAATTCCATGATGTTAGTCGAATTCTCATTTTATGATACAACTTTTATAGGAGACACTTAAATAAACTAACTGGTAAACCTGCAGATCATGGGCTACAACGTTAGCTGTGCAAATGACATTTTTATTAACTAACTTTTCATTTTATTTATGTACACTTAATCCAAATTTACATAATATCTGATATTCCAAAATCTGTAATTTAATTATTTAATGTTACATACATATTATTGAGTATATAAAAATTCTCAAAGATTCATAGAATGTAACATTTAAAAACTGTAAAACTGTGTTAAACACGCTTTCATGTAATGATTTGCTTGAAATACTTAATCTTATTATTATTTTAGAATAAAGAAGTGCATTTTTCAGGAGACCTTTTCGTAGGAAAGGTCTTCTTCTGCTGGTGGTGCATTTGCAATATCATCAGTATCTAACAATAATATATTTTAAAAAGGTGGATTAAATTTTGTGCCGTTATATTAAAAATAAATGTCCAACGTGAAATAGCACAAATTAAAAATATATAAATTGGCAAACAGCTGTTTCGGAGCCCCTAAAGCTCTATCATCAGTGCCAGTACAAAATTTTAGTTTTAATCTTTTGTATAGGCACTGATGATGGACCTTTAGGGGCTCCGAAACAGCTCTTTGCCAATTTATCCTTTTTTTTTCACTTTTAGACTGTATATTTTGTGAAAATTGGCCAGTCGTCGTGAAATTTAATTATTCTGTGCGAATACTCAGTTCTACTTCACGATTCCAAAATTTTCTTTTTATTATGTAAAGTTTTCTTTATACGTTAACGTCAAACATTTTAATTTATCTTCGTCTGCAGTGCGTCAAAATGAGCGATATTTGCAACAAAAGGAATTAAAATGAGTGTAGTTTAGAATCCTGCATCGAGTCGGTAAATTGATTTTACCTTAACCCGACCCAACTCGCGGTTCGGGTCTTTATTCACTTGTTTTTTGATGCGGGTCGGGTTCGTGTCGAATTAACTCTACTTATTGCAGGCTCGGGCCGGTTTTGGGTTGGATGTGGTAACTTGATTTTCAAATAAAGTCCACGATTTTATTTCAAATATATATTTGTATGTAAATGAACACACACACACACACACACACACACACATATATATATATATATATATATATATAATATATATATATAATTATAATATCTATGAATTTCAAAAAACATATCAAGTTCTATTCTACTTAAATCTCCAAAGAGATAATTAATGATATTGTGTATACAGAATACCACATAGCTAATAATTAACATGTGCAAACATAATATTACCATAGTGTATGCTTCAATGGTAATTGGCCAAATTTTACTCATACCTAAAGAATATTGAAAAAAGAAATAGAGAGAAAGAAAAAAAAATTATAAATTGGAGTTGCAATTAAGTAAATACAAATGGATTAATAAATTAAATATGAACCATATACAATGGAAAATTGGATCACATGAGAATTAAATATGAATTGGATATGGAAAAACACATGCACATGTACTCATCAGCCTGGATGCACCCACATGTGTTTTAAATAATAATTCAGTGTTTCATAATTCTACTGGCATAATGCTAAGATCAGTAGAATCATCCAGGTACACTGAATTATTACCAGACAACAATTGGAAATATTAAAATTTGGAAATATTTAAATAGGAAATAAAAAACCATTAAGAATATACAATATATTTCACTCACATCGATTATCCAAAAAACTGTAATTGACACCTCACGAAATTACCACGAGATAACAGTTTTGAAATAATAAAATTGGAAATATGAACGCGTAAAGTGTAGATAAAATATTTTACTCACAATAATTATACAGAATCCTTAAAATGTCACAACTTCTGCATAATATTCACATCCACATGGCAATGCATCATACATGTTGACTAAGTCGAGTTGAGAGAAATGATTTGAAAGACAAGTTGAGAGCACACTTTTTTTTAAAAAACACAACCCCATCGATGACACCCAAACACAAAATGATTCAAAAACATTCAAAATAATTCTGGTTTTAATACACTTATAACAAAATTATATCCGTGAATATATATTACTCCATCCAATTTTAATTCCTGAAAGTAAAATTAATATACAATCAATAGCTCTCTCTATAGTTAAATTAAATATAATATTAACAATATTATCTACAACTACCTGAAAGGTAAAGTGTCACCATCTATTGGTATTATAATAATTCATAATTAATATTTAGTTAAATATCCACTTTATTAGTTACATACTCACTTCATTAGTATATATATATATATATATATATATATACGAGTATGTTCTTTTTTCTATATTGTTGGGACAAAATATTCCAACCTTAGCGTCCTAACATTGCTAGCTGATATCACGGACTTAGAAATAATGCAATTATTTTTGAATTAATGAACACATTGGAAAAATTTCTTTTTCTGTGATGCCTATGAAGTTTTTTATTAAATGTATCTATTTTTGCTTTCTGTATCTGTATGAAAAATCTTTATATTTTTACTGAATTTCATAAGAAAGTCTCTGTATTTATTATACAGTAAAACCTCTAAATAACGGACACCTCGGGAGCGCAGAGATTGTCCGTTATTCGGAGGTGTCCGCTATTGGGAAAACCACAGAGATTCACAAAATCGTTAAGAAATGCATAATGTTTCATTAATTGTCTGTTATATGTCCGAGAACTTATATTATATGATTAATCAGAAATTAAAATTATTTTTTGAAGCAATAAAACTGAAATGATATTTATTGTACATACATTTTCCACCGTTTATTATATTTTTACGAAAAAAAACTGTTACAAAAGTTTGATTTTGCTTGCGATTACATTTAATTTGTTTTCTATGTGAAGTTTTAATTCTATAAGTAGTTTTAATCCTTCTGAATCATCTTTTTTTATAAAAAGGAAAAAAAAATATGAAACTTCTTATTGTATTTTGCCGCTTCTTGGAAATTCTCGATATTGCAGGAAACATCCCCTAGTTTCAGTATTCTGATTTATATCACTAATAGAGTCAGCTTTTGTCGAATATTCTGAAGTAATATAATAGCCTACATCAACTCATTCTTCTTTGGTAGGTCATCATCAATGTTAAAAAACATTTTGGCAGCTTCTTCACTCCTGATACATTTCATTAATTCACTTATTGCGCTTAATTCTTCATTTCTATCGGAAACAGGTGTTTCATTTTCTTTTAATAGAAAGTCTGCTTTTCTGAAATATTGTCGTACGCTTTCTGATTTTTTTTTTTTTTACAGTTGAATAAATCCAAATTCAAGAACATTAACTAATTTTAGGCAGTATTCATGAGTCTAACTTCGAAAGAGTGTGCCTTAATAAAATTTTCTGTACCAGGCTTTACAATTGTGTACAACGCCTTGATCAAGAAGCTGGCATACGGAAGTTGTGTTTGGGGGAAAAAACACAGTTTTAACATTGCCCAATTTCACATGTTTTGGATGAAAAGTTGCATTGTGCAAAAACAAGAGAATTTTTTTTTGTTTTTTCATCCCATTATGAAAGGAAGTTAACCATTTAATCACTAAAGAACTGGTCATCCACGCTTTTTTATTCGCTCTCCACATAACACCAAATTTATTAAATTGGATGTTCTTTGAGAAACAAATGAGTTTCAGAGATTTTTCATTTATAAGAGCGATTTTAAATTCTCCTAATACATTGCAACATAATAAAATAGTGAGTCGCTCTTTTGACATTTTTTTCGCCGATACAGTCTTCCTTTTTATAGCACAATTTTTCTTATTCGGAAAAATTCTGAAAAAGAGCCCGGTTACATCGGCATTAAAAATGTTTTTTCTTCTCATAACCTTTACGAATTGATTGCAGTCGTTCATGCCAATCACCCACTTTTTTAAGAACTACAGATTTTGATTTTTTACATATTGTTTTGAAAGGACCGGAACTTTTCCAGTCATCCACTCAAAGCCTTAAAATCATGTAATCCGAGTTCTTTGTCGATTTCTAAAGCCTTTTCCTGAATCAAAGGCCCATTGATAGGAATTTGTTTTAACGAAGATAAACCAATTCAGAATTGCAGAACCAATGTCAATGGAATCAGTATTCTGCAATTTCACAATTTTGGTGTTAGAGTCAGAGTTAGTAATCCACAAATTCCTTATTTCTTGTTTATTTCGTAAAATCTCCCGTACTTGTGTTTCACATATTTTAAAAATTTCAGCAAGTATCCGTAAACTGAATTTCTGTTTTTCACATTCACTTACACTTACAATTTCAAATATTTCTTTTAAAGTTAATCGCTTTCGTTTTAATGTCATTTTCGAAACAATCCCAAACAAGACACTAAAATCAAAGTGCGTAGAACTCAATATATTTTGAAAATGATAAAAATGGTGTTAACATATTTTGAAACTTTGAATAATGTATGTCAATTAAGTCTCAAGAATCAAACAGTAATCGAAACAAAATCAGCATTAAAAAACATCGATACAAAATATATTGCGAAATTGGGAGATTCCCCAGGCCACCCCCTACATTCATCTGTGGTCACAACATTTGTAACACATTGCCCTGATAAATTTAGAGGCTTTTTACTTTTTTTCCCATTTTCCTTCACGTTAAAAAATCATTTTTCATCCTTTATCGCCAAAACTTCTGTCCGCTATTCGGAATGTCCGCTATTTAGAGGTTAAGCATAGAAAAAATTAGATTTTGGGAGTGGGGTTTGGAAAAGTGTCCGTTAAATAGAGGTGTCCGCTATTCGGGAGTGTCCGTTATGGAGGTTTTACTGTATAATCATTTTGTTCTGCAAATTACAAAAAATAAGAAAATTTGGGTAAGGTCTAAAGTATTCTCTATAGAGCATACAACATCAAATTAATGAATTATTAATATTTCTTTAAAATTAAACTTGGATGGATTAATGTAAATTTGATGTTTCATAAACGATAATATAAAATTGTCTTTCCCCTTATTACAGTGTTTGTCATTCAAATTAATCTTATTTCATAATCAAAATTTAATTAAACTAATGGCTAATTATGAAATTCCATTGCACAAAATATCGCATTTCGATTTTTGTTCTTATTTATTTAATGCATAAAAACGACTGATTACATCAACCAGTCTTTCGTAATAGCAGCGTATGCAACAATATTTTCTTTCTTGTAAAAAGGCATGGCATTTCTGTAAAAGTTGTGTCATGTTACATTTCGATAAAGATTATTTCAGAATTTTCGGCATGAGCTTGTAAAATTGGTCCACTGATACAAAATATATTTCTCGACATATTTGCCGAGATATAGAAAAAAAAATCTATATTTAAGTAGGGATAATCACTATTATAATGCTGAAACAATTTTTGAAAGTTTTGCAGTTTCAGAGTAATTATGATTTAACAACTTTTCTCATCATTTCGCGCTTTTAAATTTCGAATTTTTTAAAAATCGCTCGTAGCGAGAATTTTGCCTTAAAAATATCCGCCATGACGAATTTCAAATTTTTAGCTATTACGATTTGAAAGAAATCGTAGTTTTAGAATAGTTTTCTATCTTACATCCCATGGAGGAAGAGATCTCGAGATCAAAATTACCTATGTGTCAGAAGAGATAGTTTCCAATATAATACTGAAAGCATTTTTGACCCCCGATCGATAGTTTCGGAGTAATTAGGATTTTATAAAGTTTTCTACTTATTTCACCATTTTAAATTTCGTAATAATAATTTAAAAAAAACTACCTTAGCGAGCATGTACGTCTTAAACGACATCACAATGCCAGTTTTCAAGTTTCTAGACCTAAAATTAAATTAAATCTTTATTTACGAACTTTTTCACCCTAGTATGCTCTTAAAGGCAAGGGTTCAGAGATGCAAAGTAGCGTATATTTGACCAGACTGTTAACATCAATTTGCTAGAATAAATCTTTTAATCGGTTTCATATTTTCAGTGATTACCTCGTATAAAAAAACAATTTCTTCTTTATAATATTATAATGGAAAACAATTTTTTTGAATTTTACCTCCTTTAACTTTTACTAAGTTCTTGAATTTACAACTATCACTGAAGCATAAAAGCTTTCTTAGAAATGCAGCAGAACATTTCTTTGTTCCTATTTTCAAAATATGAATCTGTTTAAAAATAAAACCATTGTACGTAACTCCAATTTAGTATCTGTGTTACCTTATTTTGTCCTTGGGAACTAAAATTGTAGCAGACGAATTACAAATTCAGTTATGATAAAAACCGATAGAGCTTATTACTCAAATAATTTTACTTTCATTATTAGAAAGTTGGTTTTAAAATATGATCATGTATTCATGAAAAATTTTTAACCTCTTTTTTCCGGTAGAAAATTAAACAATGCATTAAGAATTTCAAAATGTCAAAGTTAAATTATTGAAGGTTATGAGCATAAAGAATTTTAAGTAGACAGCTAGCGAAAGTTTTCGCTATGGGCAACATATATAAAGTGTAAAAAATTGAAAAAGGTTTTTCATTTGCATGTTATTAGTCTGAGTTCATGTAGTTCTATATTTTTAAAGTTATTTGATATGGAAATAATTTTAGATAGTTTTCTATTGAAAATATTTTTTTCCCTTTTGTCTTGCAGAGAGAGCTTACAATTTTGAGACAATATGTAATGTGTGTTCTACAGATAATGCGATTATAAATCAATGAATATATGCGAAAGGATTTTCTATTTCATGATAATTTTATAAATTACAAAAAAAAAAAAAATAACGTAAGATATTGTATTAAAGTTAGTTTATTACTTCTCATTCTAAGCGTATTGAATGTGACAAAACTCACATTTTTCGATTGGAAAATAAGCAAAAATGAAATGTCATACGCCATATATATATTGTGTAAAACTTTTCAGCTTTAACTGAAAACTGTTGCGAAATGTTTGCTCTATAACGGCCAATAAATTACATTCAATTTTTATAAGTGACTGTAGAACTATTTTTACAGCAACAGTAGTGCATATCCGGGTCAATGACGTAGAGAGGGGTAGGCAGCTGGCCAAAAAAAAAAAAAAAACTTCTGCGCCTTTCCATTAACACCCCTTCTACTACTATAAGTTGTATAAAAATTTATCCTGAGAATATTTTATCGAAACTTTCAAGGTTTAAATTCGATTTCGGTAGAATAGAAAAGAATAAATACACTGTTTAAAACTACAAATTCATAAGTTTATTCTGATTCAAAATATTCTAATTGAAGATCTATGGCTGATAGATACCGCTCAATGAAACTGTACATGCAAATATATGGTAAATCATAAAATACACTACCCCAGTCAGGGTAAACGATTTCCGCAACAGTATTTTTTAGCAAAGAAAAATGGTTCAAAATCTTGCAATACTATTTATATGTCCTTGAAATGCTAACTTACAATTCCGAAAATTATTCAGTTACACAATTGTCAAAATAATTTGCCTGCACTCTGTATGGAGTGAATATACAGTAGATCACCGACTATCCGAACTCTAATTAATCGAAATGTGCAATTATCCGATCGTGCTAGTCTGAAATTTGTATCAGGACGACCCTTGCATCGAAAACGTTTTCCATATCAGTGGATTAAGGAAAATGAAACGAATGGTATGAAAATCATCCCAGTCCATTACATAATGAAGCCTTTCAATGTTTGAAAACAGCTATGAAATGGTTGGAACGAAAGGAGGATGATGATCCTATTCGACTTATGTTAAAAGATAAAGATGACAAAAATATATAAGATAAAAATGACAAAAAAAACACAATTTTTAACTATGTTAGCACTACAGTTGTATGTTCTAAGACTGGTTAAAATGTGAAGAAAATTTGTATACACACAAAAGAATTTTTTTAATCTACCTATCCAATACTATATTTTTAAAAACATACATTTTTCCACGTAAAATGCATTTTAAGCATTTTGGCATAGTCAGAAAATTACCCGAACTTTTGCTTATCTGAAACAGTGCCGGTCCGACAGATTCGGATAATCGGCGCTCGACTGTATGTTTTAAAAAAATAATAATAAATAACAGCTGAAAAGTATCTCTCCGTGATCCTTTTTGAAATGAAAAACAAATATCTGGAAACATTTTTTTTATCGGTAAGGTTTTGAGATGCTAAAATGTAAAAACATAAGAAAATTTAAAAAGAATTTAAACGCACACTCGACGCAGAGTTTCAGCAACAGAGCATTTCCTCCGGATTTCCTCTGAAAAAGAAACTTTTTAAAAAGAAACTTTTTAAAAAGAATCAAACAAAAGACCTGTAGAACAATTTTATTGATTTGCATTTTGTTTTGAGAAACTGCAATCAAAACAAATAACAGGATTTCTCTCCAGAAGCTCTTTATTTACTTAATATGTTCGAAATAAATGTTTGGCATAACGATTTCGTTTATACTATTTTGGTGAACTGAATGTCTTAAGTACTTTTAAGCCAAGAATAAAATGTTACAATATGTATATTTTGATGTGTGTTTTATGCTATAGAAATTAAGATTAAAAAATATGTATTTTATTTTCTCATGCATCTTAAATGCAGGATTATTTATTTATCATTTACAAATCAGAAATGCTTATTTTATAGATTATGGATTTTAATTTATTATGGCAATCAAAACTAATAACACGATTTCACTTTCCGTCAAAAGCTGTTTATTTGTTCAATATATTCGAAATAAATGTTTTGCATAACGATTCTGTTGATACTATTTTGATGATGAACTGAATGTCTTAAGTAGTTTTAAGCCAAGAATAAAGTGAAATAACATGCATATTTTGCTATGTGTTTTATGCTATAGAAATTCAAATTAAAAAATGTGTATTTCATTATATCATGCAATATTTTTGTCTGAAATGTACGAGTATTTATTTATCATTTATAAACCAGAAATGCTTATTTTATAGATTATTGATTTTAATTTATTATGGCAATCAAAACTAATAACACGATTTCTCCCAAAATCTGTTTATTTTCTTAATATGTTCGAAAAAAATGTTTTGATTAACGATTCCGTTGATACTATTTTGGTGAATTCAATGTCTTACGTACTTTTAAGCCAAGAATAAAGTGAAACAAAGTGCATACTTTGATGTGTGTTTTATGATGAAGAAATTCAAATTCAAAATATAAATACTATTATCTCATGCAATATTTATATCTTAAATGTATTTATTTATCACGTATAAATTAGAAATACTTATTTTGTAGATTGTTGATTTTAATCTCTTATAGATTTCAAAATTTGATAAACAAGCCGAATAACATTATTTAACTGAAGAACATTTTACGTTGATTTAGATTTATAACATGACAATTACATTTATCTATTCAAATAAAAAGATTATTAAAAATATTTAAGAAAATCTAAACTAATTGTATGAACTTCTTTGTTAGACGTTGATGAAAATAAACTGGAAATACATTTACGAATGGAAAAATGCTTGCGAATATATTAATTATCCTTAATATTTCGAAATGCACCAAAGTAAAAACAATTCCAATAAGAAATTTGGGAAAGAATTTGCATGTACACTCGACTTAGAGTATCAGCAACATAACATTTCCTCCGGACTTCCTATGAAAAAGAAATGTTTCTCTTTGGAATATATCACACCAGAAGACCTTAGGAAATCTTTAATTCGTTTGCATTTTGTTTTGGGAAACTGCAATCAAAACAAATAACTCCGATTTCTCCAGTAGTTTTTTTTTTTTTTTTGCTTAACATGCTGGAAGGAAATGTGATCGATAATGAATCTGTTGAAAATAATTTGGTATTATTAAATATTTTTAACCCAGGATAAGGTAAAATGATATAAACACTTTGATTCGTGTTTTTCTTCTATTTTGTCAATAGTGAGTATTTTCAGGCACAAAAAATACGTCGTTTTGTGTTTAAATAGAGGTTTTCGGCTTAATGAATCGCGGAATGTGCAACAATTTTCTGCCATTTAAATAAGTCAAAGATAATTATACAGAAATAGTGTTTCTGAAATTCAAGAACCCTGCGAATTTTGTAGTTTATAAAATTATTCAAAAAACATTAAAAAAAAATTCTCATTTAGGGCAATTAATCGAGTTTAAAAAATCCATTTGTCTAAACAGTGATTTGATTTAGCCTATAGTGATGTTGTTCTTTGAATTTATTCTCCTTGTGACTGCTTGTAATACAGAATTTTGTAATGAGAGATTAGTGCTCAATAAGACGTAGGAGAAATAAATAATAAACATTTGTTTCTCTTTTTTTTTCTTTTTTTTTAAATTCAAAACATTATTTATTATCTTTTTAGCACTTTCCAACCTAGTTGAAAAGTGCTTATGACTTCGGTTTGTCTGGGCGTCTGCCGTCTGTCCGTGCTCTAACTCCCGTAAATATGCTCGGATTGCTCTGCAATTTTTATATGTTATTGTCGTTATCTGTAGCATGTTCCCTATTTCAAGGGAAGTGTGTAGCACTTATAGTTTTTTTACAGGGACACTCAAAAGAATTCCGTTACATTGCGGTCTATGGGGAAAAATCATTTGTGGTTCTTTTAAATAATGTTTCACTATTTTAAACGCATTGTAATTTATATATATTACTAAGGTGCATTAGAAGAAGCTTAATATGGAACAGGGTGTGCATAGCACTTATAGTTACTTTACAGGGACAGTAAAAATAATTCCGTTACATTACGTCTATGGAGAAAAATCGTCTGCGGTTTATTTAAATAATGTTTCACTATTTTAAACGCATTGAAATTTATATAGATCACTAAGGTGCATTACAAGAGACTTACTAAGGAATATTGTGTGTATAGCAGTCATTGTTCATTTACAGGGACACGCAAAAGAATTATCTACTGTCTGTTAACAATAATTCCTGGAAGTGCGTTTTAAGTTATTGAACGCGATTTTAATTTTAACTTGCTTTTTGTCCATTACGTGGTGTGTATAAATTCTGTAGATCCTATACAGGGCAGCACAAAAGTTCGCGAACACATTTCTGTTTATTGACAAACTCCAGACGGAGAATTTTAAACTGTGCTACGCGTTTTTTAACTGAACTAAAATTATCATCCTACCCAGCAAACACGAGATTTTTGGCCACATGTTGTGAACGTTCTGGCCAAAAAAGCTTGCGGCAATTTGTATCCAACCATTAATGTATTTTAACTGACGCTCCTCTACACCCGCTGTCAATCGTCAATTCGTTAACGGGCAAATGGGGAGAAAACTTAATGCATTTTCAGTGGCCAATAGCTAACGTAAATACGTTTCCGGTCACGATATACAAATCTATCATCGTTTAAAAGTCAGTGGCCCAGTATAATCTTCTCGACATTTTTATTATAAGAAAGAAAAAGTATTTTTACTTCACGTTTTATAAGATAATGTTTGTTATTTTAAACCTAGATTTATATATAAAGATTAATTATGTTGCATTTAAATATTGTATGCAATAAAAAATACACAAAAGTTTAAAGAGTTTTAATGAAAAAAAAAATTCCTTAAAAACTCTTAATGTTCTTTTAAAATATGCATGAATATCTTTAAATAAATATATTTTTGTGAGCACACTAGAATAAAAATGAATATATTTAATAGTTATTTTATATAATTTTTCATTGCTAAGATAAATAGATAACATATTAACATAAAATACATCCAAATGCTATGCTGATTTGAACAAATATATTAATAGCAATAAAGCTGCAATCTTCAGACATACATATTATGTAAACATATTTAAAAATTTAATAATCAATGCGGATTTATTTATACTTTTTTAAAATTTCCATGAAAAAATATTTGTTATAAACAAAAGCAAAAAACGATTGTTCTTTGATTGTTCAAACAAGCTGCTGTTGTTAAACAAGTGAAAAAAAAAAATTTTTTTTTTTTTTTTTTTTGTGCATGATTTTATATTTTCTGTATATTATCCATAAATCAGTTGCAAAAAATAACTTATTTTACATTTTTTAAAACACTCCAAGATAAACAAAATTTGGATTTAAAAGAAAAATTATTTTAAATAGCAAATGCCTACATTTGCCCCCACCCCCCTCCTTCCACACACAATTCAGAACAAGAAAACTTCTTTGATTCCCCCCGCCCCCCTCCCGCCAGGCCGGCAAACAGAGAGAGGGAATGGCGAACGAAGATTTCCCTTTTTCGACACATTATTTTTCCCAGTGGGGATTTTTCTAGATATTTTTAAATGTTTTATTTTAACCTGTGTAATAATTAGCATTTAGAAACATCCACTTTTAAAATTTAATTTTGTATGAGAAATTTTGAAGATTAAAAAACATTAATAAAGTAAATCTATTAAAAGATAGTTTTGTTTAGAAAGATGTACAATTTTTATTTTCTGCGGACCTGTAGGGATTTTTAGTGTTGTTTACAACATTTCTTCAATTCAAGTAAGAAAGAAGCAAGTCATCGAGCCATCCCTATGTGTTTCTGAAGCCTACAATCTTTACAAATAAGGTAAGATTATTTTTTATAGTGATTATTCCAGTCAGTTTAAAATTAAGTTAGTTAAAAATTAGTTTTCGTCATTCTCAGAGACAGATTTAAGTTCAAGTTGAGGAGGGATTCGTTTTTGAAAAAGCATCAGAAATTGTATAAAAAGCTGCCTTGTTTATGCTACTTATTCCTACACAACTATATAAAAAAAGTACCTGACTGATCTCAAATCTGTCCCTGAATATGCTATTAGTAAGTTAACTTTGTATAGTATAATTATAGAGTTATTGTGCCAGTAACAAACACCATGGGAGATTTCTGATTTATATAAAGATTCAGCTTTTGTTTTTTCTGTAACTCCGTTCTATGTTTTATAATCTGGTTTATTGCTAACAATCTTAAACCAGTCATGAAGCGAAAGATAATATTTCATGATTACAATATCTTTCAGTGAAAATTTTACCTTATCTAGTTTTTAAGAAACTAATTTATATGTTCTGTATTTTCTGACGAAAATTGGATGTTTTTGTTTTGATAGAATAGAAAAGTTCAAATTTTATATACTAATGACTGGGTGTCTAGCCACCTGGATAACCTGGAAAAATCAAGGAAATTTATTTGGACTAGAAATGTCAGGGAAATTTACTATTCCTGGGAGAAATTGAAAAATTGTGAGAAAAAGTTAAAGAAATTTGAAACATCCAAGAAAAAATTAAGAAAATTTTTCTGAAGGAGCGTTACACAATCATTAACCATGAAATAAATATCTTGATGCTCAACATTTTTTAAATTAAAAAAAAAAAAATGTTTAACAAATAAGTAGTTTGGGCTTCAGAATCATTTGTGAAAGTTTCACTCTTGGATTCACAACTTTCAAGATTTTTTGTGTGTTACATCACAAAATCTCAAGGCCTGGAATGTTTTTTTTAATTGGTATAGAAAACCTGGAAGAAAGTCAAGGAAATTTGTTGCTGATTTGGTATTGACACCCTGTAAGGACCACATTTATAAAATTTCACTTATTTTTCAACTTTTAATAAAGTAGCTAATCTGATTTTAATTCATTACTGGGATGCTTAATTAGTCAATTTCCAATACTAGACACCCTATGTGACCATTACTAAAAGTGTAATTCCAGTAATGGTAATAGTTCATAAAATGTGTTGGTTTAATTGAAAAGCTAAGTAATCAGATTTTAGTTTTTTAATTTCACTTATCAGAATGTAATAAAAACAAATTTTTCTGTTATACCAGCACCATGCCAAAATGTATGCTAATCTGCTATTTATTTCAACCCTGACTGTGTTAAGGATTTTTATTGCAAACCGTGCTAAACATTGCAATTTGCTATTTATTCAACATAAATAATTTTATTCTTATCATTTAGTACTCGTAATTTTGCAAAATCTCTTAATTTGATACTTTTTGAATAGAAAATATTTATTAAATTATTAACTTAATTTATTGTTGACACTGAGAGAGATTTTACCATTTGGCAGTTATCTGATAATGAAGAGGTGGCAATAAAATTGTTTTACGACTTTCGATCCATAAAATAAGTTTTTATTAAAAAAAAAACCTCATAAACATCTTCATTCAAAAAATAAAATCTGTGATGCCACTAGGCTTTTGAATTAATCCCGGGTCCCTATGACTCTTTCATCCAAAAAACCCAGTCTTTTTTTTTTTTTACAAAAGTGGGTCCTTTTTTTTAGAATTAAGACATATTCAATGTATTGTATTGAAAATATGCCTCTTTTACATTCTTTCAAGAAAAAAATTATGCTTCCTTTCCTAAAGGGACTATTACAATGTTTTTTATGCATCCATTCTTTAATTTTTTGCTTAAATGATGCACCATAGCACATCGCCAGATCACTGAAATGTTTACTGCAATGCTAAGAGACATTTACAATTTCCAGCCTCAGTTTAAATCGAGTTTTATTTTATTACTTTATTGCATAATATTTGCTCTTTTAAGTATATATTTGTATTCATTTAATAAAATAATTTGTGAAAGTCTGTAATTTTCAAATGTTAATTTTTAAATGCTCAGATTTGTCCCAACAGTGTTTTTTCAAATGATTCATTTCATGCAAATTTCATTTTGCACCAAATATTACCCTTAGTGACGATGGTGTTACTAAGGAAAAGGACCCAATATTTTTTAAAAGGTGGGTCGCTTTAATTAATTTCATGTTGTAAATATATATATTTTTAATAACAAACCAGATTAATTTTTAACAGAATTTTTTTCCCAATGAAAGTATGTACATTTTTTACTAAAAATTGTGGTTTTTTACATCTTACAAAATCTTTAACAAACATATGTAAATACCAAAGATGGTCTAAAAAGATGTTTTAAAAGTTATTTGACTTGGAATAAATTTAATTTAAATATGAAATAAATTGTAATGATCACAAGTACGATTGCATCTGTTAATTCCCAAATGCTGCAGATAAAAAGTGCTGCAACAATAGGAAATGGAAGTTTTCAGCTTTTCACTGAAATCAGCTTTTAATAAATGTCATTTTGGCTGTTTCTAAGACTGATGCAAAAATGTGAAAAAATCATGACCTGAAAATTTGAAGGGAAGGAAAAAGGATAAATAGATAAAATTCTGTGCTTTTAAATTTGCCGTATAATATGCACAACACTTTAAATATAAAACTAATAATATAAGCTTAAAAACTTATTTTAAGATGCATAACAAAATAATTATTAACTATGTAGGGGAGACTGGTATACACTGGACCTATGGACACAGTGGACCACCCCTAATATTTTATTTATTTACATTTTTTTAAAGCTTCTCTTCTATCCTAATAGACAACAGAACTGCACTGATTATTTATAGCCTTCAGAAAATATGTTTAGCTCAGATTGAACTATGTTATCCTGATGGGTTGTTTTGAGCTTCTGAAAGTAAAATTTTTCATCATATTAATTTTTTTAGTAATTAAAGTGTTGTAGATAAATTTGATTAAACAGCTTAATTTGAAAAGCTAAGATACTTGTTTTTATTTAACTTTAAAGTTAATATGTTTCAAAGAAAGCTATAAACAATATTAATATGATTATTTATTGAACTTCAACATGGGGCACAGTGGACCACCCACTCCTGGGGCACAGTGGTCCACAACAATCCACTCTGCTTCTGTATGCAGAATGTTCAAAATATTTAATAATTGCTTATTTACTATAAAGAAATATTGTTTAAAAGTAGTTATTTAACTGTAAAATAAAGTAAACAAAGAAAAATAATTTATTTAACATAGTAAGAAATATTTTATTTTATATTTACTGCCTTTGATAAATATAACTGTTGTCTAATTGGTTATAATTCTATTTAAGTAAGATTCGTGAGACGCAAATTAAATGGAAATCAGTTTATTTTTCCAGAAACTGTGAATGATTTCATAATACTATTGCTCCCAGACCCAAAAGTGTTTCAGGAAAATTCCAAGTTCAATCTTACTCATAAGTGTTTTGGAATTTCATTTACAAAATTTAATGTGTGCTGATTTTTTTATACTTAAGTAATAACTATAACTAAATTGCAATTGCTCCTGTATTAATCTGTTGTTATTTTCAAAATATAATATTTTTTTTTTTCGAAATGTTACTTGTAAATTTATATTACTATGTTATTTTGCAGGTAAAGGGAAAATAAAAAAGAATTAGATTAATGAAAAATAGATTTATACTGTATTTCAGATATACTTAATAGCGGTCCACTGTGCCCCGGTGGGTGGACCAGTGTGCATTTTTTTTTTTTTTTTTTTTTAATGTATTGAAAACTATGTTATGAGAAAATTATGATGAATGTATAAGGGTTTAAGGAATATTCAAAAATATTTTCATGCAGATCAGTTTGTCCATTACAGAGAAAAAAATTTTAAACTGGAAAAGTGGTCCACTGTCTACCAGTCTCCCCTATGCTCATTTTTTTTTTCAACTGTTCCCAGTTTTGCCAAATATTCTTTCAATTGCGAAATGAAAGGGGGGAGGGGGGGGGAGAGAACTAAAATAAGAAAAAAGAAATAGTTTAAAAAAAAAGTATTGCTTTAAAAAGCACTAAACTAAAATACATAAATTTTTAACCTATTTAGTGTGTATCACATGCCTGTGATAAAAGTTAAAGGTGGGAAATTTCACACAGAATTTTTTATTATGCGGGATTTCCTATTTTATATGTGATTTGCACAATTCCACATGCTATTTCAAATTCTGTCCCTCAAAGAAAATTCCCTTTCTCCCAGTATCATTAATGATGACTTGGACTGTTAGACTAACATTAAAATAAAGAAATTTAAAAAAAAAAGTAGTTTTTAATCAAAGAAAAAAAAAAGATGGTTAAAGTGTCATAATTTCAAAGTTGTATCTAGTAAAAATGAAGTAGATTTTGGAAATCATTTCTCTGTATAATGAACAGATGAAAGTATATTAAACTAGGTAAATTATATCCAATGGTTGGAGTATCATAGTTGAGATTTTTTACAACAGAGCGAAAATATGCTGGGACCAGGACTCGAACAAAACCAAAGTACTCAGGTTCGAGTCCTGATCCCAGCATATTTTTGCTCTGTTGGAAAAAATCTCAACTATGATACTCCAACCATTGGATATCATTTCTCTGTAATTTATTAAACCAAAGTGTATTTCCAACGATTCCATTAACAAATGTGCAAATCACTATTTTTACAAAAAAAAAAAATACCAGTCCAACACAACGTGGGAACAACTATATCCAGGCTTAGTCTGGTCTGACCTGGACACCAAACACTAACCAACCTTTGCCAGACTTGATCAGATACAGATCCCCATGCTGGATTTGGCAAATTCCTTTACTGTATCAAAATAGAATCTGATCGAGCCATATCCATTGAAAATTGTTCATATTTTGTTTGTTTAGTCCAGCCTTTTTAAATTTCTTATTCCTTTAAGTCTTTTATCTGTTCAACAGGCCTGTTTTTTTTTTTAATCGTCCCAGCAAGTTTTAAAAATTGACTTTGTGCTGTTGGCATGTTTGAAAATTTCTCTTTATTTTGTACTATATTTTACTCGTAACAGGTTTGGGATTAGCCTGCTGTCCGCCCTCTTGTTTTTTAAATCAAAACATATTTGTTTTGTTTCTCATTTCCAAAATAATTTTTATCCTTATTGACTTATTATAAACTTGTTATTTAATTTTATTGACTAATTTATTTATATTTAATAATAAAAGTTAAAATGTTCTGATTTAACTTGATTATGTCTGAAACAAATCAAAACAACAAATGTTTTGATTTATCGCCTGCGATCAGCCATCTCATTTTTTAAATCAAAACATTTTAACTTTTATTATTAAATATAAATAAATTAGTATTGTATTTTCTATTTAACTTGATTAAGTCAGAAATAAAACAAATGTTTTGATTTATTGCATGCGGTCAGCCATCTCATTTTTTAAATCAAAACATTTTAACTTTTATTATTAAATATAAATAAATTAGTCAATAAAATTAAATAACGTGTTTATAATAAGTAAATATGGATGCAAATTATTTTGGAAATGAGAAACAAAACAAATATGCAGAGTTGTCAAGTCTCTGGCTTTTTGAACACCAGTAATTTTTTTGAGAAAATGTTGTTCTTTTAAATCGCAAAATGCTCCGATTCAATAAAACAACATTTTCTGTAATAAATTACTGGTATCCAAAAAGCCGGAGACTTGGCAGGTCTGAATATGGTTTGATTTAAAAAACAAGATGGCAGACAGCAGGCTAATCCCAAAGCTTTAGCCTCTTACTGTTTATTTATCTCTCCCTATTCACTGCCTTTTATTTTTATTTTTTTACCCTTCCTGTTGGTGTTTTTTTTTTTCTCCCTGTTTTTTTTTTTTTTTTTTTTCCCAAAAGGCTTTTTTTCTTTGCTGCTCCAAAATAGTGATTTTCGTTTTCAAAAAAAATCATTTTGGCTGCTACTAAAGTTATCTCTTCTGCTCCAAAATGATGTTCATGCTGTTCCATCAGCTAGCAAATCAAAACAAATGCAAAATTGGCAGTTTGCATGCTTAAAAAAGGAAGTGACTGAAAAAATGTTGTGGGGGAGTTTAGAATAAAGATTACAAAATTGGTGGGAAATTTAGACACTGTACATTGTACATGAATCCACATATCTTAGTTTATGATTTTCTCAATATTTTTGATAGTTTTAATTTTGTTGATCATTTCTTGCTGCATTGCTTACTTATTTTGCGTTTTAACTTTTTTTTCGGTGATGCGGCTTTATGGTAAGTGTGGGCACCTCTGCAGATTTTTTTTTTTTTTTTTAATGTAATTTCAGAGGTGCGGAACATATTCTCGAAATTACAGTACTTATTATTGATTAAATCAACCACTTGTTTCCAACCTGTTTGTTAGTGATTTTTACCTTCCAAATTTTCCTTCCAAACTCAAATTTTAACAACTAAAAATGGTTACAAAAAAAGAGTGAGAATCTATATAATAAAAATCCCTGACGGCTCGGCCTATAGGCACAGGTAGATTTCCAAGACACAGACTGTGAAACGCCTGTTTGTTGGGAATTGCAGAAGAAATTATCTTTCTGCCATGATGCAACAGTTGGAACCGTCCACTTCGAAGCCTAACTTGTTTGCAGGCGGAGCCGGCAGGAATTTTTTTTTGCTATAAGGGTTGGTCCTATAAAAAATTTGTCAATATAAAAGTTTTAGATAATATTAAGAGGAGTTATAATAAATTTAAGCGGATTTGATATATTTTGAATTGACGAAATTATGAATTTTCTTCTTCTAACCCCCCCCCCCCCCTCCCCCCTTGGGGTCATTTTTCTTAATATCAAAAATCTGTCATACATAAATTTTCGGCCCTTTTCGTAGAAGTAATAATAACTTTAAACGGATTCGATACGTGTCATAATTAAGAAATTATGGGGTTTTTTCTGTTTTCACAAAAACCCCCCCGTTTCCCCCCACCCTCCTGGTCAGATTTTGTCCGTTAACGAACTGGACCGAGATTTTATGCCCCTTAATTTTATGTATCAGTTTGGAAGAGATTTGTGCAGAATTATTGCAGTTATCATGTTCATAAAAAAGTGACATATATATATATATATATATATATATATATATATATATATATATATAAAGTTTTGAATTGGGGTGGTTCTGGGAGTCAGGATCTGTGTAGAACTGCAAAAATTCCTACTTAGGGGAGAATGTAATAGGTAGTATTTCTTACGAAATCTACTTAAAAGCACAAAGCATTTGACACTCAACAATTCCGGGGTGCCCGCTTCACTTTTTCATATGCCAGTGATCATATCATTGTGATTGTTAATTTTGTATTGTTGCAGCTTACAGACAAATATTGTTACATCATCATTATAAACAATAAAACTTCTGAAGATTTTCTAAACACAAAAGATTCATTCATAAACTATGGAGGAGGTAAGTGTTCAAGATGTAGTCTGGTGTAAAAAAAAATCCCTACAGGCACAGGTAGATTTCGAAGACTGTGACCGTGGGGCACCTGTTTATTGGGAATTGCAGAAGAAAGACCTATATTTGCCATGGTGTGGCTGTTGGGACCACCCACTTCGAATATATACCTCTGCCTGTAGGCAGAGCCAGCAGGGATTTTTTTGTTTTTAATTTTTTTTTACCGTAAGAGTCGGTCCCATAAAAAACTTGTCAGTATAAAAGTTGTAGATAATATTAAGAAGATTTATAATAAATTTAAGCGGATTTGATATCTTGTGAATTGACAAAGTTATGAATTTTTTTCTTCTAAACCCCCCCCTTTTTTCCCCACTTGGGGTCATTTTTAACGATATCAAAAATCTGTCATGCATAAATTTTTGGCCCTTTTCCTAGAAGTAATAATAACTAAACGGATTCGATACGTAGCATAATTAAGAAATTATGGCATTTTTTCTGTTTTCACAAAAAGCATCCCATTTCCCCCCGTCCTCCCTTGGTTCGATTTTGCCCATTAATGAACTTGACCGAGATTTTATGTCCCTTGATTTTATGCATCAGTTTGCAAGAGATTTGTGCAGAATTATTGCAGTTATCATGTCCATAAAAAAAGTGACACAGATAGATAAATAGATAGATAGATATAAAAAGTTTTCAACTGGAGGTGGTTTTGGGTTCTGGGAGTCATAATCGGCATAGATCTGCAAAAATTTTTCAAAAATTCCAACTTAGGGGAGAATGTAATAGGTAATATTTCTTACGAAATCTACCTAAAAATGCAAATGAAATCAGAAGGAAAGAATACCTAACTTGCAGAAAATCAGTTTATGTTTAAATAAAGGGATTAAATGCAAATTATTGCTATGTGTGTGTGTGTGCATGCTGAAATAAGTTTTGATTTGAAAGAAGAAAAAAAAAATATTCATTGGCATCATATACAGAATCAGTTATGTTTTTTGTTTTTAAATTTCTAGTTGAATATGATGATTGCTTATTATTGCAACCTATTACAATTTATTTTCATATTTTTCAGGAGAGCAGTGAATCAATTCCGAGATATACTTGTGCTCCTGAATCTGAATGTTTGTCATTCAAGAAAAGGTAAGTACTTGTCAATTTGCAAAGAGTGTGTGTGTGTGTGTGTGTGATGGTTTCAATAAAAAAGTAAGAAATCATGACACCTTAAATTGGATACAATGCTACAAAATGTTCAAGGTCCTTTTTTTGTTTCAAATCAGATTTTTGTATTTCAGAATTAAAACTAATTAATCTATCACATTCATTTTAAAGAATAATAACATCTCTAAGTTAAGTGATTATAAGCAATTCATTTGAAGTAAATCTATAAAATTTAATTAAAATTTGAAGAATAGCTAATTTTAGTAAAATTAAATATGTATTTTTTAAATATTTCTCCCTTGTATAAAATGCATGGCACTTTTATTATCTGCACATTGCATAATTACGTAGGCACTCTGGTTTGTAGACAATTGTATAGTCTATATGACGTAAAAGATTGAAGGTACTATGTGTTTGCAGAAACTGGCTGCTTTTAAAAAAGAAAAAAATAATTAAACAAATATTAAGTATCCTTTTTTTGTTTGGTAACAATTTATTTCGCTAATGAAATCTGTTGTGCTGCCTCACAGAGTTCTGAACTCTGTGGCTCTGCCTCGCCCCATGGAGCCCTAGAATCTTTTTGCATTTGAATCTACATTTTTTAAAATTTTTATGTTATAATACTGCTGTCTGGAGAAGTATTTTTTATTATGGAGAGTAAAAAACAAAAACAAAAAAAACATTCTTTCTTTTTTTTACAAAAAAGTCATCTGGAATTTATAAAAGTGATAATAAGGAATAAAATGGTGGCAAGCAATCAAAACCCAATTAATCAGAAAGTTTTTATTTATATTATTATTTTATTTGTTCTCCAATTTTTATCATAAGTTGCTGGATTCAAATAAACCTTCCTCCTTCCCTCAAGCCGGCTAATATCGATTATGTAATACGAGCGTGAATGGTTTATTTTAGCAATGGATATTTTACATAACTTTTGAGTTATTTTGCAAACTTAATTAGTTGTGATATTTCTCATATATGGATTTATTTTACAAGCAAAAAGTTTTTTATTATTCGAGCTGGTTTATGTACATAAAAAAGTTTTTTACAATTATAGTTGTTTACAATTTCTATCAAGAGCAGCATCTGTTATTCATCTTAATCACAATCTTAACTTAAAATTCTAATAAGATATTTCATTATGGATGTTGCTAAGTTCCAAAATATTAAGAAATAAACTTAGAAATTATATTCAAGCAAAAAACATTTGTAACTTTTATTTCGAATTAGGCAAAAACAAGTTCATCAAATGTACATTTTAAAATAATTAAAAAATCATAATTATTTGAGTGATTTCGACCAGAAAATAAACAAAAAAAAAATTTTCCTGTTACATTATTTCATCAATGTCTCCCTCATCAGATATAGATTTTTGAGTACTCAACTATCCAGACATTTGAAGCATTCGGCAATCAGCATTTCCCGAACCAGCCGGTTAATTCAGCCTTTACAGTATTTTTTTTTTTTTTTTTTTTTTTACCAGAGATATATAATTTTGTTAAGTTTCATTAGAAAACTCGATTTATATGTGTTAAATGTTAGTGTGTTCCTAGTTTATGTGTTAGTATAATTATGTACTGTTCTAAACTAAAACTATGTGACTAATAATTCTAACCTCTGCTTGTTATTCTTTTTTTTAAATTCATAGAAAACTTTTGTGTTTTTTTAAAAAAAATGGTGGGAGGGGGGAAGAGGTTTGACAATAAATATTTTTTTACTGGCGACTAGAAATTTTTGCTGGTTACCAGATTTTATCAGATTTGTAAAGCCCTGACTATTAGCTCTGTTTTTCACTCTGAGTGTATCTGCAGTAGTGTTTGCTTCTTTTTGCCTTATTTTGATATTATAATGCAGAACTTTTAACATGTGCAGGGTTGTAAAATGGTTAAGTTTTCTTTAATAAAATTTTGTTTTATGTGTTTATTTGCACATTGTGATTGAAATTTTAAATACATCTCCAAAGTTTGAAGGAAAAACACCAACTCATTTCTGCTATTACACGAAAAATGTAGGTTGACTTTAAAATGTCAATCCTAATTTCTGTGAATTGCTAGGATCACTTAGTTTTGTTGTTTCTAAATATGTTTCCTTAGAGTTTGGAAATTTTTTTTCTTCATGTACACCATAAGATTTTTGCAGTTCTAATATCATTTTTCTTTAGTGCTGACTCTAAACCAGTTTGGCAGGGTGCAACGCCCAGTGTCCCTTAAGGCCCTTTTGGTTCTTTCCTTTTACGATTGTGGGAATAATAATAGTAAAATACGTCCATCAATCTAGAAAAAAAAAAATCATGAAATTCACCAATCGTTTGCGGGGAAAAAATCATGAATTTCATCAATCTTCCGCAGGAAAGAAAAATCTCAAAATTTTCCATTTGGTTGCTTGGAAAAAAAAAAAGCGAAGTTTGCCTATCAGTTGTAGGAAAATATCATGAAATTCTTCATACTGTCAAGGAAAAATATCACAAAATTCGTTTAACAGTTAAGGAAAATATCAGAAAAGTTGATATATATTTCAGTCGGACACGAAGAAAAAATAATGAATTTCAACATTCTGTCGCGGGAAAAAATCGCAAGATTTGTCATTCGGTCATGGGAAAATATCGCAAAATTCATCAATCGGTTGCAGGAAAATATCACAAAATTCTTCAGTTAGTTGTGGGAAAAATATCGTGAAATTCGTCAAACGATCACAGGAAAATATTGCGAAATTTGTTAAGCGATCGTGGGAAAATATTGTGAAGTTCATTAGTCGGTCATGGAGAAAAATTGCAACATTTTTCAGTCAGACACGAGAAAAATATTGTGAATGTCTTCAATCTCTTGCAAGAAGAAACACTGAAATAAAAAAAATCATGAAATTTGTCAAGGTCAAACCAATGGGGAGGTCTACCTTTCAGCTTAAATTGGTTGCGGAAAAAAATCGTGAACTTTGTCAATATGTCATGAGGACCCCCCCTCTTCTCCCCCCCCCCCCCCCCAAAAAAAAAAAAAAAAGAAAAAGAAAAAAAAAGTTAACCAATTGGTCACGGGAAAATACTGTGAAATTTGTCAAACAGTTGTGGAGAAAAATTGCGAGAGATTTCAGTCAGATGCAGGGGGGAAGGGGGGGATCACGAATTTCACCATTCTGCCGTGGGAAAAAATTTCAAAATTTGTCATTCTGTCGCTCAAACCACCTCACCGCAAAGTTTGTCAATTGGACGCGGGAAATATGTAAAATTTGTCAGTTGGTTTGTGAAAATATTATGAAATTCATCAAATGGTCACGGGAAAATATTATGAAATTCGTCAGACGATTGCAGTAAAATACCGCAAAATTCATTAGTCACTTGTGAAGAAAAATTGTGAAAATTTTCAGTTGGACACGAGAAAAAAAAATCGAATTTCTTCAATGTCTCGCAAGAAGAAACAGGGAAATTAGAAAAATCGATCGTGAAAAAAATCTTAAAATTTGTCTCTCAGTTGCGAAAAAGAAAAAAAAAAGGTGAAATTCGTCGATCATTCACGGAGGAAAAAAATTGTGAATTTCGTCGATCTATCATCGGAAAAAACCCCATGAAGTTTGACAATTGGTCACGGGAAATTATTGAGAAATTCGTCAATCGGTCTTAGAAAAATATGGCAAATTTCGTCAGTCAGTCTCTGTGAAGAATCGCGAAATTATTCAGCCGGATTCAGGGAAAAATCGTGAATTTCATCAGTTTGTACCAAGAAGGTACAAAGAAATTCGTGAATCTGTTGTGGAAAATATCGAGAAAATTTTCAGTTGGTGGGGGGAGGGTTAGAATGCAAAATTTGTCGATCTATCATGCACACAATATCTTTTTGGGCAGGATTTCCCCCCTCCCCCCATCCTGCCCTGAAATTCAAGCCCTGTTTAATTTTTCTAGTGAGTTTCAACTTTCATACCTACATAATTTTAGAAAGTAAGTTTTTCAAACATTCATGTAATTTATTGAAACTCAATACATCATTCATCCTGTAATTAAAAGGCTATTAAATGATAAGATATCTTTTAAGCGATGACCAAAAAATCATTTTGTAAACTTTTTCATAAAATTTAGTTAAATCGTAATATTTTAACAAAACTGTATTCAAAAAGTTATCATAAAAAGGTCTTCGTCTGTTACCAATTGCATAGGAATTGTTCATTTTTAAAGTCCTTTTATTCAAAAGTGTTATTTTGCAGTTTGTTAAAACAGTTTAGCAGAGTTTCATGAAATGTAAACTAGGGTTTAATCTAGTGCTAGCCAAAAAGCTAACTGAAAGCACCTTTTGCCCCCAAAGCATTTAGTGGATTTGCCAAATAGTGACAGCCAAAAAAATATATATCATTTCCATTTTGTTGTTCTGCATTTTGTAAACCTGCTGCTGCCGTGTAAAAAAAAAAAAAAAAGCTTCACCGCCTCTATCCTGGCAACTTACTTCAAAATTTGTCTCGTCCTCCCTGTGCAAGCATCTTACAAATAGTGTGATATTATTTGCGTTAGGTGTATTGAGGAAATTAAAAGAGTTTGTTTAATTTTTGTTGATGATCCCAACTTTGGAAATAAAACCGAAACGGTTCATGAATGAAAGTTGTTTAGGCAGGTTCTGGCTACAAGGGGTAAAGAAATGAAACCAGCTGATTGTATTCTTTTTTCCCCATAAAAATGGCATACCTGACATGTTTCCCAATGTGACTTCTTTGTATGAATTTATAGCAACAATTATGTTGCTTACAGCAGATTGTGAAAGAGGATTGAGTCTCGTGAATATAACAAAAACTGACTTGAGAAATAGACTGACAATCAAAAATGTAAGTAACTTAATTATGATTAATTTGGAAGGGGAAGTTTGAAAAGAATTTCCATTTAAGAAAGCATTTGATGTGTGATGTATGGACAAATCTCGAGAGGGTCAATCTTACAGAGTGGTGCACTGTTTGTATATTGTATAATTAAAAATAATACTCATTTATATAGAAATTTTGTATAAATAAAAAAAGAAATCTTGGCTAAATCTATTTTTATTTGGCTAACAGTTATTGGCTGCAATTAGCCAAAAAGCTACAAATATCTTTTTCCTAGATTAAACTCTATAAACATCTTGTACAGTGGAACCATCAAATTACTCAAAATTTTTATTCTTCAACTCATATGCTTAGAAAATGTTTGCTTTAAATGTTTTAATATCTGTTTCAAAAGTGATGATTCAGTTTTGTGATTATTGTATTATATCTCTTCAAATATACTGCATCTAATCTGGACATACATTTAATAAAAATTAAAAATGCAAAATTTAATAGAAAAAGATTAAATATTTTTTAAAGTTTTGCAGAAATGTGTCAAATAATTTTTGTTAACAAGGTTTTTAACTTTCATGAACTTTGACAATACTTAAGATTACACAGATTTATGCTAATAATTTTTTTTTTAATTTATGCTATGTATCTAGAAGAGGAGGAGAGAGGGTGATAAAATTATTTGATCTTGTGACCTCTAAATTAACGATTTTTTTTCTTTTAATATGCCGTCATATAAATTATTTTGAATTTTGATTATATATATCATTTAAAAAAAAATTAAAAATAAGGCAGGTTCTTTGGAGTAAAAGGACCTTCTTTAATACTTTCTTTGACCCTTTTTTCTTAAAATCATTGATTTAAATTAACTTTAAAAAATGATATTTAAAATTTAAACTTAAGGTATTTTGAAAATATTCTTATGTTTTGCCCAAAATATTTTGCAAATGTAAGATTCTGGAGAGGGGTTGAAAGCTCAAATCCATGTTTTTTTTTTTTTTTTTTTTTCCTTTAAATCCAATATCAGTAATAAAAATGTGGATTTTTACATTGCTAACTAAGCGTAAAACCGACAGTGAAAAATGCCTGAGCCTCGAAGCTTGGCTATGCTTAGTTAGCAATGTAAAAATTCACATGTTTATTATTCAATAATTTCAAGTTAATTTCACTGCTGAAAATTAATTGAAAAATTAAAATTACTCAAATATCAAGTTTCTAGAATAAAATAACTGTGGCATAATAATATTTTTTTCATGCTGAAAAGAACTTCTTTTCCCATGGTATTTGTATTTAGTATTCAAAACATAATTGTAATTATTGATTAAAAAAATGTATAGTTGAAGAAAATATTTGTAACAAATACTGTAATATCACTTAGATTCAAGATGCGGCTTATACGTCTTTAAAAGTTAAATTTTATCTTTATCTACCAGTGCAGTGTATACGAAGCATTCGTGATTTTTTTCAAGGAAAAAAATCCCAATCATTTAATGTTGTTGAGTGAACAACCAGAAACAATATTAAAAATGCTTTTTTCATGGGTCAGCAATAATAATCACTCAAAATATGTAAGTATTCGGTGGCGGACGTGTTACCCTTCCAGGAAACAAAAAACGTATGTAAAATACCATTGTTTTATGAGCGATGATATCAGATTTATAGCTTGGGGTTACACAATGTATATTCTTACTTTACAAAGCCATTTTCAAGTAAAAGTTATGTGTGAAGAAATAAAGTGAAGAAAATAAAGAACTGCTGGATTCTAGCAATGCAAAATTCTAGAACAATTCACAAAGTGAGCAATTCGACTTTTATGAAATGAAAAAAAGAGCACCCCTAGCTCATTCAAGATGATAATTTGATGCTATGCATCATATGTAAAGAATTTGAATTTAAATATTCAAAGTTATTCGAAAGAATTTGTAGAAAGCCTGTTTTTATTTTGGCACCTAGAAAAAAAAAATAATTTAGGTGTCATTCAACAACCCTGACCTCTCATGAGTTTTTGTTAAGTGAAAATATAGGTATACTGCAATAAAATAATTTCATGGTGTACAAATAACTTGAACTACAAAGCTTTTTGTAAATAGTTTTTTTTATTATAATTTCTGTTCCAATTATATTTATAAATGGCTAATTAATAAGTGGTGTTTTTAAAGCAAGGCATTTAAAATTTGTTTTGTGAAATTTCTTTTTTGTTTTTCAGAAGAAGAATAAAAATCTGGAAAGAAAAAATTTCTCTATGAAGATGACTGTGGATTTTCAGCTCTCCTTCCAGATCAAGTTTAACAAACAACATCAGAAATTTAATTGTAACAGGATTAAATTTTCTTGTAAAATATTTCTGATAAATTTTGAGCATCTTGTAAATAATAATAATAATAATAAATGCTTTTTGATTGGTTTGTTTTACATTTGTTGTGAAAAATAAATTTTTTGAAAAAAAGCCTTCAGTTCTAGTGTTTTTTTTTTTTTTTTTTTTTTTTTTTTAAATATATATATTTATTAGTGCATGTGATGATGTTAAAGTCTTGTACAATATATTTATTATATTATATAATGATGTTCTATATATTTTCGCCTTCTTTTTACAGGTTAAGATATAATTCGATAAAAATGTTTTATGTAGACTATATTTTTAAAAACTGACAGCCTGATAAACTGTTTATACTAATCTGTTGGTTGATTATAAATTAGCATTGCTTGGAGATCAAGTATTAAAAATAATTTGCTGTATAAAAACTTTTGAAAATTTAAATAAAAATTTCGCCATAATCTAATTAACCCTTTCCGGCGCGGTCTGTTTGCAAAATGATGAAATAATGGACTGACACCGGAATTTACAAATGAATTTATTTGAAAATAAAAACTTGCTTATTTTCCGGAACTGTTAAATATTCTTGGTGCCGTTTGTCAGTTTTGGAATTAAAATTAGGTGTCCTTTTTTGTGACCACCGCCCGTTAAAGGGTTAAAAGTTGAGATTAAAATTTTAATACACATAATATTGTATAAATCAGTTTGAAATTTTGTTAGTCAAAAGGTCACATATCTCCTGCTGGAAGGAAAAATATTTTAAAGATTTCTTTATTGGTAATATATTTAAAAAAAAAAAAAAAAAAAAAGATAAAAGAAATTCTGAGATTAAATAAGGAGGAAAATAGTGGCAATTAGCTTTCTGTCAATTAGTGATATTTTGTAAATATATATGTATTGAAATTTTGTTCTGAAAGGAGGGGGGGGGGGGGAGAGTCCTTAACAGACTAAAACAACATTACAAACAAGGAATACTGCTACATTTTTCTGATTAATTATATACCGAAGAAATAAAGATAGTGAAATGACATTTTTGGAACAGACCTAATTTACATATATGCATAGTTATATCACTAAAAAAATTCTTAAATTCCAATGATCAATAATGTCAACATTTTACCAATTTTATTAAATAAAATTCCTGCATTTTTGTTTTATTTTCCAGCTGGATTATTGGAAGAAACATCCAGGTAAGAAATTGTATGTAAAACATTGTATTATAAAAGCACCAGTGGACCCTTGCGAAGATTTTGCACTGCAATCTAATACTTTTTAGAAATATATAATACACTTAGATGTAGGTTTAAACTTCTAAAGGAAAATTAAGGACTGAAACTATCTTCAAACAACATTAGTCGAGCCAGAATATCATCTCGTTTATTCCATCAAAGTACAGTAAAAACTGATCGAGCATACCAAAGACAAAAAACACATATATATATCTAGTATTTTAACTGCTTTAGAGGATGACATAATCTGTTTTGGAAAAAACATAGGACAAAGAAAAATAAATTGAGCATTTCAATTTTGCTTTTTAGTTATAAGTATAAAATAAACCTGTGCAGCAACTATGTCCCACTTTATCTTTTTTTGTACTATTTATTTTTATAACCATGTTGAGCAATATATTATGTGGTATTTTATTTTTGCGGCAACACTAATTTGAGGAAAACCTTTCATTTCATTAATGAAAACAATGCTGATTTAATTTTTAATTAACAGCAATTTTTAATCAAAAAATATGTTTTACCGAAATGTCAGAAGCTGGTTCAAAATCCTTTCTTGTGGCATCTCATTCATTGTTGTACATTTCATATTTTCTGAGAAAAGGAGATGTTGACAGCAGAAATAATATATACCAGTGGGGCTGTGCAAAGATTTCACACTGCAGTCTAATATTTTTTAGCAATATCTAACATTTTTTAGATGCATGTTTAAACTTCTAAAAAAAAAATCCAGCCAGAATATAATCTCATTTATTCCATCAAAGTTACAGTAAAAACTGACCGAAAATAGCAAGAACAATATATATACATATATAAATTGTATTTTAACTACATTAAAAGGTTACATCTGTTTAAAAAAAAAAAAAAAAAAAACATGGGATAAAGAAAAATAAATTGAGCATTTGAATTTAAATTTTGCTTTTTTATCATAAATATAAAATAAACCCATGCAGCAACTATGTCCACTTCATCTTTATTGAACATTTTTTTATAATCATTGTTGCGGAATTTAATTTTTGTGGTAACAGTAATTTGAGGAAAAACTTTCATTAATTTCTGAAACCAATGCCTATTTAATTTTTAATTACTTGTAATTTTAACCAAAATACTTGTTTTAAAGAAATGTAAGTGTATTATGTCAGAAGTCGCTTAAAAATCATTTAATATGGTATCTCATTTAACATTCTGCATTTTTTATTTGCTTCGTAAAAGGGCTGGACAATCCACCTGGTGAATTAGCTTGAAGAAACATGAGTTGAAACTACTTAAAAATTTACTCTCTTGAATAGAATAATTAAACATATACTTTAATTAAAAATTGAAGAAAATTAGTTTTTTTCCGTATTCTCACCATCATTGGTAATTTAACGTTCAATATATATTTTACACCTTGTGTTATCAACTTTCTTTTTATTAATTACAAATATGGCTTTTGCAACTTTTTCAGAATAACATTAAAAACTAAATCATAACCGTATGGCCTTTTATTCCGATCTAATGAGATGAGTGGATAAGGCCAATTTTTGCCTCCATTGGGACAGATTTTTTTTTATTATTATTATTTTTGCTTGCAGACTGAAAATATGCTATACAAGATCTGAAACACTTTCGATTTTATTGTATTTTGACCTTTTTAATATGGGTTTCTTATAACACCATTGTAGTTTTTAACTGAAAAAGATTATAATGATAAAGTGAAACATGTATGTATAAAAGTCAGGCTGGTGTTATGAGCTCTTGTTAAAAAAAAAATATATTCAAATAGATTTTTTTTTTCTTTTCAAATTTTGAATAAAATATTTAGAGTTTTCAGACAAAAATTAGGGACCAGTAAATTTAAATTCTGAAGTTCAAAATATCTTTAAAAAAAAAAAAAAAAAAACATGTCCCTGCCAAAGGAGTAAAAATTGGCCTTTCTTGCTCAACTTTACTTTTTTGAGGACCATAAAAAGTATAATTCTGGCCAGCTTCCATTCATGATATCCAATAGTGGCATGAATATGGCTAGCTTTGGGCTATCATTCATTAATGTTGCCCACTGATGGCGACAAAGTGGCTAGCTTTCGGCATGCATTCATTAATGATTACCATTGATGGCAACAAAGTGGCTAGCTTTCGGTTTGCATTCATTAATGATGGCAACGAAGTGGCTAGCTTTCGGTTTGCATTCATTAATGATGGCAACGAAGTGGCTAGCTTTCGGCATGCATACATTAATGATTCCCATTGATGGCAACAAAGTGGCTAGCTTTCGGCATGCATTCATTAATGATTCCCATTGATGGCAACAAAGTGACTAGCTTTCGGCATGCATTCATTAATGATTTCCATTGATGGCAACAAAGTGGCTAGCTTTCGGCATGCATTCATTAATGAATCCCATTGATGGCAACAAAGTGGCTAGCTTTCGGCATGTATTCATTAATGATGCCCATTGATGGCAACAAAGTGGCTAGCTTTCGGCATGCACTCATTAATGAATAGCATTGATGGTATGTGGATGGCTGGCTTAAGGCTAGTTTACTTTTATGATGACCAATAAGTTAACATTTATGGCCAGCTTTGGGATAGCTTTTATTCTTAACAAACGCAGGTGGCATGGCTGTGGCGATCTTCTGGCTAGATTTTATTCACGATGATCGTTAATGGCTAAACTGTGGCTAGTTTTCATTAATAATTGCCACTTAAAGTATTATTGTGACCAGTTTTAGGCTATCTGTCAGTTATGACTAACCACTTGTGGCACAATTATGGGCATCTTAATGTAGTTATGGCCAATTCTGTTGCGGCCACATTGTGGCCGGCGTGACAGTTTTTTTAAGTTGCCGTTACGGCAAACGATTGCGGCCCCTCATCTACTAGTTTGGGCCAAGGCTAACGTAGCCATCAGCGGCCCGCAAGTTCTGTGTTCGTTGGGTATGTAGTATATATACAAATATATAGATCCTATACAGGGCTGAATAAAAGTATTCGGATATTTTTCCGAATATTGTATATGTTGAAAATTCCGGAAATTATGTTTTTAAATATGTTATGCGTTTTCTAAATTGTTTACTTAGATGTTAGCTTTTAGCTTATTAAACGGTATGATTTGTAAAATTATTTTGGAAGCATTGGAAAGTGCTATATAATCTATGCTTGACGCATGATTTTTCGTTCTTGTTTCTAATTGAAAACGAACATTTTAATGATTTTGTGATAGTAATTTGTCATAATTTAATCGCTTTCGAATTTATCAAGATGTGTACACGACATGGAAATTCTTAGGAGAATGGCACTACTAATTTAAATAGAAAATCTTTGTGTAATATTTTTTCTTCAGATTTAACATCTCTCTGCGTTTAATCGCATAATTTGTAATGTTTTTCTGCGATTAAATAAAGCTAACTCTACGCATCCTGTTTATTGAACGTTATATATACAGAGAAGCACTGTTTATACGTTTTTCAAGTCACCAAGAAAAAGAAAAACGTATAAATGAAAAAACGTATTAACGAAATTCACAAAAGTACGAACATTTCCGTAATTACCAACAATAAAAATATCAGAGATAAATTAAAATACATGAAATACAAGAAGTATGTAATACTAAACTTCTTATTCCAGATATACTTATTACTATTCATATTCATTCACCATGTACAAAATATTTTGTTATTTTAGGTTTTACGGAATTTTTGGAACGTACAGAAAAGAGTTCATTGTTCAAAGTTAAAGTGCCATCTTTACATTATCATTCAAATCACTGCTAATGAGGTATTCTTTCATGGTGTTAAAACCCGCCAAAGCTTGTTGAAAACTTGACAGCGGCTTTTCAGTGCAATTATCCTCTTCTTCACTGCTAGTTTCCTCATTTGTAATCATTTCATTGATTGTTAGAAGAGAACATGTCGCAAGTTCCAAAGCACATTGCACAAAATCTTTAAATGTAGTGACATGACTTAAATTTGACCAGTTTTCTGGTGGAGCAAAATTATCAGGTTCAGCGTTTTTAATAGGATTGACATCCAATGGTGTTAAAAATCCGCGAAGGGCGAAGCAGTTTTTTATCGTTTTGGGTAAAACATTTTGTCAAGCCATCATTATGAAATTCATAGCTTGTAAGATTCATAGCTTGTTCACATTTTCAAAGTCACCGTGGTCTAAACTGCGATAGTTGTTTTCACCAAAAGTTTTCGATAATGTTGTTTTAGAGCTTGTATGACTCCTATGGCTGGAATTTGCTGGTACAATTTGCAGAGAAGAATTTGACAGTTATGTTAAGTCCGTATCAGCTGGACACTGATCAATCACTGTATCCTTTTATCAGATCTGGCAATTGGTTTTCAATCCAATTATCCAAGGTTTCGCAATCAACATCTCCAGACTCCCCACTTAGTTTTACCTGTTATGCCATGTCTTAATTTAAACATGTGAAGACATCCTGAAGAAAATGATGCATCGCATTCCACATTCAGCTTCTTCGAAATTTCTCGTGCTTTCTCCATAAGCAAAGGACCGCTGATCGGAATTTTTACACATCAGCGAATTTTCTGCTTTGGACTCGAAGTTTTTTTTGAAGCACTACATCCACTTTGATGATGGCTTTACTCGATGATCTTACGCTTATAAATTAGCGTGTTTAAAGTTGAAACTGGTAAACCTAATTCTTTGGCAAGATTTTAAATGTTTCTTTTAAATGATCTTTTTAAATGTTGGTTTTCGTACACTTTTTTTTAAATGCACATTTTTCCCTTCAGCGACAGAGATTTTCTATTATGCGAAGTCATCGTGAACCGCTAGTAAACGATTCAAATTCAGACACTGAAGCTGCCAGGAAAAAGAACTTGCCCTGCTGGGCTTTGGGAGAGCACAGCAACAACCCTTATCTGTAGAAAGTGGGATGTTCAAATTCCTTAGGGGTACGGCTTTTGTTTAACTGGGCAGGTGGTGATCAAGGGCACGTGCCTTTTGTAAGACTGGACAATCGGGAGTAAGGAATCTGAGGTTGAAATGCGCATTTTCTCTCTTCTTGACTTGTTGAAAAAAAACGTATAAATGAAATTTGCTATTTAATTAAAAAAGTATAAATGAATGTTTTTAACGTTAATATCCATTGGATTTTGCCGGGACCATTAAACAAAAAGTATAAATGATAAAAACGTATAAACGAGAAATGTTTAAGCGAAGCTCCAGTGTATATATATATATATATATATATATATATATATATTGTTGTGGTCTTTGGTTTACGAAAAGATTGATGCCAATATATAAAAACAATCTGCCAGCTTTATTTACTCTAAACAGTTCAATAAGAACACCAATATCTTCTCAAAACACAAATATTCAGTAATCTTTAATTTTAATAATAGCACAGCAAAATTTCACACACATCAATTCGTTCAATATAGCGTATTAAATACGAAATAGCTCACAGACAACACAGTCTTAAAGCAGAAGCCTCGTTTGACATCAATAGTGGTTGACTTTGAACTGAACCCCATGGAGGTCCCATCTGGTACTTATACAGGTTTTAGAGATCATTCTAGACTTTTCCAGAGGTTTCGGATGCTAAAAGTTACCAGAAAGTACTTCAACTTTCAAGAGAGGACCTCGAGCGAGAAAGGACCTCAATGTACAGGTATAAGGGGGGGGGGGGGTTGCACAAAATATCGCCAAATCCGTCGCCAACTTGGCCACATTTGGCGATATAGACTTTATTACGAAATTTCTCCTCACCCATGATTTTGAAACATTTATTGTCTAAAAAGTTTTTTGTTTCTAAAATACATAATTAAATGCACTTTTTGCAGTATTAACATATATGAGATAAAAGAGAGTTTTGTGATTGGCACATCCGACTAGTTATAACTTGATTAAATGAAGGTGTAAAATTTCTAATTTTGATTTTGTACTTGCGATACTTTTAGGATGTTGCAGAAAAAGAAATTATCAGAAAATAAAGTGAAAATAATTTTATGTTACAAAGATTATTTATATCTTTAGGAAGTATAATCATCTTTGTAATCATTTTTAGAGAGAGAAATTGTTATGTTAATTAAATATTCTAAACTCGTGATAACACGGTTAAAAACGATTATTAACTTTTGTTTTCAGAGGGTGTTCCTTTGTATTCTAATTTTGCATTGTTTTTCCGCAATACTAAAGATAATTAATTTTACTTTTGGTAGATTAGTTAACGACACGTATTAAGGTATTCCTGATATGCAGGCTCGTTAATAGATTCTTACACCTAACACAAAAGAAAGCGTACAAAGATTTTCCATTTATTATTCAATTTATGGCAAACACATTACATCTAAAGACATAATTTGAGGTAAGAATTTCGAAAATTTTATTTAATACTTTGTTACAGTTAAAACTACTATATAGAAAAACTCCGGGTGAGATGCCACATATTTTTTTGAATTTGTGTATAAAATCCCATGATTCACATAAACAAAAAAAAATCATGCTGTGCTATTTGATGTTAAATATACAACGTGTGTACTGCGACAAAAAAATGTTTTTAACATTTTTTTTTTCTAAAATATTACACCCAGAAAAAAATTTGTTGAAACAACAAAAATTTGGTTGACCCAACAAAACTTTTCGTTTAAATATGGATCAATGGAAATTTTGTTTGAAACAACAAAAAAAGTATTGTTGACTTTTTTTGCAATTTCAACAAAAAAATTTTGTATCGTCAAAAAGCTTTGTTAATTCAAGTAAAATGGTTCAATTTTACTTCGATTAACAAAATTCTTTTTGCTACATAGATATATGCTGTGTGTTATTTTAACAATCTATTTTCCTTTTTCAACAAAATATATTTTCTTTGTTTAAATAATAAAATATGTTACATTACGAACTTGTTTTGTTCATACTACAAAAACTTTTGTTAAATGAATCACTCTATGTAATCTTAACTATTTTTTAATTCATTTTCAGCAGTGAATTACGCTTGTAGTCCTTGAATAATAACAAGTGAATTTTTATCCTGCTTTTTTTCAAGCGTAAACCGACAGGGTAAAAAATGCCCCAAGCCCTGACTCGAACCCGGGTCCTCAGAACAGTGCTATGAGGTTTTACCACTGAGCTACAAGGAACGATATCTCAGCTCGGCATTTCTCACTCTTATATATGTCGGACGAGATGCAACTGCAGTACAAGATGGAAATGCCATCACAAGCACGCAAATTTCTGCGGCAAACATGAGACGACAATACAAAGTCTAGCATACGGCAACACATAGTTAATGTTTAATTCATTTTCAGCAGTGAATTACGCCTTTAAAATGCAGTATAAAAATTCACTGGTTATTATTCAAAGATTGCAGGCGTAATACACTGCTGAAAATAAGATAGAGCTATTGCAGAAATCGCGAAAAATGCAACATAGCAGCGCCACCTGTTGTGCGACCAAAAACTAATCATCAACAATCTATATCAGGAAGTAACTGAATATGAAGTTTTATTAAATTCCGTGCATTAGTTCTTGAGATAGAGCACCCACAAAATTTTCGTCCCATACAGCCAGACAGAGTCATAGACAGTAACTTTCTAAAAACAGTCAAATCGTATTCAGGACCTTCTAAAATTCGTCGGAAACCGGAAGTCGAAAATTTTCATAAATCCAATACCCTCATCCAATCTTCTAGTAAAGATAGAGGAAAGTTTTAATTATTCAAAAATTATGTTAATCCTTTAATTATATAGCTATATAAGTCAAATAAATCAAGTTACGTGAGAGAGTTATGGCTACTACACAACAATTTAAATTTTGAAAAAACAACAAAATTTTGCTGGAATTACAAATTTAAATTACAAAATTATTGTAAAATTAAAAAAAACAGATTTTGTTAATTCAAGTAAATTTGATGAAATTTCGTTAAAATTTTGTAAGAGTGTTAACAATATTTTATTGTCCAAGCAACAAAATCAATTTTTTGCTTCAACTAAAAATTTTGCTTAAAACAACCAAAATGTACTTAACAAAACATGTTTTGTAGTTTTAGTCAATTCCTTTTTTGGGGCGATACACTGCGGCGCGTCACCGGTACATTCAGTGTGAGACGCCGCATTTGTGTGGGAGTTATGCCGCGCTTGTCATAACAACAGAATAAAATTATAAATAAAAAAAATTATTCAACCAAATATTCATATCTGGACTGCAATTAACTATGTTATTATTAGTATATTATTGTATTATTAACTAACAAGAAGAAACTAAATGAGTACAATGAAACGGACTTGTAGGTTCAAATCAATATTAGTCTACCTACTTTGTTCACTACTAAAATTATCTACTTATTTTTTAAGATTGGATTTAATTGTTATTTCAGAAACAACGTAACATCAGTGCATTAGAGAGGGAACAGAAAAAAAAGCAAAATAGTGTTTACATTGTATCCAATAGGTTGGAGTATCATAGTTGATAATTTTTCCAACAGAGTGAAAATATGCCGGGACGAGGACTCAAACCTGGGTACTTCGACTTGCCGTGCCAACGCTCTCCCTACTGAGCTATTCCAACGATATCCTGGCTGACATATTTCACTTTTATTTGTTGGACAAGGCTGCAAACTTCAGCGCTAATTTCATTCATCCGAGCTATAACTATAGCATTTTACATGATGAATCTGAAAATAGCACGGAAACTCCTATATACCATGTAATTAGGTCATAATGATCAGAGGAAAGTTTATTCAACTAGGTAAAATATATCCAATGGTTGAAATTTTTTCCAACAGAGTGAAAATATGCCGGGACGAGGACTTGAACCTGTGTACTTTGACTTTACATTGTTTTATTTTTTTAATAGAATTGTTTTTCGACCGCAATCTACACAAAAACTGTCGAAAATAGCACAGCCTTTATGTAACTACATTTGACACATGATGCAACGAAGCCAATCATACTTCTTAGTTTTAGAGTAGTTTTCTGCAAATTCCTTGTAAAGAACGTTTGCGTCACATGTGTGATCCAACTTTTCCTTATTATCATCTTGACTTGCATGTTTCTTCATCTTCTAATTTCTTTTTATTTTCCCCTTTTCCTTTTTAGGTGTAGTAAACTTCACACTATTTGAACATTCATCAAAATCTGATGAACTGAATTTTATTAATCGTGGCATCCCGTACAAAAGAAACTGCGGCATGTATACCGGATAGAAACGCGGCATGTATCCCATTTTGTACGGTACAGACGTCGCACATCACAGTTGCCTTTCCTCACAAAGAAAAATGGATTAACCATACACACAGTACTCTATAACAGACGCTACACTCAGATTAGACTTCGAAATCATGCATGCATTTAGTAATTAGCGTATAAAAAGTATTTAAGCATAGCGTGTTTAAAATTTTTGATAGTGAAACCACGCGCTTACCTTAAAATAAGGATTGTACAGCTACAAGTAAATGTCGAAATGGAATTCACGCAATACATTGGTTAAAGTAATCTCATTGCGCATCTATACTGTGCGTCTGACTGTCATCTATCGATAATTACAAGAAATACAAGGAGTGCGGCTACTCTCCCGGAGTTTCTCTATATAAAATGCAAATTGCAATTTCGCTCCGGCAGTTTATAATTTAAGTCCTGCGGAAATTATTTTGATGGTGCTTGCATTATTAGTTAGGTATTTTTTCAAGTAAGGTTTTAGTATATAACATATTGTTCTACAATACTTAATTTTATAGAAGTATGGGAGAAATTTTTATAATCAGGTGAACCGAATTATGACATATTTTGGGTTCATAATACAAACATTACATACGTCATTACATCATTAAATCATTAAATCAGTAATACATAAATCATGCGTCATCATTACATCATTAAATCATTAATACATAAATCATGCGGCATCATTACATCATTAATACATACATTAGGCTTTTTAAAAAGTTCTACTGGCCGGATTTAATGAGACTTGCTTTGTTAATTAGATAATTGTTCAGGTTAATTAGATAATTTTTTAGTATCGTTCTATCGTACTTTACCAAATCCTACTAGAAATAATCAACTAAAAAGGTTTGTCCATAACAGCCTAAATTTTGTCTGACACATTTGAAAATAATAGCGCAATGGCGTTCGTATAGTTTCCAGCAATGGGGAAGGGCATTCCAGGTAAAGGTCCATATTGTTTTAAAGCACAGGTTCAAGTTCACCGATATATTTCGTTTGATTCAAAGTTTGTTTACAGAAACCGACCATCGTAACGTTCAAAGCCTACTAGTAATATGTAAAATGCATTTTATGAATCATTAGCAATAATTTTCGTTACAAAACAAAAAACTGATAAATAAAAGTATTATTTCATTTATTTAAAGTAATTACTATTCAGAGCACGTAATAGAATAATATATTTAGCTTTTTCATTTGAAGAAGGCTTTATAACTCAGACTGTATCAATAATGTATGTCTTTCTAAAGTGATATTATGTTACTTGTTTATATTTTTTATTGCTCTAATCATTAACTAAACCAGCCAAAATCAATGTTTTTTTTTCCCACAAGCCGCAAACACCTCTCTATGTTAGGTGTCCCGCATCACAAAATGCGCAATTTTCTTTCTTTGCATTATATATGCAAAGAAAGAAAAGGTAATACCGTCACAAAAGTAATTAAACAATGAGATAACAAAATTAGTATAACAAAGGAATAAAATAAAATAAATATAATCCATAATAACTATTTAAAAAGTATAAAACGTAACATAACAATGCAAAACTTTTGTCTTAAATGTTAAAAAAAAAAAAAAAAAAAAAAAAAAAAGAAGAAATTTTCATTAAAAAAAAAATCTTTTGAAATGTAAAATGCTACAATGCAAATTTACTTAATCTTACATAATGTTTGATTAGTGTTGAGGTATTAAAAAATATACATGTATCTATCTGGCAAAATTTTAAAGGGTGGTAGAGGTGACCAAAATAAGTATTTTTTGTCGTAGAATGTGTGTCTGGAAATGACGCCTATAAGTGTCATATATTGGCACCTATACGCTGTCTCTTTCATTCCACCTTCCAAAATTTTCTTCGCTACCAGCGCTCAAACGCGCCATTTCAGAACACAGATTCCATGACGAAAAATGCTTGATTAGGTTTCGTCTACCACACTTTACCAGTTATTTTCCGATCACATATACCAGTGTAGCGCAAATAAGACTACAAAAGAGAACCTTCCGTAAAAATATGTAAAACAATGGTGAAGGTTTTAAATAATTTTTATGAGTACCTCAAAATGTTTATTATAAATATGGGCTATGAGTATAAGATATGTTTATAAAAAATGAGTCTTGGGCCACAGTTGAAATTCGGCAGGCCGCAGGTTCAGTTTGTCTAACTTAAACCGTTAAAAAAAACAAGAATTTCTATAAAATAATTAATTTTGCAGTAAACACTGCATCCATCCAAAAGATCACACCTTTACAAATAAAATGTATGATATTTTTTACGTTTGTAAGGAAAAAAAAAATAGATAAATGCCTTATTAACAGGTTTTATTTACTGACAAAAGTGTAAGATTAATAAATACTTTTTAATTTTTAAATTACTTCCATACTTTAATATAATTTCCTCTGTTACATAAAAAGTTAATCCTATCTATATTACATACATACATCTGACAATTCACAAAACATATTTACTATATGCCACAGCTTTTGATAAATACAACATACAATAAAACCTCTATAACGAACACTCCCGAATAGCAGACACCTATTTAGCGAACACTTCTTCAATCCTCAATACATATATTATTTGTAGTTCTTAACACTGAATAGCGGATAAATTCCGCGGTCTTAAGGTATCGTTATTTCGAGATTTTACTGTACTATTTATAATAAATACAATATATAGATTACATACATACGAGGGCTGTAAATTAAGTAATGGCAACATAGGTATAAATCAATTTTTAATGACCTCACAAGTACAATTGCATTACATTCCTTCTATGTAATCACCAGCAAAGCTAATAACTTTTTGCCAAATGTCGGGAAGCCGTTGTAGACCAGTGGCAAGGTGTTGATGTGAGCGACCGAGCGCCCTACTGCGTGGAGTACAGATAAAACATCATGAAATCGGTGACCTCGGAGGAGTTCCTTTAACTCTGCTCGTGCTACTGCCCTATACGGTAAAGCTTTTGTGCCATAAGCTTCCACTAATCCTCGATAGCATTCTGTTGCATTTTTACCACGGGCAACCTCGATTTTAAGCCACGACCGTTGATCACCTTTTGAAAACATGCTTTAGAGCGATGGAAACGAAACTCCTCACTTTAACGCCACACAACAACTACCCTTCTAAGCAGATCGACTGTTTTTTGCACTCTACACATCGACAACAGCGCCACCTCACCACTCCCATATCCTATTTGCGCATGCCCGCCCTTCTGCGAGTTTCAAAGTTAAGTTGCTACTATTTAATTTACAACCCTCGTATATTATTTCAATCTATTTATAAAATAAAATTTCTGGTTTGAATACATTTAATTAGACTGCCTGAATATCAGGTAATTCAATCCATGCACAATCCTTTTTTTAGTAAATCAAAGACCTGTGTTTCGCTAATGAGTAATTGTCCATAATGCTATGCATTTACGGAATCTTCCATAATAGAGGTGTCCTCAACTTTTTGGTAAAATTGGCAAACAAAATAATATCTACTCTGGTCTTTAAAAAATATTTTCCATAATCGAGGTGTTTTTACTGTAAATCTGCCATTTTTCCATTGTTTGCAAGCAATAGCAACACATTGTTTGCAAACAACATGTGGTTAAAAACTAATTTGAATTCTGCAATACATTCAATATATTTTACAATTGTATTAAAATATCTGTTTCTTCATAAAAGAGACTCCTGTAAAAAAGGAGAAAATTTTTATGTTCATGCATGTTCAATTTTCGACTTTCACCTTTTTTTTATACTCATTCGTCTGCCTGTTGAACCATAAAAGCTTTTTTTTAGAAATGCCGCAGGAAATGTCTTTGTTTTGATATTCAAACTGTTTGAAAATAAAACCATTGTCCATAATATTAATTTAATGCTTTTGTTACCTTATTTTGCCCATGGAAGTAAAATTGTAACAGATGGATTGTAACTTAGTTATGGTGAATCCGAATGAACTTAGAATTTAACACTCCATGAAATTGTATTTAAATTTTTGTTAGTTTTAGCACAGAACAGGCGAAACAGTGTGAGCAGCTTTGAGCAGCTTCCAAGTCAGGATCAAGCGTTTATAAAAATATTTCCATTTTATTTTTTTTTTCGTTAGAAAAAATAATGTGTTAAGAATCCAAAATGTCAAATGTAAATTATTCCAGGTTGAGAGCATTAAGTATTTTAAGTTTGAAGCTTAAGAAAGTTTTAGCTTTGAAAAACATAAAGTGTAAATTCAAAAGGTAATTTCTGTCTTTTAAATGTTATTGTTTTGGTTTTGAATAATTTTATATTTTCGATGTCATAGAAAGATTTTTGTGTAGTTTGCTTTTAAGAAGAATTCTTCTTTTTGTTTAGCAGAGATATTTTGATACAATGTATAATGTGTCTTATAAAGATAATGTTACCTTGAATGAAATAAAATATGCAAAAGGATTTTTTTTAGGCTTGAAAAACTTCTATAACTTTGAAAATCTTTTTAAATTCCTTGAAGATAAAATTGAAAACCAAGTATATTTTTAAATATTTTGTAAGATATTTCGCTATCTAATGCTTTACTTTAACGATATAAAGTATTTAAATGGAGAAGAAAAACATGTGTAATATTATGACGTCTCTAATGTCAGGACATTAACCACTTCTAACTATTGTCTCTACATGTGTTTAAAAAATGGAATATAGCGATGAATAGATTATATAATAATCAAAGTATTATGATATTATATATGGAAAATATATTTTTGTCGAATGGTTAAATTTTTAAAAATAACTTTTAATCCATAAATGATCGAAGGGAGGATTTCATATAAGGTTGAAAAAATATCAAATTTTCGCCTCACCGGAAAATAGAAAATCTCAATTTTGATGATGAAAGTATATGCGTTGGCGTGTTTACTGCATAATTATGGAAAAAGTGAACAAGTTTTTATTATATATTTTAATTCAAGGAAGATAGTTTTCGAGATGCTTTTCTTGAAAAAAAATATGCCTTACTTATTTATATATTGGATAAAAAAAGGGAACAGATGTTGCGAATTTCAAGCGCGCCAAACCAATAACTTAATACAATAGCTAGATTGCCATCAAAGGAAAAATGCGAAGGGAAAATGTCTCTAGCTAAAATAAATATAGAAAAATTAATTTTGCTCTGAAAAGTATATGCAAACAGAATAAAAACTATCTGTGATGTACATCAGTAGTTTCGCACTTTTTGTTACAGGGACCACCCCCACAGTGGAGAATTTTTGGTCTTGTATTCCTGAAACTTCGATAACTAAGTCAATTATTTAAAAGAATGTATAAAACTAAAACTACTCATTCGGTTGTAATCCGGCGACAATCTCTAATTTAAAGCACTTTAGTTTGGCACAACAAACGTGGAGAAGTGAATTTTTTTGTGAAATTTATCTATTCCTGTGAAATTTATTAATTTTTGTGTAGATTCTGTAAGTCATCATATTATTCATGTTGATTAATTCTAAATTAATAAATATTTTATGAATAAAAAATTGTTAAACTTAAAAGTGTCTACATACAGAGGACATAAGGCCCAGGGGTAGTGGCAAGACTAAATTTTTTCTTCTACATTATCTGATGTTTTGATCACTTTAATAAACTGTAGGTTTGGTTTGGTTTGTTGGGGGAGCTACAATTATATTTTGCCCACTAAAGCTCAACAGTTCGGGACCTTTGTTTAAGGGAAATCCGACCTACTACAAACATCCATGCCTGAATCGGGCTTCCTTCTTGTAGTCTTTTATCCAGTAGCCAGCACTATAACCCCTAGACATGCAGGTGGGTAATAACTCTAAAATACAAATCCACTGTTTCTATGATTGATTTCTGTCTGAAAATTGTTTAGAAATGCTGAGATATGAAACATAGGTTGTTTAGAAAATTAAAAAGTAGGGTTAACATAAATAAATGACCGGATTTAAATATATATATATATATATATATATGTAATTTGAAAATTATTACACATATTATGAACAATGAAAATAAAGAAAAATATTCCTTTTTTTTTGTCCTCGCTCAATGCTGAATTGGACATGCGGGTAATGGCGATTTACCCTTATTCTCATGGCCACCAAGATCCCCGGATCTTACGCCATGCGATTTCATTTTGTGGAGGTTCAGTAAAGATTTTGTTTATGAACCCTCATTGCCGAAAACACTTAAATAACTATAAGAAAGCACCAGGTCTGCATTAACGCTAAAATACATGGATTTTTGCTTTAAAACTGCGTTTTTTTACACTTATATTAAGGATTAGAAACCAGAAATTTTAAGATAAATTTTTAACTTTATTTAGCTGAACATTTATTTTCCCACTGCTCAATTTTACCCCGCAAGTCAAATTACCTCTAACCTGGAAGTTCAGTTGATTGCAACTAGGTATTTCAAGATGCTAACTACATTGTTCCATTGCTCCATTGAGTTAGGTTATTTTTACAGAATTAATATATCTATATACATATACAGGGTGTTTCTAAATGAATATCGGGGTTTTAACGCTTTGTAGTATCTGTTATATTAAACTTAAAATTATACTTAATACATAAAATGAAAGAGCAACTCGGACAGTTTGTTGGTACCTGTGCATGCGCATGTGCACCCAATATTTCTTCCATCATCTGTTAGAAAGCGCTAGTAGCAAAAATGGCGACTAGTGAACAGAAAGTATTTTGTGTTCTGCAGTTTGCAAAGACCGAATCTGTAGTTACTGTGCAACGTGCGTTCCGGATAAAGTTCAGATGTGATCCCCCAAATTGAGGCAGCTGTTGCAACAATTATCCACAAACACTAATTTACGTGTGGGAAGAACTAACCTATCGACTTGATGTGTGCCGTGTGACGAAAAGTGTTCACACTGAACACTTGTAAGTTTGTAGGTAAAACTGTTTGAGTTGCTCTTTCATTTTATGTATTAACTATAATTTTAAGTTTTATGTAATAAATACTACCAAGCGTTAAAACCCCGATTTCATTTAGAAACACTCTGTATATAGTGGTTGCGAAGAACTTTATTTATTAAAAGTTAAATAAAAAGTATTGCAAATTTGATACACTATGCATTTAATTATTAAGAAACGTTGACAGTGTAAAACTGCAAATGTGTGGAACGAACTTGATTACAGATTAGATGTCTGTCGTACGAAAAGTTCTTACATCGATCATTTGTAACTAAAAAAAAACCCTTGGATTGTTTTTCTTTATTGTCATATATCACTCACTTATTATAATATGTGTAATAATTTATGAAAATATAAATTTTTAAAATCCACTCATTCATTTATATTAACCCTGTATATTTCGACATTTTGTTTAGTCAATTTCATTTTTCTTATGAGAAAGGTGTCATAAAACTAAAGATCTTTGATGAAACTAGTTTAGGTTTTCTATAGGTTTTACTTTTTTAATTCAAGTGCTAACATACGTAAAAATTACATTGTGTTATGAACCCTACTTACCGAAAAGTCCAGTTGATTTAAATATGTCTAAACGCATTTGGTAAACAATCTCAGATCTTGCAATATTTAAACTGTCTTCAGGTAAACAATAAAAGAAGAAACAAATTTAGATCCCAAATTTTATCAAAACAATCAAAATATTTTAGAGGAAAAATGGATTCGGCCTCGGGCCAAAAGTAAGGATTTTTTACCCATTCCCTTATACGATTAGCAAAGTTATACTATTTCAGCAATGTACGCGTATGACAATGCGTATCATAATCTAATACCACACATTTATATCTAAATTTTATTACGTAAAAATCCGTTAAGCCTATTATTGTTGAGATCTATATTAACGTACTGGAAACATAATATTAAGATTAAAATAATGAAAAATATTTTCATTATATGTGTAAGAATCTCGAGCAGTTTTTAAGAGAAGCTTGCGAAATATTACAGCTATTTGTACTATAATAGGCATATTTCTCTTTTCAATAGTACTTTATGAAATGAATTCTAATTATAGCTATAAAAATCATACCTTTACCTCCTACATAGTAAAATTCAAAATATTTCCATGCATTTCAAAAATCGTTTAGCAATCGATTCCATTTTTAGACATGTGGTGGCAACATTAAGATAATATAAGTTTGCAACTTTTCTTGGAGAAATCGTTTGACTAAATGAAGTGATGTGTTTGTTTTAAAATGTTTAATATTTATTATCAACCTGTGGTAAAAAATATTGTCTAGAAAAGGAATTAACCCAAAGAAATAAAGCAGTGCTTTGATCATGTTTCTGGTTATTTATTTCCTTATTCCCTTCCGTTAAACATTGTACAAAAAAATTTCCGGATAAAAAACGAAAATTGTACTGGCAATCGAGACGCCAGTACTATTTCCGTATTTTAACGGAAAAAAATGCGTAAATTCCAGGAAATTTTCCGTGATTTCTGAAATATCCGTTTTTAAATTTTCGTTTTATAACAGATATCTTCCGTATTTTTTAGAAATTTTTATGTCGTTAAAATAAAATTTATAGGACCAAAAAAAAAAAAACAGCTACTTCGCGAGGACAACTTTATAAGGGATAGATTCATTTCTGCTTCTTTTTTTCATTTTCTGAGGAGTTTATAGTAATTAACCAACCCTTACCACGAACGGATTCGAACCCGTAATCACCCGTTTACTAAACTGACGACCTAGACCACTGCGCTATGACTGGTCACGCTTCTTTCTCAAATGTTGTTACTTATTTTAGTCGCTTTTTATGATGCAAAAACTTGAGATTTTATCTGTAGATGGATTTTTTCAGAGTTCCAGTGTTTTTAATATTTTCTTTTCATAATTTTCAATATTTTGCTGTAGTATTTGATGCCTTATAACAGATAAATTTTAATTTATTGTGTGTTATACGCATAAAACATTGTATTAAGAGCAATGATTGCTTCTTTTTGCAACAGTACCAACTAGTGTTGAATTCAGACATTTTTTTTCCGGGAGGGATTGCACTTTTTGACCATTAAAAGTATAAAATCTTAAATCTTCCGGGGGTTACATTTCAATTTTCCGGGGGGGGGATGTCCCCTCCGGGCCTCCCCCTGAATTCAACACTGGTACCAACATTTTCTCTTTTCGAACATATACTTTTTTAAAATTATTTGCCTAATTATCTAATTATCAGTTCTAATAAAAACAACAATTGTCTTAATCAGACGTGTTTATTATATACTATTAAAATATATTGTTTTAATTTCTTATTTTAAAAAGCTTATGTAAATAAACAATTTTATAATAAGTTAAATTATTACATTTCAGCTATGCTGAGAGCTTTTGCGTACGGTTCTGTTAAACTGAATAGTTTTAAAAATATTAAAACAAAAAAATTAATTTTAGAGAAACATTTGAAAATAATGACCTTGGGATAGGTAAGTTTAAATCTGGAATTGTTGATTTATTTTAAATTAAATTAGTTTAATTGATATATATATATGAGCTAACGAAATAAATTAAAAACGTTATTAAATTAAAAACGTCATTTTTATAACAGTCAAGAAAAATATTAACTAATTTTATAAATTTAAGAAAAAAATTGTAAGCTTTGTAAAATTATAATTTATAAAATAATAAATTTTAGCGTAATTCATAAATTCATAAGCCAAATCAGTTTAATTTAATACCAATTTGCATAGCTATAATTGGCAGAGATATTATGTTATGAAACCTTTAAATAACACAATATTGCCTCACGTTAAAAAAGTGAAAAGAAATTTTTAAAGAAATTAGTGGAAAAAAATTCTAATTTTGAAGTTATATATATATATATATATATATATATATATATATATATATATATATATATATATATATATATATATATATATATATATATATATACATAAAGTAGATTAAAAAAAATTCTATAATTTATAAAAATAAAATAATTTTCTAAATATTTCATTATCAAATATAAATATTACTATTCTTTTAACAATAAATTGACATGGCTTCGGTTAGAATGGGCCAGTGGGTCGAGCCGGGCCAGGCCTATATCCTAGAAGAACTCTAGTAAATACAACAATCTTAATTCGCATTTCAAAGAAGGCGATTTCTGTACTCAACCTTTAAGCGTCACTTACGGAAATTGCGCTGTGTTGGAAGAAATACGGAAAAAATCCATTCAATTTACGGAAACTTTCTGCATATTTACGGATTTGAAATCTCTTTAACGGAACTAATGTCATTTACGGAAATTGTACTGAAGTTTTCGAAAAATGAAACTTCTCCGTAAAATTTTACGGAAAATCTCTTGTATTTTCACGGATTTTTTTTTTTTTTTTTTTTTTTTTTTTTTTTTTTTTTTTTTTTTTTACAGTGAAGAATGTGCAAAAATATTTATCACTGTTAGAGTCTCTATAGCAGATGGTCCTTGCAATGCACAAACACTGGAAGCATTATGATCAGAAAATATGAAATAACATAAGTTTAAAATTCAAGCCCATAGCAGCAAGATTGGATGTATATCAAACAATTTTTTATGTTCTGCGAATTTCAAATCCCGAACAAAGTTTCTGTATAATAGAAACATCCCCTATCATTACAGCTTTTGTTGCCGAAAAAGTACAGAAATTTGTGTTTTAATAACACGGCCATGTCCTTATAGTTCACATTTAACTTATCTACCACCATTTACGGTAAATAGGAAAAAGTAATTATTTGTAATTAAAATCAAACAACACTTTATGCAGCTTCTGTAATCAAAAGGGCTTTAGTGACTATTAACACCAAAATTTAAAAAGGTACCTTAGTAATGATCAGCATATGTGCTTCAAATGCTTGAAACACATTAAATGTACATAATAACAAAGAAGAAAAACCATGCGTCAAGTCTAGATTATGAAACACACAGCAACACATTCAGAATACTGTAACAAAACTTCACCGTTTAATAAGCGGAAATATGATGTTTAAGTAAATATTTTAACGGCAATTACCATCTACAGTCGGAAAAGAATTCAAATTATTTTGTGAATCCCTTTTATATGATCTATGGATTTGTATATCTACAACAAAGTATGCTATAATTTAGTTCAGCTAAAAAACGCATAACACAGTTTAAAATCCCCCTTCAACAATTTCCGTCAATATGCCCAAATTCTTTCGTACAGCTCTGTATAGATCTATATAATTTATACGAAACCAAGTAATATACAAAAAATTAGTTAAATATAAAAACGCATACTACAACTGAAAACGCAGTTCCAACAATCGCTCATAGACAGTGCAGTAACCGAACTCTTTTGTGTGTCGCTGTGAATTATCCCCATTAAATGCTATGCACACCACATTCTACAGTATTCATCTTCTAGAGCACCTCAGTGATGTATATCAATTTAAATATGTATGAAATAGTGTAACCTTATTAAAATACATTGCAAACGATTTCCCCCATATAGACCATAATGTAACGGAATTCTTTTGCGTGTTAGTGTAAATGAACAATGAATGATACACACTTGACTTTCAATAACGAACATGCGATAGTAAATCTCAATAACATATACCAATTACATGGCAATCCGACTATATTCATGAGAGTTACAGCTCTGGTTGACAGACAATCAAAGAGACAGACAGACGGCCAGACAAATCGAATTCTTAAACACTTTTCAACTATGTTGGAAAATGTTAAAAACTGGTAATATATGCTGATAATCACTTAACAAAATCATTATTTAATATAGTCATAGTTTCTTTGCAGAATTAATTCTTTATAGTTATCGTGCATGATTTCTTTTATGTTGATTTTTAATAAAAGTATTAGTAAATAATAGTGTTACAGGTTATTTTTAAAAATATATAATTAGTAATTATTTTATAAATAATATAGCATTTTTATTGCTACTCATCATAATGGAGTTCCACGAAAAATATGGATGGTAAAATATTACCAAAAGGGACAGGAAAAACATCTCATATTTTTTTAATGAACAGTTAGTTTTAGCAGTGCTAGCACCTATCTTTTTCTTATATTTTTTGTAAAAAATACATTAGTTGAACAGTTTAGTGACCATTTTACATTGTTTTAACATAATTAGTAATTCACAAATTAACACTTACACTTTTGACGTCATCTTCTTTTATAGAAAAAAACAATAAATGACCATGGCTAAACTCTATAAAAGTGAGTATAATATGACTAAATAAAGTAAAGCATTTTGACTAAGGCTGAAAACTAATTATAAATTATTTTGCATATTTTTTTCAAAAGAAAATTGAATAATTATTCCGGTTTTGATAAACATATTAAATAAATCACTTTATTAGAATCTAGGTAAATAGATGACCGGCATCTTACTGCAAGTGCTTGAAGCATATTAAATCTAGGTAGGGTAAAAAAAAATATATAATGTATCGTTTGTTGTTCTTTTTAGAAATAAAAATAAATACGTAGAAATATAATTTTTATCCTTCGGTTTCGAGGTACTCCAAAGTAAAAACTATTTCAATAAACAAATTGGAAAAGAATTTTAATGTACATTCCACACAGAGTTTCAGTAGCAAAGCATTTCCTCCGGATTTCCTGCTAAATAGAAATCTTTCTTTTCAGAATGAATTACAACAAAGGACCGTTGGAAATATCTTATTGATTTGCATTTTGTTTTGAGAAACTACAATCAAAACAAATAGCATGAATTTCTCCAAGAGCTCTTTATTTGCTTAACATCTTCGAATGAAATGTATTCTATGATAATTTCGTTGAGAAAATGTTGGTGAACTGAATGTTATAGATACATTTAAGCCAAGATAAGATGAAATGATATGCATATTTAGATATGTATTTCATGCTATCCAGATTCTAATTTAAAAATACATATTTCATTTATTTATCATATTTGAAACAAAAATGCTGATTTTGTGGATTGTTTTTATTTAATTTATTAATAACTTTAACAGATCAGAAATATGCTTTATATCAAACAGATTTCTTTAGTTTCACGTCTTTTTTATGATTTTCAATGATGACAAGGCGATGAAATCCATCGTTTTAATTAAGAAAATACATATTTTTTTTAAAATATTATAATTTTGCTAATGAATCATTGATTGTTTTAAATATTGTTATATTGATTGTTACATTGATTGTTGTGAAGCACAGATACGAAATGCCTTTAAGAAGTTAAAGTACCGTCATTTATTTTGTATAAGGGATAAGATAAAGTAAAACTCTGAAATTTGGATGATCGTAGTACACTATTTCAATTCATTTTACATTATTTTAACATAATTCATAATTTACAAATTAACACTTGCATTTTTGTCGGAATTTTTATTGTTAGAAGAAAACGGAAATCGAATTTTTTTGTGAATAACAAATAAATAAATGCTTTTTTATGAGAAACATTCATTCTCAGATTAAAATGCATTCTTAGCATTATTATTCCATACTACAATCATGTTGTTGGGTACCTAGATAGCAAGCAAAGTCAATATACCAGTATGATATAGAATCATACATATTTTATGTTTCATTCTAAAACTTAGTTTTCCTATCTTAAACTTTCTTTATTTGAATTGCTTTATTCAAAATCTTTTTATACTTTAACCCCTTGGAGACGAGCGATACGTATACGTGACGCATAAGATGCTCACACTTCTGGATTATTCCCACCAGGTATTTTTTATTGTAAGCTTTGCCTTATGTAATCCTAGCATTTTTGCGATTCAATTAGGCGAAAATTTTTGTTTTGAAACACCGGTGGTAAAAGATTACACATTTTGTAAAATACGCTCGTCGCGAAGAGGTTAATCCAAACAGCAGTCATTTCTTTCTATCTTAAAACTTTCCCAGATATTTCATCGTAACATTAAATGTACATTACTTGTCTGTGGTTTCAATTCGGAATATTAATGTACTATCCAGATGGTTTTAACATTTGTCCTTTCTCTTTCTTTTCTTTCTTGTAAAAAGGCGGGCGCCGTGTGCCTGGCGAGAGGTGTAGTATTTAGCATATTTTCATCTACGTGTTGGTGAAAATGCATCAGAAAAAATTAGATCAGATCTTCTCTAACTGTTGAACAAGAAGGTCGATTATTTAGAGGTGTAAGAGGACCACCCTCGCCCTTCCAGATGTGTCGAAATATCCTGAATTAAAAAAAAAAAAAACTTTCACGTGAACGCCTTCGTTTTAACTTTTGTATTTTTGTGGACTGTTTCCTATCAGGAGGGGAACTTGGATTATAGCGATGAACGCAAGTGTATGTAAAGATTATGATCACAATTTATCTCCGATGAGCATTCTCCCCTGTTCCAGCTAACTTCACTATAACCAGACAGAGATTAGAACATGTATTTGTCCTCTCAGTGTGTCTCAAAGGTGCTTCATAATATAGTAGTCCTTCGTTATATCACACCTCGTTATTTAGCTCATTCGGTTATATCGGTCTTTGACTGTGTGTCCACAAAAGACGAAAGAAAATATTTAATATTTTTTATGCACTTTTTAAGTATCTTCATAAGTAAGAATAAGTAAGTGTCATTTTCTATTATTAATTTTATTGAAAAAAAATTGTAAAAAAATTGTAAATTAGCTTTTAAAAATAAATATAAAAAAATTTCGTAAAACATATTACCATTCTCAATTTTCTCAATGGCCTAGGTTATACCGCTTATTAGAAACTAACCAGCTTTCTTCTTGTCTCCCGAGACGTGTGGTAGAAGGAGGGGTAAATCCATTAAGATAATGCTTGAATGAAACTGCCCGAACGTTTAATCCCATTTTAACCATTGGGAATACATAAAAGCACGATGATTCATTAGCTAATATAATTATAAAAACACTGTGTTTACCATCCGAAAGTAGACGTCATATGCCGACGAGGTGCGTTTTTAAAAAATGTCTCCTTAACTTTTAAGTAGTTATAAGAAAATGCTAAAATTTCATCAAGTGGAAATTAAAAATTTTAATAGGGAATTTGTTAATAGTTAAAATTTAAGGAGATAATTTTAAAAAACGGACCTTGTCACATCTGGCGAAAACCGTATTTCGATAATAAGATTAGGTAAAGAGTAATCGCGCTTTTAGCTTTTCGCATAGGATTACATGGGATTTAGCGATCGACGAGTTTTAGTGGAGCGATCCCGCAACCCTTAATTGCCTGTTAGCGGTCTCTAGTGTTATATATACTAGTGATATATATACTACTAATATATATACTAGTGACATTTTATTTTGTTTGGAGCCCTAGTACTATCGCTAGAAACTTCTTAATAAGTGAATTTTAATTATAATAGTCTTGTGCATAAATTTTAGTACAAAAACAGTATCCTATGAATTAGACTTTTATTCATATTTCATTCAAACAGTCTCAGAGAACGGTCAGAGTAGTTGTACGACAGTTTTTGTGACAACAATTAAGGGTTAAACCATTTACAGTGCCACAGAAAGGGGTGTAAGGCAGAGTTGGGCAAATTTGTAATCTGAATTATTTGCAATGTAATTACAATGTAATTGATTATAGTAACACAAATTCAAGCACAGAAATTTTGTCAAATAATGAGATGGGGACGGTTCCGACTACATTGCTGCAAGAATTTTTTATTGTATGTAATTAATTACATACAATTAAAGTGTAATTACATTGCAGATAATTGCAATTACTAATTTACCCAAGAAAGGTGTAAAGTCAGTACAAATTACTGGCGCCTGACTATCTTAAAGACCGGTTTCGGAACATGCTTTTTTTTAAATAGCGAAAAAACGAGTACTTTTTAAAGTATGTAGTAAGTAACACTTGAAAAGTAAGATTCTGAGTACATATATTGTGCATATTAATCTTACTGCAAAGATTTAAATAATATAAATCAAAATTAAAATTTTCATATACTAATAAATCACCAGTAGTGGTTCAATTATAGAGTATATAATCTGTCAAAATACGAGAGGTACCCAGCTCTTGAGGGAATTGCGTCAGTTAAAAATGTGTATACGACAGTCATTTGATAAAAATAGTTGTTCATTTCAAATTAGCAACGCTTCTTTTTAATGGTTTCAAAAAGCTTTTTATCAATTTCTAAATGTTTTTAATAATTATCATATTTTTAATAATTATCATATTATTAATAATAATGATATTAAAAAAAAATATCATATTTTTTATAGTTATCATGTTGTTAATAATTATCATATTCTTAATAATCATGATGATCATGCTTCGATATTATTTACGATGATTTGAGATATGGAAATTCGTTTATCATTAAAAACAACAACAACAACAACAACAACAACAACAACAAAACAACCAACAACATCAACAAAAAACAAATAAGGATTATATTTTATATCCAATTACTTAGTATTAATCAAACAGGAAAGAAGTCCATTTATACGTGTTCTATTTGCATCAAATATTTGGCTTAAATTAATAAAAACAATACAAAAATTAAAAAGAAATACTTTAGAATTATTTAGCTCTATATGCACTGTAAAAATGACTTACATTTCCCCCCCTTACATTATACGTTTTCTAAAAATAACCTTTGTAATCAAGATTGTAAAAATGGAAATAATACGTATAATAAAATAAATGATACTTTTTCATTATCCCGTCGACCATTTTTCATAACAAAAAATTATCTCCAAACTGTAACGCCAAATAAACAAATGGAAGAATGTTGCTATTGGAATCTCAAAAAAAAAAAAAAAAAAATACATAAATAAATAAATAAAAGAAATTTGAAAATGCCCCACTGACCAATGTGTCAACTTAGCACGCTTAAACAATAAAATTTGCAATATATTAATGAAAACAGAACAAAAAATCTAGGATATTTATTTATTCATATTATTTTTCTTAATTATATCTCTCTCAGCTGGTGAATAAATGTTTGTGACGTCAGTTGAAACTGTGATCTATTGTACGTAACTATACAACATTTTTTCAATGCTTTTGCTCTTTTTAATATCATGACACGGCCGTTTAAGGACACACTTGTTATTTTAATTAACGAAATAGCCAATAAATCAGTAAAACATAATGAAAAATACAGGTAAATGTCGAATTAATAACCACTTAATGACATAGTAATTACGTGTGACGTGCAATTTACTTCTGACGTCAAGTGAATGTGACACACAGCCATGCAAGTAGTATATGGCACCTACTTTGGGACACTTTTCATACTCCACAAAACACTACTATTTAACGATTTTTGCAAGATTTTGATCAAAAAATTTGTCTATAAGAATATCGAGAGTTGTAACGATTATTCATCAAAAAGTTCGTCAAAATGTGTGCATTTTTGAACAAATTTTAATATTTTTAATGAAAAAGTTTGCCTGTCGACTAATCCGATTATTGTAAGATTGTCCAAATGATGATTATAAAATAACCCTTGAAAATCCAATGGAATGCTAATATTTTTCATCAAACTTTCTTAATCGTCTATCAAATGCTAATAAACAACCTTCCTCTAGGATGATATTGATAGGAATAATGAAAGCAAAGACCAGCGTTATATAATAAGTTATCAGCATTATAACCAATCCTAAAATCTTTAGTTGCATTAAAAGCTATAGAATAATATAAGTCATTAGCTCCAGGAATATAAATATCAAACCATTCTTTTGTTTCCGGTATTATATTCCAATTGTCATCACATTTACTTTCTATCCAAAAATAAATTCCAGGTTGAGAAAATTTAGAGGCTTGATCCATTTTGTATATTTTTGCGGTCAAAGTTAATTTTATTGTATCATTGAAACTATTAAATATAGTATAATTATTAGAGTTATCGATGCTATAATTTGTAATAACGGGGTCAAATTTGAAATAATGAAAGGTAGGCGAAAGACAATTAAACAGTAAAGTACTTATCACAAAATATTGTAGCATTTATATAGAAAAAAATTTGACGTCAAATAAAGGATATAATCCTTCGGCTTAAAATTGAAATGTTAATTAAAAACCGTAGATATATGATATCCATTCCCAGTCAACTTTATCTTCAAATTCTTTTAAAAAATCTTTGGATAATACCTGATGATAGGAGATCCCTTCCCAGTTGACTTTATTTTGAAATTCTCTAATAAAATCTTCTGATAGTGCCTGATGAAATGATATATAAAACCAGTTGACTTTATTTTGAAATTCTCTAATAAAATCTTCTGATAATGTCTGATGAAATGATATATAAAACCAGTCAACTTTATTTTGAAATTCTCTAATAAAATCTTCGGATAATTTTTCATTCTGTGATATACAATTCCAATCAAGTTTATCTTTAAATTTTCTTATAAATTCAATGGGTAATTTCATAATATTTTTACTTAAATGAGGAGAAATTTTATTCATATATAATGAAATAAATGTATAAAATGTTTTATTATGGGCTAAATTGATAAATAAATGTTTGTGTTTATGAATTATAATATCGTCTAATCTTTCAGCCGACACCATTTATACAGAAGCATTTTTATAAACATTTTTATTTTTCATCTTTATTCAAAAGTAGTCTCAGTTCATTAATAAATCGTATTAAAATATTTTTTAATTCAAAAATTTCATCCATTAGTCTTTCTCTGTGAGGTTCTTCTTCTTCATAATAATGACCAAATTTTTTATTTAATTCACCCAGTTGAACGGAAAGTATTTTTTTCCAGTTATCGTTATAAAAATTATCTGGTAATTGATCAAACTTATATTCAATGAGATTACAAAAATCTAGTCTATGCATATATTTTTCTAAAAACCTTTCACCAAATGTTTGAAAACGGGCTATTTGCAACCAATTTAGTCCTTCTTCCAATTTGCACATAGTGTTTTCTGAAAGTTTTTGAAACATGGATACTTTATGTAAATCTAATCTTTCATGATAGGTTTGAATAAATTCGTCACTTAAGGTTTGATATTGAGATATAACAACCCAATTTATATAATTAGAATGTTTTAGTATAAATTCTTCAGACAGCTTTTGATTTCTAGAAACTAGATCCCAATCTAATTCTTCTTTATATTTTTCTAGAAATTCTTCTGAAAGTTTTTGGTGTATACATATAACATTCCATTCAATATAATCTATGAGTTCTTCCATAAAAGATTCAGATAATACTGAATATCTACAAACTAACTTCCAATTGAGTTGATCTTTCAAATTTCGTAGCACATCTTCGGATAAATTTTTAGTTTTAGAAAATTCGTCCCAGTTGATATCCATTTAATAATGAACGTATTTTTAAAAAGCGATTTTTTCAATATGCATATAAGGTTTTAAAGTGAATGGTCTTTGGGGTTTTAACCAGACTGTAACGATCTCACCGCGTTTTCCATTGACAAAACAAGTTTCATAATTATCACTTGTCTCTCTGTGTAAAATACTTTTATCTTCGATTTTAAGTTCTATTTCTGTATTCACATATCTACTATTATCTATTAAATATATATTAATTTTCATATGCATATCTGTAGATAATCGCATTTCTCGATCCAGTAATTTAGAACTCATCAAGTCGAAATTTACTTTGGTAAATTCTTTTTCTGGAAAAGTCTGAAAATCATCTTTTATAGTAACCCAGATATCTTTACTGTCTACATATATTTTATTGACTACGTCTTTATCGTTTTCGGGTTCTGAAACATTCGTAATTATTTTATTTTTTGCATCAAATTTATCATTCTTTAATATTAACGCGTTTTTCTCAAAATATCGCTTATTTACAACATTTTTTGCATCTAATGGGTCTGCAACATTGCCTATTCTTTTTCCTTTAGCGTCGTAAGCTTTTCCTTCGATTAGACGTAAAGTATTTTCATCGAGTTCTTGTATTCTCTCAGCCGTTTCTTTTGTGAAAGTTACAAAATTACTGTCATAATTAGTATTATTTTTGTCTATAAAATCTCTTAATTCAAAATGATTATTCTCTATTTTATTCAAAACGAAACGTTTAGTGGATAAATCTAAATCATCGATTGGATCTGAAGAATTTTTTAATATTTTATTTTCCATATCGTAATGACCCTCGTCCGTTAATTTAAAACCTATACCGGGTGGTCCGATAGGGCCTTTTCGCACAGGATTATCATACGGCGGATAATAAACAGCCATTTATAAAGACTAAAAAATGTTATTCTCCTAAGGTTTTAATCATAGTAATTTCTTTTTTATTCATATTTAATATAGATTTCTTTCTTACTTCTAAAATATAGTAAAATACATATTCTTTGGTTGTTTCTTTTTCTAATTTCCAATTGAATTCTATTCTCAAATTTTCCAGAGTAGTATAGTTTACATGATTTGACAAATCAAAATGAATTATAGGATATAATTTACCGAAATCTGAGTAATTTACCATACAACCGGTTTCTGTGTTTAGATTATTGAGACCTGATTCCAGAAAAGATTCATATAATCTATTATATTCCTTTTTACCAAAATCCATAGTATATCGCTCTGCTGGTAACGGCGATCTGTTAATCATCAACCAACATTCGATCATATCCAAGTTATCAAATATCATATTATTCTTTTTAGGATTTTCATTTCTTTCAAAATATTGCGGTATTACGAATAATCTTAAAACTTCATCGGATGTAGCAGATATAGAATCAGAACCGCTTTTATATTTATTAATAGGACTAGATCTGTTAATTTCATACTGATTCCAGTTTATTTCTATATCCGTGTTAGATAATTTTAACTCATTATAGAGAATCTCCGCACCATTTTTAAAGTCGACGTATCTCACCCACAGTGCTATGTCTTCAATTTCTACTTTATAATCTGGATTTGCAGCGTCTGTATAGATCATATTTCTACTATCGTCTCTTTGGAATTCCAGTCTTATTATGAATCCAGAAATGGCTTTTTTATATTCTGCGACAAAATCAAAAATTTCCTTTAAAGGCGTCCATGTTGTAACTGTATTGCTATTTTTCGACAATTCCCATCTTTTTTTAAATCCTTTATTGTAGTTTTCATTTTTTACAATTTTTAATTTATTGACGACATCTGTTATATCTGTTATATATATCTGTTATCAATTATCGTACCATCGTCTTGAAGTAAACTTTTATTTCTATCAGCACTATCACTGGTATCTGGATAAAAACCTATATTGGTAGCTTCAGATGTTGAATAATCTCTGGTATAATCCTTCAGTCTCTTAACCTGTAGAATGTAGGAGTGATAGTCTCCAACTGATTCGATTATTTGTTTACCTATCTGAAGTTTTACGCCTTTCATAGAACACACTGCGGCGACATTTTCATCATTTATAGATGCGCCACTGGATTTTACAATTTTCCACTTTGTCTCCAGATAACTCTCCGATAATGAAACAGGATCATTGGTATCAGTAATTTCGAAATGAAACGTCGTATTTTCTTTTTTGTCATTATGGCTTGTACTAGGTAATCTTATTTTTTTTAATTCGCTACTTTTTATATCGTTATTATAATAATAACGAGTATCTCTCAGATCATAAATTTTTTCCATTTATTTAGGAAGAATTTTCAGACCTGTTCCTTTCATCTTTTTTGAAAATATTTCTTTCAATATGTCAGCATCAGTCAATTTGTCAACAACTGCTTTTTCATTCAATTCTACTTTTTTAGCCTTAAAAAATCCTTTTCCTTGAATTCTTTTACTTTTCCTATATAATCTGTGTTTATTCATTTATTTATTGAGAAAATTTTAGTTAACATCAATTGATATATTTTTTCAACATAATCTTCTTTTTCACCTACGACTCTAAAATTATACTCAATTAAACCTTTATTTAAATCAATTAATTCACCATTTTAATTCGTAACTCTCATCCTTATTCTGCGAATAGAATCCCTATTCACAGGATAATAGATTAAATTATTGAATTCTTTCGAAATGATAACACCCGGTACATCCCTCGGTGTAAAAGAATAAATAACTTCTGAATTATTCTGGTTGATTAAAGATCCATTAACTACATCACAATGAATATATATAATGTCATTTCCGTTTGTTATATCCGCTATATTTTCACCTTCTATTACAGTCTCTTCATCATGACTTTCGTAGACCTTTTTTTCAAAGCCTATTAACTTATGAAAATCGCTTTTTGTTAAGTCGATATTCCAACCTTTAGTTAATTTAATAAGCATTCTTAGTCTAGATTGTATTCTACCAAATTTTACCGGAGGATCGTCTGAACCAAACGCTTTCATCACATCTATATTTAAATCTTCAACGTTTTTATTACCGTAAGGAATAGTGATAGATTTAACATTATTCTTACCTGTATACGCGTCAAACGTATTAGTTTTATCTGTTATGTTAAACCATGAAACTGTCATAGTAAAAGATTGCAATGCTAATTTTTTTAATTTAAGAGGTTGAGGAAATTCAACAGTGAAGTCCTCTGATTTTTCATGACTTTTTGGTTTCAATTTGATCATTTATTAGACAGTAAAAAATCTTTAAAGATGAAAAACAAACTCTTCGTTATAATCGCTAGGCTGTTGAGTAAATGAATTAAGTACACATTCTGGACATTTACCTTTATTTCTTTCCTTTATATATTTCATACAAAATAATCCACAATTTACAGAAGTAGGTTTTTGTAAAAAACTATCATTGTGAGCTATATTGACTTTTTTATTGGACAGTTTAAGAAATTTCATAATATTTTCGGGAATATATTTTTCTTTGAGTTTAATATTTTTATATATATATTCACCGAAAGGATCGAAATATTCTACATAGTTATATTTTGGATCATTATAGTAACAAACCCAATGTGTTCCAGGACCCGTCGAAATATCTAAATTAATAATCCCGCTTTCAAAATTTCCAATCTTTTTAGGAAGTAAATCGGAAGTGAAAACACCCCTGAATCCTCTTTCATCTTTCATATTTTCTTTAATCGTTTCATCGGATATACCCAATTCTGTTACCGGGATTTTTTTTTTTTAGACACTGACGCTTTTAGACCCGATCCTTTGTTTTCCCAAGGCTGAAAAACTCCAGATCCCGATATTTTATCTAGGATTTTTTTAGTTCCCCAACCCGCCGCACCGCTCGCAGCACCGAGTCCTAGGGATGTTAAAATAGGAATTAAAAAGGGTAAAAATCCACCGTTTTTATCTAATTGAGTTTTGCTTATATTTATTCTTTTACCTTTGCTAATCTGATTTATCTGTGTTTTGGTTAAATACATCTCATAATTGGGAGTTTTAGAATTGTCTATCTGCAGTGTCAGTTCTTCTTTTTTTCTGAGCGCTGATTTCAGTTTACTAATCTGCCCGTCACTCAAATGAATCTTCTTTTTTACATAACTCATTTATTAGGCAGTAAAATCTTTAAAGAAGAAATTGATTGTATAATCGTTCTTTTTCTCCGTTAGTTATTTTTTTAGCTTTAATGAGTTTGTCTATTAGCAGTTTGACTTCATTTCTTAATTTTTTCGACTTGCTACCTTGACATATTTTATCCAATAATTCAGATAATAAATCTAATCCTTTTCCCACTTTCATTACTTCACTACCTTGAATTGTAGTTAATCTACCCAGATATCTTTGTAGTTCCTCTTCGTTATTTTTAACAGCGTCTAATTCAACCTTTTTCTGACTTAATTCCTCCTCTGAAAGATTTCTAGCCCTATTAATTGTACTTTGTAAGTTGCCTTTTTTCCTCGATAATTCTTCTTTTAACTGCTTTGCCTTTGCATGCATTTCATTTAATTTTTCTTTATTGTCTAGGAGTTTCGAAGGTTTGTATAATTGTACAGATTTTAAATATCTTAGATTTAAATTTTGATCAACATTATAAGTAAGCGGCGGCTCTTTATATAATTCTTTGACATCTTCGATCGCCTCAGGAATAATTCTAGATGATTCTGCAATAGGCTGTAAAGATATATTTAATTCGTCCAATTTATCATTGATAGCTTTAATATTTTCTTTTCTACTTTTATCCTGTTCTTCTAACTTTTTAGTGACAGGTTTATGAAATTCAGTTAAACTTTTGTCTATACCTAGCTTTCTATCACGCTGTTCTTCATTATTTTTTCTAATATCTGCTTGTAATTTGACAAGTTTTATTGCATTTTTTAATTCTTCTTTTTGTTTCTTATTTCTATCTTTTTCTAAATCGTTTATTTTATCCATTTATTAGACAGCAAAAGCTGACGCTTTCTATTTTTACTGACAGCAAATATGCTTTTACTGGCAGTAATTTTATTTTTACTAGCTGTAAATTTTCTCAGTAAATAAATGATTAAAATTAAAGATTACACAGAACCGGAAGAATTGCCAGATCCTAAACAACATCGTTTTTTACCCAGACATCCTTTCAGATTATTAATAATCGGGGCATCAGGTTGCGGAAAGACAAATTTACTAATAAATTTATTAAACGGTTTTGAGAATCCTAGTAATTTAAGATTAGATTTCGACGCTTTATATTTATGTGCAAAAGACATTTCCGAGCCAAAGTATTCTAAATTGCAAGAAGATTATTCATTGTTTGAAGGCGTTGAAAGAGACGATATTTTAAAATGTAAAAAAATAAATAAAAATAAAAGAATGGAATTATTAAAATTGTATGATAAATATAAAAAGAATGTATTATTTTCTTCAGATTTGAGTGAATTTATTACTGTCGACGATTTAGATTCCTCAGAAAAAAATCTAGTTGTTTTCGACGATTGTGTTACAGAAAAAGACCAGAAAGTTATAGAGGATTTGTTTATAAGAGGTCGGAAGAAAAATGCATCCATTATTTATTTAACGCAGTCTTATTACTCAACTCCTATAAATATTAGAAAAAATTGTAATTACTTCATATTTTTTAAACTACAGCCTAGGGAAATTAATCAGATAATCAGAGAAATAGACGGAAATCTAACGAAAAAAGAATTTCTAGAAAAATATAATTCTTGTAAGGGTAACTTCTTTATGCTAGATTTAGTAAATTCTGAAATGAGATACAGAAAAAATTTTGAACCTATATAAATGGAAGAATATTTAGAAAAGAAATTATATGTTTATCGGAAAAGTTGCAATTTGTATCAAAAGATAAGTGTTTCCTTATCTGTTAGCAAATTCATGCTAAGTGCTTCGGGATTATCAGCTTTTGCATTCGTACCACTGGCCGCTTTGAGTTTGAGTGCAGGAATTGTAGAAGTCATTGAGAAATCTTTAAATATTTTGGAACGAAAAGAAGAATACAAACAATGTTATAATTTTTATAAACAACAGTTAAATTTGTTGAAAGCTAAAAAAATTTCAGAAGAAGAAGTGTATGTTAGAGAACAAGATTTTATAAATAATTTAGTATATTTCCCAATCGAAAAGTATGTGAAAAAAGTAAAGTTGAATGGATATAAATATTCTTCTTAGAAAGCGTCAGCTTTTTGCTGCCTAATAAATGAGTTGTAAAAGTAAAAAATTTGGTGTTACGTCTTTAACTAAAAAAGGTAATTTTAAAGGCGGATGTTTAAAATGTGGACAAACTGGATCGGGTTTTCTGAATAAAGTCATTAGTAATTTACCTTTCGAAATGCATTTACCTGGCCATAATTTTACAGGCCCGGGGACACAATTATTATGGGGAAAAACACGATTAAACCCAGATTTAACGTATAAAAATTCGTCTAAACCTGTTAACAGAGTGGATGAAATTGCATATAAACATGACAAATGTTATTTAGAAAATAAAGATACAAAAAGTAGAAATGAAGTATGCGATAAGAATATGATTGATGAATTAGATAATATTCAAAATCCTACGATTAGAGAAAGATTTGAAAGAGGGATTGTAAAACCGATTATTCAAGCTAAAAAAACTTTCGGTATGGGAAATACAAAGATCTATTGTTTAAAATGTAAAAACCATACAGAAACAAAAGATATTAAAGATGCAATTTCTAAAAATAACAGGCCAATGATGAAAGGTATTTGTCTAGATTGTGGTTCTAAAAAGAGTGTTTTTTTAGGAAAACCTTAGGGATGAAAGATCCTAAAAGTATCTTAGAAAAAATATATTATCATCCTGAAAGTGGTTATTGTGGGATCAATGAATTAAAACGGAAAACAGGTTTCAGTCAAAATCAAATTACAGATTTTTTACATAGCCAAGATGTTTATACCAGACATAAGCCTTTAATTCGTAAATTTAAACGAAGACGCATTTATGTCAGTCATATCGATGACCAATGGCAAGCAGATTTATTGTTTATCAAACCTTTTAGTAAATATAATAACGGAACTAATTACTTATTGACAGTGATAGATATATTTAGTAAATATGGTTGGGCCATACCGATAAAAAGAAAAACAGGACAAGAAGTAACTGAAGCATTTAAAAAGATATTTAAAGAAAGAATTCCTGAAAAACTGCAGACAGACAAAGGATTAGAATTTGTAAATAAGTTAACTTTAAAATTATTTAAAGATCATAATATTCAATGGTTTACAACTGAAAATGTTGAAATAAAATGTTCTGTTGTCGAACGATTTAACAGGACAATTAATAAAAAAATTAGAACCTGTCTAGCTGCCAACAATACTAAAAGATATATAGATGTTTTGGATCAATTAGTTAAAAATTATAATAATACCAGGCATAGGTCTATCAAAATGACGCCTAGCGAAGCGAGTAGAGAAGAAAACGAATCTGAAGTTTATAAAAATTTATACGAAGAAAAAATAATAAGAAAACCGAAATTTAAGGTCGGCGACAGAATCAGAGTGTCGAAATACCAGACTGCTTTTACCCGCGGATACCAACCTACTTTTACTGAAGAAATTTTTATCGTTTCAGAAATATTAAACACTGATCCGATTACTTATAGAATAAAAGATTTGAATGGCAACGAAATAAAAGGAACTTACTATGAACCGGAATTAGTTAAATATAATAAAAAAGACAATGTGTATAAAATTGAAAAAATAATAAAAAAGAAAGGCAATAAATGTCTAGTTAAATGGTTAAATTATTCCGACGAATTTAACTCTTGGGTTGACGAAAAAGATATCAAGTCAATCCGCTAAAATAACTCCCCCCTATGCAGGGTATAAAACTCCCGTCTATGCGGGGATTTATCAAATATAATTATGTTATTAAAACAACTCCCGCCTATGCAGGGTATAAAACTCCCGTCTATGCGGGGGATTTTTTCAAATATAATTATGTTATTAAAACAACTCATCAAAACTCCCGCCTATGCAGGGTATAAAACTCCCGTCTATGCGGGGGATTTTTTCCAATATAATTATGTTATTAAAACAACTCATCAAAACTCCCGCCTATGCAGGGTATAAAACTCCCGTCTATGCGGGGGATTTTTTCAAATATAATTATGTTATTAAAACAACTCATCAAAACTCCCGCCTATGCAGGGTATAAAACTCCCGTCTATGCAGGGTATAAAACTCCCGTCTATGCGGGGGATTTTTTCAAATATAATTATGTTATTAAAACAACTAATCAAAACTCCCGCCTATGCAGGGTATAAAACTCCCGTCTATGCGGGGATTTATCAAATACAATTATGATATTAAAATAACTCCCGCCTATGCAGGGTATAAAACTCCCGTCTATGCGGGGGATTTTTTCAAATATAATTATGTTATTAAAACAACTCATCAAAACTCCCGCCTATGCAGGGTATAAAACTCCCGTCTATACAGGGTATAAAACTCCCGTCTATACAGGGTATAAAACTCCCGTCTATGCGGGGGATTTTTTCAAATATAATTATGTTATTAAAACAACTCATCAAAACTCCCGCCTATGCAGGGTATAAAACTCCCGTCTATGCGGGGATTTATCAAATACAATTATGATATTAAAATAACTCCCGCCTATGCGGGGTATAAAACTCCCGTCTATGCGGGGATTTATCAAATACAATTATGATATTAAAATAACTCCCGCCTATGCAGGGTTTTGAATGCATTACATTAAAAAAAAGTTTAAATAAATGAATTGTGATTTTTTTAAAGACGTTTTATTAGATGATTCCGAATCTTGCTTAATGGATTCTTTTGACAATGAAAACAAATGTCAAATACCTGAAAAATATCTGAAAATTTATGATCAAATGAAAAAATGTGAAATAATGTACGATTCGGACGGTGAATATTTTACATATAAAAATATAGATGTTTTTTTAAGCGAAAGACGCAAATCCCGAATAAGTCGTTTTAAAGCATTGAAATGGAAATTGAAGTTAAATATTCCATATAAAGCTGAAGAAATGTTTATTCAGTTTCTAGACTTAGTGTACTATAAAAAGTCGATAAATTACTTATATTTCATAAAGAAAATATTAGATTATTATAATATTGATAATAATTTGAAAGTAAAATTTAATAAGAAAAACGAAGACATTTGGAATAGCTTTCTAAAAAATGTTTCTTAATAAATGGAGCTGTCTAAAATTTGCAAGCATTGTCAGATGACTAAATCTTTAGACCAATATTATACTCGATTTCGTTACGGCAAAACAGAACATTACGCTAATTGCAAAAGTTGTCATTTAGCTATGAAAAATAAAAAAATTGATTGCGAATGTGGTAAAACATACACTCTAGCTCATAAAAAGAGACATTTAAAAAGCAATTATCATACCAAACGAACGTCAAAATAAATTTATGATGTTGTGTTTTAAACTGAACAAATTTTTTAGGTTGCATTTTAGTTGAAAATATTATAGTCAATGTTGTGTTTTAAATTGAACGTATTTTTTAGTTGAAAATATTATATTAAATGTTGAGTATTTATTTGAAAGTATTATACAGAATGTTGTGTTTTAAATTGAACATATTTTGAATGAAAGTATTATACAGAATGTTGTGTTTTAAATTGAACATATTTTTTAGATGAAAATATTATATTAAATGTTGAGTATTTATTTGAACGTATTATACAGAATGTTGTGTTTTAAATTGAACATATTTTGAATGAAAGTATTATACAGAATGTTGTGTTTTAAATTGAACATATTTTTTAGATGAAAATATTATATTAAATGTTGAGTATTTATTTGAACGTATTATACAGAATGTTGTGTTTTAAATTGAACATATTTTGAATGAAAGTATTATACAGAATGTTGTGTTTTAAATTGAACATATTTTTTAGATGAAAATATTATATTAAATGTAAAGTATTTAGTTGAACGTATTTTGAATGAACGTAAAATAGAAGTGTCTGATTATGACAGTGATTTTTCGGCTAAATAAATGGGTAATTCAAAAAGTACAAAGATTTTGACAGGTAATTGTACAACTGAAAGAATAAATGTAGATTGGAATCATACCTTTAATGTTCATCCCAATGTTCATATAACGCCTGTATGTAAATACAGCGAACCATTTTTTGTTAGAATTACAGAAATAGATAAAAACGGATTTCGATTTGAATGTTTAAAATTGAATGGCGAACCTGTAGAAAAAAATTCAGATTTCTTTCAATGGACAGCAATTAGTCCTTTTGAGTAAACGATGGAATATATTTTTTAATAGTTGTTTTCAGAAATTCATACTTTTAACGACATTCATTTTAAATTGCTTAATCTAAAATTACCTGCCAGTGGTCTAATTTAATGAGCATTTATAGATAGTGGTCGCTATTAAAAATGGGTAGCAAAAAGTATTTATAAAAATGTTTGTATATAAATGGAGGAAACTCTAAGATTGATATCTGTTTCAAAAATACATATTTCAAAATTAAGGCAGGTCGTAAAACTGTTAAATATACACCAACCCCAACATTGTAAAAAAGATGATTTAATCAGATTGATAATAAGATATATAAAAAGAACAGAGGAATATAAATATGTTTTAGTAGATTTATTAAAATTAGATGTCACAGATTATTTAAATAAAATAAAGACAAAATTTATCGAAAATCCTAAAAAAAGAAATAAAATGAAAAAAATATTCGATTCTTTTGATTTAAAATTTAACAATAACACAGCAGAATTTAACCCAAAAAATAACGAAGAAAAAAAGATAAAAACAGTGGTAAACCTTAAAAAATTATTTCCTGATTTATATGAAAAATTGAAACAATTTATAAATGAACCGAAAAACCGTCCAAAACTTAAGAAACTCTTTGATTATTACGGATTGAAATATAAAGATGAAAAATTGATCAAAAAGACAGAAAAAAAAGTCAAATTAGAAACAAATTTGGAAAATCTGTTTAGACCCGATTATGAAATTGTTGAGAAAGACAAAAAATTTGTAAAAAAATTTAATACTTATAGATATGTTTATAAAATAAAACAAATAAACAAACTCACACCTGGCCAGTATTACAGTATCTTAAAAGATTTATTCAGGAGAGCAATTGGAAAAATTGAAGGAAAGGTAGATATAATTGTATTCAATCCCTATTTAACACAACCCTTTCACCCTAAAATGATGTCAACGAAAGAAGCCTATGAGACCTACTTAGATGTTTTAACGCACAAAATGGAATACAAAGAGTTGGATATTAAAGATTGTGAATTTATTTTTACTGTCGTTGATTTGCCTAAAGGCGGTAAACATTTGAAATTACTGAACAATAACGATGTTGTCGATAAAAAAAGTATAATTCAAATTAAAAATGACGATAATATCTGTTTGGCTAGATCCATCGTTACAGCCCTAGCTATTCAAAATCGTAAAATTTTATGCGAAAAATTGAATCTAGAAAAACTTACAGATAATGAAGTAACATATATAAAAAAAGGTAGAAAATTACAAAAAAGTTTAGCGATAAAATTGCATGAAATTTGTGATATTCCGTTAGAAATGTGTAATTTAGAGCATGTTAAACAATTCGAAATTTTTTTAGATATTCAAATAACTATATTTTGCAGAGAAAATTTTAACGAAAAAATATACAGTGGTACCCATAAATCTAATTGTGTTTACATTTTAAAAAATAGAAATCATTTTGATGTCATTACAACGGTTACAGGATTTTTAGGAAAAAAGAATTATTGTGATTATTGTAAAGTCAGTTATTATAGAAGTGATCAACATAAATGTCCTTTAAAATGCAATAGATGTTTTAAGAAAGAGAGTAATTGCGAGGGAGATGATATTCAGTGTAATGATTGTTTTAGATCTTTTAAAGGAAAAAACTGCTTCGAAAATCATAAAAATGAAGCAGTCTGTGAAAAACTGTGGAAATGTTTAAAATGTAAGAGAAATATCAATAGAAAACAAAGAGGACCGAAAGATCATAAATGCGGAGAAAGACAATGTAAAAACTGTAGAGAGTGGGATTCGGAAGATCATAAATGTTATATACGTAGGAAAGAATCTAAGGGAGGAATTTGTGAAAACATTTGTTCCACAACAACTTTGGAATGGTGTAATATATGTCGAAAAGGCCGATATCCTGAAAATTACAGGGTTGGATTAATTTGTGAAAACAAATGTAATTTCAAAAGTAAAGATAGATTGAAATGGTGTAAGAAATGTCAAACATCAAAATTCACAACAAAATATATGTTTTTTGACGTTGAAACGAACCAAGAGACAGGAAATCACCAAGTCAATCTAGTTATAAATCATGATTTTAACGGAGAAGAAAAAATATTTCAGAATGAAAATGAATATTGTGAATGGTTATTTCAAAATGAACATCGCGATTATACAGTATTAGCGCATTATGGAAAAGGATTCGATTTTCAATTTCTAGCTAAATACTGCTTTAAAAATAAAATTAAAGTGTTTACAATATATCAAGGAAATAAACTCATATATATGCAAGCAAACGAATATAATATAAGATTTATCGATTCTATTAATTTTACACTGATTCCGTTAAGAGAATTTCCTAAAACGTTTGGATTAACTGAATTGGCTAAAGGTTATTTTCCTCATTTGTTTAACACTAAGGAAAATCAAAATTATGTAGGAAAATATCCTGAAAAATACTATTATGGCTATGATACTATGACTTTAGATCAAAGAAAAACTTTTGATAAATGGTATAAATCGGTAAAAAACGAAACATTTGATTTTCAAAAAGATATTAAAAAATATTGTAGATCTGATGTTGATATTTTAAGAAAAGGATGTTTAGAATTGCGAAGGTTATTTCTAAACATTGCTGATATTGATCCTTTTAAATATGTCACTTTAGCTGGCGTTTGTATGGCTATATACAGAGATAAATTCACACAACCGAATACAATAGCGATAGATGAGGAGTGTATTCCAAAGGATCAATACAGTAAGAAATCGATCATTTGGCTAGACTATCTGTCTAAAAAACACAATATCAAAATACAGCATGCTTTAAACGGTGGTGAGAAAAAACTGAAATTAGGTGATAAAACTTATAAAGTAGATGGTTTTTATAATAATACCGTGTATCAGTTTCAAGGATGTCATTGGCATGGTTGTCCTCGTTGTTTTACAGAATCCACTGTCAATCTTCAAAATCAGATATGTATGAAAGATTTGTATGAAAAAACTCAAAAAAAAAATAAAAAAATAAAAGATAAAGGATTTGAATTGATTGAAATATGGGAATGTGATTTTGATAGTCACAAAGAAATTAAAAAATATATGAAAAATGAATGGAAAAGAGATTTTGTAGAACCTTTAAATCCTAGAAACGCATTCAGCGGAGGTAGATGTGAACCTACCAAATTAATATACGAAATGAAAGAAAACGAAAAAGGTAGATATATCGATGTTTGTTCACTTTATCCAACAGTGAATTACTTTGATTGCTATCCTGTTGGTCATCCGGTAAAGATTTATAATCCTGAAAAATATGATAAGAATTGGTATGGTTTGATACAATGTAAAATACTTCCACCTAGAAAACTTTATCATCCTGTTTTACCTTATAAAGGAGAAAAATTAATATTTAGTTTGTGTAAATTATGTTCAAAACCTATAAAATGCGAAAAGAAACACTGTAAAAAATGTTATGAAATACGGAATAAAGAATGTAATCATACAGATGAAGAGAGAAGTTTTACTGGTACGTGGACAACTACCGAAGTTGAACTGGCTATTGAAAAATGTTATAAGATTTTAAATATCTATGAAGTTTGGCATTTTGAAAAGAAATCTAATACATTATTTAAGGATTATGTTAAAATGTTTTTGAAAATCAAATTAGAAACAGATGATAAATGGTCTGAAAATTTCAAAACGGAAAAAGAATATAAAGAGTGTGTAGAAAAAAAATTGGGCATAAGGTTAGGAGAAATCAAAGAAAACCCTGGAATGAGATTTATATCCAAAATTTGTTTAAACTCTTTGTGGGGTAAGTTCGGACAGAGAAAAAATATGAAACAAACAGAGAATGTAATAGAATTGGCAGACTTTTATAGAATTATACTGAACGACCGCATTAAAGATTTGAATATGATATTTTTAAATGATGATTGTGTACAAATGGATTATAAGATGAAAGATGAATATGTCCAGAATAACTTTAATACGAATATTTATATAGCTGCTTTTACAACCAGTTCGGCTAGAATAAGATTATATGAAATGCTTGATAAATTAGGAGATAAAGTAATGTATTACGATACAGATAGTATTGTTTATATCGATGATGGCTCCAATAAAGTAAAAACGGGCTGTATGCTAGGCGAATGGACCGATGAATTAGGAGAAGATAAATATATGAAATCGTGGATATCCGGAGCTAGTAAAGATTATGGTTATATTCTGAACGATGGTTCTGTAAAAGGAAAAGTAAAAGGATTTAAAATGAGTTATGAGAGCGAAACTAAGCTCAATTTTGACGAGAGAATGAAAACAATAACGGGGGAAATTGACCATATAGATGTAGAAATAAACCAATTTCAGATACAAAAAGATAGAAATATTAAAGTGAATAAAATGAATAAAAGATATATGTTTGGATATGATAAAAGAAGAATTTTAGATAACTTTGATACTGTACCCTTTGGATTTTAAACCGAAGGTCCTGCATTTATAAAAAATGTTTTATAATAAATGGACGATGTCACCCTTATCATAAATGTTCAAGGTTTTATACTTCCGTTCAAATCTATAGCGAGAGAAATAAGCTGGGTTCATTTAAAACAGGAAATAGGTGAAACTATTTCTGTATTTACACCTAACTATGAACTAAGTGATCAAGAACTTGGAATAGTTCGTAGATGTACTAACGATGTCCATGGTTTAAGATTTAAAAGATATTCTGACAATAAAGGTTTATGGATCAGTAGTGACAAAGTAAAAGATTATTTCATACAATTGCATCAGATATACGGTGGGACATTTGCTTTTAAAGGAGGCGTTTTTCTGAAAAGTACTTTTGAAGAATGGGGAATTCCTATAAAAATATTAGATGTACCGAGATGCGTTAGAATATTAGGACCTGGATGTTCTATGTACAGATGTCTATACTATAAAAATTGTCTTTCAAAAAATGTTTCTGAATAAATGGAAGAATTCAACAGTCTCAGATCGTTCCCTGTAACTCATAAGTTAAAAGATTTAGAGAAAGGGAAATACAAACTGATTTCGTTGAAGAAAATTCAAACTAAATTTGGAAATACGACTATTGCGAGATTGGAAGTTAATGATGTAGAAAAAGATTATTTTCTTAAAAAGAGTCATGGAAAAATTTCTGAAAATGCAATAACAAAACTGAATAAAGGAGGTTATATCTTCCATTTTAAAGGAAAAAATAATGACGGCTATTATGATTATGAATTAGAAAAAGCTTAGTCGTACTATTTGTTTTAAATCTTAAAATAATCAGATGGATTTTATTTAATACCAACTATGAAAATATCAAACTAACAGAATAGTATTTACTGAAATTAAAAATATATCTGTTTTAAGTACAAAATTCTTTTCTATCAAAAATGTGTTAATTTCGACACAAACTATTTTTTTAATTTTATCGAACTATGAAAATATCAAACTATGAGAATAGCATTTATAATTGTAAATAAAAGGAGAGAATTGATAAATTAATATTTTCTTACAGCTTATTTATTTAATCTGTCTAAACTTTATTCGAATCATCTATCGAAATTTTTTTTCTATATAAATGCTACAATATTTTGTGATAAGTACTTTACTGTTTAATTGTCTTTCGCCTACCTTTCATTATTTCAAATTTGACCCCGTTATTACAAATTATAGCATCGATAACTCTAATAATTATACTATATTTAATAGTTTCAATGATACAATAAAATTAACTTTGACCGCAAAAATATACAAAATGGATCAAGCCTCTAAATTTTCTCAACCTGGAATTTATTTTTGGATAGAAAGTAAATGTGATGACAATTGGAATATAATACCGGAAACAAAAGAATGGTTTGATATTTATATTCCTGGAGCTAATGACTTATATTATTCTATAGCTTTTAATGCAACTAAAGATTTTAGGATTGGTTATAATGCTGATAACTTATTATATAACGCTGGTCTTTGCTTTCATTATTCCTATCAATATCATCCTAGAGGAAGGTTGTTTATTAGCATTTGATAGACGATTAAGAAAGTTTGATGAAAAATATTAGCATTCCATTGGATTTTCAAGGGTTATTTTATAATCATCATTTGGACAATCTTACAATAATCGGATTAGTCGACAGGCAAACTTTTTCATTAAAAATATTAAAATTTGTTCAAAAATGCACACATTTTGACGAACTTTTTGATGAATAATCGTTACAACTCTCGATATTCTTATAGACAAATTTTTTGATCAAAATCTTGCAAAAATCGTTAAATAGTAGTGTTTTGTGGAGTATGAAAAGTGTCCCAAAGTAGGTGCCATATACTACTCATGCATTTTTGGCATTAAATCCTATAGTTTGGCGATAATGTTTTGTTATGAAAAGTGGTTGACGGGATAATGGAGAAGTACCGAATAAACTTAAGGTTTATGGATTAGAGAATGTGTGTGTATCTCGATTGCGTTCGCGATAAACTTCTTTATAAAATATTTCTCAAGCCGCATTTCATAGCAGCTTGGTTACACGATTAGACCGGCAACTTAAAAAAAATGCTAAACATTGATCTACTTAACAGTTTATTTATGAACATGTTATGTAATATTTCCGGTAACTACAGTAAATAAAGTATTTTATAAACTCATGACTTCGCAAAAATCCAATGTTAAAATTTACAAATGTAAAAAAAAAAAAAAAAAAAAAAAAAAAAAAAAAAAAAAAAAAAAAAAATTGGCATTTATGGTGCCCATAATGCTTTTAGTCTTAATCCGTATTTAATTGATAGTATATTTCAGAAAAAATACTAGGCACTGTATTTCTGATATCCAACTAAGTGGGTGTCCCTGATATAACCATGCTAAAGTTTAAGAATTTTACTTGTCATCATTTTGAAAAAATCAAAACCGTTTTCTTTTTATTAACGTTCTCAGGTTAATGGATTTTCCTACAGAATATTGCATTTTCCATGAAAATAGTTTTACTATTAAAAGAAAATGGAATGCCAAATGTCTACCAAGTGGCCATATATCAGGAACATGTGCACATGATATGGATACCACTGTTCCATGATTCACAAATCGTGATTTTTTTTCATTTTAGAAATACTGTTCTGCTAAATTAAATACTTTTGGTGTAAAATAAATAAACATGATACTCAGTAATTATTTTTAACATTCAAAAGTGGATTTGAAACAGGATTTTTCATCAAAACTGAAGTTGTTTACAAAATTGACATTACAATTTAATTTTTTTATTTAGAAAAAAATGTGAAATCCATTTAGTGTTTAAAAATTTTCTTAAAATACATTGCTTATTGCAATTGGAACAAATAAAAATGCCTTTATCGTAGGCTTCCATTGTGCACTTGATGTGGCCACCTGGATGGCCATATGAGGAGCAGGTCAGCTTTCACGAAAATCGTTTGATTTTGAGCAACTCGTAAAATACACACCCTCAACGACAGTACCAATTGATAGAGCATTAAAATCTGAACAGAGTATGATGATATTTCTAAAAAAAAAAAACCTTTAAAAACGTGCATAAAAAATTAGACATCAGATAAAACAAGAACAGATCACAACAAAAACATAAAATAGGAAACTGGCGTCAAATTCCATAACCTAGCTGAATGGCAAGATCACATGACACACTAGGACGCTCCTTCAAGGTATGCTAATGCCATTTAGTGTAGTAAAGTTTTTCGTTGGTGGCCGTAATCCATAGCAATATATTGAAGGAGAAGATTTTAGATGCATCGAGGGATAGATTATGGAAGATTGCGTTCATGCAATAACACAGATATGTGAAGAGACTAATTTAGGAGAACTCAAAAGTGGCATTTTTGAAGATGTTTAATAGCACTTAGAGAAGGGAGATTACATGACCCATTGGGAGTGACCCGACCAAGCACAGAGCGCCTTTAGAGCCTACATTTCCAAGCGAAATCAGGAACCGAATTGCTATGAATAATTACTTCAAAAGTCCTTGACAGCTGGTACATATTTGGCGTGCGGTTTTCGCCAAATTCCTTTGAAGAATTACCGAGTTGGCGATAAAATATGCAGATAGATACGGAACACATCGATGTTAAAAACAACCAAATGAAATATCTATGAAAAATTGCATCCTCAATGCATAGCGATATATGGTTGCGAGAGGGCAAAAGTTAGTCATACTGGGAACAGAAAATTATCTCAAGTATTTAGACAATACATCCGCAGATTGTAGAAACTGTGAACTAACAATAGACGTATCTAACGGCTACATTTTTAAGTGTAAATGCAGAAGTGCAGACATGAGAAGGAATTATTCTTTCTTCTTTATTTTTTAATTGAGCAAAATACATTTGGACGAAATAGAGTGTAGGAGAATGATTTTAAAATAAAAGCGTTATCTTTAATAATAGAAAGAGATATATTTAAATGCAGGGAATGAGATGCACAGACAAATTAAATTTAGAATATAAATTTAAAGTAATTAAATTAAATGCATATTGAATACGACGAGAGAGTTAACTATTAAGAAAACATATATAATGGAAACTCCATTATAATTTAGCAAATTTTTTGGTATATTTTTGGTATATTTGGTATTTTTTACGTATAGTACTGAGATGGTCGTATCAGGAACATGGCCATAACAGGAGCATCTACCTTATATCAACAATACTAGCAGGATTTTTTAAAATTATTTTTTAAAAGTATGCTAATAAGCACAAAATTTTAATTTATTTCCTATAAAAATGGCTATGATTATGAGTAACTAAATTTAGTCAGAATTTGCTTTCATGTATTATACTATGTGAAACCATTAGTTTTTTTATATGAACGGGAGGAGAGTGTGTGTAAACATGTTGAGCTAGTAACAAATTGTGTTTTTTTTTTTTTTTAAATGAAATAACCAAAATGTAGACTCGAAAAGTAGACATATATCAGCTTCTAAAAATAGTTAATAATAAACATTATTCTATGTAGGCAGAATTTCGTCTACATTTGCAATATTTAGAAAATGTTTTTCTTTTCTTGTCGTTGTGATGTACTTAAACTTATAAATTCATTAAATAAACAAAGAAATGTTTTTGCATATATTAAGAAAAATTCATTGTACTTAAATAAAATAGTAATATCAACTATACTGAATTCAAAATAAAATTGATTAAAATGAAATGATTTTGCACGAAGAATCTATATTTGCTTGTTTTCAAAAATTGTTTCAGTTTATATGATAACTTTTAGCAATAAAGAAATCAAATTACACCTACTTTTAATAGAAGAGAAATGTACAATGTATTCTCAAAACAGAATATGATGATACATCTGTAATTATTTGCGTGATTTTTAGCCAAATTATATTAGTTATGAATCTTAATATCTTTGACACTACTATTTTGTTGTTACATACACGGAAAAAAATGAAAAATACTCGCACTGACATTTAGTGACACGTTCAATTTTTATATTCTCTCGTAAATCAGAGTTGCCAGATTGGCCTAAATTTTTCATTCAGAAATTCCGAATTCATACAAGAAATTCCAAAAGAAACTTTTTACTTTATTTAATCACGAAATGTTTGTCATTAAATGAAGCTGAAATTATTATTCGTCATTTCTGGTAAGAATACGGAATTTCAGTATTAAAAAGGAGGCAAAACTGCAACCCTTTTCTAAATACTACAAGTGATTCACCAAAACGTTTCTAGCTACCCAAAATGCATGCTTACATCAGTGGCTATCAATACTACTATTTGCAATATCAAATTTATAGCCTGTAATACACACACTGTCGACTGAAAATACTTCTTTTTGGGATTTTTTTTTCTATCTAATGCAAACGTGAACAATTACTTTTTATCGTAGGGGATTATTGGTACTTTTTACATGTCGAACATATTGCATCCATAGTTTAAAATTTATTAGTAAAGTGTTTTTGTTGCGAAAAATGGTATTATTGCAGAAATAAATAAGAATAGCTATTTATTAATGAAACATAATATATAAAATCCTTCTATAAAAAATTATAAAATTATAAAATTATTTTTCTTTAAAATTTATGATAATTATTGTTTAGGGTTTAGAATTAGAATGCAACGTCTAATGAGTCTAAAGTCATGTAACCTACTTTATCATAAATAATCTATACTTGGCTAGTTTATTAGCACATTCGAGAACGTTAATTTATTTTAGAAATCAATAAAACATTCTAAAAGGTAGCTAATTATTTACTTTTAAGATACCGTGTTATGCATCTAAATTGGAGTTGGCAAAGTATTTTAAAATCCAAATTTCTAAAAATCTGTAAATAGATTAAATAAACTTTATCTGTCATTGCACTTATATCCGCATATTAACACATTCGAGAGTGTTAATTTATTTTAGAAATCAATAAAACATTCTAAAAGGTAGCTAATTATTTACTTTTAAGATACCGTGTTATGCAACTAAATTGGAGTTGGCAAAATATTTTAAAATCCAAATTTCTAAAAAAGCTATAAATAGATTAAATAAACTTTATTTGCCATTGCACTTATGTCCGCGATGGCATACAGTTTGAATTAAAATAAGTTTTCGCTTAATTGAATAAAAACTTAATCGGGACACGTCAGTTTTCTGTATTGCTATTAAAATTCATATTCCCAAATTATTTCAAACAATGAAAATTTATATTGCAGCATAATGAAAATATAAGCGCGTGTATACATATTTGTAAAGCACTATATCTGCATGCTTTATTCAATACGAAGAAATTTAAAAAAGGCTCTATATTAATTAGAGAAATTTCTACTTCCCTTTTTTTTTCTCACGAGGTTGAATAAAAACACACTAATATATTTTCGAGAGCATTTTATTGGTAGATTTGTTCATCAGATGATTAATAGCAGAATTAACACAAGAAGGTTGAAACATAATTTGCAAGGGTGTTTCTAATTCTTTCATAATTGTTTGAATTTATAACATAAAATCAAAATTCGACGTTTTGATCTTTTGAATTGAAACTGTCTTGCAAATTAAGTTTTGACCTTGCTGAAATTACTACTCTCTGGTACTAATCACCTAATTACGAAATCATCTTATAATATACTTCTTTTAATTCTAAAGGGCGTAAAATAAAAATATTATAAACAGTAAAATAAGTTTTATTAGACTGTTGACATGTTTCAGCAAAATCTGAGCCGTTATCAAAACAAATAAGAATGTTTTATAATTACTGGGTCTATTTATTTTTTCATGTACTTTTTAAAATTACGCAGGTTTTTTTTTGTTACTTGGATATTTATTTCCACATTTGTAACCATGGAATAACTCGACCCACTATTTTGGTAAGTTAAGTGATGCTGCATCGTTACTAAACGTCTTACCAAAAGTCGTTTAACTTACCAAAATTGTTGATCAACTTACTCCATGGTTACAAATATGGAAATAAACATCCAAGTAAAAAAAAAAATAATAATGTGCGTAATTTTAAAAAGTACGTGAAAAATTAAATGATAGCGTTTCAAATAACTTCATAGAAAATTCGAATTCAATTATAGAAAATTCGTATTTGTTTTGATAATGTCGCAGATTGAGCTGAAACATGCAAAAAGTCTAATAAAACTTATTTTGCAGTTTATAATCTTTATATACACTGCTCAAAACAATTAAAGGATATTTGAAGTTTTATATAAAATAAAGATATAAACGAAATTTTTTTTGCCGAAAATAGAAGAAGAGAATCACAAATGCAAATTTTTCTGGTTTTCAAACTGTGGAGTATGCAAATTTTGAGTTCGACGTCAAAAACGTCGCTTCAGCGGCAGCGAATGAAATTTGACTTTCAACTGGATAAAAGAGAATGAAGACAAGGATGATCGGCATTCAGTGATTGCTTTGTTTCGATGAGTACGATGTCTCAGCGAAGTCATTTGACAGATTCAGAAGCTTGGAGAATTGTTGGTAGGTTAGAAGGGGGCCAAACTCAAGACGAAGTAGCGCAAGCCATTGGAGTGTCACAAAGTGTCATTTCCAGGATCTGGAACCGTTTTTGGAGAGTGGATGTGCAGGCCGAAGACCAGGGCAAGGTCGTAGACGGGCAACAACGCCCAATGAAGATCGGTATTTAGCGTTAACAGCTCGGAGACACCGAAACATGAACGCTACTCTTCTCCAACAACACCTTCGCTCGGCTACAGGCACCACGATTTCAACTCAGACTGTCCGAAACCGGCTCCATGCTGTAGGTCTGTATGCTCGCCGACCGATGGTATGTGTTAGATTAACATCAAGGCATCGTCGCGACCGCAGGGAGTGGGCAACCGAGCATGTCAACTGAAGGAGAAATGAATGGAGCAATATTCTGTTTTCTGACGAGTCCCGTTTTTCTGTGCATCCGGATAATAGGCGTCTTTTCATCTGGAGGGACTGTGGCAGTACGAATAATCCTGCGTTCGTGCACGAAAGTGTCAGATTTGGCGGTGGAGGAGTGTTGGTGTATGGTGTCATCTCCATTGACGGGCGCACTGACCTCTACATCATTCGAGATGGAGCTCTGACTGGTCGCCGATATAGGGGTGAGATCCTCAGACCTATTGTAGTCCCTTTCGCTGCAGCAATCGGAGACAACTTCATTTTAACGGACGATAACTGCAGGCCACATCGTGCAAACCTGGTGGAGGATTTCCTTTTCGAGAAAGGAATCGTTCAAATGGAATGGCCAGCGTGTTCTCCAGACATGAATCCAATCGAGCACGTTTGGGACGCTCTAGGAAGACGAGTTTCTGGCCGCCAACAACCCCCACAAACTCTCCAAGAACTGGAAAGAGCTCTTCTGGAAGAGTGGGGCAGAATACCCCAACTCGTCATTAATAGCCTCATTGAGTCCATGCCTCAAAGGTGTTCAACGTTGCTGGCCGCCCGTAGAAACCATACCCCCTACTGAAAATGATTTTCTTTGAAGAAAACACCTTTTCTTATTCTTTTTTTCTCATATGCACAAATTGTGTTTTTTTCCTTTTGTACACAAATGCGCAATAAAATGCATTTTTTTCTGCCAAATATGTGTAATTTATTCTCATATAACCTACTATGTCTGTCGACCATGTATCAATCAGCTAAAAAGTTTCCCAGATACAAAATCCACCTAAAACTGCAATATCCTTTAATTGTTTTGAGCAGTGTATTACGCCTTTTAGCATTTAAAAGAATTATATAATTATAAGGTGTTATAATTTGTTATATATTTTTAACATCTTATTAACTGTTCTCGAAGAACTAATAATTTATCTTCACCGACCTAAAAAATGAGAACGTAAAATCATACGTAAAGCATAGATTATAAAATCTTTTTGAACACTTTCAGAATACTGTAAAGAAACTTTAACGTTTAATAAAGTGAAAGACGATATCCAGAGCAAACAAGGTCAAGGTCAAACCGGGCGGGATAGCCTACCTTTCGGCTTAAGCTCAACCAACCCCGGCCAGCAGGTTTGTTTACCTAATTATACTGAGCATTACTAAATTATACTTTGTAATATTGAGCAATAATTATACTGTGTAATTCTGAAAATACAATATTCCAAAAATACAAATTCTGAAAATACAATTTACCAACCCTACTTAGCAGTACTAAATACTACTATGTGATACTGAGCAATAATACTACCATGTAATAATACTGTAAGATGCTGAAGTAAATAATAATAATCGATAGAAGTAAGTACTAAATGCACAATAATGAATGAATAATAATACTAGAGTAAACAATTATAAATTATGCTAAAAATACTAAAACCATTGTATGATGTCATTAAGAATAACTAAATTGTTAAGATTAGAATTCATGTAGTGTGTAAAGTTCCTTATTTAGAAAGAGAATAACACATTTGAAAAGTCAATTTCAACAGTTACCATCCATAGTCGTAAAGATGCTTGAATTCCTTATGATCAATATACATTTTTTAAATATTTACTACATAATTTAGTTCTGTGAGAAAGCGCATAACACTGTTGAAAAGTCTCTTTCAGAAATTTCCGACAATAGACGGAAATGTAATGGATTTTTTTGTTCAACCCAGTATGCAATCTACAGATACACAAAACATATTAAGTTAAAATTTAATTCAGGTAAAAAACATGTAACACTACTAAAAACACGCTTCCAGCAATTACCATTCTAAGACGGCAATGTATCTAGTTGTTTGCGTAAAAATGTATATGAATTTATTTATAGTCTACAAACATGTTTTAGTGTACAAAAATATAGTTCATCTAAAAATGCATTACACAATTAACAAGAACGAAAAATCATGCGTCAAGCATAAATTATGTAACACTTTCTAACGCTTCTAAAATAATTTTACAAATCATACCGTTTAATAAACTAAAAGATAACATCTAAGTAAACAATTTGGAAAACGCATAACATATTATTTAAAAACATAATTTCAGGAATTTCCAACATATACAATATTCGGAAAAATATTCGAATACTTTTATTCAGCCCTGTATAGGATCTATAGATTTGTATATATACTATATAGGATACTAAATTTTAGTTCAGTTAGGAAACGCGTAGCACAGTTTAAAATTTTCCGTCTGCAGTTTCTGTCAATAAACGGAAATGTGTTCGCGAACTTTTCTGCCTCCCTGTATAGGATCTACAGAATTTATACACACCACGTAATAGACAAAAAGCGAGTTAAAATTAAAATCGCGTTCAGTAACTTAAAACGCACTTCCAGGAATTATTGTTAACAGACAGTAGGGAATTATTTTGTGTGTCCCTGTAAATAAACGATGACTGCTATACACACAGTATTCTATAGTAAGCCTCTTGTAATGCACCTTAGTGATATATATAAATTTCAATGCGTTTAAAATAGTTAAACATTATTTAAACAAATCGCAAATGGTTTTTCCCCATAGACCGCAATGTAACGGAATTCTTTTGAGTGTCCCTGTAAAAAACTATAAGTGCTACACACTTCCGTTGAAATAGGGAACATGCTATGGATACCGACAATAACATTTAAAAATTGGCCGACGGCCATGCGGCCAGACAAACCAAAGTCATAAAAATTTTTCAACTAGGTTGGAAAGTGTTAAAAAACATCATTAAGCAATTTACAACCATAAATTGTAGTGCTTTCAAATTGTTTTGTGTACCCTATATAATATCTATAGAATTTATAGACACCATGGGGTATGCAAAATTTAGTTAAACTTAAAAACGCAATACCCATCTGCTCATTTATCGCTCATAGACAGTGTTGTAACTGAATTATTTTGTGTCTTCCTGTAAATGAATGATAAATTTTACGTGCACTAAAAGAATCTTGTAATCCACCTCAAGATGGTATATAAATTTCAATAATTTTTTAAAAAGTATAATATCATCAAAATAATACATCATCAAATATATCATCTGCGAACGATTTTTACCCGTAGACCATTATGTAATTAAATTCTTTTCTGTGACCCTGTAAATGTACGATTAATAATTTTCACTCAATATTTTACTGAAAGCATGTTTTACTGCACCTCATAAATACATATAAATTGAATTATGTTTGAAATAATGTAACATCATTAATACACTGAAACGACTTTTCCTCATAGACATAATGTAGCGGAATTATTTTGAGGGTCTCTTTAAACGAACTATAAATTCTACATACTTCATTTTTAATGTATTCGTGCCATGGTAAATATCAATAACATATGTTAATAAAGTAGAAATATAAGTATATTTTACGAGATTTAGAACGCGGACAGATATATAGGTGAACCGAATTCATAAACACTTTTCAACTATGTTGGAAACTGTTAAAAAAGAAGATAGGCTATTCATTTTTCATCTCCAGTTATTTTATTATTACTAAATTTCTTTTTTATGAAAGTTAATGCTTCGCTCGTTTAGTCAGAAAAACACGAATATTAATCAAAAGAAGGAAGCTGATTTATGAATGGGTTTTATTTTATAAATTGGAATCTAAAATAAACAAATAAAAGTAGAAAAAAAAATAAGATAAAGAGTTCGAATGTCTGCATAGTTTGATCACTGATTGTTTAGCGTTCATCATTTATAACACTCAAATAATAATAATAATAATAATAATAATAATAATACCTATTAAAACCATTTTCTTAATTTACAAATAGTTTTCTCTTTCAATTGACATTGTTGGGAAATTCTGCATTTACTGTAGAGATGAGTTCGGGCTCTATTTCCAGACGCCGAGCCCTGCCGAGCTCGACGATTTGAAATCTGAGCCCGCCCGAGGTCGAAAGGTTTTGTGTCATCCGATCCCGAGCTCGATACCGAAAGTATGCAATCGAAAATTGTTAACGGCATTTAAAAATTGTTTCAAGATTAATTTTCTTATTCAAATGAATCTACATACATAGAAATAAGTAGTAATTCTAAGGTACATTTCACTGGCCCCTCCACCCCCGGACTTTTGAATTTCTTATTCACCAATCGTTAGTACTTCGTTAGTACCGGTAAGTACCGAGAGATTTTCGTTTGTACCGGCTCCGGTACCGAGTTATTCTAAATTCAAGGTGGAGGGGCCAGTGAAACGGGATTTCCCATAGTAAAAAAATGAAGTGTTTCAGATTTTGACGAAATTTTGTCAGTCGTTTGTACTACGTTAGTACCGGTAAGTACCGAGATATTTTCGTTTGTACCGGCTCCGGTACCGAGTTATTCAATTTTTTAGTTTGAGGGACCATTTCACTGGCCCCTCCACCACAGGACCTGGCAATTTCGCATTCACCAATCGTTTGTACTTCATTAGTACCGGTAAGTACCGGGAGATTTCCGTTTGTACCGGCTCCGGTACCGAGTTATTCAATTTTTTAGTTTGAGGGACCATTTCACTGGCCCCTCCACCCCCGGACTTGGCAATTTCGCATTCACCAAACGTTTGTACTTCGTTAGTACCGGTAAGTACCGAGAGATTTTCGTTTGTACCGGCTCCGGTACAGAGTTATTCTAAATTCAAGGTGGAGGGGCCTGTGAAACGGGATTTCCCATAGTAAAAAAATGAAGTGTTTCAGATTTTGACGAAAATTTGTCAGTCGTTTGTAGTACGTTAGTACCGGTAAGTACTGAGAGATTTTCGTTTGTACCGGTTCCGGTACCGAGATATTCAAAATTTTAGGTAGAGGCACCATTTCACTAGCCCCTCTAGTACCGGACCTGGAAATTTCGCATAACTAATCGTTTTTATTTCATTGGTACCGGTCAGTACCGAAATATTTTCGTTTGTACCGGCTCCGGTAGAGAGTTATTCAAAGCTTATTTAGGAGGAACCATTTCACTAGCTCCTCCACCGCGTGACCTAGAAATTTTGCGTGCCCTAATCGTCTTTATTAGTTCATCACTGGGCATATATGTACAGAGAGTATTTCGTTTGTACCGGCTCCGCTAAGGAGAAATTTCAGATTTTAAGATTTAGAGGCCCTTTCACTGGCTCCTCCATCCCCGAATCTGGAAATTTCGTATACACGAATAGTTTGTATTTCGTTAGTACTGTATGTACCGAGAGATTTTCGATTGTATCGTCTCTGGTACCGAGATATTCACTTGTTTAGGTGGCGGGAACATTTCATTTTCCCTTCCACCCGCGGACCAGGAAAGTTGGCATACACCAATTGCTTGTACATTAATAGTACCGGTAAGTAACAAGATATTTTGTTTTTATCGCTTTCGGTACCGTGTTATTTAAAATTCAAGGTAGAGGAGCTGTTGAAACGATAATTTCTCGTTGTTGAAAAATAAAGAATTTCCGATTTTGATTAAATTAGATTTTTTATTTGACTTTTATTCTTTATGTATGCTTTGTTTTCCAAAATTTAATTTTCACTGGTATTCTTTTAAATTATTTTGTATATGGATAAAAGATTATTATTTTTTTCAAATTGTTAAATTATGTAATATATTTTGCATGAATACCATAATATATGTATTAAAATTAAAAAAAATTTCAATTAAAGTACCAGTCTGTTGAACGCATTTGTCTGTTTATATATTTGGTTATTTATGTGTGTGTGTGGGCGTGTGTTGATGTTGGCTTGGAAATCTACCGCAAGTAGAAATATGAAAGGCAGGTCCAAATGCAACTGAAGCAAATTTTTCATTTTTTTTTTTTTTTTTTTTTTTTTTTTTTTTTTTTTGCTGATTAGTGGAGATATTAATTAAAAACCATAAGGAACATCGTAAAATTTCCTGGCGCAATTTTCTATGCCAAAACGGAAATTCCTAGATTCTTGAAGCAGAGATCAGTGAAGTGTGGACAAACATTCCTTTTTTGCGCATTTTGAAACTGCCGCAGATCGAAATACGAAAAAATTAAAAAATACCCATTTATTCTTGATACTTTCCTGATTACCCCAAAATGTTATTAGTTAAAAAAATATTTAGCTTTTCAAAAAAAGTATTGAACCTGGAAATTTCGCATTAACAAATTGTTTGTACTATATTAGTACAGGTAAGTACCTTGAGATTTTTGTTTGTTCCGGCTCAGGAATCGAGTTATCCTAAATTCAAGGTGGAGGGGCCAGTGAAACGGGAATTTCCTATAGTAAAATAAATGAAGTGTTTCCGATTTTGTCGAAAGTTTTTCAGCCGTTTGTACTGGCTCCGGTACCGAGTTATTCTAAATTCAAAGTGGAGGGGCTAGTGAAACGGGATTTTCCATATTAAAAAAAAGAGTATTTCAGATTTTGACAAAAATTTGTCAGTCGTTAGTACTTCGTTAGTGCCGGTAAGTACCGCGATATTTTTGTTTGTACCGGCTCCGGTACCGAGTTATTTATTTTTTTTTATTTTTAGGGACCATTTCAGTGGCCCCTCCACCCACGCACCTGGCAATTTCGCATTCACCTATCGTTTGTACTTCGTTAATACCGGTAAGTACCGAGAAATTTTCGTTTATACCGGATCCGGTAGAGAGTTATTCAAAGCTTATTGTGGAGAGAGCATTTCACTAGCCCCTCCATCCCGCGACCTGGAAATTTCGTATACACCAATAGTTTGTATTTCGTTAGTACTGTATGTACCGAGAGATTTTCGATTGTATCGTCTCTGGCACCGAGATATTCACTTGTTTAGGTGGCGGGAACATTTCATTTTCCCTTCCACCCGCGGAGCAGGAAAGTTCGCATACACCAATTGTTTGTACATCAATAGTACCGGTAAGTAACAAGATATTTTGTTTTTATCGCTTTCGGTACCGTGTTATTTAAAATGCAAGGTGGAAGAGCTGGTGAAACGATAATTTCTCGTTGTTGAAAAATAAAGAATTTCCAATGTTGTTTAAATTGATTTTTTTATTTGACTTTTATTCTTTATGTATGCTTTGTTTTCCAAAGTTTAATTTTCACTGTTTTTTTTTAAAATTATTTTGTACATGGATAAAAGATTATTTATTTTAAATTGTTAAATTATGCAATATATTTTGTATGAATACCATAATATATATATTTAAAAAATTCTTCGAATAAAGTACCAGTCTGTTGAACGCAATTGTCTGTTTATTTGTTTGTTTATTTATTTATTTGTATGTGTGTGTGTTTTGATATTGGCTTGGAAATCTAGAGCACGTAGAAGTAAGAAAGCAGGTCCGAATGCAGCTGATGCAGATTTTTCATTTTTTTCCTGATTAGCGGACATATTATTTAAAAACCATAATAAACATTGCAAAATGTCAGTTTTCTATACCTAAACGGAAATTACGAGATCCTTGAATCAGAGAACAATGAAGTGTGGACAAACATTCCTTTTTGTTTCGCATTTCAAAACTGCCGCAGATCGAAATACGATAAAATTTAAAAAATACCCATTTATTCTGGGTACTTTCCTGATCCTCAAAATGTTATTAGTTAAAAAAATATTTGTTGTTTCAAAGACAGTATTTTCCAAACGTTGATTTTGTGTTTTTTTTCCTTCCGCATATTTACAAGTTCGCATCCTGTTTCCTGAACGAAAAATAATAATAATTATTATTATTTTTACAAAAAAAAAAAAAAAAAAAAATCTGAATGCCAATTTTAAGTTTTCGTTTTTTAAGCATATTTTAAATTCATTATGTGCTTTTCAAAACAAAATACAATAAATAAACAAATAAATAAATAAATAAATAAATAAATAATAAAAATAAAAATAAAAACACTATTCCTGTTACTTTTCAATATTTACTATCCCCCTCCCCCCCACTACTAGAGCCGAATTCTGGCTGCGCCACTGGTATCAGGGAAGTACCAAGAATAAATGGGTATTTTTTAATTTTTTCGCATTTCGATCTGCGGCAATTTCAAAATGCGAAAAAAAAGGAATGTTTGTCCACACTTCATTGTTCTCTGCTTCAAGAATCTAGGAATTTCCGTTTTGCAATAGAAATCTGCGCCAGCGCGACATTTTGCGATGTTCATTATGGATTTTAATTAATATCTACACTAATCAGCTAAAAGAAAATGAAAAATCTGCTTCAGTTGCATTCGGACCTGCCTTTCATACTTCTACGTGCGGTAGATTTCCAAGCCAACATCAACACCACACACCCACACACTTAAATAAATAAACAAATATATAAACAGACAATTGCGTTCAACAGACTGGTACTTTATTCGAAATTTTTTTTAATATATATATTATGGTATTCATACAAAATATATTATATAATTTAACAATTTAAAAAATAATAATATTTTATCCATGTACAAAATAATTTAAAAGAATACCAATGAAAATTAAACTTTGGAAAGCAAAGCATACATCTACTATATATATAAAACACAAACGAAAATTTCGTTCCGTTCCTTTCTAACTCGAGTTCCACTTAATGGATTTTGATGGAACTTGCGTTGTTCGATAGATAATTTTTCGGGGAAGGTTTTAATATATAACACAACGTTCTACGTTTATTACTTATAGAATTATGATGGAAAGTTCTGTTATTTTGGCCGAAAAGATTACCATTGCTAATTTTTTGGCGATCATTACTGTTGCAGAAAGAAATGAAAAGGCTATACTATACATGTCGAAAAATAAAAGAAAAACAGTTACTAATTTTATTTAAAAAAAAAAGAAAGAAAAAGAAAGAAAAAAGAAAGAGAAAGAAAAAAAAGAGCTGTGATGAGAGAATATTATAAAACGAAAATATTTAATTTAAACATGATTGGGAATGTTCGTAATGCTTAAAAAATTATTCAAGGGGCAAGATTTTAATATTGAAACAATATTTGGCGATGTATCTTTTGTTTTTGCCGATTTTGATTATACTTTTGACCCCAAACAATTTGATTTTAAGCCAAAATGTGTCTTTTCTTATTGCAAAAAGAATTGAAATGGCTATACGTCTGGAAAAATAAAAGAAAAAACTGTTTCAAATTTTATTTAAAAAAAAGAAAGAGAAGAAAAAAAAAGAAAAACAGTTTTGATGAGAGATTTTAAGCCAAAAGGTTTTTTTTAAGTGTACGACTGCATTTTTGCAGTATTTTTTTTTTTGGTAATTTTCGGTTAGCCGGGCGCCAGTGATATATATATACATGTATATATATACACATGTATCTACACAAATACATGTATATACATACATATATCTACACAAATACATGTATATACATACATATATATACACTTATATGTATGAATATATACATATATCAGAGGCGCCCAAGTAACCGAAAAGTACCTTTTTTTAAATTCAAATGCAAACTATATTAATGGCAATATACTTCTATTTAATTTTACATATATGAAATTTCGTTACGGCTGCTTATAATTCGAGTTCTGCTGGATGGATTTTTGTAGAACTTAAACTGTAAGATAATTTTTCAGGGAAGGTTTTATTGTATAACATATCGTTCTACGTAGCTTAGTTATAGAATTATTCTGGGAAGTTCTATAATCAGATCGATCCGATTATGAAATATTAGCCTTTTTAAAATATTTTGCCGAATGGATTTCGATGCAACCTACACTGTTAGATAATTTTCTAGGGAAAGTTTTATTATATAACATATCATTCTACGTTGCTTAGTTCTAGAATTATAGGGGGAAATTCGAAAATCGGGTGACCATTTTTTTAAAATTAAATATTAGCTTTTTCAATATTTGATTCCGATTATGAAGTATTAGCCTTCTGAAAATGTTCTACTGGACAGATTTTGATGAGAATTGTATTGTTAGTTAGTTAGATGCTATCTCAGAAATGGTTATAGGGTACTACATATTGTTCCGCGTATTATAGTATTTATTACTCTAATACGCATTACTATAGTGCGTATTACTGCGTTAACAAATATGTGTGAAGGTTTTATAGTCAGGTGAGCCCGATTCCGAAAGATTAGCCATTTTGAAAGTTTTTACTGGGCGTATTTTTTGCGACTTGCATTGTCAAGTAGACAATTTGTAAGGATGACTTTAGTATATTTCATATCGTTCTGTTAGTTTTAGAATTATGTGGAAAAGTTCTATAATCAGATGAACCCGATTATCAAGGATTAGCCTTTATAAAAACTTCTACTGAATGGATTTTGTTAGTTAATTTGTTTGAATTGTTAGTTCGATAATTTTTAGTGATGGTTTTAGTATATTGCATATAGTTTTATCATTCTTTAGCAAACCCTAACTGTAAATGACCAAATAAAAGAGTTGGTCCTTAACAGCTAAAATTTTGACTGCACATTAGAAAATATAATAGCGCAATCGCGTCATTTTTCAGTAATGTGGAAGGATATTCCACGTAAATGTACAGACTACTTTTAAATACAAGGTCAAATTAAACGATATATTTCGTTTGATTCAAGGTTCATTTGTAGAAACCGACCAGCGCAGCGGGCGTAGCTTGCTAGTAAAGAATAAAAGTAAAAAAAAAAAAAAAATTTAAACAACATCGTTAATTTTTTATTTTTCAACACCGATAAATTATCGTTTCACCAGCTCCTCCACCTTGAATTTTAAATAACACGGTACCGAAAGCGATAAAAACAAAATATCTTGGCACTTACCGGTACTAATGATGTACAAACAATTGGTGTATGCTAACTTTCCTGGTCCGCGGGTGGAGAGGAATGTGAAATTGTCCCGCCACCTAAAAAAGGGAATATCTCGGTATCGGAGACGATCCAATCGAAAATCTATCGGTACATACAGTACTAACGAAATACAAACTATTCGTGGATACGACATTTCCAGGTTCGGGGGTGGAGGGGCCAGTGAAAGGGCCTCTAAATCTTAAAATTTTAAATATCTCCGTACCGGAGCTGGTACAAACGAAAATCTCTCGGTACATATATGCCCAGTGATGCACTAATAAACACGATTAGTGCATGCGAAATTTCTAGGTCACGGGGTGCAGGGGCTAGTGAAATGGTCCCTCCAAAATAAGCTTTGAATAACTGTCTACCGAAGCCGGTACAAACGAAAATATTTCGGTACTGACCGGTACTAATGAAATAAAAACTATCAGTTATACGAAATTTCCAGGTCCAGGATTGGAAGGGCTAGTGAAATGGTGCCTCTACCTAAAATTTTCAATATATTGGTACCGGATCCGGTACAAACGAAAATCTCTGGGTACTTACCGGTACTAACGAAGTACAAACGATTGGTGAATGCGAAATCGCCAGGTCCGGGGGTGGAGGGGCCAGTGAAATGGTCCCTCAAACTAAAAATTATAATAACGCGGTACCGGAGCCGGTACAAACGAAAATGTTTTGGTACTTACCGGTACTAACGAAGTACAAACGATTGGTGATAGCGAAATTGCCAGGTCCGGGGGTGGAGTTGCCAGTGAAATGGTCCCTCAAACTAAAAAATTGAATAACTCGGTACCGGAGCCGGTACAAACGAAAATCTCTCGGTACTTACCGGTACTAACGAAGTACAAACGATTGGTGATAGCGAAATTGACAGGTCCGGGTGTGGAGGGGCCAGTGAAATGGTCCCTCAAACTAAAAAATTGAATAACTAGGTACCGGAGCCGGTACAAACAAAAATCTCTCGGTACTTACCGGTACTAACGAAGTACAAACGATTGGTGATAGCGAAATTGCCAGGTCCGGGGGTGGAGGGGCCAGTGAAATGGTCCCTCAAACTAAAAATTATAATAACGCGGTACCGGAGCCGGTACAAACGAAAATCTCTCGGTACTTACCGGTACTAACGAAGTACAAACGATTGGTGATAGCGAAATTGCCAGGTCCGGGGGTGGAGTTGCCAGTGAAATGGTCCCTCAAACTAAAAAATTGAATAACTCGGTACCGGAGCCGGTACAAACGAAAATCTCTCGGTACTGACCGGTACTAACGAAGTACAAACGATTGGTGATAGCGAAATTGACAGGTCCGGGTGTGGAGGGGGCAGTGAAATGGTCCCTCAAACTAAAAAATTGAATAACTAGGTACCGGAGCCGGTACAAACAAAAATCTCTCGGTACTTACCGGTACTAACGAAGTACAAACGATTGGTGATAGCGAAATTGCCAGGTCCGGGGGTGGAGGGGCCAGTAAAATGATCCCTCAAACTAAAAAATTGAATAATTCGGTACCGAAGCCGGTACAAACGAAAATATCTCGGTACTTACCGGTATTAACGTAGTACAAACGACTGACAAATTTTCGCCAAAATCTGAAACACTTCATTTTTTTACTATGGGAAATCCCGTTTCTCTGGCCCCTCCGCCTTGAATTTAGAATAACTCGGTACCGGAGCCGGTACAAACGAAAATATCTCGGTACTTACCGGTACTGACGTAGTACAAACGACTGACAAATTTTCGTCAAAATCTGAAACACTTCATTTTTTTACTATGGGAAATCCCGTTTCACTGGCCCCTCCACCTTGAATTTAGAATAACTCGGTACCGGAGCCGGTACAAACGAAAATATCTCGGTACTTACCGGTACTAACGTAGTACAAACGACTGACAAATTTTCTTCAAAATCTGAAACACTTCATTTTTTTACTATGGGAAATCCCGTTTCACTGGCCCCTCCACCTTGAATTTAGAATAACTCGGTACCGGAGCCGGTACAAACGAAAATATCTCGGTACTTACCGGTACTAACGTAGTACAAACGACTGACAAATTTTCGTCAAAATCTGAAACACTTCATTTTTTTACTATGGGAAATCCCGTTTCACTGGCCCCTCCACCTTGAATTTAGAATAACTCGGTACCGGAGCCGGTACAAACGAAAATCTCTCGGTACTTATCGGTACTAACGAAGTACAAACGATTGGTGAATACGAAATTCAAAAGTCCGGGGGTGGAGGGGCCAGTGAAATGTACCTGTAATTCTAAATACTTCTCATGACAACGTTTCGTGATTTTCATGTCACTAAAAATCTGTTTAAAAAAAAACAATTTGCTTTTTGTACCCAGTAAATGGTAGATATCCTCAGAAATGACTATTGTAATACTTTTAAAATATCATTGCACAACTATGGAAGAAAGACATAAGTTCTGTTTTTCAATAATTCATGAAAAATGTTTCAAAGAGCGAGGATAGTGAAAAATATCTCGCGGATTCGTTATGTTACCTACGTTGACCGTGCAGACGCTTCAGAATCAAACATGGCTCTTTATATCCCATCAATAACAATGTAATTTCCTTTCAAACTGATTTTTAAAGGTTTATGAAACACTTTCAGAAACCTACACTACATTCTTGAAATGAAAGACTTGTCTAGACTCACAGATAAATCTAGAATTTTCGTTCAATTTTGAAAACATAAATTTTTTACTTTGAGCCCGAGCCCGAAGCAGGTGGAAAAATCGAACCCGTCTCATTCCTAATACATTTTTGGCTTATAACTGATAATGATTCAATGATTAAAGAGTTCTAATTGATATCTGAAATGAAGATTTTTATATAGAAATAACAAAATTATTGCAGTTTTAAGCATTGACGTTTATTAGATATTTGTAGGTTTATTATATGTATAGATTATGCCTAGGCTTAATATTTTTTGTATATACACAGAAAACGGGAATACGGAATCATATACATTAAATATAATTCAAAATAATATCCATTCTTAAAACATGCACATTATTAGTGGTATAAAAATCTAGGCGCCAATGGGCAGATTACTAGCACTAAATTTTTATTATTCTTCACCTAATAAGAATACTGATAAATTTAGGCGAAGTATACAAATAAAATTAAACCGAAGAATACTAATAAAATTTAGTGGTGAGAATCGGCCCATTGGTTCTAGATTTTTATACCCCTGCACATAATTATCCTTAGAAAGAATGAATAAGATGTTTTTCGATGTTTGAAGAATTTTCTAATTATACGTATACTACAGAGTGCTGTATCCTCTATTCATGGTATTGCATCAGATTTGAGGTGTTCAGAAACAAAGTGAATCGAACCCATTTTCTTGTTGGATTCATTCTCTTGTTGAATTCCTTCTCTTGTTGAATTCCATTTTATTGTTCAACCGAGTTTGATATGAATTGGGGGTGTCGGGGCAAGAAAGTGCCAAGCCACATTTTTGGTGAAATAAATCTAACACTTTAATATGTTGCTTAGTATTGTAAATTATAATATTCTACATATAATTCATATAATTTGTTTATAATGTCATTTGGTGGCAGCATATGTCCCAGGTTTCGTTTTTGCCCCAGATGTTTATGGCCCCAATGAACATAGCTAATTTACAAAAAAAAAAACGTAATAGTAATATCATTTAAGTAATGCCTTATTGTTACTCAAAATATCTCAAATGTTACTAAGACATTGACGAAAAAACTTTTTGTTTTATATCTTGATTTGACTATTTGATCAAATTTTCAAATTGAAATATCTCAGAAGATCAAAAATGTGACTTAGCACTCTCTTGCCCCGACCCCTCCAATTATTGCTCTATACACATCAATGTGTTCGGAGCCGTAACATATATAGTCCTAGTTTGAAATTGTGAATAACAAAATAGCGCGAGTCTCTTTTTATTCTGAAGAAACACAAAGGAATCCCATTAAATTAACCTCCAAATATCTCTGAACTAACCTTCCGATACTGGTACGCGAAGAAAATGCAGCAAAATATTGTAAAATTGAAAACGGCTCTATTTTGAAATTTACCAAATCAAAGTTTTTGAGAGGTGTTAACCTAATTTACCTGTGTGAAAGTGCATTACAAAACAATAACTATAGTAGTCAACCAGATTGTCAGATAAATTTAACGAGCATTATACAAGGCCTGTGGAAACTGTGCCTCGTAAAGCAAGACTTTTAACATTGACAGTACAAATCAAGATATTTGTTAAAAGATAGAGCATCCTAGTCATAGTTTTAAAAGGATATTCCTGTTAAAATAAACATATTTGATAATTAAAAACATATATTTATTTACATAAAAGGTGATAAAATATTAAAAACACATGTAAAGGTGTTAGGTTTACATAATACGGCCCGAGACCTTTCGAAACACACATGCGCTCATTTTCAAGGGGAAGAAGATTATGACTGGAAGAGAAAACATACGCAGAAAAACAAAAACAAAACAAAATAACGTTATGCATGTGCAAACGAAGCCAGTCTAAATTTCTCTAAAAGAGGGGATGGAAAAATTTAAGTTGATTTTTCAATTGATGATCCATCTGAAATACCGAGAATATTGAACCAAATCGCTGGAAGATTATAAGAAATGACGTCATTGCATACAATATCATTTTCAGCAAAACTCTCAATGAATTCACGAATCATGGAAAAGTAGTGGTTGGAACTTGGAAAAATTATTTCAGCTTTGTCGAAGTTTATTTGTATATTTTCTTTTTGATGTAACCTCGACAAGCTGTACTTGATTTACTGAATTTGATATTCGACAAATGTTCAGCCTTTCTCTTGGTATTCGTTTAGCCTGTTGGTTAAACCTCTGAATTTCCGAAATGTCATACCAACGTAAGATAAATGTTTTTGATACTCAGTTTGTCGGATATCAAGCTCTGTTAAATAATAGTTAACAAGCTATGATAAATAAAAGAGTTAAGTTGATGTAAAGATTTGCTGAATATAACCTGCAAGTAGGGAGTGTAACGAAAGATCACAGAACGATTGAACGAACCATTTAGCATTGGAATATCCAGTTTTGTTGAAAATTCGTCATAAATCCAGTTTCATTGCAATATCAAAATGTCTTCTAGTTTTTCCCAAAGCAGGCGCCATGGAAAGCTCAGATACCTAGATAATCCTGTTTTAGTAACAGAAAATACCTATTTTGGAATGGCGTTTGATTAAACATTTGAAACAAATACGATTTTATCCATATTGACATTTCCTGGATCTTTCAAACCTAAAGTAGATGTAAGACCAATTTGGAGTAGGACTGTTTGATTTTTAATTTTTACAATGCAGAAAATTATTTGAATTCAGAGCTCAACTGGTTAGCAGTGACTCTTTTATGGCAAGATAAGGATTTTGAAACAAAGAGATCATCGAACTAAATCGAATTAGAAGTTAAATAAACGGAAAAAGCAAGTTGCAAACTTACACAAATAATTTTACCGGCCTGAACATTTCGAGACGAAATCAAGTTGCAAAACACACTCTTGTAAACGTTATAGAAGGATGTAATGCTTAAAATGGGATGTTCCATTGCGTTTAAACAAAAACATGTATTTTATAAAGTTATTATTTAATTATTTTTTATTGTTTTGGGAAATATTATTTACAATAATTTATGTGTATAAGATTATACAATAAGTATGAAGTTACAAAAAAAATTCTCCAATACATTTTTAAACTGTAAAATATGCACATAATTAATTAATTTGTTCTTTCTAGCACCCAAAACACTTTTCCATATTATAAGTGCAATTCTGATTATTTTAATGGTGTAGGAGTTTGGCGCACTTTATGTGTTGCATAAATTACGAACACCGTTGGCACCGTTGGATTTTTTTCAACAACTTCAACGGCAGCCCCGAGATAAGTCGATGGAAACAAGATTGTGTTCTTTACGCTGTTGCTGTTGCAGTGGTTTTAATATTCAGTCAGCTATGTATGCAGTTATTAGAATCACATAATTTTGTGAAGAAAAACATAAAAAATCTTTTATTGTAGCTTTACAACCACATATAATTTATTTTTATCCGCATACTTAACATATCATGTTTAATACGATGCATCCATATATTTTACATACATACATTTGGCGAAACACAAACTCTATTTACTACTTATTACACTGCTCAAAACAATTAAAGGATATTGCAGTTTTAGGTGGATTTTGTATCTGGGAAACTTTTTAGCTGATTGATACATGGTCGACAGACATAGTAGGTTATATGAGAATAAATTACACATGTTTGGCAGAAAAAAATGCATTTTATTGCGCATTTGTGTACAAAAGGACAAAAACACAATTTGTGCATATGAGAAAAAAAGAATAAGAAAAGGTGTTTTCTTCAAAGAAAATCATTTTCAGTAGGGGATATGGTTTCCACGGGCGGCCAGCAACGTTGAACATCTTTGAGGCATGGACTCAATGAGGCTATTAATGACGAGTTGGGGTATTCTGCCCCACTCTTCCAGAAGAGCTCTTTCCAGTTCTTGGAGAGTTTGTGGGGGTTGTTGGCGGCCAGAAACTCGTCTTCCTAGAGCGTCCCAAACGTGCTCGATTGGATTCATGTCTGGAGAACACGCTGGCCATTCCATTCGAACGATTCCTTCCTCGAAAAGGAAATCCTCCACCAGGTTTGCACGATGTGGCCTGCAGTTATCGTCCATTAAAATGAAGTTATCCCCGATTGCTGCAGCGTAAGGGACTACAATAGGTCTGAGGATCTCATCCGTATATCGGCGACCAGTCAGAGCTCCATCTCGAATGATGTAGAGGTCAGTGCGCCCGTCAATGGAGATGCCACCATAAACCAACACTCCTCCACCGCCAAATCTGACACTTTCGTGCACGAACGCAGGATTATTCCTACTGCCACGGTCCCTCCAGATGAAAATACGCCTATTATCCGGATGCACAGAAAAACGGGACTCGTCAGAAAACAGAATATTGCTCCATTCATTTCTCCTCCAGTTGACATGCTCTGTTGCCCACTCCCTGCGGTCGCGACGATGCCTTGATGTTAATCTAACACATACCATCGGTCGGCGAGCATACAGACCTACAGCATGGAGCCGGTTTCGGACAGTCTGAGTTGAAATCGTTGTGCCTATAGCCGAGCGAAGGTGTTGTTGGAGAAGAGTAGCGTTCATGTTTCGGTGTCTCCGAGCTGTTAACGCTAAATACCGATCTTCGTTGGGCGTTGTTGCCCGTCTACGACCTTGCCCTGGTCTTCGGCCTGCACATCCACTCTCCAAAAAACGGTTCCAGATCCTGGAAATGACACTTTGTGACACTCCAATGACTTGCGCTACTTCGGCTTGAGTTTGGCCCCCTTCTAACCTACCAACAATTCTCCAAGCTTCTGAATCTGTCAAATGACTTCGCTGAGACATCGTACTCATCGAAACAAAGCAATCACTGAATGCCGATCATCCTTGTCTTCATTCTCTTTTATCCAGTTGAAAGTCAAATTTCATTCGCTGCCGCTGAAGCGACGTTTTTGACGTCGAACTCAAAATTTGCATACTCCACAGTTTGAAAACCAGAAAAATTTGCATTTGTGATTCTCTTCTTCTATTTTCGGCAAAAAAAATTTCGTTTATATCTTTATTTTATATAAAACTTCAAATATCCTTTAATTGTTTTGAGCAGTGTATATTGAACAATTTACTATATATACAATATACAAGATATTTGCAATATATATGATTTATAATACATGACTTATATTCAACACACTAGGGGGCTCTGCCCCCTGCTCGCTACGCTCACCAACCCCCGTTCTGATTTCACAGCCTCTTAAAACCTGGTAAAGTATCCTGTTTTAAAAAGATGATGATGATGATATCACGAACGGCGACTATCTTCTGTAATCAGGTTATAATGCTTTTTCATGTAATTAATCTTTTTTATTTTTAATATTCATGTGTAAACACAATTTTTATGACGTAATTTTCTTTATTTCCTGCTTTCAACACGTGATCATTTAATTATTATTTTAAACTTTCATTATTGTTTTTAATAGTCTCGCGCAAATACAATTTTTTTTTAGATAAAACATAATCCTTTGCGCTTATTTAGAAATTGGCAACAATATAAAAAAATGACTTTTTCAATAAAAGATTTTTTACTCGATTTTTAAGGATTTTTTTAGTTTTTATTGTCCGACCGTGATAATTTTTTGAATTTCTGAAAGCTTGTTATATTTCGCGTCTGGTGGTATGATTTTCGAATCCGTAGGATGGCTAGAAAAAAATTAATAGCTTCTCAAAAAAGTCCCTAGTACAAAAGCGATGAGACTAACCCGGAATATCTACGCAGAATTTGATTGGTCTAAATCGTTTTTGGCTCACCTCCAGATTACTTTTTTTTAATATAGAAGGATACCACAAATTAACACATACATAAATACACAACATTTAATTTAATACATACACAACATTTTTTAGCAAAATAAAGATCAGTGTATCGCTAACTGGGAATCGTACATGATTCCCTACATTTATATTCAATACATATATAAATACACAACATTTAATTTAATACATACACAAACCTTTTTAGAAAATTAAAGATCAGTGTGTTGCTAACTAGGAATCGTACATAAAACCATACATTTATATTCAACACATAAAACAAATTAACACATACATAAATACACAACATTAAGTTTAATACATGCACATAAATTTTTAGCAAAACAAAAATCAGTGTGTCGCTAAATATGAATCGTACATAAAACCCTACATTTATATTTAACACATATCCTAAATTAACGCATACATATATGGACAACATTTAATTTAATACGTACACAACCCTTTTTAGCAAATCAAAGATGTGTGTGTGACAACTGGGAATCGTACATAAGTCCCTACATTTATATTCAATAGATACATAAATTCACAACATTTAATTTAATACATACACAGCCCTTTTTTAGCAAATCAAAAATCAGTGTGTCGATAACTAGGAATCGTATATAAAACCAAACATTTATATTCAACACATACCACAAATTCACACATACACAAATACACATCAATTAATTTAATACATACACAACTCTTTTTAGCAAATCAAAGATCAGTGTGTCGCTAACTAGAAATCGTACATAAAACCCTACATTTATATTCAACACATACCACAAATTAACACATACATAAATACACAACATTTAGTTTAATACATGCACATCCCTTTTTAGCAAATCAAAATTCAGTGTGTCGCTAACTAAGAATTGTGTATAAAACTCCATATTTATATTCAACACATACCACAAATTAACACATACATAAATAGACAACATTTAATTTAAAACATACACAATCCTTTTTAGCAAATCAAAGATCAGTGTATCGCTAACTAGGAACCGTGCATAAAACTTTACATTTATATTCAACACACACCACAAATTAACACATACATAAATACACAAAATTTAATATAATACAAACACAACCCTTTTTAGCAAATCAAAGACCAGTGTGTCGCTATCTAGGAATCGTACATAAAACCCTATATTCAGGAGTCTACCATAATCGGAATGTCCTGTAATTTTTTGTAAAAATGCTTTTTCAACAAACGAAAACAATGCATCGGAGTTCGTTTTCAGGATCAAGGTGTTTCTGCTGTTTTTTACAGTGCTTGAAAACAATGGATATTCTGTCGCTAAAAAATACATTTAATTACGGAATGCATAGCATTTCCGTTCATAACTGCATCAGAATATCTGTAATGTTACATAAAGGAAACTCCAGTAAAAAATGTAAAGTCATTTATATTCATCCGTATGCTTTATTTAACGTTCACCAATTTCTTTTATCTTCATTCCTCTTCTGTTCAACCATAAGAGCTTTTTCAGAAATACCTCCGGAAATTGCTTTGTTTTGATTTTCAAATTATTTTTAAATAAAAACATACTTCAATATACATAATTTCAATTTAATACTTTTATTACTGTAATTTGCCCTTAGAAGTAAAACTGTAACAGATGGACTACCATTTTAGCTATCGTGAATAAGAATGAACCTAAAATTCAACACTTCAAGGAATTGTACTTTAATTTTTGAAAACTCAGTTGCCAGTTTTAAAATACGATCATGCGTTTATAAATATTTCTTCAACTTCTTCTTTTCTGGCGTAAAATAAAACAATGCATTGAGAATTTTAAAATTCGAGAATTTCAAAATGTCAAAGTTAAATTATTGCGGTTTTGAGCATAAAGAATTTTAAGTTAGTAGCCAGCGGAAGTTTTCGCTTTGGGCAACATAAAATGTAAATACAAAAGATTGTTTTTTTACATTTGGATGTTGTTGTATTGGTTTCGAATAATTATTTTCAGAGTGGTTTCATAGACATGGAAAGAATTTTACGTAATTTATTTTTGAAAATAAATCGTATTTTTTGTCTTGCACGAATATTTTGATACAATGTATAATGTTACAGTGAATGAACTAAAATATACAAAAAGATTTTTTTAAGTTTAAAAAACTTTTATAACTTGCGAAATATTTTTTAACTAATTGAAGAGATCATTGAAATTCAGGAATATATTTAAATATTTTGCATCATATTTCATTATCTAATGCTTTAGTTTAAAGTTGTCAATCATTTAAATAGAGAGAAAAAACGATCGTGATTTTAAGATGTCCCATTTTTGTGTCTTTTCAACATATGCCCAGTTGTACAGTGCCATCTATCGGTGATTTGTAGAACTAAATATGTTTCGCATAATCAGTTTCCCCATTTATGTGTTCAAATTTTGAAGCTTATACATTGATGGTTCAATAAATAGAGAGGTTGGATTAGGGATGTTTTAATTCTGGCCAATCAGTCGAATTATCGGAATCAGAATGTGGTGAGTTTTAAAATATGTCTTGGGAAAGAGTATCATAAATGTGCAGAGTGTGTGGAACAAGTACTAAATCTGAGGAAGATTTGGATGCATATACAGAGTGATTTTTTTAAAGTAGTGAAAGTAAAACCTTATAAAAAAAGAACCACTGATCCAAATGACCTAAAATTTCACCAGTGTGCTGCCAAAGCAATGGGAATTTTTTAGGTGTGGTTAAAAAAAAAACTTAAAATCGCACCTACAGATGGCGCTGTATATGCAGTAAAGTCAGAAGACGACCTTACGCACGACACATGCACAGTGGCGATAAAAACGTGAAGCACACACACCTCGTGTTCATTATTCTACGGATATCCTCGCAATAACTGTGCAATTGACGGACCGTTCGTTGTTAGAGAAACTGTATTATCAGAAAAATGACAGAGCAGCAACTGCTCTGAGGAGATTTAGGACACATAAGAATCTAAGAAAAGGTCTAATGATGACAGAAGGCCTACGGAAGATGGTTTTGAAATTTGACCAGACTGGACGTGCGTAAACTTGTCTCCCGACTTTACTGCATATACAGCGTCATCTCTCGGTGCAATTTTAAATTATTTTTAAACAAACCTAAATAAATTCCAATTGCTTTGGGAGTAACTGGTGAAATTTCAGGTCAATTGGTTCAGTGGTTTTTTGTTATAAGGTTTTATTTTCACAACTTTACAAAAAAATCACCCTGTATATATATATATATATATATATATATATATATATAATTATAATAATATCTATGAATTTCAAAAACATATCAAGTTCTAATATCATTCTACTACAATCTTCAAAGAGATAATTAATGATATTGTGTAATCAGAATACCACATAGCTAATAATTAACTTGTGCAATCATAAAATTACCTTAGCATGTGCTTCAATGGTAATTAGCCAAATTTACTCATACCTGAAGAACAATTAAAAAGAAAGAGAGAGAAAGGGGAAAAAAATTATAAATTGGAGTTGCTATTAAGTAAACACAAATGGATTAACAAATTAATTATGAACATTATTCAGTAGATAAACTGGACCACAAGAGAACCAATCAAGAATTGGATATGAAAAAACATATGTGGATGTACTCGTCAGCTTGGCTGCACCCACATGTGTTTTAAAAATAATTCAGTATTTCATAATTCTACTGGCATGATGCTAAGAACAGTAGAATCAGCCAAGTATACTGAATTATTACCAGACAACAATTGGAAAAATTTAAAATTGGAAATATGTAAAATGTAAATAAAAAACCATTAAGAAATATATAATATATCACTTACAACGATTATCCTAAAATCTTTATAAATCACCACACTAAATTACCACCAGATATCATTTTTGAAATAATATTTGAAATTAGAACCCTTAAATTGTAGAAAAAATGTTTTACTCACAAGAATGATACAGAATCCTCAAAATATATCAACTTCTGCATAACGATCAATTCCACATGGCACGTATCAAACATGTTGACATTCGAGTCGAGTTGAGAGAAATGATTTGAAAGACAAGTTGAGAGCTCTTTTTTTTTTTTTTTTTTTTAAACACAACTCGATCAATGACACCCCAACACAAAATAATTCAAAAACACACAAAACTATTCTGTTGATAATACTCTTATAACAAAATTATATCCGTGAATATATAATTACTCCATCTAATTTTAATTCCTGAAAGTAAAATTAATATACAAGCAATAGCTCCCTCTATAGTTAAATTAAAAATAATATCTATAATATCATCAACTAACTAAAACGTAAAGTGTCGCCATCTGTTGGTATTATAATTATTCATAATTAATATTTAGTTACATATCCATATTATTATTAACATTATCACTTCATTAGATTTTCACTTCATTAGATTTAATCAATATATAAATTTTAATAAACAATACTTCCTTGTAGTTTTTACATTAAATTCGAATAAAATCCTACAATATGAATAAATATACACAGAATTTATTCATCCTGCACAGCATTTCAGATATTCTTAACAAGAGTATATTTTGTAAAAGAGATATTATTTTAAAACAAAGTGCTATGCTGCCAGCTGTTTTAAACCACTGATATATATTATAAACTTATAATTAAATTATTAATTTTTTATTGTTACTTCTACTTAAATATATTTTAGACTTGTTATTAAATAATTAATGTATTGTTTATACTTATACTTAATTATATTTTAGATTTCAGAGATTAATTTAATATCAAATTAAATAATTATTATTATTACTACTGTGCTTCAATCAAATTTATGCTATGCAGTAATTAAAAATACTCATTAAATTTAATTTCATAGATAAAAAAAAACTATATATATATTTATACACTTTGCAAATAGATATGTTTGTGAGTTATAATAACCAATGTTATCCATGTATAATTTTGTGTTTTATTGTATAAGTTAAATTATAATTGTATGAAAACTGCTCATCAAAGACACCCTAAACATATGTGATCGGCAACGCACAATCACATACTATACAGAGTGTATATAATGTTCAATCAAATTTTAAATTTCCTAATATGTTATAATTGTATTAATGTATGTTATAATTGTAATATTATATCTATTGTTATATGTTATCGCACATTAAAACAAAAATTTATTACATACAGTGTTAATAATTAAATGATATAATAAATGTTATTTAAAAGAGTTGATAATTGAATTTAACATAAAAATTGGATAACCATATATTTTTGCTTGATCTCGAATAAATCTAATATTTTTGTTTTTATTTACATCTGAGCATAAGTATTTTATACGATGTAGATAATTGATAATTATATTTTTATATACAGATTTATGTAAACATGAAGCATAATTGGTAAAAATATTTACTTTAAATGGAAAATCAAATCTCTTATCATAAATATCAAAAATTAATTTATAATTATTATTAATATTGATTTTTAAGTCAAGAAAGTTAATATTATTATTAATTAAATCATTTTCGCTTAATTTAAGTTGAGTAGGATAAAAATTGAGTGGTGATGTGCAATTTTTTTCATTGAAATAAAATATGATAATGTCATCAATATAGCGATAAAATACATAATCATTGTTCGTATTAATATTTCTTTCATAATAATATAAGTAAAGGTCAGAGAGAATTCTAGATGCTGTTCCGCCCTGCGGAATTCCCTGGCATTGTTTATAAATAATATTGTCATATATGATGTAATTATTATGCAATGTAAAATTTAGTAAAGTTTAAAAAAATTTTACTGAAATATGTTCTTTTAATTTTAATTGAGATTTAAATTCTTTAAATAATATACACATTGTTTTATGTAAGTCTTTTATATCAATGTTATTAAATAAATCATTAAAATCCAATGTTTTTATGAATTTTACCGGATTGATATTATGTATTTTATTAATGAGTTGAAAACTGTTTTTTAGGCAATGTTGGTTATTATGTTTTAACGTTATATCATATATCTGCTTTAAAATATTAAGTAGTAAATTACTTGCATTATTATTATATGTGTTACACTCGATGGTAACAGTGCGAAATTTAATAGGATTTTTATGAAATTTTGGAATTATAACAAGATAAGGATAATTTAAATTATTACATTTGATTTTTAGTAATTTGTGATAATTTAATAATTTTCTATTATTTATTTCAATATTTAATTTAGTTTTATTAAAAATATTACTTGTGTTGATTGCATTGTGAATTAACACTTTATAGTATTCCTTACAAATGATAGCATAATTATTTGGAGATTTATCTACATAAGTAATTATAAATTTGTTTTGTAATTCTGATATATGTTTATTTATATTATTAAAAGCTGCATGTGTAATATGATGATAATTTTTTATAATTTCATTTTTCATTTTATCTATAACAGAAAATCTCCATTCCCTAAAATACTCGATTGGTTTATTGTAATCAATAGCAATTTTATATATAAATAAATCAATATCTTGAATAAACTGCAAAATTATGGATTTGATATTACACTTATATGGAAGGCGAAATTTTGTTCCATTATGCATTAAGTTTTGTAAAATAGGTTGTTCTACAATATTAAGATCACCAGTAATGATATGACCATGTGTTGTATTTATGTACTTTTGATATTTTGGGTCATTACAATAACATGGGTAATTATTTGAAGAGACCATTTGTTTTGCAAAAGAATTGTAATTAAAAATTTTACGTCCAAGTGTGCGATTATATTTGTATGTCTTGTGAATGGTAAAATTTTTTATTGGAAAATTGTTAGTAATGTTGTTTATTATATTGTGTAAATTGATATTATTAAATACGTGATTGGAAAAATTTATAATTAATTGTGTATTATTAGTTTTATATTTAGGTTTATTAGAAAGACATGTATTTAATAGGTTTGTTCTATAATGTAGAATATCATAAAAGATATCACTAAAATGTGTAGAATATTGATTCTTTTTAAATACCTTGAAATATTGGTTCAAATATTTCTTTTTTATACTAAAAACATGTTTTCTTATATCAAGCCAACAATAATCATTACAAAATTTTGCCTCAAGATCATCAAGCTCCTTTTGAATCACAATATCATCAGTGTATTTTTTGTTATTATGTTTACCTCTACCAGATCTTGAAGTTTTTTTTATGTTTGAAAAATTTAATCCTGAATAAAGATTTTTATAATTTTCATATTTATTTAAATCTGAAAATACAGGATGTGATTTTTTGTATACTAATTGATTTAATCCATAAGGATATGTAGTATTAAAATGTCTTATATATTTAGATTCTAGAAAAAGTCGTTCAGTAAATTTTTTTTGTATTTTAAGTATTTTAATAGTAATATTTTTAAAATCATGATTTTTGAAATGAGTATATTCAATATTATGAGTTGTTTGAAATTTAGATTTTTTATATTTATCAATATGAGAACGATGTAAATTTAGCCGCTTATGTAATTTTTGTCGAGACTGTCCTATATATTCCATATTACACGAATTGCATTTCAATGAATAGATTACATTGTATGCTTTGCAAAATTTTACCAAATTAAGATTGTTATTATTTGAAATCTGTGACTTATCAGCTAATGGACATGTAAGGTAACGCTTTGATTCACACTCACGAAAACATAGTACAGGCTTGGGACAATAGAATAGGTTATCTGATAACGATCCAGGAAGATCCCTAATAATCTTCCTGTACCGAGCATTAGTCCTGGATCCACCAAGGCCTAAATTGCCAGTATCTAACATTTTACTAATAACTGCCATAATTGTTTGAAAGCAATAGAAATTGCAAGAGATACATATAAAAATATATTTAAAGATAAAAAATGTTTTGAATCAACCTTATTGTTATAAAATACTTGAATATCCATAAAAAATAAAATAAAATAAAATAAAAATAATAAGATTGACTTTTTAATACTTGATTAAATATAATAAGGCTATATTATAACTATATACATATATACATAAAGTCCCATTAAGCAAGCTAACATCAAAAGACATCAATATAGAATCCCCTAGCATTCATAAGTCAATACAAAATTAATGTTGGTAAAAAAAAAAAAAAAAATTAAAAGAACCTGAATAAGATTTTTAAAAAATGCATTTGAAATTTCAATAGATAAACAAATGATACCAAGAAATAATAGTTATATATATATTGTTTCTAGACTTATAAACCCTAAAATCACATGAACAAAAAAAAGACAATCATCCCTTACATACCAATGGGATATAAAATTTGATCGCCTATTTTTAAGCTTTGTCAACATCACTTTGTCTTTTACACAAACATAGCCCGCGGTCTAGCTCGATTTCAACATTTTACTCCAAAATAGGGGGAATTTCTATAATGGAAAGTGAACTATATACATTTTTTGTAGAATTAAAAATATTGTTAAAAAAAGGTTTTTCCATTTAATTTAAATTAAACATTCATCTATGATTTGGAATTTTATCAATCTTCATATGACGTTGACATATGTTGGCGCTGATTAGGTTACACCATGTATAGTGCAACAGGTGGTGTTGCTGTTCTGTGCTTTTCATGATTTTCGTGATATCTATCACTCGACATTTATGGAATGGATTTTCACTAAATTTAATGTTTAAGATATTTATTGACAATTATGTTGTTTCAATGTATGTTTCATTCAATCAACATAGGTGTTTTTTTTTTTTTTTTTTTTTTTTTTGCGGCTAACATTGCAGGTGTATCGCATTTTGTGTAAAGAGTAGAAATACAATATATATATATATATTTGAATTTATTAATTAAAAATGTAGTATATGGTCCAGTTTTGTATGCACGAAAACGGGCGTCGTTGATGTATTTTCTTTTTAATTCACGGATCAATGTAATTCCGAGTTAAATTCAAATAAATGCACTATACTCTACTTTATTATTGTTGATGCGTAATAGCGGTATTTAAGTTAATATATTAGAATAATATCAAAGAAAGTTTTGTGATGGCCACAGTATACTAGTTAAAAAATATATTCAAGTATAAAGACTCTAACATGACTGGTGTTGCCAGATTGAAGATTTCTTTTTCATTTAAGATATCTGCCACTTTTCCCAACTATTAATTTCTACTTTTTTTTAATCACAGTGTGGCCAATAATGTTATTCTGAAATGGTGACAGATATTTTGAATTCTAAAGAACTGAGCAACACAAAACATACTGATATTTTTTGTAGCAATACGTCAATTATATTAAAATTAAATAAACACATTTCCAATTAGAAAAAGTACTTAACTTTTTGCGGTACTATTTAATATTATTTATTAATTAATATTTTCATTCAAACCATGTTTATTTGAATTGGCCAAAACACTTTGTTTCCTCTGTTAATACTATGTTTTTCTTGATTTATTCTGACATATATGTCTGATACAGATTTCTGAAACAAGAGTTCCAGGTTAGGCGGGAAGTAGTTATGTAAGCAATAAAGTTTTTAATTTTTTTTTATTCAAACCATGGTTAATTGTCTTATTTTTAGTCGCAACTGTACAATTAATTACATTTTTAATAACCATTTGACGTATGTGTTACGTTTATAAATTTTTTTTTTACCTCTCTGGCAGATTTCTTGTTGTTCTTTCAATATGTATTTCGAAGGTCTTTTTATCATTTGGAGCCAATCTTTATTTTTAAGGTTACCAGAAAATGATGAAAATTGCTTGAAGTTTGTTTGTGAATTAGGAACCCTGTAATGAATTTAGACTAACTTCTTTTGCGTTTATTTATTGATATATGGAAATAAATAACGTTTGTTAAAATGTAACCAAAAAAAAAAAACTATAACAAAACTTTTAAAATTGTGCGATAAAATCAATCATGAAAAAATGTTTGCTAGATTTTGAAATTTAAGTTCCATATTTTTCAATCGTCCTTTCTTCTTTATACTCCTTATAATTATCTCACTTGATTATACCTGAAAAAAAAACAACAAAAATGTTTTTTTCAAATTATAAGAAAAAAATATAACAAAATTTTCGTGGATTTTGAATTTTTATTTATAATGCTTTATCAATTATTTTTTTTACAATTTTTCGTTTCTTTTTCGGGTATAATCGAGAGAAAACATAGTAAACAGTGTAAAGAAGTAATGATTAGTCAAATATAAAGAACCTGGACTTCAAAATGGTGGCAAAACTAGTTTTGTCAGATCAATTTTGTCGCACAATACCACTAAAACTTTTTTATTGTAGTTTGTAATTTAAGAAATATTTTCTTTTTTCTATGAAACAAAAATAAACAAATGTAAAAATAAGTGATAGACTAAATTAACTACGGACTTCCTTAGCCTCGATCAAACTTCTGACAATTTTCGCCACTTCACATCTTTTTGGTCCCCTTAAGAAAACTTAAAAAAAAAAAAAAAAAAAAAAGTTTGTGAATTTTTACTTTGATTGTATTTTGTTCAAACACGTGAATTTCCGCTTTTTTTGGCCCATTGTTCCTTAAAATACTAAAAATTGCTCAATCTAATGTAAAAATTACCCAAAATGCCCCAGTCTAAAGGAGCGTTTTCGTCAAATCACAGGGATGTTCCGGTAAATGTGCTGCTTTGACTTTTTTCGTATTATAAACGAAATTTTTACGCATGTCCATTTTTTCTTAATACACGAAAATTTCGCAAACCGAAGCTAAAATTTTCCCGAAAAAATTCTCTAGTCACAAGACAGAAATTTCTTCAAATAGCAGAAAATTCTCTTCCAATCAATGGGGTGTTCCAACAACTTGGTGCCTGTATTTTTTTACATTTTTTGATTAATTTTTTCTTGAAAGGGCAAGTCTGCAGAGTGTCTTTTTTTTTTGGACAAATTGAGTACAATCTGGACGATATTAAAAATCTCTACGCAGATTTACGTTCGTAGGTGTAAGTACGTTCTTCTTTACCTGATGAAATGAGTTACTAATTAAATGCTCCCAAAACTATACTTGTGTACATTCCCTTTTTATAAAAGCTAAACTAGCATTTTTTTTCCTTTTCAACAGTTATTTGGTTAAAAATGAATTTAGAAAATTCTTCAAAAATAGCGACAATTTTTTGCTTACATAATAATAATAATAATAAAACCCTAAGGATAAATAACTCCTTTTTGTTTTAAAACACCATTTCTTTTAGTTCTTCTAATGTTAAATTTGAATTTCATTTTGGTATATAAATAGGATTTAAATTTTAAAACAAACTAATTTTTCCATTTATATGAATATCATTTTAGAAATACATGTTATCCTTTTATGTAAAACTTCATTAACCTCATTTATTGTATTAAAAATCGTACGCTTTACCTGATTAACCCAATTCTGAAAGGAGCTAATTTTGTCTGCAACAAATGTAGAAATCCGAATCGAATTAAGATTTGTGTTGTTTCCTAACATTTGTTTTCTGAGGGTGTTCCTTTGTATTCTATTTTTGCACTGTTTTTCCACAAGACTAAAGATAATTAATTTTCCTTTGGGTAAATTAGTGAATAACATGTACTAAGCTATTCCTGATATCCAGGGTCGTTAACTATTATTCATGAATTTAACACAAAAGAAGGTGTACAAAGGATTTCCATTTATCATTCATTTAATGTCAAACTTACAAGGCACTACTGGTATAAATTGAGGTACTTTTTTTTCATAAAATGTGGTTATTATTTTGTTTTAGTTAAAATTGTGTTGGTATTTTTGTGTACATTTGACTGAAATAATAATAATAAATACAAGATATGTTTTGTTTGAGTAAAAATAATTATTTTTGCAAAATGAAAATTTGGAAATCAGGTGCGTAAGTTAATAGATGATGGATTTAAATCTTTATTATTTAGAACGTATAATCACCTAACATACGTTTTTCTATTTTATGATAATAATGGTTAATACAAGTCTAATAATAAATCAATCAAAAAATTGCTAGTATGAGATTTTTTTCTAGCTTATACAATTTTCTACTATTTGATAATTAGTCCCATGTGAATCTTGTGTATATCAATAAAAATGTATACTATAAAACGTTTATAAATGCTTACTAGATACGTATTGCAATTTCTGCTCCATGTTATGCAACGAAAATGCTAAAGATTGAAAATTTTGATATTTCACACCTTCCATTATAGTTGAAAAGTGTTTGTGAATTAACTTTGTCTGTCTTTCTGCCGTCTGTATGAACATGTTCTAACTTGCGTAAATATATTCTGATTGTCATGCAATTGATATATGTTATTGAGGTTTACTACGGCATGTTCGGTATTGAAAATGAAGTGTGCCGAACCACAGCATAACTCGATTTTTCTCTTTCCCTATATACGGCCGTAACAAAAAGTCATTTTCCCTTTGTTCAAGAGGAATCAGAGTTCCTCCTCGGAGGAACGCTATTACTTACCATTACTAATGGAGAATTTCCTTATCTTTGCGTTTCGTTCGTCAAAACTATTTATGAATTGATATATCCGAGACTAATAAAAAACCCTTTATGGGAATGTGACTTAACGGGCATAAAATAAATATATGCTCATTAATATGTGCAAAATTCTTGCCCATCATTAAAAAAAATATGGCAAGGTATTTTACAAATGAAGCCAATTTATCTGCATATAAGAACTCTTTATCAAGAAAAATTTTAAAGTTTACTTAATTTTAATTTTATAATATTTATTGTATATTTAACTGTAAAAATTATCAATGTTTAAAGTCTAATCAAGAAATAGAATCTGCATATACCTATAGATACATATATATATACAAATAGGGTGGATAGATTTATGAATTAATATTTTAAAAATCTGAAAAAATATGCTGTAATTTCTGTAACCACACAATATTCTAAAATTTCCACAAAAACTATTCTCTCATAAATGGAGTACATAATGCTACAGCAAATAAAACTTGTTCATTCTCTAAAATAATAAAACCTGTAAAAATTATTATGAATTTGTTAAATAATCCAAGTTTTGAGAGAAAAAAAAGCGATATGAGTTGATTGCCGGATATTGGCGAAATAGGTTTCCTTATTCTGTTGATATTATGAAACATGAAAGTATATTTTTATTTTTATATACATACTTTTATACCATGACTTTCCAGAATTAGAATATAATATTTAATTTTATATGTAATTCTATTATATTTCTATATGCTTATATATTTCAGATCAGTACCTATAATGGTTAAATTTATTAAAAATTGTTTTGAATGTACACATACATACATATATTTTAAATAATTAAGAATCGTGTAAACATAATCCATGTTTAAAAAAAAAAAAAATCGATATGAGTTCATCGCCGGATATTGGCGAAGTTGCTTAATTTTCTTACTACTATTATGAAACTAGTAATTATTTTTTAAATTTTTTGCTGTGTATTTTACGCTCAGAATTATCAATGTTTCAAGTAATCCAGAATTTAAATGTATATAAATATTGAAATTTACTTATAATGTTTGTTTTACATTTTATAGTAGGGTGTTATTTAAACTATTGTTAATTGCTTAAAGCATTGTATTTATTTATTTTATCTCTAAATCTTTTTGTTTTTCCTGTTTGTAGTAAAGAAAATGCCGAAAAGATAGATATGTTATATAATGCTTATATATTTCAGATCAGTGGCGTAGCCAGAGTGGGGTTCCAGATGCTCTTGTTACCATTAATTTTGTAAAGTTTACTTTGACTTATGTAATCGGAGAACTTTCTGCAATAATCAAGGCGAAGAAAACTTTACAATTTTACTGGTATCTAGAGCGTTTGGACCCCCTCCCTGGCTACGCCACTGTTTCAGATCAGTACCTATAATGATTAAATTTATTGAAAATTGTTTTGAATCCTAATCCTAATCCTAATAATATTATAAATCTGATTGTGTGCAAATGTTAGGCTGAAGCCGGCGTCAAAATAGAGCATTTAATGATCCTGTACCTTTGAACATAGGTTGATTATAACCCTCATATGAACATAGGCTGGTTTTTGTTTATTTTATTCAAATATTTTTCTTAATAATTCAAAATTTCGTTATTTTCATAGAGAATAAATGGACATTTTTTCGTATCATATTTTAAAATGGTTAAATTTACTTTACCGTTGCTAATACTTTGTCGTTGCCAAAACTAAATCAAAGCCGGGAATAATAATTTTTACTCAACAATTAATTTTTAATTGAAAGATTTTCACGTGAAAAATGAAAATTCAAAAGAATTCAAAAGAAGAGGAATTTCCGTGATATTTGAAACAAAAATATGGAGTATTTGTTATTATACACGAAGTATGAATATTGGTTACGTTGAGAAGATATTTTCTGTCAAAAACTGCGTTATAATTAGAAGGAAAACTGAACAATAATCATATTATTAAGAAAAGATTTCGCTTGGACCATGGAACTATGAAAAGGATCCTCCTTGGCTTGAACAAATATGACGTCATAAATAAAACATGTATTTTCAAATATTCGTAACATTACAAGGAGCATGAATATCAGTGTTTAATAAAAGTATATACATAATGGACGTCAGATTTAAGATGAATAACTGAAATATGTTTTTTGATACTGATTAATAATAAGCTTGAAAATCAGTTACATACCGATGTGTGCTTTCTGATAAAATTCCCGTCATGATTGCCAGGAAAAGAAAATTAACAAGAATTATATCATTGAAAAGAGATTTCTCTGGAATCAAAGTGACGTCATATTTCAAATAAAACGGGATTTTTCAAATATGTTTCAAATGGTGTGTGAACCAATTTCATACAATAATAATTACAGAGTACAGTGAAAGAATAGAGAGGCAGTGAACCGTCAAATCGGCTTGCAAGATGAAGCCGGTTATCGCTCAAATCATTGGGCCCAAGGGCTGACTTCATTGGACGGGGAGAGGTTTTCAAAGCAAGCCGCCAGTTGTTTAGGCCAACTGTAGGGTTGCATTTTCAGCATCACGCCAAACATAAACATTTCCTATCTATTTATTCTCTGAACTCTGCGATTAATAATACAAGCATCAGTAAGATTATTAGGAAAAGAAAATTGAACACAAGTCTATTATTTTAAAATCTGACTGTCTGTTTGTATTTCGCAACTACTACTCTTAATGCAATGCGATTTACTTAACACCATCATTGATCTAAGGATGTCATATAAACTCTGAGAATTTAGAATTTTGTATTAGATTCCGAGATATTATTATTATTATTATTATTATTATTATCATTATTATTATTATTATTATTATTATTATTATTATTTGTAAATTTTAACGAAATTTCTCTAAAAACGGTAATTAAATCACTCCATTTTTGTGGATAAAAAAAGAAGAAATGAAACGGATTAATACATTTTTACTCATTAAAACTGAAAAAAGAATTTATTTTCAATTTGAATAGTTGGTGAAAAAAAAAATCTTGATTACAGTAGAATTTCCGAAAATTAAAAACATATTTCCACATATTCAAACTTTATGAATTAATTTATTCTGCAGAACAAAAATCGTCTGTCAGCATATTGTCAAGAAATCAAGAGTTGTTTCAGCTATAGATTAAACCAAGGAGGCAAATTTGCTGTTACATGCAAACGTAAAACTTACAATTGCAAAGCTTTTCGCAACCCCAAATTACATGCAAACGTAAGATTTACATGTAATTTGCACCCAAATTAATTTTAATTTGAACCCTTATAAATGTTAATTTGCACTGAAAATTACATGCAAAAGTAATGTTTACATATAATTTTAGATTGTAAAAAGCTTTGCAATTGCAAGTGTTACGTTTGCATGTAACTGTTACTGTTACGTTTGCATGTAATTTTGGGTTGCAAAAAGCTTTGCAATTGAAGCTCCTTGCATTTAGGTGTAGAATTATTCCTCCATATTCACAAGAATTGAATTTAAACAAAAAGCATATACTATTTCCAATGAATTATTTTTAAATGATGGCTGTTAAAACGTTTCTCAAAGTCGTTAAAAGTAAAATGGTTTATCAGGTAAAACTGATATTTGTTTTTTGACAAATTGTACTTTTTTTAAACTGAGCTATGTCAAGGCCCCTATAACAAAGAAATACCGTATTTTCTCCTATGAAATATGATAAAGAGTTAGTTAATTATTTGCGTTTTTAATTATCGGGGGTGAAATATTTTGCTTGATTAATGCATTTATTCTTCTTTTAATGTTACGTGAACGAAGTCACGGGTAACAGCTAGTATACATATATATACATATTTTAAATAATTAAGAATCGTGTAAAAATAATACATGTTTTGAGAAAAAAAAATCGATATGAGTTCATTGACGGATATTGGTGAACTTGCTTAATTTTCTTACTACTATTATGAAACTAGTAATTATTTTTTTAATTTTTTACTGTGTATTTTATGCTCAGAATTATCAGAATGTTTCAAGTAATCAAGAATTTAAATGTATATAAATATTGAAATTTACTTATAATGTTTGTTTTGCATTTTATAGTAGCGTGTTATTTAAACTATTTCTAATTGCTTAAAGCATTGTATTTATTTATTTTATCTCTAAATCTTTTAGTTTTTCCTGTTTGTAGTAAAGAAAACGCCGGAACAAAAGATACATATGTTATATATACCTTTTATAATGAATATATTGCAAAGATTCTTGTATTTTTATGTATAGAAGTAACCTTTAGTGAGCATTATTTATCGTAAGTATATCGCGCCATCTACCGGCGAAAGTAGCCCTTTAACGATTCCGAAACTAAGGGGTGATCGTGAAGGCCGTATGGGAGGGAGAATCGAGTTTGGCCGTGGCCGAACTTACAGTTTTTTACAGGAACACTCGAAATAATTGCGTTACATTACGGTCTATGGAGAAAAAGCACTTGCGGTTTATTTTAATGATGTTACAGAATATCAAACGCATTGAAATTGATATATATCACTGAGGTGCACTACAAGAGGCTTACTATGGAATATGGTGTGCATAGGACTTATAGTTCCTTTACAGGGGCACTCAAAATAATTCGTTTACATTACAGTCTATGGAGAAAATTTGTTTGCGGTTTATTTTAATAATGTTTCACTATTTAAAACATATTGAAATTGGTATATATCACTAAGATGCATTACAAGAGCCTTACTATAGAATATTGTGTGTATAGAATTCATCCTTCATGTGAACGTGGTTTTAAATTTAACTCATTTTTTGTCTATTACTTGGTGTGTATAAATTTTATAGATCATATTCAGGGCAGCACAAAAGTTCTCGAGTACATTTCCGTTTATTGGCGGAAATTCCAGAAGTTGAATCTTGAACTGTGTTACGCGTTTTCTAACTGAACTAAACTTTAGCATTCTATGTAATATATATATACAAATCTATAGATTATATACAGGGCTGCAGAAAAGAGTGCTCGGATATTTTCCCTAATATTGTAGGTAACTCTTGAAATTCGGTTTTTAAATGAGGACCACAGAAGCCAAGGGGTATAAGTGACAGAATTTAAAAAAAATGAGCTAAGTATACAGGCGATCTGGAAATAAGGCTATTTGTTTGTACGCAAAAATATATAAGGAATTTTTTAAGTATATGCTGCGTTATGGAGGTCAACTACTTAAGCATTCGAAACTTGTATCACTTGTTATCAATATTGATTAATTATAAATTTAAAAATAAAATTGCACTCCAACTTCTTTACACAGTTATTGAAATAAGAGTTCAAAAACCACTAGGAAATAAGCAACTGTTTCATAATTATTTCAGTTAATTACAATTGACTCAATACTTTGAACTCAATTTACTCCAAATCGAAATGTTGTTACTTGTATCCCTTGGAAACTGTCCTCACATTTTACTTGGAAACTGTACTCACATTTACTGTCCTCAAATATGTTATGCGTTTTCCAAATTGTTTACTTATATATCATCTTTACCCTTATTAAAGGGTGAATATATTTAAGATTATTTTGGAAGTGTTGGAAAGTGTTACATAATCTATGCTTGACGCATCATTTTCCGTTTTTCTTTTATATGTACTTTCTATTTGCGTATAATTGGGCAATTCCAGATTAACCATGCTTTATCTTAATAAATTTAATAAATGCTTTACAAATTTTATTTTTTGTTGCTTATAATGAATTGCTTTCTAGAATTAAATGTAAAAGAATATCAACATTATGAAACTGAAATTTTGAAAAACTGTATTTTTTTTTTTTTTTAAACGTAACTTTGAAGATTATTTTCGGTCCTTAATATGATCATTTATCGTGAATTATAATAGTTTTTAAATAAATTTTATTTCAATTTTACCTTATTTTTTAAGAATATTTCTTTTTATAATTTAAAAGGTAATTATTATTCATAACTATATTCTTCAGAAGAAGAAGAATATAGTTATGAATAATAATTACCTTTTAAATTATAAAAAGAAATATTCTTAAAAAATAAGGTAAAATTGAAATAAAATTTATTTAAAAACTATTATAATTCAGAGTTATATTCTGAAATAATGAAAATATCTCATAACAACTTCATGTGAAACAGTTAATGTAGATTTCAACATACATTTTAAAATGCCCCAGAGAGCAGAATTGCATGTTTGGCTTATATTACAACAATAAATTGCTTGCATAAATAAGAGTTAACCTAAAATAAATTATGATTGCACTGCTCTTTACAAAACAAATGTACTACAACCCTGTACATTTGCGAAGTTTTATGCTAGCCTAATGTATAAATGCATGTTTTATTTTATATTGTTCAAAATATAGTATTTTCCAGAACAAACTGGGAAAGACTAGCAACTATTTATGACTAGAATTTAGAAAAAAAACATTTGATTTCAATTTCTATTTTAAGAAAATAACTTTGAGAAAAATTTGCATCTTTTTCATTTGAATAAATTATTTTAAAATGAAATAGCAGTAATTAATTTTTTTAAAGCAATTTGTTTACAGGGATGACCACCTCAGGAAACCCGGCTTAAGCCTTAGAGTTTGTGTGCAATCCTGAGGGGCTGACACGCCTCTATCACCAGCGAGACCACAATTACAGAATTATGTATGCAATTTTTACAATATAATATTACACATGAATTTTGTCTGATAATACAGTTATTGCTTTCATACATACGATTATTATTATTATTTCAATGTATGCAGAATATATAATTTCCGGATGAGCTATTTACAAATACTGTGCGGGCACCATGCCTAAAATTATTAGTGGTTAAATATGATGGGTTATTCTTGGCTAGCATATTTTATACAAATACTTTACTACAATTGATGTATATGGAAAAATATGATGCATACATACAGTTATTATAATTAATTCGATTATACAATTATACAGTTTAGACCATTTCCAGAATATGACTATATACAAGTACTGTGCAGACTTTATATTTTGGATTTTTGGTTAAATGGGATGCAGATTCTTGGTTAAATACTTCTAATACAATTAATAATATACTAATATGAATATACAGATGCGAATATACTAAAAATTTACAAATAATATGCAGATACTAATAATATACAGACAGTGTGATATTAAATCTCATTACAACAATTATTATATTCAAATACAAAATACAATTATTTATATACATATGTACAGAGAAAACAGGACCCCTGCTATATTGGACAAGCGGGCGCTCGACTACAGAGGAAGAGGATTGGAAAATAAAAATTCATTTTTTTCAATAAATTTCATGCAGTTGACTATGCGCTGGAGAAGAACCGGACGGTCCAGGAGATATTGTAGCCAGATTTTAAGTGGCATTATGGTGATTTTTTGACATGGAAATGTGAAGTTAGAGTGCAATTTAATATGTAGTGTAACGATGTTGCTTCTGATCCACAGATACAAAGTGGTGAGTCACTTCTGTTAATTTGGAATAGGTGTTGTTGAAATGGTCCATGATTTGTTAAAAATAGGTGTTGTGTATTTCTAGTTGTTGCGAGACTTCCGGAAGGAAGTCTCTTGTGTAATGACCCACTTGTGCTGTAGACCAGCGTTGTTGCCAACTGTCTGTGATTTGTTTTGTTAATTCTCTTTTGAGTGTAGACGGTGGTACAGGAAGAAAAGTTGTTTCCAGCGTTTCATCGTTTGTTGCTGACCGCGCCAACTGATCCGCCAGTTCATTTCCAGCTACACCCGAATGACCCTTGACCCAATTAAAAAAGAAGTTTTTGGAGGATAGATTTATACGTACTAAAATTTCCTGAACTAAATAATTATCTATGTCAAATTTTGAAAGAGCCATTAAGCTTGATAAGCTATCCGATGAAATTAGAAAGTTGACCGAATCCTCTTCCATAGCCCAGCGCACAGCTTCTCCAATCACAAGTAATTCGGCCTGGTAAACTGAATTACCCGAGTCTAGTTTTGCACGCCACGTGTGATGAATTATATTATTTTTATAAGCACAGAAAGCCGATGCTGTGCCTTCAGCTGTTTTTGAACCGTCTGTAAAGATATGGAATTCCCCATTGAATTTTGAACCCGGACAGGTTTTTATTTGATCTAGAGTTGGTGAAATTTTATATTTTGAGATCTTTGTGGCTATTGTTTGTGCATTAATACGCGTTGATGATATCCCCAATCTAGTGACTCTAGCAAATTCAGCCTCTGCTTCCAGTTGCAAGTCCAGGGGCGGGATACCCGTTAGGACCTGCAATGCCGCTGTTGACGTATTTTTATACGCTCTTGAAATGAGTAGGAGTACTTTTCTCTGCGCTGCCAAGAGGTGACGCACACCATGCGACCGTGTCATACGCGTGAACCACACCCCACAAGCATAAGCGATTTGGCGCTGTAGGATTGCCGAGTACCATATCTTAAAGAAATGATTTGGCAACCTACCCGAAATTGACGAAAATTTATATAAATTTTGAGTAATTTTAGTAATTTCTTCCCTTTTTTATTACTATGTGGGGTAGGAATGAAAGATGTTGGTCTATTGTAATTCCTAAGTATTTTAAGGTTTTGACTGATTGTAGGTTTTGTCCTTTTAGTTTGAAGATTGGGTCCCTTTTTAAGATTTTAGGTTTGCCAAATGTAATTGTTTTTGATTTATTCAATGATATTTCAATGTGGTTGCTCGTAGCCCAATTTTGAACATAATTCAGGGCAATCCTACCATTATGCTCTAGCGCAGCGCGTGTTGGACCCCAAATAATTAACAAGACATCATCCGCGTATGCCACAATCGCACAGTTCTCGAAGACAAAGTAACGCAGTAAGCCCTCCAAAAGTGACAACCAGAGAAAAGGACCAAAGCAGGAGCCCTGTGGGCAGCCTTTTGTGAAGTAATGCAAGATATTAGGGTTTTGCCAATCAACCTGAGCCCGCCTACTCGAAAGGAAGGAGATAATTGTATTGATATATTGCTGCGGGATGCCTAAGTCGGTTAGTGATGAAATCGCTTGGTCCCATGGAAGGTTGTCAAATGCCCCCATGAAATCCAGCGATATGAATGTCGTGTAATTTTTATTTTCTTTGTTGATGTCGATAAATGATAGTGCATTTTGAAGAGCAGTTTCTGTTGATTTTAATTGTGTGAAACCGTGTTGTTTATTTGTTAATTTATTGTTTAGCGTCAGTATATGATTAATTCTTCGCAGCAATAGTTTTTCAAAAATTTTGCCTATTATTGGAAGTAAAGTTATCGGTCTATAAGATGAATGTTCGTCGTGTGGTTTACCTTCCTTTCTAAAGTAGATAAGCTCCCCCAGCTTCCAGGCCACCGGGAAATAATGTAGGGAAAGTGCTGAGTTAAATAAGTCTTGTAGTGTATCTGGTATTATTGCAAATATCGCTCTTATCATACGATGATCGATTTCGTCTGGCCCTGGGGCCTTGTTTTGGTTGAAGCTATATATTGCATTTCTTAATTCTCTTTTTGTAAATTTTGGTTGGTCTGATTGAGGTTGTATGTTAAATGCCTGGGCGGGTTGTACTGGCATACCTGCCGAAGGTCCAAAAATTCTTTCTGTTAGGTTAGCTAATGAAGTGGACCTGGAAACCGGAAAAGATGAGTCCGGCAGAAAGCTAATTAATTTATCTTGGTAATCTTGGAATGCGAGTTTTTTTGAGATGCCAAAAGGGTCAGTTTGTTTTTTACAGAAATTGTCCCACGCTTTCTCTTTTGCACAGAGAATTTGTTTTTTATATTTGGCTTTTTCTTTTTTGTAATTTTGGTTGTTTATTGGATCGAAATTAGAGTTTTTTGTTTTATTATATAAAGCTTTTACTTTATTCCTCTGTGCTCTAAGGTCCGGCGACCACCAGGAAAATTTAGGTTTTCGAAATGAGGGTTTCTTTTTAAATGAGGTTTTTGCTGAATCTTTAATAATTTGGTAGAACTTTTCATAATGGATGTCCAGATCTTGGGATGTTTTAATTGTTTTAAAATTAATATTATGTATTAAACATTTATGTTGAACCATTTTTTTGAAATTTATAGGGGGGATGTTTTTAGTTTTAAATCTGCGTTTTGGTAAATCCATTACTGTTAAAAATAGTTGTGTAATAATTGGCCTGTGGTCACCAAAAAGTTCTGGGACAACTTCCCAGTTGCTGAAGTGTTGGAAGAGGGGTTGTGAACAGATTGATAAATCTGGTCGGCCCTCCCTTCCGCCCGACTCATAGGTTGGTTGGCAAGATGGTTCATTTAGTATTACAAGGTTATGTGCGAGCAAGAATTCAATAAGGAGTCTTCCCCTGGCATCCACCCGATTATACCCCCAAAGTGGGTCATGCGCATTAAAGTCCCCAAGGACCAAACAGAAGTCGCTCAAATGTTTAGCTGATCTCCAGTCCTGGAGGTCAGTTTCGAGTTCAGCCCTCGGAGGACAGTACAGGCTCCCAATGCTCAAAATTACGTTTTGTAGGTCTAAATTTATAAATACAGAGTTGTTAAATTTTTCTGATAGACAATGTTTAAGATTTTGGTCTAAAATTAGGATGTGACTATTTAGTGAGCTGGAGCTGTAGCATGGCACACTCAGGGGCAAAGAAGCAGGACGGCCGTCGAAGATGTAAGCGTCTTGGAGGCATGCCAGTGAAAAACCCTCTTCAATTATAAAATTTACAAATGCTGCCGTATTACTTTTGGAACGTTGTAGATTACACTGGATTACCTTGAACTTAATGCCATGTGAGTCCGGTGTTGAATGTAAGTTTTCTGGTAATGTCGATACGTTTGGCAGCAGCTATCATAGCTATAGTGTTCTGTGTCCAAGTGTCTATCACTTCCTGTACGTTGTTTGTTTTCATCTAAACAGTTCACACATCTTTTGTTGTTGGATATGCAGTCCGATGTATTGTGATTTTTGGCACATTTCGCGCACACTTCAGGATTTAGACATTCTCTTGACATGTGGCCTAGTCGTTGGCATTTAAAGCACCTCGGTGTGATTATATATTTGCGAACTCCACATCTGTTAAAGTTTTTTAAAGTGACTTTATTATTAAATATCACAGGTTTCCGAATATATATTCTGAAATTTAAAAAACTTGCAATATAATTTATCGGGAAATAGTTAATATCTATATATTTAAAACGCTAAGCGTTTTGTTTCGACAATCCGTGAGAACAAACTACTACATCAAATTACATCATTCTTTTTTTAAATGAAAGATATTTGGTCACAGATTTGTTATCGTACATTCGTTTGTTCGAAAATTTAATTAATTAGCCGTAATCTTAAATTAAAATTTTACTTCTGCTTATGACGTCATAAAGTCGGCAATCGGAATAACGCCCACTGTTGCGACGTACAGAGTTTATTTTCTGAACTCAATGATTGCGAGCATAAAAAATAAATATTAAATATTAAAAGCACGTGACTTTTAAGCCGAATTTTTTAATTTGTAAGTTAAAATATAGTTAAAATGTTTAAGTATTTCGGTAAAAATATTTATCCGTGTGTTTTATAAGCAAATAAAAATTCATATTTACTGTGACGTCACGGAAATATTGTCCATTGGGTTCATTTTATCATTAAGCATTATAACTTTGCTGATGCCATTTTTTTTTCATTACAATTAAATGCAAAATACATTTTTATTTGTATGCATGGTGCTTAAGCATAAATGTACGTGTGAAAAGTTTGTACCGGTGAAAATGACGTTATGCTTAGCTTGAAATGCATTTTAACATTGATAAAAGAAAAATTTATATGATTGTGTCAATATGGCGTAATATTAACTGATATTTCAATTTTTAATTTTAAAGATTAGAACTGGTTGCTTCATCTTGATTGCATACCTTGATTACATGTTACCAATTACTTTTTTTAAATTATAGGATTAAGTTATAGGAATTATAGGATTTAAATTATTAAGATTTCCTTTTTTAATAAAAAAATTCACAAAAATAAAGAATTTCAGAAAAAAAACTTGAAATAATGATTGTATTTTTAGCTAGAATAAACAATGTAAGACTAATATTTTATAGGAATTATTTTGGTAGGTTTGCTATAAGTTCATTTAACAGTTCCTTATTAGCGGCAAAGTCTTATTTCTTTCACTGTGAATTTTTCTTTCGATGTCAAAAAATGGTAGTCTACTTTTGGACGCCAACTAAAACACAGTGGCAATATTTAGAAATGTATAACGGTTGTGACAACAAACGGCACTATCGCTTTAGCTTTCATCGCGCTTACATCACTTCTAAATACTAAAAATTTAATTTTTTTACTACATTTTACAATTTCAATTCTTACATACTCAATTTAAAAAAAAAAATTAGCTTTCGATTGAAATTTATTTGAAAACTGCCGCTTAATTTAACGACTTTTTAAATAATTTTCAAGCATGAAATATTTTTCAATTCTATCTCAACAATGACCATCCGTTTGTTTTAATAATGTAAAATAGCCCCTTGGAAAGTTGCAACAATTGAAAATAGGTATCCCTAACCTTCATGAAAAGTGAAAAAAAAAAATAAAAACCTGATAAATCATAAGATCAGATTATCCATAAGATAGAGTATTTTGGCGCTAATATAAAATCTGTCAAAAGAAAAAAAACTATTTTTAGTTTATGATTAACATAAAATTGATATGTTGAATTCGTTGATGTATATGTTGAATCAGAATATGCTAGGAACTGTTATTTATTATTTTTTTAAAGATCTATTGGATATTTAAGTGCATAAGAGACCGACTGTGATGGAAAAGGAATAATCATCCTGATTATGTAAATGGATAGAAGAAACCATACAAATAAATTACAATTGAAAACATTAAAATTCTCCCTCATCTGCATATTAATTTATTATTTTTAACAAAAATTCTTCATTTTTACATAAAAATTGATTAGCTTAAAACAATGGATGCGTTTTAGAAGATATGGATTTGAAACAAACAATGATTAAAGAGGACATTTTAAAACTTTTAATTTAAACATTTTAAAACTATTTTTAAGGTCGAATTTCAACGGTGCCTTTGGGCAGATGCAATACATATGCGCATAGGAGCTCATTCGATTGCATTATCACAGGGGGGGGGGTGCTTATACTATGTTCTTTTATTTACTGAATATGAGATGAAAGTAGGAAATTTGTATGATACTTTATGATAGGACTATTTGTATAATACTTTATAGGTCCATGACCTTTTTTTTTTTTTTCTTCTTTTTTTTGTCGTGGGGAATATGGTGGTAATGTCAAACTGATTTGCATTACACATTTGTTTACGGAGTGTTCATTTGGAGTTTGCATCGGAAATAGCATTTCAATGAGGGAGAGGGGGGATTTTTTAAAATACAATATTTGAAAGACTGTTTCATACGAAGCCCTATTTAAATAATAAAGAAGCTTATTTTACTGATATTGTTATAGTATTTTTTTCCGTCACGTTTTGACGGGTTCCATCTAGTATATTTTAATACAGTTAAAATAGTTGAGAGCAAAGTTTAAACAGTTTTCTTATTTCTTGGCAATCAAATGCTTGTGCGAATGATTGAAAGACTAAATGAAATTACGTAGTCAATGTGGAAAGTAATGCAGGTTTTTTTTTTTTTTTTTTAAATTTAATTAAGATTATTTGCTTGCTATACAACTTTTTTCAAATAATTATATTCTCCTCATTTAATCTGCCATTAAAGAAGGACAACTATTTCAAACAAGTTGGAAATCGTACGTTAAACGTGAAAAAAGAAGTACGTTCGTTTCGTGCTATAATTAGTTTTACAATATAAAAAAATCATCGTTATTATTTCAGTGAAATAAATTATATTGTCTGCTATGAGCGAAATGAGAATGCCTTTTTTTTCTTATTACGTATGCCATGTTTACAGATGTGAATTTGTTTTTCGACACAAGACAGCGCTGTAAAATTCACCATTGAGATCTGGCTTTGCGAATGATTACCTTCATGGTTTAATATTTCTATGACTCACGATGAATGAAGCTTTTGCTCATTTACTTTAATGGATTGATATATTCGGCTGTTAACCTAATTTTCATTGAAGTTATCTCAGAATCTATACATTTTTTAATGTAGCTCATCTCTCAAGCAAACAGTTTTTTCGAACGATCTTTCTAAAAATGTAACTTTTATGCAATTTTATTCGAAAAAAATTTTTTTGAATAAAAATGGCCACTTAGCATATGGAAAAAGATGTGGTGAGCCCGTATTTGTTTTCCTCAGTCACACGAATTGCGGTTTTACTATATAAATTACGTATGATAGAATTTAATAGAATAAAGAAAACTTTTATTAATCTTTTTAAGTTTTGATTCGATTTTCATAAAAATTGAATTGACTCGACAAAAATCTGCAACGATTATATATATATATATATATATATATATATATATTCAATCCATTCGGTTGGGTAGTTTTAGCGCTGCTATATGCTTACAGACAGACGGACCAGACGACGACTACAGGTGCTACGTATTTATATAATTACGAACGCACCTAAAAAGGATTAGAAAATAAACAGTTCGAATTCAGTAACCCGCCCGAATGGGAACACTGAATGCAATGCCCTTAACAGAACAAATGAGGAAAAGATACATGAGGATTTTAGAGACAAAAATTAATATATCTGGCATATCTTGTATTTTTTTTTATCTTGTTCAAAATAAAATCTTTTCTACGACAAACTAGCAAAGAATATCAACAATTTAGGACTAGAATTGACTAAATGTATTAGAATTTCAATCCATAAAAAAAAAAAAGAAATGAGAAGTAGTATTTGTATTAAATAGTAACTTTTAAATAAACTAAGCAATGATTTAAATAGTTAAAGACTTTTTAATGATTTTAAAGGCGATAATTTGTGACTTTGATAATTACACACTAGTTATGAAGTTTCAGTTCCAAATAACAACTTTTTTTTTTATTAAAAGCTTTTTCAAAGAAATTAATGAGAAAAAAGATCTTACATAAAAATATAAATATGTTTCACATCCCTTAAAAAATTTTCTAATTTACTGTTTCTCAGTAGCTTTTGCTTTTTTGAGATGTGTGCAAATTTTTTGTAAAGGAAAAACCATTTTTTTGCTGACATTATATTTTTAATCACGAGAAGTGTTTTTTATGAAAGAATGCGAAAGCTGCAGAAAAAAAAATACAAAATATAAATCTGCAAATTAAGTAACAATTCAATAAATTTAGCAAGGTCAACAATTACTTTTTTGCATATTCATGCTTATACAGGTTGTCTATAAATAATTGTCAGGTTTTTCCTACCCCATAACTTTTGATTTAAGAACATGACGAAAAATATTATTACATATTCGTAAAATACAACTCAAAAAGTTTTATATAATAACACAAACAAAGTTACATATGCGTAAAGTTGCATCTCAAAACGATATTAATCATATAAAGAGTATAATGAAATAATAATTAACATTAAAATTTTATCAAATCAATCACAAAGCTATTATTGATATGTATCTAACTTGGCGCTCAAAGTTCATTAATAACTTTTTGATACATTTGATAAAATTTTAATATTAATTATTATTTAATTAATAACATTTTGAGTTACATCTTTACGCCAAAATAACTTTGTTTGTTTTATTAAAAACTTTTTGAGTCGTACTTTATGAATATGTAATAATATATTTCGTCATGTTCTTAGATCAAATTATGAGTAAAGGATTTTCTTAAACTAATTTATGGATATCCTGTATTATAAATGAATAAGAGCAACAGCGTTACTCTTACATGCGGTCTTACACAAAAACAAATTAGTAATATTCAATACCACAAAAGTAGATGCTGTGAATGTATGTAGCATTAATACATTTTTGTGTTGACTTTACTAAAAAATAAATATCAATTAAATTTCAATACCACAAATCAATACATAGTAAATTAGTACACATAATATTTTTGCTGCTCCATACGAGATTTCTAAAAACAAATTATAATATTTCTCACCACACACCCTGGACTCGTGTAACACACGCATTCTTATAAGATTCACTTTAATAAAAAGCACTTTCGAATAAATTAAAATAAGAGGGGAAAAATCTCATAGACTTTTAAAAAAATAACAAATAAAAACAAGGACGGGTGGTAGTAACATAAAAACAAGGTGGTATACTGTATGCGTCTAGGCATTTTAAAGCCTAAATAACAACTTCTAATGATATTCTTGTTTAATGCAATGCTCAATAGTAGTATAAAAGTAATGAACATCAAACAAGGTTAAAAAAAGAAAGACTATGTTTAATTATAATTAATATAACTCGGCCGGTATGTAGGAACATAAAAACATTGGCAGTGTGCTGTAAACGTCAGCGTCTTTTAAAGACTAAATATCGACTTTTGATGATATTTATCTAAAATTCATTGTCTAGTAATACTAAAAATGTAATATACATCAAATTTATCAACAAAATAATTTGATTAAGAAAGAAATTAAAATAAATGATCCAAATACATGGATGGCGTATTCCGTATGCTAGTGGTATACCAGTATATCAGTCGTATACCAATAAAAAAGATAGCAGCAACATTTGCGACCATTTACTTTAAACATTGGTTGAACGCTGAAGGGAAAAGGGTAAATGAGTCGCAGTTGTTAATCACGTAATTATTTTGGAATTCGTAACTGTTTTTTCATTGAGAGGCGCACTCAGTACACAGTCCGTGTCTTTGAAGTTTAAATGTAACAATTAAACTTAAAATTACACTGCATGTACGAAGCATTACTTCATGATTTCGTAAATCTAAATATTAAACGAGATGCTCAACAATTTCATACGTTGTATACAGAGGTCATTGTTGACGTAACAAGGTAGAGAGGTTCAGATGGATGATTTTGAAATTATTTCGTAACAACTATTAGAAATACAAAATCTTTATAAATAGTATAATTACAACTAAAATATATTTTCGAATTTACATCAATTTGGATAATCTCTGTCGCTCTCTTCTGGGAAACGCATTGCTTCATATGTAAAAAATGCTAGAGCCGCACTGCTTCGATAGTGGTGAATAGTAAACACATTTTGTTTATCTTTTTGATGATCTGCACCTCAGGAATGAGCTTTCATGATATTTTATAATTCATTCACCGATAAAAAACAATCGATTTTTTTATTTTAGAGTTGCTGTCAACATTGCTTCATGGGCAACACTCATCATTCACCCCACTAACAATTTTTAGATTACAAACACACACACAATGGGAGAAATAAATTGCAATTGAGAACGAAAATTGACTACGGAATTTTTTACACCTATGTTTTGAGTTCCCCTGAATTCGCTTTTGTTATTATTAAAACGATTATGTATGTGTGTACTTATTATATTTGTGTATATTAGTTTAGGTTTTCAGATCCACGAGTTCGTTTATAATGTTTTTACGATGATGTCTGTATGCATGTATGTGTAAGAATGAACACGATTACATCCAAAAGGTGCTTTCGAATGAGTTCAAACTAGGTGGGAATGCTACAAGCCTCTGTCATCAAATATGTAAAGATAAATATATCAACCAGCGTATTTCGTATCTAAAAGAATTTCCAACCATTTTATGGCCGTTTCCACAAAGAAAATCACTAAGGAAGTGTGATCGAAGATTGCCGATAAATATTGCTTTTTATTGGCCCGAAAAGCTTTTTAGGATTATGATTGTCACTTTTAGGGTTAAAATGATGTTCATGAAAGAATTTTAAAAACTCGACTTGTAACGGGATGAAATGTTTCAAAAAACTTTCTAAAACACTTCTGAAAATCGCGATTCATCAGAGTGTCTGTAGAAATACTACTTAAAATTAATAGGTTGGTTACTTCTAATATGTGAGTGCAAAAAAACGAAAGTTTTAAAAAATTTTTTTGGTAAAATGGGAAGAACGTATAGCAGTTTACTCTAATTATAGACGTATTTCAACGCACAATATTACATAACGTGTTTATACAGGTTAGTGGATTTACTTCAGATTTTTTACAATTTCTAAGTATGTTGATGCGCACGCCTATACACCATGAATGCAGCGACCACCATTAGATTCCCAAAACCTCGTATATACTACAATTATTTGAAAAAAAAAATACTGTACATCATTCACGAAAAAACACAATAGTAGATTTAACATAGATATTGTAAATAAATAAGTATTCAATGCATAGCAAAAAAAAAAAAAAAAAAAAAAAAAAAAAAAATACCAAGAACGTATTTAGTTTGTATTTTAGAATAAAAACGCTCGTATAAATAAGAGAAAAACTAAATGAAATTACAACTGCAATGCTCATTGGAAAAATAATTCTGTAAAAATATTACGTATCAATTTCCTCTTAGAAAATAAAAGGAACACGTTTCTTGTTTATTTTATTAACAGACATCGAATAAAGTAAGTTATAGAATTCGTTTGTATATTTATTTATGTTTAACCTCTGACCGCCGAGCAAAAGGGCAAACTTGTAATGTTGTTTTCTCTGTAATTGTTTTTTCAATGCTAAAATAGGATTGTATTTCAAACATGATACAAAAAACTTATTACGTATAAGAATATAATCCTTCAGAGTATTAAGCATTATTCAATGTTTTCAAACTGCATTATATTAGTAGAATTATATTCATTTAAATAATGTTTCTATTGCAGTGAAACCTACAGCATAGGGAATGGATATATCACACCACAGCGCTGAGAAGGTTTATGTATATCCACGTATGTCGTATAATCGTTTAACGGATGCTCATATTCTGATAATTCTTTTGTTTGTTGAAAAAGGCACGCTTCCGTTGTGATCCCATATCAATTTCAACAGGGTACAAAAATTTTATGCTTGTCTGTCTGCCTATTGTCTTGTCTCTTTTGGTCTTTCTTGGCTGTAACAAGCGTGGCAAATCGACACGAAATTCGAACACGTTATTTATGTACAGAATAAGGTACTATTTTGAATTTTTAAAACAGGCGTCGTATCATCTCTAGTTTTTTTTTTCTTTTTTTAAAATGAGAAACATCAATATTTTAATGTGTAATTCAAGTTAATGTGGATAACAATAATGTATTGTTACAGAAAACACCCCGTTGTGCTTAAATACCATACCTGGAATAAGAAAACTATCGCGTAATAAGGAAGATGTGTGATAAAATTCAAAAGGCCATGTTTTGAAGTCACTTTTATTTTTTCTTAAAAGTATTGGTGTTAGAAAGAAATAATTCTTTTTAGCACAAACAAGTAACAAATGTGAGAAATAGAAAATTGTAAGTTTGAAAAAAAAAATGCTCATCTTTATGCAAAGTAACTTTTAAGAAAGTTGAAGAAGTATTTGCATTAAATATTAGTTTTTAAATAAAAGATGTAAGACTTTAAAAATTTCTTTTTTATGCATTATTTTACACATTTAAAGTTGACAGTATGTGTCAACAACTACGTAGAAATTTCTGAAGTGTAAGTTGTAGATAACTACTTTCTTTTTAATTAGATGATTTTTTTTTTCGAAAAATGAAATAAAAATGAAACAAATTTTTTGCTTGTTTCTTTTCATTAGAGAAATACGCAGATTTGTTTTTGTAAAGAAAACGCGACTTCCTTTTGCTGATGTTATATTTTTAATCACAAGAATAGGTTTTTATAAGAGATTGTGAAGGAAGAGAAATAACTACTTTTAAAAAAAGAAATATGTTACGAAGTATAAATTCGTAAATATCATGTAAAAGAGCGAAACAATTCAAGGGCTGTATTTTGAAAAAATAAAATTCTAAAATAAAAAAAGAAAAAGGATTTTTTTTTATTGAAATGGAATTGTAAATGTAATCTGTGAAGATAACGTTACTCCTTATAATGTATTTACAATAATAAGGTGGGTGTTCACTGAACATTTAAATACACAGAGTTTAACGGACAGACGCTGAAAGAAATTTTGCCAATTTGCAATGCATACTATATATTCGCCATTTTTTCGGCATTGCTTATCTTAAAAATGTATACCTAAGATAATTCTGCAATTACGACTTTACTTTATATTATTTATTCTTTAACAAAACCTAATATTTTTAACAACATTTATTCCTTCAGTGCAGAAGGCTTGCACGAATAAGTTAAAACCTAAAAGAAATAACCATTGCAACACTCATTAAAGATCAAAAACTGAGAATTACCTATAGCTTATGTATAAATTTTGAGAAACTGATTATTTATGTATAACTTTTGTGTTACAGGAAGAAATATATTCACATCTTGTCTTATTTTATATTGCTTAAAATACATTTTTTTACTATGAATAACTAGTACTTGAGAAACTGACTATTTATGTGTAACTTTTGTGTTACAGGAAGTAATGAATTCATAACTTGTTTTATTTTGTATTTCTTAAAATACATTTTTTACTATGAATAACTAGTTAAGAATATCAAAATTCTACAAATGACAAAACACTACAAATGAAGCTACAAGTGCAAAAGGAAGGGCTGCACTAAATAACCAATTTCAAATAAACTCTGCATCGATTCTAACTGTTCTTTTAAAGCCCTTTGTTACATATTTAAAGATGATAATAAGTGCCACTGCTAACTACGTAGAACGTATGAAGTTTTAGTTTCAGAGAATAACTTTCTTTTTAATTAGACGTTTATGTTTCGAAAAAGAAAAAGAAAAAGAAAAAGAAATATGAAGGAAATAAAAAAGCTTACATAAAATTGAGATATGTTGTACTTCTCTAAAAAATCCCTAATTTACTGTTCCTGAGCAATTTTTGCTCCTTTTTTTTTTTTTTTTTTTTTTTTTTTTTTTTTTTTCACTAGGGAAGTATGCAGAAACGTCTTTTTTGCTGACGTTATATTTTTAATCATGAGAAGTGATTTTTATGAAAGAGTGTGAGTGAACAGAAATAGCTACTTTAAAAATTGAAATATGTTATGAAGTACAAATTCGTAAATTAAGTAAAAATAATTCTCTCGATCAAAACAATGTAAGAATAGTATTTTAGTGAATAAATAAATAATAAAAAATATTCTTAATGAAATGGAATTGTAAATTTAATCTGTGAAGATAACGATACCACTTATATTGGGCTTATAAGTGGTATCGTTATAAGCCCGTTAATGATAAGTGAGTTCATTGAAAATGGTTGTACACACAGTTTAACAATGATATGTATAAATATTATTTTTTGCAATTTGCAATACATATTTTATAATCGTCATTTTTTCGGCATTGATTATCTTAAAAATATATATACCTGAGATAATTCTTAAACTAGGACTTTATATAATATTACTTGATTTATTCTCTTAAAAAATCTAAATTAATATTTTTAACAACATTTATTCTTTAAGTAAAAAAAACGCACGTACAAATAAAAAAAGTAACCCTAAAAGAAATTACGATTGCAACTCTTATAGTGGAAAAACTGAGAATTATGTATAACTGACTATTTATGCATAACTTTTGTGTTACAGGAAGAAATAAATTCGTATCTTATAAAAATAAATTGCTTTCTATGACTAACTCGTTAATAATATAAAAAATTTGTAACTGAAATTAAGAAAAGACAGCACTAAATAATAAATTTCACATAAACTCTGCATCCATTTTAACTGTTCTTTTAACGATTTTTGTTACATGCAATTAAAAGTAATAATAAGTATCACTGTTAACTACGTAGAACTTATGAAGTTTCAGTTCCAGATAATCACTTTCTCTTTAATTAGACGTTTATGTTTCGAAAGGAAAAGAAAGAAGAATTAAAAATTGCTTACATAGAAATTTAAATATGTTTTACTTTTCTTACAAATTCCTAATTTACTGTTTCTGTGCAGTTTTTGCTTCGTTTTTTCATTAGAGAAATATGCAGATTTTTTTTTTTTTTATATATATAAAGGAAACGTGACTTTTTTTTGCTGACGTTATATTTTTAATCATGAGAAGTGGTTTTTATGAAAGAGTGTGAATGGAGAGAAATAGCTACTTTGATAATTTATATATGTTACAAAGTGAAAATTCGTAATTTAAATGTAAAATAAAACAATGTAATGATTGTATTTTTATGTAGACATAGAAAAAAAGCCCTTCTTATTGAAATCGAATTGCAAAGGTAATTAACGCAGATACCGTTACCAGATCAAATGATTATATGCACGATAAATTCTTTAAAAAATTATATACATGTTTTCTTTAACCAAAACGTGTATAAATACTGTTTTAAGTTTGGAATATATATTTTACGATCGTAATTATTTCAGTATTTGTCTGTCTGAAAATATTATACATACAACCCATTATTTGATATTAATAATAGTATGAATTCCTATCTTGTTTTATTTTACATTGCTTAAAATAAATTGCTTTCTATGAATAACTCGTTAATAATATCAAAAATTTGTCCATTTTAACTATTTTTTAACGATTTTTGTTACATGCAATTAAAAGTAATAAAAAGTATCACTGTTAACTACGTAGAACTTATGAAGTTTCAGTTCCAAATAATCACTTTCTTTTTAATTAGACGTTTATATTTCGAAAGAAAAAGAAAGAAGAATTAAAAATTGCTTACATAGAAATTTAAATATGTTTTACTTTTCTTACAAATTCCTAATTTACTGTTTCTGTGCAGTTTTTGCTTCGTTTTTTCATTAGAAAAATATGCAATTTAAAAAAAAAAGAAACGTGACTTCTTTTTTGCTGACGTTATATTTTTAATCAAATGAAGTTGTTTTTATGAAAGAGTGTGAATGAAAAATATAATAGCAACTTTATAAATTTCTATATGTTATGAAGTAAAAATTCGTAATTTAAATGTAAAACAAACCAATGTAATGATTGTTTTTTTTTTTTGTAGAAATTAAAAAAAAAAACATTCTTATTGAAATCTAATTGGAAATGCAATTAGCGCTGAAACGTTTTCCAGATCCAAAGATTACATACACGATAAATGTGCTTGAAAAATTTATATACACGTTGTTTTTAACTAAGAGATGTATAAATACTGTTTCAGAGTGTGGAATATATATTTTACGTTTGTAATTATTTCAGAATTTGTTTGTCTGGAAATATTATACATGCGATTATCGCCACTATTTGATATTACTAATTCTTTAACTAAACATAAAGTATTATTTTCTTAACATACTTTATTCTTTCAGTACAAAATGTTAACAGAAATAAGAAGAAACTCAAGTTTAATTACGGATGTACGAATGTGTTCTTTACATTGTTAAAAAAAAGACAAATGTTTCGTAATATACAAAAATATAAGTAAGTACGAACGAAAATGTACAATAACGTCTTCCAAGTTACTCACGGTTCTGAAAAGCGTTGTTTATATTTAGAGACCTCAGAAACCAATAAACTTCTGATACTTAAAGAAACATTTATAAAAACAAAGGGTTTTTTTTTTCTGCCACTGATTTTCACAAACGTTTTCGAGTTTTTTCATAGTGTTTCAATCAGTTTTCTGAAACCGGAATATCAGTTAATACGATGCTATGCATTTTTAATTAAACATGTTCCAATACGAAATTGAATTTATATTACATGCAAGTGTAACAAAATAATATTAATTTTAATCTTCATGTTAATGCTGTTAATTTTTTATGTTTGTCTGTAAAACATGTTTGTTGAACATGAAATGTTTACTTGAGGATTGATAGCATCCGAAAAACCTAAATTTCAGGTGGAGAAAATCGATTAATACACTATGGAAACTACTCGGAAGCGTTTACGAAAATCACTGGCAACAAAAGTAACACTGTTTTTATAAATGCTTGTTTAAATATGGAAAATATATTGGTTTCTAAGGTTTCTAAAGACAAAAAACATCTCGGAATCGTGGATAACTGGGAAGAAGTTATTGTATATTTTAGTTCGTGATTACAATATATGTTTCCAGATTAAAATTGCATATGTCTTTTTTAGGAGTGTACAAACAAATTCTGAGAACTACTATGTGTGAATAACTTTTATGTTACAGAAAGAAATTAATTCATACCTCGTTTTATATAATATTTAAAAAAATGTGTTCTTTAGAAATAACTAGTTAAGAATATCAAAAATTTGGAACAGAAATTTAGAAAGGGCATTTGAATTTCAATCGAGCGTTTAACAAATTTAGTTCAGCATTTGCTTTAAATAATCAATTTTAAACAAACTATGCTGCAATTTTAACTATCCTTTAAAAATACAGATATAAATGCTTAAGTGATGAAAACAGAACACCAAAAGGCTTATAAAAACCTTTTAATATAATGATCGACGTGCTTCGAGCGCTCAAACGGTGCCATTATCAAGATGTTAAAGTGGTTTTTTTTTTCATATTTAGAGGTGATAAAATATGTCACTTGCTAAATACAAAGAAATTATGAAGTTTCAATTTTAGGTAAGCACTTTCTCTTTAGTTAGACGCATCTTTTTCAAAAAGGCGTTAATTATACGTATATTTTGTTTGTATAAAAAGATAAATATATATAACTTCGTTTAAAAATTCCAAATTTCTGCTTCTGAATAATTTTTCTCCTTTTCTTAAGAGAAGTATACAGATTTTTTTTGTAAAGGATACGAGAATTTTTTTTCTGACATTACATTTTTCATAATGAGAGTTCATTTGTATTTCTGTAATTGAAGAAACAAATTGCTACTTACTTTGAAAAAAGAACTATGCTACGAAGTACAAATTTTCAAATTAAGAAAAAACGAAAACAAAACATTTCAGTGATTGTATTTGTATTTTGTAGTATACATTCTAAAATACATCTTTGTTTAAAAAACGGAATTGCAAATTTATTCTTTGAAGAAAACGTTACTTTTTATAAACGTAAGTGTTTTTGAGAAGCATGAATATACATAAGTTTTTTAATGAACAGAAGCATACATAGCTATTAATATTTTGGATTCACTTATCGTATATATGCATTTAAAAAAAATCGAAATTGAAGAGTATGTCAACCTTGAAACGAATGAAAGACATTTGGTCACTCCGACATGACAACATGTGAATGAAAGACATTTGCAGGTCTTTTTACTACCTCTGATCTATCCTGGACGTAGGTTCGCAACTTTATAACATTGTGAAGTAATTAATTGGGCCTTGATTCCAGCGCAACGACAGCTCAAAACATAAAGACACAACATTAACATAAAGACACACATGACAACGTGGGAATGAAAGACATTTGCCGGTCTTTTTTGTACCTCTGATCTATCTTGTACTTGTAGGTTAGTAGCTTTACACCATTGTGAAGTAATTAATAGGGCCTTGAATCAAGCGCAACGACAGCTCAAGACACAAAGACACAACATTAACATAAAGACACACATGACAGCATGGGAATGAAAGACATTTGCTGGTCTTTTTTCTACCTGTGATCTATACTGTACTTTTAGGTTAGCAACTATATACCATTGTGAAGTAATTAATAGAATCTTGATTCCAATGCAACGGCAGCTTACAACATAAAACAGAACATTAACATAAAGATACACATGACAACATAGGAATGAAAGACATTTGCTGGTCTTTTCTCTACCTCTGATCTATCCTGGACTTGTAGGTTCGCAGCTTTACACCATTGTGAAGTAAATAGTAGGAAATTGATTTCAGCGCATCGACAGCTCGAAACATACAATAAATTCATATATAGTATTTACATACTTTACAACATAAAGACACAAGTGCAGCAATATACCTTTTGTCAGCCCAGAAGGAAACTAGAAACAAACAGGGTAATTATATATTTTTTTCAAAATTGAAATTGATCAAGGTGAAAATATACTGCCGGGACTGGACTCGAACTACCGTAATTTCCGGCCTATAATCCGAGGATCAAACAATCATGTTTCGACCCAGAAATTTCATTTAATAATTAAAGTCAAATATTTAAAACGATCCGATAAGTTACATTTTATTAAATAAAATTTCTGCGTCGAAACTGGATTGTTTGATCTGCGGATTATAGGCCGAAAATTATGGTACTTTTATGTTAAACAAACGTGATTTTAAGACTTTTTATTTCACAACTTAAACTTTTAAGTCCAATTATATGGATTGAGATCCGAATACATTAGTCTGGATAATTGGCGTTTCACTATACATGGTTCATCTGTTTTTGTCTCTATAAATACATATTTTTATTTTTTATAAATTTCTAAAAAATACCATTGTTACCAAAATAAAAAACGAATTTTTGGAATGTAAACTTTTTTTCTCGAGAGAGTAACTGTAATATTTTGAATTTTGCTTCTGGCACATAATTAGCATTACCATCAATTCTAATTCAATTGGACAAAAATTTCAGTGCATCCTGTTTTTATTTATCAATTTATTTTAATATTTTTTCAGTCTAATAATATAGTTAAAAAAAATCTGTAGCAAAAAATAGCGTGCAGCAACGTGTTTATAGCACTGTTCTGTTTCAGATTACAATTTAGGTAAAGTAGCTGAGACTGCACTTTCTTGATGTCAGTTTTATCCTGCAGGCAAAACATCAATTGAAGTGCATAATACAAAAAAGGAAAAAAAAATCTCAACAAATTAAATTTAAAAGGTAAAATCAAATCATTCAAGTCTTGCATAAAATAATGAATGAGTTACTAAAATTAATGTTTGTAAATAAAGATAGGAGTTGTGTTTATAAAAAGACGGTTTTGATAATCGATAAAATCTTTCATTATCTTGGACTTTAAGGGGACGATGACACGCTTTAAAATGAGCAAAACGAAGATAAAAAATATGAAAAGGATACAAATTTTTGTTTTCTGTTAAAACTCGTTACAATTTAAAAACATATCAATATTTTGTTACATTACTTAAATGAAAATGACATTTTAATATTTTTAGAAGGTTCTTATTGAAAATAATATTTCATATTGTATGTTTCAAATGTATGTTTTTCAAAAATAATTTTTCGCAGTGGATAGGTCTAAAATACTCCATGTGTTTTAATTTTAGCTAAAAATTCTGAATATGTCAATATGTCTAAGGAAATGATATTCTTGATGCATGCTGCAACAAATCTATGAATCCGTTTTGGAATATTGTTATAATATTGTCCTTAAATTAGTAATAAAGTGTTTTAATAGGCGACAATTTAAATTGAAAATCCAGTTTCGTACTCTTTTGGACAAAAAAAAAAAAACGATATCATTCAAAACATCGCCTACTCACGTGATCAGAGTAGCCAAGCCAACACAAGTGTTTTTTTTTTTCATAAATTGAAATATTTATTAAATTTAGATTGCAGAAGACTTGTTTGAAGAATTGTTGGGATAATACAGGGTGCTTCAAAAGAGTGTATACATACACCGTTTAACGGGTCATGACTTTCTAATTTTTTTTTCAAAGTGTAATCAATTGGAAAAAATGAGTGGACCAAGTTTAACTTTTGAAAAAAGAAAATTTATTTAAAAATAATATTGTAAGTATAAAAATGCAGCAGAAGTACAAAAACAATATCACAGTATCAAGCAGATCTACCTATACGACTTATAATTCATCAGATAATAGATCAGTTTAAAACGAATGGATGTTCGTAGATCCGGATCTGCAATAGAGCAAGAATGCGCCACAACACGAAATGAAATGTTTGTTGAAGTTTGTGAATCAATACCGCACCGTTATAAGCATTGTATTGACCAGAACGGTAATAATTTGAACATCTGCGGTAGGAGGAAAAGTTATACATTTTATGTAGATTCTTTTGCAATTTAAATATTTTAATTTTATGTGAATAAAAACTGGAGTAATAATCGTTCAAAGAGTGTATACATTTTTCTAACGCATCCTGTATAGAGTATAAATAACTGCTTCTTATATTGATAAATGGATGCAGAATTTTTTAAAAATAAAATCATTTTAAGTAAAAAAAATAAATAAATAAATAAATAAAATAAAATAAATAAAAAGAGAGAAAATATAGAAAGCATTGCGAGAAATAGAACACATTTACAGAAATGGTATTTTAATCAAAAAAATAACACAGTGGAACTCCAGTTATACGTTTTGCCCGGGACTGAAGAAACGAAACGTATAACTCAGTAAAACGTACAACTCAATTAATGCTTTACCGGAACAATTTATAAAATATATCGTGAAAATTTTGATCCGCTGAGGAGTTTGCTACTTTTTATATTGAAAACTGAAGTTACCTAAGTAGTACTGCACCCATGACATAAGTTTTTGGAAATGGAAATGAGAAGAAAAAAGTACATAAGAGAAGTACACATGGAGTTATTTTATGATAAAAGCTTTATTAAAATTATTTTTAATACACATGGAGTACTTAAAAGAAATCGTTGGAATCGCCTTGGCATATAAATCATTTATCAAAAGACATTTCAGTAGTTTACTGAATCTTGTTTAAATAATCACTAATCTTCGGTTGTTTCTTTTCGGCAGAGCCGACACTGAATAGCAAACTTTGCATTTCTGTTAATAATGCAGCCGCCTTATGGTTATTGCTTTTACTACTGACGAACCGCTTTACTACGTCAAAAGCTTTCACATCAGCTCTGAAGTTTGAGTGGGATCTTTCAAATCAGACTCCTCGGCCGCGTCGTCAGTGTTTCCGGTTTCAAAATGGATAAATGAAAAATAAATTTGTCCGGGGACGCAAAAGCATAACGTATAACTGAGGGAAATGTGTAATTCAAAACGTATAACTCAGCTAATTTTTAATGGTAAGTGGTCGGGACCGCTGAGTTGAAACGTATAAGTGAGGGAAACGTACAACTCAGGCAACGTATATTTGGAGTTCCACTGTAATAAGTTGTTTAGTTTTCTTTATTTTTTTTTTTATTTTTATTTTTTTTTCTTTATTTTTTTTTTTTTTTGTAAATTGAATTTGTTTTTTAAATACTTACTGAATTCAGGGTGTAGAAGACTTGTTTGAAGAAGTATTGGAATGATATAAATAATTAAAAATAAATATTAAAATTTTCTGCATTTAACTGCAGACCTTTCAGTCCATTTATTTTTGATTGTAGAAATTAAAAAAAAAAATACTGAAATTTCATTTGGAATCCATGTTGTACATGTATGAATTTTATTCATTTTCATCGGGTCTAAAATGTAGAATTTTTATGAAAATTGTAAAGAGACTTAATAAGAAAATTATAGAACGTAAGATAAGAGAGATAATGTATAACTACGTACATTAAATATTTGTGGAATGTTTTCTAATATCGATAAATTAAAGTAAAATAACAGAAAATTAACATAATTCAAGTTATGCATAATTAGTAAAAGGTTATCGATTTTTTTAAATATAAATAAAAATAATAACTGCTTTACGAAAGAAATATTTTTCACAAAATTTAAGAAAATTGATAAGGTTTCCATTATTCAATTTATTTTTATTTTGAAGAGTTATAACAAAATGTTTCGGTATGGGTATCACACATTTAAGGATTATATACAGTACTATTCTCTAAAATAGAGTATTTTAATAAAATACAGATGCAAATGCTTAAAGTAACAAAAACAGAACACAGAAAATATTATAAAAACCTCTTGATATAATGATCGACATGTTTCGAACGCACAAACGGCGCCATAATCAAGATCTACACGATAAACAAACTATTCTCGCAAAAACTTGAAGATAAACTTGAAAAGCATTATCGACATTATCATATGCGTAATGAGCATACATAAATCTAAATGCGTAACAAGAACATATGCAATGAATCAACCTCTTTTTAAATTCCTAAAATTTGGCACGAGATTTTTTTCAATTTTAAAAATGCAATAAGAAAATATTAATTTTCACGTTTACAGTTAACCATTTTCAAGCTTCTTTTTTTCATGGTTTATGTTTTTCAAATTCATTTTCAAATTTTTGAGAGAATTGTTTGTTTATCGTGTTGATCTTGATATTTGCGCCATTTGCGCATTCGAAACGTCGATCACCATTTTAAAAGACTTTTATAAGCCTTTTTGTGTTCTTTTTTTATCCCCTTAAGAATTTACATCTGTATTTTAATGATAATTAGTGATTTTATTATATGATTATAAAGCATTTTAAGTCAAAATTCAGGATGTCCATGCAAAATTATAGGAAATATTAATAAATATAAATTTGGTATTTGAAAAGTTTAAAACTTAGAAGCTACACTTTTAAATTGTGAATTCGCCCGTAAAGGAAATGAGTGTTTTATATATATTTTTTTCTATTAACATATATACAGGAAGAAAAGAACAGTGCAATAAACAAAGATACTAGAAACAGCTGACTGAAAATTTTCAGACGTGTGTTGAGATTTTGATGGATAACGTGTTATTGCTTACCAGTTTGGCAAAGGAAGTAAACTGACAAGTTAAGATTTTTCATTTAGTAACTATCAGTATAACTAGAACCATTGTATTATTTGAACTAAATAAATGTTGTAGATTCATAATTTGGTATTGAAATCGCTCTTATCATATAAGATTTGGAGGTTAGGTCCCTGTCGGCATTAGGAACTCTGATATCAAGTTGGTTCTTAATGCCGACACTCTGCCGATATTAGGGAATAATACTGAAAAAGGCGTGAGTCAAATTAATATATTGGGTTTTTCGTAAGGATTCGTTCTGTAGTTGAATAATTGATTCCCTACAGCAGGAACCTAATTTTTTTTCTTTACTTTATAAGTGCCACGATGACCCACCCTCATCAAAAGGGCATTCAACTATAAACCAGAGAACCTGCAAAAAGTGACGGATGAAGTCTCAAGGGATCCCAGTTGCTGCTGAAGCTAAAGCGATTGGCATCCTAAGAACGCCCTTGATTGATAAATTGAATAGAAAATCGACGATAGAAAGCAGATTGGGCCGTCATTCCAAGCTAACGAAAGATGAAGAAGGTATTTTGGTAAATTGGATTCTTACTACTGCCATGGCAGGTTTCCCTCTTACCATTCCTCAAGTGTACACGAGCATTCAACATTTATTTTGACGGGGAAAAAAACCCATTCACAAATGATCGTCCAGGGAAAAAATATGTTACAACCTTTCTAATGAGAAACCCGCAAGTTTCTGTCAGAACAACAGAAAATTAAACATTTCAAGGGCAGTCCAAATGACTGAAGTCCAAATGACCAGTCTGATTTCCTAAAAGAAAATAGTTATGAAGGTGTCCTCGACGATCCTAACAGCGTTTTCTATGGAGACGAAAGCGCGTTTTTTCTTTGTCCTTCAGGTAATAGGGTGTTTGGTAAGAAAGGGGACAAATCAATCTATCTACACGTTAACTCAGACGAGAAAAGATGTTTAACCGTTCTGGTACAGCTAATGCAACTCGGACATTAGCTCCACCCTTTATTGTGTGTAAGTATAAAAGGATACCTGCGCATATTTTAATAAATCAGCCAAAGGGGAGGGGGACTGGAAGATCAGACAATGGAAGAATAACGAGAGAAACATATTATGGGTTTATGGTCAACGTGTATTTTTCATGGCTTGTAGAAAACAATATTCCACGGCCAGTGATATATTTCATCGATGGCCATCTATCCCATCTGACGCAGCATTTAAGTAGATTATGTAGGAAAAAGGGGATAATTTTGATAGCCTTGCCACAGAATGCAACGCATATTATTCAGCCAATCATGTCTCTGTTTTTCATACACTCAAAGAAGTATGAAAGTTGAAAGTTCATGAATGGAGAGGGTAGAACATGGGGAATCCTCTAATAAGAAAACGCCGCTTTGCGCATTTGTTTAAAGAAACTCTGTAGGAACTGATAGAAAAGTAATTTCAGAACTATAAACATTTTATCATGAATCAACATAATTATCCTCCGATAAAATAAATAAGTGACTGCAACGAGGAGAAGAAATTGAACACGTGTGCCGGGCAAAAGTATTTTTCTACATCTGTGAAATAGTCGTTAAAAACTGACATCTTTATGTGAACTTTAAAGTTCAAGGCTCAGTGACGTCATACTTGACTTTGATGTTTTCTCATCTCATAACTAAATAAAAACAGTCTCTATCTAGCTCTCTTAGACTAAAGAACTGCAGAAAAATTCTCTGAAAATTAATTGTTCTAACTAATAATAATTTAACGTAAATTTAATTCTTTTTTCTTTTCTTCATTAAATTTAGTGTGCTCCCATAGAATTGTTTTTCATTCAGTGATTGAAATACACTGGTATTTATGGACATTTCGAACCATATAAAATGGATTACTCATTACTCCGATACGCAATGGAAAACTGATGTTCGCCGTGGACTTAACAGGTATGAGAAATTTCCTTACCTATACTAACTGTTATGAAAGAAAAGGATTTATTTAATATTTAAGAGACGTTCCAATTGCCGTAGCTCACAATTTCTAATAGATTATGAGCGTTGAAGAATGAACACGGCAAAACCGCTCTCTTATATGGAGAAAGAAATAAAACAAAAATAACTATACTTTAAATAATAAATTATTGATGAAGGATTAATAGAAGCAAATTTAAATTAAATTAAAGTATTAATAAAATTAATAAAAATACAACATCATGGCTACAGAAGACATTCGTAATATTGATAAATTAAATTCAAATAATTATCCAGTTTGGAATTTTAAGATAGAAATGATTTTAATGAAAAAAGATTTACTTAACCACCTTGCTGATGATCCACCAAACCCCTTAACTGGCTATTGGACGAAAAAATATAATAAAGCCAGAGCAATAATAAGTTTGAGCTTAGAAGACTCCCAGCTGATATATATTAAAAACGAAACATCAGCTAAAGCCACATGGCTAGCTTTAAAAACAATACACGAGCGCGCTAATTTGTCTAGTAAATTATACTTACTAAGAAAACTCTACAGTATAAAACTAGCCGAACATGGAAATATTATTGATTATATAGTTAAAATATTAGAAACGCCTGATAAATTGAAAGCAATAGGAGAAGAGATTAAGGACTCTTATCTATCTGCACTTTTGTTGTGCTCCCTTCCACCAAGCTACGACACTCTGATCATGGCATTAGAGACCCGATCAGAGAACGAATTAAATTCAGAATTTATTAAAGGGAAATTAACAGACGAATTTCAAAGGGGACAAGATAGCTCCAATTCATCACATGAAAATTAATACAAAACTTTTAAAAAACAAAAAGAAAACACTAAAACATTTCCAAAGCGCGAACAAAATATTTTCTGCACGCATTGCAAAAGAAAAAATCATGTGAGATCAAATTGTTGGTTTCTTAAGAATAAAAATTCTAAGAGCCGAACAAATGAAAAATACAGACAAAAATCGTCTTTATGCTTTGAAGCAAATAATATTACTCAGGAAACAAAAGCAGAAACAAACACACAAACTCAGGAAAGTAATAGCAAAGAAAACCAAAACACTTTAGATAATACGGTGTCTCAAAAGCAATTATCTTTTCTCGCACAAAATGAATCTAAATCTACTAAGGTCGTAGATTCTGGAAGCAGCTCACACATATGTAACGACATAAATATATTTGTTGAAATTGATAATAATAATAAAAATTCTGTCGCGATAGCCAACGGAAAAACTCTAGAATCGCACGGGACAGGTACAATAAAACTGCGGACAGAATCAAATGACATAACTTTAAAGGATGTTTTATATGTCCCTGATATTCAATCAAATTTAATGTCGGTTACTAAAGCCAGAAAGCACGGTTATGAATTCATATTTTCATATAACACCTGTAACTTATCCTATAATGGAAAAACTCTCTTAGAAGGAAAAATGAGAGGAAATTTATATGAAATTGACCTATTCAAACTTAAGCAAGAAATCTATGTCAATTTTGCTGAACAATGCAAGAATAAAAACTGCATTGAACTTTGGCATAAGAGGTCATAGAAATATAAATTCAATTAAACAACTCTTATCCAACAATTTAGCCACAGGTTTAGAAATTCAAAATTGCAAACATGATGTAACTTGTAAGTGTTTCATAAAAGGTAAACTAACAAATGCACCGTATCTAAAACAGACTACGAACAGAGCTAAGAAGGCGATCGATCTGGTACATACGGATGTATGTGGCCCGATGCAGACAGAAAGCATAGGAAGAAAGAAATATTTTCTCACATTCACAGATGACTATAGCAGATTTAGATTAATATTTCATTTATCGAAGAAAAGTGAGGTAATTACCAAACTAAAAGAATATGTAGCCATAACGAAAAATAAATTTGGTCGTACAGTTAAAGAAATTCGATCAGACAATGGGGGTAAATACACAAGTGAAGAATTAGAAAAATTCTTAAACGATGAAGGTATACATCACAAGTTCACTATTCCGCATTGTGCACCGCAGAACGGTGTTTCAGAAAGAAACAACAGGACTTGAGTCGAAATGACAAGGTGCCTATTATCGGAAGCCCAGCGACCAAATAAATTTTTGGCCGAAGCTTTAAATACAGCTGTGTATCTTATAAACAGACTTCTAACTAAGTCGCACAATTCAACTCCATACCAGCTAAGGACAAAACAAAAAAAACAGATTTAGCAAACATAAGAGTATTTGGCTGCAAAGCTTATGCTTATCTCGACAAATCCCAAAGAGGAAAACTCGATGATAAAGCAATAAAGAGCACATTCATTGGTTATGATAATAGATCCAAAGGATATAGAGTTTACAATGGTAATAATAAAGTAATAAGGGCTAGAACCGTTAAATTTATAGAAAACTCTAATTCAAATGAAGCAACACCAAACACTGATTTGAGAGAAGGATTAGAAGTTCAAAAACAACCTGAAAAAGCAGGGGGAGATTCCTCAAAATTCTTTATAGACATGCAGGAAGATAAACAAACAGACAATGAGGAAAATTTAACAAATAACGAACCTAGAAGATCTCAAAGATCAAACAGGGATATTCCGCCCGACAGATTCGCTTATATTACTAAACAAAATGAAATTGTTGCACCAACAGAGTGGAAAGATATAGCGAAAATCGAAAACCCATATGATAGAAATAAATGGTACGAAGCAACAAATGAAGATATTAATTCATTAAGAAAAAACAAAACTTGTATTTTTGTAAACTTATGTTTTTTGTATTAACATTTATACAGGAAGAAAAGAACAGTGCAATAAAAAAAGATACTAGAAGCAGCTGACTGAAAATTTTCAGACGTGTGTTGAGATTTTGATGGATAACGTGTTATTGCTTACCAGTTTGGCTAAGGAAGTAAACTGACAAGTTAAGATTTTTCATTTAGTAACTATCAGTATAACTAGAACCATTGTATTATTTGAACTAAATAAATGTTGTAGATTCATAATTTGGTATTGAAATCGCTCTTATCATATAAGATTTGGAGGTTAGGTCCTTGTCGGCATTAGGAACTCTGATATCAAGTTGGTTCTTAATGCCGACACTCTGCCGATATTAGGGAATAATACTGAAAAAGGCGTGAGTCAAATTAATATATTGGGTTTTTCGTAAGGATTCGTTCTGTAGTTGAATAATTGATTCCTTACAACAGGAACCTAATTTTTTTTCTTTACTTTGTAAGTGCCACGATGACCCACCCTCATCAAAAGGGCATTCAACTATAAACCAGAGAACATGCAAAAAGTGACAGACGAAGTCTACTACCAAGGGATCCCAGTTGCTGCTGAAGCTAAAGCGATTGGCATCCTAAGAACGCCCTTGATTGATAAATCGAATAGAAAATCGACGATAGAAAGCAGATTGGGCCGTCATTCCAAGCTAACGAAAGATGAAGAAGGTATTTTGGTCAATTGAATTCTTAATACTGCCATGGAAGGTTTCCCTCTTACCATTCCTCAAGTGTACACGAGCATTCAACATTTATTTTGACGGAGAAAAAAACCCATTCACAAATGATCGTCCAGGGAAAAAATATGTTACAACCTTTCTAATGAGAAACCCGCAAGTTTCTGTCAGAACAGCAGAAAATTAACCATTTCAAGGGCAGTCCAAATGACTGAAGTCCAAATGACCAGTCTGATTTCCTAAAAGAAAATAGTTATGAAGGTGTCCTCGACGATCCTAACAGCGTTTTCTATGGAGACGAAAGCGCGTTTTTTCTTTGTCCTTCAGGTAATAGGGTGTTTGGTAAGAAAGGGGACAAATCAATCTATCTGCACGTTAACTCAGACGAGAAAAGATGTTTAACCGTTCTGGTACAGCTAATGCAACTGGGACATTAGCTCCACCCTTTATTGTGTGTAAGTATAAAAGGATACCTGCGCATATTTTAATAAATCAGCCAAAGGGGAGGGTGACTGGAAGATCAGACAATGGGAGAATAACGAGAGAAACATATTATGGGTTTATGGCCAACGTGTATTTTTCATGGCTTGTAGAAAACAATATTCCACTGCCAGTGATATATTTCATCGATGGCCATCTATCCCATTTGACCCAGCATTTAAGTAGATTATGTAGGAAAAAGGGGATAATTTTGATAGCCTTGCCACACAATGCAACGCATATTATTCAGCTAATCATGGCTCTGTTTTTCATACACTCAAAGAAGTATGAAAGTTGAAAGTTCATGAATGGAGAGGGTAGAACATGGGGAATCCTCTAATAAGAAAACGCCGCTTTGCGCATTTGTTTAAAGAAACTCTGTAGGAACTGATAGAAAAGTAATTTCAGAACTATAAACATTTTATCATGAATCAACATAATTATCCTCCGATAAAATAAATAAGTGACTGCAACGAGGAGATGAAATTGAACACGTGTGCCGGGCAAAAGTATTTTTCTACATCTGTGAAATAGTCGTTAAAAACTGACATCTTTATGTGAACTCTAAAGTTCAAGGCTCAGTGACGTCATACTTGACTTTGATGTTTTCTCATCTCATAACTAAATAAAAACAGTCTCTATCTAGCTCTCTTAGACTAAAGAACTGCAGAAAAATTCTCTGAAAATTAATTGTTCTAACTAATAATAATTTAATGTAAATTTAATTCTTTTTTCTTTTCTTCATTAAATTTAGTGTGCTCCCATAGAATTGTTTTTCATTCAGTGATTGAAATACACTGGTATTTATGGACATTTCGAACCATATAAAATGGATTACTCATTACTCCGATACGCACTGGAAAACTGATGTTCGCCGTGGACTTAACAGGTATGAGAAATTTCCTTACCTATACTAACTGTTATGAAAGAAAAGGATTTATTTAATATTTAAGAGAAGCTCCAATTGCCGTAGTTCACAATTTCTAATAGATTATGAGCGTTGAAGAATGAACACGGCAAAACCGCTCTCTTATATGAAGAAAGAAATAAAACAAAAATAACTATACTTTAAATAATAAATTATTGATGAAGAATTAATAGAAGCAAATTTAAATTAAATTAAAGTATTAATAAAATTAATAAAAATACAACATCATGGCTACAGAAGAAATTCGTAATATTGATAAATTAAATTCAAATAATTATCCAGTTTGGAAATTTAAGATAGAAATGATTTTAATGAAAGAAGATTTACTTAACCACCTTGCTGATGATCCACCAAACCCCTTAACTGGCTATTGGACGAAAATATATAATAAAGCCAGAGCAATAATAAGTTTGAGCTTAGAAGACTCCCAGCTGATATATATTAAAAACGAAACATCAGCTAAAGCCACATGGCTAGCTTTAATAACAATACACGAGCGCGCTAATTTGTCTAGTAAATTATACTTACTAAGAAAACTCTACAGTATAAAACTAGCCGAACATGGAAATATGATTGATTATATAGTTAAAATATTAGAAACGCCTGATAAATTGAAAGCAATAGGAGAAGAGATTAAGGACTCTCATCTATCTGCACTTTTGTTGTGCTCCCTTCCACCAAGCTAAGACACTCTGATCATGGCATTAGAGACCCGATCAGAAAACGAATTAAATTCAGAATTTATTAAAGGGAAATTTACAGACGAATTTCAAAGGAGACAAGATAGCTCCAATTCATCACATGAAAATGAATACAAAACTTTTAAAAAACAAAAAGAAAACACTAAAACATTTCCAAAGCGCGAACAAAATATTTTCTGCACGCATTGCAAAAGAAAAAATCATGTGAGATCAAATTGTTGGTTTCTTAAGAATAAAAATTCTAAGAGCCAAACAAATGAAAAATACAGACAAAATTCGTCTTTATGCTTTGAAGCAAATAATATTACTCAGGAAACAAAAGCAGAAACAAACACACAAACTCAGGAAAGTAATAGCAAAGAAAACCAAAACACTTTAGATAATACAGTGACTCAAAAGCAGTTATCTTTTCTCGCACAAAATGAATCTAAATCTACTAAGGTCGTAGATTCTGGAAGCAGCTCACACATATGTAACGACATAAATATATTTGTTGAAATTGATAATAATAATAAAAATTCTGTCACGATAGCCAACGGAAAAACTCTAGAATCGCACGGGACAGGTACAATAAAACTGCGGACAGAATCAAATGACATAACTTTAAAGGATGTTTTATATGTCCCTGATATTCAATCAAATTTAATGTCGGTTACTAAAGCCAGAAAGCACGGTTATGAATTCATATTTTCATATAACACCTGTAACTTATCCTATAATGGAAAAACTCTCTTAGAAGGAAAAATGAGAGGAAATTTATATGAAATTGACCTATACAAACTTAAGCAAGAAATCTATGTCAATTTTGCTGAACAATGCAATAATAAAAACTGCATTGAACTTTGGCATAAGAGGTCATAGAAATATAAATTCAATTAAACAACTCTTATCCAACAATTTAGCCACAGGTTTAGAAATTCAAAATTGCAAACATGATGTAATTTGTGAGTGTTGCATAAAAGGTAAACTAACAAATGCACCGTATCTAAAACAGACTACGAACAGAACTAAGAAGGCGATCGATCTGGTACATACCGATGTATGTGGCCCGATGCAGACAGAAAGCATAGGAAGAAAGAAATATTTTCTCACATTCACAGATGACTATAGCAGATTTAGATTAATATTTCATTTATCGAAGAAAAGTGAGGTAATTACCAAACTAAAAGAATATGTAGCCATAACGAAAAATAAATTTGGTCGTACAGTTAAAGAAATTCGATCAGACAATGGGGGTAAATACACAAGTGAAGAATTAGAAAAATTCTTAAACGATGAAGGTATACATCACCAGTTCACTATTCCGCATTGTGCACCGCAGAACGGTGTTTCGGAAAGAAAGAACAGGACTTGAGTCGAAATGACAAGGTGCCTATTATCGGAAGCCCAGCGACCAAATAAATTTTTGGCCGAAGCTTTAAATACAGCTGTGTATCTTATAAACAGACTACCAACTAAGTTGCACAATTCAACTCCATACCAGCTAAGGACAAAACAAAAAAACCAGATTTAGCAAACATAAAAGTATTTGGCTGCAAAGCTTATGCTTATCTCGACAAATCCCAAAGAGGAAAACTCGATGATAAAGCAATAAAGGGCACATTCATTGGTTATGATAATAGATCCAAAGGATATAGAGTTTACAATGGTAATAATAAAGTAATAAGGGCTAGAACAGTTAAATTTATAGAAAACTCTAATTCAAACGAAACAACACCAAACACTGATTTGAGAGAAGGATTAGAAGTTCAAAAACAACCTGAAAAAGCAGGGGGAGATTCCTCAAAATTCTTTATAGACATGCAGGAAGATAAACAAACAGACAATGAGGAAAATTTAACAAATAACGAACCTAGAAGATCTCAAAGATCAAACAGGGATATTCCGCCCGATAGATTCGCTTATATTACTAAACAAAATGAAATTGTTGCACCAACAGAGTGGAAAGATATAGCGAAAATCGAAAACCCATATGATAGAAATAAATGGTACGAAGCAACAAATGAAGATATTAATTCATTAAGAAAAAACTAAACATGGAAACTAGTTGATCCACCACCTGGAATAAAAGTTATTGGTAATAAATGGGTATTTACGTTAAAATATAATGCAAATAATGAAATAGAAAAATATAAGGCACGACTATGAGCTAAAGGTTTTTCTCAAAAATTCGGAACCGATTATTTCGAAACCTTCGCTCCAGTAATAACGTATACAACTATAAGAGCTTTTCTAGCATGTGCAGCGTATAAAAATTTAGATGTAAATCATATAGATATCAAAACTGCATTCCTCCACGAAAATTTAGACGAAAAAGTTTATATGTCACAACCAGAAGGGCATGTAATAATGGGAGAGGAAAATAAAATTTGCAAACTAAAAAAAAATCAATTTGTGGATTGAAGCAATCCGCACGAGTATGGAACATTAAAATAGAAGAAAGTTTAACTAAACTTGGTTTTGTGCAAAGCACCTCCGATCCATGTCTCTTCACACGAAAATTAAAGGATAATACAACATATATCATTATTTATGTTGACAACTTGCTAATTTCAGGGGAAACTAAAGAAATAAATGAGATAATAGAACAACTAAAAAAGGAATATGAAGTAAAAAATTTAGGACTTGTAAATTATTATCTGGGAATAAATATAAAACGAAGTAAAGAAGGTAATTTCGCACTTGATCAAAGAAACAAGATAAAAGAATTGATCGAAAAATTCGATTTAAAGGAAGCGAAACCCTGTGATACTCCGATGGAACCCGGATACTTAAATATAAATAATGAGGAAAACTTACTTCCTAATAGCAGTAAATACAGGCAAGCAATTGGTACGTTGTTATATATAGCTACAATAACCAGACCAGACATTGCCGCCTCTGTGAACATCCTAAGTCTTAGAAACGAAAAATCCAGAGAAAAGGATTGGAACGCAGTAAAGAGGGTTATTAAATATTTAATAACAACACAAAAACTCAAATTAATTATTAGTAAAGAAAATGAGCCAATTCTAACAACATATGCTGAATCTGACTGGGCAGGGGATAAAAATGACCGTAAATCAACAACTGGCAATTTATGTAAATTAGGAAATACAGCAATTTCCTGGTCAACTAAGAAACAAAATTCAGTTGCATTATCATCCGCTGAGGCTGAATATATCTCAGCAGCAACTTTAGCACAAGAAACAGTTTGGATAATCAATCTTCTAAACGATCTTGATCTACAACAAAATTTGCCAATAATTCAATTCGAAGACAATCAAGCCTGTATCAATATGGTTAAAAATTATAAACATCATTCAAAAAACAAACATATCGACATCAAATACAACAGTATAAAAGATCTTAAGGAAAAGAGAATAATAGATCTACAATATTGCCCAACCAAAATTATGACAGCCGACATCCTCACGAAGCCTCATCCCAAACCTGACTTTACAAAACACAGGATAAGTTTAAACCTCAAGAATATTTATACTTCAGAAATCAAGCAGGGGTGATAGAAAAGTAATTTCAGAACTATAAACATTTTATCATGAATCAACCTAATTATCCTCCGATAAAATAAATAATTGACTGCAACGAGGATATGAAATTGAACACGTGTGCCGGGCAAAAGTGTTTTTCTACATCTGTGAAATGCTCGTTAAAAACTGATGCCTTTATGTGAACTCTAAAGTTCAAGGCTCAGTGACGTCATACTTGACTTTGATGTTTTCTCATCTCAGAACTAAATAAAAACAGTCTCTATCTAGCTCTCTTTGACTAAAGAACTGCAGAAAAATTCTCTGAAAATTAATTGTTCTAACTAATAATAATTTCATGTAAATTTAATTCTTTTTTCTTTTCTTCATTAAATTTAGTGTGCTCCTATAGAATTGTTTTTTCATTCAGTGAGTGAAATACACTGGTATTTATGGACATTTCGAACCATATAAAATGGAGTACTCATTACTCCGATACGCACTGGATAACTGATGTTCGCCGTGGACTTAACAGGTATGAGAAATTTCCTTACCTATACTAACTGTTATGAAAGGAAATGATTTATTTAATATTTAAGTAAAGCTCCAATTGCCGTAGTTCACAATTTCTAATAGGAACGTGTTACATCATCAGTGGTAAGCAATGGGGTTCCGAAAATGTGGTCTTTTCCCGTAGAGCCATTTTTTTTTCAATCAAAGTACAGACGATCCCATACCCACAGGCCTCACCCCTAAGCCACTTACACCCTCCACCACACAATCGAAATCTTGTAGATATCTAACTACCCTGTCTGTAATCGAAGATGTTATTGGTTCTTAAAAAGTGGAGGCATTTGCACAGTCGTCTAGTAAGGGATAAGTAATAGTAATGGATTGGAAATAATAAGGACACAGCAATTTATAATTTGTGGTGGGACATTAAATTGAATGTCGGAAAACCACCGAACCAAGAGCTCGCAAGAATCGAAAGCCAATCAGCAGTAATAGACAGAGCTGCAATTCCCGATGAGGAAATGTTTGGAATCACCACACCAATCAAGAGAGCTGAAACGGATGAAAACACGAACTTACTGCCGAGTACTTTCAAAAAGGTCCTGATATGGCCAACAACCAGAGAAGAAATTCTCAATCCAAAGAAGCGTAAACAAGGGGCCATTGCCAAGCGACCAATGTATTCTCTACCATCAACAAAAACAAGAAAAGAAGCAAAAGAAGAAGAAGAAAAGAAGGAGAAGACATATGCTACTCAGAAAAAGAGGGAATTGAGAGCCGAACAGATGAGAATGAAGAAAGAACAAAAATAAAACAGCTAAAAGCGATCAAATTTTTAAGAAATCTCGAACGTCCAGCAGAAAAAAGATCATTCAAGTCTCTTATTCTGTTTCTGACGAAGAAGATGAGGAGGAATGGGTTCCACCAAGCGACAGCTGAAATGTGGTCGTTGCATTTTCAGTATATTTTTAGTTATTCTTATTTATTACACATGCAATGTTTCAAATATTTGTTAATAAAAACGGTTTTCGATGAATTTTCCAATTAGTCTTTCGAGTGTCGACATTAGGTATGTTAGGTGTCGGCATTAGGAACAATTCCCCTTCGAATCTTGGTTGAACATCCAGGCAGACTAGATTTTAGTGCATGAATTTCATCCGTGAACTCGATGAGGTGGTTGGGGACCTGAAATTCAACCACTAAAATCCAGTCTGCCCGGGTGTTCCACCAAGATATGAGGTGGCAGACCAGTTCCATTTCATTATGCTAATCGAGTGCTATTTAGTGCGTGAATTTCATCCGTGAACTCGATGAGGTGGTTGGGGTCCTGAAATTCAACCACTAAAATTAAGTCTTCCCGGGTGTTCCACCAAGATATGAGGTGGCAGACCAGTTCAATTTTAATATGCTAATCGAGTTCTATTTAGTGCATGAATTTCATCCATGAACTAATGATGCATTGAAAAAACTCTATATAATTGTTCATGAAAATACAATTTCGTTAAACTCCTATTTTAACTAACCTTTGACATTATGTTTCATTGAAATTTTGAAGGCTGTATTTATATAATTCGAAATCAGTATTTCACAAATTTGAGATACACTCTATTCCCGTATTCTCATACTGTGAGGAAATCGCCGAATTTTGTTGTACAGAGTGGCCAAGATAAAAAAGGCCCGGTATACAGAAGTTCAAATACTTACTAATTTTTATTAAAAGTAGTAAATACAGAATAGTATGAATAACAACATACTGAGCATTCAATAGCTCACAGGAGGTGTTGTTATTCATAATATTCTGTATTTACTACTTTTAAATAAAAATTAGTAAGTAGTCGTACTTCTGTGTACTGAGCCTCTTTTATCTTGGCCACTCTGTGTCTTAGAAATTGTAACTGGACGTTTAAATAAAAATTATATAACGCTACATATTGTGTTTATTGTTAACAGTTGCAGTAGAAGGGAGTAGGTAAAAAGATCAACATTTCACACAGATTTCCCAATATTCTTAGGAATATGGTTGTACGCCTTCTCCCATACCGGTAAGTAGTTTGAAATTTCAACAATTGTTTTTGTTCATAGGATTTTTTTTTATTTGTTTGTTGTAAAAGTGACCTTACCTTCAGTGTAGTACATTTGGCCTAAAGATTAAAGCGAAACATCATATCTTGCCACGACCTAAACTTTTTTTTCTGATTGCTTCAATTATCTACATATCCCCCATTTCATCTAGAACTCATTAATCCGGGAAATTGGAGTCTCACTTTATTTCAGAATGAAGATGTTTCTATGAATAGTTTTTTAGTATTTTTTGCACTTTTTGTTCTGCTGGAGATGTATTCAGATTTTTTTTTTTTTATAGTAAACACGACTTCTTTTTTGCTGACGTTATGTTTTTAATCATGAGAAGTGGTTTTTATGAAAGAGTGTGAATGAACTAAAACATATCTATTTTTAAAAAGAAATATGTTTCGAAGTACAAATTAACAAATAAAGTAAAAAGAACAAAATAATGCAATGGTTGTATTTTGAAGTACAAATTGTTAATAAAGAAACTTTCCTACTGAAATGGAATTGTAAATTTAATCTTTGAAGAAGTACAACGCTACTGCTTATAATAATTATTTTGGGGAAAGTAGGGTAAAAGCATAAATAGAGTAAAAAAAAACAAATTTTGTTTTTATGAAAGAGTGTGAAGGAACTAAAAAATATCTATTTTGAAAAAGAACTATGTTTCGAAGTACAAATTAACAAATAAAGTAAAAAGAACAAAATAATGCAATGGTTGTATTTTGAAGTACAAATTGTTAATAAAGAAACTTTCCTACTGATATGGAATTGTAAATTTAATATTAGAAGAAGTATAACGTTACTGCTTATAATTATTATTTTGGGGAAAGTAGGGTAAAAGCTTAAAATAGAGAGAAAAAACAAATTTTGTTTTTATGAAAGAGTGTGAATGAACTAAAAAATATCTATTTTGAAAAAGAAATATGTTTCGAAGTACAAATTAACAAATAAAGTAAAAGGAACAAAATAATGCAATGGTTGTATTTTGAAGCACAAATTGTTAATAAAGAAACTTTCCTACAGATATGGAATTGTAAATTTAATCTTTGAAGAAGTATAACGCTACTGCTTATAATAATCATTTTGGGGAAAGTAGGGTAAAAGCGTAAAATCGAGAGAAAACATAATACTTTATTTTGACTCAAATTAAGCAGCCGTGTACATTGTAAAGGTTAAAATACTTAGCACTAAAGAGAAGTAGAAGCAGCCATTACTGTATCTCCATACTTGCAATTGTGTAGTTCCTGTGTTGGAAAGTTAGTTTTATCATTTTTCGTTTTAATGTTTGCTAATTTTCAAAATTCTTAAAATTGAACACACTTAAGGTTAATGAAACTTTCTGTTTTTATTTTGCTTAGCATATTTTATGAAGATTTATTTCCCAAATGAACCTGCTACTACCATTTATAAGTGAAATTTTACGGCTTGCATTGCAACTTACATTTTAGGAAAAACTGGATACTCTACATTAAGATAAAAAATTTATATTTTTGGAAAAAAAAATGAAGATCCTGTAAACAATGGTTGAAGAAAAAAAGCTGTGAAAATTACAAAAATAAGTATGATCAGGGCTTGACAAATGCGGTCGACAGGCCGCCACTGGCTACCAAATTTTTTGATCTGGCGACCAAGTTTATTAATCTTTCTGAAAAAAAAAAAACATAAGAAATGAGCACAAACGACATTTTTTCTCTCCCCCACCCCTACTCGTGCGAAGCAAGCAGTGATCTTCCTCTTCTCTTATAATGGAAGAACTAAATTTCTGGAATTAATGGAAGAACTAAATTTAAAAGGCATTTTCCAACTTATGCACAGAAAACACCATTCTTTTCAGCTATAGACAGCTAGTATATGTCACGTGATTGGAATGTGGGAGGGAGGGGATATTTTAATAAAACAGTAAAAGATAGTGTCAATCCAGCTTCTGTAGCATCTGAAATCGGATAGAATGCTAAAAAATGCTCGAGTTTTTTTTTGTAAGTTTCAAATCTAATTTTTGTGCTTATATAAGTTGTCAACATAATACAAGTAAGTTATTATAAGTTTTATAAGTTTCATTAGAAAACACAGTTTATATTATCTTTCTAAATTATGTACTATTCTAAACTATGTAACTAATAATTATAAACTATGCTTGTTATTATTTTTTTTCTCAATTAATATATAAAATACTCATGTTTTTTTTTTGTTGTTTTTTTTTTTTTTAAATCAATGACGTGGAAGAGGATGGGGAGTAAATATTTTTTACTGGCGAGAGATATGAAATTTTTTTCTTCACTTGTTTCAGATTGTAATGAAGATAATTACATTTTTGTCTTTGAATATTAACTAATTAGACTTACATTTCAAATTTTGTTGGTTTAGCTCCTTAATTAAAGATATCAATAAAATATATTGTTCCTTATTTAAAGAAAGTGTAAACTTTTCTTTTCTGTAAACTTAACATATCCATAGGGTTTTATCCCACCGGTGGGGTAACTAATGCAATGAACTAAAATGAAATGAACTAATCATATATTTAAAATGCTGTTAGGTTACAAGGATAAGTGTAGAGAATATAAGCAGAATTTCATTACATTACGTTGGAAAATCTGGCTTTAAGCAGCAACTAATATCATAAGGTAATGAGGTTTTACTCCACTTTTCCTCACATGAAAATTTTATTTATTGAACACATATATTAAAGAGAGTCTTTAAAGAAGAAATGTTTAAATAATTTTTGGCAATTTGGAATAAATGTTTGATATTCGTCACCTATTCGGTATTGCTTATCTTAAAAATTATACATAAGATAATTCACTTATTACTTATTCTCTTTAACAAAACTCAAATTATTACTTTTTAACATTTATTTTTCAGTACCAAATACTTGAACGAAAAAGAGAAAAGCTAAATGAAATCATGACTGCAACAATGGCTACATTAGAAAATTTGATAATTAATATTTTTGTACAACTTTTGTTTACAAGAAAAGATAAATTTATATGCCATTTTATTTTATATTGCTTAAGGCAAATTATTTCTACCAATAACATTGTTACATTATTATATAACTACGAATTATATATTTTTTAACATTTAGTTTCAGTACTAAATGCTTGAACGAATCAGATAAAACATAAAAGAAATTACGAAAAAAAATAACTTCCATATCTCATTTTATTTTGTATTAGCTGTTTAACCCGTTCTACGCACGGGAGCTCATGAATTTAATTCTAAAACCAACATAAAACATAAAAATCAGTATAACCAAACAAACGACTTTAAAATATGTAACAAAGAAATAAAAATTCCACTGTTAAATTGTTGAGTTGTTCAATAACTATTCGATTTAGAAAAATATTTTTCTACTACTGAGCATTTTGTTTAATGAAATTTAATTTATCATGTTGCTATGGCAGCAGATAATAAAACGATGTTTTTGGAATAAGGGAATAAATAGAATAAAAAGTTTTGTTGATGCTTGTGATAAAATATTTTTTTTTATTTATAAAGAAAGGGTACTAATTAAGTGCAATTAAATAATCTCTAATTTATTGCATGCGAGTTAAAAGAATTATCGTAATACTCGCTACAGCTTCTTAGTATTGCAGCGTGGCGAACGTTATATGTGCATCTCACATTGCAGTAAACATTTAGAACTGGTTAGAACTCGCGCGATTACGGGTTGAACATTAAAAAAGCAAAAATTCGTCAAAAACATATAAAAATAAAAATAAAAAATATTTAAAATTTTCTAATTTTTTGCCCCAATCGTTCGTGGAGCCCCTACCAGCAACTCGTGTGCCAAATTTCGTAGCCCTGCGCCCTGTGGTTTCCGATTTTTCGAGGTTACATAGATAGATACGTGCACGGATTTTAATAGGGTAGATTGCTGTAAATTGTTTCTACGAATAACTAGGTATAATTATCAAAAATGTGTAACTGAAATTCCGAAACAGCAATCGAATTTTAATATATATAACAAAACAACTTAGAAAATGTTGGAACTATGGAACAAAATCACAGAGTTCAGAGTGAACTCCTCTTTTAAAGCTTTTCTTACTTATTTAATGGTGATTTACTTATTTATAATGTGTCACTGGAAGTACATAACACTGGAAGTTAAACGTTAAAATTCTAACGTTTAAATTCCAGATAATCACTTTCATTTTAATTATATATTTGTTTTTCGAAAAAGAAGTAAGAATGAAAAACAAATGCTTACATAGAATTGTAAATATGTTTTACTTTTCTTAAAAAGTTCATAACTTACGTTTTAAAGTATTTTTTGCTTTTTTCTTCTCTTAGATAGGTATTCAGATTATTTTTCTCTTTTTGGCAAAAAAAAATGTGACTTCATTTTTGCTGACATTATATTTTTAATCATGAGAAGTGTTTTTTTTTTATAAAAGTGTAAAGAAAGAAAAATAGTTACTTTGAAAAAAGAAATATGTTACAAAGTATAAATTTGTAAGTTAAATGAAAAGAACAAAGCAATACAATTGTTGTATTTTGTACACATTACAAAAATATATTTCTTATTGAGATGGAAATGTAAATTTAAACTCAAACATAACGTTACAGCCTATAATGTTTATTATATAAGTATCTTTCTATAACTTGAATATACATACTTTATTGATTGACCAGATATGTAATATATATATACCATTAATACTTACTAGTAATATACAATATACCATTAAAAATTTGAAATAATATTGATAATTTCTTATCGAAAAATTAGCCTAGATTACTAAATTTCCGTTTTGCTTATCTTATATATAACTACTCTATGTACTTTTAAAGCAAAAACATGACCGTGAGTAACTCTGACGTCATATTTACGGTGGCAACACCTGACCAAAACATTTTTCTTTTACTGCAATTTTTTAAACTTTTAAACATCGCGTATTTTCAATTTTTATACCATTGAATATCGAAAAGGTAATAAATGGACATTGAAATGCAATTTGTTTGAAAACTGTATCGCAATTATACAGTTTTTTTTTTGTAGTTTTACAATAATTTTAAAGCGTGATTTAAAAAGAATTATTCATTAACAAAACTTAAATTATTACTTTTTAACATTTATTTTTTGCAATACCAAATGCTTGAATGAATAAGAGAAAACCTAAATGAAATTACGAGTAGAACACTCACTATATTAGAAAAATGTGATAATTACTATTTTTGTATAAGCTTTATTTTACAGGGAAGCATGAATTCATATCCCATTTGATTTGCATTGTTTAAAGACAATTATTTCTACCAATAACATTATTACATATAACTACGATTTATTATTTTTTAACATTTAATTTAGTAGTACCAAATACTCGAACTTGACTAGATATGTAATGTATATACTATTTACTTTTTATCTACATATTTTTAATATACTATTAACATTTAAATAAGATAAAACATAAAATAAATTATGAAATAAATAAATAAATTCATACCTCGTTTTATTTTGTATTGCTGTAAATTGTTTCTACGAATAACGAGTTGAAATTTTTTAAAAATTGAAACTTAAATTCCGAAAGAGCAATCGAATTTTAATATATATAACAAAGTAACTGAGAAAATATCAGAACAATCGAACAAAATCATATGTGTCACTGCTAACTACGTGAAAATTCTAACGTTTCAATTCCAGATTATCACTTTCATTTTAATCATATATTTCTTTTTCGAAAAAAAAATGCGTACATACAAATATAAATATGTTTCACTTTTGTTAAAAAGTTCCTAATTTACCGTCTCTAAATAATTTTTGCTTTTTTTTTTCTCTTAGAGAAGAAAATTTTTATGTTTTTTTTTTTTCTTTTAGAAGTATTAAGATTATCTCTTTCTTTTTTTTGTAAAGAAAATGCGACTTCTTTTTTGCTGACGTTTAATTTTTAATCATGAGAAGTGTTTTTTATGAAAGAGTAAACAAATAAAAATAGCTACTTTGAAAAAAGAAATATGTTGCAAAGTATGGATTTGCGAATTAAGTGAAAAGAACAAAACAATACAGTAGTTGTATTTTGTACACATTCTAAAAAAAAAATTTCTTATTGAGATGGAATTTTAAATTTAATCTGTAACGATAACGCGTTATAGCTTGTAATGTTTATTATATAAGGGTCTTTCTGTAACTTGAATATACATATATATTTTTTTAATGACCAGATATGTAATATATATACTACTGACTTTAGATCTACATACTTTTAATATACTATTAAGATTTTAAAATAATATTGACGATTTCTTATCAAAAGATTAGCCTACATGACTAATTTTCCTCTAAACTTATCTTGTATCTAACCTATCTATATTTAAAGCAAAAAAAAAAAAAAAAAAAAAAAAAATGCCATGACCGTGAGTAACTTTGACGTCCTATTGACGGTGGAAAGGAAAAAAACTGACCAATAAATTTTTCTTTTACCGCAATTTTTAAAACTTTTATACATCGCATATTTTCAATTTTTACACCATCGAATATCGAAGAGGGAAAAAATTGACATTCAAATGCAATTTGTTTGAAAACTGTATTGCAATTTACAGATTTTTTTGTAGTTTTACAACAATTTTGGAGCGTGATTTAAATAGAATTATTCATTAACAAAACTTAAATTATTACTTTTTAAAATTTATTTTTTTCAGTACCAAATGTTTGAATGAATAAGAGAAAATCTAAATGAAATTACGAGTTGAAGACTCATTATATTAGAAAAATCTGATAATTACTATTTTTGTATAATTTTTATTTTACAGGAAAGGATGAATTCATATCCCATTTTATTTTGCATTGCTTAAAGAAAAATATTTATACTAATAACAGTATTACATATAACTACAAATTTTATTTTTTAATATTTATTTTAGCAGTTCCAAATACTCGAACTTGATTAGATATGTAATGTATATACTATTTACTTTTCATCTACATATTTTTAATGTACAATTAACATTTAAATAAGATAAAACATAAAAGAAATTATGAAATAAATAAATAAATTCATATCTCATTTTATTTTGTATTGCTGTAAATTGTTTCTACGAATAACTAGTTAAGATTATCAAAAATTTTCAACTGAAATTCCAAAAGAGCAATTGAATTTTCATATATATAAGAAATTCAGAAAAATATTTATAATATATACAGTAAATTCAGAAGATATTAGAAGAAAGGAAAAAAATGACAGTGTTCAGAGTCAACTCTTTTAAAGGGTTTTTTTTACTTATTTCAAGGTGATATTATGTGTCACTGCTAACTACGTGAAAATTTTAACGTTTCAATTCCAGATTATCACTTTCAGTTTAATCATATATTTCTTTTCCGAAAAAAAAAAATGCGTAGATACAAATATAAATATATTTCATTTTCCTTAAAAAGTTCCTAATTGACGGTTTCTAAATAGTTTTTGCTTTTTTTCCCTCTTAGGAAAGAAAAAAATTTCTTTTTTTTTTCTCTAAGAAGAATTAAGATTATTTTCCTCTTTTTGTAAAGAAAATGCGACTTCTTTTTTGCTGACGTTTAATTTTTAATCACGAGAAGTGCTTTTTATGAAAGAGTAAACAAAGAAAAACAGCTACTTTGAAAAAAGAAATATGTTACACAGTACAAATTTGCGAATTAAGTGAAAAGAACGAAACAATACAATGATTGTATTTTGTACACATTAAAAAAAAATATTTCTTATTGAGATGGAATTGTAAATTTAATCTGTAACGATAACGTTACAGTTTGTAGTGGTTTTTTTTTATATAAGCGTATTTCTGTAATTTGAATATAGATACATTTTTTTAATGACCAGATATGTAATATATAGATTATTGACTTTTATCTACATATTTTTTTAAATGTCCAGAAATGTAATATATACTGGGTGATTATAATTAAAGTTACGATTTCAAAAATCGATAATTTTAAAACTACTGGTCAGAATGACTTGGTATTTTAGCAGAACAATCGTGAGGCAATGGAATTTTGTTTGACGAAGGAAAAAAAATAGTTCCAAATTGTGCCGATAGATGGCGTTGTCAGGGTAATGTCAGGGGAAAGACCAAAAATGTATTCTTGAACCCTTTCCGGCGCGGTGTAAATTTGTTTGCAAAATGATGAAATAATAGACTGACACCGGAATTTACAAACGAATCCATTAGTAAAAAGAAACTTGCTTATTTTTCTGGTTCTTAATGAAAGGAAAATTTTAATTAAATATTCTTGGTGCCGTTTGTCAGTTTTAGAATTAAAATTGGGTGTCCTTTTTTGTGACCACCGCCCGTTAAAGGGTTAAAAATAGGAATGATGTTGCCAAAAGGAAAAAAATAGAGTTCAGAGATTTACTAAAAATTTATTAGCGAAAAGACAAGACTACGTGTTTACAGCGACGACAGCGATAATGACAAAAAATGAAAAAAAAAAAGAGCTTCATGGAACAAACAACTTACTGATTATTAAGGCATAAGTTGCTCAATATGCCCTCCGCCTTGTTCCGCTACTAATTGGAAGCGCAAAACGGCATGCTCCACAACAGATCGGAGGGTATCTGTACTAATGCAATGGGTGTGTTGTGTGATGCTTGCCTTCAAGTCGGCTAGATTCTGAATCCGCCCGCTATAAACAACATTCTTCAGGTACCCCCAAAGTCAGAAATCACACGGGTTTAAGTCGGGGGAACGTGGCGGCCACGTTGTTGGAAAATGGCGGCTATCATCTCCGAAATTATCACTCAGTAGCTGCTTCACAGTAGTAGCAATGTGCGGAGGAGCGCCCTCTTGCATGAATATTATGCGATCCACACACTGACGCTGTTGAAGTGCTGGAAGAACATGGTTACGCAAAAGTGCTTCATACCGCTTGCCAGTAACTGTGCAGGTAACGGTACCCGCAGGTGTGATCTCCTCGAAGAAAAATGGACCGACGATAAACGCTGCCGTTATTCCGCACCACACAGTGACCTTTTCAGACTGAAGAGGTAATGGCTGTAGCTGGGACGGATTCTCGGTCGCCCATATCCTGCAATTTTGCGTATTTACATAACCTTGCAAATGAAAGTGGGCTTCGTCAGACCACACAATGTTCCATGGCCATCCGTTGTCCACTTACATCCGGGCAAGAAATTGTAGTGCAAAAGATTGACGTGCTTCCAGGTCAGCAGGTAGCAACTCTTGCACATGAGTTATCTTGTACGGATAACAGCGTAAGACGTTCCGTAGGACTTTACGCACCGTGCTGTTCGGCATATCCAGCATTCGGTCAATCCCCCTTGCATTGCTGATTCCAGCATCACTGTCAGTATGTTCCTGTAATGCTGTAGCCACATCTTCCACTGCCGCAGCTGAAACTGGTTTCCTTCCTCTACCCCGTTTAAAGTCAAATGAACCGGTCTCTTCGAATTTAGCAATCATTTTTTGCAGACCATTTGTTGTTATTGGACCTTTTTATATGGATTTTAATGTCCGAAACTTCCTAATAGCTGTAGTTGCACAGTCATCGTTCTTATAAAAAAGCTTCAAGAGCAGAGCGCGATCCTTCATAGTCAGAGTCATGATGAAGCATTCAGGCAAAGAGCTGCTGCTCTGCATTTTTATGGTTGCTATGTCTGCGGGGCGCATGTCACGTATTAGTAATTTGCATATCTTCAGACAATGTGAACCCAGACAGCGCCATCCATGGGCACATTTTGAAACTTTTTTTTTTCCTTCGCCAAACAAAATTCCATTGCCTCACGATTGTTCTGCTAAAATATCAAGTCAATCTGACCAGTAGTTTTAATTAAAATTATCGATTTTTGAAATCGTAACTTTAATTATAATCACCCGGTATTTAATTAAAATTTCCCTTTCATTAAGAACCAGAAAAATAAGCAAGTTTCTTTTTAGTAATAGATTCTTTTGTAAATTCCGGTGTCAGTCTATTATTTCATCATTTTGCAAATAAATTTACTCCGCGCCGGAAAGGGTTCAAGAATACATTTTTGGTCTTTCCCCTGACATTACCCTGAAAACGCCATCTATCGGCACAATTTGGAACTATTTTTTTTCCTTCGCCAAACAAAATTCCATTGCCTCACGATTTTTCTGCTAAAATATCAAGTCATTCTGACCAGTAGTTTTAAAATTATCGATTTTTGAAATCGTAACTTTAATTATAATCACCCGGTATATTATTGACTTTTTATCTACATACATATTTTTAATATACTATTAAGATTTTGAAATAATATTAATGATTTCTTATCTAAAAATTAGATTATATTACAAATTTTACGCTTCGCTTATCTATATTTACCTACACTATCTATATTTAAAGCAAAAACATGACAGTAACTCTGACGTCATATTCACGGTGGCAACAACTGACCAATAAATTTTTCTTTTGCCGCATTTTTTTAAGCTATTCAATATAGCATATTTTCAATTTTTACACCATCGAATATCGAAAAGGGAAAAATCGACTTTCAAATGCAATTGTTTGAAAATTGTATCGTAGTTGACGGATTTATTTTGTAGTTTTAAAGTAATTTAGAAGCATAATTTAAAAAAGAACGTTTTCTCTAACAAGTTTATCTTAATTACGGAAGAATACTCGCACTTTTGTAGACAGTGGAAATGACACTGTCATCAAAGTGTTGCTATTTTCTTATGTTTTAATTCGCGTTTTATCTAGAGTTATTGAAATCATTTTAACAACTTTTAAGGTTTTCACTGTGCTGATCAATTTGAGCTGTAACAAAGATCTCTGTTGTCATTTGAAGTTTTCGAAATTGTTTCACTGTAACTGTGACTGCTCGGTTGTTGTATTTCAACAAATTCTCGCAAACTTTTAAATACCTATATCTAATATCTCAACCAAGTCCCTCCAGCTATTTAATCGCTGGGAACTCACATACCGGTAATTTTGTTTATAACCAAACTCTATAAGGGATACTGAGGATGGTGATTATACGAGAGGTTTGACCACTGGTGCTCAGTGGTGTTTGACACACTGCCTTTCTTTTGTTCTTTCAGCAAAAATCTTCTTTGCTGATAAGAACATGATGGAGGTATATTACAAGCATTTACTATTAGTCAATGTTGTTTGTCAGTCAGTTTGCTTGTTGCTTGTAGTGGTAATACGAAAAAAAAAGCGAAATTTTTTCAATACAGATTTTTAAAAACTACTAAAACTCCAAATATCTGAACTCAAGTTGTCCGGTTTAATATCAGATTTTTTTTTTTTTTTTTTTTTTTTGTATACGTGCTGTATATACTCGTTCGTAAAATTACAGTTTTCTATGAATTATAATTTTTAGTTTCTATGCAAATATTAGCCTTCAAACTCCTATTTTCATTAATGTTAAATATAATATTAAACTGGAACTTTCGAAGTCTATATTTGGGTAATGCAAAGTCGGTATTTCAGTTATTTGAGATTCTAAACTGTATTTTTCTGTTCTCATATTGTAAGAAAATCGCCGCATTTCGTTGTATTAAAGTTAAAAAAAAAATGTAATTGTAATAAGATTGGTCTTATTTTCAACATGTATCAAATATACCTTTTTATTACACAAAAGTGATTTTAAGGAGTTTTTAAACTTTTACCTATTTAACACTTTGAAACACCCTTCACAACTTCACATTTTTAACATTTTCAAACATAGTTGAAAAGTACTTATCACTTCGGTTCATTTGTCTCTTCGTTACATTACAGTCTATTTGGAAAAACCGTTTGAAGCGTAATTTAGTGATTTTATATTATTTCAAATATAATGAAATTGATATTCATTTATGAGGTTCATTAAAACATACTTTCTATAGAATATGAAGTGCAACGCATTTATCTTTCATTTACATTACATAGGGTGATACGAAAAAATAATTACATAAATGTTTAAGGGGAAATATTTTCTGCAGCGTATTTTAATTATGTTACACCAGTTCAAAGATAATGGAATTCATATACATTTCTGAGATGCAGAACAAGATGCTAACAGTAAAATATGATGTGCATAACAGTTATTTTTCATTTCGAAGTATACACAAAACCTTCCAGTTAAAGCACTGTTTATGAGCGATTATTGCTGAAAATGTGTTTTAAACTTTGTTTTGAGTTTTAAGTTTAACCAAATTTTTCATTATTACATGATGTGTTTAAATTCTATAGATCTTATAAAGCACTACAAGAAAAAGAAAGAAAAATATTGAAAGCCTCAATGTCTATAGGCATGAATTGCTTAATAGTCCATTCAATTGGTAGAAAATAAAAGAAAGTTTTGGTATAGTTTTGATATTTGGTTACTTTATGTTTTTTGGGTCGCTGAACACGTATCTGAGGTTTTCCAACAAAATTGTTTTCCGGGAAATACGTTTTTTCCCCAAAAACCTGTAAAAAACCAGACTTTTCTCTGTTATTTCAAAATAACTACAAAACTATGCATTCTGCGTGAAAGTCGACAATATATAAGTTAAAGAGAATAAAATATCCCACATTTTATGTATTGAAAATTTTGTTCTTTGATCAATGGTTTAGCCGTGAGAGTGATCCAAAAATGGGTTTTAAAAACGAGAAACTGTAAAAAAACGGGAATTGCGGCACTGTATGTCGATGTAACATGGAAACTAACCATTTTTCGCAAACTTTAACCAATAACGATACTAAATATTATATGATTAAGCATGTTTTATGCATTTGAGGTAGAGGAAAAGTGCGTATCCGGCACTAGGGTAAGGTAGGAGCAGTGGAGAAGCACCACCTCCTCTCATTATTCGAGGGTTCTCCTTATCCGGAGAGCTCGTACTCAAAGAGGAGATAAAATTGGGAGGGGGTAAAAGGCAAAAAACTCTCAAATTCGGGAATAACGGTCCTGTACGTCGATGTAACATGAAAATTAACCATTTTAAGCAAATGTTGACTAATAATACTAAAAACTATGTGATTGACTACATTTCACAATGAAATTGCCTGATAATAAATACGCCGACTCATTATGAATCATTATATAATTATAAATAATTATGTACATTAGTAACAAACATTAGTAAGTATATTTACATAAAGTAAAAAAGCAAAAATCTTATTCCCGCATTTTTTTATTTGAAGGTCCCTGCTGTTCTCCGACATCTACAACATAGAAAATAGACCAATGGAATTAGTGTTTTTTTTATTTATTTATTACCAATATTATAGATTAAATGTTTTGTTGATGCTAAATATTTCATACCTTGTGGCATTCCTTTTTCCTCTTCCATTGGGTGGGCAATCCATCTCCAGCTCAGTTTCAAGGAAATAACTCGTTTTCCTCATCTTGATTCACCACTGAGATGTTGTTGCAGTTCCCTTCGCAGTTGAGAGAGACACATGTTGGAACAACAAAGACCTGCCTTCTTGCACTCACAATTTTGTTGGCAGTTCTGTTTGCACTTGCAAGATACAAGTTTCAACAAAGCAGGGGGTAGTACAATACAGTTTATGCAAGGAAAAATGATGTTCCTCAAAATTCTTGTGAAGAATCCAGATGTTGCTAACGTTGTTAAAGTATTCAAAGACTCTAAAGCAAGTCAGGAGATGATTATAGCTGATGGGGAACGTTTCCTTGTCTCGCTGTATGGCTATAGTTGGACGAATGTGCCTTCTCTGAACCACCTAAGATATATTTCGTATAAGAACGCAGCCTTTAAATACAGTTCTAATATTTCTGTTTTACCACCATCTGCAGCTGCAGCACGACAGCACTCTTTAAGAGCATATCACCAGGTGCAGCTATGCCTGCAAGTAGACAAAAAATGCTGAAGATTTGGGATGGAAGAAAACAAATATTGGCCTTGAGCCTGTACTTACTGTACTAACCCCTGCTCCCCCTGCTTTGTTGAAGCTTGAATCCTGCAAGTGCAAAAATAACTGCCAACAAAACTGTGGGTGCAAGAAGGTAGGTGTTCAAACATGTGTCTCAACTGAGAAGGGAACTGCAACAACATCTGCCTGGTGAATCAAGACGAGAAAGACGAGTTATACATTGAAACAGAGCTGGAGATGGATTGCCCACGCATTCAATCCGTGGACCCAATGGAAGAGGAACAAACCGTGCCACAAGGTATGAAATATTTACCAATAAGAAAACATTTGTTCTATAATATTGGTAGTAAAAAAAACAAAAAAAAACACTAATTCCAAACGTCTATTTTCTATGCTGCAGATGTCGATGAACACCAGGGGGGCCTTCAAATAAAAGAATGCGGAGATAAGATTTTTGCTTTTTTACTTTATGTAAATATACTTACTAATGTTTGTTACTAATGTACATAATTATTTATAATTAAATAATTATTCATAATGAGTTGTCATATTTATTATCAGACAACTTAATTATGAAATGTAGTCAATTACACAGTTTTTAGTATGATCATTAGTCAACGTTTGTTTAGAATGGTTAATTTTTATGTTTCATCGACGTACAGGGCTGTAATTCCCGTTTTTTAGAGTTTTTTTGTTTTTAACCCCTCCCAATTTTACACGCTCTTTGAGTACGAGCTCTTCGGAGAAGGAGCACCCTCGAAACATGAGAGGAGGTGGTGCTGCTCCACTGCTCCCACCTTCCCCTGGCGCCGGATACGCACTTTTCTTCTACCTCAAATGCATAAAATATAGTTAATCACATTATATCTAGTATCATTAAGGGTTAAAATGTGCGCAAAATGGTTAGTTACCATGTTACATCGACATAGTGCCATAATTCCCGTTTTTTTACAGCTTTTTGTTTTTAACACACATTTTTGGGACACGCTCACGACTATCAGAGAAAAAAACTTTCAATGTATAAAATATAGAAAATTTTATTCTCTTTAATTCATATGTTGTCGAGTTCACGCAAAGTGCATAGTTTTGGAATTATTTTGAAAAAATAGAGAAAAGTCCGGCTTTTTACAAGTTTTTTGTAAAAAAACATATTTTCGGGAAAAAAATTTATTGGAAAACCTCAGTTTCGTGTTCAGCGACCCAAAAAACATAAAGGACCAAATATCAAAACTACACCAAAACTTCCCTTTATTTGCCCTTTTTTAGCCCCTTATGCCTGGACTATAAGGATATTTTTAGTCGCGCAATGCCTTTTTCAGCTGAATTATTTTAGTACGCTGAAAGATGTTTGTAGACTACAAATACTTTGATATACAGGGCTACACGAAAAACTAGATACATTGTTTTCTAAAGATGATAATTCTTGGAAATACGTTTTTAGCTGTGTTTTGCGTTCTTTATCTGAATTCTAGCTTCATATGTAGTGTATACATTGCAAAAAAATTGTAATGTTACGGATATAATACTGGCAGCTGGGATGCCAGTATTATACAGTAAAATCGATTTTTTTTGCAGTATATAAGAATCTGTAGATAGTATACAGGATAGTAGGAAGACGGAACTTGCTGAAGGGAAATTTACTACTGTTTTTTGCTTTTTCTAATTGAACTAAATTTTACCATACTATGTAGTATATATACAAATCTATAGACCATACACAGAATTGCACAAAATAATTCGGATGCTTTTCCGACCACAGATGCAATTGCTGAAATTTGGTTTTGAAATATGTTATGCGTTATCCAAATTGTTTACTTAGATATCATCTTTCACTTTATTGAAAGTTAAAAATTTATTACAATATTCTGAATATGTTAGAAAGTGCTTCATAATATATGCTTGAAACATAATTTTTCTTTCTTTTTTATGATAACTTCAATTATCCGGTTTTCCGTCTATTCTGATTGTGTATAAAATACATTAATCCGGATAATTTCAGTTTCACTTTGCGTGGTTCAACTGTTATTGCCTCTGTAAATACATATTTTTCATTTTTGTCGTATCTTAAAAATAGCTCTGCGACCAATATAAACTAGTCGTATTATCCAATCCCAAAACTTTCTTCTATCTCATATATGTTGATATTCAAAATTCTCTGTCACAGTGCCAATAAAATCAATATTTTTCGTCATTTTGTTGTACGTCAGCTGCTTGAGCCGGTTTAAACCTGGATACGAAAGACCTTTCGCTGCACGATCTCCCGATGTAATTTGGTTCAATTAAATGTATACCTTTATACACTCACTTGACGCTAATAATGAAAATAGAACAAAAACATATATATCTATATAAATTGTTTTTTATCTACGGTCGTCAATAATGTCATTTATTATCATAATAATTACTTGCACTACCTATTAAAACAGACATTAATTTATTTTAAAACACATCAAAAAGCAGTGCACACGTCCAAAAGTCTACAAAATACACTTTCAAAATTACACTAAAACTAGTCAATATGTTAAAAGTTCTTAAAAATATTTTCACCTCTTGTTCCCGAGGCATCTTCAGTTAGTGATTTTTTTTTTTCTTCTCTGGTGAAAATATTTTTAGAACTGTTAACATATTCACTAGTTTTAGTGTAATTTTGAAAGTGTTTTTTGTAGACTTTTGGACGTGTGCACTGCTTTTTGATGTGTTTTAAAATTAATTAATGTCTGTTTTAATAGGTAGTGGAAGTAAGTATTACATATTTATAAAATTTGGTTCACTTCTGTGCATAACTTCATACGCTTTTCGATGACACAATAAGGGAAATGGAACAAAAATTGTATCACAGCGTCCCCTTCGGCGGAATATCCACAAATTCAACAGGTACCTGTAGGCCATAGTCAAAAACATATAATGGAAAATAGGGTAAAACCGGGTACCTAGCGGTTTTCGATTGTTGACAAAAGTCTAGCACTTCGGAAAAATCGGAACACCCCATAAAATTATTTGGGGGACATCTGGACTATGAAATCCTCACCTGTTGACACAGGAAAATTCTTCTGTACTTGGGAAAAGGCATTTTGTAGGACCATCTGAAACAGCTCGGAATTTCGGTTGTAGGGAAATCCGGGTACTAATCAGAAATTAAGTTTTTACATTTCCAGTAACAAGAAGCCTTATTGTAATAAAATTTGAATAAAATTTTAAGACATATATGTATTTTTTAAGGCCAATAACTTTTCTTCAGGTTTTCATGCTAATTTTAATGTTGTCATGTAATGGCTTTCTGGTATTCACTGCACTGCTCACATTCTAAAATTGACACTTTTAAAACTGAGCAAAAAATACTTAAATCTGAGTATGTCGCATAGTCGAAATGGCTCCGAATCAAAATTACTCAAATTTGAAAGACGTATATACTCATTTCTGAAACCATGCACACACTCAAAAATAAAACATCATGTGCTCATATTTGAGTATATCCATGTTTCAAAAATGAGTATGAACTGACTTCTATGTTCACATTTTTGAGTATTTCCATTTTTCAAAAATTAGTTTGAACTGATTCTAATAATTTTTGAGTATGTTCATTTTTAAAAAATGAGTATGTGCTCAGTTTTGAGTATGCTCATTTTAAAAAAATGAGTATGCGCTCAGTTTTGAGTATGTCATTGTTTCCCTATTCTGCATATTTCTGGTATTTCAGAATTGAAAGCATTGGATCGTCATATTTGAAACAAAAAGTTTCATAACAAAATGAAAACATCGAGTTACTCAGATTTAAAAGTATCATTTTTCTCAGTGCATGTGCCCACACTTTGCAGACTGAACATTATATCCATCCTTCACCACCTGTTGAGTGAAAAAACAATTCATTTCAGAATTGAATGCAAATCCATGGGTACTCCGTTTTGCCCCAACAAAAGATAAAAATCAATATGTTCCTTCTTCTGGATAAATGGACGTAAACACTTCTAATTGGCATAACAATATCGTGTGAAAGCTACAGAAGACATTGGTTTACTTACCTAAATGGATCCTTCAGGCTGGATTCATTTGAAGAGCAGAATACACGGCGAGAGAAAAAATTGAGGTGAATCTTTTTCCAGTAATACTGCAAGGGCACATAGATTAACTCACTTTAAAAGCAGATGGCACACTGCTAGGGGACGCTAAGGAATGATTAAGTAAGACGAGTGCTATCCATACGGTAGCATACATCAACAAGAAAACAGAGTACTCTGTTTTACCCGCCTACCCGGTGTTATTCTATTCTCCCTTATATAAAATTTGGTTCAATTTTATGTATAACGTCACGCACTTTTGGATGCTATAATAATGAAAATGAAAATTTAACAAAAAGCCTTATCACAGCTCCCCAAACACATCAAACACATTGCTGAATGAACTTAAAATACATAAAAATAAAACGAATAGTCAACGTGGTAACAAGAATTACTGACAACTAAATGGCAAAACATCAGAAGTTTAAGCTTCTTAAAATGTAATAGTATTATTAATACTGTTCAAGAATGTACTTTTTGTATCTGAAGACCTATCGCTATTTTTTCACACTTTGATGAATAAGCTACGAAGGGTGCTAGTAGAAAAATGCCTCTATGATCAATAATATTAGAGGAGTGTGGGAAAAGACTATCCAGAGTAGGGTCCTTGCACAAAAAACTGAACAATGGACGACAATAACACAAATATATGTTGATGTATTTTAAATAAAGTTACTCATGTACCAGAAAAAATATAGCAAAAATATTGAATTAAAAAAAAAATTTTTTTTGTTTTGGAATGAATTATTATCAAATTACAAATCAAGCTGTCTACCTAGCCTTTAGGCTGGTAGAATTGTGGTACTAATAAAGAAGATGTTAATCTTTTGGCATGAGATTTCCTTCATTGATTTATTTAATGTAGAACATGTTACATTGGTATTGTTCATTTTATGTGAACTTCAGAATCAGAAGTTTTTAGATGTAGGGTAAAAACATTCCATAACTTTATCACAAAGTAAAGTTTATTTACAGTTCTAATTTGTACACTCGTACACTCGTTTGTTTTAACTCACAAAACTATACACAGCAATACTTATGGCGTAATAATATATATTAAATTTCTCAAAATAAAAGAAATAGAATCTCAAAGCCATTTTAACTGCGTATTAACAAAAAAAGGAAAACATGAACACAAGACCGTTGCCATCGGCAACGTAACTTACAAAATATCAAAAACAAAGATAATAATCATGTAGAGTTTTAACCCAACATCCTCCCACCTAAGTTAAATTTTAACATAAAAGTTAACTTACAATTAATAATAGTCACAATTACAATAGCAAAATTATATAAATAGTTCACAAGTCCAGTCTATGAGGCATTTTAATGATACGGCCACTTCTAGTTTTCCTTGCCTCCTCAGAAGATTCAATATTGCAGTCAATTGATTGACTGGCTGTTGGTTTCTCACTTAATTTTGTACCTGCCAATTTTTCTCCAACTAGAAACGACTCTGATGCTGACACTTCTAAAGGATAGAGACGTTGTAGCGGTCTAAGCAACTCACCCCTCGCAGTTTTTAGTCTCACAAGTCTTGTAACACCATCTTTCCCGGGGATTACCTCGATTATTTTCCCAAGTGGCCAACTGATACGTTTTGTATGGTCGCTTCCAATTAAGACAACGTCACCAACCGCTACTTTGGCAGCTCTTTTATGTTCTGGTCTCTGAAGTAGAGCTCCCAAGTATTCCGATCGAAATCTATTTCTTAAGGCCTCTTGTAAATTTTGACGATACTTAACACGTTGGTTAAGACTCCGGTGATCAATTCTATCACAGTCAGGAACACCACTCACTTTGATATCTTGTAGGAACATTGAAGGAGTCAGTGGAACAAGCTCTGCGTCGTTATCTGCGACATACGTCAACGGTCTTGAATTGATTATGGATTCGCAATCACACAGCACCGTCGTCATTTGTTCGTAAGTTAAAGAAGATCGGCCCAGTACTCTTCTCAACAATTTTTTAAGAATACCGACCAGTCTCTCCCACCAACCACCCCACCAAGAGGCAGTCGGTGGGTTGAATTTCCACTTAATAGGATGAAGAGCAGTGTCACTTACAATAAGGTTCCAAACCAGTGCACTTAGCATATTTGAAGCACCCACAAAATTGGAGCCATTGTCACAATAGATAGTGCTGCATCGTCCTCTACGGGCTACGAACCTCTGGAAGAGATGGAGTGAGAGTATCGAGCTTTTTTACAGAATGTCTCCTACAAACAATACATTTGGATAAGATGGATCTCACTGTCTTCCTACCATGCAGAATCCAGAATCTCTCTCTTAAAATGTTAAGCAGCATTTGAGTCCCAGCATGAGCATATTTTTCATGATAGTATATCACTATACGCTTTACAACTTCATGTTGAGATGGTAAAATTGCAGGCATTATAAAATCTTCACTATCTTGTCGATACAAAAGTTTTGTTTTCAATCGGATAATATCGTTTTTATCCTTGAAAGCTCCCAGAGTTTTTAACTTTTCATCCTTTTCATTAACGAAGCTTTCTTTCTGTATTATTCTGATAACTCTATACTCAGCTACAGAAATTTCTTCGGAATCAAGGCTACCATATTTTCTACTACTTCTCGGAATACGACTATTATTGATGAATCGAAGTAGCCAGGCAATAATTCTTACAGTTTTGTTGTAGTTCGAAAACTTATGGATAAAGGAACTGTCTATATTTTGAAGGTTCACCATAGATGATACTATTTCCTTTCTCTTTTCCTTTAACACTTCTTCTTCATTTACTGAGAATTCTGATCTAGGCCATTCATCAGATGGGTAATACAGCCAAGGAGGACCTTTCCACCACTCTGTCTCCAATAATTGTCGAGCGGAACAACCTCTGGAGGGTAAATCCGCTGGATTGATCGACCCAGGTACATAATACCAATTTTCTGGTTTACTTACTAATCTAATTTCTCGCACTCTGTTATACACAAATGGTGTCCAGTTTTCGCTACCCTTTATCCAATATAATGCGTTACTGGAGTCAGTCCAAAAGAAGGTGGGAATATCTCCTAATTTTAAATCTGCTATAACTCTTTGCCACAGTCGGGTACCAATAGTGCACGCTAACAACTCTAACCGAGGAATTGTAATCGACTTCAGCGGAGCTACTTTAGATCGTGCTTGAACTAGTTGACATGAAGTTAAGTTCTTACTTTCACTCCTTAAATATATGCAGGTAGCATAAGCTACTTTGCTCGCATCACAAAAGACGTGTAAACTTAAATTGCAGGTATCATCAGGGTCTTTTATTAAGCATCTAGGTATAGTAACTTCTTTTAGTAGATCCAGCTGTTTTCTCCACTTTTTGAATTTTTTAGAAATTGCTGATGGCAGCTCTGCATCCCAAGTTGTTTTCATTTCCCACAGTTCTTGTAACATTAATTTCGGATATAAGGTCACTGGACAAGTATAACCAATAGGGTCAAAAATTTTGTGGATTTCTGACAATATTTTTCTTTTAGTAACAGGTCCATTATCTTCACAAACTTCTTTTAAATTTACAGAAAGAGTATCTGAGTTCAAGAACCACTGCAGGCCTAATACTGGGACAACTTTATTTTTTGTACAAGAAGCCTCTTTTGTTGAGGAATGGGGATAATTGTGCTCCCACCCTCTAAGGTCAAACTTCCTTTCTGACATAATATCTGTAGCTACTTTAATGAATTCCTGCAATTCTGTCTCCGTTTTTACACTAGTTAGACAATTGTCTACATAAAAGCTGTTCTTAAGTTTCTGGACAATATCCACAGGGTATTTTGAGTTTCCAAGTTGTGCTTCCTCCAAAATCATTTCCAGATGATACTGAATCACAGAATTAAGTAAGAAAGGACTACTTGAAATTCCGAAGACGACACGACAATGTCTATAATATTTCAGTTCATTATTTTCGTCATACCAAAGAAATCTTAAATAATCTTTATCGCTTTCTTGTAGGCGAATTTGTAAAAATGCTTTACGGATGTCCGCCGTAACTCCAAACTTGTTCATCCGAAAACGTGTTAATATTGTAGGAATTAACTCAACAAGGTTTATCCCTTTCTCCAGGCAGTCATTTAAGCTTGGGAAAGCTCTCAGCTTTGCTGAAGCATCAAACACAGGTCTGATTCTAGTTGTGCTATTTTCTTTCACGATATGTCTGTGTGGTAAATAATGAGACGGTAATTGAATTTCGTGCTTAGGAATTTTTTCAATTATTCCTTCTTTTTCCCATTCTTCAAATATTTTATTATAATCATCATATAAATTTTCTTCTTTCAACTTCCGTGCAGTACCTTCCAGTCTCTTTAAAGCCAAGTTATAATTATCAGGTAGTGGAGGGTGATCGGCAAGCCAAGGTAAATGTACCACAAAACGATTGTCTTTGTCGATTTGAACTGTGTTAAGAAAATGCTCTCTGGCGGATTCATGAAGGTCTTCTTTAGTTTTCTTCTCAGAAGGATCTGTAATACCGAGAGTGTCAAGAGTCCACAATTCTGTTATTGTTCGAGTAGTAGAAAGCATAGAATTAGCTACTGAGATTTCATTTACCTCTGAAGAAATCTGGGGTATACGTCCCATTGTGGTCCACCCTAAACGTGTTTCCATTGCTGTTAAACCACATGATAAGGATTTGTAACCACCGGTAATGATTTTTCCGGCTACATCGGCTCCTATTAAGATTTCAATAGGACCTATATAATCATCGTTGACACAAATATTATAGTCAGTAAGCTCTTTTAAATGAATCGCAGGTATTGTCGGTGGAACGCTCCCACAGATAACAGGTTGACTCAGTACTTTAAAATGACAGTTATAAGATCCATCGCAACTTGTCAAATATAAAGTAAACACATCATGCTTGCACACTCCTGTATTTTCTCCTCCGAACAGAGAATGCTGAAGATATTCATAGTCTTCCCTTTTATATTTCATCTCTTTGGCAGTGTTTTTTAAAATGTAAGAGCGCTGCGAAGCAGAATCTATGATGGCTCTTGCCTTCCGTTTTCTCCCATTACCTCTGATTAAAACCGTTAATGTTAATAACATAACACTAGGGCTTTTGGATATATTCGCAAGTGCTTGATCCTCTTTTGAAACATTATCTAACTCTGTAGTTTCTTTTCCGGTTGGTGAGAATGCTGGTTGCTTTATGTTACGACAGAGTAATATATGATGTCTTTTTCCACAACCCAAACAAGTTATCTTTGAATAACACTTACGAACTTGATGACCCGGTTTTAAGTACAGAAAACAGCACCCTGATTTCTCTACGAGATTTTCTCTATCTTTCATCGTCATTTTCCGTACCTTCAAACAGTCAGTGGAATTATGGAAATTGCGGCAAAATATGCACTGCTTTTGTTCATTCGAAGAGGTCAAAAGCTCAGCTGCACTAGCTATTTGACGAGTGTCCCCGTATTTGTGTCTATCATTCCCAGCCCTCTTCTCTTTGAACAATTTAAAATTACTCTTGGTCTCAATCCCAAAGTTTTGAGAGGCTAGGATTATGCGCTCCTCTGCCTGCACTTCATCTTGAAGAAAATCAAGAATTGAATCGAGATCAGTCTTTTCAGTAATTTTAGATGTATTTTGATCCTCCTCCTCATGTGATCTATGACTTACAGATCTATATCGTTCCCAAGCTAGAAGCGTTTCCTCAGGTAAAGCAGATTCGACAAGTGGTAAAAGCATCGACGCATACTTATCTCTCGTTACCCCTAGTATTTCAAGCGCACGAAGCTTTGTTTCTAATAAATCATAAAGATTTCTCAAAGATTTTTTCGACATATTCTGCTTTTGGATAACCAATGACAGAAGATCCCTAACATACACCTGTATAAGTAGCTCTTCTCTCCCAAAACGTAATTTCAATTGTTCTATTGCTTTCTCATAACTATTTCCCCCGGGTGGAAAACTTTTAATTAACTCTTCGGCAGCACTTCCCTTCTCCATACATTGGGATAGATATGCAAACTTATCATGCAGATCTAAATTAGGGTCTTTATTAATTTTCTCAAACTGCCCCCAAAAACTAACCCAGTTCCTTAGATTTCCATTAAATGTAGGCAATTTTATTTTTGGGTAACGTAATAACGTATTTTTCTGAGAATCACTACAATTCGAAGAAACGTCTTCTCTTTCTGAAAGCAAAAGCTGACTCAACTTAATCTGTAATAACCGCCAACGGTCTATATAACATTCGGATTCATCGATCTCTTTTTCAATTAAATCATCTGTAATGTTTTCAGAATAAAGAAACTGTTTAACATTTTCTTCAGAATTTAGCATTAGCGTAGCTTTCTCCTCAAAAAGTTTCAGTTTAATTATTTTGTCAGAATTTGTTAAGTTTGTTTCTTCAGTATCGAACTCGTTACAAGCTTTGCTAAACAATCTCCTATGCTGAGTTCTAATTTTCTTTGCTGCTTCCATATCAACTCAAAAATAAGACAAACAAAACAAAACTTACTCGATAATTAGCAGCCGAGTCCTGTCGGCGGACGCCAGATGTTCATTTTATGTGAACTTCAGAATCAGAAGTTTTTAGATGTAGGGTAAAAACATTCCATAACTTTATCACAAAGTAAAGTTTATTTACAGTTCTAATTTGTACACTCGTACACTCGTTTGTTTTAACTCACAAAACTATACACAGCAATACTTATGGCGTAATAATATATATTAAATTTCTCAAAATAAAAGAAATAGAATCTCAAAGCCATTTTAACTGCGTATTAACAAAAAAAGGAAAACATGAACACAAGACCGTTGCCATCGGCAACGTAACTTACAAAATATCAAAATCAAAGATAATAATCATGTAGAGTTTTAACCCAACAGGTATTCCTAATCAGTCAAAACATTTGAGAATTCTCGTATTTGATATGGGATGTCGTGTGTAACATGTTTGAATTTAAAAGAAAAATGGTCAATTTACATACAATGCTACACTTATATAATTTCAAAAATCTTCTCTTTGTAATGTTCAACACTATTATTCTAGATTTCATGGTATATGCATTAGTTATGCACGTAATAAACTGCTTCCACCGTATGTATGAAACTTTATAAAACTTTTTACACGTTTATTTTTTATCATCACAGACATGAAAAAAATATATGTAATAATAATAGCATATGAAAAAGTCATTCTGGTGTGATATCAGCGTGTCCCTCCGCCTACTTGGATGTCAGAAGAGGACACAGATTGACCTCAAATGCGGGAACATTATCTATCTGTTGGGTACATAATTTCTTTATTGATGTGATAGCGGAGAACGTCACAAAAATGGAGCGTGTATGATAGCAAAAATGACCTGGTATAATCTGCAATAATATAACACAATATGGAAAATTCTTTTATTATCATTTTGGAACAGAGGTTTTTGTTTACACGGCTAGTCTTTAAGGCAGACAGTTGTTGAATTTATAAAGTGGTTATTCAGGCCAAATTCCAAGAAAAAAGATCAAAATGAAAGAGAATGAATTGCGTAAAATTAACAATAATTTCAGCAGATTACCTTTAGCTTAATTTTCCCACAGTTATTTTTAAATTATCACTTTTCTCTAATTCAATTATAAGTATGTGTTTGATTTTGATCTAAAAGGTGTTTTCCACATAACCAGTGATTCGTGTAATCTGATGATTCTTCATTTTTAGGATTCCGAACTTAAAAAACAAAAAAGGAATCATTATAAGATCACTCCTGTGTCTGTCTGTCCGTCTGTCAGAGACCCTTTTTCTTGTAAACTATGGGACGTGGAAAGTTCAAACTTGGGAAAGTTATAAAAGTTATTTACTCACATATTTATAGATTATTAGCCATTCACAAATATTTTTAGGAAACATTTAGAAGCTAAGTAAGTATCTTAAATAATAATAATAATAATAATAATAATAATAATAATAATAATAATAATAATAATAATAATAATATTATCATTATCATTATTATTATTATTATTATTATTATTATTATTATTATTATTATTATTATTATTATTACTATTTTGTATATTGTGTGTGGTATTGTTTGAAAGATCTTTTAACACCGAACTCAAAAATATATTTGTTTTAATTTTAGGTAATATATTTTCAGAGGTATCATCAAAAATGTACTGCAAAAATATACCTTCTCCGCCTATTTCCGAATCTACTGAAACTAAAATTAGGAAAAAATTAGGGGTAGTAGAAGTTTACTTAAACTTTACAGGAAAACTATAGCGTTATTCTTAGGTCACATAGTTTTTGAGGAAATCGCATTTTTCCATTACACACTAACTTTACTTCCCGGAGCTCAACTGGGGGACTTGAGGTACCTATCGATGCGGAACCATCCAAGTATTGTTGATAATGATTTTCGAAAACAACTGTCGGTAACTAGACGAGATATTAATTAAAAACCTGTCCTGTCCAGTAAAACGTGGCACGGTCCAAGGCCAGGTCTGACCGGGGGTCTTTCCCGGGTTTTTGACTGAAGACATCAAAATCTGGGATCTCCAGTTTTTTTTTTACGTGTAAATCCGTCAAAACTGAAATCGAAAAAAAAAATTCGATTACTTTTTATTTTTATTATTATAGATAGAAGAATGAAAAACGAATAAATTCCGATATGTATACTTTTCTTCTGGTGGGAATAACTGTAATATTTTGAATTTTTCTTCTGACACATAATTAGCATTACCATCAATTGTAATTCAATTGGACAAAAATTTCAATGCATCCTGTTTTAATTTATCAATTTATTTGAATATTTTTTCAGACTAACAATACTGTTGTCCAAATAAATATCTGGAGCAAAAAATAGCATCCAGTAATGTGTTTATATCACTGTGATATTTTTGATTACAATTTAGCTTAAGTAGCTGATCTTGCTATTTCTTGATGTCAGTTTTATCCTGCAGGCAAACATCAAATGGAAGTAAGCAAATAAGGGAAAAGAATATTAGCAAAATTTAATTTAAATGGTAAAATCAAATCTTCCAAGTCTTCCATAAAATAATGAATGGAGTTACTAAAATTAATGTTTGTAAATAAAGATAGAAGTTGTGTTTATAAAAAGGCGGTTTTTTTAATCGATTACGTATTGCATCATTTTGGATTTTAAAAGTACGATGAGGTACATTGAAATGAAAAATTAAAAAATGATAGAAAATATAAAAAAGATACAAATTTTTGTTTTCTATTAAAATATGTTAACATTTAAAGTATATGAATAGATAACTGTATACTTGAAAAAAAGTTACACTTATTATTTTCAATAGTTACGTATTGAAAAAAAAAATTCGCGCATGTATATGCATATAGTTAAAATACTCCACTTTTATTCAAAATTCACAATATATTTAAAAAAGGGATAATTATGAAACGTATTATCACAGATCTATGTATCTGTTTTGGAATGTTGATATATTTATTATCAAGCTAGCAGTAAAATCTATTAATATGCTAACTTTAATGTATAAATTCAGTGTTGTGACATTTTCCATGCATATTTTTTTAAATAACTGTCTATCATATTAAAATAGTCTGCCTAAATTTAATACTAAAAACCTTTTAAATTAGAAAAGAAGAAAAACTGGAAACTGTTCGCGGTCTGGCTGTACAAGGATTTTAAATATGCATAAATATTTCTTGTATTTGCATTCTAAGGATTTTTATTTTAATCTTTAAAAACTATGCCCATCTATCCTAGAGTTACCCTATGTTAAATACTAACAAAACAACGATATATTTATGAACTTCTAGATTAGCATTATAATTCTCGTTAAGAAATACTTGTATATTTTTTAATAGTTTAAGACATCTCTAGGTATTCAATACTTATTTCTCGATATTTATACAAGGGCTTTTATTTATACAATTTTAAGGACTTTTGCATGTAAAGGAGCCAAAAACTTTAATAACACCAGTAATAAAAAATGTATGCAAATATTAATTAATACTAGGACTTCCCTCAAAGGGATTAGTCTGAGTGATATTGCTAAGAACATAAAGTTAACAATTACGATATAAAGAAGATATCAACAAGAATCTAAGTGAATATACAGCATATGATAGACAAGAGATAGATAAAGATACAACATATGAAAAATAGCAAATTAAATGATATAATTACAAAATATCATATATAAATTCATATACTGTTATGTTTTCATATGCATTTTTTTATAACATTTGGCAAATCATCTCATTTTCTTAAGCGGGAATTGCTCAAAACTTTAAAAAAAAAACCGCCTGATCTTTTAAAACGATATTTTTAAAGTCACATAATCAGATTTGCAGCCAATAGCGTATTTTAGCAAGCGTAGTTTAACGCAAATTTAATTTAATTTTTTCAACATTTTCTTTGTGACAAATATCTAAATAAAATATTAAAAAATAAAATATTAAATATTGAAATATTAAATCAAATATTTAATATTTGAATTAAAAAAAATTCATTTGTTTATTTGTATAACTATTTATAGAAACTCGTATACTTCAAACCACATTGATAACATGCTTTGCTACAAACGTGTCTACCAGTCTAACTACTCGTATGTCTTAGCTGTGTCTCTCTCCGAACTCATCTGTCTACTGTCTCTCTACTCTTCTGTATACCCGTCTCAGTATCCGTCTGTCTTTCTACCCGACTCTTTAATCGTGTCTCTACCTGTCTCGCTTCCCCTTACACTACTCGTCTATCAACACGTCTGTCTGTCTATATACCCCTCTCTCTACCCGTCTGTCAAGTCGTCTCTGTACTCGTCTCTCTATCCACCACGCTACCCGTCTCCCTACCCATCTCACTACCCTTCTGTCAACCCTTTTTTGCACCTGCCTCGCTACCCGTCTGTCTATTCGTTTCGCTACCCGTTAGCTTATCTCTGTCGTTATCCGTCTCTCTACCCGTCTGTCTACCCGTTTGTTTACACGTCTATCAATCTCTCGCCAACTCTTCCCAATATTTAAACAATTTAGTAAACGGAAGCCGTTTATCTGTTATTAAATGCAAGCAGGAGTAATTTATCTAAAGAGTGTAATCAGATGCAATTTTTTTAAATACATACATAAACCAGCATAATAATTCACCAGTTTTATTTTCATAGTAGTTTATGTCATTTGACAGTAAATCTCAACCTCTTCAACCCGAACTGCGTCAAGCTTTTTAAAAAAGCCCCAAGGTCCGTATAACTGGGAAGGGGAATTGTCCTCAGGGCTATTAGATACATGTTATTAAGTTAAGTGAAAGTTTCGTAATCGGGTTCGCAGCCAATTTCTTATGTCAGAAAGGGTGGCTTCACGCCATTTTAAATTCATTTCTGTAACTTTCTTTTTCTTTTTTGGTGGGTGGTGAGGGGGGGGGGGAGGGTTCCAAATAAATACACTTTAATTCAAAGTTTTGCCCCCATGTTAATATTAGTCTTGTTTGTATTATCAATTAATACTTTGCTGATCGAGCTTCATTCGAAACAAATGTAAAAGACTTCTACATTTTTTTTTCTAGGAGAAAGTTCCGTAATCGGTTCCTAAGCTAATCGGGGAATTTAATATCATTATTGTTTCTAACTCTTATAGAGTTAAAACAATATTGTTGCTAGCATTACTCTTGTTTGTGACCAACCTCTTCTGTGTATCTGAATAGGGAAAAGTTCCTTATCATGTACTGGTTGGTGCCAAAGGCAGTTGTAGAATCTTACAAATTTTTCTAGAGAGCGGAAAAACATGTTTTTTAAAATATTTACAAATATACGTTTATTAAACCGTGTTTTTGAGCCATTTAAAAAAATTAAGTACGGTGCTAAAATAAAGTTTTATTGCCATTTTCGATATTTTAATAAGAAATGAAAATACATAACAAACAAATTTAACAAAACTAAGCCATTTTTGGGTACTTCTCCATTATCCCGTCGACCACTTTTCATAACAAAAAACTATCGCCAAACTAAGATTAAACGCCAAAAATACAGTCCCATTTACTTGATGCCAGAAGTATTATACGTATTTGTTATGCCATCAAGTGATTTTTAATTCGACATTTGCGTGTATTTTTCATTATGTTTTACTGATTTATTAGTTATTTCATTCATTAAAGTAACAATTGTGTCCTTAAATTCTTATATTTTATTTATTTTGATATTTCAATGGCAACGTTCTCCCGTTTATATAGCGTTACAGTTTGGCGATAGTTTTTTGTTATGAAAAGTGGTCGACGGGATAATAGAGAAGTACCCATTTTTTGTGATAAATAATTGTTATTGCCAGGGGGGCAAATTGTAAACAATTAATAAGCGAACTAAAAAAATTACCGGAAAAAACTTGTGGGAATCTCAAGAAAGAAATATCTGATATAAATAGCATTTAAAATCTTAAAATGGAGAAGTGGTCCGTATAAAAATGCAAAACATTATACACCTGATATAAGAATTTTTTAATTTCTTTATATTTCCGAAAGCACAGATAAAAGGGTAAAAATCCCGGCACAGATGCCATATACTCACCACGTTGGCGCGATTTTTCCCCCGCCCCTTTGGCGAAAACTGTTTGTTGTGTTTACTTCTATTTTTTATTTTAATTCTATAGATTATTTTTATATGTATATCAATATTAATTTAGGCACAGATGTCATATACGCACCAGATTGGCGCGATTTTTCCACCGCCAATTTGGCGAAAACTTTGTTTTTGAATATTAATTACAAATACCATACAATAATAGCATGTAATTTTTTATTTCAATATAAAAATAAAATAACGTAATAAATGAAATGGCTCCTATTATTCAAAAATGGGAAATAAAAATAAATAAATGATAGTTTGATATAAATAAATATTGATATATATAATAAAAACAATTTATAGAATTAAAATAAAAAATAAAAGTTAATAAACAACAATTGAAACAAAATAACCGGGTTACCATGTGAGGCATAAAATTGCCATTTTGTTGCAATCGCGCCAAAGTGGTGCGTATATGACATCCGCGCCTTTATTTATATCAAACTATTATTTATTTATTTTTATTTCCTTTTTTAAAATAATAGAAGCTGTTTCATTTATTACGTTATTTTATTTTTATATTGAAATAAAAAATCACGTGTACTATTTGTCACACTATTTGTAACTAATATTCAAAAACAAAGTTTTCCCCAAGCTGGTGGAGGGGAAAATCGCGCCAACGTGGTGCGTATATGACATCTGTGCCTTGTTTCATTTCACATAGTGGTACTGCTCTATTATCCCGCCGACCACTTTTCATAACAAAAAGTATCGCCAAACTGTTAGATTAAACGCCAAAAATGCAGCCCCATTTACTTGATATCAGAAGCATTATACGTGTTTGTTACGTCATCAAGTGGTTTTTAACGCGACATTTGCGTGTATTTTTCATTATGTTTTACTGATTTATTAGTTATTTCATTCATTAAAATAACAATTGTGTCCTTAAATTCTTATATTTTATTTATTTATGTATTTTGATATTTCAATGACAACGTTCTCCCGTTTATTTGGCGATAGTTTTTTGTTATGAAAAGTGGTCGACGGGATAATAGAGAAGTACCCACATATGTATTGGTACTTTTATGTTAACTTGGCGCAGTTGATAAATCGCCAAATATTTTTCTCATAACATCTTCATATTGCATTCATTTCATTTAAATATAAATCTTCCACTGATTTCATTTGAAATACATACATTAAAAATACACGTCTTTCACTCATTTAATTTAAAATACACGCCTTTCACCAATTCCATTTAAAATACTAAAAAGGAAAAGAAAATAAGAAATAATGCCACAAATCGAAACCTTTTATTTAAACATCAAAGAATTGTTCCTAACATACACACGCGAAATAAAAAAGCTGCTAATGGTGTGATTTACGCCAAATCTCAAAAAATTCCAGATTAACTTTCCATTTTTATTAAATTGAAATATATTTTATTGTGCTGAATATTAGTGCTTGCATATTTTTTTGCTCCATGTATTCCATGAACTTTTCAATTCCGATTGTCTACGAAAATCTCCCGCCGGTGAAAATGACGTACGCACAAAATTTAGTGACGTATGTACTTTAATTGTGCTTTTTTATCTATTTTTTTAATATAACTTCCAAACGGTTTGACACTTATTCTTGGTAATAAATAGACGACGTTGTCACCTTGATAGGTACCTGCTGTAAAAATTTGAACGAAATCCGTTAAATATTTTTTGAGTTATGCTTGACGAAAGGTTTTAATATCCATCGTAGCTATATATGGGGCAAAGTAATACTGCGCTGTGTATGAGTCTTCGTTGCACTCAGACAATTAAGACAAATTAACTTTGGAGATGAATTTTGTTTTAAAGAAATCTCGAAAAATGAAACATTTGAAGGGGCGTCAAGAAAATCTTCAAAGTGTGTCATGGCGCCCGCGGGCGCCGCGTTGTACATCCCTGTTCTATAGTAAGCATCTTGTAGTAAACCTCGGTGATGTAATTCAATATGTTTGAAATAATGTAACATCATTAAAATACACTGCAAACGACTTTTCTCTATAGACCATCATGTAATGGAATTCTATTGAGTGATCCTGTAAACGAACTATAAATGGTACAAACTTCATTTTCAATAGCGAATATGCCAAAGTAAACTTCAATAACATATCTCAATTACCTGATAGTTGGAGTATATTTTTGCGAGTTAGCACACAGACAGAGAGACAGCTGACAGCCAGACAAACCGAAGTCATAAACACTTTCCAACTGTGCAGGAAATTATTAATAAACACTTTTAAACTATGTTAGAAATTGTACGTCAAACGTGACAAATGAGGTGCGTTTGTACTATAACTAATTTTAGTGAAATGATTTATATCGTCTGTTATTATGATACGATTAATTTCCGTAATACAATAAATACATTTTAATTTGGCAAAATTTTATTTTTCGTTGACATTTACTGAAAATTCCAATGGGAAACTTAAGCCTAGCTTTTAAAATTTCAGAACTTGAAATCCATATTTAGACCTTTTTCCATTTAATATATATTGCTATAGAAACATCTATCCAAAAAAACTGTCGGTAGATTATAGGATTTCTACAATTAAACAGTTTTAGTATAAAAATTAGGTTTTTAAATTCCGTAATACGGAAATAATTTGACTCCATCTTAAATAGGATGTAATCACCATGGTAACCTAGAATCATTACCTACCAGGGGATATAAGTGAATTAATTACGTATGATAGGACTTAATAGAATGAAGAATGTGACTATAACTTTGTCATGGAGGTTATAAAATCTCATGTACGTCATATATGACTGTAACGTCATACTTGTCAGATAACGTGGCAACACATCTCGGTCGCTCGACTATTAATCTGCGGAGGCTGCTATAACAAGGAAGTACCGATTTAAAAAAAATCAAATTACTTAATAAATACTTTTATTAATATCTTTCAGGTAGCTTTCAATACAAAAAAGTATAAAGCTACCTATTGCAGCCGTTCGGAGGAAAGCAGTTCCGGAAAATTTTGATATATTTTCACCGATCATGACCCCCAGACCCCAAAACCACCCTCCGTTCAAATGTTGATTATATATATATATATATATATATATATATATATATATATATATATATATATATATATATATATATATATAATTATAATATCTATGAATTTCAAAAACATATCAAGTTCTAATATCATTTTACTAAAATCTTCAAAGAGATAATTAATGATATTGTGTAATCAGAATACCACATAGCTAATAATTAACTTGTGCAATCATAAAATTATGTGCTTCAATGGTAATTAGCCAAATTTACTCATACCTGAAGAACAATTAAAAAGAAAGAGAGAGAAAGGGGAAAAAAATTATAAATTGGAGTTGCTATTAAGTAAACACAAATGGATTAATAAATTAATTATGAACATTATTCAGTGGAAAAACTGGACCACAAGAGAATCAATCAAGAATTGGATATGAAAAAACATATGTGGATGTACTCGTCAGCTTGGCTGCACCCACATGTGTTTTAAAAATAATTCAGTATTTCATAATTCTACTGGCATGATGCTAAGAACAGTAGAATCAGCAAAGTATACTGAATTATTACCAGACAACAATTGGAAAAATTTTAAATTGGAAATATGTAAAATGTAAATAAAAAACCATTAAGAAATATATAATATATCACTTACAACGATTATCCTAAAATCTTTATTATATATATATATATATATATATATATATATATCTGATCTATGTCATACGATAACGCTCGTATTTATAAATCAATTTTTATGAAACTAATTGTGTGTATTAAGCTCACCAATGTCTCGACCGAGTTCGTTGGCCAGCTTGGTCCGCCATTTTGTTTCAAGATGGCGGCAATTTAAAAATTTAAAACTAAAACAAATATACATAAAAATTAAAAATTCAAATTTATTTTTTAATTCAGTGTTAGGCCTTGATACGAGGATTCCAGAGCATTTTTTGGTTTACCTCTATCTTAAAAAATGGCTGAGATAGAGCAGTTTGAAATTCTAGGGTGGCTGACATTTTGAAACAAGACAGCACATTACAAAAAATTTCATTGTTGTAATAATTTTCCCAATCATACGCATAAAACTATATATTCATATCCGTTAGCGCCAAATTCTCGCCAAACTTGGCGACATTTGGCGAAATATCGCCAAATTTGGCGACCAAAATAAGTCTTCACAAATGAAGCCAACTTGGCTATAGCTCAATAATTTGGCGAATTTCTCATTCAAATTCAGTATTAACGAATCTTTTGTAAACATTTTCTTTGCATTTTAACTTGCTGTGTTCGTGTAACATTAGTTCAAATTTTAAAACGAAGATATAGGAAAGCGCCCTTTTCCTCCCGGTACAGGCCGGAAGGACTTTTTAAGTTTTGATTCGATTTTCGTAAAATTTGAAATGACTCGACGAAATTATACAACGATTATATATATTAAATTTCAAACAATTCGGTTGGGTAGTTTTTGCGCTGATATATGCGGACAGACGGATAGACGGACGGCCCAGATGACTACTATAGATGCTACGTATTTATATAATTACGAATGCACCTAAAAATGACCAAGAAAGTAAAGATCTGTATCAACAAAAATGCCGCAGAAATGAATTTCATGCTCTCGTACACTGTTAAAAATTTGCAGCAAACTGTCCAGTCATTTGACCGTTTTTCTAAAAAATGGTTACATAAGCGTAATTTAACTATATTCTGACCATAAAATGAGCAATAATATGGTCAGAATATAGTTAAATTACGCTTATGTAACCATTTTCTACAAAAACGGTCAAATGACTGGCCAGTTTGCTGCAAATTTTTAACAGTGTACAGTAAAAACAAGCGGGTAAGAGTGATCGAAGGTCGCACAAGGGGTTTCGTTTAATATTCCTTCCAAAACACTTTATCCTTTCTTTAATAAATCCAAAAAAAATTTCATTTAGCAAAAAAAAATCGAATATTTGAACCGGCCCGATAGCGGGCGAATCCCGCATTTATACTCTGTCATAATAATATCTGTCATGTGCACTAAATGCAATATTAAAAAAAAAATCCATTTCAAAATTAAACATGTTGTATACAGACCTTCAAAATGTTAAAATATGCCAATATTTCCATAATCGGGTTTTTCTCATGATTCAATACGTTCCTCAAACTCATATGACGTTATAATCACTTGCTTATGTCATATGTACTTGCTTTCTCTATTACTCATATTGGTACTCTTTTTTGTATTATTCTCAAACATTTGAAAAAGTCCAATAAAACGTCATATTAATTTTCTTTTTAATTCTTTAATGACGTCATATTAACCTGCTTTGTGTTTTTACACATATTCATACTCTTTGTATTATTGAGAAATGTTTCAAAATTTCCTTTTTATTACCAATATGACGTCATATTAATCTGTTTTTTAATTGGTGATACTTTTTATTTCATTTTCATTTTTCACGTGGAAATCTTTCAATAGAAAATTAATTATTGTAGAAATAATTTTATTGTGTTTTTTTTAATTGTTGGCAACTGCTATGACGAAAAATGTTTAAATTTAATAGGAAAAGAAGGTTAGATTTTTGTTTTTTTTATCTCTATATATTGAAATAATACGATTTTTTCAAATTTTATGATTTTGAGCTTCGTAGTAGGTATTCAGCTATAAGTACAATAAATTTCATGTCTGTAAGTTATATAGTTTATGAGAACCCACTCTGTGAATGACAGACAACGTAGCGGGACGAATAGGGTTTCGTGAGATGAACGAAACCCTATGAACTAGAACTTTGCAAGACAGACATTACCGCTTTATACTACTAACTGCCAATTTTATTTATGCATAATTTCTTAAATATCAGTATAGTACTGTTGTAAATCAATATTTCTAGAGTATGTCGTTCACTTAAGTACTACTACCCTGCGGATTTTTTTTAAAGAATATTTACGTTTTCGTCAAGAATCAGTTATAAACATGTTTCATTGCCGCAGGTATTACCTTACTCAGTACTCAGTGTTGTCAGATTGACACAAGCTAATTTACCCACACAGTTCTGAATTTGCCCAAATGAGTGGTATTTTTCCAAAAATTCCTCAATGGTTTCTACTCAAAAAAGTAAATTTAAACTAAACAAATAATAATAAAAAAATATATTTATCTATATCTATTTCAAAAATGTTCCAAAAATTTCCCTTTTTTGGAAAAGACGCAGATATAATGCCGTTATAGTTTTGTGATGGCTACAACATACTAGTCTGTTCTTCTTTGAAAAAGGCAATTTGCAGTAGTGTACCAGTATCGATTTTGTCGGTACCCAAAAATGGTAGTTTGGATGCCCGACATTTTTTTTATTAGGGTTTGGTTCATCTCACGAAACCCTTTTAGTTCCGCTTCGTTGTCTGTCTGTCACAGGGCCGGTTCTCAGAAACTATATAACTTACAGACATGAAAATTTGTGTATATATAACTGAATACCTACTATGAAGCTCAAAATCATAAAATTTGAAAAAATCGCATTATTTTAATATAGAGAGATAATAACCCGAAAATCTAACAGCCTTTTCCCATTAAATTTAAACATATTTCGTTATAGCAGTTGCCAACAATTAAAAATCCGCAATAAAATTCTTTCTACAATAATTAATTTTCTATTGAAAGATTTCCACGTGAAAAATGAAAATGAAATAAAAAGTTAAACTAATTGAAAAAAAGATTAATATGAAATAAAAATGATTGACGCATATTGGTAATAAAACGTAAATTTTCAAAGATTCCTAAATAATACAAGGAGTATGAGTGTGTGTATGTACAGAAAGCAGATTAATATGACGTCATTAAAGAATTAAAAAGAACAATAATCTGACGTCATATCGGAAGTTTAACGGATTTCTCAAATGTTTGAGGATAATACAAAGCGAGTATCAATATGAGTAATAAAGAATAGTAAATATATGAGTTTGAGGAACGTATTGAATCATGATAAACACCCTATTATGGAAATATTCGCATATTTTAACATTTTGAAGGTGTGCAGCATGTTTAATTTTGAAATGATTTTTTTTCTAAATATCGTATTTAGTCCACATGACAGATATTATTATGACAGAGTATAATAGCGGGTATATTAATTATATTAGAGTATAATAATTTTTACTTTATAAAAAATATGACTTTTTTTTTTCTTTTTTGAAAATGAAATGTATTTGGATTTATTAAAGAAAGGATAAAAAGGAATGTCTTGAAAAGAATATTAATCGAAACCATTTGTGCAATCTTCGATCACACTTACCCACTTGTCATTTATTTTCGACTCTCTATGCATTGAGTTTCGTAAAAAATGGTCAAATAGTAGTTTAACACACGTTTAACATATTAGTACTTGCCTATTTTTTTTTTCGTTGACCACTTTCTCTAAAACTAATTATCGCCAAACAATAGGATTTAACGCCAAAATTGCATAAGCGTGACGTAACATTCAATTGACGTCATTTTCGATACACGTTCGCGATTTTTGGTCTGTAACTGTGGGTGAATGGTACATGTTTCTCGACTACTGAAGATCGTCGTGGAGGTACTCTGGTGAAACATTTTAAAACGCGGGAATCGTCGACGGAGAAGTAGACAAGTACCAAAATATTTTTAGTATTGTATATAGTTTTTTTTAGCGAATTTTTCACAAATGAATGTGAGCAATACTGAAGGGTTACACAGATTTTCAGATTCAACCAAGCAGGGTGGCCTACCATACGGCTTAAGCTCTACAAGTCCTGCTTGGCAAGTTTATTTTAAAAAAAAAATACAGATGAGGCCAATAGGCCATTAGGCTTTTACTGAGGGAATGGAATTATTTACACTACTGTGTTTCCGCTATTTTTGTGGTCAATGATGAGGGTTATTCTTCTTCATCATCGTCTGAGGGCAGGACATTTCCTAGAAGGTGTGCTGGAGGCATTTGAAAGAGTTGCTGATTGTGTTCTAGGAGATGGACACAGTCTATTATTTTTTGTTGTAGATTTGGTGTATGGAGGACGTGGTGGAACCAAACTGAGGTCCTCAGTAATGCCGGTTTCCTTATGTGATATGCTGACGTTAGCGGGCAGCTGAGTGTGTAGTGGGTGGCATCTCCTCTTTTTCCACATGTGCAGAATGGAGATGGGGCTTTATTGAAGAGAGAGAGATATGATGGGAACGGGCCGTGGTTGGTTATGTACAGGTAGATGTTTCGGTGTGGGACCAGGAAGTCCTCGGTGACTTTTGGACAAGGCTTTTCGTCCCCTGTGCTCCGCTGTCCATTGGTCTTGCCATTTAGATGTGTATTTGTGTTTTAGTTGTCCTCTGAGGTAGGATGGAGGTGCTGGGTGGAAGATGTGTTTTATTGATGTGTCCGGTTGTGTGGCTTCCTTCGCGAGTCTGTCAGCGTGTTCGTTGCCCGCAATTCCTGAGTGGCCTTTTACCCAGTTGAAGAGGATCTTTTTTGTTGTGTTTTGCAGTTTCTTTATTATTTGACCTATTAGATAATTTTCTGTATTCATGTCTGTAAGTGCCACTAAGCTGGAAAGGCTGTCTGAATTTATTGTTGCTTTGTCGTGTGTGGATGTTTGCAGCCAGGAAATTGCGTCGGAAATTGCGAGCAGCTCCGCTTGGTAAACGGAGTTTGAGGTGTCCAGGTGTATTTGATGTTCTGTTATTGTGTCTTCTTTGTTGTAGATGCAGAAAGCGTATCCTACACCAGCGTCAGTCTTCGATCCATCCGTGTATACTTGCAAATTTGGCTGCTCCTCTGCATTCTCTGCCCATTCAAAATATGTTTTGTATGGTATAATTTCTGTTGGTATAAATTTCGGTTGATACATATCTGGTTGTATTCCAACCATGGGGATGCCTAGCCTAAGGATTGCTCCTTGGGCTGCTGTTTTCTCTGTTCTTAGTGAGAGTGGCATTGTTCCCGTGAGGACGCAGAGAGCTGAGGTTGCTGTCTTCTTGTATGCACGGGAGATCAAAAGCAGACACTGTGCCTGAATTGCTGAGAGGAGTCGCAGCCCGTGGGATTTTTGTAGTTTGGGGAACCATGTTGCTGCAGCGTAAGTTATTTTCTTTTCTAAGATTGTGTTGTTCCATATTTTTAGTATTGCTTTTGAGATACTGCGTTGTGAGACTGCAAACTTCAGGAGGTTTTGGACTGCTGTGTTGATTTCTGATCTCTTGGCATGTAGATGTGGTAGGAAGGAAAGTGTGCTGTCCAGAACTAAGCCGAGATATTTTAGTGTGGGGTTATGTTTGATGGATCTGTTATTAATTTTTAGTGTGGGTGGACGCTTGAGATATTTACGATTCTTTATTTGCAAAACTGTTGATTTTTCGTGTGTTATTTGAATGGAATGACAATCCGCCCAGTTTTGAATCAGTTGGAGAGCTGCGTTGCCTTTGTCTTCTATGACCTTCCTGGTGCGACCTGTTATGATTAGAAGTATATCATCTGCGTACGCCACCACTTTGAATCCCTTTTCTCTGAGGATTATCAGGATCTTATTGATGAATATTCTCCAGAGAAACGGGCCGTAGCACGACCCCTGGGGACAGCCCTTTTTGAACCAGTGAAGGTCTCCAGAGAGCCAGTTGGTGTACGCAGATCTGAGCGATAGGAAGGATCTTGTCGTGTTTATGTATGGTCTGCTCAGTTCTAAGGTTTCGAGCTCCTCCACTGTTGCATCCCAAGGTAGATTGTCGAAGGCATGGTGGAAGTCTAGAGAGATGAGATATGTGTAGTTGTCTTCTTGTTTGCTTAGATCTATGATGGACAGCACTTCTTGGATTGCCGTTTCCGTCGATTTTCCTGGGACGAATCCATGTTGGGACGGTGCTAGTTTTGGTGTGTTGTGTAGTTCATGTAGGATACGCTTTAGTATTAGCTTCTCAAAGATTTTGCCCAGGATTGGCAGCAGGGAAATCGGACGATACGAGTCCGCTTCTGTTGGAGGCTTTCCATTTTTCAAGAAGAAGACTAGTTCCTCCTGCTTCCATGCTGTCGGGAAGTAGTTAAGCTTGAGGAGTGTGTTGTAAATGTCTTGTAGTAGTTGTGGGTGATGTTTGAATATTTGTCTTGTGATGGGATGGTCTATGTTGTCTATTCCTGGGGCCTTGTTTTTTTTTAAGCTGTATATTGCCGTTTTTAACTCGTTTACGGTGAATGGAGGGGCCGTCTTGTCTGGTGTTGGTGTTCTGGTGTCTGTAATCTGTGAATTTCCATATATGTGTTCTGTGAGGTCCTTGTAAAATGATTTCTTGGTGTGTGTGATTGTTGTTGAGTGTGCCAGTGCATATGTTTCTTTCTTGTGAAAGTCCTGGAAGGCAATTTTCTTCATTTTCCCATAGGGATCTGTTGTTGCCTGACAGAATCTCAGCCATGCTTCTCGTTTGGCTTTTTGGATATGAAGCTTGTATCTGGCTCGCTCCTGTTTGTATTTCTGTTTGTGGGCTTGTGTGGATGTTGGAGAGTTTGTTTGTCTTCGGAGTGCCCGGACGTAGTTTCTTGTTTTTTGGAGCTCCGGAGACCACCAGTTGATCGAGGGTTTGTGTGTGCTACTTTTCTTCTTGAGAGTGTGTTCACTTGTCTCTTGTATGATTTGTATTAATTCATTGTAGTGTGTATCGAAGTTTTCTTTACTTTTTATTTGCTGGAAGTTAATGTTTCTTTCTATTAGTCTTGAGGTTAAGTGTTGATTGAATTTTTTAAACGATATGTTCTTCGTTCTGTATCTTCTTCTCGGGAGAGTTGGGGTTGTTATGTTTAGATATATGGTGATCAAGCGGTGGTCCCCGTAATTCATGTCTTTTTCCACAGTCCACTCTTCTAATCTAGAGAATACGGGGAACGAGAAAAGAGAGACATCCGGCCATCCTTGTGATCTTTCTGTCTGAAATGTGGGTGGGCTGTGTGGGTCGTTTGCCGAGATTAAGTGGTGTTGGCTCATATGTGTGATGAGATGGTGTCCTCTGTCGTCGTCCGATGGATATCCCCAGAGTTGGCTATGAGCATTGAAGTCTCCCAGGTGTATCAGGTGTTTGCTCATGCCTCTCTTGTTTGTCCAGGCTTGAAGGTCTTCCTTTAGATCTGCTGACGGCGGGGAGTATTGATTGCCGATTGTTATAATTATATCTTGGAGTGTAACGTTAATGAATACTGAATATTGGTGTTGCTGTGTTCGTATATGTTGTAGGTTGTTGTCCAGTATGATTGTGTGGCAGTTGTTGGATTGCGAGGCATATGAAGGCAGGGATAATGGTAATCCGTGCGGTCTTCTATTGGTGACTGCGCAATCCTGGAGACAGGCTATTGAGTAATCCTCTTCTATTAAGTGATTTATGAGGTCTGCTGTTGCTGATTTTGTTCTTTGAAGGTTTATTTGTGCTATTTTGAATTTTGGTGTTGTTGTTCTATTGCTAGTTGGTGTGGTTGTTGGGTTTGGGGTTGTTACCATCGCGAACTCTCTGCTGTTAGGTTCTGTGCACGATGGCGATTATGGAAGAGGTCCTGAAAGACTTGGCATCCGGCTGAGTTGGCGCTATGGTTATTTGGGTAGGGGTATCCATCTTGATCTTGCGTGTAGGTGCAATTTAAGCATCTGTGTTGTCGCAGGTGGTTTTTCTTCGGACATCTTTCAGATTCATGTTCTGCCATGCAATATGCACAAGCCGTTTTTCTCTTACAGTTGGTAGAGGAATGCCCGAAGACTTGGCAGTTTTGACAACGAATTATTGGGGAGTATGTCCTTATTTTGCATGTTATGAGGCTGAGCGATAGTCGACCCACTTTGTGGAGTAACAAGGCTTGGTCTTCTGGGAGGTCTATTACTAATTGGTATGTTCGTGAATTTTCTTTTGATATTTCTTTATGTATGTGTAAACGTTGTTCGATGTCTTCGTTTGTCTTTTTGTTGATTTCTTGTAATACTTCGTCATGTGTGATCGACTTCGGGATGCCTAGTATTATCAGCTTTTTCCTTTTTTCTGTTACAAATTCTTGGGATACCAGACGTGATATGTCTTCTGATTGGTGTATTATATCCGACAGGGTGTCGACATTTTCTTCCGTTTCTGATCTCACTATTAATGTTGTTTTATTTCTTGCTATTGTACAATGTATAGGTGGGACGTTCTTGTGTTTTTTAAGGGCTTTGTGTATTTGTTCTCTGATTGAGAACATCGTTAGAGACGTGTTTGATTTTCTAGATAGTAAAATTGCCCCTTTGGAGTATCTCCTGGCTGTTGAAGATGCTGTTAATCTTGTTTGTGGTTGTGATGGTCTGCCTGTTTCTGATTGTTTCAGTTTTTCTGCGTATGAGTCGTGTGTGCTGTTATCTTCTGGTGTTTCTATTGCTGGTGTTTTGTGTTTCTTGATAAGTGCTGAGACTTTTGATTCCAGATCTGCTATTTTTTGAAATATTTTTTCTGTGTTTGTGGTGTTTTGTTTTATTATGGCTTCTTTCAGCATTCTGGTGTTCTGGACGTGTGGGAGTTGGTTCTTTATTTTTATCAGGAGTTGTTGAACTTCTTCTTTGGTCATCCGCTCAATTTCGTCTTCATTCGGGATCTGGCAGTTTTGTTGCTTTTCTTGCTGCTTATGCAGTTGGTTTATTTCTTCTTTTTGTCTTTGATTGTCTTGAGTGAGGAGATCCATCTTGGAGTAGAGATCTGCGAGGGTTTTTTTGTGTTCTGCTGTTAATTTTTCTATGTTGTCCTCTCTTTCTTTTATGGTGGCTTGTTGGTGTTCAATTCTTTCCTCCAGTTGTTTTCTGTCTGCTTGCTGTTTGTTTTCTCTTTCCAGTGTGTTGGTTTGTAGTCGTTCTGTGTCTTCTTCCAGGGATTGGATTCTGTGTTCTAGGGATGCCGTGTTGTTTTCTTGTATTTGGTGATGTGTGTTGTGGTTGGACCCTTCTTCTATGTTGTCTGTTTGGACCTCGCCTTCCTTGATTTGTTCTAGTTCTTCTTTGATTTGGTGCATATCTTTGAGATGAGTTACTATTCTTTCTTGCAAGGTGTTAGCCCCTTCAGTGCCTGCTGGTGAGTGTTGTTTGAGGTGTTTGCACATTTGTCTAAAAGATGCTCTGAATGTGGGCTTAGTATCCAGGAAATCTTCCACGTTTTGTCGGTTGGTGTCCCTATGCAGGTAGGCAATGAAGTCTTGATCTACATCTTTGAATATTTCCAGTGTGTTTGTTATTTTTGTTTGTTGGGTTGAATCTTGTGTTTGTGATGCATTTCTTTTGATGTATGCGATGTTTTTTGTTATTTCTACTTGCAGCCACTGTAGGTATTTGTCTGCTCCTTCATTGTTTCTTCCTTTGTGTCTTCTGTAGTGGCCGATTGCTTGTGCGAGGATTTCGTGAACGTTAAGGTTTTTTCTTTTACCTGTTTCTATATCATATAATTGTTGGAGTGGCGGTCCTTTGTCTGATTGATTTGATGGGGTTATCATTTTTATTTGTTGTGAGTTTCTTGTTTTTGTGTGTTGACTGTTGGTCGATTTTGTATATCTCGGGTTGTTCTTGTCTTCGAGTTATGAGTTTGAGCTTTCACTTTGTGATTGATTTATTCTTCTTGGAATATATATATATATATATTTTCTTCTTATATTTCTGAGTTAAGAACTTTATTTACGTTAGCGATAAAGGTTACGTGGGATACTCTCTCCGGCAAAGAGAATTATGAGAATAAAAAAAAATGAATAGAGATAATGAAGATAATACTAGATACAATAAAATGGGTGAATTTTGGGAGAACCATGTGAGACCAGCCCATGAAGAGATAAGTGTCCAGCAAAAAGCGAGTGCAGCTGCACCCGAGGGAGATATACTGTGCAAGGCTGATTGTATAAATTGAAAGGCCATAAAAATGACGCTATTGTGAGGAGATGCGGGAACATGTGCAAAGGAGCGAGGGAGTGTATTTCAGGTTGAAGCCTGGAAAACTATGAAAATTAAATGTGGCGCCCTACGCCCTCGGAGTGGGTGGGATAAGAATTGAATTTGAGATTAGATGTAGAAATTTAACACCTTTATGGAGTCCAGGATTAATGGATGGGGAATTGAATTTCCTTTATGGAGATATGCTACAATTGATGGTTGAGAGAATTTGAGAAAAGTTTAAAATTATTAAAAAAAAATTAAAATTTTGACCAGGGTCCAAAACATGAAAATTTTAAATGAGTTGCTCCGGAATGGAAAGCCTACTTTGAGATCTAACAAATTTATTATGTACGGTAAAATTGGATGAAAGGGAGTGGAGATGTTTATTCCGTGTTGTTGTTGAAAGAAGATCACTTGAGAAAGATGAATGGGGCGCCCTACGCGCTCAGAATGGGTGAAACAGTTTTGTTCCAGGAATAATGGGTGGGGAATTGAATTCCCTTATGGAGAAATGCTACTCTTGATAATTGAGAAATTTTGTTAAAAGATTAAAAATATTTAAAAAGTTTAATAATGGGAACAGGCGCTTGAAAATGAAAATATTATGGTAGTGTCTCCGGGAATGGAAAGCCTACTATGAGATCTATACGAATTTATAATGATCAGCTAGGATGGATGTGAGGGGGTGGAGATGTTTATTCCAAGTTGTTGTCGGATGAAGATCTAATGAGAAAGATAAATGGGGCGCCCTGCTGCCGTAGAATGTGTGAGACGGTTTTGTTCCAGGAGTAATGGATGGGGAATTGAATTTCCTTTCTGGAGATATGCTACTCTTGATAGTTGAGAGGATTTGAGAAAAAAGTTCAAAATTTTAAGAAAATTAAAAAATGGGATCAGGGTATTGAAAATGAAAATATTTTGATAGTGGCTCCGGGAATGGAAAACCTACTATGAGATCTATGCAAATTTATAATGATCGGTAAGAATGCATGAGAGGGGGTGGAGATGTTTATTCCGTGTTGTTGTCGGTTGAAGATCTAATGAGAGAAATATATGGGGCGCCCTATGCCCGAAAAATGAGTGGAAGGGGTTTGTTCCAGGAGTAATGGATGGGGAATTGAATTACCTTTATGGAGATATGCTACACTTGATAGTTGGATGAAAGGGAGTGGAGATGTTTATTTCGTGTTGTTGTCGAATGAAGACCACTTGAGAAAGAAGGATGGGGCGCCCTACGCCCTCAGAATGGGTGAAACGGTTATGTTCCAGGAGTAATGGCTGGGGAATTGAATTTCCTTTCTGGAGATAGAAGGGTTACACAAAAAGAACTTTGTTTCGCAAACCGCCGTCGTCGCTAAATTACGACCATTTAGTATATATTAATATAATAATTTAACCCATTCGCTGCCAACCATTAGTATACTCGTGGTTTTTCAATTTAAAATTACGAATTCATATCGGAAATTTCGAAAGAAGATTTTTTTATTTTATATAATCACGAAATGTCTGTAATAAAAAAAGTAAATATTTCTAATAGTATTTTCTGGTATGAATTACTTTTTAAATAAAATAAAATTCCGGTAATTTTAACCCGGCAGTGAACGTGTTAATGAACAATCACTTGAAGTCAGATTTATTTCATCTTAAAAAGTACTTGTTGTTTGAGTACTGTATGTAAGATAATTTTTCATTGAACGCTTTTAATCCTTTTAAAATGGATAATTTATGTAAGAATGGGTATACTTAATTTTATTTAAAAGAAGTAAATTGTAAGTATATATTAATAAGCTATTCAACGTAGAATTTTCTGTATGCAATTCTATTTTGGAAAAAAAAAATTGTACTCTAAAGAACAAATACAAAATTTCGGTTCCGTTAAAAGCATTTTCAAGTAAAAATGTACCTTTTATGAAAATGCGCTTCCAAAATGAATAAAATGCAGGAAGTGATAAATCTAACAAACAAATTCGACTTCTAAAAGCGGTACTTGAAAATTCCCTTTTGTGCTTTGCAAGTGGAAACAGTGAAATACACATCGCGATGCATTTTGCATGAGATCTTGCACCTGGAGGGATTTGCTTAAAAAATATATAGAAAATTTGGGCGTTATTTTAAGAATTCCATATCATCAAAGGCACTTAAATACAAATTTTGATTGTTTTGCTGTAATTAAATTGAACGTAGAAGAGGAGTTTTTATTTTACAGAAGTAAATATTTAAACACCAATGCATTTTTGAACATGAATAAGTTTAAGATTTCATTGTGCTTAACTTTATGTAGTTCTTTAAAGAGATAATTTAGTTACACAAGTTAATAAAATGTAATTTTCTTATTAACTTCATAGAAATGTTACTACTTATACTTTGCAGAGTTTTAGCATCTATAGAAAACGTTATAATATATAATTAACATTTTTGTAATCAATTACATCAATATTTCGATGAACAAATAACGAAGCTGTCTAAAGCTAGATTTAGCAGGTTTGATTTTCTGAACAATCTACTCGTTGCTATCGGCAAAAGAAAAATAACTGCTTTTTCACCACTACGTAGCTTAGCGTTTTATATATGTCGAAAGATGTTTAGAAGAAATCCAATCTAGCACGTTCACCTCACTTCAGTTCTTCTATAGGTCATATAGAGGTATTTAAGTGAAATATTTCTATTACATTTTTATAGGATCCTTATATAAGTAAGTTATATTCGCCAGGAATAACGGATCAGTGCGGATCCGAAAACAAAAAAAAGACTTTCATGATGAAATCAAAAACCTCTTGATCTGAACCATGTACATATATAAATCCATTCCTACATTTTATAAATAAAATGAATTAAGTACCTGTTGTAAATCAGATATTATTTCGAACTATTATCTTTCAAATAATGGCTACTGAAGGTCTGATTGTTCCTAATTCAACTAAAATATGGTTATTTGTTAGTGGTTTAATAAATCTTTCTTGACCATTTTAGATATACAGTTTTATCGTTTTATTAGATAAGGTAAAAGCTTTTTACCTTTATCCGTTCTGATTCTGGTAGTTAGGGCGTTTAATCCATGGGTTATCGAGCATGCGTTCACACTTTATTCATCATCGTATGCATATGATCATTTTGTTGTTGTCATTTACAACACACTTATATTCTTTTCTAGAGTGTAAATAAAGTTAATTAATATGTAAAATATTTGAAAAGAGAATATGATCCATTTCTTGGACTTAATTATTTAATGTTAGAAAACAAGTATGATAAACTTTTACATGTATTATTTAAGAGATTAATTCTCGCTTTAGGAACGAGGGAAAGATATATCCTTTAACATCGAAAATCAGAGTTACACTAAGTAAAATAAAATCGGTATATGGTCATTTTACTGTTATTGCTTTTGCGAGCCCCAGATATCCAGGCACGAGGTTAAAAGTTCAAAAGTTCGAGAATTCAGGCTCGTGCCGTTTACGTCACGAAAGGGCCATATAGTGTTTGATTTTGATTCACTTCTATGTGTAGGCTAACATCTTCATTTCGTTCTTTTTCCGAAAGCCTGGGATTATTAGATGGAGGTATAGGTTTACAATAGTACCCAGGTACGTGTTTGAACGCATATAAACTTAGTTCTTTCAGTATTATGATTACCTTTTCATCACTAGTTAATTATTGGGTCTGTCATCATAATATACATTCCAAACTTTACTATTCTAACAAGCTATCTTTTTCGTAAGTTCATCCAATAGATGGCAATTCAATGCCTTTGCACAGGGAAAACATTGCGTCATGAAAATGATGCATTGGATGTGAATATTTCTGGAAACGGTTGCTTGTACGAACTTCTCAATAGTCTCGATCGATTCAGCGTGCCCAAAAACTAGAATAAACAAATTGTTTCAAAATTTTCTTATTAAAAAGAAGCTTTCCTAAAGTTTTTGCTATTTTTTTGCCATTTCCGACCACTGCGCGGTGCTGCCCGCGCTTTGAATACAGATTTGGCTCAATCACTAGCACAAGCAAATTTTAAGATTTCGACTTCGACTTCTACTTCTTTCAACTGGATTTGAAAATTATGTTTTGCAATGATCGGAATACTCAATCTATGAATAACGGTCTTTTGATTTTTACAATAGATTTCTTGAAACAATGATGAGTGGCGAGCATCATTCTGATATTTCTGTATCAAGTGATTTTCCATTTGATGTTAAATATGAAACTTTAAAAGACAACAGGGCTAAACTTCGTATAATTAATAATCGTGATGTACCTATAAAATTCAAGTGCTTCACAGTTCGGCCGGATATCATAGTCCTGAAACCATCTGTTGGATGTATTGACGGTATTAAATTCTAATCATTATATGTATTATCGTTTTATAGCTCAATAAATGTCTTCAATATAAAGCTTTTGTTATTAAATCGCATACATGTATCAATCGGAATAGATGACGCAGACGCACCTGGGTTGGCGCAATTTAAATTTTTGTTTTTGCGCCATTTTGGCGAGAAAATTTCGTTTTGAATATATGTTAAACCTAACCTGTGAAAGCAGCATGTTAGTTTTATTGGTACTTACGTATTAACGCCACCACAGCTACAGATTTGGCGGTTTTTAGTGCCACCAATCTTTCGTAGCACTAAAAAATGGCGTCAAAAATAAGCAAACAACAAGGCAACAAGGAATCCAAAAGATAACTGCGTGCGCGTGCGAACAACAAGATTGCTCTTTATTGGCTCATTAGCACTACTTCTGCTGCGGTGGCGTTAATACGCAAGTACCGTTTTATTTTATTACAATTTGTTTTATTTATTGAAACAATGGTACATCTCTATTATCCCGTCGACCACTTTTCATAACAAAAATCTATCACCAAACTGTAAGATTAAACGCCAAAAATGCAGTCCCATTTACTTGATGTCAGAAGCATTATAGGTGTTTGTTATGTCATCAAGTGGTTTTTAATTCGACATTCGCGTGTATTTTTCATTATGTTTTACTGATTTATTAGTTATTTCATTAATTAAAATAACAATTGTGTTCTTAAATTCTTATATTTTATTTATTTATTTATTTTGATATTCCAATGGAACGTTCTTCCGTTTATGGCGTTACAGTTTGGCGATAGTTTTTTGTTATGAAAAGTGGTCGACGGGATAATAGAGAAGTACCATTTATTTTTATTTCCTTTTTTTAAAATAATAGAAGCTATTTCACTTATTACGTTTTTGGCACCGATGTCATATACGCACCACATTGGTGCGAATTTTCCCCCGCCAATTTGGCGAAAACTTTGTTTTTGAATATTAGTTACAAATAATATGCAATAATAGCACGTGATTTTTTATTTCAATATAAAAATAAAATAACGTAATAATAGCTTCTATTATTTCAAAAAAGGAAATAAAAATAAATAAATTATAGTTTGATATAAATAAATATTGATATACATAATAAAAACAATTTATAGAATTAAAATAAAAAATAAATTAAATAAACAGCAATATAAACAAAATAACCGGGCTACCATCTGAGGCATAAAATTGTCATTTTGTTGCAATCGCGCCAATGTGGTGCGTATATGACATCTGTGCCTTATTTTTATATTGAAATAAAAAATCACGTGCTATTATTGCATGCTATTTGTAATTCATACTTAAAAACAAAGTTTTCGCCCAATTGGCGGGTGGGGGGGTGGGGGGTCGCGCCAGCGTGGTGCATATATGACAACTGTGCCATATATTTTTGATAAAATAATGCTACATTCATTGAAATGAAGAATAGCTTCTGGTTTAGTTCTTTGGAAATCCTTCAAGAGCATTGTTCAAAATGCGGAATGTAAAAAAAAATAAGAAAGAAAATAAATTAAAATTCACATTACCATTAAAAATACAGAATATAAAACGCAATCACAATTTACAAATAAATAAATAACGGTTACTGTAATTAGTATAATCGGAACCATTGTTGGCACAGTATATATGACCTGGAACAGATAATACGTAAGTACCGAAAATCGCCTATTCGGTTTATAGTTGATGGTTAGTAGTGTTAAACAAGTTGGAAATTGTACGTCAAACGTTACAAACGAGGTGCGTTCGTACGCACGTTTTAGAATTAAATTCATGATATCCCGTGCGTAGAACGGGTTAAACAGCTAGTTAAGTATATATTTTATGACACTGTTCATACAAATATCTTAACTAGTTATATAAAAATTCAGATATATATGTATCAGCTAGTTATATAAATATTCAGATCTTGATGATTTTTAATTCTGCGAAATGAAATATATCGTCTGCAGATAAATTTCTGTCATAAAATAAGTATCTCGGTCGCTTGATGATTAAACTTCGGAAGCTCCTATAACAAAAAAGCACCGATTTAAAAAAAAAAAAAATCAAATTTCTTAATAAATATTTTTATTAATATCTCCTAAAGTTTTGATTCGATTTTAATAAAATTTGAAATGTCTCGACAAAATTCTGCGAAGATAATATATTTTAAATTGCAAACCATTTGGTTGGGTAGTTTTTGAGTTGTTATATGCGGACAGACAGACAGACGGACGGACAGACAGACGGACGGACAGACGGACGGACCAAACGACGACTATAGGTGCTACGTATTTATATAATTACGAACGCACCTAAAAATAAAGCAGTAAATGTACTTAGTAATAAATGTACCAATTTCGTACAGTCGGCACAATTGCAAACATGAATCTATTGATCACCAACTTTAACGCTTGCTAGTCTGTTGGAAATTCAAATGCATTTTCTTCAGAATAAATAAAAACTTAAGCATAAAACAATGAATTTGCTGCGCAATTATTAGAGACGCGCTGTACCGTTTATAGACATAACTATTTTGCCGCCTTTTTTTTTTAAGGAAACTAATTTTTGGGAAGAGTTTCATATCCTGTGTCAGTTGGCGCGATTGGCGAAAAAATCTAAAATGGCGCTAAAACGCAGTTTTAGCATCTTGCTAAATTTTTCAAGATGGCGAAATACATGCTTTTGAAATATTTAGAAACATAAATAAGTACATACAATTCTAAAACAAAATTTTTTGGAAAGGGTGTTTTGGCGAGTTGTATTTGCCGATAAATGTATGATGTGGTTGTTGCGATATTTCAGCCTTTGGGGTTGCTTTTTTAACTACTGGAATCGACTTTATCAACGGGAAGTTGCACGCTTTTGGCGCCATTTTGGATTTTTTTGCCAATCGTGCCAACCAGCACAAGCTATGGAACATTCCTAATTTTTTACTTTTATGGGAACAACTGTCGCAGACGCACCGAGTTTAGAACGATTTTTGTTTGCGCCATCTTGACGAGAAAACCCTGTTTTCGGGAAACTGTTACGCCTAGCTTGCTAAAACAGCATGTTAGTTTTATTTTATTTTAAAACAGTTTATTTTATTATAAAACAGTTTATTTTATTATAAAACAGTTTATTTTATTATAAAACACACACAATTTTTATTATAAACACACACAAATTATTTTACTATAAAACACACACCATGAGTAATTTATTATAAAACGCACAATATTTAATTTATTATAAAACACAGGGAATGTGACATACGAATCAAAATCTTGTCAAAATTGTCGGTTGGCCAGGTATAAAATCGCCATTTTAGCGCCTAAAAGATACCCCGGTGCGTCTGCGACGGCTGTACCCTTTTACTTTGTTTATGCGCCAGTGATATATATACATATATACATATACATTTATATATATAGACATGTTCTATAAGTACTTTCTGGGAAATCTATATTCTTTTTTTCATATACGAAAACAATTGATCAATATTTACACAATTTATTTAATATATATATATTTCTAAATAATATTATTTATTTTCGAAATAATTGTTTCAACGGTGTCATTTCTAATAATAATAATAATAGTAATAATAATAATAATAATTTGCTCTATAAAAATGGTCTTAAAATGTTTGTAGAAAATCTAAAAATCTAAATCTAAAAATATCCCTCTTATTGCCTTATAGAATTACATTCTGAATGCTTGCATTAATATTTAAATGGAATCGGTCTAGCGGTTCTCGGACAATACGAGAGTACAATTAAAAAATGTAGTTTTCAGAAAAAAAAATGCGTTTAAAGTTATAAGTTTGGTGCTAATTTCTTAAAGTTTGTTTCTATGTTTATTTCTGTGATAATTTTTGTAATGCTGACTCAGAAAACGACCATTGTATACTAAGATATTCGGTTAAATGCAGTGGCTATTTGACCAATTTTACCTGCTGATATGCAACTACATACTTGTCGCTGAAATGTTCGTAGAAAATAAAAAAACAGTTTTTGGGCTATTTTTTACACACTAACACTATACGTTATCAAAAAATGCAAAAACAAATTTTCGATTTTTTGAAAGTTGTTGTGTTTCTGGAGTGCAAACTGGTGTCCCTCTTTAAACAAGTCTGCCAAATGCAATTCAGCAAAACAGAAAAATCGAAAATTCAGTAGACATTCCCAATTACTCCACCTTGGAATGTAATTCAGAATATTTAGCGTACCACTAGCTTCTAGCTGATTTCAACTTTCCGCGTACATCACATTTCTTTGAACTAATTTTTGGATTTCTTGAAGCTCTACATGCATCTTTCCTAGTCGGATATGGAAACGTGTTTCTTTGTACAAAATATTTCTCTTTGGAAAGAACATTCCATATGTAAATGGGATTCATTTCGAAATAGTAGTTGAATTGATGTTCCTGTTCGTATACGATAAAATTTCTTCAGATACTTTAAATATTTATAAGGACTTAATTTTACTGGTCTTGCTTATTACAGATCTGCAACACCATTGGAAAAGAGTGTGGGACATGTTTTAACTTCATAACTATTCTGATTGATTCATTTTTTAAACTTTAAGAGAGTAAAGGATATTGTATTCACCTAATTCTCTCCACCATTTCAGATTTACACTGGTGTGCAAAACATAAGCGACAAACACAAAATGCTAATTTCTGAACACGTGAGTACTGAAAAGGAAATTCTATAAACATCAAGTGTAGAAAAGAGGTACTACCCTAACAGCACGGCCAGTCGATGTGAAGTCCCCTTGACATCACACATGGTTAGAAGTGTCACAATCGGTACGGTGAACAAAATATAGAATATTTCACAGGCTCATTATTACTCTCAAATGATTGTTAACACTGAACAGTCACTGCGACTGTCGCTTTGTGATGGGTCACCGGGTGTCATTACAATGAAGTCACCTTGTGATTCTCAAGTCACTGTCAGTTGAAGACTGAACTTTGAAGTCATTTTGAGCGTTGCATTGTGATGAGTCACCAAATAATGTCACCTCCTTAATGAGTACTCACGTGTTCAGAAATTAGCATTTTGTGTTTGTTGCTTAAGGTTTGCGCACTACTGTATTTTGCAACTGCATTACAGATCTAAAAGACTCGTGAATGTCTGGATCTTCAGCATAGTTTTCCTGGCTGTCAGCTTGTGAGGAGATTGTGGGAAGTAGTTGTTAGGAATGAATTTGGACGATGAGCAATTGATTGATATAAATTAAACCGTTTGAACGGTTTGGAATATCACCTGAATGTCAAAATGGATTTCAGATCTTTCCTAAGCAAAACCAGTCCTGATGAATAGGATATGGCATACACACAAGACCGTCGATTCAACTATTAATTATTCAGCAAAAAATGCGTAAAAATTCAAAGGATTTGAATGAAGCATGCAGATAACAAGAGTATCGTGATTTATGTCCGTAAACGCTCTGAATGACTTCTCACGTTTATTAACGTGAAAGATGTCACCTCTTTATCGCATTCTGCCAGTTTCCTTCACTGCACAAAATTATATTACGAATTACTCGACGACGCCTCATTTCAAGTGCTAGCTTTAACGATACTGAGTAAATGGCCTTAGAAAGGGATGAAAATTTTCTACAAGTACTTTCTGGAAATCTATATTCATTGTTTCATATACGAAAGCAATTGATTGATATTTACATACTTTATTTAATATATATATTTACAGATTGAAGCTTATATAATATGTACAAATAGTAATAATTTATCTGATACATGTAATCAGAAGCAAATTTTTTGAAACCTACATACACAAACACAAAAGTTCAGGAGCTTTGGTTCCATAGTTGTTTATATTATTTGTCAAAAAATCTCACATGCTCCAGAGCCCCTATAAAAAGGTCGTACGAATTTTTGAGCATGGACCTACTATATTGTTTAATGTGTCAATTATAATTTGTCTATTTTCAGGGGGAGGCAGTACCAAAATACGCGTAAAGAGGATGAAACAACAAAATTCTCATGAATGTCAAACAACCGTAAAATTCTGCGTCTATCTCAAGGATATGTCTAGTGGAGATTCTAGAGCATGTGATTGCACTTTCCAATGTCATGAACAAAACGTTTTCGAGAAAACTTTGAACATGCCTCTTGGTGATCCTAAAGAACCAGGTATGTTTATTAAATTATTTCAAATGAAAGAGATTGTAGAATCGTATGTATATATATATATATATATATATATATATATATATATATATATATATATATATATATATATTCATTATGTACACCATATAGTCAAAGATCAACTGACACATTCGATTTTAGACGTTTTGGTCGGATATCTAGAGAAATACTTAACGAAATCTTCTGGAACTTCAGGAATAAAAAAAATATATATAAAAAAAAATGTATAAAAAAAAATGTTTGACTTCATATTTATCAGTAAAGAATTGATCACGAAAGAAATTAGTGGACAAAAAATAAATTAGAGAAAAAATAATTTTTGAGATCAACTTGGAACATACAATGATCGAAATGCTCTGTAGCTGTAGGATATAACTATGTAGATAGTAGACAACATTTGTCTGACAACATTTGTGTCGATTTGTGTAAGAATAGCACGTATATTTATGGAGGTAGAAGGTTGTTTTATATAATTAAAGAAACTTTTGCTATTTTTTTGTTTATAGCATGCAGGGTTTTCAACTAAATTTAACGCCTCTTCGAGCAAACTTAAAAAAAGTACAGTAAAAACAACATAGAACAATTAGAATATAAATACATTATATATTTGTATGAAATTATTTTTAACTGCACATGAGCGAACGATACCAAAGATTTTTTTCCATGATTTGGTAGGCAGGTATATAGAGGAACTCGTATATATGTTGCTCTATAAATCTGACTTCCAAATCATGCAAAAGAAGCTTTAGTACACCTCGCGGGTGCGCAGCGAAAAAGTATTCCATACAACTGCTTATATTTCAACAAATATTTAGTATATTTAGATTCTAATTATACTATCCTGTTTCTACTATATTTTCATAAATTTTCTAAATCTGGCGTTACATTTGGTGGAAAACCCTGCATGCTATAAACAAAAAACGTGCAAAATGTTCTAGAATTTTTCAATGAAATCGTTAGATATCCATGAATATACGTGCTATTCTTACACAAATGAACAGAAATGTTGTACAATATGCACATAATAATTTGCTGTAGCGAAAGATCACATCGTGCATTTTACTTTACAGGTTCATCCCAAATATTATTGTTTCTCTTCAATATGTTGTTGGTCTCTTAACCCTTTCCGGCGCGGAATAAATCTGTTTGTAAAATAATGAAATAATGGACTGACACCAGATTTTACAAACGATTTCCTTAGAAAAGAATAACTTGCTGATTTTTCCTTACTTTATAAAACGAAAATTTTAATTAAATGTTCTTGGTGCCGTTTATCAGTTTTGGAATTAAAATTAGGTGTCCTTTGTTGTGACCACCGCCCGCTAAAGGGTTAATGCCCTCGTGATCAAATCTTCGTTGAAAAATCTGAGGTCAAACATGTTCTTTATATTCCTAGATTTCTAAAATATTTCGTCCCGTATTTCTCCCGATATGCAATAAAACGTCTAAAATCGAATGTGTCAGATGATTTTTGGCTATATAGTGAATGTCCATTTCTTTTGAAGGAATGGTACGATTTTTATACATTGTTTTCTTGCAAAAGTTTAATCATGTAGATGATATTTTTTCATTGTCATTAGTATATAAAGATAACATGTTTGTATGTTTGTCTGCTTTCATAAGGTTTTTTTTACTTTATAGGTTTTAAATTCCGTATAAATCTACCAATAACCACGGAAGTTTAATATTGTGTTAAGGTACATAAAAATACTTTAAGTTTTAAAAATAGTCGTTGTTTCTTGTTTTTACAGTCTTTTTACAGTATCGCTTCAAAAATTTTAATACATAATTATCTACTGTTCGTCAAAATGAGCGACATTTAACCCGTTGGGTACACGTATATGTGACGCATAAGATGCTCTGAATCCTCAAATATTCCCACCAGTTATTTTTTATTGTGAGACTTGCCCCATTAAATCTTAGCAGTTCTGCGATTCAATTAGCCGAAAATTTTCTGTTTTGAAAAACCGGAGGTAAAAGATTAAAAATCTTGTAAAGGACGGTCGTCGCGAAGGGGTTAATAAGCGCCAACAATGGGATTTAAAATGAATGTTGGTTAGAATCATGCATCGGATCGAGTAATCGATTTTATAGGAATCTTAACCGACCGGCGCAGTTGTCCTTGTCGGATCTATTTTGTTTTGCGCTAGTATTTTTCGTTGCTGGTCTGGTTCACTGGTCTGATTCTAACTGTTTCGAATTGGGTTTTGAAACCTGCGATTTGGGTTTAACAACCTGTCTCGTCAAAACAAAATCCACAATATTGCTTGAGCTGAAAAAATATATATTTGAATATAAATGAGCATACATATATGTTTGTTACTCTACATAAAAGGTAAAATTGATATTAGAGAGATAATTATATAGATCAATTCATTAAGTTTCAATTTGAGTTGAGAGTCGATTTCATGTTGACGTACGTCGCGTTCAGCTCGGGTTTTGGGTTAGCAATTTGTTTTGTGATATTCGAATCGGGTTCCGGATTTACTTTAAATAAAATTTTCTTCTCAGGTTAAATTTTCTTGTTTTTTAGGCTGTATCCCAACCCTTGTTCTCTGATGTTGTTAATAATAGAGAGTGGCCACAAAAACACGAGAAATAAGAAACAATCTCTTAATGTTATATCATGTTTTTCCTTAAAAATTACATGTTTTCAATTAATTTTTAATTGCCTAATTTCAAATATATGAAACGAATCTAATATTTTATTTTAATTACACACCAGAATGATTTGTAATACAAAATTGAAGATGTGGAATAATCACCATGTAATCGATTTTGAAAATTTATAAAATGTTCTGATACATTTAACGACAAGTACTATAATATATTAAGTAGTAACGAATAAGTAATAGTGCAATAAGTATTCTGACGACTAAGTACTAATACATCTAACATTATTATCACTCGAAATTTACTAATCATCCTAAAAAAATACTTCTACAATTATTTTAGAGTATGTATCAAAATATCAGTGGGATGAAACTTTTAATATGATGTTTTGCTCTAAATCAGCTGTACTTGACCTGTTGTTCGTAGTCAAACCTTAAAGGTTCGGTGACCAATCTAGTAATTTAATAAAGAGCTTTATTAAAAATAAATATTAAGAAGGTACTTAAATAATAAATGGGAAAACCTTCAGATTTCAACTGTCATTCATTGAATCCAATATAAGAAAACTTCGCAAAATATTGAAATCATTCTAATTAAATATTGCACATTTCTTTGTTGTTATCTTTATCGTTGCTCATATTGTTAATGGAAATCTTTTGTAACGCAAATGATTTGAGTCAAGGCATTTTGGGAAAAATTTTATGTATGGCAAAGTTTTGACTAGAAAAAGTGCATTGGTGGTATTTGAGAACAGAATAAATGTTCTGTGAACATCGCATAATTGTTCATATAACTCTTTACCTGATGCTCTCTTACTCTGCACCTTTTCTATTGCACTCTGTAACATAATTTCTTTTAAAAATTAGAGGCTAAATTTCCAAAGGGCGAAATTCCGTAGCCTGTAAAAAGGGCTTCGTTGAAAACATTCGTTTTGATTGAGAAAATTACAATGATTTTCTGTTATTTCATTATATAATCCACAAAAAATATTTTGTCATTTTCATTTAACATACAACTTAAATATGTATTTACTTATGTACAAACGCAACTTATTAGAAACACATTAAAAGGTATTCTATAAAATTAATATCACGACTATTATCTAAATATAGAACAAAATTATTTTTTTAGGGTTTCGTTAATCTTACGAAACTCTATTACTCCCGCTCCGTTGTCTGTCTGTCACAGAGCTATTCTCAGAAACTATGTAACTTACAGAGTTGAAACTTTGTGTATATAGCTGAATACCAGCTATAAAAAGCTCAAAATATTAAAATTTGAAAAATTCTTATTATTTTAATAAATAGAGATAAAAAACCAAAATTCTAACAGCATTTTCCTATTAAATTTAAACATTTTTCGTTATATCAGATGCCAAAAATTAAAAATCCACGATGAAATTCTTTCTACAATAATTAATTTTCTATCAGACGGTTTCCACGTGAAAAATGAAAATGAAATAAAAAGTTTCAACAATTGAAAAAAAGATTATTATGAAATGAAAACGATTGACGTCATAGTGGTAATAATGCGGAAATTTTCAAAGAATTCTCAATAATACAAGAAGTATGAGTATGTGTATGTACACAAAGCATATTAATATCACGTCATTAGAGAATTAAAAAGAAAATCTGACATCTTATTGGAAGTTTAACGAATTTTTCAGATGTTTGAGAATAATAAAAATCGAGTATCAATATGAGTAATAGAGAATAGTAAATATATGAGTTTGAGAAACATATTGAATCATGATAAAAATCTGATTATGGAAATATTCGCATATTTTAACATTTTGAAGGTGTACAACATGTTTAATTTTGAAATTATTTTTTTATATCGCATTTAGTCCGCGTGACAGATATTATTATGACAGAATATAATAGCCGGCTTGGCCCGCTATCGGGCTGGTTTGGATACTCGAAAAAAACGAAAAAATAGACCGGTAAATTTTTACTTAATCAAAACAAAAAACATGACTTTTTTTTTTTGGTTGCTAAATGAAATTTATTTGGATTTATTAAAGAAAGGATAAAGTGTTTTGAAAGGAATATTAAACGAAACCCTTTGAGCGATCTTCGATCACGCTTACCCCCTTGTTTAAACTTGCAATATATTTACACTATATAGCGGTACAGCACCGTTCCCCACCAAAATACTGAAAATTAAGCTGTAACTTAATCGGTCAATACTTTGGAGGATGACTATTGGGAACACTACGATGTTGTTAGTGTCCTTTCGATACCTCACACCTGAACGAAAAATCCGAGGTATGGAATATCCTCTCTCTAGGAGATATGTAGTTGATTAAGGTTACTGACCTGGGTGTATCCTTTATTCCGGTTAGGATAAAAATTATAAGGATGTGTTTATGAAGTTCATCTAAGAAGAGCAACGTCTCTTGATGCTCTTGCACCATCTTCTATGAAAAGTGCCATGGTAATTTTTGGGAAATGACAACACCAATCCCAATTAAATTTAAGTAATAAATTCAAACGGTGCCAATTGAATCATTGCACTGCATATCAAAGAGTAAAGATAAACAATGCGGATTATTATATTTTAATTGTTTCTCTTCTTTATTAGAGTATTATTTTAAAAGAAAAAAACTATTTTTATTTTTGAATAGATGGTGTTTGGCTCTAAGTGTGGAGTGGTAGAAATTGATATCATTAAAAAAAGAATTGCGTTTTGATTCGTAAGTTTCATATATGTCAATAAATACATCGAAATGATGTAATATTTAGTGACTTTTCGCTACACTACCTCCAAAATTAGAGGCTAAATTTCAAAAGGTTCAAAAGTTCTTAGCCTGTGAAAACAGCTTTACTGAAAAAACATTCGTTTTGATTGAAAAAATTGCAGCGATTACCTATGATTCCATTATAATATAATCTACAAAAAGTTTTTATGTCATTTTCATTTAACCTATAATGTAGATGCTATATACAAATTAAATTTATATACACGTATTATAAGGTGTTCTATAACATTAAAATGATGACTGTTTTTAAAATTGGGTTTTGTTTATTTTTCAGAGTCGAAATATCTCGTACAGTGCAAATGGAACACTAGTTTTAAACACTTCAGTACGAATGACAAGTTTTAAACATTTTAGTACCAATGACAAGTTTAAATTTTAATTTGAGCTTGTATAGTTTAAAAATATTAAATTAGTAAGAGAGATAATATCTATGATCTGTATTACTTTCCTTACACATATAGGGAAAGGAAAGTATTGTAATCATGATAAAAGCCGACTATGGATATATTGGTAAATTATTATATTTTGTGATTCCGTGAATCCGTTTTCTATATCTTTAAACCTATTCCATATGCGTTCGATATATGAATTAAATCTTCGTTAGATTATGAAAGTTTAAATGAAAAATTTGAAAAAGAAAACCTCCAAAAATTACACAAATTAAAAAGCTGCTGGACACTGCATACCACAACCTAGTCCCGTATATGGTTGAAAAAGACGGTTAAATTGTTATGCATAGTTTTTGATCCTATAAAGTTTTTTTTAACTGAACTTTGTCTAATTTCAAGATTAAATATCTCTTAAAATAATTCTTCGATATAAAAATATAACAGTCTCCTTCAAAGTATATTTAGTATACATTGTATTAAAAATTACCAGTTTTATGTTTTTATATGCCATAGTTTTTTTTTTAAATTATGATTCGAGAAAGTGAAATTGTCACAATAAATTCTAGTACGGCAGCCAAGGTAACAGCAGCATAAGTTACTTTTTAACACTCTCCAACCTAGTTGAAAAGTGTTTATGATTTCGGTTTTCTGCCGTCTGCCCGTGCTCTAACTCGCGTAAAAATACTCGAATCGCCTTGAAATTTTTGTGTGTTGATGTCGTTTACTATAGCATGTTCCCTATTTCAACCGAAATGTGTAGCACTTATAGTTGTTTTACAGGGACAGTCAAAAGTATTCCGTTACATTATGGTCAATGGTAAATAATCGTTTCAAGTGCATTTTCATGATGCTACGTCATTTAAAACATAATGAGATTGATATATAATTATGAACCGCATTAAAACATGCCTTTTATAGAACACGGTTTACAAAGCATTAATTATTCTTTTATAGTTTAAAAATATTAAATTAGTAAGAGAGATAATATCTATGATCTGTATTACTTTCCTTACACATATAGGGAAAGGAAAGTATTGTAATCATGATAAAAGCCGACTATGGATATATTGGTCAATTATTATATTTTGTGATTCCGTGAATCCGTTTTCTATATCTTTAAACCTATTCCATATGCGTTCGATATATGAATTAAATCTTCGTTAGATTATTAAAGTTTAAATAAAAAATTTGAAAAAGAAAACCTCCAAAAATTACACACATTAAAAAGCTGCTGGACACTGCATACCACAACCTAGTCCCGTATATGGTTGAAAAAGACGGTTAAATTGTTATGCATAGTTTTTGATCCTATAAAGTTTTTTTTAACTGAACTTCGGCCAATTTCAAGATTAAATATCTCTTAAAATAATTCTTCGATATAAAAATATAACAGTCTCCTTCAAAGTATATTTATTATACATTGTATTAAAAATTACCAGTTGTATGTTTTTATATGCCATAGTTTTTTTTAAAATTATGATTCGAGAAAGTGAAATTGTCACAATAAATTCTAGTACGGCAGCCAAGGTAATAGCAGCATAAGTTACTTTTTAACACTCTCCAATCTAGTTGAAAAGTGTTTATGATTTCGGTTTGCTGCCGTCTGCCCGTGCTCTAACTCGCGTAAAAATACTCGGATCGCCTTGAAATTTTTGTGTGTTGATGTCGTTTACTATAGCATGTTCCCTATTTCAACCGAAATGTGTAGCTCTTATAGTTGTTTTACAGGGACAGTCAAAAGTATGCCGTTACATTATGGTCAATGGTAAATAATCGTTTCAAGTGCATTTTCATGATGCTACGTCATTTAAAACATAATGAGAATGATATATAATTATGAAGCGCATTAAAACATGCCTTTTATAGAACACTGTTTGCAAAGCATTAATTATTCATTTAGAGGGTCAAACAAAAGAATTTTGTTACACATTGTTCTATGGGGAAAAATCCTTTGCAGTGTAATTTAGTGATATTTCACTATTTCAAACATAATGAAAATTATATACATTATTGAGGTTCACTATAAATTGCTCTCTTGCAAGTGTGATGTGCATTGCGTTTATTTACAGGGACACACAAAAGATATCGGTTACAGTACATGTGCGATATTTACAGTTTATGTGTGATAAGGACGTATTCAACTTTGGATTGCGTTTGTAAGTTTAACTAAATTTTTTCATAGTACGTGTGTGTTTATAAACTCGGTTGTTTATATAACACATGGGCTGATAAGTTCCGGTATAATAAACAAAACACAACTTTTTAACATAACTTTATAACTTTATAACTTTAATAAATAACATAACTTTAATAATAAATAATAATAATTTAATAATAATAATAATAATTTAATAATAATAATAATAATTTCATAAATAAATAATAATAACAATTTAATAATAAATAACATAATTTTATAACAAAAAAGCTCCAAACAGAGCTCAGAATCATCGACTCGTTGTTGTTTTTAGTCAAAAGTCAACATGCGTGGCACCTATTTTGACAACAGCTTTTTCATAGACAAATGTTAATTCAAAAAAAAACCTACGCTTTCCTTGGATATCTTCAGAGACTGAGCTATCTCCTGCAACTTCACTTTACGGTTCCCCAAAACGATTTTGTGGACTTTTTTTTATGTTTTCCGGAGTAACCACCTCTTTTGCGTGGTGCATCACTGGTGTCTGTACTACCACGTTTAAATTCAGGAAACCAGTCAATAATGGTTGATTTACCTGGTACAGTGATGGTTGATTTACCTGGTAATGCTTATCAAGTAAAGCTTTTGTTTGAACGGTGTTTTTTCCCATCAAATAACAATTCTTTAAATTCTTGTTTATCCATTTTTTTTTTGTTTATCAACAAAGTCGTTCAACTAAAACCACTCTAACGTTTTATCCACACGGAGAATCGTCATGACATTTCTCCTGCTACCTTTTAAAAGTTAGTATTTACTAAAAAAAAGCATCGGTTCGGCGATTGCAATGCCATCTGTGTGCGAGACCGGGAACTTATCAGCCCATGTGTTACAGGGCTACACAAGGGAATCCGTAAGTCTTACAGACTATGAGAGTGAATTGCTTAAGGGTAGTTTTTAATTGTGTTACACATTTTCTTGCTGAACTATAATACATTTAGTATACTAATATAAGTTTATGAAACATAAATAAATTCATGTACAAGGCTACGCAAAGAAAAAGATACTTTGTGTTTACGGTTGCTGCAAGGGATTTTTAAATTGCCTTTTAGCTTAATATGTGGTGTGTACAAAAGTCTTCAGATAATATACAGGGCTGGACAAAGGATTTCGAATGCATTTACATCGATCGGAGAAAATTACTAAATGTGAATATTCTAACTGAACTGAATTTTATCATGCTACATATCCACATCTATTGATCATATACAGGGCTGCAAAAAATAATTCAACTACTTTTTGACACTGGAAGCTAATTTTGAAAACTGTATTTTTAAATGTGGTATATGTTTTCTAAACTGTTAACTTACATATCGTCTTTCACCTTATTTAACGGTGAAGTTTCTTTATAGTTTTCTGGCTGTGTTGGAAAGCGTTTCATAATCTATGCTTGACACACGAGTTTTCGTTCTTGTTTTATAATATTGAGACCATTTATTTAAATGCATAGTATTCTGTAAAATGTTCGGAAAGTCGAGTGGGAGTCACACCAGATTTTTATAAGTTAATAATTATGAAGTTATTGTCTTAAAATAATGTATAAATTTCCATGTGTTTCAATGTATTTTTGATTAATTTTCAGGATACAAGCTGAGAGATTCGTGGAATTTTCTTAAAACAAAAGGTATCATTTTTGTTACAACTATAGTATTTGTAGAACCTTTTTGTTTTTTGTTTTTCTTTGATCTTTTATATTTAACTCATAGCCAATTTGAAATAACCTAATTGAATTATGTTAATTTTGTATTAAAAGAAAACGATTACAAGAATTATTTTACAAAATGTTAAATTGATATTTTCTGAATTCAAATATATATATATAGTCATTAATAAAATTTGAACAACGATTTTATAAAAATAATTATGAACGTTTTAAGTTTCTTTATAAATTTATTATTTATAAATAAACTTAACAAAATAATAATATTTTTATTTAGTTTTAGAGAATTAAAAAAATTATAAAATAAAGAATTTCGTTATAAGGATAATTGACTATATTTTATTGTTTTTTTTTTTTTCAATGAAATTTACTGTAAGCTGATTAGCCACTGTGACCAAAAGGTAATTCTGATGGTAGATGGTTCCATTCCCGTGACTAGCTGTGGAGTATACAGATTGTACCCTAAAGGTTCAAATGCGCATTAATTTTTACCTGTTACAGATAAATAGACAATGTATGTTGCAGGAGCGTTCAAAGTAAATTATGAAACGAGTTTATGTTCATGAAATAATTTTCCCACTAATTAGTAAATGGTACATTTTTTCAATCTTTGTGTAACTCCCCCTAGATAAAAATGGTCATTTAGAATTATTTTTCTTTTTACTCCAACAAAATCATTATGAAAAAAAAAACATACCTATATTTTTAAAGTTAAGTGTGTTATAATAATGGAAACGAAGCTGACATATACCACTTGTTCGTACCATTAATGACTCTTTTTCAGCAGAAGAAATATGGACCATTTACTTATTGACGATGGCGTTCTGTTGATCAAAAATATGTTAGCAGATGTGTGAAACTTGCATTACAAATACTATATATAGAATTTCAAAAGCTCCCAACATGAAAAACGTACTGTTGAATCCAACGAAATATTTTTGTAACAGAGAACATCATTCTCAAAGCATTTTCTCTATTACATAACTCAGTTTTTTTAGCAATGCCAATATAAAGATTTGGAAGCTCTGCACTACTAAACTAATACTCTTACAAGCATGGATTGTCGTTGTTTAAGATCAACTGCATATGTCTTATCTTCGGTATTTTCATTTTTTGTGCTAATTAGCAGATTTACATTTCCAATTTGATATATGGTCTCCATTCACAATGGTTATTTTTCTATTAAACATAACTCATTCAAACTCACAAATACAAATATGCAATTTTTTGTAATTATCTTGTATAGTGAAAGGAGAAAAAAGATTCAAATTGACCCATTTTTTTCTCTAGGGGGTGTACCAAATTTTAAAAGGATAACTTTGTCAAAATAATTGACGCAAGTATTTCATTAATCTAATCTAATATTCTACCCCCAGTGTTAAATTCAGACATTTTTCTCTGGGTGGGATTTCTGTGGCTACGGTGGCCACATTATACATTTGCGGGGGAAGGGGTTTCCTTTTTTGACTATTAAATGTATAAAATCTGGGGGACAGCCCTTAAATTCAACACTGCCTACCCTCTTCTTTTGCTGTTTTGTAATTTAGATTGAATACTATCCTATAACAGATTAACAACCTATTTGAGACTCATGGTATATATCTACTTCAATAAATAAATTAAAAAAATTGACTGGTACCGGCTTGAAGATAATAAAATGGTATGGATTTCCCAGTATTTATCTAAGAGATAATTAATTCTATTTCAATAGTGTTGCATAATTGGCTGTTAAAAAATCTTATACCAGTAGTTATAAATGATCATGATATCTCTAATTAATTAGAAAGAAAAAAATTACCAGATTTTATTTACAGATTTGTTAATTAAAATTAAATTAATTAATTTCTTTAGGTCATTTTGTGTGCTCGGATTTTAGTTAGTATATTGTGTTTTACATACAATAAAATATTTAGGGAAAGTTTTCACATAACTTCTTTCTATCATTTAGCGTATATATACTTTCCTTCTCTGAATAAATTCTTATCGTCAGGTTTTGATTTTTTTTAGTATGCATCTGTTGTAGTGAAACCATATTGAGTTTTTAATTGAATATGTCTAAGCAAATTTTGGTGAAATTGGAATGAAATATTTTCCCAGAATGAATTGTTTTTTATATAAAATAAAATATTTAGAAAAACTTTTCACGTAACTTCTTATTTAGGGCAGGCCTGTCCAACCAGTCAGTTATCAGGGGCGCAGCTCAGCTCTTGGGAAAAAATAAGGGTGCATAATTAACATGATTGGGAAACATACAATGTTATCTCACGTCGGTTGTGTTAGTGACACATACTCAGCTTTTGCGATGTACATACATCTCATAGTAATAACTGTACCCATGCAATAATAAACTGCAGCGAATATATAAAACATAGTAAGTTTGGGATTACATTTATCGGAGAAGTGCTTATTTAAAAAACTTGCATAGGGTAAGGGGCCAAAATCTTAACACCCCTACAATAGAAATGCATGCAAATGTTCATATGATTTGAGAATAAAACATGTTTTTAATGGATTTTTAGCTTTAAAAAAGCGCGTAACATGAAACATTCGAAAACACACATGCGTCTTATACAATGCACATATTTCTCATAAGGATAGCCCACATAAAAATAAACTGCAGTGAAAATGTAAATCAGTGTAAAATTAGAATTTTATTTCCCTGAAAGGGGCTCATCAGACAAACTTTGGTAGGGTAAAGAGCCAAAACCCTTGATGCTGCCTAAAATATAAAAAGCATGCGGACATTATTGATTTAAAACTTTTTAAGCATTTTTTTAAATTGATTTTATATTTACAAAAAGCCAATAACTGGAAACATTCGAAAGGGCGCTAAGACAAAATTATCATGTTTTGATTTTTTGACGTAACATCTGTAGTAGTGAAACTATACTTTTGCATTGAATATATCTTGGTAAATTTTGGCAAAATTGGAATGAAATATTTTCTCAGTGTTGGGAGGTATTTATTTCATACATAACACAATCTTTTGTACATCCTATAGTTGTGAATGCGCTAATATTTCCAAAAAATATTATGCCAATTCATTACAAATAATTCCAATGCAAAGCTAGTATTTTCATAATACTAGACTTTTACTGCAGATATTTCCGATGTAAGGCGAATATTTCTGTTATAGTGACATTTCGTTGAAAATATGTCCAATTCAAACAAAATATTTAATCAATTTCGGTATTGCTTTCGTAGTACTACCGAAAGCAATATTGGTGTAATATAAGGTCTCTATATAACTATACAATGGTCAGAGATGTTTATAAAAAAAAAAGAGATTTTTGGAAATTTTTAAATGTTTAAAAGTTTTGCAAAATTTCGTGCGCGAAAATATTATTTATAACATGAAATTGAATTTATTTCAAACATATGTAACAATGGATACATTAGTCATAGTTTAAATAATTATATATGTATTAATGAAATGATTCTACTTATTATACTAAATGTGTCAATATTATTAATATATACATATACTTCATTTCATTACACAGTATATTAATATTCTGAATATATCCATTTACGTTACTCATTTGCACAATATTATCATTCTGATTTAAATGGACAGAGCTTTGATACAAAATAGCACACATAGTTAAATTATTTTCATTTATATATATCCTTTCAATTTCCAACATATTTTAGTACTTCAAAAATAAACTTTTAGCATTCATGCTATTCGTTGGAACTGATAAGCATTGGATTGCGGTTTTGACCAGTTTGAGCTATGTTGAATTTCTAAAACTTCATTAATTTACTCTTTTCAATGTTACAATCCTTTAATGTTGTTTCGTAAAATTTAGATTTTCATTAATAAATTCTACTTCCTCTTCAAACATTGGAATGTTGTCATACGTCGAAAAATAATCTTTTTTATTAATACTTTCCAACAAAGTGGAAAAGTGTTTCTGAATTCGATTTGTCTGTATGTCTGTCTGTCAGCCGTTTGTCTGTCTCTATGTCTGTCCGTGCTCTAACTGGCGTAAATATATACGGATTGTCATGCAATTGATATATGTTATTGAGGTTTACTATGGCATGTTCGGTATTGAAAATGAAATCTGTAGCACTTACATCTTTTTTACAGGGAGACTCAAAAGAATTCCTTTACATTACTATTTATAGGGAAAAATCATTTGTGGCTTATTTTAATGATGTTACATACATTCAAATACATTGAAATTGATATATGTCACTAGTGTGCACTACGAGATGCCTACTATAGAATATGGTGTGTACAGAACTTACAGTTCCTTTACAGGGTCTCTTAAAACAATTCTGTTACATAAAGGTCTATGGAGAAAAATAGTTTGCGGTTTATTTTAAAAATGTTTCACTATTTGAAACATATTTAAATTGATGTATATCACCAAGTGCACTACAAGAGACTTACAATAGAATATTGTGTGTATAGCATTCATCGTTCATTTACAGAGACATACAACCGAATTTGGTATTGTCTGTTAACAAAAATTTCTGGAAGTGCGTTTTCAGTTGCTGAACGCGTTTCTAAATTTAACTCATTTTTTGTCTATTACTTGGTGTGTATAAATTCTGTAGCTCATATACAGGGCAGTACAAAAGTTCTCGAGTACATTTCCGTTTATTGACGGAAATTCCAGAAGGGGATATAACTGCACTAAAATAAAACATTCTATAGAGTATATATACAAATCTATAGATCATATACAGGGCTGAACAAAATAACTCTGATATTTTTCCGAATATTCTTGGTAATTCATGAAATTGTGTTTTTAAATACGTTATGCCATTCACCTTATTAAACGCTAAAGAATTGTAAAATTATTTTGTAAACGTTATAAAGTGTTATAGAATCTATGCTTGATGCATGCTATTTCTTTTTTGTTAATAATGTCCAAGAAAAATTCTTGGAATAATGCTTGGCGTGTAATTCATATTGCATTGGATTTAAAACTCTAGAGAATTAAAAAATTGTGAAGTTTATTTGCAAAATCTACGTTTATCGTTAAAAAAAAAATATTTTTTGAATATTTTCAAAATACGATAAAGGAGTTTTTTTCTTATCATAGGTGCTCAACATTTTAATCCTAGTTTTCCATAAGACTTGCAAAATAGGGTACTTCATTAGTTATTGCATTGGCAACTATTACGTGTTTTTTAAATATTTAATTCATTTAATATGCAAGATGCATATTTTTCAATATATATAAAATTTTCCTTTAGCTCTGCAATTGGACATTTCGAAGCAACTGAGCTGATTAATCTGTTATTAACGTTTTTAATTTCTTTTTGGACAAAACAGCATATTCATGTATGAAATTTACATGGAATAGAAAAGTCTCAAACCAACTGTCTTTAGCTTCTTTCAGAAAAAAGTGCTCTAACTCGCTCTTTATAAGTAAGACAAGTTGTGAAAGAGTGTTGTATGAGTATTACAAACAAACTAACCCTATCTTTGTCATATTTCTCTTAAAATATTCAAAAGATGATCATAGCATGTCACATGAACAACGTTTAAGAATATGTCTTTTAAACAATTTTCCTACTCTTTGATCAAATAAGAGGCATTCATTGTCTGTAACTAAATTGTCTCTAAATAATGCAGGCTGTAAATAATGTCTGAAAATAATCTAGGCATTGTCTGCAAATAATGTATGTATTTGCATGTGTTTCAATGTATTTTTTATTAATTTTCAGGATACAAGCTGAGAGATTCATGTAATTATCTTAAAACGAAAGGTATCTCTTTTTTCTTACAACTATAGCATTCATTCATAGACACTTTTTCCTGTTTGTGTTCGATCTCTTATATATCTAAGTTATATACCATTTGAAATAACCAAATGGAATTTTGTTAATTTTGTACTAAAGGAAAACGATTACATAGAAATATTTTACAAAATGTTAAATTAATATTTTCTGTTTTTTTAAATTAATCATTAATAAAATGTTAACAACGATTTTAGAAAAACATTTACGAGTTATTTAAGTTTATTAAAAAATCTATGATTTATAAATATACTTATTTTTTTTCTCTTTTTTTTAGAGAATTAAAAATATGATAAAATAAAGATTTTTGTTATAAACGGTAATTGACGATATTTTATTGTACTTTTAGTTTTTTTAATGAAAGCTACTGTAAGCTGATTACCTTACCTAGCACATCTGTGACCAAGAGGTACATACCATTATCCTGGTGGTACATGGTTCCATTCACGTGACTAGCTGTGAAGTGTGCAGGCTGTCCCATAAAGGTTCAAATGCGCATTAATTTTTTACCTGATAGAGATAAATAGGCAATGTAAGTTGCGAGAGCGTTCAAAGTAAATTATGAAACAACTTTATGCTTATGAATTAGTTTTCCCACAAATTAGCAAATGTTGCACTATTTAAATCGTTATGAGACCTAGGCAAAAATGATCATTTAGATTTCTTTCTTTTTACTCCAATACGATCGTTACAAAAAAAAAGCCTACATTTTTAAAGTAAGTGTATTATGATGAAGGAAACAGTAAATTGTAAATCCGGATACCGTTATAACAAGGAAGCACACAATGCTCTAATTTAACTTTTTAAAAATTGTTTAAAATGTCAAATCTTATCGAACTTTACCTATTACACTGTCATGCATGCGCGGTAGCGTATTACTGCTTATTTTACTGTTTGTTACTGTTAATTTTAGGGTACAATATTGACAGCTTGGGTTCGAGTATTATACAGTAAAATCTACATTTTTTTTTTGCCGTGTATAGAAACCTTACATTTCTATATTGCAGCACAAGATTTCATTTGGAAGACCGTAGAATGGAAATCTCAGTTTTGTGCAGCGATGATCTGTATCCTTTTCATGTATCTGAGTCTTGCTCCAGTGACCAGAGTGTTCTGCATAAAACAAGAAAATCCATCTCGATGGTGCACACCTGCGCTGCAGAAAGTTCCCTTAGCTGACCGCTTTCTTCCTGATTGCAAACCTAGGTGGAAATATGAACTTTCTCATAAAGTTTGCCCTGAAAGATTTTATTATATTGAAGCAGATTAAAATTTGCTTATTTTGCTCATCTTTAATTCACTTTATAACATCTTTCAGATGTAAATGGAAGACTTGTTTGTATCCAGATTTGTAATAAATTTGTTTGAATTTTCTGTTTAATAAAATCCAGTTAAACAAAAAGTCATTTTTTGTGTTATTTTATGAGAATCTCAAATTAAATCAGGTACTTAGGAAAGAGAGAGTCTCAGACGGCTTAATACTGTCCCAATTTGAAAAAGAACATTCACATCAGCTTTTGTAAAGACTATTATTTTCTGTCTAATGTTTGTTAATAAAAAAATAAACTAAGTCTAAAAAATCCTGTTCATGTAGAAGTACTTCAAATGTCTGTTACAGTTCTAACGAGTAAATCCTATATCCGAACGCATTTTTATATTCAATTCAATTTATTTAATATTTGGAACTTTCAACTCATAGTTTTATTTCCCTTATATCAATATTATTCAATAATGCAAAATTCAAATTTCGAAATTTCTGTTTAAGTTATATTCTAAATATGATTTGTTACTTGAAACGTAGTATATAACAAAATTAACATTATAAGTGTTTTAAATGTGTTATTTTACAGTCAAGAAATCGAAAGATATCATGCATTAAAAAAAATTACATCGCATTGCCACGCAGGTAGTATAAAATAATCACTGAAATATTACGTCAAAAAATTTGAAGAAATTCTTCAAATTGATATTTCAAAGAAGCAGGCCTTAATCAATCCTTTAAAATTTTGAATATTAAATTGTGTTTTCATATTTTTCATAAACATATTGACTATAGACTATTTTAAATGTTTCGTTTAAAATATGATTTAGGTTAAATATAAATAAAAAGAAGATTAAATAACAATGCATATTTTAAAGAAAAGAACAAACTTCTAAACGTATGCCACAGAATTTTAGAAACTAAATTGACTAATATTAAACAGCGTGCCTTTTCATGATAAAATATAAAAGAAGTTTACTATTTTAAATTTTCCTAACCCATAATTTTAGATTACACAACAAACAGTAAGTTAATAAAATTTATATATTTCTTAGGCTCCGTTTTTGCAATCCTTTATTGTAAATATTTTAAACCTCTAGTGTTTTTCAAAAGTTTCTTTTTGTTTGCATTTTTTATGCTACAGCTCAAAAGTAACTGAATATTCTCTTTTATCTAACAATAAAATGACACATAAAATTGAGGCTGAATCTAGCTACAAGTCTTCTATTTCTAATATTGCTTCAAAGTTGCATTCAAATAAAATTTTGATATAAAACGCATTTTAAAACTTGGTAAAGTGTTTTAAAATAAATATATCTTAAAGTAATCCCCAGTTTTACAGATAATAGAAATTTACATTAGAATAAATATTTTACAAATCTTTGAAATTTTCTTCATATTTTATTTACTCTTTGAAAGACTTTTTATATGTGATTTAAGAAAAAAATACACACGCTTCAATTTTAATTATTGGTAGAAAATAAATATATTTTACAATCAGTCTTTAAAACAGTCAGACGTATTTCCTAAACAGGAGTTCAATGGCGGTAGTCTAACATTTATTTGTTACTATTCCATAGGTAACTGATGTCAAACTTTTACAGAATTCTTACAGATACTCATTTTCACAGTATCATAGATTATTATTATTAATTCCTACTATTAGCTCACACTCTCTCTCTATATATATCTTGTTGGAATTTTCAATCGTTAATAAAATATTTTCTATTCATCCATTCAAGATCAAATACATTTTTTTAAACTTGTCCTGGATGACAATTGATGTTAATACAGTTTTTTCAAATATTAATTCATTAATAAATTTAATTAATTAATTTTAATTTTATATTTGATTTCTGTTCAAAAGTATAGACTCGCTCCATATTTATAGTCTCACCTTCACACGTAAAAAGATAATGGGGCTGTTCACGGACGAAGATCAGGCGGCTCGCAGGCGAAGGAGACTATAAATGTGGAGTGAGTCTATACTTTTGAACAGAAATGAAGTATAAAACTAAAATTAAATAATAAAATTTAATTATTTAATTAATATATGAAAAAACTGTATTATCGCTAACTGTAACATCGCTATGGCACTTTATTGTGAAGTTTGGTAATTTTTGAAATTCAATATTTGAAAAACGGCATAATCGTTAGATTTTAAATTTATATCAAGAAAAATGCATTTTTTTTAACTTTCTAACGCAGTTTGTCTAACAATTTTGTGAGAAATACTTTTCGAGCTATTAATTTTTGGTATTTTAACTATTTATTTTTTATTTAATTTTTAATACATTTCAAAAATTTCTCTTATGTAAGATATTTAGCAGGATATAAATTTAGGAATAAATACCGTCAGTGGCGAAGCGTGTAGATCGCTGGGGAAAAATTTCTATTTGACCTAAGTAGGAATTGATTTTTAAAAAAAAGTTTTTATATTACTTGTTTTTTTATAGTGTCAGATTCTCATTTACACAGTAGTCATTATTTCATGTGTGTAGGAGAGATTAGGGAGAGATGGGACAATTTTAACAAAAAATATTTTTTACAAGTTATGTTTCGCTAGTGTAAAATGGAAATTTTCAGAATAACATCTTGAAACATTTTAAAATATTTAAAAAGTATAAATTTAATGATAATAATAAAAAAATTAAGTTAATAAACCAATTAAATGAACAAGAAAATGTCCCATCACTCCCTCATGTGAGGGAGTTCATGTATGGAGTTTTATTACTGCGATTTCTGATGTTAGTTCGAATTACTAGCAATAGATGGAGCTGCGAGCGATAGGAGTGCAATACAGTCCAAAGCTAAAACCACCCAGCATTGAAGCGAAGCGACGAGGTTCAGTACATGTAGTAGGTCTCATTCGCTAATACAATCTTGTTCTTAGGGCCCGATTATAAATAAGATTATATTGGTGAATGGGACTCACTCCATGTATTGAAACTCCTTCATTCACATCAGTGCTGGGTAAAGCAGGGCTACACTAGATACCGGGCCAGCTCATTCATTATCATGACGTCACAAATGGTGGCTGGTCGGGACGTAGACATACAGCGATTGGCACAAAACGATGGGCGCGTCGCTTTGTACCAATCGCTGGTCGCGGCTAAGGCTCCTATAAAGGGAGCTGACGCATATCCATTATGTTGCCCAGAATAACCGCCATATTGTGACCTAGCTCAGCATTAGGAAACCGCCTGTGCAGGTGTTTGTCGTACCTGTTACTGTCACTCGCGGTCCACTAGTACGGTAAGCAAACCGGTTTTAGCTTGTTTTTTGGTCCGCTGGGTCATTAAATGGCGATATGATTCAGCCTGTATTATAGGAGCTCTAGTCGCGGCCAGCCACCATTTGTGACGTCATGATAATGAATGAGCCAGCCCGGTATCTAGAGTAGCGCGACCTACGGTAAACACGGCCGGTGCATGACGTTTACAACGTCACATGGAGTGGATCATTTTTACACGGTAATTGGTGCAAAACAGTGGGCGCGTCGCTTTGCACCAATCACCGTGTAAAAGTGATCGAATCCATGTGACGTTTTAAACGTCATGCACCGGCCGTGCGAGGCTAACGAAAAAGACAGGCTACCGCGGTACATTCCAGTTATCTTTTTTTACAGACCGCTAGTGTGACGTGATATTCTTTTCGTACACCTGCATTGGTGGATTCGAGCGTCACGTGAGTCCCGCGGTCTGTAAAAAAAGATATGCGTAAAGCACCGCGGTAGCCTTTCTTTTTCGTTAGCCTCGCCGGCCGTGTATAACGTAGGTCACGAGTGTAGCCCTGGGCAAAGCCATTATTTAATGGCTTTGGTGCTAGGTGATTTCTGATTTTGTACCGACTGGATGTCTATTACTCGCAGCGCCATCTATTGCTGGTAATTCGAACTAAAATCAGTAATCACAGTAAAAAAACTCCTGACATCATACATTACCCTCCTGCAAGAATTTTGGCTTAGATGCTTTACACTCATGCTAAAAAAAAAAAAATTAATCGGTTAAAAAAAAAAGAAAAAGTCGCCAAATTTAGGGGATTTTTTCCTTTAATGGCAACCTAGCGATTGTATTAAGTTATTCGTTTGGCGCAGTCTTGGAAATCGCGCCAACCAAACAGTCGCCAATCTTTTGTTTACATTTTAGCGTGAGTGTAACACATCTGTTCCAGAATTTTTTTAATATCTGTCACCGTTTGTAAGTTATTGAATTTTAAAATCAGTCATTCTTTTTAGTACCCGGTATATCTGACTTAAAATCATAAAATGTATTGTTTATTTAAAAGCGTACTTTCTGTGCGAATTTCGTTTTTATGCTAACTTCAATGTGTGAAGTAATTCAAAATAACATGCAATTATTTTCTTCCGGTTTGTTCTTTTATTTATCTGTTTCAGAGCCATAAAAAAAATTATTTGCTTCGAACTTATGAAATTGTACATTTTATCCACGGCAACTTAAAGTGAAAATACAGTACTTCTGTTCTCAGTTGCTTGTAATGAAATGACTTTGAAAATGAGTTTGTTTTTATTGATGTGCTCAGTGAATATAAATATGATGCAATAAATGTTTCACTGTAACTGTTTTACGATTTCAATCTATGGGATATGATGCATTTCCTAAAATAAATGATATTTTTGATAATAAAACGACTACTATGCACTTTTTTTTAGTATTATTTTTCCCTGTGTATTCAAATAATGTAACCACCGCCACCGCAGCTGCTGTGGATACATTTTTGTGCCTTGAGGTCTTTCTAGGCCAAAATTCAGAAAACTATTGCATATAAAAATAGGAAAATTGGTAGTTTTATGGAGAAATGTTCCATAATTGCGCTGAACTAGACAGTTTTTCAATCGAAGAAATATTTTGGCAGATGTTTATTATTAAAGTCTGTCAAACTAGTTTTCTTAGAAAAGTTTTATAGGAATGAAAACTATGCATAGGAATATAACCAAAATTTAAAGGGACAAACTTGAGGTGTGTAGAGTGCAATTATTATTTTTTTAGACTATATTTAAATTTTTGTTCAAGTTTTCACTATTTTGATGGAGACTTATTTATATTTCACAAAGTCCATTGTTTGAATTGCTGTCTATTTGTAAAATAGCACACGTAATAATATTCCCTTTCAAATAAAAAAAAAATATTTACACGGGACTATTAAAAACAGAAATAAAACTTTAAAGTAATAATTAAATGATCACGTGTTAAAAGCAGTAAATGGAGAAAATTACGAAATAAAAAATATACTTGCGCGTAAATATTAAAAAATGAAATAATTAAATTATTACGCGTTCAAAGCATTAAATAGGGAAACATATCAAAGAGCAAGAGTCATTGGTAGTTTAATTATAATTCAATCTTCCATAATCGTTTTAGAGCCAATCAAATTAGCGTGTTTTTAGAGTTTGCGGTGTCAGAACAGGGGTTAGCAAGCGTAACACGTAGGAGCAGAGCCCCCTAGTAAATAAAAAGAACATATTTGCTAAAGATTTATCTCTTAATAAATAGAGGAAAGTATATTCAACTAGGTAAATTATATCCAATGGTTGGATATTATAGTTGAGCTTTTTCCAACAGAGCGAAAGTCCTGGTCCCGGCATATTTTTTCGCTCTGTTGGAAAAAATCTAAACTATGATACTCCAACCATTGGATATGATTTATCTCTTATCATATATATTAAACGAGAAAGCAATTTTGGGTGTCCAGACGATCGTGGAAATGGCTATCGCAATTTTCCTGAAAATTGCTTCCTATACTAAATTTCGCACGCGAAAACGACCTAACTAGGTCTCGAATTCGCGAGAATTTGTTTTAACGAGTTAAAACAAAGTCAGCACTGAAAATACGGCTTGATATAAATCGAAAATTGTTGTACACATTTTTACTAAACGTGTCTCTTACACTAATTCGAGCACGAGAAAAGCTTGGTCCCAAATTCGGGAAAATTCGTTTCGGCTGGATAAAACAAATTCAGCACAAAAAATAATGCTTTAAATCAGAAACGTTTCTAACGATTTTCACAATATGTGTCCTCTATACTAATTCGAATACGAGAAAACGATCTATATAGGTCCCGAATTCGGAAAAACTTTCTGCGGTCGTCTTTTGGTCTAATATGATTTAAATAACCAATATATGACAAAATTTTATGACAAAAGCAGTGATTTCAAACACTTTTAAATCCTTCTATATATAAAAAAAGTAATGGTTTGGAAATGGACCGATGAAAATCTGCGTAGATATTCCTGGTTATTTTCATCGCTTTTTTACTAGGGACTTTTTGAGGAGCGATTACTTTTTTTCTAGCCATCCTACGGATTCCAAAATCATACCACCAGACGCGAAATATAACAAGCTTTCAGAAATTCAAAAAATTAGCACGGTCGGACAATAAAAACCCAAAAAATCCTTAAAATTCGAGTAAAAAATCTTTTATTGAAAAAGTCATTTTTTTATATTGTTGCCAATTTCTAAATAAACGCAAAGGATTATGTTTTATCTCAAATAAAAAATATATTTGCACGAGACTATTAAAATCAATAATGAAAGTTTAAAATATCAATTAAATGATCACGTGTTGAAAGCAGGAAATAAAGAAAAATACGTCATAAAAATTGTGTTTACACATGAATATTAAAAATAAAAATGAAAAAGCATTGTAACCAGTTGAATGAAAAAGCATTATAACCTGATTACAGAAGAAAGTCGCCGTTCGTGATATCATCGTCATCATCTTTTTAAAACAGGATACATTACCAGGTTTTAAGAGGCTGTGAAATCAGAACGGGGGTTGGTGAGCGTAGCGAGCAGGGGGCAGAGCCCCCTACTTACTTTAAAATACTGTGCATAATTTAATATTTACATTGATTTAATATTTACAGAAGGCACATCTTATACATAAAATAAGATAAAAAATGTTTTGAATATTTAACAGAGTGCTTTCAAAGTTGTCTGAAAAAATCTTGAATCTAAGTTTGTTTTAACGAATATCCATGTCACTCAGCGCACAGACCAGACCTCCTGAGTATGAATATATGGCGAACTCATAACAACAACGCAATGTAAAATTACGCATTATAAAAGAGGCACAAGATATACTTCCTTCCGAGGAATAAAAATGTGATATTATTCATTTATTTCCAAAGTATATTGAATTGCTTTCCTATTAATGAACTTTTATGCCGCATGAATGAAATAAAGTACAAAAATTTCGCTTCGTTTTAGTTTGGTAACATGTAGACCGGGAGGCGGCAGCACAGACAATCACCTCATCGAGTTCACGGCTGAAATGCCAGAATTAGTTAAAACTTGATTCGCATATTAAAACGTAATCGGTCTGCCAAGTCATATCTTGGTGGAAAACACCCGAAAACCCGAATTTAGCGGTTGGCTTGTTCGTTTACCATTGTGTGTTCCTACTCCCAGTCCTCCATATTTTCATACCTTTGGGTGCAGGAAAACATAATGGTAAACCTACGAGGCAACCGTTAAAATCGGGTTTTAAGGTGTTTTTCACCAAGATATGACTTGGCAGACCGATTGAGTTTTAATATGCGAATCGAGTTTTAACTAATTCTGGAATTTCAGCCGTGAACTCGATGAGGTGATTGTCTGTGCTGCCGCCTCCCGGTTTTATGTGATGTTTCAAAATTGAGAAATAATAGTTTCATTTTTGATCCAAACATACTCAAGTCGTTATGAGTACATAGATTGGCTAATTTTTGAGTGCTTCACTTTTTTCAGTGTAGGCTGGCGTGGCGTACATATTTTATATAATTTAAATACGCTATGCTTATGTATTCATAAAAACAAAATAAAATCATTTTCCTATCCTTTTTTTACGAGTCACCATAAACATTAAAAACATATATTTATGTAACCACAGCGTACGTATTTATTGAACGTCCAATTAATTTATCCGAAAATCGTGCAAAAAGCGTAGCCGGGTTCAGCCATGTGATTAATTACAAAACCTGCCAAAATTATCATTGAATTAGCTGATTTTTACCCTGTAAATATAGCTGATTGGTCAGAGTCAGACTTCAGTTTTGGGTTACTGCTTGCACATTATAAGCAAATGAATATTCCTTTATTTATATCGTATGCCTTGATTAAACATAATTTATCATTATCTCGTTTATTTTTAGTTTGGATCAATCGTTACCGCACGCAACTTTTAGATTTTCTACTTCTACTTATTTCACCTGGAATTAAACATTATGTTTTGCACTGATTTTTAAACACAATCAATGAATAACTTAACCGTATCTTGTTTACCTTTCCTGAAACAAATGATGAGTGGCGAGCAATATTATCTTATTTATGTATCAAGTGATTTTCCATTTGGCATTAATTATGAAAATGTAAAAGAATATATAGTTTAGAATCTATAGTCTAGATCGATTCGGTGTACCCAAAAACTAGAATAAACGAACTGTTTCCAAATTTTCTTATTAAAAAAACGCTTTCCTAAAGTTTTTGCTATTAAAAAGCCATTTCCGACCACTGCGCGGTGCTGCTCTCGCTTTGAATACAATTTGGCTCAATCACTAGCGCAAGCAAATTTCGAGATTTCTACTTCTACTTCTTTCAGTTGGATTTGAAATTTACGTTTCGCAATGATTGGGATACTCAATCTATGAATAACGGTCTCTTGATTTTTGCAATAGATTTCCTGTAACAATGATGAGTGGCGAGCATCATTCTGATATTTCTGTATCAAGTGATTTTCCATTTGATGTTAAATATGAAGCTTTAAAAGTCAACAGGGCTGCACTTCGTATAATTAACAACCGTGAGGTACTAATACATTTCAAGTGTTTCGCAGTTCAACCGAATAGCATTGTGCTGAAACCATCTGTTGGATGTATTAACGGTATTAAATGTTAATCTCTATAATGCGTTATAGTTTTATAGATCAATGTTTTTAATATAAACCTGTTGTTATTTAGTCACATGTATGAGTCGATGTAATATTCCGAGCATCTTTTCCCTATCCCTACGTGTTTTTTTTTGTATAGATGGAAACCCGGCAATATTAGCGATATTTTGCTTCGTATGGCAACCGGTAGAACAGATTGTGTGTGTTTTATATTAAATTGACTATTGGGTGTGTTTCATAATCCATTAAATAACAGATGTTGGACACGCACCGGAAATTCTTTTTGGCGTCAAAATGACGATTTTTTTGCCTGACTGACAAAGTTTTTTTTATTTTACTTATCGGTTATAAGAAGTAAAAATGTCACCAAACTTTGGGGATTTTTTTCCTCTAATAGTAATCTGGCGATTATGCTTGCATTAAGTAATTGGTGTTGAAATTTTGGAAAGCGCAAAGATAAAAAAATCGCCAAACATCGGTGCATGAGGGTAACAAATCTGTTCCCAGTAAAATTGCCACTTTAACTAATGCTAAAGTGTCATTGAAATCATTATTTATTGTAAACGCGTTTGAAAGAGTTAGATATTCAAATTCGGATAACTTTTACCTTGTCATATAAACACAGAACACCAATATCACATGAAATCTGAAATTGCGCAAAAAAATAATCATTATGATCAAAATATACATGTAATATATGGGCTTGCAAGGGACTTTCCTGAAGCGAGAAATTATATCTTTTTTTTAACACCAGATGGCGTATCCGAGCGCTGGAATCGGCAATTAACTCCATTTTTCACGTATTATTTTAATGAACGTTCAAAGAGTCGTTCATTTTTCTCTATATTTGAAAATTGGGGTTTTGAATGGCAACTGTATTTGTTTGTTTATACCTTTTAATCCGTTGTTTAAAATAGCTGGTTATGCGTTATTTTTAGGGTTTCCTTCATCTCACGAAATCCTATTACTCCCGCTTCGTTGTCTGTCCATCACATAGCCGGTTCACAGAAACTATATAACTTACCGTCGTGAAATTTTGTGTACTTATAGCTCAATATCTATTATGAAGCTCAAAATCATAAAATTTGAAAAAATCTTATTATTTTATTATATAGAGATAAAAAACCAAAAATCTAACAGCCTTTTCCTATTAAATTTAAAAATTTTTCGTTATAGCAGTTGCCAACAATTAAAAATCCACATTAAAATTCTTTTTATAATAATTAATTTTCTATTGGAAAATTTCCACGTGAAAAATGAAAATGTAATAAAAAGTTTCACCAATTGAAAAAAAGCTTAATATGACGTCATATTGGTCATAAAACAGAAATTTTCAAACATTTCTCTATAATACAAGGAGTATGAATCTGTGTAATTACAGAAAGCAGTTTAATATGATGTCATTAGAGAATTAAAAAGAAAATTAATCTGACGCCATATTGGATGGTTAACGGATTTCTAAAATGTTTGAGAATAATACAAATATGGTATCAATATGAGTAATAGAGAATAGTAAATATATGAGTTTGAGGAACGTATTGAATCATGATAAAAACCCGATTATGGAAATATTGACATATTTTAACATTTTGAATGTCTCTACACAACATGTTTAGTTATGAAATTGATTTTTTTTTAAATATCGCATTTAGTCTACATGACAGATATTATTGTGACAGAGTATAATAGCGGGCTTCGCCCGCTATCGGGCTGGTTCAGATATTCGATAAAACGAGAAAAATAGACCGGTAAATTTTTACTTTATAAAAAACATGACTTTTTTTTCTTTTTTTTAATGAAATTTATTTGGATTTATTAAAGGAAGGTTAAAGCGTTTTGAAAGGAATATTGAACGAAATCCTTTTTGCGATCTTCGATCACACTTACCCACTTGTTAATTTATACCTTAAAACATTGTAATTGGATAGTAGTGAACCTTTTTCCTTCACAAGAATACTGGATGATTTCTGCATGTGTCTCGATAGGATGTCTATTGCTCGCAGCGTCATCTGTTGCTGATACTTCGAACTAAAATCAGAAACTGCAGTAAAAAAACTCCTGACTTCATACATTACTCTCCTGCAAGAATTTTTAGTATCTGTGTCACCGTTCGGAAGTTATTGAATTTTAAAATAGGTCAGTCCATTTGAGCACACCCGGTATGTGCTTATCATCAAATATGAATTTAATACGGATTACTGTTTTTAACCAACGAAGATTAGGTACAACTTTCTTTGAAAGTATTCCAAATTCTGCTATCCTCGATGCATAGGCTTTGTTTACTAAGATTGTAGAGGTAACATCTTCAGGAGTTTGAGGAAAAACGTAACGAAAATCGCTGGACGTTTTGCTTAATAACATTTCCATTATATTGAAGCTTTATTGTGAGGCGAATTTCATACATTGAGAAGATAGGAGGAACATTTGCTCCATATCGGTCGAATCTTTTGAACAGTTTGAAATGCCACCTGAATACATTAAGTATTCAGAGGAAAACTTACAAAAATTCTAAGGATTAGTATGCAACCTGCGAATACCAAGTGCATCGAGATTTATGTCACGAAACAACTATCTAAATTATTTCTTACGGTTTGTTAATGCAAAAGATGTGAACTCTTTATCAAATTCTGCCATATTCCTCCACTGCAAAAAATTATAATATGGAGTTCCACTTGAAGTGTTAGCCACCGGGATATTGAGTAAATAGCCTTAGCAGGAGAAGAAAATTTACCACAAGTACTTTCTGGCAATTTGTATTTATTGCTTCATATAACAAAACATTTGATGAACATTTGTAAAATTTATTTAATATATACAATTACATACAGAAGCTATTTATTTAATATGTAACAAAATAAGTAATTTATCTAATAAGTGTAATCGGATGGAAGTTTTAATGCCTACATACAGAAGAACAGAAGTTCGGCTGCTATGTTTTCATAGTGGTTTAAATCATTTTTCAAGAAATCTCTCTTTCTTAACCCAAAACTGTGCTAAAGCCGCGTTAAAAGGCGCCAAAGCCCTTATAAAATAGATGTACGACATTTTGAGCATGCGACAGCTTTATTGACTAATGCATCGATTATCATTTGTCTACTTTCAGGGGGAAGCAGTACCAAAATCCATGTAACGAAAATGAAAGAAAAGTTGTTTGCCAAATTTGATCCGACCGTAAAATTGTGTGTCTATTTCAAGGATATGTCTAGTAAAGATTCTAGATCATGTGACTGCTCTTACTCGTGGAGTGGACAAAATGTTTACGAGAGGACAGAGAAAATACCTCTTGGTGATTATATAGGACCAGGTATGTTTATTAAACGACTTCCAATGAAAGTGGTTACACAATCATAATACATATTTGAGGAAATATGAGAATATGCATGACATATTTTTTACTGCGCATATGCAAAGGAAAGCAAATATTTTTTCATCATGGTTTGGTAGACAACGCTATAGAGCAACACATAAACAAAAAGACAGGGCGAATATCGTGAAAATTCAGAACGATATCGGCGATAGGGTAATATGAATTTCAGTTGCTTTATAAAAGTAGTTGGTTAATAAGAAATTTTGTATTTTAATATATTCGACTGATCATTTTATATAAGTTGTTCTATAAAGTTGTCTTCCAACTCACGAAGAAAGAAAATTTGGTATATCTCTCGCATGCGCAGTTACATATTATTTCATACAACTGCTTTCTTATGGTGAGAATCGAAATTGTGGGGATGTGTTTATGAAATCCATCCACGAACATTTCTTGATGTGCTTGCATCCATCATCCATGAAAAATGGCATGGTATATTTCTAGGCATGGCAAAAACAAAAACAATTAAATTTATGTAACAAGTTGAAATGATAGCAATTCAGTCATTGAAATGGTATGAGAAATTAAAGTGAAAAGAGAAATAATGCGAATTATTATATCGTAATTGATGCTCTTTCTTTTTTAGAGTTTAAAAGAAACAAAATATTTATTTTTGAATAGATGGTTTTTAAGGCCCTCTGCGAGAGCCCATGTTGTGTGGTAGGAGGAGTGGGAATTGTATCATTTTAAAAGAATTGTGTTGTGATTTGCAAAAGTTTGATATATTTAAATAAATGCGTCGAATTGGTGTCATATTTATTGACTTTTCGTTACACTATCTCCAAAATTAGAAGCTAAATTTCAAAAGGGCGAACTTCCGTAGCCTACCAAAACGGTTTCGTTAAAAACAATCACTTTTATTGAAAACATTGTTGCGATTATCTATGATTCTATTCTGATATAATCTACAAAAAGTATTTTTATCATTTTAATTTACCTTATAATGTAAATACTAAATACAAATTAAAGTAATTATAAACGTATTATAAGGTGCTCTATAAAATTAAATTTTGTTTATTTCCAGAATCGAAAGATCTCATGCAGTGCAAATGGAAAACACTTTGGGTTTCCACTCAGATAGTTTTTAACCTTTCACTACCAATGACAATTTTAAAAATTATAATTTGAGCTTTTACAGTTTAAAAATATTTAATTAGTATACGATTTAATACCTGTACCCTTTGTTACCTTATTGTACACATATAGTGTAAGTATACATAAGTACATAAAGTATTGTAATCATGATAAAAACCAGATTATGGAGATATTGGTATGGTTTTACATTTTGAGGTTCTCTGAATCCATTTTCTTTATTTTTAAACCCATTCCGTATGCATGTGTGTATGTATGCGTTTATGATGGAATTGTGTTACATTTTCAGGTCCCTTGAGCCCGTTTTATGTGTATTTACGATGATGTTTCTGTGTATGTATGTGTGTGAGTGAGCACGATAGCGCACAAAATATGCTTTTGACTGAAATCTCATTTGGTGACTCTGTTAAAGACCACTATGGTAATAACTGTATTCGTTTTCGCATACATCGGTCAACGAGTCTGATATCTGAACCATGTTTCAACCATTTTTGTGACCAATAAAACCTCACGATAAGTATTTTCTTTCTTAACTCAATTATTTAGTTAAATATTTTTATCGTTCTAGCTCATATTATTGTGATACATCTGTGATAGTTTACTAGAACTTCACTTAATTTAATAAAGCATATTTTTCTTAAAAGGCAAAGAAAAAAATTAGATTGAGTTTTATTAATCTAATAAAAACATAGCTAAATTTAAGTATTGGATGTTATTGAAAATAATCCGAAATATCTATACAGGGTGTCCCATAAATAGCACTCAAACTCTGCACAGCCAGATTTCTCGTTGGGAGGACATAAAAAAATGCCCAAAGAACTGTACCTGTACGATTAATAGTTAACGAGAAAAATACGAAACACGAAGTATTACGTCACAGCCGGTGCAAGGAAAAAACACTGTATTGGACACATCAATAGCAGTATTTGCATAACTTTCCAGACGATAACGTTAAAAACGTTCGCATGCGTCCGTCGTGTAATGACGTTAAGCCGCCGTTGAACTCATCTGCATGCTGCTTGTATTTTGGGGGACACCGCGTTTCTGCAACATGTGCACTCATCCATTCCACGACGCACTCAAGCCTGCCTCGATATGCACGGTAATATGTTAAACATTTGAACATTTTCCTTTATAATTTGCAAATATTGCTGTTGATGTTTCATATAAAGTGTTTCTTTCTCGCACTGGCTCTGGCGTCATACTTTGTTTTTCCTATTTTTCTCGTAAACTATGGATCGTACAGGTACAGTTCTTTGGGTATATTTTATATTGTGCTCCCAACGAGGAATCTGGCTGTGCAGTATTTGGGCGCTATTTATGGGACACCCTGTATATAAAGCAGATCAAAATTCCCATTAGCATAAATATGTAAATTCAATTTTAATATTTATTTTAATTAACATGTCTTAATTGTGTGGAATTAAAATTCATTGAAAATTTCGTTATTTTAGTAAAAAATTGGAGCGTTTTATGTATGAAAGTTTCGTTTTCTGTAGAATATGAGGTCATTTTCACAAGCGGAAACATTTCAACTTTGCAAAATTAAGGTCTAAGTTTTTATTTATTTTTATATTACTATTTATTCGCACGCATAGTATGCTGTAAAGTGTTTTGAAAGTCACTCCGGATTTTTATAGGTTAATAAACATGAAGTTATTGTCTTAAAATAATGTATATATTTGCATGTGTTTCAATGTATTTTTAATTAATTTTTAGGATACGTGTGTATATATTTATATATATGGTGCATATATGAGCGCATTGGTAAATATATATATCCGGTATGGTATATATATTGCATATATACCGGTTGAATAAAAAAGTCACTGAAAGGTGTAATAACTCGAGAAATAGACGTCGGATTGAAAAACGGAAAAAATATGTGTTCAATATTTTTGAAAAATCTATTTAGGGGTATCAAAGGGATATCCCTCCTGAGGGAAAGGGGCAACTTTGTAATCTTAAATGATATCCTCCCCTCCCCCAATTTTTTGTTGCAGATTCGGATTCTACGGAAAAAAATACGTAACTTTTGTATTTAACATTTTCTTTGGAAAATCGCAGATAGCGCTGTAATCGAGAAAAATGCAGTGAGAATCATATCCATTGAAAAGTCTGGAAATGATCGATAACTCGAGAAATACATACATTCGATTAAAAACTGGAAACATACGTATTCAATATTTTAGAAAAATGGAAACTTTAATATCCCTAAATAGATTTTTCAAAAATATTGAACACATACTTTCCTCTTTTCAATCCGACGACTGTTCCTCGAGCTATTACACCGTTCCGGGACTTTTTATTTACCCGGCATGAGCTTACTGACGACTTCGACGCAATGCGGGGGTCGCTATAACAAGAAAGCACCCAATACTCTCATTTAACTTTTAAAAAATTGTTTTAACCATTCATATTTTATCGGTTTTCCCCTAGTTTAAAAAATATCTACATTTCTATATTGCAGCAAATGATATCATTTCGAAGACAGTAGGATGGAGATCTCTGTTTTTCTCAGCGATGGTCTGCATCCTTTTATTGTATTTGAGTCTTCGCCCAGCGACCGGAGTGGTCTGCATAAAACAAGAAAATCCATCTCGGTGGTGTACTGGTCCGTGGTCGTCTGAGACTCTTGCACTGCTGAAAGTTTTCGATGTTGACGACATTCTACCTGACTGCAAACCTAAGTGGAAATATTATTTTGCTGATAAAATTTGTCCTGAAAACTATTATTTTATAGAAACCGACTGGATGCTTCCTATTTTGCTCATCTTTAATTTATTTTAATGCAGATTTTTCAAATAAATGAAAGGGTTGTTTCTATCCATATTTGAAATGTAAGAAATTTCTTTGAACTATACGTTTAATAAAATTCAATTAAAAACGGAATTATTATTTGTATTATTTTGTCGGAATTTAAAATGAAATTAGGAATATTAGACAGGAGGTGCTCAAGAATTTTTTTACTTTCTGTCTTCAATGTTTGATAAATTATGTCTAAATATGTGTAAAAGGAAATAGTTGTTTTTTAAAATACACTCTTTTATAAGTATTCAATGTTTACCTTTAAAATCACGCCAAATTTCATGACTCCAATTCATGATATTTTCAAAATATTTGCGTTACAATACATAAATCTAGCGTGGTCACAGCACCCGATTATGGAAAATACAACGTTTTATTTTACGCTTGGTAGAAAGCTCAAGCTTGTGAATTTATTATTAAAAAATATATAACTTGTGTTCTTTTTTAAGCCATAACACAGTAAAAAAGAAAAGATCATTTAAACTACCTTATTCGGAATTTGTAAATTGTTTTATCAATGTATAATCACAATTTAATTAATATTAAACTGTTAATTGATAAATTAACAAGTTTATTGTATTATTACACTTTCTTAGCTTTTTTTTATTGTTTAAAATATTGCATTGTTGCCGTTTCACAGCCAGTTGGCCTTTTTTGGTGAGCGTGGTTTCGTGCATCATTAAATCCATTGTTGAAGGGATAAGGTTCATAAGGAAGACAAGTTCCATGATATTTTCTGTTTTCTGTCTTCAGCGTCTAAATAAGGATAAAAGAAAAATATTTTTTAATACATTAATTTATAAGGATTCAATATCTATCTTGAAAACCACGCCCAATTTCCTTATTGCAATTTATGAAATACAAGAAATGTAATTCTTGAAATGCAATACTACAACTGTCCACTCGTACACAATTGCAACCATAAAGAAGATTTGGCAAAAAATTTCGATTTTCCATCTCATTATGGTTTATGGGGAAAAATCCTTTGCGGTTTGGTTTAATGATGTTACACAATTTTAAACATATTGAAATTGATATATATCACTGAGGTTTACTACAAGAGGCTTACGATAGCATGCGGTGTGCGTGCACAGCACTTATAGTTCCTGTACAGAGTTACTCAAAAGAATTAATTTATATTATGGCCTATGAAGAAAATCGTTTGCGGTTTATTATGATAATGTTTTCAAACATATTAATATTGATATAGATCACTAAGGTAAATTAAAAGACGCTTCCTATAGAATATTGTGTGTATAGCATTCATCGCTCATTTACAAGGAGACACGAAAGAATTCGGTTAAAGTACTGATTGTTAATAATAATTGCTGCAAGCGCTTTTTCAGTTGCAGAGCGCGTTTTTAAATTTAATTCATTTTTTGTCTATTACTTGGTGTGTATAAATTGTATAGATCGTATACAGGGCAGCACAAAAGTTCTCGGGTACATTTCCGTTTATTGGCAGAAATTCCAGAAGGGAAATTTTAAACTGTGCTACGCGTTTCATAACTGAACAAAAATTTAGCATTCTTTTTAGTATATATACAAGTCTATAAATAATATACAGGGGTGCACAAAAGAGCTCGGATATTTTCTAAATATTGTTGGTAATTCCTGAAATTTGCTTTTTAAATATGTTATGCGTTTTCCAATTTGCTTACTTAGATATCATCTTTTACCTTACGGTAGAGATTTGCACAATTAGCTTTTAAGAGTTGGAAAGTGTTACATAATCTATCTAGACACATGATTTTTCCTTCTTGTTTTTATTTTTTAAACCGATCAAAAAGTAAAAAGCTAAACAAAAGTAACCAAATCTTTGAAGAAAAGTCTTCTAAATTGGCCAATCTTCAATTTTAAAAACCACTCTAGAGTTATTTTAACGCCTTTCAATTTCATAAATGGTGTTTTTATGAGTGACATTTTTATCGTTATTGTATGGGATTAAGTTCTTTAGTTCTGTACAATTTTTAAGTAATATACAATTTTTAAGTAAAAGACAGCAATGAAAATGGTTGCTTGTTAATTGTTTTTATGAAAACTGTTTTTTCGGGAATTTTTATCATCTTTTAATGTTGCTTCACAGAGCAAATTTGCTTATAATCTTTGAATAATTCATTAATATGGTGAAGGATAATAGTCAATACAGAAATTTGTAATGTTAAAGCATGTCTCTTGTGTTCCATATTCAGAATAGAAATATTGATTGCTTAAGTTTATATGGATAAATATTATCTCACAAGAACGTTTTTAACATCTTATTAATTTAATTTTGTTTAGGAATTACAAAATGTACGAAATCGTTCAGATTTTTCAGTATTCGATAATTAGCTAAGATAGTAATTAAAATCTCATTAAAAACTGCAAAATGGCGCACCGACGCCGTTGAAGGGTATTTCCCAAGCATTCCGTAGCATAGAACACAGAAGGAAGAGAATAGGGGAAAACATTTAGTTTGTATTTCGCGTTTTTACAAGCCCGCATCCCCTTAACAAATCGAAGTACGAAAAAACAAACAAAACAAAATCTAATCATCTCTTCTAACTATGTTATCAACTAAAAAAATATTAATATTTACCTTTCAAATAGAAAAAAAAGGCATATTTTCCAAACATGTGTTGCGTATATTTTTTTCCGCATGTTTACAAGTCCGCCTCTGCCTTTCTGTATTGTTTGGGGTCTGAAGTAAACTTCACCAGATAATCAAAATATGATGACAAATTTAGGCAATTTTAAAGTTTGCCTCTGTTTCAATATGGAGATAGTCTCCTAAACTATCTTTATTCATACAGGGTTTAAAAACACGCAATTGCCATTTGAATAGTACTTCTCTCATCCCAAAGCGATAATTTGCGGATATTCGATGGTATGGGGGTTCCGATATTTTTTGATCAGCTGCAAAACAATCTCTGAAATATTACGTCAAAAGTTTAAAACAAAAATGTTTCTTGTTGACATTATAAATAAGCATGAATTTATGAATTATTTAATATTTTTAATATTAAATTGTGTTTTACATTTCACATAAAAATTTTGATTATAAAAACTTATATGACGCAGGTAAAATAGAAATACAAAACATAATAATTTATTTTAAAACAAAACAGCAAACTTCCATGCGTATGTCATACAATTTTAGAAACTAAAATGAATGATACTAAGCAGTGTGCCTCGTCATAATAAAATATAAAATAAGAGCCTACAATTTTAAATTTTCCAAACCCATAATTTTAGATTGCACAACAAAACAGTAAGTTAATAAAATTTATATATTTCTAAGGCTCCGTTTTTGTTATCCTTTAATGTAAATATTTTAAATCCCTTGTGTTTCGCGAATGTTTCTTTCTTTTCGTTTGCATTTTTTATGCTACAGCTCAAAAGTAACCGAATATTCTCTTTTATCCAACAATAAAATGACACATAAAATTGAGGCTGAATCTAGCTAAAAGTCTTCTATTTCTAATATTGCTTCAAAGTTGCATTCAAATGAGATTTTCATATAAAACGCGTCTTAAAACTTGGCAAAATGTTTTAAAACAAATGTATCTTAAAGTAATTCCCCAGTTTTACAGATAATAAAAATTTACATTAGAATAAATGTATTCCAAGTCTTTGAAATTTTACTTATTTTATTTACTTTTTGAAAGTTATTTTGTATATGTGCTATAAAGGAAAAATTACGTACGCTTAAATTTTAATTATTGACAGCAAATATGGAATAAATTTCATAATTAAGTTTTAAATCAAGCGCATTTCCTAAAATGAAATTTAACAGCCGTATTCTATTATTTGTTTGTTACTATACCATAGGTGCTAATTTCAACAATTTTAAAGGAGCGTACTGATCATTATTTTTAAAGTGTCATAGATTCTTTTGGATAGTTTTTTTGTACAGACTATTTTTCATAGTGTTAGATTTTTAGGCGCGAACGTAATTATATAAATACATAGCACCTATGTTCGTCGTCTGGTCCGTCCGTCTGTCCGCTAAAACAACCCAACCGAATGGTTTGAAATTTCATGTATATAATAGTTGCAGAATTTTGACGAGTCATTTCAAATTTTATGAAAATCGAATCAAAACTTAAAAAGTTATTAATGAAAGTTTCTTTTTATTCTGTTAAATCCTATCATACGTAATCTATATAATAAAAGCGCAAGTCATGTGACTGAGGAAAGCAAATACGGGCTAATTTTTTTTTCATACGCCAAACGGCCATTTTTATTAATTATTTTTTCGAATAAAATGTATATAATAGTTGCAGAATTTTGACGAGTCATTTCAAATTTTATGAAAATCGAATCAAAACTTAAAAAGTTATTAATGAAAGTTTCTTTTTATTCTGTTAAATCCTATCATACGTAATCTATATAATAAAAGCGCAAGTCATGTGACTGAGGAAAGCAAATACGGGCTAATTTTTTTTTCATACGCCAAACGGCCATTTTTATTAATTATTTTTTCGAATAAAATGTATATAATAGTTGCAGAATTTTGACGAGTCATTTCAAATTTTATGAAAATCGAATCAAAACTTAAAAAGTTATTAATGAAAGTTTCTTTTTATTCTGTTAAATCCTATCATACGTAATCTATATAATAAAAGCGCAAGTCATGTGACTGAGGAAAGCAAATACGGGCTAATTTTTTTTTCATACGCCAAACGGCCATTTTTATTAATTATTTTTTCGAATAAAATGTATATAATAGTTGCAGAATTTTGACGAGTCATTTCAAATTTTATGAAAATCGAATCAAAACTTAAAAAGTTATTAATGAAAGTTTCTTTTTATTCTGTTAAATCCTATCATACGTAATCTATATAATAAAAGCGCAAGTCATGTGACTGAGGAAAGCAAATACGGGCTAATTTTTTTTCCATACGCCAAACGGCCATTTTTATTAATTAATTTTTCGAATAAAATTGCATAAAAGTTACATTTTTAGAAAGATCGTTCAAAAAAACTTTTTGCTTGAGAGATGAGTTACATTCAACAATGTATAGATTATGAGATAACTTCAGTGAAAATTAGATTAATCGAATATCTCAATCCATTAGAGTAAATAAACACAAGAGATTCGTTTATTATGAGTCATACAAATATTAAACCATAGAGGTAATCATTCGCAAAGCAGGATCTCCATGATGAAAAAAAATTCGCGTTTGTAAACGTGGCATACTTAATAAAAAAACAAGAACGAAAAATCATGCGTCAAGCATAGATTATGTAACACTTTCCAATATCCGAAGACTTTTATTCAGCCCTGTATATGATCTATAGATTTGTATATATACTACATAGGATGCTAAATTTTAGTTTAGTTAGAAAACGCGTAGCACAGTTTAAAATTTTCCTTCTGGAGTTTCTGTCAATAAACGAAAATGTGTTCGCGAACTTTTGTGCTACCCTGTATATGATCTACATAATTTATACACACCAAGTAATAGACAAAAAATTAGTTAAATTTAAAATTGCGTTCAGCAACTTAAAACGCACTTCCAGGAATTATATTGTTAACAGAATGTAGAGAATTCTTTTGTGTGTCCCTGTAAATGAACGATGACTACTATACACACAATATTCTGTGGTAAACCTTTTGTAATGCTCCTTAGTGATATATATAAATTTCAATGCGTTTAAAATAGTGAAACATTATTTAATTAAACCGCAAACGATTTTTCCCCGTAGACGTAATGTAACGGAATTCTTTTGACTGTCCCTGTAAAGTAACTATAAGTGCTGTGCACACCCTATTCCATATTAAGCTTCTTGTAATGCACCTTAGTAATATATATCAATTACAATGTGTTTGAAATTGTGTAACAGTATTAAAATAAACCGCAAATGATTTTTCTCCATAGACCGTAATGTAGCGGAATTTTTTGAGTATCCCTGTAAAAAAACTATAAGTGCTACACACTTCAGTTGAAATACGGAACATGCTATAGATAACGACAATAACATATAAAAATTTCAGGACAATCAGAGCATATTTACGGGAGTTAGAGCACGGGCAGACGGCAGACGGCCAGACAAACCGAAGTCATAAACACTTTTCAACTAGGTTGGAAAGTGTTAAAAGGGCATACTCATTTCTCTCCTAGCAGACGACATAATTCATTTCACTGAAATAATGAGGATGATTTTTTGTACATTGTGAAACTAGTTATAACACGAACGCACCTCATATGTCACGTTTAATGTACAATTTCCAACTTGTTATTTTCGCAGTAGTCCTTATTTCATTTGTGTACCAATATTTCCGAATAGTTATGTTTGCCTTACTTAATCCCAATTTTTTACTACTAAATCTGGCGAGGATTAGCGAATAATGGCACTTAAAAATAAGCTCTTCGGCACTGCACACCTTGTTTAAACAGGCCACCACAAAATAGTCGCATATCTTCATGCTTACCAGTTTATGGAATGGGGTTTATTGGCTCAAGGCACAGAAATGCACAAACCTTGTCAGGAAAATGTAAAAAAAGTAGGTAAATATCAAAACAAATTCAAAATAATAGTAACAAAATAATCACAATGATATTTCCTTTGGTGTACGAAAGATCCATGAAAACTATACAGATAAGAGAAAATTTATTCGGATATGGTCTGGTTCATATTAGACCGGGAGGCGGCTGCACAGACATTCACCTCATCGAGTTCACGGCTGAAATTCCAGAATTAGTTAAAACTCGATTCGCATATTAAAACGCAATCGGTCTGCCAAGTCATATCTTGGTGGAAAACACCTTAAAACCCGATTTTAGCGATTGACTCGTAGGTTTACCATTATGTTTTCCTGCACCCAGTTCTCCATGTTTTCATACTTTTGGGTGCAGGAAAACACAATGGTAAACCTACGAGTCAACCGCTAAAATCGGATTTTAAGGTGTTTTCCAGTTTTCCACCAAGATATGACTTGGCAGACCGATTGCGTTTTAATATGCGAATCGAGTTTTAACTAATTCTGGAATTTCAGGCCGTGAACTCGATGAAGTGATTGTCTGTGCTGCCGCCTTCCGGTCTATATTGTTGAAAGTGTCACTCAATCGTGTTATTAAAAAACAATATGAGAAGTGGAAGGAGTTTGTCAGGAATCGGCCAAACTTTGGTGAAACTGCTACAGAAAGTCTCGCTTCATGCAGGAGTTTTAAGGGTAAAGTGACTGGCATAATGAAAGCTTTGCAAATGGACCTCATTCAGTGGTATCAATCCCGCGAAAATCGACTCAAGAACCTCCTTTCTTTCCCAGTATTCTTATAGACGGTCTGTTGAGTAAAAAGTATTGTAATAAAAAAGAATTACTACATTGACCTGTGTGGTATAGAAAATCAATAAGCACCACATGAGATCTTTTATAACAAAAGTTGTCAATAGAGCTCAATTCTTTATTTTAAACTAATTTGATATATGTATAATAATTTTGTATTAGGTGAACAACTTATTAAGACAATTCAATTAATATTCTTCGCTAATTTAATTTTGAAATCAAATTTATATTTCATTAATAATTATTGACTATTTATGATTTTTATCCAAAATATTTAGATTAAGGGTTTCCAACTACGGCCAATCACGGAACTTCTATTTTCGAATAGCAATCTTCGCCGTATATAATTGCAGAGATTCTGTAATTAAATAAGACGAAGATGGCGTTCAGAGATGGGAGTTATGCGCAGCGTTTGCACGTTTCTATATTTTAATACCATAGATTTTGAATAGTAACTTCATCCTATTTAATCGCGAAAACTCTGTCATTAAATAAGCCGAAAATTTCTACTAAAAAAAGTGATACTGAAATAATAGAATCGTAATGGCACTTAATTTCTATCCCTGTTACTGTTCGAAAGAGTAGTTCTGTGTGGGCCACCGCTGGAAACCCTTGATATAGATAAATAACATGCACATATATGTTTGCTTTATGAGTTATAGAAACAAATTTGTTATAAGTTTACAAGAGAATTTCTCAACTCTATAGATATTACTTACTTGCCACCTCATGAACTAAAGATAGAAAACGATACCACTATCATCCTATAACGCAATTTAGATATTTCAGAATGGTATTGCAATAGAATAAGACTATTATGAAGGAAATTTGCAATAAGACCATAGAATCAAAAATTATCACAGTAGAAGGTTCAGGTGGTGTCATATTCAGAATGGGTTTAGCATGGATTGTTAAAATAATAAAGAAAATATAAGTAAAATTATACATAGTTGTATACATAGTAAAGTAATATACAACTGGTATGAATTATATATTATACATAGAACTAATACATATGGTATATGATAGAATATTAATGACGCCATATTACAAATAGGAGCGCTCTAAAAATTATCTTATTGCAGCATTGAATGTAAATAAACTGATTTAAAAGAGAGAAATTCACAAACAATTAGCTAATATTCAGATGGGTTTCGTTAGCTGTTTCTCCCATCCCAATTTTTAATTACATATTTCTTGTTAATTTATTTCCAGTGTATGTTTAATATATCTTTTTTATATTACAATAAAATTCCTGTTCAGTTTCTAGTGCAAGGATCCTATTCTTTGTTATGATTAGAATGTGATGCTTTCTTCAAATAGCAGTGATCGTAGAAGTATATTTCATCCGATACCATTCCCAGCATAACTGTTAAATTGTGAAAAAGAGAAAATGGATAAGGTTTTCAGATACAAAAAAGCGAAACCTAGAACAGCAGTTTCTAGACTATGTAGTTTATTCTTTAGTGGGTTATAAAACAGTTGGTCAGGTTTTAAAAGCTTGAAACTGTATAATTAATTTAACCTGCTGCTAAAATATAACGAAAAAAATAAAGAAACTGACCATTTGGTACATGTCTGCGTATTTTTAGTCATTGGTGGGTATGTCTCGTCTTTTATGGGTCGTCACATTTAGACGCAAAGGCCTTCATGAAAAGAATAGAAACACCTTCTATTGTCTTCACTATCTTTTTCAGGAAAGAGAAAATTCGTAACGGTTACATATTTGTAAAGTATGTCGCGTAGAACTATACAGGGTAGTCCTAAAATATATGTAAAAAATGTGAAGGTAGATAGAGGGGACCTAAATAAGCATATTTCGTATAGGAATGTGGGTGCGGAAATCAAACGTTGAGGCAGTAGAGGGCGCTGTTGAGTGCGGCGCATGAAAGCGCTTCGCTGGCTTGAATCGTCATTCTCAGCACGAATTTTGAGCAACATCCATAGTTACATCAATATAGAGCTTGCCGAAATGCGTTTCATGTATGATGCTGTGCAAGAAAATGGAGCGGATGCTCAAAGGGAACTATTCCCGAATAGAAATCTGCGAGATCGCCAAACATTTGAACATCTTCATCGGGTTTTGTGCACGAGTGGATCGTTTTATGATTCCAGGCGTAATACGGGCACTGAAAGATATCGCAGAATTCCTGCAGTAGAAGAAGAGGTATTACGCACAGTAGAGGATAGTTCTTTGACAGACTCGAGAGTCGTTGTACGTGCGTATCCTTTGAGCAGCCGCTCCATTTCCTTACGCAGTTCCTTACATGAAATGTATGTCGGAAAGCTTCGCATTGGTGTAACGATGCATGTTGCTCGAAATCCATGCAGGAAATGACGATTCAAGCCAGTAAAACGCTTTCATCCGCCGAACTCACCAACGCCCTCTACTACCTCAACACTGGATTTCCGCACCCACATTCCTATACGAAATATGCTTATTTAAGTTCCCTCTACCTACCTTTACATTTTTGACATATATTTTAGGACCACCCTGTATATTGGATATATACCAGAACACTTTTGCCTGAATAAAACAATATTACTTTTGATAGAATGAACCATGTAAGGAATCGCATATGAATTTTTCAAGACTTGAAATTATTTGCTATTATTACATATGAATTAGTTCCAAATTTTGAAAACCACTTTTTGGGGGCAAAATTATTAAATTTTGGATCATGTTAATCTTTAGATAGATACTCCAATTCTCATTGTTTCTTAACGATTCATCTAATACAAAATACAATTCTATTATTCAAATAACCGTCTTCATAAAGAATAAATGATGACTTGATTTTTGTATGTTTCCCAGTAAAAAAAAAGTTTGTGGCGTCGTATTACCATTTTTAAAAGAGAAATCATAGTGATCTAAATCAGACACGTATTGAAATTTCATAGAGGTTCGAGCCATTTTAAAGAGTCAGTATACGATAACACATTCAAATTTTCTAAGTATCCCTGTAAAAAACATTATATGTATACTAAAACCATGTGCAAATTATGCGTTTTTGACGTACTTTTACGAAAATTAGAGCGATAAAAAGAAGTAATAGACAGAAATGTAAAAAGTGATATTTGGATCTTTAAAAAGTTTATTTTGGATCACCAGGAAATATTTTAGATTCTAAAAGAAAAATTACAAATATTGAATCATTTGTTGAAGAATTATAAGTAAGCATGTATTAAAAAAAACATATGTACTGCCGAATTGCGTCAGCTTCTTCATTACAATTTGTTAAAATAACAAATTATTTTTTATGGAATATGCAAGCTCTTGCATTTCATTTTATTACATACTTATACTTTTATCGTTTAGATAATAATCTATATATTTTTGTCATTTTAACCGCTGATGTCGTTATTTTCTATTTATTGTTCACATCAACTCTTATTACAGCATATTCGATAATAATTAAAATGTGTAGTACGAACGGATGACATTTATTGCAAGACAAATCATTTCCTATAGCTGAAGTGAGATAATGTTATACAATTTTTATAAAGCGTCCTTTCAATGATAACATTGTTTTCATCGATTTCTGTTTCGGACAAGTATAATGTTGGGTTTTCTTTTTTCAATTCTCCTATAAAACATATTAATTCGAACTCTGAGTCATTTTCTAAAAGTGTTATGCATTGTAATATTGCAAATCTTTGTTTCTCAATATCATTTGTCAGTGAATGTAATAAAAAACACTTTCCTTGATTGATTTACATTGTCATAAAATTTCGCTTTAAACTAACAAGTTGGAAATTGTACGTCAAACGTGACAAATGAGGTGCGTTTGTACTGTTAATATTTCAATGAAATGAATTATATCATCTGTTATTATGATATGATTAATTACCGTAATAAAATTACATGGCGATACCTCTCAGTCGCTTGACGATTAATCCTCGGAAGCTGCTATAATAAGGAAGTACCAATTTTTAAAAAAAATCAAATTACTAAATAAATACTTTTATTAATATATTTTTAAGTTTTGATTCGATTTTCGTAAAATTTGAAATGACTGGACAATACTCTGCAGCGATTATATATATTAAATTTTAAACCATTCGGTTGGGTAGTTTTTATGTTTTTATATGCGGACGGACGGACGGACCAGACAGCGACTATAGGCGCTACGTATTTATATAATTCCGAAAGTACTTAAAAACAAAGTTAAATTTACTTATCATGTTCTTTTAAATTTTCTTGGTATTTGTGTAAAGTTTACATCTTTATATACAAAACAATTCTGAAATAGCAAAAAAGATAAAAGATAAGAAACTAGTTGATCTCATCCAATCAATCCCTCATTCAATTAGTTACTGTAGAGGTAGAACCATACTCTACAGTCTGCTTTAACTAACAAACAAAATTTTATTGTGGGATACGTCGCAGATTTTTACGTTGATAATGAACATAGAATTATATTCAATGACTCATAAGCCACTGGCGCCCTCCCACTACTGGGCATTGGCAGAAATTGTTCTGATATCCGGACGCTGCTCACAGAGGCTTCCTCCCATGCGTACTCAAGGTGCCGTGTCAGGTCCGGTTCCCGGGGAAGATCGTGACATCATTGCCCCCAAGCACCTCTCAAGGCCCATAGGAGCTCAAGAGAGACCTACAAAAGAATCAAGGGCTCCCTCCCGAGATTTTCTTTACCCCGGTCGGAGTAGAGGAGCACCTATAAAGGTTAGTTCTGGACTTCCTTCTATACTTCCCTCCAGAGGACAGAAAACGCACAAAAACAAAAGGTTTAAAACACTTAATTACGGATAGACAACAACAACAACAACAAAAAGAAAAAAAAAACAGGAAAATGAGTCCCTCACCATCGTCTCGACCCAAGGTGACTAGACTTGGGGTGCCGTATGGCAGAATAGCAACTTAAGCAAAAAGGTACTCCGGCCGGAACTTGGTACCGTCCAAGCCAAAACGAAGCCAACCGACACCAACCTCCAACGGACTGTCTCCAGCGCGAGAAGCACTCATCTCGGCTAGCCTCTGGAGTGTCTGGAACAAGAAGGGTGAAGCACAGACCGCACCTAGGTCGAACTACCCTGGAAGGCCCTTAGATCCACGAGGCATGATCAACGGAAGTCGAGCACGCCAATAGACCCGGAAGTGGTGCTTTAGCGTAAAATATTCAGTTCACTGTTAATACACTTTAAAATTCTTCAATTAAAAAAATATATATATGTATTTGTTTATTTTGTTATTTAAGACACATTGAAAAAATTCTATTGCATTCATTGAATGGTCTAGGTTTAAATCTCGTTTTAAAGTCCGAAATATATTATAGCTTATGTGCGTTATTGTCGCTAATTATTAAATTTTTATCGCTTTTTTTTCTTAAACCGAGTTTAAACTGAGTTTAAAAAGAATAAAACAAATTTGTTTAATTTGAATTACATCTTATACATGTACTTCAAAAAAAGAAAAAAAAGAAATAAACCTTCTCTTCCGATCGAGCCCGAAGGACTTGATTTTTACTTTTGCTATGCGAATAGTTTTAAATATATCTTGAAATTGACATTTATTTTTTTAAAGATAATTTTTTTAATCTTTATAATTGGGAAATTGAAATTTATTTTTTAAATCTTTGTAACTGGGAAATTCAAATTTATTTTTTAAATCCTTATAACTGGGAAATTTAAATTTACGGTTTTATAGCAAGCAATTGCAACACACACACACACACACATATATATCCTTTTAACCTTTATTAATATCTCATTTCAGACACAATAAATTTTATGGCTGCTGTTATATTTTTAAACAGACATCTATATCGAGAGTTCGATATATCAAAAGCTATAACGATTATTTCCGAAAGAATGGCGCAAGTTTCTGAAATTTTCCCTCTTAAAAACGGTCGTGATTCACCGACACATCATAAAATGTAATAAAAAGTTTATTTATCTTTTCCGAAAATCTTTAAACCAATAAGTTATATGTATAATTATGAGTATATAAAATAGAAAAGGAAAATATTGGTTAATCTTTCTTATTAGTGGTAAAATTGTGGTTTCATTATAAACTTTATTACTTTAGAATGTTTCTAGTATATCTTATATATATTACAAAATGCATCCGCATTTACCTAAAGTTTGCATGTAAAATAACAAAAGAAATGTATGTAAATTTTTAATTAAACATTTTTCTGAATTAAATTATTTCGTAATTAAGAGTTAATCTATATGACATATCTGAGCCTGTTTAGAAAGTCTAACACAAAACAAAGTTTAATTTTAACCATGTAATAGTATGTAGTAGTTACCATGTAACCATGTAATACTATATAGTAGTAACCATATAACCATGTAATAGTATGTAGTACTCTTATGTATAAAAAAGAGGGAGATTCCATAAAATTACGGAGTAGAATTTATTAATTTTTTAAACGATATTGCACAATCGATTGTGCAATATTTAAACAATATTGCACAAATATAAAGAAGAGTAAATACAGCAAAAATTATTTAATATATCTGATTTTAAACACAGTAGACATCCTAACGGGACCAGGGGTATGTCGGAAAATTAAATCATCGAATAATTGGAAGTACAAATTTAGCATATACATGTCAGATAAACTATAAAAGATTTCCGATTATTCGACACTTTCGGAAACAGAAATTAGACATTGAGGGGAAGCAGAGATAGCCGGTGATGTCCAATAACATTGGATATTTAGGAGTCTATTGTATATATTTTCATATAATAGTCAATAATACATCATTCAGATCACTTTTCAAGGAAAATGGGGAAGATATTTCGTGAAAGGTATCTAGTTAATCCCAGACCGCTGAAATAAAGATATCACCTGCATTACATAAGGTTTTATTTCAGTCAAAAAAAAATGAAACAAAATTTAGCGTTTTTATTTAATTTAAAATTGTGAAAAATTCAGTATGCATCGTTCCAAAATATCACAGCCATTAAAAAAAGATATAAATTTAACATTCAATAAAATTTCTCTTAATAACCTTTAAGTCAGGTCGCACACCGAGGATTTACTTACGAGATGGAACAGGTTTGAAACAGGTAGAACAAGTATTGTATGTGGATTGCCATATAGACCGGGAGGCGGCAGCACAGACAATCACCTCATCGAGTTCATGGCTGAAATTCCAGAATTAGTTAAAACTCGATTCGCATATTAAAACGCAATCGGTCTGCCAAGTCATATCTTGGTGGAAAACACCTTAAAACCCGATTTTAGCAGTTGACTCGTAGGTTTACCATTGTGTTTTCCTGCACCCAAATGTATGACAACATGGAGGACTGGGAGCAGGAACACACAATGGTAAACCTACGAGCCAACCGCTAAAATCGGGTTTTAAGGTGTTTTCCACCAAGATATGACTTGGTAGACCGATTGCGCTTTAATATGCGAATCGAGTTTTAACTAATTCTGGAATTTCAGCCGTGAACTCGATGAGGTGATTGTCTGTGCTGCCGCCTCCCGGTCTAATAGTTTGGACAAAAACTGTGCAAACGCATTGCGCGTCTTTTGCCATTGTTACGTATAAAGACATTCTACCTATTTGATAATGTTTCCGAAACAGCGCCATCTATGAGAATTTTTCAGAGATAATTTTTTTATTTGTTTTAACAAAGTTTCTGATCATAAGAAGTATTTTTGTTCAAACTGCACTCTCGTACGTCAATTGCTTGGATTTTTTATTGAAGTTTAAAATGTGCCAAGGACTTTTGGGACACCCTGTATAATAATGTATTTTAGTGGCTATTTTAAACTTCACTACACACTGAAAATTTAATTCTGGTCCAGCAGCCACAGCAGTGACACCTGGTTAACGTTTTAGAAAGTTAGATTTCTTATTTTTAAGGTTGTACCAATAACACCGTGTGCCTCGTAAATCCATTCACATTTCAAATTTTAACACAAAATTAACAAAATGTCGTATCGCAGTGCAGTTTGCACCATAAGAAAGGCAAAAAATCGCATTAATTGTAGCAAAAGTAAACAAATAGTTTAAGAAAACCCATAAGTGAGTTCAAATTTTAAAAAAATGATAGATAGTGTTTACAAATTATCGTACCAGAGAGCGGTTTATGCCATAAGATTTGTCAAAAAATTGAAGTTTTCATGGCAAGGAAATAAACTAGCTTAGAGAATCCCGAAAGTCCATTCACTTTTCTAAATTTCATAAACATTTTACAGACTGTCGTAGCTGAGTGTGGTTTGTTCCATAAGCTTTGTCAAATAGTCGAAATGTTTGGGAAAAATAGTTTAAAAAAAATGTGCACTATTTTTTTCCACAAAATATTCGACATCATGCTTCCCACACACATAACATATGTTGTCGCGTCACTTTAAGTCGATTTCTTAAATGCTTGTGATATTTGGATGATCTTTCATTTTTTTTTTGTTCTGAATGGAGAATATAACAAGTGCGATGCTTGTTCACTTGAACAACATTTTTTTAATAAGTTGTTACCTAATCGTTGCAGATGAAAAGCATAGTTTAATTTTTATTTTCATAATAACCATTTCAGTTTTGGTAATAATTCAACGCTATGACAATTATTAGTATTCCGTTCAATGCTTTTAAATGATATTTATAATTGTTAAATAAAAAATAATGAAATTCCACATTTTTCAAATTAAAGTAATTCGCAAAAAATTATAAAATATGTTCGCAATAAAATATAACATTTTATACAGATTCATTATTTTTAATTTCCAGAGACATTTCAGAGAATCATTATTTTTCTTCCTCTTTAAGAACTACACAAAAATATATCTTAATAATAAATAACTCTTTGAATAACCTTTTTTAATATATTTTATATGGAAAATAATTCCCATATATATTTTTTCTTTTTACTTACTTATAGTTTTTGTCGTTTCTAATTAGAAATTACATAATTTTACTTTCAATATAATTAAGATATGTGATATGAACTATTTTTTGATCTAGTGAAACCGATATATTTCCCAAGGCTCTGAAGAAATAAAATAGCAAATATAAACCCGTTTATCAGATTATTTCAGTTACAAATGTGATTAACTTTGGGCATAAATATTTGTTATAAGCTACGGACAAAATATTAATGTAACGGGATTTATTTACGGAAGTATACTTTAGATTGATTGAATTGTCTTTCTTATAAATATTCATTCATGTAAGACAACAGATTTCATGTTTTATTTAGATTTTAAAATCTGCAGTTTTTTTTTTATTGTTTTCAAACACCCATTTTCACTATATATGGACACTGTTAAAAATTTTAATAATGTAAAATATAATAATTTATGTGTCAAAAATTGAACCATTGTGTAGTATACGGTAATTAGATGATACAAAATAGTGGTCTTCGTAACTGCCAAAAAGTCATCTTCATTGTTCAACCTCAAAAATTATTTCAACTTTAATCGCAAAAATGGAGGTATTTAACAGCCAATCAAAGCAAATAGTTCTATTAACTCTTAATGTTCTGCTTTAGAGCGCGAAGGTAACTGTTTACTTTTCTTTTGATTTGAATGCTAGCTAAAAGTTAAGAGACATGATGTTGATTAAAGGTTTATTGCTTATACCATGTCAGATTCCGATTTAAACATAGATCCCATTTAGTTTAGTCATTCTATGAAATGACGAACGTAGTCATTTTTTACTTCAATATTTTGCCAGTTTACTGCTCTATATTTTAATGAAAACTCAGTGTCATGCCGGTGACGTCAGGTTTATGGCAACCCTTTTCTTTTTTTTCTACTACTGAGTGAGGGAGAAGGTAACAGTTTTTGGCGGGAGGCCAAAGTGAAAGGGTGTGTGCATGCGGTGGGCATGTTATGGAAATAAATTTAATGGTTTGATAGAAGGAATAAGATTATTATAACTACTGCTGCTACTACAAATATTCATCTTTATATATTTATGTGTGTTCTTCATGTTCTGCGCGACGTGTTGTCTCAATAAACTGGTTTATTGTCAAAATAGCTGCATTCTTGTGTGACAGTAGCATTACAAGAACAAAATGGTATTCATAAAATTTTGCCTTTGAATTTAAAAAAATGTGATCGAGTAGAAACCCGAAGGAAAGAAGGTATTTTTAAAGGTGTATTACACGCTCTATTTCGTAGAATCAGTGAATGGATTTACGATTGAAGTAAGTTGCATGTTTCTGTATGTTTATTCCTGGAGTAAATAGAAAATAACTTGAATAGATTCATATTGAGAAATATTTTATGTTTGGAAACAATGTGTTAATTTTAATATTATGATCTTTATTTGAAACGAGATAATATATATATATATTTATAGAGATATTTAGAGTATTAGTAAATAAGTATTAAGAGTAAAAGTAAAATGTTTAATATTAAAGGGTTAAGAAAAGAAGACCTAGTTGTTGTTGCCACAGAATTGGGCATAAAAGTAGAAAGTGAGCACAGGATAATTGATTTGAAAGCATTAATTGAGGGAAGCGATCAGTATGAAAAAGATAATGAATTTATAAAAGAATTTTTAAATACAACGGTGTCAGACCGCATAGAAAGAGAAAAGCGTGACGCAGAAGTCGCGAAATTCGACAAAGAAAAGTCGAAGTCGGAACAAGATACGTTATTGGAAATAGAAAGAACTAAGCTGGAATTAGTTAAAGCTCAGATAGAAATGGCTAAAATTCAAAACAAGTATAGAAATATTGACACGGGGGTGGATGGACCCAAGCCTAATTCGTTAGAAGCACTAATCAAAAGCGTCAAAACTTTGACTATTACAGTCCCCAGCAGGCCTGAATCATGGAATTTATTTTTTACTTCGCTAGAGAAACCATTCGAAATTAAAAATGTCGCAGAGGAATTAAAGGTGGAGATTTTGTTTAATTTGGTAGGGGAGCGGGCGGCGCATTTGTTAGTGTACGCAAACATGGAAGAAATGAAAGATTACCAAAAGGTTAAGGCGTTAATATTAAAAGAATTTCAACCCACACCAGAGGCCTGCCTCGAAAACTTTCTTTTTGCAAAACGATCGAGAAATGAGAATCATATGCAATTCGCTAGTAGGCTCAGAGCCAATTGGGATTTCTATTGTGAACTGAGAAAAGTAAATGATTTTGACACGCTTAATGAGTTAATTCTCAGCGACAGATTATTAAGTTCACTAGATTCGGAGACGCGAAGTTATGTCAGGATAAAACAATTAGATAATTGGTTAAAACCCCGACAAATTCCGGAAGTATGCGATAATTGGTTTACGTCAAAGGGCAGAACATTTTCGGAATTATATGATAAACCGATAAAACCCCGCAATCATGATGAATCGGGAGCTATAAGTTACAATAATGGAAAATATGTGCCACCCCATGTTAGAAATAATTTCAATTTTCGTAGCGATAGAAAATTAAACACATCAAAAGAATGTAGACTTTGTAAACAGGCGTTGCATTTGCGATTTTGTCCGAATAATAGAGAAAAAGATAAAATTGGAAGTTTGCAAAATCAAACGAAAAAAGATTCTTTTGTCGGAAAAAATAAGCAGGATGATAAAATAATCGCCACGGTTGAAACACTCTGTTTTGGAAACGAGCCAATAAGTACACAACCACTTCAATTTGAACATTTGTGGATAGGGGTAAAGGAGATCAAATGTATTTTAGATAGTGCTGCAGAAATACCCGTAATAAACTCTAATCAATTACCGGATTCATTTAGAAATAAAGAAAATTAAAAAATTCTGTTAATATCGGCTTTTGGAGAAAGAATAATTGCTAATCTTATGACACTACCCGTAGCTTTAAAATCCAGAGAGTCAAATTGTATATTTAACAACAGTGTAGATGTATTGTTTGCCGTTACGGATAAATTATATGGGACATGTGTTATAACACCGGCAGTTTATGAAATATTACAGTTAGCTAGTAACGAGGGGGGAAAGGAATGTTCTTTGGAAGATGATAGACAGAAATGTTCTTTGTCGGCAGTAAATGATACGCAATCGGAAAAAGGTAACGAAATTGATAGGCAAAAGGAGGGAGACAACCAAACAGAGGGGGATGATATAAATATTGAAAATTTATGCTGACGAGGTGAAAATCAAAACGCGGAGAGAGAATTAATGATTAGTTGTATTGAAGGAAAGATGATAGCGGAGATTTGAATGCAGGTCAACGATCAGATGCAAGTATATACAGGGAGCAACAGAAGAGTTGCGAAACATTACAGGGTGCTTTCAAAGACGCGGAAAACGGTAAAAACGGGTTCGTTATAGTAGATAATTTGCTTTATCATAAAGAAAGAGTCACGGGGGATTGTGTTAAGCAATTAGTTGTACCAAAGGTAAGGAGGGGGGAAATTTTAAAAATTGCGCATGAATCGATTTTTGCTAATCATCTCGGCATGAAAAAAAAAGAAAGAATTCGTTATTCATTTAATTGGCCGAATATGTCACGGGATGTGGAGGATTATTGTAAATCTTGTAAAGACTGTCAGTTACGCAGTAGAGAGAGGGCTAGCGATCAGATACCCATTGTCCCTATTGAGAGACCGGAACTTCCGTTCGACGTTGTAAATATTGACATAATTGGAAAAATTGAACCACCCTCAGCGCGTAGACATCAATATGTACTTACATTAGTGGATCAGCATTCGCGGTGGCCGGAGGCGGTCTCGTTAAGAACAATTACGGCTAAAGCTACGTGCGATGCATTATTAGAAATATTTATGCGAACAGGGATACCCCGCGTAATAGCGAGTGACCAGGACAGAAGTTTTGTTTCAGGTTTAATACAGGAGTTTCATGCTAGGCTAGGAGCGGCTCCTATATTTGCGACGCCAGTGCATCCGCAAAGCTCGGGATTAGTGGAGCGATATAATCAGGTTCTGAAACGCATGTTACACCATATAATTCGGAGCGATTCCAAAAATTGGGATAAACACATTCCTTATTTATTATTTGCCTATAGAGAAATTCCGAATAGCACCACGGGAGTATCGCCATTCAAATTAATGTACGGAAGGGAGGCGAGGGGTCCATTAGCAGTATTGAAATCTACATGGTCAGGGGAAATACCACTACCCATAAATCTTGGAAAGAGCGCAACCGAATATCTTCAGGAGTTAAAAATTAATTTAGAAAGGGTGGCGGAGCAAGCAGCAATAGTAGCGGAAGTTAAACAAGGCTCGTATGCGAAGTACACTAATCGGAGAGCGATTTACAAGGAATTTAGACCAGGGGACCAGGTATATCTATTAATCCCAGATTCCACGAACAAACTTTATGCTAGGTGGACGGGACCAGCCGAAATTGTAGCACGCTGTAAGCCTGATTCTTACAAAGTAAAATTAATAAACGGGAATGTTAGGAATATCCATGTAAATAAAATAAGAAAATTTACTCCTAGGGTACGGGCGGTGGGAGTAATCTTTGAAAATGAAGAAGAATTAGGAGAAGTCCATCCCACCCCCAGTGTGAAAGATAACTCAAATTTATTTGACATAGAAAAAGTAGATTTAAAGCATTTAGGAAATGTAGAAAGAAAAGGGATGTTAGATGTATTATACAAATATAAAGATTTATTTTCAAAAAAGGTACAAGTAGCTAAGGTAGGAGAGCACAAAATTAGATTAAACGGCGAAGAAATGAAAAAGCCATTTGTTTATCGAATCCCAGAGGCGTTGAAGCCACAAGTAGATGAACAAATCGAAGAAATGCTAGAGTTAGGACTGATCGAAGAAAGTGATGCGGAGGCGCCACACCCGGTAGTGTGCGTGATGAAGAAAGATGGGGCCCTCCGACTGTGCGTAGATTTTAGAGCGTTGAACGCAATCACAAAAACAGACGATTTCCCGATGGAAAACGCAACGGATCTTTTGTTCAATATTGGCAGGGCCAATGTAATAACTACAATCGACTTGCTAAAAGGATATTGGGCCATACCGCTGGAAGCAGAAAGCCAGGGTTTGGCATGTTTTAAGACTCACAGGGCTCAATATCGCTTTAAAGTGATGGCCTTTGGGCTCCGGAATGCAGCTGCGACCTTTCAGAGAGAAATAAATAAAGCACTTTCAAAATACAGGAACTTTGTTAGAGCGTATATAGAAGATATAGCTGTTTTATCGGAAACATGGTCTGAACACATTACGCATCTGGACACGATATTTGCTAAACTTCGAGAATTACTGTTCTCAGTGAACCTGAAGAAGTGCGCCTTTGCGAAAAACCAGATTAAGTATTTAGGACATGTTATCGGGTCCAGCAGCCATCGAACCGATCCAGAGAAAGTTGAAGCCATACGAAAGTTAGCCGTTCCACAGACAAAAAAACAACTTAAGAGTGTCCTCGGATTGTGTAATTACTACCGCAGTTACCTGCCTAAGTATGCCGAAACAGCATACCCATTGACAGAACTTACGAAAAAGAACAGTCCTGAGAAATTGTGCTGGTTGGAGGAACATGATAAAGCTTTCAACGAACTAAAGAGGGGTCTCGTTGAGGCACCTAGTCTTTATACACCAGTTATTGGACTTCCTTTTACCATTCAATGTGGCGCATCTGCAATAGGCATCGGTGCATGTCTATCTCAACAGAAAGCTGAGAGACTATATCCAGTCAGTTATGCCAGTCAAAAGCTCACCAAAACTCAACAGGCTTGGCCGAACATTGAACGGGAGGCCTACGCGGTTATCTGGAGTCTAAAGAAGTTCGAGACTTGGATTTTTGGTTCGCCCGTGGAACTTATCACCGATCACAACCCGCTGACTTTCATCACCAAAAATGCTCCTCAATCTTCCAAACTGCAACGATGGACATTAGCGTTGCAGAAATATGACATCATGATTTCACATTGTCCCGGTGCAAAGTTGACGAATGCGGATGCATTGTCTAGACTGGAGACAACGGAATAATAAAATGACTATTAACTTTCGATGAACAATTAATGACTGTTAGAAGCAAAAACTTTTGATAGTTCACTTTTGTGTATGCTGCAGCTGAAATTGTATTTCAAATTAATTTGCATTCTGTTCCTCATTTGTTATTTGTATTTAGTATTATATATTATGAAACATTAATTGTATTTTTATATTGCAGTAGTTAGCTGGAGTTCCAGAAATTTTCCAGAGAGATTATAAGTATTTTTTTTGTATTTCTTTTAATATATATTGTAGTTTATTAATATTCATTAGTAGTTTACTGTTAGAGGATGATGTGTAGTGACGTCACCAGTCTGGATTTCAGATTGCTAAAGTGGCATACCCCTTTTTCAATCTTAGGTGGGGGGTGTCATGCCGGTGACGTCAGGCTTATGGCAACCCTTTTCTTTTTTTTTCTACTACTGAGTGAGGGAGAAGGTAACAGTTTTTGGCGGGAGGCCAAAGTGGAAGGGTGTGTGCATGCGGTGGGCATGTTATGGAAATAAATTTAATGGTTTGATAGAAGGAATAAGATTATTATAACTACTGCTGCTACTACAAATATTCATCTTTATATATTTATGTGTGTTCTTCATGTTCTGCGCGACGTGTTGTCTCAATAAACTGGTTTATTGTCAAAATAGCTGCATTCTTGTGTGACAGTAGCATTACAAGAACAAAATGGTATTCATAAAATTTTGCCTTTGAATTTAAAAAAATGTGATCGAGTAGAAACCCGAAGGAAAGAAGGTATTTTTAAAGGTGTATTACACGCTCTATTTCGTAGAATCAGTGAATGGATTTACGATTGAAGTAAGTTGCATGTTTCTGTATGTTTATTCCTGGAAAAAATAGAAATAACTTGAATAGATTCATATTGAGAAATATTTTATGTTTAGAAACAATGTGTTAATTTTAATATATGAGCTTTATTTGAAACGAGATAATATAGATATTTATAGAGATATTTAGAGTATTAGTAAATAAGTATTAAGAGTAAAAGTAAAATGTTTAATGGAGAGAATGGTATAATGTTTAGAGTGGGCTTTGTATAAGTACCATAGGTTCAAAACATTGCCATGACAAATAACTGCAGGCATCGCTGGCCACGGCCTTGTAAACTTCCAACCTGGCATGGTACACCTTTGGTTTCATTAACCTAACGACATATTCCTAGCTTACCATCAGCATAACGCATTCAAGAATCATCATTCCATGCTATTCGTGACCATTCAGGGGGCTTTTCCAGATGTTGTCGCTGTTGCAAGCATTGACAAATGGTACTCTGTTGCGTCCTTTGCTCCTAAAGCCAATTGGTCGAGCGAGTGCTGCATAACCTACCTAAAAACCATGCGTATATATCTCGAATTAAAGTGGATTGTCACTTGAGCTAAGACTTGTTGTCACTGGCTGCATGCTAGACATACAAAAGCACATGAAATTTGGTAATGTCGTGGTCACTATAACGTTAACTATCACTAATTATAAACTTCTAGTAATGCAAAAAGCTTGTTTTCATGTCCTCTCATTTTTATCATTTATACTGAGCAGTAGGAAATCTATTAGAAATGGCGGATTTCTGCCTAGGAATTTCCAGCGAAACTGACCCTTTTCCTCTGAATGCCAGGGCAACTGGCAAGCTTTGTCTAGATACAGTATAATCTGTGAATATGGATTCGCTAAAAACTAGAAACAAATTCCATTTTAGACATATTTACATCTTATAAGGTATACTTACCTTTCCATCATAGAGACGATGAAAACTTTCCATTTAAGAGGATTCCGGATGGACAGGTTTTTCTGTATTACAATGTTAATACAATTTTCTGCCAAGAAGAAATCTGAAAGGACTAGATGAAGGTTCCATTTTAGACTTGTTTCCGTATTCGCAAGTATTGATGGATGATGTTATTTTCATCAGCCCTTAATTATTTTCCGTTTGATAGAATATTCCGTCATAGACAGTTTAAGTTTTCACAGCATTTACTATAATACATCTAATGCTCTCCAGAAGTGTACTATAGGGTGGATAAGTCTTCAGAATTTTCGAAATATCGAAGAAAACGAGCCTATCTAAAACTTAAAAAAATCATTGTTCTGACAAAATAAGGACTCAAAATAATACCTGCTAAGACGGAAGCCTGTCTATAACGGGATTTTTCACCGGATGCTTGCGATTTTGTCAAAAAACTTGTGTAATATCCTTAATAATTTAGTTTCTTGACAGGACAATTGCGGAAATAAAGAAAACAAAAACAGAAACTCTGAAAATTAGAGCAGCAAAAATTTAATTTCACTTTTTGCGTGAAATTTTAAAATAAGACATTCTTCTTTTGTTTGGTTCAGAATGTAAAAATATCTAATTTCGTTAACTCGTTTTTATTTATTTACTTTTGTTCAGTTTTGGTGACAAATAATTTTTCTTTTCTTTTCATTCATATTATGTAAATGACATTAAAAAAATAACGACTATTTACCAGAAATGTATTTTTCCCTTAGTGTGTTGCTGTAACCAGTTACTTTTCTAAATAAATCAGTTTGAGCTAAATGCAATTGCGTTTTGTCTGTAATAATGATAATTTTGAGTACTTTCCTTTATCTAAGTTTTTATAATTGATGTCCTAAAAATGTTTATCTTTTGTTAAAACGAAAACGAAACACTCTTGAAAAAATGATTTAAATTTCTCTATATTTAGGTTTTTTCATGAAGAAAACTTTAAAAATAGAAATTTATTCCAAGTATATGACACTCTATAAAATTAATTATTTTTGTCTTGAGAAAAATTTTAAAAGAAAATGTTTAAACATCTTTTCAAATTTTCCTTTGTTTTATATTCATTTAAAATTTAGAAATAATAACTGCTTTGTTTCCATATTTATTTCTCAGGTACAAAAAAATTAAAATTTGTAAAATCATGAAAGTTTTCTCTTGGGAATATGCTGCTTCCTTTAGAATTTCTTACATGGTAGTGTTGGCTTATAATAATGTAGTTTAAAAAAATGTTTTATTTTTACTTGTTACTAGTTTACCTCCCCCCCCCCCCCGAAAAAAAAGAAAAACGTTTTTTTGAACTTGATAGATCCTCTCATTTTCAAGAATATCTTCTTTTCATTATTTAATGGTCATTTTTATTTCTTTTTTGAACGAAATTTTATTTCAATAAAATAAACAAAAAGAATTCTGAATAAATGAAATTCCTTTTTCGACCAATAGAATTAAAATCAGACAAAATTGCATTTTTTTAATTGTTTCGTTTACCTGAATGTAGTATGTAATTGATTTGTTAACATTATACTAGTATTTAAGAATACGTTTTTACAATTCGAAAAACAGTGTAAATAAATGGTCCAAAATATATTTAAAACAAAGAAAGTTAAAATATAACCTATGTATGCGCCTAAAAATGTGACTCTCGGATCTCTTTAAAATATAATCGGAAAATTTGAGATGAAATTTAATTTTTATTGATTTTTATTTTTTTTTTTCCATTTGTTTTTTGTAATAAAAAGTAATGTTAATTTTATATATGTAACAGTTTGTATCGGTATCTTAATCTGTTTCATGAAATTAAAACATTTGTTTTTTAATCCCTGTAAATTATTTATTTTAAATTTTTTTCCCTTATGAATTAAATAACTTCACAAAATACTTTTCTCTATTTTTTCATTAAGTGTTTACAAAAAAAAAAAAAAAAAAAAGAAAGAAAGAAATGTTAACGTTTTCTCTGTATACTTTTATAATTGATGATTACACAGGTCTACAATGAAAACCCTTTTTCATTATTTTAACAGTTCTTAATGTAATTGTTGTTGCTGAATTTAAAAACCACAAAAAAGGGTATATCACACACTTTTTTTTTACAAACTTGACTTTTATGATATTTAAGCAATGTTACAATTGGTTTATAGCCATTCCAACGCCTAATTTTAATTAAATGGAAAAACGTCTTTCAGCAACAAAAACTTTTTCATTCCACAATGTGTGTACTTTTACAAATATCACATTTCGTTTGAAAAAAAAAAAATATATATATATCTGGCTTATTTTGTAATCGAAATTGTGGATCAGGATTGACCATAACACGAAGTTTATTCTATTTATATGTAAAATTAAATGATATTGTCGATAAAATACGTCATACGATAAAATTGTCGAAGTAAATAAAAATACTGGTGATTGTCTGTTGATTGTCTTTTCTGCTCTTGTGATATTACTGATTATAAATATAACTAAAACAAAAAAGCCTTTGTGTACCCACATGTTCTTCAACTATACCACTTGTTCTGATCGGTCCGAAAATTTCGGCCCTCTTTTATACTTTTAAAAACTCATCTGATTCTCATTCAGATTATGCTAATGATGATGATTTTCAGTGTAACATAGAGAACTAGAGGGCTCAGCTCCCTACTCGCTAACGCTAGCCAACCCCCGTGGTCCCAAGCAATTCTAGCTGGAATGAGTACTACCATAAATCATTTTAACACATCAAATTGACAATTTGTTTTAAATGTAAAAAAAAGTAATTGAAAACTTCGTTGAAAACACAACTAAAAATGCATTTATATTGGTGCTACCAATTGAGCTTAAATCATTTTAATACCATGAAAACTAGTCGTTGGGGGCCACCGTAATACTTACCCATCATGGATATGCATAATGTAAAATATTAAAATAAAAATTGTGTAAACTACTTATAAAATGCATTGCAATTCAAATAAAATCGAGGCTTGATCACGTCACAAACTTTAAAGACTCGATTACCGAATTGCTTGAAAGAAACATCCTTATAACTCCAAAAATAATAATCCTATTAACTATCGGTTTATTGCATCTGATTAAGCGTCAAATTTCCAATTAAAATATATCTTTGAAGTGAAATTTGGATGAAATACAGGGTCATGAAAAATCAAAGAGTGTGGAAAATAGGATTCCAAATATCTCGGCAACTAATTATCCGATCGACTTCATGCTTTATGCAAAATTTATGTTTTTTTATTGTCTTTTATATTCATTTCTTAAAATAACCAATTTCGAAAATTTTTATATACCTTTTATCAGAACGAATATTTCGAGAGTCCGAAAAAAATATTTCCGGTTAATCGAGGTTATTGAAATGAAATAGGCTCCTTCCCATTATTACATACTAAGTACATACCAAATTGCAAGTCTCTATCTCAATTTTTTCGGGAGATAGAGCGTTTACAGACACAGAGACACACAAACACACAGACGGACGGCAATTTTTTTTTTCTAAAAATATGTTTTTCGGAATCTCCAGTGTCTGAAACGTGTAAATCCGTCAAAAAAATGTTTCGATTTTCAAAACGATTACAAGACTTACCCTATACTACGTATGATGGGTAAGTAAAAGGATCTTGGAAAAACAATTAGTTTAAAACTCATTGTTCCTATAACATTGTACAGCACGGTTTAAATTCATTTAAAAAACACTACGTGATATTTTATTTATTTCATCAAGACAGCAATAGATGGCAGTAGGTGCACTCTAGACAGTTGATATTTTTATTCTCTCCGGTTTTCATGTGAGTGAAATTCGTAAATAAATTATAAATATGAGTTGAGAATTCATTTGGAATTAACGATATTACTCATAATTAAAATGAGGAATCATCTCAAACGCTTTTGATTACGTACATGTTATTTTATTTTTAATAATTGCTAGTGTAAGTTTCACTGCTCATGCCAGGGAGATACACTGGCCGCCATATTGAAGATGGAAACTACGGTTGTTGCCAAACGATAATTTAGAGATTCAGCCTTATTTCCGCAACACGTAAGAGAAATACATGTATAGATGATACCTCTAACATCTTAACTATTTATAAATTTCGAGTTCTCTGAGGAATCTGCTGAAATTTTAGGTTCCAGTCAAAAAGAAAAAATATCATAGCTCCCAAAGCATCTACTACTGTGTACATAGTCAAAGATTAGGAGTTTATGTTCTACTTCCTACAAGATAGTGATTATATTTGCTTCAAAGATATCGATATATTGATGCGCAAGATTGGCATTAAATAATTGGCGCCAATGAATGACTATTTTTTGTGGACTACGCTAAAGATGTCCTAAACCTTTGACACAATCGAAAGAAACATGTCAATGAATCTATTATACTACGATCAGTGAAATATATCACTGCCGATTACTGCTGGATATCTAATCGTAAAAATGTAGAATAAAATAAATAGAAGAAATTATATAGAAGAAACATTTTTAAACAATTTGGAAATTTTACGGTAAACATGACAAATGAGGTGCGTTTGTACTATAACTAGTTTTACAGTGTAAAAAAAAATCATCCTTATTATTTCAGTGAAATGAATTATATCGTCTGTTATGTACGAAATGAGCATGTTTTTCTCTTATTACGTATGCCACATTTACAGATCAAATTGTTTTTCAACACCAGACAGTGCTGCAAAACTCTCTAGGAAGATCTTGCTTTGCGAATGATTACATCTGTGGTTTAATATTTATATGATTCACGATAAACGAATCTCTTGAGTTTATTTACTTTAATGGATGGATATAGTCGGCTATTAATCCAATTTCCACTGAAGTTATCCCAGAATCTGTACATTTTTTAATGTAACTCATCTCTTAAGCAAACATTTTTTTGAACGATCTTTCTAAAAATGCAACTTTTAGGCAATTTTATTCGAAAAAATAATTTTTAATAAAAATGGCTACCTGGCATATGAAAAAAGAAGTGGTTAGCCCGTATTTGTTTTCCTCGGTCACATGAATTGCGCTTTTATTATATAGATTTCATATGATATGATTTAATAGAATAAAGAAAACTTTTATTAGTATCTTTTTAAATTTTGATTTGATTTTCATAAAATTTTAAATGACTCGGCAAAATTCTGCAACGATTATATATATATTATATTTCAAACCATTCGGACAGGTAGTTTTTGCGATGTTATATGGGGATGGACGGCAGACAGACGGCCAGACGACGACTATAGGTGCTACGTATTTATATAATTACGAACGAACCTAAAAATTCGGCTATACTAAGAAAAGAAAATTGCAGTGCTAGACCTTCGGGAGAAAAAAATAAAATGAATTTAAATCCATTTTAATGCACTCTATACGTGTACGTATATCTATGTGTATTTTTTTAATTAATTTTTTTAAATAAAATTTAAAACAAATTCTTTCTATATCATTTATTAGTCCTTATTAGTTTCAACCGGCTATAAACATCAATGTAACACATGTTGACGCTCATTTGTGAAAAAACTGAAGCTGGTCAATTTGATCATTTTTGGAAGAAATAGACATAAATGAATTGAATCATTATAATTTAAAAACAAGTGGATAAGTGTGATAAAAGATCGCACAAAGTTCGTTTAATATTCCTTTCAAAACACTTTATCCTTTCTTTAATAAATTCAAACAAATTTCATTTAGCAACAACAATAAAAAAAAAAGTCATGTTTTTTATAAAGTAAAAAATTACCGGTCTATTTTTTCGTTTTTTCGAATATCTAAACCAGCCCAATAGCGGGCCAAGCCCGCTATTATATTCTGTCATAATAATATCCGTCATACGGACTAAATGCAATATTAAAAAAAAATAATTTCAAAATTAAACAAATTGTATACCTTAAAAATGTTAAAATATACGAATATTTCCATAACTGGATTTTTATCACGATTCAATATGTTTCTCAAACTCATATATTTACCATTCTCAATTATTTATATTGATACTCGCTTTGTATGATTCTCAAACATCTGAAAAATTAGTTAAACTTCCCATAGGACGTCAGATTTTCTTTTTAATTCTCTAATGACATGTATTAATCTGCGTTGTTTACTTACACATAATCATACTCCTTGTATTATTGAGAAATCTTAGACATATTCCGTTTTATTACGACTATGACGTCAATCAATTTTATTTCATATTTATCTTTTTTTCAATTGGTGAAACTTTTTATTTCATTTTCCTTTTTCACGTGGAAATCGTCTGATAGAAAATTAATTATTGTGGAAAGCTTTTCATCGTGGATTTTTAATTTTTGGCATCTGCTATAATGAAAAATGATTAAATTTAAAAGGAAAAGGCTGTTAGAATTTTGGTTTTTTATCTCTATTTATTAAAATAATACGAATTTTTCAAATTTTAATATTTTCAGCTCTTCACAGCTGACATTCTGATTTATACACAAAGTTTCAACTCTGTAAGTTACATAGTTTTCGAGAATGGCTCTGTGACAGACACACAACGCAGCGGGAGCAATAGCGTTTCGTGAGATGAACGAAACCCTAAAAATATCACGAACGTAAATTTTGTTGATCTCTGTTATTTTAGAGATACCTAATGTATAATGATATTGTGGACATATTCCTAGCTAAATCCTTTTATTTCACTTTATAGGTAATAAGTAGAAAATATTAACATTTATTTGGAAGAGGATTGGAGGGGGGGGGGGAGGGAGGCGTCTGATTGATTTGAAACTATCATTTCTCATTGTTATTGAGAGGAAGTTTCCTATTCTATAAATTTTTTTTACTACAGAAATTCCTATAACAATATTTCTACAAAATTGATATTGCAATGTGAAATTTTGAACGTAAATCTATATTTATAAAATACTAATACTGTAGGGCATTTTTTAAAAATTAATATTGCTTGCACGGCCAGGGTAATCTCGATCAGGGTCGCTAACATTTGAGAACTCTTAGATCACTAAATTTAAAATTTTAATTCCCGCCGAACACACTGTAAAACTAGTCGTTGTGGGCGACCGTAATACTTACTCAACAGGGATATTCATAACATAAAATATGAAAATAAATTACGTGTAAACTATTTATAAAATGCATTGCAATTCAAATGAAATCGTGGCTGGGTGGTGTCATAAACTTTAAATGCTCTATTACTGAATTGCGTAAAAGAAACAGCCTTATAACTCCAAAATTTATAATCATATTAACTAACAGTTTACTGCGTCGGATTAAGCGTCTCATTTCCAATTAAAATATATCTTTGAATTGAAATTTGAATGAAATACAGGGTCACGAAAAATCGAAGAGTGGGGAAAATAGGATCCAAGTATCACGGCAACTCATTATCCGATCGACTTCATTCTTTATGCAAAATTTATGTTTCTTTATTGTCTTTTATATTCACTACTTAAAATAAACAAGTTCGAAAATTTTTATATACTTTTATCAGAACGAATATTTCAAGATTCCGAAAGAAATTGTTCCGGATAATCGAGGTTACTGAAATTCAATAGATTTCTTCTCATTATTACAACCTATGTACATACCAAATTTCAAGTCTCTATCTCAATTTGTTTGGGAGATAGAGCGTTCACAGACACACAGACAGACAGACGGCAATTTTTTTTAAATAAAAATATATTTTTCGGAATCTCCAGTGTCTGAAAGGTGTCAAAACAGAGTCAAAACTTTTTTTTCGATTTTTAGAACGATCGCAAGACTTACCCTATACTACGTATGATGGGTAAGTAAAAGGACAAATGTTTCTTAATCTACAAAAATATATTATAACCAAGAACGAAATAATGCAATAATCTCTTCCGAGTTATCCATGTTTTCGAAAAGCGTTTTTTATTATTAGAAATCTCAGAAACCAATACATTTTCGAGATTTAAAGAAGCATTCATAAAAATAATGTTTCATTTGGTGCTTTTGATTTTCGGAAATGTTTCCGAGTAGTTTTTAGCTAACATTAATCAAGTTTCTCAACCGGAATATCGGTTTTTAGGATGTTATCAATTCTCAATTAATCATTTTCAGCTGTGTATTTGAATTTATACATACAAGAATAACGGTAATTTATTTTAATGTTAATATTAAGGCTGTTAATTTATCCTTTTTGTCGGTAAAATATGTTTGATGAACATGATTTTTTTTTAATTGATAGCATCCGAAAAACTATATTCCGGGTTGAGAAAACTGATTAATACATCACAAAAACTACTCGGAAATATTTCCGAAATTCAGTGGAAAGTTTAATTTTGTGAAAGTTATAAAGCTTTTTTACTTACATATTTTCAGATTACTAGCCATTCACAAATATGTTTAGGAATAATTTACGGGGTTAATTAAGTTACTTGAAAAAAAAAATCTTTTTATATATTGAGTACGTTGTAATATATATTGTCGTGTACATTGTATGTAAGATCTCGTAATACCGAACTCAAAAATATGTCTGTTTTAATTCTAGGTATTATATTTTCAGAGATATCGTCGAAAATGCACAGCAAAAATATGTCCATCCTCCCTCTATTTCCGAACCTACTGAAACTAAAATTATGAAAATATTATGGTAGCAGGAGTTTATTTAAAATCCTGATGGAAAACTACAGCGATTTTCCTTAGGTAACATGGTTTTTGAGGAAACGTATTTTTCCGTTACACAGAAACTTTACTTTTCAGGCAGTCAGCGAGAGAGTTGACGAGAGATCGAGGTATCTATCGACGGAAAAGAATCCAAGGATATTTGATAATGATTTTCGAAAAAAGTTGTTGGTAATTAGTCGAGATATTAATTAAGTTGTTTAAAAACCCTTTTCTGGCCTGAGCCCCTTTTCTCGTAAACTATGGGACGTGGAAATTTCAAATTTGGGAAAGTTATAAAGCCATTTTATCCACATATTTTCAGATTACTAGCTATGACAAGTATGTTTAGGAATAATTTAATGGGCTAATTAAGTTACTTGAAAAAAAGTTTTCTTATTATATATCGTGTAGGGTATCGTTTGAAAGATCTCGTAACACCAAACTCAAAAATATATTTGTTTTAATTTTAGGAATTATATTTTCATAGATATCGTCGAAAGTATACATGAACAATATGTCCCTCCCCCCCTCTCCTATTTCCGAATCTACTGCAACTAAAATTATGAAAAAATTAAGGGTAGTAGGAGTTTATTAATTAATATTAATAAATTTGATGTACAGAACCCTTTATGCGCGAGTTAAACGATTTATTTAATTATTAATCTTGCACACTAAAAATTACAAAAAGTTTACCTGGTATAGAATTATTTTTGAAAATGTCACATAGTAGCTTATGATTCCGGAAATATATTTCTTCTCTTCAGAAATAATTTGCAGAAGGAACAATCAGCAATCGCAGAGCTTCATGGAAGTGTTTTGGAAACAAAAAAGCTCCAGTTGGGTTTAGTAAATTTCTGAAGCGACGATTCTTTCATTTTCAGAAACTAATTATTATCATAACATTCTATTTAGTTTTTCAAACGTTTCTTAAGGTAACTGACTACGTACGGAGGAATGTTTTCCAAAAAAGCTATTTAATTATTTTTTATACTTATTTTTATTTAGATTATGACTAGAAACTAAAAAAAAAAGCAAAAAATATTTTATTCAATCATAAAATTTTTGTAGTAAAATTTAGTGAAATTTGATCCAATACACAAAACGCTCTACAGAAAATTATACTGTATGTATCTTAATTTCCTTTTTACACAACACATTTATGACATTGGTGAAGACAATGAACTAAAATCTAAGATATTTTAAATATTTCAAAACTTATAGCATATTGTACCTGTTTACATGATGATTTTCATAAAATTCGTCGATGTTCTTTTGCGAAAATATCCATAAAACAAAAAATATATATTCAATAATTAAATCTTTAGTTCGTTGTCTTCACAATAGTGTAAAAAACGTGCAATTTAAATTTCATAGTGATATTCCAATAACTTTTGGAGAAATTATGCTTTGCGTATGGAATTTTCACCAAAAATTACATTTTCCAAAAAATGCATTTAACCCTTTATGTATTGAATTATGAATTTATGAAAACTTTATCTTCTAAGGCATTTTTCGTGAATTTTTGAAACTACATTAGAAGATTTCCATAATCATTTAATAAATTTTAGATTGATTTTAGAAGGATTGAAGGATTTAGAAGGATTAATTAAATTTGAATTTATAGGGATTTTTGCAATATTTATAACCCCACTCAAATATTTTATTTAAATATTTTTTTTAGTATTTTGTAGAATTAGGAAATGTACAAATATAATGTTCTTACAATAGAAATATAGAAATATTTCCGAATTGAAAATCCCCACCCCACCCCCTCCCAACGGCAAGAAAGCTGAAAAGATGCAAAGGTAAAAGAAAACATCCTTTTAAAAATATTTTTGTTTTGTGTTACCAATAACGCTTTTGGAACAAGATAAATTAATGCATCTATAACTCATTCTAAACTGTATTACTACTTATCGATGTATTAAATGAATTTTATAACAAGTTATTTTACTGGTATCAGTACCGTCAGTAGATAAAGGGTTGAAGTTTAGGTTTATGTTTTACTACAAGAATTTACAGTAATATGCAACTAAACTTCATTGTTTTTATAAGCCATGATTTTCTTTTCAAGTAGTGAGCCTTTTTTTAAATTTCTAGTAGGTTATATATTTTTTAGAAAAAGTTTTCCAAACATACGGCAATTTAAATAGTATTTCCGGCCTTTATTTAAACAGTATTTCCGGTTTGAGTGACGGCTGTTCAGTAGTTTAAAAACCGCTATAAGTCCGGTTCTATTTATCGTGCAGTAAAAATAAATACAGTTTTGGAAAGATACAAAGTTGAGCTTTAATAAAATGCAATGATTATATATATTTTGACAATTTTGATCGAAAACTGCTTTTTAAACGTTGTCAGATACCTTAAAGCCAGGAAAATGTTTTCCGAATCGTGAGAGTTATCAGGTTACACTCAAATGTTTCTACGCTGAAGTTTCTGTAAATGTTTCTCTTACATAAGGATACATATTTTCAATTATTTTACATTGAAAGTTAAAGAAATACATAAATTAAATAAATAAAAGTTATTTCACTATATTTCATTAAAACATATTATATTGTCTTTCTACGAGGTTTTTCTTTCTTTCTTTTTTTTTTAATTTTGGAGTGAAGTTTATGTATTTTTAGAATGAATATGTAAAATCAAGTTTTTTTTGTTTTATTTTACTTATCGAAAAAAAATCCCCTCTGGAATTCAATAAAAAAATATTAGAGTGACTGATTTTTTTTTTTAAATCTATTTATTTATTATTATTTTTTCTTTTTGTCTCCGAAGTAATGTGAACTTCCAAGCATAATTTGTATTGTAAAAAATATATATATAAATTTAATAGATTCAATACAATAGAAATGTAAAAAAAATCTCACGAGACTTTACTGAACCAAAATTAAGAATCAAATGTACATATTTACACATGCTCTAAAAAAGTACGAATAAAACACAAAATGAATCTCAACAAATTTTCATCTTTTAAAAAGCAAATTCCTATGAAAATAAGTTTCTGTAATTGTACGTATAATAATATTAAATTTAAATTAAATGTTTTTTTATATATATTCTTTAGGGATTTTTTTCCAATTATTTGACAACTTTTGTTTCTTTGTGAATATGAAATAGTACTAAACTAGTAAAACTCGATAAATATTAAAAAAATAAAAATAAATTCAAAATAAAGTGATTGTAGAAAATTTTAAAATTTCAAAATTTAAATAAACTTTTATGCAAAAATATTCATTTATGCATTAAAGTTTCTATAATTTACTTTTTAAAGTATATCTGAAATATTCTATAATTTACATTTTAAAAATGAAGTATTGTTCAAAACTGCTTTGTATAATAATCCATAACTCTGGCATAAGAATTAGTAAATCTGCAGAACAAAGGCCTCATAATACCAAGTGTACGAATTACATATTTATATTGCAAATGATTTACATAAATTCTAGACTTTGATAGTCAGAAATTTTATTTTCTCGTGTTAGTTTTATTGCATGAAAGGTAGCATCGAATATTAGGATGTTTAACTGCTACATAATAAACAATAGTTCAACACTTCATATAATAATATTAATTTTTCTAAACATTACGGGTTTGTTCTTTTTAGGAAATCTCTGACCATGATTCCAGAATCCCATTTTCTAAATTCCCTCCTCCCTACTAAAAAAAGTCTCAAGTAATATAATTTCCGAATTAAATCAGATTTTTAAGGTAATGAAGATATATAGAGTAACAATGCAACGGATTTGATTGAACCACAGTTTGTTCATATGAAATATTTATAATTGGCTAAATGATTTATATGAAAATGTGACTTTAACCTATATTTTATATAGCATCTCATTTTAATGATACATAACGCTTTATAAATTTCCAATTAGTATATTATAGGTTACCTGATTAGACTTTTAATATAGTTAAAGGCGATTATGAATGATAATATTTTTTGGTCGCTTAGTGAAACCAACATGTTTCCCAAATCATTAAAATAATACAAATAAGGCCCATTTATCATATGTTTATAACGAGGTGAAGAATGAGCTTTGAACATTAACATTTGTTGTTAATCAAAGAGAAAAAATTAAAATAACGAAAGATATTTATTAAAAAAAATTTAAATCGATTAAATTTAATATCTTTTAAAAATTAAATCATGAAAAAAATATTTAAATATATATATATATGTGATCGATACACGACGACCGCCTATAATAGGTACATTTATACATGGATGTATCATAGATTTATAATGCATCCATGCATCTATACTGCAACTGCTGCTACACGCGGAACAGGCATAACCGTACACTACAAAAAATAAATAAATAAATAAATAAAATAAAATAAAATAAAAAGAAAAAAATTTTGATTTTACAGTATATTACTGGCATCCCAGCTGCCAGTATCATACCGTAAAAATTAACAGTAATAAACAGTAAAATAAGCTGTAATACAGCAGTAATTTTACGGTATAATACTGGCAGCTGGGATGCCAGTATTATACTGTAAAATCAACATTTTTTTTTTTTTTTTTTTTTTTTTTTTTGCAGTGTAGGCCTTTCTAGTATGGCCAAAACGAAACCAGACCCGATCACGTAAGATCTCACCTGAAAAATTTAAAAGCTAAATTCAATACTATTAAGACATCGACTAGTAGTAATCCGGAAAGTTGGGAAGTTTAATACAATGGACAACTCCGGCGTTTTCGAGCTTATACATTGTTATATAAGTTGTGTTTTTTAATTTGTAGTTTTAGATTTACCGAATATTTTATCTTAGGAATTGCTTTATGGAATAGAAAATCCCAGAATTGACTTTTTATTTAAATTTATAGATTTGCGGTTTATAATAGACACTGACAAATGTTTTCATAAAAATATATATAAAGTGAACGAGCAATTAAGTTGCCAGTAGGTATTTTTACGGATATTTTAGTTTAGTGAATATGACAATTTAAATAGTGTTTAAAATTATTACTACAGCGCCTATATTACATTGTGTGGAAAACGGTTTTACCATTTTTAATTCAAAATTTTCGAAATCAAACCGGAAATTCTTAAACAAGAATTTTTACTTTAAGAAGTTACGAAATATCTGCTATTAAGTAACCAAAAGAACATTATACGGAATTTCTGGTATCAATGTGAAATTTCGGAATTTAAAAAAATTCCAAACTGGTAATGCTTTAAGAAGTGTTAAAATATTGTAGCCGATAAACGTGCAACGATGCGGTACAATAATAGGGTGATCGCAGCAACATCTGCTTTAAAAATAGATTTACCTCTATCAAAAATCACCATTTCAATATTGACAACATGAACATAATTTCTGTTAATAAAATATTCTTGTAAGTGTATATTTCAGATGTAACTGATTTTGAAGTTAGTTTTTTATCATATCAGGGAATTAATCATTTCCACTCTTCTAGCAGATATTCATAATTTGATATATATATAGGGATAGTTTCTAGTTCGCTGTCTTGTATCGAGTACTGCAACCAGACACAAAAGAATGCGTATCACGTTTTTTGACGATGATCAATATCATTCATATTTTCACAGCTTATGAAAATCACTATCCAAGTCAAAGGAAATAGGGTATAATTTAATTATTTAAAATATTTACCACCAGCTGAAACGTCTTCTCAGTTCGATTCTGATACAATGTTTGCGTTTAAAAAAGCTAGCAGACAATGGCGTAGTGAGAGAGGGGGCGGGGCACCAAATGCTCTGGAAACTAGTAATATTATAAAGTTTTCTTTGCCTTCGATATCGCAGAAAATTCTCCTATTAGAAAAGCCAAAAATATTTTTATAAAATTAGTGGTATCCAAACCATCTGGACCTCCATCCTGTCTACACCACTGCTGGAAAATGTAACTGCGATCGACCTGTTATCTTTTCAGCATCGTTCTACATTTATCGGATTCAATTTTTTTAGTCCCAATTTGTAGGCGTTTTCCACATTCTGTATGCTAGGCACTTTAGTATTACCTTTTAAGGATATTCTCAAATCCATATTTGCTATTTTCTGAAACATTCACAAAGTCACTTTCCTCAAAATTCTCCTTTTTTTTTTCTTTTCTGAAAAATGCAGATATTGTACTGATAACCCAGTTCAATTTCCTCATTTTTACGGAAACATTTTAAAGTGGACTTAATTTGTTGAATTTGAAAAACACATTATGGGAGGTTCTTCATTGGACTTTTAAGCCTGTTGAACCAAGTGATCGTTGAAACGAATATGATATTGGAGAATTAATATAGGGAACTGTTGTGATATTATGGGCTTAGAGGACTGAAAGGCTATCAAATCTAAAAACATTCATATAATGAAATTCTTTACCGATTTCAGATACAATTTCTTCCCTTGCAAATAAAAAGAAAGACTACAACTGGCGGATAAAGCAAATGCGACTAGCTAGCTATTCCTTGTTTTGTAGATTTATACATCTTGGGATGTCCTGGACCTGATTTGACTATTTTTCGGAAATGTCTGTCTGTTTTACACAAATTTTGTGACCCCTCAGTTTCAACAATTAATGCCGAAATTTAATCAAAATGCATATTCAGTTGCACCCTAAATTGATGCTTATTAGATTTTCATTATGTAGACCGACATCTGACGCTTCTATGACGCTTCGTTTTTGATGATTTTCGTGAGAGTTATATCTCGGTATTTATGGGATGGAAATTACATTCAGTCATACCTTGACATGAACTGGTACTCATAAAGTTTCGGTGTATATTTCCCAACAGCTGGCTCTGCTATTCTGGGTTTTTTTTCACGATTTTCCTGTTAGCTATATCTCGACATATATATGTAATGGAATTCTACCAAACTTCATATTTAGTTAGAACTTTATTTTATTTTGTCGTGGTTTGATGGCTCAAGTAGAGAGATGTTTCATTTTTCGAGATTTCCGTGGTAGCTTGTATATCTCGGCATTTATGGGATGAAATTAATTTAATTTCCACATTTAATATGTAAGACGCTTATATAAAACTCAAGTGATTCAATATTGGTTTTGATCATACAACGGAAGTCGATAATATGTTATGCTTTTTGTATTGAATCGTATAGCTGTAAAATGGTTTCTATTATTAAATTTTATGTTTGGGATTAATATTTAAAAATATATATATTGCTCTAATTTTAAAATTTAATACTCAACAAGGGGTCTTTTGTGTCGTGCTTTATTTATTTACTTATCGCTGTAATTCCGCGCTCAGTTTAAAGAATTCCACTATACTACATAATTGTAGGAATTCAAATTATATAATGTATTAGAATGATACAGAAAGAAAAATGCGATTTCTACTGTATACTACTTCTTCTTCGAAATTGCATTTTTAATCGATTATTTTTCATTCAATATATGGGAATAAAAGTTGCTTAAATGAATAAAATATTTAAGAACTGCGGAGATAAGCCGGACAATATGTCTGTGTTCAGTTAGTTTTCACGATATTATCCTTTTATTGCAACCAGTTTTACCAGAGAATTGGACCGAATGAATTGTAGGTAAGATTACCAAACGGTCCATATATGTAACGGCAGAACTCATTTTTCCAGCCTTGTACCAAGAAATATATTTGTCCTTTGGGAACCACACTTTTCAAAATTTGTCTCCATGCATCCCTTGTTTGCTTAAATTTAACTGTTTTCTTATATTTAAACAATATGACAATCATGTGTGCCAGTCAATTTAAGTATATAAAAATAAAAAAATTGTATTACGAATAATCTGAAATCTGTTTTACATATAATGTATGATTGTGCATTATGCAAAACTTGTACTAATTGAATTTTTCCTTATGTCTTATTTTTACAGCACACTCTATAATAGGGTGGGTCGAAAAAACCGAAATTTATATAATAGAAACATAATAGTGCGGGAAAGTTGCCATTGGTAATAAGGAATAAATTCGCAAAATATTACACCAAATGGTGAATATCTTTTACCGCCGCAAGGGGGCCAAAATTTCAAATAATTGGCTTTTTCGAAAAAAATATTAAATTATCCAACCATATACATATAATTTCTGATAGATTGCAACAGCTACATCAAGATGTTAGTTATGTTCAAATAAAATTTCATTATGGTGAAATCATTTCTATTACCTCTGCAGTGGCGGTCAAAATTTTGAAAAAAACGTCAACATTTTCAATTTTTCGTTTTTCCAATTTTCGGAATTTTTATTATATGTCTACAATTAAATAAATTTACATTATATCTACTAATAACTTATAAATGTCTAGTAATTTTTATCATGGGCATTGCCAACCAAGTGCGAGAGGGGCTCGCCCCACCCCACCCCCTAAATTTGAGAGAAAGATTTTTTGAAGGAATTTTGGGGATTTTCCGAGACATTTTGGTGATTTTTATTATAGGGGGGGGGGAGGCATACATAAATTTCCCGTCATTTTCTACGTTTAGGGGCCCCCTACAAAAAAAAATGCTTAAAAATTCCCGGAAAATCCCCTAAATTCTTTCAAAAAGCCTCTTTCTCTTAAATTTATGAGGGAGGCGGGCCCCTCTTGCCCTTGGTTGGCTACACCCATGATCAAAATTACTAGACATTTATAAGTTATCACTAGACATACTGTAAATTTATTTAATTGTAGGCATATATAAACGCTCAACGGCTGGGTTCGCCCTCAGCCGAGTGGTCTTCCTCAGGCATTAAAATATTAAAATTGTAGGCATATAATAAAAATTCGGAAAATTAGAAAAACGAAAAATTGAAAATTTTGCGTTTTTTTTTCAAAATTTTGACCGCCCCTGCAGCGGTAATAAAAATGATTTCACCATAATGAACTTTTTTTGGAACATTACTAACATCTTGATGTACCTGTTGCATTTTGTTAGAAATTATATTTATATGGTTGGATAATTTAATTTTTTTTTTCGAAAAAACCATTTTTTTGCGATTTTTTGAAACTTTGGCCCCCTTGCGGCGGTAAAAGGTATTAACCATTTGGTGTAATATTTTGCGAATTTATTCCTTATTACCAATGGCAACTTTCCCGCACTATTATCTTTCGATTATATAAATTTCGGTTTTTTCGACCCACCTTATTCTATAACCATTGAAATTTATGAATGGTTTTAAAAATTTGCCAATATTATGTTTTTTGGTTACATTTGTGGTTTAAGCATACCTGTCTTGAGTGCGTAACAATGCATTTTTGTGTATCGTATATCTATCTAATATGTATATTTCGTCATTTCAAAGAAGAATCTAAATGATTTTTTTTAACATGACGTCTCTACTTTTCAATTTAATAGTGTGGACATGTCAGCATTTTGACAGTATTTCTGCATTTCAAATTTTTTCCCATTATAATAGTAGCAATGTTAAATGTTAACATTATTCTACGGGAAGAAGAAATTTACACTTCTAGATCATTAAACCTTTCATTAAGGGACAGGACAGCCGACTATTTTTATATTCAATCGTACAACAATTTAGAAACAAAAAATTATTTTGGTAGATTTCTCTTGAAAATATCCTAGTATAAGTGTATGGCATAGATTATTTTTCAAAAAATGGTACGTTGTGACATGTATGTTAGAACCTGTAGTCAAAGGTTTAATTATTAAGAACAAAGTCACAAATCTTCTAGAGGAAGGGGATAGAGATTTCGATATTCCATGGAGGGCTTGGATACAGTTCTATTTATAACCGATTGAAATGTCAGAGCGTTCGGAAGAAGAGAACTATTTTTTTATTGCTTGCGGACGACCTTCTTAGTTCATCACTGAATAATAATGAAACCGACGAACTAGTAGCAAACTATTATTGGGTATTTCTTAGTCCAATATTGGGGCAATATTATATTCTTTGGCATAAAATATTGTTAAATTATTAGAGTTATTGACATTTTATCAGAATTCCATCATCACTGGCCCGAAATATTTATCTGATATAAGTCCAATAAAGCAATCTTTGGGTAATATTGGCGTTTCATTGGAAATATTTCTAATATAATGATAATATTGGCTAAACATTGGCTTTACATTATAAATACTTCCTATGAAATGCCAATATTGTACAAATATTAGATGTTCATTGGGAATATTTCCAAATAATTTATTTCAATGTAATAACTTACCACGGCATATTTAAGCATTTCTTTATTATTTTACGAAAATTCTGATTGTGGTTAGAATTAAATTAAGTAAGTATAAGAAAAGCATGGTATACTGTAAATAAAGAAAATTATGGATGAATTTCTATAAAAAATTGGCTAAATATAAAACAATTGTCAAAATAATAAAATAGTAGAGGCTATCTTCATTTTGAAAACAATGACTGTAAATGTGTTGCAGATAAAACATTGTGTGTTTTTATAAACTAGAAAGAAGACAAAATTACAAGAACAAATTTTTCTTTATTTTTAATAATTTTGAAAAAAATATATATATTGCAATGCACTACAAAATCAGTAATGGTATAATTATGAATTTTGTTTTTACAAAATTATGTTATCTTTAAAATATTATAAGTTTTATATAAAAAATACTAATTTTCCGTATATAATTAATGCATTGAAAATAAGTAAAATGAAATCACATGATAGTTCCTAGAACGAAGAATAAAAAATATGCATTTACATATGCTTCTAAAAAGTGCAATTAACATCCAAAATAAATATAAAATATATCTTTTGAAAATAAAATTTCTTTAGATTCAGAAATATTTTAATTAAAGAAATCATTTGTCTACGCGTTTTTATTTTCTCTTTCCTACACATGACAAACTTTGTGCTAATAAATAATAATTATTAAAAAACTGTATATTCCGTACTCAATTACTCTCACTAGGCAAACATTTCATGTGAATTCGACAATGTTTATTAATTTCAGAACGTAAAATATAAGGAAAATTTCTTGAAACAATAAATAGTCATTTATTAAAGTATTCGTTATTTTTCAACTAACACCATATCTCTAAATAATTGCAATTTATAATGAAAAAAATTAATATACCTCAGATTTCACTTCTGAGGTAACAGTAATGTAGTAATTGAATATATTATTAAATTTATGTAAAGGATGCATTTCTCGTTCAACTGCATCAAATATATCAAAAACAAGAAAGAAAATTCATGCACCATGGCATAAATTAGGAAATACTTTCCCACACTATCCGAATGTTGTTAAGAAATTTAATTTTTCTTCATACGATGAAATTAGACAGCTAAATAAATAAATATATATATAAAAACACAACGCAGTAAAATTCCGTTTTTATCAATGGTTGTCCATAGCTGGTAATGTGTGTAGTTCTATCGTGCAGCCCTGTATATGATCTACACACCTCGTAATTCATTACAAATAAGTTACGTTTTAAAATGCACACTGTAAAAAAAATTCATAAAATTTCAGTAGATGTACCGTAAATTAACGGCACTTGTACCGTTTTCACTCTTTACGGTATGAGTACCATACTTCTATGGTATATTACGCATTAACCCTCTGACCGTTTTGAAAAAGGGTAAAATTGTAATGTTGTTTTCTCTGTATTTAGTTTTAAATGCTAAAAAAATATGATTCTTTCAGCTTTATAAATATAACTTAATTACAAATATGAATGTAACCCTTGAGAGTACTAATCATTCTTCAATGTTTTGAAAATTCATTAAATCTATAGAATTATATTATCTTAAACATTGCACATATTGCAGTGAAATCTGGAGCTTAGTGAACGGAATATTACGTTCTACACGCATAGAGAGTTAAAAAACCCGTATATATCCCATTTCGTTTATAAACGGCATTTATACCGTAAAATAATTGTTTTTCAGTAAAAAATCGCAATTTATACCGTAAAATAATTATTTTTCCGTAAGGAAAAAGCTGGTAGCCCCGCCTCGGTGTACGGGAACCCCTGAAGTGGTGCTCTTGCTCTTGTTATATAATGCGTGCTGCCCTGAGGAGAAGGTGGAATGCAGCCGGTACATATATTTTAAATATTTTACGATACAATTACTGTCCAGTTAAGTTACGGTATATATACTTGTCAGTAAGTTTCCAGTATATGTACCGTAATTGTTGACCAAAATTTTTTATAGTGCATGTCATAGCAGAAAACGCACATCTAACAGATAGGTTATGGCTCATACCCAGTCCTGTAACCGAATTCTTTTGAGTGTTTCTGGTAAATAAACGATAACTTCTTCGTACTCAATAATCTATTAGAAACGTGTTGTACTGCACTTTTTTAACGTATATCAGTTTCATTAAGTCTGTAACAGTTTAACATCATTAAAATAGACTGCAAACATTTCCCCCTATAGGTAATATTGTAATGGAGTTTATTTTGTGCGACCCTGTAAACGAACTACAATTGCTACTTACTCAATACTCTATAGAAACATGTTCTAATCCACTTCAATGAGACATATCAATTTCATTATATTTGAAATAGTGCAATATCATTAAAAAGCACAAAAAAAAATTTCCCTATTGACTGTAATGTACTGTAATATTTTTGAATGTCCCTGGAAAAGAACCATAATTTCTACTTATTCCATAATCTATAGATAACAAATTGTCGTAACCCCTCAATTATACATACCAATTTTATTATATTTGAAATAATGTATCAACATTAAAATAAACCAAAGAAATTTTTCGCATAACCTTAATGAATACTTTAATAAATTGATAATAATGAATTTATTAAATGATGAATGGAATACTTTTCAGTGTCTCTGTGTCAGTGTCATTTCACTTTTGAAAGAAATTGTGATATAATAAACGTCAATAACATATAAAATTTCAATAACATATGTAACATATATTCAATAACATATAATTTTCAATACCGAACAAGGTAAATATCAACAACATATATCAATTACATGACAATACCAGTACATTTACGTCAATTAGAACACGGACAGACGGACAGACAGAGAGACGGCCAGGCAAACCGAATTCATAACCACTTTGTAACTTTGTTGGAAAGTGTTAAAAAAGGCTTGCTTTTTTTGATGCATTTAAAATTTATGCGGACAATTTTGTTTTGATTGGAAGATTTAATTTTATTTGTATTTCAACTCATACTTAAGCGAAACAGTTGCTTAATTCATTCAAAGGCTGGAAGAACATAGTGTCATTTATGACCAAAATATGCCAATCGTGGAAAGAAACAACTATTGAACCGATTGTTGTGCTGTGAGTTAGGATTATAAAAAATCAACAGTAATTGTTATTACTTTCATTTGTAGAATAATAGTGAGACTTTTTTGTTACATCTTTTTCCAACAATTTGTTCTAACATAGTTGAAAAGTGTTCATTAATTCGGTTTGTCTGTCTATCTGTCTGTCCGTGCTCTAACTCACGTAGATATACTCAGATTATTATGTAATTCATACACGTTATTAACGGTTACAATGACACGTTCGGTATTGAAAATCGAATGTGTAGCATTTATAATTCGTTTCCGGGGATACCCAAAAGAATTCTGTTGCATTATGGTCTATGTGGAAAACTCGTTTTCAATGTTGTTTAATAAAGTTAAATTATTTCAAACATACTAAAATTGATATACATAATTGAGGTGCAATTAAAGATGTGTACTGTAGAATATGGAGTTCATAGTATTTATTTGTTCATTTACATGGACACAAAAAAAATCGGTTACAGTACTGACTATGAGCGATGAAAGTGCGTTTTGAGATACGGTATGCGTTATAAAGCTTAACCAAAAGTATATACTAAAATGTGTTTGTGTATGAATAAAATTATATATAGGGTTACGTACAAAACTGAATATATTGCCGTCTATTGATGAAAAATATTGGAAGTGAGATTTTAGTCGCGTTTTTTTTTTCCTAATTGAAATAAAATTTAGTTTATAATTTTTGTGCATAAAAATATGTGGATCATGTACAGAACTGCACAGAAAATTTTATTTTATCACATATGGGTGGTTAATGCTGAAAAAAGAGGATCAAGTGTGTTTTGCGTTGTACAGCTGGATTAAATTTTAGAAAACATGTGGTGTGTAGCAAATCTATACATCATATACACGACTGTTCAAAAGAATTCGAATAAAGAATTGTATCGACTCTAGGTGGTAATTGCTCAAATTTGGTGCTATACGTTTTCTAAATTGATTGTTAGATATCTTCTTCTATCATATTAAATAGTAAAGTTTGTTACATTAATCTGGAAGTATTACAAAATGTTTCATAATCTATGCGTCACGCATGAATTCCCTTTCTTGTTATATTTTTGTTGAATACCAAATCATTACATGATTAAAAATTTTTCTTAGTTTAAAAAAATTTTGAAATTATTCACTTTGAAAAAAATTTTACCCTGAAAGTGTTTTGAATCGTCAATCATCTCCATCAATTACACATAGACGTGTAATTTTCTGAATAATTAAATTCTTATCTTAGTGTATACCTTGGTCTTGTGCAAAGAATTTTGCTTACTTTACGGTAATTAGGAACGTCAAATTTCACGCTTAAAGTATTACTTCTTTGGCGAATAAGTTTACACTGACAAGCCATCCCTCATATCTCGCAATTTAAAATTCTACAGGTGTACTTCCAATCAATAACTGTAATTTTCTTCGCATTATTTATAGCGGTAGGATTATTAAATTCTAGAGACGGTTTTAAACTTAAGCAAAAACTAGAGTAATCAGGAACTACTCCTTTAAAAGTTTTAAAAATTTAGAAATATCCCTTTCATGATGTTTTTGTTTCATTACGTAAAACTTTACAGAGATAAGAAATCGTTGTATAATTTTAATGTTGAAATTTTCATAGTTTTTCGTGTTTGTATATGTAAAATATTTCAGAGGAATTTTTACATTAGGGTAGTGTGTACGATATACAGGGTTGTATAAATTAAACTTCTTGAGGTCAATGGTCTTTAAAGGACTTCGTATTTGTCACAATGATGTGCAATTTAAATAACAAACCCTTCAAATAATATGCTGATATTTATTAGAGAAAGAAAAGTGCTATATATAAATTTTACAGATAGAATATGAGCGTTATACAGAGGCTGTGCTGTAGACAATACATGATACTGTCACATGATCGATATCGTCCGACTTTCACCAATAGTCCTACTGTTTTCCTTCCAAGTGGCATTGGCCGAGTGACATTGGTCCAAGTGACATTGGCCGAGTTCAGTGGAAGCTAACCAAAGTGACCCATGTAACCACTTTCTTACGTCACGGTATATAGCCGGTGTCTAACCGGTTGATAGACCTACTGGTTGGTATTTACCGTCTGCAGCGCCATCTATAATCGCCTATCTATAGGCGCCTAATCTATAGGTGCCTAATCTATAAGCGTTATCTATCAGCGTCATCGTAATTGTTGTTTTTTGTTGTTTCTCTCTGTCTCAATTCAATTATTATGTCAGCAAGTGCAAAAACTGACAGTTGCCGAATAAATGTTGATGTAACCAATCACGTGACCCAACTAACCGAAATTTTTTTCAGGTGAGTTCGGTTTCTTATCGGTGACTTTGGTCACTTCCATTGAACGACATCGGTTGCGGATCGGTTTGCAGCACTGTACGCTTTGGTAACTAACCGATCTAACCGGTTACTTACCCGTAACATACCGAAGTTCTACTGGACGCTCCCATTAAAGCATCATAGCCTGTCTCGCTCGTTAGCTGAAGGCTGCGCTTATACAAATCACTTTCCAGACGATATAGTGCTATTTATAGGTGTATTTTTTTTTTACATTTTTAAATAAATCTCGAGCGCAAGATAGTTGGTAAATAATGCATCATAAAATGACATGTCTTTGAAGAATGTTCCACACCCATGTAAATTTATATCATATTTTATGTTTAATGGGAATAGTTTTATAATAAGTCTCCTTTGATATCTACTGAATGTTTCTGAAATAGACCAAAACAATGACATAATATTTCCCACGGTTTTCTATTCTTTCAGGGAGAAATAAGAAAAGTTCATCAAAGCTCAATGCAATTGTTATTTAAAAAGCATTTTATAATATTTCGTAAACAAGGCATTTAGAAGTGAAATAAATATACCTATTTGTTTATGAGAAATAAAAAGTATTTAGAAGTAATTATATAAGAGAAAAAAACATTCATATCATTAAAATAAAAATATACATGCTAAAAGTCATTACAATAAACATAAAGGCTTAAAAAACCTTTTAGTAAACAGACTTACGAAAGACCCGAACCAGTCTCCGGCCTGACCCGTAGGCCATGCTTGGCCCAATTTTCACTCATGGGCGAGCCTGATCTTCACTCTTTTCGGGCAGGACCGACCCCGGGTTTTTTTTATGAAGGCTTGAGCCAGGTTTGGTCATTACTTTTTCCGGGCCAGAACGGACCCGGGCCTTACTTTTTCCTGTTGGCTTATCATCAAAATGTGTCCTGGCCAAACGATTTTAGAAAAAGATGCATATATTTTTTAATTGCCGTTATTCCAGAATTAAAATTAAAATTTATAATTCTGTTTAAAGAATAGTACACATAGTATTTCTAAGCAGTAGAATTTAAGTACAGTAAAATTGTGAAAAAGAACCTGCCTATGACAGATTTCTGTCTTAAAAGAATCAATAAGTTTAAAATATTTTGTACTATTGCAATTGCAATCAAGACGCTTCAACGCTCAAAGAGACGCTCAAAACAATCAAAGTGCACTTTCAAGTAGATACTCTACTACTGTTGTTGTACAACTACTTGAAGTCGCTGCGCTCTCACTCTACTCCTTCCCCTCGAACCTCTATGTGCGCAATCTCTCCGACCGCGTCATCTCTCCTGGCTTTACCTTATCCTTTTTTTCAGATTTTTAAGTTTCAAGGCTATGGAATATGGATTAAGGATATTAATGATAACTGAAACATTAACATAGAAATAGAGATTCATTAAAAAAATTAAATACCGCCGCCCAGAGCGCTTTTTTTAAAATGAAGAATATAAGACGAAAAAAAAGCTTAACAGAGTATTTTTTGTCAGAACACCTTGAACAATGTAATTTTTAACCATTTTGGCGTAAAAATCCATGTTTTGAAGAAATTTAGTCTGGACGGGCCAGTTGCGTTTTTTGTACGGGCCAGGCCTGGATTGGGCCGAACTAGCTTCTTTACCGGGTCGGGTTCGGACAGAGATGTTAGATTTTCTATCGGGCCGGGCAGGGTAAATATACTTTATTCTTACAGGCTTTACCGGTCTAGTGCTGATCTTATTTTCAACATATATTTAGTCTACATTTTGAACAAATAAAAACGGTTTTAGATGTTTTAACACCACAGCCATTTATAAAACTTTCCAACATCGTTGAAAAGTGTGTATGAATACGGTTTGTCTGTCTACTGTCTGTCTTTCGGTGTTCTAATTCTGGTAAAGTACTCTTATTTCCATAAAATTTTTATTGAAGTTTACTATAGGATGATTGGTTTTGAAAATGAAGCGCGTAGCATTTATAATTCGTTTAAAGGGACACACAAAATTATTCCTATACATTATGGTCTATGGCGAAAAATCGTTTGCGGTGCATTTATTGATGATTTGAAACGTAATGAAATTGATTTTCATCACTGAGATTTACTGCAACATGCTTTCTATGGATTACGGAGTGCATAGCGTTTATCGACCATTTAACAGAGACACAAAATAATTCGGTTACTTGACTGACTAAGATCGATAATCGGCTGTGACTTATGCTGTAGTATGCATTTTTAAACATCAAATTTTGAGTGTATTAAATGGTGTACATAAATTCCATAGATATCATACAGAGCTAAACGAAAGAACTCGCACACATTACCGAATATGGACAGCAATTTGCTGAAATTGGATTTTTAGTGAACTATGTGTTTCTTTAAGTTGCTTATGTATATGTCACTTTTCATTCTAGGAAAAAATTAAATTTCTTAACGTTTTTTTATGTTAATGTCGGAAAGGGTTTCATAATATATGCCTAATGCATGATTTTTCGTTCGGGTTTTAAGATTTCAACAATTATTCTGATTTCTGTATATCCGAATTCTGCATATATGGATTCTGCATCTCTATATTATTGAAGAATTCTTTACGTAAGTCTCGGATATTTCAAAATTTATCTATACTTTCTTGTATGCATGCATTATTTTAGGAATTAGAAAAGTTTTCTTAATTTAAAGCATTTCTATACATTTAAATGCCCACCATTAAATCATTTACTTTTTTTTATAATCAGATTGATATTGACATATATTTATACGAATTCGATAAATAAAATGTATTAAAGAATATACAGGTATTTCCTCTTCTTCACCGATAATTTTTAGGTAGCTTTCATTACAAAAAGCTACCAACTGCAGCAGTTCGGAAGAAAGCAATTCGAAAACATTTTAGTATATTTTCACCGATTATGACCTCCTGACACCAAAACCACACTCCGTTCAAATGTTGATTTATATATATATATATATATATATATATCTGACATTTGTCATGCTGTATCTATCTTATTTATGAACCGATTTGGGTGTGACTGAGTATCTGCATAGGACATACCAAGGTCTCCAGCGAGTTCGTTGGCCAGCTTCCTCCGCCATCTTGTTTCAAAATGGCGGCCATTTAAAAAAAATAATTTTTAAAAATTCAAAAAGATGTACAAAAAATTAGAAACTGAAAAAAATGCTTCTGTTAAGTGTTAGGTCGTGATACAAGGATTCCGGAGCATTTTATGTTTTGGATTATTTTAAAAAATGGTTGAGATATGACAGTTTGAAATTCTAGGGTAGATGACATTTCGAAACAATCTGATTTTTGTTATGCTGTAACTATCGTATTTATGAAGCGATATGAATGTGACTGATCATGTGTACAGGACATACCATGGTTTCGACCTAGTTCGTTTTCCAGCTTCATCCACCATCGTGTTTCGAAATGGCGGCTAGTTAAACATTGTTAAATGTTTAAAAATTAAAAAAAGATGTACACAAAATTATAAATTTGATAAGTTGTTTCCGTTAAGTGTTAGATCGTGATACAAGGATTCTGGAGTATTTTCTGTTTTAGCTTTATCTTAAAAAAATGGCTGAGATATGGTAGTTTGAAATTCTAAGATGGAAGACATTTTTGAAACAATCTGATTTTTGTTATGCTGTAACTCTCATGCTGAAATTCGCATTCAAATTCAGTATTAACGAAAACTGGGATTGAATCTTCAATAATCGGGTTCTAAGCAATTTAGCTTCGGGTGTTTGAGTAAAATGAGATGAATTTTTAAAAACATGGAATATGAAAGCTATCTTTTAGTCCCGGTACAGGCCGGAAGGACTTTTTCTTTTTATGTACTAAACAGAAATTTTTTTGAATTCTTTAGTTATTTTTTATTGGATAGAAATTCTAATTTAATGTTTCATATTACATTTTCATTTGCATTTTTATATATTATTCAAATTTCAGTACGTGTTTTAAAAATCAATCGTAGAAATGGAAATTCTTTATCAAAAAATAAATTTGTAATTTCCGTCTGATGCTCATTTAATTTCAGTCCAAAATCAATATTTTTTAAATTTACATTGCATTTGATTTCAAAAGTCACGCTCTTATTATTTTATAAAATTGATAACTGATTCTTATATCAGTTATTATTAAATAAGTATAAGCACATACTAGAACATAAATATTGTCTGCTTCGAACCGTTCTGTAAAGAAAAAACTTAAGTGTCACGATCTAATAGCAAGAATCGTTCTTTATGGAAAATATATATGAATCTTTCAAACATAACCGTTTGAAATAAAAGACAGTGATGAGTGTAATTTAATGTTTCACGTTACTTTTTTTTATTTGTATCTAATACAATTTTTCGAGTGTCTTTCAAAATTCGATAACAGTAATAATATTTCTTTATCATAAAATTTTAAATTCGCAATTTCCGTTTCATGATGATTTTATTTGGGTTCGCGATCAATAGTTTGAAAATTTATATTATCTTAGATTATAGAAATGGTGTTATTGTTATTTCTTTAACGTAGTGCCTTTTTATATCAACTGATGTTTTAAAAAAATAAGTAACAGCAAATATGTACTTAAACATTTTTAAATCGAAATTTTATTTCCAGTTTTTACTTTGATTTTAAAATATTTTTGTTTACTTTATTTATTTATTTGTTTGTTTTTTGAATAACAAAATTGTCTGAGAATTGAAGATAATTATTGCTTTTGTCAAAATCGAAATCTATAAATTTAAACAATATGTTTTTTTCTTTTTAATACTTTAATGTTTATCTTTTATTATCTGGAAATTAGTACGAATCAGATTGTTTAGAAAAGCTTAGTCTGCTAAACAAGCTTTAAACTTCTAAACAAGCTTTATCCGAGCAATCACTTTCTCTGATAAATGAGTTTCAGTCAAGTTTAGATGCGTTTAATTCATTTATTTAAAAGTTTTATTCCGGGGTAAAACAACAACAAAAAATAATACAGCTTTTTTAAACAACTTGCTTATCCGGAGAGAAAATAGTAAAAAAAAAATCATTAGAGTATGAATTTAATAATAAGAAATTTTATTGCTATACTGAGCGTTAAACCGACAGAGTGCAAAATGTCCCAAACTGGGAGTCGAACCCAAGACCTCAGAAAATTACCCAGGTCTTTTTTCGACTCCCAGGTCTTGGGAGTCGAACCCAAGACCTCAGAAAATGTGCCCTGAGGCTCTACCACTGAGCTACAAGGAGCGACATCCCAACTCAGCATCTCTCACTTTTATATATGTCGGAAAGGCTGCAGCCGCAAAATAAGTTGGAAACTGTCATCCAGAGCACATAACACTGTAACAAATTTTAGATGACATTATTCCCAATAAAATATAGCAATAAAAATCCAGCTGTTTGTTACTTATTAGTTTTGAGCGAATTTCATTCCTGAATAATTAATTGAAACATTAATTGGAATTTACTGGTATGAGTTTAGTTAAACATTCCTGAATCTAATATCTTATGTAGTAAGAAAATTTTTGCAAAATGTCTACATGTTATGTTTGGATTAATAAATTTTATTTAAATGTATTTTTTTTTTTTTTACTAACATTTACTATACCAGTTTTTCATAACATAAAATGTTTATATCATTATTATACATATTTCTCTTCAGTTGAATCAAATAAATTAAGTTAGTTATATAGTTATTCTACATATTTTCTATCAGTTGAATGCTTTAGAAATCTGTAGATCATAAAACATAATATTTAAAACATCATTGGAATAAAAGCAAATAGAAATAATATAACTTAGAAAATATTTATGTTGTCATGTACTACAGTCTTTGAAAAAAACGCACATCCCTCCCTACTAACTGTGCCGAAAACCATTGCATAAAAATGTGACAGGTACCATCGATAAGTAATAACGTTTAGTAAATAATTCTACACTTAAATCTTACTTAGGAGGCCGTCTACATATAGAAATTATAAAAAAAACTTTAGAATTTTCTATACTAATACCTAATTTGATATCATTATATTAATTTTTCGGCAAATGCCACTTTCGAATACCAAACGGGCAGGCATTCTGTCAACTACACTGAAAAAAAAGTGTTGAATTTACAGTTTAATACTGGCATCAAAGCTGTCAGTATTATACCGTAAAATTAACAGTAATAAACAGTAAAATAAGCAGTAATACGCTGCCGCGCAAGATGCTAGTATTATACTGTAAAATCAACTTTTTTTTTTCAGTGTAGTTTAGGAATTATGGAAGTTTAAACTTTGTAACTCCTGTTAATTTGCTGTTTAATCGTAGTTCCAAAACAGAGTACAATGCGAATAGTTTTTAAAACCTAAGTCAAAACCTTCTAGGCGGACGGAGCTGTAATTTTGGATTTGCATATTTGAAGCTTCTAGAAATTGGCATCCATTAAAAAAAGTTATATGTTAAAATTATTTTTCTTTTCTTTTTTCTTTTTCTTTATTTTTTCTTTTTTTTTTCAAGGGCGAAAAACTCTTTTAGTCCGAAAAAAAAAAATAGTGATTTTTTGAGAGTTTTGTAAATATTTTTGTTTTATTTTTTATTTTTTGTATTGCAAAAAAATGAAAAATACTTCTTTTTAGTATTAGGTGAAATATTTTTAACAATCCTGCTTGATTTGATGAAGTTATCTGAATATTTTTTTTAAATGTTCCTAACTTTTTTATATTCATAGGCATTTGAACAAAGGAAAATAAAAACTAAATAGACACACTGAATAAAATTATGTTTACAGAAAATATTTTTTGTATTATGTATAAATTATTATAAATCTATCTTAAGCAAGATTTTTTTTTCTTGTATATCTCTGTATAAAATAATTTACGTAATAATAAATATCGTGTTAAACCGGCTTCGCTCACACTTATGAGTTACATCCATATTTAATGCATTTTTGGTTGATATGTACAAATCTGGCATCTGTTTTCTTTTGTCAACTGCAGATTTTTTTATTAAATGCAATTATTTTTCTGCCTTTATTATTAAAACAATTTCTGTATGTAATTTTGAATATTTCTAAACTACCACAAAATTTAAGTTTACAGTTTACGTTATAATGGACTAAGGATACGGAAAATTTCCTAGTCTTAAAGAAAAGCATACGATTGAAATGCCGATGTACCTAGTAAGACGGAAATCTGTCTAAAAGAGAATATTTTCTTGTTCCAGAAATACATTTTTTAGAAAGTTATAATCTATGTAAATAATCTAGAGTGACTTCACCCGACTTTCTGAACACTGGTGTTACTGCTCGGAAAGTTATAAAAAAAGATATTTTATAAAATTCTGACACAATGGAATTGGCTAGATTTGATGATTGTACCAACCGTTTTGAAACTGGAGAAGATACCTCAAAGCCACTAATACTTGATTACATAGGCGCAATATTTTTCCCTTATATTCTGTCACATTTACTTGGTGAATTTTCCCTATGGAATCGATCGCAAAATGGTTTGAAATCGGTTTAAAAATGGATTAAATCCCTCATTTGTCGGCAGATTTTTACGTAATTCTACACAGTTCTTGCGACAGAGGTCATATTCGCTAAATGAAAGCTCAATCGGAAATACCGTTTGGATGTTATCGTATTCAGTCTCTGTTACACACACATGGAAAACATGATTACTATACATTCGTTGCATTATGTATTCGGAAAGTAAAAAAATCTGTTCAAATTGCATGTATGTGCATATATATATATATATATATATATATTTCTGTCTATATATATTCAGTCTATATATATACTGAATACGATAACATCCAAACGGTATTTCCGATTGAGCTTTCATTTAGCGAATATGACCTCTGTCGCAAGAACTGTGTAGAATTACGTAAAAATCTGCCGACAAATGAGGGATTAATAATAACCGGTTATTATTAATGATAATAGGATTAATCATATTGACCGTAACATATATATATATTATATATATATATATATATGTATACTGCATAACGTGCTATGTTGTATAACACGCTCTGGTTATATAACGCGCTCCAGACGTATAACGCTCTCTGGAGTATAACGCGCTCTGGTGTATAGCGAGCTCTGGTATATAAATCGCACCTAAAATATGATACTTTATTTTGCTGCTTTGCTTCGTATTGCTCCCCCCCCCCCCCCACCTTTTTTTTTTTTTCAAAGAAAACTTCACCAGATATGTAACATAAAAATACAATAAAGAAATTTGAAAAGTATAATAACTACTGGGAATGTAAAGCAAAATATCATATTATTATGCGAAAACATATGATAGTGTCAATCTCATCTAGCTACGTGATCAACTTCTCATCTTCTCTGAACTTCAATTTAATATATACTAGATGGAACCCGTCAAAACTTGACGAGGAAAAATTACTATAACAATATCAAATATTTAATTTTAAAAGTTTTTTATCACCAGTGAAGTACAGTACTATTTCCGATGCAAACTCCAAACAAACAATAAATAAACAACTGTGTAATGCAAATCGGTCGATATTACCGCCATATTCCCCACGGGAAGAAAGAAAATTTCATGGACCTATGAAGTATCATACAAATAGTATATCCCTACTTTCATCTCATATTCAGTCAATAAAAGAACATAGTAAATAAAGCACACATCACCCCCCCCCCCTTGTGATGAAAAAAACGAATGAGCTCCTATGCGCATGTGTATTGCATCTGCCCAAAGCCACTGTCGAAATTGGACATTAAAAAAAACTTTTAAAATGTTTAAATTAAAAGTTTTAAAATGTCCTCTTTAATCATTGTTCGTTTCAAATCCATATCTCCTAAAACGCATCCATTGTTTTAAGCATCAATTTTTGTGTAAAGATGAAGATTTTTTTTTTTCAATAATAAATCACTCTGCAGATGAGAGAGAATTTTAATGTTTTCAAGTGTAATTTATTTGTATGGTTTCTTCGGTTCCTTTACTTAATCAGGATGATTATATACCTTTTCCATCACAATCGGGGTTATTTTCCTCCTTATAAAGTTGGCAAATGGATCTTAAAAAAAAAAAATACAAGTCCTAGCATATTCTGATATCTGATGGAACATGTACATCAACGAATTCAACATATCAATTTTATGTTCAACATAAACTTAAATAAGTTTTTTTTTTCTTTTAGCTCCAAAATGCTCTATCTTATGGATAATCTGATCTTATGATTTATCACTGTTATTATTATTATTATTATTATTATTATTATTATTATTATTATTAACTTTTTATGATGGGTAGCGAAATCTATTTTCAATTGTGGCAACTTTCCCAGAGGCTATTTTACATTATTGAAGCAAACTGGTAGTCATTGATAAGATAGAATTGAAAAACTTTTTATGCTAGAAAATTATTTAAAAAGTTGTTAAATTAAGCGGCAGTTTTCAAATAAATTTCAATCGAAAGCTACCTTTTTTTTAATTGGTGATGTAAGAATTAGAATTGTAAAATGTAGTACAAAATAGAAATTTGTAGTATTTAGAAGTGATGTAAGCACGATGAAAGTTAAAGGGATAGCGCCGTTTGTTGTCACAATCGTTATACATTTCTAAAAATTGCCACTGTGTTTTGCACCCAGAAAAAAGTTTTGTTGAATCAACAAAAATTTGGTTGAACCAACAAAACTTTTTGTTTAAATATAGATCAATGGAAATTTTGTTTGAATCAACAAAAAAATTGTTTTTTGCAATTCCAAAAAAAAAAAATTGTATGGTCAGCAAAAAATGTTTTGTTAATTCAAGTAAAATGGTTCAATTTTACTTGAATTTTTCTAAAACAACAAAAATGTACTCAACAAAACATGTTTTGTAGTTTTAATCAATTCCTTTTTCTGGGTGTGGCTGGCGTCCAAAAGTAGACTACCATTTTTTGACATCGAAAGAGAAATTCACAGCGAAAGAAATAAGACTTTGCCGCTAATAAGGAATTGTTAAATGAACTTATAACAAACCTACGAAAATAATTCCTATAAAATATTAGCCTTACATTGTTTATTCCAGCTTAAAATACAATCATTATTTCAAGGGGTTTTTTTCTACCATAACACTATTTTTAATAATTTTAAATTTCGTGAAATCCTTTATTTTTGCGATTTTTTTATTAAAAAAGGAAATCTTCTAACCTATAATAAAAAAAAGTAATTGGTTACATGTAATCAAGGTATGCAATCAAGATGAAGCAGTCAATGACGGCTCCAATTCTAATCCTTATAATTAAGAATGGAAAAATCAGTTAAAATTACGTCATATTGACATAATCATATACATTTTTCTCTTTAGTTTTATCAATGTTAAAATGCACTTCAAGCTAAACATAACGTCATTTTCACCGGCGTAAACTTTTTACACGTACTTTATATACGTTACTTTAATGCTTAAACGCTATGTATACAAATAAATATATATTTTGTATTTAATTGTAATGAAAAAATGACATCAATAAAGTTATAATGCATAATGATAAAATAAACCCAATGGACATTATTCCCGTGACGTCATAATAAGTATGAGTTTGTATTCGCTTATAAAACACGCGGATAAATATTTTTACCGAAATTTATCTTGCAAATGATACAAAAATTGGCCTAAAAGCCACGCGCTTTTAATATTTATTATTTCTCTTTTATGCTCGCAACCACAGAGTTTAGAGAATAAACTCCGTACCTTGCAACAGTGGGCGTTATCCGTCCGATTGCCGACTTTATGACGTGATTAGCAGAAGTAAAAGTTTAATTGAAAATTACGGCTAATTAATTAAATTTTCAAACAAACGAATGCACAATAACAAATCTGTGTCCAAATATCTTTCATTTAAAAAAAGAATGATGTAATTTGATGCAGTAGTTTGTTCTCGCGGATTGTCGAAAGAAAACGCTTAGCGTTTTAAATATATAGATGTACTCGGCTTATAACGCGCACCTGTAAATTTTGATCAATTTTCTTGCTTCAAAAGTGCGCTTTATAGCCGAAATATACGGTACTGATTTAGAGATTTAATAACTAAAAACACCGAAAAGTGAAATACATTAGATCCTATGTGGGAACGAGAACTGAAGGTTTAAAGTATTCCATGTATTAAATAACGTTGGGATTTAAGATGGAGTCATACTATTTCCGTATTAGTGAATTTAAAAACCGAATTTGTATACTAAAATTGTTTAATTGTAGCAATCGTATAATCTACTGACAGTTTTTTGGGCTCTAAATCAGTACCGTATATTTCGGCCTATAAAGCGCACTTTTGAAGCAAGAAAATTGATCAAAATTTACAGGTGCGCGTTATAAGCCGGGTACATCTATATATTTAAAACGCTAAGCGTTTTCTTTCGACAATCCGCGAGAACAAACTACTGCATCAAATTACATCATTCTTTTTTTAAATGAAAGATATTTGGACACAGATTTGTTATTGTGCATTCGTTTGTTCGAAAATTTAATTAATTAGCCGTAATTTTCAATTAAACTTTTACTTCTGCTAATCACGATAAATAGATATTAAATGGAAAAAGAGTCTAAATATGTATTTGAAGTTCTGAAATTTTCAAGTCTAGGCTTAAGTTTTCCATTTGAATTTTCAGAAAATATAAACAAAAGATAAAATGTTGCCTACTTAAAATGTACTTATTTTATTGCGAAATTAATCATATCATAATAACATACGATAAAATTCATTTCATTAAAATAATAACTATGATTTTTTACATTGTTTTGTATTGAATATTTGCAAATAGTATAATTTTAATGTAACAAAATTGTAATTCATTGTTTCTAAAAGTGTATTGAAACTTAATTTCATAAAAAAAAATTAATATCTATAATATGAAGATCTGTACATAAAATAAATTTTTTATTCATGCATTTTTGCATAAGAGTGCAACAGCTATTGCACCAAGTTCTGAATATTTATAAAACTAGTTATAGTACGAACGCATCTCATTTGCCACGTTTGACATACATTTTCCAACTTGTTTAAAAAGTATGCGTGTCAGTTTTTTTTTCTTTACATAATCTGAATTCAGCTCTTCAGACTCAATTGCAGGACAAAGAAAAAAATGTTTAACAATTGTTGTTTAGTGTAATTTGCATTTTACTAATACAGTTTATGAAAATATTTTTGTGGAAAATATTACACTTTTGTTGGCTGAGCACTCTCAAATCATTACTTATTCTTTATATTTTGTAAAGCAGAAAGAAATTTTTCGAATTTTTCAAAATGCCATCTTTATTATTCCTCTCAGCTAAGTATAACTGAGTTTGTTTACGTAACCGGTAATTAAGAAACAGTACCTCGAATCTAACATATTAGATATTGGGTGAAAAATTTTTCATAAACAAGCCATCGCTCAAATATTGCATTTTAAAATGCGTGAGGTATATTTCTAATTAATAATTTTAATTTCCATCCCGTTATTTATGGCGTTACAATTATTAAACACGAGGGCTGCTGAAATGTAACTTGAGTTGAAACAAGATAACGCTTGGATGAAGGAAGAAATTTCCTTATTAACATGGAAGTAATATTTACACGATGTTTCCACTCCATTGCTTAATATATTACACACCAACAATTGTTACTAGCAAAAATATTGAATAATTGAAGTTTTCGAAAATATTTAAGAGAATCTGAATACATATATTTATAAAATGTATTTGAAAGGGAAGCAAAGTATTTAGTTAGTATTTTCCTTACTCTAACAGCGTATTAATTAGCTACTTGTATTTTACTATAGATAATATTTAAGAAAATTCTTTTAGTTTATTGTACGCATGCTAAAATGTTTTTTTGCTGTCATTTGCCTTTAACAAATATCATGTTTGTTGAACATGAAAATGTTTACTTGAGGATTGATAGTATGCGAAAATCCTATATTCCGGGTTCAGAAAACTGATTAATACACTATAAAACCAACTCGGAGACATTTCCAAAATCAGTGGCAGCAAAAGAAACTTTGTTTTTATAAATGTTTCTTTAAATCTCGAAAATATATTGATTTGTGATACTTCTAATTATAAAGAACGCTTTTCGGAATCGTGGGTAATTCAGTCAAGGTTATTGTATGTTTTCGTTCGTGGTTATATTATATTTTCGTAGATTAACAAACAATTGTCCTTTTATACGGCGTGGTAACAAGATGTCTGAGGTAAATCTTGATTACTTATTTATCTCATGCATGAATTATTTTTAAATGGGTAAAACAACATTTTGCACTCAAAAAAGATTTAAAATGGATTTCACTAAAAATTAATAAGGGTGATTTTTTAAGAGCTTTACATTTATTACGAAATTACAAAAAATTAACCTGATATAAGGCGTACACAGTACTGTAAAATTTTTAACTATAGAATATTTTTTGCGATAATTTGAAATATAATAAATTAATACAAAATACAAAAAGAAAAAAGAATGAAAAATTATGTATGTGGTATAGGTTAAGAAACAAATACCAAAACATATCAGAACATTGTTAAGAAATCTCATTTTCTCATAAAATGAAATGAGATATATAACAAGTTGGAAATTGTACGTCAAACGTGACAAATGAGGTGCGTTCGTTCTTTAGCCAGTTACATAAATATTCAGATCTTGATGATTTTTAATTCTGTGAAATGAATTATATCGTTTGCAGATAATTTTCTGTAATAAAATAAGTATCTCGGTCGTTTGACGATTAAACTTTGGAAGCTCCTATAACAAAAAAGCGCAGATTAAAAAAAAAAATTCAAATTTCTTAATAAATATTTTTTTATTAATATCTTCTAAAGTTTTGATTCGATTTGCATGCTATTTGAAATGTATCGACAAATTCTGCAAAGATAATATATCTTAAATTTCAAACCATTCGGCTGGGTAGTTTTTCCGTTGTTATATGCGGATGGACGGACGGACCAGACGACGACAATAGGTGCTAAGTATTTATATAATTACTAGCAATCTACGCCCGCTACGCTGGTCAATTTCTTATAACGAACTTTTAATCCAACAAAATATTGACATTTCATGATTCACTTTTATATTTTAACAGAATAATAAGGCTACTATAATTTGTGATTCGTGCTATAGCCAATATACACGCCAGGACACGTCGCCCTTATCAATACCTTTTTACGCATGAAGCTTTCGCTATGGTACTCCATTGTGAAATTTGGTAATTTTTCAAATTCAATATTTGAAAAATGGCATAATCATTATATTTGATATTTATATAAAGAAAAATACAATTTTTTACCTTTCAAACGCAGTTTGCCTAACAATTTTCTGACAAATACTTTTCGAGCTACTATTTTTTTTCAGTAACTTCAATTTTTCTTTTCCGAGATTAATCTGTGGCAAAAATTAGAGAAAAACCCAGTCGTCAGAAACGCATTGTTTTTTATTAAACAGGCTGTTGGAGCAGGGATTGTCACCACCAATTTGCCACCATCACTTTTGAAATCGGTTCAGTAGTTCTAGAGATTCCATAGAAATTGTAATTTGGAATGTTTTAAAACGCTTTTCGCTCATTTCACCCTTTTAAATTTCGAATTTTTTTATTTTGTTTTTAGAGAGCATTTACATCTTATAAGTAACTACAATGCCAAATTTCAAATTTCTAGCTCCTTCAGTATAAAAAAAATCGCAATTTTAGAACATTTTTCACTCCTGCACCCCCCTGGAGTTAGTGACACCAACATAAAATATAGCCTATGTTGGAGCAGGGGTTGTCACCATCAATTTGCCACCATCATTTTTGAAATCGGTTTGGTAGTTCCAGAGATTCCATAGAAATTGTTATTTAGAATGCTTTTAGAACGCTTTTCGCTCATTTCACCCTTTTAAATTTCGATTTTTTTTTAAATTTTATTCGTAGAGGGCATTTACATCTTATAAGTAACTACAATGCCAAATTTCAAATTTCTAGCTCCTTCAGTATAAACAAAATAGCAATTTTAGAACATTTTTCACTCCTGCACCCCCCTGGAGTTAGTGACACCAACATAAAATATAGCCTATGTTGGAGCAGGGGTTGTCACCATCCATTTGCCACCATCATTTTTGAAATCGGTTCGGTAGTTCCAGAGATTCCATAGAAATTGTAATTTAGAATGTTTTTAGAACGCTTTTCGCTCATTTCACCATTTTAAATTTCGATTTTTTTTATTTTGTTCTTAGAGAGCATTTACATCTTATAAGTAACTACAACGCCAAATTTCAAATCGGTTCGGTAGTTCTAGAGATTCCATAGAAATTATAATTTAGAATGTTTTTAGAACGCTTTTCGCTCATTTCACCCTTTTAAATTTCGATTTTTTTTTTTGTTCTTAGAGAGCATTTACATCTTATAAGTAACTACAACGCCAAATTTCAAATCGGTTTGGTAGTTCTAGAGATTCCATAGAAATTATAATTTAGAATGTTTTTAGAACGCTTTTCGCTCATTTCACCTTTTTAAATTTCGATTTTTTTTTTTTTTTTTTTTTTTTTTTTTTTTTTTTTTTTGTTCTTAGAGAGCATTTACATCTTATAAGTAACTACAACGCCAAATTTCAAATCGGTTCGGTAGTTCTAGAGATTCCATAGAAATTGTAATTTAGGATGTTTTTAGAACGCTTTTCGCTCATTTCACCCTTTTAAATTTCGAATTTTTTTTATTTTGTTCTTAGAGAGCATTTACATCTTATAAATAACTACAACGCCAAATTTCAAATCGGTTCGGTAGTTCTAGAGATTCCATAGAAATTATAATTTAGAATGTTTTTAGAACGCTTTTCGCTCATTTCACCTTTTTAAATTTCGATTTTTTTTTTTTTTTTTTTGTTCTTAGAGAGCATTTACATCTTATAAGTAACTACAACGCCAAATTTCAAATCGGTTCGGTAGTTCTAGAGATTCCGTAGAAATTGTAATTTAGAATGTTTTTAGAACGCTTTTCGCTCATTTCACCCTTTTAAATTTCGAATTTTTTTTATTTTGTTCTTAGTGAGCATTTACATCTTATAAATAACTACAACGCCAAATTTCAAATCGGTTTGGTAGTTCTAGAGATTCCATAGAAATTGTAATTTAGAATGTTTTAGAACGCTTTTCGCTCATTTCACCCTTTTAAATATCGATTTTTTTTGTTCTTAGAGAGCATTTACATCTTATAAGTAACTATAACGCCAAATTTCAAATCGGTTCAGTAGTTCTAGATATTCCATAGAAATTGTAATTTAGAATGTTTTTAGAACGCTTTTCGCTCATTTCACCCTTTTAAATTTCGTTTTTTTAAAATTTTGTTCTTAGAGAGCATTTACATCTTATAAGTAACTACAACGCCAAATTTCAAATCGGTTCGGTAGTTCTAGAGATTCTATAGAAATTGTAATTTAGAATGTTTTTAGAACGCTTTTCACTCATTTCACCCTTTTAAATTTCGATTTTTTTTTAATTTTGTTCTTAGAGAGCATTTACATCTTATAAGTAACTACAACGCCAAATTTCAAATCGGTTCGGTAGTTCTAGAGATTCCATAGAAATTGTAATTTAGAATGTTTCTAGAACGCTTTTCGCTCATTTCACCCTTTTAAATTTCGATTTTTTTTAATTTTGTTCTTAGAGAGCATTTACATCTTATAAGTAACTACAACACCAAATTTCAAATCGGTTCGGTAGTTCTAGAGATTCCATAGAAATTGTAATTTAGAATGTTTTTAGAACGCTTTTCGCTCATTTCACCCTTTTAAATTTCGAATGTTTTTTTTATTTTGTTCTTAGGGAGCATTTACATCTTATAAGTAACTACAACGCCAAATTTCAAATTTCTAGCTGCTTCAGTATAGAAAAGATCGCAATTTTAGAACGTTTTTCGCTCCTGCACCCCCTGGGTTAGTGGCACCAACATAAAATATAGCCTATGTTGGAGCAGGGGTTGTCGCCATCAATTTGCCACCATCACTTTTGAAATCGGTTCGGTAGTTCCAGAGATTACACCCTACAAACCAACAAACAAACAAACAAACAATCTTTACTCCTTTATAATATTAGTATAGACGAGCGCACCTAAAAAAGCAATTTAAAAAAGCCATAACTCAGTAATAATCCATTTTCAGCAATTGCTGTTCAAATCGGGTAGTTTGTGCAAATTCTTTTGTTCAACCCTGTATATGATCTATAGAATTGATACACACCACATAATACACTAAATATTAGATACATTTAAAAGTGCGTGCGTCTCTGTAAATGAAAGATAAATGATATGCACTCTATAATCTATATAAAGCATGATTTAGTACTCCTCGGTGACTCATATTATGAATTTCATTATGTTTGAAGTATCGTAACATCATAAAAATTCACGGAAAACACATTTACCCTAAAAATCATAATGTAATCTATTTTTCTGATGCGTCTCTATACTCCTCAGAAAACATGTTGTAGTCCACCTGAGTAACGCATATCAATATCATTTTCTTTGAAACATCGTAACATCATTAAAATACACCATAAACGATTTTTCCACTTAGACCATAATGTAACGGAATTATTTTCTGTGTCCCTGTAAATAAATTATAAACGCTACACATTTCATGTTCAATAGCGAATATTCTATAGATAATCTCAGTAACCTACAAAAATTATATGATAATCCGAGTATATTTACGAGATTTAGAGAACTGCCAGACGGCCAGAAATCATAACCACTTCAATCATAACTCAAACAGAAACTATAAACACTTTTCAACTACGCTGGAAAGTTTTAAAGCATTTATCGCCACATAAATCCAACAGCAGAAACTATTTTAAAATATATTCTCTCATAAAGAACAGATTTTTCAAAGGCGGGTTTTCCAAACTGATTATTGAATAGAAAACAAATCTTCCAGCTATTGTTTCTTCCAGCTAGAATTTCACAAGCATTTTGTAACTTCGTATGAGGTTTTAAGACCGCTACACAGGCACTTAGCTGATGGGATGCATAGTGCCTAGCTGAAAGGTTTGTGATGCTTGTTATAGGTTCGAAATTTGCCTGATAACTGCATGGCGCAGATTTACATGACGAGCAACCTGGCCGTCGTGGTTTCTGCACAACATAAAGACTTTGTGTGTATTTTTGTGTTGTGTTTCCTGTGTAGGTGGAATCCTAATTGATATTTATCATTGTTGATTTGACACTGCACATCACATCAAATTATCGTGCTAGGTGAACAAAAAGTTAGTACGATGTTTTTGGACCTGAATATGCGGTGCTGACTAACTTGGGGAATAATTTTGATTGGAGGGAAAGATAAATGGGAGCGTTTCTGCTGACAGGTAAGTTGCACCAGAGACTAGAGTAATTCCAAGACAGATTTTGTGATGGCAGAGGGAGACGAGAACCTCCCCCACCCGTCTGTCTACCGTACCCCCATCGAATAAACTGGCTCCGTAAACTGTTCCATTGGAGCGGGTCCAGTAGCTTGCGCTGATTTCGCCATAATGCACCTAATAAAGAAGCGTAGTCTTGAAAAAATATATATATTTAAAATAAAGATAAATTAAAATAAACATAAAAATGTAAATAAATCAATTATGGAGGGTACCACTCCTGTCCAACACTCGAATGAACCGTCTGAATAAGCCGGACCGTACTCCTATTGAAAAGCTTGAGGAAAAATTGCTAAGGGCAATGGATTAACAGATGGTGTTAGTTTCATATGAGGTTTATGTGTAATAAAGAAATAAAAATAAATTCTGTACAATTCTCTGAGTGGTCTTTTTCAATACAACTACCAAGTATGAGAGGTTAAATTTAAAGATTTTTTTGTGACAAAGTGAATAGTTTTGTGAATGTTTCAGTAACCTTTGATAGTTGACGAAAACATTTTTATAAACGTAAAGAATAATCGTATGGGATATGGGAAATTTTCATTTTATAGTACGCCTTCAATGTGGCAATGGTTTGAAAAGGTAACTTTCGAGTCTGAAAAGTCTTTCATTTTTCTTTATGCCCTGAGACTTAAAGTTTCGTACTCTTTACACCATTTTTACAGATACAGAAAGTTTTGTAAAGGTTAATATTGGAGATGCCTAATATATTAAAAGTTATATTGTTATGCAAAACTTTTATTTATTTATTATGGAATATATACAGTATGCCCACTAAAGCCCATTGCCACCTTCTTAGTTTTGGAACGGCTGCTGCTCTATTCATAAAAGTGGTGTCTAGGTATGGTAAAGTAGCTATGCGCTACTGAATGAAGCCGCCTACCGCTCCACCATGTGGAAAACTACAGAGTTAGCATTCCTATCTCGAAAACGGAAAGAGATAGGGAAAACAAGTGATTTACAAAGCTGTAGAGCATTATCAATTTAGTACAAAAAACACCTTGTGGAAATTAATGCGAAGAATAGCACGGTTAAACGCGCATTTGTTTTTTCGCGATTTCCTACACTGTGATGTGACAAAACGATCTTAGAAAGAAAGAAACAACCAGTTATGAAACAGCAGGTGTATGCGACCCCTCCACAAACATTGCAGGACCTTAAACGACGCATTAAGGCCGCTTGTGCTAACGTGTCACCCTCTATGCTCCAATGTGTGCAACGTGAAATTCAAACAAGGACCAAAATATGCATTGCAGCTGACGGTGAGAAGTTTGAACATCTGAAATAAAGGTATATTATTATAACTGGTTGCTTTTTTTCTTTCTAAGATCGCTTTGTCACGTCACAGTGTAGGAAATCGCGAAAAAACAAATGCGCGTTTTAACCGTTCTATTCTTCGCATTAATGTGATGATGCTCTACAACTTTGTAAATCACTTTTTTTCTCCATCTCTTTCCATTTTCGAGATAGGAATGCTAACTGCGCAGCATTCCACCAGGTGGCGCCGTAGGCGGTTTCATTGAGTAGCGCATGGCTACTTTACTTATACCTAGACACTACTTTTATGAATATAGCAGCAGCCGTTCCGAAGTTAAGAGGGTGGCAAGGAACTTTAGTGGGCATACTGTATAATAAAAACAGTGTAAACTTTAAAAAAAAAAATTCTTTCCGGGTGTAACAAAACAGTTTTTTTCTTTCTTTTCTTTTTTTTCTTTTTCTTTTCATTGCAAAACTTTGAGATGCTTATATTTAAAAAACATATTATATTATGTAAATCTTGCATTTAGAAACTTATTTTAAACACCATTCCATAAATAGATTAAGAAGAAAAAATAAATAATAATAGTAACCGAAATCTCTAAAAATGTTCAATAGAAAGTTTAATACTAATTATTTCCCATAACGATACAAAGAAGCTCCTGTTTTCAATTAGCTGAATGTTTAAATTATATTTGAACAAAACTTTGTAATTGTTTAACCTTTTATTTAGAAACATTACATGACAGAGTACAATAAAGCATTTTTAATTTTGATGAAGAGCCTTTCAGTTGACTTTTAATTAACTTTCTTTCTAAACATAATTTTTATGAAATTTTATAAAAGTTAAAAAAAAAATAAATGGCTTTTACAACAATAAAATATTATATGCATAGGAGAGCAAAAACTATAACTAATTTTAAATTTGTTTTCCAATTGTTTACGCTAAAAAAATAATTATGTTAAAAATTTATTTTGAAAAATGTAATTAGAAATAAAATGTCTTTAATTACTGTTCTTTCATAATTTTAGGTTGCGTTTGTCGAAATTAATAAAGCTTCGTTTTAAATTTCGTAATAAAAAATATCCAAGTAATGAAGCAAAGAAACTGCTTTTTTTAATCATTATTTACATATAAACACATCTATTTATTGCTTGATTAATCCCAGTAAAAAAAAGTTTTCCTCTTATGAATTGTATTTATTAATTACATAGTATTCATTAAATATGTACACAAATAACTAAATTTGTGTGTTCTTTGATAAAAAATAAACTGTTTTCCTATCGGGTCTCATTGTAATTTTGTAATTATTTATATTTTTCGTTATTATTTCTGTTTAATAGAAGAAAATTGTATAAATTATGTTGTAAGAACGCACATTTTAAAAGTACTCAACAAACATATAATAAAAACACGTGAAATTGATACACAATATCCGTTCAGTATCAATGCCCTACATCTCAAATTAATGAATTTAATAGAATAAGGGGTCCACTGGTCCGCCTTTAATCATCCTCCACTTACATACTTACAAAGATACATTCGCGTTAGCGCCCTCTATCAGTGACTTTTTGAACTGCAAGTTTATTTTATGTTAAAACAATGCCGCATTCTGTTAATGCTTTTATTACAAACTGCATTTCCGTCTCATTATTTGTTCTTTTTAACATTCTCACTGCTGTGAACTGATATATCCGTTCATTATGCTGTTTGTTTCACTGTAATAGAAACATTTTTTAAAATTAATATAATTATCAATTTAAAAAATGTATTATTATATGCATTATCTACAAATATAATGCATTTTTTAAACTTTGAGTAATGATTAATATTTTTAAGGATTGTACTCGTAGTATATCAAATGAAGTTTTGTATATCAAGTTTGAAAATTCATTCTTTTTTTAGCATTTTTAAAACATTAAAGAGAAAACAACATTACAAATTTGCCCTTTTGCTCGGCGGTCAGGGGGTTAAAGAATTTTTAAATTTTATACGGGCTTTCTCTATTTTGTTTCTATCTAAAAGAACAAGATTTTAAAAAATCTTTTAAGAAGAAATAAATTAAATTAAACTTTTTAAAATAATATATTTTTATACTTTTCATATAAGTGTGCTCATTCAGTATGACGAGAAGATTTGAAAAACTCGTTTAAGAAAAACTATATAAAAATGGATTTTTTGAAACAATTTATTTTCATACTTTTCATATAAGACTTCATAAAAAAAAAAAAAAAAAAAAAAAAAAAAAAAAAATCGCTTACGAAAAAATATATAATTACCGATCTGAAACAATTTATTTTCATACTTTTCATAGTACCGTGCTTTTAATTGTAAGGACAAAATTTCTAAAAAACAAATTCGCTTAAGAAAAAAATAAATCAACTTGAACTGTTTGAAATAATTTATTTTCATGCTTTCCATCAAGCGTGCTCTTTAACTAGTACAATGACAAGATTTCTAGAAAATAAATTCGTTTAAGAAAAAATAAATATAATTGAATTTTTTTAAGTAATTTATTTTCATGCATTTCCTACAGATATTCTTTTTAAGTATAAGGACAAAATTTCCAAAAAAAAAATCGTTTAAGAAAAAAATAATGGAACTTTCTGAAATAAGTTATTTTCATACATTTCCTACAACCTCCCCATAAACTATAAAGGAAAGATTTCTAGAAAACAAATTAATTTAAGAAAGAATAAGTAAAATAACATATCTAAAAATACAGTAAAAATGACTATTTCCTTAACATTTTAATTAAAAATGAATAAATATTTAGATTACTGGAAATCCTACTCTTAATTTTTTGAAATGAAACGTAATGATAGTCCATTAAAAAAAATGGAGTCAATAGCAAAATATGTATTGAAGTATTATTATGTTCATCACAAAAACAAAATGAGAAAAATGAACTTAAATATTGCAATTCAGAATTATTTAAAGAGAAATGAATGCATTACAAAGCCTTTTTCGCATATTTTTAAATATGGGATAGTTACGAAACTTTGTCAGAATATCCGACTTGGAAAATTGATATTTGCCTCATTTTACGTAAAAGGAAGGCTACTGAGTCCCCTTAACAAATACATTCACATCACTTAAAATAAAATAATTAATAGTATATTATTAATTATTGTTATTTTTAGAAAAACTAATGATTTTTGTTTAGCGTTTGTAAGATATATAAACAGGGTGTCCATAATTATTATCGGGAATTTCTTAACTCATAACTTTCGATTTAAGAACATGACGAAAAATATCGTTACATATTCGTAAAGTACAACAACAACAAACAATTTAATAACACAAACAAAGTAGCATATGCGTAAAGTTTCAACTAAAAATGTTATTAATCAAATAACGATTATAATCAAATAATAATTAATATTAAATTTCTATCAGATCTATCAAAAATTTATTAATGAATTATGAACACAAAGTCAGATGGATAAATACAGATAATTTATTAAAAAAGTTTTGAAAAAATTAATTAAATTTTAATATTAGTTATTATTTGATTATAATCGTTGTTTGATTAAGAACGTCCAGAGTAGTAACATAATACACATGCAACTTTCCTTGTGTTATAAGAAAAACTGTTTTAGTTCTGTACTTTACGAATATGTAATAATATTTTTCGTCATGTTCTGAAATCAAAAGCTATGAGGTAAGGAAAAAGCCCGTCAATAATTTGTGGACGCCCTGTATATATATAATTAAAAAGAAACACACGAATAAATTATTCTGAATTGTTTTAATTTCAATAAAGTAAAATCTTAAATAGTTACAAAATAGCATTATTCTCAATACTGCTAGAATATATTTTATGCTTTGTGCGTACAAAATATAACATTCTTTTAAATTAAAATGTAAAGTAATATAAAATTACTCATATTGTTTCCCATTTAATTTTGTTGATATTTAACCATACAATCGTAAAATAAATTATATATCCTCTAACTATAAGAAGTTACATGGTTTTACATTTCCCCTTTTAGTATTATCCTATGCTAGAAAAAAAAAAATCCGCTTGACTAGTTTTATCTTCACTTGAAATGAGTCATAAAAAAAGTTGACTGTAATGAAATGCCCTCTTTGTGGTTTTATTTATTTTATATTTTATGATGTAGTAATAAATGTTTCATAGTTTAGAGTTGAAATTTCCAAATTAAGTTAAAGTTGAATTTATCAAAAAGTCGAACTTCAAATCTAAAAATGATAACAATAATTCGAAACATCGTTTGACACTTCTAAGAACCGTCTGTGTGCAGAAGGGAGAAAATCATGATTATAAAAAGCGATATAAATGTAATTACATAAATGTATACTATTTACTGTTATGTTTTTTACATTGAAATTCATTTCTAAATTCTAACTCGTAACTGATTCTGCAATTTACAAATTGCACTCTAAATGTGCTTACACGTGTCCCTAATTAGTGTTATGAAAAACCATGCATATGTAACAGCGTAACTACTGATAAAAATATATTTAAAGTGCAATTTGTAACTTTTTCTCACATTTTTTAAAGAAAATATTCAATGAATAAATAAGGGATACATAAATAACTAAAACGTCATTGCACAAAAATTATGTTTTAAAAATCATAAAAACATTAATTAAAGAAAAATATGAAAAAATAATCAGAAGTGCATTATAGGAAAATATTTATTAGTTTTTTTTTCAACACTGAATTTATACAAGCATTTCCTCTATCCCTATCTTAAAAACATTATTATTTACTTGCTTATACTATTGCAAATTCTGATGTATTATCTTACATAAAACATTTTTTTTTTTCGATAATCGCGATATTTTAATTTAAATGGGATGCTCAAAATTTTTCTGTGATTCCTTTGGTTAATCTTCCAGCTGACGCGCTTTCGCAAATTTTACCACAAATGTGTTCTTTCTGAAAATTTATTATCACAAATAGCACAGAATTAATAAAAAACAAGTTGGAAATTGTACGTCAAACGTTACAAACGAGGTGCGTTCGTACGCACGTTTTAGAATTAAATTCATGATATCCCGTGCGTAGAACGGGTTAAACAGCTAGTTAAGTATATATTTTATGACACTCTTCATACAAATATCTTAACTAGTTATATAAATATTCAGATATATATGTATCAGCTAGTTATATAAATTTTCAGATCTTGATGATTTTTAATTCTGTGAAATGAATTATATCGTCTGCAGATTAATTTCTGTCATAAAATAAGTATCTTGGTCGCTTGACGATTTAACATCCATCGGAAGCTCCTATAACAAAAAAGCACCGATTTAAAAAAAAAAAAATTCAAATTTCTTAATAAATATTTTTATTAATATCTCCTAAATTTTTGATTCGATTTTAATAAAATTTGAAATGTCTCGACAAAATTCTGCAAAGATAATATATTTTAAATTGCAAACCATTTGGTTGGGTAGTTTTTGCGTTGTTATATGCGGACAGACAGACAGACGGACAGACAGACAGACAGACAGACGGACGGACAGACGGACGGACCAAACGACGACTATAGGTGCTACGTATTTATATAATTACGAACGCACCTAAAAATTGCTACTAATATGTTTAATTCTACTCTAACGTGACCTTAATTACTGTTATGAAAAACCATGTATATGTAAAGAAGGTAATTACTGACGGTGAAAAAGAAAAGTTATGATCCCGCTCAAGGAAGAAAAGGTCATGCGTCCGCTGAAAGATTTTATAGCAAATATCAGGATATTTTAAATGTTACCGGGACATTATAGAATGTACCAAAAAGGTTGAAATGCACTGTAATTTCTTATCTGGAAAAAGCAGGCAAAATAAAGTGGAAAAGTACTCAAGGTGAATTAGGAAATAAGATTATTTAAAATAAATTTTCAAAAAGTTAATTTTTTTAAATATTTACTCAACCGCCGGAGACAAAACTGGTCAATTAGAAAATTGTTCATTTGACAAAAGGTAATTCTGGAATACAGAAAACTGCATACCTGTACTTTTAAAATAATTGAATAATAAGTTACATATAAACCTCATTGAATAATAAGAGGGATTCTTTGTTATGCCACTTTTGCGTACCATTTAAAATTACACTGCACAAAGAAAAGACAAATTTTTCTTAAATCTAACAGAAATATAATACGGCAAGGAAATATACAATGAACTCTTCCGAGTTACCCAAAAGTGTTCTTTATTTTTAAAACCTCAGAAACTAATATATTTCCAAGATTAAAACTGCATTTATAAAAACAACTAGCTTTTACCCACCCGGCGTTGCCCGTGCCAACTACCTTAAACGTGCCTGAAATCAGGGTTGAATGATTTTTTAATTTTAAACGAAAGTAACGTTAGAGACACCACTGCCATAGACAGCATACACTGGGCTTGCCATGCACAATCCCATATGTTACTGTAAGCAAACCTGGAATTTCTCAGAATTTTTTTGTGAAAAGCCAAATGGCATTATTTTCTCCTTCAAGCTTTTATCCAGGCTAAAAGAAAGGCAATTGCGTTTAGAAGCAAATATTTATTTTATGTTTTAGCCATAAACTAAAAGCCTTTCTTTTAGGCATTTAAAAAAAAAATTGCCAGCGCTAACTACAGGTATCGTTCCTTTGGAACTCAATCTCTAGGTATATATAAATAAAATAGCAGATCTCTGTCTGCCTGCCCACGGATATAACCAATTATAACACCTAGGACTCTGAAATTTTTGTCATGTGTAGATGCTGTCACCGGAAAGTACACCTCGCAGCTGGATTTTTAAATTTTAATTTAGATTAAAAAAAAAATTTTGCATATGGAATTTTGGGTTCGAGGCTATTTCATGCTCTCCGCCAATCCCCGGCAATGAAACAACCAGCGAATGAGATATCTAGCGAAGTGACGGCAAACGAGCATATGACATTCTGGTTTGAGGCTATTTATAACTCTCCGCCAATGAGAGCAGGCGAAAGAGCTGTCGATCGCGACAACATTTCCTGCTCCGAGCTTAGCTGGGCTAGCAAGAGCAAGCAACAGTTTTACATTTGAAACTTTTTTATATTGTGAAACTAAACTAACGAAAATTCCCATAAGTTAGTTTCTTTACTTTCTGTTCCTTTTTATATATTGTGAAATTTATTGTTTTTATTAATTTAAGTTTCCGTAAGTTAGTTTATTTACTTTCTGTTCAGTGAAGTGTAACATGAAATAGGCCTAAACCCAGTGACAGAACTATCTTCGTGTGTCTGCAACGCTAATAATATTTCAAAAATAGTTTGAAATATGCAATATATATCATATTAGTTCCCGTTAGTTAGTTCTATCACTGGGGTTTAGGCTTATTTCATCTTACATTTCACTGAACAGAAAGTATATCTTCATGTATCTGCAACGCTAATGATATTACAAAAATGGTCTGAAGTACGCAATATATATATCATATAAATCTATTATTGCTACTGTTGTAGTGCTAGTTAATTATGGCATCAGTATTCACGTGTTATATGGAACCTGTTGTTTATTTACTTTTTTGTAAATAACATTAAATACTCAAAATTTTCGCTTAGTTGAAATAGGCCTAAACCCCTGTGACAGAACTATCTTCATGTGTCTGCAATGCTAATAATAATGTGTATCAATATTTATTTATATCAAACTATCATTTACTTACTTTTATTTCCTTTTTAAAAATAATAGAAGCTATTTCATTTGGTACGTTATTTTATTTTGATGAAAACATAAATCTTCCACAAAATTTCTGTTTATTTATTCATCGTTATTTACAATCTTTCTTCCTATTACTGTTTTTGACTGTATTTTTAGTCAGTTTGTTTCATTTTTGAGCATTTTTTGTCGCCCAAGAATCAAATGATTTTCTTCAAATTTACTTTTTACAAAATGAAAACATTTAGTTAATAATTTGAGTTCTTGGGCGATTAGGAGTCCATTGTGATTTATTTTTTACCTCATATTTACAAATTAAATAGTTTTGATGAAAACATACATTTTACATTAAATTTTTGAGTATTTATTTATTGTCAAGGGGGAAAAAATAGCCGGATTTTTGAATTTCAATACAATCTTCCCGTTTTTTATTTACTTTTTTGTAAATAACAATAAATAATCAAAATTTTCGCTAAATTGAAATAGGCCTAAACCCCTGTGATAAAACTCGGCAAATTGTCTCGGATAATAAATTGTAAAATTTGTCAGTTGAGGAAAAATCACGAAATTCATGAAATGACCGCAAAAAAAGAAAACCAATTTTGTCAAGGAATCGTGGAAATAAATAGCAGAATTTGTCAATCAATCTCGAAAAATATAGCGAATTTCGCAAAATTATTGCAGCAAAAAAAATTTGTCAAACTGTCGTGGAAAAAAAAAAAAAAAAAAAGAGAGAGAGAGAGAGAAATCCATTATATAGTCTCAGAAAAAAATCTCAAAATTGATCAGATGATCACGGGAGAAAAATTGTGAAATTCGTCTAATAATTGCAGAACAGAATTGCAAAATTCATCGAACGACAGTGGAAATAAAGTGCACAATTCGAACGTCAGCGGAAAGAAAGTGTGCGATTTGTTGAACGTTCATGGAAAAAAAATCTTGAAATTCGTTAATCGAGAGTCGATAAATCACGAAAATCATCAATCGATAGCGGTAAAATCACAAAATTCATCAACTGATAGCGGAAAAATTACAAAATTCATCAACTGATAGCAGAAAAATCACAAAATTCATCAACTGATAGCAGAAAAATTGCAAAATTCATCAATTGATAGCGGAAAAATATCACAAAAATCATCAATCGATAGTTGTAAAATTGCAAAAATCATCAATCGATAGTTGAAAAATTGCAAAATTCATCAAGCGATAGTTGAAAAATCTCAAAATTCATCAAATGGTCTCGGGGGGGGGGGGGATGCAAATGGGATCGAAAAAAAATCGCAATTCGTCAAATGATTTCTTTGGGAAAAATTGTGAAATTTACCAAATGGTTTTGAAATTTATCAAACGATAGCAGGGAGAAAAAAATCTTTTTTCATTCAATCATCGCAATTGGCGAGTGTGACTATTAAGATGGCCAGTGGTGGCAAAACAGTCAATCGACAAATTTTCAGTATTACTCGCCGATTGGCGAGTGCTAATTTTGTCCTATATGTGAGTTTTATCAAAAAGTAAAACATTAAGTAAATATAGTTTCTATCTATGAAGTCATAAACATCATTCAAAAACGCCCCAACAAAAAAATAATGAATGTATAGAAACAGCTCAGCAAATCTGTTTCATTAAAGAATATTTTTAGTCGCCCAAGAATCGACTGCTTTACTTGAACATTACTTTTTATATAATGAAAACATTCAGTAAATAATTTCCGTTCTCACTTGATTAAGAGTCCATTCATGTGAGATTCTTATGAAACTCATGCACATCATAAATATTTCACGCACTTGGAATTTCCAATCAATTCATCAAAACAATTTAAAAATTATTTACTGAATGTTTTCATTTTATAGAAAGTAAAGTTCAAGAAAAACATTAGATTCTTGGGCGACTAAAACAGTTTTTAAATGAAACTTCTTAAATGGAGTTAAAAATGGTTCTTAAATGGAGTTCAATAACATACATCTTAACAATTTATCGCATGTTAAGAATTCATCATTCTCGGGAACTAAAAATGTAGTCCAAAACAATTACAGAAAAAAAATTTAAAACAATAAATAATCAAAAATTTAATGTAAGATGTATGTTTTCATCAAAACCATTTAATTTGCAAGTATGAGGTAAAAAATAAATCACAATGGATTCCTAACCGCCCAAGAACTCAAATTATTTACTGAATGTTTTCATTTTATAGAAAATAATGTTCAAGAAAATCATTTGATTCTTGGGCGACTAAAAATGTTCAAAAATGAAACAAATTGACTAAAAATACAATCAAAAACAGTAATACAAAGAAAGATTGTAAATAACAATGAATAAAAACTCAAAAATTTTGTGGAAGATTTATGTTATCATCAAAATAAAATAACGTACTAAATGAAATAGCTTCTATTATTTTTAAAAAAGGAAATAAAAATAAGTAAATGGTAGTTTGATATAAATAAATATTGATACACATTATTATGAGCGTTGCAGACACATGAAGATAGTTCTGTCAGTGACAGAACTAACTAACGGGAACTTAATATGATATATATTGCATATTTCAAGCTATTTTTTAAAAATATTATTAGCGTTGCAGACACACGAAGATTGTTCTGTCACTGGGTTTAGGCCTATTACATATTACACTTCACTGAACAGAAAGTAAATAAACTAACATACGGAAACTTAAATTAATAAAAACACTAAATTTCACAATATATAAAAAGGAACAGAAAGTAAAGAAATTAACTTACGGGAATTTTAGTTAGTTTAGTTTATTTCACAATATAAAAAAGTTTCAAACGTAAAACTGTTGCTTCGTTGCTTGCTTTTGCTAGCCAAGCGCCAAGCAAGGAATGTTGTCGCCATTGTCGCTATCCACAGCTCTTTCACCCTGCTCTCATTGGCGGAGAGTTGTAAATAGCCTCAAACCAGAATGTCATATGCACGTTTGCCATCGCTTCGCTGGATCTCTCATTCGCTGGCTGTTTCATTGCCGTGGTTTAGCGTAGATACAGGGCGGAGAGCATAAAATAGCCTCAAACCCAAAATTCCATATGCATTTTTTAAATAAAAAAAAATCTAAATTAAAATTTAAAAATCCGGCACCGAGGTACATTTTCCGGTGACAGCACCTACACATGACAAAAATTTCAGAGTCCTAGGTGTTATAGTTAGGGCGAAATCCGCGGGCAGGCAGACAGACAACTACTGTTTTATAGAAATAGAGATGTTTCTTTTGCTATCACTGATTTTCAGAAACTTTTATGAGCAATTTTTACAGTTTATTTTTCAGTTTTTCAAGCCGGAATATGAATTTTTAGGATGCTATGAATTTAAATTATATATTTTCAACTGCGTAACTGAATTTATACATGCAAAAGTGACAAAATAATATTAATTTTAATGTCAACGTTAAAGCTTATTAATTTATCATGTCTGTAAAAGATGTTCGTTGAGCAGGAAAATGTTTACTTGAAAATTCAAAGCATCCAAAAATCTTTCATTCCTGGTTGGAAAAGCTGATTAATACCCTATAAAAACTACTCGAAAACGTTTTCGGAAATTCGTGGCAACAAAAGAAATTATGTTTTTATAAAAGCTTTTTTAAATCGCAGAACTATATTAGTTCTTGAGGTTTCTAAAAATACGGAAAGCTATTCGGAATCGTGAGTAACTCAGAAGTGGTTATTGTATATTTTCGTTTGTAATTTTATCATATTTTTCTAGATTAATAAACATTCTTTTATATATGTATAGTGTATATTTTATCAGAAAATAGAAAGACCATGTGCAAACTAATGATGACGTTCTTTAGTTCAAATGTTGTTAAAAAATGCAAAATAATTACACCCAAGCACACCCAAGTACAGCATTTCGCAGACAGAGATCATGTAAAAAGACATATGTAGGTTTAAATCCTAGAAACAAAAAAAATGCAATTGACAATGCGTTCTCGAAGTGTCTTCTATCTACCTGTAATACATAACTAAGTTCCATCAATAATGCTTCTGTAAACATTTTGACACTAACATTTCTGCAAACATCGATTACATTTGTCTAAATGTCAAATGCATAATTATTTACGCCCATCTTTTCTTTTCCTTACAATATCCCATAGATTTATAATTCTAATTTGATATATGGTCTCTATTTACTATGAATATTTTTAGTTCAGCATAATTCATTCAACTTTAAAAATACAGGAATGAAAATATTCTTTGCTATTGTTATGATGTTGTTTCAATAGAATTAAAAACAAGAACGAAAAATCATGCGTCAAGCATAGATTATGTAACACTTTCCAACGCTTCCAAAATAATTTTACAAATCATACCGTTTAATAAGCTGAAATATAACATCTAAGTAAACAATTTGGAAAACGCATAACATATTTAAAAACATATTTTCAAGAATTTCCAACGTATACAATATTCAGAAAAATATCCGAATACTTTTTTCAGCCCTGTATATGACCTATAGATTTGTATATATACTACATAGGATGCTAAATTTTAGTTCAGTTAAGAAACGCGTAGCACAGTTTAAAATTCTCCTTCTGGAGTTTCTGTCAATAAACGGAAATGTGTTCGCGAACTTTTGTGCTTCCCTGTATAGGATCTACAGAATTTATACACACCACGTAATATACAAAAAGCGAGTTAAAATTAAAATTGCGTTCAGTAACTTAAAACGCACTTCCAGGAATTATTGTTAACAGACAGTAGAGAATTCTTTTGTGTGTCCCTGTAAATGAACGATGACTGCTATACACACAATATTCTGTAGTAAGCCTCTTGTAGTGCACCTTAGTGATATATATAAATTTCAATGCGTTTAAAATAGTGAAATATTATTTAAATAAACCGTAGACGATTTTTCTCCATAGACGTAATGTAACGGAATTCTTTTGACTGTCCCTGTAAATTAACTATAAGTGCTATGCACACACTATTCCATATTAAGCTTCTTGTAATACACCTTAGTGATATATATCAATTACAATGTGTTTGCAATTGTGTAACATCATTAAAATAAACCGCAAATAATTTTTCCCCATTGACCGTAATGTAACGGAATTCTTTTGTGTGTCCCTGTAAAAAAACTATAAGTGTTACACACTTCAGTTGAAATAGGGAACGTGCTATAGATAACAACAATAACATATAAAAATTGCAAGGCAATCCGAGCATATTTACGGGAGTTAGAGCACGGACAGACGGCAGACGGCCATACGGCCAGACAAACCGAAGTCATAAACACTTTTCAACTAGGTTGGAAAGTGTTAAAAATAATTGACCAATGTTGATTACGTAAATCGAATAAAAATGTAAACTCTTGAAAATTAATAGTTGGACTGTTTCATTAATATATCTTTTCTATATTTTATACCTTATTTTTACCACTTCTGTAATTTACATTGTCTAATAATGTCCAATATATAAAAAATATAAAGCGAGTTTTAGCATTTACAGACGTATTTGTTTATTTTCCGGTAAATATTTATAATGCATGTATATATATTCATTTTTATTTTTTAAAAAATATATATATATTTTTTTTTGATTTTCAGTATCACATAATGTATCGAATTTGTATCATATTGTAATTAAGATTTTTTCACAATGTTATTTAAATTACGAATAAAATTTCTATGGGATATTTAATAATTTCTTGAAACAAATATGACATAATAAACTTAGGAATAAAAATATTAAATGATCTGATTTAAATTAATATTTATATTTAAATTGAAACTGAAATATTACAGCATAATAATACTTTTTGTAAGTAATTTATAAATCTATATGCGTCATTGCACTCCACTTATTCACTGGATAAACAAACATTCCTACACTCAAATACTGATTTTTAGAATTTCGCAGACGTGCTTTCAATCAATAGTCTAAATTCCATTGCATTATTTAGCCCACTGCAATTATCAAACACGAAAGCTTCTAAAATGTTACCGAAGCAGAAACAATTATATGCATGAATGAAAAGTCAAATTTCCAAATAAATTTAATAGCAAAAATGAAATAATGCTTTATTTTTACAACGTTACCAGGTGTCCCAAAAAGAAGGGACACTTTTTAAAATTAAATAATTTGAAAATGGTTAATAACCGAAATGCCCCGCTTGTCGCATCTTTATTAGAAACGCAATAAATTTTTAACCGCATTATTTCAAAATTAGCCTTAAATTTTGGTAATGGGTGGCACTGTGGGTTGAAAAAAAAAATAAATGACAATATTCGCCGGATTTGAATAACTTCCGATTTCTTTCTGTGGAGACACTTAAAAGACAAAGTTCACCTACAAAACTCACAATGTTCAGAGGAGCTAGAACATTAGATATTTAAGGCATATTAGGCCATTCTTGGTGAGGTGGGTATTGGCTGGTTAACGCTGGGTATGGTGAGGCGGGTATTCGCTGGTAAGACTACGCCATGGTATTGCTGCAAATGGCGAATATGTCAAAAATATTGTCATTCAGTTTTTTTTTTCAGTTTACGATCAGTTTGCCACCTACTGGCGTTATTTTAAACTAGTTTTGAAATCATATGGTTAAATATTTATTGATTTTCTAATAAAGATGCAACAAACGAGACATTTATTTCGTTAACCGTTTTCAATTTATTTAATTTTAAGATGAATACCACCTCTTTGGGACACCCGGTATGTACTCTAATAGTTGTTGTTTGCAAAAGTTTTGTATTTTTAATTATTCTGTGGTTACAGCATAGGATTTGTTTAAAATTTAAAATGTGTTTAAATTAAAATTCTGATAACCCTAATTTATTTTTAATTTTAAAAAATGAATGGTATAAATCATATGGTATTAGACTGAGCTGCGCCACCAGGCTCCTGAGGCCATCCGTCAGGCACGTCAACCGCCGTACCCAAGGTCTGAGGAACTTTTAGCGAGCAGGACCATGAGAGTTTCCGTTTGCTCTACGGCCGGTGCCACCCCCATTTTCCCAGGTGAATGACCATATAGGTCGTTGCGATTTGCGAAGGTTCCTGTCCTCTTGGAAGACCACCACATTTCCAGACCATCACTTGGGGACGAGCCGGAGTCCCCCAACAGCTTCGGAGCCGGACGCCCAAAAGGGAGCTGGGTTCTAAGCCTTAAGTCAGATTTTTTCCGACCGGCACTTACCTTACCAAAGCTCGAGGGACGTGGAAATCTACAAAGGTAAACCATCTGGCATGCGATAGGAAATTTTAAAATATAATTATTTGATTTCTTAAAAGCGAAATACCTCTCGTAATTTTATTATTTTTCCTTGTTTAATGCGTTTCATAATAAAATGAAATTATGTTGACTTTCAATCAGATTGCTATAAATTCTGAATGTACAATGGTACAATGCTGGAAAGTCTAAAATAAATGTACTTGTTTTGATCAGTTTAACGAAAAAATAATAATAATAACAACTATTCTCTCGTTAGAAATTCATTTTAATGAAACTGGCGTATTTAACTGTAATGTTAATTATTATTTTTTAAAGTTATTTTCGGAATATCTAAAAGTCTTAAGTCAGAATATTTTATATTGTTAGAATATTTTTAGTTAAAATAAAACAGAAATTATTTTGATTTTAAAATGCTAATTTACTTTTTTCTTTATATAAAAATTAACTTGGGCTACATCACAATTTTAGAATGCCCATTTTATGAAATTTAAATAAAATTAATTCAGTAAAATAAATAAATTAAAATTTATTCATTAAAATTAATAAATAAAGTTAATTCATTAAAAATAAATACAATCAATTGTTAAATGATACAAGAGGTTTCAACATTTATTATTTTCTGAGTGCTAAAATATATTTTATGTTTTGGAATACAATATATAACTTAAAATGTAAACTAATAAAAATATAAACCCCTTTTCTCATTTATGTTTTGTGATATTTAGCCATACCATCGTAAAAAAATTATACCCTTCTACCTGCAAGTTACGAAATTTTACTTTTACTTTACAATATCATCCTGTGTTGAAAAGAAAGGGTACACCTTTCTTTTTTTTTTCTTTAGTTAAAATGAGTCATAAAAATGGTTAGCTGTAATGAAATACGCTGGAAGTAACGCGTTTTGTTGTTTTATTTATTTAATATTTTTATCATATAGTAATAAATTTTTCGTAGTTTATAGTTGAAAATTTCATGTTACATTATAAGATGCATAAAGCAAATGCTGAAATAAAGGGATTTTGGATTAAGAACTTGAAACATTTTCCACAGTTCTAACAACACAGCGTTAGAAGATGCAAGAAAATTATCATTATAAAAGACGATATAAATGCAATATATGTAAATGCATATTAATAGATATGTTTTCTAAAATGAATTTTATGTTTCAATTCTGTATCATTTTACATGTAATGTTCGCTTTATATGTAATGAAAATGTATTGAAATACATTTAAAATATATTTAAATGTTATTGTTATTTTGTATTTATTATGAAAAATAATAAAATAATAAATAAAAATACATAAATACAACAACGTTGCGTAAAAAAATATTGAAAAACATAAATAAAGAAAAATAGGAAAATAAACAAAAGATCATTAAAGGAAATAACTTATTACTTTTATTTTTATTTTCAATCCTTTTATGTTACTGAGATATCTCTTTGGTTTTACTGTTTATAGATATTTTAATCCTGACGAATTTTGTTCATAAACACTTATCTCAAATTAATAATATTTTTATGATAATCACAATATTTTAACGCGATTTGAAGTTCGAATTTTCCCGTAATTGCTTCTATTAAATGTAAAATTTCGGAATGCTTATATACTGGGTGTTTCTAAACTCATGGTACAAACTTTAACGGTAGGTAGAGCACACAGTAACAATCATTTATTGTATAGGAATGTATGGGACCAAGTGACGCATTAAGGTAAAAACACCAGGGAGGCAATTAGGCCCCTTTTTCAATTGTCAAAATTTCTCATTCATACCAGAAAATTTTTATGCTATCCTTTTCATAATTATTTAACAATAAATTCTGCTTTGAAAATTTTTGGTATGAAATCGAAATTTTTTAATAAAAAAAAGCGCAAAACTGGCTAACTTATCAAACGAAATACATGAATAAAAAAGATAAAATGTTTATTTACAATGTAGTTTACAAGTAAATAATAATGAAAAACAATAATATTACAATAAGTGTTCAAAAATGCGCCCACCAACTATGACACATGCTTCGCAGCGTCGCGTCGGTGGAACGATTGGCGTACACTTCTAAAGATGTCAGGCATTTCCCGCACACGTGCAGCAGCTTCGGATATGCGAGATACTAGATTTTCGTCTGAGTCAACTGGAGTCTCATAAACAAGACTCTTCAGATGTCCCCATAAAAAGAAATAAAGGCTCGATAAATCGGGAGATCGCGGTGGCCAAGGAACTGGTTCACCACGCCCAATCCATCGCGTCCCAAATGTGGCATTCAGGTAACTGCGCACGTCAGTGGTGAGATGCGTGGGCGCTCCATCATGTTGAAACCAAATCCGGTTACGAATGGCGATCGGAACATCTTGCAGCAGTTCTGGTAAAATCTGTTGCAAAAAAATAAGGTAACAGCGGCCATCCAGCCTCTTTGATAGTAGGTATGGGCCAATCAAATAATTATTAACAATACCCGCCCACAAATTCACAGAAAATCGTTGTTGATAAGCATGTGGCCGCGTTGCATGTGGACTATTGGTTGCCCAAAGATAGAAATTGTGTGCATTAAATACACCCTCGCGTGTAAATACTGCCTCATCTGTAAATGGAATATGAGCAGTAAAGTCTGGCTGCAATACATGTTGCTGCAAAACCCACTGGCAAAAGTTCAACCGCAGAAGATAGTCTTCCGGATTCAAATTTTGTACACGTTGAAAACGGAAGGGATGAAATCATTTTTTATTTAACACTCTCCAACCGGTCGGATGACTCACACATAAATTCTGTGCAGCAGCTCTTGTACTTGATTCGGGCCTTTCCCTCACAAAATTCAAAATAATTTCTTCCAGGCTTGCACTGCGTACAGCTCTATCTCGCCCAGTTTCCTTTCTTTTCTGGTGACGTTGAAAGAACCTGTTTCAGAAAGCTGACGGTGTAAGCGCTGAAACATTCTATGATCAGGCATTCTTCTGCGAGGAAACTCCTCCTGATACATTCGTAGGGCAGCCCTGGCGTTGCCATTTGCAGGACCATACATGAAATGCATGTTGGCTTTTTCGGCATATGTAAAGTCTTCCATGACGAACGATAGCACAATTAAAAAAGGCGATTTCTTCTACTTTAATGCATGGTATTGAACGGCGACCAGTCACTTACTGCCCTCTACCGCCATTGGAATCAACCAAAAACTCCATTTCTATTTCAAAAAATTTCTATTTCTATTTCTATTTTCAATTCAAAACATTTCTATTTCATACCAAAAATTTTCAAAGAAGAATTTTATTATTAAGTAATTATGAAATGTCAAGAAAAGGATAGCATAAAAATTTTCTGGTATGAATGAGAAATTTTGAAAATTAAAAAAGGGGTCTAATTGCACCCCTGGTGTTTTTACCTTAATGCGTCACTTGGTCCCATACATTCCTATACAATAAATGATTGTTACTGTGTGCTTTACCTACCCTTAAAGTTTGTACCATGAGTTTAGAAACACCCTGTATATAAATGTGTATGTGTGCAGGGCTTGATTACCGACGGAGCACAACTCACCAGTAAAATTTAATAGAAATTTTCTTCTTACTAAAACGCCCTATTCATGCAAAATCACCACCATGAAATAGGAACAAAAATCTATTATTTTTTACTGGTGGAAGTGTGCCCCATTCGTAATCAGGCCCTGTGTGTGTGTGTGTGCGTGTGTGTGTGTGTGTGTGCGTGTGTGTGTGTGTGTGTGTGTGTGTGTTGGTAAATATTGATAATGCATGTAATCTTTGTTATTATTAAATAATTCGATTCCCAATATATTAAAAAAGTAATTGGAACTATCAAAGCCATTGTCACAGTCAAGATTTTTAACAATTTTATCAGGCGTTTTATAAATAATTTTTTTCGGAATATTTTATTATTATTTTTAAAACTTTGAATTGTTCAGATAAATTATTTGATTTAATTAAGAGTTTATTATTATTTAATTTTAATTACAGTAGCTTTTATTAAGTCATTTGTGAAAGATAATATGTTCTGTTCCAGTGATTGAAGTGCCACCATAAGTGGCAAGTGGCAAAATATTTTCGGCACGGTTTTGATTGAAGTTCTAAACAAAATCGCTTCTTTTTCAAAATATCGGTGAAGGACTTCATAGTTGATAGTGGACACCGCAGAAGTCAATCGAAATTATGAATTGGGAGACCTCCCATTATCTATTCTATAGTATTTTAAACGGGAGCAACGCCCATGCTGAAATTGCCCAAACGAGCACATCGACCTTTCTCTCCGTCCTTCTTCAGTAGAAATGGTTCTTAATCATGATATGGTGTATGATAAATGAATTTAAATAAGATGAACGTCTCTGAAATCGATTGATAAGCTGCAATAAAAATTCTACGATTTGAGAAAAAATATTGCATATTATTCAATTTCAAATGGGTTCAAATATTTATCAAACACAAAATTTGAAAGCTATTGTAAAGAAAAATCATTATAAGTAAAAATTTCGATGATAAAGAATGCAGCATAGAATTTAATTTCAACGCTCTTTTAAGACGTAGACGTTTGCTGTTTTATCAATGTTTCCATCTATCTATCTCTGCAAGTCATTTTTTCCATAACTAATATATAAAGCGGAAATGGAGTCATTTGATCCCATTTGCTTGCATATTGTGAAAAGAAACTTAGTATGCACCTGATATTATTATTTTTTCCATCCACGATGCAACAATATAAATTGCATTTAATTGCATTATTTTCTCACTAATTTCTAAAATGTAAATTTCGCTATAATGTATAATACATACAGTTATGTTACTCATATTTTTTAATACCAATAAAAAATTTAGTAATTTTGATTCATAATTTTTTGATCCACTAAGTAAGGTTTTCAGTTTGCATGTGATGGTCATGTAAAATACTTTTTTGAAATAATTTGGTACGCAGGTGTAGAAAGGTCCGGACATTTTTCCTAGAGTGTCGTCATTTTCCGATTTGTGGCGGTCTTTATTCAAACTGCTGAGATCTCTTCCTTAAGGTTCTTCATCAGTGAAATTTTAAATTCTCCTACCTATGGCCGTGTGATGCATACGCATTTATAAAATATCTCCTCAGTAAATTAATTTTGATAACTTTTTTTTTCTGTGTACTCTTTTTGAAGGAAGTCTCCATTTTCTTTTAGTTGTCAAAATATTTCTAAAATGTATACTTAGTTTTATGTGAAGCATTAAAATCTTACTTATTTTCGCTAGGATTGTAACACATAGTACGATTTTAACAAATAAAATTATAAATTTAGTACATATTTTAGAAATATTGTGACGACTAACAAAGAAAGAGACATTCTTTAGGAATAGTACCCAGAAAAAAGAAGTTAAACATATCCGTCGTTTTCCTTCTTGGATATATCCGATTTTTTAAAACTGCTCCTTTAGTCTCTTAGTTCACGAGAATCCACACGAGAGTTTTGCTAAGTATTGCATAAGATGAACTTCCCATTCTTGAAATGATGCTAGTAATAGCGCTAGTTCCTAGTGACCTGGATCCGAACCTTGTAATGATTTGAATGAATGATTTATCTTGATTGACTGATAAATGAATGATATATTTTGGTTAGTATACTGTAAAACATTTTCGTAAAATTTCAGTAGATGTACCATAAATTAACGGTACTTGTACCGTTTTCACTCTTTACAGTATGAGTACCATACTTCTAAGGCATATAAATAAATCGTATATGTGCCATTTCGATTTTAAACAGTATTTATACCATAAAATAATTATTTTTCAGTTAGGAAAAAGCTGGTAGCCCCTCCTCGGTGTACTGCAACCCCTGAAGCGATGCTCTTGCTCTTGTTACGTAATGCATGCAGGCCTGAGGAGAGGTGGGGGAGTGCGGCTGGTACACATGCTTTCAATATTTTACGGTACATATACCGTCCAGTTAAATTACGGTATATATACTGGTCACAAAGTTGCCAGTATATGTACCGTAATTTTTGACCAAAATTTTTTCAGGCTCCTATAAGATGGGTTGCACAAATACTCATATACAGGGCAGGGAGTGCAACTGCGAAGTTCATGAACTCATAAACTGTGCATTGTTCAGTATTATGGGTAGATTAAAACAAATAGTACTTAACCGGTATCAAGTATCATCTATTTTGTATGTAATTTAAGTAACAAATTATTGTTTTCTCAAGCATAGCACCAATTAAATTGAGCTAAAAGAACATAATTACAATATTTTTATCTTTAATTCTAGACAAAAACATCAGTACTGTGAAATTATTACTGAGATTATAGGAACTTTTCCTTCTTTCTAACTTTAAATGTTGCATAGAAAGAATCTCGTCTCACACGCCATCTATTTGGTGATTACTTTTACACTTTTTGAAGTATAATCCACGACTAAAGTTTTTATATAAAAAATATATAATGATTGCTTTTAAACGAAATAGTGCAAAAAGTAATAAAAATTAATGAGAGATTTATTTGCTTTCGCAAAAAGTATTGCTCAACTTCACACCATTCGAAAAAAAATCGAAGTCTTGAAACATCCTCTAGTTATTTTGAGATAAATCAACCTTCACAAATGTCAACAAAATGAGTGGTTTTTATCGCTCATACATAAATGAAGTACTTCGGTTAATTTTCAGGTAGCATAAGAAATTTATTTACGTTTAGTATTACAGGAATAAATGTTTGCACAGAACTCAAAACTCATTTCTGTTTAATGAAAAGCGGCTATTCGTAGGGTAAAAAGAAAGTTTGGAGGATTAAAGTTTTGAGATCTACGTTAACTATTCCGATAAAAAAATTAACTTATATGCTTTTTGTTTGTTTGTTCAGTTATTAGACATACTTAAGAAAATACTTCAGAGTGGCAGGAAAAACACAAAACTATGTTTTTCTTCTTTATTATATGTATATTATAAAGTAAAAAAAACATGTCCGTGTGTGACGTTGGCGTCATTTCAACGGTGACGATACCTGGCCATAAATTTCACATTTACTGCAATTTTCTTAACTTGTAAACATCGCACAACTTTAATTTTTACACCGTCTAATAGGAAAAATTGTTTCGTTTAAATGAAATTTGTTCGAAAACTTTATCTCAATTTACTGATTTTGTATAGCTTTTAAAATTATTTTCAAACACGGCTATTTAAAATTCTACCTGTATCATGTGCAACCCGATTAGAAAAGATTAACCAGTTTGCACTTAAACAATATAATTGAACTATTAATAGTTCAGCATTTAAAAATATAACAAATTCTAACACCTTGTAATAATATACTTACTTTAAATGTTAAAAAGTGTACAAAAACATTATAAACAGTAAAATAAGTTTTATTAGACTGTTGACATGTTTCGGCTGCATCTGAGCCATTATCAAAACAAATAAGAATATTCTGTAATTGCACGGTCTACGAAGTTTAAACTTCATAGAGTAAGATTTTGAATTAAAGTAGATTTCAATGGATCCAAAATTATATTCCGCACAAATAATAAACCAGGAAGCTATCATAAGAGAGTCTATAGAGAGAAATAATATCTAAAAAAGAAATAGTCTGTAACGATGTGTTATCATATTATATCCACGCAGTCTGGAATGAATTAATACATCATTGATTACCTTTCCCATCCGACCTTATATACCATACCCTTGAAGTAAAATAGTTTATTCCGGGCAAGCAAGGAAACGCGAAGAGACAACAACTCAACTCAACAATTAGTTTTTCACTGATGATGACCGAGTAGTTCGGTTGAAAACATTTTGAATTTTTAAAAGAACTTTAATGTGCTTTTAAATGATTTACGTATGTTTTTACGCACCTTCAAGCAATATATTTACATTTAGTTGTATCTTTATGAATTTTAGTAAGATTTTGGTTTGATTTTTGCATAATGTATTCTTCATTTTACTTCTTAATTAGGTATAACTGACAGCAATCTTTTACTAGATAATATTATTTACGCGTGTTTATGTAATTTATTTAGCTAGAAGCTCATATGCCAAGGTACTGCGTACAAGTACATAGCGCAAGTTTTAATTACTTTAATTAAGCATTTATTTTTAATTTAATTGAGAAATTTTATGCGGATGCAGTGTTTCCACATACCTCTGCAATTTATTTATTTACGATCACGTTCTTTAACTTAATTGCTGTTATATTATAATACCAGCACCAAAAGGTTTAGCTTGACGTTTATTTGAGGTGAAGTACAGGGCGGTCATAAAAAAACTTTGCCGATATATGGAGATCTAGCGGCCGGTCCGTTCAACCGATCGTGATGAGATTTCAGATATAGTTATTCAGAGGTATGAGCTCGGGATTCCGTGAACGGAAACAAAGTGGTGCTCACGGTTACGGTTATAGGTACAGAAACTCGAAATTTTCCAATGGCAACACCCATTTTTTTCATCGCAAAATGCTCAGCGCATGCAATAACCCTAAAGAACGTTGGAACCGTACGTGTATCGCAAGAAACGGACTCGTTATGCTAGCACAAAAACAGCTCTGCGAACGGCAAAAGAAAAAAAAAACACGATCGGGGCGCACGGAAGAAATTTGCATATGACACAGAGTCAGTACACCACACCAATCACTGATTACAACACAGATCGGAGAAGAGAAAACTTTTATTTTGATTAAACATTTTCCAATGCCATCACAGGCAATGCCATCACAGCAGGGGGCCATCACAGGCAATTACACATTGCATGCGGGCGACTGTGGACAATACAGCCAAACGTAACATCGTATGAGGGATGTTTGTAATCTCACGTTTGATAGAATCTTTCAAACCCGGCAAAGTTTGCGGATTGCACATGTACACTTTAGATTTGAGATATCCCCAGAACCAGAAATCCATAGGTGTGAGGTCGGGGGATCGCGAAGGCCACGGAAATGGAAAATGGCGTGAGATGATACGGTCGCCAAAATGATGTTCCAGGACCCTGCGTAGAGACTTCGCTATATGTGGAGGTGCACCATCTTGCATCCAAACGAAGTCATTCAGTGCATTTCGCTGCAAAATTCTGGTATGACGTAATTTTGCAGCATTGCCGTATAGCGGGAGCCTGTTACAGAGCAAGTTACAAATCCCGTTGGTGTCGCTTCCTCAAAGAAGTACGGCCCGAGAATAATTGTGCCTGCAATGCCACATCACACAGTAACTTTGACGTCGTATAAAGGTACTCGTGCCACAGCGTGCGGATTCATGTCTGCCCAGTGCACACAATTTTTGGTGTTGACACTGCCAGTTAAGGTGAAATGTGCCTCGTCCGTCCATAATATACGAAGAGGCCAGTCGTTATCTCCTTCATATCGGATAAGAAATTCATTAGCAAAGTCTATACGTTGTTGATGGTCCCCCACTTCCAACATCTGGACGCGCTGGTACCGGTAAAGAAACATGTGGATTACAGAGCGCAGTAGCTTTAGGATCGTTGATTTCGGTATATCCAATATACGAGATGCACCTCTTGCAGTTTGCATGTGTCCTGTAGTCACTGTGTAATGCACTTCCATAACAGTATCCTCAGGAACAGTTGGTCGTCCGGATCGCGGTCTATCACAGGTGCTGCCAGTTTCTGCGAATTTCTTTACTAAATCACGAAGAGCTTGCGATCTACATGGGCCACGTATGTGGCGATGGTTTCGACGGTAAACACGCAATGTTTTCGCAGCATTCATCCCATTTTGATAATAGAGTTTTACCAATTCACCACGAACTGTCGCTGGAAGAGTCATTTCGTCGGCATGTGCGTGTACCCGACTGAAGAACTAACATTTCCACCCCTCTTTTTATCCATTTTCTACGTTGACTATCTGGCGAACGGCGTTCCGTGATTGGTGTTTTGCCTCTGTCATATGCAAATTTCTTTCGTGCGCCCTGATCGTGTTTTTTTTGGCCGTTCGCAGAGCTGTTTTTGTGCGTGCATAACGCGTCCGTTTATTGCGATACACGTACCATTCCAACGTCTTTAGGGTTTTCGCATGCGCTGAGCATTTTCCGATGAAAAAAAATGGGCGTTGCCATTTGAAAATTTCGAGTTTCTGTAGCTATAACCATAACCGTGAGCGCCAATTTGTTGCCGTTCACACAATACCGAGCTCATACCTGTGAATAACTATATCTGAAATCTCATCTCGATCGGTTGAACGGATCGGCCGCTGGAGCTCCATATATCGGCAAAGTTTTTTTTATGACCACCCTGTATTTCACAATCTTGGCGCATGATTTATCTTCCTTGTTAATTTTAGCCTCAAGTCGCTCTTTACACAAAATGTAATAAAATAGTCTTTACAAAACGTTTTTTATAATCTTCATTTTTTTACTGTTATATAATAACCCACAGTTTGAGAATCTCAGTTTTATTAATTTATTCACGGATGTATCATGTTCATAAATCAAAATAGCTGCTGCTCGAACTGGGAAAGCAAAGGAAAATGGAATCATCGCAAAACTAACTTATAATTTTCATTTGCATTCTCAAAAGGGGTTTAATAATTTCTATAATTTCGGCTTGTCTATGTTTGTATACTCTGTCGTGCTTACAAATTTATAACAAGTTGTAAATTGTACGTTAAACATAACAAATTAGGTGCGTTAGTACTATAACTAGTTTTAAAATGTAAAAAAATCATCCTTATTGTTTCAGTGAAATGAATTATATCGTCTGTTATGAACGGAAGGAGCATGCCTTGCCTTTCTTCTTATTACGTTTGCCACATTTACAGATTCGAATTTATTTTTTCGACACCAGACAGCGCTGAAAAATTCACAATGCAGATCTTGCCTTGTGAATGATTCCCTCCATTGTTTGATATTTCTATGGTGAACGAATAACGTGTTTATTTACTTTAATGGATGGATATAGTCGGCTGTTAACCTAATTTCCACTGAAGTTATCTCAGAATCTATAGATATTTGAATATAACTCGTCTCTCAAACAAACATTTTTTTTTGAACGATCTTTCTAAAAATGTAACTTTTATGCAATTTTATTCGAAAAAATAATTTTGAATAGAAATGGTTGCCTGGCATATGAAAAAAGAAATGGTCAGCCCGTATTTGTTTTTCCCAGTCACATGACTTGCGTTTTAAATATATAAATTACGTATGATAGAATTTAATACAATGAAGAAAACTTTTATTAATATCTTTTTAAGTTTTGATTTTCATAAAATTTGAAATGACTCGACAAAATTCTGCAAATTAAATTTCAAACCACTCGGTTTCCGCTCTTATATGCGGATGGGCGGACTAGACGACGACTATAGGTACTACGTATTAATATAGTTACGAACATACCTAAAATATGATCGGACCTGAAAAATTTTTAAATAGATTATTCAAAAAAATATCTTTACCGCAAATAGCAAATATATCCGGAAAGATAGCAATGAAAAATATCACAATATCAGTTTTTCACTTTCATTAAAATATTTCATTTATGAGTTAGGATCTATGTAGGCGCTTTTCCATGCAATGTACTTTTGCGTAGATGCTCGTATTTGGAAGGTATATGTTTAGTTTTTCAAAAGTGTAATTTATTTTTTTAATCCAAATTTCTATGTCGCAATCAGCGGAAATGACTAAAGCAATGAAATATTTAACTGCAGTATGGTTTTTATCTAATCATTATTTATAGTGCATTCTTATTTGAGTAATAAGATTCTATATTAAAGTAATTTAAGAGAATTTTAATAAATTCTGAAAACACCTTTCACGTATAAACTAGCTATAACCTTAGAGATTTAGTCTGATATTATAAAAGTAAATTTATTAGCGAGTAAATTAAAATTTATTTGCAGTCCTTTTATCAATTTGTTCAAAATGAAAGAAAATATGGAACTTGCTTTTTACAGTGGCCCCGAAAGATGAATCGCGAAGTGACCGAGATGTATCGTCAAATTGTATAACATATATGAGCTATAGTAATGTATGGCGTATATGACTAAATAACAGTCATATTTGACGCATGCACGGTGTATATATATGACCTGTGTATAAGACTTATATGACGGAATATATGATACATAAAGGATATATATGACGTACATATAGCTTATACGGTTTATATAAACGTGGCTGACGTAATATATAACGTTATATATTACGTACACTGTAATATAAGCCGTAAACATAATGACATGATATAAGCTTGGTGATGACTTTGATGAAATCGTAACTGCAACCTTGGCGTAATCATATATTCATGTGTGATGTATATGAGCAAATTATAGTCATATTTCACACATACATGGCATATATATGACATGCATATAAGACTTATAGGACATAATATATGACATGTCTATAAGACTTATAGGACATAATATATGACACATAAAAAATAAATATGATGTATACGTCACGCGTATAAGTACAGGGGTTTTTATTTCTGTTATGAGTACACCAGTTTTTATTTCTGTTAATGCATAAAGCATACCACCGATTCTTAGCTGCAATTTTATAGGATAACGTTAACAAAATAAAAAGTTAACAAAACAAACCTTTAACATAAAGTTAACAAAACAAATTTCATAAAGTTAACAAAACAAAACCTTTATTTTCAATTAAGTATCAGTGCGTCACAGTGATAGATAGGATAGAAATTAGTTAAAGCAGCATGATTAGGTGTGAAATTTGGTTGTTTAAAAAGTATACAATACCGTGTACATATGGTAATATGTTATTTATATATATATGGTAATATGTTATGAATTTTAAAAGGCTTTTTCTTTCCGTAAACTATTATTTGGTAATTTTGAGTATCAAGGTAAGTCTGTTTTTAAATTTTTATTACATTTAGAATAATATGAGAATGACGAAGGTTGTTCTTAAATCCAAACTCCGTACTTTATGACATACTTTACGACTTCAGAAAATCATCTTTATACGTAAGTGCATGAAGATTGAAAACATTGGTATTCAGATTCGAAGAAATCGAACAGCGCTATCATATTTTTATAAAATCAGCAAACATTTCAGAAACTTACCATCACAGTTAATATTTTGAATGGATATTTGGCAAATGAAGATAACAGAATTGTGATCATGTGCGCACTGTAGAAAAAATAGTTTCTTAATCTAACTGTTGAAATTTCTAAAGTTTTATGAAAATATTATATAACCTCTGTTGAATTACACGGGATTCCTAAAAGCGTTTCGTTATTTTTGGAAGTCTTTGAAACCAACAGATTTCCAAGATTTGAAGAAGTATTTTTGAAATAAAAGTATGTTTTTCTGCCAGTAAATTTCGGAAAAGTTTCCGAATAATTTTTACATTATATTAACCAGACCTTCCTATCCGGAATGTCGTTTCAGGTAGCTTTCAATACAAAAAAGTATAAAGCTACCTATTGCAGCCGTTCGGAGGAAAGCAATTCCGGAAAATTCTGATATATTTTCACCGATCATGACCCCCAGACCCCAAAACCACCCTCTTTTCAAATGTTGATTTATATATATAGATATATCCATATATATATATATAGATATATATAATCTATGTCATACGATAACGCTCGTATTTATAAATTAATTTGGATGAAACTAATTGTGTGTATTAAGCGCACCAATACCTCGACCGAGTTCGTTGGCCAACTTGGTCCGCCATCTTGTTTCACGATGGCGGCCACTGAAAATTTTAAAACTAAAATAAATATACAAAAATGTTAAAAATTCAAATTTATTTTTTAAATAAGTGTTAGGCCTTGTTACAAGGATTCCAGAGCATATTTTGTTTTACCTCTATCTTAAAAAATGGCTGAAATAGAGCAGTTTGAAAGTGGCTGACATTTTGAAGAAAGACAGCACATTACAAAAAAGTCCTTCTGGCCTGTACCGGGAAGAAAAGGTAGCTTTCCTATATCTTCGTTTTAAAATTTTAGCTAAGGTTACACGAAAACAGCAAGTTAAAATGCAAAGAAAACGTTTACAAAAGATTCGTTAATACTGAATTTGAATAAGAAATTCGCCAAATTATTGAGCAATAGCCAAATTGGCTTAATTTATGACGACTTATTTTGGTCGCCAAATTTGGCGATATTTCGCCAAATGTCTCCAAGTTTGTCGAGAATTTGGCGCTAACGGATATGAATATATAGTTTTATGAGTATGATTGGGAAAATTATTACAACAATGAAACTTTTTGTAATGTGCTGTCTTGTTTTAAAATGTCAGCCACCCTAGAATTTCAAACTGCTCTATCTCAGCCATTTTTTAAGATAGAGGTAAACCAAAAAATGCTCTGGAATCCTCGTATCAAGGCCTAACACTTAATTAAAAATAAATTTGGATTTTTAACGTTTTTGTATATTTATTTTAGTTTAAAATTTTTAAGTGGCCGCCATCTTGAAACAAAATGGCGGACCAAGCTGGCCAACGGACTCGGTCGAGACATTGGTGAGCTTAATACACACAATTAGTTTAATCAAAATTGATTTATAAATACGAGCGTTATCGTATGACATAGGTCATATATATATATATATATATATATATATATATATATATATATAAATCAACATTTGAACGGAGGGTGGTTTTGGGGTCTGGGGGTCATGATCGGTGAAAATATATCGAAATTTTCCGGAACTGCTTTCCTCCGAACGGCTGCAATAGGTAGCTTTATACTTTTTTGTATTGAAAGCTACCTAAAAACCAACGATTAATTTATAAATTTTAGTGAACGCGATTTCTCGCAAATTATTTTCTTTCATTGTTGTAATCATTTTCCCAATCATACGCATAAAGATATATATTCATATCCGTTAGCGCCAAATTCTCGCCAAACTTGGCGACAATTGGCGAAATATCGCCAGATATCCTTTCCTCCTGGTACAGGACGGAAGGACTTTTTTCAAATCCTATCAATTACCAAGCAAATATTTTCAGTTGTATAACAGAATTTATATAGGGAAGTGTAACAAAATAATGTTAATTTTAATACTAATTTAATGCTTTTAATTTTATTCTTACTGTTAACGCTTTATTGTTAATGTTAAATTAACATGTTTACTGACCATGAAAATGTTTACTTGAAAATTGATAAATGAAAACACAATATTTCGGGTTGAGAAAACTGTTTAATTCACTCGGAAACATTTCCGAAAATTACAGGCAGAAAACAAATGTTTTGTTGCAGGAATGCTATCCGGAATGTCGTTTTTTCCGGCTATCAATTTCCAAGTAAGTATATGCAGTTGTATAACAGAATATATACATGCAAGTGTATCAAAATAATGTTAATTTTAATGTTAACTTAATGTTTTAATTTTATTGTAAATGTTAACGCTTTATTGTTAGTGTTAAATTAACATGTTTACTGTCTATGAAAATGTTTACTTGAAAATTGATAACAAACGAAAAAACAATATTTCGGGATGAGAAAACTGTTTTATTCACTAGAAAACATTTCTGAAAATTACAGGCAGCAAAAAATGTTTTCTTGCATGAATGCTATCCGGAATGCTCTTTTTTGTTTGCTCTCAATTCACAAGCAAATATCAGTTGTATAAACAGAATTTATACATGTAAGTGTATCAAAATAATGCTAATTTTAATGTTAGTTTAATGCTTTTACTTTTGTTGTTAATGTTAAAGTAACATGTTTACTGGCCTTAAAAAATTTTACTTGAGAATTGATAACAACCAAAAAACAGTATTTTGTGTTGAGAAAACTGTTTAATTCACTCAAAAACATTTCTGAAAATTACAGGCAACAGCAACAAAAAAAAAAAAAAGTTCTGCTGCAGGAATGCTTTATTAAATCTCGATAATCTATTGCTTTCTGAGGTTTCTGAAGACAAGGGAATTCTTTTCCTAATCAGGAGTAGCTCGTAAAAGGTTATATTGTATTCTGGTAAACCTTAAGAAATATAAGAGTTATAACCATTTGTATTTTTTTACAATGTATCAATTGGCAAGATATGCCGACTTTATGGAAAAATAAAATATACCTTTTTCATTCTTAAGCATCTGAATTGTAATATCTGAAATTTTCAGGCAAATAGGAGTAAAAGTATGTTTCTAAATATGTCAGAAAGTTTTGCAAAGTTTCGCAGCAGTTCTAAAATATATTAATAAATAAAAAGCATTATAATGCTGATTCGTTTAAAAAGTTTAGTTCATCTTATATTTCATAAAAATTACACTTGCGCATTTACTTGTAAAAGATTATTTAAAAATGTTTTTATTTATATCTTAAATGTATTTTAGACATATTTTTTACGGTATCAATGTTTATTCATCTGTAATTTCATCCAAGTGCACATGAACATTAAAAAAAAAAACTTTTAAAGAGCATTTAATATATTTTTTTTGTATGATCTAAATCATTCGTGATAAAATGTACCATCGAAATCATCATTCATTAAGTTTTTTTTATCATCTAAATGTGAAATAACTGAATACTAAAATTGTCTTCAGTAATATTATAAATTTATACAAATTTATCTACTTCAAAATGCGTTAATGCAAAGATGAAGCAATATGAAATTCAACAAATTTAAAATTGTACACGGATTTGAAATTTGTATGTTTTACTGAATATTTATGAATATCAGTTCTCCGAATCTTTTCGTATTCATTTGTAACTTCATCTAAATGCACCCGAGCATACAAAATACTTTTCAACAACATTTAATTAGTTTTACCTATCATCTAAATCTTGAATAAATTAAGAAGCGGAATACTGAAAAGGTTTCCTACAAAATTATAATAATTGTAGACAAATGTCCCACTGTCAAAATGCGCGGGAAGATAAAAATGAAACGGGAAGTAATTCCTAATTTTAAAACACCATACGCAGTTAGGGTGAAATATTTTAATGCGGAATTTCTCTATTTATTCATGTGTATTCATGTTTCTACATCAGTAACGTTTTAATCATTTTTCACGTTTTAAAATTACATTATATTAAATAACGTAAATACTATTAAAGCATGACTTCAAAGTAACAGGCATCAGCATTTTAACGTAAAAAACTCTGTCAATGAAACATTTTTCACTGAATAATAGTGAAAATGTTGAATGTATGATAAAGGTTCTGAAAATAAATAATGAAACACCAAACACAGTTGTAATTAGTGAGAATAAAACTAAAACAAGACATTTAAGGGTGCGATAACAGTTGTGAAATAAGATCTAAAACAGTTGGTATTAACGTACCTTTTCGAGAACGACTGGAATAATTTACGTATTTTTTCAAATAGTTTTGGCAGTAGCTAAACTTAAAATTGATCATAATGAAGAAAAGAATTTTTTTAAATAGGTGCACTGAACTTTGTTTCGTTATATTAAAATGAATGATCAACGTAAAGTAGCACAAATAAAAATATATAAAACGACAAACAGCTGTTTCGAACCCCTAAAGCTCTATCATCAGTGCCAAATTAAAAAGATCAAAAACTGATCCAAAAGTTTAAGCCATGTTTAAGCCAAAAGTTTATGCTTGCGTCTCCGCGTGCAGAGACGCAAGCATACCTAACGATTTTTGGTGCATGTTATTCTTTTTGGTACACCCTATACAATACTCATAGCTTTGTTTTATTTATGCTTGTAAATTTATTTGAAAATTTTTTCCTTCATTCGTTTGTATTCTTGTTTCTGCTTTGGTAACATTTTAGCAGTTTTCATGTTTAATAATTGTAACTGTACTATAATAATTTTATATATAATAATTACATAATTTACATATAATAATAGTACTATAATAATTTTATATTGAAAATATCAATCATGTGTTCATATAAAATGCTGTAATTTTATTCATAGCGATAATTTCATATTAGCCAAATGTCCGAAGTTCTTAGCCGAAGAAACCGCAAAAGATTTCATTACTTACAGCAGCCTTTTTGATTCGGATTATTTCAGTAGTTTAAACGTTTACTTCAATTACATGTCTGTTAATTTTATGTTGTATTCATATTATTTTATTTAGTGTTGGAAGAAGTTTTAATTTCGTTATCGAATATTATCCGGAAACAAGTGCTGTACTATTTATATTGTTTTAAGTGCACACGGATTAATCTTCCATAACCGGGCTGCACGCGATAGAGATAGATTTTGAAAAAATCATGCTTGAAAATTATTTTAAAAACCATACGAAATTAGTAAATTGAGATATAGTTTTCAAATAAATTTAATTAGAACGAAATTTTTCTTTTCATATTCGATAGTGCAAAATTTGATATTGTGTAATGTTTAGAAATCAAATGATTACAGTAAAAGGGAAATTTACAGATCAGGTTTTGCCACCGTCAATATGACGTCAGTCTTATTTACGGACATGTTTTTGCTTTATAATACAGATATACCAAAAAAGGTAAGAAAATTATCCGTGTGATTTCCCTTTTGACGAAAGAAAAACTCGAGAAAAGTCGCAACTTCCAAACGCCTTAAAATATCGATATTATTGAAATAAAGGATAATTTTGTGATATAAAACAAAGTGCATTCCCATTAGGAAAAGTATAATCATGGAAGCCTTAATGATTTCAGGGTAACTTGGGGTGAGAGGCTGTATTGGACAAGATGTCGTGTCACATGGTTTTCCTATGCGCATAAGTTACAGGGAAACTCCACTCAGTCGTGTGGAAGAGGCGCTTTCCTACTCATACTTTAATTCCAGTTTGCATTGTTTTATTTAAATTTTAAATGGTGATTTTCTATTGCTGTTTTGTCTCAACACCTTTGGTAACAGTCCAACATTTTTTACGCTCTTTCTTTATGTAATTCCTATGTAAATGGCCATCTTACTGCAATATTGGGGTAAGATGCCGAAATTCAAGCATTTACAAAAGCAACTTTTTTTATGCTTTCTATGACATTTATCAAATGAAATACATTTTTAAATCACACATAAATGTATTAACTTTCAGAAGTAATTAATACATAACAAATAAAAACAACAGGCGAGTTTATAAAAATAAAAAAAACTACAGCATATTTACCCAATCTACCCTATTTGATTTTAAGAAAGGATTCTTATAAATGTCTCTGTACGATCTGCATCAAGAGAAAATCAAATTAATTTTTTCCTAAAATAATTCGATTATTTTTCCAAAATTTCTTTATTCATGAATTTACTTTTCTGTGCAATGATTTATTGAATTATTTATTCGTTATTCTTTATTTATTGATTTACTATTTCATTCATTTACTATTTTTAATATATTTCTAGTGCAATTTCTAAAATGAGATTTAAAATTTAATTATTTTAGAAAATATAATTGTAAATATTGCACATTTATTTATTTAAGTTTTTATCCCGTTTTATTATGATATTTTGCCTAATTCTGCCCACAACGTATTCTTAAAAGTGGACAGCAATGTTTGGAATTAATTTAAAGACACTTTATTTCAGTAGATCCACTTTTTAACGTAATTTAAAAATTTCATCTGTAAAGTAGGAAACATTTATTACTATATCATAAAAATATAAAATAAATAAAACCGCAAAGAGCATCCATTCTACAGTATTTCATTACAGCCGACCTTTTTTTATGACTCATTTCAAGTGGAGATAAAAATAGTTTAGCATTTTTTTTCAGCACACTATGATACTGTAACTAAAAAATAAATTCTCCTAACTTACTGTTAGAAGCGTATAAACTTTTTTCGATTGTATGGTTAAACATTGCAAACAATTTTATTTTAATAGTTTATCTTTTATAGTTTATATTTTGTAGTTTATATTTTAATTTAAAAATAATGTTGTTTTTCTACACCCAAAACATGAAATACATTTTTAAAACTCTGAGAATAATATAGTTTAGTAATTCTTGTGCATTTAAGATTTAGCTTCATTAAAATTTAAATATTTAAATAATTCAGTATCCTTTATTCTTATGTTTTTTGATTTAAAAAAAACTGGTAAAATTTAGCTGTCTTGTTAAAATTTGATGCAATGTTTCAGAAAATCAATGTAAAAAAATAAAAAAATAATTCGTGATTTAAATCTTTTTTTAAATTTTTTACGAAATATTTCACTGTACCAAAATATACATCACACCTTCTTCAAGAATTTACTGTAACTCGCAAACCTGGAAACCTTTTCATCATATTCAGAAATTGTTAGATGAAGAACTAATTGAATTCCTCACAAACCAATAAGATTTTTAAAAGTCTCTTCTAAAGTATACAGACAGCACAGAAGGCGTTTTTACTTTAGAGTTTACTTAGTGAACTTCGGAAACCTATTCAATTTATTCATTAGCAAATTATAAATTTCTACTTTAAAAAAAAGGAATTGTTTATATAAATAAATAACGAAATTAAAGTAGTTTCATTCTTTTTTACTTACCCATCATACGTAGTATAGGGTAAGTCTTGTAATCGTTTTGAAAATCGAAAAAAATTTTTTGACGGATTTACAAGTTTCAGACACTGGAGATTCCGAAACACATATTTTTAGAAAAAAAAAAAAAATCCTTCCGTCTGTGTGTCTGTGTGTGTGTCAAAAATTGAGATATAGACTTGCAATTTGGTATGTACTTAGTATGTAATAATGGGAAGAAGCCTATTTCATTTCAATAACCTCGATTAACCGGAACTATTTTTTTCGGACTTTCGAAATATTCGTTCGGATAAAAGGTATATAAATATTTTCGAAATTGGTTATTTTAAGAAATGAATATAAAAGACAATAAAAAAACATAAATTTTGCATAAAGCATGAAGTCGATCGGATAATTAGTTGCCGAGATATTTGGAATCATATTTCCCACACTCTTCGATTTTTCATGACCCTATTTCATCCAAATTTCACTTCAAAGATATATTTTAATTGGAAATTTGACGCTTAATCAGATGCAATAAACTGCTAGTTAATAGGATTATTATTTTTGGAGTTATAAGGATGTTTCTTTCAAGCAATTCAGTAATCGAGCCTTTAAAGTTTGTGACGTCATCAAGCCTCGATTTTATTTGAATTGCAATGCATTTTATAAGTAGTTTACACATTTTTTATTTTAATATTTTACATTATGCATATCCATGATGGGTAAGTATTGCGGTGGCCCCCAACGACTAGTTTTTTTTTTTTTTTTTTTTTTTTTTTTTTTTGCTACTTTAAATAATATTTTCACCGCCACTGACGGTCATCCTCAAAATTCTTTTTCCAATGTTAAACTATTAGCTTTGGGAGTTAGAGGTATATGTCAAGTCTCATTACAAATAAATAAATAAATAAATAAATAAAATTTTTAAAAATCAAGTATTTTTTTCTGTTAAATCCTCTTAGATAGTGTTTCTTTGCTTCTATTTGACAAAACAATTTTAAAATAGATGCTTATAATTTTTTTTTCAAGCTTGAAAATCTCAAAGACGTTGACGGGATCGGTATAAAAATCTATTACTGCGAGTCTATTTATAGTTTCAGAGTTTTATAATTAGGTGATAAAAAAAAATCCATTTAAGAAAATTGAACGGAAAAAGAGGTTGCTTTTCGTTGTTTTATTGACAATTTTCAAAGTACGAATGAATTCCACGGCATTAGATTTAACAATGAAGAGGTAAATTTGAAGTCTGCTGCTAAAGACGCCTAAGTATGTCGAATAAGTAAACAAATTATGAATTAATTTCGTATCGAAAGAGATAAATGATGTTGTTGAAAACATTGTTTTTGTAAAATTTATTTGTGACATATGCTTAGTTTTTATTGTAAAAACATTTGGTAATGTATTTAACTGTAAGTATTCCAGTAGCTGGAACTATAAGATCGTGAATCATTGTTCCAGCATTTGGCACTTCTGTTGAATTATAAAGTTTAACCACGAGTGTTCAACTATACAATAATAAAATGGTGTACCCAGAACTGGTAAGATGCTGAACTATAAAGTTACTAGAACTAAATATTTGTAATAAATTGATAATCATACCGAGATCGCAATTTAAATTGGAATTCTGCACTCCACAGACATGCCAGTCTGAATCGGAATTCGAAACTTAGAAATCGTGACTTGTAACCATCGATCTGAACTCTAGACAAGGAGACGAATATTATCGAGATCTAGCACATTTTAAAGTTCGAATCATGAAAAAATTATACATTATAATACGAGTAAAATCTTGTGTGTTTGTGTGTATATATATACATGCAAATTTTATCTAAAAAATGGCTCTACCGATTTTGACTAAATTTTGTATCCTACCGTTTTGGGATACGAGACGACGATTGGGCTAGGTCACATATTTCAGAAAATTTGATTAGTGGTTTATTTTAGGGTCACTACGGGTCAATGCAAATTTTCATGGGAATGAAATTTGCATTTCAATGGGAATGAAGGTTGAAACAGTTATTAAGCTGTTGCAGTATCGAAAGAGAAAGACGTTTATCCTAAAAATATTCTTCTAGAATTTTTTTTGCGTCTTATGCCTAGCTTTTATTGTTAAAAAATTTGGTACTGTGTTGAACCAACTTTAAGTATTGCAGTAGCTGCAACAATAAAAATTATTGTTCCAGAATTTGGTACTCTTCTTTTCAATGAAGCTTAAAAAGCATTTTAAAGTTCGAGCCATGAACAAAATATTTTTCAAGTACGGAAAATGATATGTTGGTTTTTCTAATTATTTTACATTGTTGAATGGATCAAAATTGAAATAAGGGGTTTAAAAGTGTTTGATAAAACAGTAATGTACTTTGAGTCCTGTGTAAACTCTTATTATATTACCAAATATAAATATAGTTCTCGTGCAATCTGAAAATCAACCGAAGTACTTTATTTAAGTAAAAGTAATTAAAAAAAACTCATGTTACTGACAGTTTTGAAGCATCATTTATCTCAAAATAACCAGTAAGTATTTTTGCATCGCAATTTTTTTCAAATGATTTGATGTTAATGAAACTTTTAGCAAAAGGAAATAAATTTCTCATTAAATTTTATCACCTTTAGCAGTTTTTAGTTTAGATGTACTCGTTAAAGTTTTTATATATCCATCTTTAGATTTGGATTATGATTCAAAAACGGTAAGAACAACCATAAAATAGATGGCGTGTGAGATTTGGCACTTTCTTCACTAGCAGTTAAAGTTGGAAACAAACTTGTTTCTAATCTGTCAAAAATATTTTCAAAAAGCTTATACTTTTTAGATAACTCGAAAGAAATGACAAAAAGTATTAAATTTATAGGAAAATGAATATTTTTCAAAAATATCAATGTGCTTTTTCTGAATTGGATGCCAACTGTATAGGCAACATTCAATATCAATTTTATACCAATCTGTTGCTAAGTTTATACCAAATCTGAACATACACTGACTGTCGACGTTATAAACAAACTTGTTTAAAGCTCTTAATAATAATTTCATAATGTTGATATTCTGCAGATAGCCAATAAAATAGTTTTAAAAATATCGTATTTACATGAGTATGTTAACATATTTGTCTTATTAAAAATCATCAAGAAATTTCTATATAATTATATTTATGAATGTGTCACCAAAAAAATGATAAAGCTTCTTTTGAAAATGTTTGTACCATATAGAGATAGTGGGACGGCGAACCTTTTCACACCACCTTTTTTTTTTCAAAATAGATTGTACATCGATGATGTGCCAACCAACCCCTCCTCCCCGAAAAAAAATTCTCAAAATTACTTCAATTTTTGCTTATTAGGATTTTAAAATATGCGGTAGGTATGACACATATTGAATCATCTGAGAAGTGGTTTCTATTTAACCCTTTAACGGATAAAGCACTTCAATTGTTAAGATGTTGAAATAAATGATTGACACCGGAAATTATTAACAAATTTATTTTTATATAATAAAAAAGCGATATTTCACATATATAATAAATAAAAAACATTTCTATTAAAATTCTGCTGTCATTGTTGAGTTTCGTAATTAAAGTTTTGTGGTTTCGTGGGGAAACCAATGAACGTTAAAGGGTTAAGTGCTTCATACCATTCATTTCCAAAAATAATTACTTGTAGGCTAGAGTGATGCGAAAGAATTGAAATATCTATATCCATTTCACTATAGAGTGGAAAAGTTGCTTATGGTATTGATAAAAAAAATAACTGAAAATATTTTTTAAATCAAATAACATCTTCCTATCTTGTATATTCTCTTGAGATATAAGCAGATATCCTAGGTGGTATTAAAAAGATATAGGAAAACAATACTTCAAGAGCCGTAAACAATTTTTGGGGAAAAGGCAGTAAAAACTATATAGAGAAGACTAATTGTAATTTTTATAACGCTGATAAAGATGTGGACTTCTTTTCTACAATTTCTCAAATTGTAGTGAAGAATTTTGTCTTTAAATATTAAATCGTTAGACTTATAATTGAAACATGTTTAGTTACGTTCCTTACTTAAAATTTTAAAATAAAATATGTTGTTCCTTTTTAAAGAAAGGAACACAGAAAGGCGTGCTCCTTTATCAAAGAGTTAATACATCTACAAATGTGCAAATTTAAAGACTATTTTTAAGTAGAGAATTTTTCTAAAACGTTATGCGCTTCTTAAAAATATTCGTTAAGTGCTCTAAACAAAACATGAAAACTATTCAGTAAGTAATGATAGTCTAGACTATGAAAGCTTTATGAATTGTTTTGACCCATTTCCTGTCCCAACAAGTTCTTGTTCAATACTAGCATTTAATGATAAATAAATCACGCTATTGACAAAACTGCAATGAAAAAAAAATGTCTTTCTTTACTTAATAATTATAAAACGGTGCAAAAACACACCATAAGCTGGATTTAACAAATAATTAGATCTAATCAGCTATTGAGAAAACAGAAACAAAAAACTTCGCCACATAAAAAGTTTTTAAAGTGAAAAAATGCATGAAAAATATTTTGTTTTCTCTACTTATGAAATATTTCATACCAGTTAGCATATACAATCGCTTCCCATGTTTTGCAGCGCCAAAAACTATATTTTCTCATTTTTTAAATATAAAAATTTGCGACTGACAGTCAAACAAATTTAAATAATGAAAACAAAATTTCTAGTTATAAAGCACTGTATTGTCGTTGATGCACCCATTAATTTTCATTAAAAAAAAAAAAAAAAACTTAAGAATATAGTGCGTTTTCGGTTTATCAGATGGGACTAAGTTAAGTGTTGTAAGAAAATATATTTACTGAGTAAATGTTGCTTTGGTTCAATGAAATCATTTCTTAAGGCACTGAATAATTGAAAACTCAGATAACGACAGATTTACCAGAAGATGCTAGTGAGACGTATGATAACTTGCGGACATTAGTATCTACAATTAATTAGTGATAAGAAATTATTGCAACGCAATATATTTAGCTCTAGATATGATTTGCGATCAATTACATATTTATATTTAAGATGCACTTTTCTAGGTAAATAACTTTTCTGATAAGTACTGTTTATGAATTGAAAGTTCTTAAGATATATACGTTACGGTCAATATGATTAATGCGGTTATTATTAATAATGACTGGACATAATGCCCGGTTATTATTAATAATGACCGGATTAATCATATTGACCGTAACGTATATACTTAAAAGGATCTATAAGAAAAAAAGTTAAATTGTGCCACTTACTTCATTAATTGTTGTATAAGTTTCTTGTATAAATTCAATTCTTGTTCAGACACCTAGCATATCTTTGAAGACCTAAACTCTTGAGAATAGGTTCATAAAAAATAAATATCTTCAACATGTAAAGTGAAAATCGGTTATATATGAAAAACAATCACTTTAGGAGCATATTTCAAGTGTAATTTAGAAAATAGAAGTTGTCCCTAAAGCCTCTTTACCATTAAATAAAAGGTAATATTGAAGTATAAAGGTAATAATGAAAGGTAATTAATGAAGTATTTTATATAGACTGTGTATGTTTTATGCAACAGCCTCTAGAGTAATTAATGTTTGTTTTTTGTTGCATGATATTTTTAACTCTACACTGTGCAGTAACGCATATATGAATTAACCAAAAATTAACATTTAATAAATCTATTCATTTCCAGGCTACCACTATATATGAATAAAAATATTCGCCTTATGTAATTTCTGAATTCCGCGACCAAATAAGCAGAGTAATTATTATTTAAAATTTGTAACATCTAATTCTAAATATGAGTATAAAGGAATATTAAAAAAAAAAAAAAAAAAAAAATTCAGGTAGTGTAGGGTTAAATGTGAATAACAACAAGGAACAATTAGGTGCCTCCTCCAGGCCAATTCACTATACGTAACGTAACGAGATTTCTTTGTGTTAATATAAGTTAACGACACTGTATGCATACAAACTGATGGAAATACGATGTTGAAGGCATGGATGAAAAATTTTGAATGTCTAACTCCTGATAGGCTAATTCATGTGTAGCAGAAGATAGAATATCGCTTTGAGATATTGAGGGTAACTATAGGTGTCGAAATATTATGGGTGTTGCTGCACAAACTAAAGGTACTGCAGAAGACTCAGCAAAAAGCATAAACTATCTAAAATAACTACAATATATTATTCTAAACATAAACTATCTAAGATAACTAAAATATGCTGTTCTACAATAAACTGATAAAATGGTGTACCCAGAACTAGTAAGATGCTGAACTTTATCCTCTTAATTCCTGAGGTCCACATATATGTGAACCTCCGTTCTTTCCTTTTTATTAATGATACGCGAACATAATTGGAATTTCGATCTCAGAACGATATGCTTCGACATCTAAGATTCGAAATTCTGCGGATAGATTAAAACTGTTGTTCTGAACTCAAATTGGAGAAATAATAATTTAATAATAATCAATAATATTACATTAATACTCAGTAGCGAAGGGGATGAAGTGGCTAGAACTAATATTACTGAAAAAGGCCTAACCATACCGCGATCGCTATTTAAATTGGAAGTCGACACTCCACAGACATTTCGAATCGGAATTTTAAACTGACACCTATAGACTTGTAGTCATCATTCTGACCACTAGACAAGGAGGAGAATATTATCGAGATCTAAAGCAGTATATTTAATGTGTAATAAAAGGTTTTGTCCTGATTGGAAGTTACATGGTGCAATAGGATAGTGAAAAGTTGAACCATTGCGGAAGTTTGAACGTAATCAGAAGTTTTGAAAAAGTAAGTTAACCATGTTTTGCTGCTTCTGTTTTCAAAATCTTGAACAATTGAATTGGTAAAATACAAACCATTAAACAGGTAAAATGCTGAACAATGAAGACACTAAGGACACGATTTGCAAATAAGAGCTAATCAGACGAAATCGTTGTTTAAAGTGGAATCCGACATACTATGAAAATCCAACTCCAAATCGAGATTCGATCCCGACATCGCCTGACTTGAAGCCAACAGTTCTAACCACTAGTCAACCGACCAGGTGGATGATTTCGTGCTCTAAAGCAGCATAATAATAGTCAACCGGGTGGTTGGTTGCGGGCGTTATGGTCCTTTTTTGCACAATAGGGCTCAACAGACTAAGATCTCTGTTTAAACTGAATACGACTAACTACGAACATCCATGCTGCGTTGGATTCGAATCCGGTACCTTTTGTCTAGTGGCCAGCGTCTTAACCGCTATACCATGATAGTCTACAGACCGTAACTACCTGTTCTGTTTGGATATTGATTAGCTACATTTTTCGATAAAACTGAAAGAATATTTTAAAGTTTGAACACTGAAAATATATTTTTAAAGTAACGAAAAACGATATGCTGGTTTTTCTAATTACTTTACACTGTAGAATGGTTCAAAATTGAAATAAGAGTTTTAACAGTGTTTGATTACAGAAAAATACGTTTTGAATTTTGTGTAAATGCTTATTCTTCTAATACTAAATATAAATATGGTTCTCGTGCAACCTAAAAATCAACTGAAGTAGTTTATTTTAATAAAAGTGATAAAAAATATTACTCATGTTTTTGACAGTTTTGAAGACGCATTTAAATCAAAGTAACTAGTGAGTATTTTCAGTCTATTTTTTCTCCAAATTATCGGATGTGAATGAAACGTTTAGAAAAAGGAAATAAATCTTTAATTTTATGCCATTTAGCAGCAGGGGGGGGGGCATTTCCCTTTAGGTCTGGCATCAAGTTTTCGGTTTTTCTGACGTCACTGAGCGTGCTAAGAAGGATTCTTTCAACGGGAAAGCACGCATTTTTTCATTTAAAATAATATTTCTGCTTTAAAAAATCGTTTCTTTGGTCATATGAAAGCATATTTCTTCAAAATAAAACATTTTTCATTAGCGAAAGTATTTTTTTCTAGGAATAAAGCGATTTAGAGGGATTTTTTTTCTTTCAAATGAAATAGTCGTCTATCTGTTTTGCTATGATATGGAGTTTTTATTGCTTGTTATCTTTGGTCGATCTTTGAAAGAGACGGGAGTGTGAAGTAAACATTTATTGTCATTTTCTTTGACAGACAGGGCAGTTTTCCCTCACACAAAGCTTTAATTGCTTCTCAGAAAGAGAGCCTTCCGGTCAGTTTTGCTAAATAATGTGGCAAATATTTCCCAGCTTTTGTTAGTGCTACATCTCTTGGTTTTAGCTCTTTAAAATAACGCATTCTTTGCATTGATTTTCCTGAAAATGCCCAGTACTCGTGCTATTGCAACATGTACTAATCGCTCGGGTAAAACGCAAAATGTTCTATATCATACCTTTCCGAAGAAATCTGATATAAAGAAAAAATGGATCATTGCATGCAAAAGAGCAGATAATAGCTTTAATGCTGCAAATTCCCGAATTTGTTCGGATCACTTTCAAACGAATGATTACGTGAGAAATTTGAAAGCAGAACTTTTGGGTTACGCTCCTGCTAAAAGAACATTGCATGAAAGTACTATGCCAACTTTAAAATTGCCAGAAACATGTGCTGTGAATTTTAAAAAAGAAACTTCACTCGGAATTGATTCTTCTTGTAGCAGTTCCTCTCCAAGCATAAAAGAAACACATAAAAATACTAGGTTGTATTATATAAGGTTATATTTTAATGAGAATCACACGACAGCTAACTTTCGGAAGAATTTAATGTTATCGAAAATGCGTGCAAAAAAATCCATTTTTTTTTCCAATATGCACAAAAATATAATAAAAACATTTGTGAAAATAAGAACTTTCATTCGATTGAGACATAGTAATCATATATTCATCAGAAATAAAAAGAGATATGCTGCCAGAAAATCAAAAATGTGGAGTGAATCAACTTTGATTGCACGATAAAACGAAAAATAGCAAATAATGGAGCGCACATCTAAAATGCGAATTCAAAATGCACCCTGTGATGAAATAAAATTCTTGAAATGAAAGCATATTCTGAGGGTAAAAACCTAAAATATATTAATTATTAAAATATTTTTATATAATTTTTTCATCATACAACATTAAAATATAATTTTATATAACCCTTTTGGAAGTTTTTTATAAAAGTATATTATTCTGAATTTCAAATATAATTTTCTATATCTCATAAATCTGTCAGTTTAAAAAAAATAGGTAATTTAAAAATTAAAGTTTCTATTTTTATTTGTATTTTAAATCTTCCTTATAAATACTGCTGTCTTCTTTTTTATTCTAATATATATATATCAATTTGATATTCAATCACATTAACTATCTGAATGGAGTTTGAAGAAATAACATTAAATTTTAAAATTAAATTTTAAAACGCTAAAAAGAGATGTAATTTTAAATTTTAAATATTATTTGGCAAAAAAAAAAAAAAAAAAGAAAAAAAGTTGCTTAAACGTTAAACGCTCTTTCACGTATTAATTTACCTTATTATTTTTTAAATTATTTTGTATATTATTATGTGCATTTATGTTTATTATATGGCATTAAAATAGCATTTTAAATAAACTTTTCGGAGTGTGTTTATAAAATATATTACTCCGAATTTCAAAGTTTATTTTCATTAAATCATATAATTATACCGCATGAATATTTCAGTTTAAAAATATTAAATATTCAGCTGTTTACTTATTAAAATTTCTATTCTATTTGTCTTTTAAATCTAATCATGCAAAACTCAATATTGTGTATCTGTGGTGTGAGGTTGAAATCTGAATGATTATTAATTTTTTTAAACTTTTTTATACTTTTTTTTATGAAAGACATGTCGAAATTACAATAATATTAGAATTATTATAAATTTCAAATTGAATGCCGATCAAATATTATAAATATACTACATTAAAAATTATTAACTGTATTCATATAAACATTAAATTTGATGCTCCTGTAGGTCTTTAAGATTTTATTTATAAAAATTACTATTTTGCATTTTTATGTTTATGAAAATGAACTATATTGAGGTACAAACGAAATCTAATGATTAAAGATAACCAATTTAACAACCAAATTTCGACAAATTGAAAAGAGATAATACTTTAAATTTTAGATGTGATTAAGTCCTGTGTATAAAGAATATATTTTAATTTTTAAATTTCTTTTCACATGAAAATTTCGACTGATACTTTTCAATTAAATTAGCGCGTTTCGAATTCTAATCAATTGGAAAATTGAACAGAGCACGCGAGTGACGTCAAACAGCGAGTGGCTCCCTATTGGCTGCAGAGGGAAATGGCGCAACCTTATGATATTGTAACCTTGTTTAGCAGTACGTCGTTTCGATACACTCGTTAAACTTTTTTTATACATCCAACTATGGATTTGGATTATGATTCAAAGACAGTAAGAACAACCATAAAATATATGGCGTGTGAGATTAGGAGATTTCTTGACTTAGTTAAAGTCAGAAACACACATGTTTTCTAATCTGTGTAAAATAATTTTAAAAAGGTGATATTTTTGTAGATAACTTGAAAATAATGACAAAAAATGTTGAATTTATAGAAAAACGGAATTTTTTTATTTCAAAGTAACATTCTTTCAAAGGTATCGGTGTGTTTTTTTAATTGGACAATTTATACCAATTTAATACAAATTAAAACAAGAACGAAAAATCATGCGTCAAGCATAGATTATGTAACACTTTCCAACGCTTCCAAAATAATTTTACAAATCATACCGTTTAATAAGCTAAAAGATAACATCTAAGTAATACGAATACTTTTATTCAGCCCTGTATAGGATCTATAGATTTGTATATATACTACATAGGATGTTAAATTTTAGTTCAGTTAGGAAACGCGTAGCACAGTTTAAAATTCTCCGTCTGGAGTTAAATAATACGGAAATGTGTTCGCGAACTTTTGTGCGTCCCTGTAAATGAACGATGACTGCTGTACACACACTATTCTGTAGTAAGCCTCTTGAAATACACCTTAGTGATATATATAAATTTCAATGCGTTTAAAATAGTGAAACATTATTTAAATAAACCGCAGACGATTTTTCTCCATAGACTTAATGTAACGGAATTCTTTTGACTGTCCCTGTAAAGTAACTATAAGTGCTATGCACACCCTATTCCATATTAAGCTTCTTCTAATGCACCTTAGTGATATATATAAATTTCAATGCGTTTAAAATAGTGAAACATTATTTAAATAAACCGACAATGATTTTTCCCCATAGACCGCAATGTAACGGAATTCTTTTGAGTCTTCCTGTAAAAAAACTATCAGTGCTACAGACTTCCGTTGAAATAGGGAACATGCTATAGATAACGACTATAACATAGAAAAATTTCAGAGCAATGCGAGCAAATTTACGGGAGTTAGAGCACGGACAGACGGCAGACGGCAGACGGCCATACGGCCAGACAAACCGAAGTCATAAACACTTTTCAACTAGGTTGGAAAGTGTTAAAAATTAATACCAATCTGGTGCTATTTTTATAGCAACTTTGGACAGAATAATATTGCATGGAATGTATTCCATGTTGTTTCCAGAGCACATCACTAACGGTCAACGTTTAAAACCAGCTTGTTTAAAGTTCTCAATAATAATTTCACAATGTTAATATTTTGCAGATAGCCGATAAAAATGTTTAAAAAACATCGCATTTGCATGAGTATTTTAACATATGTACCTCATTAAAAATCATCAAGAAATATATAAATAATTTTTTCATAAATTTTTCAACAATAAAAATATTTTTCTTTTCCTTATAGCAAATAATATTTTATTCAATGCATTATTCGAAGTAACTATCGTTTAGAGAGTTTATACCATTTTTATTATATGACTAATTTTATATTAACTTTCAGAGACTGACGAATCGCTTTACCTTTTCAACTGAAGCCATTAACTGTCTGATATATAATATTTCAGTGTTCAGCTATATGTTGTATTCAATTGTAGCAATATCTGAAGGATAACGATAACGGATTATGATGGTTGTGTCGCGTTTGGTGTAGTATCTTTTTATCCATAAAAAAATTGAGTTTGGAAGTTTTGTTCTGAAAATTAGAATTTTAGGTTTACTGTAACACAGTCTATTATGTAGTCATGTTGAACGAAGTCTGGCCCAAATTTCAATATTTATTGCCTGAAATAAAATAGAAATATCTAACCGAAATTTTTAGGAATATAATTTATACAATAATCATAAAAATGTTCACTATGTCGTTAACACAAACTGTTAATCAGACAAAACCACTTAGCAAAGATGTAAGGCTTTGCTGAAATTTTTAGTTTGTACTAACTACAATGTTTAAAAAATTCTGTGGAACGAAAGTCCCAGAGAAAATCTAATTAAAAGTGCAAGAATACAATTTTATTATAAATATATTTATGAGACAGCACTTTAAAGTTGGTTAACTTGTAGAACTATAAAAAAAATAGGTACGTTTGAACATGGTGTTAAAGTTTTAAATGTATTTTTCCTTTTATTATATTAAAACCGTAAGTACTTAATTGAATACAGTCATAACTCAAAATGTTCTAAAATGTTGCTAAATAATTTAAAATAAAAAATAATTTAAATAAAAATTTAATTAAAAAAAGACTTTAATTTCCTTATGCCCCCATTATGTTTAGAACTATCTGAATATTTCTCATAAACGCACCATTTAGCAACATATTGTGCCGTATTGAGAGTTAAGGATTTTGATAACTGTTTTCCTTTTAGATAAAATGAATACGGTGTTCTACTTCGGAATGAAAGGCCAATTTCATCAACATCTTTTAAAAGTAATCCGTGGTGAAATACTGATTCACCTTCACCCTTTATATCCTGAATTAATTTTCCAGCTACTTTTTAATTGTATTTTTGCATCATTGGATAAGTTTTGGTGCGCAGAATAAACATAGGAAAGGGGGAAATAATTTTTATAGTGTTTTAGTGGTTAATTATGCAATTGTAACCACTATAAATTTTGTACCCTATGATATAAAATAAAATAGTAAACTTCAAATAGTAAACTTCAAATAAAATATAGGAAATGTTCACCTGTAGAGTATAGAAAACGATAGAAAATAATAGTACTAAATAACCGGTAATAAACCACTAAAATTACTCAAATGATGAACAATATGCATGTCAATTCTATTGCAAAATGGATTTTGAATGTAGCGTGGCAAATGTAAAATCCCTACAATGCAAAGAAAGAGGATATGTGCTTGAATTTGCCATCCCCTGCCTGCTGTCAGAAATACACTCTTTGTGCCATTGTGAATACCGTTAGGAAAAATGGTCATATTACGAATATATAGGTGTTTTATTAAAGTGGTACTTATAAGTACCGTCAGGATAAAAAGGGTTAATGAATCGTGGTCAAAAGTACGGAATCCTTAGGACATTGAGTACACACTGTTAAAAAACACAAATGTTCCTTAATCTAGGAAATTATAATATGACCACGAACGAAAAAAACAATAACTTCTTCCAATTTACCCATGATTCTGAAAAGAGCTCTTTATTTTTGGATACCTTGAAAACCAATGTATGTAAAGAAGAAAAATATATAACAAAGTTTCTTTTGCCGCCACTGGTTTTCAGAAACATTTGCGATGACTTTTTTTATTAATTTAATCATTTTTCTTAACCCGGAATATAATTTTTTTTGTGCTTTCAGACTCAAGAATTCTCAAGTAAATATTTTCATGTTCTTATGACATAATATGAGGTTCAAATGATATTTCATTGAATTCCTGATACGAAAAAAATCATGCATAACATATACAATCATGCATAAAATAGATGTAACGCGCAGAATGTTTCTTTTTAATATTTCCTCATGTGGTTTCCAATTTTATTAGAAGTTAAAAAAAAACTTTTACACAAACATTATTATCACTTTCCCACATAGTTGAAAAGTGTTTATGTATTGCGCTTCTCTGGTAGTCTCTGTGTCTGTCGTCTGTCTAGCTGCCTTTCCGTGCTTTAACTCGCACAAATATGCTCCGATTGCCATGTAATTGATATACTTTATTCAAGCTATTTCAAACATAATGCAATTGATATGCATAACTGAGATGGACGACAACATGGTTTTTATGGGGTACAGAGTTAGTAGTAATTACAGTTCGTTTACAGGAACGCACAAAAGAATTTCATTATATTATGACCTATGGCTAAAAAATCGTTTTCAGTGTATTTTAATGCTGTTACACTATTTCAATGAAATGTATATACATGAAGTGCACGACAGCATGTTTCCTATAGATTATTGAGTACGTACAATTTATCGTTTATTAACAGAAACTCATAAAAAATTACAGTACTGGCTACGAACCATAAATGCTGCATTTGCGTTTTCAGCTGTGATATGCATTTTCTAACTTAACTTATTTTAGTGTATTACGAGGTGTGTAGAGCATATACGGCGCTGCACTAAGGAATTCGCACATATTACCGGCTATGGACAGTAATTGCGTAAAATGAATTTTTAATGCTTGTGCGTTTTTTAAATAATTATTTAGATATCTCATCTCATTTTATGAACAAAGATGAAATTTCTAAACAATATTCCGATAGTGTTTTAAAGTGTTTTATAATCTATACCTTGATGCATGATTTTAATTATAGATTTTTATATTGTTTGTTATTAAATTATGGACAATGTATCCACATTCTTTATGTTTACATTTAGCACTTGAAAACAATGTTAAAAAAAATTTTTCTTACAAAACATTTTTTATAATATTTTTAAGTACATTTTTAAGCAGCACAATTATTGAAAACGCTTTGAGATTCTTAAAAGTATTCGTAAAGTATTATAAAGAAATCAATATATTATAGCTAGTTAACTACTTATTATATACATATAATTATTATAAAAATATTTTTAAGTTGTGCATTAAGAAGTCTTAACCTTAAATTTTGAAGTATTATTTTAATATTTATTTTAGGTGCTATTAGAGATGGTACATAGTAAATAAATGTGCTTTGATCCAATCAAACCTCCACATTTCATTAGGAGTTGAGCTATTGAAAACCCAGATTGTGGCAGATTCTGGTTTTCCATGAATCAGCCACATGGAATATTTCATAATGTTAAATGAAAATTAACGTGATTATATGTCTCGCAATAATCACGTTATTGTGAGACGTATAATAACTTGTGACATTAATATCTAAAATTAATTAGAGACAACGATTTACTGAAACGCATTGCTTAGAAATTATGCTTTTAAGCGACAAAGACTTATTTCTATCACTACGGAATTTTTCGTCGTCCTCAGAAATATGTAGGCCTATTTTGGATGGCTGCCAAAAAATCTTGATGTTTTATTATTGTGTTATATACCCGGTCTTCGAACAAGGTGGTAAAAATACTGGAGATAAATAAGAATAAGAGACCTCATTTCGTTTATTAATAGTGTTATGTACGAACGTTTTGCACAGGGTTGTAAAAATACTTCAGATGGAGGAAAATGGGATGCCTCACTGTGTCTATTATTTTTGTTTCGTTATATCATTGGAACCGCAAAAGTATTCCAACATGTATTAGTACCACACTTTGACGCTAAACTGATATCTATCAACGAAAAACTGTTTTTAATTTTATGTTAAATCAAAAATTTATTTAAATTTAACATGAATTTTTAAAATATACTTTATGTTTTGTTCCGTCTTTATTAAAAATGTTTTTCATTTCCTTTGCTTTGTAGATTGTAATCAGTCTGAGTGACATTTTAGTATTTTTTAATAGTTTGTTAGATTGCAAGATGCTGACTAATTCATTTTTATTTGTGTCATGGACACAGGCTAGCCAAGTAACTTCGCCCAAAATGACAGATACATTGACAAACGTCTTTACTTTTATGTTGTTTCATAAGCTGGTTTTCAAGACAGCTTAATTTTACGATCAAACTAAATATATGGAAAAACACTATAGTTCAAACAAAACTTAGCTATTTAATACGACATATTTTTATATATTTCCGGTATTACCTAAAACATTTTTCTGAAAAATGCTTAATGATGATTTTAGCTTATGGAAAAATAAAGTAAAACTGTATAGTCCGGTGAAAACGAATGTCTCAATTTTGAGTTAATTTGAAGAATACTGGTGGGGTAATGGTTGAAATGCTTAGCTTTAAGCCAGAAGGTGCAGCGGGCATTATGATATCTTTATACTGGCATTTATGTAGTTTCTGTGTCTAAATGTTTATTTTATCATTTTTTGTTTAATTTTTTTTTCTAGTTATGAACATTCTTAAATATGAACACACTTTAAGTTACTGAAACTTCTTATATCACTATGTATAGCATATTTAATAAGTATATATGTCCCGTAATCAAACAGTTGCTAGCATTTGAAAGAGCTTGCTTTCTGATTCGTATTCTATGGAGATATAACCGGATATTTAAAAAAAACTCATTCCCTGTCCCAATAAGATCTTGTACAAGATTTTATTTCAGACTAACATTTTATGATAAAGAAATAATGCTGTTGATAAAACGGCAAAGAAAAAAAAATAGCTTTATTAGTTTAAAAATTATAAAACGGTAGAAAAATACACCATCAACAGGATTTAGCAAAAAATTAGATGTAATCAGCAACTGATAAAATAGAAAACACAAAATTTGACTTACATGATTTTTTTAAGTGAAAATAATACATAGAAATTGAATTTTGTTTCTGCTTATAAAATATTTTGAACAACATACAGTCGAAAATGCATAAAAATTGCTCTATTTAAAAAAATTATTTCTATTTATGACATAAAAATTGTTTCTATTTATGAAATATTTTAACCCGTCAGCGCACGCGCCTCTATCCATTACGTTACTACACGCGCGGGATAAATTTTACCCCAATGGGTTTTCTTGTGTCAATTTCCCACCGGTTTGTTTATAAACAAATATTCATATTTTGAAATAAACAGTAAATCAATAAAGAGCATAATTTTACTTAAAATAAGAAGTTCTTTTATATTTAAAGCAATAAATAAATAAATAAATAAAATCTAGCACTAAGATTTTTTTCTGCATAGCAATACATACAAAGCTTTTACAATCCGAATTTAGCCATGAAAATACAAAAAAATATAAAACTGATATATCGAAACTGTGTGTGCAAGAGTTGTTAACGTTTAAAACGTAAAATTTTCCTACCATTATGCATTACGTTAGAACACGCGTGGGGTAAATTTCCTCCCACGTGACATTTTTATAACAAAAGAATGGACAATACACACTCGGAGGTAAATTCTTTTTGGTCACGTATTGATATCATTCAGCTTGAAAGGTACTATAAAGCTCAGAATGATCACGAACTATTTTCGCACATTTTAAAGTAATAGTTATAAGCTGGGGTAGATTTTATCCCAGCGCGTGTGCTGACGGGTTTAAACACTATACAGCATGATTTAACAAAACATTAGATGTAACCAGCAACTAATAAAATAGAAAACACCAAATATGACTTACATGATTTTTTTTTTTTAAGTAAAAAAAATACATAAAAATTGAATTTTTTTCTGTTTACGAAATATTTTAAACAACTTAGCATATACAGTCGATTCGTATTTTTCGCAAAGTATTAAAAACTATAATTTTACTTTTTTTTTTTTTTTTTATGAAAAATTCCGACTGAAAACCAAACAAATATAAATAGCTAAAACAAACATTCTAGTTTTAAATAAATTTATTGTTGTTGATCCAAACATTTATTTTCAGAAAGAAATAAATACATAAGAAAACGGTACGTTCTGACACTACGAGAAGGTAAGTGCTATAAGAAAAAGTATTTAGTAAGTAAATGTGCTTTACTCCAATGAAACCCCTACATTTCTTAAGGCAATGAATAATTGGAAACTCAGATAACAACAGATTTACCGGAAGATGCTAGTGAGACGTATGATAACTTTCGGACATCAACATCTACAATTAATTAGTGATAAGAAATTACTGCAACGCAATATATTTATCTCTAAATATAATTTGCGATCGATCATTACATACCTTTATTTAAGATGCAGTCGCCTAAATAAATTACATATCTGATGCTACACTCTTTATGAATTCAAAGTTTTAAGACATGGACTTACAGAGACACTAAACAAAGTTAACTTAAGTAGATTTATTAATTGTTGTATGGATTTCTCGTATAGATTGAATTTTTATGCAGGTTATCAATCTAGCAAATCTTTTAAAGGAATAATTTAAGAGAATATGTTTATAAAATATGAATATATACAACATGTAAAGTGCAAAATAAGTTATGTATAAAAAATCATTTTGGCAGCATATTTCAAATTTAATTTAAAAAAAAAAAAAACAGATTGTTGCTAATGCCCCGTTACCATTACAAAACGTTTCAACCAATGAAGTACGAGAGTTAGTCAATAAGTAATGCCTCCATTGCAGTAACTTTTATATTTTTCACAGCTTCTGGAATATCTATGCATGATATTATAGAGGTGACGTTACTCTACTCATTTAGTAATTTCCTTTCTAGATTGGCTGTTTAGAACCATGGGTCTGAATCTAAAAGAAAGAGTGGTTATTGAATTTCTGGCAAAATAAGGTTGTGCACCTAGGGAAGTCAATAATCGCTTGAAGAATGTTTATGAGAACATTCAATGCATCAGCAACATTCTGAACTGTAACGCGTCTGTCTCCTTGAATCAATTCATCAGCACGTTCTTGATTTGCATCTGGGGCTGACATTGTCCGCCTGCAGCTTCTCGGTTTATCTGCAGTTTCTGTTTCTTCGTTTCTAAACTTTTTCACCCAAAAAGGCCCAAAGATGTCCATTACAGATCATTACACACCAGATGATGTCCATTACAGATCATTACACACCAGATGATGTCCATTACAGACCATATATTTGAAATTAACAATAACAATATTGGAAATTAAAATCTAGAATCTTGAGTGCAAAACATGAAAATGTTCATACCATAAATAGCTTATTCTGGGTTGAATGCAATATTTCAAAAAACACATAACACGTAATGTATCAATAGTCTGTAGATAGATTCAGTGTGAAAATGTTTGCTAATGGTGACGCTCTAACTCACGTACAATGGTAACAAAAATTCATTTCAATACAGCGAACTCCCGTCAATACGGACTTCCAAAGAAGGCCATTTTTCGTCTGATTAACAGTTTGCATTAACGACTTAGTGAACACTTTTATGGTTATTGTGACAATTTTATTCTTAAGTCTAAATTAAATTATGCATTGGCAACCTGGTTAAAAGTTTGTCCCCCAAAACATGTTAGGTGGTGCGTTCGGAAGTGACATCGTTTCGAACAGGTTTCAGTTTCTATTGTAAACTCACTCTCCCCCTTTACCTGTTTCAATATGCATATTTTTCCAATTTTATGTACTGAGTAAGTAGAACAAAGTTCCCGTAAATGCGAATTGACGGAGTAACGATGAACCTTCGTTTCCGTTGTACGTTAATGATCAGTTGAACATCCGTATGTGAAGATACTAAAGTTTCCAGAAAAAGGTGGATGTACAAGTAAATGACCTTATTATTTAAGTTTAACATTCAAGCTGAATGAATAAATGAAACAGATTGAACTTTTTTGTGGTGTGTGTTCTATTTGGTGCCACACCAAAGGACTTAAACACTGGGGTTTATACTCTGCCCAATTCTATATATTTTGGCATAAAATAATCCTTTGCGTTGAGTTAATTGAATTCATTTTTTTAAATAAATTAAACAGGTTAGAGATTTATGTTAAAAGAAAGAACGTTCTTTTAATTTAGTATTTTTTCTAAAAATGCCAGATGACGACAGTAAAGTAATACAAATTATTTAATTATTCAGGACAAACAAAATATAGAAATAATTGCCATACTTATAAAATTTAAATTTATTTAAATTATTAAGATACTTTTCTTTATGATAGCGAACAAGTGATATTTTTACTTTATTGCTTTCTAATTTTGCAACACATTCCAAAATTTGGTCTGTTACATCAGATTTTGATTCGTTATACACTCTCAGAAAAAACTGTAAATTTATGAGCATTTGCCCTTCAATTTTTAAAGGCAACAGCCTTATTTGATGAAAAACGGTCTGATCCACTAAATAAGCGGCCTTATCCCTTAGATACTTAGAAAATTAAGAACAATCCACATATTCTTACAGTTCTAGCCCATATGTTAGCAAAAATACGGTACGACTCCATACATTGTCCTCCGCTAGTGTGTAACCCTTCATTTTACTCGTGTTTCGAAAATTTTAACTCGCCAAAACAGCGATTCTGTGATGATTATCTAACGTGCTACGTGCTACGGAACAGTAAGTAAAGTGTTATTGTGTTTTAAAGTGCATTATAATGCTGTATTACTTTGCCCCGTAAAATTACGGGCTGCACAAAATGATGGGCATGGACTTTTTTTTTTTTTTTTACGGGGTATGACTGGAATCTCTGCTGCAGTAATTTTACTGCAATTTTTTTAACAGTGTATCGGCGAACAGACGATAGCTTTGTTTGAATCTCTCACGATGTCAGTTGTTGTGTGTCGTGTTTCTCTCTTACAATTCTTTGATACCTTAATAAAAAATGCCGCACCAAAATTGATATTGATAAGTAATGTTAAAAACGAGCGTCCTTGGATTCCCCCCGGTTAATTGTGAAAAACATGTGTATATTAACCGATGAGTAGACCGTATTAAGGATGTCCTTAACATTAATTTCAAATAGAAAGTGAGTAGGAAAACGAAATTGTCCTCATTAAACGGAGGTATGTCTTAAGCGAAGATGCATTAACGAGAGTCCACTGTATGATAAGTCGGCTGTTTGGTAATTAATAAATTTTATTCTTTCAAAAGTTCCTTTAGAATATATCCAAATCTTTATCTGTGCCACTAAATCTGAAGCAACGGGCACCCAAATATCAAAATTTTGATTTTAAAAAAAAAGAACGAAAGAAAAGAAAAGAAAAGGAAAAAATAATTAAAAAAAGCACTTTTTACAGACTTAAGAGATTTCATAAATGGGCCACTAAAATGCATTTCTCGTGTTATGTATTAAATCAGTGTGTGTGAAAACATCGTTCCAAAATACTTGAACAGTGTACACACGGACATGCTTTTAGAAACAAGTTGGACAAACATTTACTCCCTAAAAATATGACCTTTATCGACCTCATTAAGCATAAGAGGCATAAGAAAAATTTCAACAACATCTAAATAAACATTTTCAGGGAGTCAAAAGAGATTCAAAAGTCTCTTCATAGAAAAATTCACAGACGTTATATTTTTATCAGTTACTTTGTTTAACAATATTCACAGTTGCAACACATTCCTATGCACCACTGAGTTATGTAGCACTGCTATGAGTATAGAATGAAATTTTAAGTCAAAATACACGATTTTGTTAAAAAGATTTATTTACTAGTCATAATCACAGACGTAATTGGGATAGCGTCCAGTTGACTTGTTTTAGCTTTGCAGCAGGCCGTTTGATGTTGCTAAATGGTCTTTTTAAATGTTGGGCAATCTTCCAGGTCATCTACACCAGATAAAACAATAAAATTTGTATACCTTGCATTACTATAAAAGCAACTATAAACGATACAGCTGTCTTAGACGCACTGGGGTTGGGGCAATTTTTGTTTTGCCTCATTTTGGCGAGGAAAACCCGTTTTCGGGTATCTGTTAGGTTATTAGACGTAGCTTGCTAAAACAGCATGTTAGTTTTATTTTATTATGAAAATATTTATTTTAATTATAAAACACACACAATTTTTATGATAAACACACACAAATTATTTTATTATAAACTATACACAATGATTAATTTAATATAATTATAAAACACACAATATTTAATTTCATATACAACACACGGAATCTACTGTACAGTGTTGCCATACGAAGCAAAATCTCGCCAAAATTGCCAAAAGAAATGCGCCAAAAAATACCCCAGTATGTTTGCACCATGTGTACCCTTCAAACACTATAACATACAGGCTGTCCCTTGTTATCGTTTATCAATCGTTAATTCCATAACCGTTATTTTTAGAGGCATAGTTCCAATTGCAAAAACCTTTCAATAGTTATTCTTCAACATACTAAAAACCATTTATGTCAGAATAAGCATTATATTTTTAATGATACGAAATTAAAAATTTTATAATGATCCTTTGTTCAGTAGGTTTTATTTCCATTCCCCATTCTCTAACAAGTGAAACAACAAAAATTGCATCATACAACGACCAAAACTTACTGATACGTCGAATTTTATGCATTTGTAGCATTTTCTTTCATTTAAAAAAGGAAAAAACATATTTTAGTGTCGAAAACAGTGAAAATTCATAAAACTCAAATTATTCTAACTCGGTAAGTTTTGGTCGTACAAAAAGGAATTTTTTACTGTTTTACTTGTTAGGACATGCAGAAAGTTTTCCCTAATAAAACTTATAGGATACAAGGACCATATAAAAAAATTATATTTCGTAACTTTAAAAAGAAAGTACTTAGACGAAAATGAATTTCATAATGATCCAAAACAACATTTCAAGCATTTTTTTTTTCCAATTTGAACGATATCTCTAAAACTAATGGTTCAGGAATTAGCTATTAATGAACGATAAGAAGGGACATCTGGACATCTCGTGTAAATAAGGATAAAAGCAAAATTTTTGCATGAGTATATATAAAGAAATTCGAAATGAAATTTATAAAAATTCTTATAATTTTTTATTTTCAAACTTAAGTACACAAATTTTTATTTGTATAAAATAGTATTTTTTCTTTTAAGAGACTAACTTTTGCAATTATTTCTTTTCAATTTAAATTCAGTTGTTTTTTTTTTTTTTTTTTTTTTTTTTTTTTTTTTAAAGAACGCTATAAACATAATTGTGTGCATAAGAGTGAATTCACCAAAGCAAGAAAAAAAATGTCATAAAATTTTCTAATTTTTATTTCATGAAGCCTAGCAAAATAATGACAACTTAAAATAAAAATTGTTAAAATTGCACTGCTTCATGCGAAAACTTTCTTATGAAAACTACCACTATAATAACATGTTCTTTATATCTTTGTAATTTAAATATTTTTCTACTCAAATTTAAAAAAAGCAACTTTTCAAAACTAGAAATTTTATTGTATTTCTTATGTTTAACACCCTTTCATTTTTTGTTTTTATAATTCAGAATATTAATAAGAAGGAATGAATAAGAAATAATCATGTAGTAAGTAAAATTGCTTTTTTGGATATATTAAATTTTTCTCTTCATGTTATGTGATTTGAAATTTTATTAATTACATAAAACGGAAGAAAGAAATTATTTATGTATACATAATATGCTAGTTTACAGTATTTATTCTTTCGTTATACTTTTAAAAATATAAGAATTTTTTTTATTTTAGATATTCTGAGATTGTAAGCAAAATACGGATATTTTGAAACATGCGCTTTGAAATGAGAAATTTACTTTTAAAAAGAATTTGAAGACATATTTAGCATAAAATGATAGTCTTGCAATGAACATTTAAATGTAAATTACAAAATATTAATAAACTAAATACCGTATTTTTTCTTGAATTGGAAAAAGATATCCCTTTTTCCTTAAATGCTAAAAAGTGTAAAATAAAAACTTTAAAAACAGTAAAAAATATTTTAATAAACTGTTTACATGTTTCGTCTCCACCGAAGCCAGTATCAAAACAAATGAGAAAAAAAAATATTTGCACGATCTGTGATGTAATGATCCGAAATGTAATCATTCAATATTTTACGTACTCTCTTGGATTACGTGCATTATTTTATTTTATTTTTACTTAAACGTTTATTCCTATATTCGTAACCATGGAGTAACTGAATCCATGATTTTGGTAAGTTAAACGATGCTGCATCGTTACATATTCAATTTTTACGTGTTACAACCTGTATGCTTTCTCTTATAATGGATGGATAGTATATATTGGAGGGGGAAATTATTGTATTTCATTGAAATTTATTTGGATGTTTCTTCTTGTTATAATATTTTCAGGGCTGTGTTTTTTTTTCTATTATAAGCTTCTTTTTTTATACAATTAAAGTTTCTGCTAGTCATGCCGATTTAATAAATCTTTGATCAGTCGTAATTAATAAATGGTATTTTATATACTGGTGTATAATTTTCAACATCAATTGGGTCAATTTTGCTGAAATTATATCCTTTAATTTCGGAGGGGGTTTTCGGAGGGGTCTATCAAGTTCATATTGAAACATTTAAGTCTGTATTTTAATGTCTCAAAAAAGCTTGGAAAATATTGAAGAATGTAAAGTTTGCATTTTTGCAAATCAAATTTGTTTTCAGACTTCTTATTATTGGCAATATCCAGAATAAATTTATTAATATGTTGTACATTAAAACCATTATTAAAGCAATTTTACAAATATGATCTAGTTCCCTATCAAAATTATTTTCAGTACATACTAAAAAAACTCGTCTCTTGAAAAGTCTGTAGCCTGAAATTTTATACGGAAATTTTATTACGGAATTTTTTTTTACAAAATGCATGACATATTATCCGTTATGTACGAGTATTGTTATAATCAGTTTCTTTACACAACTAATAACTTTACGAAAAAATTTCGACACATGTCTGTGAACACATCTGGCACATCTCAAAGTGTTAATTGTACATAAAAATTTTAGCATAATACATCATAACAAACACAGCTATTTACTTTCCAAAATCATTAAAATATTTTAAATGAGATTACCTTAATTATATTTTTAAAATATTATTTAATATTAGTTATAAGCACCATCATAACCATCGCATGTATGTCGGTTTTCACTTTGTCCCTAATTTTCCTTTAACCTCCAGCCGCGGGTAACGATCCTATCCCGTATCACTTATTTTATACAATTCCGCGGGGAACGCTATTTCGACGTTCCCTATAATTTCTATTGTAGTTAAGCATCGGTAGATTCTATTTCTTCGTTGAATCTATCTTCTTTTATTTAGAAATAGAGATATTCGTTTACAAATTATAATATATATCATTTAATTTATTTGGTCATTCTGAAAGTTCTGCGGTTAGTAATAAGTTTATTATAATTTGAATTATTTTGAATCCATAAATGCCACATTCCCACCGGAATTTTGAAAAAAAAAACTTTGTTTTTATAATGTACATGAAGAAAATGCTTTTATTTAATTCGAAATAAATCTGTTTGTAAATTCCGGTGACATTCAATCCTTATAACTATTATAAGTGACGAATAAAAATAGGCCGCTGTTTTATATAAGAAAATGGAAACATCGCCCGCGGCTAGAGGGTTAATACTAATCATCAATTAACTCGCATCAGATTTCGTTAAGATTATTTATGACTGTAATTTGTTGACAAATGACTCCAGATTGATAAAATATATATATATGATTTTGAGGCATACAATAAAATAAGCACCATAGATGGTTTCTAAGTTGCCTGAGAGACCTTGTGAATGAGCGTATTTTTCAGTTTGCCGCTTTGCCAATATAAAGGTTACCAATAAGAGCTTCTATAATTGTTACAAAAAGTAATAAGGTGTGTTGAAATTATCCCCTAAAATTCATTGTCGTACTTTTAAAAGTAAATTCATACCAGATTCGAACAAATCGATTATTTTAACCACATGTTACAAATAGAGTGACAGAATCGATATTTTGACCATTTTTGAGGCACTGTCTTCCCCTTAAGCATTGAAATTTTGAAAGGTACTTTTTATTAAGCATTTCATTAGCTTTTAAATAGTAACTTATAAATTTAATTAATGAATATATCAGCACAATATGTTCTCTACTCATTGATGTCCTGGGGCACAGATTTTAGAGCATATTAAAAAAAAAAATAACTGTATACTTTAATTCGTTAAAAAGAGTTTTTGAAACATATTTGCAGAAAGTTACCACTTCTTAAAAAATAAAATCAAAAATTTAACTCACAGAATAAAAAATGCTATTAATTATTCATGAAAACTTTAGTTTATAACTATATTTTAATTAATTTTATCTCAGGGTTTGCCTGCAGTTAATTTAACTAAAAAACATCCTTAAAAACAATCTTTAGGTTATTTCAAAAATAAAACTTTACTGATTTGCTGCCAAAATTGCATTTTTATTCATAAAATTATATATTTAAAAATAATAATAAAGTTTACAATCTCTGATTTTTTGGAAACACCGATCATTAATTGTTTATATCACTAAACGCCGCAGCTATTGTATTTGGCGTCTAATGTGAAAAATGTTGTGCATTTTATTGCTAATTTTCGACAGTAGTACATAATAATGCCGATGAAGGATCTATCTGGCATGATGTCTGGTGCAGGGGTAATAGCGGTAGAAACTCTTCTGTAACTCTGATCGTCGCTACCATGTCAAACTATCGAATGTGAAAAAAATGCACTTTTCATTTCTTTTGAAAATGTTATAGTAGGTTCTATAGGTTATAGTAGTAATTGTTACTTCTAGTTTTTGTTGCATCGGAGAACAATGGCTTACAGTGGATGCGTTAATACACCGAATTATATCTGCTATATTTCTGGTAACTATACATAGGAAAAACAGCAAAGAAACATTTCGGAATTTGTAAAAAAAAAATGTATTTCATTTATTTTGGCATGAAATTGGAGGGTTAAGACAAGTCTTGGGCTCCACACAAGGTTTGTTGTATCTGTGTAGAAAAATTATAGCAATTGTTTGAATGTAAAAAAACAATCTTTCCGGATTGGTATACCAATGATTTGGAGAGAACTTCATAATCACAGTGATGATTGTTATTTTTGTCTTTGTAATGTGAAATGTTTCAATTTGTCCGAAACAAAAGGTAGATAGGTGTGTTTGTTGTACCAGACATCGGGAAAATGATGAAAAATGAAAATTTTGAACCTTAATGGAAAAAAAAAATCCTGGAAACCTTTCACACTAGTTATTAATAACTTTCTTGAAAGAAAAAGAACCCAAACTACAAATTTATTTTAGAACAGATGGTAAAGAATTTCAAGATTTTAAGATGTAGTATGAGATTAAAAGTTTAATTTCTCGATTTGCACTTGGACTATTTTCTTGAAAATTTAGGTGCAGTTAAAGATGAACAAGATGATAGATTTCACCAGGATATAAATGAAATGTATAGGCGATATCAAGAAAGATGGAATGTCAGCATGATAGCTGACTACTGCTTGATGTTGCAAAGAGACAACCCCTGCAAAGTTCAGCAAAGGAAAAAGGGCAAAACAAAGTGTCGATATAAAGAAAAAACTTCACTATAAGGACTTGTAACTTTCTACCTATACTTAACAATTACTTGCACTAGAATATAAATGTAATTTATATGCATTTATGAATTAATAAAAATTAAATGAAACATCAAAATTTCATGATTTTAACTGTTTCCTGCAAAATATGCAAGAATTTTGTGAAAAATCCTTACATGATAGAAAAAAAAATGGATTTCATTTTTGGAATCAGAACTAAAAATAACATAAAAATCAGCAATAAAAATTAAAACAATTTTCAAAAAGTATTTGTTTGCAGTCCTGAAAATTCTGCTACAATACTGTTTATGGAGAATAATTTCTGAACCTGTGGTTTCAGTTGTTGTACGCGTTTTAAAATTTAAGTAATGTTTTGCTTATTACTTTATGTGTTTAAATTCTATAGATCAAAAACAGGGCTGCTCAAAAAATATTGAGTACATTTCCGGGTATTGACGAGAACTGTTGAAAAGGAATTTTCAACCATGTTATGCGCTTCCTAGCAAAACTAATTTTTTGCATACTATGTAGTATATATACAAATCTTTAGATAATATGCAGAGTTTCACCAAAGCATTTCAATACTTTTCCGTTTTTAGATGGCAGTTGTTGAAATTGGGTGTTTAAATGTGTTTTACGTTTTCCAAATTGTTTACTTAAAAAATCATCTTCCAGCTTATTAAACGAGTTTTGTTACAGTATTCTGAGTGTGGTGGAAAGTATTTCATAATCTATGGCGCATGATTTTTCTTCTTGATTAAACATTTGGTCTAATATTTCTCCAAAGCTTCGTGGCTTAGAAACGGCTTAACGATTAATTTTGATCAATAAACAAACAAACAAACAAATAAATAAATAAAAAGGAAAGGAAAAATATTTAGTGAATTTCAAGAAAAATGTACTTTTAACTTAAGTTTGTGGGAAAACTTTAGCTCCATTTAGTGACTTTTTAAATTATTTTCAAACATGAATTATTTGTAAATCTACCTCAGCAATGATCATTCGTTTACAATAATGTAAATAGTGACAGAATTACTAGAATCGGCCTATGATTAAAGAGAAAAAAGCATATTTAGCTTAAGATACCACATTTTGGCGCTAAACTGAAATCTGTCTACGAAAACACAGATTTTAATTTTTTCTTGAATATAAAATGTACATCAAGTCAACTGAAATTGTTTAAAAGATACGTTGCATCAGAATACGTTCCGAATTAAATTTTAATTTTTTATCTTGATTTCTTATTTTGAAGTTGTGCGATTATCGTCTGTCAAGTTTTTAAAGAATGAATTAAAAACTGCATTTTAGTGTATTTTAATAAAAGAAACTAAACATGTAAACGTCGTGCAAATTTGTATACAGGCTGTCTGAATGATGTATGTATATTTTATAATTTGTTTATTTATTAATAATTTGCTAGATATCTGCTTGGGTCTATACTACTAGAACTAACACATTTTACTACCCTCTAAGTTGCTTATCACATGTGTCTGAAGAATAATGTTTTTATGATTAATGCTTTTCGAGAAAAATGTGAAAGAAAATTATTACTAATAACATTATCTCCGGAACACTGAATATGTTCTTTATACAACAATCTGTACAATAAATTAGAATAAAATTAGAATTATTTTATTTTTTTGTTGTAATGAAAACTTATTTTTTTCCCTTGTAATAAAAAAAAATATATAAAAAAAAACTTGTCATACACCAGAAAAATATAAAAAAAAGAATTTTAATAATATTAAAAATCTTTGAATGCATAAACTGCTGCATGTCAGGTAAAGAGACATTTAAACTATCTAACAGTGCCCCTGTGGCTGTTAGAGCTGTTTGAATAATAGCACATAATCTTAACTTTAGTGTGATATAGCGTCAATAATTTAATTAATGTCGGAACAGGTATAATAGTTTTATACGTGTTGTTAGGAATATTAAAGATATGGAATATGACTTGCAAAAAGATAAGTGTTTGGATAAGTATTAATTTGATTTCTTTTAAATGTCAAATACTCTATTCTAGTGTTATGAACACATTTTTTTCAGTGAAATAAACAATTATTTAATTGCATGCCTGGCAAACTGTACTTCTGTAAAATCAACAAAATATTTTATAAGATTTCTCTTTTAATAACTGGGAATATTCTGCACACCAAACATTCAGTTTTCTATAAATTTATATATTTTTTTCTTTTGTTATAAAGAATGCTGAAAACAATGAGTTTAATTTTTTTAAATCAACTTATGAATCGTTTTTTAACATTTTCCAACAATGTTCAAGAGTGTTTATGAAGTCGGTTTGTCTAGCCATCTGTCTGTCCGTGCTCTAACTCTCGTAAATATCTTCAGATTGGCATGTAATTGATACAGGTTATTGAGGTTTACCATGGCATGTTAGGTATTGAAAATTAACTGGGTAGCATTTACAGTCTAAAAACGGCATTTTCAAAACTTAGCAAAAAATAGTCAAATGTGAGTATGTCACATAGTCAAAAGGGCTCCGAATCAAAATAACTCAAGTTTGAAACATGTATATACTCATTTCAGAAAACATGCACACACTCAAGAATAAAACATCATGTGTTCATATTTGAGCATGTCCATGTTTCAAAATTGAGTATGAACTGACTTCTATGTGCTCATTTTTGAGTATTTCCATGTTTCAAAAATGAGTTTGAACTGATTCTAATCATTTTACTTACCCATCATACGTAGTATAGGGTCTTGTAATCGTTTTGAAAATCGAAAAAAAATTTTTGACGGATTTACATGTTTCAGACACTGGATATTCCGAAAAACATATTTTTAGAAAAAAAAAAGTGCCGTCCGTCTGTCTGTAAACGCTCTATCACCCGAACAAATTGAGATAGAGACTTGAAATTTGGTGTCTATTTATCATGCATAATGGGAAGAAGCTTAATGAATTTCAGTAACCTCGATTATCCGGAACTATTTTTTTCGGACTCTCGAACTATTTATTCTGATAAAAGGGATATAAAAAATTTCGCAATAGTTTATTTTAAGGAGTGAATATAAAAACAATAAAAACACATAAATTTTGCATAAAGAATGAAGTCGGTCGGATAATGAGTTGCCGAGATATTTATAATCCTATTTACCACACTCTTCGATTTTTCATGACCCTGTATTTCATTCAAATTTCAATTCAAAGATATATTTTAATTGGAAATGAGATGTTTAATCCGACGCAGTAAACCGCTAGTTAATATGATTATCAAGTTTGGAGTTGCAAGGATGTTTCTTTTACGCAATTCATTAATAGAGCATTTAAAGTTGATGTCGTCATCAAGCCCCGATTTTATTCGAATTGCAATGCATTTTATAAAGAGTTTAACCATGTTTTATTTTCATATTTTATATTATGCATACCCATGATGGGTAAGTTTTACGGTGGCCCCTAACGACTAGTTTGAGTATGTCCATGTTTCAAAAATGTGTACGAACTTACCTCTATGTGCTCAGTTTTCAGTATGTCCATGTTTCAATATTCTGAGAATTTCTGGTATTTCAGAATTGAAAGAATTGGGTCGTCCTATTTGAAACAAAAAGTTTCATAACAAAATGAAAACATCGATTTACTCAGATTTGAAAATGTCATTTTTCTCAGTGTATAGTTCATTTAATGGGGCAATCAAAAGAATTCCGCTACATTATGTTCTATGGAATAAGAATCGTTTGCAATGTATTTTAATGATGTTATACTATTTCAAACATAGTGAAATTAATATATATCACTGAGGTACAACGTGCTTACTTATAGAATATGGTGTATCTAGCATTTATCGTTATTTTGAAGAAACACCCAAAATACTTCTCTTACTGTAATTGAAGCTGGAAGTGCTTTTTCAAATGTCGAATGTGATTTTAAATGTAACTAATTTTTTACATAATACTTAATGTATATAAATTCTATAGATCATATACAGAGCTGCGCACAAAAGAATTCGTGTACATTTCCGCTTATTGACGAAAATTGCAAAAGGGAGATTTCAACTGGGTTATGCATTTCTATAACTGAACTAAATATTTGTATCTATGTAGTGTATGAACATATCTATAGATGATATACAGGGCTACACAAAATAATGTGTATATTTTTCTGACAGAAAATGGTAATTGCTACGATTTGGTTTTCAATTCTGTTATGCATTTTTCAAATTTACCTTGACCTTGTCTAAACAGACACAATCTTTCATCTTATTAAACGATGAAGTTTTGTTACAGTATACTGACTGTGTTTCAGATTGTATGCTTGCGCATGCCTTTTCTTTTTTGTTAACTGTTAAAAAAAACAAAATTTTATCAACAATTTATCAGCGCTATTCCTTTATCACGCTTTAAAGAAAGGGGGGAGGGAGGTTCTTCAGTTTTCTGTGTTTTGACCAATATAGCTAAGTGGGAAAAACTAAGAGGGGAAGAAACCGCGAAATATTTTAATATTTTAAAGTCTTTTCAATACATCACAATTTCTATCCTTTCATCTCGTGCATGTGATATAAATGTTTATCCTCAAAAAGCGCCAATTTATTAAACATTGACAAAGATTTGGCTTTTAGAATGTTTAAAAATAAAAACATATAAAATATATGCCGCATTATGTACTCGCTGCGCAAGCCCAAGTTTTTAAAAATAATATGCGATTTAGAAAAATACTTGATACACATATGTTACTAAGATACACATATGATAACATATGTTACTAAGAAATGTAATCATTTTTATTTTGTATTTCTTCGGAAACTTTGAGTTTCTATGATGTTTGCGATTACAAGAACGCCATTGTTAATAGTAATCTTTTTTCGCTATGTCATCAGGAACACATTCAGGCGATTCTAAATTTATCAGTTTTTTTTTTTGTCAATTTCCCATAAACTTGTATTAAAAAAGCAAATTTAATTGTACCAAGAACATTCAGTTCCATTCTTTGAATAGACTTTTTCCTTAACTTCGCTTTTAGTTGAACACTTTTCAGAAATTGGTCAACTGAAAAACTATAACACTGAGCGAAAAAATAATAACTCAAAATAGTTGGTGCCTAGTAGTGTAAAACTGATAATAGCCCGTCCGCCACGGTTGACTTCGATTGTATTAAGCAGTTAATAACGATAACCGTGATCATATTAAGCGTACACTGTAAAAGAGTGATCATATTAAGTATACACTGTATAAGAGCATTTCAAAATTGCTCCCAGTATGTTCAATAGTGGGCAATGTTTTAGTAAATCACCTGTAGGGAACATTGATATTAGGACTTCTGGCACGGATGATTTCGATTGTATTAAGCAGTTAATAACGATAACCGTGATCATATTAAGCGCATACACTGTATAAGAGCATTTCAATATTGCTCTCAGTACGTTAAACAGTGGGCAATGTTTTAAGAAATCACCTGTAGGGAACATTGGAGGAGGATAGGAGTCTAATAGGAGTATAATTTGGAAACTTTGTTATGATGTATAATATGTGAGACTGTTTGAGTATTAAAATCTGAAAATCGATTTTTTTTAATATTAGGCGTTATTGGGAATCCCAATTTTCTTTAACATTTTTTTCGTACAGTTTAAACGTATTTTTCATGTTGCTGTGTAGTCAGTTATTTACGCAATGTTTATATGGGATTGACATCATACTTATTTTCACATTTGTGTAACTAATAAATGTATTCCATAAAATAAAATGTTTAAAAAATCCGATAAAGCTGGATTTTCAACTAAAAAATTGTTTGGAATATGAATACAATTTTTTAATTTCAATTTGTTTTACGTAAAATTGAAAAACAAAATAGGAGAAAAAGCATATGCTAAAACTCACTAGTTGTAAAACATGAATTTTAACATTGAAATTGGGAAAATGTTCTTTCTTTCATAAATAAGCTAATTAGAAAAATTAGTTCCTTATATTTAGCGCGAAATCAGCGAAATATTTTTCAAAATAATTGTATTTTTTAAAATAAATTTACATATAAGCAACAAATATATGTTTTATTGAAAATAAAATATTTAGTCAAAGGCGTGCCAGGGGTGAACTTTACACTAATGAGCTTTTAAACTCGAAATACGATAATTTTATTTTTGTTACTTCTAGTATTATTTCACTTTTGACGCTCGCAAATAATTATAAAATATGTTATAAATAAAGATTTATGTGATTTTTTTTTATACATTAAAATTCTTTATATTGATATTTATAGCAATATCTATAATATCGCATACAAGGCATCAAGAATAGAGATTTAAATCATAAGTTGACTAAATATTCAAGAACTGTATTTTTCCATTTTTCCAAGTTTATATTGCAATTAAATGTTCAACCAATACAATTAGACAGCAGTGATAGGGGTAATAAAATGATTTGAGGAAATATTAGAAAGTAAGATTTTGAAGTCTATAGAAATACATTGGAAAAAGTATGTTCCATAAGTTGTAATTATAATAATTGAATTGTAATTAACTCCGTCACGACTTGAGACATTAAACTAGATTATTTTTTATTCCACACCATCGCATTGTAAAATGATTTTTTTTTTAAATAAAGCATAGACCTTAGTATTTAAGCATTTTCCCGCGTTACCTCTATTATATATTTGTATACACTGGATTCTTCATCGCAACATTTCTTTTTGCCGGAATACACGCTTGATCACTGTAAAAAATGATCAATGTTTCTTATTTTATGAAAATATGCTATAACCAGGAACGAAAATATAATATAATCTTCTGAGCTATCCAAAATTTCAAATAGCATGTTACATTGTCTTTTGAATCCCCAGAAACGAATACATTTTCAAAATTTAAAGAATAATTTATAAAAACAAATTATTTTTAGCTGCCCGAATTTTTCAGAAACGTTTCCGAAGGGATTTTATAGTGTATTAATTAGTGTCCTCAGCCTGGAATACCCGTTTTTCGAAGGCTATCAATTCTGAAGTAAACATTTTCATGCTCAAAAAAATGTTTAACAGACAAACATGCAAAATTAACAGCGTTAACAATAACATTAAAATTAAGATTATTTCTTTACTCTTTCATGTATAAATTAACTTATGCGGCTGAAAACGTGTACTTGAGAATGGATAACATTCGAAAAACAGGTATTCCAGCCTGAGGAAACTAATTAATACACTATAAAAACCCTTCGGAAACGTTTCTGAAAAATTCGGGCAGCTAAAAATAATTTGTTTTTATAAATTATTCTTTAAATTTTGAAAATGTATTCGTTTCTGGGGATTCAAAAGACAATGTAACATGCTAGTTGAAATTTCGGATAACTCATAAGATTATATTATATTTTCGTTCCTGGTTATAGCATATTTTCATAAAATAAGAAACATTGGTCATTTTTTACAGTGTAGAAAGTTAGAATGCGTAACATTACAAAAACAGACAAATGATTCTTAATCTAGGAGAATATAATATAGCCACGTATGAAAAGATACAATAACCCCTTTCGAGTCACCCACGATTCCTAAAAGCGTTTTTTAGCTTTAAAAACCTCAGAAACCAATATATTTACGAAATTTCAAGAATCATTTAAAAAACAAAGTCTTTTTGCTGCTGCTAATTTTCGGAAACGTTTCCAAATAATTTTTAGGATGTTATTTATTCTCAAATATGTATTTTCAGATCAGTAACTAAATTTATACATGCAAGAGTAACAAAATAATATTAATTTTAATGTTATTCGCTGCTTGAACGGCAGCGTATTACTGCTTATTTTACTGTTTAATACTGTTACTTTTACGGTATAATACTGGCAGCTGGGGTGCCAGTTTTATACTGTAAAATCAACAATTATTTTTTGCAGTGTTCTGTTAATTTGTCATGTTTGTCTCCGAAAAAAATGTTTATTGAACATGAAATTATTTACTTGAGAATTGATAGCATCCGCAAATACTGTAACCCAGGTTGTGAAAACTGAGATTAATACAGTATATAAACTACTCATAAAAACGTTTCCAAACATTAGTAAAAAGAAAATTCGTTTTTTATAAATGCTTCGTTAAATCTCAAAAATATATTGGTTTCTGAGATTTCTAAAGTTAAACAACGCAACAACGCTTTCAAAAATCATTGGGGACTCGGAAGAAATTATTGTATATTTTCGTTTGTGATTATATGATATTTTCCTATATAAGAAAACATTTGTCTTTTTTCACAGTGTATGCATTTAATAATATCAATAAGAAACATTACCGTTAATAAATCAACTTTCATGAACGAGAATAAAGAATATCTTTAAGCAGTATTTTGTGGCATATGGTTTCAATCTCTTTATTCCAAAAAATAGGACATGCAAAAAATATTCGATATTTTTAAAATATTAATTAAAATTTTTTTTAGTAAAATTCTGCTTGGAATAACAAAACAAAAGGATCATCTTTGCGATCTATATAATATCTTACTTAGTTTAAAAAGACAAAGAGAAAAAAAATATCACTATGTGTTCAGATTTCGCACGCTGTTACCACAATTTTTTAGTAGAAAATTTCTATTTAATATTTAAATAGCACAAATTCTAGACGCCACATTAATTGCAGGATTTGTGATACTTTTAAATAATACAAAAAAGTCTATTAAAAATTGTGGTAAAAGCGTACGAACCTGGTATTACATTCGATTTCATAAATCTTCCAACACAAATTTTCCACTATTAATTAACAAATTATTAATTAACAAAATTTCCACTATTTCGTTATTAACACTCGGTGAGTCGAATAGGACGATAAAAATATCTGACAGTTGGCGATATTTGCCACATTCCTGGGGACAATTCAGCAAAATGTATAGTGTATTTGTAATTCTACATAAATATAGCAGCAAAATGAACGAAAATTAGCGTATCATGTATAAATTTCGTACAGTGTAAAAAAGATGAATGTTTATTAATATAGCTGTTATCTTTCTTATTGTTTACGAAAATATAATATAAACTCTTCAGTGTTATCAAAAATTCCGAAAAGTGTTCCTTTATCTTTAAAAACCATAGAAACTAATAGATTTCCGAGATATAAAAAAATCTTTTCGGAAACAAAAGTTTCTTTTGCTACCAGTAATTTTCAGGAATGTTTCCGAGTAGTTTTAGTGTGTATTAATCAGTTTTCTCAAACCAGATTATCGTTTTTAACATTTTCCAACATAGTTGAAAAGTGTTTATGAATTCGGTTTGTCGGTTCGGTTTATTCGGTTGTTCAGTTTGCCTAATGAGGCTTACTATAGCGTGTTCGGTATTGAAAATGAAGTGTGTAGCACTTTTACAGGGCCACTCAATAGAATTCCTTTACCATACGGTCTTGGACAAAATTCATTTGGGGCTTCTTTTAATGATGTTAAACAATTTCAAATATATTGAAATTGATATACACTGCTAAAAAAATTAGGGAAGCAAGCATATACGTGAAGAAAACCCTGCGAGACAGATATGCATGGGTATAAAATTGAGAGTACACGTGTATCAATGCGCAATATAGAAAAAAAAGTTGCAAAAAGATTGTAAGGGAGCTTTAATTCTTTGAAACGATGGAAAGAACAAGAAAAGATGATTTAAAACAAAAATTTGGTTATATATAAATGACAAAAAAAAACATTGTTTAAAAATTATTTAAGATGTTTACTATGACGTGTTGTCCCTTCAAACAGCTAAGCCTGCTGCACACTTCTTTTCTATGGATGCGATGAACTTTTCGATAAGAATTTTGGGAATATTGTTCCACTCCTCAGGAATTGCAATCTCCAAGTCCCGGACAGTAAAAGAACGCCTCAGTCTCGCTGCAATGCGTCGTCCGAGTGTGTCTCAAATGTGCTCGATCGGATTCAGGTCAAGAGAACATGCTAGTCATTGCATATGCTTTATTATTTCAGCTTCAAGCATGTTCTCCAAAAAATGAGCTGTATGTGGTCTGGCATTATAATGCATGAAAAGAAAGAAATCACCAATGTTCTTCAGCGTAAGGTACGACATAAGGTCTCAGTATCTCATCTGCATACATTTTGGCCGCTCAAGTGGCATTCCGAATGATATACAGGTCCGTACGTCCACCTATGCTGAATCCATCCCATGCCATCAATCCACCTCGTCTGAAATGTGATATTTCACCTACGAATATGAAGTTATTTCGAGTGCACCTTTCCCTCCATACCAAAACACATCGGGTGCCACACTCCAGACTGAATCGGTACTCGTCTGTGAACAGCACTTGACTCCAATCCGGTTTCCTCCAATTTCGATGGTCAGCAGCCAAACTTCTTCGGGTCGCACAGTGGCTTGAGGTTAACGGAATAAAGACCAATGGCCTACGTGCATTGAGACCACCCTTATGAAGCCTATTTCGGATTTTGGCTGGAGACTCTTTGTTTTGTAGCCAAGAACAACTGTTTTTTAGCTCTCTACAGGCTGTTAACAGGCTCTACAAACTGTATATCAATCATCAGTTGCCGTGAAAGCCCGTCGACGGCCTTGCCTTGATCGACGTCTAAAATTCCCTGTTTCTTGGAATCGATTCCACAGCCTTGCAGTGACACTTCTTACTCCAACAACATCTGCTACACTTCTTTATGTTTTCCCGGATTTAAGTCTCTCGATAATACCCCGAGCCTTGAATTCAAGTCAATCACGTTGTTGTGACATTTTCAAATCACCTTTTCTCAAAACAAAGCTTAACAATTGAATTTCACAGCTGAAATAGTAAAACGAGTAAACAAGATAGTAAACAGTCGTTTCTGCAAAATCCCGACTTCTGCACTGGTTTTTGACGTCATGAACTTTAATTTGCATATGATGTTTTCTTCTCCTGTTTTCTGCTACGTTTTAAATTATGGATGTTATATTTTACTTTACTTACCTCTGCAAATATTTGCATAATTTCGTTAAAACCAGGGGTCGGAAAAACTACTTTTTGTTTGTAGGGAACTACAACTACAACTACTTTATGAAAAATGTAGTTAACTACAACTACAACTACTTGTTATAAAATGTAGCGACTACAAACTACTTTTCAAAAGTAGTCGCTACTTCGCTACTTTTCACTACTTTAGCTTCATCGCTAATTAAATGCACCGCACACGATTTTTCCCCTAGACCATAATGTAACAGAATTCTTTTGAGTGTCCCTGTAAGCGAGATATAAATGCTACACACCTCATTTTAAATACTGAACATTCTATGGTAAACTCCAATAACATATAAAACTTTCATGGCAATCCGAGTATATTTACGAGAGTTAGAGCACAGACAGTCAGACATAGCGAATTCATAGACACTTTTTAATGACGTTGGAAAGTGCTAAAAAGTGAAAATTTGAAAACAAAAATTGTAATAATCTTACAAATTTATGAGAGTGACATAGCACAGTATACTGTTAAAAATTTGCAGCAAACTGTCCAGTCGTTTGACCGTTTTTATAGAAAACGGTTACATAACTGTAATTTAACTGTATTCTGACCATAATATTGCCCATAGTCTGGTCAGAATAGAGTTGAATTACGGTTATGTAACCATTTTCCATAAAAACGGTCAAATGACCTGACAGTTTGCTGCAAATTTTTAACAGTGTAGCGCTTAAGGTGGTTCTCAAATTCCTTGCCCAACAACGCGAAACTTTCTGACACATTATCTGACTCATTTTTAAACAGAAAGACATAAAACTGGCAGACCTGACTATGGAAGCGATTTGGAATCGAAATGAGTTTTCCATTTTTTGTAAATATATTACTTATCGGGTTATAAGCGATTCGTGGCACGTTTTTTCCCTTTCCCCTGCTGCGGCGTCGGAAATTCGGTTAAATCTTCGACTTTGACAGTGTTTTCTGAAAATTTTTCTGTCTTTATCAAAAAGAAAATAAAATAAAAGAATAATGGAAAACGTCTGTCGGTTTCAAAGTTTCTGGATTAGAGCACCTGCATTTTCATGCGTTTCCGAACAAAAATGAATTAAAGAACATGTTATAAAGTAGCCAGTTTGGATTTGAGAACAATCTTAAGAGCGGATAGCCCTTGGTAAATTTGAATATACATTATTTTTTAAAAATAGAGCTAAATAGTCCTATTTCTTTCCAATTTAAATATAGTTCCTGAAAGCACTTTAAAAATTGAACAAGATCATATAGATTTGCGCATAAGTTCAATCTTAGCTTTTCTTTTCCTCTCTATCTCTTTTTGTTTGTTTCCCTTTGAAAACCCGAATTTCAACATACTGGGCTTTAGATTCATTCTGGAGACAAAGATAAAGATATTTTATTAAAACACCAAGCTAACCAATATCAAATCAAATATAAAACATTACATATCGATTATTTTAGCGATAAAAAAACTGTGCAGCTAAAGTAAAAATAAATAGCCATAAAAATAAAATTAAGCATTCTTAGGCATTTTTAAAAATAATATTTTTTTTCTTTCCAATCACCTTTGTTTTATCTATTGGAATCTTCAAAAGGAAATATGCAGTAAATTTGTATGCATACATTTGATAAATATTTCACAGCTATCAAAAGACGTATTAATAAAGTAATTTTTTGTGATAATAAACAGTTCGATAAGAATATTTTCTGAACGAGGGATCTTAATTCGAAAATACTCTTTTTAATGATTTATGAATTTTAATGAATAATGATTTAGATATTCGGTGCGAGATGCGATCCAGTAATTATTATTAATAAAGAAAATACTAACTCACCTCCATGTGCAACTTCCAGTTGTAAGCAGATGAGTTTGATATTGATAACTTCTTATTAATTGGACAAAGTTTACATGTTACAGAATAATTACCACTTTCTTGTTGTTCTATAACTTCAAAATATTCATTATATGCTGACCAGAGCAGTTCTATGCTATTTTTGTCTGTCATTCTATTACATCAATTTCAAAAGAAGAATCCTCTCATTAAAACACTAGATCTAATAATGAGTAAGAAGACAAAGGGTTGCCAAGAAGAAAATTAATTCTTTTGATGAGTGAGTACTTTGTGGTTTTATCAGCAAATAATACATCACGAGTATGCTGACGCTTTACGTTTCGGCTGCTAGTTTGTTTGAAGGTAGAAATCATTCCTTCCTAGTGCACTTTTCTCTAATAATGCAATGGTGCACTTGTTCTTTTTCTGAGCTTTTTAGGTAGATTTCGTAAGAAATGCTACCTATTACATTCTCCCTTAAGCTGGAATTTTTGAAAAAATTTTGCAGATCTACGCCGATCATGACTCCCAGAACCCAAAACCACCTCCAGTTCAAAACTTTATACATATCTATCTATCTATGTCACTTTTTATGGACACGATAACTTCAATAATTCTGCGCATATCTCTTCCAAACTCATACATAAAATCAAGGGGCATAAAATCTCGTTCAAGTTCGTTAATGGGCAAAATCGAACCAGGGGGGGGGGATGGGGGGCTTTTTGTGAAAACAGAAAAAATCCATAACTTCTTAAATATGATACGTATCGAATCCGTTTAAAGTTATTACTGCTTCTAGGAAAAGGGCCGAACATTTATTTATGACAGATTTTTGATATCATTAAAATTGGACCCAAGGGGAGGGGAGGGTTAGAAGAAAAAAATTCATAACTTCGTCAATTCACAAGATATCAAATCAGCTTAAATTTATTATAAATCCTCTTAATATTATATAAAACTTTTACACTGACAAGTTTTTTATATAACCAACCGTTATAGCAAAAAAATAAAAAAAAAATAAAATAAAAAATAAAAAATAAATCCCTGCCGTCTCCGCCTGCAAACAAGTTAGATTTTGAAGCGGGCAGTTCCAACTGCGGCATCATGGCAAAAAAGTCATTTCTTCCACATTTCCCAACAAACAGACGCCCCACGGTCTGCGTCTCCGAAATCTACCTGTGTCTGTAGGCCGAGCCGTCAGGGATTTTTCGAATATATAATATATTTTTAATTAGAGTTCTAACGATTTTAATCTGGCAGGAAGCGAGCAGAAATTTTGTTCGAAGGGGATATATTTTAGATGACTGATTATTTATTTAATGTTACTAGACAACAAAGAATACGGAAAAAAAGGAGTTTTAAATTTTGTATATGGGGAGGTGGGGGAGATTTTAGGGGAATGGGAATAATTTATATTACTGAATATTTTTCATCACTACAGAGCACTATTTAGGGCAGAAGATTTTTTTAAATATAAAAATAAAAATAACTTAAAGATTTTAGATTTATTTGTATGTTGGGGGTGGGGGAGAAGAGTAAATTATGGGATGAATTATTGATTTAAATGAGAATACACGAAGTTTCTCAAACCCAAACTGTGAAAATGACAGTTAATTTGTGACCGCGCCCGTCGTCTATGGAAAAATATATGCAATCAAGATTTGTCACTGACATTCGCAAATTGTTGCAGAGAATATATTTCGCACAAAAGAAACGAGTTATGATCACGTGATTTGAATATTGGCACTTTTTTCCTCCCTCCTGAAGTAGCGTCAAATGTAGCGTCGATGCTCGCTACAAACTACTAATATTTTGTATCGCGCTACTCGGTACACTACACTTTTTTAATGTAGCGCGCTACACTACAAACTACTAAAAAAAGTAGCGGCTACTGTAGTTTCGCTACTTGTAGCGCGCTACTTCCGAGCCCTGGTTAAAACCATGGCCTCCCCTAATTGTTTTGAGCAGTGTATATCACTGAGGTGCACTACAAGAGGCTTACTATATCATATGGTGTGCATATCACTCACAGTTCCTTATTGGGTTACTCAAAACAATTATATTACATTACGGTCTATGGAGAGAAGTTGTTTGCGGTTTATTTTAATAATATTTCCCTATTTGAAACATATTGAAATTGAAATATATTACTAAGGTGCATTACAAGAGGCATACTATAGAATAGTGTGTGTATAGCATTCATCGTTCTTTTACAGGGACACTCAAAAGAATTTGGTACTGTCTGTTAACAATAATTGCTGGAAGTGCGTTTTCAGTTACTGAACGCACTTCTAAATTTAACACAAAAGAATTTGGTACTGTCTGTTAACAATAATTGCTGAAAGTGCGTTTTCAGTTACTGAACGCGTTTCTAAATTTAACTCATTTTTTGTCTATTATTTGGTGTGTATTATATTTGGTGTTTATTATTTTGTGCAAGTAGATAGGTAAAGACAGACAAGTGTTACTATTGAAAGTGAGATCACAACCAGGAAGTGATATTAAAACATGAACCTGGTTATTGTTAACAGATTAAACAATAAAAAAAATATCAAATATCTAAATATATTACGTCTCAATCAGAATTTTAAAATTAAAAAGACATTTAAAACCAGACATTTAATAAAAGTAAAAAACAAATTAATGTCACATATTAAAATCAATTACAGTACACGTTTAAAGCTCTATTCTATACAGACAAGCTCTATGTTCACTTTCAAGATATTCATTTAAAATATTAAATCACCAAGATGTATATGTCCTGTCTCGATATACGGTGGTTCTAGTATGACCTATAGTCTTTGTTGATTTAATATTTTAAATGCATATTTTGATCGTAAACATGTGTAAACAAGTTTTGGTTCATCAACCCCTGAAAACTAGGCCTGAGCGCTGACAAAAAAGGGCGGCTGTCGCAGGCGGATTTTTCTAAGCGCTTATACAGTCCCCTGAATTCACACGCCAGTAATTTCGAAAAGTTTTCTTTGACTTATTGAATATCAGAAAAATATGGCATAGAAAACTTTTAGATACTTTTGGTGTTCAAATTCGAGGGGCCGTATAAACGCTTAAAAACATTCGCCTACGACAGCTGCCATCTTTGTGTTAGCGCACACGCCTAGTATTCAGGGGGTGGTTTTTGGATTTTGATTTACATTTGAACTGAGGAGGAGCTTGTAATAGAGTGAAACGCCTACTGTAATTGATTTCATTATGTGATATTAATGTGTTGTTTTTTTAGTTTTATTAAATGTCTCTTTTTAATTTTAATAATGAAAATGTTGCAATGACATTTTTCAACCTACTGATCTTGTTTTATGTGAAACACAAAGACACCATGACAAATGCTTAATAAATTGACCTGAGACTCTAGAATTACTGGCAATTCAATCAAGACATATAGAGGGTCTGATTTCAGTGTTATTTGAACGCGGATACATTGGATTTATTACGATGTCATCACATTTTATGCGTAAAAGCAATGCTTTATCGGAAGAATTCAGAACCAGTTTGTATTCAAAACAGACGTTACTATACCAATACGACAAGGTACTTAAGAAAATAAATGTTTTCATCAATGTATAAAATGAAAATATTAAATTCGAAATGAAATTCTATAAAAAGTTAATTTTTATCTTAAATATAAGAAGGTAAATTTTATCTATATAAAAGAATTTTTTTTTTTTTTCTTACGACAAGCTTTTTGTAATTGCTATTATTTCTTTTTTTTATTTATTCTGATTAAAATTCAATTCTTCTAGGCAAAAATGGCTATAAAAATAATTGTGCACATAAAGTTTTTTTTTTCTTCTTTTTTACTAAAGCAAAAAGTAGCGTCATCTAATTTTCTAATCAATTTTATTTCATTGAGCTTTTTCGAAATAGCGAAAAGTTAAAAAAGTTTTATTAAAATTATATTGGTTTAAGTGTAAACTTATAAAAACTAACAGCTTAACAAACAATACATTCTTTAGACCATCGTAATTTAGAATCGTTTCTTTATTCTAATTAAAAAATATATTGTACTTTAAAGAAACTCTGAAAACTAAAAAAAGTAATTATACTTCTTATGTTAAATACACTTTCATCTTTTTGCTCTTGTAATTAACTATATCGAGTAGCAAAACTTTTAAATGTTGAACATCGGTTTCTTTGAGGATTTTCTTTAAATGTTAGATAAACATTATTTAGTGAAGTACGTAATTTTAAGTAAGAACAAAAATACTGAAGTACTAAGTAGTAGATTTTTGTCCGATTTTGTTAAAATTAATGTTATGTAATTTGAAGTTATCTTAATTAAATAAAAGTATAAAAAACTCGTTTACACACATAATTGTAGTTTTGACAATTTATTCCTTCGTTATTCTTCTAAAAAAATAAGTATTTTTTATTTGCATATGCTGAAATTGCAAACTAAAATTTAAAAAAAAGACAGAAAATGCAAGTTTAAAGATAAAATTTATTTTTGAAAAAGGCAAATAGAAATTTTGCTTCATATGTCAGATTTTCGATTTATAAAGTAAGTAGAAAAATAGGACGGACGTGATACAAATATAAATTATAGTAGGCAACATCAATAATTTCAGAAAAGAGTCTTCTTTTTAATTAAAAAAAATATTACGGTATTTTCTTAACCCTTCACTACATTGCCGTCAAGCCTCAGATATTTTCTATGGTTTTAATCAGATATGGTAAAAGTAAGCTGCGCCGCAGCCGCCCTGATGGAGCGCCATGCGCGTCAGACGACCACCGAACCCAAGTCCTGAAGGACTTATATCGCGCCAGTAGGTTTATCTCCCTGCGGCGCTTCGGCCGGTCAGAGGACCGTCACTTACGGACCCTCTAACCTTGAACCCAGGTGTCGACGACGTAGGCCGTTGCGATACGCGGTGAAACCACGGGCAGTCACCGCGAGACACTTGGAGACGGGCCGGCGTTCCTCAACAGCTTCGGAGCTGGAAACGCAAAAGGGAACCAGACCCTGGGCCTTAAGTCGGGATATTCCAACCCGTACTCGCTCTACCACAACTCGAGGGGTGTGAAAACCTACAGAGGTAGTCACGGTTCCCTCTCGTAGTGGACCAACCAGATATGGTAAAAGTCTTTTAAATTTCTGGAACTGCGAGCAATGAATAAACTCGGAGTTGCCGGGATCGTTTGATGCATTAAACTCTGCGACCCTTTCGTACTCAGAAACAGTTGATTGTTTCAATGGGATTCCCAGTTGTAAAACAACTCCACTCCTTTTATATGTGTAGTTATATATCGCATCTTAGAGGAGCCATGAAAAAAAAAATGTATAAATGTAGCTCATCAGCACTACAAAAGGAAAGAAATGTAAAGGATTTCACTGAAAACTTCATCAGCCAATCAGGAGAAAGCTAGACAGCCAATCAAATTTAACTAGCGTATAGCAGCGAATCAAATTTAACTTGCAGTATAAGAGGCAGGGCTTCGCTGACAGATTGTCAGGAAGAGAAGAAAGTAGAAAAATGGGTAAAACAACATTAGAAAATAAGAATTACGTAGAAAAAGTAAGTAAAAAGATGAACTAGATGTCTGAAACTTTTAGAATTTAGCTTATAAATTTTTCCAGTGGCACTTTCCGTGATCGGGTCTACTTCTGTTCCGTTCTGTGTTAAAAGGAAGGGGCCCTCGACGGAAGTGCGCGCCGAATGTTCCATGAGTAGTAGAGGTAGAGGGCCACTTTTTCTACAGTGCACGTAACGGTATACTGTAAAAAAAGATAAGTGTTTCTTAATCTAGGAAAATATAATATAACCACGAACGAAAATATTCAATAACCTCTTTTGGTATGCCCACGATTCCGAAAAGGTTTTTTTATCTTTAAAAGCTACACAATTTTAGCGAGTTATAGAAGAAATTCTGAAAACCAATTTTCTTTTGCTTCCACTGATTTTTGGAAATGTTTCCGAGTAGATTTCATAGATTTTCTGAAACCAGAATATGGGTTGTTAGGATAGGTTTTTAGGATTAATACCAATTCCAAATTAAACATTTTTAGCTGGATACCTGAGTTTACACTTGCAAGTATAATACAATAATATTAGTTTTGTATTAATGTTAATGCTCTTAATTTAACATGTTTGTCTGTAAAACATGTTTCTGAAACATGGAATTTTTGCTTGAGAATTTATAGCATCCTAAAAACCGATATTCGGGCAAAAAAAAATCATTAATACATTATATAAAAGTATTAAAATACTATAACTACTTTTCGGAAAGGTTTCCGAAAATCGGTGGCAGCAAAAGAAACTTTGATTTTATGAATGCTTCTTTAAATATTGAAAATATATTAGTTTCTGAGGTTTCTAACAATAAAGAACGCTTTTCGAAATAGTGGGTAACTCAGAAGTGCTTATTGTATATTTACATTTGTGGGTTATATTATATTTTCCTGGATTAAGAAATACTAGCCTTTTTTACAATGTAGTGATGGAAATAAATAACGCTCCTTGCAATAGAAATTATTACCTTAAAGGAATCGAGTACTTAATTTATTTTTATGACACCTTGAATTTTCGATGATTTTCCAAACATATAGATTATCTCAGAACATTGATGAAGTTATTGGAATATAAATATTTTTTAAAAGATTAAAAATTTAGTAATATGCCAGCTATCCTGGCCTTGGGTAGACTTAGATCCCGCAAAATAATTTATAAGTTATTTTCAAAAATAAAATTAAGCCTTCAAACTAGCTTCTAAAGTGCCACAGAAGAGAAAATATATGAAAAATATGTATCAGTAGTGCAACTTCTTGGCAGATATCACTTACAACGTAAAGAGGTGTGTGTTATAAACGGTTACAAAGATTCAGATTTTGGAATTACCTAATTATACTACACTGATGTCCAGAAATTAAGGGGCAGTGACCAATTTCAGACGTTTCGTCGATTATCTACTGAAACTCGTGAGACAATGCCCGAAATGCCCTTGATCCCATAGGATTATATTGGACTTCCTCCTCAATTATTGCTGTAACTTTTTGAGTTTCACGATATTTCACTGGTCTTTTTATTTGAGTTGCTCTGTAGTATTGACTATCAAATCATGACAAAAAAGTTTGCTGTAGTTCGCGCATGTGCAGTTAACATTTATTTCATACAAATACCCATATCTCATCAAATATTCAATATATTAATATTTTAATTACAGTATACTATTTCTACAATTTTTTGTCAAGTTTTCCGAAAGCGGTGTTAAATTCGGTTGAAAACTCTGCATGCTATATAAAAAAAAACTTTTAAATTTTTCACAGAAACGCTAACATCTTCACAAATGTATGTGCTATGCTTACACAAATGCACCCAAACGTTAAACAGGATCTACATAGTCATTTGCTACAGTGACAGACCATTTTTAGCATTTTCCGTTACTTGGGTGATCGAAAATATTATTTTATTACTAAAATTATTACCCCCCCCCCCCTAATTGTTCTCGCGACAAAATTTTCACTGCAAAACATGAAGTCAAACATGTTCTTTACATCCTCAAAGTTCAAGAGCGTTTCGGACATTTTCTCGTGAGCTTCAGTAGATATTCAACGAAAGGTCTGACATTGGTCACTGCCCCTTAATTTCTGGACACTAGTGTACAAGAACGTCCATTATGAAATTTGTAAATAACTTTATCAGAATCTATTCAAAATTGGGCGAATAAAATAGTTAGTATGTCGTTTATTTGCATAATCCATCTTTGGTCACATCTTTATCTTTTTGAAAGATACGCCAACCTACGAGATGACGAATTTCTACAAAAACATTGTGTATTTTTCTATGGTTTCTCAACTATCTCGAATTGTTTTTAAGACCCGCAGCATGAGAAACCATTGTCGTTTTTTCCTTTACATACCGTTTAGTCGGGTTTAGAAGAATATGTCTGGAAAAAGTAGCAAAACAGATGAAAACCAAACTGAGTAACTGATAAAAAAATAGTCATGTAAGTCCAATTTTTGATATTGTTGTAATTTCTTTTTTCTTCTTTCGTTGTTTCTTTTTTTTCGCGTTTTGTCAGCAATATTCGAAGTCGATTTTCTTTTCTTTTTTTTCTTAATAATTGTGTTTTGATACCTATGTATGATTATTGAAATGTTTATAATTTTGAAAATTTTCGTTTTGTAATGTCATCATCCCCTTGTAACCCGCAAAATCGTTGGTATATTCTCCTTCTGCTCGCATTTGAGAAGTAAAAAACGTTAGAGTTCCGTGCGCCATTTGCATTTGGCAATTAGCAGTGTTTTATTGAATGAAAGTCTCCGTAAAGAAACATGCTTCGGCACAAATTCCATTGCAAACAGATATATTTTTGTTTAAAAATATCTAAAATTCGAGCCTTTGAATTAAAATTACATAAAATTAACACTTTGTAACACTTTGTAAGTTAAAATTTACAAAATTGCCATGAATGGTAACTGTGAACCGACTCGATAAACGTTGAAAACCGCTTTGTTAATGTCTGCAAGAAAGTCACTTCCTCACAGTGCACGACGTCATTGGTCGCGTGCGAGCGTTTCTCTCATACTGTATTTTATTGTAGATGACACACTGCAAAAAATAATTGTTGATTTTACAGTATAAAACTGGCACCCCAGCTCTCAGTATTATACCGTAAAATTAACACCGTAAAATTAACCGCGCATGCGCGGTAGCGTATTACTGCTTGCACAGCAGCGTATTACTGCTTATTTGACTGTTTAATACTGTTAATTTTACGGTATAATACTGACAGCTGGGGTGCCAGTTTTATACTGTAAAATCAACAATTATTTCTTGCAGTGCAGTGCACTTCAATGAAAATAGTTTTAAAATCTTTCTTTAGGTGACATACAATATAATTTATGTTTAAAGAATAACAAGTGAATTTGAAGATAATTTTTTAATTAAGTACACGCGTTTTAAGCATAGCGTGAGAGAAATATTTATAGCTCGACCAAAATCGAGTTAATTGTTAATCACACCCACTTCTGGTGCTTTATATATATGTCCGGGGGAAGTACATAACACCGGTGACTTTGTACTATAATAATTTACCTTTCATAAATATATGAATACATTTGCTGTATACGTGTGAATAATATCGCTAACCTAATTTTGACAAACAGAAAGTGCATATGCTGGTATATGTAAATTGATTTTACAAAAAAAAAAAAAAAAAGGATTAAAGAACCCGTTAAGAAGAACATGGATCACAACCCATGTATTCAGTTTAAAAAAAAAAAAAAAAAAAAAAAAAAAAAAAGCACTATTCTAGGCCGAACTAGATTTTCGCTCATAACTTTATCAGTATAATGAAGATATGGTAACGATATTTTAAACATACTTAGTTTTGTCTCTGTGAAATGTGAAGAAATGACATTACTAGCTGTGAATATCTGCAATTTGGTTCGTAAGAAATCTTAACGCTCCATAATTTGAAATGCCTGGCAGTACAAACTGTGTCGCTAACCCTATTAAAGAGAACTTCTAGCACTTACCATTATGTTAATAAATTTCTCACAAAGCTAAATCAGTGTGTTGTAATGTTGAAAATTTCGCTAACATATCTTCATTATTGTTAAAGTTGTTGAGAAAAATCTCGGTTCAGCTACGAATGCGACACCTTATATTTCTGCCTGAATAAGTGTTTTACGACTCTGGTTCTTATACATAACTTTTATTCATTATGATTAGCACTATCACCCCTTTTATATTGTAGAAGCATTCAAAGAATATATTATATATTAGAACAACGTATAGCTGCAGTTTTGAGTAATTTCTTCCATTTCCTACTTAGTTTATGGAGACATGTGTTTTTACTGAACAGTTTTACACAAATAATGTTTATCATTACGTTATTCCCAAATACTAAAAAAATATTTTTTTTTTTCACGATAAAACTTTAATTGTAAATTCAAATGATATTCGTAAAAATTTTAAAAGTAAAAAATGTTTTCTGCTGTTTCCAAAGATGTAATTTTGGAATTACTCACGTGATACATGATTTCACATAGAAAATGGGTGTAAATATAATTTCTTTAATACAAAACTTTGATATTCGACTGTATATTTATTACTTACCCATCATACGTAGTATAAGGTAAGTCTTGTACTCGTTTTGAAAATCGAAAAAAATTTTTTTGACGGATTTAAAAGTTTCAGACACTGGAGATTCCGAAAAACATATTTTTAAGAAAAAAAAATTGCCGTCCGCTGTGTGTCTGTATGTCTGTGTGTCTGGGTGTCTCTGTGTCGGTGTGTCTGTAAACGCTCTATCTCCCGAAAAAATTGAGATAGAGACTTGAAATTTGGTATATGCTTAGTATGTAATAATGGGAAGAAGCTTACTGAATATCAGTAACCTCGATTATCCGGAACTATTGTTTTCGGACTCTCGCAATAATCGTTCTGATAAAAGGCATATAAAAATTTTCGAAATTCTTTATTTTAAGGAGTGAATATAAAAGACAATAAAAAAACATAAATTTTGCATAAAGCATGAAGTCGATCGGATAATGAGTTGCCGATATATTTGGAATCCTATTTTCGCCACTCGTCGATTTTTCATGACCCTGTATTTCATCCAAATTTCAATTCAAAGATATATTTTAATTGGAAATGAGACGCTTAATCAGATGCAATAAACCACTAGTTAATAGGATTATTGCTTTTTGAGTTATAAGGATGTTTCTTTTAAGCAATTCAGTAATCGAGCCTTTAAAGTTTATGACGTCATCAAGCTACGATTTTATTCGAATTGCAATGCATTTTATAAGTAGTTTACACATTTTTTATTTTAATATTTTACATTACGCATATCCATGATGGGTAAGTATTATGGTGGCCCCCAACGACTAGTTTACACAAGAAACGATTTTAATTATTAATCCAGCCACAACTGAAAAATGTCTGATTTTTTTTAAAATTTTCTGTTACATTTTGTGTGTGATTATAATTCCGCAAACCTATCAATTTGCATAACGTTAATTAAGGACGTTAATCCAAAATCTAATATATTAGTTCTTGGGTGAACAAGTTTTCCTTGACAGTCCATCTCTCAAATCCTGCAGTTGAAAATTCTACAGACATGCTTCCAATCAATAATTAAAATTTTTCTTCTTGCTATTTACACCGGTGAAATGATTAAACTAGAAACCTGCTAAAGTATCAGTTGAGCAGAAATTAGTTTACGCGTGAATTGGTGAAGAAATATGTTATTAATATGAAAACTCATTTTTTTGCGTGTGTGTGTATTTTGCATAAACAAGTGTTACAATTATTTTAACCAAGTGTTAAAAATATTTTTTGACTAAATTATTTTTGCAGCAATTCTAAGAAGGAGATTATTTAGTAAAATTTCATTTTAATTGTAAAATATAATAACCAGATATTTTTATAGAAATTTTATTATTTATCATTAATATTTAAAAAAATAATAATAAAACATACTTTTTTTACATCCGAAATGATGCGCAACTCAGTAAAAATCTTTTAATCTTACAAAAAAATACAGGCGAGCTAACTGATAGTAAAAAGTTGTTTGTTTTACTGGAAAATATTACGATTTTTTTTTCAAAATTTTCTTTTTTTAACAGAGAAGTATTATATTAATTGGGAAGAACAGATTTTTGTTTTTTTTTTCCCGTAAAATAAAGAGATTTTTACCAGCGTCCTGGCGAAGGTTTCCTTTTGTAATAATTTTGCACTAGTTTTTTAACGCATATGTTATAGGAGGTTAAAAAAAAAGAAGTGATTGCGACGTACAGAGGATACAAAATTTGGAAAGAAAGGCCTGACCAAAGTTCGCTGAGCCTCGAATTTAATATAGACGCCTCTGGTTGAAAATTATGCTAAAATAGATTAATTATTTTTTAAGATATTAACGAAAATCTCGTTTCAACTTCACTGAGAAAAATGACACTTTCACATCTGAGTAAATCGATGTTTTTATTTTGTTATGAAACTTTTTGTTTCAAATATGACGACCCAATGCTTTCAAGCCTGAATTACCAGAAATTATCAGAGTATTAAAACATGGACATACTCAAAACTGAGCCCATAGATGTCCGTTCATACTCATTTTTGTAACATGGGCATACTAAAAAATGATTAGAATCAGTTCAAACTCATTTTTGAAACATGAACATACTGAAAAATGAGCACAAAGAAGTCAGTTCATACTCATTTTTGAAACATGGACATACTCAAATATGAGCACATGATGTTTTATTCTTGAGTGTGTGCATGTTTTCAGAAATGAGTATATACATGTTTCAAACTTGAGTAATTTTGATTCGGAATCATTTTGACTGTGCGACATACTCAGTTTTGAGTATTTTTTGCTCAGTTCTGAAAATGTCTTTTTAGAATGTTGGTACTGTACACACTGTATTTTTGACTGAATATGTGAATTTCAACCCTGTTTTTTTCATATAACTTTTTCTTCTTGATGGACACTATGACCCCTTTTATTTTGTAAAACCGTTTAACGACCATTTTATACACTTGAACTACATATAACTGGTTTACAGGAATTTCTTCTAATTGTTTCTTAAGGCTGTTGGTCAGATCTCAAACTTTCCCTGCTAATGTTACACCTATGGAAGTTGAATACATTCGTATTTTTAATATATCTCCCCAATAAATTAATATTTAAAATTTTTTTTGTCTATATACTGTTCTTAAAGGATTTTTTTCCAATTGTCAAAATTTTTCTAAAATATACATTTATTTTTATTTGAAGTGTTACATCCTACTCCGTTTCGCTAAGATTTTATCGCATACAATTATAAATTTGTAACAGCCATGTCACTGTTATGTGTGATGGTCAATGCTAGCGAGTCAGAAAATGAGCACAAGTTGTGTAAAATGAAATTACTTTTATTAAAATCTTAAAAGGGCAGGGTTTTGAGAAAAGCTCTGCGATTTTCCGCAGGCCGTAAAGAAATCAGTTCCCAACAAAACTTCACTCAAAGAAACAAGTAATCTTCAAATTAACAATATCAGTAATCAGATAACTTTAAATAACTTACGATCTCGGAACGTCAAACGAAGTTAAGCAGACTTCCATAAGAGTTAGTTTCACTATGCGAATCAGCTACCGAAGTTTAACTCCAACTTCCCGATGGCTAGAAACGGCACTCCGTGAGCAACAAATAATTATATTCAAGTATCACCGAATCAAAGTAAAATATATTTTGTGTACCTCTTACCAATGTCCAATAATCCTTCTTCCCTACATCTTATTTGAGGCGACTAAAGCAGATCTTGAAGTAGCCGATCCAGAGTTCCACTTTCGCAGCGCATGCCAGCGCTTAAATACTGCTATTATCGATTGACCAGATGCAGAAATTTGCATAAATATCGATACAAAAAGAAACGTTAGAAGTTCCGAGTTTTTCACACTTACTCATCAAAATTTAGAGAAAGATAGCCTGGATAACTTTTATGTACATTGACTATTATTGGACAAAAACTACGTTCGCAATCAAAACCTCGCCTACTTTTATAATCAGAATAGTCGACACATCATAAATTAAGCATATATTGTAGAAATATTTTGACAACTAATTAAAAAAACAGACATTATTTACGAAGATTAGGCAGAAAAAAACAAGTTAAAAATATTAATTTTCTGAGGAGATATTTTAATAATAAGAATGAAATTCACTCCAATAGGTTTAACATTATAGAGGGGAATTTGAGATTTCACTGCCCAACAGCCTTCATACTGTACAGAGACATGTACTACTGTGGGAAAAAAATAGTAAGACTTTGTTCATAATTTTAAAATTCTTAATTTATTCTTCCAAATCTATTTCGTCCCCCTTAAAGTAATCCCCCCTGGCCCCAATACACTTGTGCCAACGTTTCTTCCAATCCTCGAAACAGTTGTTAAAGTCAATTTCCGGAATAGCCTTCAAGGCACGTAGCGATTCACGTTTAATGTCTTCAGTTGACTCAAAACGGTTTCCCCGGAGCAGTCGTTTGAGTTTGCTGAATAGCCAGAAGTCACACGGAGCTACATCAGGCGAATACGGTGGTGTCGGCACGATATTGGTTGAAAATTTGGCGAAAAACACACGAAGAATTAATGCAGTATGCGACGGTGCATTATCGGTGCATCTTTCAAAATGGTTTTCACTGATCCTTCCGATATTCCAACGATGCCAGTAAGGTATCTGACTGTTAATCGTCGATTCTCAAGCACCAATTCCTTGATTTTAGTGACGTGTTGATCATCAGATGATGTTGACGTCGTCAACGCGTTCTCGACCCTCTTTGAATAATTTGTACCAATCAAAAACAGTTGCTCGCGACAAACAATTATCACCGAAGGCCTTTTGCAACATTCTGAACGTTTCGGCTCCAGAAATTTGATTCCGCACACAAAATTTAATGGAACTTCTTTGTTGAATAATTTCACTCATTGTAAAAATCGCCGAATGCACTTTTTGTACTTCAGAAAGACAAGCGTATACTAAACACTAATGATCATTTTGATGTGACATTTGGCACAGATGTCACTGACAGTCATACCAACTTAGAAAAAAAATATTTCGACAAATGGGTTTTCGCGCGAAATTTAAATTAAAAAGTCTTACTATTTTTTGCCCACAGTAGTATGTTTCATGATCTTTTCATTCAAATAGCGTTTATTGTTACATTGTTAAATAAATGTCTTAAACTAACCTTTTTTACAATAAAACTGTAATTGCAAATTCATTTTAAATGTAATTCGTAAAAGTTTAATAGGAACAAAAATCTCATATTATTCAAAGATGTAATTTCTGATTTTGTTACTTGGAACTATTCACGTGATACATGATTTTACTCTGTAAATATAATTTTTTTATAGACGTTTGAAATTCGAATGTATATGTACACAAGAAACATTTTTAATTATTTGTCCAGCCACTGATTATAAAGCGTGTGTTTATTATTATTATTATTATCATTATTATTCTTATTATTTAATTTGTGTAACATTTTTGTGTGTATTTATAATTGTGGAAACGAACCTATTTATTTAACGGTAATTAAGGACGTTAATCCAAGATCTAATATATTAATTCTTGGGTGAACAAGTTTTCCTTGACAGGCCATCGCTCAAATCCTGCATTTTAAAATTCTACAGTTGGGTTTTCAATCAATAATCTTAATTTTTCTTCTCAGTATTTATAGCTGTAAAATGATTAAATCAGAAACCTGCTAAAGTATCAGTTGAGCAGAAATACGTTTATGCATGAACTGGTGAAGAAATTTGTTATTAATATGAAAACCCATCAATAACATGATATTTTCCTTCTCAATATGAAATTATGTTCATCATTAATTACGGGACTTAAAGTATAATACTACTTACAAGTGCTATTTTATCCTTCTTTTTTTTTTTTTTTTTTTTTTTTGGGGGGGGGGGGGAGGTACTTTTGCATAAACAAAAGTTGTAAATATTTTAGGCAATTGACTAAATAGACTTTACGGTGTTAGAAAACCGAAAAAGCAGAATATTTAATAAAATTTCATTTTAATAGTAAAATATAATAATCAGGCATTTTTATAGAAAGTTAATTACCTACAATTAATATAAAAGCAATAATAAAATGAAGTTTTACTACATAATGTGAAACTATGCACAATATTGTAAAGATCTTTTCATATTACAAACAAATACATGCGCTATTAAATGTTGTTTGTTCTACTGAAAAAAAAAAATCATACATATTTTTTTTCAAAAGTAATTCTTTTAACGGTGAATTATTATAATTGATTGTCAAAAACAATTGTTTTCCTTAAAATAAAAAGGCTTTTAATTAATGTCCTGGAGAAGATTTTCTTTTGCAATAGCAACACATTTTTTTGTGTGTTTTAACTAGATTAGATATTTAATGTAATTTGAGAGAAAACCGTACCTCAAGCAGTTTTAATTTTCAATTTTAAAATAAATATTTTTTTATCATAAAATGAATGCTAATAACAATCAATTTAATTTTAAAAAGTCTTAGTTATAAATATTTTTTAAATTTTAGTCCATAAAATAAAATTTTGATACTTTATTTAATTCTTTAATTTTTCGTTTGAATATTTCATGTATTGGTAACAGTAAAACAGTTCGCAAATTCAGTAATAGTTTTTAATTTTATTTTTTTGCTTTTTGGCATTAGTTTCCAAGGGAAAAAAATTAAATAGAGTCTTACCGAAGAAATATTGTTGGTCTAACAAAATTCCCACTGGGTGATATGTCAACAAAAAATTGTTTGAGCCAAATTATGTTTTATTACATTAGCCTTATTTTTTCAATAACTGTTGATCTAACAAAAATATGTTTGGAGCAGAAAAAGTTTCGGTTTACACATTTCCAAAAATAATTTTATAGGCTAAAAATAAATTTTTGTGAATAGCAAAATAACAGGAACAGTAGAGTTATTATATTAAAAACACTATTCTTGCATTCTTTTATGAATGATGTAATGGTAAACTAGGAAAATTTCCAACTTCATAATTTTTGTATTAAGGTAAAGCCAGGAGAGATGGCGCGGTCGGAGAGATTGCGTACATAGAGGTCCGGGGGGGAAGAAGTGGAGTGAGTGCGCAGCGCCTCCAGGTAGTTGTACAACAGCAGTAATGGAGTGTCTACTTGAAAGTGCACGTCGATTGTTTTGAGCGTCTAAGATAAAGCATTGCTATTATGTTTTGTTTTCCCAAAGTAAGTGCTTGAATTTTCATAGCTATTCATCAGAATTTCTATACAATGTCAGTACTACAAAATATTTTTAACTTAAACGATTTCTCAAAAGCTACTAATCTAGACTAACAATGTGAACATCAATGGTTCGTTTTAGTAGCGGCCGTGTTTAAATAAAAGGCTGCGCAATGACTCCTGCCGAAATTGGAGAGTTCGCGCATCTGCTACTTAAGAGAGATGGCGCATTGTTCCCATTAGTTTCCATGCTAGGAGAGATTACGCAGCTTATTGGTAAATTTGCATTAAAAAATGAAAAATGAAAATGGACTAATTTTAAGTTAAACGTGTTATCAAGTAACTTAATGTTATTTTGTAATCTTATCTGGACTTGCTTTTTCTGATTCATTATTTTTCCCCTTTAATTAAAATTTTTTAATCGTTTTTAAAAGTATATCCTTTTTTTAAAATTCTTTAATCATTAGGTTGAAATATTCACTCTTAATACAATAATATATGTTCAAAAAAACCTTACAACAATGTCATTTAAGTGTAATTTTTATTGTTAACAATTTAATTGTAGTTATTATAAGTAACAATCTCTCCTACCCATGTGCGCAATCACACCAACCCTGGAAGGAGAGATTGCGCAAAATAACTTTTTTGGTTTTATTACAACTGTTCTATTAAATTGCAACATAACAACAAAATAGCAATGGAAATGCATAAAAAACAAATGAAGTAAACATTTTTCATGGATAGTTTAGCAAAAAATTAATATTTAGTTTTTTTATTGTTATTATTTTGAATTGTGCGCAGACTATCCTAGCTTTACCTTATATTGTAAGAAATTTGAAACAAAAATAGGAAACTGAGATAAATGCATTTGAGTATTTTGATTACCATGGCAAACACTTGAAAAATGTTTGAAAAAGCACCTGTAAGACTCCGAAACTTATTTTTTTGCTGGGTACGCTGTTTTAATATAAAGATTCATGACACGCAGCGCTGCTATTTTTTTTTTTTTAACTTTTGCTAACAATATTTCAAAACAAAATTCTACCCATTCTATTCTACTGCAAAAGTTAAAAACAAGTGGGTAAATGTGATAGGAGATCGCACAAAGGATTTCGTTTAATATTCCTTTCAAAACACTTTATCCTTTTTTTAATAAATCCAAATAAATTTAATTTTAAAAAAAAGTCGTTTTTTATAAAGTAAAAAGTTACTGGTCTATTTTTTCGTTTTCTCGAATATCTGAACCGTAAAAATGAAAAAATTCCGTTTTATTACCAATATGACGTCATATAAATCTTTTTTTCAATTGGTGAAACTTTCTATTTCATTTTCATTTTTCGCGTGGAAATCTTTCAATAGAAAATTAATTATTTTAGAAATAATTTTATTGTGGATTCTTAACTGTTGGCAACTGCTATACCAAAAAATGATTAAATTTAATAGGAAAAGTCTGTTAGATTTTTGATGTTTTATCTCTCTATATTAAAATCATACGACGTTTTCAAAATTTTATGATTTTCAGCGTGACAGTATGTATTCAACTGTAAGTACAAAAAAATCCAAGTCTGTAACTTATACAATATCTGAGAACTGGCTCTATGACAGACTAGCGGAGAAGAGAGACGAATAGCATTTCGTGAGATGAACGAAACACTAAAAATTAACATGGAGAATATGGAAAAATTAACATGGACACCCTTTTTATCAATAATGGTAGCTTTGGTAGAAAAAATTTTAGAACGCAGCCAGTCCTGAAGTAAATCCAAATGTCGCCAAACACAGAAATTTCGAGGATTCCAAATCCTTTTAAAACGTGGGTATTTTCCGTGTTTCTATACACACAATCGTTTAAAAAAACGTTTTAGGGTAAACTTTAATAAAATGAGTAATAAGGGGAAAAAAACCCTCTTATTTAGTAATTTATGAGCTTATAAGAGCTTTACGTATTTGTCTCAATATTGCAAAAAAAAATTCGTTCTCATTTTCTTTTGCATATATTTATTTTAATGTAATTTCCGAGCTACACATCTTCGTTACAACAAATGTGTTTATAATAAATCATTGCGCCATAAGAAATGCAAATTGAACAAGACACCTGTAGTCACACACTTATTCAACACATTGAAGTGCACAACTTTTATTCCTTACGTTTTTCGGGTGAAACATTTCGGAATTGTAAATGTACTGTCGTGAAAAAAAGATAACCCTGTGATAACTCTGCCTCAAATAATCGTATAAAAAGGTGATTGGAACAAACCGATTAATAATAACATCTGCTAATTAATGCTATACTTAAATGTTGCTTAGCGGTATTATATATATAGAAATCACGACAAACTTTAAAAATTTCAATACATGCACCTAATGTTAACATTATATTTGAATTAGTACGTATATCTTACATTTGGATACAAAACGGCAAGACATTCGGTTGAGCAGTTTAGGATGCGATACCAGTAGTTTTTTTTAAACATAACTTAAAACCTTCTTGTAGGAAATAGTTGTAATGTGGGATTCACATATTTGAAGATTCTATAAATAGATTTCTGGTCAAATATACATTGGTTAGAATTTACATTTTTTTTTTCAAATAATTTTTTTCAAAATAAATTTTGAAAAATTATATGAATTATAACCTTAAAATTTTAACATAAATCAATATATTATTCAGTTTCAAGTATGCGAATCCAAAATTACAGCTCGTTCCGCCAAGTAGTTTTAGAGTTATGTTTAAAAAACTACCTGTTCTAGAATATGTCTTACTACAATTACAACGAATTTAGCATTAGGTGTTCAAAATTTTAAACCTCCATATTTCCTAAACTGCTTGACGAATGAATTCCCACTTGGTATCCTACAGTAAACTTTGCCAAGAAATTTATATATGATGTCAAAAAAAGGTGTCAATATTGAATTTTTTCAAATTTGGTTCATTTTCTACATGTATACAACCCTCTAAGCAAAATTTAAGTATAACATTTAGTAATTGTTGTTATTACTAATATATTGGTAGGAGTCGCATTGTTATATGATGATTTGTGACAGAGTGATTATGGGATTATTATTTTTTTTTTCTAAGACTGTACATTAAATAATTTCTTTTCTAATCTATCATATGTGATTTGAACACGAGTTTAAGTTAACAAAATATTCGGCGAAGTTATTTTTTAGCAAGAATGGTAAGTTTCAGCACATATTTGTTTATGATACAAATGTACAAAAAAAAAAAAAAAAAAAAAAAAAAAACCACGAGTAGATTTAGGTTTTTAATTTTTAATAGATTATTTATAATACTTATTTAATGATGCTAAAAAGCATATAAAGGTGAATATTCAAGTACTTCTCATATTAAAAGCATGGGATATGACATTTTTACATATTTTTTTTGTGCTAAACTTTAAAAAAAAATTTAATTAATAAAAAAATTAAAAATAGCAGCTAAAATATTCTGGATGTAAGATATCATTTTGAATATTTAAATTTAAAAAAAAAATTCCTTTCTTAAATAGGCTAATTATTAAAAAAATTAGTTCTTTATATTTAGTACCATGTCAGCGCAATACGTTACAAAAAAATTAACATATAAAGCAACAAAAGTATGTTTCATTGATAAGAAAACAGTTAGTTAAAGACAAGCCAGAGGCAAACTGTACACTAACAAGCTTTTAAACTTCATTTAGACATTGCCTTTCCTTTCCTTTTCTTTCTTTCTTTCTTTTTTTCTTTTTTTTGCTTTTTACTTTAAAATGTTCATGGCGTATATTACAAATACAGTTTCAGTGATGACTTTCCTCTTTTGAACTATACAAAAACGTTTTTAAAATTTTATGATTATATGTAACTGTCATAAAAGAAGACTTTAAAGTATAAAATAAGTAAATCTGGTCAATATCCACGATTTGTTGTATACCGAATTTTACATATTATTTACGAGTCCAACAAACACAATAGAGAAGCTCTAGAGTACGCGTATAAATGTTTAAGATGTGATTAGAATATTAGATTTTAAGATTCATGGTAAAATTCTACAATGAAGTTTATTCTACAATTTTTAACATTGCTAATTCATTTGTACTTTACACATTCACGACCAGAGATGACAAACTACAACTTTTGGCCGTACGTTACTCCACATCTTTGCATTATATATGGTTGTATTATTCTTCAAAAGCATGCACGATACTACAGACATATAAACAGATCAACGTACATATACTACATATGTGATTATAATATTATATTTTAAGATTCATAATAAAGGTCTACAATGAAGTTTATTCTACAATTTTTAACATTGCTAATTCATTTGTACTTTACACATTCACGACCAGAGATGACAAACTACAACTTTTGGCCGTACGTTACTCCACATCTTTGCATTATATATGATTGTATTATTCTTCAAAAGCATGCACGATACTACAGACATATAAACAGATCAACGTACATATACTACATATGTGATTATAATATTATATTTTAAGATTCATAATAAAGGTCTACAATGAAGTTTATTCTACAATTTTTAACATTGCTAATTCATTTGTACTTTACACATTCACGACCAGAGATGACAAACTACAACTTTTGGCCGTACGTTACTCCACATCTTTGCATTATATATGGTTGTATTATTCTTCAAAAGCATGCACGATACTACAGACATATAAACAGATCAACGTACATATACTACATATGTGATTATAATATTATATTTTAAGATTCATAATAAAGGTCTACAATGAAGTTTATTCTACAATTTTTAACATTGCTAATTCATTTGTACTTTACACATTCACGACCAGAAATGACAAACTACAACTTTTGGCCGTACGTTACTCCACATCTTTGCATTATATATGGTTGTATTATTCTTCAAAAGCATGCACGATACTACAGACATATAAACAGATCAACGTACATATACTACATATGTGATTATAATATTATATTTTAAGATTCATAATAAAGGTCTACAATGAAGTTTATTCTACAATTTTTAACATTGCTAATTCATTTGTACTTTACACATTCACGACCAGAAATGACAAACTACAACTTTTGGCCGTACGTTACTCCACATCTTTGCATTATATATGGTTGTATTATTCTTCAAAAGCATGCACGATACTACAGACATATAAACAGATCAACGTACATATACTACATATGTGATTATAATATTATATTTTAAGATTCATAATAAAGGTCTACAATGAAGTTTATTCTACAATTTTTAACATTGCTAATTCATTTGTACTTTACACATTCACGACCAGAGATGACAAACTACAACTTTTGGCCGTACGTTACTCCACATCTTTGCATTATATATGGTTGTATTATTCTTCAAAAGCATGCACGATACTACAGACATATAAACAGATCAACGTACATATACTACATATGTGATTATAATATTATATTTTAAGATTCATAATAAAGGTCTACAATGAAGTTTATTCTACAATTTTTAACATTGCTAATTCATTTGTACTTTACACATTCACGACCAGAGATGACAAACTACAACTTTTGGCCGTACGTTACTCCACATCTTTGCATTATATATGGTTGTATTATTCTTCAAAAGCATGCACGATACTACAGACATATAAACAGATCAACGTACATATACTACATATGTGATTATAATATTATATTTTAAGATTCATAATAAAGGTCTACAATGAAGTTTATTCTACAATTTTTAACATTGCTAATTCATTTGTACTTTACACATTCACGACCAGAGATGACAAACTACAACTTTTGGCCGTACGTTACTCCACATCTTTGCATTATATATGGTTGTATTATTCTTCAAAAGCATGCACGATACTACAGACATATAAACAGATCAACGTACATATACTACATATGTGATTATAATATTATATTTTAAGATTCATAATAAAGGTCTACAATGAAGTTTATTCTACAATTTTTAACATTGCTAATTCATTTGTACGTTACACATTCACGACCAGAAATGACAAACTACAACTTTTGGCCGTACGTTACTCCACATCTTTGCATTATATATGGTTGTATTATTCTTCAAAAGCATGCACGATACTACAGACATATAAACAGATCAACGTACATATACTACATATGTGATTATAATATTATATTTTAAGATTCATAATAAAGGTCTACAATGAAGTTTATTCTACAATTTTTAACATTGCTAATTCATTTGTACTTTACACATTCACGACCAGAAATGACAAACTACAACTTTTGGCCGTACGTTACTCCACATCTTTGCATTATATATGGTTGTATTATTCTTCAAAAGCATGCACGATACTACAGACATATAAACAGATCAACGTACATATACTACATATGTGATTATAATATTATATTTTAAGATTCATAATAAAGGTCTACAATGAAGTTTATTCTACAATTTTTAACATTGCTAATTCATTTGTACTTTACACATTCACGACCAGAGATGACAAACTACAACTTTTGGCCGTACGTTACTCCACATCTTTGCATTATATATGGTTGTATTATTCTTCAAAAGCATGCACGATACTACAGACATATAAACAGATCAATGTACATATACTACATATGTGATTATAATATTATATTTTAAGATTCATAATAAAGGTCTACAATGAAGTTTATTCTACAATTTTTAACATTGCTAATTCATTTGTACTTTACACATTCACGACCAGAAATGACAAACTACAACTTTTGGCCGTACGTTACTCCACATCTTTGCATTATATATGGTTGTATTATTCTTCAAAAGCATGCACGATACTACAGACATATAAACAGATCAACGTACATATACTACATATGTGATTATAATATTATATTTTAAGATTCATAATAAAGGTCTACAATGAAGTTTATTCTACAATTTTTAACATTGCTAATTCATTTGTACTTTACACATTCACGACCAGAAATGACAAACTACAACTTTTGGCCGTACGTTACTCCACATCTTTGCATTATATATGGTTGTATTATTCTTCAAAAGCATGCACGATACTACAGACATATAAACAGATCAACGTACATATACTACATATGTGATTATAATATTATATTTTAAGATTCATAATAAAGGTCTACAATGAAGTTTATTCTACAATTTTTAACATTGCTAATTCATTTGTACTTTACACATTCACGACCAGAAATGACAAACTACAACTTTTGGCCGTACGTTACTCCACATCTTTGCATTATATATGGTTGTATTATTCTTCAAAAGCATGCACGATACTACAGACATATAAACAGATCAACGTACATATACTACATATGTGATTATAATATTATATTTTAAGATTCATAATAAAGGTCTACAATGAAGTTTATTCTACAATTTTTAACATTGCTAATTCATTTGTACTTTACACATTCACGACCAGAAATGACAAACTACAACTTTTGGCCGTACGTTACTCCACATCTTTGCATTATATATGGTTGTATTATTCTTCAAAAGCATGCACGATACTACAGACATATAAACAGATCAACGTACATATACTACATATGTGATTATAATATTATATTTTAAGATTCATAATAAAGGTCTACAATGAAGTTTATTCTACAATTTTTAACATTGCTAATTCATTTGTACTTTACACATTCACGACCAGAGATGACAAACTACAACTTTTGGCCGTACGTTACTCCACATCTTTGCATTATATATGGTTGTATTATTCTTCAAAAGCATGCACGATACTACAGACATATAAACAGATCAACGTACATATACTACATATGTGATTATAATATTATATTTTAAGATTCATAATAAAGGTCTACAATGAAGTTTATTCTACAATTTTTAACATTGCTAATTCATTTGTACTTTACACATTCACGACCAGAAATGACAAACTACAACTTTTGGCCGTACGTTACTCCACATCTTTGCATTATATATGGTTGTATTATTCTTCAAAAGCATGCACGATACTACAGACATATAAACAGATCAACGTACATATACTACATATGTGATTATAATATTATATTTTAAGATTCATAATAAAGGTCTACAATGAAGTTTATTCTACAATTTTTAACATTGCTAATTCATTTGTACTTTACACATTCACGACCAGAGATGACAAACTACAACTTTTGGCCGTACGTTACTCCACATCTTTGCATTATATATGGTTGTATTATTCTTCAAAAGCATGCACGATACTACAGACATATAAACAGATCAATGTACATATACTACATATGTGATTATAATATTATATTTTAAGATTCATAATAAAGGTCTACAATGAAGTTTATTCTACAATTTTTAACATTGCTAATTCATTTGTACTTTACACATTCACGACCAGAGATGACAAACTACAACTTTTGGCCGTACGTTACTCCACATCTTTGCATTATATATGGTTGTATTATTCTTCAAAAGCATGCACGATACTACAGACATATAAACAGATCAACGTACATATACTACATATGTGATTATAATATTATATTTTAAGATTCATAATAAAGGTTTACAATGAAGTTTATTCTACAATTTTTAACATTGCTAATTCATTTGTACTTTACACATTCACGACCAGAGATGACAAACTACAACTTTTGGCCGTACGTTACTCCACATCTTTGCATTATATATGGTTGTATTATTCTTCAAAAGCATGCACGATACTACAGACATATAAACAGATCAACGTACATATACTACATATGTGATTATAATATTATATTTTAAGATTCATAATAAAGGTCTACAATGAAGTTTATTCTACAATTTTTAACATTGCTAATTCATTTGTACTTTACACATTCACGACCAGAGATGACAAACTACAACTTTTGGCCGTACGTTACTCCACATCTTTGCATTATATATGGTTGTATTATTCTTCAAAAGCATGCACGATACTACAGACATATAAACAGATCAACGTACATATACTACATATGTGATTATAATATTATATTTTAAGATTCATAATAAAGGTCTACAATGAAGTTTATTCTACAATTTTTAACATTGCTAATTCATTTGTACTTTACACATTCACGACCAGAGATGACAAACTACAACTTTTGGCCGTACGTTACTCCACATCTTTGCATTATATATGGTTGTATTATTCTTCAAAAGCATGCACGATACTACAGACATATAAACAGATCAATGTACATATACTACATATGTGATTATAATATTATATTTTAAGATTCATAATAAAGGTCTACAATGAAGTTTATTCTACAATTTTTAACATTGCTAATTCATTTGTACTTTACACATTCACGACCAGAGATGACAAACTACAACTTTTGGCCGTACGTTACTCCACATCTTTGCATTATATATGGTTGTATTATTCTTCAAAAGCATGCACGATACTACAGACATATAAACAGATCAATGTACATATACTACATATGTGATTATAATATTATATTTTAAGATTCATAATAAAGGTCTACAATGAAGTTTATTCTACAATTTTTAACATTGCTAATTCATTTGTACTTTACACATTCACGACCAGAGATGACAAACTACAACTTTTGGCCGTACGTTACTCCACATCTTTGCATTATATATGGTTGTATTATTCTTCAAAAGCATGCACGATACTACAGACATATAAACAGATCAACGTACATATACTACATATGTGATTATAATACTATATTTTAAGATTCATAATAAAGGTCTACAATGAAGTTTATTCTACAATTTTTAACATTGCTAATTCATTTGTACTTTACACATTCACGACCAGAGATGACAAACTACAACTTTTGGCCGTACGTTACTCCACATCTTTGCATTATATATGGTTGTATTATTCTTCAAAAGCATGCACGATACTACAGACATATAAACAGATCAACGTACATATACTACATATGTGATTATAATATTATATTTTAAGATTCATAATAAAGGTTTACAATGAAGTTTATTCTACAATTTTTAACATTGCTAATTCATTTGTACTTTACACATTCACGACCAGAGATGACAAACTACAACTTTTGGCCGTACGTTACTCCACATCTTTGCATTATATATGGTTGTATTATTCTTCAAAAGCATGCACGATACTACAGACATATAAACAGATCAACGTACATATACTACATATGTGATTATAATATTATATTTTAAGATTCATAATAAAGGTCTACAATGAAGTTTATTCTACAATTTTTAACATTGCTAATTCATTTGTACTTTACACATTCACGACCAGAGATGACAAACTACAACTTTTGGCCGTACGTTACTCCACATCTTTGCATTATATATGGTTGTATTATTCTTCAAAAGCATGCACGATACTACAGACATATAAACAGATCAACGTACATATACTACATATGTGATTATAATATTATATTTTAAGATTCATAATAAAGGTCTACAATGAAGTTTATTCTACAATTTTTAACATTGCTAATTCATTTGTACTTTACACATTCACGACCAGAGATGACAAACTACAACTTTTGGCCGTACGTTACTCCACATCTTTGCATTATATATGGTTGTATTATTCTTCAAAAGCATGCACGATACTACAGACATATAAACAGATCAACGTACATATACTACATATGTGATTATAATATTATATTTTAAGATTCATAATAAAGGTCTACAATGAAGTTTATTCTACAATTTTTAACATTGCTAATTCATTTGTACTTTACACATTCACGACCAGAAATGACAAACTACAACTTTTGGCCGTACGTTACTCCACATCTTTGCATTATATATGGTTGTATTATTCTTCAAAAGCATGCACGATACTACAGACATATAAACAGATCAACGTACATATACTACATATGTGATTATAATATTATATTTTAAGATTCATAATAAAGGTCTACAATGAAGTTTATTCTACAATTTTTAACATTGCTAATTCATTTGTACTTTACACATTCACGACCAGAGATGACAAACTACAACTTTTGGCCGTACGTTACTCCACATCTTTGCATTATATATGGTTGTATTATTCTTCAAAAGCATGCACGATACTACAGACATATAAACAGATCAATGTACATATACTACATATGTGATTATAACATTATATTTTAAGATTCATAATAAAGGTCTACAATGAAGTTTATTCTACAATTTTTAACATTGCTAATTCATTTGTACTTTACACATTCACGACCAGAGATGACAAACTACAACTTTTGGCCGTACGTTACTCCACATCTTTGCATTATATATGGTTGTATTATTCTTCAAAAGCATGCACGATACTACAGACATATAAACAGATCAACGTACATATACTACATATGTGATTATAATATTATATTTTAAGATTCATAATAAAGGTCTACAATGAAGTTTATTCTACAATTTTTAACATTGCTAATTCATTTGTACTTTACACATTCACGACCAGAGATGACAAACTACAACTTTTGGCCGTACGTTACTCCACATCTTTGCATTATATATGGTTGTATTATTCTTCAAAAGCATGCACGATACTACAGACATATAAACAGATCAACGTACATATACTACATATGTGATTATAATATTATATTTTAAGATTCATAATAAAGGTTTACAATGAAGTTTATTCTACAATTTTTAACATTGCTAATTCATTTGTACTTTACACATTCACGACCAGAGATGACAAACTACAACTTTTGGCCGTACGTTACTCCACATCTTTGCATTATATATGGTTGTATTATTCTTCAAAAGCATGCACGATACTACAGACATATAAACAGATCAACGTACATATACTACATATGTGATTATAATATTATATTTTAAGATTCATAATAAAGGTCTACAATGAAGTTTATTCTACAATTTTTAACATTGCTAATTCATTTGTACTTTACACATTCACGACCAGAGATGACAAACTACAACTTTTGGCCGTACGTTACTCCACATCTTTGCATTATATATGGTTGTATTATTCTTCAAAAGCATGCACGATACTACAGACATATAAACAGATCAATGTACATATACTACATATGTGATTATAATATTATATTTTAAGATTCATAATAAAGGTCTACAATGAAGTTTATTCTACAATTTTTAACATTGCTAATTCATTTGTACTTTACACAGTCACTACCAGAGATGACAAACTACAACTTTTGGCCGTACGTTACTCCACATCTTTGCATTATATATGGTTGTATTATTCTTCAAAAGCATACACGATACTACAGACATATAAATAGATCAACGTACACATACTATATATCTGATTATAATATTATATTTTAAGATTCATAATAAAGGTCTACAATGAAGTTTATTCTACAATTTTTAACATTGCTAATTCATTTGTAGTTTACACAGTCACGACCAGAGATGACAAACTACACCTTTTGGCCGTACGTTACTCCACATCTTTGCATTATATATGGTTGTATTATTCTTCAAAAGCATACACGATACTACAGACATATAAACAGATCAACGTACACATACTACATATGTGATTATAATATTATATTTTAAGATTCATAATGAAGGTCTACATTGAAGTTTATTCTACAATGTTTAACATTGCTAATTCATTTGTACTTTACACAGTCATGACTAGAGATGACAAACTACAACTTTTGGCCGTACGTTACTCCACATCTTTGCATTATATATGGTTGTATTATTCTTCAAAAGCATACACGATACTACAGACATATAAACAAATCAACATACACATACTACAGATGTGATTAGAATATTAGATCTTAAGATTCATAATAAAGTTCTATAATGAAGTTTATTCTATAATTTTTAACATTGCTAATTCACTTGTCCACATCTTTGCATTATATATGGTTGCATTATTCTGTAAAAAGATACACTATTTTTAGAGTTATCTAATAAATGTATTATAAAAATATAGAAACCCAGTATAAGTGTTAAGTTATTATATCCAATATCAATTATTTCTAATATGAACAAGAAGAAAAAAAAACATTTATTTATTTATTTATTTATTTATTATTGATTTAAAAATATATATATTTATTGTAATGTGACATACAAGAAAAATGATCTTGTTTAAATTACTGTATTTATTTACCAGCTTTTCGCAATTTTAGATATATATATATATATATTTTACGTAACAATTAAAACTAAAAATAATGATAATTAAAAAAATCTATACAGCTAACATATTCTGAACGTAAGATATCATTTTGAATATTTAAATTGAGAAAATTTTCATTCTTAAATAATTTAATTATAAAAAAATAAGTTCCTTATATTTAGTACCATGTCAGCGAAATACTTTACGAAAACATTAACTTATAAGCAAGAAATGTACACTGCTAAAAATTTTGTGGAAATTTTAATAAAATTTTGGTGCTGCAGTAGCGGCAACCATAAGATGGTGAAATTTCGTTCCAGCATTTGGAGATCTGGTTGACCCATAGATCCAAATATTGGATTAAAATTTCACTATCTTATGGTTGTAGCTATTGCAGCCCCAAATTTGGTCAAAACTACCAGAAACTTTCTAACGTTGCATGTTTCGTTTATAAGATGATTAATGTATTTTTTTATAATTTAAAATAAAGGGAATGCAAAAATTACTCAATTTTTTTAATCATTCATCAACGCTACTTTTTTTATTTGAAAAATCGTAGATTAACCAAATATATTATCTTTAAGATATATATAATATTTCATTTAAAAAAATGAATTTTTAGTTATGTATTGCACTTGATTTGATGGGTTTCCAACACAAAATTGGCAATTTTTATACTTTATTGACATGAAATTCTGTGAATTGGTGGCTTTTTCTACCCTTTTTGTGTCAAACACAGTTACATTTCTGGAAACGTTTACCAATATAAATAGTGACCTCAACAAATATGGCAGAAAAATTTACCATAATAAATGCACTAATATAACTTTCATGCTCTTTTTGGACGATTTCTACTATGTGACTTTCAAACGTTTGTAGAATATCACTAATTTACGTGGAATACATCATTTTACTTCATTTTACTTCAAATACTTACTCTTTTAAGTAAGTTACAGTTTACAGGATATTCCGATCTTAGATTTAAAAAGGAAAATAAAAGTCCTTTTCAACACTTTTCAACAAGGTTGATAAGTCGTTATGATCGTCTGTCTATCTGGCTGACCGTCTGTCTGTCTGCCTGGCTGTCAGTCTGTCCGTGCTCTAAGTAATGTACATAGTACTAAGTAATGTACGTATTACACAATTTCAAACATATTGAAATTGATATATATCACTGAAGGGCACTACAAGTTGCTTACTGTAGAACAGGCCTGTCCAACCTTTTAGTAAGCAGGGGCGCATCTCAGCTGGTGACAAGCAATGAAGGGCGCCATTATTCAAATGAGTGGGCAGTTGCATACAGGGATATAATAAATATTATCTCCCTATAGTAGCGATACACTCACGTCTACATGACATACGTATGTTTTATAGTCATTGTGGTAACCATAAGTCCCGTACGATGCAGGAGTGTTATGGTTATCTTTAAATGTCCATTATATATCTCTGAGAACGCCTACATATAAAAAAAATCAGGGAAACGGACAAAACATTTTCATGCTTCAAATAGAAAAAAGAACATCTAAACATTAATTGTTTTAAAGAAAATAATTTTTTAATTTGTCTTTATTCTTACCTATGGCTTTCCAGTGCTAAAGCAAAATCTGGAATATAGTTCGAACATGCTGCACGTAAAATGTTTTCTAGTTGCGTATCACTCAGTGATGATCGATTCTTGGATTTTACTATTTTCATTGTAGAGAAAAGCGATTCACATAGGTAAGTCGAGCCAAAGCACGAGTGAAATATCAGGGCACCGTTACAAAGTGAAGGGTATTTTTCTTTATCTACCAAATTCCAAAATTCTTTATCTTTGAAATGCGATTTCAAAATTAAGTCATTTTGAAGAATTATAATTTCTAGTTCAAGATCTTCCACTTGGTCAATTTTGAAGTTAGAGGCAATTGATCCCGCAATTTTGGTAACGTCGATTTTAGCAAAAAGGTTTGTTAAAAACACAGCATCAGCTTGAATATCTGAAAATTGAACAAATCGCCTATTAAAATCGTCAAGAAGTGTCTCCAGGTTATCTGCAAATCGTTCAAAATTTATTCCTTCAGAATTGTGTTTAACAGCCACTGACATCAAATTTGGAAAATGAGAAAGCGGTCCTTGTCTCATTTTTGAAATCCACAATTTGTTTCGAACAAAGTTTGTTTCAAAAACTTTTTACAGAACCTATCATATTTAAAATTTCACGATTTTTTCCCTATAGCTCCAAATTCAAATAATTCAATTTAAGTGTTATATCTGTCAAAAATGCGAGATCGAATAACCAGCAAACGTCTTCCAACTGCTTATGAAAAACATTTCGTGATTCAAGAAAAGTTTTGATGTCAGGTAAGAGCATACAAAATCTTTCTAATATTTTCCCTCTACTTAACCATCTTACTTCAGTGTATAATAATACATCTTGTTGGTCAGATTCTGCGTCTTGCAATGTGGCCTTAAACAAGCGATGGCGAGTGGAAGAACTTCTGATGAAATTTGTGATTTTTACGACAATATTCATAACATGTTCAAACTTGAGTACTTTTCCGCACAAAGCTTCTTGATGGATAATGCAATAAGTCAGAAAATCGGGAAATGTTTCATATTTGTCGCAGAGCGCGAGAAACCCGTTATTTTTTCCGACCATCGCTTTAGCTCCATCCGTTGTAATCGATACTAGTCTATCCAGAGGCATGCCTATTTCTTTTACAAAACTTTTAAAAACTACAAAAATAACTTCTCCTGTTGTACGCCCATGAAGCTGGAATATTCGCATGAACTCTTCTTTTACGCTGAAATCAGAAAATACCATTCGGACAGAGATAGCTAGCTGCGCAGTGTCAGATAAATCTGTGCTTTCGTCCAGTTGCAATGAAAATCGTTCATATTTTTGCAGGTCAGATTGTGCTTGAGATTTCAAATCACAAGAAATCTTTTCAACAAGTTTATCTATGGATGAGATTATTTTAGATTTATTTTTCATTTCATCAAAGAGAGATTCGGCTGCACAAAGCATTGCCTCTTTTACAATTTCCCCATCACTAAAAGCGTTTTTCTTCTTAGCTAGTAAATGGGCGATTTGAAATGATGCGACATTTGTTGATTGAATCATAGGTTTGTAGAAACATTTTTGCTGACCAGCTAAAAAGGATTTTAACTCTTGTAATTTTTTTCCTCTTACTTCTGAATTCAGAGGAAAATCTAAGTCAAAATGTGAATGCATTGTACTATAATGACGTTCAATATTGCTTTTTTTAGGAATGGAAACACTGTTGCTGCAAATTAAACACACGGGATTACCTTTACATTCAACAATATATATATATATATATATATATATATATATTCTCTCCCAGTTATTATTACAAATATATGTCCTTTGTCTTTTTGCCATTATTGTAGCATTATTCACATAATGAAATAAATCGCAGCCTCTTTCTCAAAAAGTATCAAACACAAAAATGTCAGCTAATTTGAATTAAGTTACAGACTAAACGAAAAACGAATCAGAGAAATTTCATTTGCGACAAAAAAGATCGTTCTGTTGACAATAAATATAGAATTTAGCTGCATGGAATAATCTTCCATTTAATTAATATTTTTTATTTTTTCTAACAATCATTTTGAACTGACATGTGACTATGTATTTACATCATTATCACATTTAAAATTAATTTCCCCGGCACCAGTGAAGGCGGGCGCCAGTAGTAGACTGGATGTCTTTTAATCTTTCCAAATCTTACTACTATTATTCACTGACTAGCAAGCTACGCCCGCCACGCTGGTCAGTTTCTCTTAACGAACCTTTAATCAAACGAAATATTGACCTTGAAATTGACCCTGTATTTTAAAACCATACGGATCTTTACTTGGAATGTCCTTCTGCATTTCTGAAAACGATACTGAAAAATAATTTCCGTTGGATTTTAATGAAGTTACAATACTTCAAATATAATGAAATATAATGATATGCCTCACAGAGGTGGACTAAAATATGCTATTTGTCGAGAACTAAATGGACTAAAATATGCTATTTGTCGATAATTGAATAAACATCCTGCACTCGTGGCATCATAATTCACTTTTATATTTTAACAGAATGATAAGGTTACTATAATTGGTGACTCGTGCTATTGCCAGTATACAGGCTTCCGTTATCATTATCTTTTTACGCGTGAAGATTTCGTTATGGTACTCCATTGTGAAATTTTGTAATTTTTTTAATTCAATATTTGAAAAACGGCATAATCATTAGATTTGAAATTTATATCAAGAAAAATACAATTTTTTACCTTTCTAACGCAGTTTGTCTAACAATTTTCTGACAAATACTTTTCAATCTATTAATTTTTTCAGTAACTTCAAATGTTTCATTTTCCGAGATTAATCTGTGGCAACGATTCGCGAAAATCCCAATCGTCAGCAACACATACCTTTTTTATTAAAGAGGATGATCGCATTTTTAAAAATTATTACTAGTTACAATTTGCTTTTATTTTTTATTTTGAATTTTTTCCCTTTTAATCTAGAACTTTGAAAGAGAAAATATATCCATTGCATGTTAGTAAAAAATAAAGAAAAAAAGTAACGAACAAGGAAAAAATAATAAAAGGAAACATTTGAAAGGGCGCCACAAAAGTCTTGAAATGGCGCCAAGGCACCCGCGGGCGCCGCGTTGGACAGTCCTTCTGTAGAATATCGTGTGCCTAAAAATTGGTGGTCATTTACAGGACACATAAAAGAATCTTTTACAATACTATCTATGCACGATAATTGCTGGAAGTGCGTTTAAAGTTGTGGTATGCTTTTTAAATTTAACTATTTTTTTTGCATTTTAATCGGTGTTTATAAATTCTATCGATGATAGACGGGGCTGTAAAATAGAATTCGAGTACATTTTCGTCTATTGCCAGAAATTGCTGAAGGGGTATTTTCAACTGTGTTATGCGTTTCCTATCAGAAATAAATTTTAGCATACTGTGTAATATGTAATCAAATGTATAGATTATATACAGGGATGCACAAATGAATTCGGATGTTTTTCCGACTATTGATGGCAATTTCTGATATTGAGTTTTCAAATGTGTTAAGAGTTTTCCAAATTGTTTACTTAGATATCATCTTTCACCTTATTAATCGGCAAAGTTTTATTACAGTATTCTGAATGTGTTGGAAAGTGTTTCATAATCTATCCTTGACACATCAGATTTCTTTTTCGTGTTAATATAATTTGAGAAAATAACACGTATTGAATATTTACGCAGATGATGCGAATTTCTCAACATGTCAACACCCTTGTCCACATTTATTGATACTTAGATTTAAATGCTAGGGAAAAAAACATTTTCACCCGCAAACCCGTTTTCAACGTACATTTACTGGCATGCTGAAATTTTCTATCAAGGATTTCATATTTTTAAAGTGACTGAAACAGTAGCTGCACATAGCTGCCAACATTCCGTTTTTTTTTTAAGTCAATCAAACATAGATTAATTTTAACACAATTATTCTAATTTGTAACTGAATCACATGAGTTGTAATTTTCCAACTAGGAGAAAAATGTCCGGGATAGGATTCGAACCAGGGATCCTTTCACTGAAGCTGCCAATGCTCTGCGAATTGAGCTATCCCAGACGAATCTGGAGGACCTTATTCACTCAGCTAACCTTATTGATTATAGGATCTGGACTGATCTGAATCATCTGAATATTGATTCAGATATCAGACCAGATGCCATGATCAATAAGGTTATCTGGGGGAATTCGGTCCTCCAGATTCGTCCGGGATAGCTCAGTTGGCAGAGCATTGGCAGCTTCAGCCAAGAGATCCCTGGTTCGAATCTTGGCCCAGACATTTTTCGCTCAGTTGGAAAATTACAACTCAAATCAAACATAATTTTAATAAGAAAAATATTTAGTGAAGCGCTTTTTTTTCTTTGCGTTTATTAATTAACTTCTTTTAATTAAGGAAAATTATTGTTTTAGCTTACTTGAAAAAAACACCCGAAAAACTGGCAGCTATGCTTGTAGATTTAAAACAACGTGGTGTTATTACTAAAATTTAATTATCCTTAAAGTAGTTAAATTGTTAAACGATTTTTTTCGTAGTTTAAAAACAATTGTTTAAAAAAGAAAGTTTTAGACGAAATGAGTTTATTAGTGTATCATGGCTGTACATATTAAACCAGCAACCAAATTTAAGTTTATATGCTAAAATACTTTTATAAAAATTTTACTAGGAAGTTTTGCTGACACATAAGTTTAAAATTTGTAAAATTATCGAATTCAGACCACATAACATAATTTCCGTACAGCCCCTTAATATATCCCTAATTCGGACAAATCGTTCATTTCCCACGTCTCTTGGAAAGAAAATTAATAAAAAGTTTTACTTTAAACCCTTTTTAAATAATTGTATAACGTTGATAACATTAGGTAAAAATGATTTTATGTTGTTAATTCATTGAGTAAATTGCAGTATGCATATACAGTGGAACTTCCATTTAACGAAGTCTCATCGTTACACTTAAAAACTTCGTTATGAAGAAAATTCGTGAAATAGAAATTAACTTAAATTCAGGAATTTTTTTCTTGAGATATGACAAACAGGCATTGGATTCAGAAGCATTTGATTCAGTTTTAATTATGAAGCCGTCTTTTACAAAACAGTTGTGTACGGTCGATGAAATCACGTCACATACCCAAGCTTTCATCAGCTCTGATACACAGAATCTCAAACTAATATTTTCACTACATCGGCTTTTTTCTGTCTTTTTCGGTAATGTACTTCAAGAATTTTTATTATTCCTTAGACTAATGATTGAAGTTTAGCTGTATTGACAGGAACAAAAATAAGTTTGATGTTCTTCGATTTGTATTTTGAAGCACGTTCCTTTGGATGTACAAAGCAATTGTCTATCAGCAATGGGAGGTCAGAATGGTACCTGTCTGACTCTAATAGATATTTTTTGTTTCAATGCATCTGACGCCATTGCGCACTTCATCTTCTATATCATTGAAGGTAAAAAGGGGATTTTGACCTCCCTCAACTGTCAGCGCTGGAGTCTCGGAGTTGGAGAATAGTGATAACAAGTGTTTTTCTTAGTGTGAAAAAAAATTGTTTTATTTAGCACCAAGCAGAATGGAAATTATTTAAATGTGTTCATTTTCATACAGTCAAATCCGCTGAAATAAATTTGCATATCCTTCGAACAGCAATCGCTTAATTTGAATTCTGTACACGTACAAAAGTGGAATAAACTTCGTTATATAGAATATATTTTTCGTAATGTGGAGATTAATTTACATGCTAATGGTGTTCAAAGTCAAAGTTCTGCATAAAATTTCGTTAAGTAGAAAACTTCGGTAAATAGGGACTTCGTTAAAGGGAAGTTCCACTGTATATTAACATTTTGAAGACGTTTATAAATGATTAAGTAGCAAGTTATCAACTTTCGAAATTTTTCCAATGACCTTGATGATATAGCTCATTCTAGTAGATCCCGCTTTTTTTTTACATCCCGACTAGTGCGATATAACAAAAGGCTACTGCAGGGGTGCAAAAATCTAGGCGCCAATGGGCTGATTCCCACCACTAAATTTTCAGTATTCTTCGCCTAATAAAATACTAATAAAATTTAGACGAAGTATATTAATAAAATTTGACGAAGAAGACTAATAACATTTAGTGGTGGGAATCAGCCCATTGGCGCATAGATTTTATGCACCCCTGGGCTACTGTATTTTCAATATCATCGCAGGTATTTGTTCATGGGGATTCTCATTTTCAGCATATAAGATCCGCATTTTCAATTTATATTTAAATTTCAAACTGTGATAACTATGTTAACCCTTGATAATGTTGCTTTCCGACTATGTATTTATGCAGACGCTATTTACAGTGGGCTTGGAGATCCAAAAACCTTCTGTTAACAATCATATGTGATCAAAAGAAAAATCTTATATGAAGCTCCTGAGAGACTTTGTATTAAAATAATATTATCGTTGTAAGTGCAAAACTGCAATCAATAGCAGAGTTTTGCATCTATTGACAACAGCCATCCTAATAGTGTAGAGATTTTAAATTACGCTCAGGCAAGACAAATGCTTAAGATTGATTTTAATAAATTGTATGTTTATACTATTAACATATTTTCTCAGACTAATGGGTTATCATCACTTATTTACTCTTAATCAATGTTTATAATATTTTCAAATTTTAAAAAAAATGCGAGAGAGAAACTTTGAGTTAAACAGATGCGAATTCCTAAAAAAAAAAAAAAAAAAAAAAACGAAAGGAAACGTAATGGGATTTATTTTTTGTTTTCAGTGTAATATGTTTCGATCGCATTTAAACAAACACTGGCTCTTGAAATACCTATCAAATGTTTCACAAATGGGATATAAACTATTTAAAATCAAAGTTTAGAGGAATTGGGACTGTGGAGAATCAGTAATACAGAAAACAAACAGAGATGTTGCATGTTGGCATTGCAGCATTGCCAATCCACAGTCCTTCCAACAAGGAATGTATTCTAACATACTACAGCAATCCTTACTAAATATCAGGACTGTATCATGAATTTATCACAATATAAGATACCTGATAATTTATAATTCGTGAATGGAGAAAATAGTTAAAATAATTTTCTAATATTTTTCCGGTAACTGTACTTTCGTAATTTTAAATAATGCCATATTCTTGAAAGTTTCATACGGTTTATTTCCTTATTCTGATTTACACTAAATGCGATAAAATAATGTTGATTTGTTTATTGTTTTTATTTTCATTTACAGTGTTTCTTCAACGTATGGATTGATATACAGGATTTTCAAGCTAGAGTCTTTTGATTTTTTTTTGTCTATGACCTCTTTTGGCCCCGTTGTCTGAAAAATTTCATATTGATGAAAATAAAAAAAAATCATTTTGTTAAATATTTTAATTATTACTACCTATATTTGAAGATTAAAAAAATATTAATACGAAGAAAACAATTTATTTTCTCGACTAGTAAGAGCAAAACAATAAATAGTTACAGATTTCCAAGCAGTTCATTTTATTCTTCAAAATCATGATATATGGCACAGGAATAGAAAAGATGTTGAGCTGATAGAAATAAAATAAATCTGTGTTAAATATTCTAAAAATTTATGACACTTTTAAAACCAATGAACAAAATCAGAACATCGATCTCATTCTTATTATTCTATTATTCTTAGTCAGTATTCTTAATCAGTATTCTTAATCAGTATTCTTAATCAGTATTTTTAATCATTTCACTACAAAATATTTCTTTAGACATATTTTACCTTCAAATAATCTAACTTTTAATTTTTTTTTTATTCAATCATTGATTATTTTTCACTAGTTTTTATCCACCGTGATAAATGGTTATAGTTACGTTGATCTTTGATTAATGACTTTTATAGGTATTCCAAAACTTGTTAAGTAAACGAAAAGAAAAATTTTTTTGGTGAAGATTTAGGAAAAATTCTTGAGTATCAATCTTTAGATAAGAAAGTACATAAATTTCATGTTTTTTCGATAAATCAATGAAATACGTAACAGAGTTTAATATATTAATATTTTTAAATAACAATCAGTATATGTTGACAATTAAATTTCGAATTTAAGCATATAATTATGGTTAATCATATAAGATTCGTTCTTCGTTCAGTTTTGAAATATTTCATTTCAGCTTTATTTATGCAGGAATAATTTATGCATTTTATTTGTTTATTTAGAAAATGTGAATGTAAATCACATATAATATTTCTGATATCATCATCATTTTTTCTATGCACATACAAAACGTACACGAGGCGTCATACGAATAGTTTTTGAACAGGATTTTGACACACTAAGCTAACATTTCGTTAAAACACATTATTTGATTAAAAATTGCAGTTAATTAAATAATTAAATCAAGAGAAGTATCAGCAAATAATCCAAATATGGCAATGCAAACGCCTCAAAAGAGCTCATTGGACATAATTTCTGACGAAATCATTCCCCTTTCTAGCACAAACGCACAACGAGTAATGGGATAGACGAAATGTTTTTGAACAGGCTTTTGACATAGTACACTCACTTTCCGTTGAAAAAGATTGCTGATTAAAAATTTGTGTTAATTAAAATTTGAAAAAAAAGGTATCCGTAAATAATCTCAAAGACTGTAGTGCGAAAATCTCAGATGACTTCACTGGTTTGTATAAATTATATTTGTAACTTCATGAGACATAGTGACTGTCAGAAAATAGAAACGTGAGATTTAAAATTGTTTTAAATGTTTGAGAATTTTGCATGAGCATTTTGAAAATAAAATCCTTTAACAGATATTTTCTTCAATTATATATCATCATAAAATACGAATACATTAAGTTTATATGAAGTAACGTCTATTAAGAATTTAGTTTAACATCCTATAATGCACCAAAAAAAAAAAAAAAAGAAAAGAAAAAGAAAAAATAACTATTTTTCTTCCTTTTTTCTTTTTCTTTATTTATATCTTTATGCTTTTAGAAAATATACTTTATTGATAAATGAAATTTGTAACGTAAAATATATTCTTCATGCAATCAAAGTTCCAATTTTTTAACTGTTATTAACTGTTTTTAACTGTTAACTTTTTTTTATATTTTAAGCGAAGTTGCTTAATATATATATATATATATATATATATATATTATGTATTATAAAATTGAATCTTTCAGAATAAATATTTTGTGAATTCATTTTCTAAAATTGAAGCTTTATTTAACTGTATAACATTCTAAAACGTTGAACTATGTGAACATTTTATGCTTAGAAAATGCAATATTCCTTCTAGCAATTAGTTAGAAACGAAGATTTCGATTATTTGTGTACGCTTAATTGCATTATATTGTGTGTTAATAAATTATTGCAAAACGCTCGTCTAAATTATGGAGTATAAATTGCTACTTAGACTTGATTATTAAATTGTTGAAATGTTCTGAGCGGATTTATTCTAGCAAAATGATTATGATTGCCAAAGAGCATCGAAGCAACAGAAAATAAACGCAAATTATTGTCTAATTTAAATACTTCTTTTAATGGTTTTGGTAATCTAATATATACATAAAAAAAAAAGAAATTGTCTGTCTGTCTGTCTGGACGTCTCTACAAATCAACAGTTTGGAAGCCCGAATTGAGAAATATTACATATAGGTGCATTAAAACATGGCCGAGGCAACTAAAGTAATCCGGAATCAAAATAATGTCTAGTTAATTTTTAATTAATAACAAAACAAAAATCAAACAGCCTTTTCCTATCAAATTGAAACATTTTTCGTTATAGCAGTCGCCAACAATTAAAAATCCACAATAAAATTCTTTCTATAATAATTAATTTTCTATTGAAAGATTTCCACGTGAAAAATGAAAATGAAATAAAAAGTTTCACGAATTGAAAAAAATATTAATATGACGTCATATTGGTAATATAACGTAAATTTGCAAACATTTTTCAATACAAGTAGTACGTGTAAGGACAGAAAGCAGGTTAGTATGACGTAATAAAAGAATTATAAAAAAAAATTAATATGACGTCATAGTGGAAGTGTAATGGACTTTTTCAAATGATTCAGAAACATACAAAGAGAGTATCAATATGCGTAATGCAGAAAGTAAGTAGATATGACGTCAGCAGGTGAATATAACGTTAAATGGGTTTGAGGAACATATTGAATCAAGATAAAAACCCGATTGTGGAAATATTGACATACTTTAACATTTTGAAGTTCTCTGTAGAACATGTTTAATTTTGAAATTGATTTTTCTTACCAAAGATTTTTAAAATGCCGGACAGCGCCGAGTACTTCAGATATTAATAAATATAAATATAAAATAGTAAATTGTATAAATTCTATATATATATATATAAAGATCGTAAATAAAGTTATTTCATCGGAAAATATGAAGTACGAGGGTGGATCAAATATAATGGAGGCTATTTTAATAGATTATTTTTATGATATTACTTACGACGATAATATCAGTTTAATTTTCTAGATATTTTCCTTTAAGGTAGTTTTCAAATTCCCGGCTCAACGACGTGAATCTTTCTGACTCATTTTTGAACATAAAGGTATAAAAATCACAGGCTATTTAAGCTATTTCGAATCGAATAGCATTTTACATTTTTTGATAAATAAATTACAGATCGAGTTATAAGCGATTCTTGCTAAATGACAAGTTTTTCCCTTTTTTCGCGTTGCCACGCTTCATTATGGTCGTGTTCTCACTGAATTAGGTTCGAAATTTCCAATTTAAAAGTATGTTTTGTAAAATCTTCTGCCTTTACCAAAAAATTGAAAATGTCATTCGATTGTATTGTTTTTTAATTCGAAGAACTGACAATTTCATGCGTTTCCGGGCAAATTTGAATTCAAGAATGTGTCATAAAGTATCTCTTTTGGATTCAAGAACAGCTTTAATATATACACATCTTTTTCAACATACTGGGGGTTACTTATTCTTGCATAATAAAAAGAATTAGTACCTGTATGAAGCCAACTGCGCAAAAGTTATTTGACTTCTTCATCTGATGAAAAAAAATTCACCTAAAACCTCTTTAATGAGATCAAAACAAAGGATAGTTCGAATATGACACGTTCTGACTATAAGTAGGATGATCAATTGTTGTCCGGTGGAATATTTGTTTCGTTATACCTATTGTATGAGGTCTTGAATTGTCCATGAGAAGAGGAACATTCGGATCGGAAAACAGTGTTCTTAGGATCGATATGCAGCTTTAATCTTACCCAAAACCTAATACTACTATATACTGCATTATATGTCCGTTATTCATGAAAAATACTGATGCGCAAAAAATCCCGTAAATCTAAAAAAATATTAGGGAGAACTTGGTCAGTTTATGTCTCTGTGAATCAGTTTCATTTTTTGTGCGCTATTCTATGATGTACTGTTAAAAAGACAAATATTTCTTAATTTTCGAAAACATAATATAACAACAAACTAAAACATTCATTAAATAAGCTCTCTTCCGAGTTACCCACGATTTCGTGGATCTTTATCTTTAGAAACCTCAGATACTTCGAACGAAGATTTTTCAAATTTTAGCACGTTGACGGACAGTAGGAACAAGTGAAGTTCGAAAATTGACACTATATGTTTTTGTAATTTTTAGAATATTAGAAGTATAGTTTTACCCTTTCTGCTTAAATAAACTTAATTTTGATTAATTCAGCACCTGTAATTAGGTTGCACTACTCCCTTCACAACCACGTCAAGGTGGCTAGTGGTCAGGGAAAAAAAGTGATAAACACCGTTTTTTTTTTTTTTTATAGAAAAATTTATGTTCATTATTCGATCAAATAATCAACTTGAATTTTTCTATAAGAATATACTGGGAATTATCATTTTTTTACGGTATTTTTCCCTGACCACTAGCCACCCTGCACGTGCATACTGAAGCTGCAACTCGTATAACAGGGGGAAAACGAACTTCAACATAAAAAATTGTTTCCAAAACATGACACTAGGCTTCTACTTGTACGCCGGTAAATGCACATTTGTGCTGCTATAGCCGTAGTGTCTAAAAACGACCAGTTCGTTTTGGGCGGCTATAGCCGTCATGCCACATTTTGAACTTCGGTTTGACGGCTATAGCCGCAAGTGTCCGTCAACGTGTTAAAGAAGCATTTATAAAAACAAAGTTTATTGTGACGAAACTGATTTTCTGAAACGTTTCTGAGTATTTATAGTGTACGAGGGTGCTTTGATAAGTTCTCGGCCTGACAGTTGAAGCACAAGATTTTTGACATAATTTCATATTATTTTTCAATGTAGTCCCCTTGGAACTCAATTCATATAAGACAAGATTCGAATTTTTTACTGCAGTCCTGTATGAGGGTGGTTCGATAAGTTCTCTCAGTAATACACTAAGTAATACACTACCGCGCATGCGCGGCAGTGTGTTACTTCTTATTTTACTGTTTATTACTTTTAATTTTACCGTATAATACTAGCAGCTGGGATGCCAGTATTATTCTGTAAAATCAATTTTTTTTCAGTGTGCAGTCATTCTGCAATTTATTTTTATTAACAGTTTGACAACTGTTACATACCACGACATTCTTACAAGAGCTATGGAGTTGCCCCAGAAACAGAAAGTCAGCGCTGAGTCATCAACTAGAGACTCTTTCCGAAGTTCGAATAAAGTAGTTGTCTTTCGTGTCATATCGCTGCACTCATACCACGCTTCGGATCGAGTTGCTGCCCACCGAAACGTAACGACTTGTTCCAGAAGACTACAAGTTCGTCCGAACTATAGAGATTCGCCTCCAGTACTAATGCAGCGTTAAGGATTTATCTTCCCAGGGCAATGGTTAGCGGTCTTTCACAGATCGAACAGCAGTCGTGAATTTTTTTTCCTCCACTCGTGCATTTGCTGCTAGAGCAAACATGCATCATCTTAAATAGCTTTCATTCTAATATCGATTTCGTTTGTGATGATACACTGTTAAAAATTTGCAGCAACCTGTCCAGTCATACGACCGTTTTTATAGAAAACGGTTACATAACCATAATTTACCTCTATTCTGACCATATTATTGCCCATATTACGGTCAGAATCGAGTTAAATTACGGTTATGTAACCGTTTTCTGTAAAAACGGTCGTATGGCTGGACAGTTTGCTGCAAATTTTTAACAGTGTATACTAAATGAAAATGGCGATACATTTTAAAAGTAAGAGTTGTTATCCCCTGATTAAAGCACCAGTATTTGTTAATAAGGAACCAAAATCATTGGCTCAAGAAGGTAAACAAAAATATTTTAAAATAAAAAATAAATTATTGACTTGTAGAGGAAAAGTTGTAAAATGGGCACCTTCTTTTGTTTTTGACTTAAAGTGACTTTCTTTTTGAAAAATTCTAGATTTTTGACCATCATTAACAACTATAACAAGTTTACTATATGAGAGGAGGGAAAACAATGATTAATATACATTATTTCAATTCGAAAACGAAGATTTACAAAAAGCTTTTAAAAAGGCACCATAAAAAATGAGGTGCAAATATGGGCCCTCTCCGAAAAAGTCGCAAAAAATAGTTTAAAATGTTTTAAAACTGGATAAAACAATACAAAATGGTAGAGAATGTATTTATTACAAAAAAAAAAAAAAAAAAAAAAAAAAAAAAACATTTACAGAATTCGAAAAAAAAAAAAAAAAGACTGGCCACAATCTAAGTGTGTTCACACGTGGCACATACCACATTTAACTGACACTTCTCCGCGAGTGTCTTCAGAGAAATTTACATCTCCAAAAATTCAAGTTGTATCGCTCGGGGCTGGTTTATCCCTAGGTTGATATCATCATCCCTGTCCACATAGAGAGGGTCACAGTAATCTGACGAGTCCGATGATGAATCGTATCGTTTCGTGTGTCGAATTTTCTTTCTTTTCTTGATGTCCTTTGGTCTTCCCACCCCTGCCTCCAGGCATACGCCATTATGTTAGATTACGCACATTATCAGATATATTATAAAATAAAACTAAAGAATGCTTTCAGGATTTATAGATAATAAAATGGCCTTATAATTATCTATAAAGTTTTTATTATTATCTAGTACATCTAAGGTAATTTTGCAATTCTTTTACTTCAAGGCATTTGTTAGGTTTATTTTATTTGGTAATGTATATAATGTAGGTAAGTACTGTAAAAATTATTGAAATAATTTATGTTGTTTAAGAGAAAATGTAGAACAATTATTGGCCCCTTTTAAATGGGGGCCCATATATACACCAACCCCACCTAAGAATGATGGCCACTTTCACCTGTAAACTAAAGACGTGCTTCTAAAAGTAGCTTAGGATCTCCGCTTTCCGGATGTAACTGTGAAATTATTTTAAACTAACCATAAGAACATGAAAAGAGAATGATTTCAGACAGCTGTCAAAAGTTTGCTGTCCAGAAAAAACACCAATTCATACAATAAATCCCGCTGCATCCACGCTACTTGAAAGAACGGTTCCAACTGCTCTCTGCTATCTCATATCAACAAATGGCATCATTTACAGTCTTGGCTGTCAGTCTTCAGCACCTCCCATAGCCACTTTGACAGGGGTGACCCTATTTACACCTGTGCCCTTTTTACATCTTCTCCTCCACTATTATAAAATTAAATAATTTGTCATAATTTTAAAATCCAAAAATAGAAGAAATATTTGATGATTTTTTTGTTTATATATATGTATTATGCTGGTAATTCTTCAATTAAGCTTAACATGTCGGTCTGTTCTGTCTTTTGTCTTAAAAAAATTAGATAGTTCTGTAGCATTTGTATTTCTTAAATTTAAATGTATGGTCTTTATAAAGTGTCTTTTCAACACTTTCCAACCTAATTGAAATGTGTTTATGACTTCTGTTTGTCTGGTCGTATGGCCGTCTGCCGTCTGTCCGTGCTCTAACTAGCGTAAATATACTTGGATTGCCCAGCAATTTTTTATTTTTTTTTACTATAGCATGTTCCTTATGTCAACTGAAGTGTGTAGCATTTATAGTTTTTTTACACTTTCCAACCTAGTTGAAAAGTGTTTATGACTTCGGTTTGTTTGTCGTCTGCCGTCTGGCCGCCTGTCCATGCTCTAACTCGCGTAAATATATTTGGATTGCCCTGAAATTTTTGTATGTTATTTTTGTTTACTATAGCATGTTCCTTATGTCAACTGAAGTGTGTAGCATTTATAGTTTTTTAACACTTTCCAACCTAGTTGAAAAGTGTTTATGACTTCGGTTTGTCTGTCGTCTGCCGTCTGGCCGCCTGTCCATGCTCTAACTCGCGTAAATATATTTGGATCGCCCTGAAATTTTTGTATGTTATTTTTGTTTACTATAGCATGTTCCCTATTTCAACTGAAGTGTGTAGCATTTATAGTTTTTTTACAGGGGCAGTCAAAAGTATCCCGTTACATTACAGTCAATGGGAAATAATCGTTTCAAGTTCATTTTGATGATGCTACGTCATTTAAAACATGATGAAATGTATCTATAATTATGAAGAGCTTTAAAACATGCTTTTGTAGAATATGGGGTGCAAAGAATTTATTATTCAGTTTAACAGTGTCAAACAAAAGAATTCTATTACACATTGTTCTATAGAAAAAAATCGATTGCAGTGTAATTTAGTGATATTTCACTATTTCAAACATAATGAAAATTATAAGCATTACGGATTTGCACTATAAATTGCTCTCTTGAAAGTGTGGTGTGCATTGCGTTTATTTACAGGGACACACAAAAGATATCGGTTAAAGTACATGTGCGATATTTACAGTCTATGTGTGATAAGTGCGTTTCAACTTTGGTTTGCGTTTTTATGTTTAACTAAATTTTGTCATACTACGTGTGGGTTTATAAACTCGGTTGATCATATACAGGGCTACACAAGGGAATTCGTAAGTATTACAGACTATGGGAGTGAATTGCTTAAGGGTAGTTTTTAATTGTGTTACGCATTTTCCAGCTGAACTTTATTTAGTAGACGAATAGAAGTTTGTGGAAAATAAATAAATTCATATACAGGGATACGCAAAGAAAAAGATACACTGTCTTTTACGGTTGGTAATTGCTGGGAGTGAGTTTTAAGTTATCTTTTAGCTTAATATGTGTTGTGTACAAAAAACTTTAGATAATATACAGGTCTGTACAAAAGATTTCGAGTGCATTTCCATCGATTGGCGAAAATTGCTAAATGTGAATATTCTAACTGAACTAAATTTTATCATGCTATATATCCACATCTGTTGATCATATACAGGGCTGCACAAAATAATTCGACTATTTGTTTGACACTGGAAGGTAATTTCGAAAACTGTATTTTTGAATGTGGTATATGTTTTCTGAACTGTTTACTTACATATCTTCTTTTACTTTATTTAACGGTAAATTTTCGTTACAGTTTTCTGGTTGTTTTGGAAAGTGTTTCGTAATCTATGCTCGACGCATGATTTTTTGTTCTTGTTTTTATTAGATGCGACCCTTAGTAGGTTTTAGGTGTGTCTTTTTGGAACTAATGGAATATTCCTTCTTCATTTTTCTTAAATCTATAAATTGTTAAACTATTTAAACTGTATAATGTACTTTCTTTTCTTTTTATTTAAATTATAAACTTTCCTTATTTTTATGTAGTTTTTTACTGCAGTTAAATATATTTTTCTTTTAATCGCTCCCAAATGCCTTGCAAGTCGCTTACCTTTCTACTAGGTATTAAGGTGCTCCGCAACTCATATACTAGGTAATTATGCAGATAATTACGTTTTATTGTTTCAATGATTTAATAAATGGAAATGGTGATACAATTAAAAAATTTAATTTATTCCTTGCATCAGTGTCATCTTTAATAAAAAGCTATGCGTTGCTGCCGAATGGGATTTTCGATAATCGTTGCCACAGATTAATCTCGGAAAATGAAACATTTGAAGTTGCTGAAAAAATTAATAGCTCGAAAAGTATTTGTCAGAAAATTGTTAGAAAAACTTCGTTAGAAAGGTAAAAAATTGTATTTTTTTTAATATAAATTTCAAATCTAATGAATATGCCGTTTTTCAAATATTGAATTTTAAAAATTACCAAATTTCACAATGGAGTACCATAGCGAAATCTTCACGCGTAAAAAGATAATGAAACGGCCATGTGTCCTGACGTATACTGGCTATAGCACGAGTCACAAATTATTGTAGCCTTACTATTCTGTTAAAATACAAAAGTGAATTATGATGCCACGAATGCGTGATTTTTATTTAATTTTAATATAATAATCTTAGAAACAAGGTTTTGGAAAACTTTTTTCGAATGGGATTAATAAATTGGCCAAAACTGTATATTATTTTGAGTTTAAAAGAGGAAGGTTGGGGGAGCGCTTTATATTATTTAGGTTTTTTTTACTCAGGAACTTTTAATCAGAATTGAAAGTTTCATATATCAAAACGTCATAAATTAAATCGACATTAAATCGGCAATAACTATAATGACTGTCCTTCAGTTCGTTTCTATAGATTTTCATTTAAAAATATAAAATCATTCAACATTGATTTTAGGTATTTTAAAGGTTATTATCACGGGCCCGGGCAACGCCGGGCATGTCAGCTAGTTTGTTAATAAAATTCCAAATGAAAAATGACAGAAGAAACACAACAAAAGTATTTTGGAATTTAAAAATTCTGTTAAGTGGAATAAAATTAATTGTTTTGTCACAATTGTAAAATCTAAAAATGGCAAAATATTTTTCAAAATCATAATGTACACTATATTATTAATTTATCTAAAACAAAATCAACTGTTTCAATACAGATGTAATATCTTTATTTGCATTTGGGTAAAATAAGAAAGTACTATTTTAGATAACTTTTGACATTTCAGTTGTTGCTGACTACTACTGATGATGCGTTTTCATCTGTTACTAATTAATTTAGTTGATAATATTTGAGTTTAAATGCAACCTTTTCCAAATTTTTTTAGAATCAGCATTCCTTACAATGTGCAGATAAACTAATTTTTACAAATATTCAAACACTTTAAAAATTTTCTAAGAAATTCAGATGTCATGCTTCAATTACAAACAAAACTAAAATAAAGAAACATTCATAACGAAATGCTGCTTCAATGACATTTTATTCATTAAATGCTTTTTAAATTTCTCAGTTGTCTTAATATGTTTTAGTACAACTCATTTTTAAAACAGTTTAATGAATTGGATTTCAGAAATAATAACCATATATATCCTTTCTTGTACATGTTATTTGATTCAAAGACAATTAGAAAGAGAGTCTCATTTATTCTAATTCCTGGAGGTTAAAGGTAAAGTGGTAAAAAGAAAAACGGTAAAAGCTTTCATTATTTAACATTTTATTTTTTATTTTTTGAATTATCTGTTAAACTAATAATAAAAATGAAAACTACTTTTAATTTATATTTAAATGTTTAGATTATTTAAATTTTAGATTTTGAGTATAATTACTTAAAGGAATTTTCATTAAAATAGTATTTTATTACTTCTGTTATAATCAGTGCTTTACAAATTTGATCAAATTTGCTAGCCAGAAAAAAATCTAGTAGCCAGTAAAAAATATTTACCACCCCCTCCTTACTCGTCATTAATTTTCAAAAAGAACAAAGGTTTTTATGAATTAATTGAGGAAAAATAATAACAGGCATTGTTTAGAATTATTAGTTACATAGTTTACAAAGATAATATAAACTAAAATTTCTAATGAAACTTATCAAAATCATATATCTTTCAAAAAAAAAACATACTGTAAAGAGTGAATTAACCGGCATGTTCGGAAAATGCTGATTGCCGAATGCTTCAAATGTCCGGATAATTGAATGCTACAAAATCTATATCTGCTGAGGAGCGCATCGACGAAATAGCAATAAAGAAGCAGGAAAAGTTTTCGCCTATTTTTCTGTCGAAGTCTCAAATAATTCTAATTTGATTATTTTAAAATTTACGTTAATTAATTTTTTTTTTTATAAAAAAAAAAAAAAAAAAAAAAAAATATATATATTTTTTGTGTGAAATATTTTCAAATTTTACTTTTTAATTTTGGGAAAGCGGGTGGGGGAGGGCATTTGTGCTCACTTCAAGAAAGCTAGGTCAGTTTTTGTGCAAAAAAGAAAAAATAACAAAACCCCATTAGGTTAAATAACTTGGTCGCCACTGGCGACCAGGCGACCGTATTTGTCAAGCCCTGGTTATAATAAATAAATGTTTGTGTACAATTTGATATATAACTATGGAAACAGAGTACTTATCCAATATAAGGGCCGTGGCGAGATAGAGAAAATGGCTTTGGCGAGAGAAGGAAATTTGGCAAAAGTCAATTATCTATTTTTATACTTAAACAGAAGTAAATTGTATATAAAAAATTATAATAATATATAAAATAAAAGGTTCATATACATAAATTCATATATAAAGAAACATAAAAGATCATTAGGTTTGTTTTTATTGCTGTTTATATCATCAAGCATTTAAAAAAATCGCCAAGTCCCCTATAGTGTAGAAGTACTGAAAACAGAAATATAAAAGCTGACAGCATATGAAAAGAAGCAAACCTGATTCTGTAAACAAAATTCTACTGTTTTGCATGTTAATAAAATTACATTCTTTGTCATAATTGTAAAATTCAAAATTACAAGGTACAATATACAGAGTATCCGAAAAGTCTTTCATAGATTACAAAATTTTATGTATGATTGATATTCTGATGACAAAATACCTGTGAAACTGGTACCAAAATGTTGGAAAACTAACCACAAGTTATTATGTTGCAGATTTCCGTAACGTAGTGGTTATAATGTAAGGACCACGTACCGACAACTGTCCGACCATCAACTTCAGCTGAAAGAGTGGATGAAGAGACAGTTTTTTGTGAGATATCTTTAAAAATCGGTGCATGTGGCCTCACGTAAATTACAGATGGCAAAAGGGTCTCCTAATACTAGAACACACACTGAGCTTTTTCCTGATTTGTGAACATTTCTATAGTTTCCTGAACACTGACACTGCTACACTACAGTCAAGTTATAGAAACTTGCAACGGAAAAAGAAACATTGGTTAGTTTTCCAACATTTTGGTACCAGTTTCACAGGTCTATCTTATATATAGTGATTATGAATAAATTTGCAATCAGGGAAAGAATTTTCGGACATCTTGTATTATTGCTTTATTTACAACAAATTCAACTGATTAAAATTGATACGATGATCACTCCCAAATTTTTGAGACAGGGGCAAACGATATGCACAAGAAAGAAAACTATTGGTCGGATATGTAAATTGCAGCACTTTTATGTCCGCAGGTAAAAATTTGTGGCAACAATTGCAATTTAACTATCGTAGAATAAATTTAGAAAGAAGAGATAATAGAGCTGACTCGAGCTATAATTTTCTATGATTTTAAAGTGAGGCTAAATCAAGAAGAATGCGTTTAACGTATACAATTAGCATGTGGAAATAGAGCTTCATCTCCTACCACTGTATTCAGAGGGCTTACAGAATTTAGAAGAGATCGAAATTCTCTTTTGGATGAAGAACACACAGGAAGATCATTGTCAGCTGTAGTCCCAGAAAATGCGTCGGCCGTATGAAAAATGTTAATCAATGATAATCGCTGTACCTACCAAATGATACAAAGGCAATTAACATTGAATCCGCAGCTATACATAAAATTATTTATGAAGAACTGCATATGAAAAAATTAGTTTGTCGTTGGGTCCCCCGTAATTTAAAAGAACACCAAAAAGCGGAGAAAGTGAGAATTAGTAAAGAAACACTAAAATTACTTAATTATGTCGGCCACCAATTTATTTCTAAAATAATAACTGGTGATGAGACGTACATACCTTTTTTTATGTTCCAACATGTCAAGAAAGTAAAGTATGGGTCTTTTCTGAAGTACAAGTCTGGTCAAAGCCATTAAGATTGAGGGACAGAAGACAGTTGTGGCTAACTGGTACACCACTATGTGTCTTCCTGAAATCCTTCAAGAAGTTAATGTTAGGGAACTCATGCATGACAATCCATATGCTCATTCAGCAAGGATTACATTCGAATTTCTTGAACAAAACAAATGAAAGTTATCCACCATCCTGATCTTGCAATATATAACTTTTGGCTATTTTTGAATTAAAAAAATACGTGGGCTTCGTTTTTATTCCTAAGATGAGATTGATGAGGCTATAAAAGACTATTTTTCACCTATTCCAAGAATTGGATGACTCAAGGCATTTAATCATTTGAAAATTCGACTACAAAATTGCATTGATCTTGGTGGGAATTACTTTGAACACTCCTAAGAGTTGGTAAGTTTAGCTTGTACCATTTAGCTGTATCTCAACATTTCAGTGTAACCCTCGTATAATATCTTTATTTGCATTTGGCTGAAATAAGAAAGTACTATTTTATGTATTGTTTGACATTTCAGAAGATACTGACAATTAATTAAGATACGTTTTTATGTGTTATTAATTAATTTATTTAATAATACTTGAGCTTAATTGAGAGCTTTTCGAAAAAAAATTAGATATATCATTTTCTTGTAATATGTGTAATTTAACTAATTTTTGCAAATCTTCAAACACTTTAAAATTGTTCTAAAAAAATCAGACGTCATGCTTTTATTACTAACAAAATTAAATAAAGAGACGGTCATAATAAAATGCAATTTAAATGACATTTTATTCATTAAATGTGTTTTACAGACTTTTGTTGTCTTAATATATTTTAGAACAATTCATTTTTAAGACAATTTAAAGCATTGGATTTCCGAAATAATGATTATATCTCCTTTTTAGTATATGTTATTTGATTCAAAGACAATTAGAAAGAAAGAATGATTTATTTTAATTGCTGAAGGTTAGAGGTGAACGTGGGAAATACCAAAGCGGTAAATGTTTTCAGTAATTAATGTTTCTTTGTTTTATATTTCGCATAAACTGTTAAACGAACAGCAAAGTTTAATCTTGCATTTAATGTATATTTAAATATTGTGAATATTTAAATTTCAGATTTATAATGCAATGCTTTTAAGAAATGTTCATTAAATAATATTTTATAATGATAATCTATTAAAAAGCATTTTATCAGACATCGAAAATAGTTATTCTATTTTTTACTCTTTTTGAATTGATGTGTAATTATTTTTTGTGAATTTTAAAACATAGTTACATTTGACATGTACATTTTTTTTATCTAATCAGAATATTACAGATTAAATTAAATTTTGGTTAAAAAGTAATACTTTAGGAACAGTCATAGGTGTTTCGAAAGAAGATCGTCAGAAATAGAAAGTAAATTTTCCAGTAGAAAAACATAAAGTGAAATATATAAATATTCGGAAATACCTTCTATTTCATATTTTAATTAGCATTTTCTATGCGAATTCTTACTTGTCTATTAAATAATACTCGATATTTACAGAGATTCAATGATTAACAATCCATAAAATTCTCATAGCATATATGAATACACTGTATATCATATCTGTATGAAATACACATTGCTCTGATCACTCCAAGTCAGTGTAAGAGAAAATAATGTGAATTTATTTAAAACACATGTGAGGCAGACAATGAAATGACCACTTTTAAATCACTTTTCTGTTTAGCTAGTCTGAATGAAAGTTCATTCAAAGCTTAGTCTAATTTAACTTCTTAACTCAAATCAACCCTTCAATCAAACTTTGATTTTAATGCAAAAACGCTCTAAAAAGATTTCATTTCTTACACGAAACGGCTATCTTACTCGCCAGCTTAAATACTAAAGAAAAAAAAATCACATAACAGAAGCCTTTGTTCAAAACAAAATTTGTTTTATTGTGAATGTGCGTCATATGCCATTAGGTACGCATATTAAAATGAATTATGCTCATATTTTATTAAACTCGCATTAAAATAAAGTACGGGCGATAATATTTAAGCAAGTTCTAGCGTTACTTTGCTTAAATATTGAAACGAACATCTGTTAAAACATATTTCCATACACCGAATTCTTTATCGCAAAGTTCTTTTCGGCAGGGCCGGATTATCCAAAAGGCATGTGAAGCACATGCTTCCCCTCTAAAATTTAAAAGGGACCCCAAAATCACTTTGAAAAGAGCCCTCTAATTCTCATTTTTATTTTCTTACATCGTATTTTTAATTTTTTTGGAAAATAAAGTTGGCTTAATCCAAGAGAAAATCCACGCACTTATTTCACGAAACTTATTTAACAGGAAAATATGAAAATATGTCATTAATAGATGTTAATCATAAGCATCCTGATGTGTCTGTTAGAAATCAACTGGAAAATTGAGCATACAGCTAATATGTACTAAAGATATCTGAAGTATATACAGGAAACATATAAAAGCTGTTTGATGAAATGCATGTGCTTCGGCGAAACTACTCACGGGAATAATAGTATTAGTGAGTTTACAAAAAATACAAAATCACCCTCTCGTAGAGATCCAGCCGTTAAGCATAGGAACTTTTCTCCACGAGGGGAAATATTTATTGAAATTCCTATTTTAGAGTACAGATGTTGAATATTACATTAGAGATTAAAATAAATTAGTACAAGTTACTTTTTTACAATACTGGTTGAGATCACAACATTCTTAATACTTAAAAAAAATTGTATAAGAAAAAGTATAAAAGAAAGTAAATAATACTATACTATATTGCCAAAGGTGACCGGTCACTTGCGATTTTAGACGTTTTGTTAACTATCTAGAAAAATACATGAGGAATTAACCTGAAACTGCAGGCGTGTAAACAGTATACTATAGGTTATATTTTTCCGCGAAGATTTTTTCCCGAAACCCCATAGGGGACTGTCAACAAATTGAAAAGAACGAATATCTTTTGGATTACCCTGTAAAACTAAAGTAGCAAAAGCGTTCAAACTCGAGATTATTAATAAGTGTCTTATTGTAATATAATGTGTTCATTTTTATGAGGATAGCATGTATACTTGTAGAGAAATTAAGGCTTTTATAAAAACAGTCCCAAATTTCGCCAAGTTTTTTGCTTAGAATTCGCATACTTCTTAATATAGAACAAATTTATTTTGAGAAAAAACGTCAAACAATATTGTACATAATACTATGCAGTCGGAATTAAAAAATAATAAAAATTGGATGAAAAATGAGCAGGTTTACTAAAAAATGTTTTACTGCGCATGCGCGAATGCAATCAAAATATAATATGCATAATGTATTAGCTAAATATATAGAGCAACTTTTGTGGTCTCAACATTATAGCTTGAAAATTCTGAAAATTATCGTCGATAGAATAAGCTCGAAATCCGTTGTTCCCAAAAGGAAGCAAAAAGATGAGGGGTTGTATCCAAATAGAGTAGTACGTGCAATATTGTATACGCTATCTTGAAACTAATCAACAGATATTTCATACAACCCCTCATCTTTTTGCATTTTTCTTAATAGCATCATCTTAATAAATTCGAAACGGAACATACGATAACGACAAAAGTACTCCACAATTGTATTTATGTAGATGATTTAATAACCGGGACAGACACAGTCAAAGATGCGGTGAACATTTCGGAACAATCTCATAAAATAATGAAGGAAGCTAGCATGAATTAACGGAAGTGGATCTCGAATAACAAACTGTTAATGGAAATATGGGATAATCGTGAATTTAGTACTATGCCACAAACTTTTGAGGATAGTAAAATACATAAAGTTTTGGGGATATCGTGGCAACCCAAGCAAGATATACTTTTGATAGATATTGATAATTTGCTCGAATTTTTGCGTAACGCAAAAAATACAAAACGTTTTGTATTACAAGTTGCAGGTAGAATATTTGACACTCTGGGTCTAATTTCTCCGTATACAATACGAATTAAATGTTTATTTCAAGAACTCTGGAGTAGGAATTTAACATGGGATGAAGAACTGCCCTCCGATATTACAAAGACGTGGGAACAATGGCGTTCCGAACTTCCTCAGTTGAGAAACCTAAAAATTCAAAGAAACATTTTTCAGTTTCCCGATGACTCCAATTACACCCTAACATTGCACCCTTTGTCGATGCCAGTCCAAAAGCATACGGTGCTTCTGTTTACTTAGAAATTAATTCACTAAGTGAATCTTCGATAAATTTGGCTACATCTAAATCCAGAGTGGCACCGTTGAAAAAAGTGTCACTTCCAAGACTGGAACTTTTAGCAGCATTAGTTGCTGCACGCTTAACCTGTGAAGTAAAAAAGGTACTAGATCGCAAGGGACCATCTTCTATGTATTTGTGGACAGACTCGCAGATTGTCTTGTACTGGATCAAGGGCTCCGCAAACAGGTGGAAGTCATTTGTGTCGAACCGTGTAAAGGAAATCCAAGCTCTGACAGACCCATCCAGGTGGTTTCACTGTACAGGGACCGAGAATCCTGCAGATTTGCTGACACAAGGTATTAAATATGAAAGCCTTATTCACAATCCTATATGGTGGACTGGCCCGATGTTTCTGAAAGACTTAGATATGTGCAATAAAGAACAATCTCTAGTGATTCCAGATCAGGTGATCTATATAAAGGAACAAAAAAGAGACTCCATAAACATTATTAATGATGACTTTGTTACATTAACTATTTCTCACGAAACACCGTTAATTGACCATATTTGTGCATATACTAATAATTTTGTAAAATTAATTTGTATAATGAGTTTTATTTTTAGATTCACCTTTAACTGTCGTAATAGACTGAAGAGAAGAAGTGGACCACTATCCCTCGACGAGGTGAGAGAGGCCGAATCGTTTCTAATTCGGTCAGCACAAAGCGGGGAATTTAGGGAAGAATTAAAATGTCTCGAAAAAGGTAAGCCTGTTCACAATAAAAGTAGATTATCTTCCTTAAACGTATTTGTAGGAGAGGATGGATTAATTAGAGTTGGCGGCCGGTTAGCACACGCAGATTTGCAGCTTAACTCAAAGTTTCCAATTGTTTTTCCTGCCAATCATAAGTTAACGGATATTATTTTAAATTACTTCCATCTCAAATACTTTCATTTAGGCCCACAAGCGTTGCTTTACCATGTAAGACAAAAATTTTGGCCACTTAATGGCAGGAATAATTGCCGAAGCATTGTTCACAAATGTGTGACATGCTTCAAGAATAAACCTGTTGTCAGCTCCCAATTGATGGCTGATCTGCCGGGAGAACGTGTGAAAACAAATTTTGTATTTTCGTTGACAGGTCTGGATTACTGTGGCCCATTTTCTATTAAATTTAAAAATCATAGGAAGGGTGTATTGAATAAAATTTATGTCGTTGTTTATGTATGTTTATGCACCAAGGCAATACACCTGGACTTTGTTTCAGATCTCACAACTCAGGCTTTTATAGCTAGTCTAAAACGTTTCTTTGGCAGAAGAGGGAAAGTGCAAAAATCCTATCGGATAATGCAAAAACATTCATCAGAGCTGACATGGAGTTGAAAAAATTGCATAAACTGATTAGTTTCCCAGATGAGGAATTGTGTAATTTTTTAACCCATGAAGGTATCAAATAGGAATTTATTCCCCACAAATCCCCGAATTTTGTGGCCTCTGGGAGGCGGCTGTAAAATCATTCAAGTTTCATTTAAAACGAGTAATAGGTGATCAAAAATTAACCTTAGAAGAGTTTCTTACTATACTAGCGGAAATTGAGGGAGTTTTGAACTCCCGTCCCCTTACCCCGCTGTCCCCAGATTTCGAAAATTTTGAAACCTTGACACCCTCTCATTATTTAATCGGTAGACCTATCACTTCGATCTCCGAACCACCATTAGATAACATTAATGAAAATAGATTAGCAAAATGGCAGAGAATAACCAAATTTAGTCAGCAAATTTGGAAGACTTGGAAGCGCGATTATTTAAATAATCTGCAGCAGAGGGGGAAATGGAAATTTAAAAAGGATGATGTCCAGAAAGGAACTTTAGTACTAATAAAGCAGGAAAATTTACCTTCCACCAAATGGCAGGTTGGAAGGATAGTTAAAATTTTTAAGGGAAGGGACAATATAATACGAACGGTAAACTTACGGTTTTCAGACGGGTGAATTTATAAGAGAAATGTCAGAGATGTCTGTATATTACCAGTTCAGTAACAGATTTCCTTTTTTTCTTTAAGCAATTTTTAAGGTATATATTATTTCTGTATGTAATGTAGAATTATAGTGCATTTATGATTGTATTATTATTGTGTATGTAAGTTGTTATATCTTATAATTTTTTCTTATATGATAATTTTTGCAAATTTATATGTGAATGTATATTGAAATTGCATTTCAATCCCCGGGGGAGTGTTTCCTCCGTAGAACATTTTGTTATCCAGGGGGCGCTGCCGAGCGCTCAAGACTGGAGGATGCGCGGAACGGATTCCCGCCAGTAGAGATGTTTTTCTTGAGACGTAAGCGCAGTGCACCAACCGCTGTCTGTCACTTTTGTTCTAAATGTAAATAAATACCATTTTTTAAGTTTTAATTCAAGTTTTTATTGAATACGAAGTGATTTAATTAGTTTTATTACCTAAATACAGTCCAACAAGAGTAACCGAGTTATCGCCGGATCACTACCATAATACTGAATAATACTGAAGTAGATAATGATATTGGATAGAAGTAAGTTCTAAATGAACAATAATGAATGAATATCAAAACTAGAGTAAACAAACATAAAATATCAGCAAATTAAAATGTACAAGAAATTTTATTCAGCTGGGACCAGCCTTAATACTTAAAAGACATTTAATATTAACCCTTAATTGCATAGTGATGTAAATTTCCATGACTGTTTATTTAACTTTTAATAAATAAATCAACTTCTTCGCCACCACTATATTTATATAGAAATATTAATTCAATAAATTCCCGTGAACTATGTTGCTGAACAAAATTAAAAATCTATCTTAAAATTTCTGGTGTGTAATATTTAATATATGTATAAAAAACGCAATTGTAAAAGAAAAACTCATGCAAAGAAGGGTTAATACGCGAACAGCATTAAAACAAATTGCAGAAGATGCTAACTTAATATAAGAATTAAAGAAAATTACCTATGCTGTTGAAGGTCCCAGCTGGAAAGGTATATAATTACAGAATAACAGAAGGAAATATTTAAATGCAATAGTTTCAATACAAAAAAAATTACAGAAGAATAAACTTATATAATAAAAAAATATCAAATTGTATAAGAACTTTTACACCTATTACTGCTTTTAAATTTCAATTTAGTCCTACTAAATCTTTCTGAATTCCTTATTCTTACAAATTTTATAGTCGGTTTAAGTTACAACTGATAGCGAGTTTAAAAGAAAACTTTTGACAAATGGAAGGGGGGGCAGCAAAACGATACCATGCTTCCCCTACATTCAGAGGTTAATCGGGCCCTGCTTTCTGGCCGGAATACACGTTCGATGACAGACAGTTAGAATACGCGCGCTGTAAAATAAAAGAGAAATGTTTCCTAATCTAGGAAAAAAAAAACCATACAATAACTTATATTAAAACACACATAAACAACGCCTGCATTCAGCATTTAAAGATATACAATTATTATAATACAGATATACATACAATAAATACAATAATACAACATGGAGTGAAAAATTAGCCAGAGCCAGGAATCGAACCTTTTAAATAAGCGCTGTGGACCCAGGTTCGATTCCTGGCTCTGGCTAATTTTTTACTCCATGTTGGATTATTGTATTTATTGTATTTATGTCTGTATTATAATAATTGTATATCTTTAAATACAATAACTTCTTCTAATGTACCCACGATTATGAAAACTGTTCTTAATCTTCAGAAACCTCGGAAAGCAATATATTTTTGTGATTCAAAGAGGCATTTCTGAAAACAAAGTTTCTTTTGCTACCACTGATTTTCGAAAACGTTTCCGAGTAGTTTTTATAGTGTATTAATCAGTTTTCTGAACCCAGAATATCGGTTTTTCGGATTCTATTATTCTTGAGGTAAACACTTTCATGTTCAACAACATATTTTACTGGCAATCATTAGAACATTAACAAGAACAACAACGAACAATATTAACATTAACGTTAAAATTAATTATGTTTCGTTATTCTGGTATGTATAGATTCAATTACGCAGCTGAAAATGTTTAATTTTGATCTGATAGCATAGTAAACCGATATTCCGATTTCGAAAAACTGATTAATTCACTCAAAAACCTGCACAGAAATGTTTCTTAAATTAGTGGCAGCAAAATAAACTTTTTTTTTATATATAAATTTTTCTTTAAATCGTGAAAATATGTTGTTTTTGTAGCTTCTAAAGATAAAGAATGCTTTTCGGGATCGTGGGTAAATCGGAAGGGATTATTGTATACATTATTATTTCCTCCTGTTCTATCCTATTAATTTATTCTAGCATTTTCCCACATTACCACATTAACAGTTCCTTCGCCTATATAATTTCCTAGTGGCTGTTCCCTGTAGTTTCCTGCAATTCTATTGGTCAATAAACCTACCCCTTGAATCCGTTTCTCCTACATATATATGGACAAAATTCTATCATTCTTTGCACTGATGACAGTATACCAAATGCTGGCGAAAGTATAGTTTGCAATTAGTTAAAAAATTCTGGTGCTTAAAACGATGTTTTACCTGCTTAGATTGTACTGCGCCGAGTATATCTTGCTTTCTTCCCTTAATTTATCTTTCTTATATATATATATATATATATAATTCCATCACAACATAGCAGAATAAGTTATTTTTATCTCTCATTCGTGAGAGTGTGGCGGTGACAGAGTATCTTCAATGGAAAAAAATATTTTTGATAAAAAAATATCTTGTTATTATTATTATTATTTTTATATAGTCATTAGAATCTGTTATAGAGAATTCAATTCCACAACCGCTCATCAATTACGATATAATTTTACTATCTCATTTACAATAATAAAATTGTATAACAACAGAATACGTGATATTGTTTAGTTACTTTAAAAGTCAAATTTGGTATTTTTTTCTGAAAAAAATGTAAATCTTCATGATTCTAATACCTTCTTCTTATACATATATAAAATAAAGTAAAAAATAGAATACTTACTGAAAAATGAAAATATTTCATAATTTATAGTACGCTGCGAATATTCTTAGTTTAGTCCTTCCTGTAATTACTCTCAATCTATAACAGAAATATTTAACGTCAAAGAAAGAAAAATAATCATATTTATTGATCTATTATTCTGCTATTTCTACATACAAAAGATATTTGCGTGCCTTACAAAGTAAATTATTGATAAGACGTTATTGATTCCATTGGAGAAGATCCATATAGCGGATTAATATCCCATATAAAATGGCGACAAAAATAGCAAATTTCCCTGAAGTAAGGGTGCTAATTTCGTGCTTTTAGCGTTTTTTCTATAAATGCACTAAAAAATAAACATACTTGTTCTTTTTGCTCTTTATTTATTTTTATATGAATCACATACTTTAAATAAGACCGTTTATTACTTACCCATCATACGTAGTATAGGGTTAGTGGGGTTGTGGTTAGTTTTCCAACATTTTGGTACCAGTTTCACAGGTATTTTGTCATCAGAATATCAATCATACATAAAATTTTGTAATCTATGAAAGACTTTTCGGATACTCTGTATATTGTACCTTGTAATTTTGAATTTTACAATTATGACAAAGAATGTAATTTTATTAACATGCAAAACAATAGAATTTTGTTTACAGAATCAGGTTTGCTTCTTTTCATATGCTGTCAGCTTTTATATTTCTGTTTTCAGTACTTCTACACTATAGGGGACTTGGCGATTTTTTTAAATGCTTGATGATATAAACAGCAATAAAAACAAACTTAATGATCTTTTATGTTTCTTTATATATGAATTTATGTATATGAACCTTTTATTTTATATATTATTATAATTTTTTATATACAATTTACTTCTGTTTAAGTATAAAAATAGATAATTGACTTTTGCCAAATTTCCTTCTCTCGCCAAAGCCATTTTCTCTATCTCGCCACGGCCCTTATATTGGACAAGTACTCTGTTTCCATAGTTATATATCAAATTGTACACAAACATTTATTTATTATAACCAGGGCTTGACAAATACTGTCGCCTGGTCGACAGTGGCGACAAAATATTTTTATCAGGCGACCAAGTTATTTAACCTAATGGGGTTTTTGTTGTTTTTTCTTTTTTGTACAAAAACTGACCTAGCTTTCTTGAAGTGAGCACAAATGCCATCCCCCGCCCGCTTTCCCAATATTAAAAAGTAAAATTTGAAACTATATTCACACAAAAAATATTTTTTTTTTTAATTTGATAAAAAAAAATTAATCAAACGTAAATTTTAAAATAATCAAATTAGAATTATTTGAGACTTCGACAGAAAAATAGGCGAAAACTTTTCCTGCTTCTTTATTGCATATTTGGGCACACATGTGACATCATCCCTTTCAAAAATTGCTCTAAAAAGTGTGCTGAACAAAAGAGGTGTTATCAGAAGTATTCTAAAAACTGTTCCAAAAAGTGCGCTTCAAAGTGTACTAAAAAAGATGACAAAATAAGTGTTCTAAAAAGTATTTTGAAAAGTTTATAAAGATTTGCAGTGTATATATCTTAAAAAAGGTGAAATATGAACTATGAATATTAATATAAAATGTTCCGATTTAATTTTTTTTATTGAACTGTTTACGATCAGAAAGCGATGTTCTCCGTAGAATGGTCCATCACCGTATATTACGTAAGAAGTGGTTAAAGTAATTTTATCGAAAACGGTTATTTTCTAGCGAGATCTCATAAATTCGAGACAAAGGGTTAATTGAAAGGGTTTCATGAAAATTGCACATCTTGTATAGTAAATTTCAAATGACGAAAAATTTTGATCTTTCAGTTAATGTCCTTAAATATGTTTATTTATTTATGGTTTTTAAAAGCTCTCAAATTTTCGAAATTTAGAAAATGTTTACTTTTTATTAATGAAAGAAAAATCAAGTTTTATTTCAATAGTTGGTCATTTTAATGACACATTATTTGTCAAAAGAATTTATTGGTTCACACCACTTAGTTATCTTCTGCGTAGTGCATCAATTCTTGTAAAAGTGCTAATCGATTTGTGACTTAAAAGTAATAAAATGTATATATATATATATATATATATTAAAATACAAATTCAATTTGGTGTATTTGGTGCTAATAATGTTTCAGATAATAGGCTTCAGAATTTTAGAAAACTATTTATCATTTCTAAATTACCTGGATTACTTAAGATGAACGTTTTCGCCTTTTTATTCTATGTTGATTCTACTTTGATTTATTGATTTTGTAAGGGTTTTTTAATGTGTCCAATGTAGTGGAATACTCTGTATATTTGAAGTAGAATGTCTTAAAGAGACTCCCTACCCTTCATTTTGCGAAAAATGGCGAAAATATCCATTTTCCAAATTTTGGTTAAACTGAATTTAGATATCCGTATTATTTTCTGACGAACTTTCGTAAATATCCAATTATTAAAAATATACGAAAAATATTATTTACTGCATTAATTTCCCTTTAAAAATTTCATAGTTTGCAAGCTCGATATTAATTTATCTCAGTTTATGTTTTTTCAACATAAAAACATACTGAAAATGCTAAAGCTTCAATATATATTTTTCAAATGACTCGATATTTTAATGAATAACCAATACAGTGCATTTCATATTATTAAAGATCGTATTTTCAGTAACGAGCGATTTTCTCATAATTTTGACTTTTGAGTCGCTTAATAATAATTTTTATTTTAGTACATATTATTGGTTTTATTGCTTTTATTTTATTGCTTTTATTGGAAAACATGTCATTGCATGATTGTAAGCCGTATTAATTAAAGATCGTATTTTCAGTAACGAGCGATTCTCTCATAATTTTGACTTTTGAGTCTCTTAATAATAATTTTTATTTTAGTACATATTATTGGTTTTATTGCTTTTATTTTATTGCTTTTATTGGAAAACATGTCATTGCATGATTGTAAGCCGTATTAATTAAAGATCGTATTTTCAGTAACGAGCGATTCTCTCATAATTTGGACTTTTGAGTCGCTTAATAATAATTTTTATTTTAGTACATATTCTTGGTTTTATTTTATTTATTTTATTGCTTTTATTGGAAAACATGTCATTGCATGATTGTAAAACAATATTAATTAAAGATCGTATTTTCAGTAACGAGCGATTCTCTCATAATTTTGACTTTTGAGTCTCTTAATAATAATTTTTATTTTAGTACATATTCTTGGTTTTATTTTATTTATTTTATTGCTTTTATTGGAAAACATGTCCTTGCATGATTGTAAAACAATATTAATGAGATAAATAAATGCTCAACGATTTTGGGGTCCAAAATGCAGCATTTAATCCCTTACCTTCACTTGTGCCTGATTCTGATTTCACTTACCCATCATACGTAGTATAGGGTAAGTCTTGCAATCGCTTTGAAAATCGAAAAAAAATTGACGGATTTACACTGGACTTCAGACACTGAAGATTCCAAAAAACATATTTTTAGAAAAAAAATTTGCCGTCCGTCTGTCAGTGAGTCTGTGTGTGTGTGTGTGTGTCTGTAAACGCTCTATCTTCCTAAGAAATTGAGATAGAACCTTGAAATTTAGTATGTTCTTAGTAAGTAATAATGGGAAGAAGCTTATTCAATTTCAGTAACCTCGATTATCCGGAACTACTTTTTTCGGACTCTCGATATATTCGTTCTGATAAAAGGCATATAAAAATTTTCGAATTTTTTTATTTTAAGGGGTGAACATAAAAGACAATAAAAAAACATAAATTTTGCATAAAGAATAAAGTTGTTCGGGTAATTAGTTGCTGAGATATTTGTAACCCTATTTTCCACACACTTCGATTTTTTATTACCCTGTATTTCATCCAAATTTCAATTCAAAGATATATTTTAATTGGAAATAAGACTCTTAATCCGACGCAATAAACCGTTAGTTAATAGGATTATCAATTTTGGAGTTATAAGGATGTTTCTTTAACGCAATTCAGTAATAGAGCATTTAAAGTTTATGACGTTATCAAGTCACGATTTTATTCGAATTGCAATGCATTTTATAAATAGTTTACACATGTTTTATTTTCACACTTTATGTTATGCATATCCATGATGGATAAATATTACGGTGGCCCCCAACGACTCGTTTAATTTTGGAGTTGTCTGGGTAGCATGGTTTCAAGAAAAGTAGTTCAACGTAATTTTATTTTTAACGAAACTGGAACGATTGTATTATATAAATATGTAAAAAAAATTAGACTGCACACATTTTTACGATTGTTATTTTTTTTAACTCTGTCCCTGAATCGTAAAATCCTTACCGTCCCTCTTCCTAAAATTATCCAGAAAATCACTCCAGATGCAGCCAGAGAGTCATTTTCATCTTTTTTCTCATACCGTACTATGCTAGAGAGAAAATGGCTGTAGTTCTTTGACAGGAAATTTTCTGCAAAATTTAAATCAGCATATAAATATCAATTTCAAGCATTTTGGCTTTATTGGTTAGTCTTACTTCATTTAATTCAAAGTAAATTACTGTTGCTAAAAAATCAAAGAAACTAGTGTCTAACACCCAGACTTAACATGACTTGCCTAAAAATATGTGGTAATTTTCCTTACCGCCACTGTTCTATTTCAGTATTAAATGGATGATAAGTGTCTCACAGGGATAGTAGAGTATTGAACATTAATTCTGAACAAGAACATATTTATTTATAGCAACAAAAACTAAAAAGTTTAAAACTGGAAGTTTAAAAATGCTATTTTATTAAGTTGAATTTCATACGAGAATGTCTCTAATATGTTTTTCAAAATGGCTTTAATATTTTATTTTTTTAAACAGAGATGTTAAGCAAATAACTATTATTGCTGTATTTTTACATATGCTATGACATTTTTTTAAATTAACATTGGAGAAATCTGGTCCTTACAGTTATAGAGCATACGTTTAAGAAAAGTCTGAAAAGAAAAATGTTGCAAAAAATTCAAATTTGTAAGTGAAGTGTAATATAAAATTTTCTGTTTTTTATTTAAATATTTCATATTTTACTAAAAGAGTTTCATTTTATTAGAAGTTTTAATTCTTAAAATGATTTTATTATATGTCAAAACAGTATTATAAAATACTCATTATGTATAAAGTGTTCATTGTTGATAACAAGAAGACTTTTGCTCTCAGTATCAAAATGCCAAGATTATTTTACCGTTTTTAAAAATACACTTTTAAATTACATATACCAAGTCTTTTTCTTAAAGCCAGATAATTTTATTCGTAACTAAAAACAACTAGAGGCTGTTTACTAAGCAATTGAACCTAATGCGTTTCGAATGACGTCAAAGTAATTTGTTTCAAGGATCATTTGACATGTGGGAGAAAGTTATCTGATTTGCATGATGTTTTCGAGAAAAATATGGAAATTCGAAACAGATTTGTGACAAAATGTCGTCGTTCAAATATCCATTTTGTGAAATAAAATGAGAAAGAAAGTGTGCGGCAGGAATCTTTGCCTGGAGTGCAAGGAAAACCCTTTTACATCATGGGAGAGTTAATTTTGATTTTATAGTCCCTGAATATATTTTCAAAATGTATCTACATATCTCTGCTCGAAATATTTTGCGATCGATAAGTCACTTTCGTGAAAGTTTATCCAGACTAAAAATGCCGGTAAAATATAGTAATTTGCCATTTGCCTAGGGAAGAAGTTATTACATTTATAAAAATTATATTGAAAATTTATCATTTATTTTTAAGCTTTTAAATTTGAAGATTCTCTTTTCGTCAAATATACAATACACTATTTCCAAATGGTGCGTCATGTAGTTGACTCTCCTTAATTAGATGATGTATAGTTCTAAATATTGGTTAATTAGAACTGGAGTCCTGCAAGAAACCCAAAAGTCCTCTCGAAATTATATAACAAAAATTATGCAATTATATGTGTAGCATCAATTCTATTTTTTGTAGAAAGCAAATACATACATGCTCATTTGCACTAAATATCTGAAAACAATATTCTACGCTTTCTTTTAAATAAAACTCATTAACCAGAATATGACAATTAACCATTATAACCATTTATTTTTAACCATTATTTTAACCATTATAACCTCACCATACCAATTTTATTTTTTATAGAAAGCAAATACATGCTCATTTACACTAAATATCTGAAACAATATCATAGGCTTTCTTTTAAATAGATCGCATTAACCAGAATATGACCATTAACCATTATAACTATTTATTTATAATTATTTTAACCATTATAACCATTAACCTCACCATAGCCCGCACAGATTAAAAACTCTACCTGAGCCCGACATGATTCAAACCGGTGGTCAAGTTAAGTTCAGATAAAATCGGATTTCCCGACCCAATGCAGGACTCTAATTCGAACTTCGAATCAGTAAAATACAATCCTTTAAGATTTCAAGATCTTGTGTAATACAAATTTTCGCACTACTTCTTTGAATATTATCAAAATATTGATAAATCGAAAATTTAGTTATAAAAAAAATATGAATTATTTAGAGTTATTTCGAAATACTTTGATAACTTTGGATAAGATCAAGGTATGAATATCTTGAGTTGACATTTCTCATGTTTTTACTGTATGAATTTTGTTTGATCTGTAGAGATACCAATCAAGTTGAAAAATTGATTTCGACTTATCCAGAGAAAATCAGGATTAATTACAATTTTATTTATTACTGATATTTAGTCACTCGCAAATAAATGAAATCACGTGTTTTAATTTACCATATTAAATGAAATCAATGCAAACTTAAACAATAATAATTACTTCAGAATAATAATGCTACAAAAATTAAAAACTCTAAGTAATTCCAAATAGGTGTTACTTTATGTAAATTTAATATGGTAAAGGTACTTTTGATGAAGTACCTATATCATAATAAATTAAAATTAAATAAAAACTGTTTAGCATTCCTATTTAAGTTTTTAGTGCTCGTATGTTGAATGGCAATTAAACATATCTATAACACTATTCAAATGATTAATATGATTACGTGTGCAAGCACAGATTCTGTGAAAATTTTCAATTACGTTTTTAAAAGTAAACTTAAATATTTCTGTAATTTTGGCACAAATGCTTGCTTTCAATTCACAAAACACATTTAGTTTAGTTCCATAATTTCTGATAATTTCTTTAGATTTTAGATAGCCTCAAAGTAAAAACAAGTGGGTAAGTGTGATCGAAGATCGCTCAAAGGGTTTCGTTTAATATTCCTTTCAAAACACGTTATCCTTTCTTTAATAAATCCAAATAAATTTCATTTAGCAACCAAAAAAAGGTCATGTTTTTCATGAAGTAAAAATTTACCGGTCTATTTTTCTCGTTTTTTCGAATATCTAAACCAGCCCGCTATTATATTCTGTCATAATAATATCTGTCATGTGGACTAAATGCGATATTTAAAAAAAAATTAATTTCAAAATTAAACATGTTGTACACCTTCAAAATGTTAAAATATGCGAATATTTCCATAATCGGGTTTTTATCATGATTCAATACGTTCCTCAAACTCATATATTTACTATTCTCTATTCCTCATATTGATACTCGCTTTGTATTATTCTGAAACATTTTAAAAATCCGTTAAACTTCCGATATGACGTCAGATTTTCTTTTTAATTTTCTAATGACGTGATATTAATCTGCTTTGCGTACATACACATACTCATACTCCTTGTATTATTGAGAAATCTTTCCGTATTATTACCACTATGACGTCAATCAATTTTATTTCATATTAATCTTTTTTTTTCAATTGGTGAAACTTTTTATTTCATTTTTATTTTTCACGTGGAAATCGTCTGATAGAAAATTAATTATTGTAGAAAGAATTTCATCGTGGATTTTTAATTTTTGGCATCTGCTATAACGAAAAATGTTTAAATTTAATAGGAAAAGGCTGTTAGAATTTTGGTTTTTTATCTCTATTTATTAAAATAATACGAATTTTTCAAATTTTAATATTTTGAGCTCTTTATGGCTGGTATTCAGATTTATATACAAAGTTTCAACTATGTAAGTTACATAGTTTTTGAGAATGGCTCTGTGACAGACAACGGAGCGGGAGTAATAGGGTTTCGTGAGATGAACGAAACGCTAAAAAATCAGCGGTGATAGATTTTGCTGGAAATACCCTCACAGCTAATTCTCAAAATTACTCAAAGAAGTTGACTAGGGTTTTCTTTCGTGTATTTGATGGAATCAACGTTTCTAGCGTTTATTCATAATAAGAGGGTAAAATAGTTGCGCACGAGAACATTATCCTGTTCTACTTCATTTTTGGTTGACAGATATTTTCATAAATAGCCTTATCAATTGACCACCGAAGATAACGCGATTTAATACCGTACCATTTTGCTTCGTTTTTGCCGTATAGGATGTCGTAACTGCCATCGTATTTTCTAAAATAAAAATAAAAGCAATAAGAAATAGTGAGTTGTTTTTATTTTTTTCAAACTGAACATCATAAATATACTATGAGATAACCTTTTACTTTGATTTACCTTTTTCACAAAAAAGTGCTAAAACACTTGCTTGTACCGGAAAAATAATAAAACAAAATTTTATAATAAATAAAAAATATATATTTTAAGACAGTGACTACCAAATTACTATGATCGATCCAGTTTTTCAAAATGTACAATTAATTTTATATTCTGCAATAATATAATAAAAATAATATGTTTTAACTTTAAAACAAAATTTTGTGAAAAAAAAGTAAATAACTTTGTGAAAAGATAGTGTTTTATTAAACTTTAAAAATCGGCGAACGAGACTCGCAAAACGATGCCATAAATTGCATTGACTTTTAAATTGTATTTTTTGTTTTATTATTCATTAATAAACGAGTTTTTGTATCTAAACGTTGCATTTACATGTCTTCTATCTATAATGCACAAAGTATGTTATTTGAAATTTTTTCGACGGATTTACACATTTAAGGGGGAGATCCCGAAAAAGGCATTTTTTACAAAATGCCTGTCTGCCGTCTGTCCGTGTTTCTGTGTGCCCTCTTTGTATCATTGAAAAGTGTATGAAGTTATGCATAGAATTGAACCAAACTTCATGCATATGTTTTGGCTAAGGCCAGCAAGTCCCAGTTAAAATTGTGGACATTCCGCCAAAAAGTGACGCTGCGATAATGATTTTTGTGCCATTTTTCTTATTGTATCATCGGAAAATGTATGAAGTTATGCCGATAACTGAACCAAACTTCATATATATGTTTTAACTATGCCCGTCAGGTCCCAGTTGAAATTGGGATATTCCTCCGGAAGAGGGTATTGTGATAGCGCTTTTTGTGCTATTTTCCTAATTTTTTGTCGTTTAAGTAAATATTTTACGACGAAATTTTATATTTAGATGTAATGTAATAAGCCGTAGCTGGTATAAAAATTTGAAGAAAATCGGCCTGAAGATGACGCTGTGATAGTGAATTTTGTTCGATTTTCGGGACGGGCGCGCGAACTGTTGAATAAAGTCGTACTGAATCTTCCTAAATTGTCCAATCTAGGTTTAATTTTCATATTTGTAATAAGCAAAAATTTTAACTTTTAAGATATACTAGATGAAACCCGTCAAAACTTGACGGAAAAAAATTACTATAACAATATCAGTAAAATAAACTTCTTTATTACATAAGAAGGGGTGCGTATGAACCGACTCCAACTCTGACTCCGACTCCTCCGAGACAGCTAAAGTACTAGTATTGCCTTTTGATTCATATTATTCAGATTACTTCATTGCTGTCATTTGTTTTGAAACAGTAATAGTCGCTTTATTAAATTTACCATTAAATAAAGGAAATATTACTATTTAAAAAAAGTGGCAGCAATAAAGCAATCAGAATAAAAAAAACTGGGAACACTGCAACCTACTGGCACATTCCTGTTTAACCTTGAAGCATATTATTACTGCAGCGGCAAACTTCCAACAGTATTGGTATATTAGTATAAAAAGTTTCACCTTTTTTAAATGCAGATTTTTTTTAAAATAAGGCAAAACATACTCTTATAAAATGCGTGAGGAACTTGCCCCTGCACTCATCGGCTCTGGTCAAGATTGAAAATATTTTGAACATATGAACCCCTCCTCCTCCGAGATACTCTATGTACAATCACACAACAACACAATGTGCATTAAATTTTATATATGGTAAAATTTAATTACGTCAAAACTGTGCAAAATCTGTATGAAAAATATTTATATGCATGTAAATTGCAATTGAAAAGTTAAATTTGAAGCTATTTAGATAGAAAAAACAGTTGAAATCTAATGAATCTCCAAAATTTACTTTGACCAACACACACAAAGAATCCAAACAGCATTTATTATGTTGGTATGTCATTTTAAGACAATAACCAACATATTTTATGCCAAATATGGGGCAATATCAAATATATATTATACCAAAATATGGGCGAAAGGATGTTTAATTTTGGTTTTATATCCATTCCTGCAGACCCAAAAAATAGCAGGCGAAAATGTTACACAATTTATGCATCATTTGGGGTCTCAAGAACCCGAATAAAAGGGAAGAGAAAATTTACAATTTCGGCATTACTCCTGGTCCCACAGACCCGAAGAATCTGAGGGAAAATAAGAAAAAAAAAAAGAAAAAAGGTTTCTATTACAATGATATTTTGGGTTCTGTAAACTCCAAAAATAGCAGGTATTTCCAATTTTCGCATTACCTTGAGTTCCGCAAACTAAAAAAAAAAAAAAAAACGAGGTAAATGACTATATACTAAATATAAAATACCAACTAGAGGTTTCAATTGAAAACAGTTTTCACATATGCTGTACAGTACATTGGGTCTGTTTAAACTGGGTTGCCTGGTATATCTAGTCCAAAATTAAAAATAATAATTCAGTTTATAAATTTAAAATTACATAGAATTGGTTTAATTTCACTTCAAACTGTCTAAAAAACAAGCTGGAGTCGAAGTCGGAGTCGGCCTGTTTTTTAGTCAGTCCGACTCCGACTCTTTTGCCCCAGAATGGGCCTGACTCCGACTCCGCAGCCCTGATTTAATTGTAATGAAAAAATGGCATCAACAAAGTTATAATGCATAATGATAAAGTAAACCCAATGGACAATATTCCCGTGACGTCACAATAAATATGAATTTTATTCGCTTATAAAACACGTGCATAAATATTTTTACCGAAATTTAACTTGCAAATTAAAAAATTCGGTCTAAAAGCCACGTGCCTTTAATATTTATTATTTCTCTTTTATCGTCGCAACCACAGAGTTCCTCGTTATTCTGTGCCTCGCAACAGTGGGAGTTTACCGATTGCCGACTTTATGACGTTATACGCAGAAGTAAAATTTTAATTTAAAATTACCGCTAATTAATAAAATTTTTGAACAAACGAATGTACGATAACAAATCTGTGTCCAAATACCTTTCATTTAAAAAAAGAATGATGTAATTTGATGCAGTAGTTTGTTCTCACTGATTGTCGAAAGAAAACGCTTATCGTTTTAAATATATAGATTATCCATTGATGAGACTTCATTACAAATCCCCCCCCCCCTACATATGGTTTTGAACCATTTATTGGCGAAAGCCTTAAAGTGTAATAAAAATATAAATAATAGATATGTTAACTACCCAGTGTTTGATTCTAAAATACATAATTAAAATAATTACGCTTTTTGCAGTATTAACATTGGACAGAAGAAAGGATTGTCACATCCGACTTGTTTATATACTAAAAGGTTTTGATAACTTCGCTTTTGCATTATTATTATTGCTGTTCTCGTTTTTTTTTTTTTTTTTTTTTTTTTTTTTTTTTTTTTTTTTTTCCCTTAGAATATGTTATACATAAGGCTCTATACAGTATATAACAGCATACTAAGTGAGTGGCGAAAAAAATTGAAACTTTAAGATGGATCGCGTAACATAAAAATTTGGGAACCACTGTTTTAAAACAATATTTCAAACAAATATTCTAAAATCGAGCAACATAATTCTCTGTTCCAGACGATTAGAGAGGCTAAAGTAATAATTCTGGCGACATAAGTATGAGGACTTCATTAATACTCCATCTACGCTTCTTGCATTGGAAAAGAATTTTGTGATTTCTTGCTGTTAGTGCGTACATGACCTCCAGAGAAGTATTTAGATTGCTACTACTTTAATTTTATCCAAAATTGAAATTTAATAAATGATTCCTCGCAAAATTAAAAAGAAATATATCAATGTTACGTTTTTAATGAGAATACCTTTAGTAATATAATATTTCCCCATAAATTTAGAGAATAAATAACGTTCTTAAATGCTTTAATTAATAACAGACTACTGATAATATTTGAATTGATTTAAACAAATGTTCAAGAAATGTTCAAATCTACAAAAATCGAATTTTATGGCAACATTTTTATGAAAAAAAGAATTTATGCAGATGCACTCATATCTCTGTTGTATAACAAAATAGTTTAACAATATCACAAAATATCAAACTAATCTGTAAACATGTTCATTTAAACAGCCTGATTAAATTTAAATAATAAAAGCGGTTACTCATACTTTAGATACAAAATCGAGACCATACATGTAATTAAAATGCGCAACTTGAATGATTTTCAGGTAACAGGAATAATTTAAATTAACCGGACATACATTTTTTATGTTATAAATTTACTCCGTTATTCGTGGGACAATTTTATCGAAAATGTAACTGATAAAATTACATTTTGTTTAAAAGAAGTTGAAGAAGTTGTAAAACTGGACGATCACGAAATTAGATATAGTCATTTGTAAAGCACCCCTTTTGAAGATTTCTTTTTAGACTTTTGAAATGCTGGATATTTTTTAATTATTTTTTTCTCATGTACTTAAGGAAATTTAAACGCAAAAATTTTATTTAAAAATATTTTTTTTTCAAAATGTCCCTTTAAATTTACATTTTAATATTTCTGTAAGATTTAACTTTTTGCTGATCAATTTCTTTTTTAGCATTTTACGATAAAAATATTTTTTTTTAAATATGGTTAATGTAAATTTTTAATAAACTGTTTTGCTTATGCTCGAAAATTTTCAAATGCTTCATTATATCTAATATTAAAAAACTTTTTACAGACAGTCAAACTTACAGCATGAACCTTTTGGGGAATCAATTGAATTATTAAATAAAAAGAATGCGCATACAAAAGTACTAGAAATGTATATTCAAAATTAGTTTTTCATAGTGGCATAAAGAAAACAAAATTTCTAAAAGCTTAATAAGTAACGGGTAATATCATTCTTATTTATAACAGTAATTATAACCGAATCATATCATGTATTTTCTTCGTATTTATTTTGTCGATCTCCAATCAAGAAACTAAGATTCCAGAATTAGTTTAGGAATACAACACAGCTGAAGCTCTAAGAAATTTAGTATAAGCAGCAGCTAATAATCTTTTGATCTAGGTTTCTTAAATGAAACCAGAAGCTTATTAAACATGATATAACTCGATTGGCATTATATCGAGTTATAAAACTTTCAAATTTAATGACGAAATAATATATCTAGCGCTCCGGATATCGTAAGTATAATTGCATTAACTTAATAGCAGCTTTAATAACATAAAACTTCAAAACCTACTTCAGAATTGTGATCGTAGATTTTTAAAAAAATAATTTAATTACTTCTTTATTTGCATCTAAAAACCGGGTCAGTATAATACAGTATTGGGCTAATGTAATTTCTGTTGGCTATCTGGGCTATGTCTGGTCAATATAGGTATTAAAAAGTGGTATTATATAGGTATTAAATTAAGTATTTAAAATTTTCCAACTCAGTTTTTTTAAGTTCACTTGTTCGGATTTCAAGGGAGAAAAAAAGGAAACTTGTAAAATGTCCATTGATTATTTCTTAATTATTTTAAAAGAAAATATTTAAAAAAAATTACAAAAAAATTACCTTAAATACTTACTAAATGTTGCTTAATCTTTTAAAGTATCTATCAGATATCGTATCATGTAACATCTTATAGTAGAAAGCTTAACTTTGTTTTTTCTAAAACCAAACTTTTAGTCAAAATTTTGTTCTTTAAGTTAAAACACAATATCTCTCTCAAAGATAGGATAAAATAAAGTTTATTCCGGAAGATAAAATTAATTTTATTTTTTTCACTTTTTATTTATGTTTAATAAACATTTACGAATAACAAAATTTCCTGAATAGAATTAACAGATTTTGAATTTCTGAATAGAATTGGTGATAAGATATTTTAAAGAAAAGGCAAACAGTTAAAAAAGATAGCGTAAAGTTTTTATCAAGGCATCAATCAATCTTCTTTAAATTCCTTTCTTTTATAACAACTTTTCTAGAGAAAAGTTTTTAAGGCAAGAAAGAAGTAAAAAAATATTTTTAAAATATAAAAACTATTTTCGTAAAAATCATAAATAATAAAATTGTAATGGAGTAAAAACTTATATTTAATCATATTTTTGACATTAATTTTAATAACACATTTTAAGTGCTAGCCAGAGAGAAGATAGTCAGATTTAGGATGAAGATATCATTTACTATATATATATATATATATATATAACATGCATATTTTTTCAGCATTAAAATAATGGCAATCTTTTAGGTGTTCTACTAATTTTTCCTTATGTTTCCACTCTCCCTACAATAATTGTAACAATGAAAAAAAAATATTCCATTCAGAGTAAACCAAATTCACTAGGCGATGTTAAAAGAGTTTAAGTCTATTATCCGTCAGTCGCGTGACCGTTGCTGTAACAGATAATAAAATCTCTCTTTTTTTGTAAGAAATACAGGTGGTCAATTACGAAGATCAAACTTTAGCACACAACTTAAAAATTTAAAATTTAATTTTTTAAATCTATAATAGATCTTTCTCCAAATGTTTATAAAACACATTTGTTGGGCTGTTCTGAAAGTTCCTTCCGTTTGGGAAACCCGATTCGTACCGGAAAATTCTGCCCGTCAACTATTAGACGTTAACTAATTGAGGCTGCGATGAGTTGTCACCGCGACGAATTGAAGCTGCGATGAATTGTGCGCGATGCATGTTCCGCGATGAAATGTGCGCAACGAATTGACGCGACACCGGTTCAGTCGTGTTTTTGTTTAACGTTTTTTTTTTTTTTTTTTGTCGTGTTGAAATTGGTTTAAGGGTTGATTTAAAGTAGAATTTACGCAGAACCGTTTATTGGAGACTAGAATGTTTTGCAGGCTACCAGATTTTATCATATTTGTAAAGCCCTGGTCATTCCTGTAACAGATAAATGCACTCCATAATTCATAGAAAGCATGCTGTAGCACACTTCAATGATTTCATTATGTATGAAGTATCATAACATCATTAAAATGAACCGGAAACGATTTTTCCCCATAGATCATAATGTAATGAAAATTTTTTGTACGTTATTTACTTATGCAACTTATTCTATACTCATGAAAAAGCATTATGTTGTCCATATTAGTATTGAATATCAATCTTATTATGTGTTTAATATCGTAACATTAAAAAAAAAATCAGCGATAACAACAGACAAAAAAACACAGACAAAATTCCACCACAGACAAAAATGTAACAGAATTCTTTTGAGTGTCTCTGTAAACGAACAATAAATTCTACACACATTTTCAATACCGAACATTCTATAGTAAAATCAAATAACATAAAAAAAAAATTATGCAATCCGAGTATATTTACGGGAGTTATAGTACGCAGAATTCATAAACACTTTTCAATTATATTGGAAAGTGTTGGAAAAAAAAAGTACGAGAAACTAAAGTGGTTGATAAATTTTTTTTAAACATTTTTGCGTAGTCTTATTATTAAAAAAAAGAAGTTCGTATTACTTAAAAGTAGAAAACAGTTGTTTGAAATAATAAAATGAAAAAATAAGGTAGAAGCTTTTCTTAATATTGTTTTCATTTCTTTTATTTCATTCTCTCTCTCTTCTTTTTTTTCGAAAAATATATAATTTGAAAAATTACAAAAATAATTTAACAATAGTTAATAACATTTAAATAAAATGCTCATGTATAATAAAATAACATTATATGAAATATCGATTGAACATGTCTAATAAAATAACGTTACATAAAACATCGATTGAACTGAAATGTAAAAATATAATTGAATTATCGGTTAAAAAATGCAAATAAATAAAACGTAATTTTCTTATTTTTTAAAGCAAAAACAAAAAGTATAAAGTAATTGAATAATAATAATAAAATAATACTAAAAACTTGTTTTAGATGAAAAAAAAAGTAGAATCACAAACATTCTTTTTTCATTCGCGTAACTAAACCAAAATATCCATAGGAACCAATTATAAATTAAAAAAATTCTAATTAGTATGATTTGTTTTATTAAAATCTAATTATTTCTTAGAAATATATATGGCAGTTTAAACTTTTACTTATTTCCATTTAAAATGCAAAACTTAGGTTTTTATTCACTGTTTAGATAATAATGTAAATTGATTAGAGAAAAACATTTCCTGTATTATTTTTCGAAATGAAAATGACAATTTATTCTCGAAAAATATAGAAAAAAATAACGATTTTTTTTAATAATTTTTTTTGGTGCGTATAATTAATTATGGACAATCATTAAATATGATGGTATGCACATGATTTTAAATGTTATATAGCTATATACAACTATCTATTTTTATCTATATCTGTATTTGTATCAATCGAACAGTGTCTGTCTATCTATGTATTAAAGACAAATGCCAGTTAAAAATAGGTAGCTTAAAAAAATGGATATGTTTAAATTACTTTAAGGGGTTGCACCACCTTGAGATTTTCAAAAAATCGAATTTTTGTTTTATTAACTAGATAAATTGTTTATTTTTTAAAGAATATTTTAAGTGTTTAACCATTTCAAAATTTAAATTATTTCCGGAGTTATAGCAATTAGAATTGAGCGAGGCAGGGAGTCGGCATAAAAATTATATTGCTGTAGTTGTCTAAAAAGTAATTGAAAAGGTATACGATAGATTAACTGATGTCGATTTGTTAGAAAGCTATTTAAAAGAATACAGTCAGAATAACAACGATAGTTTAAACGCTGTCATCCGAAGTGCATTACAGTGGCGTGAAAATTGTTCAGATTACATCTTATATTACAGCTAGTATATTTAATTATAGATATGCTCATGTATTATAAATGATGCAAGTATGTATTAAACATTACAATTGTCCCAAGCGCGCTGCGATTATTCGAGAACTTGCATTCTCAGTGAATATCTATATAGCCAAAACGAGAGACCAACACGGGACTAAAGAGGCCAGGAAACTAAAAGAAGCTGCTCAAAAGGAGTCGGAAGACATCGCGGCATCACTGGAAGACGTCATGTAATGAATGACAGATTGAAGGTAATTAAAAAATATATATTTGTTTTTAAGATGCTGACGCAGTATTTTTTTCTTTTGCGTTTCTTTCGAAACAAATTTTTTCAAACTGGTGTACAAGATATCTGAAGATCTACTTAACCGATTTTGATGAAATTTGAATCACATATTCTTTTTAATATTATCTAAGATGTAGCATAGGATTTTTCTTATTGGATCCCGCGTTCATTTTTTATAATTTTTTTTAAAACTCAAATTTTTGATAAAAATCAAAGTTGTTGTTTATTTATTTATTTATTTTTAACAACTGTTATTTCTAGGAAATACTTTTTAGAATTGTCTTCCGATGCTATATCTCAACTTTCTAAATAAGAAATTTTTTATTTTTAGACGATGTTTTACAAAGAAAAACATTACACTATCAGCAAATATATTAAAAAAAGTCCTACTTAACGGCACATATCTCCACCATTTTTTTTATTCTTTTTTTTAATTGTTCCTAAAACTTCTATGTATATGTGTAAAATAAAAATTATGATATTTATGATAATTATTTAATAACTGCGTTAAAAAAGAATATATATACAGTAAAACCTCCAAAGTTGACAACCTCTCTATGTTGACCTAAATTTATTAGTTTGAATGGTCACAACGCATTTTCAATGGAGATTTACCTCTCTATGTTGACCACCTCCGTAAGTTGTATGTTGACCACTTTTTAATAGGTTTTACTCTCTGTAACTTGACCACTGATGTTTTCTTGAATTTGCTTTTTCCTCCGTTTGTTCTCCATCTGGTTTCCTGGAATTTCTTTATCAGTCATTCGGCTTATCTGAGCAACACTCGCCCCTCATCCCCCCTTGTGGTGCTCCATTCATTGTTCACTTCCAGTATAATACAATGGAAGGGAAATGCCAGAATTCCTGGAATCTGTCGAAAAATGTCAGGGGAGTGGGGAATGTGCGTAGCGGTGTAGCGGTGTAGCTATACGCAAAATCTGAAAACAACGGGTATCGCTCGCATTTGAAACACATTCCGTTCTTTTTTTCTGGATGTCACGTCGTGACAGGACCGGTCGTTTATTTGCGAATTTTCATTAAAAATGGCACAAAGAAAAGCTCTAAAAGAACATAAATTAAAGAAGAAAGTGGATCTTCTTAATTTTCTGGAAAGCAGCAGCCAAAGAAAGACAGTAGATAATTTTGGTGTGAGCAAAATTTTAAAACGCAAGGAAGAATATCTAGAAAGATATTCTTTCGAAAATGGGGATTCCAAAGAAAACGCAGAAAACGTGTCTCGACACTGTGAACGAAGCCACGTTTCGTTGGTTTAAAGAGATGAGATCAATCAATGCAAGAATATCGGGACCTATGCTTCAGGGAAGTAGCAAAAAAATTTGCAAAAGAATTCGAAATAGAGGACTTTCAAGCATCAGCAGGTTGGCTTGAAAAATTCAAACTACGATACGAGATTTCTCAAAACGTTTTGTATGGGGAATCGAATGAGGTTTCAACTTAAGTAGTGGAGAAGTTTATTGAAAAATTCCCAGAGTTTGCTAAATGTTTTAAAGATGAGGACATCTTTAATGCTGATGAGTTCGGTCTCTTCTTTAAAGCAATGCCTGATAGAAGTCTAGTAATGAAGGGTGACACTTGCAAAAGAGGAAAACTTTCAAAACAGCGTTTTACTGTTCTTCTATGTGCTAGTATGACTGAGGAAAAAATTAAGCCTATGGTGATCGGCAAATCCACAAAACCTTGTGCATTTAAAAATGTAAAACCTGAAGACCTTCCTGTTTTTTGGAGAGCGAATAGATCCGCTTGGATGAGCAGTGCTTTGTTGGAAGAGTGGGTTAGAGGAATTGACGCAGAAATGAGGAAAAAGAAGTGGTCTATCCTACTTACCGTGGACAACTGCCCCAGACATTCGAAAGTGAATAATACCACAAATGTGAAGCTAAAATTTTTGCCTCCAAACACAACTTCGAAAACCCAACCTTCAGATCAAGGCATTATTCAATCCTTCAAAGTGCACTACACAGAGCTCAACTTCTGGAATGGGTGATCATGAAAGCACAGACCTGTGGTCCTTCTGCAATGGCATCATCAACAGCTGCGTCAGTAAATGCTTTTAATGATGTTCATTGGATTAATTCTGCTTGGAATAAAAATATGCAAACCACGATTAAGAACTGCTTCAAGAAAGCTGGATTCGTTACAGTACAACATCGGTGCAAGAGGATGAGCTTCCTCTATCTCCCTTGCCAGTTTTTGATGGAGTTGATTTTGAATATTATGTTACCATGGACGATGAGTTAGTAACATGTGTTGAACCAGACCCAAAGGCAGTCTTCAATGAGATACTCTCTGCAACTAAGTACACCGAGGACTCTAAGGTACAAGAAATGGACGGCGAAGAGGATGATGATCCAAGTGACGATGAAATTGAAAAGTACCCAAATCTGAAGGAAGACGATGTAAAGCGCATGATGGAACAACTTAAAGATTACGCTGCAGAAAAATGCCCAAGCATGCTTAATGGACTTGTAAACTGTGAAAGTGCTTTTTGCAGTTACCTAATGAACAAAAACAGGATTCAAACAAAAATTTAATTGTTCTTCCACAAATTGTAAAAATGTGCTGTACTTTCAGTAAAAATAAAAATGAGTAAGTGCTAATTTTTTTCTAAATTTTTCCTTAAAAAACACTAAAAAAGTTTACCAAATTTTTTCTAATATTGTACTAAATATTTTCTAAAAATTCCCTATGTTGACCACCTCCGTATGTTGACCACTTAGTTACAGTCCCTTGGGTGGTCAACTTATGGAGGTTCTACTGTATATATATATATATCCGAGAGCCAAGGTGGTGTAACCCCTTAAACTATATTGATGCATAAAAATATCATTTCTAATGAAAGAATAGTAAAAAATTCTGATTTTTCTTTTTCTTTTTTCTTTTTGATAGATGTCACTGTACAGTTTAAAGTTTTGAAAATATACACATTGTATATTCCTTTAAAAGAAGATGTGAATACGATTGGTGAAATTTATGAATTAATACTTTAGTAATTGTGTATGCGAATTGAATTACTTCTTATTTCCAATTACTACGTGATTTCATTCAATGACTGCAATGTTGACAAGGGTAGTAATGGTACATCAGAAGTTGTTTTATTTGAACTTTGAATAGACAAGAATACTGTTGCAACTTGTGGTAAATACATCTAACATTGAATTTTGTAATACATTCCCAAGTATAAACGAATATCTGAAGTCTAATCTTTAGTTTTCTCATGTTTAGCTATAAAGCTGACCCTAACAACGTGCTTTTGGACATAAATCTTATCTACTTTTCTTCTTATGCCAAAAAATTTCGGCTTATTGTCAAATCTTAGGTTGCAAACAACACTCTGATATGTCAATTGTTTGGTATTTTTTTATTTTTTAGAAAAGTGTCTAGATTTATGGAACACACGGTATATACCTAAGTGCAAAGGAAATATTTTCGCATCTGTATAAGTGAGGCGCAATATTTTTATTAATTATGCAAGGATTGAACAGACCTCTGTTAAGCTTTATCTGTCGTTATAACATTCAGTTAATTCATACTTCAAGCTACGATAAAATCCCCCTTTTTAAAAGAAAGGAAATAAAATCATCTTCTGTTACTTTCCTTAATGTCACTCACGTAAAATATTTTACTGAATTAGCATACTTTGTAACTTTACAAGTCACGTTATTAAGCGTAATCTCTATTTGAATAGGTTAAACCCTTAACAATTTCTTTTTTTATTACACAATAAACTAAAAATAAGGACACATCACTTTTTCCGTACTAAGATATTTGTGTTATATTATCGAAAAATGTTTGGCCAGATAACAATTTACAAAGATACCAGTTAAAAATTAGTGGTATGCAATGCTTTTTAACGTAGTTCTTTAGTAACGAATAAAAAAAAACTCGTCTAACGGCGTTCGGGCAAAACTTTTAAGTGTTTAAACAGCCCACTAAAGTTATTACTGTACCACTTTGCTTTAAATATTTATTAAATGACATCAATTCCAGGTTGAAGCTATCTTAAGAGTTCAATATGTGCAGGAATTATAGATAATATCTAGAAAAAACGAAATGCTTTTGCTATTAAACACGGTAACAACTTTGTAAACAAATACAAAGCCTATTCAAACACAAAACCTATTTTTAAATATATTTTAATCAGGAACGCGTACACAGCATTTGAAAAATATCCGCCGACAGTATCATGCATCAAACGTTAATCATCTAATAATGTAAGAAAGATCCATTCATGCGTAACGTTTAAGTTATCTTCAGTAATCCTCACACATCCATATTGATCCCGGATTTCACCACAGGTTTAGGTAGAGATTATGGTCAATTATAACAAACATTGTCGAAACGTGCCTAATAATTAGAAAAATGTAAACTAGTCTGGGATAGGAATCTGAATAGAAGAGGAAGTTTTTTAGTTAGAATTTATTCGTCTCGATGTTTAAAATCGCCTGAAGTTGGCAATTTGTTTTTTAGAAACGCTATTGTGTTTGAAAAACAAATATTTTTATTTATTTCGACTACTATGCTAGTAGAATTTTATATAAAACTTGATAGTATTTAAAGCACTGATTTGTGACGTCGCTGTGACTTCATACTGACTGATGAGTTCTATGAGAAATTCAAAATTTTATTTCAATAAATTTAAAAATGCATTATTTTACAGTACTATTTAAAGTTTAGTTTATTTTCTGATTTCATAAGTTATTTTATGGGAAAACGTAATTCAGTTTGGAAATAATTTTATTGGTTAAAGAGAATTGTTTATTATGCATATTTATACGCATACAATGAGAGTACATCTGATTATAAGACAGTGTACCACACATAGTTTACATTTTTTACAAATGTTTGATGTGACTGCCCTTGTTACTCTGCAAATGTCCCATCATCCGTTCTTGAAATATGTTTGTGAGCATGTCCATGTCGAGCAAACCGAGTGCACTACTGATTCGTGATTTGAATTCAAAAATAGACTTCGGAAGTGGTGGACTGTAAACCTGATCTTTTATAAAACCATACACAAAAATCTAAGGACGAAAGGACTGGTGATCATGGTGGCCATAGAACAGCCCCTATGCATAATTAATCCAAACTATGACTTCAGCACTAAGGTAAGAAGTATATATCAGCAAACTTATGATTCAATACCAGTAATCTGTCATTGGACTGCGACTTTATAATTGATATTTTCTAAATTACTCAGTTACGAAATTTCTCAATTAATTTTTGTACAACCTGTATATTATACATTACACTAGTTAATGATATAAAAATGTTTCTGTCAAATTTTTAGTTACACGGCTGTTTTCGATAATTTGATTATATGTTTTGGACAAATGATGATCTATTGTGAAAAAATGTAGACTAACACTATTGCGCTCCATTAGATATCAGCACCTGGCTTCGCTCACATTCATAATGTAGGCATTCTTATAAAGCAGCGGGTGAAAAGACATTACTATATTAAGAGCCTACATCAGTCATGCGGAAAAACGAGTAAACTAATGTTAAGTCTATGAGAAGGCTCTTTACAGATTTCTGGCTCGCATTTTAATATTTTTAAACGATTGTTTCCTGGATAAGACAGCTGAGGTCGATCTCTAACGTTGTTAGTTTTTACTTTTTTGAGTTTGGTTCCAGTTTTCTTTATATAAGGCTGCTTTTACTTTCACTTACAGAACCGGTTCCAAAATTGTAAATGTCCGCTTATAAAAAAACTTTAACCAAAATCGAAAAAGTAAAAACTAACAAAGTTAGAAATCGACCTCAGCTGTCCTATGCAGGAAACAATCGATTTAAAATATTAAAATGCGAGCGAGAAATCTGTAAAAAACCTTCCCATAGACTCAACATTACCTTGCTCGTTTCTTACCGTGACTAGTGTAGGCTCTTAACACCGAGAGTTGCTCTGGCCGTATTTTCTGTCAACATGTCACCTTGTTAGCGTTTGTTTACACCAAGAATAAACAGTTAAAACAATAAACCAACATTCATTTGAAGTTAAACTGGGAAAATCCGTCAAAAGGACGGTAGATGTGCAATAGAATTTGATTCCGAAAACTCAACCTCTCATAGTGATCTCTCCTTATTCCTATGTTTCTCATCCGCCAAAGTTTGTCATCGTTTCTTTTTTATTATAGTTACCTCTTTCATTTTACCAAAAATGAAGATGCAGTTGTAGTGACACATTTCATGCCCCATTGCGAGTTCGACAGCAAAATGCTTATGTGAAATGACATTCAGGCACCATTTCAATGGTGCCAAGAATGTTGGGACCGGTTCACGAGTGCATAACATGATTATTAAAATCTCCTGATTGTATTCAGGTAGATAATATATTTTTTTTGGCAATAGAGCTAGTTCAAACACTTGTTGATAGATTTAAGCTAACAAGACGGTTTACTTTAAAAAAAAATAAAATGCAATATTTATTTTAAATTATATACATTATTTTAAATAAAATATTAGAAAAAATACATGGCGACACTTATTTAGGTTCAGACAACCTCTTCGAGGTTGTTCATTTGATATGAGGACATGAAGAATAATTTAAAAAATAACAACAGTTTATTGAACACTTAAAAAGGTTGGGAGGGCAGTAACCAGCTTAGCCTTTAAATGTAATCAGACTCCTCTCTAACTCATGCACTTTTTTTCGCAATGCCTGTAAAGAAATTATCTGTTTGAGAAAGCACAATCCTCAATAAAAACTAAAAGACCAAACAGATTCCGTGAATCTCAGTACTTCTGTATTTGGAGCAGGAAAATCAACTTCTTAGCAAATGCCCTGGGAGCAAATGATCCCTTCTACTCTCTTAAAAGAACCCCATTTCTTATAACTCCAAGCGGCGTAGATAACAAGAGGGAACTTAATAACTGTTAGGCGAGATCCGTTTCAAATCCGATGATTCCGGATAACACCTCACTATATTTAGCTATTACTCAACCACAGTTAACTAATTAACATAACATTGAAAAATAACCTTGTCAACCAGATTCCGAGGATATATACGCACTTTGCGAAACTTAAAGAGAGACAGAATAGATTTTTCATTCTCGCACAAATGTTAGCGATTTAGGACTAAACGAGCGCACACAAATTCGCAAAAACTTACTCATCCACTAGAGTACCTTTATACTTTTTAATAATAGCTAACCATAATGCTACAAGATTTTGAAGTTTTGATTGAAAGTATTAAATAATAGAAAACATAAAATATTGAATCCTTTTATTTATAAACCATATGTAAATTACTCTGAATATTAAAATAAAATAAAAATTTTATAAGATGCACATTGAAAACATTTTTTAGATTTGTTTTCTATAACATCAAATTATTAAAGTAAACATTAAATTATTAAAGTAAATATTTAAATCTGAATATTTTTTTAGAAATGTCTATCTACGTGAAACTATTATTTTCGAAATAAAAAGTTTAATGTAATAAAAATATATAACTTTGTTCAGTACCAAGAAACATGAAACAAAACACATTTAGAAATATATATTTTAAAGTATAAAAAAAATATACAAAAGTTGACCTTTTTTAAAAATATTTTGTTACAAGATTTTTATTTTATTTTATGTTTGGTTAAAAAAAGAAAACTAGTAAACACAGAGAGAGAGCATTTTATCATTCTCTGTGTGAGAAGAGTTGAAGTATTTTTTAGACAAAAAACGAAAGTCAACACTCGCAAAAGCATAAAAGGTTTATAGCTATGACATAAATATTAAAAAAGAGACAGAGAAAAAAAAAGAAAGTTAATGCTGTCTTTTTCATTTATTTTCAGAATAGTTTTCGGACTGAAACACAAGCTAGTTTTGTATAACATTTTATGTTCATATTTAAAGTTTAGTTTATTTCTGGACTTCATATGTTATTTTCTGACAAAAACTCAATATAATACCAAAGCTCATGCTATTAAATTCTTTCCTCGCAGCTTTTAAAAAATATGGTGATTTACAATACACATCTGGTCCGATATGAAGGTGATAAGTAATTTTATCTTAAATCTTTTTAAATGACGTTTTAATTACTTTGTACGAATAAATGTTTAAGAAAGAGACTTTATTAGAGCAGACACACCAACAATTATCTATAGAATATTCATTTCTTTGATTGATGATTGTGCATGTCTTTGAAATAAACATGGAATTACATTTAAATAATTAGCTAATAATGAAATAAATGACATCTTTTAAAATTTCAGTGTTTCAATAAATAAAACTACTTAAAAATCATTTCAGTAAAACAAGTAGATTAACTATATTTTTCGAACGTCACATTCGCCTTGAAACTATATTAACGTTCAACTGTACAAAATCAAATAAATAAATGATTTTTTTGTTTACTAAAAATACGCTAAAAGTTACAAATAGATTCTAAAAGCTTAAAACCAGCGTAGATACGATGTTAAAATGTTTCCCGATCGCTTTCAGCTGTCTCTGCGGTCATCAAAAGGATGGTGATCACCCTTCAGATTATAAAATTGAAGAGTTGGGATATAGACTAGAAAAGTAAATGTATCAATAAGTGCAAGATTCGTTAATGATTATTTGCATAATTTGTATCTTAACAACTCAGAAGATGTACAAATATTTCTTAAACACACTATGCCGCACTCCAAAAACGACATTTTCAAAACTGAGCAAAAAATACTCAAATCTAAATATGTCGCATAGTCAAAATGGCTCTGAATCAAAATTACTCAAGTTTGAAACATGTATATACTCATTTCTGAAAACATGCTCACACTCAAGAATAAAACATCATGTGCTCATATTTGAGTATCTCCATGTTTCAAAAATGAGTATGAACTGACTTCTATGAACTTATTTTTGAGTATGTCCATTTTTCAAAAATGACTATGAACTGACTCTAATCATTTTTGAGTATGTCCACGTTTCAAAAATGAGAATGAGCTGACCTCTATGTGCTCAGTTTTGAGCATGTCTATGTTTCAATATTATGAGTATTTCTGATATTTCAGAATTGAAAGCATTGGATCGTCATATTTGAAACAAAAAGTTTCATAACAAAATGAAAACATCGATTTACTCAGATTTTAGTGTCATTTTTCTCAGTGCATATGTATTTTAAACTCCAGTGTTTTTTTTTTAAATATTTTTTCACCAATTAACTTCATAAATTTGTTTGTTTTATGATCTTTACCGCATATCGGAACAATTTTCAACAACTTGAGAACCAGTAAATAAAACTTCTGTCTTGATTTTCTTTTCTGCTTGTTCCGATACGATTTAAATTTGGAGTAGGAGATACGTGCTTATCTCACTTTCTCACCGGGAACAGATGGAATGCTGTATATGCACGGTTATATTGTATGGAAAATAATTGAAATGCCCTACGAATTGTAATTGGCAGACCTGAAATTTATAAACATTTTTTTTGTTACGGATATTTTATCCAACAACAGAGTTAAAAATGCTATCTATGACCAAAACCCGTTTTTCATAATGAACCGAAACAATACAAAAAATGGAAATATGAGAATTTAATCAAAGTAAATGTAATTTCAGAAGATTAATGATGAAATATTTTTACTACTAGTAAATCTACAGATCAGAGGCCTCAACGTCAGCTCAAAAAATCATTGTTCATTAATCTTACTAATTTTTAACATTATCTGCATAATATTTGACACACTAAAATTCAATCTTTTTAAGTTATTTATACATTTATAAGAATATAAATTTATCGAAAGTTTCGGAAATTTTAGAAGTACCCCCTTAAACACAATGTTATGCAATGATAGGATAAACTACTTGTTACTGTATTTTTTCAGAATAACAATACATTATTTCAGGGGGGCGCAGCCCCCCTGAACCCCCCGTTGTCGCTTTAATATTCTATTCTCAATTTCCAGTAATTGCGCTATTTCATTTCTTGAGTATATGTCTGAATGTATTTGCAATTTTCATTTCATTAGAATAACCATCTCTTTGTACAAGAGATTTTATCCTATCCTTAAAATAATAGTTATATTTCAACTACTAAACATCATATGTTGCTGAAGTTGAATAAGATTTCGTGTATAAAGTATACTTATACAAATTTAAATTCACCTTATTTGACCTATATTCAATTTACGCATTTAACGTTTTTATTATTTTCATTTGGAAAACCGATTTGGTAATCATTTTTTAGTAGTTAAAATAAATTCTCATCTATTTCATTAAAAAAAAAGCATATTAAAAACTTAAAACCCGAAAATTGGCAATTTTTAATAAAACTTCGCGTAAAAATAATGCGATTCGCTTGAATTTTCCTTTGTTGATCTTCTTTAAAATACAGTTGCTTAGCAACCATTTAATGAAAGAGAGAAAAAAAATACATCGGAAATTTTTGTAAAAAATCAGAAAATAATTTTGTAAAAAATGATAGAATAAAATGTATTATATTATTAGAGCAGATGTATAAAATTGCACCAAACATTACACACCTAATTTAAAAAATCTGACGAATGTATTAACAAAATTTCAAATTAATTTGAATAACTTAAGACCTGACTTGATAAATTTAGCCTTCATAATTTACACATTAAATACATTAATCAAATGCGCCATTTTATTTCAATGGATGAACATTTTCAAAATCGTCTGAATTCCCATAGGAAAGCATTATGACCTAAAAAGAAATGTTTTATATTTTCCGAACGAATGAACCAAACGTAACTAAAAACTATACAGCTAATTCCGGGTACCTCACCAATATACCTACCAAAAATCAAACTAATCGGATCATTTTTACGGCAGTTATCGCGGAACAGACAGACAGACAGACAGAAACCAAAAACTTTTCGGGTCTCCACAGTAAGCCTTCACTGACGTTTCGGCAACAAGAGAGAATAAAACATAGAAATCGTCAATCCATTGTGAAATAAAAATTAAGAATTTTTCAAGCTGAAGCAGATAAATACTCTTCAATGGGGATGCGGAGCTGCAAGGGAATATGCTATAACATATTGTATAGTAAAATTCCATTAATATTGCATTGTTCCATTGGTTATGTTAAAGAATTTCCCATTTTCCTGTATAAAAAGCATTAATGACTGTTGGACAGAAAATATTGCTATGTGTTGTATTGAAAAATATATCTTGATATATTGTAACAGAAATTATTCTCGATAGAATATATCCGAGTTAAAAGTGAACTGCTGTTTTTCTACAGAAGTGAAGTAATTTTGAAGTTTTTCTACAGTCAACTATAGATTTTTTGTTGTGCAATCTCAACTGTAAAAATACTTCAGTTATTTTGTAGCTATTGTAAAGTAATTTTGCAGTAATTTATTTTTTAAAAAAACATGAGCTATTATCAGCAAAAATACTGTAGTTTATCTGAAGTCATTTTACAATCATAAATTTAAAAATAATGAGACTTTACATTTGTAGTAAATTTAAAGTAATTTTACAGTCATTAATCCAGAAGTATATTTTCTGATATCACATTAAAAATGTGATAAAATGTATATAGGTCAAACCAAGAGGAGACTCCGCTTAGGGGGACATACAAACTATGTTAAAAATTGTGACATTAAACGTTCTGCATTAGATAACCACTGTTGGTCTGAAAATCACAGTTTTAATTTTTCGGAGGGTACAATAATTCAGAAATGCTCATCTATTTACGACCTTAATTTCTGGGAGGCTTATCACACATGGGAGAATTCGGGCAGCTTAGTTAATGATGTGTTCAGTACACCAAATTTTTCAAATGTCTGGCTACCTTTCATTTAATTAATTCTCATCTTCCACCCCCCTTCTTTTTCTCCTCCGTATAAAGCGTTTCAAACGTCTGGCTTCGTTTTACTTAATTCATTCCCTTCGTTCCCCCCTTTATTCGCCTTCATACTTCAACTCTCCTGGTCTGGCGGAGCGTTCCTATTGGTCTCTCCGTCACATGTGTCTTCTGTCACCGCTATTTCATCTCGACGTGTGCGAAAGACAGCAGGCAAATTGACATGGCTTAAGATTTTAATTCGTTTTAATCTTTTGAATTGGCACTGATGATGTCAAACGTCTGGCTTCGTTTTACTTAATTCATTCCCTTCGTTCCCCCCTTTATTCGCCTTCATACTTCAACTCTCCTGGTCTGGCGGAGCGTTCCTATTGGTCTCTCCGTCACATGTGTCTTCTGTCACCGCTATTTCATCTCGACGTGTGCGAAAGACAGCAGGCAAATTGACATGGCTTAAGATTTTAATTCGTTTTAATCTTTTGAATTGGCACTGATGATGGAGCTTTAGGGGCTCCGAAACAGCTGTTTGCCAACATATATATTTTTTTAATTTGTGCTATTTCACGTTGTACATTTTTTTAAAACTAATTTTCTTCTTTTATTTAAAATTTACTAATCATTAAAATTAAATTAAAATTGTTGTACAAGCTATAAAAATATAAGCAGGCCCCTTGAGAAAATTTTTAATGAAACAAAACTCTTCAAAAAATTCCTTTTAATAAAACAGGTGCCTTCACAAAATTCTCTTAATAAAATAGGGCTATTCACAAAATCTGATTTTATAAAAACATACTCGTTATTAATAATTTATACTAATTTATACTCTTTATTAATAAGTTTTTTTTTCAAGTTAAAAACATATAACATGTCTATTTTAAATTTGTTTATTACCTATTTATATGCATGTTGACATTTTTATAATACATAAATTCTGCATTTGTGTAAAGGTAGAAATCGTTCAATTTACGATGTGTATACTATGGCAGAGATAAACATCTGAATATAATACATAACTTGATAAGTGCTTCTTTTCATAAATAAAATTTTAAGCATTTTTTTTACATCATTATTAATTTTAAAGGAAATGGTTGAATTACAATTTATTATTCTCAATAAAGGGAATTTGACCATCGAAGTTTATATTCTCACATTTTCTGTTCTTTTTTTAAGAGGGAGGGCTGGGGGGATTTACACATGAATAAGAAAATACCTATAAACGATAAATATAATATAGTTCCTCACAAGTCATACATGAGGAAAGATGCTGTTCATAGGAAGAAGACTATTTGTACAAATAAAAAACACATTTATATTTATATTTTCTATTTCAACGGAAGGATTGCGTTACTAAGATATTGCATCGTAGTATTGAAGTAATGTCCATTTTCATCATTTTTCATACTTATCCATCTTGCACAGTTAATCTCGAGGGTTCGATTATGCGTCGCCATCAAAAAATGGACAAGCAACATAAGATACATTTCCACTAGCACAAAAAAACGGCCATATTGAATCAGAGATACCAGTCATTATGGAGGGCGTCACCTCTAACCCTATTGTCTAATTTATCCTATCCCCTATGTTTAACCTGCTGATTGTTAATTTTAGTCAGTTTACATAATTAACTATCATAAATTTAAAACTCAACGACGCCATTTTCAGTTTACATATATTTATTTTTTTATGTTTGCACACGCAACTGACGACCCACCCTCCCTGATGTCTAATCTGTTAACTAGTGTTTTTCATCATTTTTCATGATAAACTATCATATATCCTAATCTCAAAGACGCTACTTTAAACGTGTTATATGGATTTTTTTAACATGTTTGCACGCTCAGCTGAAGAACCTTCCCTCCCTCTTCCCGATGTCTAACAAGTTGACTGGTGATTTTCATCAGTTTATCTAATTAACTATCAATTATCCAAATGTCAACGACACTATTTTCAATTTAGTTTTTAGAATTTTTTGGCATGTTTTCACGTGCAGCTGACAAACCCCCACCCTCCTTCCCCACCGATAGCTAACCAGCTGACAGTTGAATTTCTTTAGTTTACCTCATTAATTATTAGATACGTTAATCTAAATGACGCTACTTTGAGTTTATTTTTATATTGTTTCAATTTTACACGTGAAACTGACCAATAATCTTCCACAATGCAGTCAGCTGACAATTTTGTTTTACATGCTACAATGTAAATATTAAACGAGAAAAATTGAGCTGCATCACTATCCTGTTATTTTTCATTTATTTCACTTGCTTTAGTTGTCAACACTCTCACACTGAAACCCCAGCTTACTGGTAGTTTCTTTATCTGCACCATCTAATCTATTATATAAGCAAAAATAATCGATGCCACCAATTGGTGTCACAAGTGTAACCCTTCATTATTCTTATTGTTTACCAATTAATGATTTTTTTTATTTTATGTTCATATTTACGAGATTCACATTTTCTGCAAAACATGAGAGCTCTGCACTCCGCGACGATGCAAGGAGCAGGACATGTTGCATGCTCTTTCCTATAGTTCAGCTATACTCAACCTTTTTTTTTTTTTCTTGCGGGCTGCAAACACATGTTTGTGGCGTTGTGCGAGCCGCAACACACCTGTACACTAATGAAATGGATAATTAAAATAGCAAGCTAACAAAATTAGTATAACAAGGCATTATATAAAATTTAATAATATCAGTACGGTTGAACGTTTGTCTCGAAAGAAATTTTAACACCACTATTTCGAAACAATATAGACACGGTAGATTTCTCTTGGAATTATTGTAGAAATATGTAGCAAATATTGTTGTTTGAAAGTAGGGGTGTGAAAAATTTTTGGTGCCATTTCTGTTTCACTTAACAAGCTTTCAGTAACAAACTTTCAATAAATAGTATTACATATACCGGGTGCGTCATAAATTCGTGCAAACTTTAAAAATTCATAAGAAAAGAAGTAATGTTCGGAAAAATGTTCGGTTTGCGCGAGTATGATCAGAGGGATTTTGGATTTTTTTACCATGTATAATAAAAAATGATTCCAAAAGTAACCGACAGAGGGCGCTCACACGTCATACTGAGGCGTTTTGTGCAAATTAGTCAAACACAAACAGACTATGAAACAAATCACAATAACATGACACAGTGCATATATTTTAAGGTAAAAGATCTTCATCATGACCACAACCACCAGGTATTAGGCAAGTGAGGCGCGTCAATACGCTTGTTACAGCTGTGTGTAACATGTCGGCATCGATGCCACCGGTGATCCATCGAATGGCATCTTTCAGTTCCACCAAAGTGGTTGGGGAGTCCCGGTATACACAAGACTTTAAGTATCCCCACAGCCAAAAATCATCCGGGGCAAGTCTGGAGATCGTGCGGTCCACTCAAACTTACAACCTCGACGTCGCCCAGATACGACTGTTTTGCGTATTGACGTCACTATGCAGTGAAAAGTGTGCTTCCCTGTCCATAGGACGTTCAGCAACCTCTGTGAGTCCCGCTCCATTTGTGCCAGCGTCCATGTAGCAATTTTTAGTCTTTTATCTGTATCTGCCGGTAATAACTGGTGAAGTGCCTGTATCTTGTACGGATACAGATCCAAGATTCCGTGCCGAATACGTCGAATCGACGATTCCGGAATCCCCGTTATTCTTCCAGCTTCACGAGCACTGCTACTCCCCGTTGATGTCTTGGCTGTCTATTCTTCCATGACACTTTTTACAACACTGACGCGATCCACGCTCGAGGCCTGTCTTCCACTACGTGGACGATCCTCCAAACTCCCCGTTTCCTCAAACCGTCGTACTAAATTTAGTATCCCATTCAATGATATAGGACTTGTTTTCGCCTTAAGTCCTTTATCTGTGCGAAACATTCTCAATGCAATAGTTGTGGATTCACCATTCTTGTAGAAAAGTTTAACCACCAGCGCTCGATCTGGTAACGATAGCATGCTGCCGAGATCGAATGACGAATACATTTCCAGCCAGGTGTTTTATGCCTGATTTGCATAAAACGCCTCAGTATGACATGTGAGCTCCCTCTATCGGTTACTTTTGTAATCATTTTTTATTATACATGGAAAAAAAAATCCAAAATTCTTGTGATCATTTTCGCGTAAACCGAAAATTTTTCGGAACATTACTTCTTTTATTATGAATTTTTAAAGTTTGCACGAATTTATGACGCACCCGGTATAATAAAAGTAAGACGTAATAACATAACAATACAGAATTTCCCAGATCTAAAGAAAAGTAATAAATCAGATTTTCATTAACAAACCAGTCTTTCCTCAATGTAAAAATTTTATTTTTTTAAACGTAGAAATGTATAGTTTAAATTTAATTTGGAGCAATGTTTGATTAGTGTTGAAGATTAAGAAATGTATACTCCACTTTAGTACAAATAGGACTTCATGTAAAAAGAATTATTTATTTACTAACCAAACGACATTTACATGTTTTCAACATAATTTTAAATTAGTTATTAATAAAAGGATAGATTTTGTCTTCCCATGAAGATATATAATACAACATTGAAGGTCTTAAATACCTTTTATCCACATCTCAAATTTAAATGGATTAAAGATTGTGTGTCTCGGGCCGCACATAAAAGGTTGCCGGGCAACATGCGGCCCGCGGGTTGAGCATGGCTGCTCTAACTTTATTATCAAACTGCCACTAACGACAGATTTACTGGAACTATACAAAATAATTAAACGCAGATAGTTGCAAATATTAAAACTTTTATTCATATAACTTTTTCTTTTTATATTTGCTGGTACATTGAGAATAAAGAAATATTGAAGTATTTAATATTTCAGGTTTATAATCGGTCAAAAAAGTTCAGTAAATTACAATAATTAAAAAATAATAATAAAACACAATTCCATGCATATTTTGATTGCAACGTATATTTTAACCAATTTAACTTAATTGTTATTAATTTTACGTTCAACATACAGTAAAAATCTCTCTTTTTATTGACAGATTTTAGGTATTTATATTTTAGGTATGGTTAATCTGTTTTTTTCTTTTTTTTTCTTTTCTGTGGACAACCCAATTCTACTAACTCTACTACTATCTACTTTCATTTTTATAGTAAACAAATAATCCTTGTTGAGATCGATTAAAAAAAAAAACAGTGACTGAAAATTATTTAAAAAGTAAAAAAATAATACTAAATTGAACTACAGTTTTCAAACAAACTTCATTTTAAAATCATTTTTTCCCGTATTTAATGATGTAAAATAAAAATTTATACGATTTTTAGAAGCGTATAAGGATTTTTAGAAAATTCTGAACGATAAAAATAGCCACCAGTTTTTTGTCAAATATCTGAAAGTGGCCAACACATTTATGTCGGTAGTGAAGGAAGTAGAATTAGCTCGCTAAAAGTAAAGGAAAAAAACATCACCAATAGTTTCCGCAGATAATCAAGGTTCCAGTCTAGTTAAAAGTATTAGTGACCATATTTAAATGAAATGGATATGTAGTACCACAAACATTAGAAAGAAAAATATATTTATTCCTCTATAAACAGATTGCAAAGTACTCATTTTTCCAAAAGAAGGATTACACAGACAGGTTATAATATTGTTTTACATAGTCTTAAAATAACCCAATTACTTTTATTTTTCAAAACAGCAAATTTTTATTTGAAAATACGTATTTATAGTCTGAAAGCTACATCCACATTGATTTATAAATGAAGAAGGATATAATGCATCGGTTTTACATCTGTTTTAGTGCATATTATTAAAAAATTACGTTTCTCATTCCAAGAAAGTACGAATAATTTGGAAAAACATATCAAGCTTTTTTATGCCTGCAAAACGTGTTTACTGCTAAGATAAAATAAAAGTTTAGTGTTTAAAATATATGACTCCTTAAATTTGGAATTGCAGTGCCATCGGTAACAGAATACTTCAACGAAGCACCTGTCGTATTTTATGACAGATGCCTTGCACAGATTTTATTAGGAATGAATTTTACAACGATATTAAAGTTCATCGTGAATTTTTTTATAAAAAAAAAAGTGCACATTTAAATAAGCCTTATGTCCACTTAGACATTTTTAGTAAGCTCTGCCAAAATCGATGCAAGATGATTCATTAGAATAAGCAGGTTTTCTTTCTTTTAAATGACAACCAAAGAAACGCATGTACTCAGACACATGGAAAAAATGTATATCTGATAAAATAGATTCACCAAACTTTTGTAATAATTTATTTTACTGGATTTTCCATGAACGAAAATGCTTTGACATTTTTCCTGGAAAGGAAACAACTTACCAAATTTTTTTAATGTGTAAAAAAAAATTCCAATGATAAATGTATATATATCACGTAAGTGTTTCAATGCATGTTAAATTGATTTTTTACTATAGTTATATGCCTACTGTGTACTTTTGAAAAAAAGCACTAATACGCTACCGCGAATGCGCTACAGCGTATTACTGCTTATTTTACTGTTTATTACTGTTAATTTTACTGTATAATACTGGCAGCAGAGATGCCAGTATTATACTGTAAAATTAACACTTTTTTTGCAGTGTATTATTAACGAATAGTTAAAAAAAATTATCACTAAAAATTATATTATTCCAAAAAATATTCATTTTTATGAATTACCTTACTAGTTCAACATGTACGATAACAACATGGCAGTTAAAAGAAAAGTAAAATAAAGTTCTTAACTGAATGAAATTAAACTATTTATCTTTTACAGTTCTTTATAGATAGATAGCTGTTTTAGTGTTTCTAAATATTTCTAGATAAACCAGCACAAAATTTCAATTTTAACTAATTACCATACATCTTGCTTAAAGCTGACAGCAAATCGTTACTCATTTGCATTTGCTATGCAAGTATAGCCTTAGGAAATGTCAAAACTTGGGAAATTCTCGAGTAATAGGATTTCTGGTATTAATAAACTATCAACTAGATAGTATAAAAAATACTGACAAATAATCAATAATTAAGGAATAAATGCATAAATAAATATAATTTTTGTATAAAAAAGACAAATGATTTGTATTTGACTAACTGGAAAGATAAGGGATTAGATGTTCATATTGTACTTCAGATAAAAAATTGTCCTTAAGGAATTATTTTTTAATTTTTTTTTTATGAATTAACAATGCTTATGAAAGGAATTTTTTGAAAAGAAGAAACATTTTTTGTTGGATAAGATATAAAAATTCAATTTGTGTAAAATATTTGTATTATTTGAATAATGCTAAAGAATATGTACTGAAAGTTTTTCATTATTTGTATCTAAATGGGTTGTTTTACGAAAAAAAAATACTGAAAAAATATAAAAATGTTAAAATTAAATAGTTCCGCTATTCTACAAAAAAAAAAAAAAAAAAAAAAAAAACACGCTTTTTTTTCAGTTATTAGTAGTATTGAGTATTAGTTGTGTTTAGTTTTGATAGAAACATTTTTTAAATGTTTCACAAGTTTTACATAGTGTAACACATTAATACATATGTTTCATGAAAATAGATGATATGTGAATTTTATATATGTTTTTATAATGAACGAAGGTATAAGAATACATCCGTGATATATTACTAAATATTTCCCCTGTTACCATTTTGAATTATTAGTGAATGTAATAAATATATTTAGTCCAGTAGAAATAGCGCAAAAAAGGGCCTTGCCTTACAAAAATTCGGGTAGTTCCGATTTTTGGGTATACTGTAAAGGTTGACCCTCTAATAAAAAAAACAAGTTTTCGACCTTCTAGACCTTGTGCGTTTTTCACAATATTGAAAAAACTAATATTTTTCGGCACTTTTTTCGATTTTTCTTAAATAACTCAATTTTAGTGCATTTTACAGAAAAAAACACTTTTACCATTTTGTAGAGCATACAATTCTCTACAACATGCAGTATTCAGGTTTGTAAATTGTCCAAATAGGGGGGTAAGATACAAAGCCGGGAAAATAGGGTAAAATTTGCAATAAATGCAAAAATTCACTAAAGACGTTAGTTTTTGCTTAATAACCTACTTTTATTGTGTTTTAGAGACAAAAGCCCTTTCACCATTTGGTAGAACATAAAATTCTCTACAACATGCAGTATTCATATTTGGATAATACGGAGCCGGGAAAAGGGTTAAATTTGGAAAAAATGTAAAAATCCACAAATGACATTAGTTTTTGCTTAATAACCCACTTTTAATGCATTTTAGAAACAAAATTGTCATAATCAACTTTTTAGAGCTTTTAAGTAGGTTATTAAGAAAAAAATAACGTCATTTGGGGATTTTTACATTTTTTTCCAAATTTAACCCTATTTTCCCGGCTCCGTATCTTACCCCCTATTTGGACAATTTACAAATATGAATACTGCATGTTGTAGAGAATTTTATGGTCTACAAAATGTTGAAAGTGCTTTTGTCTCTAAAACGCACTAAAAGTGGGTTATTAAGCAAAAACTAACGTCATTTGTGGATTTTTACATTTTTCCCATTTTTAACCCTATTTTCCCGGCTCCGTATCGTTGTCATTTTTATCAGAATACGCAGGAAATGTTTTTTCCAAATCACAAGCAAAACAATACATTGAACTCATTTGATTCCACAAAATTTCAATAAATTATTAATTATAAAAATACAGCAGACGATATTTCAATTAAAGGGAAAAATTATTCTGCATTTAAAGAAGCAGACGAAAATAAAATTATTTTATTTTGAGAACAAAAATGTAAAAGAAAACATGTAATGCTGTATTGTGTCTATACTTTTGGGACAGCATATTGTTATATAATTTAATGTATATTTTATAATTTCATACCTTTGATCATAATTTATATGTGTATATCAGCAAAACTGCTTTTATTTATTACCTATCTCACGAATTTTAATTGTACCTTATTACTTTTTATGTTAATGCAAATTTTATTGACTGTCTAAACTTTTCGGACACGGTGTAGTGTTTCAAATTACCCATTAACAACACCAAAAAGAACTTTTATATGAAAAATAGCAATTATGTATTCGAATAAAGTTTTGAAATTTATTAAAAACGACACTTCCGTAGTAGTCGCATGCCGGGGTTTAACAGACCGAAGATATCAAAAAAGATTTTGCTATTCACAGAATCGTTTTTTTATTTCCATTAAGTCAGTGTTTAAGTGCGTAGTTCGATTACATATCTGTTAAATTCGTGTTTTGCTTATTTTATTTTATTTTATTTATTCATTTACTGATGACGTTTTCATCTCATTATGGAATATTAGCCTGAAACAAATGCTGAACTATTTAAATTGTTTTAAGTGAAAACATGTGTATCTTCCATAATCGGGCTGAACGCAATAGACATAGATTTATACATAAAGCATGCAAGAAAATTATTTTTAAAAACCTTAAAAAATCAGTAAATTTAAATACAGTTTTAAACAAATTGCATTTGAAACTACATTTTTTTTTGGTCTGTTCGACGATGTATAAATTGACATTGTGTAATGTTTAGAAGTTACAAAATTGCAGTAAAAGCGAAATTTATTGATTAAGTCATTTCCACCATCAATATGACGTCATTGTTACTTGCGGTAAAAGGTTTTTGCTTTATAATACAGATATACACTGACAAAGGATATGAATTAATTTCCACTTTGCTAAACAACGTATAACCAACGGAGTGAAAAATGTGTCCATGCCGGGGATCGAACCCAGATACCCTGGTATAGCGCACCAAGTGCTTTACTATTTAAGCCGTCTGGATGACGTCCAGTCTGGCATTTTTCACCTACATTTTTCACCACGGCAAGGCTGCAACTTCGCAGCGCTAGATGGAATTTCAAACATGAACACACTACCCAGACTAGATGTCGTCCAGATGGCTTAAACGGTACAGCACTTGGTGCGCTGTACCAGAATATCGTGGTTCAATCACCTGTCTGGACACATTTTTCACTCTGTTGGTTATGCGCTGTTTAGCAAAGTAAAAATTAATTCGCAACTTTTGTCAGTGTTAAAAATCTGCTGAAAATTTAATTGGAAATATAGATATACATGTAATATTCCTAGAACTTCTATATTGAAAAAGAAAACAATTATTTCTTTACTGCTCTCAGCAAAACTTATCATTTGACAATAATAATAAAATTATGTTTTAATTAACCTCAGAGTTCTTTATAAAGGTGCATTACGATTTCATAGATAGAAAACGTTTTAGAAATGCACATTAAGCGAAACAGAATTATATAAAAAAAAATCTCAACAGCGCAAAATAAGATTTAATGGTTTCCAGTGAAATACGGAGAGGAATGCTGATGATGGAACATAATGTTAACTCATGTTCTTCTCTGAAAGTATAGTATAGATGGAATGTCTTTCAGAAATAACTGACAATAAAAGACATTGAAAATGAATCTATGGTATCTTATAAAATGTTTCATAAGAATATCTGAAAGAAATGTATTCTTCTGAGTTATTTGGGAGCAAGATTTCGATATGTTTTTAAAAAACAAGAAAGCTAAAAATAAATAAATATTTCTTTATTAAATATATAGAAAAATTTTCTAATATTGAAACATAAATCCACCTTAGTATACCAATTATAAACATGAAAACATTTAAAATGAATCATAATTTATTTATTACTAAAATAGGTGTGAAATGAAATAAATGTTTTAAAACATTAAAACCTTTCTATAGATGTTTAAACTTTCGTTTAACACATTTATTTCACTCCTCATTAGAGATCCTGGTACTTCTCTATTATCCCGTCGACCACTTTTCCTAACAAAAAACTATCGCCAAACTGTATAACGCCAAATAAATGGGAAAACGTTGAGATTGGAATATCAAAATACATAAATAAATAAAATATAAGAATTTAAGGACACAATTGTTATTTTAATTAATGAAATAACTAATAAATCAGTGAAACATAATGAAAAATACACGCAAATGTCGAATTAAAAACCACTTGATGACATAACAAATACGTATAATGCTTCTGACATCAAGTAAATGGGACTGCATTTTTGGCGTTTAATCTTCCAGTTTGGCAATAGTTTTTTTTATGGAAACTGGTCGACGGGCTAATAGAGAAGTACCGAGATCCTACACCTCGTATGAAGTATCTCTACTATACACTAGTACGATTTGCGATTCCGTAACATCAACTGCATATAACTTTATTGGCAATATAGTGACAATGAAATATAACGCGTCTTTCTCCTGCAAACTTTAATGAGGAATCGAACTGTAATATTTATTTTTATCAAAAAATTATTTTTTTTTTTTTCATAAAAATGCAAATTACTGAAACCATGTTTTCAATAAACGCCGAAGAAATGAAAGTTTGGCAGGTGCGATTTCGCACTAGTCCGGAGTTCAATTGCTAAAACGAGACTCTATAGCTTTAGCATATTATGAAGTCTTTTTTTCGCTTCTTTATGTACGACGGCACGGAAGAAATGCACAAGTATCTGGTAAACAGTGGAATTCGGCCACGTAGTTTCTACATTTTCTTCATCTCCATTGCATTAACTTTCAAACTGCTACTTTTGGCGAAACCCAGAACTAACAGTTGAGTATATTGCCTAGTAAGAAGTACACTCTCACACTGAGCAAGACTGAGCTCATTACACCACCCATGATCGCAATACATTGAAAATTATATTAAGGCACACAGTTTGTGGATTTATTTACTAGTAAATCTACATATCAGAAGCCTCAACCTCTGCTCTGAAAGTTATTGTTTTTTTCATCTCACTTTTCATAATATATAACATCTTACAATCTGCAAATTCATTTTTTTTAAATTACTACATATATATTTATACGCATATAAAATAATTCGAAGGTTTCAAAAAATATAAACGTTAAATTAAACACGGTTTATGCAATAATATTCTGACATTCTTATAAACTTCTTATTCTTGTAATTTTTTGGATAAAAAAATACCAAAAATACATTAAAAAAAATACATAAATATTGCAGCAAATTAGTGCAAGTTACTTGAATTTTATTATTTGGATGTTCTTTGAAATAGGGTTGCTAAGGAACTAATTAAATAAAGAGCAAAGTATAAAGAAATAATTTGTAAAAAATATGAAAGTAAAATGCTTTATATTTCCCGAACAGATGCAAAATTTTTTCCAATAATTTAAATAATTAATTTTTAAATTCTAATAAATGTATCTTCAAATTTTCAAAGTTATTGAATATATTTAAAACCTCCATATCAAAAATTTAGCATCTATAATTTTATGTTTCAATCCATTATTCAAATATGTGATTTTCATTTCAGTTAAAAATGAAATCTGAAAATCGTCTGCATTCCCATAGAAAAGCATTACGACCTAAAAAGGAATGTTCTATATTTTTCGAACGAATGAACCAAATGTAACTAAAGCCCATACAGCTCATTCCGGGTCCCTCAGCAACATACCCACCAAAAACCAACGTAATAGGACGATTTTTACGGCAGTTATCGCGGAACAGACAGACAGACAAACATACAGAAACCAAAAATGTTTCGCGTCTCCACAGTTAGCCTTCTCTGATGTTTCGGCAATTAAAAAGAGAATGATATTGTAAGATTCTTGAGTACTAAAATTTTTCATGTAACAATCAATCTCCTTATTTTTTTTTTATCTTCTAAAAATTATCCAATTGGAATGATAACGGAAGAGATGATCAATATAAGAAAATTTTCAGTGTTCAAGCAGCACATTTTTTAAACATGTGAAGTATTTTATAGAGATGATATTTTTATGTGTTTGTGCGATTCGTTACTGCTTTATATTTACGTAATAAAATGAATTTGTGTGTGGTGCAGCGTGTGTTTCTTCAAGTGTGCGTTTTTCAACGTGATGAAGTCCCTTAAACGTGACTTGCGACTTTTACTAATAGGTAAATTCATCAGTAGTTGATCAATATGGAGCCTACGAAAATATTCACGCGAAGTCATTCGCAAGCTAATGTTAAACCAAATATAGCGTTCTTTTCAAAATTTTTGTTCACATTTCAATATTTTTAAGTGATTTATTTTTCTTTTCATGGGATATCTGAGGTCGATATGTAACCGGGTATCTTCGTTATTTTTTTTTTCAGTTTTTTTAAAAAATTTTAATGATGAAACTTTAAGTTTCGAAACCGATTTTGAAATAAAAAATGTCCCCCGAAAAAAAAAGTGCAACCAAAATCGTGAATACAAAAATACCTGATTAGATATCTACTTCAGATATCTTATGACTAGTGTAGAGTCTTAAGAAGTTTTTTCGATTAAGACTTAAGAAGTTTTTTCGTAAGTTTTTTCGATTTTCAGAGCTCCTGTCCTCTGTAAAAATATGTACTACTATTTTTTAGTTCATAAAAATGTGTTCAAATAATTATTTTCTTCGTTTTATATTCTGTATACAGGAGTCGTAGCATCCTATATATTTTATATATCGGACACCACTATTTGTAAAATATAATCTTTGCTGTAGCTTCCTATTCCACATGTTACAGAAATATATCTCCAAGAGAATCGTTTGGAAAATTGTGGTAGCAAATATTTTACAAGAAAGAAAAAGCATGCATTAATCATAGATTATGAAACACTTTCCAACACTAAAAGGATACTTCAACAAGCCTTCGCTTTTTAATAAGGTAAACAAGATACCTAAGTAAATCTTTTAGAAAAGACATAACGCAATTGAAAACCACATTTCATCAATTAAAAGCCACAGCCAGAAAAGTATTCCAATACAGGCCTGTATATAATATATATATTTGTATATACTCTATACTAGTATGCTAGAAATTAGGTTAGTAAGAAAACACGTAACACATTTGAAAATTCACCTTCAGCAGTTTCTACCAATAGACGGAAACATGTTGGAATTATTCTGTACAGCCATGTAAATTACTTTACATTTTTATACACGCCACATATTAAACTAATATGTAATCGAAACAAAAACATGCTAGAAACTACTGAAATCACACTTCCAGAAATTATCATACATAGGCGGCCAAGTATCCATTTCTTTGAGCGGCCCTGTATATGACCCTGTATATTCCGAGAAATACCTCTTAGTATAAGAAATATATTTCACGTTCAAAATGTATAACTCAATTAAACACCCCTTTAAGAAATGCACGCTGATACACTGTAATACTTACGAATTTTTTTGTATTTCTCTGTATATGATCTACATATACATACCACACAGTATGCAAAAATTTAGTTAAATGCATATCTAACTGAAAGTGCACTTCCAATACTTATCGCTTATAGACAATACTTCGGATACAGTACTGTATCCGAAACATTTTGTGTGTCCCTGTGAATGAACAATAAATGACATGCACATCATATTATACAACAAGTATCTTGTAGTAAACCTCTGTAATGTCTATCACTTTCATTATATTTGTAATAGTATAACATAATTAAAATACGCTGCAAAAAGTTTTTCCCCGTCGACCATTATACACTGTCAAAAATTTGCAGCAAACCGTCCAGTCATTTGACCGTTTTTGTATAAAACGGTTACATAACAGCAATTTAACTCTATTCTGACCATATTATTGCGTATATCATGGTCAAAATGGAGTTAAATTACGGTTATGTAACCATTTTCTGTGAAAACGGTCAAATGACTGGACAGTTTGCTGCAAATTTTTAACAGTGTATAACACGACACTTTTCTGTAATCCTGTAAATAAATTATAAATGCTTTACACTCCATATTCTACAGAAAGCATGATTTAGTGCACCTCAAAAACTTGTATCAATTTCATTATGTTTGTAACAGTGTAGCATGATTAAAATGTACCTCAAACGATTTGTCTCCATAGACCATACTATAACGTGATTCTTTTGAGTTTCTCAGTAAACTAATTATAAGTGCTACACGTACTATATTCGAAAGTAAGCATTTTGTTATGCACTTCAGTGGTTTATACCAATGTATTTTAATTAGTGTAACATTATTAAAATACACTTCAAATGATATTTCCCCATAGACCATAGTGTAACGGCATCCTTTTAAGTTCCCCTGTAAATAAAGTATGCTTCATTTTCAATACCGAACATGTGCAAACCTCAATCACATAGTATATAAATTGCATGGCAAAGCGAGTATATTTACGCGTGTTAGATTACGGCCAGACAGCCAGACACACGACAAGACAAACAGAATTCATAAACACTTTTCAACTAAGTTGGAAAGTGTTAAAATATGGACGCTGTGACCCGTGTGAATATAATAGTGTGTAAGACATTCATCTACGTAGTGTAGTTAACTCGTGAATGTAAATGTGAAAAACAATTTTAGCTAAAAGTTCATACCCAACGATATTAGTTAATTAACTATTTTAGTCAACCAGTAAACACCATTAAATATCAGTGTTAATTAACTAATACTAATATCGGATATTAGTTAATCACCATTATGTATCATTGTTAATTTTCATTTCCACAGAAGTTGTTAATACGTCTGAAGTAGTGCATAACTGATAAAAAGAAAGCAGTAAATATGATTATACGATATAATATCAACTGAGGGTCGACTAGTACAGTCACCCTATCATATTATAATTTTGCATTGATTTTATAAGCTCTTTATCAGTCATTAAACGTTGCATTTAATTAAATACAGAATTATTTTATTTAAAAACTAGATCAGAAAAATACCTTTTTAAACATTATAATGAAAGACATGTTTTTCCTTACATTAACTGGAAATATATCTTCATCATTGTTTTCATATTTAAGTTACAGCCAGACTATATTTTTTTCTTGTCTTTAAAATTAATTTTACAACACGTGAAACCTTGTGTAAATTTTCTCCCTTGTGATTAAAAAAATCACCTTCATCTTACACTTGCTGCAACGAATAAATTTAAATTTGCTGTATGGTTTAGTTTAAATAAAAATTTAAATCAAGCAATTTCATTGATAAATAACACATATAAAGGATAATCCGTAAAGCATTATTTTAAATGAATTCGTGTTTTGAACAAATAAATTTAAAAATATGGTTCATTATAAATACATACCACATTTATTGTGGAATTTCTTGCTATACATTTAGTTTTTATCGTTATTTGGATAAAGCGATGAACAAATAAAATACTACTTCATCCAACTTTCCACAGCTACATAAAATTTGCAAAGATCATAAACAGGAATTACATAAAGATTATATCTAAATTTCATGTTTGATGCTGCATTAAAAAGTAATGAAAATAGATATAAAAATATTTTTATAAAAATGATTAACTATACAATTTTTATTGAGTTAAGGAAAAGAAGGGGAAGACGCTAATCCTTATATTCGCTATAATGGAGAGTCATAATGCTACCATTTATGGGATTGAACGGCGCTGAAAAGACGTTAGTGCGGTTTTAAAACTGAAAAGAGCAAGCAATTTTAAGCAATACTTTCGTTACTCTTCGGTAATTTTTATTTAAACATGAGTCCTACTTTTTTTTTCAATGAAAAAATAAATTAAATTAAGATATACATGGATTGCTTTTAATCTAAAATTATTATGTTAAATTATTACAAATACTAGATTTTTAAATTGAAGTATCTAAGCTTTTTTCTATAAATTAAATAAAAAGACATCACTGAAATCATAAATAATTTCATATAAAAAAAATATATCAAAATATTTTTCATTCTTTAAATAGATTGTCAGGCAGATAGGTGTTGATTTTTGACCCCCTCCCCCGATGGGGTAAATAATTTTCTTATTTAAAAGATATTTTGAATGTTTTGATATCATATAAGACATATATTTACTACCTACATGACAATTTTGTTTGAAGATTGGCTAAATGTGATATTCAAGATCAGAAATATATGTTTATTTGGCAAATTTTAATGGATTACGATGAAACAAACCAGAGAATCCAACCCGGGATTTTCCGGTTACATCATTCTGCCCGAAAATTTACAATGTTGTTATGGTCTTTTCAAATAAATAAATACAAAATACGCAACGGAAATACATTACATTTTGATAAATGAATATATATTTCTAATCCTGTTTAACACATTTACGTAGTCTTCCAGAAAAAAATATATAGGCAGTAAATATAGATCCTACGGTATATTATAACAATGGAAACATCTTTGAAAAGGGAATTTGTTTTACTTTATTGGAGACGGAGAGCAAAACTTATGTATAAAACTCTAAACATTTTCATTGAAGAAGACTGAGTAAAATTTAAATATTATATGCTTTATGTATACTATTTATGTTTACTATGTGTATATATCATGCACTTTTCCAGGTCGAAGTCGTCCTGGGAACTATAAACAGTGTCAAACTAGGGTGTTATACTTGAACAATGAACGTTGGTACAATTTTCAATATGTAGATGACCCCTATTTAAAAATTGCATTGATTTTTGGAAAGAAGATACAATTCCCAGTCGAGTGGTACGTCTCGCATATATTTGGGATTATTTGGTGTTAAAATAGCAAGTGATATATATTTTTTTTTCCCACACGATTGTGCATAAACAATTTTCAAAATATAGGAAGTTTGTGTGTTTATAATTTATCATAGATAATGTTAGAACTAACGGAAAAGGCGAACATTAAGCTAAATATTGTTTTCTGCTGATTGAAATAAACATACTATAAATCAATCATAAACTCTTAATGACTTTCTTATTATTATTCTTATTATTTTTGTTATTTTATTATTACTATTATTACCATATTTTAAGGGGCCTAATCAAGGAGTTGAAGTGCGTCATCAATTTTAAGCGTTTGCAAATTCTTATTTTATTTTCTAATGTATTTAGGGAATTTAAAATATTTTTGTGTACATTAAGTTTTCCTATTATAAAAGTCAAAATAAATTAATCAATGTTATAATCCTTCTCATAGTTTAAGATATTGATTATCGTTGTCAAAAAATAACTTTTATTTTTTGTGATATTTAGAACTTTTTATAAAGAATTCATATGATATATGATCTTTTCAACTACATTGTCGAAATGTTTTTTGTCTCATTTTACTGTTTTTCAAACAAATTAATGCAAAAAAGAAGCAACATTATTTTTTATAGAGCTTGTAGAATTAATAAAAAGAGTAATTATATATTTTTTCTTTATGTTCTTGTGTTCTTTAATAAATAAATTCTCCGAAAGATGTATTAAAAAATAGCATAAAATTGACTTTGTGGCCAATCAATATTCTTTTGGCCGAAGGCTTTGCTGATAATAGTAACTATTTTTTCTTTAAAGTATATTTTATCGGATTTTTTCTATTTATTCTAGAATATAAAGTAACAATATTTTGGGATTGTGTAATAATAGTAAGACTTCTTTTATTTAGACTACAATAAAAGTGTTTACACATATTTATTACGATTAAACAAAATAACTCTATCCTAAATGTGTCAATAAATGTAGATTTTTTTTATCGTTCCAAAAATTAACCACAAACGTAAATTGTGTAGGCGGATTTACACCGAAAAACATTAAGAAAAGTACAGTTTTAAACATACAGGGTTTCTATTTTACTTTTTGTGTGAATACTGAAGTTTAAAAACCCAATAACATCTAAAATATGGCAAGCACCCGAATGCTGAAATATGCTGAAATATCTTTTTCTCCTCCTTTTTTTCCACATGCCTTTTGTCAGCAACACAATAAGAAAGCAATTACCTTCGAAAGTAGAACATCCCTAATATCACTAGTATAAAAGGCTCCACACCCGTTGATTACGATTATCCCCTACTATGCGACAAAAGTTGGATTTTCTCCAAGGGGAGTAAATGATACACCTACTTCTCAGGCGCTCGGGCGGCCTCGCAGTATTTTGCTTGGTCGGGTGTTTGGGACGATTTACTAGCGAAAGGGTTAAAGGAATCCTGTTAAAAAACGTTTTTGAGGCCCTGCATTACTTTTAAATGCTAAAAACGACATTTTAGTTTCGGTTCAAACCCTCTACAAGCCCACCATATTCGCATTCGTCGAATACCCCTTATGATCGACCATGAAAATAAACACTACTTTTATTATTTTTTTAAATATATAATTCATTGATGAAATCTAATTTGTATTTAAGGAAAATTGTTTTCCACGTAGTACATTTTTGATTTTATGTGCCAGAATCCTTAAATGCACGAAACAAACAAGTCGATTACATAATTAATCGCGTAATAAAAGAAAGACTTGTTACTAAATGAAATATGCAAAATCAAAAATATATGGTCTACGGTTTTTCTTTTTTTAAAAGATATTTTGAATGTTTTAATATCATTCAAGACCATATATTTATTGCATGCATGACATTTCTGTTTGAAGATTGTCTAAATGAAATATACAAGATGAGAAATATATGTTTATTTAATACATTTTAATGTATTTCAATTAAATAAACCAGAGGATCCAACCTCGGTTTTTCCGGTTACATCATTCTGCCCGATGTACAGCACATAGGTGAATACCATTTATTATTATTATTATTATTATTATTCAAAACTGAAAAAGATTTATTATATATTTATTAGAATGCCCACAAACGACACCAAAAAGCATTTTTATATAAGTACAAATATCAATAACATATTCAAATAAAGTTTCGAAAGTTTTTAAAAGCGATACTTTCGTATCAGTCGCATGTCAGAAGTTAATAACCGAAGAAATCGCCAAAGATTTCTTTACTCACCTCACAGAAAGCTTTTTGATTCTGATTATCTCAATGTATAAGCTCGTAGTTCGATTACATATCAGTTAAATTTGTGTTTTATTTATATATTTTTATTTATTTGTTTATTTATTGATGAAGTGTTAATTTTGTTATGGGATATTAGCCAGAAACAAACTCTGAACTATTTTAATTGTTTAAAGAATAAACGAGTTAAAAAATTCGTGCTTAAAAATTATTTAAAAATCTATAAAATATCAGCAAATTGAAATACAATTTTCAAACCAATTAGATTTTAATGTACATTTTGTTCCCTATTCTAAAATTTTGTAACATAAATTTATTTTCTAATAATTATTTATTTAATTTTAGTGCTTAGAGAATCATAAATGGAAAAGTTAACGTTATATTATTTTGAGATCGTGACCTAAGCTTCTCTCGTATTTTGTAAATATTTTACAGGTCAGTAACATTTAAATGTGAAGTTTATTTACTGATTTTAAAGAGCTAAATATTATTTCGTTCTACCCGCGTAATTTATGTTTGCTGTTTATTCAACGTGCAGTAATCGATTTAGTAAATGAAATGAAAACGTGACCGCTGAATCTCTCTATGAAAGTGGAAAAAAAGTTAGAGGAAAATGCTGTGAATTATACTGCTCTCAAGACATTGCAGGGTAAGTCCGACTGAAAAGTCCACTTTTTGAAAAACACAAAAAACTATATGATTGGAACAAAAGGTCTTACTTGTTTATCTTTTTATTTATTCCATATTTTTTAAATATAAGTAAATAGTCATATTCAATGCTGAAGGTAATGCAGAAACATGCTTAAAAAAGTAAATGATTACTTAGTTTTATTTTGCTTACATTTTAAGTATTTATACACAACTAATAAAAACACATATAGCAATGAAAGTAAAATTATTAAAGTAACCGAAGATGAGTTAAGAGTCTCTTTACATACAAGTGGTTTTTATATCACCTTCTTGATTATTAATAGAAAAGGACCTTTTCTAAACTTAAAATATGGTTAGCTTAAAAATATTTGAGCTAGTATTATGCTAAAACGAATTAAAAACATTTTCTTCAAACATTGCTTAAAAATATTTTACCTTCCATTCACTTATTTATCCTTCGCAAAATTAACAGAACAACTTTCTCCTTGAAATTTCTATTGATAGGTACCAGAAAGAAGATAAGATAACTATTTTTAAATATTATAAAAGAAAGTATTTTAAAATTTTCATTTATAAAAATTAAACTTAATAAAAGATGTGAAGAGTTTTAATGCAGAAAAGAAGGACTAAAACTATATTTTTATCATTTATTGAAAATTTCTTGGCTGTAAATAAGTGACATTTAAAGTTGAAAGCAATTATTATATTTGGTGTTGACATGTTTTTTAATAAACTTAGAATTTAAAAAAAATGATTTCTGAGAAAGATCAACCAATATTCCTTATCTTTACATAGTTATAGGTAATAGAAAAAAACCCTTTTATATAAAATTCATTTTCCACATGAGTAGCACTTAAAATATAATAATAAAGTTCATTTGAAAGTAAATATTTATCTGTTATCAGAAAATTATTTTCAAAAATCTAGACTTTTAAAATGATACATGACATATACAACAAACTTTGTTTTTATTAAAAGTTAACATAAACAATATTTTAATGAAATTTTATCGAAATATTTCACATCTCTATAATAGTCATAAAATGAGTTCTTTGTTTCTTGACTTAAAAATTCTATGTTTTAAAAGAACATTTTTGATTTTTTTTAACAACTTAAGACCTTTTTAGATAAAGCTTTTGAAAAATTTATCCCAGCTAAGGGAGTAAAAAAAATTGTCATTTTCAATGCTTTTTTTTATTTAAGTACATTTTAAACATGATAACCCCACTGGTATACCATTCTTTATTATTTTTGGTATATTTTTAAAATGTCATTTCTATTTGATTTTATATCTATGTATAAATATTATAAAAATATAAGAAAATTTCAAACCAAGCTGTTTAAAATTAAATCTTGAAAATAGAATATTTTTAATTGACCTATAATAATTTCATTTTAGTGTTTCTTTAGTCTTTAGGTACAGCCATTATATCGGACACTATTACTTCAAGCACTGCTCTCGACACTATGACTTCTAGTACTTAATTAAATAACACAGAGGCTATTCCCACATAGCCTCTGTGTTACTCATAGCACATAGAAATCAGTTCATACTCATTTTTGAAACATGGACATACTCAAATATGAGCACATACAAGTCAGTTCATACTCATTTTTGAAACGTGGACATACTCAAATATGAGCACATAGAAGTCAGTTCATACTCATTTTTGAAACATGGACATACTCAAATATGAGCACATGATGTTTTATTCTTGAGTGTGTGCATGTTTTCAGAAATGAGTATATACATGTTTCAAACTTGAGTAATTTTGATTCGAAGCAATTTTGACTATGCGACATACTCAGATTTGAGTATTTTATGATAAGTTTTGAAGATGTCATTTTCATACTGTGGGTGTATTAACGTTATATGACGCGAATTTCATTGAAGTTATTAATTAATATATATTTTAAATTTTAAACTTTGCTCCTTACAACACGTTCTGAGTTTTCCTCTTTAAAATTATTAAAAAAATTATAAAGTGTTTCTGATTAAAAAAGTGTAGTTGATTATATACAAGGCACCCATCAAGTTAGTTTCATTTGCAATTCATGAGGCAGCTAATAACCGAATCCCAGAACAGGTATTCGTGCTGAGTAAATCGACCCATCGCAAAGCACATACCACAGTTTTAGAGGAAAGAATAATGTAAATGTTTTATTATGCGTTCAGATAATCTTCCGTAAAATCCATGTGCCTAACTTGTGCAATGTGTTAACTTCAGTTGTTCAGTTTTTGAATGCGTGAAATGTGTCAGAAGCAGAAAATCGCCGTCAGTTTGGTGAAGTTTATGGTGAACAAATCATTTGTGAAAACACACCTGAAAAGAGGTGGACACAACAGTTTAATGGATGTTTCCGCATGAGGACAACAGTGAGCAGCCATCTCTTGAGACGTTTTCTCCTCAACCCTATAGTCCAAATCATGGTTATCTGATTTTCAAATCATTTTGCATCTGAAAGCTGTCTTTGTTGGCCTCAAATTCTCGAATGATGACGCTGCCAAAAAAGTCTTGATTATCATAAAAGGCTGCAATATTTTTTCATATGGAGGTACAATGGGCAATGATCAATAGTATGTCGCTATTAAAGCGTTTCAAATGAATGTTAATTACGGTAAAACAAAATCTAAGACAACTCCTCCAGTATGCAATAAATTATTTTGTTGCATTACACTTTGTGTCTACTTGATTGGCTAACAAACCTTACCGCATTACTCATGTATGATCATACTTGATACGCCCCCACTCAGCCCAGTGGTTAGCATCCCATGCAACCATGAGTGTCCTCCGGACATCCTATAGTTCCTCTATAGATCATATAGTTGTCATATCCTATAAAAAGTATCCACTAAAGACCAGAAAATATAGAGAAGAAATTATCCAACTAAATTATCCTTATAAAATCCCGTATAGCCTCTTATAGGACGCATGTTAGCATTTGATTTCTGCCTCAACTTCTTTTTGCCTTCCTTCATCCTATACTTGTCTAAGAAACCTCAAAAAAATCCTCCGAAGAACATCTATAGGTGTGCCATTTTGAAATACAGAAGCTATACTGTGATTGTTTGGAGGACAATTTCAACCATCCACAGGATATCGTTTATCCTGAATATAATATCTAACTGTATGTTTTGAGGATGCCAGTGTGTTGTCAGGTATACTGGCCAAAAATGCCTAGGCTGATATTTTGGGTTAGAAACCAGTGTGGTCTAGGCGAGATGACGGTGCAGGGTTTTCTAGGTTTTCCTTGTACGAAAACGATAATTCGGATCACACACGTTGAAGACATGTTTCTAAAGCGTTTTTCCGATAACAATAATTCAAATATTAAACACGATTGTACAGATTGGTAAATGATTGTATCTCAAATATAAAATAAAGTATCCACTTAAAGATCAAGCAGGGCGGTCGCTCTGCCAAGCCAAGCTAAAAAAAAAAGCGCCAAAGAAACAACGCCAAGAACTGGACTTTAGACCGCTACTGCTTACTTACAGCAATCAACTTCGCAATGTTAAATCGACCAAACATGCCAGATTAAAATATCAGATATCAAATGAACCAAGCGTCATAGAAAAAAAACGAAAAGTAAAAGAATCTAATGAAGAAATTCTTCAATTTGAGACCAAACTCATCTTCATAAGTGATTTATAAACAGAGATATAGATTTTTTTTTAAAACGTCGAGTTACTTGAAATGATCACAATATTCTTCGTCAAACTTTTTATTTTCAAACAACCTACAGATTTAAATATAGGACAGAAATGAAAAAGGATTGCATTTTTGGACAAGTAATTACCTAAGCTACGTGCTTTTATAAAATACAGTGAAAAAATAAATACATTTCTATCGTTAATTAGCAAAAAACTGTTAATTAACTTGGCAACTAAAAAATTATGCCAAAACAGAGATAAAACCCCGCCAACGACCGTGTACCATTTGTATTATAATAGCACAAATCAGTTACGGGTTAATCATATCAAATTTCATCTGCAAGTCAGCCATTTTTTCTGAAGATATTTTCTTTTAATAAAACTTCTTAATTTTAAGAACACACATTTTATCAGTCAATTAAATGGGACTGCAAATTGTGGCCGATGACTGTTTCCGACAGGAATAAGAATGAGAAATTGCTGAGTTAGAATATCGATCTGGGTGGCTTAGTGGTAAAACTTTTGCACGGTACGCTGAAGGTCTCAGGTTCGAGTCCTGGCGCAGGTCAATTTTTCACTCATGTTGGTTTAGTGCATTTAATTGTCTGATAAAATGTGTGTTCTTATAATATCGTAAAATAAAGTAATCAGACGTAGTGTTCATGCTTCTAATAGATATAAAATTTACATTTTTAGAAAGATCTTTAAAAAAAATTAATTTTGAGGGAAGAGGTACCTTCTGAAATGTATACATTAAGAGTTATCGGCATTTAAAATCTCTTTCCAAACGTAAACAAACTTTTCGAAATGGGATTGAATATGATTAATTTATTTCTATAAAACCACGGTAAAGGACAAGCATTTCGTTCGCAGGCTAAGATCCTTTGACGTCATTTTTCTATAAATTAATGGAATCCAGTTGTTAAATTGTTTTTGTTTTAGAAGTTAAGTTTTCATTTAAATTTATTGTAAGAGTACAGTGTTTAATTGAATAAAATAATGTAAATCTAAGAAATTGCTAAGATATTTTGCTACTTTTCACCATTAACTACGTTTTATAAAGATACGCCAATCAATGGGATTTAATGCTAATAATAAAAGATCAAGATATCACGTTTGATTTCAAAAGCAACGCTGACGCGCTATGTACATATTCCATTTTTACTCATCCCATGGATTAGTCAGTGATATTTTTTAACGAAGGATAACAAGTATTATAACAAGCCACATTTAGTATGTTTTTTTTAAACGTGTAATTAGTTTAATTGAAAAATCTACTAGTATTTCTAGTTAACCCTTTAAACAATAACTGAAAGTAAAATGTAATTTTACATAACATTCTCATGTTAATTTCATAGAGTAGATTATTTATATTATGTATAATCTATTTAAAAAAAAGAAATGATATCTACAAAAAATAACTTTTCAAAAGTAAAATAACAGCCAAGCTTTAAAAAAAAAAAAAAAAAAAAAAAAAAAAAACGAAAGTTGTGGCTACAAAATGGTGTGATATCAAATGTCCAAGCTTTTATTATAGTACTTATTTAACTTTTTCCATCAAATAAGTTATCATATATATAATTCGAGTGCTACGTATTTGTTAATAGAAATCGTTTTCTCCTGTACTAAATACATCCTAACGTGTTTCTGAAAATTCAATTTTTTTCAAATTATGTATGATGGGCTTGGCGGCCATCTTTCCATATTTCTAAGCACCCAAATTTCTAAAGTAAAAGCGTAATATGTTTGCAATGTAATATGTTTATAACAATGTCGAATTTCAGATTTTAACTACGGACAGATAAATTGAGGAAGACTGATATTTTGATAATTTTTACTACTTTGAAATGATTAATTACTCTAAAAAATAAATCATAAGATGAATCCTTAAGATAAGTCATCATTATTTTAAGACACAATTTTCAGAACATACAAGTCCATAAACGAAACGCTTAAAATATTTGCTTAAGTTACAATTTTGAACTTCGGATTTTAACTACGGATAGGGGTGCTTAGAATTTTGTGTATAATATGGAAAGATGGCCGTCAAGCCCATCATGCATAATTTGAAAAAAATTGAATTTTCAGAAACACGTTAGGATGTATTTAGTACAGGAGAAAACGATTTCTATTAACAAATACGTAGCACTCGAATTATATATATGATAACTTATTTCATGGAAAAAAGTTAAATAAGTACTATAATAAAAGCTTGGACATTTGATATCACACCATTTTTTAGCCACAACTTTCGTTTTTTTTTTTTTTTTTTTTTTTTTTTTTTTTTTAAAGCTTGGCTGTTATTTTACTTTTGAAAAGTTATTTTTTGTAGATTTATAAATACAGTAGGCTACCAATTATCCGACGACGTTCAGTTATACACTCGATTAACCAACAACACTTCCATATCTGATCCTACGGGTATTTGTAGCTGTATTCAAAATTACTGGATTAAAATTTATTTTGTGTTAACTTACTTCTTCTAAAAATACATAATTTTGTTTCATCTTTTATTATATTTCTTGAAAACACAAAATTTAAAACATTTCTGTGAGCTTATTACTAGAATTAGAAATTATTGTTATGTTTTTCTTGTTGTTTGTTTGTTTGTTTTTCAGTTTAAGCAAGAGTGTAGAACACAGCATAGAATAATAAGCCATGTGCCATGTTATTCTCATTCTGTTATTTCATCATCAATAAAAATTAATCATATATGGTTGTTACAATATATCTGCTTATCTGTGTTCGTTTACCTAATATACAAACAGTAAAATTTTAATACATGTAAATGAGTATATTCTGAAAAAAAATGGCAGAATTTAAAAATATATTTTATTTTATAACTTGCAACATATAAAATCTGATAGATATTGGTATAAGTGATTTGTCACATATTAGCTGCAAATTTGTAGTTTGAAATGCTTTATTTCCAAAATATTATACAAAATTTTCCTCAGTGAATTGCTGAAAATTATTTCGCCAGTACTTCCGAATATATTTTTATTTCTTATTTATGTTTTTAATGTATATTAATACAAACAGAAAAGGTGGGGAGGAACCAGAAAAAAGCCACTTAATGCAAATAACTTTAACGAACTTTAGCGTAATTTTTGGCTTAATTTTTTAATACGTTCGACAAACAAAACGAGTATACTTTAGATTTTATTTCCAATATGTCACTTACCGGTAAATTTAATAAACATATTTTTATAAATAAGTACATTTAATTCCTTATTATACTGCAAGCTTTAATTACATGCATACGAATTACCATAAATCATGTGACACAAGTACATTTTTGGAAATATTTAAAGCAAATGAAATGATATTATGCGACGGTTAGTTATTAAATTAATGAATGTGTCAATATTTGAAAATATTTCCAGTAGTACGGGTCCAAACATTTAACTAATTACCCGTATCGTACTAAGATTTGAGAGTAAATCTTCTCTTATTTACATTTTCTATGAAGATTCTGCTTTGAATATCACGAAATTTCATTAAAACTTTAGAATTGTAACAGTAATTGCTTGTCTATTGGTACAAAATTTTAAGAGAGGAGTATCAGTAAAAATAGAATTATATAACCAATAATTAAGAAGTGAGTGAAACAAAAAAAGTCTCTGTTAGAAATTTAGGAAAACATTATATACTAATTATATTATTAGATGGCATAGGCATCGAAATGTTTTCTTTTTATTAGGGAATATTCTTATACATCAGAAAACGCATTTGATAAACCTCAAATAAAAAAAATCAACAAACAGTGCTACTCTAATGTTGAAATCCCCTTATAATGTAATATTCTTTACATACTGTAATTCAAAAAGTTGATAATACACGTAAATGTAAATAGAATCAAGAAAACATCTATATAAAAACAAACAGGCAAATTAAAATGGCAAATAACCTAATACAAACTGTGATTTTATAAGTTTTATAAACTCAATTTCTTCTTTAATCCATCTAAAAACATTAAGTAACTTCATAATATTTTCTACCAATATTTTTATTTTCTCATTGGAATTCAAATTTCAAGCTTGTAAAAAAGCCAAATACAGCTGACTATCAAATTTATAACTATGCTAAAATAAATTGACAGTTTCTTTAACATTTAATTACAACAATTGTTATCAAATAAAATGCTTTCGTCGACTTGTCATGCATAAAAATATGTTAATCGCCTGAATATATATTTAAAATCCCTTAAAATGAAATAATCAATAATATAAGCTTTTTTTTTTTTTTTTTTTTTTTTTTTTTTTTGCAAACAACAAAGGTAAAAAATTATCAAACATATTTTTTGCAAAGTAATCGTGATTCCAAATTCATGCGTTAAACAGTTGTACAGGACTAAATTAACGTTGAAATATTTGCGTATTGTAATATTAGAATTACGATTTTTTTTTTTTTTTTTTTTTTTTTTTTTTTTGTGACAACTAGCACTTTTTTTAAAAACACAATAATATTCGATTTACAGCAGACGAGAGATTAAATAAGGTAAATATTACTCTTTCCAAAAAGTGGTGATAATCTGAATAGCAAAGTGGCAACACCGTCCAATAATCAGTAATTAAAAAGATATTTAATTTTACTATTGCCAAAATGTCCTCCAGTCTTTTGCTGTCATAGACGGAACTATAAATTTGATTTTAATCTAATAAAGTCTATATAAAACTAAGTAATTAAATTTGTATTCGAAATGCTGATAAGCTTTAAGTTTCTTTAGTCCGCTGATTTAATTTGTATACTTGGTCAAGAGTTTTATTTAATTCACAAAGGTATCATCGTTATGTCGTTGGCAGCTAATGGTAAGACATTTCAAAATATGGATTTTATAAAATCAGCTGGCTTAAACTCAGGAAAAAAATATTTCTTAAAAGCAAGATAAATGAGATTACTTTCTCAAACTTTATTTTAAAACGAAGAATACTTTCTAAATTTCTAAAATTATTTGAACATTTTTAGCTTATTTGAAATTTAAAAAAGGATATCCAATTTTCATTCATAAATAGTACATAATAAAGTTTAAATAAATAATAACAGAAAAAAATTCATGTTAGAACAAAACCATTTTAATCTATAATTACTTAACGACAACCACTTTCACAAATTATTTGTTTGAGATACATTCAATCCTTATCATCCTAAAAATACAGAAAACATAATACAACGAAGTTTAATGCTCTTTTCTGCATAGCTGTAAAAAATTTGCTGCGAGAATAATAAGGAATTATTTAAAAGATAACATCTAAATTTGAAGTTTGAAGTTGCACTAAATGGTAATAAAAACAGTTATAAAAATGTTTCAACAAAAAGAAGCTATAAGTCAACTTTTATTGAAAAAAAAGAATACAAAATAAATAAAAGTTGAAGAAGTTAATTCCTATAATGACGATAAAACATTGAATCGTAAAACTACCATTTATGGGATTGAAAGGCGTTAAAATATGTTTAATGCGGTTTTAAAACTAAAAGAGGAAGCGGTTTTTAAACTTTATTTCCTGTAACCTTTTCCTGTCTTTATTTAAATGCAAGTATTCATGTTTTCAAGTATTTCATTAAACTTTAAAAGGACAACGCAAACAATTTTTTATGTGTTCTTTATCTGTAAAGCTTAGGCTAAGTTATTATTTTAAAGGAATAGTATTAATTTTTGGCTCCTCGATAGGTTGAATTAAGTTTTTTTTAGTTTTTTAAACATTTTGATTGATTTAATGTTATTTAATGATCTCCATTTTAAGCTTTGCATGCGTTTTTCTTCTACAACTGTGTTTTTTATACATATATTAAATATTAGACACCAGAAATTTTAAGATAGATTTTTAACTTTGTTCAGCAACATAGTTCACGGGAAATTTACTGGATTAATATTTCTACATAAATAGAGTGGTGTTGAAGAAGTTGATTTATTTATTAAAGGTTAAATAAAAAGTGATGGAAATTTACATCACTATACAATTAAGGGTTAATTGATTTATTTTTGTTTGAAAACTATTTACATGTGTTAAACAACATCAAACATATAAATTTATTTAGCAAATTATAATGTATTTGCAGTATATGGATTTGATTATTTTCATATGAAGAGTTCATAAAGGCATAATTCGGTTTTTATGTACCATTTACTTTTATTTTTCGCATATAACATGTGTAAAAACTACGATGGTGTTATGGGGGCTTTAAATCGAAAAACAAAATTAAGTGATATAATTGAAACTTATTAAAATTTGCTAAATAAACCTATGTTTTTTATCTTGTATAACAATCTTCAAACAAAAAATGAATTAGGCAGAAAACAAATATAGATCCTAAATTATATTAAAACAGTCGAAACCTCTTTCAAAAAGGAACTGTTTTTACGCAATCGGGTGAGGAAAAGCAGTACAAAAGCAATGTTTATCAATCTAGCTTTTTAAATTTAAATCATAAGACAAATTTCTTTCTTTTTAAACAAAATTGTGTAAATTATAGGATTTTAAGAAAACGATCAAACATTTACGTTTCATTGCTAAACACTTTTCAAATGTTTTTTGTGTCTTATTTTTGACATTTCTTTTTCTTTTTGATTTATGCAACGTTTTTTTTAATATTCAAAATTCACAAAACATAGCCATTTGAAGCTGAACTTTAAGTTTACCATTCTATGCTTTTGAAGAGGGTATCTACAAGTGCTTTTTCAGAGATTGACTTTCATCCAATTGAGATTTTGGATCACTTTCGCTTCACAAGTAATGTTTAAGGTAATTCTTTCTACAATAACGTAGGCAAAATTAGTCAATATCCACAATTTTTAGATTTAGATTATTTTTTTTTATTAACTTTAGTTTTAGATTAAATCATTTCATGGTGTAAAGTAGTCACTAATCAGATAAGCCACAGTGCAGTTCTGTACAATTTTCAAAAACTATTCTTCGTAGTTGACCTTGAAGATGACTTCAATTTTCAACAAAACATATAGCTATTCAGCAACCATTGAACATTTAGTTTTCAGAACATTATAGTTCTGTAAATCTCACTAAACGGCTTTTCCTGACGATAGAAAATACACCAAAGAACCGTCGCACTGTGGAATATTTCTCTGATCTGGTTGGCCAAAAGTTGATTTCGTAAATTATAATATATGACAAAAGATGGATGCATGAAAAAGATGAATCATTGGGGAGACACGGAATAAAATTCCTCACCTCCATAAATAAATAATAATACAGGGTGTCCAAAATGTCCTTGACACATTTTAAAATTTAATAAAAGATCAAGCAATTGGCGTCCGAGTGTCCAGTTTGTACGAAAAGGATTCTTATGATCTGAAATTTTGTTTAAGCAAATAAAAACATTAGTTCCAATATTTTCTCATAGATCGCGCTGCTTCTGGAAAGTTATCGAATAGGTAGAATGCATTTATACATAACAATGGCGAAATTACGCACAATGCGTATACACAGTCTTTTCCCCAAACGAGTATTATATACGAGTATTGTTAACTTCTGGGAAGTAGATTACCATAGTTTGGACAGAAACTGTGCAGACGCATTGTGCGTCTTTCGCCATTGTTATGTGCAAAGGCATTTTACCTATTCAATAATGTTTCAGAAGCATGCCATCTATTAGAAATTCTGCTTAAATGAAATTTTCAATCCAAGAAACATTTTCATCGAAACCGCACACTCGGACGTCAATTGCTTGATCTTTTATTGAATTTTAATATGTGTCAGTGACTTTTGGCTCACCCTGTATTTTTTCAAACCACAGTGCTGTGTATTTAAATGCAGGGACTTTAAACCATTTTGCAAAATGACGTTGTGTCTTTCAAAAGTGAATATCATTATTTTGGGAAGTACTTGATATCTAATTGTTATACAGTGCGTGTAAAAACTTTAATGACAGCAAAAAATTATAAACATTTTGATAAATATAAAATGAGATAGTTGAAATGGGAATTTAATGTTAATCATAAAGTTAAAATACTAATATAAAAGTCAACAAAATATATCTGCGAGCTTTTTTTTGCGAAAAAATAATTTTGAAAAAAAAAATGCTATTTTCACCTGTGTAAAAACTTTAAAGACACCAAAATTTTTTATAGAAATGTTATATATAATTATTATTGATAAGCATAAATTTTTTAAGGTTAAAAGGTTTAAGGTATGGAATAAAATCGCTGTAAGAAGACAAGGCTTGTGGTCTTCTTCCAGCGATTTTATTCCATACCTCAAACCTTTTAATCTTAAAAAAATTTTGATGACGGTTTTAAGTCTCCCAACCTCTTTGCAATAGACCGACAAATCATTCCTGACAATGAAAAATATTCAACAGCACCTTTTTCATATTCAGTTAGTTTACTTGCTTTTGGCATCATTATAAAATTAACAAATCTCATTGGCATCATTATAAAATTAACAAAATTTGTTAATTTTATAATGATGCCAAAAGCAAGTAAACTGACTGAATATGAAAAAGGCGCTGTTGAATATTTTTCATTGTCAGGAATGATTTGTCGGTCTATTGCAAAAAAAAAAGGTAGGGAGACTTAAAACCGTTATAAAAAAAAAAATTAAGGTTAAAAGGTTTAAGGTATTTAATAAAATCGCTGGAAGAAGACCGCAAGCCTTGTCCCCCAGAGATGAAAGGAGACTTTTAAAATTAGTATCAACTGGAAAATACTCCAGTAAAGAAATTTTACGAATGACTGGGTTCAATGTATGCAAGAAAATAATCGTCAATACAATTACTCGATCGGGTAATTTCCAGTACATAGCAAAATTGTGTAAACTCTCTTTACTAACTAGATACAAAACCCAGTGTTTACAGTGTGCAAGACAATTGATGATTTGGGACGAAAAAAGGCTGCAGTTTATTTTCTCCGATGGAGCTAAGAGTTGGAGCTAAGATGGTTCTGCTAGCTGGAAGTATTATTGGCATGATTTTAGAATTTTCTCAAAATGTCAATAAGATGGCGAATCCATTATGACATGATAATGTTTTTTGTTTAACAGCGTAGGCTCATTTACATTTCATTCAGTAAATGTTAATCCAAATCATATCTAAAAACTCTTTCTGACCATCTTTTACCAGTTGTAACACTATAACAGGGAAAAAATGGATTTATCAGCAAGATAATGCGCGTATTCACACAAGCTGTAGGACAAAACTCTGGTTCAAGAAGAAAAATGTGGAAGTTTTGCATTGGCCATCCAGAAGTCCTGATCTAAATCATATCGAAAATTTGAGGGGAAATCTAGAAAGACACGAGTTTACCAAAATGTATGTCATTTTTCCTCAGATTCAGAACTTAGATCTAAGATGGAAGATGAAGGGTACAAAACTAGTGACAAACTGTGCCAAAAATTATTAATGTCCATGAAAGATATAATTATTGCAGTCATTAAAAGCAATGGTGGGTGCACAACATATACAGTATTTGTTTATTCATTACTGTAATGTTTTTATTTTGCTGTCCTAAAAATTTTTACACAAACAGAAATAGTTCATTTTGTATAATTACGTACTTTATTTTCGTAATAAAATACTTACAGATAATTTTTAATGCCTCTTTTATTATCTTTTCAACTTTATGATACACATTATATTAAACTTTTTTCATCTGATTTGAAACTTATCAAAAACATAAAATTTTTTTGCTGTCCTTAAAATTTTTACACGCACTGTAAATCGTGAAAAGCATAGATTTTTAATATCCTGATTGATACATAATCAGTTTTCGTAATTTAAAAAATGATTCTAAATGAGACATTATTTTTCCATTATTTTTCTTTTTATATTTCAGAAACTCAGTGTTGTTAGTTATACTGCCAAACATTTTCATGCAACATTTCTTTTTGAATTAATAAATCTAGGACTTATTTTCATGTTTTTTTTTATTTTGTTTTATTTTTTCTTTCTTTAAGTAGCTAAGGAAATGTTTGCTTTTTAAAATGAAGGGTTTACAAATATAGCTGTTCCAAACTCCCACGTAATCACTACAAATTACTAAGTCTTGCGTTTTAACACTTTCCAGCCGAGTTGAAAAGTGTTTATGACTTTGGTTTGTCTGCCGTATGGCCGTCTGGCTGTCTGCCGTCTGGCTGTGCTCTAACTCCCGTAAATATGCTCAGATTGCTCTGCAATTTGTATATGTTATTGTCTTTATCTATAGCATGTTCTCTATCACAACTCAAGTGTGTAGCACTTATAGTTTTTTTACAGGGACACTCAACAGAATTCCGTTACATTACAGTCTATGGGGAAAAATCATTTGCGGTTTATTTTAATGATGTTACACAATTTCAAACACATTGTAGTTGATATATATCACTAAGGTGCATTACAAGAAGCTTAATACGGAATACGGTGTGCATAGCACTTATAGTTACTTTACAGGGACAGTCAAAAGAATTCCGTTACATTACGTCTATGGAGAAAAATCGTTTGCGGTTTCATTAAATAATGTTTCACTATTTTAAACGCATTGAAATTTATATATATCACTAAGGTGCATTACAAGAGGCTTACTACAGAATATTGTGTGTATAGCAGTCATCGTTCATTTACAGGGACACACAAAAGAATTCTCTACTGTCTGTTAACAATAATTCCTGGAAGTGCGTTTTAAGTTGCTAAACGCGATTTTAAATTTAACTCTCTTTTTGTCTATTATATGGTGAGTATAAATTCTGTAGATCCTATGCAGGGCAGCACAAAATTTCGCGAACACATTTCCGTTTATTGACAGAAACTCCAGAAGGAGAATTATAAATTGTGCTATGCGTTTCCTAACTAAACTAAAATTTAGCATCCTATGTAGTATATATACAAATATCATCATAAACAGGGTTGAATAAAAGTAATCGGATATTTTTCCGAATATTGTATATGTTGGAAATATATGTTGGAAATTCCTGAAATTACGTTTTTAAATATGTTATGCGCTTTCCAAATTGTTTACTTAGATGATATCTTTCAGCTTATTAAACGTTAATGATTTGTAAAATTATTTTGGAAGCGTTGGAAAGTGTTACATAATCTATGCTTGACGCATGATTTTTCGTTCTTGTTAATTTATATTTATAGTAATCGTTGAAATTGAAAGTAAATTGTTATGGATAATGGGAAAGAGTGATCCCATGTGTGTATTTTACAGATATTTGGATTGGTATAAATGCATTACAGACTATTGTGAGAACTGTTTAAAAACGACACATATACATTTTATTTTGAATATAGCACAAAATCGAAGTAATTAATTATTATATTTTTAAATGTTATTGCTTTATTACTCTACAGATTTAAATTTACATATGAGTTTCAAGAATAGTTGAAAATTTACAGAATTTTTGAGGTAAGGACTACAGAATATTCATCGATTCAAAATCACTTATTTATTTTTAATTCATTTTTATTAACACTTTCCAACCTAGTTGAAAAGTGTTTATGACTTCGGTTTGTCTGCCCTCTGACCGTCTGTCCATCTGTCCGTGCTGTAACTCGCTTAAGGGATCACGTTTAAAATGGTCAAAAATTCAATTTCAAGGTTTTGATGTCAGTAAATAGTGCATTTTATTCTGAGTAGAAAGGTACCAATGTTTTTCAGAGGCGATAATTATTGACGAAGATATAAAGTAAAACGCAATCGTCATTCTTTTGTTTTTGAATGGGGAGTAAAAACTTTAAATGTATTTAATTCACAACAATGATTTTCAAACTTGCGCGCACGATTTCTCCAAAAATAATTTAGATAGAACCTCAATTTTTTTCAAACTTATTAATGTTGTAACAATGAACAAAATGAACTAGAATCTTTTAATTTGGTCTATAAATTAAAAAATAATTAACTGTAATTCATCGAAAAACGCATTTTGATGTTATATGCACTCTAGCTGTAAAAATTTACATTTTATTTTATTAAACCCCTCACCAACTTTGTTTAAAGATAAATCTGCGACTTTTTATGATAAAATGCTGACATTTTCTACATGACCTTATTAGTGTATGGGGCGCGATTTCCTCAATGGGAATTTTTTGTACGGTGGCCGTACAAAAATTTAAATTTTGTATTTCTTCAAATGTAATCCCCTAAAAAATGTAATCGGTTTCCTAAAATTCTGTACCTTTGTTTATGTAACTTTGTAATTTATAATATACGTCTATGATCAATATTTACGGAATAAAATCCGAGTTCAATGTTTTTGAGACACTTTGTATGCTAAATTTTATAAATAGCGTAAATACTAATGTAAATACTAGTATTAATATCAATACCCTTGGTTTGGTTGTTGAAAAAATAAAAGTTAATGCTCACTTATTAGAAAATATTGATTATGTTATTGTAAAACATAAAAACCTGAAATTTGTTACCCATTATTAAATAGTTTATTAATTTCAGAGAATTGATCAATCCCTGTATATAAAAATAGCTCGACTTTTTTGGTCGATATTTTATCCAACAACCCAGAGCAGGATAAGTTGTAACATATATTTGCTATATTTCTACTTTTTTCATCTTTTCTTATTTTACCATGTTGTAGCATTTTTGCATCACTTCATATTATTTCATATTATTTTATATCTTATTTGGCGGTCTCAATAAGCCTTTATTATTACCATTACTTTTTATTATTGTTATAATTTTGGCATTTTTTATTTAACTTTTTTCTTTAGGTCTGAATGTTCGGTGCGTTTCGAAATAAAATATTTGAGTTATAAACTCCAGGTACTCTAAAACATCTAGCTTTCCAAGTTTCAAGTACTACTCAAAGAAAGCTAACTTTTAAAGGATCAAGCTGCCTAACTGTGCGTTTGAAGCCACTAGATAGGCTGTAATTATAAAAAAGGAATGCAGAATTATTTCCCCTTAATTATCATATAGGACTAAAGAAACTTTCAAACTGCTACCTTGGTGTTGTTTCTTTAGAATATTATACAAAAAATTTCAAAAAATAGGTAGAAACATTGCTAAAATGAGCTGACATTGAACTCAGGGACAGGAAGTACCGTTCTTTTAAATTCCAATGAAAACTAAGTAATCTGCCAGCTTTATAGGGATTAAGGTTTTAGTGACTTGACTATTTTTTTATTCTCGGACAAGTGTCTTATCTAATGTTGTGTCATCATCGTTGTGTCGTCCACCGATATTGTTAGAACATTTTAGTTTGTTATCATTCCAACTGGTTTGATTTCCTCAGGAAATGAATTCGTAAAAACTAGATAAATTAGAGGAGTTTCTGAACATTTATTTAAAATTAAGACATCCTTTCTAAATTTCTACCTACTATAAAAATTAAATCTTGTTTTTTGGTTTATTTGAATTTAAGTTAAATTTCAAAACAAAGAAATCGTATTGATAAATTATGCGTAAAGAAGGTTGCAATAGATTATTTTATGAGAAATTTCTAATCAAAGTAAAAGTTTTAATCTATATATACTTTTTTAGGTCAATGACATCAATCCTTATCATGCTCAACACTCAGAAAGCATGATACAGAAAAGTTTAATGTTCTTTTCTACATAGCTGTAAAAAATTTGCAAGGAGAATAATAAGGAGTTATTTAAAGATAACATCTAATTTTGATGTTTTAAGTTGTATTAAAAGGTAATAAAACAGTTATAAAAGTGTTTCCACAAAAAAGAGTTTTAGTTAACTTTCATTGATAAAAAGGGACAAAATAAATAGAAGTTGAAGAAGTTAATCCCTATAATGACGTAAAAATGGAGAATCCTAAAACTACTATTTATTGGATTGAAAGGTGTTAAAATATGTTTAGTGTGGTTTTATGACTGAAAGAGGAAGCATTTTAAACCCTAACCTTTATTTAAATGCAAGTATTCTGTTTTCAGCTATTTATTTTAAGTTAAAAAGGAAAATGCTAACACTTTTTTGTGATTTTTTTTAATCTATGACGCCAAGGTTAAATTATTATTTTAAAAGAGATGTGATTTAGATAATAATAATATTGAGGATAAAGGATAAAATAAGATATAAAGGATAAGCCAATAATTTTAGCCCTTCGACAGGGTCACTTTTTTAAACCTTTCTCTAAGGATGATTTGAATGTTTTGGTGTAATTTAGGATCTGTATTTATTGCTTATTTGATTTATTTTTGTTTGATATTTATTTACATACGTTATACAAAATCATAAACATAGATTTTTAGAAAATTGTATTGCATTTCAATTAAAACAATTCGACTTTTCTCTCTCGACACAATCGCAGTTCTTATATGTTTTACTATTTCTTTGATATATTAACATATGTATAGACTACTATGGTGTTATGACCATTTCATATCGAAATAAATTATATAACCTAAATACATTAAAACTTGCTAAATAAACCAATGTTGTTTGTTGTATAACATATTCAAACAATTGTTAAAAAAAAAATCAATCAGCCAGCCAATACATTTAGATCCTAAATTATATTAAAACAATCAAACATCTAAAAAAAATGTTTAGACAGGGGAGAAAGAATGCTCATCTACCCATCTGCTTATATTTCAATAATAAGACAATTTGCTTTCTTTTTAAATCAATTGTGTATTTATTAGCATTTTAAAAAACGATCAATTATTTATATTTTCACTTTATATAAAACTTTTTGAATACTTTTCTTCATTTTTACTCTTTTTTACCCTTTTTGTCTTCCTTTTGATTTGTCAAACCAATTTTTGAAATAATATTTATTCCAAAAATAGCCGCTCGAATCTGAATTTTGCGACTACCTGACTACGCCTTTTCATCATGCCTAAAGGAATTCTTTATACAATATCATAAACAAAATTAGTCGATATCCACACCTTTATTTTAGTTTTAAATTAAAACATTTGAGGGTGTAAAGTATTAAGATAAGACATATTATGGTTCTTTGTAATTTGTAAAAGGTAACCTTCATAATCCACCTTGCAGATTACTTCAACTTTCAACAGAAAATATAGCTACTCCTTTTGAACATACACCCAGAAAAAAGAATTGATTAAAACTACAAAACATGTTTTGTTGAGTACATTTTGGTTGTTTTAGAAAAATTCAAGTAAAATTGAACCATTTTACTTGTATTAACAAAACATTTTTTGCTGACGATACAATTTTTTTTTTTTGGAATTGCAAAAAAAATATTTTTTGTTGATTCAAACAAAATTTCCGTTGACCTATATTTAAACAAAAAGTTTTGTTGGGTCAACCAAATTTTTGTTGATTCAACAAGACATTTTTCTGGATGTATTGCGTTTAAACACGTAGTTTGACAACATTATAGTTTTCTGACAGCATTATGGGTTTCTGAGGAAACTGCTTTTGCCATGCGATAGAAAATACTTCAAAAGACAATCGCAATATTCAGAAGAAATGTCGAGCTACGACTCATTGTCCCTGTAGCTCGGACAAAAGATTTCCTTGTCGATTCAAGAAATATCCGTGGTTTTGTTACAGAATAGGGAAGGAAAATTATAGTATTTGCCACGTTGCTGCTGGAAGAATTGTGCATGGATCACAGTGCTGTTTAATTTCAAGATAAGTCTGCTCATGTTTATCCATTCGCATATTTTACAAGTTTCTATAATACCTACAAAAAATATCCAAACATTTTACTTGTTATGCACAGTTAAAATTTGGCAGTAAGTAAAACCTAGGTTTGTGGTGGTTGCAACCAATAGATATGAAATATTTTACAGCCTTGTTGCTTTATTTTAATCATAAAATATTCAAATCAATGTTAAATTAAAGCGAAATTATGGTTCAATATAAGCATCATTTCATACTTTACAAAAAACACCATATCATAGTAAAATGTTTTACCACTTTATGTTTCCAGTGACTGTAACACAAAAAGTTTATTCAGTACTGCACAGTGTAAGAAAAGTACACACCCTTTTACATAATTTTGCGAACCACTTGTCCTCATTTTCTATTCAAGAAAAACTCAAAAAAATGCCGATAAAGTCTTAAAAGAAGTATCCCGATAACACTCTATTATGGATGCGCATATATATATATATATATATATATATATACAGAGAGAGAAATACATTCCGTGTGTGTGTGTAATTAGAAAGAAATCGTATTACTTATCTTAAAAGACGAATGTAAGCAGTTTGTTATTGTTATAAAATGTGAAAAATGTGAAACTTGTTTATAATTATTTATCGTTCGATAATTAGTGAAAGCAATTATAAAATTAGATAGAGCATCTGCGAAGAGTAGAATTCGCTTTTCCAAGATTTGCGATCTTAGGAGAGCGAATTCTAACTCAAAACTTCTTTGAATTTAGAAAGAGTTTTGAATGTAGAATGAAATTTTATTATTGTTACACTTACGACGAATGAATCTGATCTTGTGCAATTAATATTAGAAATATTAATTTTTAATAATACAGGAAATTAACTACTTTATCCGATTTATTTTTTAATCGTAACTTCAAAAACAATATACAGCAGTAAATTAGATTGCGTACACAAGCAAATCATTGTCTTCCAAAGGGAAATGTGACTTCAGTAATTTAAAAAAAAATTTATGAGTAGAAAAGTATATAATGCTGTTTTTTTTCCTCAGTTTCGAAATATTATGTATTTATTCCCCTGTATAATTTAACATGAGAAAAATATGTATCTCATGTTTTAATGTAATTTTAATTACATTAAAACATGAGATACATCTTTTTCTTATTATATATTATTATAAAATAATAATTATATAATATCATCATCATCATCCCAAAACATGGTTTCAGGCTATAAGCCTGTTCCGGCCTCAATCCATCTTTTCCGCGGCCTTCCTCTGTCTTTTTCCCCCCTTCGCTTATAATTAAAGACTGCCCTTGGAATATGATCAGTATCCATCCTTTCGATGTGGTCCCTCTCTTTCCTTCTGTAATTTCCTATTTTATTTAATATTGGTATAATTTCAAGCTCTCTTCTGATCTAATCATTCTTTATTTTGTCTATTATTGAACATCCCTTCACACTCCTCAAAAATTTCATCTCCAAGGATTGCATTTTTCTTTCATCATTTTTTGTGAGTGTCCATGCCTCACTTCCGTATAATAAAGTTGATAATGCTATTGTTTTAAAAAATGTTATTATTGTGTCTTTTCTTGTATTTCGAAGAATTCTTCTTATAGTACCACAGATGTATTGAAATTTATAGAGTTTATTTTGTATATCGTTGCCATAGTCATAAGATATATCACATCCTAAGTAATTAAAATGTGATATCTGCTCTATTGGTTTATTTTCTAAAATAATTTTTGTTCTTATAGGATCTTTGCCCCTAAATGCAATTACCTTTGTCTTATACTTTTAAATCCTTAAATTATAATCTTTTCCAATTTTGTTTAAAGTTAAAATTGCACGAATTATATAGAATAATATATATAATTAATTACTATATAATAATAATATATAATTAATATAATAATAATATTATTAATATATTAGAAATAATTTGGATGAAAAATCCTAACAATTTTCAAATCAAATGCTTACAAATTTTAAAACATTCAAATTTAGAATGCTAGTTTTATAATCATTCATCACATCACTACTCTTCAACGTCGCTTTTACGTATTTTGTTACATTTAGTTCAAGGAAATATTTTCTTCACTGGATGAATTTTCCAATATTTGCTGTTTGAAATTATTGTGACCGTGTATTCTATTTCAATGAATATAAAGCTTTTACGTTCAATTTAAAATTGTACGATTATCAAATTGTACGGATAATCAAAAAAGTATTTTTAGAAAATTTTAGGTTTTTCATTGCAACTTTTTTTTTTGTTGTTAAAAAACATTGTTGTTGTTTCTAATCCCAGATGGTTTAGCACTGCTAAATCATCCCCACGAAACCGAAGACCTCCAGAATCATGGTAGAGGGAGCAGCTTCTGTTAGTACAAGATACCAGGAGCACCCAAGGGTAGAAGTCTGACTTTACTCCAAACAAGTCTCCTAATTTTGAACCAATTCCAGATGAGAGACCTGCATCTGGATTGGCACCCTCAGATGTAACGCTTATATAGAACTTGGAGGGCTTTGGAGCCACGAACATATTTAACGTGCACCAGCTCCCATTAACGTACACGGTCCCACAGCAGAGGCAGACGAGAGAGGATAGACGATGCACCCTCCCAAGCAGTGGCCGTGGTCGATGCTGCTTGGCTTTCGGCGATCTTACGAGAACCGAGCTTTTACCGTCCGCAGCACTGCGGGAAATGAAAAACATTACTTATTCATGAATACGCTTATATCATTATTAAAGAATGTATGTACGACAATTATTTAAGTATTTGTAATTGTTGTGAAACATGTAATGAAATACCCATTAGAAAGAAATAATTTTAAAAATATTGTAAATATCTTGCAAAGCCCCCAGTATAGTTTATCAGATATAAGACGAATATTTTAATGTTAATTAAAAAACAATTATTCTCAAGTGAGTTTAATATCACCTTCACCATCTGCAAATAACTAATTATGATATGCAAAATTTAAAATCTTCAAAAAAATTTTTAGTGGTGTCAACATTTCATTTTTTTGTTTGCTTTTGGATATTTTTAGAGTATAATTATACGCGAAATGTTTTCTACAATATATTCGATTTTTTTTATACATGACATCGTTTGTCTTCACAGTCTAGTTTTAAAATTATTTTAATTCAGAACTTTCTTAGAATATGATTTCAAAAATTAAATTTTGTATTTCTGTACACATTTTTTGTCCTTTGAAAGACAATATTTCAATGGGAAATAATTGAATTCCTTACTTTTTAGTTTAAATTTGAAAATAAAATATAGTAAATAAAAAGAATTTGATAACTCTCTGTTGACTGTTGTCTCTTAGTTTTGTGAATATATTTATAATTTGTGAAAAAATATAAAAAACAGCTCTTATTTATGATATTTTTTAGAATATCCTCGCTTGTAAATATACTTTTCTACCTAGAGCTTACCAGCAATTTTCTAACAAATGAAATTATTTTCCGTTATTTATTTATTCATGAAACATTGAAAACATTTAAAAAATGGAGTGACATGTGTCGTCTATATTGGCGTAGGTATTTTTACGTGAAAATGTCTATGTATGATGAGAGGGAATAAAATGGTAGACTATGTGGGTTTGTTTAAATCAATTTATTTGTTATTAGCAAGCAACGAGAGTGCAGCGACGGTGTACAAACGATTCAGTTTCGGACAATAATATGAGAAATACGATATGAAACGTAAGATCTCAGCAGTTATATAACCTGTCAAATGTGATATGTCATGATGTGGATGGTTGATCGCTAATATTGTTTTACTAAAATCTAATATTGCCTTACACAAAGTTTTATTTTTCTTCCTTTCACGCTTTGCTCTGTATGGTTCTGTGAAGTTCTCGGGACTTTCTCAGCCTCTCGGAGGTAGATTCCTGCTTCTTTGAATGAGACGTATCAGGCTGAGATGCGTCTGGCTGAAATGTCATTTCTGGCTGGTATTGCTGAGTCGTGTCTGCCTGAAACGTCATTAATATGATTACTTAAAACATGTCTATTGACTTATTTCTTCGTCTGGCATTTAAATTTTTGAGTTGTTGCAGTCTTTTTAATTCTTTTTAACATTCTCGCTGATTATATCGTGTTGTCTAGTCTTAGTTTCGTCATGTGATGATGATGCAGTCGCCTTGTCCGCATTTCGCTGCTCCGTAGATTTACCAACTTCTTTTTCGTATAACTTCGGGGTGGATTGAGGTTTCTGAGTCATCCTTTTAGTATTATATTTGTTTTGTCTAATACTATTCATGTCCTTAATATCACCAGTGTCATTTTCGCCTAACTCGTAACTTTTAACTATTTTGGCTTTTTTTGCAAAAAAAGTCGCTATGTGTGTTTATTAAATATGACTCTCGGTTAAGTTTTTGTTACTTTATTTTTGTTGCACACAAACTGACACCAAAATATGTCTGATCGGATGAGTTGTTCGGTCGCTACAACGGTCTTAAACATGCTAAAACATTGTAAAACAGAGGCTCACATAGCGAATTCCCCTACCAAAATTGATTATTTCCTACGATATTTTTAATTGTTTAAGAGGTAATGCAGGATAAGTTTAATGTATATTTTTTAAGTATAGCTTATCACTCTTGTAAATAAATTATTTGCTCAACACGTACCGTGTTGTATTTTTTGCAAATAAATAATGCTTCGCATAAGCATTATTTGATAAGTTATGGATTTCTTTAATATTAACAGGTACACATATTATCATGGTTAAATCCTCCTAATTTTGAAAAGTTTAGTATTTTATGTCGTTTGATATATTTTGCGTGAATTCAGTTATCAGAACAAAAATTATATTTGTAAAGTATCACCATTTAGTGGTGAGAATTTTCTAGTGCGTGGGAATATTACGTTTTACGAGGACCATTCTTGTGGAAAACCTTGGCCGGGAGCATTACTTAAATATTTTCCTACATCGGTCTTTGTTTGAAGTGACGGCAATCTAAAAGTTCTTTTGTGCGCAAAAAAGTCTTCGAACAATGAGATCCGGTATTGCCACTTACGAAGTTAAGCCTACGAGTGCAGGCGGAGCGTTGTGGTCAAATATCACCCTCGTTAAATAGAAAATGCAACTTCATGTTCCCACCTTTAAGAACCAATCATAAACTTAGTTAAAAGTTACATAACTTTTCTAAGTGGCTGAGTTAAGTCCCCCTGGACTTCAGTTCCTGAATTTTTGCAAAGAGTTGCAACAAATCTTCTTTGAGTTGTGACGTAGACATTATAAGAATCCTGTAGGTACGCCAGATACCATTGCGAGAAATGGTACATAGTCCGGCGGCTTGACATAAGTGGGGACAGGAAAGTGAATTAATGATTAGTATAGCGCAACAGGCCTATACCGATTAGTTTCGATACAGAGAATTATCTCCAGGTATCAAAGACTGCCCCCTACTGCAAACCTGTTAAATATACTTTTATATGAAACAGAGAAACGAGCGAAGTATATTCTGACAGCTGTTAAACTAGAATTTAGACACTTAACACTGACCAGAACTTTATTGATCTAGCAATACAATGTCTACTAACCCAACAAACTTTTATAATTAATGTAAACTCGTATCTTATAATTCAGAAGTGAAATATTAAATCAAGAAATCTAACTTTTGTTCAAAAAGAAAATTCAAGGTCTGGTCCGCTGCTACCATCTGTTCTATGGAAGGACATTTCTTGAAGGCTTTACATATAATTTTTTTTACGTATGTTGTTTTCTTACTAGCTCTTTATTAGCTGGATAATTACTGATAAAAAAGAATGAGATATATGCGTTAAGGAAAATTGTTTTTGCAATGGAATCTAAGACCAAACTGAAGTGTTAAAGGGCTAAAGAAAGTTTTCACATTATAAAGCAATACGTGTTATCTTTGCAAAATCGTGAAACTTTACAAAATTTTTGAATTCTCCGTAAATTTTGTCGTTAACAAATCTATTGCTGAGTGAACAAATAAAACATGAGGGAAAAAGAAAAATAACCTTTATTATGTAAAAATCGATTAATGGAGAGAATATAGTGGTAGCTGCTTTGAAAAATTGGTACGGAAACGTGAATTTCAATGTTTTTCTTGCGAAACATCTATGCATTTCACAAAAGAAAATTCAACGCAGTGTTAAACTAGTCGGATGTGTTAATCCCAAAACTTTCTTCTATCTTACACAGATTTCGCATACACAAAAACCGAATCAGCACCAATTTATATCAAAGTCTAACTGAATCGAAAGTTTTATTAAATTCCCTGCATTAGTTCTTGAGATATGACTATCGCTAATATCGTGTAAATCCTGAAAGATTCAGCACAGCAGTGCCACCTGTTAGGTGATTTACACAAAAACCTAATCAACAGCAACTTATATCAACGTCTAACGAAATATGAAGTTTGATGAAAATTCGTGCATTAGTTCTTGCGATATAGTTATCATAAAAATCATGAAAAAGTAGCATAGCAGCGCCACCTGTTGGGATATCTACACCAAAACGTAAGCAGTGTCTATTTATGTCAAGGTCTAACTTAATTTGAAGTTTGATGAAAATAAGTGCATTATTAAGCCTTGAGATAGAGCTATTTCGGAAATCTAAAAAAATGCAGCATAGCAGCACCACCTGTTAGGCGATTTTCACCAAGAACTAATCAGCACCAATTTATATCAGGGACTAACTGAATATAAAGTTTTATTAAATTCCGCGCATTAGTTCTTGAGATAGAGTGCCCACAAAATTTTTGACACAGACTCAGAGACAGACGTTTTCTAAAAACAGCGAAATCCTGTTCAGGACCTTCTAAAATGTATAAATCCGTAGAAAACCGGAAGTCGAAAAATTTTCATGAAACCAATACTTTCTTCTTGTAAAGATAGAAGAAAGTAAAAATTGAAAAATTTCTAATAAATCGGGAAGAGGAAGTAAATAAATTCTAAGCACCACAACCAAGAAGAAAATTATTTCATAAGTAGCAAGATATGGTGAATACTTTAAACAATGCTACATTTATTTTTACAACAGTAGAATGACGTTACTGTACTCCAAAACAGATTTCGTCCAAAAACGTAAAGAATAGTCGAAAGACAGTCGTCGAAATAGAGCATGATTTGAAAAAATAAATAAATAAATAAAAATCATTTTTGCAATGTAACGAAATTTCCATCTTTTGACTGGTCAATTTCATGAAAATTTTGAGCTTTAATTCACGAAGTTTGTAAGATTTGAGAGAAAATGACATTCATAAAAATTTCGATTGTGGAACAGAAAAGTACTTTGCTAGTTACCGGCAAATCCATGTGATTTAATGAAATTGCAGCTTATGTCGAAGGATTTCAGGTACAATTTTGCTTAGATTAGTGAGATTCTATTAGTTTGAGGGAAAATTGGTAAAGAACAACGGAAATTATTCGTAAACTAGCGGCCCTCCCTCGCTTTGCTTCGGGTTAACCTTGAAAACCTTCATCTCTTTGTGTTTTCTGTAGACCTTTTTAATGTGTACAATAATTAGTACATTATTTTGATAAATCTTGTAGGGTTCAGCCTGCGTTTGCAATGTATAAGCGGAAAAAATGAAATTATTTACGACATCACATTAAAAACCTCAAAAATAACAGTATTTCTCCACTATTTAATGGATATACATATAAACCTTCCTCTTGAATCACTCTACCTATTAAAAAAAACCGCATCAAAATCCGTTGCGTAGTTTTAAAGATTTAAGCGTACATAGGGATATAGGGACAGAAAAGCGACTTTGTTTTATACTATGTAGTGATTTATTTGAAATTACAAAGCAAAACATATGGTTATTATACATATAAACCTTCCTCTTGAATCACTCTATCTATTAAAAAAAACCGCATCAAAATCCGTTGCGTAGTTTTAAAGATTTAAGCGTACATAGGGATATAGGGACAGAAAAAGCGACTTTGTTTTATACTATGTAGTGATTAACAGAATATGATGAACGGACAATCCACAAATTCGCGGATTTTCTTCTTAGAGTGTGTAGAAATTAATTTAAAATTCTTAGTGTGCCAAATATAATTTATAATGATCATGTAGATTGTAGACAAAAAAAAAATCTTTATCCCCAAAGTTAAATGAAATTTAGTATTGAATTAGACAAAAATGATATTTTAGCCTTGTATGCTGCAATCAAATGATAAGCATACGCATGAGCTAAAATGCGATGTGTTTTTGGGAGTGATTGTCGATGTTATGCTACTCAAAACATCACCATTTCCTCTGCTAAGTATGATTCAACTCGGTGCTTTTAAGGAACTATTTTTCTGTAAAGATGAGTATTTTCTTTTATGATGAACTTACAGATAAAATGAAATATTTGAATATATTAATAAATAATTTCAAATGCAATACTCAAAAATATGGATTAGATGTAAATTTATTTTTAACAAGATTGCTACCCAAAGTTAACAGCCAAACTTCAATACAATGTAAATAAACAATTCTATATAATATTTTAACTTCTTAATATGCTTGAAGTAGACTCGGGCGAAGAAATCAGTTCTAAATATAATAAGAGGACCAAAAGAACACTTAAAAAAGTTTTACCATACGATTAGACAATAATATTCAACAGAATAACAGAAACGCTTATCAAAGCATTGCTAAGGTGTCTGAACGCTTCTTACATGAGAAAGAATATACAACAAACTATTAATTCATGTAAAAATAGCAAGTAAAACCTTTGTGAAATAATATTAAAAGGAAGAATAACACTGTTATAAATGCACAAATAATACACAAAAAAGCAGCAAATAGCTATTTCGAATCTACAAACGAGATTCTTCTTCAGTGCTACAAAGAGCAAAGTTCAGAAAACACAAGACTGGGCAAAACGACAGAAAGACGGTGGCTTATATACCCTATCCGGGGTAGAGAACAACGCAATACGCATCGGATATATATAAGCCACCGCTCCTGTATCGTTTTGCCAGTCTTGCTTTTTTCTAGCAAGCTGTGCTTTGCTCTTTGTCGCACTGAAGAAGAATCTCGCTTGTAGATTCGTAATAGCTATTTGCTGCTTTTTTATGTATTTATAAGTTGCCATTCTTCCTTTTAATATTAATTCATGTATTTTTCAAATTATTATTTATGTAAACTCAAATTTATAGCTTCGAAATTTGCAACATCGTCGTAAAAGTTTGCTAATTAAAATACTATTTTTCTTCTTTGTCTTTTTTTAGCCTAATCGGTTTCTTAATATTACTATTATCATTTTTATAAATACCCAGAAGACTGCCGTTTATACTTTGATTAAGGTTAAACATTGAATAAAGTAAGAAGTATGAAGGTAGAATTTGAGCACACTGTTATTGCCATAGATAGTTCAATTCCGACAACCCCCTTGAAAAGCGAGCAAACTACCACTGAACCACTGAGAATTAAATATAGGTGAAGCATATTTCTTTAAGCAACAAATAGACGTCAAACAGACAAGCGATAGAGCAGGTTGTTACGCAGCATCAATTTCGCTTTATTTTACTGACAAAAATAAGGAAATACATTGACGGAGGCAGTTTATGAATTAAATTAAGCATAAATAAGAAACTAATATTGCATTTATATATATTTAACCCGTCAGTTACCACGTAGGATCTGTCGAAACAATTATATATACAGGGTGTTTTTTTTTAAACTGACACTATTCAGAGCCGTCTGTAGCTCGTTCTAATAACTGGATTGACACAAAATTTTGTGAATGGACTAAGAAAACCATGGGAAAAAAGATTCCAACAAAAAAAAAAAATTTGTTCCAATCGCCACCGATAGGGGGAAATGTGGCGCTGTGGTCATTTATGCAACTGGGAATTAGCATAAAATACGGGCAAAAAATGAAAATGCAAATAATTTACTTACGCAAGCGACAGTAGCGCCAATAGTTTAAGTTATAAATGCATGCGAAAAACACCGAGAAACAATTTCAGCTCATGTTGAAAATGAATCTCACGTTACCGCAGCGCGCGTTACTTGTGAAGTTCTTATATTGTAACCAGTACAATGCACAAGCCGCTCTTCGTTTACTTAGAGCACGCCATAAACTGCGCAAAGGACCTTTATCCGTTAATGTATTGAAAGCAATGATTCTGAAATTCGAAGAAACAGGCTCGCTAGCAGTTCGGTCAGGCAGAGGACGTAAACCGGTGGCAGAAAAAGTGATAATGGATGTTTCAACTGCGATCAACGAAAGGGAAAGGGTAAATGATGAATAAAACGTGGCATTTTATCCAAATTATTAATTTTGTCTGTTTCTGATGGGTTTTTTTCAATGTACAGCGCCACATTTCCCCCTATCGGCGGTGATTGAAACTATTTTCTTTTTGTTGGAATCTTTTTTCCCATGGTTTTCTTAGTCCATTCACAAAATTTTGTGTCAATCCAGTTATTAGAACGAGCTACAGACGGCTCTGAATAGTGTCAGTTTAAAAAAAAAACACCCTGTATATATATATATTTCTTTTTAATTATTTTTAAATATTTAGCTTCTAAATTAGACAAATTATCTATGCATTTTTTTTTTCATTATTATAGTACCACACACTGCAGCGTGCATTGACCATTCTATGAATAACTCATTCATAATCTTCGTACACGAGTTTTCCAAATCTATTATATTAACGATAAATCGTGAAAAAAATGTCAGTACTGAACTTTTAGAAGTCTAGTAAAGACAAAACTTAGTAAATGCCTATGTGCCGTGAACGAAAAGGACAAGAGAAAGCTTCTGGTTATAACAGCAAGAATTGAGTAGATATCAACATTTTCATCAGTTCGTCAAAAAGGCAATCGATGGAACTCAACTTCATTCTGGCGACTTTTAAGAATAATTGACCATAAAAGAGACGCATTCTGGAGGGTGCATTGAGCACTGGAGTGTTATACAATATAATATAGTTGTCACAGACACACTAATATTAGTGCCACCTAGCATCCATTTCGAGCTTAGTTTTACTGGTAGAAACAAGTAAAGATTCAGACTCATGCCATTTATGGAATGTTAGTACAGTCTGAGGCTCCCAAATAATCAACTTTTTGGATACCAGTATTTTCGAAGAAAAATTTTCTTTTTAGATTTTTCTTGCATATTTTATCGAAACCTACCCCAAAATGCTATCTCAATTTTGTAGAAATCTACAACGAAACTTTTCTTAGAAAATGTTGGTATTCCAAAAGAGGACTGTTTGGGGGTTCTGTACTGTGCAAGCAATTAACTAAAATTGTAATTTTAAACCTTTAAAAGAAATAGTCGTTGATTTGGAGAAGACGTACATCCTTCGATGATTTAGAAATAAGAAAAGCAAATAAACAAGTGTGTTACATCATTTATCCAACTATAATTATTTTAATTTTTTAGCTTCTCGGTTTTATTAAGAAATATTTAATAATTTTAGTCTCTTATTTTCCTGCATTACCTTAAGACATTTTCTAATTATCTGACAGAAATTTTTCATTTTATGCGTTCTTTCATTTTACTTCTTTTTTGAATATTTTGGAATAATTAATTAACTATATAAACTGTTTGAACAAAGACGATAAAGTATCTTGAGAAAGAAAAAGAAGGCTAGACTTACATTTTTAAACTTTTAATCGATACAGAAAATTATTCTAAATATTGCAATTTGTTGTAACGGAGGAAAGTATGTAGTTTCTTAACAGAACAAACTAAGGAAAAAAAGAGGGTGAGGAGGTGTTTTCACATTTAACTACCATTCCCAAACTTAACCAGACGAAAATTACCGGTGTTTAAAAATTCCTCTTTAATTATATAGAAAAGGATTTTTTTCTTAATTCCAATTTTCTTCTCAATATTGTTAGTGCTAACTTAATATTATTAAAAAGATTATAAGATAATGAACTTTAGAGATTTTTTAAAAGCAGCTCTTTTGAACCATCAAGTGTTTCTTTGAAATCAATAATTTTCAGAACACTCAGAAAAAAATCCATTGTAGTACTTTTTTTTGTAATAAATATTTTTAAGTTTGTGATATTTCAAAAAACGTTTCATCAAATAAACTGTTTAAAAAAAAGATAATGTTTATTTAACAAGTGCGTTTCAGGATCCTCCTTCGTAAAACTGATTTAAAAAAACTTAATTAAAATAATTTTAACATAAAAAAAAATTAATAATGGCGTATGAAACACTTCATCATTGTATCACTTAAAATGGTCCACCAAAAACCCGTTACAAGTAATGTAAATATGTAGGGGAAAGTAGGGCAAAAACGGGCACCTAAGAGTTTTCCTTTATTGACAAACGTCTAGTAGGGTGGAAAATCGGAACACCCCACAAAAGTTTTTGGGGACATCTGGACTCTTGAAACCCACACCTGTTGCCACTAGAAAATTCTTCTCTACTTGGAAAAAGGCGTTTTCTGGGACCATCTGAAACAGCTCCCAATTTTAGTGATAGGGTTAAAACCAGGTATTAATCGGAAATAAAGTTTTTACACTTCCTGTAAGAAAAAGCTTTATTCTAATAAATTTTGAGTCAATCTTTAAAACATGTATATAAAATTTTTAAGGTCAGTAACTTTTTTTAGGTTTTGAAGCGATTTTTAATGTTGCCATGTAATGGCTTTCTCATCTTTTACTTCTCGCATCCGCTGCACTCTTCATGTGCCCACTCCTTGCAGACTTAACAGTGTATGCATTCTTCACCACCTCTTGAGTGAAGAAACAATTATTTTCCATAATTCAATGCAAAGCCATAGATACCCGGTTTTGTCCCACCAGACGATCAAAATATAAACATAGCCATTCTCCTGGAAAGCGGGGCGGACGCACTTGTTCTTGGCATCCAAATATCGTGTGAAAGCTTTAGAAAACTGAGGATTACTTACCTAAATCAGTCCGTCAGGCTGGATTTATTTGAAGAGCTGAAAAGACTGCGAAAAATAAAAACTTTAGAGGTGAATTTATTTCCAATATCAGTGCACGGACACAGACATTAGCTCACTTCAAAGACGATGGCACAATACTAGGGAACGCTAAGGGATGTAGTTAAGACGGGTTCTGTCAACAGGGCAGCACCCAGCAGCTAGAAAACAGGGAACCCGGTTTTTACACTATTCTCTCCTATATTTGTTTTTTCGAAGACAGAGACTAGAAATGATTATTCGCAAGCAAAGCCATTTGAAGCGAACGGATTTGGAAGAGATGAAGAAGAAGGGTGAATCATTACGCGTCAATCAGATCCAGTTGTTTCAAGTTGACTAGCCTCCGTTAGATGGACGAAACGGTAGAGAATGATTCTATTGAAACTGTGGTCTATTGAAACGGCTGCTTTTCTCCTTAAATAATCCAACTGCAAGAAAAGTAGTGGGGTTCTCAAACACTTTTAAAAATAAAAGAAAAACTTTTTAGTCTCATTGGAGGTGTTATAAGCCTCGTTTCCCAGAAACAAAATTTTGGTAGCGTAACATTTTATAAAATAGGTTAAGGCAAAAGTATTTCCGTCTCGTTGGTGTTCCTTAAAAGCAAGAGGACAGGGTGAATTTCCGGCGCCTTTCTCTTATTCTCCTTAAGACTCACTCCGAAAAAAAAAAACCCATTATTATTCATTCTATTTAAACAGATAATCATGTAAATAATCATGTAAACATCAAACAGATAACATGTAAATAATCGTTAGTGTTTTTATTCAGACGTCACGTCGCGTAATTATGTTTTTATCTATTCTAAAAAATATTAAAAAAATAAATAAAATAGTTTGTACAAGCGCGTAACATCTTTTTTTCATCTTATTTGCAAGAGTTTCGAAAAGTCTCGATTTTTCAAATAGTATTGCTAGGTGTCCCGAATAACTCGGGACACCTGATTTTCAGGGATTCTAGGATTCGTCCCATGGAACTAATGTGCGAGAAACGGAAAGTCCCGATTTTTCATTATACATAAATTCCCAATTACTTTAATTTTATTTTTATTAACATGCTATTCATATGTGTGCATCAGAGAAGGGGGGGGGTAAATTTCTAATTGGAATTATCTGCAATGCAATTACAATTTAATTGTATGTAATTGATTATAGTTACACATATTCAAGCACAGAGATTTCGTCAAATAATGGGATGGAGGCTGTTCCACCGGCAGTGCTGCAGAAATTTTTCATGGTATGTATTTTTAATAGTAGTCTGCATCGAGTGGAACTCAATGCAATAAAACATCTGTAAAAAGAACCTGTTTGTAATGGGAAATGTTTATGTTCTTGCCGAAAGAAAATATTGTCCAAAACGTAAACCTTCTCAGTCTGAAACCTGTCCAAAAACAAAATATTTTTCCGCGTCTCTAGCTATTCGTTTTTACACGTTTTCATGCATGTTGTTGATAGACCGGGAGGCGGCAGCACATACAATCACCTCATCGAGTTCACGGCTGAAATTCCAGAATTAGTTAAAACTCGATTCGCATATTAAAACGCAATCGGTCTGCCAAGTCATACCTTGGTGGAAAACACGTCAAAACTCGATTTTATCGCTTGACCCGTAGGTTTACCATTGTGTTTTCCTGCACCCAGTTCTCCATGTTTTCATACTTTTGGGTGCAGGAAAACACAATGGTAAACCTACGAGTCAAGTTCTAAAATCGAGTTTTCACGTGTTTTATGTATGTTTAAGTGCGATATTTAGTGTTCTTACGTATTCGGGCTGATTTTTTGACATTCTTAAACACATTCCGGAGAATTTTGTCATTTACTATTTTTTAATTTTTAGCGATTATTTATGCGAATTTTATGGGGTGTTCTTTTTAACTCTCACCGATTTTTTCACATTAGTAAAAGGAACCCTGTTTTAATCCTTTAGCCTAATATAGTATTTTTTCTGCTTCAGAATTCATACAGTGATTTTTCAAAATTTCGCGAATTTTTTAATGCAATTTTTAGAGTTTCTTCGCATTTCTCAAGGACTTTTTGACATTCGTAAAAGAAATCCTGTTATAACCTTTTAGTCTAATATAGTGAGTAATATAGACCTTTGCAATTTTTGCAATTTCAGCGTTTTTCCCGATTTGCCATGATATTTCCACATTAGTAAAAGGAATTCAGTTTCATTCTTCTAGCCCAATATAGTAAATTTTGATCTCTTTTCAATACAGTTTATTCGAAATTTGTGCAGTAATTTTTTAATTTTTGGTTATTTTCATTGTGTTTTATAAAGTTTTTCGCGTTTTGTGCTATTTTTTGACGTGCCCGGACAAAACCGGGATTGTTAGCTATATAGTAATAATTCGTGTTCATACCCGGTTTAGAATACACGGTAAAAAACTACTCAGAAACGTTTCGAAAATTACGAGCAGAAAATAAAACTTTTGCTTCAAAAAAGCTTCTTAAAATCTCGGAATTCTAATTAGTCCAGGCATTAGGGGATAAAAAAGAGCGTATAAAGGAAAGTTTTGGTGTAGTTTTTTTGGGGGTGTCCTTTATGTTTTTTGGGTCGCTGAACACGAATCCGAGGTTTTCCAACAAAATTTTTTCGGGGAAATACGTTTTTTTTTTACAAAAAACGTAATGGACTTTTCTTCGTTTTTTCAAAATAATTCCAAAATTGCGCATTTTACGTGAAATTCGGCAGTATATGAATTAAAGAGAATAAACTTTTCTACATTTAATGTATTGAAAGTTTTTTTCTCTGATAAATAAGTTTAGCCGTGAGACTGCCTCAAAAACTACAACATCGAAAATAGACGTATGAAATTAGTGGATTTTTTATTTACTACCAATATTATAGAATAAATGTTTTCTTAATGGTAAATATTTCATACCTTGTGGTATGGCTTGTTCCTCTTCTATTGGGTCCACGGATTCAATGCATGGGCAATCCATCTCCAGCTTGGTTTCAGGGTATAACTCGTCTTCCTCATCTTGATTCACCACTGAGATGTTGTTGCAGTTCCCTTCGCAGTTGAGGCACATGTTGTAACAACAAAGACCTGGCTTCTTGCACCCACAATTTTGTTGACAGTTCTTTTTGCACTTACATTATACAAGCTTCAACAACGCAGGGGAGCAGGGGGTAGTAAAGTAAATACAGGCTCAAGGCCAATATTTGTTTTTTTCCATCTCCACTCTTCAGCATTTTTTTCAACTTTTAGCCATTGCTGCACGTGGTGATATACTCAATAGTGCTGTCGTGCTGCAGCTGCAGATGGTAGTAAAGCAGCAATATTTCAAATTGTATTTAAATGCTGACTTCTTATACGAAATATACCTTAGGTGGTTCAGCGAAGGCACATTCGTCCCACTATAACCGTACAGCAAGACCAGGAACCGTTCCAGCAGCTACAATCATCTCTTGAGTAGCGTTGGAGTCTTTAAATATTTTAACAGCTTCAGCAACATCTGAATTCTTCACAAGAGTTTTGAGGAACTTCATTTTACCTTGCATAAATGGTGCTGACGTTGTATCACACCCGCTCATAGCATGTAGGAAGAGGATGTTTTCCGCAACCAATGAACTCACAGCATTAATTGGAGAAAATACCACTGGAGAAACAGTCTCCTTTCCAGGTTTTAAAAAGGAAACATTTTCTGCCCTACAGAAAGCTATCAAAATGATCAAGAGGTCTACATCCTCCCCAACTATAATCACCGTCCCATTTGATGGAACCAAGGACAAAGCAGTGTTTATAATCAAGGTGTCTGCGTCTTCTTTTGCTTGCTTGCATGTAATATCTGCTGATGAGAACATATCACTCATCATAGATATTAACCGACCCTTGTTTTTTGGGTTAGCAAGAAACATTTCTTTGCAAATGGTAGGTATCATTGTACCGTCAAACAATATATCCGTTGAAGAATGTTTCCTTGCTCGTCTCATACGCTCAGCAGTTTTTGTACCACCTTGTAAGTCATCAGGGTAGCCATCAAAGACAACTACTGCCTGCGGTTGGTACCGTGACTGTACGTACTCAACGTATTTATCGCAGATTGTTGAAAAATGCTGATTCGTAGGCCAAACAACCCTATGCAATAAAAACTTTTAGGAACTGAAGTACATGTCAGCTCTCTAAGAGAAAGTGTGTTTTACTTATTTTATTTTTCTGTTATTAAAAAGACAAATTAAAAAGTTTATTTTTTTTATTATTATTTTATTTTTATGAGCAAATGGAGATTTTGGTCACAGACATACCATTTTTATTTTTTTTTTAGTTATGAAGAAAACAATGAACCTCAGATGCATAAAATATAGTTAATCATATGACGTACGTACAATGCCGTAATTCCCGCTTTTTGTTTTTAACACCTATTTTTGCGGCACTTACTAATATTTGTTGCTAATGTACATAACTATTTATAATTAAATAATGATTGATAATGAGTCGTCGTATTTATTATCAGGCAACTTCATTGTAAAATTTAGTTAACCCTATACATTTTAGTATCATTAATAGTCAACGTTTGCTTAAAATGGTTAATATTCATATTACATCGATACAGGGCCATAATTCCCGTTTTTTACAGATTTTCTCTTTTATCCACTCCCAATCTTACCGCCTCTTAGAATACGAACTCTCCGGAGGAGTAGCACCCACGACTCATGAGAATAGCTGGATCTGCCCCACTGCTCTCACCTTCCCCTGGTGTCGGATCCGCACTTTTCCTCTACCTCAAATGCATAAAATATAGTCAAACATATAATCTTTAGTAACATTAATAGTTAACATTTGCGTAAAATGATTAGTTTCTATGTTACATTGACATACAGTACCGTAATTCCCGTTTTTTTTTTTACAGTTTTTTGTTTTTAACACCCATTTTTGAGGCACTCTCACGGCTAAACTATTTATCAGAGAAAAAAACTTTCAATACATAAGATGTAGGAAATTTTACTCTCTTTAATTCATATACTGCCGACTTTCACGTAAAATGCATAATTTTGGAATTATTTTGAAAAAACGGAGAAAAGTCCGTTTTTTTACACGTTTTTTGTAAAAAAAAACGTATTTCCCTGAAAAAGTTTTGTTGGAAAACCTCGAATTCTTGTTCAGCGACCCAAAAAACATAAAGGGACCCCCCAAAAAAACTACACCAAAACTTTCCTTTATTTTCTACCAAATGACTGGACTAAAAGCTTTCTGAGGTTTCCGGAGATAAAAGAAACGTTTTCCGTAAATGTGGTAACTCGGCAGCAATTATATTATACTTTCATTAATCTTCTTGCAGAACTTATCTTTTTTTGCTTTGTAGATCATCATAATGAAAATAAGCAGCATTAAGTAATATAGTACACTGTTAAAAATTTGCAGCAAACTGTCCAGTCATATGGCCGTTTTTAGAGAAAATGGTTACATAACCGTAATTTAACTCTGTTCTGACCATATTATTGCCCATATTATTGCCAGAATAGTGTTAAATTACGGTTATGTAGTTGTTTTCTATAAAAACGGTCAAATGACTGGACAGTTTGCTGCAAATTTTTAACAGTGTACATTTTTACTGGACATTTCACATTTATTTAGATACCAATTGCTTAACTAATAAGATACCAGAATCCAATTTTGACCTTCCTTTCTAATTTTCGTGTTTTCTATCCACTCCCTTTTTTTATCAACAAAACTTTAAAATTTAACACTGGACTATCACGCCCATTTCTGACACACATAAATATCTTGTTTCAGTTTTGTTATATCAGTAAGTATTTTAATTTTTTTGCTGTAATTTTTCCTTCTCAATGAGAAGATATAAATGAGCAGCAATGAATGCGTAGTGTGCTCAAAAAATACAAATAAATTAAAGAAATCGAAAAGAAGAAAATAATTCTATAAATACTGTGGTATACATATGTGTCTTGATTCCTGATAGTATTACTGATTTTGAGTTTTATTTATTTTTGTGACAGTTTTGAAATTCGAAATGTTGATAAGTATTCTTCGACGAAACCCATTTGAATGGTCACTCCTCAGCTATGGTCATGTCTGGTTGACAGCCAGTTGAAAATTTGCTAAAAATAAGAATAAGCTTTGTGTGTACATTTCTTAACGGTCAGTCTCAGATATGGTCACTGAAAATATATCGTAATTCCACGCCATTTCATTAAAATTATACTGCGGACACAATCGCAGATTGGATTTAACATTTACTGGTAGTGATTAGGAAAAAAATATTGATATTTAATTAAACAAAATATAGAACATCTTAAAGATGTTGGGGATGCTTATATTTAAGAATAAAAAACAACTGAAAGGAGAAACTATAAACCTACTGCTTTCTTTACATGTACAGAATAAGTTTAATACTCTTGCATGCAAATGAATGCCCCGTCATGCTTTTCATTTCAACGTATTTCAAATCAATTACATTTCAAAAACAATCTTCGTTTTTTTCCTATTTTTAAAGTATAAAGTTGTTCCACCAACCTCTGTATAAATACAGGGTTTTCCAAAATTCGGCCGACAAATTAAGAGGGATGATAGAAAGCATCAAGAGGATGAAAACTTACTGTAGAACATGGGGTCGCAAATCACGTTTAGTGGGAGAAAATCACACGAATAGTTATGAAGGGCGTGACGTCGAGTGTAACAGAAAGGGCCAATAAAAAGTAGAAAAACATTTATATGACGTCAAGCATGATTACAACGCACTGCAGTTCAACATCACAAAGGAGACGACGACACAATTTTATAGAAATTGTTCGAAGTTGCGGCCACGATGGTCATTGCACAGCCGACACCGACGGGCGAAGGATTGAAGGACGCGTTAAAACATATTCCTATAAAAACATCTTACGTTGAACTGTAATGCATTGTAATCATGCTTTACGTCAAATAAATGTTTTTTTCTATTTATTATTGGCCCTTTTTGTTCCAGTCGATGTCTCACCCTTCATTTATTTTTGCGATTTTCTCCCACTAAACGTGGTTTGCGACTCCATACACTATGGTACGTTTTCATCCTCTTGATGCCTTCTATCAACGCTCTTAATTTGCGATCGATTTTTGGAACCTGTATAAAAACATTTATACCTGTATAAAAAAATAAACATAACAAAGTAACTGACAAAAACTATATTTTTGAATTTTTTTTAGATGTATATAAGCAGCAAATACTTTCAACACAACCATTTGTTTTATCTAAAATACTCAGAATAATTATATTTGATTTAAGATAAATTAAGAACATAAATGAAGTTTCCAATTTAGCATTAATATAATAGAAATTGCTAAAATATTTTATTTAAAGTCATAAAGTTTGAATAGTTTTCAAAATTCGACAGAATACATTGTTAGATTTTGTTAAAATCATTTTCTATACTCATTATTAAAAAAAAAGTTGTACAGTCCTTTTACAGTTCTTTTATTTCAGCCATTTACCTCTAACCTTCAGCAATTAAACTAAATTACTCTCTTCGTGTAATTGTCTTTGAGTGAAATAACAAGTACCAAGATGGAGTGACGATCATTATTTCTGAAAAACGATTCATTAACTTGCTTTTAAAATTAATTTTTCCGAAAATTTATTAAGACATCTGAGATCCTTAAAATACATTTAATGAATAAAAATGTCGCTGGGATTGTATTTTTATATTTTCTGTTTCGCTGCTTTAATTTTGTTGGTTGTTAAAGAAAGACATCTGAAATTTATTAGAATCTGAAAAGTGGCAACACATGACTGTAATTTAGTTCCAGTTAAATTTTTTGGATTAAGAGGTAATTTTACGAAGTTCACTTTGAAATAAGATTAATTAAAATGTTGAGTACTGTGCATTTTAACACCAATTAAAAGTAGTTCTCTAAATATGTGTGTTATCAATTATTTAAATTATCCCATACGTATAAAATACCATAATTTAATACATTTTCAACTATATCTTATACATGCTTTATAAGGAATATCTTCCAGAGCTACTTTTAATTAGACAATTATACTTTAGAATAATATTGAAAATTCGTAAGAGAGCATTATAACAGTAAATATTTTGTAATATTTCATTATATTACCATAAATAGTTCACTTAAAAAGAAAAACAAATATGTAGTTCCAGAACTGATTTTCTTTTAATATTAAGAAACATTCTCAAACCATCTCTATTTAAGGGCTCAGCAAATTATAATACGCAACGGTATAGATTTTTTTAATACTTAAAAGTTACTATCATCACGTTACGTTATTATAACTTTGCTATTGACGCTTTTGAAATAATTAGTTTTTCGTGTAGCAGTTCGTTTTCGACCGAACTCGCTTTATAATCCACTGGTCTATAGAGATTGTTGGTCATACTTGCTCTATTACAACGTTCAGTTACCACCAGAGTACCTCATAATGTGAATCACGATATGGAGAATAAATGATGGTTATTATTTTTATGATAGTGCTTCAGAATAGACAACAAAGTACAAATAATAATTTACTCTGCGCCTCAATGTATGTTCAATATGTCTACCACCATTGGCAGCAATGTGTGTACATGCATGTAACTGTACGTGTATTGCTACTGATATAGGACACATTGGTAATTAACTTTATTTTAAACTGAGCCTCGCTCGCGTGTGTTATTTTTATTAGTAAATGGACATCTGCCTTATAATACTATGTTTCTATACACGATAAAGAAACATTTAAGCAGGTGATTGGCTATCAAGAAACTTACATTCCAAAGCTTCTAATTAAAGTTATTTTACATATAAGGTATCATTTAATACTAAATAGAATAGCACTCTACAATTTTGTAACTGGCTTTTTTGAGCTATCTCTCGCAATTCTCTAGATAGGATCATGACATTCAAATTTATCCACTAAAGCACGCTTTTATTGATTACATTAGGTCGGGCGTTGTCACTTCACTATACCGTTGTCATACTTGCGTGGCTGTAACTCATTCTGTTTTTAAAAAATTTCAGAATAAAGGGCAATAATTCTATGCACCTTTTATACGCCATAGAACGAAATAGTTTAACTGACACATTTAATTAAGCATATAAGATTCTAAAAGTGTTCGTTTGCCCAAAGTGTTTAGTCATGCACTGAAATCTTTTTTGAAATTTTGAGACCGAAGTTTAGTATTGAGTACCAAATTGTATAACAGAATTTCCTGTACATAAATTTATATTCATTAAGTGATAAGTTGACTACTGAAATTCTGCATATTTTTTTAGTTAAGAGATAGATAGATAGCTCATACAGCTGGGGTGCTATATTCGTTGCTTTAAGTGAAATTTAAAACTTGAAAAACAATTATGTCTGTTCATTTTCCGAAACATTTTGAATAATACAGGGCGCCACAGAGAAACGTGAAAATTTAAAAATAGTAGTTGCAGGCCTGCGGAGATGGTAGAAATTTGGGAGTGAAATCCTTTCGTGCAAAACAGCCTGTCATTTAGTAATCATAGACCATTAGGCTAGTTCACAACTTTCATTTCCCGTGAAGGCATTTTACAAGAATGGTGACAGTCTGACAGATGCTCGCAGACAATTTCAAAGTCCTTATAATTTAAGACGTCATTGTTTCGTTCCATCATGCCACGCCTTCAAGACATGGGTTGAGGATTTTAAGGAGACGCGTTTAGTTGTAAAGAAGAAACAACCAGGAGGTCAACCAACAACGAACCCCAGAAAACATTGAAGCTGTTCGGGAGTCAATCGGAAACACTCCACAGCTTTCTGCAATAAAACATGCAGTAGCATCAATTCTAAACCGAACAACCGTCCGTTCGCCGAATACTTTACAGTGGTTTGAAGTTTCACACATGTAAAACTCCAGCTGTGCAGGAATTTAAACTCTCAGACAACGTGGTCATCAACTAGCTGTCGTCATCTTATGGACAATGTTTAGAAATTGAAATTGTTTGCCATGGGACATTTAATGGTATGCAACTTACTTTTTGTTTTCAACAATAAAACTTGAACATTATTTTTTTTTTTTACTTTTGTGAGAGTTACTTTAAAATTTCCCGTTTCCTTGTGCCACCCTATACCAATGTTGCAGAGCATGATCTATAGATATTGATCTAGAGAAAATTAAGTTTTCCTCTTTGTTGCGTTATTATTTTGTAAAATGAAGGATGATTGTCATATTGTGTTGTTGGATATCGTCGAAAATATTTTGTTTCTGAGAGAAGTCTATCTAACGCATATTGTAAAATTAATCAACAGTAGTGTTAAAAATGATAATCATACGCGTTGGATCATATCATCTATCTCAAAACAAAAACATAAAAAAAATGTATGGAAAAAAATATAATAGTTTATGAAGAACATAAATGAAGAAAATAATACATATGACGTTAAGACTTATAACTTTCACATTCAATTTTAAATTAAAGAACGAAAAATTTATTGTACAGTTCTTTTAGAATGAAAATTTATAGGGCAACTTTTCTTACATTTATCACTATCTCTGTCGGGGATTTATTATTTTTAGTACTAAATAACGGTCGTTCTGGACGCCGTATTCTTTATGTTTATGTATTAAATGTAACGTCGTATTTCTCGTGAAATGTGAAAACACAACAATAAATTTTATTAAACCAAACTTTTTTCTAATTTTAAATACTTTTGACAAGTAAATACAAAAAAAAAAATGAAACTCTTTTATTCAATTAACACTTTTAACTTTCCGCACACATAGTATAAAAAAATTATTGTAATCATAATTTGTAAGCATCTGTGATAAGTGAGTCTGCATGATAACTCCGAAACGTCCAGACAATTCCGATCGAGATCCCATTTGGCGAATTTGTTATTGACTACTGTCACAAGAACTGTATATATTTTCATAAAACTCGGCCTACGGATTAAGTAATTAATCCATTTTTGAACCGTTTTCAAACCATTTTGAGGCCGATTTTACAGGTAAAACCACTCAGGAAATGTGACAGATTAGATGTGATAAATATTGAGGCGATGTAATCAAGCATTATAGGCTCAGAGATAAGGTTTCCTGTTTGGAAACAAGATATCCAGTATTCAAATCCAGCTGATTCTCTAGCGTCAGAAATTTATCTGAATCCATTTTATTATATATAACTTTTAGATAATTGAATGGAATCACTGTACACCTTTCCATCACATACTTTTTATATTGATACATATTTGATAAAAGTTTTAACAAGAAAACACGTTGAAAGTGTATACACAATTGGAAAATGGTGGTATGTCACTTTTTTTTGAGCTAGTTTCTAAACACTCTATTGTGTTGTATTTGCATTTTATAAGATCGTTCGAGTTTTTGGGAAAAAAAATACTGACCAAATCAGTTTTTATTTTTAAATGTATAAGTCACACGCTAAATCTGTAATTACTATTATCATTCTTGATTAGAACATTCATTCGCCTTAAGAATCCTTAAAATTGGTCAATTAGCTCTCGAGTTTTTGAGCATCGAAAAATAAAATTGATTGTGTGATTGATTCTCTCGGTTTTTCCTTGTTTTATTAAAAACTATATTCGATATCGTAATACGACAAACTGCAGACTGTGTCAAGAATTACCCTTTCTAATTCTTATTTAGATATTTCAATCGCCGGGAGATTCCTTAAAATTGATCTCTGAAAAGTTCTTGAGTTTTTGAGTATTGAAGAATTGTTTAATTGATTGATTCTCCCTGTGTCTCCCTGTCTTCTCAAAGAATATTTTAGATATAGAAAGGCAGCAAAATGAGTAGCTAAAAACATTATTTATTTTATATGATAAATTTTGTGTTTTTTAAACGTTATTTGTTGCTATACGTCATCTAACTAGCCAAATGAACTTAGAAATAGTCGTTTTTCTGAAAATTGCAGACGGATACTCCAATTTTATACATTAGTCTAGATATGGATAACAGATTATGGATGAGGAGTTATGAGGTTATCTGGTAATGTACTATTAAGCTAAAACTATTCTTCAAAATATGAAATATTTTTTTAATTAACATTTAAAATAATATTTTTTTAGCATTTAATATTTAAATGTCAAAAAGTTTTTACGAGCGATTTTAGTACTACTTGCTAACGTATAAAAAATTTAGAAACAAGAAGAAAATAAATCAAGAAATATAATTATATAAAAGCGATCACTATATATTTTTTTATATTAAATTTTTTGCTACGTTCTCTCATTCGTTTTTAACACTTTCCAACATTGTTGAAAAACATTATGACTTCAGTTAGTCTATACATCTCTATTCTGACTTTCGTAAATATACGCGAATTGTTATGCTATTGTTATGTGTTATTGAGGTTGACTATAGAATGCTTTCACTGTTTAAAATACAGTATGAAGCACTTACAGTTCATTTACAGGGACATACAAAACAATTCCGTTACAGTATGATCTATGCAGTTAAATGGTTTGTGGTGTATTTTAATGATGTTAAGATGCTTCAAACATAATGAAATTTATTTGCGTCGCTGACCTAGCATACAACATACTTTCTGTTCAGTATGATGTAAGTAGAATTTATAGTTCGTTTAAGTGACGTACCCCATAATAATCCCATGCCATTATGATCTATGAGGAAAAATTGTTTGCCGAGTGTTTCAATGATATTACCCTACTTAATAAAATTACTTGTCATCACTGAGGTGCGCAACGACGTATTTTCTATAGATTATGTGTGTAACATCTATACATTAGATTGTGTAGCATCTGTTCCTCATTTACTTTTCATTTGTTGTTCATATCATCATTAGTTTATGCTATTTTCTATGTAAACTGTTCATCAACTTTCATCTACTGCTTCGCTGCATACCTGCAATTATATCAAACCAAAGTAACAGAGCGGTTTAATCACCAAGCATACGTAGCACACAAAATAATTCGTTTATAGGACTGACTATGAGCGATAATTGGCGGAAGTCCGTTTTCAGCTGACGTATGCATTTTTAAATTTAACTCATTTTTAGTGTATTACATAGTGTGTATAAATTCCATGAATTGTACTTAGGGCTGCACGAAATAATTCCCACACATTATAAGCTATAGACAGCAAATGCTAAAAATAGATTTTTACGGCTTTATTTGTTTTTTAGATTCTTTATTCAGATGTTTCGTTCCGTTGTATGAAAAAAAGTAATTTCCTAGCAATAGCTTGATAGTGTTTGAAAGTGTTTCATATATACCTGATGCATGTTCTTGTTTCAACTGTAGTAAATAAACTTCCACTTAACAAAACAAATGAAATTAAAATATTATCTAGCTTAGTATACATAGCATCTTGAAACACAATGTGTTTTTATACATCAGCCAGAGAACTTTCCTATATCAATCAACATTAATTTATGTTATTTTCTATGTAAACCATTCATTAACTTTCATCTACTGCTTCGTTGCATACCTGCAATTATAACATTTCGTTAAACTGAATTACCTCCAAAGTAACAGAGCAGTTTAATCACCAAGCATACGTAGTAATATAAAGCAGCTAATTTAGACTACGCTTTGAAACATTCTATTAATATACAATGAGATGCATTTAAACGCATGCAAACGCCTAAACTAGAACGTTTCATTTCTGTTCGATTGTTTCGACGGATATTACCATATTATTACTAGCTATTTTAGGCAATTTGTTTCGAGGTATTTATTAATTTTTATTATATGTATATGTATATTTATTTATTAACATTAAATTATTTCTGGTATTATTTAGCAATTATTGTTTTAATGGAAAAAATATATTATTTTTTAAATGTTTGGTTGATAATAAATTAAATTCGTTGTGATACCCTCGTTATATAAATTTCTAAATTTATTTTATTTCCTTCCTACAAAATTGTACATACGTAAGGTTATCATAAACGTTCAACAATATAATACTGGTGATGATATACATGAAAGATAAACAACATCCGTGATAAGAAATTCGACAGATTTTAGTCATATAAACATGAAACTTAGGTAACTTAATATTGCTAGGTGAACGAAAAATATGATGAGTTATCAGAATACTGGGTTAACTCGTTTCGCTCAAGATCATTTTAAATAATGTTTAAATATACTACGATTTTAATCATATGTTATATTAATATATAAAAAACATGCATTTATACAACATAAATCACAAATACGTTAATCAAAATTAGAATCAATACTTACATTTAAAAATGTCCCTGATAAATGTGTTGTTTCTTTAATTAAATATAGGAAAGCTACATTTATGGTTTAGGGCTGTTTTATTGAAGGTTCGGTTTCGCAGATAGAAAAAAACAGTTGAAATAAACTTGGAATAACAAAGAGTACGAAAATAATCACCAAAAATATAATTATTCCACTTAGAAAGAAACTTTTTCGGAAAAGCTTTGTTTTCCAACTGGATAATGCTCTAAAACATACTTCAAAACTATTTAAGAATTATGTAAGGAGTATCTACAGTTTTAAACTTGCAAAACGTCATTATTATTATTATTTTTTTTAAATTAGATAATTTCGAATCGAACAAAGCAAACCACAGGAAAATGTTCAAATTAGAGTCGAATCAATTTGATATTGATATGTGCTTAACTCAGACTCCAAAAGATTTGTAATTTGTCGGCATGTTTAGTACTCGTGGACACTGTTAAAAAAATCGTTTGTCGCCCTTATCCATTGCCCTTCTAAGAGAAAACCTGCCCATAGCCGTTGCCCCTGTAGGATTAAACCTTAGTCCTGGTTCATTATGATGTAACGCTACTTTAACAAATTAGTTTTTTTTTAATTGAAGTTTTCTTCACACACACAAAAATGCTATTTTATCAATTAGAAATCATAATTCATAATCATTTCATAATCCTCAATCATAATAATTTGACCAGGTATGTGTAAATTAATTACAACTACAATCTTTACTTAGTTTTTAGTCAATTAAACTATGCAAATTTTATTTGTTATGGATGAGTATGTGAATGAGTTTGCAACGCGTGTCACCTAAAAAAGAATGATTTTTCAGATTTTATAATTGATAACTATCTTTAACATAACAAGAATGAAAAAATATCTTAATAGCAGTACGTGTCCCGACACAATCTTCTGCTCTTATCCGTTTCCCTTGTAAGAGAAAACTTGCTTTTATCATTTGCCCCTGTAAGAGAAAAAATTAGCATGGGTCATTATGATGTAACGCTATCTCGACCGGTTGAAATTTTCGAAAAAATAATTGCCGCTTAAAGTACCCTTTATAAACGCGAAAAGTATATTTTATTAATTAGAAGTCAATATCAAAACTGAAAGAACAGTTTTGGAGCTATAGAAATACAAGCTTGCCATAGTGACTAACCATTTTGAGAGATTTTTTTTCAGCATTTTAAAAATTGGTGGACAGTCTAACTCTGTCAATTTTCAATTAATCAACTTCTGTATTTTTGAAAATTAATAGTCACATATTTTTCCAATAGTATATGTAGGAACTTTTCGAAATATTGATATGTCGTTGTCATATGTAACTTAAATTCGTAATTGAAGAAATTTGTAATTGAAAGCTTACATTTCATTTCGGAGCAATGCCATTTTACAAAAATCCTATTTTGTGAAACAGCTACGTTTTGACTAGCTATTGGACTAAGAAAACTAATTGTTATTTTACATTGTGCTAGGTCAAGTTTACGATAATGTTACGTGTCCAATGCTTAACCTTCAGTTGTCAAAACGTTAACGCCCAACAGCTGTTAAGCTGCCAGTTTGTAATAATATCAACTAAATAGAAATAATTTTTCATACTTTAAAATATACATATTAAATTAGAGTAAGTGAATTTTCATAAAAAAATTCGCATTGCTTTAAAGCCAATTTCCGAAAAAGCCTTAAATTTTTGGGCGTTAAGGTGGCGTTACCCCTAAAATGCAGGTGGTTTCTTAAGTTATTATAAAATCGTTTCCATTCGTATAAAATAGTTGCACTCTGATCAAGCTTTGGATCATCTGAAAGTCATGACTTGTTGTGAAAGACAGTCATTTTGTTCGAAGTTTTGAAACCAACCTCAAGTTGATAACACATTGCTAAGCCTTTTTGCCTTAGGGAAATTTTTAATCCAAACGACATTTTTTTTTTTAATAACGTAAATTAACATAATTGAGAAAACATATCGAACATCGTCTACACATTTGTGAAAACTCCTTCAAGAAAAATGGGACAAAATAACTAAAGAGTATTTGAAAAACTCCATGTAAAGAATGTTTTTATTGTTCGGAAATCATGAAAATAAAATGTAATCCTATCGATGAGTAGAAGATTAAATTAAATATTTAAATCCCGCTTTTAATATATTTTGGATGTATGAAAATATTTCTGAATTATATACAAATAAAGAAATCAAATTTGCTTCATTAATTTCATTTTAAAACATTGTTGAGCAATTTTTGTAAAGCAGTGAAGATCTTTTGAGAGGTACTTTATACCATGAGGAAAATGGCAACTTATAATTGATTGAATTACAGATGTATTAACAATTTAGAGTACTATCTATATTATAAAGCAAAAGACATGCCCACGAGTAACGCTAGCGTCATATCAACAATAGTAACTACCTGAACAATTGATTTCGTTTTATCGCATTTTTTAATAAACTTCTGAACATCGCACAATTCCAATTTTTACATCGTCAAATAGAAAAAAAAAATGCACTTTCAAACGCATTTTCTTTGAAAACTCTACCTCAATTTACTGTTTTATTATATTTTAAAAATATTTTTAAGCGTGATTTTTTTTTAATTATCTAAAAAATTGTGGAAGATTAACCCGATTTCACTATAAATAATGTAAATAATTCAGCATTTGTTTGTTTTCATATAATAACTCGTAACGAAATTGTCAAACGAAATTAAAACTTTACAAATGAATAGATAAGTAAATAAAACTGGAATTAGACATCTAATCGAACTACGCGCTTAAACCTTTCAGAGGGCAAGTACTGCTGTTGCTAACATGTTGACACGATTGAATGACACCACAATTTTTTTACGGACAATTTATTTGAAACTAGGTAAGCACTTTCATTCAAGAACATTATAAAAGCAAAATTTCTTTCCAAAATTCTGGTGCCGTTGTAGCATTTAGCGATTAAAATAAAATGGGATAGATAATATCCCACCGCCCTTCACGGAATTAAACACTGAAATAATCAAAATTAAAAAGATTGCTATAAATACAGAACTCTTTCGCGATTAAACACTAGCATACAACTAATACGAAAGTACCAAAAATAATTTTTGGTGTAGCTAGTGGGCAATCTAAGAAAATATACTAAATGTAAAAAATCTATTAGAGTTTTCAATTAAAAACAATTTTCAGCTACGTTCTGTACATCGTGCAGTATATCGGACATGTTTCAATCGAGCAGCCCCGATTTTATCGCCTGGGATTTTTAATAATGAGAAACAAATGTATGTATATCAAGTGACAATGAGTTAGGAGTAACATAGGAGAAGAACACATTTGGAAGGCGAATTCACAAATGAATATTACATTAAAGGCAATAATTTTCGATTTTCTCATTTGCGCCGACAAAATCATTAAATTTACTAATGAAATCAACCTACATTTGTACAAATCTCTGTTTAACGAGAAATTCTGAAGCGAAACATCTAAATGATGTATTCCTTTTCCAATTCCAAACCTCAACTCTAATCTTTGAACTAATCATAGAAAGCTATTTCATTGAAATAGCATCTGTAAATATTTGGCTTAAAACAGAATATTTCCCCTAAAGGATTTAGGGTCTTTATTAACATTCTAACTTTATATATTTAGTATAAATACTTCTAATTATATTAACACCATTACAAACTTAATAAAATAACGATCGAATCACAAGCAAATTTATAAACAACTTTAAGGAATTACCAAGAGTCAAATATTATTAGCCATATAATTACAAGAATTAAAATGTCACTTTTGTAAAACTTATTACACCTGTTATGTAGATAATCAGAAAATTGTAAATTTAGCATTCAATGGTAGAGTGCAAAATATTGCTGGAAACTGTCTTAATATAGAAGAAATATTTATTAAAATAAAAATTAACCTCGCCGTTATTCAGGATTCCCGAAACTTTTCTATTAACTTTCGAAAATATATGGACACGGATTAATGAGAAATCTTAAACGGACGTTTTTTAAGTAAAATAACTCGTTTGCTGTTCGTAAACTTTTGAATCCTATTGATGTCTGATGGTTTTGTGCAGTCCTCCTTTTTAAAGATTATAAAAAAATAGAGGAAATTTTTCCTCAATCGTGGATAAATACGAAGTTACACTGAATTTTTGAATCACTGAATTTTTCATTTCCTGTATATTAAGAAACTTTTCCTATTTTTTTTATTTTTTAAAGTGTAAGACAATGCACATCACAATTCTTAAAATGATTACTCAAAATTCCTTTCCGATATAGTTGAAATATACTTATGATTTTGGTCTGTCTATCTGTCGATGCTGTTTATTTTCAATGTGTCATGTTTCAGGTGGAAAATCGTGTGATTTGAACTGACTTTTCGTTTACAGGGACACACAAAAAATTGGATATATTATGTTCTATGGACGGTTTGAAGTGTATTTATTTACGTTACGCGTCTTCATGTATAGCGAAATTGAAATATGTCATTGAAATGCATTAAAACATGATTCCTATAGAAAACAGCGTGCGTAACATATACACAATTTTTTTCAACGATAGAGGACTATGAAGTTGAATCATGGTTCATAGGAAACAAATTTTATGGCCTCTCTATTAATTCCAATGTTTTTATTGAATGGGAAGTTGTAAGTTGGTTCATTTATTACCGCTCAATTTTCAGCAAAGCCTCTCCCTCGCCAAGTATGAAGGATAATGATAAGTTACTTAGTGCGGAAGGCAGGCGTACTTCATCACCGATTCCAAATTCCCGTGAATCCGTACGAGGACACCACCATAGAGGGCCGCTTTACCCGGATATTTCCGCGGGTGGGCTCTCCGGCCTTGGGGAGAACCGGGGGTGTACGCCACCTGTGCCTCTAAAGCCTTTCCCAAATGAAATGACAACAGAGGTATATGCAACATGCGGTGGAGCCCAAACTTAGAGGACACCACCACAGAACACTTGGGGAGACGCTGGAGTGTCTTAAGACACATGCCGAACTTCTCCAACGACTCTTGATTTACCGCAGCTTCCAATCATCTAGTCCTAGGGTAACGACTTGTTCATCGGCTAAAAACGAATTCGGATACACAAATAAGTTTGTAGAAATGTCACAGGCACTATTTTTTTTGTCTACTCCAAATTAAAACAGCATAATATACCTCTAAGATTAGTAGAAAATTATCACGAGAATTAATGTTTGGAGATAGCGTTGGGCAAAATAAGAAAACAAAATAGCTCCCGTGACAACACTAAATCTCTTGCTACTGTGATGCACTATTCAACGGTAGGCTAGCAGCGCTTACTTCTTAGCGAACACACTGACATCCTAAAAATATCTTAATAGGATATTGTATTCACCATAAAGGATATCATATTCGGTATAACCAATATCCTTTGGTTTATATAAAATTGTCCTGTAGACAGTCACAGTATAGCCTATGGCTGTCAAAGCTTCACTCCTATAGACGAAGCCTGATTATTTAAACGGTACATGAAGCACAAGCTTCCCTTTCAAAATTTAAGAGGGCTCCCCAAAAATGGTGCCTTTAATTCCCATTCTTATTGTTTTACATTGTTTATTAATTATTTTGGTGGGGAAAGATTATCTAATGCGACAGAAAATTCAAACTAATTCAGGAAACGTATCTAACCGAGAAATGTGAATGTGATCAATAGGCTGTTAACCAATCACTTGGCATCCTGATGTACCGAATCTGTGTTAGGAACTACTCGGGTAACTAAACATACAATAGATAAATATATACACTGCAAGTATATTTAAACTACACTAGTATATATAGGAAACATTTAAAAAAACTGGCTAAGGTATTTCGAGCACTGATTTTTTTAATATTTGCAGCACTGATGAGCTTCCATGCATGTAGAATTTAGAAAACTTTTACAGAATGAAAGAGGACCCCCCAAAAGTACTTTCAAAGGTTCTACTAGTTTCAAAGGTTAATCGGGTTCTGCCTATAGACATCTTTCCAAAATAGTAAATGAGCATGAAATTGATGTTTTTTACTTTTTTTATCCTTCCAACAGGCATCTAGTTTTCACAAATAGTTCTCGAAAAATCAGTAAATTTACAAGTGAATTTAAAATTACGTTATTGCATTTTGTATTGAAGGCTAGCAATTGTTGGCTGTTGAGAATTTTGTGGCTTGGATAAAATTGCAATCGCAGAATAGGAATCGAAATTAGAACTCTTATTTTGTATCTGATCATCACAACACGTGATATTCATGACATCATCTAATATATATAAAATTCAATTAAGCATTTCGATCCAGTTGCTTATCACTTTAGTTCTGCTGGATGTATTTGGATGGGAATAATCCCAACTGTTTAATAGATAATTTTTCAGAGAAAGTTTTAGTTTATAACATATTTTTCTACGTTGCTTGGTTATGGAATTATGCGAAAATTCCATAATCAGGTGAAACCAATTATGAAAGATTAGACTTTCTGAAAAGTTCTACAGGACGGATTTTAATGAGACTTGCATTGTCAGTTATGTAATTTTTCAGGAAAGATTTTAGTATATTGCACATCGTTCTACCATTCTTTATCAAATCTTACTGTAAATGATCAGCTGAAAGAGCTGGTGTTTAACAGCCCAAATTTTGTCCGACACCAAATATATAACAGCGATATATATTAGAAAATATATAACAGCGCAATAGTGTTCGCATAGTTTCAGCAATGTGGATGGACATTCCAAATAAAGGTATATATTGCTTTAAAACAGAAGGCCAAATTCACCGACATATTTCGTTTGATTCAAGGTTCGTTTGGATAAACCGCCCACCGAAGCGGGCGAAGCCTGTTAGTGTATTTTATATTGTAAAGTTATAATCGCATAATTAGGATGCATATTACATTTATAATTGTAAAAAATTATATTCCTTGCTTTATTATGAAATTGTATTATCGACTCACGTCTGAACAGCATATGATTTGAGACTTATAATTACAAACGTATAATTCTAACTACTAATAATTACCATATTAACTGAAATTAACGCATTGAAATAATACTGATAAAATAAGTATAATTTGAAACTTACAAAGTATTAATCTTTAAAATTGAATACCTTAAAATATCTCAAAACTTAAATGTAAAAATATATTTTAGCAATTAGAAAATAGATTTTACAGTTATTAGATTAAATTTTACGCGTCTGATTACAATTCAATATCAATTTTAATTGCTTCTATATATTTTAATAAATATTCTGAGAGATAATTATTACTAATTATTTGTTCTTAATCTTACAAGAATATAGTATACAAATTTTATGTAGTAAATTCAAATTTCAAGATTATAACAAATAACATAATGTAACGTATGATTTAACTTTCCATGAAAGATTACAGCAATTAATATTTTGATAAAATAATAAACAATTTAGTCTCACTTTTCGTATGCATTTACAATATTTTAATTTCAGCTATTTAACTCGGCTAAAAGCTGCATAAGCATTTGCTTAGTGTTCAAAACTTTTTACATTTTGAAATGCATTTACGCATACAAATCTTATTATAATTAATAATAACTTAAGCTCCAACAATATTTATCATTCCTATTTCTATGTAAAGAGTTCAAGTAATTATTAATGAATCTTTTATAATAAAAATGAGACTCTATTTAAACTATAAAAATATTATGTGATACCTCGGGATTTTCAATTCTCATCAGGCGAAAATATACTTCCATAATAGCGGGTTGTGTTGTTTAGTTCTGGTAAATAAGGATGATATTTGAATAACATAATTTCTTTCGCAAATTATTACAGAAGTGCTTTTGATGCAACATTAATTTAATCAAATAATTTACACTCCTGATGAAATAATGAAATATTTATGATAAACAATCTAAACAATTATGTTTTGTACGGTTATTAAACCATATAGAAGAAATAATTAAAGTGAATTTATCTGAATAATTTCAGAACGAAAGTAATTTGCAGAGTTCATGATTGATATGCTATTCGGATGATAAATCTATTAGAGTTTTCTATGAAAAACAAGTTGGAAATTGTACGTCAAACGTGACAAATGAGGTGCGTTAGTACTGTAGCTAGTTTTATAAATATTGAGATCTTGGTGCAATAGCAGTTGCACTCTTATGCAAAAATGCATGAATACAAAATTTATTTCATGTGCAGATTTTCATATTATATATATTAATTTTATTTTATGAAATTAAGTTTCAAAACACTTCTACAGACAATTAATTACAATTATGCTAATTAAAATTATACTATACGCAAATATCCAATACAAGACAATGTAGCAAAAATCATCGCTATTATTTTAGTGAAAAAATGAATTATATCGTCTGTTATTATGATATGATTAATTTCCGTAATAAAATAAGTACATTTTAAGTTGGCAACATTTTATCTTTTGTTGACATGTATTGAAAATTCCAAGGGGAAACATAAGCCTAGCATTGAAAATTTCAGAACTTGAAATCCATATTTAGACTCTTTTACTATTTAATATCTATTTCTCCGGAAACATATATCCAAAAAAATATCAGTAGATTATAGGATTTCTATAATTAAACAATTTTAGTGTACAAATTCGGTTTTTAAATTCACTAATACGGAAATAATATGACTCCATCTTAAATATGACGTAATCACTATGGCAACCTCGAATCATTACCTATCATGGGATATCATTGAATTAATTGCGTATGATAGGATTTAACAGAATGAAGAAAACTTTTATTAGTATCTTTTCAAGTTTTGATTCGATTTTCATAAAGTTTGAAATGACTCGACAAAATTCTGCATCGATTATATTTATTAAATTTCAAACCATTTGATTGAGTGTTTTTTGAGCTGTTATTTATGGACAGACGGACGGACCAGACGACGACTAGAGGTGCTACATATTTATATAATTACGAAAGCAACTAAAAATGAGTTTCACCTATACTCTGTAACTCAGGAAGCTCGAGTAGATCCCCTAGTTTCGTTAAATGCAATAATATCTCCTAAACGATTTACATTAAAAATTGTTTTATGTTAGACCTTCAGTTCTTCAGTTAGTATAATTAATCTATGAAAGTATTGACTGCCTGAATCTAATCATGATTCTTTATATAAAAAGTATGCTAGTCAATGTAAGTAATTATTTTTCTCTTACTTTTTTCCGATTTTATTTTGTATATTAAAATAAACTACTAAAATTGCGTAATAGACGTCATACAAGTATAACAAAAGGGGGGTGAAAACAAACATCCTGTATCTTCATTGTATACAACGCACTTCATTTTTAAAACTTTAAGCAAGCCTGGCAGAATTTTTCATGTTTAAAGATTCATAAAATCATGGATATGAAAACATTAAAAAAGAATTAGTATGAGGATTTATATTTGATTACCTTACATATTTATTTATCCTTTGCGCTGGAAAAAATTAACATTAATATAATTTTTTGTTGTATCAGCCTTTGAGTTCAAATACTACATGACGGGAAAAGACGGCTCGGACGCTTAAAAGGTTTTAAGGTGCATTTTAAAGGTTAAAAAAGTGCGAGTTACGTACCGGAAAATACGATAATTTGAATCACCCGATATATTTTATAGATTCTAATTTAAATCTTAGTAATATTACGCGAAATTATTATTATTTTTTTAATTAACAGAAAACAACATATAAATTATAGAAGAATGAGCCTAATCTTTTAAAAGTTCAAATTGGTTTACATATATCTAGTATTAGTTTCTCTCTCTCTCTTTCTCTCTCTCTCTCTCTGTTACTCTTACCAAGCTTTCCCTGTAGTGAAAGCGTAGGATTTCGCAACAAAAAGTAAATTCTAAAAAATGTGCTCTATTTTTATATCAGTTTACAGCAAAAACTTAAATTTAACAATTTATTTATAGCATTGCGTATTTAAAAATCAGATTTAAAAGCATTTTCAAACGAATTTATCTTAGTATAATTCTCTACATTTTCCATGAATCTAAAATAGTGTCGTTTTTAGTTTTGACTTGCTCTAAGTTGTGGTTAGCATGTATCGATGAAGACCATGAAGTAAAATTTCGCGAAACTGCATTTGAAATATGCGATGATGGTGAAAAGTTTAAAATGGTTTACTATCACAAAAAAGCAACAATTCATATATTTTTGTCAATTGTTTTCTTACTGGATTTATTTTTCTTACAGCAATATGGGAGAAAAATTGGACATCTCTAACAAAATCTACCGCTTTGTCTGTAAATTTTTTAAAATTAAACTTAGTTAGCAATCTTAAATCAAGAACTGTTTTTGACACATTATGCAAAATTTGTCAAATTTCATTGTCATGCGACTGTCATGATGATAGTTTTATAAAAATTCAATTTCTTTTGAAATAAAAAGTAAAAATACATTTCACTAAACCTTTAAATAACAGTTGCAAATTATTCAAATACTTTCTATATACTTAACATTATTCAATTAACGCTAAAGTTATTCCAGAAATGCATGTTGGCGTTAATTCAACTTAAATGAATATTTCATGTAAAAGGCATAACATTTTCAATTTTCCAAAACTCATTTGCGTTTGTAAAATTATTAAACTTGCTAATGATATTTAAGTGATTTAGTGTGATACTCATTTTAAACTGTAAATCTGAAGCGAAACTTTTAAACGATGTAACTCCTTTTCTAATTTTAAACTTGAACTCTAATCTTTGAATTAATCAGTAGAAGCTATATCGATGACTTAACAGTAACTGCAAATATTTGGCTTAAAGCACTGTATTCCTGTAAAAGTCGTTAAATATTTATGTTTATTAACATAATTATTGCACATAACTATAATGCTGCAAAGAAACCTTTTTAAAAGTTTTTACACATTTTCAAAAAGTTATTTTAAGTCAGTGTTAATAACAAAGCACAGAATTCAGAAAATCGTTAAAATAATATACTTTATGTCTAAAAAATAAACATTAATAAATGCAAATTGATAATTACAAAGATAAACATGTAAATTATTAAAATTTGTTTTTGCATTTTAGTAGTTAGAAAATTAAACTTTAATTATTTTGCAACATTAAATCTTATTTAAACAATTTTGAAATAGTTTTAAACAAATTATTTATTACAGGAGCATGGAAAAGTATTATTTAGTTTATTAATACGGTTCAAAAATAAAATCCACTAATTCGAGAAATAAATATGTGGTAGAAACAGCGGTCTGTGGTGAAATGAAACTAGAAATTCTACCCTGTAAATGAGTAATGAATACTTTGCACCCCATATTCTACAAAAAGAATGTTTTAGTGTGCTTCATAATTGTATGTCAATTTCATTATGTTCGAAATGGCGTATCATTATCAAAATGCACTTGAAACGATTTTTTACCATTGACTGTAATGGAATGGAATATTTTAGACTGTTCCTGTAAACAAACTTTAAATGTTACACTCTTCATTTTAAATAAGGAGAGTGCTATAGTAAACGTCAATAACATCTGAATATTAAAGGCAATCCGAGTATATTTACAAGAGTTAAAGGACGGACGGACGGGCAGACAAACCGAAGTCATAAACACTTTTCAACTAGGTTGGAAAGAGTTAATAAAGCATAAATACTGTAATTATATAATGAACCATGCATTGTAAATTATTTGTATTTATAAATTATCATAGTTTTTTTTTCTTTTTGTAGACCGTTGACCGGACCCTTACCTGCCAGGCTTTTGCCCAGCTTAACGGGTTGATACCTGGCAACGGGGCGAGGATTCACCTGCTCTCCGCTTTGCGAAGATGTGTTTGTTAAACCTATAGGCCGACGTGGCTTCAGTGCGTCTTGTTGCTTTAATTGCTTTTTCTTAGTTGGCCAGTTGCTAATTGATTTTGGATCAGGCGGTTCAGCACTGCGCAGTGTAGCGAAGTCATGCCGGACGGATGTGAGATGCTGGGGTATTTACTATTTCCTCGCTGCATTGCTCATCCATACGTCATGCCATCGCTACTCGAGTTGGTCTCGTAATTTAGAACCTTAATCTGGTGACGAGATCTTTACCTGACTAGGCACCCCCAGAGGTGTAATTCACAGGTTACTTGGAGGACTTTACACCCACGACGGATTTTACATGCACCGGGCGCAATTAGCATACATGATCGCCGCATCTGAAATGGAATGGAGTTAGACATTTTATAACACTTTTAATTCTATAAACTAGGTGCTACTTTTAGACTTTAAGTACTATTACTTGGTTGTTTGTCTTTATTTACCTATAGTTCTACCCTACGTTAATTTTAACTAATATTAAATATTCTAGAGTTGCTTATTCATACAGAGTGGACATTATATGCATATTTTACTAAATTAAGAGAGGGTTTGGACCATCGGCTATATATTATCTATATATAATTTAATATTTATAATTTATATAACTTAGATAAATATAAGTATGGGAGGGTAGGGATAAATGGTTATATACTAAATATAATTAATGGTATAATGTTTATAACTAGCACTAACATAGCTTTGGAGGTGCTGAAAAGCTTAATTTAAGTTAAAAATTGCTACTAGAAACTGTTTAACTAATTCGTACTAAAATTGAGAGGGGATACTAAAGTTACCTGACAGTTTACAAAGGGGATGAACTTGAATTTTATTCCTTAACTACAAACTTTAATTTATTTCTAATTCTATAGAATTGCTGTTAACTACCTTTAGTATTTATTTATACCTTCAGTTATTCTATACTTACTGACATTGTTATTTAGGATATCGCTGGTGTTTTCACCTCCTTTCGTGCGATAGTTCTGTTTAGTGCCTGTACCTTCTTTACAGTCTTTGATTTTAGCCGTTTATATTGGCTTGTCTCTATCATGGTGGTTTGAGGGTTTTTGCCACTGTTATTGGCTTGACCCTGTTGGGCTATGTTCATCATTGTCTGTATCTTGTTGTCACTATTTTGTGATTGTATTGTTTGTCACTTTTTTGGACTTGGTCATATTGCAAATTTTTTGCTGGGTCTTTTTCTTTTTTCTTTCTTTCTTTCTTTCTCTTTTTTTTTTTGTTACTTTTGGTAATTTGTCACATTGCGACTTTTGTCGCTGGTTTTGAAATATTACAAAGAAAATAATTCATTAAATATACTATGATGTAAATGCTATGATGTAAATTTATTAATTATATCTAATTATGATTTTTAATGATGTTAATTAATTATTTAATGATGTAAATACTATGATGTAAATTTATTAATTATATCTAATATCTAATCTTCGATTTCCTGAAGAAATTTTTTTCAACAAGAACGAATTTTTGAATATTAATATTATCGATATGAAATGTTAGTATATCATTACTATCTGGTACGATTTCATTTGACATGTGGATAAGTTTAAAATTTATTACTTATATCCATGTTGAGACCATTGATTTCTCCTTTGTCTTTTTAACATTTTCCAACATAGTTGAAAAGTGTTTATAAATTTGATTAGTTTGTCTGTCTGCCGTCTATCCGTAATCTAACTCGTGTAAATTTACTTAAATTTCCATGAAATTCATATATGTTATTGAGGTTTACTACGGCACGTTCGGCTTTGAAAATGAAGTATGTAGCATGCATAGTCCGTATACAGGGACACTCAAAACATTCTATTTTATTACAGTCTATAGGGAAAATCATTTGCTGTGTATTTTAATGACGTTACACTGTTTTAAGCACATTGAAATTGATATATGAGGGAGTTAGAATGACAGTGGTGTAAGTCAAAAATTTCAAATAGCTAGATAACCACATTTTTACTGAACGTATATTAATTTCTGTTCAGTGTGACAGTCAAGTAAGTCATAGTCCACTTAGGGAGTCGCTAGAGAGCAAAACAAGTTGGACCATTTAATGTAAAATACAAGTTTCACAAAACCCTTTATTTCTTAAATTACTAAATATGGACTTACTCCACTGTCATTCTAACACCCTCATATATCACTGAGGTGAAGTGCAAAATGCTTACCATAGAATACAGTGTGCATAGCATTCATTGTTTATTTACAGGGACACTCAAAAGAATTCGGCTAAAGTACTGTCTATGGAGGATAATTCCTGAAAGTACAGTTTCAGTTGTGGAACTTTTTTTAAATGTAACTATTCTTTTGCATATTACTTGATGTGAATCAATTCTATAGTGGGCTGTAGTAAAGATCTCAATTAAATTTCCGTTTATTGTTGGAAATTGCTGAAGGTAAATTTTCACCTGTGCTATGTGTTTCCTACACTGTAAAAAAAATTCTCAGGTTACTAAAAATATTTTAGTATATTTGTATTCCACAGATTTTTTTAGTAACCGGTGCTAAAAATCAGTATTAAAAGACTAAAAAAAATTTTTGTATTCTTACTCAGTTACAAGATAATCTGTAAGAATTACTAGAAAACAGCTAGCAATGATTCCGATTTTTAGTAAAGGTTATTACAAAAATCTGTGGAATACAAATATACTAAAATATTTTTAGTAATTTCCAAAGATCAGTTAGAAAAAACTAAACTTTTTTTAGTAGATTGACCAATTTTTTTACAGTGTAATTCAACTAAATTTTAGTATACTACACTGTTAAAAATTTGCAGCAAATTGTCCAGTCATTTGACCGTTTTTATAGAAAATGGTTACATAACCGTAATTGAACTCTATTCTGACCATAATATGGGTAATAATATGGTCGGAATAGAGTTAATTTGTGGTTATGTAACCTTTTTTTATAAAAACGGTCAAATGACTGGCCAGTTTGCTGCAAATTTTTAACAGTGTATGTAGTATATGTAGAAATCTGTAGATTATATACAGGGTTGCACACAAAAAAAATCGGATATTTTTTCGACTACTGGTGATAATTGCTGAAATTGGGTTTTCAAATGTGTTATGCGTTTTCCAAATTTACTTTATTAAACTATGAATTTTGTTACAGTATTTTGAATGTGTTATAAAATGTTTCATAATCTATACTTGATGCAAGATTTTTTGTTCTTGTTAGTAGATATAAAAGGGGCGTTCTACATCAGTGGTGGAGATGGTGATGACCTTCTGTGACTGTTAAGGTCACCGGAAGGGACAGGTGTGGACACCGGAAGTCGCAGGTGTGGATAACAGGTATGTTGGAACAGGCATGTTGAGACAGGAAACCGGAAGGGATTACGAGATAAGGACAGGATGAGACGTATTTTTTATGAGTTTTGAACAGGTTCTTTCTTGACAGGGAAAATTTTTCTGCATCAGATGTGCAAAACTCTCAAGGTTAGCGGAAGGGACAGGTGGTGATAACAGACATGTTTATACAGGAAGTGATTCCGTAAGAAAGAAAGAAAAAAAAATTAGAAGATAACGTTCGGATGTTCTACACCAGATGTGCTAACCTCGCAAGGTCATAGGAAATGACAGATGGTGATAATACACAGGTTGAAACAAGTATCTTTAGACAGGAAGTAATTCCGTAAGTAAGACCGGAAGGGATCAGGAGATAATGTTAGGATGTTCTACACCAGATGTGCTAACCTCGCAAGTTCATAGAAAATGACAGATGTTGATAATACACAGGTTGAAACAAGTATCTTTAGACAGGAAGTAATTCCGTAAGTAAGACCGGAAGGGATCAGGAAGTGAAATGTGATAAGAATTTCTGACTTTATAAAAGTTTAATATGAATTTTTTTTTCTATAAAAAGGGTTTTAATTAGATTCTTTCTTGAGAGGGAAAAAAATTTAGTTTTTTTAATTTCATAAAGTTTTTTTTTTTTTTTTTTTTTTTTCGTGGTTTACGTATTATTTTAATTTTTATGACATTAGAACCTGCAATGTTCTGTATCACACATGTCTTATCTTAGGTTACCAAGGATGTGTGTGTGTTGTTATCTCTTTAAATGCGAGAGATGGGGAGTTAGACCTGCGTTGAGATATCTTTATCATAGTTTTAATGAACTGCAAGAAATTGTCTTTAGCTATTGAGTAATTCGCGAGTTTTGGTTTAATATGAATGCTATTACAAGGAAAATTTTTATATGAAAATACTATGAAATGTCATTTATAGAGATTGACAAAAATAGCATGCTTGATTCTTTCTTGTATTAACCTTATAATCATTTATTTTAGAAATATAGGTTTATAGTTTTGTTACGAAAAATAACGTGTTTACATATTTTAAAAACGAAAGCAAAGTGATTTTTACAAATGTAACTATAAGCTATACACCCACGCATTTGTGTTATTGAATTAAATGACAATGCTTAATATTGTATTCACCGTACTATTTTCCTGCAAAAGCCGTTTCACAAACTTGTGTACTGAAATTAATGTGGCATTTTTAGGGAAAAAATTAAGTCAAGTCTTTCAAAGGAAAAAAAGATTTGTCATACTTTCTCTTACATTATATCTTCCGTTTTTAAGTTTACAAATTTGTGAAGTAACTTAACTTATCGTTTTTATGCTAATTAAACAATATATTTTTTAATTATATGTTTTTTTTAAATTAACTTGTAATAGCTTCTTTTTTTTTCTTTTTCCTTTTCTTAAAAGGGTACTGTAGAACAACTTATGTCACAAATACTACATCCTTCTTTAGTTAAATATGTTCCACTTAAGACATGACAAAGTGTCTTAGAAACATTTCATTTTGGAGTTAAGTGATTAAACAAGAAAAATATTATTTATAAAAACACAACACATAAGACTAGCGGCTGAGAGGTTCTACTCTCAAAGCTGATAGATAGAAGGTGTTAGGTTTAAACCTCTCTCACGGTCGTCGACCTTAACCGTTCGAAGTTTTCTTCGAAACTTGTCAATATGGGTAAGAACTCCTTAGAAAGACCTACATGCAGACACTTATCCCTAACGCAGATAATCAACCCTATATTTAACCAACCAGTCACAACACAAAGACATTTTAGATCATTACATAATACATTTTAGATTATTATATTTAGTTAAGAAGTGATTTGACGTGCAAAATATTATTTAGAAAAACATACAATAAGAGAATTTTAAAGATTTTTTCCTTTTAAATGAACAATTTTTAGTGACTATTTAACTTATTAAAGAGAGCGGGTATTTTGTTTAGAGTTATACGATTAAAATAAATTTTCAATAGATTTGACTTTATACAACCAACATTTAAAAAAAAGGGAATGGAATCTAGTTTTTATAAATTAACGTATTTCAATTTTACAAATACTTCACACCCTCCTCTTTTTCCCCTATTTTGGTAGATTTTATACACATAAGACATAAAAGGCGTTTCAGAATACATCATTTAGAAATTAAGCGACTTGATAAGTAAAATATTATTTATAAAAGCAATAGACACGAAAGTACTAAGGATTTTTACTTACAAATGTACGAACTTCTGATAGGTAAGACTTTCTCAATCATTGTGCAAGAATTAAGTGATTATTGAACTCATAACATTGTATGATAAAATAATCATGTGTCATTTTAAACCAATAAAATGTTAGTATTTTTAAACCAATAAAATGTCAGTATTTTTAAACCAATAAAATGTTAGTATTTTTTACACGAGCGCCCTCTATCATTATATAAATTTCACTGAAAAGAGTTCATAACATTCTACTGGGACCTGATATCGTTGTAATAGGTTGTATTTTTCGTTAAGTTAGTTTTCATTTAAGTTAATATGGAACGAGTTATGAATTCTTGTGTTGGTGATGTGACCTTGGAGTGTCAACTCTCATCACCAGAATTAAATAATCAAGAGATGGATTCTACACTTTTATCCAAAGAAGGACACGTTTCGAATTATGAAGTGAAACCCGCCTCATCAGAACTAAAGAAACAGAAGTTATCCCATATGTGTAAGACGTGTAACAAAGCATTTCCTCGAAAAGTTAACTTAATGTTTCACATGAAATGTCATTTAAAGGAAAAGTCTTTTCGTTGTGAAGTGTCTGCTGAAGTTTTTTCACAAAAGAGGGATTTACGTAATCATCAAAAGATTCACAAATCGCCCAAACAATACAAGTGTAGTGATTGCAACGAGATATTTTCAAGAATGGCTGACTTATTGAAACATAAGAAGACTCACAAGTCAGAAAACAACATTCATGTACAAAGTGTAGCGAAATGTTTGATTGTGATTCAGATTTAGTACAACATTGCGATATTTATCATAAAGTTGTGACATCACCCTATTCAAAAGATTTGTTATTTGAAAAAGTGAAACATATTAAAAGACAACATGATGTGCAAAATATTTGAACTAAAACTATCATTGTGTCCAATGAGATGAATCAAAAAGACTTTCGTTCATTTTTTAACAGTGTTCGATCGGATGTTTTAAACGAATTAATTTATCAATTGCAAATGAAAAATTCAATAAAATGGTATGCAGCCGTTAAAGTGGATGTATATCGTGAATCACAGGATGGTGACTTAGAGAGAGCAACCCCCTTTTTCCTTTCCAAAAGTGAACTGGAATTAATAGAACAAAACATACATGTGCATGTTGAAAATGCCTTTCTAAAGCTGTACAACGGCTTTGAAGATTTCACAGAACGTGTGTTTAATTGGACATTACAAAAAATTTTAAAATTAGAATTGATTACAGCTCAATATAACAGGCTTATTTGATTTGTATTATTTTAAATGATTAATAAATAGTTTAAATATGAAAAAGTATAGTGTTTTTTTTTTTTTTTAGTTTATGTAAATTACTTTGAACAGTTTGACAATGCAACATAAACTACTGTTTAACATTTTGAATGTCTTAGACAAAATGGGAATGAATTTGTTGAAATTATGTAAAACATGATGAAATGAATGTAATGTATTTTTTTATATGTTATTTAAACTACAAGAGAAATGATTGGAAATGTGTTATTTTAAATCTATGATACTTTTAATCACTAACAAGGTAAGACGTGACGTTATGAATCATCGATGGGTTTTCCTTTGAATAGCTATTAATCTTACTTATTGATAAGAAAGTTGAATTTTTCTCTTCGTTTAAACAATGACACTGCATGTTTTGATAATTTTCCCTCAACAGTCAACATCAATGTTTTTAACCTAGTTAAGAAAATTTTTAACTTAAACCGTCACTGAGTTTATCCTAGATAAGTAAATGTTTATATTTAACCTACATTTAAATTAAATGATTAACTATAACCATGACTGTTTTTAAAATCTAGATAAGTAAACGTTTTTATGAAACACATTCAGTGTTCTGCTGACTTTTATAGAGATTACACCAGTTAGTGAATGCAGATTAAATTGTATAAAAATATTTTCTGAAATGAATATGCGATCCCACGAAGAAGTGTTTCCATCTTCAAAGCGTCCACGCTTAGAAAAAGCTATGGAAAACTCAAATACCTGTGAGAAGGAGTTAAAAGACCCAAGATTAAAACTTTCTAAAATGGACAATGACTGTGTAACTATATCACGTGATATATCCTCTACTGTGGACTTACCCGATTTGAAACCTGAGATCGCTATGAATATTTCAAACTTTACCGATGGTTATGATGCAAATTGTTTCGAGAATCCACACCAAGAGTCAATTTTTGCCCAGGACTATTTAAATACATTTTTCAAAGACATGAATTTTGAAAATTTAGATTGTTCTACCCCTCTAACCTCGCTAAAGGATGAACCCTTTCAAGATCCTACCAATAATATCTTCCAGACTACTGTTAAACATGAGGTGAACGAGCTACAAGCAAACAGCCTTTCGCAAGCAAGTGGTGAAATACAAAGCATCACTAGACCTACATTTGCCACTAAAAGTGACAAATTATACAATTCCCAGGTGTTTCACAGAGAACTATGTGACTGTTTCTACTTAACTTTAAAGTTAAAAAATAAACAATATTCTATACATATACGAGAATTTAAACGCGATGTATCTACTAATGAAGAAATCCCGACCAAAAACGAGGTTAATATGGATATTCATAGCTGGTATGAGTTTCAATATAAAATCATTGCATTTAATTTAAGATACAAAAGTGCATCTTTTGTTTCTAATAACACGATTTTAGTGTTAAATCAAGATTCTATGATGCGAATTAAAAATTTGAAGAATTTTTCTCATGTTGACTTAAACGAACAACAAATGGTAAAATTAAATGAAAGTACCTCACACTTAAATACTGTACTTTTACAACATATGTACACAAACAGTGGCGTAGCGTCAGGAGGGGCACGATCATTTTAGTACCAGTATAATTATATACTACATTTAGTCTTATTTAATCTTTGAACGGTATGAATTAAATAAGTCCAAATATAGTGTATAAAAATACTGGTAGTAAAGTGATCCGTGCCCCCCTTGACGCTACGCCTCTGTACACAAAACTATTACCCTTTCTCATTAAACAGAAATGTGTGGTGAGTAACAGATCGACAGAAAAAGAACCTGTGTTATGGTCTAAACTTAATACGTGTATCGAGAATAATATGGTAGCAATACTTAACCAGTTGTATGAATGTGCTGGATGTATTTTTCGACATGCAAGTCAAAGCCTTCACTCATGCTTCGCATTTAATAATAAGGAAAAATTTAATCAACTACGGGAAGCTTTGTTAATGCTCATCGATTTCGATTACGTTATTTCAACGTTTTTGAACGGAGTTTATAGTGTTAGTGAACGCTTTTTACATAAGCTTCATGAACAAACTGTTTATAATGAATTGTTTAAGACAAAATAAATGATTTGTTTTGTTAAATATCTGTGTGTGTTTATTTCTAAAAAGTATCTGTGTGTGAATTTATTAGTTTTTCATCTAGTAGAACTTTTAAGTGAAGAGATGTAATTTAACTTTTTTTTTATATTCCAATTCAAAAATTTCAACTCTTGCAAAAAGATTAAACTACTGAATGGAAATATTCACGTTAGAAAAAAGTTTTGAAAAGATTATTAGTTAACCCAAAAAAATATTAAAATAAAATAAAATAAAATAAAGTTTACAAAAAAGTTTTTAAAGTTTAAAAAAAAATGTAAATTACGTTAAAAAGTTTAGAAAGTTAACAAAAATATAGTTTTAAAAATTAAAAGTTTACAAAAATGTTTAAAAATCTTTAAACTAATCAAAATTAACTTTTTACTTTTAACTATTGAGAGATTATGATCTGACTGTTTATCCTTGCAACCAACTGGTGCATATCAACTATATACTCTGTATCTGCATATGCGCAGAAAAACATAGACATTTAATCTAACTTGAGTTCGACTTTAAATTATTTGCCAACTGTTAAGTTTAATTACTATACACAACTCGATTACCTTTCCCACAAAACACCTTTCAGAAACAAAACAGAAATTAATACTTACCGAAAAACACGTCAACTTCTTGTGCTTGCTTTCACTCAACTAACGTTTCTCCCTTATCTTTGCTAGGGGGCGCTGCAATCGCCGTTAGTGGCGCTAGCAGTCTTCAGGTGTGTGATAAGAATAAGCTTTAAATCCAACTTACACTCGCTCAGTCATTCTTGCTTCTCTCTACCTTGCTAACAACCGTTTGCTGCTGGCTCATTGTTTGGTTGTTTAAACTTGTTGAATGACTTCATCATGTGTTTGTCTAAACTTGTCCAGTCTTGTTTTTATGCAGTACGTCTATTTAGATGAGTCATCACTCGCTTATCTTAGTTGACTTGTCCAAACTTGTTTTTGTGTGGCACGTCTATTTGGGTGAGTCATCGTTCGCTTATCTTGCTTTACTTGTTTGAACTTGTCTAGTATCCAACACCTCATGTCTTTTGTCATAGCTTGAATATACTTTACACCAATCACTTAAATATAAAAGTCTTGTCACAACTTACTTAAACTCTGATAAAAATATTAATTATTTATAAATTTCATCAAATTCTTATTTTTCTGATACATTTACTATGTAATTTTCGTTCAAAAATATGGTAAAGCCCGATTTTAAATCGAAGTCTAAGATAAATTCCCCAAATTTGTAACATTTTAACACTAATAATAAATACTGTAAGCACCCAGTACATACAAGTTTTGTAAAAATAATATTACTTATAGCTAACTCGTTCAGTCCCATGATACGAAACTTCAATATAGCTAAAATCAGTGTTAAACGAAAGTCTAATCACGTGTCTTTATATATTATTTTGAAATGTAAAGCATTATATCTAAACGAATGATATAAGGAGTAGTTAGAATAGTTCTTGTATTTTTATTAGTAAAAAATGTATACACATTATCTTACAAGGTTGGAATATTCAGCACACGGTTCACCATATTTAAAAAAACGATTCACCATGATTTAAAAACTTAGTAACATATTTTAAATTTATAAATTTAAATTAAAAATACTTAAGTATTTATAATTGTTTATTTATAAAAATATGTTTTAATTTAAATGCACCAGTGATATGCACCAGTTGGTTGCAAGGATAAACAGTCAGATCATAATATCTCAATAGTTAAAAGTAAAAAGTTAATTTTGATTAACTTAAAGATTTTTAAACATTTTTGTAAACTTTTAATTTTTAAAACTATATTTTTGTTAACTTTTTAAACTTCTTAACGTAATTTACATTTTTTTTAAACTTTAAAAACTTTTTTGTAAACTTTATTTTATTTTATTTTATTTTATTATTTTTTTTTGTGTTAACTAATAATCTTTTCAAAACTTTTTTCTAACGTGAATATTTCCATTCAGTAGTTTAATCTTTTTGCAAGAGTTAAAATTTTTAAATTGGAATATAAAAAAAAAGTTAAATTACATCTCTTCACTTAAAAATTCTACTAGATGAAAAACTAATAAATTCACACACAGATACTTTGTAGAAATAAACACACACATATATTTAACAAAACAAATCATTTATTTTGTCTTAAACAATTCATTATAAACAGTTTGTTCATGAAGCTTATGTAAAAAGCGTTCACTAACACTATAAACTCCGTTCAAAAACGTTGAAATAACGTAATCGAAATCGATGAGCATTAACAAAGCTTCACCTAGTTGATTAAATTTTTCCTTATTATTAAATGCGAAGCATGAGTGAAGGCTTTGACTTGCATGTCGAAAAATACATCCAGCACATTTATAGAACTGGTTAAGTATTGCTACCATATTATTCTCGATACACGTATTAAGTTTAGACCATAACACAGGTTCTTTTTCTGTCGATCTGTTACTCACCACACATTTCTGTTTAATGAGAAAGGGTAATAGTTTTGTGTACATATGTTGTAAAAGTACAGTATTTAAGTGTGAGGTACTTTCTTTTAATTTTTCCATTTGTTGTTCGTTTAAGTCAACATGAGAAAAATTCTTCAAATTTTTAATTCGCATCATAGAATCTTGATTTAACACTAAAATCGTGTTATTAGAAACAAAAGATGCACTTTTGTATCTTAAATTAAATGCAATGATTTTATATTGAAACTCATACCAGCTATGAATATCCATATTAACCTCGTTTTTGGTCGGGATTTCTTCATTAGTAGATACATCGCGTTTAAATTCTCGTATATGTATAGAATATTGTTTATTTTTTAACTTTAAAGTTAAGTAGAAACAGTCACTTAGTTCTTTGTGAAACACATGGGAATTGTATAATTTGTCACTTTTAGTGGCAAATGTAGGTGTAGTGATGCTTTGTATTTCACCACTTGCTTGCGAAAGGCTGTTTGCTTGTAGCTCGTTCACCTCATGTTTAACAGTAGTCTGGAAGATATTATTGGTAGGATCTTGAAAGGGTTCATCCTTTAGCGAGATTAAGGGGGTAGAACAATCTAAATTTTCAAAATTCATGTCTTTGAAAAATGTATTTAAATAGTCCTGGGCAAAAATTGACTCTTGGTGTGGATTCTAGAAACAATTTGCATCATAACCACCGGTAAAGTTTGAAATATTCATAGCGATCTCAGGTTTCGCATCTGGTAAGTCCTCAGTAGAGGATGTATCACGTGATATAGTTACGCAGTCATTGTCCATTTTAGAAAGTTTTAATCTTGGGTCTTTTAACTCCTTCTCACAGGTATTTGAGTTTTCCATAGCTTTTTCTAAGCGTGGACGCTTTGAAGATGGAAACACTTCTTCGTGGGATCGCATATTCATTTCAGAAAATATTTTTATACAATTTAATCTGCATTCACTAACTGGTGTAATCTCTATAAAAGTCAGCAGAACACTGAATGTGTTTCATAAAAACGTTTACTTATCTAGATTTTAAAAACAGTCATGGTTATAGTTAATCATTTAATTTAAATGTAGGTTAAATAGAAACATTTACTTATCTAGGATAAACTCAGTGACGGTTTAAGTTAAAAATTTTCTTAACTAGGTTAAAAACATTGATGTTGACTGTTGAGGGAAAATTATCAAAACATGCAGTGTCATTGTTTAAACGAAGAGAAAAATTCAATTTTCTTATCAATAAGTAAGATTATTAGCTATTCAAAGGAAAACCCATCGATGATTCATAACGTGACGTCTTACCTTGTTAGTGATTAAAAGTATCATAGATTTAAAATAACACATTTCCAATCATTTCTCTTGTAGTTTAAATAACATATAAAAAAATACATCACATTCATTTCATCATGTTTTACATAATTTCAACAAATTCATTCCCATTTTGTCTAAGACATTCAAAATGTTAAACAGTAGTTTATGTTGCATTGTCAAACTGTTCAAAGTAATTTACATAAACTAAAAAAAAAAACACTATACTTTTTCATATTTAAACTATTTATTAATCATTTAAAATAATACAAATCAAATAAGCCTGTCATATTGAGCTGTAATCAATTCTAATTTTAAAATTGTTTGTAATGTCCAATTAAACACACGTTCTGTGAAATCTTCAAAGCCGTTGTACAGCTTTAGAAAGGCATTCTCAACATGCACATGTATGTTTTGTTCTGTTAATTCCAGTTCACTTTTGGAAAGGAAAAAGGGGGTTGCTCTCTCTAAGTCACCATCCTGTGATTCACGATATACATCCACTTTAACGGCTGCATACCATTTTATTGACTTTTTCATTTGCAATTGATAATTGAATTCGTTTAAAACATCCGATCGAACACTGTTAAAAAATGAACGAAAGTCTTTTTGATTCATCTCATTGGACACAATGATAGTTTTAGTACAAATATTTCGCACATCATGTTGTCTTTTAAAATGTTTCACTTTTTCAAATAACAAATCTTTTGAATAGGGTGATGTCACAACTTATGATAAGTATCGCAATGTTGTACTAAATCTGAATCACAATCAAACATTTAGCTACACTTTGTACATGAATGTTGTTTTCTGACTTGTGAGTCTTCTTATGTTTCAATAAGTCAGCCATTCTTGAAAATATCTCGTTGCAATCACTACACTTGTTTTGTTTGGGCGATTTGTGGATCTTTTGATGATTACGTAAATCACTCTTTTGTGAAAAAACTTCAGCACACACCTCACAACGAAAAGACTTTTCCTTTAAATGACATTTCATGTGAAACATTAAGTTAACTTTTCGAGGAAATGCTTTGTTACACGTCTTACACGTATGGGGTAACTTCTGTTTCTTTAGTTTTGATGAGGCGGGTTTCACTTCATAATTCGAAACGTGTCCTTCTTTGGATAAAAGTGTAGAATTCATCTCTTGATTATTTAATTCTGGTGATGAGAGTTGACACTCCAAGGTCACATCACCAACACAAGAATTCATAACTCTTTCCATATTAATTTAAATGAAAAGTAACTTAACGAAAAATACAACCTATTACAACGATATCAGGTCCCAGTAGAATGTTATGAACTCGTTTCAGTGAAATTTATATAATGATAGAGGGCGCTCGTGTAAAAAAAATACTAACATTTTATTGGTTTAAAAATACAGAAATTTTATTGGTTTACAAATACTAACATTTTATTGGTTTAAAATGACACATGATTATTTTATCATACAATGTTATGAGTTCAATAATCACTTAATTCTTGCACAATGATTGAGAAAGTCTTACCTATCAGAAGTTCGTACATTTGTAAGTAAAAATCCTTATTACTTTCGTGTCTATTGCTTTTATAAATAATATTTTACTTATCAAGTCGCTTAATTTCTAAATGATGTATTCTGAAACGCCTTTTATGTCTTATGTGTATAAAATCTACCAAAATAGGGGAAAAAGAGGGGGGGGGGTGAAGTATTTGTAAAATTGAAATACGTTAATTTATAAAAACTAGATTCCATTCCCTTTTTTTTAAATGTTGGTTTATAAAGTCAAATCTATTGAAAATTTATTTTAATCGTATAACTCTAAACAAAATACCCGCTCTCTTTAATAAGTTAAATAGTCACTAAAAATTGTTCATTTAAAAGGAAAAAATCTTTAAAATTCTCTTATTGTATGTTTTTATAAATAATATTTTGCATGTCAAATCACTTCTTAACTAAATATAATAATCTAAAATGTCTTATGTAATGACCAAAAATGTCTTATGTGTTGTGACTGGTTGGTTAAATATAGGGTTGATTATCTGCGTTAGGGATAAGTGTCTCCATGTAGGTCTTTCTAAGGTGTTCTTACCCATATTGACAAGTTTCGAAGAAAACTTCGAACGGTTAAGGTCGACGACCGTGAGAGAGGTTTAAACCTAACACCTTCTATCTATCAGCTTTGAGAGTAGAACCTCTCAGCCGCTAGTCTTATGTGTTGTGTTTTTATAAATAATATTTTTCTTGTTTAATCACTTAACTCCAAAATGAAATGTTTCTAAGACACTTTGTAATGTCTTAAGTGGAACATATTTAACTAAAGAAGGATGTAATATTTGTGACATAAGTTGTTCTACAGTACCCTTATAAGAAAAAGAAAAAGAAAAAAAAAGAAGCTATTACAAGTTAATTTAAAAAAAACATATAATTAAAAAATATATTTTTTAATTAGCATAAAAACGATTATTTAAGTTACTCCACAAATTTGTAAACTTAAAAACGGAAGATATAATGTAAGAGAAAGTATGACAAATCTTTTTTTCCTTTGAAAGACTTGACTTAATTTTTTCCCTAAAAACGCCACATTAATTTCAGTACACAAGTTTGTGAAACGGCTTTTGCAGGAAAATAGTACGGTGAATACAATATTAAGCATTGTCATTTAATTCAATAACACAAATGCGTGGGTGTACAGCTTATAGTTACATTTGTAAAAATCACTTTGCTTTCGTTTTTAAAATATGTAAACACGTTATTTTTCGTAACAAAACTATAAACCTATATTTCTAAAATAAATGATTATAAGGTTAATACAAGAAAGAATCAAGCATGCTATTTTTGTCAATCTCTATAAATGACATTTCATAGTATTTTCATATAAAAATTTTCCTTGTAATAGCATTCATATTAAACCAAAACTCGCGAATTACTCAATAGCTAAAGACAATTTCCTGCAGTTCATTAAAACTATGATAAAGATATCTCAACGCAGGTCTAACTCCCCATCTCTCGCATTTAAAGAGATAACAACACACACACATCCTTGGTAACCTAAGATAAGACATGTGTGATACAGAACATTGCAGGTTCTAATGTCATAAAAATTAAAATAATACGTAAACCACACAAAAAAAAAAAAAAAAAAAAAAAAAAAAAAAAAAAAAAAACTTTATGAAATTAAAAAAAACAATTTTTTTCCCTCTCAAGAAAGAATCTAATTAAAACCCTTTTTATAGAAAAAAAATTCATATTAAACTTTTATAAAGTCAGAAAGTCTTATCACATTTCACTTCCTGATCCCTTCCGGTCTTACTTACGGAATTACTTCCTGTCTAAAGATACTTGTTTCAACCTGTGTATTATCAACATCTGTCATTTTCTATGACCTTGCGAGGTTAGCACATCTGGTGTAGAACATCCTAACATTATCTCCTGATCCCTTCCGGTCTTACTTACGGAATTACTTCCTGTCTAAAGATACTTGTTTCAACCTGTGTATTATCACCATCTGTCATTTCCTATGACCTTGCGAGGTTAGCACATCTGGTGTAGAACATCCGAACGTTATCTTCTAATTTTTTTTTCTTTCTTACTTACGGAATCACTTCCTGTATAAACATGTCTGTTATCACCACCTGTCCCTTCCGCTAACCTTGAGAGTTTAGCATATCTGATGCAGAAAAATTTTCCCTGTCAAGAAAGAACCTGTTCAAAACTCATAAAAAATAGTCTCATCCTGTCCTTATCTCGTAATCCCTTCCGGTTTCCTGTCTCAACATGCCTGTTCCAACATACCTGTTATCCACACCTGCGACTTCCGGTGTCCACACCTGTCCCTTCCGGTGAACTTCACAGTCACAGAAGGTCACCACCATCTCCACCACTGATGTAGAACGCCCCTTTTATATCTACTCTTGTTTAGAAACTTTATGGTGAAATTTAAATAAGTTATATACAAAAGTAAATAATAATATGAATTGATATTGGAGGAATCGATAGTGCCTTGTACAGAAAGATTACTTATCGATCCGAAAAAGAGAAAAGAATTAAAGTTTATATGACATGAGAAATGTTTTTTTTTCTCGCTTAAGAAATATTTACCATTCAAACTAATGCTGCCAGATTAGGTTGTTTTATTCAAAACATCGACTTTTTTTCAATTAAATTCCATATCTTCGAGTTGGAGAATTTGCAATTAAATAAAGCGAAGACTACCAGTCGAAAAAAGTGGTAGATATTTTGAATAGAAAATTTCACCAAACTGGCATCACTGAGTCAAACCTGCATTAAATTTTATCCATTTTCTCTTAAAGATATTAAAATTCTTTAAAAAATATTATCATCCTGATTTATTAACCCTTTGTGACTCAACAACTTCGATTTGAAAAATATTTTCAAAGATGTTTGAATAAATCATTTTAAGAATGTAAGACAACTAGAACATAAAAATGAAAAACATTGACTAAAAGGTACTTTTTCGCATCTACAATAAACGTCAGCAATAACACATACTTGTCATAAATATTGTCAATTTTCTAATACAAAATTGTAAATTATACGAACTTACCTTTGTAAAAAATCTATTTTTGGATGGTTCCAGCCTTTTTCATTTTACAAAATTTATTAAGTTCAAATTAGCATCAACGATGAGAAACTATTCAAATGATAAATAACACTTTGTCATGAAAAGTTATTTCAGTATTGCCGTCTGTTGAGAATTCAATGACCAGTTTATATTAACTGCTGTGTTGGATAATAGCAGCAATAAATAAAATCGTTTTTTAAAGCCCACTGTATAAGTAACATTGATTTTTATGTATGTTGCGGATATGCAACGCGTTAATACAAAAGGTTAACCAAGTTTGAAAGTAAAAAATAGTAGAAAATATTAATAATAAAAAAGAAAGGTGCCCTGTTAAACTGATGGCATTGAGCTCACAGGCTATTCACACTAATTGTATATTATGCTCTAACTTAAAAAAAATAATGCCCCTCGAAAAATAAAGAAATCGACAATAAATGAAGGGGTATTAGCCCCCCCGTTCCCCCCTTTATACTTAATCAATGAACCCCCAAAACTAATCAGGGAAGAGCCGTATCACAATGAACCTACCTACAAAATGTGAAGCAAATCGGTTAATTCTGCATGAAAAACACATTTATCTAAATTAAGGGGTGATTAGCCCCCCATTTCTTCTTTTATACTTAACCAATGAACCCCCAAAACTAATCAGGGAAGCACCTTATCAAAATGTACCTATATACAAAATTTGAAGCAAATTTTATATTTCTATCAAGAGTTATCGCATGTACATACAGAAACTGCGGACACATTAGCTCTCAGGCTTTGATAGCCTGTGAACTAAAAAGGAAAATTGTGATTAATGTTACTGAAATAAAAAAAATTTGAAAAGGGCATGTTATATTTAGCCTCAGAAAATATAAATCTATTTAAATAATATAAAAAAAAATAATAGAATAAACTTTTGTATTTCACAACGTTGAACACATTAAATTTATATCTATATCTAACGATTGTTGAATTTTCGATTGTTAAAATTATTAAATGAATCTTATCTTGGAATCCAATAACATGCCTTATTTTATGTTTCATGCATATATTTTAAATTTTGTTAATTAAGTTTATATATGTGTTATTAATTTTGATAAATTGTATTTAAATTTATTTTAAATATAAAAAATCTAAAGTCCCATTTTAAATATATTTTCTCTTTTGAATGATTAAATAATAAGTCTTTTATTTAAAAACCAAATTCAGAAATTTATTATAAAGGCCACAGTATATTTTATTAAGTAAATAAAATAATTTTTGCTAATATTTATCTTTTGATATTGTTTCATTGTTTCATTGTCTATTGCTTTTCTTTTATATCAACTGAATAAAGGAACTTGAAATTTGTCATTTTATACTATTATTAGCAAACTTTTCATGAAAAGGTAAATAAAGTACACATTGAAGTAAATAATGAAATGAAATTGCATTTGATATCGGATTTATCATGTATTAAAAAAATTGTGATTAATCCGACTGAGGGAGAAAAATCGTTGAAAGGCAAAATCCACCTAATTTGAATTTTAATAAATAAGCTTCTGAAACCTCACTTTATGACATTTTTTGCGAAAATCATCAATTTTGTTGAAAATATGTATTCTAGCATGTTAAAGAAATTTTAAGGGCAAAGTATTTAAAAAATATCGACCATAGACTATAATGCATTCAAAGTTTTTTGTTCATCCTTCTAGATGATCTACATATTATCGTACACGTTTGTTACTAAGCTAAAATTTAGTTCAACAAAAGAAAGAATAACGCAACTAAAAACACTTTATTAAAATTTATCATCCCTAGATGACAATGTATTCAAATTATTTTGCGCAGTCACACAAATGTGGCAAAGTTCCAAAATGACCTATAGGGGAATCGAAGGTGCTTAGAATGATCTCTAGTACAAACTAAATTAAATGAAGTACGTTAAACGTTCTTATTCACGTTAATTACATATCAGAAATACCCGGTAATCGAAAAAGGTTGGACAGATATAAAAGAATCATAATTGCAAAAGTAATTGAGTAAACGCATTTCCAACGTATTCGGCAATTATCCAAGATTTGATAGATGTAGCTGTTTTAAAATCGTGACATTCAGACGATGCCCAGAATCGATGATATGAAAATGCAAATCGCATTTTTTTTTCAATGATTCCGTGGTGGAAAGCGCATAATTTTGAAACTATTTTAGGTATGGGAAAAATTTCAGTTAGAAAGTTCTTCACCATCGTCAATTTAGTATGAAAGGATCCACTATGTACACAAATAGCCTAAACAAAAATTTCAAATTTCAAATGTGTGGTGCGATTTGCATTTTCAGATCATCGATTCGGCGCATCGTCTAAATGTCACGACTTTAAAACTACATCCAACAAATTGTGGATAATTTCCGAGTACTTTGGAAAGAAAATAATTGCATTTACTCAATTACTTTTAGAGTTATGACTCTTTCGAATCTGTCCAGCCTTTTCCGATGATCCTGTATAATGCAAGATGAAATAGAACAATTGAAGGGGTCGGGGCAACCGAGTGCTAAGCCACATTTTTGAACTTCTGAGATATTTCAATTTGAAAATTTGATCAAATACACAAATCAAGATATATAACATAAAGTTTTCTCGCCAATGTCTAAGTAGCATTTGAGATATTCTGGGTAACACTACGGCATTACTTTATTGATATTTCTTTTACAATTTTTTGTAAATTAACTATCTTTATTGAGGGCATAAACATCTAGGGTAAAAACGAAACCTGGGACATATGCTGCTACCAAGTGACATTAGAAACAAATTATATGTAGGATATTATAATTATAATATAAAGCAACAGATTACAGTGTTAGATTTACTTGACAAAAATGTGGTTTGCCACTTTTTTGCCCCGACCCCCTCAATTATTAATTTATTCCTTGTTTAGAAATAAATAATTTTACGGCTTCTTTTCAAAAAGTATTAAAAAAAACGGATAAAACACAACCAAACACAAACATCTGGCAAATATATAATATCTAGAGTCACATTGTCAATATATTTTTACTTTTGAAGGATTAAATACCAAGTCTATTTATTTAAATACCCTATGCAAAAATTTATCACAGAGACAGCAGTGTATTTTGTCAGGTGAATGTCATAGCATCATTTATCTGATATTTATCTTTCGATGTTGTTTCATTCCCTATTGGTTTTTGTTTTTCATCAAGAGAATAAATCCCGTTCAAATGTTCCAATGTTCCTTTTTTTACGATTATTATATTTTAAGCAAACGTTTCACGAAAAGGTAAGTAGATTATATATTAAAGTAAACAATGAAATGAAATAGTATTTGATATGAGGATTATCAACTGTAATCCGAATGAGGAAAGAAATTTACTGAAAATTTTACGGATATCACCAATTTGAATTTTGCAATTTTTTTAAAGGAATTAAGAAATACAAGCCATTGAATTATTGCAAAATTTCACTTTTTTTTCAAAAAAATTTAATTTTGCTGTAAAAAAATATCACACATCTTAAGGGGAAATTCTTCATTTTTGGGTCAAGATTTTCATTTTTTTTATTTTTTGCATTTTTTGAATATATGTATCCGAAAAGTAAAATATGCCAAACGTGTATCTTCCAAATGAAAATTCGAAAAGAAAAAGGTTCTGCCAACTATTTCTGTATTTCACAAGAATTATTGGACTCCATATGAGATATGCTCCATATGCGATAAAGGAGTAAGTGTAAATTAAATACTGCCTCTGAGGGTGTTACAACTTCATGTGAAGTTATTATGTTTTATCTGAAATATCCGATTTTGCCCGTGATTTTAAGAATGTTTGTTTAATAAAATCAAGTTCAAAATTAAACATACAGTAAAAACATAACAAAAGAAGCATGCAAAGTATTATACACATGAAACAAATGAAAAACCATTATAAAAAATATAATTTTATATAACAAACTCATGACATATCAGCTGAAAATCATATACCTTCCATTCATTATTGGAGCAATAAGGGCTGAAAATTCACAACTGCTAAGATTCCCTCAGATGTAACTTTGCATGTAAATGAACTTCATGTGTTGCTATTCTAAAAAAGTAATGTTTTAATTTACGTTTTGATTTTGAGTTTTAATTTCCGTAATTTTCACTCATTTTTCATTTAATCCGGATGACATATTACCTACTACCTGTGGTCCTGACTGGGACCGAGATTAAAACGTTTTTCTTAAAACTTGTTCTTACTGTGTTAACCTTGTTCTTGTTAAAACCCCGAGTATTTTATTTAAATAAGTTTTTTATGATAAAAAAAACATTCAAATGTAAAAATTATACTAATTTTATTTTTTTCTAAAATCTGAAATTTTCATTTCAGTTCTTCACTAAGTCAGCTTTGAAGACCTGAACATTTGTGGAAATTTTAATATACATGCATACATATGCGTATATATGTGGGGTAAATATAAAAATAGTGTAAACGAATGTAGAGAACCTCAAAATCCTAAAATATGCCAATAATTTCATAATAGGATATTTATCATGTTTTAATACGTTCCCCAAACTCATATGACGATATATATTAACCTGCTGACGTCATATTCACCTTTTTTCTGTACTTTCTCATATTTATGCTCTTTTTATTATTAAGAACTCTGAAAATCTTTGTTATACTTCCAATGTGACGTAATATTCATCTTCTTTTTCATTCTTGAACCTTTTTATTTCATTTTCATTTTTCACATGGTAATCTTTGTGGTAAGAATTCTATTCTGAATTTTTAATTGTTGGCAACTGCTATAACGAAAAATGTTTAAATTTGAAAGGAAATTACTGTTAGTTTCTTGGGTTTTAATTAATTAAAAATAAATTATAATTTATTTCGATTCCGGATTACTTTAGTTGCCACGGCCGTATTTTATTAGATCTGTATGAAACGTTTCCCATTTCTGGCTTCCAAACTATGTATTTGTATAGAAATACAGACAGATAGATAGACAGACAGACAAATGTTCATTTTTATATATAAAGTTTACATATTTTTATAACAATGTACTTATATAAAATATGCATTGTTATTATTATTATTATTATTATTATTTAAAAATTATAAATAATACTTAGACAGAAAAATTTAGTAAACAACAAATACTAGAAAAAAATAGAGGAATAACTCTTAGCTATTACTTAATTTCTCGTTTAAAAACATTCTATTTTGCGCCGCCATCTTAAACAATAGACATAAAAATGAAGATAACCTAACAGAAACGTCTGTCAAATGAATAATATCTAAAGACACATTTTAAATATATTTTCTTTTTTGAATGATTAAATAACAAGTCTTTTTATTTAAATACCCCATGCAGAAATTTATCATAAAGGCAACAATATATTTTGTCAAGTAAATGTCATGACATCATTTATTTAATATTTATCTTTTGATATCATTTCATTCTCTATTTGTTTTCTTTTTCGTCAAGGGAATAAATGCGATTAAAATTTATCATTTTATACGATTACTTTTTGTAGTAAACGTTTCAGGTAAGGGTAAATGTATAGTAAATTAAAGTAAACAATGAAATGAAATAGTATTTAATATCAGTATTTTCCTATATAAAAAGATTACTTATCGATCCGAATAAAGGAGGAAATGTATTGAAAAGGTTTAAGACGACAACCAATTTGTACTTTGCATTTTTTTTAAATGATTCAAAATATATAAACCACTGAATCCTCATTTTATGATATTATTTCCAAACATTATTTTCTTCAACAAAACATCTATTTCTTATGAATTAAGTGGTAATTTCTATTGTAGCGAATGCTGAAAAAGAATAATTTATTGAAAAGTTTCCCTCACCAACAGATTAAAATACAAGGTGACTTTTAATTAACCTACCACTTTAAATTGAAATAACGTCTCAGAACCTCACTAGATGGCGTCACGAATGCGTACAGTGAGAGAGGGCATAAAAGGTATTTGTTCAGCGTTAATTACACGCAATTTTGAAAACATCTCCCAAAGCGTCATATTTAACTGAAAATCGCATTTTTATTGTTAAAAATTGGAATTTATATGTTGATAATGCAACACTGTTTGTAAGGAAGTGTTTTTGACACTGTTAAAAATGAGTTTGGAACCCGAGTTTTCGCCTATCAATACCCAAATCGTTATCGTGGTGCATTGCATTGAAATAAAGTAGTTATCATATAGGTCATATCTGGCCAACCATCCACCAGATATGAATCCATGTGATTTCTGTCTTTCTTGCCATATGAAAGATTTGGTTTACAAGAAGAAGACGACAGTCCTTATTAGCCTCAAAATTTCCATAACTGACAAATTTTCGAGCATCAAAAAAGAAACGCTCGATTTTGTTACTGACAACTTTGTGACTATAAGTTGCACTATTGTATCACCTCTGAAGGTTCTCACTTCGAAAACCTTATCCATTAAATTCCTTTTACACGTTCTTTTAAATAAAAATATGTTTGTAGTGCTATTTACAACGACTCAAGCGTTATTTTAGTTAAACGTTGTAGTGTAATTAAAAGTCACCCTGTATATATATATAGGACCAAGAACGAAAAATTATGGATCAGGCATAGATTATGAAACACTTTCCCACACTAATACAATATTATTAAGAAATTTTATTTTTTCATACAATGAAATCTATCATTTTTCCGTCCTGTAACCAATTTCTTTTGTTCATCTCTGTAAATGAAGAAAAATGTTACCCACACCATCATCAACAAAAAACATGATGTAGTGCGTCAGTGAAGCTTATCAATTTGTTAATTTCATCGTGTATGAAGCATCATAACATCATTAAAATGCATCGCAAACGATTTTTCCCCATCTATCATAATGTAAAGTAATTATTTTGTAAGTCCCTGTAAACAAACTATAAATGCTACTTGCCCATACAACCTGATAAAGCATAATTTAGTCCACCTCAGAGATGCATATCAATTTCATTGTGTTTGAAGTATTGTAACATCATTAAAATTCATCGAAACAATTTGTCCCAATGAACTATAATATAATGGAATTCTTTTGTGTGCCCCTGTAAACCAGCTATAGATGCTACACACTTCATTTTCAAACCCGAATATTCTATAGTACACATCAATAACAGATAGAAATTTCATGTCAATCGGAGTATATTGATGAAAGTTAGAACACGGACAGGCAGACAAACCGAATTCATAAACATTTTTCAACTATACTTTTATTAATTGCCAAAAGGCATAAAATAAAAAATTTATAAGCAGTAAACTTATAGCCGCAAACCTGTATAAGTTTTATTAGACAGTTGACATGTTTCCGCTCCATCCGAGCCATTATCAGGAGCCGAAACATTTCAACAGTCTAATAAAACTCATTTTACTGTTTATAAAGTTTTTATTTTACATCTTTTAGCAATTAAAAGATGTATATTATTACAAAGTGTAATTTGTTATACTTTTCAACTACGTTCGAAAATGTGGAAAAAAAAAAAATGTTAATTTTATTACATTTTTGCATTGGACAATACAATGTATAAAATTATCATTTGAATTTAGAAATAAAATAAATAATTACATTAACACTTAAATAGCTGAAAAGTAAGATTAGAATATTGGAAAATAGCAATGTTACTTATTTTTTATTAAAATTGAAGAGACATTTTATAAACACAAGTGATATATTTAGTATGCAAAATCATGAATTTCTTATAATTACCAAAGTAATTTTTTTCCTACTCTCTGTACATATTCAATTGTGGTAACAATTCAAAATATGTGCTTGTAGAATAATCCCCTGACTGACACGCCTGTGTTAGTTACCTTCACTAAACTCCAGGTTTCACTGCAATACAAGTATTATAACACCATTATACAACTATTATACAACCATATAAATTAATATAATTCTACGGATATAATGCAGTTTTAACTCATTGAGTAATGATTGATACTCTCAAGGACACTTAAATGAACACTCTCAATTCATATATATATATATATATATATATATATATATATATATATATATATATACTAATGAACATAATATAATGAACACTCACTCATTCATATATGTAATTAAGTTTTTTATATGTTTTTGAAATAATCACCATTTCTTAGTATTTAAAATAAAATGCAGAGAAAACAACGTTACAATTTTGCCCTTTTGCTGGACAGTCAGAGGGTTAAGCGCAAATAAAAGGATAATGTAAGGTTATCATAATTGCTATATATACAAATTCCCATGTAACCTAAAATTTGAAAATAAAATTTCTTAAAATTGGAGGGTGATCCAAAATATTTAATGATATACTCATTTTTTAGTGTCCTATATTTTAAGTCTATAGGAATTACACAATATATATCGACAAACACAAAGTTAGGTTATGTAATATTATCATAATTTCCGTAAACCTTCGGCTTTATATGTTTTACTTTTTTTCTGTAATAATAATAACAAGAACGAAAAATCATGCGTCAAGCATAGATTATGTAACACTTTCCAACGCTTCCAAAATAATTTTACAAATCATTACCGTTTAATAAGCTGAAAGATAACATCGAAGTAAACAATTTTGAAAATGCATAACATATTTAATAACTTAAAATGCACTTCCAGGAATTATTGTTAACAGACAGTAGAGAATTCTTTTGTGTGTCCCTGTAAATGAACGATGACTGCTATACACACAATATTCTGTAGCAAGCCTCTTGTAATGCACCTTAGTGATATATATAAATTTCAATGCGTTTAAAATAGTTAAACATTACTTAAATAAACCGCAGACGATTTTTCTCCATAGACGTAATGTAACGGACTTCTTTTGGCTGTCCCTGTAAAGTAACTATAAGTGCTATGCACATCCTATTCCATATTAAGCTCCTTGTAATGCACCTTAGTGATATATATATCAATTACGATGTGTTTGAAAATGTGTAACATCATTAAAATGAACCGCAAATGATTTTTCCCCATAGACCGTAATGTAACGGAATTCTGTTGAGTGTCCCTGTGAAAAAACTATATGTGCAACACACTTCAGTTGAAATAGGTAACATGCTATAGATAACGACAATAACATAAAAATTGCAGAGCAATCCGAACATATTTACGGGAGTTAGAGCACGGCCAGACGGCAGACGGCCAGACGGCCAGACGGCAAACGGCAGACGGCCAGACAAACCGAAGTCATAAACACTTTTCAACTAGGTTGGAAAGTGTTAAAAACAGATTTGATTTTCAAATTACTAATTTCTTTTAATTAGGTAGAAAATTTTCACAAACATCAGCGAATACTTTTGCGTTTTCAAAAAATCGTCTAATATGGAGAAATAAAATGAAATGCATTACATTATTTGCTATAAAAGTAATGCCTTTGATGATCGTCGATTTATGTTATTATTATTTTTAAATATAGAATATTTTATGATTTGATTTCTCAATTGATGAAGGTTTTAATTTGATCTCAGTGTATTTATTATTATTTTTTAAATATTCTTGTGCTACTGTATAACTACTGCTATTGTACGAAGTGAAAAAAAAAGTCATCATATTTATAATGTCAAAGTTAGTCGTTATATATTGTCGCCGCTCGTGACTGCCTGCTTTAGTGCTGCAGGTTATTTTTAGGGTCTTTCTTTTGTAAGCAATTTTCAATCACACGTTTTGTGTACTAACCTTTTGGATTAGTTAAACGTAGAATATTCTATTTATAAATAAGGCGATGTTTAGTATTCAGAAATAGTGGTAGTAAAATGCTTTTAAAATAAAGACTGAAATTACTCTTCTGTAATTAACATGCAGTACCCCAAAAAAGGCCGCTATTATTTTTATTAGAACTTTGTAGATATTCTACGTGACAACTAACCCCATTCACTGTGACAACTAACCCTACAAGTTGAAACAACTAACACTTTATTAATGTAAATTACTTAAATTTTTCAATTTTTTTCAAAATTTCAAAAAGTAAATTTTTACTAAAATATTTGTCAATCTTCAAAACTAAAAATGTGAATTAAATATAATAGTTTCGATTAAAGTATAATAAGAGAACAAATAAATTTTTTAAAATTAAATTGTTTGTATTTTGCGAAAATCGGTCCCAGTATCTCCCACTAGTTGTAAGTTTCATTTAAAAAAAATCTGAATAACTGATTTTAAAAAAAATTAAATAACCCTTTTATTTATACCTGAATTTCTACTAAAATATTTGGATATCCTTAAAACTAAAAATGTAAGTTAAATATAATAATTTTGAATACAGTACCATAAGCGAAAAACTAAGTTTTTGAAAAATAAAAAGTTTCATTTTTGTGAAAATCCGCTCCTGTGTCTTCTACTACTTGTAAGTTTTAATTTTAAAAAATCTGAATGTGTGATAAAAAAAATTAAAGGATCCTCTTATTTATGCCTCAATTTCAACTAAAATATTTGGCGATCTTCAAAACTAAAAATGTGAATGTGTAAATATAATGGTTTCGACTACAGCCTAATAAGAGAAAAAACAAATTTTTGAAAATTAAAAGGTTTGTTTTTTGTGAAAATCTGCCCCGGTATCCCCTACTCGTTGTAAATTTTTATTTTTAAAAAATCTGAATATGTGTTTTAAAAAATAATAATAATAATAACCCTCTTATTTATACCTAAATTTCTACTAAAATATTTGGCAATCTTCAAAACTAAAAATGTGAATTAAATATAATGGTTTAATAAGAGAAAAACTAAATTTTTGAAAATTAAAATCCTCCGCGGTGTTGATCCCTACTAGTTGTAAGTTCTTAATTAAAAAATATGAATACGTTATAAGAAAAAATAAATTATCCACTTACTTATACTTATAAAAAGCAGTCTTAGATTGTTTGTACCAGTAAAAATCTGATATTAAATAATATGTCGCTCTTTTACAAACAATCTGCTTTTTTGGAAAAGGGCCAGTAAAGAAGTAACACATGGATATGATATCAAGGATCATGTTTTTTTTTTTTCTCTTTCGATATTCACTCAATGATTTTATCAGTTTATGAGCTTCCGGAGAACAAATATGACTAAAACCATTCTCTTTTCTTTTTTTTATTGGTACACCGGAAAAAAAAAACTTTTGATTTCACAGTATAATACTGACTGTTTATCACTGTTAATTTTACGGTATAATACTGGAAGCCGGGGTGGCAGTATTATACTGTGAAATCAACACTTTTTTTAGCAGTGTATATTTGTAAATCTTTAAATAATTATTTTCCCATTTAAATATGTTAAGTTTTTTCATTTACAATTTATGTTTAAATATTTTAACTTCAAAAATTAAGAATACTTTAAAACAGTATTGTACTCATTTGTGGGAGATTCAGACTCTTTACCACTGTAAAATCAAATGCTAATACTTTTGGCTTTAAGGCAGGTATTATTTTCTTTTATTAAACAAGGGGGAACTGCCCCACCCTCTACGACCTACGCTCACCAATCCCCGTTCAGACACCGCAAGCTGTAAAAATACACGAATTTGCTATGTTTTAAAAATAATGCCGAAGATTGAATTATAGTTATACGACCAGTGACGATCTTCTGTAATCGAGTGTCCTTTCATTTAAATTAATTGTTTTAAATGTATCATATTCAATAAGACGTAATTTTTACCAAACTTTTTTTCCTCTTTTAATATTAACGTAAAAATACCGTTTTTGACTGAAAAGAAATATTATTTGCGCTGTCTCAAAATTTGCAATAATAGGTAAAAAGTGTTTTTGGAATAAATAAATTTCTCGCGTATATATATTTTAAATTGAAACTGTTTGGAAATATTATTACATGAGCATTTAAAATATGGCATAATTTTTCCCATTTATGCTTTTAACGCGTAATAATTTAATTATTACTTTAAAGTTTTATCTCTCTTTTTAATATTCACGTGTAAGTATGTTTTTTATGACGTAATTTTCCCCATTTACTGTTTTTAACACGTGATCATTTAATTATTATGTTAAAGTTTTATTTCTGTTTTTTAATACTCACATGTAAATATATTTTTTATGTGAAAGGGAATAAATATTATTCTTCGTGTTGTTTTACAAATAATTTTCAACAGTATAAAAAAATGGACTTTTCGAAATATGAAATAAATCTCAATTAAAATAATGAAATTTTGAATAAAAAATCGAAAAAAATCCTTCAAAAGATTAGTCAAATTAAAAAATATATAATAATTATACACTGCACACCGCAATCTTATCAACTATATCTCTGCAAAATATAATTAAATTTCTATTCATAGTTTTTGTCCCGAAAACCTTTTTTAACGGAACATTTTTGACCGGCTTCAAGATTAAATATTTCTTCGATTTAAAAAATGTCTGTTTCAGCCTGTTTATCGAACATTTCTCGATAAAACTACAAATTTTTAATTTTTAAATGCAATAGTTTCCTTAAGGGGGGAGATCAGGTTGAGCAGCCGGAAAATGACAATAATTTGACCAATACTAATAGCTCTGTAGTTTCAAAACCAATGAATGAAATGCAAAATTTTTTTTCTATACTTTCATAAAATACTTATGGTTTTCAAAAGACATTCAAATATATATATTTAGCAATATTAATTAGTTAAATTGTAATGACAAAATTAACGTTTTAAAATTATGAATTTTCAAGTAATCATTTTGCGCGTAAGATTTAAAAAATTCTACTGCACATATATATTTAATATTGTATTTATATTTACTTATACTACTATATTTTACACTTAACCTCCATGTAGCCTGAGTTCTGTCATAGAAAATTTTTTATTGAATAAATAAACGTATTTTTTTTTACTAAATTTCATAAATATGATTTTTAAAGTCATTAATTGTGCAAGTGAATTTGAATATACTTTTAAATTGAGGTTCAGTGTAAAATATAGTAGTATAAGTAAATATAAATTCAATATTAAATATATATCTGCAGTAGAATTTTTTAAATCTTGCGCGCAAAATGCATATTTGAAAACTCATATTTTTAAAACATTAATTTTTTCATTAAAATTTAACTAATTAATATTACTAAATATACATATTTGAATGTTTTTTGAAAAACATTAGTATTTTATGAAAGTATAGAAAAAAATTGTTGTATTTCATTAGTTGGTTTTGAAACTACAGATCTTTTAGTAATGGTCAAATTATTGTCATTTTTCGGCTGCTCTACCTGATCCCCCTTAATATTAGCTGAGAAATAACTCCGGGCACAAAGCATTCATTTATAACTGTGACAGCGGTGGTTACTTTTTTTAGAGTAGAGAGGCACTTTTGTTATAAAACAATTATAAGTCAGTTTAGTTATGAAAATTTGTCAACGCAAATGAACTTTAGTTAGATGCAAAACACCCCTCAGTTGGAAGATTCCGCATTAGCTTAGGAATGGTTGTTATTATCTTATTGAAAAGCGTTGTTGCACGAATTGTAGTAGTTATTGCATTAGTTGTAAGTTGTATGTATTGTAAATGTGTTGTATTCGTTGTAAACTACATGCATTGGAAATGTCTTATATGAATTGTAATATGTCTGTTTGATGTAAGATGTATGTTTTAATAGTGTATGATTTAATAGTTGTATCTGTAGTAGCTGTATGTTACAATAGTTTTTAATATGTATGTTTCATTGTAAGATGTAATGCATTTTTTTTATACATAAACACTTGGTGAACACGAAATGAAACGAGAAAATGAAAAGTTAACTTTTAGTTATTTTAAAAATGCCGCAAACTTTGGAGTATATTAATCGCAATACGTTTTTTTAAAAATAGGCAGAAGACTTAAGAAACAAAAGCAAGCGGAACTAACATAGCAAGTGGGTAAGTGTGATCGAAGATCGCTCAAAGGGTTTCGTTTAATATTACTTTCAAAACATTGTATCCTTTCTTTAATAAATTCAAACAAATTTCATTTAGCCCCCCAAAAAAAAGGTCATGTTTTTTATAAAGTAAAAATTTACCGGTCTATTTGTTCGTTTTTTCGAATATCTAAACTAGCCGGATAGCGGGCCAAACCCGCTATTATATTCTGTCACACTAATATACGTAATACGGACTAAATGCAATATTTTAAAAAATAATTTCAAAATTAAACAGATTGTACACCTTCAAAATGTTAAAATATGCGAATATTTCCATAATCGGATTTTTATCACTATTCAATATGTTTCTCAAACCTCAAACTCATATATTTACTATTCTCTATTATTTATATTGATACTCGCTTTGTATTATCCTCAAACATTTGAAAAATTAGTTAAACTTCCCATATAACGTCATATTTTCGTTATCATTCTCTAATGACGTGATATTAATCTGCTTTGTGTACTTACACATACTCCTTGTATTATTGAGAAATCTTAGACATTTTCCGTTTTATTACGACTATGACGTCAATCAATTTTATTTCATATTAATCTTTTTTTTTTTTTTTTTGGTGAAACTTTTTATTTCATTTTCACGTGGAAATCGTCTGATAGAAATTAATTATTGTAGAAATAATTTCTTCGTGGATTTTTAATTGTTGGCATCGGCTATAATGAAAAATGTTTAAACTTAATAGGAAAAGGCTGTTAGAATTTTGGCTTTTTATCTCTATTTATTAAAATAATACGAATTTTTCAAATTTTAATATTTTCAGCTCTTCACAGCTAATATTCTGATTTATACACAAAGTTTCAACTCTGTAAGTTACATAGTTTTCGAAAATGGCTCTGTGACAGACAGACAACGCAGCGGGAGCAATAGGGTTTCGTGAGATGAACGAAACCCTAAAAATGTACATGTACAAGCACTAGAGTAGAAAGTGCAATTCTGCAGGATTCTTGCGATGTTACTATCGAATACTGTAGAATCTCGTGAGATTCCCTAAATTGTTCTTTTGTCGATATTCAGTTGTAAAACGTGACAAATATAAAGGATTCTTTACAATTTCCACAAATTAAATTAAAGAAAAAAGAAAACAAAATCTAATATTTTTAATCATTGAAACTTTCTAGAAAATCCCAATGATTAGTTGTTCTACCCATTCTATTCAGAAATTATATTGTTTTAAAACATACTAAAATATAGTGCACATGTCTAAAAGTTCTAAAAAATATCTTCAAACACACTATAAATTATTTGCGATGTATAAAAGTTTTTAAAAAAATTCACCTTCTGCTCTGGGGTTTCATCCGTTAATGCTGTTCACAAGCGCCTACACCCCGACCGTCTAACTTTAGCATCAACATCAGATCAGAGGTTTGACAAACATTGTAGCGGCTGCTGTCATCTGTATTTTAAAATTGAACGTTTTTAAATCAAATTTGACATATTATCAAATAATTTTTTTTTCAATTTCTACAAACAAAATAAAGCAAAGATACGTTTTATACAACATAATATGTAATTTGCTAAACCTGGCTCCATCGGGATAATGCCCCCCGCTCTGTTCTGCTAGACTTGCGGCCTCCATCCCGAAGATGGGAGGAGGGGGGGGCGCTCCGCTTGCGTTTAATATTGTCACTATTCTTGTACAAGGGTTTGTAAATTTTGTAAACTAGTATTTTTTAAGTTATATAGAATCATCATTAAATTGAGGAATTACTGTCAAAAATACATTTTTTTTCATTCATTTCCAATCTTAATTATTTAATAAATACAGATATTAAGTATACTTAGTTGTAAACAGTATAACGTTTAAAAAATTAATATTGTTTTAAATTATTTCTTATAATTTAATTGAATATATTGAAAAATGTATTTTTTTATTTCTCAAGATTTCCGCTGCCAGGATAACAATCCGAGTTTAAAGCACCGGACGCAAACGTTATACCCCAGAGCCACCTTGCACTCAACCAAAAGTGCTTAGAACTTATTTCAAATTTTAAAGCTCGCGGTAGATGGTATTTGCTATGAGACGGAAGGGTGTTGACACTAATCTGCTGTTCTGTTTCTTCCTCGCTAGTTACTTTCGTTGAATTCTTCTCCATTTTTCCCTATTCCCAATAAGCGGCGTCATCTATTATCAAATTTTGCATGCATCATATCATCACATATTTCAGAGTTTTCTGTGATAATTTTTATAACCTCCCTTAGTAATGCGTAGTTTAAGATATTATAGCTTGCTAATTTCTCGACATTGTTGAAGTTTATCGTAATTGTTAATCTGATGTTTAACGTGGCTATTGCAGTAATAGCTTTATTTATGTTTATATCCCGCTTGTGTCTTGTGTTCTTTTATATATTTATAATAACTAAGAAATGTATAGACCTCCCCCACTTACCGAAAAACCTTAATTCATATTATCAAAATATACAATTTACCGTGAAAACAGAAAAAAGATAACACCTTTGCATTACTAGACGTAAGACTTATTCGATCAAAAGATAATCTATTAACGACAATATTCAGGAAACCAAATTCAAACGTTCACATAATCTCAAAGTACTCACGAACATCCTTTCCATACAAAATAGCAGCAATATATACATATATTCATTCATTGAGCTCTTGAAGTATGTTCAACAGAAGACCTCTTACATAAAGAAAAAAACAAAATTCAAACAACAACTAAGGATTCAAGACATTCCACAAAAGCAATACAAAAGTAAACGGACAAAGCGATATCAAGATACGATAGGATACATCAAGCCCAGAAGGAAATAAAAATTTACAAATTTAATCGCGTTTATAAGAGGAGTTTCCCCAAAATTAAAAAGGGAATTTAAAAAACTTGGAATGAACTTTCCCATCATCCCAGATCCATCGATCTTCAAGTTAATCAGTACAGGCAATGAAAAACTTACTTATTTAAAAACATCAGGAATATATAAAATAATTTAAATGATAATGAACGAAATGTAAATTCATATATAGGTATGAGGAAAAAAAAATAGAAGACAGAATAAAAGAACACAAGCGTGATTATAAACATAAATAAAGCTACTACTACAATAACTAGGTTAAACAATAAATCACCAATTACGATAGACTTCAACAATGTCGAGAAATTGGTAAGTTATAATATTTTAAACTACGCATTAATAAGGGAGGCCATAAAAAATATCACAGCAATTTCTGAAATATGTAATGATATGATGCATGCAAAAATTTATAATGGATGGCGCTGCTTTTTAGGAATAGCGAAAAGGGGGAAAGACTTCCACGAAAGTAACTAGCAAGGAAGAAACAGAATAAAATTAACTGATGATTCCTCAGAACAGAAGGTGAAAATATTTTAAAACTTTTCTACATCGTAACTAATTTTTACTGTGTTTTAAGTTATTTTTTAGAACTTTTAGACATACGCACTATCTTTTAGTATATTTTAAAACAGTATAATGTCTGTATAAAATTAGTAGAACAAGTAATTATTGGGAATAATATGTGAGATTATGAAAGATTACATATAAACAAAAAACATATTCGTATACATCTAAAATGCATTCCTTAATAGAGGATGCCATTTGTCTTCTACACTGATTGGTACTTCAAAATTATATGATCCTACATAAAAGATTTTTATTTCACTACTTTCGTATTATGTCAGTTGATTTTTTAACACTTTCCAACTTAGTTGAAAAGTTTTTTGACTGCGGTTTGTCTGTCCGTCTGTCCGTGCTCTAACACTCGTACATATACTGGGATTACCCTGTAATTGTCATATATTTTTTAGGTTTACAACAGCATGATCTCTATTGAAAATTACATGTATAGAATTTATAGTTCGTTTACAGGGAAGCAAAAATGAATCCAGTTACTTTGAATCTCTCTCTCTCACACACACGTTTGAAACAAGAAAACTGGGTAAATTTTACTGGTGCGCATTATATGCCGTTCAACGAAACTAACTAGCAAGGGAGAAACAGAATAACGTTAACTGATGATGCCTCAGAACAGAAGGTAAACATATTTTAAAATTTTTATACACCGTAACTAATTTTTAGTGTGTTTGAAGTAATTTTTTAGAACTTTTAGACATATGCACTATCTTTTAGTATATTTTAGTATATAATGTCTGTATAAAAGGAGTAGAACAAGTAATTATTGGGAATAATATGTGACATTATGAAAGATTACATATAAGAAAAAACGTATTCGCATACATCTAAAATGCATTCCTTAATGGAGGATGCCATTTGTCTTCTACACTGATTGGTGTTTCAAAATTATATGATCCTACATAAAAGATTTTTATTCCACTACTTTCATATTATGTCAGTTGATTTTTTAACGTTTTCCAACATAGTTGAAAAGTGCTCATGTGCTAGGATTACCCTGTAACTGGTATATATTATTGACGTTAACTATAGCATGATCGTTATTGGAAATGATATGTGTAGAAATTATTGTTTGTTTATAGGCAAGCAAAAAGGAATACAGTTATAATGAATCTCTCTCGCACACATTTGAAACAAGAAAATTGGGCAAATTTTACAAGAGCGCATTATATCCCGTGTATAGAAATGAAAACTTAAAAAGTAAGCATAAGAATTGTTAGTAGCGTATGTCCTCACTTTGTATTTGCTGATTTTCTTTATGTTCGTACCAATTATTAAACTTTTAAATGCTCTTTAATGTATTTTCTTGCTACATATCGCATGCAGGTTTCTTTTCAAAAAAGAGGAAGAGCGTAATACTGCGAATATGCCTTAAAGAAAAACAAAATCTGAAATCATAGGTGCGCGTTATACGCTGGAATACATGGTATATATATATATATATATAACGATGCCCCCTGTAAATAGGGTATTAAATATTTCTGTCTCTTCCAACGATATGCTTTTTGGAAAAGAGCCAGTAAAAGGGTAACACATGTATATGACATTGGACATCATCTTTTTCTCTTTTGACATTCATTCAATGATTTCATCAGTTTTTGTAACGTCCGGAACACAAATATGACTAAAATCATTTTTTCCTATTTCTATACGCATTATTTTTTCAAAAGAAATATTTTAATATTCATGGTTAAATGTGCATATTTTAATTATACATGGCGTGTTGTTATTTGTGTAATTAGTCATTCTAGTTATAACAATTAATCACGGAAAAAAATAGCTTGATTTACTTTATGATTTATTTGTTATCTATACTGTAAGTTAAATTTATGAACTCCGTCTATTTCTTAATTTTTACATTAGATATTCGATGTCAAATATTTGAGTACTTTTTTTTTTTCATTTAATGAAAAAATGAATTTTCTATTTTCTCCGTTAGATTTACTTCTAGGCAGAATTTCGCACCCCTTGATACGAACTAGCAAATATATATATATTTTTTTTAAATAAAGCCTAACACTGCCGCAGTAACTTAGAAAAATATATTTAATCTGAATTATGATGTCATAGCAATAATTGTTTATAAAATAATACATATTTATACCATGAAAATTATTAATTTTTCTAATTTTTTATTAATTTACGCAATTAAAAGTATATTCTGAACACTATACATATAATGAGATATCTGAATACCAAATCTATTCCATTTTTTACTGCGAGTTATACTATTTTTATAAATTTATTTTATTCTTCTTATTATTATATATGTACCCTATCACTATGTCCTATCGAAACATGCCCTGTTGCCCAGGACGAATATGCTATCTATTTTTCAAAAAAAAAAAAAAAAAAAAAAAAAAAACAAGTACCACCTATATTCGTACAGTTTAATTTTTACCCTGTGTTACAAACATTATGATATGAGATGTCACCGGCTGAAACTACTCAGTGAGTGATAGATTTTTTGACAACTTGTTGAAAGTGTTTGGGGTCCACGAGGACCCCAGGACATAGTGATAGGGTTAATAAAGGTATGGCGTCGAAAATGGTCTATTTTAAATAAGATCTTGGGTTACTTTCAGTCCTCCTTTCGTTTTTCTGGTTCTTCATCTAGATGTTGCGCTCGGTTCATAATCTACTATGTTCAATCACTATTATACCAGAGATATAGAACTTGGCTAAAAAAACTCGAAAAAAGACTCATTCCATGTTTCATATTACAAAAATGTTTAGACATTCAGATGTTAAAAGAAAGAAAAATTAAATATGTTAACTATTCGAGTTCTTTATTTTATTTATGTATTTTTTTTTTTTTAAATTAAGGTGCTATTTTTAAAATATAAAATTTTAAAGTATAAAAGTTAATAATGTAAAATCCCTAATTGATAAACTAAAATAATAATAATAATAATAAAACAGAAAGAGAGAGAGAGAAAGAATGCTACGGTTTTTACTTTTGTACTTCTAGTTAAGTAATTCTGACATTCCAGAAAACCTGTTGTTGAATGATATTCAGTTTAAAGAAAGAATCTTGAAATGTAACTTTGAATAAACATTCCTTCGATACGTTATTTTGAAAGAAATATATCAACAAGTAATTTTATTAGTTTCAATTTCCTTTGAATGAAAACCTTGATTAAATTTATATCCCTATTTCATGAGTAAGACGAAAAATTTATCATGAGTTTTTGAGATATTTTATTTTAAAAAAAACATATATATTTATATATATATATACTAGGATTGAACACTTACTGTTACTTGAAAAGTGTTCTTAATTTAATTGTTTTGTAAGATGCGTCTAAATTATTGAATAAATTTAAAAAATAATAAATCTTATTTCATCCTTGGCTTTCAGAACGCAATGTTGGTTGTATTTATCAATTTTTAATGAGAATATTTATTACTGAATTTAATATTTTTATAAATAATTTAAATTTAAGTACTATACAAAATCTGAAAGAGATGTAAGCTCTGTTTGTTTTAAATAATTCAGATGTTTTAAAACAAATAGACTTAAATATATTGATAATCTATGTTACCAATTGCCTTTTCTGCTTTATTAAAGTCTCCTTATAATATTAAATGTCACACTGTAAAAATGACTAATGCAAAATTCTCAATTTACAAACTGAAATCTATAAAATAATGTCTGGGATTTCAACTTTGACTTATACATAATTGAATTTGAAACAATCTGCATTTGGTTGGTATTCGATTTGAAAAACAATCAAGCAAATCTTACTTTAAAAAAAACATTGCTTCCTCCAGTTGGTTTGATAGATAAATACTTCTGAAAAATAACTTTATTAGTTTAAATTTGTTTTAGAGGATAGATAATGTTTGTATTTTTAATTGATAAGTAAAAAACTCATTAAATATTTTCGATATTTCATAAAAATACTTAATTTATTAGGATTGAACATTCATAGTTTAAATTCACTAGAAAATTAAAAAAATACCAGAAGATTTTTAATAAATTTCGAATTTGTATTTGCCCTAATCGCAAGTTACATTCAGTCATTCAGATGTTATGATAATGTAAAGTTAAATATTTCAGTATTCCTTGACAACTTATTTCTGTATTGCTTTAACACGTCGATCTCCACAGATTTCTGGGAAGTGGCTTTTTTTAGCCAACATTTACAAAGCGGTTTTCAGTGTTTTATGAAGTCGATTCACAATTCACAATCGCAGCAATATCTGTTAATTTTATACATAGTGTTAATTTTAAACATTTTCAATTCCAAAATATCAAATTTTAGTTATTTTTACACGTTGAACGCCAAACTGAAATCAACAAACATGCCTGAGGGAATACGGATTTCTCTTAAATTGGTCATAAATTATCAATAGTAATTGTTCGAAAATATTTGCTTAACACATTTTCGATTGAGCTCAGCATCGAACGACACCTCGGTAAGTGACTTTGTGCTTCGCTCGTGCATCTGAAGAAACTTCGTAAGTAATCTTGAGTTTTCTTGCATCCAAGGACATTTCGTAGTTTGAATGTTCTGTTTCTTCTTTTCTCTTATTATCTGTCAAAGTGACTGTTTTTTATGTAAGTATTTAGTCACAGAGTTAAGAGAAAGAATAGAGAAGAAGTAAATCGTAAAAACGACTTGCAATATGAAGCCGGTTATCGCTCAAATCATTAGGCCCAAACAAAATATTTCATTGGACGGAGAGAGGCTGCACGTGGAACAAAGACTGGGTTCGTTGAACGGGGAGAGGTTTTCAAAGCAAGCCGTCAGTTGTTTGGGCCAAATGTAGGGTTGCATTTTTGGCGTCACGCCACACGTAAATATTGCACCTGCAGTTCCTCTTTACTCCATGTTTTTCAGTTGAGAGCACAGAGCTCGTGTGTGTTGGACGGCGATCGCTGTCAATGTGTAACCAAGAGGTTTAATGTATTTAGTTAAAGAGAACCAGTTGTATAAACAGTAATATAATTATCAAATGTATAGAAATAAATTGTTTGCAATGAAAATATTGAAGGAACACGTAATCGTGTGCTATGGCGCTTAGGGAAATATTTCTGGCACACATATTTGTGCGCCATGGCAATTAACGAGTTAGTTGAGGAGGTTTTAAAAAATGAATATGAAGTCGCAATAATGATTAATGCAACATTTTCAACTTACAAACTAAAATAAAAAAAGAATGCCTCATATTTCACTTTTAAACCTCGAATTAAGTAAATTTGAAACAATCTACATTTGCATTGTGTTCCTTTTGAAAAAGCAATCATAAAAATCCTTCTTTGTAAAAAAAAAAAATATATATATATATTCTTCCGTTCAGTTGATTTGATAGATAAATATTTCCGAAAATTAACTTTATTAGTTTCAATTTCATTTGAAAGACAGTTATAATTAAGTTTATATTTTTAATTGATAAATAAGAGGTTCATTGAGTATTTCCTATATTTTATAAAAATGCGTAATCTATTAGGACTATCAACAACATTACAACAAACAACTATCAACAAATACATGTACAGTTTAAATGCACCAGGCCAATTTAAAATGTACCAGAAGTTTTCTAATAAATAAATTAAAAAAAAATTTTTTGTTAATTTATTAAAAATTAATTAATTAATTAAAAATAAATATTTTAACTGTGTTTGGATGCAAAAATAAATTTTGGCTGTGAATTCGGTATTTTCAGAGCCAGCCATTCAGAAAGTGAGGATGATGGTGGGTTGATGTGGACCTGGGACCACGTGTATTGGAGGGCATTCCGTGAATGTTTCCCGGGTTAAGCATCCTCCAAAAGCGCATTATTTTGGCTCAAATCAAAATCACAAAACTGTTATATTAAAAACACTCTTTATAGGTAAACAGTATCGGAAATTATAGGAATTTTAAATAACTTGCGCGAAAATGTTAAAGGAAAGAACAGTTAAATATTCTAATATTTCTTCTAATCTTATTTCTGTATTCCCACACCCCCGAGCGTACATCTTAATTTTTGATATTTTTGCGAAAGAATTCTTTAAATTAATGCACAAAAATTATTTTCGACATTTGTAAGCAGCCTTCTAAAATTTTGACATACATCTTATCGTATAATCAAATTACTTCTTCTATAAAGTAATACTAGTTAGTAAATGGAAAGTAATTTAACTCCTTTCATCAATTAGGAAATATTCTTTGATGGTCATGGTGATAGATATAGTTATATAATGGCATCACGGTCATCAGATGTAGGACACAATTGCGTCAAATTCAGACACTTCAGCGTCTGAATTTCTAAATATCTTATGGTGCTAAGAAATCTAAATATCTGATTTCTAAATATCTTATTTTTCTAAATATCTTATTTTCAGACACATCATCAGTATTCAGACATTTTTCTCAGTTCGTTTACACCATGTTCATAGTAAGACACTTGCGTGTCTTAAATGCAGATTTCAATGATGTCTGAAATTTCACATTCAGACACTTAAGTGTCTGAATTACTTTTAAGACACATATGTGTCTGAATTTAAGAAACCAGTATTTCCAGTGTACTGCTTTAGTTGAGATATTTAGAAAATATATTAAGTCGCAATAATAACTAACAAAAAATGCCTAAATCAAAAACTGAAAAAAAAAATGTGTCAAAAATGTGTCGAGCTTCTCTTTTGAATATCCAATTAAGTAAGTCTGAAATTTAAAATAATCCAAGATGATCAATTTAAATATACATTCTATCAATGAGTTACTATGAAAGATAAATATCTCATCCAGTAACTTTATTAGTTTCAATCACGTTTAGAAGACAAAAATGATTAAATTTACATTTCTAGTTGTTAAATAAAAGGAGAAATATGTTTTCGTAATATTTCATTTTATTAGGGTTTGACATTTGCCATTACTTGAATAATATATTTAATATATTTAATTTATAAGGTGTTTCTAGCCTATTAAATAAGTTAAAGAAATTCGCAGTATTTTATTCTTGAATTTTATAAAATAGTGTTTGCTGTATCTGTGTATTTTAATTTAGATTATCTGCTATTTTATTTTAAAATGTTAATACATTTTTTTTATTCAAGTACTAGAACAATTCTATTGCAGATTTAATTTCGATTTGTTTTAAATTATTCTCAAACAAATTTTAAATTATTTAAATGTTTTAAACAATGAAAACTTAAATGTCTCGATAATTTTTGTCACATTACTTCTATTATGTTTAATTAAGTTCTCCTTAAAGTACTGAGTATTACATCTTAAGAATGACCAATGCGAAATTCTCTACATAACAAACAAAAATTTTTAAAAGAATGTTACGGGTTTAGCTTTTGAACTTCCATTTAAATGAATGCAAAACAATCTACTTTTGAATGGTATTCAATTGAAAAACACAATCTTTAAGGCGGTATTCAAAAAAATATTTTTCCACGCTCAACAACTCAAAATTTGGAGACACATTCTCAGACTCATTTTTAAAAGTAACAACAGGAAACTTGGTGGCGTGATTTATCGAGACATTTATAAGGGCCACGTGTTTTTATTTTTCGTTCAATTAATTAGAAATTGATTTACAGACAATTATTTTCACAGTACGATCATTTTTTTTTGTTTCCAGAGCTATCGCATCTCGAAATTCGGTTCAAAATGTCCAGTCCACTTTGACAGCATTTTTAAAAATATATTCTGCCTTTATCAAAATATCGAGACAATGCGGACATTATAAAGTTTCTGAATAAGAGAACCTGCCAATTGGATGCATTTTAGAGCAAAAATGAATTCACATATGTGTCTCAAAATAAGCAGTTTGGATTTGAATACACCCTTAAATCTTGACTGGAAGAAACATCCTTTTAATTTATTCTATAAGAAAGTATTATAATCGAAATTTTTTTCGACTTCAGGTTTTCAACGAATTTACACATTTAGCGGTCCGAGATCCTGAAAAACTTTTTGTTGCGAAACGTGTGTCTGTTCGTGTGTCCATGTGTCTGCGGGTCCACTCTGTATCGTTGAAAAGTATATGAAGTTATGCATAGAATTTAACCAAATTTCGTATATGTGTTTTTGTCTATGGCCAGTAGGTTCCAGTTGAATTTGGGAATATTCTGTCGGAAGGGGATGCTCTGATAGCGATTTTTGTGCCAATTTCCTTATTATATCATCGAAAAGTGTATGAAGTTATGCATAGAATTAAACCAAATGTCATATACACTATATTGCCAAAGGTGATTGGTCACTTGCGATTTTAGACGTTTTGTTAACTATCAAGAAAAACACATGAGGAATTAACCTGAAACTGCAGTTGTGTAAACAGTATAGTATAGCTTATATATTTCCGTGAATATTTTTTTTCCCGAAACCCCGTAGGGGACTGTCAACAAATTGAAATAGAACGAATATCTTTTGGATTACCCTGTAAAACCTAATGTAGCAAAAGTTTTCAAACTCGAGATTATAAATAAGTGGCTTATTGTAATATACTGTGTTAATTTTTATGAAGATAGCATGTATACTCGAAGAAAAATTAAGGTTTTTATAAAAACCGACTCAAATTTCGCCAAGTTTTTTGCCTATAATTTGCAGAGTTCTTAATATAAAAAAAAGTTATTTTGAGAAAATATGTCAAACAACATTTTACATAATACTCTGCAATCGGAATTTAAAAATAATAAAAATTGGATGAAAGATGAGCAGGTTTACTAAAAAATGTTTCACTGCGCATGCGCGAATGAAATCAAAATATAATATGCATAATGTATTAGCTAAGTGTATAGAGCAACTTTTGTGAAAGTCTCAAAATCATAGCTTAAAATTCTGAAAATTATCGTCGATAGAAGAAGCTCGCAATCCGTTGTTCCCAAAAGGAAGCAAAAAGATGAGGGGTTGTATCCAAATATAGTAGTACGTGCAATATTGTGTACGCTATCTTGGCACTAATCAACAGATATTTGATACAACCCCTCATATTTTGGGCCATATTTTGGGCTGTATAAAATTTTGGAGAAAATCGGCTTGAAGATGGCACTTGGGTTAGCGAATTTTGTCGGATTTTCGGGACGAGGGAAGTAACTGTCGAAAAAACATTGTATTAAGTCACCTAACTGTCCAATCTAGGTTTAGTAATAAGTAAAAAGTTTTACGTTTTTTGATATATTGCCCATTGATTAGATTTCATCATTACAAAAATGTTTTCCTAACATTTACGGTTTAAAAAGAAAGTTATTGACGAAAACTTCAACTGGAATAATAAAAAATAAATAAATAACAGATATATTATTCACTCATTTTTGTTTCTAAAATGCATAATAAAAAACAAAATATGCTTTTGGAAGTACTAACATGTATGAGATAAAAGAAAGTTTTGCACTGTTAAAAATTTGCAGCAAACTGTCCAGTCATTTCGCCGTTTTTGTAGAAAACTGCTACGTAACCGTAATTTAACTATATTCTGACCATACAATGAGCAATAATACGGTCAGAATATAGTTAAATTACGGTTATGTAACCATTTTCTACAAAAACGGTCAAATGACTGGACAGTTTACTGCAAATTTTTAACAGTGTGGGATTGGCACATCCGACTAGTTTTGAGTTCATTTGAAAGATAAATTTCTCATCCAATAACTTTAAATTTTCAATTACGTTTAGAGGACAAATATGATTAATTTTATATTTTTAATTGGTATGTAAAAGGAGAAATGTGCTTAGATTTTTTGTGATAATTTCATCAAAATCTATTTTATTAGGGATTGACATTAGCCGTTATTTGTATAATTTTTTAACATACTTCATTTCTAAGGTGTTTTTAAACTACTAAATAAGTTATACAAATTTATCCTACACAGTTAAAAATTTGCAGCAAACTGTCCAGTCATTTGACCATTTTTATAGTAAACGGAAACATAACCATAATTTAGCGCTATTCTGTCCATATTATTACCCACATTATGGTCAGAGTAGAGTTAAATTACAGTTATGTAACCGTTATTTACAAAAACGGTCAAATGACTGGACAGTTTGCTACAAAATCTCAACAGTATACATTATTCGAGAAATCTATAAAATATAGTTTGTTGTATATTTGTATTTTAATTCGGAACATCTACGAAATTATTTTTAAAAAAATTAATAAATAATTTTTATTTACGAAATAGAGCGATAATTCTAATGAAGATTTATCTTCCATTTGTTCTACATTATTCACAAATAATTTTTAAATTATTTAAATGTTTTACATAATGTAAACATAAATGTTTGGATCATTTTTGTCACTTTATTTCTATTCTGTTTTATCAAGTTACCTTTAAAATACTATAGTTATTATATCGTAAGAACGACTAATGAGAAATTCTCAACGTTTCAAACTAAAATCTAAAAAATAATGTTACGGATTTAGCTTTTGAACTTCCAATTAACTAAACTTAAAACTATTTGCTTTTGAATGGCATTCAATTGAAAAAACGCAATTTTGAAATTTTAACTCGAATAAACATCCTTTGTTGAGTTAAAAGATAAATATTTCAAACATTAAGTTTATTTACTTCAATTTCATTAGAGGACAAGCATGATTAAGTTTACATATTTAATTGATAATGTTAATTGATAAAGTTAATTGATAATTGCTTACTGAGTTCTTGCGATGTTTCATAAAAAATAAACAATTTTTAAATATTGAACTTTGACAGTTTAAAGTTTTAAAGTTTGTTTTATTATTATTAATCTGAAAAACAAAATTTTCGAGTTTCAGTTTTGAATTTCTGATTAAGTGAATTTGAAACAACCTTTTTTTGAATGATATTCATTTCACAAAAGCGATTCACAAAACATTCTTTCGATGAGCAAATCTGAAAGATAAATATTTTAAAAACATAACTTTATTAGTTTAAACTTCGTTTGGCGAACAAATATGATTTAGTTCATATTTCTAGTTGATCATTAAGAGAAGAAATGCTTATTAAATTTATCCCTTATTTCATAAAATACTTAATTTATTAGGATGGAACACTTATTGCTTAAATGAACCAGAACAGTTTAAAACATATATTAGAAAATTCCTAATATATTTTGAATTTATGTTGTTCTAAATTACTTTCAAAAATTTCTTCAGTCAGTCAGACGTTTTAAAAAAATAAAATAAATAAATGTCGTATGTCACTGATTTAACGATTTTCTCTATTTAATGACAATTGTTAATGATCTGGATTCTACTATAGTTATTTCTATTTTCTATGATCCGTTTTAACGGCGTTTTTCCTCTATTTAACGATATTGTTTATGATGTTCAAGAAGTTTAAATAATTTTCGGAAGCAGAATCATCATATTTCTTTTTCTTTTGTTTAGTTATTATACTAGTAAAAAATCCATTAAGCTATTTGTAAGGCTATAGTATATTCAGTATTATTTTATGTGAATCAGCATTTATATAATACTTTTGAAGAAATTGAAAATTTCATTTTACACTGGCTACATTTAAGGTATAAAATAAAGAAACTGTCAAAAGAAAAAGACGTTTTCCCCGAAAGTAATATTTATATAAACGATTACCTAATTAAGTAAATAGTAAGTAAACCTACTGCTACAGGTAAGTAATTCAAACAATAATAAAAATCTTTTATGCTACTTTTATTTATCTCATGTGTTTTCAGATTCAAATATAATACCAATTTAACCCTCTAATTCTCATGCTAGAATACATTCTAGAAATTCCGTAATTCAGAAAATCTAAATTCATACCAGAAAATTTCAATAATAAATTTAGGCTTATTTAATGATGGAATGTTTGTTATTAAATGAAGTAAGTATTGTTATTTTAAATTTCTGGAATGAATATGGAACATCTGAATTAAAACATATACTTAATTGGAAACATTAGTGGTAGCATATATGCTACAATGGGCATTAGAGGGTTAATGACGATTTTTAAGAGACCTTTTGCGATCATTAAATCGAGATTCGACGGCATTCCGTTGTTTCTTGTCATCTTATATCTGTACTGCTTTTAATAATTATATCCGAAAAAAAAATATTAAATTACAATAATGACTAATGCACAATTTTCAACTGATAAACTAAAATCTAACAAAAAATAACAATACCTCGCCTTTTACTTTTCAGATTACTTCTGACATTCGAAACAATCTGTTTGTGAATGATATTCAATTCAAATAAACAATCTCAAAATCTTACTTCGAATGAACATTCTTTTCATGAGTTATTTTGAAAGATAAATATTTCAACAAGTAACTTTATTAGTTTCAATTTCGTTTGGAGTACAAATATAATTAAATTTCTGTTTCTTGTTGATAAGTAATCGAAGAATTTTTTATTCATTTTTTAGTACTTCTTACATGTACTTAATTCATTAGAAATAAATATTTACCCTTATTTTAAAAAAAGTATTTAATTTAATTATTTTGTAAGGTGTTTCTAAACTATTGTTTAAATTACATTCTGTTTTACTATTGAATTCTATAACACAATGCTTTCTATATCAGTGTATAGCAATTTGGAAAGTTTCTTATATAATTTTAATATTAAATAATTTAGATTTAAATACTTCGTTAAATAACTACAACTTAGATATTTTATTATTCATAGGTTTTACCTGTAAAATACTTTTTTCTAATTCCAAAAATATATAAAATTAATTATACAGCTCTTCTGACAGCAAAAGATTTTCACATATAATATGTAGTTTGTATTTTTTATGTTATAACAGTCTCAAAATTAGCAAAAACTTCATTGTTTTTTATAATTGACAATAAGTAGGGGAGCGTAGGATTCAAAAAACCACATGCCTTATTGCTTCTTGAAGCGGAATTTCCAACTGAGTTTAATGTAAATTTGCGTACATCTTCTGCACTTAACCTTTTACCATAATATCATTTTAAACATGTGGTTAGTATATTGTATTTTTATTAGCACCAGTGCACGGGTTTAAAAGAAAAATGTTTATCACTAGTATCATTCTTTGTACTCGTTTTATGATAACTGTGATTGACAAAGTTCGGATCTGCGTCCAAGTCATCGTACTCAGAAATATCATCTGGCTCACTGTCCTTCGACAGAGCCTCTACTTCGGCCATATCTTGGGGTTTATTAAGATTAAATTCTCTTGAGGCTCTGCAAAAAGAAAAATAAAGACAGAACTAAATTTCTGTTTAACTTATTTTGACAACTAACTGGTCTAAGCTCTGAAACTAATAATAAAAAAAAAATGAATAAAAACTTACATGAGTCGACGGCTGGGGTCTCGTATACCAAGACCCACAATGGGATTTAATAGCTTCTGACGAGAGCAATGGGCGAGGTTTGCAGATCACGTAATAATCAACATAGTAGGCATAGAAGGGTTGATGGAAGGTTAAAGCTGCAACTACTGCTATCTCTCATAAATAAGTGAAGGCATACCTGCTTGTGTCTCACAGACACAACCCGTGCACTGGCTGGTTATTAAATGATTATTTGTAAAAAGTAACATTATACAGTTTAAACTCTAAAAGTAATAATAAAAAAAATGAATAAAAACTTACATGAGTCGACGGGTGGGGTCTCGTATACCCAAGACACACAATGGGATTTAATAGCTACTGACGAGAGCAATGGGAGAGGTTTGCAGACCACGTAATAATCAACATAGTAGGCATACAAGGGTAGATGGAAGGTTAAAACTGCAACTACTGCCATCTCTCATAAATAATATTAGAAGGCATACATGCTTGTCTCTCACAGACACGGCCCTTGCACTGGCGGGTTATTAAATGATTATTTGAAAAAAAGTAACATTATCCGGCCTTATTTCGTTGGTGGGGTAAAACCGTATGGATATGTTAATCTTACAAGATATAAAAGGTTTAGACTTTCGTTTAAAAAGTAACAATATATTAACTAAGAAAAAGTAATAATACTTCACTTAAAAGTCTAATGATTTAACATTTAAAGACAAAAGCATAACATTTATTATTTAAATCAAAATATCCACCTCTTTTGTATCATCTTTAGAAAAATTATAATTACCCTTGTCCTTATAATTTTGACTGCCTATTCTGCAAACATTGTTAACGGACTCTGTTGTTATTGTTTTTCAATATCTTTTTTTTTTTTTGTCGCGAGTAGATAATCGGTTTTACTCGAGGAAATTTGCAGTTCAGAAAGGAAGTCGTAAAAATGTCCTTTTAAATGCTAGCAACAATTTCATTATGGTCAATAAATGTTTATTAAATATACTAATTGTAATAATATATAAAATTTTTACTAACTTCAAGTGTGTTCATATTTAAGACTTTTTAAAACTAGAAAAATTAAAAGAAAAACTTATATAAAATAAACTTTTAAACACAAAAAATATATAAATGCTAATATTGAAATATCGTAAAAGGTCGCTTCACCTTTTGGCCTAAAGCTAAATATTTCAACCATTATCCACTAGATGGCTCATTAGATTGAGTCAAAACTTAGCCATCCGGTTTCACAAATATGCAGTTGTACTTTACTTTACCATTATTTTTAACTTATTTTTTGTAGGATTTTCAAAGAAATTCACTAAAAAATACTTTAATGATTATTAGTAAAATAATATAAACATGAAAAATGTATATATATATATATATATATATATATATATATATATATATATATATATATTAAATAGCCAAAATTTACTTTAAAGCGTTGGTTATCAAGCTGTGGCCCTCGCACTAAAAGGAATCCACAGCATGTTTCCAGTGTGAAGATTTTCCGTTCATTGCAAATTTTTCATTTATCTTTTATCGGAGAGAAATCTTGAAAGAAAAACATGAGAATACTGTTAAAAAATTGCAGTATAATCAGTTTATATATCCTGTTAGCTCATATATCTTGAATTTGATATTCTAAAGAATATCGGTAATTTTACTGTTAAGCCCTAGGATCCGCAAAAATACACAAAATACGAAACGTTGTCCGTGATTGCTAGGAGATTAAAAACCGCTACTATAGAAAATATAATTTAGTTACATGAAAAATTCTGAATCTGAAACAGCTTCAATATTCTAACGTTTGATTTATATCTTCAACTGTAAGCTATTTATCAACGTAATGCTATAAAAGTTTGGAAATAAAAACTGATTTTAAATTTGAGAATTTTCCGATATTAATAAAAAGATATATTTATGAAAAATGCACCTGTCAGTTTTAATAATTTCAATAATTTTCTGTAATGTGCATAAAGAATTAGATCTGGTATTTCATAAGAAAGAGACATTTTTTACAAAATGAAAAAAAAAATCTGTAAGTTTTAAATTGACTTAATTTGATATTTCTAAACTAAATTAAAATATCGAGTATTTGATGTTTCGATTTTAAGATTCTCACAAAATGTTAGAAGTCAAATACATTTGCATTACAAGTTTCTAACTTGTTGAACAGGCAAGGCATTGACTGAAAATATTTAAAATAGGTACAAATATTAAATATATATATGTATTTATCAAATAAAACTCTTTATTTTCATCATGTTTCTGTTGTTCCATTTTTGAAGTTTTTTAGATTTTAATATGAAAGTGGTCTTGTCTATGGAATTTAAAACCCTCTGACCGGCTAGCAAAAGGGCAAAATTGTAATGTTGTTTTAATTGTAATTTTTAAAAAGTACTAAAATATGATATTTCAAACGTGGTATAATAAACTTAATTACGTATATGAGTATAATCCTTGAGAGTATTAAACATTACTCAGTGTTTTTAAACTGCATTATATTTGTTTGAGTTATATTAATTTTAATAATGGTTTTATTGGAGTGAAACCTACAGCCTAGTGAACGGATATATCTACGGCTCACGGCACTCAAAAGGTTAAAAACTTATTTTTACTTACCCATCATACGTAGTATAGGGTAAGTGTTGTAATCGTTTTGAAAATCGAAAAAAAAAAATGAGGGACTGGAGATTTCGAAAAATATGTTTTTAGAAAAAAAAAAATTGCCGTCCGTCTGTCTGTGTGTCTGTAAATGCTCTATCTCCCGAACAAATTGAGATAGACATTTGAAATTGGGTATGTACTTTGTATATAATAATGGGAAGAAGCTTATTGAAATTTAGCAACTTCGATTAACCGGAACTATTTTCTTCGGACTCTCGAAATATACGTTCTGATGAAAGGTATGTAAATATTTTTGAATTTGTTTATTTTAAGGAATGAATATAAAAGACAATAAAAAAACATACATTTTGCATAAAGAATGAAGTCGATCGGATAATTAGTTGTCGAGATATTTATAATCCTATTTACAACACTCTTCGATTTTTCATGGCCCTGTATTTCATCCAAATTTCAATTTAAAGATATATTTTAATTGGAAATGAGACGCTTAATCCGACGCAATAAATAATATGATTAACAGTTTTGGAGTTATAAGGATGTTTCTTTTACGAAATTCAGTGACAGAACATTTAACGTTTATGACGTCATCAAGCCATGATTTTATTCGAATTGCAATGCATTTTATAAGTAGTTTACACATGTTTTATTTTCATATTTTATATTATGCATATCCATGATGAATAAGTGTTACCGGGACCCCAACGACTAGTTTTTTGTTCTTTACTCATACAATTTTTTTGTATAAGTCATAAGACTAATATTGTTAATTTATTCAAGTATCGTACTATGCGTCTAGAAACAACCGAATTTGATGTTCTGAAGAACATCGGTAATTTTACTGTTAAACCCTATGGTCACAAAATACGAAAAGTGGTCCGTGATTGCTAAGAGATTAAAAACCGCTGCTACAGAAAATATAATTTAAAAACATGAAATATTCGGCATTTGAAATAGCTTCAATACTCTAACATTTGATTTATATCTCCAACTATAAGCTATTTATCAACATAATGGTATAAAAGTTTGAAAATAGAAATTGAATTTAGATTTGAGAATTTTGTGATATTATTAAAAAAAAGGTATATTTATGAAATATGTACCTGTCAGCTTTACTAAATTTAATAATTTTCTGTAGTATGCATAAATAATCAAATCTGACATTTCATAAGAAAGAGGCATTTTTTATCAAATGAAAAACAAAATATCTATCAGTTTTAAATTGACCTAATTTGATATTTCTAAACTGAATTAAAATATAGAGTATTTGATGTTTGAATTTTTTGATCCGCACAAAATGACGGAAGTCATTATATTTATATTAAAAGTTTTTAACTTGTTCAACATATTTTTCTTTTAAAAGAAATGGAAACTTACTAGGGTGAAACCCCCAGTAACTTTAAGAATTTTTCCTTGTTCAAATCACTATTACAAAGTTTTAAATCTATTTTATACTTATCTTTGTTTTTGAAAGTATAGTAAAGATACATAAAAAAAATATTGTTGACAAAATTTGGAAAAAATATACTTTTTACTACCAAAAATTAATTTTTATTATAGATATTATCAATATCTCCAGTAACTGACACAATCCCTTCTTTGAAAAACCAAAAATAAGTTATAACCGTTAAGACAAATGAATTACCACTAAAAGAGAAATTCGAAACTTTCTTAAATCATACAAGACAATAAAAGTAAATAAAAGGTTTGATCTCACCTAATTTTCTGGTTCGTGTTCTATGAGCTTCTTTAAAGGTAGAAACATCTTTTACTAATGAAGATTATTTATTGGACAGGTAGACACACTTAAAGACGATACAGAACGAATACACGACAAGCTATGTACAAACGTAAAGCAAACAAAACAGTCAGTCAGTCTAAAAGTTCTACGCGCTTAGCGCCATCTGGTGGTTCCTTTTCATTTTGCAACAACTTCCGCCGGGCGAAGTTCGTCTGGAGACGAAAGTGTTGAAAGTTCAAGTGGGCAAAGAAGCTGCACCGGTCTTCTGATGATGGCTCCGTTTGGCAACCTCACTGTGCATGCTCTTGTCCGACCATCACGTCCAGGATGAGCCTGGATTATAACACCCATTTTCCATATGAGGCGTGGGGTGTTTTCCTTTATAAGAACGACGGTGTTTTCTTTAAGTTTGCTGAATCTTCGGATATCGAAAAGATCTTCAAGTTTCGTTGTCAGGAGCATATTCACCACTTCATATTCTTTATTTTCTAAGTTGGTTTCCTGATTGGTATGAACGTTGGATTGTGGCTATTGACTTTCGCACTTCCTTAGCCACGGTGGCCCAAACCACCAAAGCTCCATGTCCTTTAGACTGGTTAAGTTTTCACCCCGTGTTAAAATATCAGCAGGGTTATCATTCCCAGGACAGTGATTCCAACAATAAGGTTCAGATATTTTCTTGATTTCATCTACTCTGTTCTTGACAAACATCTTCAATTTTCGAGAATTATTCTTGATCCAGTGAAGGACAATCGTGGAATCTGACCAGAATATAGTCTTCGTATCCTTCGGTGTACTTGAATGTAGTCGAATATGATCGAACAATCTGGCTCCTATAAGTGCAGCAAGAAGCTCTAACCTCGGCAGAGTTATTTCTTTATCTGGCGCAACCCTAGTCTTTGAAGTGACTAAATTGGAATGGAAAATTCCGTCAGAGTTGCGAAAACGTTCATAAACAACTGCTCCGTAAGCTCGTTTGCTGGCATCTACGAAGACGTGAAATTGACAGTTCGTAAGTTCTTCCATTCCTTTCATTGAGAATAGATGTCTTGGTACAGATATCTGCTTCAAATAAAACAATTCTTCACACCAATCTTGAAATATTTTTGCGAAGTAGGTTGGTAAAGCATCATCCCAATTGAGTTTTTTCTTCCATATGTCTTGCAGTAATATTTTAGCTCGAACTGCAAATGGGGATATTAAGCCCAACGGGTCGTAGATTCTTCCCATAGTTTTTATTACGCTTCTCTTCGTAAATTTTAATTCTGCCATATCCTTATCCCTTAAAAGTTTATCACTATCAACGCTTAAGACATCATCTGATGAATTCCAGCCATAGCCAAGGACCTTGCATAACATGGATTCATCGTTAACTTCTTCCTTAAATCGATCTTGCAATGAGCGTACATTTGTTTTCCATTTTCTCATATTAAAGCCTGCTTCTCTCAAAATGAGCCTTATTTGTTCGTGGACGGTGTACGCTAAATCTGTGTCTTCTAAACTGTGTATAAGGTCGTCTACATACAATCTACTGTTCAAAACGCTGAAGGCAGTTGGATAAATATCCTCATACTTCTTGATGTGATGTTTAATTGTCGCCTTCAGTAAAAATGAGCTCGATCTTGCTCCAAAAATAACCCATAGAAATCTAACTGCGTCTCTTTCTTCTGGCGCCAGGGCAATTTGCAAAAATGCACCTTCTATATCCGCTGTTATGGCAACCTTATTCAGACGGAACTGCAAAAGAAGTATTAGGATATCGGGCGTTAAATTCGGACCTGGATTCAAGCAGTCATTAAGGGACGGAAAGTTATGTTCACTCGAGGAGGCATCGAAAACTATTCTCATTTTCGTCGTTGTTTTATCTTCGCGTATTACTGCGTGATGTGGCATGTAATATATCTTAGAATTATCACCACATTCACTTTCATTGACCCTTTCAGCTATTCCTTGAATTAGATGCTTTGAAATAATGTCCTTGTACTGACTATGAAAATTTCGATTTTTCTTAAATCTTTTGACAAGTGTTCGCAAACGGTTGTTAGCATTACTATTGTATCATGTAGTGACTCAGAATGTTCGTTCCATAAATCTAATTTAGTTTAACTTGGTAGCGACCTTCGATTAGTTTCGTAGAATTTTCAAATTCTTTCATAACTTCGTCATCTTCATTCAGATTGTCACTACGCGATATTCCCAAACCTTCTAAATCGAACAATCTTTTCAAAATGTCTGATTCTTCTAAATTTTGATTACGCACTATAACATTCATTACGCTAACATCCTTAAAATCCTTGCGTTTTGCTTCAGAACCATTAAATACATAACTCAGTTTCGTTTCCATTCCTACTAAAGCACCGGACACTCTTTTGACTTTCCCTGTAGCGATTTTTCAGAAATAGTCTGACCCAATTAAAAGAGAAACCCTTAAATTTTCAGACCCTTCAATATCAGCTATCTGTATTTTGGCTTCATTACAAAATTTGTGAATTTCTTTACTGGGACCTTGAATTTCAGCTTCCGATATGGAAGATGTTTCAATTGCTTCTATAGAAATAATTTTCTTTGGATCATAAATGCTTCGTAAATTTACTTTTACCCTATTTCTTACAATAGATTTCTTTGGTTTTGACCCAAAAGCATAAATTGCTAATTTTTCTTTTCCTATAACTTCTAAATTAAATTTACGAGATAACGTTTTATCGATGAACGTATTTTGCGACCCCGAATCCATGATAATTTTTATTTTTCTTTCCTGAGAATTATTACTTAAAAAGGCGACAGCTGTTTGTAAAAATACATTTTCGTTTACTGCAGTTGTTGCGCAACTCAGAGCATTGGAATCATTTTTTCTTTCGTGAGACTTTGAGACGCTTTCCTTTTTGTTATGTTGCTTTTCAGTTTCGTCACAAATTAAAACATTATGTCTTCGAGTACAAATGTTGCAACGCATTTTTTCGCGGCAAAATTTTGATACATGTGATTTGCGAAGGCAAAGAAAGCAATAACCCTTTCGTAAAAGACTTGATTTTCGTTCATTAATGGTTAAGGGGCAGTTAAAATTTTCGTGTTCCCCATTGCAAAATAAACAGTCTTTCTTGATAAGAGTATTTAATGTAGCTGCGGTGGGTATATTTTTATGAGTTTCATGTTTTCGATAAGGTAACTCTTTAATTTTATTCCTTTCAAATACTTCATCATTTCGAAACATCATTTCGATTTCATGTTTTAGAAAATCTAATAATTTGGCACAGTTCCAAGAATCTTCTCCTGTAGTGAAACGATTGAATCCGAGCACAATTTCTTCAGGAATTAATTTGACTAAAATAGCAAATAAGATTCCCCCATAATTATTTAATTCTACTCCGGCTGTTTCGAGACTTCTGATTTGAATAATACAGGTATCATGCAATTGTCTAAGCTCTCTTAAATTCGCTCCAGATTTTACAGAATTTAGGCTTAATAGCTTGTTTACATGCGATCGTATTATTAATTCATTTTTTTCCGAATCTTTTCTTTTAACAATCCGATCGCGACATCGTAATTATTTTGCGTTAAAGCTAAACCTTGAATACATTTTAAAGCTGCTCCTGTTAAGAAATTCTTTAAGTAATTTAACTTCTCTATGTTAGTTAACTTTACATTTTCATGTATAGCTACTTCAAATTGCCCCCAGAATTCCTGCCAATTTTCATATTTCCCATCGAAAGGTTGTATTGTAAGCTTCGGTAATCTTACGTGAGAATAATTCTTTGATTCATCAGGTTCTGTGGACAATAGAATAGAAGAGTTTATTTTACTTTCGTTAGGAGCATTACGCTTTAAATATCGATCAATTTTAGCTTTCGTTTTCGTAATTTTTTCGCGATATTCTTGACTGGATGATACATCTTTTTCTAGCGTTTCTAAGTTATCTACAAGTTTCTGAATTTCTGAATCTAATTTGTAAACTTGTTCTGCATTCTCGATTAACTGAATTTTAAGATCTTCAATTTCGTCTATATCTTTTTCGTCTCCTGCCAAATATTCAGTTATTTTGTTAATAATCTTCGTTAAAGATGTTCTAAGAGACTTACGCATACTTTTTGATTTATCTAATTCGCTAGGTTGCGCCATTTTCTAAATTTCAACTCTTGGGAATTTCGGCACCATAAAAGAGAATTTTCGTAAACTTTCTTAAATCATACAAGACAATAAAAGTACATAAAAGGTTTGATCTCACCTAATTTTCTGGTTCGTGTTCTATGAGCTTCTTTAAAGGTAGAAACATCTTTTACTAATGAAGATTATTTATTGGACAGGTAGACACACTTAAAGACGATACAGAACGAATACACGACAAGCTATGTACAAACGTAAAGCAAACAAAACAGTCAGTCAGTCTAAAAGTTCTACGCGCTTAGCGCCATCTGGTGGTTCCTTTTCATTTTGCAACAACCACTATATGACATTACTTTGCAGAATTTTACGAGAAAATGTTTATATGAGTTAGATTTCTGCTGCAGTGTCCTTACTGGTTAGGTGTCAGTAACTGGGGGTTTCACCCTACATTCTGCATATTGGATAATATTATTTAAGACATTGAATGGAAAATTTTAAAAGACTACATCATTCAAATACTTGATGATTTGAAATATGTAATAATAGAGAAATTACTGTTCGATTACATATTGTTATTTTGAAACAGAAATTAAGTGGTCAGGGGGTTAATATTCACGCGGATGTGAATTTTTTATGACGTAATTTTCGAAAATAAACAGCTTTTAACACGTGATCATTTAATTATTGTTTTAAAGTTTTATTCTTTTTTTTCATAGTCACGTGTAAATATACTTTTTTAATTGAAGGGGAATATTATTATGTGTGTTTTTTTTCAAATTGGCAACGAATTAAATAGATGGATTTTTCGAAATATGAAATAAATCGCTATCAAAATAATAAAATTTTGAATAAAAAATTGAAAAAACCCTCAAAAGATTAATTAAATTAAAGTAATAATTACACATTGCACACCACAAGCTTGTCAACTATATTCTTTCAAAATATTATTAAATTCCTATGCATAGATTTTGTTCCTATAAAACTTTAAAAAAAAAAAACCTTTTTTGACCGAATTTAATATAAATTCTTAAAATAATTCTTCGATTTAAATCTGCTTACTTCAGCATATTTATCGAACATTTTTCTATAAACCTAGAAATTTTCCTATTTTTATATGCAATAATTTTCTGAATATTAGCCCAAAAAGACCTCAAGGCACAAAAATTCATTGTCAGTGGCGGCGTGGTGGTTACTTTTTTTTTTAATATAGAGAGATACAAATATTGAAAATCGAAAATATTTAACAAAAATACACACACACACACACACACACACACATATATATATATATATTTAAAATATGAAACCATTAAAATGGATCACTGTTTGTGTAATTACTAAAATAGTTGTAAACAAATAAAAGGTTCTAAAACATTAAAACCATTTCAAGATGTTAAAAACATCCATCAGTGTCCAGAGCGCTTTCAACCAGAAAACCTGGCCATCACCAGAGGGTGGAAATGAGAAAAAATTATATTTAGATAGGATCAATATTTAGAATATTTTTCTATTTATTAAATATATATATATATATATATTCATCAGGTTTTAGTTATTCCATTGTCGGAGTTTTTTAATTTGCATACGAAGATTATCGTGGTTATGGATCTTAAACACACCTAAATTTTTGTTCTTTACTCGTGCAATTTTTTTTAAGTTATAAGATTAATGTTACGATTCCATACAAGTCATTTACTAAAAACAATAATGTATTTTGTGAGAGTTGCTGTTATATTGTTATCCGATAATTTCTGTATATTATTTATGAGATTATTTAGTGATTTTGTATTTTACACATTTTTAAATATTTCGTGCATACCGGAAAAATATACGTACATATTTATTTTTATATACAGTCCATCCATTCCATATACTTGAAATGTTTTTTGCCATTCCAGAACAAAAAGCTGTATTTAAATACAGCTTGACAGACAACTAAAATTTTTTACCCAATTTAGTATACACAATTTAGGGTACAGTTTCGTTTGGATGGATTTAAAATTCAGCTGGTGAAATTTAATAAAATAAGACTGAGTTTGTGGTTGGTTAATAATATTTTTAATATGTGCTAAAAATGTAGACAATTTTTATTAAATGTATCATCAATATTTATCTATTTTGATATTACTGATTATATCTAACAATTTTTTTTTCATTTTTGAAGAAAACATTGCGTCCTTCATTTGTATGAAACATGCAAAAGTCATCTGAAGAAAAAGACAAATATTTTTTAATCTACGAAAATATGCAATAACTTCTTACAAATACCCATAATGCCGAAAAGCTATCGTTGTCTTTATAAACATCAGAAACAAATTTAATTTCATGATTTAAAGAATCATTTATAAAAACAAACTTTCTTTTGCTGCCCCTGATTTTCGGAAACGTTTCCTAGTAGTTTTTATGTCGTATTAATTAGTTTCTTTTAAGATCGGTTCTTAGGTTGCCATCAATTCTCGCCCATTGTCAGCTGCATAATTGATTTATGCATGCAAGCTATTAGTTTATAATGTTTGATTCTAAATGTTTTTTTCTTTTGTTGAACATCAAACTGTTTACTTTCGAATTGACAGCATCCTAAAAAATTGTATTTCGGGTTAAGAAAACTGATTAATATACTACAAAATGCACTCGGAAATATATCCGAAAATTAGTGGCACCACAAGAATTATATATATATATATATATATATATATATATATATATATATATATATATATATATATATATATATAAAGGCCTTTTTATATCTCGAAAATGTAATGGTTTCTGAGGATTCTAAAGGTATAGATTGCTTTTCGGAATCATGGGTAACTCGGAAGAAGTTATTGTAAATTTTCCTTCATGGTTATATTTCCTGAGATTAAAAAACATTATTTATTTATTTTTTTTTTAACTGTGTAAACTCACAATTATTACACATCTTGAATTAGGATATGCATCTTAGATTATGCATGATTAAGCGACAATATGAAAATGACAGTGATCTATAAAATGGCTATATAATATATATATATATATATAATATATACAGAGTGTCCGAAAAGTCTGGAAATGGTCAAATAACTCGAGAAATATACATCGGATTGAAAAACGGCAAAATGCATGTTCAATATATTTGAAAAATCTATTTAGGGATATGAAAGTTGCCCCCCAACTTTGCCCCCCGGGGAGGGGGGAAAGGAGGCAACTTTGAAATCTTAAATGATGACCCCCATTTTTTATTGCAGATTCGGATACTACGGGAAAAAATACGTAACTTTTGTATTTAACATTTTCTTCGAAACATTGTAGATGGCGCTGTAATCGAGTGCAATGCTGTGAGAATCGTCACTATTGCAATGTCTGGAAACGTTCCAATAACTCGAGAAATATACATCAGATTGAAAAACGGAAAAATACGTGCTTAATATTTTAGAAAAATGGCAACTTTGATATCCCTAAATAGATTTTTCAAAACTATTGAACATGCATTTTTCCGTTTTTGAATATGATGCATATTTCTCGAGTTATTCGAGCGTTTCCAGAAATTGCAATGGTAACGATTCTCACAGCATTGCACTCGATTACAGCGCCATATACAAGGTTTCGAAGAAAATGTTCAGAACAAAAGTTACGTATTTTTTCCCGTAGAATCCGAATGTGCAATAAAAAATGGGGGTCATCATTTAAGATTTCAAAGTTGCCCCCCTTTCCCCCCGGGGGCAAAGTTGGGGGGGGGGCAACTTTCATATCCCTAAATAGATTTTTCAAAAATATTGAACATGCATTTTGCCGTTTTTCAATCCGATGTATATTTTTCGAGTTATTTGACCGTTTCCAGACTTTTCGGACAGCCTGTATATACAAAATATAAAGAATTCAGAATTTTGTTAGTTTGTTTTGGATTACTAAAACTAATTTAATTTTCAATATAAATATCATATTTGACCAAAGCCAGTTTTAAAATTTAAGAAAATAGTAAAGTACTTCTTGTAAGTAAAGTGCTAAAAGTACTTTTTGTGTGTGTAAAATGTATTATTCTGCATACTCTCTCGATATGTACGATGAAGTTTTAAATGTAAAATGTTGAATGAATTACTAAGTGACATTTTTCAATAACATGCTTTTAAAATCAAACTATTGACGGATAATAATTATAATCTTTTAATATTTTGATGCTTTTTCATTTTCTTTAATATGTACAATTCACTTTTCTAAAATAAATTGTTGAATTCATTTATGACTGATATTTAGTTACATCAATTTCAAAAATTTCCATTTCATCGCATCGACATTTATCTGACTAAGTTTTCTATCTACTTTGTTCTGAAAACTGTTATTAAATCTTTGTTATTAGAACAATCACAGTACAAAGTATTAACACCAGAGAATCTAGAAGTATAGTATAACTACGCAATTTAACGTTAAATTTTAATAGTACGCATTTATCCATATTTATTTCTATGAACCCAACTTTAACCATACTTTTTGCTCAGTTTAACGTTAATATTTGTGAATTCAAAATATTTTAAACACTCATTAAGTAGGCCGAAACCTCAATTTTTTCTGTATATTGTTTATCTTGCACAAACAAAAAAACCGATAAGCTGCCTGTTGATTATAGTATGTTCAGTAGCTATTTTATATGGATGAATATATATGAATATATACATATAATACTTTGGAAGCAAATGAGAAAGTCGTGTCACACGGATTTAAGGAAAAAAATAAAGAAATTATACATAAAATGTTTTTTTTTTAAGTAAAAGGTATACATTTAATTCACTGAAAGAAATACCCAATTGAGTTTTACTCGTCAATAATTTTTTTTCAAAATTCAATAACTGACTTTTATGCAGTTTAAAAAATCCCCTTAGAAATCATTACATAGAGGTTCCACTATAGTTGTTTTATATCTAAAAAATTTATGCATTTGTAACTCTTTAAAGTTTTTAAAACATTACAAAATTTCAAAAAAATGTAAGTGGTTAGCTATCACCGTCTACCATTGGTACATTATTAACATCATTAAGGAGTTTCAAAGAATCCCTTTATATATATATATATATATATATATATATATATATATATATACACTGCTCAAAACAATTAAAGGATATTGCAGTTTTAGGTGGATTTTGTATCTGGGAAACTTTTTAGCTGATTGATACATGGTCGACAGACATAGTAGGTTATATGAGAATAAATTACACATGTTTGGCAGAAAAAAATGCATTTTATTGCGCGTTTGTGTACAAAAGGAAAAAAACACAATTTGTGCATATGAGAAAAAAAGAATAAGAAAAGGTGTTTTCTTCAAAGAAAATCATTTTCAGTAGGGGGTATGGTTTCCACGGGCGGCCAGCAACGTTGAAGACCTTTGAGGCATGGGCTCAATGAGGCTATTAATGACGAGTTGGGGTATTCTGCCCCACTCTTCCAGAAGAGCTCTTTCCAGTTCTTGTAGAGTTTGTGGGGGCTGTTGGCGACCAGAAACTCGTCTTCCTAGAGCGTCCCAAACGTGCTCGATTGGATTCATGTCTGGAGAACACGCTGGCCATTCCATTCGAACGATTCCTTCCTCGAAAAGGAAATCCTCCACCAGGTTTGCACGATGTGGGCTGCAGTTATCGTCCATTAAAATGAAGTTATCTCCGATTGCTGCAGCGTAAGGGACTACAATAGGTCTGAGGATCTCATCCCTATATTGGCGACCAGTCAGAGCTCCATCTCGAATGATGTAGAGGTCAGTGCGCCCGTCAATGGAGATGCCACCATACACCAACACTCCTCCACCGCCAAATCTGACACTTTCGTGCACGAACGCAGGATTATTCCTACTGCCACGGTCCCTCCAGATGAAAATACGCCTATTATCCGGATGCACAGAAAAACGGGACTCGTCAGAAAACAGAATATTGCTCCATTCATTTCTCCTCCAGTTGACATGCTCGGTTGCCCACTCCCTGCGGTCGCGACGATGCCTTGATGTTAATCTAACACATACCATCGGTCGGCGAGCATACAGACCTACAGCATGGAGCCTTTTTCGGACAGTCTGAGTTGAAATCGTGGTACCTGTAGCCGAGCGAAGGTGTTGTTGGAGAAGAGTAGCGTTCATGTTTCGGTGTCTCCGAGCTGTTAACGCTAAATACCGATCTTCATTGGGCGTTGTTGCCCGTCTACGACCTTGCCCTGGTCTTCGGCCTGCACATCCACTCTCCAAAAAACGGTTCCAGATCCTGGAAATGACACTTTGTGACACTCCAATGGCTTGCGCTACTTCGGCTTGAGTTTGGCCCCCTTCTAACCTACCAACAATTCTCCAAGCTTCTGAATCTGTCAAATGACTTCGCTGAGACATCGTACTCATCGAAACAAAGCAATCACTGAATGCCGATCATCCTTGTCTTCATTCTCTTTTATCCAGTTGAAAGTCAAATTTCATTCGCTGCCGCTGAAGCGACGTTTTTGACGTCGAACTCAAAATTTGCATACTCCACAGTTTGAAAACCAGAAAAATTTGCATTTGTGATTCTCTTCTTCTATTTTCGGCAAAAAAAATTCGTTTATATCTTTATTTTATATAAAACTTCAAATATCCTTTAATTGTTTTGAGCAGTATATATATATATATATATATATATATATATATACTAGCTGTTACCCGTGACTTCGTTCACGTATCATTAAAAGAAGAATAAATGCATTAATTAAGCAAAATATTTCATTCCCGATAAATAGAAACGTAAATAATTAACTAACTCTTTATCACATTCCATAGGAGACAATGCAGTATTTCTATGTTATAGAAGCCTCGCCATGACTAAGTTTTAAAAAAGTGAAATTTTGTGACAAATAATCACGAAAAGGAAACTGCAACCAATGAAAAAAGGCAGGCCAAATAAAATCGTGGAAATCGGCGAATTCTGTATAAACATATGTCAAGTTTACCTGGTAAACCATTTTACTTTTAACGCCTTTGTGAAACGTTTTAATAGCCATCCTTCAAAGATAATGGGAATAGTATATTCTGTTTCATTAAATTCAATTCTTGTGAATAGGTAGCAATAATTGTAGACCTAAATGCAAGGAGCTTAAATTTGCCTCCTTGATTTAATCTATAACTGAAAAAAAAATCTTTATTTCTAAATGAAAATATGTTGACAGACGATTTTTGTTCTCTAAAATAAATTGATATATGAAGTTTGAATATTGTGAAAATACGTTTTTATTTTTCAAAAATTTTACTGTAATAAAGATTTTTTTTTTCTTTCACCATCTATTCAAATTGAAAATAAAGTCTTTTTTTCAGTTTTAATGAGAAAAACTATATTAATCCGTTTTATTTCTTCTTTTTTATCCACAAAATTGGAATAATTTAGTTGCCATTTTTAGAGAAACTTTGTTAGAATTTACAAAAAAAAAAAAAACCTCTCAATTTAAATTATTTTTTTTTAATTCTGAGAGTTTATGACATCCTCGGATCAATGATAAGTAAATCGCGTAATCAATGTTAAGTAAATCGCGTTGCGTTCGACAATTTGAAAGAAATAACTGCGAAATACAAACAGGTCAAATTTTAATATAATAGATTGGTATTTATTTTTCTTTTCCTTATAATCATGGTGTGGTTTTGGCAAAAAACTCTCATCTGTATGTAACTGATATTCATGCTTAATAATCGGTATAGATAAAAAAAAAATTTTAATTTTTCATTTTAAATATGGCGTGAAACTCATCTACTTTCTAAACTTACCGATCCTTGTATTTTTAATGTAAGGAATTGATTCACGCTCCTTGTAAAACACATTTGAAAATTCCCGTTTTATTTCAAATATGACGTCACTTTTTCCTCAGAGAAATCTCTTTTTAATGGCATAATTCTTGTTAATTTTCTTTTTCTGGCAATCAGGACGTAAATTTTAGCGGAAAATTGTATGTAACTGGTATTCAAGCTAATTATTAATCAGTATCGATAAAAAATATAGCAGTTTTTTATCTTAAATATTACGCCCATTATCTATCTACTTTCATTATACATTGATATTCATGCTCCTTGTATTATTACGAATATTTGAAAATACATGTTTTATTTATGACGTCATATTTGTCCAAGCCGAGGAGAATCCTTTTCATAGTTCCATGGTCCAAGCGAAATCTATTTTTAATAATATAATTATTGTTCATTTTTCCTTCTAATTATAACGCAGTTTTTGGCAGAAAAAGATCTTTTTAATGTAACCGATATTCATACTTCATGTATAATAACAAATACTCCATATATTTTTTTTCAAATATCACGGAAATTCCTCTTCTTTTGAATTCTTTTTAATTTTCAGTTTTCACGTGAAAATCGTTCAATTGAAAATTAATTGTTGAGGAAAAATTATTTTTCCGTGTTTTTATTTTTTGGCAACGATCAAAGCCCTAGCAACGATAAAGTAAAATGGTTAAATTGTATGGAAAGATGTCCATTTATTCTCTATGAAAATAACGAAATTTGGAATTATTAAGAAAAATATTTGATTAAACGAAACAAAAACCGGCCTATGTTCATTTGAGGGTTATAATCATCCTATATGCAAAAATACAGGATCATTAAATGCTCCATTTTGACGCTGGCTTCAGCCTAACATTTGCACACAATCGGATTTATAATATTACTAGCTGTTACCCGTGACTTCGTTCACGCAACATTAAAAGAAGAATAAATACATTAATAAAGCAAAATATTTCACTCCCAATAATTAAAAACGTCAACAATTAACTATTTATCACATTTCATAAGAGACAATACGGTATTTTTTGTTATAGGGATCTGGACATAACTCAGTCTTAAAAAAGTGAAATTTTGTGCCAAATAATCGCGAAAATGAAATTGCGACCAATGCCAAAAGGAGGGCCAAATAAAATCGTGGAAATAGACGAATTGGGTAAAAACAAATGGCAATGTTACCTGATAAACAATTTTACTTTTAACGCCTTTGTGAAACGTTTTAACAGCCATCCTTCAAAAAAACATTAATTGGAAATAGTATATGCTTTTTTTTTTAAATTCAATTTTGCCTCCTTGGTTTAATGTATAGCTAAAACAAATCTTGCTTTCTAAATGACAGTATGTTGACAGGCAATTTTTGTTCTCCAGAATAAATTGATTCATGAAGTTTGAATATGTGAAAATATGTTTTTATTTTTCGATAATTTACTGAAATCAAGATTTTGTTTTCACCACCAATTCAAAGTGAAAATAAATTCTGTTTTTCAGTTTTAATGAGAAAATGGTGTAAAAATATACTGATCTGTTTTATTTCTCCTTTTTTATACACAAATATTGAGTAATTTACTTTCCGTTTTTAGAGAAACTTCGTTAAAATTTACAAAAAAAAAAAAAAAAAAAAAAAAAAAAAAAAAAAAAAAATCTTGGCACTTAATTTATTTTTTTAAATTCTGAGAGTTTGCGTGACATCCTCGGATCAATGATAACCGGTATTAAGTAAATCGCGTTGCGTTCGATAGTCTAGGAGTAGGTGCGAAATACAAACACACGACAGATTTTAATATAACAGATTCGTATTCATTTTTCTTTTCTTAAAATTATGATGTGATTTTTAGCAGAAAACTCTCATCTGTATATAACGGATACTCATGCTTCATAATCAGTATAGATAAAAAAACATTTAAATTTTTTCGTTATAAATATGACGGGAAACTCATCTACTCTCTATACTTACTGATCCTTGTATTATTATGTAAGAAATTGATTCACACTCATTTTAAAACATATCGAAAAATTCCCGTTTTATTTCAAATATGACGTATCTTTTCCCCCAGAGAAATCCCTTTTTAATGACAATTCTTGTTAGTTTTCTTTTCCAGGCAATTAATTTCAATACTGGCATAGGGGAAAATATGTTACTTTAACGAAATAATATTAAATCTTTAGGTTTTATCAACAAAAATGGAACTATTAACATCGTCATTTTTTTAAGGTAATCGAGTTATTTCTCTTAGTTTTAAGAATGAAAATAACTATTTCTCGCTATCCATGACATCATTTTCGACAGGGATAATTTTGCGGAGCATTTTATTGACATTTGCTAACCATTTTCGTTTCAAACTTCTTTTTACTTTTTAAAACTGTAAATAAAAAATACGGTATAGTTATATTAGCCGTGCGCAGACGGTAAAACGCTAAGTATTGTTACCATACAAAAAAAAAAAAAAAAGACAAAAAGTAAAGAAAAAAACCCAAGGTCACTTTATTTCACCATCAAAGCATATTCGCTTTATTTTTTATGTATGACGTCATATTCGCCTGTTTCCTATGGTTACGCATATTGAAACCTTGTATTATTATCAAAAACTAAAAAAAGAAGTTTTATTTCTAATAATACTATTTAATCTTCTTTTTAATTCTTTAATTTTTTTATTTAAATTTCATTTTTCACGTGAAAATTTTTCAATTGAAACTGAGTAAAAATTATTAAAATTGAGTAAAAATTATTATTCCGGATTTCGATTTTGTTTTGGCAACGATAAAGTATTAGCAACGGTAAAGTAAATTTAACCATTTTAAAATATTATGCGAAAAAATGTTCATTTATTCTCTATGAAAATAACGAAATTTTGAATTATTAAGAAAAATATTTGAATAAAATAAACAAAAACCAGCCTATGTTCATTTGAGGGTTAGAATCAACCTATATGCAAAGATACAGGATCATTAAATGCTCCATTTTGACGCTGGCTTCAGCCTAACATTTGCACACAATAGGATTTATCATATTATTAGGATTAGGATATATTCAAAAAACATTCATTGACTGAGGGGGCACGAAAACGTTTATACTAATATTACGAATCTCACAGTTGTTTCAGAAAACAAAATATATATGAAAAACTAAGAGTTCGAAATAAACTGCAGAGAGTTTGTGTAATTGACTTACGTAAAAAGATAAACGAGAAGGTAAAATCATGCATCAAGCATAGATAATGAAACACTTTCCAACAGTTCCAGAATATTCCATTATATTTATTATATTTATATTTATATTTATTTATTATTATATACAGTAGTTTTACCAATATTCCATTCCAACATATGGCAGATATCAAATATGACAGAAGAACTACTGCCTTAGCTAGACTACATAGAATAAAGCCTTTGCAGATTGATTTCAAGAATAGTAAAATAATTTTTCCATCAAAAGTTTATTTCCCATCCGTTATCCTTGAATCAATAGAAATATATTTTCGAAGCGATAACATTTGAAACGAATCGGCTTCTTTTGAATTACCTAAAATTTGGCACGCGATGCTTTACATATTCAAAAAGAAATAAAAATAAAAATAAAATAATAATTTCCCCCACTTTCCAGTTTGACCAATTTAAGCACCTGCTTACATTGGGTACGTGATCTCTTAACTTATGTTTATCCTTTTCAAAACTTTGCGTGAATATTTTATTTATCATTTTGATCTGAAAATGTCTCCGTTTGGGCGAAGGAAACATATGTAATCTATATTAAAAGGTATTTTTAAACCTTTTGTGTTACCTTTTTTATCATTTTAAGTAATAATTACTCTTTAATTTAAACTTTCGATGTTTAATAAGGTAAATAAGATACATAATTAAACATTGTAGAAAACACAAAAGAAAAAAATATGAAAACAAGATTTCAACAAGTATAGGCCATAGCCAGAAATGTATTTCAATTCTTTTGCGCAGCCCTGTGTACAAGTTATAGATTTGTATATACTCTATATAGTATGCTACAATATAGTTTAGTAAGAAGAGACATAACACAGTTGAAAATTCACCAATAGACGGAAACATATTTGAATTTTTTTGTACACTCCTGTATATTACCTTAAGATTTTTATACACCCCACATAATACGCTAAAGTTTAATTCAAACAAAAACACGCTGTAAACTGCTGATATTACACTTTCAGAAATTATCATACATAAGCGGCCATGTATACAGTTCTTTGCGTGGCCCTGTATAGAATTTTATCTATATTCATCAAACCTCTTTTAGTATACTAAATATATCTCACGTTCAAAATGCATAACTCGATTTAAAAAAAAAATCAAGCAATTTACGCTGATACGCAGCAATGTTTACGAATTCTTTTGTGTAGCCCTGTTTATGATCTACAGCATTTATACATACCACATAACATGCAAAAATTTTGTTAAACACATACCTAACTGAAAGCGCACTTCCAGCATATTGTTTATAGATAGTACTTTGGATACAATACTGCATCCAAAATCTTTCGTCTGTCCCTGTAAACGAACTATATCTCAAAAAGCAATGCACGCAACTTCAGCAAACTTCAGAATTAGTTAGACTTTGACATTAATTAGTGCTGATTACATTTTGAAGCAAATGGCCCAACAAGTGGCGCTGCTATACTGCAATTTTCACGATTCCTGCGATATCGATATCTCAAGAACTAATGCACGTAATTTCATCAAATTTCATGTTCTGTTAGACTGTAACATAAATAGACGCTGATTTGGTTCTGGTGTAAATCGCTCCTCATATAAGGGGTTAGAATGACAGTGCAGTAAGTCAATATTTAGTAATTTAAGAAATGAAGGGCTTTGTGAAACTTGTCGTATTGCGTTGCATTAAGTGGTCCAACTTGTTTTGCTCTCTAGTGATTCCCTTAGTGAACTATGACTTATATGACTGTCACACTGAACATAAGTTAATATACGTTCAGTGAAAATATGGTTATCTAGATTTTTAAATTTTTGACTTACTCCACTGTCATCCTAACGCCCTCATGTGGTGCTGCTAAGCTGCATTTATCATGATTTCCGCGAAAGCTCTATCTCAAGACCTAAATCACGTAACTTCCTCAAACTTCATATTCTGTTAAACTTTGACTAAATAGATCCTTATTTGGTCCGTGTGTATATCGCCCAACAGGTGTCGCTGCTATGATTTGTTTTTAGCGATTTCCACGATAGCTATACCTCAAGAACCGATAGTCATTAATTCTGTGTGCAAACATTTCGATATATGTAGAAGAAACTTTTGTGATAGCTACAACATACTAGTTTTCATTTATTTCGCATGTGTGTGTGCCAGATTTATCCACTGTACAATGTTGGACCATACCTAAGGGTTAAAATGAAATTTCTGTGCTATTATGTTTTAGATATTTACAATAAAATGAGCAGTTAATTATCTAGCAGTTGATTTCTTAATAAGATTTTCTTTTATTATTTCAGTAAAATGTAAATAAAAGTACTAAATTGTAATTTTAGAACATTTTTTTCTAAATTAAAAAAATAATCAATTAAAAACTGAATAACTTGAATTGATCTTTTTTATTCTTGACGATCAAATTTAATACCAACTAAAATACTCTATGATTTATCTGGAAAATAATGAATCAAAAATATTTTTCGCATCTTGAGCTGAAAGCAATGTCAAATAAAGAAGATCAAAGAAATCTGAAAGCAATATCAGATAAAAGCTTTGAAAAAGTCTTTCTATAACGAAAAAATATATTTAAAATTTTACTTTCAACAGAAAACAGTAGAATTTGTTCATATAAATTTCGTATTGAATATTTCTTTGCTCGCATAAAAAGTCCATTTGGAATTTGGCCAATTCAGGGTCGCACTAATATTTAACAATAGTCATCGTCTGTGTCTCTTTGTTATATTTATTCAGTGGTGTTTTTTAGTTTAAGCGCTTCCGAAGAACAAATATGATTAAAACTATTTCTTTCCACCACTTCCTCTTTTTTTTCATTTCTTTATTCAGCATTTATCTATTTGTTTGACTGCATATATTGATCAGAGTAATCTGTAATGCTTTTAACGTAACAGATTGCAAGTGCTTTTGTTCTAAATATATTCGTTTTTTAGAAGCGTTCGTAATTATATAAATACGAAGCACCTATAGTCGTTGTCTTGTCCGTCCATCTGTCCGTCTGTCCGCATATAACATCGCAAAAACTACCCAAACGAATGATTTGAAATTTAATATATATAATCATTGCAGAATTTTGTGGACTCATTTCAAATTTTATGAAAATCGAATCAAAACTTAAAAAGACATTAATAAAAGTTTTCTTTATTTTGTTAAATCCTATCATATGTAATCTATATAATAAAAGCGCAAGTCATGTGACTGAGGAAAACAAATACGGGCTAACACTTCTCTTTTTTCATATGCCAAGAGACCATTTTTATTAAAAATTATTTTTTCGATTAAATCTTACCATAAACTTACCATAAATCTTACCATAAAATCTTACCATACCTTTCGAAAAAATCTTATCATAAAAAGTACCTTTTTAGAAAGATCGTTCAATTTTTTTTTTTTTTTTTTTTTTTTTTTTTTTTTTTGCTTGAGAATGAGTTACATTCAACAATATATAGATTTTGAGATAACTTCAGTGTAAATTAGGCTAACCGAATATCTCAATACGTTACTGTAAATAAACACAGGAGATTCGTTCATTATAAGTCATAAAAATATTAAATAATGGAGGTAATCATTCACAAAGCAGGATCTCCATGGTGAAAAAAATTTTGCTTTTGTAAACGTGACATACGTAATAAGAAAAACAAGTTGGAAATTGTACGTTAAACGTGACAAATGAGGTGCGTTCGTACTATAGCTAGTTATATAAATATTCAGATTTTGATGATTTTTAATTCTCTGAAATGAATTATATCATGTGCAGATTAATTTCTGTAATAAAATAACTATCTCGGTAGCTTGACGATTAAACTTCGAAAGCTCCTATAACAAGAAAGAACTGATTTAAAAAAAAAAGAAAAATCAAATTTCTTAATAAACGTTTTTATTAATATTTTCTAAAGTTTTGATTCAGTTTTTATAAAATTTGAAATGTCTCGACAAAATTCTGCAAAGATAATATATCTTAAATTTCAAACTATTCGGTTAGGTAGTTTTTGCGTTGTTATATGCGGACGGACGGACAGACAGACGGACGGACCAAACGACGACAATAGGTGCTACGTATTTATACAATTACGAACGCACCTAAAAAAGGGCATGCTCATTTCGCTCCTAGCAGACGACATAATTCATTTTAGTGAAATATTGAGGATGATTTTTTTTCTTTCATTGTGAAACAAACTAGTTATAAAAAAAACACACCTGATATGCCACGTTTAACGTACAATTTCCAACTTGTTTTTCTTCATGTCAACTAGCAGAATTGTATACACTTATACCTCTTGAACATATTGGTTTATCTAATTATAATGTATAAAGCTAGATAAAGCATTTCAATCTATTTACATTATAAAGCTTATCATGTCCATGAGTAACGGTAACGTCACATCGACGGTGGCAACAGCGTAATCAATATGTTTCGCATCTTTCGCAAATTTATTAACTTCTAACCTTCTCACAAATTCAGTTTTTACCTGTCGAATAAAGGCGGAAACAATGCACTTTAAGATACATTTTTTCTGAAAATTGTATCTGAATTTAAAGATTTTGTTTTATGATTTTTTAAAATAATTTTCAAGCATGATTTTTTTTATCTGCGTTATTCACTTCAGTTACGAAAGATTAACACGTTTGCACATAACACACTGTAATTAATTCAGCATTTGTTTTTCTGTGTTATATTCCATAACTAAATTGCCAACCGAAATTAAGACTTCACAAATAAATCTACCTAGATATATTATAAAGGACAAACGTGTCCATGCGTAACATTGACTACATTTTTGACTACATTGACTACATTGACTACATTTTTGCTACTGCAATTTTTTATTTCTAAAAATCGTACATTTTAAATTTTTACACCGTTATATAGGAAAAAAATCTACCTTCAAATGCCATTTATTTGAAAACTGTATCTTAATTAACTGATCTATTATGGCTTATAAATAATTTTCAAACATGATTTTTTAATCTATCTTTATCGTTTGCAGACGAATACAAAATATTAATCCGTTTGCTCTTTAAACACTATAAAAAGTTCAGCATTTGTTTCCACCTAATATTCCATAACGAATTTAAAACTTCCCTAAGCAATAAATAAAATAGTATAAACAAAACACAAATTTAACAGACTTGTAATTGAAATAATCGCTTAATACCGCTGAAATTATCAGAATAAAGAAACCCGCTGCAGATAACGAAATTTTTAGCGAGTTCTTCGGCTATTAACTTCTGGCACGAAGCCAATACGAAATTACCACTTTTAATGAATTTCAAAATTTTATTTGAATATATAATTGACACATTTCATATAAAAGTGCTCTTCGCTGTTGTTAGGGGGCAATCTAAAAAATATATTAAATGTAAAAAATCTATCTTCACCAAGACAGACGGAACATTGCAATACTATATAGGAATGACAAACAGAAAATTTAAAACGAGAATAAAAGAACACATGGCAGATATAAATTATGACAAAAGAACTACTGTCATAGCTAGACTACATAGAATAGAGCCGTTGCAGATTGATTTCAAGAATAGTAAACTGATTTTTCCATCAATAGTTTATTTCCCATCCATTATTCGTGAATCAATAGAAATATATTTGCGAAATAATAACATTTGCAACGAATCATCTTCCTTTGAATTACCTAAAATTTGCCACGCGATGCTTTACAAATTCAAAAAAGCAATAAAAATTAAAATAAAATAATAATTTTCACGTTTTCCAGTTTGACCAATTTAAGCCCCTGCTTGCAGTGGACGTGTGATCTCGGATTTAAGTTTCTCATTTTCAAAACCTTTGCGAGAATATTTTATTTATCATTTTGATCTGAAGATGTCACCGCTTGAGCGAAGGAAACATAGGTCATCTATTAAAAGGTATTTTTAAACCTTTTGGTTTTTTAAAAATCTCTTTAAGCAATAATTACATTTTAATTTAATGTAAAAAAATTTATTACAGTTTTCAGTGAAAAAAATAAATGGTTTATATAAAAGAAAGTCCTGACGGGAGAGATCATCAATGCACAGTCAAAGCTACTGAATCTAGAAACATGAAAATTGGAGGGAAAATACTTCTTAGGATGTAGACGAGTGCTAAGAAAGGATTTTCTCAAACTTAGCGCCTTTAGGCGGTAAAAAGGAGAACAAACTTTTAAAAAATTCCTTTAAAATCAGCTGTTAAAATTATGTGGCAAATTATAACATGTTTTAACGTATTTTTGTATGCTGGATAGAATCGTACGAAACGTACATTCTTCTAATTTCAATAGTTTGTGTGACATCGCATATTTCTTTCCTAATTTGTCGATGTTTTTGGCACTAAAACATCAAAATTCTAACATTACAAAAGATAATTTCTAAAAATACATGCGTTATTATACCAACGGAAGTAATTCAAACTCTCTATAAAACGCAAGGGACTTATTTTTATCGTTATAACATAATATGACTAAATTAGAATTACGAGTGAAATTTCTATAATCGGGTAAACACGAATAGGAAATACAACCGTTTTCAAAGATTCTGCTGAATTGATTTTGATGGGAATTGAATTGTTAGTTAGATAATTTTTCAGGGAAGGTTTTGGCATATTGAACCCTTATACATTGTTTAGTTACAAAATAATGTGTCAGCTGAATCCGTTTATGAAATTTAGCCCTTTTAAAATGATTCTGTAAAATGGATTTTGATGAGTCTTTCATTTGTCAGTTAAATTTTTTTTCAGGTATTGTTTTAGTATATTGTATATCTTTCTTTACCGAATCCTACTGTAAATGATCAACAAAAGTCCTTATCAGCCCAAATTTCTTCTCACAAATTAAAAAATATAATAGCGAAAAGGTGTTCTCTTCGTTTACAACAATGCGAAAGGATAATCTGGGTAAATGTCCACATTGCTTTAAAAGATGAGATCAACTTCACTGATATATTTCGTTTGAATCAAGATTCGTTTGGAGAAACCGACCAGCGTAGCCTGCTAGTACATATATATATATATATATATATATATATATATATAATACAAATTTAACATATATGTAGTCGAACTACGCGCCTTAAACATCGAAATAATCAGTATCGCATAGGTTGCTACAAATAGTGAAATGTTCTGCGATTCACCGCTAGCATGCTGCTAATACGAAAGTACCAAAAATGCATTTTGGTATAGTTGGCGTGAAATCTATGAAAATGTACTAAATGTAAAAAATCTATTAGAGTTTTAAATTTAAAACGATTTTCATCAACGTTTTTAATACCGGCGTACATCTGGCCTTTTTAACACGGTTGGCCAGCGTCGGATTAACTGGTATTCATAAATAAAATACCTTTTTAATAAACCGTCCTTTTATAACTGTCCTTAGATAGATTTTGTATCCATATCTGAGAAAATATTTAAAAAAAATTGTTGGCAAAATTGACAATATATATTTTTTAATTATCTGCATTTTCATTTTAAAATTTGTAGATTTCCAATGATAGCGTCGTAATTTTACAAAATTATTTTTTCCGGCTACAGTGAGTATTAGGCCTATTATATGACTATTTTATAATTTCATGAATGACTGATTGCTAAATATATTATAATTTCATTTACAGTGTAAGTGGATAAACCCATTAAAAATAATAACATATTATACATGTATTTGATTTTAATTTCCCTGTGGTATAATTTGTTTTCCAGCACAAGCTAAAACAGTAAGCTATTAATTATAATTATCAGTTTGGAAAGTACTATTCTATGGAATGTTTCTCGATTTGCTGCGACATTAATCTATCATCTCTAACGTAATTGCAATTAAATTTCATCTTATATTGGATTTAAGCCAAATTCACGTATTTTCTTGTTAGAGAATTTCAACAAATTTTGAATGTTACAAACATAATAGTTTAAGCAGCATTATTTTAAGGAAATGTTTTAAAGCGATTATATAAACGCACAGGATAAAGAAATACACATACATATAGGCATAAATATGCTGAAAAAGGGATATAAAGCGATAATTAATAATGGCCATACTTTTTCCTTATTACTGTTGTCAAAATTATTATGAATAACTTGAAAGTTTATCGTGATAGGACTCTTAAAATTATAAGTAATCGGCTTATTAGAAATGACAAATAATTCTACAATTTTCCTAGGAAATGTATTTATAAATATATAAAACTGTTAAAATGAATTATTCTCAAATCAGAAGGCTGTGTGAGAAATTATATACGTCATAATGGCATATTTTTTGTAAAACGCAATTTTCCGATATTACGCTTGAAATTTACTAAAACAAATCACATTAAAGTATTTAACAAACTGGTTTGATACAATAAAAACATACAAAAATTCTTAATAAGATAATAAAATGAGGAATGCGAAAGTCCTTTTGAAAGAACTTTGTCTTTCTTCGTCAGGCGCAAAGAAGACGTGCAACCAATTTGAAGGCAGGAGCAAGAAGAAGGAAATGGGAGGGAAAGAGGGCCAAGTTAATTCTTTAAAACCCAATCTCCAAAAAATGAAAAACCTTTGAATCCCATCAATATAGTTAACGGCCCGTGCTGTTTTCTCCCCCCCCCCGTCCTTGTTTCCTGAACACCGAAAATAACAACCTACTGCTTTGTACATTTTGTCAGTTTTGAACTAGATGTTGCCCCCTCTGTATTTACCAGCATGTTCAGCGTTTCACTTAGATGAAAAAGTTAAAAAACTTGAAGGATGTAAAACTCCTGAAATGGACCCCCTATTTATAGTGCAATGTTTTATTAATTTTCGTCGAGGTTTTAAACAAACGAATTTATCATGTTCGTAGAATCAGTTCACGTATGTAGAGAGTTTTGATTGTATTTTAATTTTAAATTCCATTCAGTTATAGAAAATGCCTTTATTTAAAATTTTTATCTTATCAAAATATAAAAGTACATGCGAAAAACATAGTAATTTATAATTTATATAACATATAATTCTGAAGTAAAATAAAAGGTAGAAGATTAATATTTTTTTTTCGTTTTTTTTTCCCATGTAAGTATGAAGAAAATGACTTCTACCCAATTTTTTCACTAAGCCGTACCTTTTCCAATGCTGCACGGTGACATTTTTTGTGTACTATTTTCGAAGTGTGCCGTGTTGTATATTATTACTATTATTATTATGCAAGAATTAAACATTTTCACCCCTTCGTCATCTCGCAGCTTTAAAAGGTCTTATCCATACTAATTGATGCAGAAAATGTATATATTACATACATTTCAAATCGACTTATCCTAGAAACTGATTTAAATTTCGATCAACATATTATAAGAAATAACTGAATTTTTTAATCTTCCTGTTTTCTATTTAAATTTTAAATAAAAAATGATTTTCAGAAAACACAAATACTGTTTTTTTTTTTTCGCTAACAAAATGCAAATTTTTTGTGCAATATATATATATATATATATATATATATATATGTTTTAAATTAAGTTTAATATTTTATTAAGAGTAGTTTGTTTTATAATTATATTTTTTAAATAATGTAATTGTCATATTACAAGCATTTATTTTTATTTAGTAATGGCTTTGGTTTATTTAGTAATCTTAAAGTTATTAAAGTGATATCATCGCAGCCATATCAATAAGTATAAATAAATAAATGTTAAAACAATAAGAAGACCTTAAAATCAGACATTTAATAAAATCACACAAAATAAAAGAAAAAAGAACTTTATAAACGTTTCAAGCGTTACCGAAGGATTCGAAATAATGTTTTGTATTTTGTGCGATTTTATTAAATGTCTGATTTTAATGTATTTTTATCGGTTTATCATTCTGACTCATACGTTATATGTTTATCTATTGGAAAATATATATTAGTATGCGATAAAATATTGAAGATGGAAAATATGCGGAAGTAAATCTTCGTTTTTTATTTCCTTTCCATATAATGAAATAATCATTAATAGAGAATAAATTATTCTTTAATCAATATAGGAAAAAATAAAGAAGATTTACTTCTTTATATATTATTAGTATATCAATACAAAAATATATCAACAAAAAATCTTCGACAACATGTTAGAGGGTTCGTACGTTTTGACCACAATTTTTCTATAGAGATTTTATATTTAATAGTTAAATAGCAGAAATTGTAGACGCCTCGTTCAGTTGCAGGCTTTTTAATACTTGTCTGCATTTAAATGAGGCGAAAAATCCTATTAAAATTTGTGGTAAAAGCGTACGAACCCTGTTGTTATTATTTTCCTTTTCTAATTTATTTATGTAATATATTTTTTTAAAGAATATTTCTTGCTTATTTTTTGAATTCTCCTGAACTTTCTATACAATGGCATAATTTGTCTTTAGACTTTTCTTAACCAAATGAACAAATCTGAAAATGAAAACATTCCAATTCTGAAATATACAGAGGTTGAAAAGAGGGTTTTGAACTGATGCAAAAATATGCATCTTTCATTCTCTTGGACAAAAATTTCATCCCCATTCATTACCGAAAACCAAGGCCCCTATCTTCAAACTCCACTTACGGGAGAATGGAAATCCTTCTGGCTATGCTCGGCTATTGCGGGATTCTGGTCTTTGGGAGGTTTCGGCTACTGTAGGATCCAGAGAGTTAAAAGAACAGCCAATAAAAAAGCAGAGGGCAGCAGCCAATAGAAATACAGAAGGCGGCAGCCAATAGGAAAATAGAATTTTTTAAATAATTTTCTTTCTTTTATGTGTTCAAGGTAATTTTCTTCTGTGATTGGTTATTTGGATTTTGGCCTTTCTGATTTCCTATTGGCTGATGCCTTCTGTTTTCCTATTGACACTATTGATTCCTTATTGATATATTTCTTCTTTCCCCTCACATTTCCCTTCAGTCTTGCTCCTGCCTTCAAAGTGTTTGCATGTCTTCTTTGCACCTGCAATTAAAGATAAATTTCTTTCGAAAGGCTTTGCGCATTCCTCATTTTATGGTGCTGTAAAAAAGTTTTTTATGCTTTTATAAAACAACTCGATGCAAAATATGTTCTGTGTGTATTTTTCTGCTGGCAAAGTACTGAAGCCTAACCAGTTTCTTCTCATTAATGTAGTAAAGAAGGCTTCATTAACAAGAACTTTGTATTTCAAAGTCAGCATTGTGCATCAGCGAACTTGAAACTTCTGCTTCTATAGCGATTTACACTCAGAAAAAGGAATTGATTAAAACTACAAAACATGTTTTGTTGAGTACATTTTGGTTGTTTTAGCAAAATTCAAGTAACATTGAACCATTTTACTTCAATTAACAAAACATTTTTTGCTGACGATACAAAAAATTTTTTTGGAATTGCAAAAAAAAATTTTTTTGTTGATTCAAGCAAAATTTCCATTGACCTATATTTAAACAAAATTTTTGTTTAAATATAGGTCCATGGAAATTTTGTTTGAATCAACAAAAAAAAATTTTTTTGCAATTCCAAAAAAAATTTTTGTATCGTCAGCAAAAAATGTTTTGTTAATTGAAGTAAATGGTTCAATTTTACTTGAATTTTGCTAAAACAACCAAAATGTACTCAACAAAACATGTTTTGTAGTTTTAATCAATTCCTTCTTCTGAGTGTACTTTTCTTTTTATCGAACTCGCCACTAGCATACATTAAGCAGAAGGTCTGTTTCTGCAAATACACATTTCACAAGTTTTATAGCACAATTAGTCTCTCTGTCGATTCAAAAATAATTGAATGAATAAGTAAAAAAGAATTTAACTACTTTTTAAATATACCAATTCAATTTTCTCAGATCATTTACCATTTCATCCATTATACGGTAAAATTTAAAATTTACCTCTTGAGTTACATATTTTTTGCATTTTACGTGCGGTTTGATAAGCGTTAGTTAAATATATATATATAAATAAAAAATAAATAGTTTACGAAGCTCTTTTCTAAATTTAGCATACTCTGCAAGAAATCCAAAATGGATCAAAATATATTTTCAATATTCCCCGGTATGATTTATACCCTTGGAAGAAAACGGTTTATCATAGCAATCTTTCAAAAGTTTGAAACTGAAAACTGGATTTGTAGATTTCGCATGCGAATTTATTAAAAGCATACACTTGTGAAAAATGTACCTGTCAATTTTTTTAAACCTTGCGATTTTTTGTAGGATACTCACAGAAATCAAATGTGAAATATTATTAGATATAGAAGTCTATTGACGTACAACGAAACATTATCTTCGGACATCTGTCCAAAGAAACGCATTTCCTTTTTAAAACACTCTCAAACTATTTAACAAGTTTCTAACAATAAAAGTTAAAATTTCAGTGTAAATTTATCTTGTTTAATAACTAAAATTCATTAAGATACAACTAAATGTAAATATATTGCTTGAAGGTGCGTAAAAATATACATAAAAACAGTTAAAAGCACATTAAAGTCCTTTAAAAAGTTCCAAAACGTTTTCAACCGAAACCCGGTCATCATCAGTGGAAAAACTAAATTGTTGAGTTGAGTTGTATACCCCTGATCTATTAATAGCCTGGATTGGGTCAATATTTCTGTTTAACAAAACCCGCATCAAAAATAAAAAATATTTCAAATATGTATTATCATATGATATCCACGCAGTCTGAAATGAATTAATGCATCATTGATTACCTTTCCCATCCCACCTTATTTCCAAACCCGTGAAGTAAAATAGTTTATTCCGGGCAAGCAAGAAAACGCAAAGAGATAACAACTCAACTCAACAATTTTTTCCACTGATGATGACCGGGTTTCGGTTGAAAACGTTTTGGAATTTTTAAAAGGACTTTAATGTGCTTTTAAATGTTTTTATGTATATTTTTACGCACCTTCAAGCAATATATTTACATTTAGTTGTATCTTAATGAATTTAAGTTTCTAACAATCAATAACTATTATTAACTTATCCAATTTTTAGATGAGAATAAGTCTGTAAGTCACGGTTTTTTATTTTGATATCATTTAATTTAATGTCTAAAATCCTGTAATCAACATTTTCATTTCTTTTATTTAAGTACTTAGGCATAGACAGAGTGTTTCAAATTGTTTTGACAAGATGAAAATACTGATAGTAGCCAACAATTTGGCAAAATTTTGTATTGGAAACCAGGGTCGCGATCTAGTTATTTAGTAAAATATACAGAGTGTCGAACTCCAAATCAATCCCACATTTTCGACGATAAATTTAAGAATATTTAAAATAACGTTGCTTTGTAATGAACAAATGGACTTCAAATATCTTCATTTTACGTATAGTACATAATAGTAAGTGCACAATAATTTGATCACTTTCACCGTATGTACTGTCAATACCATTCTGGATTATGAAACATCTTGCTCCATGTTTTTTTTTTTTTTTGTTGTTGTTTTTTTAATGACGACCATTTCCTTTTTGTCACCTAATCTCATCCCATTTTACTGTAAACATTTAACATCTATACATAAAATTGTCATAATAACTTCGAAATTGATAAAAATAGAAACGAAGATACATATTCAGTTACGAGTAAAGGATTATTGGTAATAGATGTGATGTGACTACCACAACTTGCAGTGACGTCATTGCCATCATTATTGCTGTACGAAGGTTTAAATTACTGGTCAAGACACTTTTTCACTCAATTGGGAACATTTCAGTTCACTTTTTAAGACTATGAAGAAACGCAAAAGTTTTGCATGATTCAGTTGAATCAACACAGTATTATGCAATTAGTCTTAAGGTTTTCGTTCCTCTTCCCAATAATTAACAAAGTATTTGTTGTAGAAAAATGCCTAAAATTAAATACCTTTTTGGCTAATAACTATCGTTATAAGTAATAGTACCATATATGTGCGGGTAAGGACAATATTCTCACATGAATAGTGATCGAAGACAAATTTACCCCACAAATGTGGCCTGAGGAAGTCCAAACGTTAGACGCGCCTGGTTTTGCTCATACAAGATACCAAAATATTTTGTTTTTCAAAAAATCGGATTTTGAATAGTTTAAAAGAATTTTTCTGTAAGTCATAGAAGCAGTTATTTTAGAATGTCTTATTCATAGTTTTACCAAGACATCAACAGGAACTTCTGAGATCAGAAACGTGAAATAATTTGTTTTCATTTAATGTACTGAAAGGAGGCCTCTTATTGACCTCAAACTTAGATATTTGAATGTTTCTGCTGAGAATCTGAGATTTATAGGTAATTTTATATTAGTACGTATTCGTTGTCATATTTCCGACCATTCTTCAATTGGTGGATTGGTGTACATATGTACATTTTGCGGAAAACATTTGGGTCATTAGAAAAATATCATTTGTTTTATTAAGAACTAGCGGCTCGTCCCGGCTTTGCACGGGTAGACAATGTGTTGACTACAATGCAGGGTAGAGAAGTGTAGGTAATTTTAAAAAGTTGTTCTACATTGGATAAAAGTGGGAGTGAGACAAAATTGCATTACTTAGAAATTTTGAAAATTAAAAGCTTGTAAAAATTTGATAAATAATTTTTTCTGTTTATGTACATATTGAAACTAAGAAATAATACACGGTCCATGGAAGGACATAGCAACTATATGTGTTCATGTAGAATGTGTTTTCCTGAATTTCACGCTCCTACCTAAATCTGCTGCTAAGGTATGGCGAAATGAAAAAAAACTTTTGAATATCCCTTTAACCGCATTCTGGGGGGGGGGGGGGAGAATTTCCAAAATCGCCGAAATAAGTGTTTAACCAGTTTTTTAATAGATTTGTTTTAATTAATTTCGCCCTCCTACATAAAAGCTGAGATATGGCGAAATCTCCTAAAAATTTCGACCCCCCCCCCCCTTTAACCACCTTATGGAGGGAATTTCCAAAATTGCTGAAAGACGTGTTTTATTCATTTTTTAGTAGATTTGTTTTTCCGATTTTCGCGCTCCTGACTAAAACTGCAGCTGAGATATGACGAAATGATATAAATCATTCGACTCCCTTGTAACCCCCTTTGGGGGAAATTTCTAAAATCGCTGAAATACGTGTTTAACCAATTTTTTAGTAGATTTGTTTTCCTTAATTTCGCGCTGCTACATAAAACTGCTGCTGAGATATGGCGAAATAACCTAAAACATTCGACCACCCCCCTTTAACCCCCTTCTGGGGGAATTTCTAAAATCGCTGAAATAGGTGTTTAATGATTTTTTAGTAGATTTGTTTTCCTGATTTTCGCGCTTCTACCCATAACAGCTGCCGAGATATGGCGAAATGACCTAAAACATTTGACCCCCCCCCCTTTAACCCCCTCCGGGAGGGGAATTTCTGAAATCATTGAAATATGTTTAATCATGTTTTTAGTAGATTTGTTTTTATGATTTTTGAGCTCTTAACTAAAATTGCTGCTGAGATATGGCGAAATGACCTAAAACATTCGACCACGCCCCTTTAATCGCCTCCGGGAGGGGAATTTCTAAAATCGCTTAAATACATGTTTAATCATTTTTTTAGTAGATTTGTTTTCCTGATTTTTGCGCTCCTACCTATAACTGCTGCTGAGATATGGCGAAATGACTTAAAACATTCGACCCCCCCCTTTAACCCCCTTCTGGGGGGAATTTCTAAAATCGCTGAAATAGGTGTTTAATTATTTTTTAGTAGATTTGCTTTCCTGATTTTCGTGCTCCTACCTATAACTGCTGCTGAGATATGGCGAAATGACTTAAAACATTCGACCACCCCCCTTTAACCCCCTTCTGGGGGGAATTTCCAAAATCGCTGAAATAGGTGTTTAATCATTTTTTAGTAGATTTGCTCTCCTGATTTTCGCGCTCCTACCTATAACTGCTGCTGAGATATGGCGAAATGACTTAAAACATTCGACCACCCCCCTTTAACCCCCTTCTGGGGGGAATTTCTAAAATCGCTGAAATAGATGTTTAAGCATTTTTTAGTAGATTTGTTTTTCTGATTTTCATGCTCCTACCTACAACTGCTGCTGAGATATGGCGAAATGACCTAAAACATTCGACCACCCCATCTGTAACCCCCTTCTGGGGTAAATTTCTAAAATCGCTGAAATAGGTGTTTAATCATTTTTTTGTAGATTTGCTTTCCTGACTTTTGCGCTCCTACCTATAACTGCTGCTGAGATATGGCGAAATGACCTAAAACATTCGACCACCCCCCCTTTAACCCCCTTCTGGGGGGAATTTCTAAAATCGCTGAAATAGGTGTTTAATCATTTTTAGTAGATTTGTTTTCCTGATTTTCGCGCTCCTACCTATAACTGCTGCTGAGAAATGGCGAAATGACTCAAAACGTTTGACGACCCCGTCCCCCTTTAACGCCCTTCTGTGGGGAATTTCTAAAATCGCTGAAATAGGTGTTCAATCATTTTTTTAGTAGATTTGTTTTCCTGATTTTTGCGCTCCTACCTATAACTGCTGCTGAGATAGGGCGAAAAGACCTAAAACATTCAAACCCCCCTTTAACCTCCTTCGGGAGGAATTTTCAAAAATCCCTTCTTATTGCTTGCCGAGTCTGATAACAGCAATCTACAGTCCAAATTTTGTGACCCTGACCTTAGTAGTTTCGGCTGGGCGTTGATGAGTCAGTCAGTCAGTCAGTCAGTCACCGTTTCCTCTTTATATAATAGTATAGATATAGATATTGATGTTTTGAAAGTATATTGATGTTGAACAATGTGTTCTATGAGCTTGTTGATTTCTTTATTTTAATTTATTTTAATTTTGTTTTCATAATTTTTGTTAGGTTAAATCATGAATCGAAAACCTCAAGGGAAAAATATTGGATCATGTCATACACACATTGTGAATAGATGAATTATTTTTTGTCATTGAATAGTCATTTAACATAGAAAATTACTAGCAATTAGTTTATGTCTATCGGGATGCACATCCCACTCGCATGATGGTTTCGAGTGGAGTAAGTCAGATCCAAAATCTGTACTTGATTTCGAGGAAAACACTTTGAAAAGCAATCAAAAATATTATGAATAACATATCCTAGAACAAAATTGTATGTCGAAAAGTTACTTCTATAAGCAAAATCCGCAGAGGTCTGCATCAAACTGTCGCGTCGGTTCAGATGTACCAAAATGTTTTCTGCATCCTGTAATTGCTTTTGACTAATTTTTAATATTTTAAAGAATTTGTATTAGCATTAAAAAAATGGTTAATATTGAAAAAGGCTGGTTTTGGTCATTTTTGTTTCCTTTGTAGAGCACTTCTTGTATCATTATACCAAAACTAGGTTATGCATTTGATTGTTTACACTTTCAAAAAAAATTTTAGCGAAAGACGTAAAATTTACAGACAGCAAGTTTCTGTTATTTGAAGAATCTTTTGTCTCTTGACAGGAAATTTTGAGCTTAGGTTCACGAAATTTTCGTGTTTTGAAGGAAAAAAGGCGTAAGTAAAAAATCGTTTATCATACGAAAAAGTAACAGGCATCACAGTTGCCGAAAAACCCGTATAATTTGGCGAAATTTGATTGATAATTATTTTTTTGAGGGGGGGGGGGGCGTGGTGGGCGGTGATGGGCAATCAAAGTGGAATTTTTCCTGTTTTTATAAAAAAAAAAAAAAACGAAAAAATAATAATGATAATAAAAAATTCTAGGATTTTTTTTTTCATTATTATTATTTGACAGGTAATTTAGAAATGTTTTATCGATAATGCGACTTTATTTTTCATAAACGCTTTTCAACTTTTTGAGTAGCTAATATTTTGTTCCACATTATCACCAACATCTGCAAAAATGTAATAAAAGTGTAAATGTGATAAATACACTGTTGTGATTTTATCTATATAAATATCTTATTTATATAAACTATATTAAAAACTTATTTTAGTACTGTTATGAAAACAATATGGAAAAATATGAAAACAATAATATTGTTTTGCTACGATCAAAATGGTAACAAAATCGTATTCATATTTTGTATTATTATTTTAAAAAGGTTGGATTATTAATGTGTCATGCTCAATTTACTTTGAATCATAAAATTAGTTTAGTGTTGGAATTGTTTAAATATTTCTGCATTTTACTTTCATATTGAAAAATTTGCCAACACTGTAGCATGTATAATTAAAATTGACTTTGTGAAAAATGTTTAAGTATTGCAACAGCACAAAGACAATTTAGGAAACGCGTGACCAATTACAAATTGTATAACGATGTAATAAAATTGAAATCATTCTTACATAATTTTGTACAGAAATTCTAGATAATGTAACACAAATAAATACTTTCTATGCTTTATACTCTGAAAATCAAATTTTAAATGTTTCAGTCGGCTAAAATCATTTTCTGCTAAATTAATTTTCCTTCTAGTTACGAAATGAGTTCAGCTGTTCCCTAATTAATTAAGACAAAGCGCTTTTAAATGTAAAACAAAGAATAGTATAATTAAATAACGAACAATATATTTCGGATTGTTTCAAATCTCAAAGAATCATTATATGTATTTCAAATAAAATAATAACTCTGCTTCCATAATATCGATTTTGTGGAACTTATTTGTTTAAATTAATTTGTTATTAGCGTATTTAATTACTATTATAAAATTTATTTGCTTATAAATTATGCATTTTGAGAACATTTTATTGATCACATTCATAATACACTTTTACGACATTGCATTTGATTATCTCCAATAATTGTAACCAACAAAATTATTAAATTTAATTAGAAATTTGTACGTCTTTATTTCACAGTTGGATGCATTTGTAAAGTTTATTTTGTATTTCTATAAAGTTTTGGATAAGCCAATTGCACCTTGATGTTACTAAATACTTCATCTTGAAATAAATATTTCAGAAAATTGTCTCACATAAAGAAGCGGTTTCTCATTCACGTTAATTTTCAAATTGGTGAAATTTATGATGTATGAAAACTGAAAACATCGTGCATTACCCACAGAGTATAACCCAATTCCTGGCATTAAGTACAAAAAACGCTATTAATCTCTGTTTATTCAGGAATGGCGATTGTTGACTGAGCAAAGATGATATTCTTTATAACTACCGAATCAATGCTCTAGTATTTATGAGAGACTTCAAGCTAAAATTAAATATGCAGGTAATTCAGAATATGTAAATGAATAGATTAATAAGTATTTGTTTTGTTTAGTTTTTAAAAGACATAACACGAACTTTTGTTTTGAAAAGTTCGCGATCGTGCTATAGGTTCGACTGAAGCAGAGATCTCTATGTTGATTTTATCTTCGATATTTTTGTGTTATAGCGGCCCCCGAGGATGAATCGCCAATCGATCAAGATTTATCGCTAAATTGTAAAGCATATATGACATGATAATAATATATTATGTGTATAACATTTCGCGACTTATGTTGTCAACTTATAGTCTACATATACACTATATTGCCAAAGGTGACCGGTCACTTGCGATTTTAGACGTTTTGTAAAATATCTAGAAATATACACAAAGAATTAACCTGAAACTGCAGGTGTGTAAACAGTATAGTATTGGTTATATATTTCCTGAAGATTTTTTCACAAAACCTCATAGGGGACTGTCAACAAATTGAAAAATAACGAACATTTTTTGGATAACCCTGTAAAAACTAATGTAGCAAAGGCGTTCAAACTCGAGATTATTAATAAGTGGCTTATTGTAATATACTGTGTTTATTTTTATGAGGATAGCATGTATACTCGAAGAGAAATTAAGGTTTTTATAAAAACAGTCCCAAATTTTGCCTAGTTTTTTGCTTATAATTTACAGAGTAAATAAGACAGAGTAGTACAATAATTACAGAGTAATATAAAAAAATGTTCTTTTTAGAAAATATGACAAACAAAATTGTACATAATACTCTGCAATCAGAATTCAAAAATATAAAAAATTGGATGAAAAATAAGCAGGTTTACTAAAAAATGTTTCACTGCGCATGCGCGAACGCAATCAAAATATAATAGGCATAATGTATTAGCTAAGTATACAGAGCAACTTTTGTGAAAGTTACAAAATTATAGCTGGAAAATTCTGAAAATTATAGTCGATAGAACAAGCTCGAAATTCGTTGTTCCCAAAAGGAAGCAAAAATATGAGGGGTTGTATCCAAATATAGTAGTACGTTTAATATTGTGTACGCTATCTTAGCACTAATCAACAGATATTTCATTTCGAGCTTATTCTATCGACGATAATTTTCAGAATTTTCAAGCTATGATTTTGAGACTTTCACAAAAGTTGCTTTTTATACTTAGCTAATACATTATGCACATTATATTTTGATTGCATTCGCGCATGCGCAGTGAAACGTTTTTTACTAAACCTGCTCATTTTTCATCCAATTTTTATTCTTTTTTAATTCTGATTGCGGAGTATTATGTACAATGTTGTTTATCATATTTTCTGAAAAGAACTTTTTCTTATATTAAGAACTCTGCAAATTATAAGCAAAACACTAGGCGAAATTTGGGACTGTTTTTATAAAAACCTTAATTTGTCTACGAGTACACATGCTATCCTCATAAAAATGAGCACAGTGTATTATAATAAGCCACTTATTAATAATCTCGAGTTTGAACGCCTTTGCTACATTAGTTTTTACAGGGCTGTCCAAAAGATATTCGTTGTTTTTCGTTGTTTTTCAATTTGTTGACAGTCCCCTATGGGGTTTCTTCAAAAAAAATCTTCGCGGAAATATATAACCTATATTATACTGTTTACATACCTGCAGTTTCAGGTTAATTCCTCATGTATTTTTCTAGATAGTTAGCAAAACGTCTAAAACCGCAAGTGACCGGTCACCTTTGGCAATATAGTGTATATGCAAGGCTGCCACTAGCGACTATTTTTATATTCTATTCGCACCACTATTTTAAACAAATTATATTATATTTCTCTTGCATATGTTGTCTAGGTGCATGTGAAAACATTTTGTTTTGAGAAAGTGGTTAGAGACAGAATTAATAAATAGTCGTCAGTGACAGCCCTGTATATGATATGTGTATAAAACGTATATATGACATATAAGACGTAAATAATATGTATATAATAACGTTTATGACTCATATTTGCGTATATATCAGGCATAAATAAGCTTTGATATAATCTTGGCGAAATCATAACTCCAACCTTAGCTTAATCGTAACTGTGATGTGAATAACAAAGACGTAACCTACCTTCTGCTCAACTTTCTGATTTCTTTTTCAAAAAACTAGATGAATTTCTTGTATTTTCGACGTACAAACCACTTAAATCCCAGACTGTTGAACTTCACCATTAAGGACATATATTGCATTCTTGTGCGATATCTTGACCTCAGAAATATTTTTCGTAAAGTTTACACAATTCAGCTCATGAATGAACAGATAAGTTATAATTCATTATAAAGATTCGCTATTCAGTAGTTAAACGTAGTGGAGTCGTTTTCAGTAATTTAGGTGATATTTCAAAAAGTTATCTAGGAATACTCACAAAGTAAAAAAAATATGTATAGTAATCCCTTAACATTTGCGAGGGTTACGTTCCAGGAAAACCTCGCGAATGTCAAATCCGCGAATGTTTAGTCTATCTCTCTGCTCTAAAAAAGGAGTAACGTTCTATAAAATTTTAATGAGAGTGGCACAGTATTTCAAGAAATGAAAAGGATATATGTATTATACGTTATGCATAACATATATGTATGAATGTACACACATATTCATATTTAAAAAAATTATTTAATGAAGATAATTCAAATTAACTGACAGGAGAAATAATTAAAGCTAAAAGCATAGTTTTTTTAATAAAGTAATTTCGATTCTTTCTCTATTCGAAAAGAGATGATAAAGTATGCAGCTTCAGCTCAATCTCTATGAGAACTTGCACAAGCACATTTTAAATTAATACATTGAAGATGCCGTTTCCTTACAATCCTAATATCCCCATTGCAATGAGTATTCTGCTTCTGTTATTATTTTGTTTTCCTACAACAGTCGCTCCTTATGCAGTAACAACTGAAAATGGATTTGTAAAAACATACTGAGAAAACACAGGGGAAACTATCTTTAACCACTGTTAGTAACTAGTCTAGACTGTAACTAGTCAGATTCTCGCGAATGTTAAGTTTTCCGCATTTTCATGTTCGCCAATAATCAAAACTCGTGAATGTTAAAACCGCGAATGTTAAGGGAAGATTACTGTATATAAAATAACCACTTAGTATGAGATGGAAAATGAAACTGTTTTCTTGAAAGAACATATGCAAGCTGAATCTCTTGATTTTCTCTCACACTAAGTAATTGAGTGAAACATAAAGAAAAATTATATAGTCTAGATATACAGCATTAAAATCTTCTGCTTAAATCCCTTTCTTACTTACATGAGTCACAAATAGTTACAAAATATCAGCGTTATCTGAGAATAACAGACGTTAAGTACAAAACCAAATGTGCGCTATATCTTAAACAATTAATAAATCTTTCTTATTAGGAGTGCATTGCTAGGAAATATGGCTGTACACTTATTCTAATTTCAAACTGCAAATCAAAATGGAAAAATTGGAAAATTTAAAACAATTTCAATAAAAGATTCGAATTTTTGACTGACTACTATTGTGTATCCTTATATCTACTGTTTTTTTTCCTTTAATTAGCACATAGTCTTTTGACTTATGAGAGTGTATAAAAAAGGGAAAAGAAAATAGAGAAAAAATAATTTTATTTTCTTATCTAGCTTAATAATACTAATTCATAAAACTGCCTTTTAGAAATAATGGCCTGAAACGTTAGAAAAATTTACCAAATGCATCTTTCAAGCAATGAACGAGACCATCCTTTCTATTCTTAAGATAGAAACACAACTTTGTTCCTTTGGTAATTAATTTTCTGAAATTGGAGCTTTGGCATTATTTGATGAAATATTTAAGTGGGTTGTTTTGATTCTTTCACTGGAACCCTATGCAACAGTGACGTTCTGAGTGAATGGTACACAGTAAACGTGCACAAGAAGAAGTTTGCACTGTGGAACAGGATATTAAATATGAGTATTTGGTTTTGAAGAAATAGAAAAGAGTAAGTCATGATGAGGAATAATTCTATTTGACGTAACATATCAGACACTCTCTCCATTGGAAACGGCGGTACGGGCGTCTGTGCATAGACTTCTTGGGTTCCCAGTTACCTAGCAGCACAAGTGGCACTGTGAAATGTCAGATTTGATCTAGAAAAGCCTAAGGAACGCTTTAGTCAGTCAAAGCTATCTGCTGTTACCATTGAATTTTGTGGCACGCTAGCTGTAAGGTTGACCAACGAAGAATGATGGAATAGTTTATACCAACTGATCACAAAGCTTGAAAGGGAGCAGAGTAAGTCATGACGAGGAATAATTCTATTTGACGTAACATATCAGGCACTCTTCCGATTGGAAACGACGGTACGACCTTATGTGCATAGACTTCTTGGATTCGTAGTCTGCTGAGTTCCCAGTTACCTAGCAGCACAAGTGGCACTTTGAAATGTCAGATCTGATCTAGAAAAGGCTAAGGAACGCTTTAGTCAGCCAAAGCTATCTGGTGTGACTATTGAATTTTGTGGCACGCTAGCTGGAAGGTTGACCAACGAAGAATGATGGAATAGTTTATACCAACTGATCACAAAGTTTAAAAGGTCCAATTCATCTAACATTATTTGGGCTACTCCCATGAACACTTTTTTCTCCATTCGGCCATAATCATCCCAGACTGTAACCTGCAAAAAACCATCTTTTTAATAAATATTAGTACTAAACTAAAATTTAAACAAATTTTCATTTGAAAGTTTTGATACCTGTTCTACTGCTACTAAAATATAATATTAAAAGCAAAGTATCAGCAGCAGTAGTACAGTAAAGCTCCTACAAATGAAAACTGCCTGCCTAAAGAATTCTTCAAAATAAACATAATTTGTCATGACATAGTCATTCAACCTGTTTATCTAAATAGATTTATTAACAGTGGAGAGTTTTTAATCATATTATTACAATCCACTGTACATAATTTTTTTAAATAAATAAACTACAATATAGTTACATATTGTAGTATAATATTTTAGTTAGTGGTCAGAACTTTCTTAAACTATTTTAAACCAACAGGAATTATAGCTAATGGGATAAATTTCCAATTTCACCATATATGTAAAGTTTTTGAACTAATTATTTGTTGCATTTTCAATCAGGACCAGTGCTAGACGTGATAAGCAAGGCAACCACCTCAGGATGGCAGTTAAATGAAATACTGTGTATAACAGGAAAAGATGGGCGAAATATGTAGCGTTTGCATATATTTTAATACTTATCTTAGGTATTGTTCACACAGTTACATGAATACAAAACATTTATAAAGTATGTTTATCTCCGACACAACATGGATATCAAGCAATAAAGAAAATGTGTTTACCTGTAACACGTAGCCTCTATTATCCTCGTGGAAAACCAATTGCTGTTGATCAAGATGATCAAAAGTCTTCCTTGCAATTGAAGTTTTCTGCTTCGTGACATATTTTCTCCCTTTAACTAAGTATACTTTAACATAAGACGCTGAAATAAAAGAAAATGTACGTTTTATTGATAAAAATTTCAATAATTATACACTGATAAAATTATATTAATTTTACATTGATAAAATTTTATAAATTATAATAATTCTTTATTAGCAAAACTAGCAAGCTACGCCCGCTACGCCGGTCAATTTCTCTTAACGAACTTTTAATCAAACAAAATATTGACATTTCATAATTCACTTTTATATTTTAACAGAATAATAAGGCTACTATAGTTTGTGACTCATGCTATAGCCAATATACACGTCAGGACACGTCGCTCTTATCATTATCTTTTTACGCATGAAGGTTTTGCTATGGTACTCCATTGTGAAATTTGGTAATTTTTGAAATTCAATATTTGAAAAACGGAATAATCATTAGATTTGAAATTTATATCAAGAAAAATACAATTTTTTACCTTTCAAATGCAGTTTGTCTAACAATTTTCTGGCAAATACTTTTCGAGCTATTATTTTTTTCAGTAACTTCAAATGTTTCATTTTCTGAGATTAATCTGTGGCAAAAATTAGCGAAAAACCCAGTCGTCAGCAACGCATAGATTTTATTAAAAAGGCTGTTAGTGCAGGGATTGTCACCACCAATTTGCCACCATCACTTTTGAAATCGGTTTTGTAGATCCAGAGATTCCATCGAAATTGTAATTTAGAATGATTTTAGAACGATTTTCGATCATTTCACCCTTTAGATTTCGATTTTTTTAAATTTTATTCTTACAGAACATTTACATCTTATAAGTAACTACAATGCCAAATTTCAAATTTCTAGCTCCTTCAGTATGAAAAAAATCGCAATTTTAGAACGTTTTTCGCTCCTGCACCCCCCTGGTGTTACTGGCACCAACATAAAATATAGCCTATGTTGGAGCAGGAATTGTCACCATCAATTTGCAACCATCACTTTTGAAATGGGTTCTGTAGTTCCAAGGATTCCATATAAATTTTAATTTGGAATGTTTTTAGAACGCTTTTCGCTCATTTCACTCTTTTAAATGGCGAATTTTTTTTTATTTCGTTCTTAGAGATGATTTACATCTTATAAGTAACTACAATACCAAATTTCAAATTTCTAGCTCCTTCAGTATTAAAAAAATCGCAATTTTAGAAAGTTTTTCGCTCTTGAACCCCCCTGGGATTAGTGGCGCCGACATAAAATATAGTCTATGTGTGAGCAGGGATTGTCACCATCAATTTGCCACCATCAGTTTTGAAAACTGTTCTGTAGTTCTAAAGATTCCATAGAAATTGTAATTTAGAATGTTTTTAGAACGTTTTTCGCTCAATTCACCCTTTTAAATTTCGATTTTTTTTATTTCGTTCTGAGAGAGCATTTACATCTTATGACTACAATGCCAAATTTCAAATTTCTAGCTCCTTCAGTACAAAAAAAATCGCAATTTTAGAACGTTTTTCGCTCCTGCACCCCCCCGGGGTTAGTGGTACCGACATAAAATATAGCCTATATTGGAGCAGGGATTGTCACCATCAATTTGCCTGCATCACTTTTGAAATCGGTTCTGTAGTTCCAGAGATTCCATAGAAATTGTAATTTAGAATGTTTTTAGAATGCTTTTCGCTCATTTCACCCTTTTTAATTTCGAATTTTTTTTATTTCGTTCTTAGAGATGATTTACATCTTATAAGTAACTACAATACCAAATTTCAATTTTCTAGCTCTTTCAGTATAAAAAAAATAGCAATTTTAGAACGTTTTTCGCTCCTGCACCCCCCTGTGGTTAGTGGCACCGACATAAAATATAGCCTATGTTGGAGCAGGGGTTGTTACCATCAATTTGCCACCATCACTTTTGAAATCGGTTCGGTAGTTCCAGAGATTACTCCCTACCAACAAACTAACATACAAACAAACAAACAAAAAAACAATCTTTACTCCTTTATAATATTAGTATAGATTGTACTATTTCTATATTGATAAAATTATACACTGAAGTGTCATTGAATAGGGGATAAACAATGTTACGCAAATATTGTGGTGTTGCTGTCTCGTTTCTACGCAAGTGTGGACGGATATTTATAGCTAGAAGCGTAGTTAAACAATTATCAAAAGTCACGTGATGGGTGAAACTCGGTATTTAGTTGCCTTGTATCGAGGGTAAATAATAGGTGCTTGACACATGTATGACTTGAGTGAACTTTTTAAATCTGGTGTTTCCCCAGTTCTATAAGGCATCCCTCGACCCCTCATTGTGATACCAGAAGTGCCAAGTTCTCATTAATATTCCGTAATACGTGGGTTAATTTGACTCAGGTTTAACACGTTTCGCACCAGAAAGTTTTTAAAGAAATGAATTTAAATAAATTCCATGTAGAAATCTGAAATTAAATAAATAAAAATTCATGCAATAATTTTTCTGGTTTGAAATGTTGTTAAACTGGGTCAGATTAAACCACATATTGTGGAAGATTAGTGGGAACTTGGCACCTCTGTAAAGCATGTAAATTTTGACTTAGTAGAAATATACTGGAAAATCAAATCAGGATTTCAAAATTGTACGAATAAAGTTTAAATACGTAAAAAGTGTACGCGAACTGAGAGAAATAATTAAAAATTACAACTTATCGTTAACCAAACTGAAAAGAAATCCAAAAGTTTCAAGAAGCAAAACTGTCAAGAAACCAGAAAGCATAATATTAATGTGCATAACTGTGATTTAATGCGCTGGGATGTTGTCCCAGTCATAAAAAGTGATAGTCTAAAATTATAACTTTCCTTGTTATAATAACTTTTGAATTAATTAATAAGGGCTTTACGTTGCACATATAAATACTCATCAAACACTTGCTTTCAACGTAAATTTGATTTAATAAATATGAGTTACTTTAACTACATATATAGAAAACAAACCTCGACGTTTCGGTTAAACTTTATAACCATCATCAGGAGAAAAAACCTTCATAAATATGAACAGCAAAAATTAAAGTGTGTTACATGATTGAGTCACAATATTCAATCTGCCAAGACGCTCAAATAACGGAAATTATAACGACATATTCAAAATACGCCTGGTGGCGCCCTCTATGAACCAGCAATGTAACTGGAACTAATGTTCAACGGAATTAAAGTTCACTTTAAAATGCATTTCCATATGTTCATAACTTTTGAATTTTTTAACATTCAAATCTTTATTTGTATTTTTGTTTAAATTATCAAATAAGCATTTATTTTTTGTTAATGTATTTGACTATTCCATGGATTGGGGATGTGTTATAGTTGTTTAACTTTAAATACTATTTCATGCGTCCAAAAGTTAATTAGCAAAGTTTAAAAGTAAATTTCGTATTGTGAGCCGAAAAATAAGAAAAACTGTTTCGCGTTATGAAAACAATAATGATATTAGAATTGAACAATGTGCCAATGTTTTTGTGAATGGTGTAGACATTTTTATTAAAAACTCGCGATTTTTTCGTAATCAGATATTCAATGATAAATCCAATTTTAACAAATGTGTACATTCGAGAAAAGTTTTAGCTTATGTGGAATCGAAACAGATTAAAAATATTGCTCTTCTGTTTCAGCGATATATTCTTACACGATTATACCTACTATAACTAAAAATGGGGGATCTCGATAATCTTTGTTCATTTAATTTCCTGAACAAACCGGAAAGTTTGAGCCTGTAATACAAACGAGGTTATTTCAGGCAGAAATAATTATACTGTTGAAACTAACTTGGAAACTAGTCGGATTTGCCAATCCCAAAACTTTCTTCTATCTCACACAGGTTTCGTATACACTAAAAAGAATCAGCACCAATTAATATCAAGGTCTTACTGAATCTAGAGTTTTATTAAATTCTGCGCATTAGTTCTTGAGATATGACTATTGCTAAAATCGTGTAAATCCTGCAAAATGTAGCATAGTAGCGCCACCTGTTGGGAGATTTAGTCCAAAACCTAATCAACAACAACTTATGACAACGTCTAACTGAATCTGAAGTTTGATGAAAATCCGTGCATTAGTTCTTGAGATATACTTATCGTGATAATAATGAAAAAAGTAGCATAGCAGCGCCACTTGTTGGGCTATTTACACCAAAGCGTAAGCAACATCTATTTATGTCAAGGTCTAACAGAATCTGAAGTTGGGTGAAATTCCGTGCATTAGTTCTTGAAATATAGCTCTCGTAAAAACATGAAAAAAGTGGCATAGCAGCGCCACCTGTTGGGATATCTACAGTAAAATGTAATCACCGTCTATTTATGTCACGATCTAACTGAATTGAAGCTTGATGAAAATAACTGCATTAGTTCTTGAGATAGAGCTATTGCGGAAATCGAAAAAAAAGAAGCGTAGCAGCGCCACCTGTCGGGCGATTTTCACCCAAAACTAATCAGCACCAATTTATATCAGGGACTAACTCAATATAAAGTTTTATTAGATTTCGTGCATTAGTTCTTGAGATAGAGCGCCTACAAAATTTTTGTTACATACAGACAGAGTCACAGACTCACAAACAAGCATTTTCTAAAAACAATCAAATCGTGTTCAGGACCTTCTAAAACGTATAAATCCGTCGAAAATTTTGATGAATCCAATACTTTCTTCCTGTAAAGATAGAAGAAAGTAAAAAAAAAAAAACTAGCTATTGCATTTTAATAGAACCTTACATATAAAAACTTAAACATAATGCAGACCATTCTCATTATTAACCTTTTTTTTTTCAACGGAAGCCATAAGAATGAAAAAATTACTTCAGTAAATATTTAATAATCCAGTAAGAAATAATTGCTTTTAATTCATTTCATTATTTATTTTGTAAAACTATTCCATATTTTGAGTTTTATTTTGATTTAAATTTATTAAGAAAAATCCTTGTTGAATTAATTTTGTTCCACCATACATTTACCTGAAACAACCTTTGTTGTGTCCGCTCAATTAAATCAATCATTCTGGAAAGGGTACTAGTGCAAAATTGTCAAATAGGATTTTATTGTGAACCAAGATAATTTTCCCAATATTCTATCACTTTTGAAAAGAAAGAACACTAGCCCGGGCTCTAGATATTATTTTTATTTTTTTAAAAGGAAGAGGAAAACAACTTTCAGTATTGAAAAGGCCCTTATCGATGGACATATGCCCTTTCGAAAATGACTACTTCGTTTCAGAAATGATTTCTTCATTGTAAACAGAGCGGTAAAAACAGTAATCGAATCTATGATGTAAAAGAGTAGTGCTCGTTAATATTAAATACACCAAAAAATTCAAAATCATTTAGTATGAATCTTGTTTATGTGGACGATAAATTAAATTTTGTTAATTCGTGGCCGTCCCTGCACAAAAGAGGAGGAGTTTCAGAAGAATCAAGGGGGGGAAATGTCTCAAAAAATGGTAAAGTACGATTTCAGTCTGTGTCTTTCATGCACTTTGAATATACATCTGACATGAATCTTGTTCATGTTGACGATAAATAAATTTTGTTAATTCATAGCCATACCTGTACAAAAGAGGAAGGCGTTTTAAAAGAATCAAGAGGGAAAAATATCTAAAAAAAAATGCTAAAGTACGAATTCAGTCAACGTCTTTTATGTACTTTGAATATATACATCTGAATGTCCGGTATTGTCTCTACAAGAAAATATGTTATGTCATAAAAATATGTCATTTAGGATTAAAGATAAAGTTGAGCTGTCAAATGAAAAGGCATATGAAAGACGAGTCCCCATTAATGTCACAAGATTACATTTTCTATCTATATTAAGTGAAACTATCTTTTTATACATAATTTGCCTCATTTTATTATAGAAAAGGCACTTGTCCCAAATTTTATTTTATTTTATTACATTATTTATAGATTATACGCCCAGAAAAAAGTTTTGTTGAATCAACAAAAATTTGGTTGACCCAACAAAACTTCTTGTTTAAATATGGGTCAATGGAAATTTTGTTTGAATCAACAAAAAAAAAACTTTTTTTGCAATTCCAAAAAAAGTTTTTGTATCGTCAGCAAAAAAATGTTTTGTTAATTCAAGTAAAATGGTTCAATTTTACTTGAATTTTGCTAAAACAACCAAAATGTACTCAACAAAACATGTTTTGTAGTTTTAATCAATTCCTTTTTCTGGGTGTAAAGAAATTTCAACAATGTCAACTAATTGTAACGCATATATATTTATTGTAACTTAAGAAAAACACTTTAAAAAAAGTACCTTCATATTTCTCCGAAAAACCTTTTTTGTGTCTCCTCAAAAGTTCATTTGCAGGACAAGTGTCCTTTCTATAATGAGTGATTCAATTACACTCTTGCATTTCTCAAAACCAAAGGTAAGTGAATGCAATTATTAAGAATTTCGCAATTTAACGTTTCTTAAGTGCTGGCGACTTTTCATCCCACTGTGCTTGTCATTAACAAATATAACTTCCGAAATAACTAAAGAAATATAACTTGATTTGGAGGGTGTATTATCTAATGGTAACTTTGGAAAATATTCAAAAAAGACAATCATGTATTATTTTCAAAATATATTTTCTAATGAAAAGCTTCAATAATACTGCTAAACTGCACTTTAAAAAAGCCTGTCTCGATCAAAGAGAATAAATTAAAGAAAAAAAATAACGGCACATGAAATTAATTTATAAGTATTTTGAAATTAAACTTTATAAATTTGATGCTGTTTCACTGTTCAATAGCAGCTAGCTTGTCAACATTAATTAGAAGCAATTATTTTTCACTGTAACTTTAAAAACTCATTTTGAGAGTCACGCTAAAATGTCTCAAAATTAATTAATTACGTAATCAAGGTTCACTAAAATTCATTTGAAGCATACATGATTTATTTTAATAATTAAAATTAGTCTTTGTAAACAAAATCTTTCTCATAAATTTACTTATTCACAATTTCATTTAATGTTCCAACAAAACGTTACTGTAGTGCATGTATTCTCAGTTGACGTGCAGTAATAGATCGCACTATCAATGTAAAATCCACCGTAATCCAAGTATTTAAAAAATTAGGGGATAAACAAGGATACAAAACGAATATAAAAACTTAAATCAGAAACTGTTTTCAGCTGTATTGAAAAATGGAAAATCGGAAGTGCAGAATTTTAATGCATAATAAATTATTTAAATGAAAAAAATATATAAATACTTTCCAAATGTTAAACATTTCCAGGAATCTGTTCCACTTAGCACAGTAGGACGGAAAAAACATGGCAAAAATATAAATAAACATAATTTTGTTAAAAGAATGTGAATTGTAGCAAAACTTGCATTATTTATTTAAGAAACTCTAACTTATATATAATCATTTATTTTTTAATATTTTCACCACTTCCAGAAATTTCCTTCTATAATCTTTTTACTCCAATGAAAATAAAAACGAAAAATCATGGTTCAAGCATAGATTATGAAACATTCCAACATTTCCAGGATTCTTTAACTAAACTTCACCGTTTAATAAGGTGAAAGATGAAAAATAAACAAAGCATGGCAAGAGGTAACCGCCCCGGGAACCCAGCTTTCGCTTTAGAGTATAACTGCAATCCCTGCGCGATCCACAATCCCACTGTTTATTTTAACATGCATACAATGTGAGGAAGATTAGACAGACTTTACAATGCTTAAAGTGCACAAATATTTAACTAAACGTGTCTAACAAAGTGTAGCTTTACATACTTACCTGCATTAAGGGCATACATTAGTTTAACCTAACAAATTCGGCAAAGGTAAAAGATGATTGGGAAAGAATATACAATGTCTCTGAAGAAATATAGTAGTTTAGTAATATTATAAAAGTTGACAATTATTACTTTACAGAGATTAATGAATATAACAAACTAATAATATGAACTGATAAATATGTATAAAATTTACAGTGGTAAAACCCCGGAATATACCAGCTCTGATAAAACAATACAAATTGAAACAGTTAAAGAGCTCCTGTTCGGGTGAGTGAGAAGAGGAGTGCTGGCCGGAAGCTAAAAAGGGAGAGGATTTGAGAAAAAGAATTCATTGTTTTAAATAAATTTCATACAATCTACCATTTTATTCAAAAGAACTGGCCGGTCGAGCAGGTAGATCAGCCAATCACGTAAATTCATATTGTTTGGTTTTTTAATGTGGTATTGTGAAGTTAGTGTACATTTCAGTATGTAGTGTAAAGATGTGGATTGTGATCCATAGATACAAAGTGGTGAGTCACGTTCATTTATTGTATATAAATGTTGTTGAAATGGTTCTTCGTTAGTTAAAAATAAGTATAGGTACCTGCTTTGTATTTGAAAATGTTGTGAGACTTCTGGTATAAAACCTCTTGTGTAGTGACCCACCTGTTCTGTGGACCAGCGCAATTGCCAACTATAACGCAGATGTTGTTTTAATTCCATTTTTATAGTTGAAAGTGGAAGTGGAATAAATGATTGTGGTAAGTTTTTGTCTTCTGTTGCCGAGCTCGCTAGCTAATCGGCCAGTTATTTACCAGGGACACCTGAGTGTCCTTTAACCCAGTTAAAGTAAAAATCCTTTGATAAATATTGTAATCGATGAATAATTTCTAATACTAGAGTGTCATTGACATCAAATTTTGAAAGACCCATGATGTTCGAGAGGTTATCTGTTGAAATTAAAAATTTTATATCCTCCGCCTTTTCAGCCCAATAAACCGCTTCTTTAGTTGCATACAGTTCGGCCTGGAAGTCAGAGTTCCCCGTATACAATTTTGCTTGCCAGGATTGGTTGTGAATGTTATTTTCAAAGACACAGGCTGACGCTGTTAACGCATCCGTTTTTGATCAGTCTGTAAAAATGTATGCATTGTCTTGAATATCTGATATTGGAATTATTGATAGTGTTTTTGTTAATGATGAAATTTGTTATTTTTTTAACAGTTTGTTGAGTAGTGTGAAGTAAAATGATGTTCTGTGGAAATTCCAAGTCGTGTGACCCGAGTGAACTTAGCTTCCAATGGAAGTAAACCCGAGAGGAGCTGTAGGGCTGCCGTTGAGGTGTTTTTGTATACCCTTGGAATGAGCAACATTGCTTTTCTCTGTGCAGTCAGGATATGGCGAATACCGACAGACCGCTGCATTTGCGGGAGCCACACACGAGCATATGCTAATTGTCTTTGAAGAATCAAGGAATACAAGATCTTGAAAAAGTGAGTGGGAAGACGACCAGAGATTAATGAATATTCATATAGGTTTGGGTTTATTTTTGTTATTTCTTGTATTTTGTTTGTTATATGCGGTAGAAATGATAAGTGCTGCTCGATTATTATTCCGAAATATTAAACTTTTTTTCACTGATTTTATATTTTTTCCATGTAGTTTAAATAGAGGGCCCCTTTTTAATATTTTTGGATTGGCAAAGGTAATTGTATTAGATTTTTCGAAAGATATTAATATTTGATTAGTATGTGCCCAATTTTCAAAAAAATCTAGTACCCCACGACCTCTCTTCCAGGAGCGCACGCGTAGAACCCCAAATTATTAAAAAGTATGTCGTCGGCATATGCAACTATCTCATAGAAAAGAAAGGTTTGCAATAAAGTTTACCAGCACAGTCAACCAAAGAAAAGACCCGAAACAGGAGCCTTGTGGTCAACCTTTAGTAAAGAAGTAAATTAGGTTTGGCAGTAACCAGTCCACTCGAGCTTGCCTATCTGATAGGAAGGAAACTATAATATTTATGAAGTCCCAGTTATTATAGTGCTAGAAGTACCAGATCCAAGGGAGATTATCAAATTTTCCCATGAAATCCAGAGAGATTAACGAGGTATAATTTTTTGCGTCTCTATTGATGTCAATGTAGGACAAAGCCGTTTGTAAAGCTGTTTCTATCGATTTAGTTTGAGTGAACCCGTGTTCTTTACCTGTGAGGTTATTACTTTTTTTAATGTAAAATTTATCTTTCTTAATACTTTTTTTTCATAAATTTTTCACATTATTGGTAATAATGTAATTGATCTAAAATATTGAAAACGCAATTTCAGGAATTATCACCAATTGTAGGAAAAATATCCGAATTATTTTGTGTTGCCCTGTATATGATCTATAGATTTGTATATATACTACATAGTATGCTTAAATGTAGTTCATTTAAGAGGTGTACATAGCACATAGTTGAAAATTCCACTTCAGTAATTTCCATCAATAAAAATAAACAGAAATGTACTCGAGATCTTTTGTACTGCCTTGTATATATATATTTTATAATTTATTCACACCAAGTAATAGGCAGAAAATTAGTTAAATTTAAAAACGCACACAACAACTGAAAACTAGCAATCAGCAATTATTGTTAATAAACAGTACTGTAACCACATTTTTTGTGCATCCCTGTAAAAAAATTATGAATGCTATGCGCAGCATATTCTAAAGTAAGCCTCTTGTAGTGCAGCTCAGTGATATATCTATATCAATTTTAATATGTTTGAAATAGCGTAACACCATTAGAATATACCGCAAACGATTTTTCCCTATAGACCGTAATGTAACGGAATTATTTTGAGTGTCCCTGTAAATGAACTATAACTGTTACATACTACATTTTCAATACCGAGTATGCCATGCTCGTATGGTGGGCCATAGTAAAACTCAATAACATATACCAATTGCATGACAATCCGAGTATATTTACGAGAGTTAGAGTACGGACAGACAGAAGGCAGACAGACAGACAAACCGAATTCATAAACACTTTTCAACTTTGTTGGAAAGCGTTAAAAAAAACTCTGAGGTGAAGGAGAGGAACTTCTGAGGAGAATAAAAACTCTGAAAGATAATAGGACATATTGTCCTATAAATCCATAACAACGAGGTTCCATTACATAATGCTGTTTGAACGGAAAATAAGTGTAATAAAGTTGTGCTCTCTCATAAAGTATAACTTTACACTTTTTATTCAATAAACCTGTCTTAACAGTGTAGCAAATGATCGTATCCACTTGCGGATGATCGATTCAAAATAAATAAAATACTTAATAAGCGATACGCCACTGGACCTACTTAAAAAATAGTTGAGTTTCCTCTTCCACACAATGAGTTAAAAGGCCTATTTTTGCCCGCTCCTTCAAAAAAAAAAAAAAAAAAAAAAAAAAAAAAAAAAAAAAAAAAACATGGTAAAACAATTTTATTTTTTGGAGGGCTGTCGTATCTTCATTTCTACGGTCAAAATAAAGTTCTTCCCAAATTTTGGTGAATGTCCATCAGTTTTCTCCAGAAAACTCTATTTTATATGTACTATTAAAGGCATTTGAATTCCATGATCCACAAGACATTTTACCGTTTGGTACACTTACCACTGGTCATTTAACTCTTTAAATCCCAAGCTTTAGAAAACTGAATGACTTTAGAATTCCAACAAAATAGAGCAAAATACTCGCTTTTTTCGTTTCCTCTTTTTTCACTAGATAAGTACTGGAAATGACCGTACTGCCTTTTTCCTTTATTCAAATGTTGACAAATGTTACATACCTCTATTTATGATTGCTCCAGGTACTGAAAAAAATTCTTGTTTTTCTTTCTGTACTGTCCAGAAATGCGAACACATTATCCATACGTCACTGAGAGAGGCCATCTCCTTGACAGCACCCTGACCCCATTAAGGGTAAGGAAATTCTTTTCAGCTATCCAGGGCTATTTTGGGTTTCACAGCATTGGGATGATTTCGGCTATTGCGGGATTCAATAGGTTAAATTAATCAGTATCTTTCAGAACTCTACTAATTGTCCGTCGAAAGATTAAGACATTATGTTCGGATTTGAAAACTTTGCAATAACTTTCAGACTGCATTTTGGATGCAAAGCTGCAAACTGCGCCATGCAATAACGAACATTAGCGTACAAAATGTTCTTCTCGATTATGTTCTTGCCTTTCACTCAATGGCTTCGAACTTTTCAAAAGTTTTGGTCACTCAATTACATGTTCCAAAGGATATCCCTAATCTCACACATGTCTCATTTTTCTATTCTCATCAGGTGAACCTAATACTACGTTTGCTTAGAAATTGGAATATGTTTCTGATTTCTAATTTCATAACATTTTGGGTGTAATTATATCTTGTAACAAAACTACTGTCTTTACAAAAATAAAATTACTATATGTTGCCTTTAAGTTTATTAAAATTAAAATGATAATTGAAAATAATTACTTAAAAAATTAGATTTTAGTATGAAAAGAATTTTTTTAAATGTTTTGTTTATTTATTTATTTGATTCCGTCAATAGACGTACGATCTGCCTGGATTAATACTTATAATTTCAATTATTATATTTCGACTTAACAATTCCGTTGCTTTTACAAAATTAAGAAATAATTTACATCGCCTTGGTTTCGCATCTATTTACATATGTATGAGAAACAAAATACAGTTAATCTTTTAAAGTAAATATCGGAGTATAACATCAACATATTACCCAATATTTGGCTTTAAAGATGGTTTCGGTCTGTATTGGTTTTTCTTCATTCATGAGAAAAAAAATATTTTACAACCAGGATATGTTTAAACTTTTTGCTCTATAAGTAAGAAAATGATATCAAAGACAAATATTACTACATAAGAATAGATTACTTATTGATCTGATATAAATATACGAATCTTTTATATTGAGGATGCTATTATTTATTTTGTTTCTTTTTTTAATATCAGATTACATTTTTATCCAAATAAAATGTATATCATTTAAGACAAGATTATTGATCTTTTTATTGAAAATGATCAAATTTATAAATTAAATTATTTATATTTGTATATTTTTATTTAATTCTAAGCGATTTGAATACTTTAATAGAAAATCGTAGTTTATTTATTCCCATTTTCATTGATTTAATTTATTTAGAATTTCTCATACGTGGGTTCCATTTATAAAAATGAAATAATTTGAAGGCTTTGTAAGCATCCTGTTTAAGTTGCCTTTACCAAAAAGTCAGGTCATTGTCCCTAAGTAGCACACGATTGCCCAGAGTTTTGTCACATTTAAGATATGTTTGGCATTTTATTAAAATGTATATATTTAGAAGTAAGTATATATGAAGGAGCAAAATATTCGAACATTGTGCTTTTAATTAAAACAAACTTGTTTTACAGACATTGAATCGTTATTTGTAATCTAAAAAATATATATATGATTGTCGTATTTGGGTCATTTTTATTCCATTTGGAGTAGTTGAAACTTAAATCAGACGTCCAAAGTATGTAAATGTAACAACGCATTTTATGCCATGTCGGTTCATCTTAACATATTCATCTAATTAATATTAATTTTTGAAATATTTAATAAAGAATTGAAATTTATAAGACTGAAAGTAGAACTGTTATTGAACTATTTGATGTATTAATAACTTAATTTAATAATAACTTAGATAATTAAAAAATAACTTTCATATTCATAATATTGAATATATTATAGTTAAATAACTAATAGTTCAACATCCATACTCTAAAAACTTTTAAGTTTGTACCATGTAAAACACAATAATAACTTGAAATTAAAAAAAATCATTAGAAATAAATCGTAAAGTAATTTTCCAACTTGAAACTTTTCTATCTCAATGAAAATGTGTCCAGGTTACGAGTCAAAGTATATATTTATACATTAATGATGATGATAATTTCGACTGCGTCTTCGAAGATATATTTATCGAGGAGCCTGTGGCCTACTGCCACATATCCCACGCTCAGAGCATAATTGTGGATAATTTGTTAGGGCATTTCATATAGCAAATTGGTGGTGGTTGGGGGGGGGGGGGGGGGAGTCAACAATAAAAACAAGCGCTAAAACTCGGAAAAGATCTCATAGAATTAGGAAACACAAGCGCTAAAAATAAAGGTTAAGAACAGCGGTACAATAACAAGATATGTTTTTTTATATTTTACTAGCTAATTCGCCCTGCGTTTCCCGGGCCCGAGATAATTACAATCTCAGAGAAAGGCGTTAACCCCCTCCCTCCCCATACCCGTAAATATAATAAATAATTTGTTCAAGAGAACCACCGTCACCTACATTAACGCGATCATTAAAAAAAGAATTACATTTTTCTGATAATTAGAACATAACGAAGACGCTACGCTAAAATAGCCGGCAGATGACACCCCCTTCCCGACCTCAATCTCAAATCTATATCTTAATTAGTTACCTAAATTTTTGTTCATTAGTAAAATTTGGCTATTATTTCCTTTCATTTTCGCAAACTAAATGAGAGGGATCGGCCAGAGAAACAGATCTCTTTGTAGTTCAGTTTTTATTGAAAGCAGATCCCTGTCTGAAAGATTTCTGGGATCGTTTTCAATGGCGCCGGCAGATTTTTTGGCAGTTTTTTGCATAAATTAAAAAAAATTACCGACCGAATTTTTCAAAAATCACATGGTCAGATGCAGAATATTTTTTTACATATCCTCAGAAGTTTTCAAATTGATATCTCAATTAGTTTTCTTTAAATTGGCTAATAAGTAAAATAATTTCGAATTTGTTCATTTCCGCTCGCAAATTCAACGCGCCAGTTCGTTTCTTTCGCCATTTTCTTTTAAAAGATGACATTTTAGAAGCGATTGCTAATAAGAATCTAATTAATATCTAGGCTAATTATCAAAATATTAAAATTCTGAGGCTCAGGTGCACATGGCCAGACCTTGGACTATCCACACCTAAATTTCCAGACTTCTAGGTGGGCTAGATTTTGCTAGCCATCGCCAACAGACACACACACACAGAGAGCCAAACTTTTTTTTATTAGTGTACTAGCTGACCCGCCCGGCGTTGCCCGAGCCCTTGTAATAAACTTAAATCTCTTAAAATACGGAACTCTGGCCACGGTCTACGATGGCTTCAGAACCGTATATCAGGCATGCTCGTACACTCTAGAAAATCTTTTATTTCCCCCTACCACCGCCAGGGGAGCATTCTGTTCTAAACAAACCTCTTTCCGAACGAACTTCTGAGACAGGTCCCCGCTGCCTACGTTACTGTACAGTAGGCGCACTACAAAATTGAGCTGGTTTCGAGAAGATTGTAACATTATTAGCCCAATTATTGCAATAAGGCACAGTTAGAGAAAATAACCTTGAGTGAGGTGCCGAAGGGAGGAGATGTTCGAGTGTCCTTCAGAAAATGACTAATTAGGAGGCCCACTATGCATGCATAAATATTCGTTCGTTTTGTTAAGCTAGGAACTTAATTACAAAGTTGGCTTAAACTCTTATTTGTAAATAGTGGTAACCGCTACTCATAAATTTAATTTAATGTTATAAAGGGTGACTATTAAGTTAAATATAATGTTTGGAATCACTTGCGTTGAAATCGGAAAGATAGTTACTGATATATAGAAACGGGGCATAGTTAGAGAAAAACCTTGAATGAGGGGCCGGGGGTGGGGGAGGGTTGTTCAAGTACCCTTCAGCAAATGACTAATTAAGAGGAGCACTATGCATCTTTCGAAATTCGTTCGTTTGCTTAAGCTAGGAACTTAATTACAAATTTGGCTTACCCAATTATTCGGAAATAGTGGTAACCGCTACTCATAAATTTAGTTTAATGTTATAAAGAGTGACATTTAAGTTAATTATAATGTTTGGAATCACTTGTGTTGAAATCGGAAAGATAGTTGCTGAGATATGAAAACGGAGCATAGTTAGAGAAAAAAACCTTGAAAGGAGTGCCGGGGTGGTGGGGTTGTTCAAGTGTCCTTCAGCAAATGACTAATTAGGAGGACCACTATGCATCTTTCAAAAATCGTTCGTTTGCTTAAGCTTTGAACTTAATTGCAAATTTGGCTTAAACTATTATTCGTAAATAGTGGTAACCGCTACTCATAATTTTAGTTTAATGTTATAAAGAATGCCAATAAGTTAATTATAATGTTTGGAATCACTTGTGTTGAAATCGGAAAGATAGTTGCTGAGATATGGAAACGGGGCATAGTTAAAGAAAAAACCTTGAAGGATGGCCGGGAGGGGTGGGGGGGGGAGTTGTTCAAGTGACCTTCAGCAAATAACTAATTAGGAGGACCACTATGCATCTTTCACAAATCGTTCGTTTCCTTAAGCTTTGAATTTAATTACAAATTTGGCTTAAACTGTTATTCGTAAATAGTGGTAACCGCTACTCATAAATTTAGTTTAATGTTATAAATGGTGACTATTAAATTGATTATAATGTTGGAAATCACTTGCGTTGAAATCGGAAAGATAGTTGCTGAGATATGGAAACGGAGCAGAGTTAGAGAAAAAACCTTGAAGGACGGTCCGGGAGGGGTGGTGGGGGTTGTTTAAGTGGCCTTCAGCAAATAACTAATTAGGAGGATCACAATACATCTTTAATGATTGATTCATTTGGTTAAGCTAGGAACTTAATTTGAAATTTGGCTTACTACTTTTACACTACTATTCGGAAATTCTGGTAACTGCTTTCTAGAAATACACCTTGAAGCTTAAATGTAATTAGACCCTTGTCCCTCTTAATTCCCGCAAATATAAAAAAGAATCTGTTAAATAAAGTTTTCTGTATTAACAATCTCCATCATAATAATAAATGCCATGTAAAAAAACTTAAACCCGACTAATTGTCATGAAGAAAAATATGCCTGCAAAATATTTCAATCAGTGGGACGTATGTGTAATTTGTCATGTACAGGTGGCGTGACATTCGCATGGCTCCTCTACGCTAATAACTTCAATCCATGTTGACACTATTTAGTTAGAAATCCTTATTTGTGCATCGCTACTCTGGTTTATTTAATTACTTCTGTGAAGAATCGATGCAACCAACCAGTGAACCAACCAACTCAAGAGAATAAAAGCCTATTTTTAATGAGAGTTCTTTGTGCATTTTAATTAATATTTCAGAAAGTAATTAAAATATTAAAATTCTGAAGTAATGTTGCACCAGGAGAGGGTTTGGACTACCTAAATCTAAATTTCCAGCCTTCTAGGTGGGCCAGATTTTCCTAGCCATCGCCAACAGACACACACAGAGCGAAACTTTCTTTTATTAGTTTAGATAAGATAAATTGTTTATAATTTTTGTTTTGTTTTTTAGATTTTTTTTAATAAATAAATGACATAAAAATAGAATAAAATAAGCACAACTAATTAGGAAATAGAAAAAAAGTAGGAAGGATAGAGTATTTGTATAATTTGTGATTCTATGCCAGCATAAAAATGCGGCTTAGAACTTAAGCCATTAAATATGAAAATATTGGTATTTAACCTACATTTGAAACATGAAACAACTAAAAAGCTGAGATGCCATACTAAGTATTTCACATTTCTAATTATAGATTTATTCACTAAGCCATAAATTTTCATACTTTTAATAAAGATTTTATGAATATATATTTTTAATTTAATTTCGAATTTGCAATGTGTATTTTTGATGAAATTTGGTCAAATCTTTATTATATGTTAATTAATCTTCAATAATATTATTTTCTTAAACTTTCACTATAGTACAGAACATGATCTTGAAAAAAAATCTATTATTCAAAATAATTAAAGTTGCATGTGTTTCAAATAATTAAAAAGCGGATATTTTATTCCACTTTAATGAAGCGTTACAGTTTTATAAAATTCTTTGGAGCTTTATCTACCTTCAACTGAAATTAGATGTAAATGTTAGTTTTAAAATTATTAAATTATCATGTATTTGTTATAACTAAAATATTATTGTATAATTCGCACTTAAAATTATTTACAAGTAAGAAGATTAGATAACGTTTCTAGAGATTTAACAGATTTTACTTAAAAACCGCATCTGCCAAGCAGAAAATTTTCAAAATATCAATGATGATTTTTTCAATACATATTCATATTAAATTTAATGTTCTCAATGCAGCTTTGGGTGATTTTATTTACAAAAAATGCCTTTGATCAGAGAAAATAATTAAAAATAAAATTTAAAATTTACTCACTTAGTAAAGAAACTAGTAGGATGTGCCAATCCCAAAACTTTCTTCTATCTCAGTCATGTTAATACTTCAGAATTCGCTATCACATCGCCAATAAAATCAATATTTTTCGTCATTCTGTTGTACGTCAGTTTCTTGCGAATCGTCGGGTTACCGGGATGCGATCAACTGATGTATACTGAACTACGAAAAGTCTTTCTGGCCTGCACCGACAGGAACAGATAGCCTCCCTATTCGTTGGTTTTACGATTTTAGCTAATTTTACTGGAAAACACGAAGCAAAAATACGGGGAAACTAATTAAAGAAGATTCGTTCCCAGTTCTCGTCAACATTGAATTTGAATGAAAATACCGCCAAATTAGTCCTCTACAGCCAAGTTGGCTTCATTTATGGCAAGCTATTTTTGTGGCAAAATTTGGCGATATTTCGCCAACTGTCGCCAAGTTTGGCGAGAATTTGACGTTGGCGAATATAAATATATAGTGTTAAGCATATAAGAATGGGAACAATGGTTACAACAATGAAAGAGAATTTGCCGAAACCATGTTATCTAAAACTCATAAATTAAACCCGTTTATGGATGAATTCTGCTGTCTTGTTTGAAAATGTCAGCTACCCTAAAATTTCAAACCGCTATATCTCAGCCATTTTTACTTTCTTCTATCTATAATAGAAGAAAGTATTCTAATCGAAATTTTTTTCGACTTCCAGTTTTCGACGGATTTACACGTTTTAGGGGTCAGAGATTCCGAAAAACATGTTTTTACAAAATGTCTGTCTGTTCGTCTGTCCGTCCGTCCGTCCGTCTGTCCGTCTTCATTGTACCATCTAAAAGTGTATGAAGTTATGCTTCAAATTGAACCAAAATTTTTTTCTAAGTTTTTGGCTATGGTAAGCAGTTTCTATCAGAATTTGGGGATATTTCGACGAAAGGGGGCGCTGTGATCGATATTTTTGTTCCATTTTCACTATTGTATCAGCGAAAAGTGTATGAAGTTATGCTTCAAATTGAACCACATTTTTTTTTCTATGTTTTTGGCTATGGAAAACAGGTTCTATTAGAATTTGGGGATATTTTGACGAAAGGGGGCGCTGTGATAGCCATTTAAAGATTTCAAATTCAAAAAGATGTGCAAATTCAAAAAAATTAGAAATCCTAAAACTTTTTTACTTTCTTCTATCTATAATAGAAGAAAGTATTGTAATCGAAATTTTTTTCGACTTCCGGTTTTCGACGGATGTACACGTTTCAGGGGTCAGAGATTCCGAAAAACGTGTTTTTACAAAATGTCTGTCTGGCCGTCTGTCCGTCCGTCCTCATTGTATCATCCAAAAATGTATGAAGTTATGCTTCAAATTGAACCACATTTTTTTTCTATGTTTTTGGCTATGGCAAGCAGGTTCTATTAGAATTTGGGGATATTTCGACGAAAGGGGGCGCTGCGATAGCCATTTAAAGATTTCAAATTCAAAAAGATGTGCAAATTCAAAAAAATTAGAAATCCTAAAACTTTTTTTCGTTAAATCTTCGACCTTGATCCGGAGAATCCGGAACAATTTTTATTTTGCCTTTATCTTAAAAAATGGCTGAGATATAGCGGTTTGAAATTTTAGGGTGGCTGACATTTTCAAACAAGACAGCAGAATTCATCCATAAACGGGTTTAATTTATGAGTTTTAGTTTACATGGTTTTGGCAAATTTTCTTTCATTGTTGTAACCATTAATCCTATTATATGCTTATCACTATATATTTATATTCGCCAACGTCAAATTCTCGCCAAACTTGGCGACAGTTGGAGGAATATCGCCATATTTGGCGACCAAAATAAGTTGCCATAAATGAAGCCAACTTGGCTGTAGAGGACTAATTTGGTGATATTCTCATTCAAATTCAATGTTGACGAGAACTGGGATTGAATCTTTTTTATTTAGGTACCACGCATTTTACCTTCGTGTTTTCGAGTAAAATTACTTAAAATTGTAAAACCAAGGAATAGGGAGGCTATCTGTTCCTATCGGTTCAGGCCAGAAGGACTTTTCGTAGTTTAGTATACATCGGTTGTTCGCATCCCTGTAACCCGACGATTCGCAAGCAGCTGACGTACAACAGAATGACGAAAAATATTGATTTTATTGGCGATGTGATAGCGAATTTTGAAGTATTAACATGACTGAGATAGAAGAAAGTTTTGGGATTGGCACATCCGACTAGTTTTAAGGTAGAGGCAAAACAAAAATTGCTCCGGATTCTCCGGATCAATGCCGAAAATTTAACGAAAAAAACTTTTAAGATTCCTAATTTTTTGTACATATTTTTGAATTTGAAATCTTTAAATGGCTATCACAGCGCCCCTTTCCGGCGGAATATCACAAAATTCAAGTAGAAACTGCTGCAGAAGGTGCAGCACCGGCTCCACAGCTCCACCACTCGAAGTGCAGCACCTGCCCTCAGCCCTCCACTCGAACTGCAGCACATGCCCACCGCTCGAAGTGCCCTACACCACATAAGATAAGGATTTCTACTATAATATAAGGGGATTAATGTTAATTAATTTTAATTAGGGAACTTAGAAATTTTTCGAAGCAATTTTTTTTTTCAACAAGAGTACGCAGTTTGAATAGGAGTGTATGCAGTAGAAGTGAATGAATAAATAAAAATAATAATTAAAAAGGGTCATTAATTCTAATTGGGGAACTTAGAAATTTTTCGAAGCAATTTTTTTTTAACTAGAGTAGGCCATTTGATATACATGTTAGAGTACATTTCAGGAGAATTTTAAAAGTCAATAATGGTTTAATTAAAAATGGTCATTAATTAATTTTAATTGGTGAACTTAGACATTTTTTCAAGATTTTTTTTTCGCTGAGAAATATCTATTACAGTACAAGGTGAATTTTAACGAATTACAAATTTAATTAATTTTAATTGGGGAACTTAGAAATTTTTCACCCTCAAATATACTCTAACATGTATATCAAATGGCCTACTCTAGTTAAAAAAAAATTGCTTCGAAAAATTTCTAAGTTCCCCAATTAAAATTAATTAAATTTGTAATTCGTTAAAATTCACCTTGTACTGTAATAGATATTTCTCAGCGAAAAAAAAAATCTTGCAAAAATGTCTAAGTTCACCAATTAAAATTAATTAATGGCCATTTTTAATTAAACCGTTATTGACTTTTAAAATTCTCCTCAAATGTACTCTAACATGTATATCGAATGGCCTACTCTAGTTAAAAAAAAATTGTTTCGAAAAATTTCTAAGTTCCCCAATTAAAATTAATTAATGACCCTTTTTAATTAAACCATTATTAACTTTTAAAATTCACCTCAAATATAGTCTAACATGTATATTGGAATACCCTACTCTAGTTGAAAAAAAAATGTTTCGAAAAATTTCTAAGTTCCCCAATTAGAATTAATGACCCTTTTTAATTATTATTTTTATTTATTCATCCAATTCTACTGCATACACTCCTATTCCAACTGCGTACTCCTGTTGAAAAAAAAATTTGCTTCGAAAAATTTCTAAGTTCCCTAATTAAAATTAATTAACATTAATCCCCTTATCTTATAGTAGAAATCCTTATCTTATGTGGTGGGCATGTGCTGCAGTTCGAGTGGAGGGCTGAGGGCAGGTGCTGCACTTCGAGTGTTGGAGCTGTGGAGCCGGTGCTGCACCTTGCACCAGCTCCACAGCTCCGCCACCTGGGGTCGGACCCCCACTTTTCCTCTACTGCTGACGTACAACAGAATGAAGAAAAATATTGATTTTATTGGCGATGTGATGACGAAATTAGAAGTATTAACATGCTTGAGGTAGAAGAAAGTTTTGGGATTGGCACATCCGACTAGTTTAAGTTGTAACGATATTCTAACGCAATTCTCATTTAAAATCTAGAAGAACATTAAATAACATTTTTTAACTTTAACCTAATTTGTTATATAAATTCTATATTTTTATTTCTTTCTAAACCTCAAAATTGCAAAAATACATGTTAAATATGATAATGTCTTATAACCAACTCTTCATCATTTTTAGAAATATAAACGTACTTCTTTATTTAATAGCATATTTTTAAAATAAGAGTCTCAGATGTTTAAATGTAGATTAGACAAAAGCATTCTCTTAAGTTTTGTTATATCCATTAAATTATTAAGCTTTAATTATTAGCAAGATTATATTACTCAATTGAAGTATAAAATCTTCTATACAAATAAGACGATTAACCCTTTAACGGATAAAGCACTTCAATTGCTAAAATGCTGAAATAAATTATTGACACCGGAATTATGAACAAATTTCTTGGTATATAATAAAAAAAAAAAGCGATATTTCATTGTACATAATAAATCAAAAACATCTGTTTTAAAATTCTGCTGTCATTGTTGAATTTCGTAATTAAACTTTTGTGGTTTCATACGGAAACCAATGTCCGTTAAAGGCTTAAACAATATTTCTAGAGATTTCATAACTCGCATTAAAAAACTAACTACTGAGCCGAAAATTTTCGAAATTTTAATAAAGATTTTGTGAATATATAATACCTATAATTTATTTTAACCTTTTGATGCAATATATATTATATACGTAGTGTATGAAAATGCGAAAAGAATAAAATTCATTTACATCTTTAAAGTTTTCTAATTTTCAGAAGTATAAATTTAATTCCGACATGATTTGTTTATTCTTCGAAAAAATATTCTAAGATCTCTAAAAAAAGATTTCACGAAAGCAGCACATTTACACATTAAAATTGTTATCTATATCCTGTTCATTAAAATGTCTTACATTAATTATTGTGAAAATATTAGCGTTTGATTCCAATCTAAAATCTGGTAGAACTGAGACAACATGTCTGGGAAATTCATAACTCTAATTAAAGAATTGTCTACTGAGCTAGAAATTTTCCAAACTTTAATAGATAATTTCTGAATAGATATTTTATATTAAATTTCAAATTTTTGACAAACTTTCGCCAAAATTCAATTATATCTCTCTCATGCATGGATTATTTTTAAGTGGAAAAAAAAACATATTTTTCACTTCCTATTGATTAAAACTAGATTATTAGGAACAAATAATGTTGAATTTTGAAAAACCTTACATTTATTACAAAATGACACTAATTTAGTGTTCACCAGCAGTAAAGGTTATTTTTAGTTATTAGATAATTTTATGGTGATAATTTAAACTTTTGACACCTTATCAAAAAGTAAACCATATTTGCCATGTGTTATTTTAAATACAAGAATAATAACTCTTTGAGACAACCTTTTGTTGTGCAAAGCAGGAAAACATTATGAAAGTTTCGAAATTCTTTACTTCTTAGATATTCGTAGGCAGGAATCTCGGACTAACTGTAAGTTGGAAAATATAACGATAAACTAAAATATTTCGTGCAGTTTTTCTTGTAAAATCTTAACGCGTTTTTTCTTTAAACTATATTTTTCAGTGCGCCGTTGAATGTAGCATTTAAATAGATCAATGTATCAACTTCTTTCTTTCTGGAAATTAAAGATTATGTATTTTGTGCGGTCATGAGCCTTTCATTTTTAAAATAATAACAATAATAATATTTTTTAAACCATGTTGAATTTAGCGAAAAGAAAATGAGGAAAAAATGACACATTTTTGAAACGACTGCCATTTTACCAAATTTAGTTCAATTTTACTAAATATGGTTCCCCCCCTTTCTCTTTCCTTTTTAAATTAGATTTAATATGTTTTGTGGAAAATTGGATTTTGTTTATTTCAGATGACTTTTTACAAGCTGTACACTACACGGCCTAATACGTACACAGCAAAAGCATATGCAACTGACAATATTTCCATCATTTCTAATAATTGTTGTATAATAAAATTACTTTTACCGTTTTCCTCGGGCCCCACCAGTAGCTAAGAGGTTCTGCTGTCCAAGCTGGTAGACGCGAGGTGCTGCGTTCAAACCCCTGTCTCACTCGTCGACCTATCCGTTCGGAGTTTTCCGTGATTTTCTTCGAACCTTGCCGTAAATAAGGGTTAGGATTACTTAGAAAGACTCCCATGGAGGGCACTAACCTCTAGGGCCTATATCCCTCGAGCAGATAATAAGCCGTCATAAATCAACCAACCAACCAACCGTTTTCCTCGGTTTGTGATTTTACAATACGTATATAAGTAAGTTTAAAATGTTCAAACGTCAGCTAGTATTTCTCAAGTTACTTGATATTTTTGTGCGCGTTCCCAATGGTGTGTTTTATGAAATTAAGGACCATATTTACAATAATATAAGTCTTTTATTTATATATTTTAACTAAAAATATTAAGTAAATAATCCTTTTACGGCGTTTTTACATCTCATCACATTTATTTATTTTTACTTAAAATAATTCACTTTTTGGAAATCTGGTACTTATAGTTAAAATCACACTCGTACAAAAAAAGTGTAAAAACAAAATTTTTGAAAATTTCCTAATTGTTGGAGAAGTGTATTTTCAAAATCTTTTTAAACTTAACTATTTTTTTTTTTACCATAAACATAACGTTTGTTTTTTTCCCTTAAATTATATCAGTTTTTTTTTCATAAAATTATTTTATAAGGTGTCAAAAACTTATTGAAAAATATACTGAAATAAGAAATAAAGTTCTAAGGTTTGCGAATCATATTTAAGTTTGTTTAAAGAATTCATTTTCGTTTGAGTATTTTTTCCTTTGAATATAGATGTATTGTAAATGAGTTAACTAAATTATACATGATTTAAAAATTTTTGTAAAATATAACTTCATATGAGTTTAAAAAAATGTCGAATTAAAGATGAAAAATAATGTTGTTAATTAACAAAATATTTGTTTAATAATTTTAATACGATTAAAGGTTCAATATGCAATTTAAATAAATTAATATGTATAAGAAGACATAATAAAGTTTTGTGGCAGGAATATTATTTAATATTCATCAAACTTAATTGTAGAGATAACGTTAGTTAAAATTCCAACTAAATGAATATTTCATTAATGTGACTACACTTTTCAATTTTCTAAATTCCATTTGCATTACAAAATCATTATCCTCTCTAATGATATTAAATTGCAATCGTGTAATTCTCACACTAACCCGAAAATCGGAACCGAAACTCACAAACGATGTAATTCCTTCTCCAGTTTTAAACTGTAACCTTAATCTCTGAAATAATCAGTGGGAGTTACGCCAATGAAATTGACATCTGCAAATATTTGGCTTCAGATACGCCATTCCTTTGAAAGTTGTCAAAGTCAGTCAGTTTATAATTTCAATTAACGGATACCAATAAATCTTAGTAATTTTTATTGTAAATATTTATATTTGCTCTGTACTAATTAAACAGTGAGCTGACAGCTGAGTGGGAAAACTTCACGTATTTTAATGTTGTTTGATTCATAAAAAAATGTAGAAGAGACAAAACTTTATCTAATAAGATAAGTGAGAGAATAAATATTACTATTATTAAGAAAAATTGTAAAACAAAATTTAAACATTTAACGTTACATTTGCTTTTCCGAGAAGATTAAATCCTTTTTGAACAGTTCTTTATTCAAGTTTGTAATAGCTTAATATGTTTAATAAATTGAAGAGAAAAGACTTTTAAAGTCAAAGTTTTGTCTAAATCAGGGGTTCTCAAACTATGGTACGCGAAGCTCTGGCTACTGGTACGCAGAAATCCGATACTGGTACGTGGAATAAAATATAAATTCAGTATATTATTATGAAATTTAAAAAAAACTTGTCTTTATTAACTCGAAAATTTTCAAAAAAATTTCGAATGCAATTTAGAATCTGTAAACTCTTTTTCTATTTTTTTTTTTGTTGTTGTTGTTGCGAGAAATGTTTGTAACAGCAGATATTTGCTGAAATTCGCACACTCCGCTTATTATACAATCATTTTTCCTGAATTAAAAATGTAATTATTAGCAGTGGTTGCTCGTGACTTTTTTTGTTTGGGGGGTGGGGGGGGGGGCTCTAAATACATGCCTGGAACATTTATTATTTTTACACCATTATTTGTTTAAAGAAATATGTTGGCTGTTTATCAATGAAGTATTTTTTAATTAATGGAAGAACTGTTTTTAAACATGCTTTATAATTTGAATTATCTGAAGGTAAAGTTTGGATGCTTCGAAGTAGGAGGATTAAACATAACAAAATAAAATTCCAAGTGTAATTTATAACCCATTCTTCTCTTTGTACTGGAACAGCCTGCAAGAGGTGTTGAAATATAAATTTTAATTCAAACATAATTCATAAATTAATTCATTCTGTTGATTGAAATATATTTCTTCTCTTGTACAAAAAGTTTTATAGTTTCTTCTATTTCATGGAAATCGGTTTTTAACAGAGTAAGATTATTTAAAATGGTGATCTGAAATGAAACAAAAACTGTGGTCAAATGCAGTGCGGATTTCAGGTAAAGCATTGTAGGGGAGGGTGGGGCATGTTGAAACATGGGGCACGTTGAAACACTTGAGTTGGTAGCCATTTTGAAAAAAGCAGAGGATTATGGGAATACTCAACTTGTGTCTCTTAAGCACACCTAGGATCCATGTTGTTTCCAGGATCCTAGGTGTTCAAGTTTTCTTGGCAAGTTGATTTTTTTAATTTGATGCAAGGTAACTAAATTTTCGATATTCTTTAAAATCTTTATTCTATTTGAAGTATTATATTGAGTTTACTTCACCCTTATTTACTCTCAAGTTATGTTGTCAAATTCCTTGAAAATCAGGCTTTCGGTTGATAGCATCCATTAACAAGTAGCTATTGTTATGTTAGGCCTAAAATAACAGATAAATAATACTGTAGTATGGGGCATGTTGAAACGCTTTGGAAGGGGCATGTTGGAACTGTGTTCCAACATGTCCCATATCGTTTCTTTCTCAGAATATTGCAAATAAATATACATTTTTCGATTTCTTTAATAACATAGTAATATTATTTATTGAATAATGATAAAATTTGAACCTTTTTATTGAATTTTTATTGAAATTAAAAAAGCAAGAGGAACTACGCAAAGTTGATAACGTTGTGCATACCAACTCTGGATTTGTAAATGCCCCATCTACTTCTAATGCCTTGATCATCTCTACCTCTGCTATTACCAACCTCTTTTATTCGATTAGCACTGACTCTTGTACTTCAACTTCTGCTTCAGCTGAGGATTTTGTTGTAATACTACCATTGACCCTACCACTGTAATTTCCATAAATTTTGATGTAGGATACACCAAACCTAGACAGGTGTTAAATCCTGAAGAAGAAGAACAAATTGCTTAATATATTATGCATGCTTCTCAAATATACTATGGTTTATGTCCACGAGAAGTAAGGAAGCTAGCCCACAACTACACAGTTGCTAATAACAAAATTATTCACAAATCATGGGTTACTAAAATGGAAACTAGCAAAGACTGGTTCAATGATTTCATGAATATACCCATTGAACCGCCACATTTTTATGGAAGTTGATTTTCTACCATCAAATGTTACTAAGCGCCCTAATCCAGAGACAGTAAAAAATCCTACTATTCTTTCTTTAGCTGTAATACATAGCTCTCCATCAAATATAGCAACTATTGGCTCTAGCTCTCCTGCAGACACATTGGAAGAAATTCAATCTTTCCCAAAAGCAGGACCAAGAAAAAGTTACAATAAGAGTAAGAAAAAGAACTCAACAAAGATCTTAACAGACACACCAGTTAAAAAACAAATAATTGAGGAAGCATTAAAGCGAAAACAACAGAATGAAATTCAGGTCATTTGCTCCATTGCTGCAGCGCAAAGAAAGCTTAACCTTCTGAACCCAGTTCAATTAAATAAAAATAAAAATCCGAAGAGCAAGAAGATGTCCTTCAAAAGTGACACAAATGAAGAAATTGAGTGTGATGCTGCTAGAAGAGATGATAATGATTCTATTGAGTCTGATTTACCCATTTGTGAGGATAGAAAACCACAAATTAATAATTTTGCTGTCGTGAAGCTTTCCACTAAAAAAATTACATTTGTTGGAATGGTACACGCAGTTAAAGAAGATGAAATAGAAATTAACTTTCTGAAAAAGTGTAATAGTGAAAAGGGTTTGTTTTCCCTGATAAGGAAGATAGTGGATAGTACACTCCTATGAAAAAAATTGCCTCATACTTCCATCCCCCATCACAGTTGGTAATACTTACAGATGTACCAGAAAACTGGTATTTCCATATGATTTGTCAATTTATGAAGGCCTACAAAAAATACAAAGCACAGGAACTATCAGGCTGCAATATTTTGCATTATCTGTAACTTCATATTATTAAAATTAAATATTTTATAATTAATTTTGTAACTTGTTTCATTGTGTTTCAACTTGCCCCACAGTATGTTCCAACATGCCCCATGGAGGGGCATTTAAATTTTATTTTTTTTTAAATTGTAGCAAACATTTGAAGCTAGAATATAACCCTAAGTGTTTAAACTAATACCTATGGTTTACTAAGTTAAGGATCCAAAAGTAAAAAACGTTCCAACTTGCTCCACTCTCCCCTACATATGTATTGAAGTGGTATATACATAAATGTATGAAGAAACTTGCAAGTGTTTTCCTACTGCGCGACATTTTTATCGCATTTAAAGGTATGCAAATTATTAATGCAGTTGTACCTAGCCTATGTTAAATGGGCTAACTAAGCTTCAGATAAGAAATTCGTTTAACATTTCAGACACTCTGCCATTATATCTCACGAGAGAGGAAAAAAATGAACTTATGCAGCTCTCCTATGATGAATTACTGGAGTCCTCATTCAAGAGAGGATGATTGTAGTAGAATTTTCACTGGGGAGATTATCAGAGTACTGTCTGATATCGTCAAAATCTGCTTGCGTTTAGCACAACATATCTCCATGAAAGTGCTTTTTTCCCTTCGTTATATGAAATAGAATAAACTAAACATCGAATCTGACTTATGGCTTAAACTATCTATCATTGATCCAGACATGAGGAAGTTGCGCTTGATAAAACAAGCCCACCCTTTCATTGGCGATAGAAGCAAATTAGTTCAATCAGCCTACTATAACAGTATATGAATTAATGTGCGCCAATGTCATTAAGTATTGTGGCTTTTTCCAATACCAAAACACTGCAATTTGATATTGTATGCATTATTAAAATTTAATGATGATACTACGTTTTACTTGAATGTTATTATAAAGCAATCAATCTAAGTACCGATTTAGTAATGCAATTTTTAAATACAATAAAACCTGCTATGACAGAAACACAGAATATCAGAGATATATTTCGTTTTAGACAGGTTTCCTTTTACAGGTTATTCTATGTTAGTTTTACTCTTGTTAGTACTTGGTGGTACACGGAAATATGAACTTCGATTTAGTATTACGTATGTCAAAAAGTTTGGGAACCCCTGGTCTAAACACAAGTTTTGAAGATTGTTACATAGAAGATCCTTAATTATATTGTGTTGTGCGGAAAATTCGTGACGTTTTGGAAAATTAATTCGTACCGTAAAATTCTGCCCGTTAATTATTAGACAGAAACAGTAACAGAAACGATAGATTGTTTCGATGGATTCCCATTGGTTATCAACTCCTCTCCATATATATGAGTATTTGTATATCATATCTTAAATTTAGCTATCGGAATTAATGTCTAATAATTAATTGATTGAATTTTCTGGTGCGAATTAATTTTCCCAACAAACCAATATATATTTTTTTTTAACATACCATCTTTTTCAAATTTAAATTGCAACTTTGACATTTGAAATAAACAGTTAGTTATCCATGAAACAGCATTGCAACATACATGTTTACGCATTATGTACGGATAAGACATTAACGTCCCATTAACAAAAATTAGACATAAAATGTATTTTATACGGCTGTAAATAACAGAATATTTTAGATTTAATGATAAAAATGCTGTACAGTGTTAAGCATAGCAAAGGTTAGAAATCTAAATATTTTAAAAAATGGATATATTCTTATCCACTAAGGAATTGAGTGCTTTTATACTGTTAAAAGTTGTGAAGTTATAAAAAGTGATTAAATAGTTAGTAATTAAAATAGTTCGCATTTTTCGCACTAAGTTTATTTTCTTGGTGATAGTTTAAAAAGAATTAGGTGAACAGTGTACAGATTAAAAGTGTTTGAAAAGAAAATTACATATGAGACAAAAAACAAATTTTAGTTAAAAACTTGAATTATAGAACCATCATATCTTCAAAGTATCTATAAAAGATTTTAAATTGCAAACACATAAAACTATGGAGACTTATATTATGATTAAAAAGATAAGTATACATTGGCAAATTCTCGATCGATATGGAATTAAAAATTAGCAAACAAAACTTAAATAATCTGTAGTTACTATATTTAGTCTCTGCTACCATATAATTTGTCAATAAACTTTTCGAAAAAAGATATACCAATGCAGTATAAGGGCTTCTCTAACAATAAAAATAAGCATTAACAATGCATTTGATCTTTTTATTTGATTCTTAGAAAAAAAATCCATTTATTACTACTTATGCTGTAGAATATCGGAAAATGATATACTGAATACATTTTCTTTCTTTTTTTTTCTTTTTTCAGGCACTTTCACTGAGTACCAGATAAAGACAATAAACATTCAGATAAGCGAACTGAAGTCATAAATCTTTTCTACTACTTTGAAAAATAAAACTTTAAAAATGAAATTTTTAGTTTTCATAATAATACAGTTATATATTTTTAATTTTTTTCCTGATATATAAATCTGCGCGTTACATACTTTGTTAGCAAGGCCCCCAGTTTTCAAGTAAATTTCATTTCTTCGAATTTGAACTATGGTTTCGTTATAAAGTAATATTCACATTATCAAAGAATCTGTACTTTCTAAAAAAATTCGTTTTACATTTCACCAAACCATGATGCCGAAAACGTTTCCAGCATAAGATGGTAAAAACTTGATTGTGAGGTTGAACCATAATCTTTGATAAGTTAATTTATTAACTTGTAAAAAGGTTGAATCAGAAGGTGCATAAAGTTTTCTTTTGCAAATAAGGACTTCTCAGATCGTGTCATATATACTTAAGGCGATATCTGACACGAGTCCGAAAATCCAAGAGTGATCCGTGATCGAACCTGACATCTCTTGTATTGTAATAAGTGTTCAAACGACTAGATTAGCAATAAAGATGTAGTTATCCAATAAAGCATCATTTTCAGAGTGCATATAATTATTTATCCTGATTGGTTGTTATGTAGGATGGTTAAAAGTTGAATCATTGTTGACGTTTCACCATAATCAAGTTAAAAATCGAGTTAGCCATGTGTTGATTCTTTTGTTTACTTCATACCATCAAATGATTCATCATTGAATGGAAATATGTTCACAGTTTAGCTAACACTTTTGAAAGGACTGAGACCACATTTTATATTTATACTTATTGAAGGTATAGGGGATGAATTAAGTAAAAAAATAATAATACCATTTGGTACAAAAGTTACAAGTAGGAAAAATTTTGGAGCTATAGGCTGTAAATATTTTCGTTAAACGATTGTCATTGCTACCAATTATCCTTATTTGAGTACCACTATGTTCGAATAGAAATATTCACTTTATTTAATGACAGAAAGTCTGAGATAAAATAAGGCGAAGATTTCTATTCAGAAATAGTGATACACAAAAAGCGGGAGAGTTGATTGCACGGTTTTGGTGCGTACGAGACGCCATTAGCTCATTTTGGAAAGGCACAGTGATCGTTAAGGCGAATAATAAACAAGTGATTGACGAATTGTCTTCAGTGTGCATCCAGCCTTATAGTACTTAAGTGAAGCAAGGATTTGATACTATTTGTTTCAAGAAATCAAATTTAACTTCCCATGCCCTCTAGTTATAAAATAAGGTCTTAATCCATTCATACGGTTTAGCTACACATACATCCAAATAAGAAAAGTTGTCATCATTATCCTGTATTTTGAACTTTTTTCAATTAATTTAGCGTAAACATTATTCATGGCTATAATAGGGCTTTTTGTTTACAATACAATTTGAAGAGCTTAGAGGAAGAACATATATTAAGGTACATTTTATGAAAAAATGTTTTATTTCATGGATGAAGGTGTTATGGTGCATTTTATCAAATCGTAAAGCTAAAATTATAAGATTCTAATTAGTCTTGAAAATCTAAAATATTAATCATTATATAAATCTTTTAATGTTTAATAATTTAAATAATATTAATATATTTTTTTAATATTTGAAAAAAGTTTATAATATTTTTCTGAGAGATTTTAGTACCACCTGTTAACATACTAAGCATATGCTACCTAAAATAAAACAAATCTATAAAATTTACAAAAAAACATTTACTTCACGTTTCTCGAAATTTTATTTCTCTTACATAACATCTTCTTTCATTAAGCTCTTCAATTAATATCATATTATATTAAACGAAATATGTTTTCATAGAAACTAGAAATTGTAATCCTTTTAATTGTTTTATCCTATTATTTAAAAATGAATAGTTATTTATGTAACATAGATAACGTGCCATTATTTTTGAGAATGCATACACACATATGAATATATACCCTATTGAAGTTGAAGATAACATTCAATTACTTAAACATTTCACATAATATTTCTGCACAAGCAATGTAAATACTAATCAACGAAATGAATTCACTTTTGATGACAAACAAGACAAATCATAAACAATCAGCAAAATTAATGTAATGTCTAGGGAATGAAAACAATAGATGAGATATGAAACATTTTATGTGATGTGATTTGCAATGTTTACTTGCAGTGAATTACTAGTTGAATAATACAAATCATTCCATAAATTATAATCAAAGTAAGCTGCTAAAAAGGTATTTTAATGAAGTAATTTACATGGCATTTAGAATAATGATTCATTTACTATAAATAATGTATCTGTATACATAACCATACGTAGAAATGCACTTGGGAATGCAAATAAATACACAACAGAATGAAATATTTTAACTGAATTTATGATTGAAATGCCATACACGAATTTCAATGACATTGTTGTAACACAAAATTAAACAATCACTTTCATTGGATGTAAGTTTTGTATGTTTTTTTTTCTTTTCCAGCTGCACTGGCAACATTTTTACGATTACATCCACGAGGTACTTCGTATTTATGTGTATTTAGTATAATAGTTTAGGGCTTATTATACCTTAATAAATGTTGCAAAGATAAATACAAATTGAAATTGTCTTCCATGAATATGCTAGCAATAAAATTTGTATTTTATTTACGTTTCCTGATACATTTTAAAATGCAATAAAATATCAAGTATTTGGCGTAAGAGAGTGTAGTTTGAACGAAATTGTTTCTTGGGATCGAAAATACTGTTTATGCAAATTTAAAATCTAGTTCAATAAATTGACCATAGAAGGCGCTATATCTCCAATGATTTAATGCAGTTACAAATCGTTTATTTTGTAAAAGCTACTGTATTAATACACGTTTGTGTCCTTTGTAGCTCAAACCACATCCAAACTATACCAGTATCCAAAATCACATTGGAATACGGTAGTAGATCGTAAAATAAAAATAGTTTGTAGTTGCTTATCTTGAGTGTTTGATACTGTTTTAAGCTTTTTAAGCTATAGCACTGTCTATAACCAAATTTTAAAAATTCTTATATTTGCTTACACAAAATTTCGTATCATGAGCAGAATTTTCGTCCAAACCGCACTCTCGTGAGTCAATTACTTGATATTTTTCATGAAATTTAAAATGTGTCAAGGACACTCCGTCCATCCTGTATACCATCGAATAAGGAAATATTGTGTCAAGGACATCTAGTCCATCCTATATACTATCGAATACAGAAATAATGTGTCAAAGACATTTAGTCCATCCTATATACTATCGAATAAAGAAATAATGTGTCAAGGACATTCCGTCCATCCTGTATACTATCGAATAAAGAAATAATGTGTCAAGGACATTTAGTCCATCCTGTATACTATCGAATACAGAAATAATGTGTCAAGGACATTTAGTCCATCCTGTATACTATCGAATACAGAAATAATGTGTCAAGGACATTTAGTCCATCCTGTATACTATCGAATAAAGAAATAATGTGTCAAGAACAATTAGTCCATCCTGTATACTATCGAATAAAGAGATAATGTGTCAAGGACATTTAGTCCACCCTGTATACTATCAAATAAAGGAATAATGTGTCAGACTTCGTTACTTTGGAACAATAAGGTTCCAACAGACAAAAACACTGGAAATTATGTCTTCTATTCTTCTCTAAAGCTTAAGCTAGTATTTAAAGAGTTCTACTGCAGTATTTGTAGAGCTAAGGCAATTAGACACAGTTCCAACTGCAGTGTGTTGCAGTGCGAGCAATTACAGCACAAGGTTCTCACTGTTCTGCCACCTATGAAAAAAAAAATTAACTTTCACTTTACTTTTGGCAAACAGTACTTATCATCCCAAAACAATGATTTCTAGTCCTATTGTCATTAACGCAACACAAAATTGGGAAATTGAATTAATATCATGTTTCGCCTCATATGCATTCACGTGCATGAATTATTTTTAAAACAACGGAAAATTTTTGTTGCACATAAAATAGATTATAAATGGATTATTAAGAACGAATAATGCTGAATTTATAAAAATCGAAACTTTATTACAAAATCACAATTATCCTGATATAACGTTTACAAGCAGTAAGTAAAAATTACATTATTAAGAATTACTCAATATGTTTTGTAATAATTTAAGATTTAGGCACCTTACCATAAAATAATAAGAAAAAAAATTGCTTATGTTTTTCTTTAGATCCATCAGCAGAAATTCTTTAAGAAAATATTCTCTCGTGCAGAACAGAAAAAAATGGCAAAGGCGGATTTTCAGATTGAACATTTGCAAAGGAAATGGCTCAGCTACCTATTGGTACATTTTACAAGCATTATTGAACTTTATTTGAAGTTTATATATTATCTATATTAATAAAAGAAAGTTTCACTTTGTGTTGTGTGCGATGGTTAGCGAAATCTACCTTGCACAGGTCTGAAAATTTGGATTTATGTAGTCCAAGGCATGTCCTGATGCACCAGGGACTCATATTTTTAATATTTTGACAATAAGCCAAGATATTAATTAAAAGCTCATTAAACATCGCATCAAAAACTCATTAAAATGTGCTTCGAAAATGGCTATTTTTATCGTAACTGTAAAATAAATTACCGTTTTGATAATTCCAGACAAAAAAATATTCTTATTTTCACTTATCCTCGAATATTAAGAAAACTATTGGAGGTATCGATTCGAAACTCGCAGTAGTTTATTTTTCGGATTCCAAAAATGCAAATTTTATGAAAATTGAACGGTAACCTTTCTTTATTTTTTCCCAAAACTGACCAGACGCGAGTCAAATTAACCCAGTCGGAAAAGAGGTTACTGTAAATGAGGGTTTGCCAGATTAAAAAACAACTCAGAGTTTGGCGGATATATTCAAATAAATAAAAATTTATGTTTATCGATTTGATATTAGGCGTACAGACATAAAAAAAATCCTGATTCCAAATTTTGAATTTTCGTAAAAGTCGGTTCATAATTAGCTGATATTATTTAAAAACTCTTTAATGAAAATGAAATATTTTATTTTAATTTGATCAGGAAACCTGCACTGGAGTTGTACACGTTTTGATAATTCCAGACTACGAAAGGGAAGGTTGCCATAAATAGAAGTGCTGCCAGTTTTTAAATGTACTCAAATATTTTAATTTATATACAAATTTGTAAAACTATATGAGATACAGTTTTGAAAATTAACATATATACGCAAAATCGTATGCTGAATAAGAAATTTTAAAAATCTAGAAAATCGAGAGGTAACTTTTTTTTTTATCAAAAAAATTATTTATTTAATTTACTTTCGAATAGGAAAGACTTCAAAAAATTCAATAATCTCCTAGATAATTAAAAACCATACTCACAAATTTTAATGTATTTTGAAATTTTTAAAACTATATAAGGTAGGTATTTGGAAATTGGTATATATATATATATATGCAAAATCCTCTTCTACTTAAGAAATTCGAAAAATTTAAAACTTCGACCAGTAACTTTTTATTTTATCAAAAAACTGATTTTTTATGGAAATTGAAATTAATTTGGCATTAATCAACGATTTCTAAAATTCTTGGCTTCTATATCTCTTCGAAACTGATTCCAAATTACTACTGTCTAACTCACGCCATGCTCTAACTCACGTAAATAAATTCGGATTTTCATGCAATTGGTATAGGTTATTGAGGTATACTATGGCAAGTTCGGTATTGAAAATTAAGTGTGTAGCACTTATAGTTTTTTTACAGGACACTCAAAAGAATTCTGTTACATTACGGTCTATGGGGGAAAAGTACACAAAGAAGGTACACAATTTCAAACATATTGAAATTGTTATGTATCACTGAGGTGCACTACAAAAGATTTACTATGAAATATGGTATGCATAGCACTTATAGTTTTTTCACAGGGACACCCAAAAGCATTACGTTACATTACGGTCTATGGAGGAAAATCGTTTGCGGTTTATTTTAATAATGTTTCACTAATTCAAACATATTGAAATTGATGTATATCACTGAGATGCATTACAAGTGGCTTACTACAGAATATTGTGGGTATAGTATTCATCGTTCATTTACAGGGACACACAAAAGAATTCAGTACTGTCTTTTAACAATAATTGCTGGAAGCGCGTTTTCAGTTGCTGAATGCTTTTTTTAAATGTAACTACTTTTTTGTCTATTATTTGGTGTGTATAAATACTATAGATCATATACAGAGCAGCACAAAAGTTCTCGATTACTTTTCCGTTTATTGACTGAAATTCCAGAAGGGGGATTTTAAAGTGTGCTACGCGTTTCCTAACTGAACTAAAATTTGCCATTCTATGTAGTAACTACAAATCGATAGATCATCTACAGGGCTGCACGAAAGAATTCGGATATTTTCCCGAATATTGTTAATAATTCCTGAAATTGAGTTTTTATATATGTCATGTGTTTTCCAAATTCCTTACTTACATATCATTTTTCACCTTATTAAATGTAAAGGTTTGTAAAATTATTTTGGAAGTGTTGGAAAGTGTTACATAATCTATGCTTGACGCATTATTTTTCTTCTTGTTATTCTATTCGTACCACTTTTTGACCTATAATCTCTATAATATACTTACATTAAAATACTTTCCAGAGAAATGTACTACAAAGATAAGTTTTTTATAAAATGTGGTACGATTGAATATAAAAATAGTAGCCAGTAGCGGCCCAAACCAAAAGGGTTAGTTATTCTAATTATTCTTGAAAATATTTTACAAAAAGTGCTATAACTATTGATTTATTAAATCAGTTTTAATTTAAAAACTTATATAAATTTCATATTATTTTTTTTTCTAATATATCTTCAAGTATTAAAAAAGATAATTTTCGAGGTGGAGCAATTTCTTGATTTGAAATTTGGGGAATAAAGTGTTAAACTAATTTTCGAAAAAGAGTAACTTAGTATAAGAATACATATTTGTCATGAAACATATTTTATGATCCCCAATGTAATCATTCAGAGATTTTTCGATTTCATTTCCCTGGAGAACCAATATTTTGTTTTTAAACTACCCTTCTTGTAGTTCCCTCTACTTAATAAAAACAAAAAAGAGAATATTTAGTACTTCAATAACAGTATTCTATAATCTGTCTGGTAAAAACATCGATCCCCGATTGTCACAACATATTTAACTTATGAAATTTATTTTGCAAATATTCTCATTTTTGTCATAATATTAAATAACGAAAAGCATTCTTTATTTTATTTGTCAAATTTATTTATTTATCTGTAGTTCCAAGTTATTTCTGAGAAAATTAAATTTATGCATCCGACATTTTTAATTTAGCTTTTATTTTGAAACTGATATTGAAAACGATATTGAAAAGAAAACCAAAGTTTTCTTATTTTATTTGAAAAACAATCAAAATTAGTAAATTTTGTTATTTTTTATAATGTCGTATTTGTTTTAATAAAGTAACCAACGCCTTAAAACTTGTCACTTAGTAAAATATTCTTTATAAAAAGAATTCTAAGGACGTAAGTAATACATTTTTGTGTAATAAACTTTTATTAAAAGTCAAATAAATTATTCATTGAGATAGTAGAGTATGTTCATAATAAATAATTGTTTCCTGTCATACATTATTAAAATGAAATGATCCTTTGATCTATTTTTGAATAATCAGATGATTTTCATCGTTATACATTTTTTTTTTAATTTCATTTAAATGTTAGTTAAGATTTAACATCGTAATAGAAATAAGAAAGAAAACTCATGCGTCAAGCATAGATTATGTAGCACTTTCCAACACATTAAGAATACTGTAACAAAACTTCACCGTTTAATAAGGTGACATACGATATCACATTACACTATTTCGAAAACGCATAAAATATTTGAATACACAATTTCGCTAATTATCATCTATATAGTCGGAAAATAATTTAAATTTTTTTGTGAATCTCTGCATAAAATCCATAGATTTGTTTATATAGAACATATTATGCTAAAATTTATTTCAGTTTGGAAACGGTTAACGCAATTGAAAATTCCCTTTCAGCAATTTCCAACAAAAAAAACGGAAAGGTATTCGAATTATTTTGTACAGCCCTATACCTGAATAATTTATACACACTATGTAATGTGCAAAAAAAATTGTAACATTTAAAAATACATACCAGAACTTAAAATGCACTTCCAGCTATTATCGCTCATAGACAGTACTGTAACCGAATAATTTGTGTCCAATACGTGTGAACAATAAGTGCAACAAATTCAACAGTAAGCATCTTGTTATGCACTTCAGTGACGTATATCAATTTCAATATATTGGACATAGTATAACTTTATTAAAATACATTGCAAAACGATTTTCCCCACAGACCATAATGTGACGAAATACTTTGGAGTGTTTCTGTAAATGAACTATGACTGCTACGCACTTCATTTTCAATACCAATCATGCAATAGCAAATAACAATAACATACATTAATTACATATTAATCCGACTATATCTACGCGAATTAGAGTTTGGACAGACGGACGGCCAGACAAACCGAATACATAAACACTTTTCAACTATGTTGTAAAATGTAAAGTGTTAAAAAAGATGTTAAATTTCGACTACTATTTTTCTGGTGAAAATAAAAAATTTTGATCTCGTCTGTAAATTTTGCACACATTAAATTTTTTAAAGATAAATAGGTGAAATCCGAACCTTTAATAATTTTAATTAATTTTTAATGTCTCATTTATTTTCTGATCTAAACCATTATAAAAATAATTAAAATAAAACTCAAGAGCAAACACCCGCAAAGTTGTAATTGTGAATATAAACTTTTACTAAGTAAAACATCTTAAAAATAATGAAAATGAAATCTCGAGAATAATTTATGCAAATTTTTGAAGTTCTAAAAGTTAAACTTAGAAAAGAAATATTTTTGCATTTTGCACTTTTGAATTTCCAATTAAATAATTCTAAACCTACAAACAATCTTATCTTTGAAGATTTCAAATTCATTGAAGCAATCTTGAAATCTTACTTGAAATAAACATTCTTTCAATGACGCTTTTTGAAAGATAAATACTTCAGCTTGTGACTTTATTAGTTTCCATTTTACTCGTATATAGAATACAAATATGATTATGTTCATATTTCTTGTTTATGAGTTGGAGTGTCATGTTTTCATAGATTTATTCTATATTGCAGAAAATTTGCTCTTTTTATCAAGATTTAAAAATAACGCAAATTGTAAAATAAAAGTTTATGTGAATATATACGAATTCCACATGTAAACTAAGAATCTATATACTATTTAAAACAGAACCCGGTTTATTTCGTCATCTGTCCCGATTTTTCAACAGAACCAATTTTAATATTTTTTTTTTTTTTTAACCGAAAGCTATTCATTTGTATATGAGCCCGCATTAGCTATTTTTTAATATGTACATTTTGTACTTAAATTTTCATTCAAAAATTTTTTATGAAATTTCTTCAAATTGTTGGCAATTGGGTTATTTCCATTGTAGCAGTAAAAAGAGGAAAAAAATTGTTATGTTTATTTTTCATATCTTTATTGTGACCAATTTCGTATTACAATTAAAAGAAATAGATTTTAGTTTGAATGGATGTTGATTATTATCATCAAGAAGCTCAATGGCCCTAAAAGACAAATGGCATCATTTTAAAAAGGGAGTATCCATTTAAAAACATAAAATTTCCGCATTTTCTTATATCGTGTCAAAATGACATCATTTTAAAACTTTTTCGATCAACCAGTTATGAAATTAGAAGCCAAATTTCCATAAAAAGGATTTCAACTGTGAAAATTATGAAATTTTTCAAATGCATGTAACTGAAAACGTACATTCCATTTTCACGCAGAAAACTAATACATTTTTCTACGGTTGCATATAAATGTAATTTTATTTGGCTTTTCATTTTTCATGAACAGAGATTGGGCTTAAAGGTCTCTTAAACATTCCCCCTGCTCTACAAAGGGTCCTAAACGCAGAAGGCAGTATGTTTGTACCATGTCATAGAAACTATTGTTATATCTATGGTTATATTACTATATCTATGTTTTCAATCAATGGAAATGACGTCATATTTAAGAAAAAACATTAATTTTCTTTCATAAAACTGCTACATTTCAATACAGTTGTGTCGAAAGTATTTTCAACAATCTTTCATTCCTCTAGTATAGTTAAACTTAAATCATATCAGCGCCACAGTAGTCTGGATAGCGTTCGTAGTGCGAACAAATTATTACAGGTGCTTCTTTTCTATACGTAAAACATCCTTTCGATAACTGTGTTATGTAATTGGATCTGATGATTAAATAAGATAATGTAAGATATCTCGTTAGAGGAAATAATAAAAAATCTAGTTACCTGATTTTGACTCAGTCATGTTCGAAAAAAATAGACAATGTTTATTTTGCACATTATTAAAATTATTCCATTTATTCGTTCATTGTTCTTATCTTTTCATCATTTACAATTCCAAAGATACTCAAATAAAAGACATTATAAAACCACTTAGCAATTTATCAACAAAAATATTCTTTTTTGTACTTATTTTAACTAACAATTCACCAGAACAATTTTTTTTAATATTGATTATGGAAAAGGCGACATATTGAGCAATAAAATACTTAATGAATGACACGACTGATATTATTAGGCAAAGTTTGTTTATAAACATTATTATACAAAGAGCAATTTATTTCAGGCACACATATTAATGAATAAACCCAACACGAGTAAAATATTAGCCGAGGCCAGAAATTAAACTTGGGACTTCAGCGTACCGTGCAGTTGCTCTAACCACTAAGCTGCCCTGGCTGATATCATAGCTCTATAGTGTCTCACTTTTAACCATTTAGAGGATTGTCATTAGCCAGCAATTGTGCCAGCAAACCGGACGTTATTCTATGTGCTTTAATATATATTTTGTGTACTGATGGAATATTAATTATTCATCGTTGTTCCGTCATCCAGTGCTGTGTGATTGTTGGCCGGTGACATTCCCCAACATGGATTAAAAGTGAGAAACTACCGAGCAAGGATATTGGCCAGGGTAGCTTAGAGGTTAGAGCAACAGCACGGTACGTTGTAGTCCCAGATTCGATTCCTGGCCCCGGCTAATTTTCACTAGTGCTCCCTATTAAACGTTTATACGAGTATACGTATAATACGTATTATACGGGGTGCAGATTTTGGATACGTATGATACGACCAAGGCGGTTATACGTATTATACGAAACAGCATATACGGTACATCGTATATACGGATCTTACACCAGCGGTTAAACTTATAAGCGTTTGAACGGTTTTCGTTCATTGCTTAAAAAATTATGCCTTTCTCCTGCTGGTCTGCGGATCAGAAACTTTGAAAAACAGCCGCTGCGTCCTATGCAGTCGGTACTTGAAAAAAAAAAAAAAAAAAAAAAAAAAAAAAAAAAAAATCGGAATATTTTTTCCTTAGGTTAGATTTTGTCCCCCCACCCCTCAAATTTAAACTATTAATTATGAAATGATTTACCTTTCGCATGTCTGTAACACACACACATAGCCTTTTTTTATTTATACCGTGGACATTTTGCCCGAATCATTAGTATTGCAGAACACAAACTTACATTGACTTAATACTTTATACTGACATTGATCTGCGTTCTGAAACCTGCAGTGACGATTATTTGTTAGGCTATAAGTAATCGAAATTTTTAGGTACTAACACAAAAAAAGAAATTTGTCAAGATTAACAACAATTCTTAAAAAGCAATATCTTGTAATGCACATACACTTTGTATAAAAAATACCACGAGTGTCATGGTTAAAAAATGAAATTGCGTTATACATTAACACAGAGTAGAAACATTAGCAACGTGGAAAGAACAACATTTGACCTCCCGGGCGCAATTTGTGTATACGCACACAAAAATAAATATATATTTTTTAAATTGCGAAAGAATATACTTAATAAAGATTAACAATAAATCTGAAACGTGTATATTCTCCTTATTTGCACAAAAAGTATTTTTACCTTCGTTATATATTTACAATAATCGTTTATAAGGAAAAATAACAAGATTCAATGTATTAAACATATTATGAAGATTGCTAAAGTAACGCCACCGATTTCCAACTTGTTCTCCGTTCAGTGACGTAACACTGATGAGATCCATTGGCATTAAAAATAAATACGATGCTTGAAATATACGTATACTTGAATTAAACGTATACTTGAATTATACGTTTAACCGATATACGCTTATATGTGCCCGGATACGTTTAAACGCATATTTTAAGGTATACGTATTTCTTAAATACGTATTATACGTATATACGTATATCGGTTAAACGTATAAATGAAATACGTATCGCATCGGGAGCACTAATTTTCACTCATGTTAGGTTTATTGTATTAATTTGTCTGTCTGAAATAAATTGCTCTTTGTATAATAATGTTTATAAACAAACTTTACCTATCAATGTCAGTCGTGTCATTTATTTAGTATCTTATTGCTCAATATATAGCCTTTTCCATAATCAATATTAATAAAAAATAATATTTTGTTCTGGTGAATTGTTTGTTAGATTATTTTTGGAATTGCAAATGATGAAAAAATAAAATAAATAAAAATAAATGAATAAATGGATTAATCTGAATAATGTGCAAAGTAAACATTGTCTATTTTTCTTTTTAACATGATTGAATCAAAATCAGATAACTAGATATTTTTTATTATTTCGACTAACGATAAATTTTACATTACATTATTTAATCATCAGATCCAATTACATTACTAAATTATCGGATAGATGTTTTAGGTACGGAAAAGTAATACGTACAGAACACTTTAATGAATTCAGATGTTAATTTATGTGCTTTAATGCAAACATTATTATACTTTCAGAAAAAGTGTTCATGCTTTGAGAAAAAGTGTCGGCTAATTGTGAAATCCGGCACTATTCAAAAAGTGTAGGCTGTACACAAAGGGATAAGGTAATTGGAGAATCGTCTAACTTTTTCCAACCATTCTGATATTTTTCAGGCTTATTGTAAATCGCCTATGCGGTGTTAGGCTAATTCGAAAATTATCACCTGTTTGACCAAACCGGTATTTATGCATTACTGAAAGTTACTGCATAATCTTACTAAAAAGATAAGAGCAGAAACATAAAATGCTTATAATATATATAACAAAACAATCTTATTGATAGATTTTATTAACGCGACTCAGTGTAAAAGTTTAGTGAATACTTCATTTCCATTTTAAGGGTACATTTTTTGTAAACTCCCCGTGCAGAAGTATCAATAAAATATGCAGATGAGGCATTTGAAATAATTATATTAATATACTGGGTGAATTTTTTTTTTAATTTGTGAAAGTAAAACCCTATAACAAAAGAACCACTGATCCAAATTACCTGAAATTTCACCAGTATGCTCCCAAAGCAATGGGATTTCTTAGGCGGGTTAAAAAAAAACTTAAAATTGCACCGACAGATAGCACAGTAACCTAACAGAAACAAAGAATATCGTCAGTGGGAGGAAAACAATGGACGGTACTTTGAGGAAAAGAAAACTTTATTACGCATATCAAAAACATACAGAATGTAGTAATGGGGATAAGGAATTGTGAACATCTTCGCAGAAACAGAACGAAATAAAAATATGGAGTAAGACATTCGTACGGAACTACGTAACTAACGCAAAAGATTTTCAATGTGCTGTCCATCGTTTTCCGCTACGAGTTGGAAACGTGAAACCGCATATTCCACAACAGAGCAAAGAGTATCCGGCTGGATGCTATGGATCTGGTGCATATGCTTTCAGGTCAGCTAAGTTCGTAAAACCACCACAATACCCAGCATTTTTTAGGTACCCCCAGAGCCAGAAACCGCAAAGATTGAGATGTTTATTGATACCGGTCACTCTATGTTTATTGGTGTGAATCGCGAGATAAAAAACGAATACTGCGTCATAAACTATCAGTGTTTTGGTACACCTTATGCTTAATTTCAAAGTAAAAAGATTACTTTTAATAATGAATAAAAAATATTGAAAAACTATCTCCTGAAACTTTACAAACATGAAAAACAAATGTTTACTCACACAACACGTCCTGAAGCCGACTGATGAACTGCGCGTACTGGGGGCTATTCTGGAAACGTTTTTAAGTAGTTTATTATATTACCGCTTGATGACAGCACTTTGCTATACAGAAACCTTGGTATACCATATTACCCGATTATTTCATAATACACAAAGTTCCCATGTATTATTTTTTCATCCAGCAATGTATCATTTCTACCTAACGTTGTGGAGAAAAAATAGCAATCTGTCTTGTCTGCAGATTTGTTTTGTATAAATAGAAAATGTTTATCAAGCCTAAATATTAACCAGGCGCATAAATCAAAAATCTGTCAATAAAGCAGCTTTCCTATTTTCGTCATAATTTTCATCCAGCAGCACATCTTCTCCTACATAACACTGGGAAAACATGAAAATTTTCCCTCATCCACAGATTTCAATAATACAAAACTTTTTTTTTATAATTTTTATAATTATTTTCCTTTAAAAACCCACCTTCTCTACGTAATGCTGGAATAACATTTAAAATCTGTCTTCTGATTAATACATTGGAACGAGATGTTTGGAGCAAATATACATTAACGTAAAAATGAAGCACTCAATCTTAGACACTCAAGCGCATTAATCAAGTCTATCAATAACACAGTTTTTTATGCATTTTAAGTTCCTGCTCCAATGTTTACGTTTCGTACACATATAGTGTAAGGAAAGCATTGTAATCATAATAATAACCGGGTTATGGAAATACTCGTATATTTTTACATTTTGTGCTTCTCTGAATCTGTTTTAACTATTTTTATAATCATTCCGTATGAATGTATGTAGGTAGGTATGCGTGTATGTTGGTATTTTGTTAAGTTTCCTGTCCCCCAGGGTCTGTTTCTGATTTTTTTTTCGTGATGTCAGTTTGTATGTGTGCGTGTGATTGGAGACGATTGTGACCGATTAAGCTGAATATGTTACAATTTAATTTTATGTAATTAATTATAGTTACACTTACATGCCGTAAAACATTCTTGCAGCTCAGTAGCCGGAACCGCCCCCCATCTGATTATTTGGCAATATTTCACATCTTGAATGCTTGTAACTATAATCAATTACATACAATTAAATTGTAATTAGATTGCAGATAATTGCAATTACAAATTTGCACAACTCTGCTTGAGAGAAGTACAATCACTTGGCAATCTTCAATCGAGGAACAAAGGAAGGTAATCCTTTGAAAAACGCAGTTAAAAATATGTGTGAAAGGGAAAAAACGATGAAAGTCGGCGCAAGTAAGGGGAATAATGAATAATAACTATCAGCCATTTAGCTATTACTGTCATCGTTTTAACACCGACAATTCGTTTGTGATACACTTGCCATTTTTGGAGATGAAAATGCTGTATTTTAGCCCTAAAACGAATTAAATTTTTGTAACACTGTGAATAAATTTGGATATTTTACGTGATAATATATTGCAATATTTGTTGTATTTCGAAATATGAAGAATAAAGAAAAAGATTAAAAAGAAAAAAATTGTAATTTAACAAATTATAACAACCATTAGGAAAATGCAGAGGGATAGCGGGACAGTGTTTGGACTCTACCATAACCGTTACCTTGTACTATGAGACATTTAAAAATTTTATTAATTTACCCCCACCCTAAAATACCCCCTCTTATAGCAGACCTATTCGTCCCACCGTACTATATCATAGCTTCCCTACGCTATCCATTCCATCCACCTACTATAGTATGATCGGCAGCAGGCGGTGTTGCCACCGCACCGTCGCCACCGCCTGCTGATAACGCAGAAGTCCCATTCCCTATCCGTTTGGTATCCGAAGGTAGAATAAGCCGAAATATCCAAATATGATGCTAAATTTAGGTGTTAGCATTGCCATTTTTAAAGTTTGGTACAATTTCTATTTGTAGACCATCTCCTAAGCAAAATTTAAGTATTGCTTTAACTCTTGTTTAAATTGATGTCTGAGCTAAATGTATTTTAAGTTGAAGACCACGTTTTTTGCTTTAAAAGACGATTTCTCATCCGACGTCAATTTTTGAATTCGGCTTTTTTTCATATCTGATAGTTTGCATCTATCCTTTCTGTAACTTTAACATTTTTGTAACGATTTTATGCATTTCTATTGCTTGTTCAATGAAAGATTCTTCTAAAGTTACAGAATATCGTTAAAAACACTTTAAAAAAAATTCTTCTAAAGTTACAAAATTTCGTTAAAAACGCTTAAAAAAAATTCTTCTACAGTTACAGAATTTCGATATAAACGCTTAAAAAAAGTAAAGTGACGACGTCAAGAGGACCATTCTCGACCGAAAATAACAACCATTTTTCCAATGGTTAAAAATTATATTGTCTGATATAAAAACATTTTGAAGTAGGGGTTGGATTATTTGTTAGAAGATTATTTAATATTTATATCGTTAGTGCAATCGGGATAATCTTCCGGAATCGAGCTGCAGGTGAAAGAAACAGATTTTTAAAAAATCATGCTAGAAAATTATTTTAAAAAGCATAAATATCAATAAATTCAGATATAGTTTTCAAACAAATTGCATTTGAAAGTAATTTTTTCCCATAGTCGACGGTATGAGAATTAAAGTTGTGCGATGTCTAGAAATAATTAAATTTGCGAAAAAAAAGGGAAATGGTTTGCCTACATCATCGATATATCTCATGTCATGCCAGTGCATGCCGCCATATCAGCGCTACTCATGGACATGTTTTTGCTTTATAATATAGATATTGTATCTAAACAAAAAAAAAAAAGAAAAGAAAAAAGTCCAGAAAAAGCATCTCATTTTCTTGATCGAACATTAATACATCCATAAAATAAGTAATTGAATTCTGAAATTCAATTGAATTCTCAAATTAATGCACAAACTTAATTTAAATCTCGTATTATAAAAACTAAATAGTTTAAACTAAATTGTATTACGCATAGTATAGTGAAAAGAAATCTGTGAAAATATTTTCTTCAATTTGATTAGCAAATGTAATTTTCTTTTCGTAACATACCAACTGTAATATTATTTATATATAAATAAAGATTTGCAGAAAATTGATAAATCCAAGAAAATTTTAAATTATCTTTTAAAATAAAAAGCATTTCTAAATGGAAAAATTCCAAGTATAACAAGATTATTGAACTGATGAAATAAGCAATTTTATTTTTGATCATGCCTCGAAATGCCTTGATTATAAGTAATGAATTTTGAGAAAAATTACAAAATATAGTAGCGTATTTTTTTTTTTCTACAGTTTGACAAGATCTTATTATTATCAAAGGAATTGGAAAAAAAAACTTATGAAATCATGCATGTTAATTATAATAAATTTAGTATTTAGATTATTTAGGTTAAAGATATACATTCATAAAAAAAGTTTACAATCACGTTCTACTCATTACAATTTTATATAAAGTATAACATTATTTGTTGGAGCATCTTTGGCTCCTTACTGCGTGAGGAGCATATTTCATAAGACTGAAAATATATATTAGAATTATGATAGAAAGTTTATTAAAGTTCCTGGATCTCATCATGTAGTACATTGGAAAATACATTTCATAACATCAACATTTAATAATTGGAGTTGCATAATTCATATTATTAGGACTACATAATTCCACCGAAAATGCCTGTCTGTTCGGTATCTGAAGAAAAAAAATACCGAAGACTCAAAGTATGATGTCAAACGTAGGTACTAGTATTTAAATTTTTTAAATTGCCTCTTTTCAATTTATATAAGGTCCCCTAAGTTTTCTTTATTCGTATAAAATTTTAAAAGACATAATTCCCAGTCATGCAGTAACTCTTGAATTCCTTTGTAAAAATTTGGTGATAAAATAGTAATCGGGGCAGGGGGTCGTTTTGCGTTTGACGGAATGTGCATAGGTTTAAATTAAAAGTTTATTTATTTCGCTTCAAGACTGGATAAATTACAGTAACTTTATCGTTTTGCATTTCAAGAGTTTCGCAGCACTACTGACTACTAATATTCGGATTATTAGTTGTATTTTGGCCATGTAAAAATAAATAAATCAATTTTGGCGCTACATAAAATAATATGGTATTAGTGTCTGATGCATTTCAAATACAAATGAGTTGTTCCAGTGCCGGGAAATGTTGTTGTTGTTGTTTTCGTTTTCCGTAGAAACATGTGTCACTTTTAAAATAAGTTAAAAGTATATTCATCATAGAACCTACACAGAAACGTGATACATTTTGCAGAGATATACCTCTTTTTTGTTTTCTGTGTGTTTTAGTTTTGTTTTCTGTGTGTGTTCAAGAAAAACAACAACAAAAGAAAATGGAAACAAACATATACTGGGTTCACTTTAAGCCAGTTCACATTTCAGAAATTCATTAAAAAAAAAAAAAAAAAAAAACTTTATATGGAAATGCGGATGGCATCTTATGACAACTGTCAAAGATTTTTAGGCAAAATAAATGAAATAATTCAACTTTTCACCGACGGATGGCACTAATATTATCCACGTTATTAAGATGAATAAAAATATTGAGATTACACAACAGGTATTTAATTGCATTTGAGAATATATTATATCCTAAAGTGCAAATAATGATTGTTGTATAACATGAATATTTTTTTACTGTGCAAACAGCAGTTTCTGTTTCTCATACAGACTTATATCTAAGAAAATAATTAAAGTTCACTAGAAGTCGCCACTGGAGAAGAGATGGACTCACAAGGGCTTGGGCTCGGGTGAGTTCGGGGGGGAAGGGGGAGGGAGTTCAGAGTGAATATTTTATTTATTCACAAATCGAAAAATGATTATATATATATATATATATATATATATATATATATATTGCTATTTGAGACGCAAAGAATGTCGTCTAAGTTTCTTAACGTGTTTTACAATCTTAAAAAAAAACAAAATCGGTATCAAAGAGAATTGAATTGTTATTGACTTGGTATAAGAAGAAGTATTTTGTTTGATTCTAAAGACTTTCCAAGGTCAGTTTTAGTATCATAAAGAGGTCGTGAACTATCTCTTTTCCGTCCTCGCTTTCTGTTTGAAGTTCTTTTTTCAGAATTACTGGAAAACAGAACACGTGTCTTTTTTCCATAGTTTTACAATAACATTTTAAAAGAGTATGAATTGTGACTTTTGGAAATTTCTGTGAGTGGTTGAGTATAAATAACAAATTTGGTTATTTTAAACAGATTTGCAAAGATATGAAAATCCAGAAACGTGGTCATGTGGGTGTATTAGAGAGAAAGGAAATTTTAACTAAGTTGGTGAATAATAACATTAACCAGGATTTAGACACCAAAAACATCATTGTCTACAGGTAATACATTTTTAACTTTTCTTCTCCCAATTTATTTTTATGGTAAGCAAATGATAAAGGTACTATAACTTCCAGTTACAGAAAAAAATTATTTTATATAATTTTGAACACTGTGTGAGTTATTAACACAATCATCAAAATTTCGTCATATGTGCGTCTCGTCATATGAACATATGTGCCAGTCACACTGGATTAATTTGTCGATGTATATTTTTTAAAAAGGCAACTTTTATTTTTCTAAATTTTTTTTTCAACTATATATACAGCATTTAAAAGAAAATCACATTGGTTTTCATTCTAGAATGTTCATTAAATAACTTTTAGCTTATTGCCTTATATTCTATGCGTTTTATATGCCGCTTAATAAAAGAAAATCACATTGGTTTTCATTCTAGAATGTTCATTAAATAACTTTTAGCTTATTGCCTTATATTCTATGCGTTTTATATGCCGCTTAATAAAAGAAAATCACTTTGGTTTTCATTCTAGAATGTTCATTAAATAACTTTTAGCTTATTGCCTTATATTCTATGCGTTTTATATGCCGCTTAATAAATGTAGTTGTGCAAAATAATTATCCTCTGTGTTTAGTTGATGAAGTAGGAGAATGAACTATTTAGTATATCGTTTTCATCAAAAATTATCCAACATGACAAATTAATTACAATTACAATTAATTACAATTACAATAAAATCAATTAGTAACGGATATTTTGGGAAAAGTCCTTCCGGCCTGTACCGAGAGGAAAAGGTAGCTTTCATAGTTCATGTTTTTAAAAATTCAACTCATTTTACTAAAACACCCGAAGCTAAAACGCTTGGAACCCGTTTATAAAAGATTCAATCCCGGTTTTCGTTAAAACTGAATTTCAACGCGAATTTCAGCATGAGAGTTACTGATGCACCACGCTTGATAGAAACCTGGAGCGAACTGCGCATTGCCGAAAATGGCTAGTCCATGTCGAAAATGGGGAAGTCCGTAATCCGTAAGTACGCTGCCTAAGATAAAGAGTGGGGATTTCAGCTTCTTTTGCCGGGGCTATTCTCCCTACAGTGTGAATGGAATCGGCTTGGCATTCTGCCAACCGGGGTTCTTAGAAGTGTGGTTGAACAGTACAGCATAACAAAATTAGATTGTTTCAAAATGTCAGCCACCCTAGAATTTCAAACTGCCAAATCTCAACCATTTTTAACACTTTCCAACCTAGTTGAAAAGTGTTTATGACTTCGGTTTGTCTGGCCGTATGGCCGTCTGCCGTCTGGCCGTATGGCCGTCTGCCGTCTGGCCGTCTGCCGTCTGCCGTCTGTCCGTGCTCTAACTCCCGTAAATATGCTCGGATTGCTCTGCAATTTTTATATGTTATAGTCGTTATCTATAGCATGTTCCCTATTTCAACGGAAGTGTGTAGCACTGATAGTTTTTTTACAGGGACACTCAAAAGAATTCCGTTACATTGCGGTCTATGGGGAAAAATCATTGACGGTTTATTTAAATAATGTTTCACTATTTTAAACGCATTGAAATTTATATATATCACTAAGGTGCATTAGAAGAAGCTTAATATGGAATAGGGTGTGCATAGCACTTATAGTTAATTTACAGGGACAGTCAAAAGAATTCTGTTACATTACGTCTATGGAGAAAAATCGTCTGCGGTTTATTTAAATAATGTTTCCCTATTTTAAACGCATTGAAATTTATATATATCACTAAGGTGTATTTCAAGAGGCTTACTGCAGAATAGTGTGTGTACAGCAGTCATCGTTCATTTACAGGGACGCACAAAAGTTCGCGAACACATTTCCGTATTATTTAACTCCAGACGGAGAATTTGAAACTGTGCTACGCGTTTCCTAACTGAACTAAAATTTAACATCCTATGTAGTATATATACAAATCTATAGATCCTATACAGGGCTGAATAAAAGTATTCGGATTACTGAGATGTTATCTTTTAGCTTATTAAACGGTATGATTTGTAAAATTATTTTGGAAGCGTTGGAAAGTGTTACATAATCTATGCTTGACGCATGATTTTTCGTTCTTGTTTAAGATAAAAACAAAACAAAAATTGTTCTGGAATCCTTGTATCACAATCTAACATTTAACGGAAACAATTTTTTCAATTTATAATTTTTTGTACATAATTTTGGAATTTTTAAAAATTAAATTTTTTTTTAACTGGCCGCCCTTTTGAAACAAGATGACGTATGAAACTCGCCAACGAACTCGGTCGAGATCTTGGTATGTTCTACACACATACTCAGTCACATTCGAATCGGATCATAAATAAAAAAGTTACAGCATGACATACGTCAGATATACAGGGTGTCCATAATTAAACGACCCTAATTTAAAGTTGTCTACAGACGAAACTATTGGTCAGAAAGTTGTGAAATTTTTTGAAAGACATAATAAAGGAATGGGAATTTGTTTAAGCGAAAAAAAAATAGTTCAAAATTTTGCCACCAGATGGCGTTTTTAATGAATTACACATTTATCATACACTTACGATAGTTTAAAAAATTTTATTTCAACAGAAAATGTCCAATAAAACTTTTTTCTCGACATGATCTTAGCATTTTCCAAACCACTCTACGGACAACATAACATACAACTGTGGAACATGCTATCTTACGATTCCAGATGGTAGCTGAAAATGATGGCCGTCATGTGGAAAATGGTTTTGTTGTAATAAAATATGTAAATTGTGGTAAATGTATGCTAAATGTGTAATTAATTCATTAAAAACGCCATCTGGTGGCGAAATTTTGAACTAAATTTCTTTCGCTTAAACAAATTCCCATTCCTTCATTATGTCCTTCACAAAATTTTACAACTTTCTGACCAATAGTTTCGTCTGTAGACAACTTTAAAGTAGGGTCGTTTAATTATGGACACCCTGTATATATATTTATTTATATATCTATATATATAAATTGATTTATATATCTATATATATAAATCAACATTTGAACGGAGGATGGTTTCGGGGTCTGCGGGTCATAATCGGTGAAAATATACCAAAATTTTTAGAACTGATTTTCTCCGAACGGCTGCAATAGGTAGCTTTTTGTAATGAAAGCTACCTAAAAAACATGAATTGCAGTCATGAAATTAGGAGTGATTTTAAAATCACACCTAATTTTACGACTAAAAATCTTGTTCAAAACATTGAATTCTTATTTTAAAAAAACTAGATTTTTACACTCATTTTATCAGTCTCATGATTTGCAAAGTTTGTAAATTCCAACATACTTTTTTATTACGTAATAATATTTAATTGTTGATACAAAACCATTTAAAATTAAAGGTAATTCATTGTTGTTACAAAAATTCATTATTGAAAAAAAATGATTTTTGTTTAGCGGGTAATTGTAAAACAGATTACAACAATGTATTTAAATAAACAAGGTAAATTTCAACAATTCATTTTCACCATTCTGAAAAAAATAGTCTTATATGCTGGTGAAAAAAAAATCTCTTTAGATTATAATAATAAAAAGCACACAAAAATGTTGGCAAGTTTTTCAAATGGAATAGAAGAAGAAGAAAACGATTCTTCTGATGAAGAATTTACAATTCTTGATGAAAGGTATCCTGGGTGCAGAGTTATTTACACACATCCAAACTTTCAGTCGATTTTTGCAGCTACGGAAAAGAATGAAAAATTTGTTAAATATGAAAACAAAAATGTTGCTAAAGAAGTTGTCAAGAATGATGTTAAAACAGTTGCCATAAATGATGTTAAAGAAACAGATGAAAAATGTAACAAGATAAATATTGCACAAAAAGAAAATCTGAAGAGAGAAAAAATTTCGAGTGTAGTCTCTGGAAATACTGAAGATAAAACCAAAAGATTTTTTTCCTCGAGGAAGCTAATGCAAAGAGTTATCAACTGGACTCGGAATTCGTACTTCAAGCATTCCAAAAAACCTCAAAGAAAGTTTTAAAACAGACAGGTAGTTTTTAAAGAGCAGTCGTCGAGCTATTATAGTAATAGGCATGGATAAATATATTTAAATACTTCAATGAAACTTGCAAATTTATATTAATGCAAATTTGATTTTTACTCTCAATAATTTCATTATTTTCCTTTTATATTTATGCTTTTTTATATTTTAAGCCCTTATTTAATGTCTGAGAAACGGATGACATAGTATTGATTTTAGTATTTAAAAAAAAAAAGTTCCATCAATAGATTTTACAAACCTTTTTTTCTCTTCTGTCAATCAGCGGATGATAAAAATGATTACGTTTGATTAGAGTTATGTTTGAAGTATCCTTCTCTTTCCACAGTTCTCTTCTTGTCTCTCTCTTTCTCCCTCTTCCACCCTTTCTCACTGATCTCCCTTCTCTCACCTTTCCGTCCCCTTCTGCCCACTTCGCCCCTCTCTCCCCTTCTTCCCTCTCTCACCTTGTCGTCTCCTCTTACACTCCCGTTCCCTCAGTTCTCTCCTTCCCCTTACCTCCTCTCTCTTCCCATCGTCCTTCTGCTGTTTGACTGAGCACCATTCTCTCTTTCTCTTTCCTTTCCTCTTTTTTTTAAGTAGTTAAGTATTTAGTAATTAAATAGTTAAGTTCTAGTAGTTAAGTTTAGTAATTAAGTCATTAAGAAAGAGAAGGTGGCATGATGGATGGTAGATGAACAGTGGGAAGGAGAAAAGGTGAGGAGAAAGAGTGCGGGTGAGGGAACAGGAGTGAAGGAGGAAAGGACGGGGGAGAAAAGGAAAAAGGAGAAAGGGGAGCTAAGGAGGCAAGAGATGTTGGAGAAGTGGGGAAAGGAGAATAGGAGGAAAGGGTAGAGGAAAGAGAAGGAGAGGGACACTTGGGGAGTTGGAGACAAAGAAAGATACTTCATTCATCGCTCAAAATTCATTATCATTTGGAATGAAGCTGATTGGTTGAAGAGAGAAACACGCATCTGCCCAGTGGACAAAATGCCCACCTTATGGTGGTGCGAAACAAAAAACCAGGGTAATTTTGATGAGGCAATAGTTTAAACGAATAATAAAAAAATGACCTATATATAACTTAGAAATAAATGCTAGTTATGCAAAGAACATTCCATGCCAATAATTAAATCACTATGCACTTAATTTTTTTTTTTTTTATGAATCTATAAAAAATAATAATGAATATAAAAATCCGATGTTGCTCTTTATAAAACTATCTTGTTGGAAGAATAAATTCAAGCTCAGAAATCCCAAACAAAACATAGTTTATATCATAGAATATTACAACATGAAACAAAAATTCAAATGATTTCTTGAATGTAAATTGCTTTAATTTATGAGAAGAGTGGATTGATTGATTCATATATGAATGGATTAGGAATATGAAGTTAAACAGTGAAAGAAGAGAGGAAGTGGGAGAAAAGGAAAAGGGAGAAAGTGGAGCAAAGAAGGCAAGAGATGGTTGGAGGAATGGGGAAAGGAGAATAGGAGGAAAGAATCTTACAGAAAGCATAATAGCTATAGTGTATATATGAAAACGAACTATGTGTATATTTTTCTGTTATGTGGACTTCTGAAAATTTTGTGACAAACCATAATTAAAAATACCAAAAGTTCTTAATGCTTCTTTTTTTTTACCTAAGCTATTTTCATTTAAAATATCATATCTCTTTTTCAAACAATTATTAAAATATATAGATATACAGGGTGTCACAAGAGTCCTTGACACCTTTTAAAACTCAATAAAAGATCAAGCAATTGGCGTAGGAGAGTGCGATTTGGACTAAAATGCTTCTAAATATCTGAAATTTTGTTTAAGCAAATAAAAAAAATATGTTTCAAAAATTCCATGCTAATGCTTCTTTAAAGTTGTGGAATAGTGGAATAGTTTGTGGCCTTTATACATAACAATGGCGAAAGACGCATAATGACCCACTAATTGAATTTTCTCGAACATGTGACATAGCCCGATCGTCTTCTCCTAACCAAAAATGGTAGAATACAAATTTTAGTCAAAATCGTTAGAGTCGTTTTTCAGGTAAAACTAAATTCTTAAGTGGCCGACAATTAGTTCTGTGATGGCCGAACATTAGATTTTTATTGGCCGACTATTAGAGAACTTGCCCTTTTTGAACTTAACTTTGTCTAAAAAAATTATTATTATATTTTTTAAAAATAATTGCTGAAACATAATAAGAAATGTATGTTTCAACATATATCTCTGTTAAAAATGTGTCATTTTTTAAAAATTCTACGTTAAGATTTATATATATATAAAAGCAGTTAAGTGGCCGACTATTGGTACATTTACCCTATAATATGAAAATCTGCACATAAATTAAATTTTATATTCATGAATTTTTGCATAAGAGTGCAACTGCTATTGCACCAAGATCTGAATATTTATAAAACTACTTATAGTACTAACGCACGTCGTGCAGTTTTTTAAAACTCTACATTAACATTTATATATATAAAAGCCGTTAAGTGGGCGACTATTGGTACTTTTACCCTTTGTCGTGATAGACACATTTTAACACTTTTCAACATAGTTGAAAAGTGTTTATGAATTCGGTTTGTCTGTCTGCCGTTTGTTCGTGCTCTAACTCGCGTAAATATACTCGGATTGCCATGGAATTAATATATGTTACTGAGGTTTACTATGGATTGTTCTATATTGAAAACGAAATGTGTAGCTTTTATAGTTCATTTACAGGGACACTCAAAATAATTCCGTTACATTATGTTCAACGGGGAAAAGTCGTTTGATTGTGCTTTAGTAATATTACACTATTTCAAACATATTGAAATTGATATATATTAGTGGTGTGCACTACAAGATGCTTACTGTAAAATAAGAAGTGCATATCATTATTCGTTCATTTACAGATACACACAGAACAATTATATTACTGCACTGTCTATCAATACTAATTGAATAATAATTGCCAGAAATGCATTTTCATCTGTGGTTCATTTTTTCATATAACTTGGTGCATATAAATACTACAGGTCCTATACAGGCCTGCACAAAAGATCTCGATAATATATCCGTTTATTGGCGGAATTTGGTGTAGGGGAATATTCAATTGTGCTATGCGTTTTCTAACTGAAGTAAATTTTTGAATACTATGTAGTATATATACAAATATATAGATCATATATAGGGCTGCACAAAACAATTCGGATACTTTTCTAACTATTGACATAATCGCTGTTTTGTATAATCGCTGTATTGACGTAATCGAAGTTTTCAAATACGTTATGCGTTTTCCAAATTGTTTCCTTAGATCATCTTTCACCATATAATACTGTGAAGTTTTGTTACAATATTCTGAATGTGTTAGAAAACATTTCATAATTATATATTAGACGCATGATTTGACTTTTATGTTTACTAGGGCATACAACCCGGGCATCCCGGGATAGAGAATATATCTGAAAATCATTTATTATTTTTTCTTATTGAAAACTCTAATATATTTTTTTACATTTAATATATATTTTAGATTGCCCTAACAACACCTGAGAGAATTTTTTTATATCAAATGTGTTATTTATATATTCGAATAAAATTTTTTAATTTGTTAAAAACGGTTATTTCGTTTGGCCTTGTGCCAGAAGTTAATAGCCGAAGAAATCGCTAAGCATTTCTTTATCTATAACAGATTTTTTTATTCTGATAATTTCAGCGGTTTAAGCACTTATTTCAATTACATGTCTCTTAAATTTGTGTTTATTTATACTATTTTATTGATTGCTTAAAGAAGTTTTAATTTCGTTATTGAATATTAGCTGGAAACAAATGCTGAACTTTTTATAGTATTTAAAGTGCAAACACGGATTAATATTTGTAATCGTCTGCAAACGACAGAGATAGATCTTTTAAAAAATCATGCTTAAAATTTAATTTAAATACTATAATAAATCAGTCAATTAAGGTACAGTTTTCAACAAATTGCATTTGAAAGTAGATTCTTTTCCCTATATAACAGTGTAAAAATTGAAAATGTGTGATTTTTAGAAATTAAAAAAATTGCTGTAGCAAAAATCGGAAAACCGAAATTTTATCGTCAAGTGTTGCCATTTGCAAAATGACGTCGGTGTTACGCACGGACACGTTTGTCCTTTATAATATAGATAGTTGATTCTCGAAAAACCTGTATAACTTCTTTTGTAAAATGTGTACTTATGGGAATATGTTTGGAATATTTTAATCATATTCTAATCTGTTTCATATTTGTTTCAATTTTTAATTTTAGGTAAATTATTATTATTTTCTAAATTTAAACTGCCAGGAAAATCTGTAAGTTAATACTAGTAGCATTATCTTTTATAAGTTTTAGTAAGATAAAAAAAAAAATGCAAAATGCATTTAAATATGTAAATCCATGTAGCAAAGATCTAATACTATTTTGTGGCACTGACATTATTTAATAACCATCAAAACTTATTTTATAAATATATATTTGCTCAAACTAAATGTAAGTTAAATTTAAATGAATATTTCGTTAAACAGCCTACAGTTTTCAATTTTCTAAATTCCATTTGCATTTCGAAATCATTATCTTCTCTAATGATATTAAATTGCATTTGAGTAATTCTCAGTTCAACTCGTAAATCTGAAGCGAAACTTGCAAACGATATTCCTTCCCCAGTTTTAAACTGTAACTTTAATCTTTAAATAAGTACGGAGAGTTATTTCAATATGAATCTGCAAATATTTGACTAAAATATACTCTTATTTTAAATTATTTATATTGTTTAAAAATGCGATTAAAAATTTATTTTGCACAAAAAAAAAAGATTTTTTTAAATTAATTAAAAATATTAATTATTCAAAAATATTCATTCCCTTGACAGCGTTGAATGCATTCGTCATTCGATTGTAAGCAATGCGCCTTTCGATCATCGCATGTCGATGTCGCAGATGTTTCAACCAGCAACCGATAAACGTTGCATGATAAAATTTAACAACATACTGTCTGGAAGATTTGTTTAGATGAGTAGGTTGATAACAGAAGCAACTGAACGCTATTGAGTAACATTAAGTCGTGAAAATAAAGATAAAGTGCTAACCAATATATGTTAACCAATATACCTTAATATTTTATCAGGTCCTTCCTACAATAAGTTTAACTCTTGTTTAGATTGATGTCTGAGCTAAAGGTATTTTGAGGAAATTAAAGTTGAAGACTACGTTTTTTGATTTATAAGACGATTTCTCATCCGACATCAATTTTTGGATTCGGCTTTTTTTCATATCTGATAGTTTGCATCTATCCTTTTTGTAACTTTAACATTTTTGTAACGATTTTATGCATTTCTGTTTCCTATGCAATGGAAAATTCTTCTAAAGGTAAAGAATTTCGTTAAAATCGCTTAAAAAAAATAAAGAATTTCGTTAAAAATGCTTAAAAAAATAAAGTGATGACGCTAAGAGGTCCATTCTCGACCGAAAACAACAACTATTTTCCCAATGGTTTAAAAAACTAAACATTTTTACATAATATACTAGTTATTTTAGCTGCCGCTGATTAATCAGGGAAATGAAGAAGTGAATTTTGGAGCTGTACTATGATTTTAGAATGTAGAAAACATGCTTGAAGTTCCTCTGTTAAATGTATATCAATTAGATTCAGCGCATTATTTTCCAAAATGAACTTAATAACTTTGAAATATTAAAATTTATATACCAGGTGGTTATAATATAAGTATCTCTATTTGGAGATGTCTGTAGCTTGAAAGAATAACCGGAATGAAACCAAAATCGGTACACTTACTATTCGAGAAGGGGGAAGAAGAATAGAACAATTAAAATAAATTGCAATAATCGCCGAAAGATGGCGCTTTTGAGTGTAAAATGCAATGCGTGATATAATATTGTGTACCGTGGAGGTGTCACAAACCTCAATGACTTTACCGCATATCACAATAAGTACAAAACATCGCTCCTGGTGCGTTAGATTTCACAGCTGAGCACGTCGTGCCCCGCCTGGATTGTGTCCTCCAGCACAATGACCATGTGGAACCTGAACATGATTGGCACCACCATGCAAAAACTTAACCACGTTCACTGTGATACTTTCCAATAAATTAGGTGTGACATCCGGTTTAACGCCTTAATTTTTTTTTGTTCTTGTATTACACATTACATTTTACACACAATAGCGCTATCTGTCGGTGATTATTGCAATTATTTTTTTTTGTTCCATTCTTCTTCCCCCTTCATGAATAGTAAGTGTACCGATTTTGGTTTCATTCGGATCATTCCTTCGAGCTACAGACAGCTCTAAATAGATATACTTATATTATAACAACCCTGTATTTATTTTATGGAAGTGAAACTCTTTTTTTTAAATTTAATTTTCTATTAATGATTGAAATAAAACTATATTTGTTCATCAATGTTGTTTTTAATATCCATTAGTTAGAGTAGATATTTGTTCATTATATTCGTATCTTTATGAATCGAAGACATGTGAAAGATATCTTAACAGAAGAGAAAAATATTTATGGCTTCGATACATCTCTCTCTCTATTTGTCGCAGAGCACTCTACATTTTTCAAAAATGTTTGTAAAGATGATCACTATACCTTTTTCTATATTGAGAGATTGTGGACATTCATTTATTTACTACATTAAAGACGTGAGTATAAAATATCACAAATTTACTAAACGGTGTATACAAATGTCAAATTTAAAACTTATACATACATTAAAATCAAATTAAAAATATCAACGTTTCGGCCAACTTGTATAGTCATCCTCAGGAAAAAAAATGTCATACTAATATACAAATGTATACTAGTCTTTTTTTTTTCTCTCTCTCTTGAAGATGACTATAGAAGTTGGTCGAAACGTTGATATTTATAATAATGTATGTATAAGTTTTAAATTTGACATTTGTATACACCATTTAGTAAATTTATGATATTTTATACTCACGTCTTTAATGTAGTACTGTTTCATGGTGTAATCGTCCAGCATTTATATTCATTTATTTTTTAGCACTTTCCAAAATATTTCGAAAATGCTTAGGAATTAGGTTTGTATACCGCCTGTCAGTCCGTATTCTCTAACTCTCGTAAATATACTCGAAATGCCATGAGATTTTAATATGTTATTGCTTTTTTGCTATATAATGTTCGGTATTGGAAATAAAGTGTATGGCAATTATATTTCGTTTATAGGTACGCACAAAATATTCCCGTTACATTATGCTATTTGAGGAAACATCGTTTCCGAGGCATTTTAATGATGTTACAATATTTCAAACATAATGCTATTGACATGCATCGCTGAGGTAGACTAAAACATGCTTTCTCAGGAGTGTAGAGTAAGGTTATGGTTCGTTTACAAGGACGCAAGAAAGAATTCCATTACATTATGATCGATAGGGGAAATCGTTTACGATGGATTTTAATGATATTATGATATGTTAAACATAATGACATTAACAGGATCACTGAGGTGCATATGTTTTCTATAGAATTATAAGTGAGTAGAATTTATCTTCATTAACAGAGACACGCAAATGAATTCGGTTACAAGAAGAACTATGACAAATTTCATTGGAAGAAAAAATTAACTGTTCTGTTAGTGTTGGAAAGTGCTTCATAATATGTGTCTTAATTATGATTTTTCGTTCTTGTTTCTTTTCTTCAAAATTGAGACACACATGTAATAATTTTTGATTTCATGGATGTGTTCCAATATGAACATTTATGGACTTTTTTTTTATCCCATTAATGTATTCAAATTTAAACTGCGATGTACTCATTTTTGAACCCATGAATTTATTCAAATATAAACTCTGCGTGCTTGCTCTCTCTTAAATATTCAATACATTTTTTTGTTACTTTATATCATCAGCAGTACTTTCTGTAAATATTAAATTATGCACAGAATTAAAAAAAATTAAAAGTGCTTGGAAACAATGCTCTTGGTCATACAAATATGAACTAAAATAAGATGGCGCCTTAGATGGCAGTTTAGTAACGCGTGCGAAACCAAAATTTAGGTGAAAACATGGGCTAAAAGACATTTAATATATATTTCTTTAACTAAAATAAGTTCGATGTCCTTCTAAGTATACATAGTTATAATTACAAATTTAATCGTGGAAAATTAATAAATTTATTTTTGCATAACAGTTCGCACATAGTTAAGAAAAAAATATGTTTGTTGTCAAGGAAACTCTGCTCCCGAACCCCTTCCCCGTTTATTACAAATTGAATTAAAAATATACTGACATTTATTTCCCGCTCAAAAGTATGAACAAGAAACATTTAATTGATTATTTATTTAGGAAAAATAGCAAAATCATTATCAAGATACCCAAATCAAATATTTTTATGACAAGAGCATTGTTTTCAAGCCCTTTTTAAATTAGTTTAAAATACTGCGTGTAATTTAATATTTACATTAATTTAATGTTTACAGAAAGTACAGCTGATTACATAAAATAAGAAAAAAAAGTATTGAATATTTAACAGAGCAATTACTTTCAAAGTTGTCGGCGAAATCTTGAATCTAATTTCCTTTTCACAAATATCCATGTCACTCTGAGTCCGACTACGTACGAATATAAGAAGCCCTCATAACAACAACGCAATGTAATGTTACGCATTATAAAGGATGCGCAAGATATAGTCCCTTCCGAGGAATTAAAATGTAATATTAGGCTCTTATTTCCAGCGTATAATGCATTGTTTTCCTATTAATGATCATCCTTTATGCCGCCATGAATGAAATAAATCATTACAAATTACAAAATTATTGTTTCGTTTGAGTTTGATAAAATGTGATGTTCAAAATTGAGAAAGAATAGATTCATTTTTTTATTCAAACGTACTCAATTCGATATGAGTACATCGATTTATTAATTTAGATTGCTTGATTTTTTTCAGCGCAAATTGTTTGAAAATTTTATTAAATTTTATTTTCTTAAATTTTTATAGTCCCTAGTAAAGATACGATTTTTTTTACAATTTTTACTGTAAAATTATTTACGCGCATAATACTTTTTACTTTCTTCTGTATATAATTAATAAATGAGTCTGCCTGTGTGTCCGTCTATACGTGATAAAATTTTTGTGGCTGCTGTAACTCATGAACTACTCCACGGAATTCATTAAAACTCCAGATTCACTTAGATCTTGGCATACATTGGTGCTGATTAGGTTTTAGTGTATATATTCCAACAGGTAGGGCTGTTATGCTGCATTTTTCACGATTACCAAGATAGCTATATCTCGAGAACTAATGCACAAAATTTTCAACAAACTTTATATTATGTCATACTTGACATAAATAGATATTGACATGGTTTTGGTATATATCGCACAACAGGTGGCGTTGATATGTTGTATTTTTCCCAATTTTATATTACCTATATCTCAAGAACCAATGTACGGAATTTCATCATAATATGTTACAGCTTGACACAAAATAGGTGCTTATAAGTTTTGGGTGTATTTCACTCAACATGTGATGCTGTTATGGTGTGTTTTTCATGATTTTTCATGAAAACTAATACATGGAATTTCATCAAACTTCATGTTAGACCTTGTTATAAGTAGATGCTGATTCAATTTTGACGTTGATCAATCAACAGGGGGCGCTTGTATCCTCTGCTTGGGGATAGATTCTTGATGTTGTCCTGTTGTCTATAATCAATTGATTAAATTCAGAGAGTGGGATTTTTTTCTATCATTATTCACTGATTACTGTAATTTCATGCTAAATTCAAACAAAGGTCTTATATTTCATATCCATGTTCCTGTCTGAGTAAGCTATTTAAATTAATGTTTAGCACAACATTGTCTGATGGCCACGACATACTAGTTTTTTTGTTGTTGTTGTTTTGTTTTCTGTTATCAGTATAATTATATTTAAGATATATGATAGCAAATAATTTCAGCTTTCATTGCAACTACAACCATTAAAGAATTCAATTCTTGTATGCAAATCAAAAATGAATAGTTATTAACAACACATAACTTTCCAATATATGAAATGTATAGACATATACGTATTTGCACCTAATTGATACTTGAAGATGAGATTATACTACTTAAACATTTCTAAGTTCAATTCTAGGTACGGAATGCAAATAATGATCAGCGAAATAAATTCGCTTTTGATAACAAATAATATAGTTCACAAACAATCAGAAATATTTATTTACTGTCTAGGGAGTGAAAACAATGAGCAAGATATATAACCGTTTTATTAGAAGTGATTTGCAATGTTTACTTGCAATGAATTATCAGTTGAATAATACAAATCACTCCATATATTACAATCAAAATAAATTGATGAAAAGGTGTTTTAATGAATCAATTTACATAGATTTTAGAATAATGATATATTAAGTATAAATAATGTATCTGTAACCATACATAGAAAAGCACCTGGGAATACAAACAAATATGTGGTATAATGAAATATTTTAACAGAATTCGTGACTGACATGCTATATAGAAATTAGAACCGAGTTGTTGTGACATGGAAATAAAACATTTCTCTGTGACATACTTACGCACTTTATTTATCTTGGCAGAAGGATCTTGCTGTTTCAATAACATTTATTATTCATTTTTCATTCCAAGAACAATAATTAGTTAGTTTTCGTCTGTTATAAGTAGAATGTTTTATCTACTATACTGAAGGTAAAAGATAACATAACTTCACTAATTCTTGAACTAAAGTAAACATAAAGATTAATAAGTGACATGCTTATAAGATACTTTTAAATTGTAAAAAGATTCATTTTCATAATAGCTCGTATTATAAATAATAGATATCGCTTGTCTTCCACAATTTATAAATTTATCCAAGTTGTTTTCAAAACTTCAAAATGCAAACTTTTGTTTTCACGTTTAAACAGCTACTTAGTACGAAGATGAAAAACTCAGTGACCCTTGATTTAGTTTTATACAACAGCTGAACTTCTTACAGATTTTATTTGCAGAGCGCCAAGTATTAGATAAAATAATAGCTTTATTTCTAATTTATTTTGTATAAAATGTACGAACTACCTTATAAATACATCACTTAGTTCACCTATGTATTTATTATAGTTAATAAATTAATAAATTATAATTTTCTGCAGTTAATTTTGGGATACCCAGTATTTACGAAAGTAAATTAGCTATGTTCCAAAATAGTTCTTAAACGCTTAAACTGAATTTGACAAACGAGGTTAATTTGCATTTATCTGAGTAAGGGACACATATATAATGTTATAAAGAACCTCACTAAAAATAACGTCTTTGTTATAAGAAAAAGTATCTGCAAACAGCGCGTGCGATTTCTTTGACTTACGTAAAAACAATTCCTTTATCATTTTTTCAAAGCATGTAGTACAACGTCAACCAAAATATGTGTTTTCACGTCAAGATCTTGAAGAGTAAAATTACTACAATATACAGGGTGTCCATAATTAAACGACCCTACTGTAAGGTTGTCTACAGACGAAACTTTTGATCAGAAAGTTATGAAATTTTGCGAAGAACGTAATGAAGGAATGGGAATTTGTTTAAGCGAAAAAAAAAATAGTTCAAAATTTCGCCACCAGGTAGCGTTTTTAATGAATTTAGCATACATTTACGATAGTTTACATAATTTATTGCAACAAAACATTTTCCACATGACGGCCATCATTTTCAGCTACCATCTCGAATCGTAAGATAGCATGTTCCACAGTTGACCGCAGTGTGTTTTGGGAAATGCTACAAGCATGTCGCGAAAAAACTTTTATTCAACATGGTTTGTTGTAATAAAATTTGTAACCTATCGTGTAAATATATGCTAAATGTGTAATTCATTAAACCACGCACTCTGGTGGCGAAATTTTGAACTAATTTTTTTTTTCACTTAAACAAATTCTCATTCCCCCATTATGTCCTTCACAAAATTTCACAACTTTCTGACCAATAGTTTCATCAGTAGACAACTTAAAATAGGGTCGTTTAATTATGGACACCCTGTATATGATTAGGCAACGCATAATATTAAATTTATTATTCTATAGTAGAAACAACAAGTTAAGCACTCGTTTGCTCATTGGAAGAGTAGAACTTTTGTTGATTCAACATAAGTACTAGTATTGTCGCTACAGTTGTAAGTATGTTTCATACTTCATATTATCTTATTCTTAATGAAAAAGGTGGAACATGCATTGTTATCAATTTCCTGTGGTACTTTTGGTGATTCTCGGTTCAAGAAAAATATTTTTTCTATGTTCATCCCTCCTATGTAAATTAGCCAAAATTTAATTTCCATATATGATTTCCTGTTTATGATCTTGCTCGCCAAAGCAAGACCTGAACATCTTCAGTCACATCTGAGCTACTCGTCAAGATTAGTAACTCGAAAAAAACCTCATCACTGAAAACGATTAAACTTTATTCAGTTCATTTCTATGAGAATCTAGTAGGGTGCTATTCATTATACGGCGAGTATTGTTGAAAGGTAAGCAGCTTTATGGTTGGTTTAATCTTAGGTTCCGTTTTCTGATTTCTAACACTACTTTCTGTGCAAATCACTTACCATTCATTAGTGAATCACACCATCAAACTGCAGACGTTTTCGATAAAAATGGTAACAAATCTATTAAATTGGTGTATAAATATTACATCCTTTTATGCTGTGATTAGAATTTAAAAAAGTAATAACATTCCATAACGTTTCCCCCGATTCTACAATTTACCCCTGAAAAATCTCAAAGGCTTTATAAAATAAAGCCTTTTAATTATTAGTTTTAAGGTGATTTTGAATCAATGCGTATTTTGCCCTGCGGAATTACTATATTTAAAAAAAATAATAACTTAAATGTGCAACGCAACGAAACAGGTATATTGCTATGACCAATTAATTAATTCCATATTATTTTATAGCGATATTTAAACACAAGATTACACTTTACTTAATAAATCTTTTAAAATTTAGTTTTACTATCCGACAGTATATGCCTAATACAGATGATGTTTTCAAATATTATTTTCTAAATTTAAAGTATTTTTAAAATGACAATAAACATTGGAATTTTCACTTCAGCTAAGTTTTTGAAACTGATTGTCGTTTTGAAAATACTTAAAAGAGACAGATTTTCAAAACCTACGTTGGTATGACAGCTTTCTAATGGTGAAAACCAAATTTGAAAAGGGTGTATTTAGATAGTGTGTAATTCTGTTTTCAAGTGCGGTGGTAATTATATAAATACGTAGCACCTATAGTCGTCGTCTGGTGCGTCCGTCTTTCCGCCTGTCCACATTTTACAGCGCAATAACTACCCAACCGAATGGTATGAAATTTAATATATATAATCGACGCAAAAGTTTGTCGAGTAATTTAAAATTTTATGAAAATCGAATCAAAACTTAATAAGATATTAATAAAAATAATTATTAAGTAATTTGAATTTTTTAAAAATCGGTACTTTCTTGTTACAGTAGCTGCCGAGGATTAATCGTCAAGCGACCGAGATGTATCGCCAAGTTATCTGAGATGTACGACGTTATAGTCATATAAGACGTATATGACATTTTAAAACCTCTATGACAACGTTATAATCACATTCTTCATTCTATTAAATCCTGTCATACGTAATTAATTCAATGATATCCCATGATAGGTAATGGTTCTAGGCTGTCATGATGATTAAGTCATATTTAAGATGGAGTCATATTACTTTCGTATTACTGAATTTAAAAACCGAATTTGTCTACTAAAATTGTTTACTGATTGCAATCCTATAATCTACCGACAGTTTTTTGGATAGATGTTTCCGGAGAAATAGATATTGAATGGAAAAAGAGTATAAATATGGATTTGAAGCTCTATAATTTTTAAAGCTAGGCTTAATTTTCTTATTGGAAGTTTCAGTAAACATCAACAAACTATAAAATGTTGTCAACGTAAAATATACTTATTTTATTATGGAAATTAATCTTATTCTAATAACAGACGATATAATTCATTTCACTAAAACTAGTTATAGTACGAACGCACCTCATTTGTCACCTGTGACGTACATTTTTCGACTTGTTTACATTTTCTCATAGACTAAAATGGGATTTTAAATGGAGAAGGATACATGAGGCGCCTCGTATATAAAAAAGCACTAATAGATGAATACCCAATCCAATTTCTCAGATTTTTCGTTGAGTAATGAGATTTCGACCTCTTTTCTGTTCAACAAAAAATAGAGCTTTTAACCCACTTAACGTATATGCGTGCATTTTAGGAATTTCTATTTATTCAGAGATTCCAAATTCATGCCAGAAATTCCGAATACTGTTTTTTGCTTTATTTAATAACAGATGTCTCGTGATTACATAAAGTAAAAAAGCATTCCTTCGAAATATCCGTCATGGATTCAGAATTTCTGAATAAAAAATTCCTGCAATGCACTCTAATAATGCGAATTGGTTAAACCACATTTCCAAATATACAAGGACAGATAAAAATAACACGATATTCACCAAGAAAGTAGGTTGTTCGATATATTACACATTTTTTTTCATTTTTGTTAAGTCTGAACTAAAATTTAAACAAAAATTAAAAATATCTTTACTAATATAAAAAAAAATTAAGTCATATTTTATATAATAATAATAAAGTAATGGCAAAATATTTTTCGTTTACATTGTATCATGTAATGTTATCCCGGTATACAATTTATTAGATTATTGAAGAAAGATTTAACTAAAAAAAGTCCTTCCGGCCTGTACCGGGAGGAAAAGGTAGCTTTCCTATATCTTCGTTTTAAAATTTTAGCTAATGTTACATGTAAACAGCAAGTTAAAATGCAAAGAAAACGTTTACAAAATATTCGTTAATACTGAATTTGAATAAGAAATTCGCCAAATTATTGTGCAATAGCCAAATTGGCTTCATTTATGAAGACTTATTTTGGTCGCCAAATTTGGCGATATTACGCCAAATGTCACCAATTTTGGCGAGAAGTTGGCGCTAACGGATATGAATATATAGTTTTATGCGTATGATTGGGAAAATTATTACAGCAATGAAAGAAAATAATTTGCGAGTAATCGCATTAATGTGCTGTTTTGTTTCAAAATGTCAGCCACCCTAGAATTTGAAACTGCTCTATCTCAGCCATTTTTTAAGATAGAGGTAAACCCAAAAATGCTCTGGAATCCTTGTATCAAGGCCTAACACGTAATTAAAAAATAAATTTGAACTTTTAACTTTTTTGTATATTTATTTTAGTTTTAAATTTTTAAATGGCCGCCATCTTGAAACAAAATGGCGGACCAAGCTGGCCAACGAACTCGGTCGTGACATTGGTGAGCTTAATACACACAATTAGTTTTATCAAAATTGATTTATAAATACGAGCGTTATCGTATGACATAGGTCAGATATATATATATATATATATATATATATGGATATATATATATATATATATATATATATATATATATATATATATATAAATCAACATTTGAACGGAGGGTGGTTTTGGGGTCTGGGGGTCATGATCGGTGAAAATATGTGGAAATTTTCCGGAACTGCTTTCCTCCGAACGGCTGCAATAGGTAGCTTTATACTTTTTTGTATTGAAAGCTACCTAAAAGGTTTCCAGAAAAACCGGGAAATTTATCTTAGAAAGAATGGTTCATACGCGCGCACATGCAACTTAAAAAAAATTACATCCATAAACAAGATGCACATTGTTCAAGGCAATTCATAATATAAGAAGTATTTAATTTCGCAGTTTTTCTATATCGATCTAAATTAATTTATTTATATTTTGTGTGCTTAAAATAGTATTTCTCGCATTTAAATAAATTATTTACAAACTGAATTCATTTTGATGCAAAGGTTTAACCAAAATGATGTAATATAAATTTATTCTGTGTAATTTTACAGAATTTCGACACACATGAGTTACCACACCATTTTTGATTTTTTCCGTACTTTATATGTGGAAACCTACATAAGAAAGCATTTAAAATTCATTGTAAGAAAAGTTCCATCTTAAAAATCTTTTTAATTAGATGTAGTCAAAAGATGCGATTGTACGATATTGAAAGGTTTATAAAATCTTGCATATTTTCTGAACTTGTAGAGATAAACAAAATATTCAAAATGATCTGAAAGCTGCACAAATTGTTTATTAGATCATACTATTGTCATTGTCTACAATCTTATTTTGTTTCTTAAAGGAATGCTTCAAAATATACTGAAATAAAAGTCAAAATGTTAGTTTTTGAAAAATTATATCTCATGAAAGGAAAGAGAAAGCAGTATGCTTTTTTAGGTGCGTTCGTAATTGTATAAATACGTAGCACCTATAGTCGTCGTCGGGTCCGTCCGTCTGTCTGTGCTAGAGATTAGACGGGCTCGATTTTTATACCAGTCTTCGTGCCCGGGCGGGATCGGGCTCATTCTTTCTGAAACTGACAATTTTATTTATTCTCATACAGAAAAAAATTAAAATAACTTTGCCCCCTAAAAAATTACATATTCTATTTCCCGTAATTTTAATGTTATTTTGATCAGAATGAATAGAAGGGGAAAAAGGAATCTAATTTTTATTTCGAGTATTAGAATTTTACTTTAAAAGAAAATTTAAGATATTTGCGACGCGACTAACGACTGGGTGATATGGCGCCAATGCGAAGAGGTTCCAATCATAGAAGAAGGAATATAAATTTATATTCCTTCTTCTATGGTTCCAATAATATTTGTTGCTAAATTTTCGTTTGTGGCATTAGGATATTTTTTTTATTGGACCGTTTATTTTATTTTACTTTTTTAGAGATCTAATGCGAGATGAATATTTTTTTTTTCATTCTTAGTCAATCAGCATTAGCTTAGGTTTGCAAATTTTTAGTCTTCTATTGTGTGCAAGTCATACTCGCTCTTCATATGAAGACAGCGTTAGTGATTATATTTTTAATTGTGAACTCTGATGATGCTAAAGCTCTGCTCTACACATTTACGAAGTCACTTTCATTCGTAAGTAGATATAATTGTCATATATTGTTATCCCGATAGAAAGCAATCGAAGAGTGTTTTAACTTTTCCTATAAAAGCACAGGATCTTTCAGATACTGGTGTCAAATTTTTAATTTAAGCTGATTTTCAGGAAAATGAAACATTGCTTGAATTAAGGAATCAATTATAAGTTACGATATTCACCTTTTATAGGAAATAGAAAACGTTGTTCGATTCTTCTGCGTAGAAATAGTAATTTCTGCGAATTTCATTCATTTTTTCATAAAACGCACTTCGTTAATGTGTCCATCAGATTTGCTTGTTGGGAAAGAAAAATATTTACATCCTTTTAAGAAAGTATATTTTTATTTGATACCAAACTTCTCTTTTGATAAGATAGAATGTAAATTTCCATAAAATTAATTATGTGCACCGGATGAACAGTTATTTTCATGTACGAAGTTTTTTAAAAATGAGATATTACTTTTAAAACAATTTTTAAATATTATGCAATTTTTTTCGGTATCGGGCTCGGGCTCGGGCTTTAATGACACAAAATGTTTCGGGCTTGGGCGGGTTTGTATTTAAAATCATCGGGCTCGGGCAGACCTGGGCTCCAAAAGGAGAGCCCGAACTCATCTCTAGTGTGTGCGTCCGCATATAACAACGCAAAAATTACCCATCCGAATAGTTTGAAATTTAATATATATAATCGTTGCAGAATTTTGTCGAGTCATTTCAAATTTTATAAAAACCGACTCAAAACTTAAAAATATATTAATAAAAGTTTTCTTCATTCTATTAAATCCTATCATACGTAATCTATATGATAAAAGCGCAAGTCGTGACTGAGGAAAACATATATATATATATATATATATATATATATATATATATATATATATATTTATATGCCAGGATGTCATTTTTATTCAAAATTATTTTTTCGAATAAAATTGCATAAAAGTTACATTTTTAGAAAGATCGTTCACAAAAATTGTTTGTTTGAGAGATGATTTACATTCAAATATATATAGAATCTGAGATAACTTCAGTTGAATTTAGGTTGACACCCTAAAATCTCAATCCATTAAAGTAAAAAACACAAAAGATTAGTCCATCATAAGTAATAAATATATTAAACCGCGAATAAAAAAAAACACATTTTAAAATACAAAACAATTTATTGATTTTTCTGGTATTAGTTAGAAAAATATATCTGGAATTCACTTTACTTTTAATTAACTAAACACAGAAACTTATTGTAAAAAAAAAAACAGTAATTTTTAACTGTCTTTTTAGCAACTAGTTGTAATTTCTCAAATTGCAAAATTCCGTATTTCATAGACCAGTTGGAAAAATAGAAAACGACTTACAGATCAGTATATAGAGAGGTACTTTCTTGCCAAATCACATATAAATGTAAATACCACGTTAGTCCCTTTTATCGAGCTGTCGATATTGCTGGTTTTTGAAATTTTCCAGCATTTAAATAATTATAATTAGAGAGGTAAAAGAGTTAACAATCTGCCTTTTTATCTGGACATGTTTCAAAATAGAAATAACACATATAAAAAGTGCATACTGTTATCTCTTTCTCCTCATGAGACATAATTTTTCAAAAACTAGCATTTTGACTGGTATTTCATTTAAAAGAAATACAAATAAATCCACTACAACTTCATGATCTAATAGGGAAAAAAAGGGTAAAGATTTCAGATCATTTTAATATTTTGTTTATCTTTATTGGCTCAAAAATATGTAAGATCTTATAAACCTTCGAATTTTGTCAAATTGCAGTTTTGGTCCTTAAATTATAATTATTTTTAGGATAAAAATATTTGCAAATGGATTCTAACTTATTTTCTATATAAGTTTCCATATACAAAGTACGGGGAAAAACAAAAATGGTAAAGCAACCAAATAATAATATAAAATTATTTGTCCAAATTCTTTCGAATTCTTCCAAAATTTCTTTTATTCATTTCAAATCTCTAATAGCACAACATTTTATGTACTTAAAAGTTGAAATAATAAAACATAAGTGAATATCCCTAAGTTTTTGAGTTCTTATCTTAACTGAAAGATTATTTTAAAAAAATTAACTCATAAAAATATTTTTGTTCTGAAAGTGAAATCTAGAAAAGAAATATTTTTACATTTGCACTTTTGAATAACCAATTAAAAAGTTCGCAATCTTGAAACAATTTTCTTTTGGAATATTTTCAGTTCGAAATAAGAATCTTGAAATCTTATTTCGAATAAAAAAAATATTGCAGACCTCTTTTAAACGATAATACTTTAGCATATAACTGTACACATTTCACTTTCGTTTAAAGGACATATATGATCAAATTTTCATTTGTTGTTTATATATTATGATACGAGGAGAAAAATCGTTTTCGAAGCATTTCAATGATGTTGAGATACTTCAGGCATAATGAAATTAATATGCATCATTGAGGTGGACAAAAACATGTTTTCCCAGGAATATACAATAAGTATAACGTATATAGTTAGTTTACAGGGAGCCACAAAATAATTCCTTGGCATTATGATCTATACGGAAAACTAGTTAACGGTGCATTTTGACTGCCTAAGAGGAACTGCTGTAGATCATAGACGTCCCCCCCCACGCACACCTTTATTAAAGTCCTAAAAAAGAAATATATATATTAAATCAATAAGTCCATAGATTCGATCCGCCGAAAAAGAACGCGAACAATGGGCGACTGTAAGAAACATGAAAGATATATAAAGATGTTACAGACTATGGTCATAGACCAGATCGTAAAAAAAATTACAAGGGACGATAGTAAAAGCTAACTGACGAATGTTTAAGGTGAGAGTCTATAACCAAGGAGGATAGAAAAATAAGAATAAAAAAAAAAAAGAAAATATTACTTTATGTACCAAGTAAATAGCTAATTGTTTGACAAGTCTATTAGAATTTTTTTTTAATTTTGAGCGAAGTGCTAGACGAGAAACATATTATTAAGCCAACTATTAGGGGTTGATTTCGAGTAAGATATAAAATTTGAAGCAAATATCTAATAAAAAAAGTTAAGTATATAAATTAAAGTTTTTATTTAGTTATTTTAAATAAATGATGAAATTATAGAACTAAAAGGAATATGCTGGTTTCTAATTTTCTATTTCTCTCAATTGAAATATCACGAAAATAATGAAAAACAAAACTCTAGAATAACTCAAGCAAAAGTTTTTGTACTGAAAGTAAAATCGGGAAAAGAATAAGAAATTTGCATTTTGCACATTTAAATTCCCAGTTACATAATTCTAAATCATGAGACAATATTCTCTTGGAATTCAGAAAAGCAATCTTGAAATCTTACTTTGGAAACATATTTTATAGCGAGCCGCATTTGAATGATAATACTTCAGCCTATAACTTGATGCCTGTCGAATTCGTTTAAAGGACAAATATGATTAAACTTTCATTTATGTTTTTATAGTGCGTTATAATACTTACTTTTTTTAATCAAATCGTTGTTACTTAAAGTTTAGTTTTAGTAGCTTTTATTGTTTAGTAAAGAAACTAAACTCTCAATTAGTAAAATCACATTACGAGAAACATTCCTTTTGAAGTACAAATCAAATATTTTTACGTTAATATCCACTGTTTACGACGTTTAATCTCATTTTAGCTTTATATAGGTGGTCGTGTATCTTTTCACTATTCGGTGCTTATTTTATTTTATAAAAATGTAGGGGTTAATGTCTTTAATAATATTGTAATGGAGGTTTGTTTCGTTATTTTAGTTTTGTTATTTTGTTTCGTAATGCTATACTTATTTAGGGTACGATATGAGATTTGAAGTAAATATCTAATAAGAACGCTTATGTATATAAATTATAACTTATTTTTTAAATAATTTATTAAATTATAGCACGTGAAGGAATATGCCAATTTCTCATTTTTTCCCCTCTCATCTGAAATATCACAAAAATAAAAAACAGAACTCGAGAATAACTCATACAAAAGTTCTTGTTCTGAAAGTGAAATCTAGAAAAGAAACACTTTTGCATTTTGCATATCTGAATTCCCAGTTACATAATTCTAAATCATGAAACAATCGTCTCTTGGAATTCAGAAAAGCAATCTTGAAATCTTACTGCGGATACACATATTTTCTCGCGAGCCGCATTTGAATGATAATACTTCAGCTCATAGCTTGATGCATTTGAAATTCGTTTGGGGCAGAAATATGATTAAAACTTTTAGCAGGTTTTGGTGTGTTAAAGTTAAAACTTTTAATAAGTGGATCATTTTATGAAAAACTTTCATTTACACCATAAAAAATTCAATAAAAAATATCAATACCTCTTTAGATTCATACTGAATGATTCAAAACAAATCTTTTGGATATTATCTCTTAAACCACTGATGATAGAAAAATGGGCAGGCATGCTTTTAAAGTCAGAAAACACTGAAATTTCATAAAATTCAAAGTATAATAACTCGATACATTTTAGTCATAAAAATGTGGGGCTTTTAATGCCATTCTTAGACATAGGACAACATTTTTACTTTCTTATAGCTTAAAAAAAAAAAAAAATACTGGACGTAAAAATTTTCGACTTCCGGTTTTCTACGAATTTATAAGTTTTAGAACATGATTCCTAAACATGATTTTACTGTTTTAAAAAAATACCTATCCGTGAGTCTGTGTGTCATTCTGTGTGTCACTTTGTGTATCTCTCTGTTTGCATGTGACATAAATTTTGTGGGTGCTATACCTCAAGAAGTAACACACGAAATTTATTAAAACTCCATATTCAGTTCCACCTTAACATAAATAGATGTTCATTCGGTTTTGGTGTACATCGACTAACAGGTGCACTGCTACGCTGCATTTTTCACTGTTTTCACGATAGCAATAGCTCAAGAACTAATGCTTGGAATTTCATCAAACTTCATATTCTGTTAGATCTTGACATAAGTATACGCTGATTAGGTTTTGATACAAATCGTCGCATTTTCTGCGCTTTCCGCGATAGGTATATCTCAAGAACTAATGTACGGAATTTCACCAATCTTCATATTCTTCGAAGATTTCTTACCAACGTAGTCTCTATGGGGTGTTTGAAGTTTTCTTGCGGGATAATAATTTTATTATAATGCTATATCTTTACAATCCGATTAAAAAAAATAATCATGTTACGAAATCTTTTTGTCGATGCAAAAAGATTCTTTAAATTTAGATGTATTAAAAACGCATTAAAGATTTATGTATCCATAAACAAAATTACATTCGTTTCAAAACTAAGATAAATTATTTTCAATTTATGCATGCATCATGCTTTTATTTTAAAAACTTTCGCCCATATTTCATCAATCTTCATATTCTTCACAGATTTCTTACCAACGTAGTCTCTATGGGATGTCTGGGTTTTCTTATAGGATAATAATTTTATTATAATATTCTATCTTTTCAATCCGATTAAAAAAAATTATTTAAAAAAATCATGTTACGAAATCTCTTTGTCGATGACAAAAAATTCTTTAAATTTAGCTGCATTAAAAACGCGTTAAAGATATGTGTATTCATAAACAAAATCACATTCGTTTCAAAACATCTTAACTAAGATAAATTATTTTCAATTTATGCGTACATCATGCTTTCATTTTAAAAACTTTCGCACAAATTTGGAGTATTAATGCAAAACATTTTTATCAAGTAAAGAAATATAAAAGATTCCTAGCAAATGAAAAAGACATTAAATAAAGCTTTAAATATTTGTCAGTGCTCCCAATTTGTAGTTCAGAAGCTTTTGTTGTTCAGAAGCTTTTTAAGGAGATTTTGGACATGTTAAAACAAGTGCATGTAAAATGGTTTTGTGACGGAACTCAGCAATTTATAGGATTTCCTGGCCTTGATATTTTTTATTCCAGTTCAGTTATAATAAAATATTTTGCTACAATCCTGATTTAGCTCCATTCGAAATAACGGTTTTTGGTTCTGTTCCGGTATTCGCTCCCTTTAAGATAACGGTTTTCAGTTTAGTTGCGATTTTGTTCCTTTCAAAAATAATGGTTTTAGTTCGAATTTAGTTTGAAGCCCTGATTTCAATAAATCGTCAAAAGATATATACTTAATATTTCAATTTTTATAGAGGACACACCGAAGCATAGTTTTCAGTTGTGTTTAGTTATTTAAACACAGAGTAAGAAAAGTATATCCTTTTTTAATTCGGTTATTACTATTACAATACAGTATACTGTAGTGTTCACTGTGTATAGATGCAATAATCCCTTCACAATTTTTATACACATGACATCTAAAATTATTATAAAGGGATAAATCGTGAAAAATTGTCAATACTCAGCTTTTACAAATCATAGTAAATACAAAAGTTAATAAAAGTTGTAGTTTTTCAAGTCAAAAGGGCACGGAGAAATTAAGGAAGTTACAAAAAACATTTGATTATAAAAATAAGTGACAATTAGACATCATCACCTTCAATAGTTCGCCCAAAAAGCAATAGTTGAGACTGATTTTTTTTTTCAAAAATCACCAAGAAAAATATTTATTAACCTTGGTAGGTACATTGGGAACTGAAGAGTTAAAATAATACAAAATATCATCATGCCAACAAATTAAATTCTTATTTTATTTTCGACATAAGTTTTCATTTTATTTTTAAGTTTTTCCTTCACAATTTTACAAATTTACTGTTTTAACATAGAAGTTTTAATACAGGAGAAGGTTAATCTTACATCCTGGTCTAAAAACATCTCTAGTTTTTAAAATAGGGGTCAAAAACTATACTGATATTATGCCCGTACTTTTTATAGGTGAACATAGGCCTTTGGACATATGCGTATTAAAATTACACTGTTTATTCTTGCATCATATTTATTTACCTTAATAAAAGTATAATTAGTTTCAGATACATAATTTCTTATTTAACTTTTGACATGCTTATATCAAGAAATAAAAGGCCAAAAGTAAATGATGCCAATGGAATGTATTTTTGCTAATTTTTTTTCAGTAATAGAATGCTTACAGATGAATTTTTAAAAATAAAAGTGTATTTATAGTTCAGTTCTGTAGCAGAAAATTAATTTCTTCTGAGTCCAAACTTTTGTGCAGGTCTGTCGAACCGTACCAATTGGTCATTTTCGGCTTTAAATATATTTTTCGCTCAGGTCAATAATGTGGTATTCCACCGATAAAAATACACTTTTAATATTTTGTGGTATCCTGCATCACGCAATCCTTTGAACCTGCACTTCTTGCCTGCTGTAGCAAATTTTGAAAAACTATCTTCTGTGGCTAATAGATAGTGTTCAAGAACAAGGCAGAAAGAAATTGTAGATTTTCTATCTGGCAATGTTTTTTTTATACTATTTTATGTTGAACAATGGACATAAAAAAGCAAATCACTAATATATTTCTTTTGTTTAAAATACACTGAAAATTACTACCGTAAAAAATATAGCGGAAATTTTTAAGTATAAATTATCATATAGCCAGCGTTGCCAGATTGGGGAATTTTCCCCCATTTTGGGGAATTTTGAACCGTCTGGGGAATTTTTTGGGGAAAAGTAATTCGTGGGGAAATTGTTGGGGACGATTAACATTTCTGGGGAAAACTTGGGGATTTTTTTTTATTGTTTCACGAGTCATCGGTCATCGGAGAACAATTGATCTGTCTCAAACTTGATTTTCATTTTGATTTCGGAAAAAGAAAATAATCGGAAGTAACAATCGGAAATAATCGGATAAATGTTGTTTTTAATTTGTATTTTCTGTTAAAAGAAATTTTACCAAAGAAAGTAATAGATTAAAGTAAAAATATCAGTTCGCAAGTATAAAAGAGACTGGGAAAACGTACCAGAATTTAAAGGTAAGTGAAAATTTAAAATATTATTATTTTTTTAATCTTATTAAACAGGAGCATCTTTCTAAATTTGCAGGGGTTGATGCATGCTTTTTTTTCCTTGGATATTCTCATACTGAACTAAAAAAATGTTTTTTTTTTGTTTTTTTTTTCCAGAAAATTATTATATTTTTATGAAAATTACAATTTTGAAACAAAAAAAATATCTAATTAAAACCAAACATTTATGATTTATTAAGTTTATATACTTTATTAACTGTAAGTTCAAGTTCTCCTGCTGATAATTTCTTTTCTGGGAAGCTTGTTTTGTTTTCAGATTGCATATTTCAAATTCTAGCAAAGTTTGAATAATTAATGGAAAGGTTGCTTTTAGGAAATGGAATTTTGTGACAAAGAGGTCTCTTATTACGAGAAATTTTGTAAAGGGGCCTGTTTTATTAAAAGGAATTTTGTGAACGGGCTATTTTTATTAAATAGAATTTCGTCAAGGGACCCTAAACAGAGCCAGTTTCTGTCTGGATCGACCCTTGATTTTATTTTAAATTTACTTATTTTTTTAAATATCTAAATGAAATGTTTTTTCTGTGGACTTTTATATGCTATTTCAACAACCGTTATTTAAGTGCTTCCTTTAATTTAGGGATGCACAACCTGCGGCCCACGGGCCAAAAGTGGCCCGCAATCGGATTACTGATGGCCCGCGGATCAATTTCACCGATCGGATGCGAAAAAATCGTAAATTTTGCCGATTGGGCGTGTAAAAATCGCGAATTTTGCCGATTGGGCGCGTAAAAATCGTGAATTTTGCTGATCGGGTACGTGTAAATCACGAATTTTGCCGATCAGGTACGTATAAATCGCGAATTTTGTCGATCGGGTGTGTATAAATCGTAAATTTCGCCGATCGTCTGCGTGAAAATGTAAGATTTTTAATATGTAAGAGTTTTAATATTTATGTTTTGTAAATGGGGAATTTTTTGAAAAAAAGGTTTGATTTGGGGAAAATTTTTGAGCTTAAATTAGTTAATTTTTTTTTGTAGGGATAAATTAAAAATTAAAAATTTCCTTTTTTGAGTAGAAACTGAGTTGGGGAATTTTTCGGAAAAAACCACTGATTTGGGGAAAATTTCAGAACTTTTGGGGAAATTAACTTTCGACTATCTGGCAACACTGCATATAGCTTTGCATGTTCTTTCAATAAAAGGTGGATTTTAGATCTAGGTATCTGACTGTGCTTATGAGCTAGTTAGAAAAACTGAAAAGATCAGTGGTGACGAACTTATGGTGCCGGAGATAGCATTTACTATTGAATCGAGAGCACAGCAGAGAAATCTCTTTAATGAATAATTAACGAGTTTCTTATGCAATTTGGATTATTATAAGTTAGCTGTTACCTTAATAAATAAGTAAAAAATCCCTAAATTTAAAATTCGCAGTTTTATCCCTATTATAGTACGTAGCAACTAAACGAATTACATTTCCTAATAAAAATTCCATTAAATAAATGGCTTATAATAGTATACAATAAAATACATTTTGGTTTTTATTATTAGTTATTTAGTGCGTGAAAGCCACCGATTCCGTTAATGAGTGTTTCAGACAAGCAGAATATGCTGTATTAAGTTCTCCCTTAAAATTTTGGCGCGTTAAAATGTTGATAGATATGGGTTCCTGTATTTTCGGCACGTGCACGCAAAAAGGTTCGCTATCCCTGTTATAGATAATAAAACTTTTTCTTTCTGCGTCAGCCAGTTTCTTGTATCAAATTAATGCTAGAATTGCTACCTTAATTTATCTGCAAATTTACAATAACTGTTGTTGGTACAAGCGCTAACTGGACTTTGGCAGTTTCTCCATTTGGTATTTGTAATATGCTTATCAATAATAGGGAGCAATGTATCATTTGTCAGGTGAAACAATCCAAATCTACAAATGTACGAACAAATTACGAATTACAAATTTTTATTTTATTATAAATGTTTAGGCTTACGTTGTTTTACAATTCTTTGAAAGTTTTAGATCAACTGATTATAATACTCTGTACAGATGAACGTTTTCTGCCCGCTAAAAGTCTTCTGGGCTGTAAAAATATAACTGTTAAATTAAAAAGTCTGTTATTATAAGAAGATATCTATGTCTATTATTAACCCACCTAGTACCAGATTTTAATTTTTGATGAGCATTCTTCTTTTTGTATGATTTGAACCAGAAATTAATTTTGTTAAGTGGTGTTTCTTCTTACGAGGTGTCTGTTTGATGTTATTTATTTTTTTTTTTTTCCGGTTTGAAACACAAAAAACTTTAGAAAGCAAAAAATGGGGTCGAAAATACCCCAATGGTACTAGCATGGTTGGTAATATAGATAGGCAAACCACTTAATATAAAATTATAATATAAATAACAGGATATAATAAAGCATGCATTTAGCTCGATTATAAACCTTAATCCCTGTCGTTTCGACCCAACAACTCCTATGGATATTCTTCTAATACTTTTTCTATGCACTTCTAATATGCGTATGACTTCATAATCGACAATAAATGACGACGCGACATACGAGATAACGTTATTAAAAAGATTGAAGTCAAGCGGTTAGTTTTTATATCATGTTATTTTAGCTTCTCCTTCCGCTTATGGCAAACTTTCAAATTGTATGTAAACGTTTCTTTTCCCATATCACCAACCCTCCTTACGATTTTATAACTGTTAAAATTGCTGTATCTAATACTCAGACGAAACAATATTTAAAGTGTCAAAACATGAAAAACAAACAGTTGGTGCAGATAGTTAAAATTCATTCTGAGGGGAAGAGTTTCATTTTAACTATGTATATATCGTATAACGTATAAAACTGCACACAATATTTTCGATAGTAAAATTCAGATGTCAATGTAATCGCATGAAACAAGCACAAATTTCATAGCATTTTACAAGGATACATATATATTGATTTCAATCTATAGAGTAAATATTAGCGTCAATTATCAAGTTTTTATCAAATTATTAAGACTTCAATGTTATACAATGCCTTTCTATTTTTTAATGTATGTTGAACATAGTTTTTGAACGGATACTCCTACTTTTATAATTCTTAAGAAACGGCTGATAGTGGGTAATGGTTTCTGGCTTTTAGGTAGTGGTTTGAAAACAAATTGGTAGGATGGTTCTGAAATTGAAAGTGCCTTAGAATGAAACTGCAAGCAAAATGGAAAATGTACATTTTATACTTTATGGGGACAGAAAGTAAAATGTAAATGTTTTAAAAAACTGAGATAACTAGATAACTGGCATAAATTATTTCATTAAGCGAAAAGAGTAGTTAAGATGTAAAATTTCTCACCGGTACTACGAGCATGAATACTTGCGGAATTTATAGTGAAGTTTAACTAACTTTATTCGTTCATTCTCAATCGCTGCAGGAGTTGTTATGTACTAGAAGGGATGTAGAAAGTTGCTATGTAGAAGGTAGTATATTTGTTGACATGTGTTTAAATTTATTTTTCCATTATAGAAAAACTTTTTACAATACAAATTTTCATTTGAGATTTTTCACCTTTGCAAGTTTTAAGAGGTATTTTGATAAAATAACTATACGATACTGACTTCGTAAACCACAACACAAAAGCACTTCAAGTTTTCTGTATTTGCTAGAATGATATTTATGTCCTTTAGAAAGTTCTGACAAAAATTGAAGTATCACTATCTACCTCTTTCTGAGTATAGTTTATTTTCTTAAAATCTTTTTAAGGATTTAAATCAGAAAAAACGGATGACGCCAAAAAATGAAGGGTTTTTAATTCTGAAAGAAGAAAGGTATTTTATTAGTTTATTCCAAGAAGTATGTAAATAAAGACTATAAGCATAATAAATTAAAATATGAACAATTGTGACTGCTATAATGACACTGTTATTTTCCTCCACTTAAAATAGCCCTTTTTGGGGGGTGGGGGGGAGGGACGTGCGAATATAAAATAATTTCATTTTAAATAATTTTATCTTTAGAAAATTACTTTATTTTTTTCTATCAAGACGACTTTTCTAGCATTTATCTTCTTACATATGAAAAATGTACTTTAATATAATCAATATTAAAAAAAGAAACAAGTTTCATATGTATTTTTTTTCTGTTATTTTATGAATACTGCCCGTGAAATTGAAAATGGTTTCAAAATATGTATCTAATATTCTTCGGTTTGATTTATATCCTTGGGAGAAAATATTTATCATAAGGATGTTTCAAAAGTTTAAAATTGAAAACTGACTTTAGATTTGTGGCTATGGCACGTGAGTCTATTAAAAAAGCATATATATGAAAAATGTTCCTCTCAACCTTTCTAATCTTAATATCATTTTAAAGCGCGCATAATGAAATAGGTAAAGCAACTTTTTATCAAAAGCAAAACTTTTATTTCTTAGGCGATTGTCATCAAATGTCACTTGTCACAAACAAACACGTTTTTTTTATTTATACTTGGAATTAAATACTTGAACTGGTATCATAAATTTAACTATAAAGTTGTCTTATTAAAATCAAATGTTTCTGTCAGGAAAGCAGACGTTATAAAGTAATTTCAAAATCACGAAACATTTAAATATCGCCCACTTTATATTAGATACATGAATGTGCAAATTTCAAAATTTTGGAAGACGGCATTTGAATGTTATCTGTACAATCAGTATTATTTTCCAAAAATGTTTTGTAATATTGCTTTAAGGGGTCGAGTACCTTTTAAACTGATAAATTACATGTAAAAATGACCCTAATAGGAATGACAATAACACCTTTAACGTTCCGAAAATTGGTATAGGTACATTCAAAGCTTTTTAATTTAATTTGAAATTTAAGGCTTTTTTAATAAATGAATTTACTTTGTATGCCTTGCGTGCAGGATTTCTCTTATAAGGGGACCGCCAAACATGATGCGCACAAATTTCGATGATTTTAAAGTATGTTGTAGGGGTCATACGCCTAACTATTCAGGTCAAGGGTTTTCTTAAAATGGGCCTTAGTTTTCCAGAAATTTTGCGTTAAAGTTCAGCATGTGTTTCAAATACCTTTTGTTTGACAATTTTACCAAGATCTCCATGGCGCAGAGCTAGCGTTCGTACTCCGAGTACTGGAGGAGAGGGTTATTTACCCAATACCCTTTATACCCTTTTTAATGAATTTTGTATATTTGACGTGTTAAAAGTTTTATGCAGCATTATGAATTCTGCATCTTTGAACTTTTTGAAATTTTTCTAATAAATTCCACTTACATTTTCAAAACTTTCGTAAAAATTTATATATATATATATATATATATGTATATATATATATATGTATATATATATATATATTGCGCAATTTTGAAATTAATATTTCTGTTGACGAAATTCCAAACTAATTTATGTCTAGATTTTGTTTAAAGTTTATTATTTACCTTTTATATTTTAATAACCGTTCAGAAATAATAATTTTTTTTAAACTTTATTGAATTTTAAATGAAAATTTATCATATTTTATAAATAATACAAAATTTTTTTCATCTCAAATCTTCTAAACGTATGTATGATTAGGTAATTCCAATAGCATATCTTGAAAGGAATAATAAAATATTAAAGCAGTAACGCTTATATGCAAGTTTTAACAAGTTATGTAAATTTTTTATGTTATCTAAATACATTTAACTGTAAAGTTCAAACTCAACATCATTTTTGATTTGTACAAATAAGAAATGGATTACAATTAATTTTTTTTCTTTCTAATAAGTCGATGCGACACAGAAAAATTCAACTATAAATCAAAAATCGTCTGTAAATTACAATACATATAAAATATATCTGAAAAAAATCGTCTGCAATGACTTTTACGGTAATATCAGAATAAATAAAATTCGCATTTTATTCCTTTCATTTAGCTTCCTCTGCAGACAATTACCACGTTTGAGTAATTACTTTTTCAACTTTTAATGCGTTTTTTAATATATTTATCACAATTTAAGTATTTAAAGGATACATAATATGTTAATTTATCCATTCTTCCAATTTTGTTAAAACAATTTACGTAAAGAAATTATTCAATGGTGACTTTTAATGCGATATTTTGTTTTGAATATTTTTACTATATGTATCACACAATTATTTCCATATTTCATAAACTAAAAATGTCGATATCGATAGATAATTTAGTGTATCACCAGTTAACATATCGCAATATATTTAGAACGAATCAAATATGAAAAAGATATATTATTTTTTTATTTTTTTCTTAATCCTTTAAATTTTTTGAAATAGAAAATGCAAGTAAAAAACTATGCATTATTTTATAAATACGATAAATAAATAAATAAATATATATATATATATATATACATAAATGTAAACAATAATCGTTTTAAAAAGACGAGATATCAAGACATAAGTTACTTTGGATTTTCGTCAACAGAAATATTAGATAAAAAATCACGCAAAATTATACATTTTCACAAAAATTCGAAAGTATAAATGAAATTTATCAGGAAAATATCAAAAATTTCAAAGATGAATTCTGCATAAAACTGTTAACGCGTCAAATATATAGAATTTATTAAAAAAGGGTAAAAGTCACATGATAGGACAGAACCCTCACCTCCAGTACTCGAAGCGCGAAAGCACGAAATAATATTAATTTTAATATTAATGTGAATGCGCAATTTATAATGTTTGTATTTAAAACATGTTTGTTGAACATGAAAATGTTTAATTGCGAATTAATAGCATCTTAAAAAACAATATTCGGGTTTGAGAAAACTTAAAACTGCGCTATAAAAATTACTCGAAAACGTTTCCGAAAATCAGTAGCAACAAAATGAAATATTTTTTATAAATTCTTCTTTAAATCTCAAAAATACTTTTGTTTTTGAGATTTCAAAAGGTGAAGAACGTTTTGAGGATTCATGGGTAACTCGAAAGAATTTGTATATTTTGTTTGGGATTATATTATATTTTCTCAGATTAAGAAAAAATTGTCTTTTTTTTCACATTGTATAGTTTACGGAAATATTCCGTGTATAATGCACATCCCGTTTGTTTATCTCTAAAATTTTGAGAAAAAAAAAGCGCGCACTATGTACGAGTAAATAATGTATATTTAAATTTAAATGAAACAGATTAATTGCAAAACAATTGTGTGTACTGTAAATTTTTCAAATAAAGAATGGTGACTCCGAGGTTCAGCAGAGTTTGAAAATAACTGAGGTATCGCATTTTCTTACATCCATAAAATATTTTATTATATTTTTAAGTAATACTGGTTTGTATAAAGCAGCGCTGTGCAACCTGGCGTCCGCTATTCACCAGAAAATTCTTATAGAAATATTTGCCTTATTCTATCTCCGAATATATAAGGAAAATGTTTCTGTAACAATTTTCTGGTGAATAGCAGGAGCCAGGTTGGACAGCCCTGGTATAAAGCATTTTATTTTAATGAATATTTTATGTGTGTACCTTTTATATGTAATAGTTTTCTTATTAATATCTAAAGTAGTATTAAAAAAAAAGTGCAAATCATTTGTGTTAAAAATACCGTGCACGAAATTACAATTGCTGTAACGTACTCGCTACATCGGAGTCACAGCAGAAGTAAACCCACGCTGTGATAAAGGTATAGTGGACAATTTCAGGTAAACAGAGAGAATATTAAATATTTATAAAATACGTTAATTTATTAGACATTTTCTAATTCTCACATTCAAGTTTGCTCTTTTTCTAAAAGCGTACAGTTAAGCCACATATCTAGTACGAAGCTAATATATAGACAACACATTTCAATGTAAAGATGTATAGTGATATAAAATAGAAACATGATAGAAAAATAAAAATTAGATTTAGATATAAAAATACATAAAATAATAAATATTCTCAATAAATAAGGAAAACTATTCTTTTGACAAAAATATGCATTTATGCTTCATACATACCCAATAATTAATTGTATATCAGACGAATAAATTTTACTTAAAGCACCATTTTTTCTAATAAAATCCCTATGAAATTTTTATTATATCTCTTGGCATTTTTATTAGATGCTTTCTGCTTTTTTCCCCCAGATTTATTTAATATTTCAAATTGCTTTATACATTTTCAGCACATAAAGTAAAGTTTAGGAAAAAGAGAAACTATTCATTTTACTTGTATTTGCCCTGCTTAGAAATTTATCTGCTGGGGGGGGGGGGGATAAAAAAAAAGTCATTCTAGAGGAAGATATTTTTAATCAACTTTGTCCAAGAAAAATAAATCAAAACAATAAAGTTGTTGTGAAAGATGTTTGTCTTTACCGAAAAGCATATTTTTGTGCTTATATGAGCAAGTATTTACAATGACATCAAATTTTGTCCCTATTTTGACTTCTGGCTGAGATCCAGCATAGGATTGAAATGCATATATAAAAGCATAACAGCATAGAGAGTGGTTATGCCTGATAAAAGCTATAAAATTTGTGATTTATATTTTTATGTGTTAGCGTTTCTTTTCTATTTTCCTTTTTTTCTTTCTCTTCTCTCGTAAACAGATTCGTTCTGTCACATCTAATGAGACGTATAGTAAAAATTTATTTATGCTTAATATTATTACATCTAATAAAAGAATGCACATATTTTAGCTAATTTTTGCCGTTTATTAAGAAGCGTATGTTTTTGTTATTCCATGAAAATTAATATTACATATATTTCATATTATTTCATATTTTAATTGCTTAAAAGGCTTATAGCGAACAGAGTGAAAAGTATCCAAGCCGGAATTCGAACCCGGGTCATCAGTATAGCGCACTGACGTTCTACCAACTGAACCACTTGGAACGATAACCCGCATGGTATTTCTCACTAACACATGTTGGCATGGCTACAATCGCAGCATGATATGAAATACTTTTCCGTGAGCCACCAACCCTGAGGCAAACAAGAAACTAAAGAGAATCCAGCGTCGATGATTGAATAAAGCTATTTAATACTTAGAAATTTTTTCATAGAAAATTTCTGAGAGAAATGCCAGACTGTGTATCGTTCCAAGTGGTTCAGTTGGTCAGTTGGTCAGTGCGCTATACTGATTACCTGGTTTCGAGTCCCGGCTTGGGTACTTTTTCTCTCTGTTGGCTATACTCCTTTTTAAGCAATTAAAATTTTAAATATTATGAATGCAAAAAAAGCAAAAATTTTCTATGGAAAAATTTCCAAGTATTAAATAGATTTATATTTAATATTTTTATTCTATATACAGCCGTGTGAAATATTTTTTCTAATCCCCGCACTGGATTTTCTTTTTGGATAGGATCTTGTTGTTACTCACAACGCTAAATTGAAGCTAATTATACAGACAACACGTTTAAGTGCTAAGACATATAGTGATAGAGTATATGAATATGATGTAAAAATAAAAATTATTATAGATTTACAAATACATAAATTAATATTCGATATACAAGGGAAAAATCTACATTCTTTTAACAGGAACATAAACTTATGTTTCGCATATTCAATAACTAACTGTATTTGAGAGAAATAAAGCTACCCATTGTGGCGTACCCTGACACGTCACTTGAATGAATGAGAAGGCGTAAAAACAAAGATTAAGACTAGTCGGATGTACCAATCCCAAAACTTTCTTCTATCTCGCATATACTAAAAAGAATCAGCACCAATTTATATCAAGGTCTAACTGAATCTAAAGTTTTATTAAATTCCATGCATTTGTTCTTGAGGTATGATTATTGCTAAAATCGTGCAAAATGTAGCATAGCAGCGCCATCTGTTGGCAGATTTAGACCAAAACCTAATCAAGAACAACTTATGTCAATGTCTAACTGAATCTGAAGTTTGATGAAAATCCGTGCATTAGTTCTGGAGATATAGTTATCGTGATAATAATGAAAAAAACAGCTTAGCAGTGCCACCTGTTGGGCTATTTACACCAAAACTTAAGCTGCATCTATTTCTGTAAAGGTCTAACAGAATCTGCAGTTTGATGAAATTCCGTGCATTAGTCCTTGAAATAGAGCTATCGTAAATATCAGGAAAAAATTTAGTATGGTAGCGCCCCTGTTGGAATATCTACACCAAAATATAATCAGCGTCTATTTATGTCAAGATCGAATCTGAAGTTTGATGAAAATAATTGCATTAGTTCTTGAGATAGAGGTATTGCGGAGATAGCGAAAAATGCAGCATAGCAGCGCCACCTATTGGGCGTTTTTCACCAAAAACTATTGAGCACCAATTTATATCAGGGACTAACTGAATATAAAGTTTTATTAAATTTCGTGCTTTAGTTCTTGAGATAGAGCTCCCACAAAATTTTTGTCACATACAGACAGACTGAATCACAGACTCACAGACAGACATTTTCTAAAAACAGTCAAATCGTGTTCAGGACCTTCTAAAAGTATAAATCCGTCGAAAATCTTCATGAATCCAATACTTTCTTTTTGTAAAGATAGAAGAAAGTAATAAAAGACAAGTTTATTTAACTCTTTGTATCCCCATATTCCATATCTGCAACATACCCAAAAGTCAATTAAACTCATACAGTGAGCTTTAAAAGGTGATTTTTTTATTGCTGTTATCTTTCAACACAGCAGTTTATACACTCTCAGAAAAAAACTAAATTTATGAGCGTTGGCCCTTCAATTTTTACAGGCAACAGCCTTATTTGATGAAAAACGGTCTGATCCACTAAATAAGCAGCTTTATCCCTTAGATACTTAGAAAATTAAGAGCAATCCACATATTCTTACTGTTCTAGCCCATATGTTAGCACGGTACGACCCCATACATTGTCCTCCGCTAGGGTGTAACCCTTCATTTTACTCATGTTTCGAAAATTTTAACCCGCCAAAACAGCGATTCTGTGATGATTATCTAACGTGCTACGTGCTACAGAACAGTAAGCAAAGTGTTATGGTGTTTTAACGTGCATTATATCCTGTGCATTATAATGCTATATTACTTTGCCCTGTAAAATTACGGGCTGCACAAAATGATGGGCATGGATTTTTTTTTACGGGGTATGACTGGAATCTCTGCTGCCGGCCTCTGCCCGTAATTTTACTGCAATTTTTTTTTACAGTGTATAAATTTACCATTGAATTCTCGTCAGACGGTGATACTAAGTTAATTTTTCATACAAAAGTTTTATTTATCATTTGAGCTGTTTCACATCATTATTGCTAAAAAGAACTTCGTAAATGTTGTAAAATTAAAAAGGTTGCAGACGTTCAAAAATAGATTTTTTACAAAGGTAAGTTCGTATACTTTACAATTTTCAATTAGAAAATTGACAATATTTATGAGAAATATGTAATTTTCTGTTTGTTGCAGATATAAAAAAATAGCTTTTTAGCCAATGTTGAAATCGGAGTTGTTGAATTACAAATGGTTAATATGAAACGAAAAAGGTCAATGCTGTGGATGTGAAAAATTAAGTTAACGACGATCAGCTAAATCGCAATTAATAACCTGAATGAAATGCACTAAATTCAAACTCAACATAGTGCAAAAAAGACCCAGATAACTAGGAAATCTGTACACGCTGTATCACAAATAAAGCCTTCCAAACATACCGTACACTCAGAAAAAGGAATTGATTAAAACTACAAAACATGTTTTGTAATTTTAATCAATTCCTTTTTCTGGGTGTAATATATCTCCAGGAATCCCGTGGTTTTTAACTTATTTTTGTTATAAAAACACTAAATCTTAACTCCTTACCATGATGTCAAAATTTTAATGGAATATTCACATTCGCTCAAATAAGAAGTCACGTTGAACGACACGAGACTTGAAGAAGAACAGGAAGCTGCCTTGTAGAACCACGAGGACAATACTCGGCAAAATCAATTGCATCAAACCTCTACACTTGTATTTATACTGACTAGTCGACCACATATACCTAATTAACATAATACCGCACAAAACAAGCGCGACAATCAGATTCAGGGAGCTCCAACTTTGCGAAACTAAGAGAAATGACAGATAGACACTTATGATATATCACAAGTGCTATAAACTGGGCAACATGTTCACATCAAAAACTAGACTGCCCTCATAAGAGAGTAGCTAGGCATTCGCCAAAACTTAAAGTATTATTCTTCCTGATAAAAACTGTATGAAATTTTTATTATATCACTTGACATTTTTATTACAGTCTTGCTGCTTTCTTTTTCCCAGATTTTTTTTAATATTTCAAATTGCTTTATTTATTTTCTGCTCAGAAAATAAAGCTTAGAAAAAAACGAGATTCTATACATTTTGCCTTTATTTGTCCTGCAAAAAAATTTGTCTGTTGGGAGAAACAAAGTCATCCTTGGAGAAGATATTTTTAATCAACTTTGTCCAAGAAAAATAAACCAGAACAATAAAGTTGTTGAGAAATTTGTGAGTTGTTTCGTTACTGAAAATGATATTTTCGTTCTTATGTGAGTAAGTATTTATAGTGACGTCATTTTTCTCTCTATTTTGACTTTTAGCTCAGACCTACCATAGTATTAGAATACATACAGCATAACAGAAGGAATAGCGGTCGAAGGTCTAGTTGAATATATAAAAATTGTTATTTATATTTTTATATGTTATCATTTCTTTTTTTTTCTGTTTTTTTTTTTTTTTTTTTTTTTTTTTTTGTAAAACTACTGGCGCTTCTATTTAAAATGAAGCATTAATAATATATATATTTCTGTTTAATATTATTAAACATAATAAGAGAAAACTTGACTTTTAAATGACTTTTTTGCGCTTCTTACAAACTTTTAAAAATTTCAGTAATTTTTCTGTTTATACTGTTACACGATATATTTAAATAGCAGAGTAAATTAATATTCCTAATCCATTTACACTTCGATGTTATAAAATTATATATCGGAATACAAAAAAAAATATATAACAAGAAATAAGATAAAGAAGAGATAGTGGTAGTAAGTTGTACGAAAGCCGCTAAAATTGTGATTTATATTTTACTATTCTGACTGTCTTTTCTCTTATTAAAAAACAAAGCTACTGTGAAGATAACATACTGACATAGTATTTTATTGTGCAGAAGGTCTGTGAGAGAATACAAAAAATTTAAATTAAATAAAAATAAATGCAGTCTAAAAATGTATAAAATGATACATATCTAAATATTTAAAACGAAAAGCGCATTCTGTCAAATTTCCACACGAATATAGTCTGTATGAGCATGCGTCAACGTTTTTTAAAGGATTCTCTTCTCAGAAAGGGGAGACTCGATGGATTAGTCCTCACCTGTTTAGCCTAGGGGGATTGAAAAGGGTTGATTGAAAACGGAATCACCATTGCATTGAAAGCATAGACCTTCTAATATATTTTTCCGCTGAGATTGAAAGCAAAAACTTTTTTTTTTTTTTAAGAACTGATGTTTCCACTATTAAATATGCGTATTTTTTCGCAAAATTTTAGAGAGAGCTTGGATGCAGTTATATTTATTACGGATTGAAATGCCAGAGAGTTCGGAAGATGAGAATAATTTTTTTATTGCTATGTTAAAGGAGCCAACGCGAAAACAAACAAACAAACAAAAAAGCGAGAAGAAAATATTTATTTTACAACTAGATAATATTTTTTCACGAAATTTTTACACGGGCTGTAAAACCGTTTTATTTATCACCAATAAAGATTTCAAAGAGTTCAGACAAAAAGACCTTTTTATTTTAAAACTATGAAACGACCCTACATACAAAAAAAAAGAAACTGAGCGCTTTTATCACTAAATATCAATATTTTTTCGCGAATTTTTCATTTTATAATATAATTTCATACAAAATACGGTCAAATATATAAAATAATAAAAACTTTATGTTTATTTTAAAATTCACTATCAGGGGCCCGAGCAACGCTGGACGAGGGTCAGCTAGTTCTTAATAAAAGAGGAGAATTTTGATTCGTTTGACAAAAATACACATATATATTTCATAGATATACAATTACTAACTGTATTTGAGACGCATAAATTTCCCTTTAAATAGTATTTTTCTTGATAAAAACTGTATTAAATTTTTATTATATCGCTTGACATTTTTATTGGAGTCTTTCTGCTTTTTATCTCCAAGATTAATTTAATATTTCAAATTGCTTTATATAGTTTCAACATAAAAAGTAAATTTTAGAAAAAAGAAGAGAGATTCTCTGCATTTTGCTTTTATTTGCCCTGGAAAGAAATTTATCTGCTGAGAGATACAAAATCATCCTAGGGGAAGATATTTTTAATCAACTTTGTCCAAGAAAAATAAATCAGAACAATAAAGTTGTTGGGAAGAATGTTTGTCTTTACTGAAAAGCATATTTCCGTGCTTATGTGAGTAAGTATTTACAGTGACGTCATTTTTTCTCTCTATTTTGACTTTTGGCTGAGATCCAGCATAAGATTGGAATACATATAAATGCATAAGAGAATGGAGAGTAGTTGAAAGCCTGATAAAATCTAGAAAAATTGTGATTTATATTTTTATGTTAACATTTCTTTTCTTGATTTTTATCCTCTTTCTGTTCTTTTGTAAACAGATTCGTATATAGTTATTTATATATAATATTATTATTATTACACCTGACTGAACAAAGCATGTCTTGTAGTTTTTTTTTTTTTTTTTTTTTTCAAACAGTTTTACGTTTAAGTGTAGATTATTTTAAAAGCTAAAACGCATCCTAGCTTCAGGTCATAAAAATAAATATGTATATATTTTTTTGTTTTGTGTTATATGTTTAAACAACAAAGTGAAATAATTTTTCTGTTCATTTAAATTTGGAAATTTTTTAGATCACAAATCATATTGTAATAAAAAAAAAATCCTCTACCGAGAGTAATGGAGTTCTAATAAATGCTTAAAAATTTTATTTTAATTTGTTTCAAGTAATACTGTTTACAGTTTGTGTGTATAAGGAATAAAACAAAATTCCCATTCCTACATTAGACACCATTTTTTCGTTTTATTAAAATAAATAAATAAATAAATAAATAAAAATAAATATTTCACTTGTTAATTATAATATAATTTTTTTAAGTGATTTGAAAACACTTCTTAGCATTCAAGTCATTTAAACTAAAACTGTTATAAAATAAGCTGTTGTATTTACGTCTTTGCATAAAATAGTACAAAATCATATTGTATATATTATTGTATAATCTCTATATAATAAGTACTATTTTAGTTTGAGTAATTATTATTTCTAAAATAATAGGGATTTGAATAAAAGATAAACTTTTTTGATGTGCCAAGAAAAAACAATAAAAGCACAACAATTGTTTCAATCTCATTTAAACTAAGGCATTCTGCAGATTAAAAAAAGACAAACAGCGGCAAAATATGGATCGTCTAACTTCGTTTTGTTTGGATGCGAATGGTAACCATTTCTAAAACTTTTATGTTATTTCCGCATTTTCTACAAACTAAGAGAAGTCTGTTGAAATTTTCGGTTCAATATTGACATGAATAGATGAAACTGGAATCGTCCAAATTAATGTGTATTTAAGATTCTAAAGATTCACTCATTAACATATACAGAACTAATAATAACATTTAATAAATTTTCAAGTAACATAATACTTCCAACAGTTACAGATTACAGTTAGTCTTTTGAAATATAAATAATCAAATGTAAATATAACAGGTACTGCCATTTAGTGAGCAGCAGAACGAATAATAACTAAAAGGAAACATTATCTAACATGGCTCTTTACAAGATTTTTTTAAAAAATCTATTATTATTGAAATGCTTTCTTTAATAATTTAGATAGAGAAAAGTTTTAAATAAAAATAAGTTTTTCAACTGTGACTGAACACAAGAAATTAACTGAAGTTCTTTTAATAGTAGCCGTAGCAAAAAAGGTTCAACAATGTTGCTTGAGGACTTTCTTGTTTCGTGTGCATTATTTTAAATGATTGCAACATCTTACTCACTAGATGGAAGTACCTGCCATGTTTGAATTTTATTTACATTTCAATTTACTTAACTTTATTTATATATCTAAAATAAGTTATGACAGGAATCAACTGTTACGATAAAGCTATTGAATTACGCTTCACTAGCAAATTGAACAGCAAGTGACCAAGATTTACAAGGTGTGCTTTTTTACATAAATAATGGCTAGTTTGAGAGCAGAAAAAAAAACAAGAACAGCTGCAGAAGCCTATTGGCACTGCAATGAAGAACTGTGTGTTTCAAAAGAAGGTATTATCTGCCGAGAACAGCGGCTAGCTGTGCCAAAATATCAGAGAAAGAAATTTTAAATATATTACATATGGTCCGATAGAGGTGTAGTTTCTACAAAAGTAGAAGCCTGAAATTATTTTTATTGACCAAACTCAAAGAGAAAAGTTGAAGAACTTCAAGCAAGATACAAGATTTGTCAAATTTACCAAAGCGAAAACCAAAAAGAAATTCTAATAAATCCAGACATTCCTAACAGACCATGACAAAAAGCATATGGTTTCTTCTATTTAAAAGGTCGACAACATTAATTATCTATTAAAAAGTATTACGACATTAAGTAACTTACATTAATAAGTAGTACAACATTAATTATCTATGAATAGAGTATTTCTAAATATGTTGAACTGATGCCTTTAACGGTATAACAGCGCCAGCTGTCATTAAAGTAATAAAATTTACCTACGCAAACATCGCCGCCAACTTTTACGCTTTTTCATTACCACGAAAACTGAATAGCAAATTTTGTCTTATTTAATCACCAAAATCGACGATAAAATAAGGAGAAAATTTGGCAGTTATGCGCAACACATGGAAGGATGATGGAAGACCACCATTTAACTCTGATTTTGTACGGAACTTTCCCCAATAATAGAGTATTAAGCATCATATTACATCACCTCACTTCGAAGAGTAAATGGACAAATTAAAATAACAAACAATAAAGGATTATCTTTTTAAAGCTGCAGAAGAAGGTAAACATATATGTGGTGTAATATACGTGGTGTTGTTGGACTACAAAATATAAGTAACAAAGAATATGTGTTGGTAATATATCAAAAGATTAATATCCGGAATTAATTTCTATGACAGTTTATTTACATCATTTAAAAACTCATCCCGATAAAAAGTAATTATCTAGAATTTCAAACAGGAAATGAAAGTGCCTGATGCAAGATGAAGAGGTTTTTACAGCACATGCTCTGAACAAGGAAGTGAAAAACTAAAATACGTATTAGTGACGTAAATTGACTTTACGTCATTACCATCCAATGAAAGAACTTAAAAATGATGTCACTTGATAAGGACTAAGACTGTTGCATCTCTGCTTTATAGAACTTTATGAGATTCTTTTTAATTCGCGATGGAAACGGACATTATGTCGTTTTCCCTTAAACTTAAATTGAAATAATGTTTAAAACTAAATTTTATGTAACTATTAAATGTAAGCTATGAAAATTAAATAATTTAACAGTATTATGAATATGTTTTATTAATTAATAATATTTTAACATTACTTAATCAGTCTCATGGATATTCTTCAAACCAAGGATTTACATAGTGTGTGTGACAATCGTAATGGATTAATACAAATTCTGGTGATCATGGCCTAGCGGAAAAAATGAGGAGTGAGGACGATTGCTGGAAAATAGAGGTAAGCAAATATCTTACCTATCTTTTGTTCCGAAAGTTGAATTAATTATTTATATTGCTTTAGAAAGCGCAAAATTACTGACTACCGAGAAAATAACACCAACAAAGATTCTGAGACGTGAAAATATTCTAAAGTATATAAAAGGTAAAAATAAAAATAAAAATAGTGTCCTAGAATCCTCGAATACTTAAAAGAAATTAATTAATTTTAGATATATTCTAAATTAGAAAAATGGCAACCTTCAAAGAAGGAAGTATAATTCAAAAATTAAATTCCAGTAATTATGCAAACTGGAAATTCAAGGTGGAGATTCTCTTGATAAGAGAAGAGCTCTTTGAAGTTGTCACAGACGACCCACCTACTCCAATAACCCCGGAATGGTCGAAGAAAGATAGAAAGGCAAGAGCCTTGATTAATTTAAGTATTGAGGATAATCAAATCATCCATATTAAGCATTTACAGAATGCACGGGACACATGGAACACGCTTAAAAACATCCATGAGAGATCAAATCTGTCTAGCAAACTCTTTCTCCTCAGGAGACTTTACGGAACGACCAAGGATTTACATAGTGTGTGTGCCAATCGTAATGGATTAATACAAATTCTGGTGATCATGGCCTAGCGGAAAAAATGAGGAGTGAGGACGATTGCTGGAAAATAGAGGTAAGCAAATATCTTACCTATCTTTTGTTCTGAAAGTTGAATTAATTATTTATATTGCTTTAGAAAGCGCAAAATTACTGACTACCCAGAAAATAACACCAACAATATGGCATCACCAACTGAATTTCTTATGTATCGAAATTTGAGATGTATCCTGCCATCACATGCGGTGCAGTTGAAGCCTAAAATTTTATATTGAAGATGCACGAGTAGCTTTGAAGAAAAGACAGATATTTAAAAATAAATATGCTATTGAGCATGTAACTCTCTTGTCAGACATGCAAAATATTACAAAACTGTGATTTAAACCGAAAATGAAAGAACCTTGGAAACAAGGTATCGTAATTCTGGTACATCCTCAGCGTCGTTCGTAAATAATAAAAACAAAATAGATAGTGGTGTCTACAGAAGACATAAGTATCATATTCCACCAAATTTAAGTTCAATGATCTGAGTGGTCAAGAACAGTTGAAAATCTTTACACGAGTGATAGATATGATTCTACTGAAGTTGATAAAGTTCTGAGAGATTCTGATCAATTACTACAAATTCGAGCAACACAACAAATAATATCTAAAACAAACAACATCTAACAGTGTACTATTTCTGCTTCTTTTTATTTTCACAAGTTCACCATCATTATGTATATTAACTATAAATATGAATAAAATTTAAACTAGTTGGTAGCTATGTTCAAAATCAATAATAATAAATCCAGTTGTACCAGTTGTTGCCACATTCCAAAATATGAATTTTTACAATTCGAGCGCGAATGGTAGTTGAACAACCAAAGAGAAGTCTGTTGATTTTATTTTTCATTATTGTTAAAGATATGAAAGAAATGCCCCTTTTTGTATCAGCTTTGAAACACTCTGTATTTTTGATTGAATAAGTGTATTTCTACTTCAGGTTTTATTGCAAATTCAACCGTCTATCTTGATGTGTACTACTTGCGCTTCTTTCTTATTGACAACATACAGTGAAACTTCCATTTAACGAAGTCTCGTCGTTACACTTAAACACTTCGTTATGAAGAAAATGCGTTAAATAGAATCAACTTAAATTTATAAAACTTGTATACATATAACCCATATAACATTAAAAGTATACATAAAATGGAAATATTTGAAAAACGTATTTTAATTCGGGCAGTCATTTTTTTATGCAATTTAGATATGAGAATGATTTAATTAGAATAATGTCTAAAAAAAAAAACACAAAACAAAGAGGAGTAAACAAAAACCAAAGCGTGCCTTTTCTTTTTTCATTCAAATGTGATTAAATGTGTGTTTTGATTAAATGATTCAAATGTGTTCATTTTCATACAGTCCGCTGAAATACATTCATACATCCATCGCAACAGCAACCTCTCCGTTTGAATACCGTACACGCACGAAAGTGGAATAAACTTCGTTATATAGAATAAGTTTTTCGTAATATGGAGATTAATTTACATGTTAATGATGTGCAAAGTCAAGGTTCTGCAGATAATTTCGTTAAGTAGAAAACTTCGTTAAGGAGGGACTTCGTTAAAGGGAAATTCCACTGTATATGAACATTCTGTATAATAACTATAAGTGTGAATACAATTTAAACTAGTAGAAAACTATTTTCATCATCAATAATATTAAATGCACATTTTTGAAATTTGCAGGTTCCGAAAATACCAGAAACTCATACGAAACTTATTTTAAACCAATTTCTACTTTCAGAAAAATGAAGAATTTGTGCGAATGATTGATGAGTCATCTGAGAATCCCAGAAGTTTGAGTTTATACATATTAAAGTTTATAAAATTGAGTAACTGTTGAGCGTTTGGCTTTTTTTTTAATCCAAAAAAAATTATTTAATATTTTAATAGACATTATGTGATTAAAGAAATAGAAAATATGATCATACAAAATTAATGATCGAAATAAATGATGGTAAAAATTTACTATTAAAAAATACTCATGGGAAAGGGTTAATGATTGTACGCATTCTATACATAACTTACATGAGGTCAGAAGGGAAAGTTTAATATATCTATAAGTTAGTCACGAATGGTTCATGAGTCGTTTTAAAGAACACTGTAAGAAAAAGGGGATATATTATTATAAACTTTAATTTTTAATAAAAGTAATTTTAATTCTATTATTTAGAACTGGAAACGAACTTTCGAATAATTTTCTGTGTCTCTTCGTCTGCAAGCTGCAATATTACATAAAAAAGTTTGGATCTAAACGGATCTATACTAGGGTGAGTGTGCTAGTAATTGACCATTTAGTGGACATTTCTTCATTTTTCTAATAAAATTATTGTCATATTTTTCTACAGTCTTCCCTATACTGTAATTAAAGTATGAGGATTCACATTCCAAAAACATTTTCTCATTTTCTTTTCTGGAATTTAAATTATTTACAGTATTATTTAGAAAATGAGATCGCACCAGAAATTGACCTCTTCTTTTTCGATGTAAAAATCAAAATATGAATGTTCGCATTTAAAACTTCTAGTGAAAGACACATATACTGGGGGATACAAAAGTCAGAAAACATTAAAAACACAATAATTCACAAACTAATAAAAATAGAAAAGTAAAAATATTTCTAATTTTCCCACGCTAATCTTCAAGCACACATTTAACTGGAATTATAACTTGTAAAAAAACATTTCTGTGGATGTTAGATATGTTCTGTAACAACCAAAGTTAGAATGCACACCCGTTAATTCCTGTTTTCAGAAATCTTTATATTTTACTGGTCAACTACTGGTGCCTGATCAATTACTGGTGGTCCCATCCTATATGAATCTGACTGTATGTATCTCACAGCTATTCTTTAGAAAATTTGTAATAAATTTTCCTAATAACCGTTGAACTGTTCATAGAACTGTTCTTATGATAGCTTTCTAAATTCCATATTTTTAATTAATTTACATTTTTTTAAAAACTTTCAAACACATTATGGTGTATCGACTACTCTGATTATAAGAGTAGGCGAAGTTTTGATTGCGAACGTACTTCTTGTCCAATAATTGTCTATGTGCGTAAAAGATATCAAGGCTATATTATCTAACCTTCGATGAATGAGTTTGAAAACCTCGGCACTTGTGAGTTGTTTTCGCTTCGTATCGATATGTATGCAAATTTCTACACCTGGTCAATCGATAAGTTAGTATTTTAAGCATTGGGAAAGTGGAACTTGGATCGAGTTTCTCCTCCCTTGAGTTGCTGTTAGATCCGGCTATTGTGCTCAATTATCCGAAGCTGAGGAAGAAGAGTAGCTGTTGGTAAGCTTCAATTACGTTATTTTGTGCTATTCAAAGTAAAGTTGTTTCGGTGCTCACGGACTGCCATTTTTAGTAGTATCGTAGGCGGACATCTTGCCATAGGAGTTCGACTAGCTTGCGTAGTGGAGATATGATTTTACTGAAGGTATCTTGACTAGCTGCCTTGTCCAAAGTTGTAAGTGACACTTTGAGTTCTTTCTAATTGATACTTGAAGTTGTATTTTGCTAAGTGAAGTTTCGTGGGAGCTGATTTCTTTTGGCCTAAGGGAAATTAACACATGGGCTGAAAAGCTCCCGGTCTGGCACACAGATGACGTTGCAATAGACGAACCGATGCTTTTTTTAGTAAATACTAACCTTTAAAAGGTGGCAGAAAAAATGTTATGACGATTCGCCGTGTGGATAAAACGTTAAAGTGGTTTTAGTTGAACGACTTTGTTGATAAACAAAAAAATGGATAAACAAAAATTTCAAGAATTGTTATTTGATGGGAAAAAACGCCGTTCAAACAAAAGCTTGGCTTGATAAGCGTTATCCGGACACTGCACCAGGTAAATCAACCATTATTGACTGGTTTGCTGAATTTAAACGTGGTCGTACGGACACCAGTGATGCACCACGCAAAAGATGTGAATACTCCGGAAAACATAAAAAAAAGTCCACAAAATCGTTTTGGGGAACCGCAAAGTGAAGTTGCAGGAGATAGCTCAGACTCTGAAGATATCCAAGAAACGTGTAGGTTTTATTTTGAATGAACATTTGTCTATGAAAAAGCTGTTGTTAAAGTGGGTGCCGCGCATGTTGACTTTTGACCAAAAACAACAACGAGTCGATGATTCTGAGCAATGTTTGGAGCTTTTTCGTTATAAAATTATGTTATTTATTATTAAATTATTATTATTATTTATTTAATAAATTATTATTATTAAATTATTATTATTATTTATTTATTAAATTATTATTATTAAAATATTATTATTATTATTATTATTATTATTAAATTATTATTATTATTATTATTATTATTATTATTATTATTATTAAATTATTATTATTATTATTATTATTATTATTATTATCAAATTATTATTATTATTATTATTATTATTAAATTTTTATTATTTATTATTAAAGTTATGTTATTTATTAAAGTTATAAAGTTATAAAATTATAAAGTTATGTTAAAAAGTTGTGTTTTCTTTATTAGACCGGGAACTTATCAGCCCATGTGTTAGTAGAGTCTTTTTCAAAAACCCTGCCCATTATTTAAAGGCTTTATTAAAAGTGACTTTGATTGTATACGTCTTGTGCTGTATTTCTACTGACTAGCATTGTTCACTGTCACTAAAAGCGACATGGCTGTTACAACATAGCACAAAGAAAGTATCGAAATCATGATTTGTGTGAAAGAGAGAGAGAGTATGTGTACTAATCCATGATAATTCTCAAACAGTACTTCCGATTAAGCTTCCATTTGTCGAATGTGCTTATTAACCACTGTCGCAAGAACTGTATAGATTTTCGTACAAATCGACAGGCGGATTGGATGTTTAATCGCTTTTTAAACTGTTTTCAAACCATTTTGTAATCGATTCTAGAGGGGAAATCACCAAGGAAAGGTGGCAGACTAAAATATTTTCGCTATTTTATCATGAATTAGTGCCGGAGAGGTAACGTCTCCAGTTTCGAAAGCGGGACGTCTTGCGTTCGAATCCAGCCGATTCCATTCTGTCAGAAGTTTATTCACTTATTTATTTACTATACTTTATTTACTGTATTTCTTATTTACCTATCAGTGTTAAATAAGTTTATAGTTTTAGAGGAAAATATCTTCAAATGTACATAATGCTGGGGGCCCGCACAGACTTCGGCAACGTACACCCACAAATTTAAATGATTTTACATTTTTAAGCGAAAATCAATTCGAAGGTTTGGGGTTCCCACTGCGTTCGACAGAGTACACTGAGAGGGCGGCTCATTCTCCGGTCCATTTAGATAATATATTTTTAAACGAAAATCTTTCCAAACGAACCTAAAGATAGAGTTTCCACTGCTTTTGGCAACGTGCATCCTAAAATTTGTATGTTTTTACATTTTTTAAATGAAATTCCATCCAAACGAATCCAGAATCAAGATGAGAGTAAAGGGGTGTGGCGTTTCCCTCGTCTATGTACACCTGATGTGGTACGCATGCTTCGGTATGTTTTTTCAAACCCCGAATTTGTATGATTTTATATTTGTTAAACGAAAATGTTTCCAAACAAATTCAAGGGTCCCCATTACAGGGATTGTTGATTTATTTTCTAACATTTAGATACATTAAACTTTCCCTTTTGAACAAAAGTTCCTGAAAAAAAAAAAACCTAAATAATATAAAACGTGCACTAACTCTCTTTTAAAAGGTGAAATGATTATCTTGCAGTTTATTGACAATCTGTGTTGAAAATATAGAGGTTTTCCCGGACATGTGCAGAGCCGAAAACCCCTCCGAAAGTGTTCCAAAGGGGAGGGGGGGTGGCGTTGCCCTCAACTATGTACACCGGACGTGGTACGCATGCCTCGGTATGTTTTTTCAGACCCCGAATTTGTATGATTTTATATTTGTTAAACGAAAATGTTTCCAAACAAATTAAAGGGTCCCCATGATAGGGATTGCTGATTTATTTTCTAACATTTAGATACATTAAACTTTCCCTTTTGAACAAAAATTTTTGGAAAAAAAAATATAAATAATATAAAACGTGCACTAACTCTCTTTTAAAAGGTGAAATGATATCTTTCAGTTTATTGAAAATTTGGGTTGAAAAAATATAGAGGTTTTCCCGGACATGTGCAGAGACGAAAACCCCTCCGAAAGTGTTCCAAAGCACAATTAAAATAGGCAGCAATATCTTCAAAGGCACTGAGAGAGAAATATATATATATATGGCGGATCCACGAAACGACCAGAAGAAAATAAGCCTTTTTTGAACTAGTAAATATTAAATGGCACTACAAAGGGTGTGAATTCTCTATTTCACTTCACTAAACAGCGTACAACCAACAGAGTAAAAAATATGTCCAGACCGGGGATCGAACCCAGATACCTTGGTATAGCGCACCAAGTGTTTTACCATTTAAGCCATCTCAACAACACCCAGTCGGGCATTTTTCACTTTATATATACTACGTTGCCAAGGCTGCAACTTCGCAGCGCAAGCTGGAATGTCATACATGAGCACACTATTCAGTGGCGTACATGAGACGAATAAGTTCCGAGCATCGGATAACATATCTAAATTTTCAGCAATTTAAATTTAGATATATTATCCGATGCTGGGAACTTATTCGTCTCATGTACGAACTTGGCTTCCAAATGGAAGTAAAAATGATTGTTAAATTTAAAAAAAAAGTATCTTGATTCCTATTATGGAATAATGAAAAGCTTATATTTAAACATTTTTAATTTCTAAATAGTCTTTGTAAAATTCTATATTTAGAAATATAAGATATAATCAAGACATTTTTTCCGGTATTGATTATTTGAGCTGAAAACACGAAGTAAAAACTTTATATTTATAAAGTACTCTTGCTTCGGAACGATTGGTAAACTAGAATAAAAATACTCTAATATTGATTTTAAGAAATTAAATACTCTCCCACAACTATTTTCTTGAAACGTGATATAATTTTATGAATTACAATTTGTGCAGTTTTTGGATTATTTTTCTTTTTTTCAGTATATACATGTGTAGTTTAATGTTAAAGAGAATTATATAATTAGCAATATTTATTTTTCAGAATGACAGATTTTTTTTAATTTAAAATTCGTTAAATTTGAAATACAGAATATTTTTAAGCTCAATTATTTCTATCTCTGTATTTTAATTTGATAATGCAATACATGTATGTCATAAGTCCACACGTAGCTCACTGTACATCAATTTCCACTTTCAGGAAAAAAGAGAAATGTGGGAATGATGGATGAGTGATCTGGGAAAGTCAGAAATTCCATTTTAAACATATTAAATTTCTATGATGGATTAACTCAAAAAAAGTTATATTTAAGTTATTTAGTTTTAAATTATTTAAACCATAGATGTTTATTTACCATTAGATACGTTTTTTTCTAAAACATTATTAGAAAATTGTAAAGTACATTCTTTTTCTTTTTTAAATCTATAATTTTACAAATTTTATTATATCCTAAAAGTTAAAATTTTAGTGCAAAATTCACCTTGAATAAATAATTAAAAATTCTCAAAAAGAGGTACAAGTCAAATATATGCTAATTTACTTACGACCATATACTGGGATAACTGTAACAGTGCCCCCCGAGTGTGTCGGTTTAAAACCTATGGGGTTTTGTGGTTCTAAAGCTTTTAAGATCAGGCCAGCTTTTAAAGGATTTTTAGAACCTGTAAACAAATGAGTATAATTTTGACTTATACTTCTTTTTGAGAATTTTTAAGTATCCTTGGTTATATCGCGCCTGGTTGTATAGCGCATTCAGATATATCGGGCTTATTCCTTGTCTTTATTGCACTTTAAAAAAAATCTTATATTAATTAAAATAAATGTAATTTTCTATGCTTAGATTTATTAAAAAAATTAAGTTAAAGCTAGGAGAGTCTGCGCACAATTCAAAAGAATAACAATTAAAAATCTAAATATTATTTTTTTGCTAAACTATCCATGAATAATTTTTACTTCATTTGTTTTTTTATGCATTTCCATTGCTATTTTGTTGTTATGTTGCAATTTAATAGAACAGTTGTAATAAAACCAAGAAAGTTTTTTTGCGCAATCTGTCCTTACAGGGTTGGTGTGATTGCGCACATGGGTAGGAGAGATTGTGGCTAATAATAACTACAATTAAATTGTTAACAATAATAATTATACTTAAATGACATTTTTGTAAGGTTTTTGTGAACAAATATTATTGTATTAGAAGTGAATATTTCAATCTAATGATTGAGAAATCAAAAAAAGGAAATAATTTTAAAAACGATTAAAAAATTTTAATTAAAGGAAAAAAAATTAACGAATCAGAAAAAGCAAGTCCAGATAAGATTACAAAATAACATTACGTTACTTAATAACACGTTTAACTTAAAATTAGCCCATTTTCATTTTTCATTTTTTATGCAAATTTACCAATAAGCTGCGTAATCTCTCCTAGCATGGAAACTAATGGGAGCAATGCGCCATGTCTATTAAATAGCAGCTGCGCAAACTCTCCAATTTCGGTAGGAGAGATTGCGCGGCCTTTTATTTAAACATGCCGCTACTAAAACAAACTGTTTATGTTCACATTGTTAGTCTAGATTAGTAGTTTATGAGAAATCGTTTAAGTTTAAAATATTTTGTACTACTGACATTGTATAAAAATTCTGATGTATAGCTATGAAAATTCAATCACTTACTTTGGAAAAACAAAACAAATAGCAATGCTTTATCTTAGATGCTCAAAACAATCAACGTGCACTTTCAAGTAGACACTCCATTGCTGCTGTTGTACAACTACCTGGAATCACTACGCGCTCACTCTACTCCTCCCCCCGAACCTCTGCGTGCGCAATATCTCCGACCGTGCCATCTCTCCTGGCTTTACCTTAGAAAGCTATGCTTATAAACTGGAATTTGAGATAAAACATAAAATATGTACTTGTCAGTTATAATCTGTCTTTATTAAAATGACCTCTGGTTTCATCGCGTTTTTTCACTGTCTCTTGACACGCGCTAAGTATCGAAGAGCACGACATTAAGCTATTATTAAATAATTATAATAACTCATTATTATTTCAATTTGTATAATTTCGAGCTCATTTAGAGCCTGCATTCCGTAAAAGTATCTAACTAAATGTGCACATCTTGTAACATAAAATGGTTGATTGCAATGTGTGTAGTGATTGTAATGATTAATTATAAAATAAATTAAAATAAAAAATAATAAACTACAATAAATAAATATTAAAAAAAACTATAATAAATAAATAAATAAAAATATAATCAATATTAAAAAAACTATAAACAATAATGAATAAATAAAATATATTAAATAAACTATATGATTGTCAAAAAATAAGGGTTTTTAATATTAGTATTATTGACGCCATTGACAGCATTGACAGTTCTAACTTTAGGGCACGAATAATACGTAATGTTCATTTATTTATTAGAATTGTTGATTAGTTTCCGCACTACAGGTCAAAATATCACTTGACTATTCCCTACAATAAAAAATGTTTAACTATATAATTTTTTAAAAAATACAAAGGATGTGAATTACCACTTTACAAAACAGCATACAACCAATAGAGTGAAAAAATATCCAGACCAGGGTTCGATCCCGGATCTCTTGGTATAGAGCACCAAGTGCTTTACCAATTAAGCCATCCGGACGACATCCGGTCTAGCATTCTCTCACTCTCAGTAGACCGGATGTCGTCCGGATGGCTTAATTGGTAAAGCACTTGGTGCGCTATACCAAGGGATCCGGGATCGAACCCCGCTCTGGACATTTTTGCACTCTATTGGTTGTACGCTGTTCAGTAAAGTGGTAATTCACAAATTCACATCATTTTTGTGTTTCATTAATTTACAGCGTAATTTTAGCTCTGCTGAAAAAATTAATTGGTATGTATATAATTTTAATTAAAATTACATAATTATTTACAAAATATTGTAAGTTTTTTTTCTTTTATTGATTAGAAGCAGAATTTTTTTAATTTATCTCACTAGAATTGCAATTAGAGATGAGCTATATCATATTAAATTGATTCAAATGAAAGCTAGGGCTTTTATGAAACTGATTTAGAATTTGTTAGAGCAAAAATACAACTCCCATATAAGCATAATTTTATCAGATACTAGATGCAGTATTCCATTGTATCTGTTAATTGCATATATGTTTAACAACACCCTCCTAAACTTAAATAAATATATATTATATAGTTTCATATTAAATTGCTGTATTGTAATTCAAAACACTGCAATACAATTTTAGATTAGGATTTTGGAAGTGTAAAAATACAATACCTATAATAACACTCTACGCAAAAGGTACACCCCGATTTTGATGAAACTTCTATCATAAAGAGTACTCATGATATGATTAAGAATGATGACAATTTTATCAGCCATCGTCAAAGTTTAGAATTTTTCAAATATTTGCAAAGTTTTATGATGCAACTAATGAAAATCGGTACCCGTAAGGCATGGTAACGTCACAGTGACGTCAGTGTGAAGTCACACTGTGACTTTGTGACCGTCGTCGTGACGTCAAGTGACGTCGATGTGAAGTCACTGTGACATAAATGTGAGGTCGTTATGGCCGTTTTCAAGGCTTTCTGTGACCTCACAATGTGACTACTTTGTGAAGTCACCGTGCGACTTCAATGTGAAAAATGTGACGAATCTGCATCGGATAGGGTGACCAGATTTTACCAGAATCCTATCCGGATTGTTCGGATCGACATTTTTTTATGCTGCAAGTTTGTGACGTTTGTGACGACACTGCACCGTGTCGGGTGACCAGATTTTACCCGAATCCAATCCAGAAAGTTCGGATCGATCTTTTTGGATTTGTTTGGCTGCAGAATAGATTTGTATTAGTGGTCCGGTGATCTGATTTTCGTGAACCCGATCTGACCCGAGTCGGGTATAATGTTTTTACTGTAAATCTTGTTCGGAATAGAATCTTGCAAACGCGGATGAGTCATGCACGAATCCGGTTATATACTTCTTGAACATGGTTGAATGTCGACTTGAACATGAATGATGGTTGACTGAAATTATATTTCGATTCAACCCATATTATTACTCTAACCCAACAACAACAACAAAAACAAAAACATCTGTAGGCCCACAACCCGACCGAACCTGATAAATGATTTCGCATAGATTCGGATAACAAGATTTTACCAAATCCGGATACGATCGACGATAAGGATTGGATCGGCAATAATTTTTATTAATGCAATTCGTATTCAAATTAAAACTTTGCATGTGATTGGGATACCGGCTAATGTAGCCGTTAAGCAAGAAAATTATAAATGTAAAAAACGCATACTAAATTAAAAATAATAGATGAATGTATTAAAAATTATAATAAAACTAAATATATCAATAATATGAAATTCTATTGTGCAAATAACAACTTTTTAAATTAACTTCTACTTCCATTTGTTTTATTTAACCACAAAAAATATTGACAATAATTAAAACTATGCTATTTTGCTGTTATGTTATTGAAGTCTTGTGAATGTGTATACTTTGCGATATTTCCCCTTTCTCAGTATCACGAAACTTTCTGATACATTTATGAACAAATTTTTAAACGTATGGCACTTGAATGACTCATTATTAAAGCGATTTGGAATGAATAGCGTTTTCCATTTTTAGATAAATGAAATACTTAAGATCAATTTCGGTTACGTTTTTCTCGTTTCTCACGCTGCGCGTCGGAAATTCGGTTCAAAACACCGACTTTGATAGTGTTTTCTGAAACATCTTCTTCCGTTACCAAAAAATGGAAAACGTCATTCGATTAAATATATTCTGAATAAGAACACCTGCCAATTTCTTGTATTTCCGAATAAAAATGAATTCAGAAATATGTCAGAAATTAGCTATTTTGGATTTGAGAACAACTTTAATGAAATATAAATATGGATTTTAAAATAAGCATTGTGAAATATCTATGTTAGGAATCCATTTAAATAATAGATCTATCTATTGTGAGATATTATTAAATAATAAACATTGTACCAAGCAGTAAAACATTTTTCGAAGCAAATGAAATTTAAAACTTAAGATTATAAACGCAAAAAATATTATGTAATTTTTTTTACAAATATATAGTTTTTGATAGAATACTAAATGCAGAACTTAAATATAAATTTTTACGGTAAAAAAATTCGGTAACACAACTGGAAAAATTACCTAAACTGAATAATTATTTTATTATTTTATCAATATTGATTATTTTTATGCACGTAATGTTGACATATCTTGACATCATGCTATAAATCATGCATGGGACCTCTATTTTAAATACTATATGTGTTTTAATTACGTTTACTCCAGTATTTGACTGGTATTACTTTATCTATAAATGATAACTATAAAAATTAAGAAAAATGTTTTGTTAATTTAAAAAAAAAAAAAAAAAAAAAAAAACTTAATCTATTTAAAATATATATATATATTTATGAAACTGCTATCTTTTTTAAATAATAAGTTTTGCAATAGATTATTTTTTGGAAACACCGATCATTTTTTGTTGATAACGCACTGCACCGCAGCCACTCTATTTAGCATCGGATGTGAAGAAGTTGTACAATTTTCTAATAATTTACGATTCATCGATAGTAATATATGATGACGCCAATGACTTGATATCTATCTGGCTTGATGTTTGATTCCGGGGCAAGAACCACAGTAACATTTTCTGTGATTCTGATACCATAATGCATAGTATACCGTACAATCGGATTTGAGATTTACTGTATGAGTTTTAGAATGCAGTTTAGTGAACATTACTGATATTTTGAATTGTTTTAACAATACAGATAATTTATAGGATACAATTAAAAAACAATAAATCTAATATTAATATCAAATAGTTAACATTTAATTAATATTTAAATTCTTACTAGTATACATAACAACAAAAAAATTTCAAGCTTTGCTGTTGGTGTTCTTTAGATAGAAACAAGTTGGAAATTGTACGTCAAACGTTACAAACGAGGTGCGTTCGTACGCACGTTTTAGAATTAAATTCATGATATCCCGTGCGTAGAACGGGCTAAACAGCTAGTTAAGTATATATTTTATGACACTGTTCATACAAATATCTTAACTAGTTATATAAATATTCAGATATATATGTATCAGCTAGTTATATAAATATTCAGATCTTGATGATTTTTAATTCTGTGAAATGAATTATATCGTCTGCAGATTAATTTCTGTAATAAAATAAGTATCTCGGTCGCTTGACGATTTAACATCCATCGGAAGCTCCTCTAACAAAAAAGCACCGATTTAAAAAAAAAATCAAATTTCTTAATAAATATTTTTATTAATATCTCCTAAAGTTTTGATTCGATTTTAATAAAATTTGAAATGTCTCGACAAAATTCTGCAAAGATAATATATTTTAAATTGCAAACCATTTGGTTGGGTAGTTTTTGCGTTGTTATATGCGGACGGACAGACAGACGGACGGACAGACAGACAGACGGACGGACAGACGGACGGACCAAACGACGACTATAGGTGCTACGTATTTATATAATTACGAACGCACCTAAAAATAACATTTTTACATACCTTTTTTTTAGCAAACGTAATTCTTTATGGCATCATGGAAGTAATCCGAGGAATACAAGTGTTTTTCAAGTAAATTAAGTACAAAAACATTACAATAGCATTGACGAATACATATCATAACCGCCAACGCAATTGTAAACATTTTCGGACTTATATTTTAATCTGAATTCTTAAATCCGATAAAACGACAGTTTTTTCTAGAGAATATCTCTTGCATGTTCCGTTCCAACAATTAAATGTCGTGTTTTACTGTTTAGTGGTCTACAGTAGCACTAAAAAAAAAAAAAAAAAAAAAAAAAAAAAAACATGAAACGAAACGGGAATTATTGCAACTCTTTGACTTAATAAATAAACCCTTCGAATGAAACCAACCGCTTTTCGAAATAGCTTCACCGCAGACGATAAATCGGACGAGTTCATTTTACAAATATTGAGCAGCTGGTCAATTTTCTTAGCAATCATAAAAGAAAAAAAAATCAACTTCCTGTTAACAGATGTGCAATTCACTGAAATAATTCCCTTTCTTTTATTTTATTTTATGTCAGGTTTACTAAATGTAATTTTTAAATTAAATAATGCCGAGAGAATTGATTGTATTTTTTTAAATAAGGCTTGAATAGCTAAAAAAATTATATGGAAATTTCTGGAGATAAAATGAAATATTTTTGTACTTCTAAGGGGAGCAAATTACTTATTTTATACGTTTATGATATTCATAATCTACTTCATTCATAAAGGTACATAACAATTTAAATAAAGCCCTTGCATACAAAAAATAAACTTTAATTTTCTCAGTATATCCCATTATCTGTTTTTACATTTTGATCACATTTTAATGGCACTTCGCAATGAACAATCATCTCCCTCCACTATGTTATTTTTCAGCCTTTATCAATAGTAGAAGTAATTTATAATTGATACAATTGTTTGAAGTTGTTTTAACACAAATTATTAATTTTTCATAGAAAATAAAACTTTTTTAAATTAAAAAATAAATTATAAAATTAAAAACGTTTTCTAGGTTTCGTATCTAATTACCTTTGTATGATAATCTACAATTGCATAGTTACAAAAAATTATATACTACATACATGCAGATCATTTTTTTAGCTAGATAAAGGAATAAGTGACTATAAATTAATTTACAAGGGGCAACAAAAATTACTAAGGTCAATGGCTCAATGTATCAAATGAAGAAAGATGGCACTAAGTAAAATGTTTCTTCTCATTTTCAAATATTTTTAAAATTCACATTTTTGTCACAGTGTGAGTTCACTATATGGTAGTATATTTTAGTAACAGGTATAACGTAACATGCGTGACTTTCAATGACGTCACTGTGACGTCACAAAAATTTAAAAATTGTAGAAAAGTATTTTTAACTATAAATAACATGTTTTGAAATAGTCCTGTATGATTCTTAGAGTTTTTAAAGAAGTTCACACTTAAGTCACAATGTGACCTCTCTGAATGGTAAGACGACTGCGGGTGTTTAAAAAAAACGCGGCACCCATCCATTACTGGACATTGCCCCCTTCATACTTTCTGGATGCCTGAATCGGCGCGATCGTAACCCCTTTCATGAGTACGAGAGTGGCCGGACAGGCTCGGTTCATGAGCGACAGTCCGTGACATCCTCGACGCCGAACTTGTCTGGAAAGCTCACAAGAGCAACCAGGGACCAGCGACTAGTCAAGGGCTCCCTCTCATGATTTGCTATATCCCAATTCGAGATCGAGAACAACTCACACGAGTGATCTCATGTCTCTCTAGTCGGGAATGGACAACACACACTAAAAACTAGGTTAGTAAAACACAGATAGATTAAAAAAATAGGAAGAGGGTCCGACCCCCGTCACGCTGTCGGGTGACCAGGCCGCCAGAGCCGTAGGGCCGGGAGAACGTTAGTTTGAAAGCGAAAAGTGAAGGGATCGAAACAGGTAGTGCGATAGTTTCGTCCCGGTGGTCCGGCCGGACCTGCGTAACCGCCCGCGTCCGCTAGCTCACCTTCACTAGACACGAACACCAGCTTTCCAGAACCTTAACCATGTGGCTCCCACCCATGGCTCCATATCTCAACAACAGCTGTCTCCGGCGCCCCCCGCCGAGGGCCCTGGGAACGGACAAGAGAAGCACTCATCTTGTCTATCCCCTGGAGTGCCGTACGCTGAGAAAGGATGAGTTCCAGGCCGCTCGATTTCGTGCCCGGTTCAGGATCCCCAGGCTGCACTTAGGATTGTCCGAGCATACCGACGACAGCCGGCAGCCCAGTCCTCCCGGAAGTGGACTTACGTCGGTTACCGCTCCCTCTGAGACCCCGCTTTGTCCCAAACTCCTGAAAATGGAATCCGGCCGCCACGGCGGCTTCTGCCGGGCTCCAGGTCATCCCTCCGCGTCCCGAAGGACCGGATTGATTCCGGAAAACCCGGAGGAGCACGCAGCCCTCTCTGAATGGTGGCATTTTGGTCACAGATGTGCCGTGACAATTGTGACTCGCAGTAACGTCACAGTGACGTCACTGTGACCATGCATGCTATGCGGGTTGTTAATAATCGGTAGAAATAAGCTAAATTTTTTATTCGAAAATATTCTAATAATTTCAAACAACATAATTGTCATAGAAATAATAATTAGTATATAAATGAGTAAAACGCGCTGAACTTTTACACCATTCACAAATTATAAAATGAAAATTTTTACGTTCATGACAATCGGTACCATTATTTGTGAAAAAAAAATCAACTGGACGCGATTTTTTTTTCTTCAAGATATCCACATTTAAACCTTGCCTATTTAATAAATAAATAATACTTAAATATAATACTTAATACTAAATAATACTTAAAAATACTAAACTTTGACGATGGCCGATAAAATTGGTATAATTCTTCATCATATCATGAGTACTCTGAAAAATTTTCATCGGAACCGGGGTTTACCTTTTGCGTAGGGAAGTTATATGTATTTTTTCTTCTGTTAAATCAATTGGCGGCTAAAATTCAAGAAAAGAGACCTTATACAGGACATGTATAGAAAATTTACAAGTGACAGTGATATTATAAAACGATAACGCAAGGCCACATAAAAGTTTGATGGCCTGCTAAATTATATACGATTTGCGATAAGAAAATTTACCACATCTGGCATATTCATAAAAAATTGCATAATGGGATTACCACCTTTTCTTCTCGTTACGAAATAGTTTAACAAAGCCGTAATTTCAGACTGAAGATGAGGTAAAGAAAAAGAAATTAATGAATTCATAGCGTTGAAAGACCATGCCTTTTTTTTCGACATGGAATCCATCAACTGCCTAAGTGTCGGTATAGGATAGTAGAAGATAATGATGACTATATCGATTGAGGTTTGTATTTTATTTTACTTTTATTATTAAAAAAATGCTAAAAATGCTCAGACATTTCTGTACGCCTTTGATAAATATCTTTCTTATTACATAGGGTTTAACTAAACAAATTAATCCCAAATTTCTCATTCAGTTCTAGAGAAAATTATAAATGAACCAAATAAAGATTTTCAGATTTTAACTATTTGAGAAAGTTTCATGCATTAAAGATGTAGGCATACATAATATAAATAAGGCACAGTCTCCGAAGACTACAAGAGGTGATTGATTTGAAATCGATTTTAAATTACATCTGTTACAGGATCGTTGTATGCATTTTGCATGAAGATGCAAAACAGGATATTGAATTATCATAAAGTATAAGTGTCTGATATGAAGTTATTACAACGAACCATTTCAAAATTAAATAAGACTTTAAAATATTTTCAAATTTTCTGTATATGTATTCCAGCGATAATAAAAGAAAAAAAAAACTTAATTTTCACTCAAATCACAAATATTCTGTTCTTAAAAGGAAAAAAAAAGATGTTTTATATATTTTTTTTTCTTTCACATATTTAAGAAATTTGTCATTGCAAAAAATGTTGTTTTCCCTATTTCAGTATTCCAAAAATGATTTAAATAGATTGTAATACCTTTTGGAATACATACTTCAAGAAAATAAACTATTTACGGAATAAATAAAGGTCTATTTTTCCGTCGACCATTTTCTATAAAAATGACTACCTCCAATCAATGGAATTTAACGCGTAAAAAATATTCGTGTTACTTTACACCAAAAATGGTGGCAACAAAGTTGCCACCAAAAGTGGTGTAAAGAAACACCACTTGTAAATTGGTGTAATAAAACACCAAAAAATTCATTAGTGTAAAGAAACACCACTTTTGGTGGCAACTTTGTTGCCACCAACAGTGGTGTAATAAAGCACCATCATTGATTTGGTGTGCTTTAACACCAAATTGGTTGTTCTACTAACTAATTTAGAATATGCCACTTAGATGCAGTATCACACCAAATTTGGTGTTCCAAATCTGCTCAATAAATTCACTGTCCCTGCTATCCTGATGGAAAAAAATGTTTGCACTGTTATACATTTACATAAAACTTAGACATATTTTTCTCTTTGATTCAGAAAAGGATAGTTAAAAGTCAGTTCGCAAATCTCTAATTGAAATCCTCACTATTTTTTTTTTAAATTTCAATTATAAAAGTTTACTTATGTTTCAAAAAATGCTATCTTTTAATCAAGAGGGGAAAAATACAGTAAAAATACCTGTAGTTTTACGTAAATATCCATTACCTTTCATTCACTTTTTCTGTTAGGATAATTTGGGACGACAAATTTCTGGTCAAAGACTTGATAGAGCTTTAAAAAATAATTTGGTGCTGTAAGATTTATCTGGTGTTTAATTACAACAATTATGATAGCAACTTTGTCGGTTATAATTAAAGTCAGTTATAATTAAAACGAATTCCATAGAAATTTAACAATATAAATGTTATGATTATATAAATGTTAGTTAAAATGTAGTTAGTTAGTTAAAATGTAGTAGAAGTAAAAATGTAGACTTTGTATTTTCCATATCAAAATACTTACATATTTAACAAAGGAGCCATACGAAACTATTTGCACTTATTTTTAGTAGTTAAAGGGTTTAAACAACATTCAATATAGCATTGTAGAAGTTTTAGCCATCCCCCACTCTTATTAACACATAAGATTTTATTATCCCAATAATGAATGTTTTGTGTTTTGGCTTAATTTCTCAATTTTTTTCTCAAAAAATACCCCAAGGAAAATGTTACTCACTTTAAATAAAAGCCAATTTTCAAATATCACTCTTAAGAGGCTTAAATGCACTGAATTTAATTTCAGTATTACTTGTTAATGATATTTAACTATGGCACCCTAACACATCTTACATTTCCGGTTAAAACTTACTTGGCCAATAGAATAATCAGGTAACCATGTATGGAGAATTTATTCGAAATTTTAATAGCAAGAGTTAAGAACAAAATAAATTTTATATTTATTTAACTAATACTGAATTGGAAAGTATAATACACATTTGTCAATACTAAGAGTAGTATATGTAAATAATTATATAATACTCAGAGAATGTAATAACTAAGTAAGAAATAATGAAATACTGTGAAGAAAAAAAAAAGTTAAATTCAAAATATCTCAAAGAAATTTGAATGCATTAATAAACAAAATAACATAACTTAATTTGGATAGGCCGGCAATGCTTATAATAATTCTTAACGGCTTTCAGACCAATGGGTAGACACATACTTTTCTCAGATAAAGTTAGCATAAAAATTATAGAATTTTCTCTGAAGACATTTACATACTCATATCTTAGGTAGGCGGTTTTGACAGTAAGGCTTTGGTTTAATCAATATATTTGCAATTTCACAATAAAAAAGTGATTTTAATAAGCACTTAAAAGAGCATAAGTCAAGGTTAAAAATAAAGAACTGTTTTAATTAATCGTAATTGTAAAAAAAAAAAAAATAATAATAATAATAAAAAAAAAAAAAAAAAAATGCATATTTCAGTGCACCAAATCAAACAGCATATAATTATTACATAACATTATCAAAACACATTTCATGGTTAAATACATTGATATTAACCAAAATAGCCTATACCCAGTTAAACATAAAACAGGCTTACACAAATTTTTCACTTTCTTCTAAAATTGTAATTTTGGACTTTTACTGTTAAAATTTCTCAGCTGATATTAGCTGACATTAAGTTAAGCTGATATTAGCTTAACAAAATTGCTCAGCTGATATTAAACACAATATTACAATTTTTATATGTAACAAAATTTCTTAAGTATTGCATTCCATGCATGAAACATCATTTAATGTTACCAAAATATGCTTTAAAACAGTGTACCAGTTTCCATTTGTGTAGTAGCTGAAAAATGGTATCTAAATTGCAAGAGACTTGCATCCACAAAAAAAAAATCTTGAATAGTCCTTATTAGACAATTTTTTAATTTTCTACACACCAAAATGATCATTTAAAACACTCTCGCCCCCCCCCCCCCCATAATCTTCTAAGGAAAAAAAAACTTTATCACTATCTGTTATAAAGAGTAAATTTTTTGAAAAAAATTGGTTCTTCTTCAGCTAATTTCCTAACAATAAATAATCACTCCTTTTTATTTTTATTAATTTTTTTAAATAATTCACAAACCTTTTGTTTAGAAAATCATAGTAAATGTTGATAACAAATGTTCTTTACTTTTCAAATTTTCTTTATACATGTTGCATTTTTATACAACTTTACATCGTGTGTGTGATAAAAACTAAAATTGCTGCTATAGGATACTGATCAAATAAGCTACCCCCCCCCCTTCCCATCTGACGATGCCGTTATATTCTTTTCAGCTTGCTACCAAATTCATAAGAAATTTCGGCTTAGATGTGTTTGTGGTCTGCAAACAGAAAGGGGATCTAACATTTTTTTAATGTATGAAAATAGTAATTTTATTAAATTATACTTTCATGAGCTCTTCCTTATAAAGAAAATAGTATTTATCACAATTATCATACAATGGATATGATTACAAATAAAATGCGTAAAAATCTGAACATCGAGAAAATAAATGCATTTATCTAAGTGCTTTATGGTTGTGAGTCAGAGCATTAATAGAAGAGAACATTGATTTATACTCACAAGTAGAATATGCAGGAAAAATAATTTTAAATTAAACCCAAATATACGTCTGTTTAATTACTTATAGTCCCCCTGTCTGTCTTACTGTTTTTCCAACAAAACAATTTTGAGAACGTCAACAGAATGAAATTTCGTTTCAGAGGTAAATAAATAACAGAACAATGGAAATTGGGTAAGCTGGGATAGCAAATTTTTGGGTGGACTTGGGCCCCACCAGCCCATATAAGTTGGCACCACTACTATTTAGTACTCTTAAATAAATAAGGAATAATCATTTCGCTTACCTTGTGTTTTCTACAACAAATCAAACGTTTTAAAATGAAAGCGAAATGGCGACTGTTCCGTTCTCGTTCTCTGTTGTCGTCTGCTGACGCAACACTCTGACGTCATCGTGTATTCGAACACCAAACGCTGCATAGCGAGATATAATTGTACACCTATTTTGGAGTTTTGGTTTCCCAAATTAATTTGAAAGCGTCATTCTTGGTGTATGATATCACCGATTTTTATTTAAAGAGTAAAGATAAACTATTTTAAGTGTATTATAACACTTAATTCAGTGTTGACACCAAAATTAGTGCATATTTAAACCTTCTTTGGCATTTCATAAACCCAAATTAAGCGTAATAATACCTCCCTTTTTTACAGTGGCAAATATCAAGGATGTCACATTCGTTACACGCTCACGATTTTCGACCAATAACCATGTCCGAATGCCTCGCCCGACTTTCCCGACTACAGAAGATTGTTGAGTAGGTGTCCGCCAAAATAATAAACATTACTAGGTTTCTTTCAATAAAAGATTTGTAGGATGTGCAGGAAGGTGGCCAGGATTAAACCCGGGACCCTTAAACAATACACGAGCATTCAGTAAAAGGCTAGCTCAGTAGCTCCATGCAATAAACTTGTTATATATTTTTCAAGCGAAATGGTGTCGTTATACACTTCATCACGGGCGAGGACGACGTCTCATTGACATCGGAAGAGCTATGTGCACTCATGAACAATGCTGTCGTGTTTCCCTGCGCATGTGTGATGCGCAATGAAGCTGGGAATAATTTTTTTCTGGCTGCCATTTCTTGGTCTCAAGAGCTGATGTTTGTAAGGCTACGTGTTTTCGATCAGTAAGATGTGCAGAGCGATGGCCAGGATCGAAAAAGAGACACCTGAACAGTCGACAACATTTTGAGAAAAAGGCTAGCCTAGGTTCTCCGTGCTAGAAACTCGTTATATACTGTTCGCCGGTGATAGCGACGTTACACATTTATCATTTTCTCTATATAATCCATCAAACCACTGTTGAGGAATAATTCGACCGGCGTGATTTTTTGCTTTGTATAAAGACTTTCTTCAATTCTGCAATCAATTTTTCCGGAATATCTTCTAGAAGGTTAGACGTACAAATTTCTTGGACATAATTATCCCAATCAATCACTTTATTTTTGCACAAACCCAACTGCTTTTTTACCTATTTTATTGATGTTAATTCATTTGACCAACTACAAATAAACCTTAGTGCAGACACAAATGCCATTTTTCAACCGTCTAACCCCCGTTCCCTTTTCAATAGATATTCGCTTATCACAGTTTTTTATATCCCATCACTAATTGTTTATCCCTTTGCAGATAAAGACTCATATGATGCCCATTGATGCACATTTTCTTAAATGACAGAATCACATAATGTTGAAAATAGTTTATTGCATCAATTTCTGTAGATGGAAAATCCCTTCTCCTTATCTTTTTTTTTTTTTTTCGAAATGCAAGAGAAAATGCAGTTAACACATATCATTCAGTAAAAAAACTAAACTCGCTTAGCCACAAAAGAAATAGAAATAGACCGAGTCGGATGTGCCAACACTTCCCATACGTGTTTATACTTCAAAAAGCGTATTTTTGTTAAACTATGCATTTTGCAAACAAAAAATGAGTAGTTAACAAATCTGTTATTTATTTTTTTAATTTTATTTCAAGTTTTTTGTCAATAAATGTTTCAAAACTGTGGGGGAGAGAGAGGGATTTCGTAATGATGTATAACCAACTGGTAATATATATATATATATATATAAATGTTTATTTTTTTCTTATTACAAATATGCAAATTAAACTTAGATTGGACAATTGAGTGATTCAGTATGATTTATTTTCAACAGCTACTGCGTCCGTAAACAAAATCAAACAAAATTCACTATCACAACGCCCCCTACGGGGAAATAACCCCAATTTCAAATGCGAACTGGCAGCTGTAGTCAAAATCATATATATACCGTTTGGTTAAATTCTATTCACAACTTCATACACTTATCGATGATACTAAGAAGACACACAGACACACGGACAGACAGACATTTTGTAAATATGTGTTTCTTGGATCTCTGACCCCTACGTGTAAATTCGCCGAAAACCGGAAGTCAAAAAATTTTTCGATTACAATACTTTCTTCTATTATAGATAGGAGAAAGTAATAGGAAGTTTGCGTGGTGCTAGCGACGCATTTGAAATCAAATGTGACAGGACGCTTTTGCAATATTGACATTAAATTACGTTGTTTGGGGACAGTTTTTTTTTTCATAGAAAATTGTCGACGAGAGACCAGACAAGTGTCGAAATAAATTGTTAAAATAGAAAATTATACCAATGTTCTAACATAGGATAAAATACATATTTTTATCCAAAATAATTCATTGCAAACACTAAAACTGTCTCTGATTTTTCGTCTGAAATGTCAAGTACGACAAAGATATTACAAAAGTATACTTACAGTAATATAACACGTATGTATTGCAACTTTCTGATTTTTAGAGGACCTTTATCTACAATGCTATTTGTATAAAACTGTCCATAATTGCCATTTTCTAAAGTATAACTCCACAATGCAACAACATGTGTCTATTCGATACAGAATTTTTAACCCTTTTGGTACGGGACACTACTGGTGACTATTTTTATATTCAGTCATACCATATTTTACAAAAACTTTTCTTTATTCCAGATTTCTCTTGAAACTGTCTTAATGTAAGTGTATTGCAGGATATTAGATATCAAAAAGTGATACGAATGGAATAAAAAGTAATCCACTGGTTCATATTTGTACCATCCCGTACTGAAAGGATTAGTATGTGTACTACTATGCATGTAACATAATTTTTAAATATTTCTTGAATAGAAAATTCAGTTAAAAAGAAACGTCTTGGAGGAATAAAAAATATTTACCCATATTATAAAGCAAAACCAGGTTCATTAATAATGTTGACATCATATCCACGTTGGCAACGATCTAACCAATCTACTTCGCATTTTCGAAAATTTATTAACTTCTAAACATTGCATAATTAAAATTTTTATACGATCGTATTGAATACATAAATACTTTAAGATGCAATCTGTTTGAAAACTGTATCTTAATTTGCTAATTTACATGCTTAAACATTGAAATAATCAGAATCAAACATGCTGAAGTAAAGAGATAACTTTGGTGATTTCTTTGACTATTAACCGCTGGCTTGTGGCTAATACGAAACAATCAATTTTAATAAATTTTGAAAATTTATTTGAATGCATAATTGATATTTCTCATATAAAAATCTTTTTTGGTGTTGTTAGTATGAGATCTAATAAAATAAATTAAATGTTAAAATATATTATAGTTTTTCTATAAAAAATGATTTTCACCTATGTTTTTGATAGAAGGCCGTATCTCCTGTAACCCAGGAAGCCCGGGATAGATTTCCTCAGTTTTGATTTAGTGAACGTAGAGATTGCAGTCGTTTATTACAGTCACACGAAAGAAATGAGATGCATTACGCCTATGGTCCGTAAATTCTTGCAGTGTATTTTATTTACGTTATGTTATTTCAAGTCCATCAAAATTTTTACATTTCCTACACCATATTTTCGAATGAAAATGTTGCCTATACCATTTATAGTTTTATATACAAGAACATAGAATAGCTTTTGTGTACAACGTGGTCTGTGGGTGATAACTTCTTTTTAATTGCATTATGGTAATTAAAGCACATCAAAAGTTCTTTACCTATCTGAGGTTAACTGCATTTACTTTCTATTGAAAATGTTGTGTGTATACTTTATATTTTTTAATACAATGACACTCAAATTACTTTGTATACATTACGAGCTATATGTAGTTATTGTTGAAGTATAATGATAAAATATTTCAAACTTAAAATACCTTATATATGTTATGGGGATTAACTACATAATGTTCCCAGTGGACAATGGATTGTAAAATATTTTTTTTCTGTTGTAATGGTCATTTGTCTACACAAAACAAAAATGTGTATTTATTATTTTGATTGAAATCAATATCTAAGAAGAATGATCTACCAATAAAAAGAATTATTTTCTCTGTAGCTTCATAACTTGTAGTATTGTTGTGTTTTAATAAATATTTTGGATAAAAAATGAAATAACAATCGTTTTGTTGAGAGTTGAGTTAAAACTTCAACAAATGTCTTATATACAAGTATCGTAAGCTATTCGAACTTATTTCTGCGTTTCTGTATAGGATCTACCGATATTTACACAGAATGCACAACATATTAAAAATTTAATTAAGCTACCAAAGACGTAACACAATCGTAAATGCACTTTCAGCCATATTCGTTCATAGACTGTGATGTGTTGGTATCGTCGACGTAATGTGTTCGTTTTGTGCAACGCTATGTACAATCTCTAAGTTTTATACACATTTACACACTATGCTCAGTTTTGATTCATCTCTAAAACGTATAGCATAACTAAAACCCCACTTCCGAAAATCACCTTCCATAGATAGCCACGTGTTCAATTTATTTTGGGCAGCCCTAAATATGATTCTTTATATTCTACAAACATCTCTTAGAATACTAAAATACATTTCAGCTCGAGAATTCATAACGCATTTCAAAGCATACTTTAAGCAATTCGCGGCCACAGACGATATTGTTACCAAATTCTTTTGCTAACATAACAGCCTAACACATAATTTATAGATTTTAAATACACCATGTAATATACTAAAATGTCGTTAAGCATAAAAACGCATGTCACAACTTAAAACGCATTTTCAACAATTATCGCTTATATGCAGTAACCGATGTATCATGTGTGTCCCTATAAATGAACGATAAATACTACATGCTCCATATTCTATAAAAAGTATGTTGTAGTGCATCTTAGTAATACATATCCATTTTATTATGTTTGAAGTAGTATAACAGCATTAAAATACACTGAAAACATTTTTGCCCATAGATCATAATGTAACAAAATTCTTTGGTTTCTTTGTAAAGGAACTATACATGCTACACACAACATTTTTAATAGGTTGTCCAATACTAAACTTCAATTCCATATATCGATTACTTAAAAATCCAAGTATATTTACGAAAGTTCGAGCGCGGAAAGACGGCAAACAGACTATCCGAAGTAATAAATACTTTTCAATTATGTTGGAAAGAGTCAAAACAATCGAAAGGAACCAAGTACGGCAGTTTCGCATAGATTTAGTTACCTTATGTAATAGGATTATTTTTTAATATAACTACGAATCTCTAATACAATAAATTTATTACAATTCTTTTAACTTAAGGAGAAAAAGCAAATGGACAATCCTATATTTTGTTCCTTTTCCTTAATTTTAGGGAAAATTTTCGCAATAAATATTACATTTGCCACATTTTTTGCATAACGAAGGATCTTTTGAAATATTTTAAATTGGTACCGTTGCATATTATTCTTTAAAAACTGGTTGAAAAGTATTCTAGTTGAATTGAAAAAGTATTTTTTTCTATAAAAAAAAAAAAAAATGAAGAGAATGAAATATGCAAGACCAGAGAAAGATTATTAAAAAGTTTTTGACATATGCCTTTGAAAAGATTGAAAGGAATCTGCATAAACTTTGTAAAATATATTACAATAAATTGCATGAGACGTCAGAATCACAGTGACTGATTCGTAAATAATGATGTCACTTGTATGATATGTTATTCAAATTATGCGGATACTGAGATTTGAGAGCTTAAAGAGACTTTAAGCAGCTAGAAGAAAAATGCTCAAGTTTTGGAAAAGAATGTTTGTATTTCTTCGCATTCTTATGAAGTAGGCAGAGTAAAAGTTATGGCTAAAATCAGTAGTGTTATTTATGCAATTCGTCCAATTTTATTAGGTTTCTGAAAGTTTTCATTTGAATTTTATTATGTCCTAGTCCTGTTATTATTTTTTAAATTATTGAAAATAAAAATCTTAGGAAATCACCTTTGCATTTAGTAGATGTGCATCGGCAATAATAATATAAAATTGAGTGTATTGAGATCTGATAAATAAATCTAAGCGAAAGCAATAATTTTAATAAAATATTCACCATTATGGAAGATATTTTTCCGGAAGTATTTTAAGATAATTTATTGTGAAAATAAATTTGAGTTGGTTAAAAGAATACAAAATTCTTTACTGTAACAAGAGTAGATTAGAACAATATTTGAAAAAAGGACTTCATTTTCATCTCTATTATATTTCACGACGTTGAAGCTACAGTTATGATTTTAAAATATAATGCTATTTTCTAATTTATAAGAAAGGAAGATTACTAATAGCACATAAAATTGCTAATTATTTCAAATTTACTAAAAAAAGAATTTGGCGTATTTTTTAACTATATTATTTGGGGTTGGTTGCTGGTTTAACTCCGGTTATTAGAAAACCAATCATTTTCATAAAATAATAATAAAAAAATTAATAATATTTATTATTAATAATCGTAAAGTGAAATTTTGAAAAAACAATAGATTTTCTTACAAGCCACGTTAATAAAAATGTAGGATTTAAAGAGGCAGATTTATTGGATCGCCCTATAATTACATATTTCACGTAGTTTCACCCCAAACTTGAATTACTATTTTTCTCACAGTGTTCCCTCACAATAGCAAAAAATAAAAACAATATTATCAAAAAAATGCATTTGAATGTTTTGTTATACGTATCGACGCTTCAGCAAACGGTGCAAACAAAAGTCTGTAAAAGCGAGTTTTTTCTTTTGTTTGTTTTTTCCTTCTTCTTTAACGGAGCATTAACGAACTTGGCTTTTCAAACAATACGAAACAACATTTTATACCATCTAAAAAAAGAGAAAACAGTTTTGTAAAAAAAAAAACTCATGTTTTGGAGGTCTCTAAATCCATTGTGAGCCTGGGATAGAAAAGTTCCTGGCATCAATGTTTCGCTCCCTTTAATGTCAATAATGTTCTGTAATCGCAATACTGGATATTCGATACCGTATAAGACGTACAAAACCTGTGAGTATACCATCTCTGAAAGAAAGTATTTTTCGTTATTTGATGGATATCCAGCACATACTGCGCTCAGCGATCGTAAATATTGTTTCTCGATTACAGCATGCTGTTGATAATAAAAAAAGGCATTATTAGCATGTATTGTAGCATATTAAACATTTTGGGCATAAAATGTTAACCCTACTGAACATTTATTTGAATACTAGAGCACCACCTGTTGGAAGTTTTTTGTACTAAAATTCTGATAAATGATAATCACATCATTTGAATTTTTTGTATTCCTGTTTTCGTCTTAATCGTTACAGTATAACTCAGTCCATAGCCCTTTGAAGTGCGTAGCTTATTTCTTGCTGATTCTGTATTTCAAAAACAAAAAAAAAAAGTGGACATTTCTTCAGTAATTCCCACGAAAAAGATTCATCATCAGCTTTTTTACATAGTACTATTCTACATGTGATTTCGCAACTGTTATTGCACTTTAAAAATAATTTTATTAATTTCTTTCAATTAGGGGGCCAAATTTAATGAAGGTATAATTATTCGGCATTCAATCTATACTAATATTATAAAGGAGTAAAAATTGTTTGTTTGTTTGTTTGTTTGTTTGTAGGGGGTAATCTCAGGAACTACCGAACCGATTTCAAAAGTGATGGTGGCAAATTGATGGTGACGACCCCTACACCAACATAGGCTATATTTTATGTCGGTGCCACTAACCCCAGGGGGTGCAGGAGCAAAAAACATTCTAAAATTGCCATTTTTTAGCTATTAAACTGGCTATCAAGCCCTGAGAGCTTGCCAGCCGGTTCTGTATGTATGTATGTACGTACGTAATGCTATAACTCTTCATAGAAATATACGTTTTCCTTCAAATTTTGTTTATAGGTTCACTGTGTTAAGGCGCTTCCCTGATTAGTTTTCGGGATTGATTGGTTAAGTATAAAGGGGGGGGGGATCGGGGGGCTAATCCCCCCTTAATTTATATAAATGGGTTTTTCATGCAGAATTATTCCGTTTTCCTTCAAATTTTGTTTATAGGTTCATTGGGTTAAGACGCTTCCCTGATTACTTTTCGGGATTGATTGGTTAAGTATAAAGGGGGGAACGGGGGGCTAATCCCCCCTTATTTTATATAAATGGGTTTTTCATGCAGAATTATTCCGTTTTCCTTCAAATTTTGTGTATAGGTTCACTGTGTTAAGGCGCTTCCCTGATTAGTTTTCGGGATTGATTGGTTAAGTATAACGGGGGGGGGAACGGGGGAAAATCCCCCCCCCCCCTTAATTTATATAAATGGGTTTTTCATGCAGAATTATCCCATTTCCTTCAAATTTTGTTTATAGGTTCACTGTGTTAAGGCGTTTCCCTGATTAGTTTTCGGGATTGATTGGTTAAGTATAAAGGAGGGAACGGGGGGCATATCCCCCCTTATTTTATATAAATGGGTTTTTCATGCAGAATTATTCCGTTTTCCTTCAAATTTTGTTTATAGGTTCACTGTGTTAAGGCGCTTCCCTGATTAGTTTTCGGGATTGATTGGTTAAGTATAAAGGGGGGGAACGAGGGGATAATCCCCCCTTAATTTATATAAATGGGTTTTTCATGCAGAATTACTCTATTTGCTTCAAAATTTGTTTATAGGTTCATTGGGTTAAGACGCTTCCCTGATTAGTTTTCGGGATTGATTGATTAAGTATAAAGGGGGGGGACGGGGGGCTAATATCCCCTTAATTTATATAAATGGGTTTTTCATGCAGAATTATCCCATTTCCTTCAAATTTTATTTATAGGTTCACTGTGTTGAGGCGCATCCCTGATTAGTCTTCGGGATTGATTGGTTAAGCATAAAGGGGGGAACGGAGGGCTAATACCCCCTTATTTTATATAAATGGGTTTTCATGCAGAATTATTCCGTTTTCCTTCAAATTTTGTTTATAGGTTCACTGTGTTAAGGCGCTTCCCTGATTAGTTTTCGGGATTGATTGGTTAAGTATAAAGGGGGGGCGGAGAACGGGGGGGCTAATCCCCCCCTTTATTTATATAAATGGGTTTTTCATGCAGAATTATCCCATTTGCTTCAAAATTTGTTTATAGGTTCATTGGGTTAAGACGCTTCCCTGATTAGTTTTCGGGATCGATTGATTAAGTATAAAGGGGGGAACGGGGCCTAATACCCCCTTAATTTATATAAATGGGTTTTTCATGCAGAATTATCCCATTTCCTTCAAATTTTATTTATAGGTTCACTGTGTTATGGCGCATCCCTGATTAGTTTTCGGGATTGATTGGTTAAGTATAAAGGGGGGAACGGAGGGCTAATCAACCCTTATTTTATATAAATGGGTTTTTCATGCAGAATTATTCCGTTTTCCTTCAAATTTTGTTTATAGGTTCACTGTGTTAAGGCACTTCCCTGATTAGTTTTCTGGATTGATTGGTTAAGTATAAGGGGGGGGCTAATCCCCCCCCTTATTTTATATAAATGGGTTTTTCATGCAGAATTATCCCATTTGCTTCAAAATTTGTTTATAGGTTCATTGGGTTAAGACGCTTCCCTGATTAGTTTTCGGGATTGATTGGTTAAGTATAAAGGGGGGGGGAACGGAGGGGGCTAGTCCCGCCTTAATTTATATAAATGTTTTTTTCATGCAGAATTATCCGATTTTCTTCAAATTTTGTATATATATTCATTGTAATTAGAGATTTACCTGATTAGTTTAAGGGGTTCATTAGTTAACTATGAGGGGGTAACGGGGGGATGACCCCCCCCCCCCCCCTTAATATATTGTTTATTTCTTTATTTTTCGATGGGCTTATTTCAAATTCTTTGAAATAAGAATATAATATACAATTAGTGTGAATAGCCTGTGAACTCAATGCCCTCAGTTTAACTGGGCAGTTTTATTTTTATTTTTTATACTGAAGGAGCTAGAAATTTGAAATTTGTCATTGTAGTTACTTATAAGATGTAAATGCTCTCTAAGAACAAAATAAAAAAGAAATTGAAATTTAAAAGGGTGAAATGAGCGAAAAGCGTTCTAAAAACAGTCTAAATTACAATTTCTATGAAATCTCTGGAACTACAGAACCGATTTCAAAAGTAATGGTGGCAAATTGATGGGGACAATCCCTACTCCAACATAGGCTATATTTTATGTCGGTGCCACTAACATCAATGGTTTGCAGGATCGAAAAATGTTCGAAAATTGCGACTTTTTTATACTGAAGGGGCAAGAAATTTGAAATTTAGCATTGCAGTTACTTATAAGATTTAAATGCTCTCTAAGAATAAATTTTCAAAAAAATCGAAATTTAAATGGGTGCAATGAGCGAAAAGCGTTCTGAAGTCATTGTAAATTACAATTTCTATGGAATCTCTGGAACCACGGAACCGATTTCAAAAGTGATGGTGGCAAATTGGTGGTGACAATCCCTGCTCCAACAGCCTCTTTAATAAAAAACTATGCGTTGCTGACGGCTGGGTTTTTCGCTAATTGTTGCAACAGATTAATCTCGGAAAATGAAACATTTGAAGTTACTGAAAAAAATGATAGCTCAAAAAGTATTTGTCAGAAAATTGTTAGAAAAACTGCGTTTGAAAGGTAAAAAATTGTATTTTTCTTGATATAAATTTCAAATCTAATGATTATGCCGTTTTTCAAATATTGAATTTCAAAAATTACCAAATTTTCCAATGGAGTACCATAGCGAAACCTTCATGCGTAAAAAGATAATGATAATGGCGACGTGTCCTGACGTGTATATTGGCTATAGCACGAGTCACAAATTATAGTAGCCTTATTATTCTGTTAAAATATAAAATTTATTTATGAAATGTCAATATTTTGTTTTATTAAATTTTCGTTAAAAGAAATTGACCGGCGTAACGGGCGTAGCTTGCTAGTTACTAATAAAATAAAGTTTCGATTTCTCTCTCTGTGTGTGTGTGTGTGTGTGTGTGTCGGCGACAATGGAAGTCTATCGTAAATAGAAGTCTGAAAATTTGGGTGAGGATATAGTCCAAGGCAGGTCCAGATACACCTGGGGGTCAGAATTTTAATATGTGATAAATAGCCGATATTATATATATATATATATATATTAAAGCATAAACACTACTTCTGATTATTTTATTTTTACAATATTATAACAACACACATTTTATCAGAAAATTAAATACACTAAACCAACTTGAGTGAAAAATTGACCTGGGCCAGGACTCGAACCTGGTACCTTCAGCGTACCGTGCTGACGCTCTGCCACTAAGCCACCCAGTGGATGGCTTAGAGGCAGCTGGGTGAACATCTGGGTGGCTTAGTGGCAGAGCGTCAGCACGGTATGCTGAAACTCCCAGGTTCGAGTCCTAGCCGATATATTAATTTAAAACTCATGAAAAACGCATTATTTTTTTCTGAAAATCAGCAAATGTGTCCGCGCATGCTCACTCCACCTTTCTGGAGCGAGTAAATGGGGAGAACAACAAGCTGTTTCTTTTTTTGTCCGAATATTTTAATGCCCATCGACCAAAGCGCTCGGAATACGGAAAAAAGCCGTATTCTTAAATTTCGTACTTTTACGTCTTAAATGTTGCAATAAGTTTGAAAAAATATTGCTGTTAAAAATTTCAAAAAGGGTAATTTTCGCTAGTGATTTTTTCTCCCCTTCTTCGACGCTCCCCTGGGATTCACAAACATACTTATTTAAATAAGGGGAGACCTTCTCTCTTCGACGGTGCAATCGGCTTTAAAAAATACGAATTATAACCGTTTCGAAAAAAGTCGAGACTGCAAGTCACTTCGCGCCTCCAGACGATGATCTTTTTTCTACGCTAAAAGTAAGTAAACGTCGATATTTCGACACAATCATTTTAGAGAGTCTCAGCAGAAAGAATCTATATCACCTACAAAAGTTTCGAAACGTTCAGTTAAGTAGAAATATTTAAAAAAAATTAATAAAATCTGAGAAATTTTTGATGAAAACGCTAAAACGCGGGATTATGTTTCGGCGTGCCTTCAGCTCATGTTTTCACTACTAAATATGCATATTTTTTTACGAAATTTTAAAGAATGGCTTGGATACAGGTATATTTATAAGCGATTAAAATTTCAGAAAGTTCGTCCAGTAAGAACTTTTTTTTTTTTTTTTTTTTTTTTAACCCGAAGTGAAAACAAGCAAACAAGCGAGAAGAAAATATATTTTATAACTAGACACCAATATTTTTTCACGAAATTTTTACACTGGTTGCAAACCGTTATATTTGTAATCGATAAAAATTTCGAAAAGCTCGGACAACAACAACTATTTCATTTTTAGGTGCGTCCGTAATTATATAACACATGGGCTGATAAGTTCCCGGTCTGGCACAGAGATGGCGTTGCAATCGCCGAACCGATGTTTTTTTTAGTAAATACTAACCTTTAAAAGGTAGCAGAAAAAAAGGCATGACGATTCGCAATGTGGATAAAACATTAGAGTGGTTTCAGTTGAATGACTTTGTTGATAAACGAAAAAATGGATAAACAAGAATTTCAAGAATTGTTATTTGATGGGAAAAAACATCGTTCAAACAAAAGTTGGGCTTGATAAGCGTTATCCGGACACTGCACCAGGTAAATCAACCATTATTGACTGGTTTGCTGAATTTAAACGTGGTCGTACGGACACCACTGATGCACCACGCAAAAGAGGTGGTTACTCCAGAAAACATAAAAAAAAGTCCACAAAATCGTTTTGGGGAACCGTAAAGTGAAGTTGCAGGAGATAGCTCAGACTCTGAAGATATCCAAGGAACGTGTAGGTTTTATTTTGAATGAACATTTGTCTATGAAAAAGCTGTTGTCAAAGTGGCTGCCGCGCGTGTTGACTTTTGACCAAAAACAACAACGAGTTCTGAGCACTGTTTGGAGCTTTTTCGTTATAAAATTATGTTATTTACTATTAAATTATTATTATTATTCATTTACTAAATTAATATTATAAAATTATTATTATAAAATTATTATTATAAAATTATTATTATTATTATTATTAAATTATTATTATTTATTACTAAAGTTATGTTATTTATTAAAGTTATAAAGTTATAAAGTCATAAATTTATAAAGCTTTGTTAAAAAGTTGTGTTTTCTTTATTAGACCGGGAACTTATCAGCCCATGTGTTAAATACGTAGCACCCATAGTCGTCTTCTAGTCCGTCTGTCTGTCTGTCTGTAAGCATATAACAGTGCAAAAACTACGAAACCGAATGGTTTGTAATTTAATATATATAATCGTTGCAGAATTTTATTGAGTCATTTCAAATTTTATGAAAATCAAATAAAAACTTAAAAAGATATTAATAAAAGCTTTCTTTATTCTATTAAATCTTATCATACGCAATCTATATGATAAAAGCGCAAGTCGTGTGACTGAAGAAAACAAATACGGGCTAACCACATCTTTTTCCATATGCCAAGCTGCCATTTTTATTAAAAATTAATTTTTCGAATAAAATTGCGTAAAAGTTACATTTTTAGAAAGATCGTTCAAAAAATTTGTTTTCTTGAGCGATGAATTACATTAAAAAATGTATAGTTTCTGAGATAACTTCAGTGAAAATTGGGTTAACAGCCGAATATCTCCATTAAAGTAAATAAACAAAATATTCATTCTTCGTGAGTCATAGAAATATTAACCATGGAGGTAATCATTTGCAAATCAAGATCTCAATGGTGAATTTACAGCTCTGCCTGGTGTAAAAAAAAATCGCATCTAACATGGCATAAGTATAAAGGAAAAAAAAAAGGCACCCTCATTTCGTTCATAGTAGATGATAGAATTAATTTCACTGAAATAAAAACGATGAATTTTTACATTCTAAAACTACTTATACCACGAAACGAACACACCGCATTGGTCACGTTTAACGTACAGTTTCCAACTTGTTTAAACTACGAAAAGGCCCTACGTCAAAAAACAAGAAAATGTCTTCTTACGATCGCTTTTACCACTGCATATCAATATTTCTTCGCGAATTTTTCATTTGAAAAATATAAATTCATACAAAATCAGGTTAAAGATATAAAATCATACAAATTTGAAGTTCATTTTCCCGGTCAACGCCGGGCGGGTCAGATAATTAAGTTATAAAATTAAAATCTCTGAACACTTAAACATATTTCAAAAAATTAGTTTATGCGAAATAGGATAACGACATGATATCAGCATAATTTTTTTAAAAGTTTTATTATTATGTTTATTATTATTGACAAAAGTGTGTTCTCTCTTCCAAGCTATAATTTTTATACCAATAATATTCTATATACATATAATTTAATGAAAATGCATTTTAATTCAAAAATATTTTATGAAAAAAAAACTTAACTAGCAGCGATTCCACGTATTTAAATTAATTATTGATTTTTATTATTGTATAAATGAATCATCGGTGAAGCTAATGAACTGGGTAAAATTTTGGCTTTGCGAAAGAACTTTTGCTATATTTTTTTAGTAACTGTTATAACAAATTAATTAGCATTCTCGTTAGCAAAAGATGATATATGTAGTAATTAAGTTTCATTAATGAAAGAAATACAAAGCACTGGTGTACTAAACTGAAAAAAAGTGCTACTCCTTTCTGTAAAAACTTTACGAAGAAAAAATCCTATACAGCTGTGAAAACACGAACCGAATCTAATTACTCTGATTCATTAATCACTTAATTACATATTCAGCAAGCAAAAGTGCAAAACAAAAATTTGCGAAAAATCTCACACTCGTTTAGCTTCCAATAACTAGCAACAAATCGAAAACTTCCAAAAAAAAAAGTCGTCTGCAGTAATTCGCTATGCAAACTGGTACCAAAGAACTTCCAAAACTCCTGCATTTAATTCATTCCGGTTCGCCGGAAGTTTTCGGTTAGCACGGCTACAAGTTTTAATGTTTCTCGCATTAATGAATCTCCCAGGCATGCATAATATAGCTGGGAGCTAAAACCGTTCTCGCTTCATAAGTATACAGAACTTACATTGCATATCCCGAATCATTTTCCGCATCCCCGCAAATGTTTCAACAGGTCTGAAATGTTTATGCATAGGTGGGAATAATTTTCATTTAATTGTAAGACAATAATTCGAGTGAAAAACAAGCTCTAATTACTTCATAACAACTTTTGTGAAACGCATAAAATAATAAATACCATTGTTTAGTTTTCGAGAAATCATTCGCGCTAATTGAAATAAAATAAATACGCACATGAAAATATAAGAAATGTCTTTTGCATTTTTTTCATTTTACATGTTTATCATGCATTCTGTTATTAGGGGATAGGAGGTGTCGTTTGAATAAGTACATTTAAATAAAAAAAATAATAAAATAAGTATCAGAAAAAGTTAATTTTGATGAACTATGACAAAAATGATCGACATTTAACTAAACAGAAACTGATAAGAATTCGGATTTTATAAAATCAAAAATAAGCATTTTCGTGATCAAATTCTTTAAATAATTGGAATTGTTTCCTGAATATTTGTTATAAAGAATTATTTTTCAATTTTAAATATGTATAATTTAATTAAAAAATATTTATTTCTTATATCAAAGATTTTTAAGCGACGGAGTGGTTTATTCCTTTGAATCGACAGAAAATGATCGCGTTATTTATAAACATCCAGATATAAAAGAAGCTTTGATTATGAAAAAAAAAATGTGCCACTGATGTATTGTGGGGAGAAAGCATTTCTAATCTTAATAAATAAGGTACTACTAAAAATTTCAATCTTTTTTATAACTTTTCTTTTTATTTAATTGCTTTTTTGGGCTGTGCGTTATCCCTTTAGGGGGGACGCAGGGGTGTCTGGCACTTGATATCGTAAGATATCTCTAGGGGGAGGGGCGATATGTCTTTTAATACCGTTATCATATTTGATCCAAACAATTTTTTTGTCACTTTTTCTCTACATCAAAAAATCTGTTATCTTTTCTTTTTTTTAGTCTTGTCTATTGTTAGGAAAATATAAAGTTATTATCTAAGGCATTAAAGGATTTTAAAATCTTTCCTTTCCAAAATTTGGCAATCCTGTTCTTCTGCCATATGCACATAGAATCCACTGTTGGAGAAACCAAATGCGAAATATGTTTGAAATGATACTTGTGTTTACTAGTATTGAAAGGGAAACAATGTTGTCCACCTGTTCTACTTTCACCCTCCCCGTGCAAGGGGCAAGCACAAGAAGAGAATTATTAATACTACTGTTGACTGTATTGTATAAAAATAAGCTATTTTTAAATACTTTTAAATAGTAACCGTCTCTTTTAGATGTTATTTGATATAAAGGTATTTCATGTATAATAGTGATATCTTTTATGGACTTCTTCTCTTCATTTGAATACATAAAGTATGCAAATAAATGTATAACTATATCTGTATATCACTAAGAACGTATAAAAAGGAAAAACAAGAAAAAAATTGCAAAAATAAGAATGTTTTTAGACCGCATCATTAACGGGGGGGGGGGGGCTGGTAATGACGTGGAATGATAATGTATGATATCGTAAGAGAGGGGGGGGGGTGTTCAAAATTACCAAAATGTTGATAACGTTATATATGTACAGCCCCTGTGGTTATGTCATAAGATCATGCAAAACTAAACGTAATATTTTATCATAATTTATAAAGAACATCTTTATATATAAATTACGGCTTTGAAAAGATTTTTAAATATCTCCTAACAATGCCTCCACATGATATTTATCACGTTCAGTTGTTTTCAAAATCTGTTGCCGAACTGTAACATAAAACTTCGTGACAGCTTAATATTATGACGAGTATGAATGATTTTGTTCTTTGTTAACAACCTCTGCGGTGAACCTTACTTCAACAGACATTTTTTCAAATTTAATACCTAAAATTCTAAACTTGTTTGCGTCCAACTTAAACAAAGAAATGCATTTTGTTAATATTCCTATAATAATGTTTTTTACTATTCTGTTTAACTGGACGATTTGTTTAAATTTTTAGTTAGATTATCAGCCTTTGTTTTTTCCTCGTTTTTTATTCTTTATTTTTTTTTTTGTTCTTTGTGGTGTTTATGTATTGCTGGTAACTTGCATTGCAAAAATTTCCCTTTGATGTTGCATTGAAAAAATGTTTTGAAGATAATTCCAGAATTCTTAAACAGGCCGTTAAATGTAACATAGTTCCCATTTGAATTAAAATTCATATGATTAAATTTCAAGAACTCACTGCAAATTATCCAATGATCACATGACTTCGTTAGAAAAGATATCGGTACTGCGTTTCAAAACAAACTACAAGAGACAGTAACTATGGAAATACGTAACATTACGTAATATAAATATAAAAATGATTTAGAATTTAACCTCATGAAAAGACATTACCATCTAGGGATTGCAATACGATGCGATCCGCGCCTTTTTCGTATCGCAAAAATACCACAATCCAATATCTTCCCCGCTGGATCCGGTAGTACCTCGCCAAATGCTCAGTTAATAAAATAAACGAAGTAAAATTAATCTATGCTTTATTGAAAATTGTGATCTAACGAATATCTTACATGCAAAAAATAAATAATAATAATAATTTTTTTTTTTTTGTATAAACAGACAGTTTTGCAATTTTTATTTACTTGATTTTAAAATGTAATAAAGCCTGGGTGTAACGTTATATCAATCTCTAGCATAAATGATTTCCAGTTATACGTAAGATTATACGTAAGTCTTTAAAAAATAGTCTTCCAGAAATGTTGACTATTTGTAGAAATATGTCTGAGAAGAAACAGGAGAAGATCTATGTTTGACTTCAGAATCCATTGGAACAACTTACTTAATATGTTGCGACGCTTTTAAATTTTAGAATGTGCATAAGCAAAGATCCTGCTCATATAGTATCTGAGACACAAATGACTGATACAAGGTAAATCAAATTAATTAACTTCATCTCAAGCGATTCAGTAAAAGTTTTCTGTAGAAAACATTCTTCTTTGTAATCACGGATGCAACTTTGTTTTACCATAGAAAAATTGGATATACTATATGAAAGTGATGTTAAGGCTGATTGAACTAAAGTTCATCCTGTAAAAATAAAAGAATGTTAAAGTACTTATTTAAATTGTATTTTAATTTATTTTAAATATCCATCAATATATGAGACATATTTAAAAAATATAGACGATAAATTTCTGTTATTGAGAAAATTTTATTCTGCCAAGTTATCAAGAAAATATTAAAATAGTTTTTTATAATGACAGCACATATATAAAATATAAAACTAGAGATTACCACATCTGAATATGGAAAATATCAAAATATTTTGCTTAATTATCAGTGCAAGAAGATATGGAAAAGATAAGAGAAAATAGAAAAAGAAAAATAAACACCTATCAAGCTTACAAGAAAGAAATGGGGCAGAAAACAAACGTCGCAGGCAAAAAAAAACATTTTCAATAAAGAATCACGTTGTTTACAGTTTGACTAAATGATAAATAATTTTAAATTCTTTTATTTACTTAAAGTTTTTAAGGTTATGGACAGTACAGTCACATGTATAAATAAGGTTTAAATGATATTGCTTATACTATCTATAGCAAGTCGCCAAACTCGCTTACCACCGGGGACCATATTAAGGATTACATAACGACATGGGCCGCATTACAAAAAGAAAAAAAAAAGCAGATTCATATTCCTAAATCATCATAATAAAATTTGTGCATAAAACACACCCATATTAAAGAATATTCATATAAAGTTCAATAATAATTATTATTAATAGTTTATTTTATCTTAGTTTTCGAAAAGAAAAGGTTGACATATGCAGTTGCAATTATTTAAAAAATTGCTTGTACGTACATGCTGGCCTCTTACTCTGATCTTTTTACACTTTTATTGTTCTATAAAGTTGAAAAGAACAAGAGTGCCCCCCCCCGAGCATAACTAAAATAGGCTTAATTAATTGCACATGATATTTTGGAAAATCGGCTAACTGATAAAAAATTACGGAAATTTGAAAATCACACTTATATCTATTTTTATTACAATGTGGAATCACAATGAAATTCTTTTAACTGCCGTGTTAAATTCTACAGAACTATTTCGCCACCAATCATTAAAGATGAAATAAATAGGTGCACTTTTTACATTTCCTTATTCAAATATTTTGTTTTGATTTTTTTAAATGTATTTCTTTGGATTTAGGTGGTTTGATAAATTCTCGGCCTGGCAGTAAAAACACAAGATTTTTGACATAATTTCATAGTATTTTTCAATGTAGTCCCCTTGCAACTTAATACATTTAAGACACACACTTGTGTGCGAATTCTTTAGTGCAGCCTTGTACGAAAGTGGTTCAAAAATTTCTCGACCTGACAAAGAAAATTCAAGTTTTTTGACAATATTTCATTTTATTTTTCAACTTGCAACAGAATACATTTCAGAATACTCTTGAGAAAAGTTCATTCTTTGGCATTTTTGGTTGACGTTCAACAAACGCGGCACGCATCGAGCGGAAAGCTTTTTTATACCCAAAACATCATGTAAGATGTGGTGGACACGGTCAACCGAGATGTTTGCAATGTCAGCAAGTTCGAGGTATCTTCAATCGGCGATCATTCAATACGACATCGTGAATTTTTGAGACAATTTCGTCGGTCGTAACGGTTTTTGGGCGCCCTGAGGGCTTATCATCGTGAATTGATTTCCTAACGTGTTTAAATTCAGCAGCCCACTTTTTTATCGTCGAATATGAAGGACAAGAATCCTTTAAGCTGGAATGTAACTATTTTTGTATCTCCGTAGGGGTTAAATCTTTTTTAACAAAGTATTTTATGACAGCTCGAACTTCCATTTTTTTCTCATTTTTAAAAAATGGCAATACTTGTTTACTTTACTTTATCGTCCAGTAATAACCAATAAACTCACGCGTCTGGAACTCGACAGCATGCCATCTAAAGGATCATCCTTTACAAACATCATTGTCATTTGATCATACTTGTTCCATCTCTGTGTCAGGACGAGAACTTAATCAAACTACCTTCGTAATATTTTCTGAATACTTCAACTATGTTTTTAATAATAATGCCTGGTAACATTAAAAATGAGTGAAATTTAATTTCTGAAAATTAATTTGCCATATTAACAACTTTTTCTTGAAAACGCTAATACTATATTAAACTACATGGTTAACATTACGAAATTTCTCTTGAAGTTTTAGTTTACTAAGGTGATTTGTAATATCAAACTGAAAACTCTAAGTAGTTTGTCAATGGTTAGCCTTTTAATAATACACGTTTCATAATTTGTTGATTCTTGGTAACATCATTAAAAAATCACAAGTAGAAAATTATCGAATTTCTGTGCAATACGTTAAATCTGTGTATCTTCACTACTCATATCTCTAAAATATTTACTAAATTGGTACAACATGGTAATAAAATGGTAACCGGAATATAAAACAATCCGCGGTTCGCGGTGGAGGCATTTCTAGGTTGTATTTTGTCTCTTGCGGGTTGAGTTTGGTAACGCACTTTTTTTTTTTTTTTTGTTCAAAAGAAAATATTTAGCTTGAGTGCTAGCAAGTTTTTATTGAAAATACTTAAGTTAGAGTTAAAATTTTCATATTTTAAGCAACAGAGTCACAAGAAAAACGTTATGTGATTCATAGTAAATTTCCCCGATCGTCTATCGATTTTTTTTTACAGTGTTCGGATCAGGTTTCGAGTTAACTTGAAACAGAACTTTCGGGTTCGAATCAGGTATAACCCAATATTTGTAGGACTCTAATGTAGATAACAATAAATTGCTGCCAGAAAAATACTATGGAAAGAAACAATTCGCTTAAAGTCGGTTTTATCTTCTTCCTTTAAAAATTACTTGTTTATTTCCATTTTCATGGTTTTTTAGAGTGATATTTTTTCACTAATTCAAACGCATTTTAAAATATTTTGTGGATTTTGTAAAATTCTTAAGTTTTTGAAAAAACTGTATTGATATTATTATTTTAAATTAGCAACATTTTTCTTTAAAATCAATTTAATTACTTTCGTGAAGATTACATGCAAGCATTGCAGAAATTTTAAACAACTAATACATGCTTACATAAATACTATTCGTTTTCTATTATTGTTAGTATATGACAATTAATATAACTAGAATAAGCAAAAAAATAAAAATAATTCGTCGAATATTTAATTTAAAATTCTTTACGAGGTTCTGAGACCATTCTCGGTTACACCCTCAAAAAGATTTCGTCAAAATACGTAAAATACTGGCAGCATATTTGCTGGAACAATCCCGTGATTTGAAGAAATGTTTCTGTTATTTGACGAAATTTCCGCCTTTTGATTATAGGATTTCAGGAAATTTTGAATTTAAATTTGCAAGATTTCGTTGATTTTGAGGAAACAAGGAAATACTTAAAAATTCCGTTTTTGCAACGAATCGTATTGGCACCACTGTTGCCGGAAGATCCCTGTGATTTGAAAAAAATTCATTTTATATTGGAGGATTTCACGTTACTTTTACGTTAGATCGGTAAAGTTTCAGTGTTTGAGTGAAGATGTGCGAATCAAAGTCGAAATAACGTTAAAAAAAAGCAACTGAAAAAAACCCTTATATTTAGGAAATTTTTTGACAGTGATTGCTAAAGACTAGATAACAACGTATACTTATGGATTTCTAGATAATATTTCTTGATTTTCATAAAAAGTAATGGTTGTATTCTTATTTTAACAATGTAACTTATAAAAGTATTTTTATGCAGTGTTCAAAATTTCTTAATATTCATACAGTCTGTCAAGGCAACAGACATCCAAGGCTAAGACTGAGAGAGCCACACATGATTCATTATGAGAGTGCTTCACATTCGATCGAGGATTACTGTACCACAATCGGAGATGTTATAGGAGAATCAGAGATATGCTGTAGATGTTACCAATGTTTGTGTGATGTGAAATCACATATAATTTTAAATTAGCTGTTTTTACTTTAATACATTTCCCTTTCAGTAATTCATTGATTAAAGTTTTAGTATGTTTTAATTAAAACTCTTTGCGTTCCTATTCCAAACAAATAAAAGAAGTAAGTCAGCTTTTCTGCTGTTAAATGCTCCCACGCAAATTCCCATCTTTAGTCCTCACTCGCAATCAAACGCTTAAATCAAATTAAAAAAAAATTAAAAGGAATATCCCGGCTACCAAATTAACTCTGCTCCTTTTCATGTTCGTTATATAATTTTCACTATGCAGTTGTTTCTTTCTGAATCATAAAGGATATGCAACAGTCACTACGCCTTATTGTGTCTATCCATGAACTTCTCATGTGGTTGTGAAAATTCTTCTGTAACTTAATTATTGGCGTTGTTTAATCTTGCTATATTGCTAGTTTGGCTATAAATTCAAACAGTCATCCATATTTTCTTATTAACCGATATTTTATGATTTATATACTCTCGCGAAATATAGGATGCCAGAAAATGAAAACGATGAAATTACGGCGTATAAGTATATTCAGTCCTTCTCTGACCGCGTGCCTGCAAACATGCAAATTGTCGATGTAAATTGTCGAAATGAATTGTACGGGGATTAAGGCACCACCCACCTTCCTGTTTCATTTTGCTTTTCCATTTCTTTTGATTAAAGTTTTCAAACTCTTCAAGAACGTAATTTTTATCTTCCAGAAAGGGATTTATCAACATTTTTAAAGAACCTGCATTAATGTATATTTCCCACTCTTTATTTTAAATTATTTTTTACGGCTAACTAAAGTCTGCATTATAGTTTGAAAAGCATGTTTTCTGGATGTTGAATGAGAATAGCAAGCCTCGTTGCTTGGTCTCAAAGATCTGCTTATATAATGAGGTTGAATTTCATATTTGGGGATCCATTAAAAGGAATCATTAATGATAGTGTACCAGCAAATGTTTGCAAATGCTCTGAAACAGAGTATCTGTGCAGCATTTAATTGAAAAACACCTAAAACTGTTACTAAACACTTAGAAAGATATCGAATACAGTTTGAATATTTTCAGAAGTATTAATGGTGTCTGCAGTAAACTTCTTTTAATCTCAAAAAAAAAAAAAAAACTTGAAATTTTCTGTCTTTTTTTTTTTCAACTGAAATTATTAACTAGTGATATGTAGTTCTTTCAGTATAATCCATTACTTTTCAATACCTTTAAGTCGTAAATCCTATTTATTTGAGCTGATGTTTAACGTGTGTTTAAAGATACAGTAGTGAAAATTTACATTTAGGGTGTATAAAATCTGATAAAAATGACTGAATTATAATAAAAAAAATTTTGTATTGAAAAATTGGAAGTTCGAATGAAAACAAATATGTAGACGGTCTTTTCAGACAACAAATATGTAGCAGAAATAGGAAATAACCATAAACGAGTAGTTTGAGTGCAAACAAGTTTATTCTGCAAATTTGTATGTTAGAGTTATGATATTCAACGTTGAAGCTGAAGGGTTGCTTATTTCCATCTGTCGCAGTAAAAAAGTTGCATAATTTATGATAATATCTCCTCATAAACCATTGTCGTACCACTGTTCTAATGAGGAGGAGGGGAGACTCTATTACTGATTCATTTCTGTATGTCCCTCTATTCATCTCAAACAATTATAAACAGTACTGCCAAATCTAGCAGATTTTGTATTCAGAAATCCCAAATTTGCACCAGAAAGAAATTAATAGTAATTATTTTATGAATTCACAAAATGTAGGTAAAATTAGTAGATATTAGTATTAAAGTTGCCTACGCTAGTCAGTACTGTTACTGTCCATTGTAAAAAATAAAAATTGCCATTCAAACTTTCTTGTCAGAATTTGGAATTTTTGAATAAAAAATCAGCCAGATTTGGCAACATTGATAAACACCACAAACTTTTACATCAGTACTATACATAAAGTACTATGAGATGTAAGTTTCCCAACTGGGCGAAAAAGTCCGGGCCAGGATTCGAACCACAGATGTCTTGGCTGAAGCTGCCAATCCTCTACCAACTGAGCAATCCCGGACGAATATGATGGAACTAATTCACCAAGTTAACCTTATTGATCATATAATATGGTTTGATATCTGAATCAGCTCAACAGAATATATCGCAGGTAAAAGGACCTCCAGTAAACGCTGGAAACGTGATTACAGTAGATTATTTCGAAATACAATTATTATGTTTTTGTTGAATCAGGATTGTGAAAGTTTTCTGATTAGTCTTTATAGCTATAATTTGTTGACAAAGAGCTCTTATAATCAATCAATCGTATGTATTAACAATGTGTAAGTATATTTGTATGTTATATGACATTTGTACGAAAGATGTATATAAATATGTGAGATGGAAGTAAGTTATTTAGATGAATGTATGCAAGCATATAAGTTAAGAAAATATGTAAACTATGGAGATAAAGAATTATGTATAGAGCACGAAGATATGAATGAAAGAATTTTCAAAATTTAACAGTATTTATTAAGAGGAATCCTTCTTATGTTTAAATAAAATCTGAAACTAAAGCAAAATTCTCTAAGCACTGCAAACATATTTAAACAATTTCTTTAAATTCAGAATTCTCAGTTCACAAACAATGTCTTTGATAAAGTGGCATGCTTAGATAAGTAAGCCCTAAAAAAATCTTGTTGTGCATTACTGCATTATATCACTTAAAATAATGACCAACATTTTATAATAAGTATCTTAGTGCAATCGTTAACTATAATTACAACTTGAAAGAACTGCGTTAATGTTCCACTTAAACATTATTAGACGTTTCTTAAAATTATCATTTCCATAATAATTATTTTGAAGACATTTTTCACATTTAATTAAAGATTTAATTTTACTATCCTTATTCATTATGGTTTTCCAAAAGCAAACAATGAGATGCCTCCATTTTTATTCAAAGCTGCTTAACTTAAGATATTTTCTATCTTATACACGAAGGAATACTATGATGATGCTTCAAGAGGTTTTCCTTCTTTAAAATTTGCAATTAACCTAATATCAGAGATGATGAATAACGTTTCCAACATTCATAAATGAACTAAGAGCTCTTTTTTATTAGCATGTCTCGTAGTAATCATCTACTATTTTAACAAAATGTTAATTAAAGGAAAATATTTGCCACACAATTAAAAGTAAAGACCTTTCTCAAGTATGCAAAGAGCTGAACTTCATAATTTGTATTCAGCTATTTTAATATAATAAGGAAAAATACGGGTTATTTTTGAAAATTTAAATTAAAATGTAAAATCTGGTGTTCTAAAGCACTTAAAATGCTAGTTAGATTAAAAACAAAAAGATGAAAGCTGGAATTTTAATAATTTAATCTAATTTATAATTAGTTATTTGAAAAGTTATATCAATGTGTATAACCGGCCTAAAGAAAAAGTTAAATTAAACGCATATGTTTAAAGGAATAACGATGTTAGCTATTTTCGAAAGAATAAACACTACTGTCTAGCTCAGGGACCAGAAATCTTTAATCAGTATTTTGCAGAATCTATGTTAAAAGTCACTTGGCGTGTCACGTCAATTATATTAAATTTTCATATACTTATAGAGCACATTATATCGTAACTTATAGTCATTTACTATTAGCCTTTAATCTCCATAAATTTCTTAAAACCACATGTACGTTTTTGTAAAAATAATTATCTATTAAATGTGTATACGTACCGGTTAATAACGTATAACTGTCAACTGGTGTGACTAGTTTTTAATTGACAGAGATTCGAGAATTACAAAGTTGTATGTGCGTTAAAAACAATATGAAGGAAGACAAAATAAAAATAATTTTATTATAAATTTCATTGACTGATAATTACATTCAAACTTATTAACAATGTATGTCGTTATTATAAAATAACATGAAACATTTAACAAAGAATTAAAAATAATAATAATAATAAAACCATAGAGTACTATGAGATGCAATTTTCCCAACTGGGCGAAAATGTCCGGGCCAAGATTCGAACCAGGAATCTCTTGGCTGAAGGTGCCAATGCTCTACCAACTGAGCAATCCCGGAAGAATATCGCAGAACTAATTCACCCAGTTAACATTATTGACCATAGCATCTGGTCTGATATCGCCCAGATTTTTCGCAGATTTGGGAAAATTACATCTCATATGATTTCTTTACCAATTTGAATAATTGTATCAAAATTAATCTAGCATCGAGTACTAGTTACAAGCATATCGTTAGAAAGTAGAAATAATGTAGTAAATTGTAATGTGTATATAACTGTCATGTATACATATACTAGAAGCACTTATAAAAGCAACTATCAGAAGGTTCAGATTCTCAATATTTAATTGATTTTTTTTAAGTGTAACTGCATCATAAACAGAATTCACGAGATGCTGAAATATAAGTAAGTGTGCTTATATAATAAACAATATTGCAGATAAACATAATCTAATATTACTCCTTATTATATTTTACATATTTTCATGAAAAATTATCAGTAAATTTGTACATGTAGAAGTTGGTTTCATTTTATCCGAATAACGATTTCACGAATTATTTCTTGTGACAGATATATTCCATTCTTGTGTTGCTGTCTTCTTTTATTTACATTTCAAGCGGAACAATTATTATTAGGTGCGTTCGTAATAGTATAAATACGTAGCACCTATATTCGTCGTCGTCTGGTCCGTCCGTCCGTCTGTCTGTCCGTCCGTCTGTCCGTCCGACCATCTGTCCGTCTGTCTCTTCATCCGTTCGCATATAACAGCGTAAAAACTACCCAACTGAATGGTTTGAAATTTAATATATATATATTATCGCTTCAGAAATTTGTCGAGTCATTTCAAATTTTATGAAAATCGAATCAAAGCTTAAAAAGATATTAATAAAATTGTTTTTAATCTATTAAATCCTGTCGTACGTAATCTATATAATAGAAGAGCAAGTCATGTGACTGAGGAAAACAAATGCGGGCAAACCACTTCTTTTTTCCATATGCCAAGTGGCCATTTTTATTCAAAATTATTTTTCGAATATAATTGCATAAGAGTTACATTTTTGGAAAGATCGTTAAAAGAAATGTTTGTTGAGAGATGGGTTACATTAAAAAATGTATAGATTCTGAGATAACTTCAGTGGATATTAGTTTAACAGCCGAATATCTCAATCTAATAGAATAAATAAATACAGGAGATTCGTTCATTATGTCATAAAAATATTAAACCATGGAGGTAATCATTGACAAAGCAAGATTTCCATAGTGGATTTTGCAGTGCTGTCAGGTGTAGAGAAAAAATCGCATTTGTAAACGTAGCACACGTAATAAAAAATAAAAAAAGCATGCTCATTTTGCTCATAGCAGACGATATAATTCATTTCACTGAAATATTAAGGATATTTTTTATTTTTTACATTGTCTACGCTAGTCAGTACTGCTAATACTGTATATACTATAATTTTGTACATTGTAAAAAATAAAAATAGCTATTCAAACTTTCTGGTGAGAATTTGGAATTTTTGAATAAAAAATCAGCCAGATTTGCAACACTATGATAAACACGACGACCCTTTACATCAGTCTAATACAATTATTATGTTTTTGTTGTATCAGGATTATGAAAGTTTTCTGATTAGTCTCTATAGCTATAATTTGTTGAAAAAAGAACTCTTATAACCAATCATATGTATTAAAAATGTGTAAGTATATTTCTATGCTATATGACATTTGTACGAAATATAGATATAAATATGTGAGATAGAAGTAAGTTATTTAGATGTATATATGCAAGCATATAAGTTAGGAAAATATATAAAATATAGAGGTAAAGAATTAAATATAGAGCACGAATGTATGAATGAAAGATATTTGAAAATTTAACAGGATATATTAAGAGTAAACCTTCTTATACTTATATAAAATCTGCAAATAAAGCGAAATTCTCTAAGCACTACAAACATATTTAAGCAATTTCTTTAAATTCAGATGCCTCAATTCTCAAACAATGTCTTTGATAAAGTGGCATGCTTAGATAAGTAAGCCCTAAAAAAATATTCTTGTGCATTACTGCATTATATCACTTAAAATAATGACCAACATTTTATAATAAGTATCTTAGTGCAATCGTTAACTATAATTACAACTTGAAAGAACTGCGTTAATGTTCCACTTAAACATTATTAGACGTTTCTTAAAATTATCATTTCCATAATAATTATTTTGAAGACATTTTTCACATTTAATTAAAGATTTAATTTTACTATCCTTATTCATCATGGTTTTCCAAGAACAAACAATGAGATGCCTCCATTTTTATTCAAAGCTGCTTAACTTAAGATATTTTCTATCTTATACACGAAGGAATACTACGCTGATGCTTGAAGAGGTTTCCCTTCTTTCAAATTTGCAATTAACCTAATATCAGAGATGATGAATAACGTTTCCAACATTCATAAATGAACTAAGAGCTCTTTTTTATTAGCATGTCTCGTAGTAATCATCTACTATTTTAACAAAATGATAATTAAAAGAAAATATTTGCCACACAATTAAAAGTAAAGATCTTTCTCAAGTATGCAAAGAGCTGAACTTCATAATTTGCAGTCAGCTATTTTAATATAATAAGGAAAAATACGGGTTATTCTTGAAAATTTAAATTAAAATGTAAAAATCTGGTGTTCTAAAGCGCTTAAAATACTAGTTAGATTAAAAACAAAAAGATGAAAGCTGGAATTTTAATAATTTAATCTAATTTCTGATTATTTATTTGAAAAATTATACCAGCGTGTCTAACTAGCATAGATACAAAGTTAAATGGAAAGCATTTATTTAAAGGGTATTGTCAAGAATAACGACGTTAGCTATTTTCGAACGGATAAACACTAGTATTTAGCTCAGGGACCAGAAACTTTTAATCAGCATTCTGCAGAATATATGTTAAAAGTCACTTGACCTGTCACGTCAATTCTAATAATTTTTATATACTTATAGAGCACATTATACTGTAATTGATAGTCATTTACTATTAGCCTTTATTCCCATAAATTTCTTTAAGCCACATGTACATTTTTGTAAAAATAATTACTTATTAAATGTGTATGCATACTGTTAATAAGGTAAAAATTGACAGTTGGTTTGGCACCTTTTTAATTGACATAGACTGGAACATATGTGCGTTAAAAACCACATGAAGGATAGCAAAATAAAAATAATTTTATTATAAATTTCATTTACTGATAATTACATTTCAAATTATTAACAATGTTTGGTTGTCATTGTAAAATAACATGAGATATTGAGCAAAGACTTAATAAAAAGTTTAAAAAAACTATAGAGTACTGTGTATCTTAAATATTTCTCAAACAGAGAGGTTCATACTGTGTTTCTCCTTCCATCACTGCTATTTATTGTATTTGCAACCGATCACGTTTAACTTGACATAGACTTTTGAATGTTCCTCTGTCCGGCAACTTCTTTGTAGACTCAAAATAGCCTTTATATGACAAAAACAAATTCACATATATGCGTTAACCCAAAAGTTAAAGGCAAAGTTTATTTTTAAACAAGCAAATCTTTCATATAAAAATGTCCAATATTCGTGTATGACAGCTGAATTTTTTAAACAACTTCTTCACGTGTTTCCCGCAATTCATCAATGTTTGTTTACTAGAACTCTGAAGATGGTAAATCGATTTATTTACTTTCAAAATACTCAACATATATTTATTCTAATAGAGATATGTTAAAAGCTGTGGGTGTTTGGATTTATTATGTCGTATTTGATCAGGTAAAAAAAAAAAAACGAATCCATAAGTTTCCAAGTCTTGTAATCGGCTAGAAAACCTGAATACATTAACGTATTTTTTAACGTATTTTTGATTAACAGCAGGCTAAAACTTATACTTACAGTCAAGCTACAAAGCAAAATAAGTGTTTTTAAAACACAAATTGCACAAATTGTGCTTATTAGTTGCTAAAATCAGTGTAAAATTTGTTTTAAACTCATAAAAGAGCTAAAATCCTACATGTTTCGGCTTTAAACTTAAAGCCATCATCGGGGAAGAGGAACAACACAAACGACATTGTGTTTTAAAATACTAGTTAACAGTGTAGTGTCCAAATGGATTCAATTGCAAAATAAGTGGTTGCCAATTATGGAAGACTACTACAACAGTCTGCATTATACTGTCATAATTTATTTTGTATTGCAGCAAGCCATGTGCAATATTCCCAAGTATATTTTTTAAATATTGTTAACCTTTTATATTATTTTTTAATCATGAGAACGTTACCAACTAAGCAAAGAATTTTTTTCAAAATTACAATTTTAAATGAATTTATTTTGATTCTTACATATCTGTAGTAGCACATTATTCTTTAGAAAAGACCCAATCTGCGAAGGATATTCATATCCTGTCCTTCTAGAAATTAAAATTATTTTATAAAAGTTACAATCTTCAGACTTCAAGAAAGTACTTTCAAAAAACGTTTTTTCCTGGTCAAAATCCAAAACTAACATATTTATGGCATTTTTACACCGGGAAAAACAAAAAAAAAACAAAAAAAAAACAGTATTTTTACAACTAAAAATGCTGGCAATATGGGTGTCCCTACCCCCCCCCCCCCCTCTCTTTCTCTTCTCCATGTATTGTTTATTAGCCACCCACGGGGTGGCTTATTCTTTCACGCAACAGTAAAATTCATGTTTATGAAAAGTCACAGCCATCCATCGTTGCCACAAGTTAATCTCGGAAAATGAAACATTTGAAGTTACTGAAAAAATTAAAAGCTCAAAAAGTATCTGTCGCAAAATTGTTAGACAAACTGCGTTAGAAAGGTAAAAAATTGTATTTTTCGTGATATAAATTTCAAATCGAATCATTATGCCGTTTTTTAAATAATGAATTTCAAGAATTACCAATCTTCACAATGAAGTACTAATAGCGAAACCTTCACGCGTACACAGATAATGATAACGGTTGTTGCTTTCGGTAGAGAATGGACCAAACGATATTCGCATTTTAATATTTTAACCGTTTTTAACAAAATTCTGTAATTTTAGAAGAATTTTTTAAGCGTTTTTAACGAAATTCTGTAACTTTAGAAGAATTTTTCTTTGAATAGGCAATACATATGCATAAAATCGTTATAAAAATGTTAAAATTACAAAAAAGATAGATGCAAAAAAAAAAAAAAAAATTCATTAAGATACAACTAAATGTAAATATATTGCTTGAAGGTGCTAAAAATATACATAAAAACATTTAAAAGCACATTAAAGTTACTTTTAAAAATTCCAAAACGTTTTCAACCGAAAACCCGGTCGTCATCAGTGGAAAAACTAATTCTGTTGAGTTGAGTTGTTACAGAATTCAACAGAATTAGTTTTTCCACTGATGACGACCGGGTTTTCGGTTGAAAACGTTTTGGAATTTTTAAAAGTAACTTTAATGTGCTTTTAAATGTTTTTATGTATATTTTCAGCACCTTCAAGCAATATATTTACATTTAGTTGTATCTTAATGAATTTTTAGTTATTAAACAAGGTGAATTTGCACTGAAATTTTAACTTTTATTGAGATAGATGCAAATTATCAGATATGAAACATAAAGAAGAAATTTGGTACTTTCGTGTTATAGTAGCCATCAAGCATGAAATATTTTTGTTTCTGTTTTCATTAATATATTGTAAATTTGGTACTTTCGTGTTATAGCGGCTTCCAAGGATGAACTGCCAAGCGGCCAAGATTTATCGCCAAATTATAAAGCATGTATGACATTGTAATAATGTATGATATATATATATAACATTTCTTGACGTATGTGGTCAAGTTATAGTCATATATGACACATATATGATGTATATATATGACATGTGTATATGATGTATATACGACATATAAGACATAAATAATATGTGTATAATGACGTATATGGCACACATAGGAGTGTTTGGAATATATATATGCGTATATAGGATGCCTATATAAGCTTTGCGATGACCTTGGTGAAATCATAACTGCAACCTTGGCATAATCCTAACTGTGTGAGCCGCTATAACACGAAAATACGTTTTTTTTTTTTTTTTTTTTTTTTTTTTTTAACCACACAAAGGCTAAATCTTTCAGTCTACAGTAAAATTCATGTTTATGAAAAGTCACAGCCACTCCATATATAAAGGAGGACACCCTTTATGTATAGCTATACAAATGGTTGTTACTGACGGTATTAAAAATCAAATTGTCTCTCTTTATTACGCCGATACTTTCGCTTGTATTTCCTTTCTCAGTACCTAATTGCCCTACAGCGGGGGTAGACCCATTTAAAGGATCCAACGAAGTTAAACTAGGAGTGGCGGACATCTCTAAGGGGGTCCCGTGGCCTGTGATAAAGATATATCACAGTTTTATCTTTTTTAATTATTTTATATTTCAGCTCATCGTATTTCTGTATTTTATAACCTTTCCAGTTTATTTGCCGCTCATTTAAAGGCTATTTTATCGGCAGCCGTCGCCGCCGTGCATGTTGTTTCTATGGCAAAGCATCCCTCCTGCGTTCGCTTCAATCGGCGCTGATATTCAGCTGTGACGTCATCGCATTCGGCGGCTTCCCGCTCGTGTGTTGTGCGCATGCGTCACCGTCGCTCTTGTTCCCTGTGTTTTCGGGAGCTGTTTTGTTTTGGCGCTGCAGGCGAAAGGGGCGTGTCTTTCAAATACAAATTAGAATGGTTCTTTTAATTGTTAAATGTTAATGAGTTTCTGATTTGTTATTTTAATTTTACGTAATTCATAATCACCAAATTAGTTTAAATTAATCTTGCTCTCACATTTGTGCACCCCTATTAAGGGTATATACTATATTAATTTTGCGCATTTTTCAAACAGAATTTTAATAAAAATGATGATGTAAATTTATGCAAAACGTCGTCTGATCTGAGGCCAGGCCTGTGCCGGCTCTCATGTCCGAGAAACTTCGCTGCGTGGATTCTTTGGAGATCAGCTTCCCGTTTTCAAAGTTTTTAATTATTTTATAAAAATGCTGTTTTAAATTTAATATTTTAAAAGTAAAAATCAACTGTTAATTTAATTATTTCTGCATTAATTTCTACAACCTTTAATGAATTTCGCCAGAAGAATATTTAAGGAATTTCGTTAATATTACGATGTTGGAGCCAGTACTTTTTAAAGACTTAATGTGCAGCTTTCATCCTCATCCTTCCTCCTTCCTCAAGAATTACAATAAAGATTTTATGGATCCAATTCTTACGAAGTATTCATTTATAGTAGTCTGCTTCTATTTCTACATACAAGTAAGAATGTTTCATTTATATTATTATTTAGATGTCATTCTCTTCTCTTCTAATTTGACCAAAAGAACATATGCCCAAATCGTGCAGGGTTATTTGCTTATTTAAATCACAACTGCAATAAATATTTAAAAGTTCACTATATTCCTTATTCTTCCTCCTATCATCAATAATTATCACGCCACATTTGGCGCCGTACTATTCTTTTATGAAGAGAAAAGTTGAAATTTTTTTTGTTCTTAAAAATTATTCTGAAAATTTGAAACTCATTTTTATGATGCAAACAATATTAATTGAAGATTTGATGCTCTTAATTAATTTATATTAAAAATGAAATATTATTTGAAGAATTGCTGATTTTGATTAAATTTTTAGAAGCTTAAAAAATATTCTTGTGCTCCACAGAAGATCGATGTTTGCAATACATCGTTAATTTCGGAACTTTTGTTATCAACTGGCTTGCATATATTTAATAAATTATTTTTAATTGAAAAATTATATTTTAACAGAAATTAATTTTTATTCTGGTATTTATCCATGAGATTTATTGAATCTTTTATGCAAATTTTAGTGAAGAATGAAATTTTTAAAAATGAATTTATTCTTTTTAACAAATGAAAATATGGTGCTTTTTTTTATATATGTAAAGTTAAAAAAATATATATATTTCATGATGAATTCAAATATTTTTGAGAAATGTAAAAATTGTTCTTGTTCTAAGTTTTGAGGACAAAAATTTAAAGAGGCTATGGTTGTTCTTATTCTTATTTTGGGTTAATTTTTGTTAATTTATTGGCACTTTTAAATGAAATTGATATATTTTATGAATATTAAAAAAATTTATTGAAGCAAATTTTATTGGAATTAAATTTATTGAAGTTTATGTTCTCATCATATTACTAATTTTGCTGCACTTATTCTGAGTATGATATGCCTTCATAGAAGCTCAAGTTTTCATGTGATTTTGTAGTAATTTATCATACATAAATTTTTTGAGTTCTTGATTTTAAATTACTTATTGCAATAACACTACAAGTTCATTGACTCTCGCCATTTTTCTACAAATATTTAGTATGATTATGATGTGCAAGCAGTCTGTGTTCTTTCTAGAAATTAAAATTCAAGAACTTTATTTATATTTTGAAAATATTACACAATAATTTGCATTTTCTGTTCTACATTTTGAGAACTCTGTTTTTTGAATTTCAAGGAATTGTTGCTTCATCCTAATATAAATTTTATATTACACAGCATCTGCATCTTTTTATTGAAATTCTCATACCATAATCACAAAAAGGAGACTGGTATTATTATTTTTTTTTTTTGAGAAGTTATAGCCATTACCTAACTGCTGCATATTCCTGTTCCTGAAATAGTTAATGTCTACTCATGCTACATTTTTAACATTCTACAATCTGAATATATACTAACAACTTCAATAAACTGGTTATTATTATCATCTGACTTTGCTTACCTGGTGGAAAAGTCTTCAAAATGTGTTATATCCATTGTTGGCTGATTTTCTCTGCTGTCTGCAAATATGACGGTTCCTGATTGTACAATAATTACTTACCTGCACTCTTTTGCGAGTTGAAGTGACTGTTGATGGTCGCCATTCATATAAGGCAAATATATCCGTGTGATTGCTCCTCGTCAGTCCTCTTCATCTTGTGGATCTTGTTTCTCCCTCATCAATATTACTCATTTTTATGGATCTAAAGTGTTACAAATTTACAGCTGTGCCTATTTGCAATAGTTTTCTATATTTTTCTACCCTCTGTTGCAAGACTCGATTATGGAAGTGTACTGTCATTTATTTTAAAATTCAGTTTTACAGCATTTACAGAAATTGCTGCTTCCACATACGGAACTTCTCAAATTTTGAAAAATTATTATTATGATTATTATTCGAAATTTTTTTAGTATGCTTAAATTATAGTGCCTTTTCTTTTTATTATAGTATTATTTCATAACCCAATGTTTTCTAAATCCTTTTTACCATATGCCTCACTTAAAGAAAATTATTTTATAAATGAAGAAAATTTATAAATGAAAAAAAAAATTGTTGCACCATTAAATTATATTGCAAAGTTACATGCAAAGCAACACATGTTCTTAGAACTTTCCAGCGCATTATAAAGAAATATTCTACCACTTGTGAAATGATTTTGGTGAATATTATTTTTTTCTAAGAATCTAAAATGCTTTTATAGTCTTAGTGACTTTGTCAAACGTCACCAATCCCAATTTCGTCTCTAAGTGTGCAAGTAGTGTTGTATTGCCTAAAATCTGCAATTTCTGCTTGAATACACCTTTACAAAAATGTATATAGGCAACTTAGACTTTCCAGCGTCTCTCAACAAGAGTCTTGTGCTCCTTGTGTCATTTTATTCTAAGTGCCACTTCGTCATATTATTCCTCAACATCATGGAACCACAGTTCATGATTTAGTCTCTGCTAATTCCCTGATGTGTCTTCAAATGCTCTTACCTAATGTGTCTTCAAATGCTCATCATTGTTTAGTGCATCCCTTCATATGCCATTAAGTGCTAATTTTTTTTTTGTGCTAAAATGTCCTTATAAAGTCTTCAATTTTATTTTAGTGGTGTGTGTTTCAGGAAAAAGGCCAATTTGCTGCTACACTGCCATAATGTCAATCAACCAACCAGTGTGCCACTTAACTTGCAAACTTTTCAGCAAGTAGTTACTTTTTTTCTCAGTGTAATCATCTTTTTAAAATCAAAAACTGATTTTAGAACTCTTTAAAAGGTATTACATCTGATAATTATGTTATGAAAAAGCAGAACGTTTATATCCTTCATCTGTAAACAAACAATTTTTTTTTCTTCCTTCAAGCATTTTATTAGCAATATTCATCTGTTTATTTACAACAGTTTTAGCAAGAATGTTGTATATTTTTATCTAGTTTACATACTTGCTAATGGTTTAACGGATCGCTATTAGCATTTTTGTAAGTTTTGATGAATTTATATTTTGTTTTATGCTTATTTGATTTGCAGATTCGTCATTGGTTCTGGAGATCGCCTTTGACAGTGTTGTCAGTTTTGGTGTTTGTTCAGTTTACGGATCTACTAATCGTTTATAAGGGGGCTATTAGTGTTTTGTGAATTGTAACGAATACATGTTAATAGTTTATATTTATTTGATTTACTGATTTGATAATGGTCTCAAGATTGTGGGGGGCTATTACCACTTTTGGTAAGTTTTGTAAATACCACCCAAATAATTCACATATTGTCAATAGCTGATTTTTCTATAGGATATATTATCCTTTTCATTAATGTTATATAAATTTATGATTATAACATGCTTTACATAACGGTGCACTGTGTTTGTTTTCATAATTCTCATAAAATGTGTCATTTGATTTTAACTTGTCTTTCACATGAAAGTTAATGGTTAAATTAATTTTTTTTTGTTTTGAGGATCCTCATCTTTTCTCACCTTCTCTTACTTTTTTCTCTCATTTTTACAAAAAAAAAAAAAAAAAAAAAAAAAAACATGGTATATTAAAAGAAAATTTATTGTGTATACTAAAGAAAATGAATCGAGTATATTTGAAAGAATTTTGTTGAATATTTCAGAAAGAGTTTTATTGAGTATTTTATGAAAAAATATTTTTACTGAATATTTACAGAATTTTTTTTATTGAGTATTTGCAAGTACATAAAGTATGAAGTATTACTGAAGAAATGTGTCATTTGTTGTTGGTTAAAACTTATGCATTATTTTGTTATATTTTGAAAAGTTTTTACTAAATCCAACTATTGTGATGAATTTACTTATTTACGACAAAGGAATTTAAATTTTGTTGCAACATAATTTTATGCAAATTTCATATAAATTTTGGGTAATAATTGTTATGCATATTTATATACTTGCTTAGAATTAATATCAGTATTTTGTGCATTATATTGATTACTTACTTTTATATGATTTGAATTATTCTAATGCAATATGTATGACTTAAAAAAAAAGTACATACTTAGGCCTTTGAATGAATTTAAAATCCTTCAATGGATTGTTTTTGTGCACATATATGTTATTTAGAGTTAATTTATATGCTCTATATTTTTAAAAGTCCTAGGCATCAGTCAGAATTTAAAGTATTCTTGACTTTTTGTTGCTTTAAAATTGCAACTTATTATTATAATTTAAATATTTGTCTAGACAAGTCGGAATAATGGAGATATTACCGACTCTTTTTATGTTGCTTTACTGTTGCAACTACTTTGATATGATCTCATTGCTAATTTGAAGTAAACATTAGCCTTTTTTTATATACTTGATGGTATTTGTTTAGAGATCAAAGATTAATGGAAGGTATGTCTGTCTTTGCTAATAAATGCAATGGGGCTTCTGTATACTATGTTATATTGTATACTATAACAACTTGTATAATTTGTGATGAGATTTTTGAATGTACTACAATGATGTATATTCTTTCTCTTTTTCTTTTTGGTCGCTGCACATCACATCAAATTTTATTTAATTTACTTTTCATGGCTCTAAATTTAAGTAATTATGTCATTTTACTTTGGCATTTAAAAATTTTGTCTTCCCTTTGTCGAAAAAGGCTTTTACTGTTTTTAACCCTTTTTCTCCTTCTGGTCAGTCAAATTTTTTGTCGGTGAATGGGGGTATTGTGATAAAGATATATCACAGTTTTATCTTTTTAAATTATTTTATATTTCAGCTCATCGTATTTCTGTATTTTATAACCTTTCTAGTTTATTTGCCGCTCATTTAAAGGCTATTTTATCGGCAGCCGTCGCCGCCGTGCATGTTGTTTCTATGGCAAAGCATCCCTCCTGCGTTCGCTTCAATCGACGCTGATATTGAGCTGTGACGTCATCGCATTCGGCGGCTTCCCGCTCGTGTGTTGTGCGCATGCGTCACCGTCGCTCTTGTTCCCTGTGTTTTCGGGAGCTGTTTTGTTTTGGCGCTGCAGGCAAAAAAAACGACTGCGGGTGTCTTAAAAAAAAGACGCGGCACCCATCCACTACTGGACATTGCCCCCTTTAACTTCCTGATGCCTGTATCGGCGCGATCGTAACCCCTTTCATGAGTACGACAGTGGCCGGACAGGCTCGGTTCATGAAAGACAGTCCGTGACATCCTCGAAGCCGAGCTTGTCTGGAGAGCTCACAAGAGCAACCAGGGCCCAGCTACTAGTCAAGGGCTCCCTCTCATGATTTCCTATATCCCAATTCGAGATCGAGAACAACTCACACGAGTGATCTCATGTCTCTCTAGTCGGGAATGGACAAACACATCTTAAAAAACTAAGTTAGTATAACACAAATATAGGCTAAAAAAATAGGAAGGGGTTCCGACCCCCGTCACGCTGTCGGGTGACCAAGCCGTCAGAGCCGTAGGGCCGGGAGAACGTTAGTTTAAAAGCGAAAAGTGAAGGGATCGAAACAAGTAGTGCAATAGTTTCGTCCCGGTGGTCCGGCCAGACCTGCGTAACCGCCCGCGTCCGCTAGCTCACCTTCACTAGACACGAACACCAGCTTTCCAGAACCTTAACAATGTGGCTCCCACTCATGGCTCCATATCTCAACAACAGCTGTCTCCGGCGCCCCCCGCCGAGGGCCCTGGGAACGGACAAGCGAAGCACTCAGCTTGTCTATCCCCTGGAGTGCCGTACGCTGAGAAAGGATGAGTTCCAGGCCGCTCGATTCCGTGCCCGTTTCAGGATCCCCAGGCTGCACTTAGGATTGTCCGAGCAAACCGGCGACAGCCCAGTCCTCCCGGAAGTGGAGTTAGGTCGGTTACCGCTCCCTCGGAGACCCCGCTTTGTCCCAAACTCCTGAAAATGGAATCCGGACGCCACGGCGTGTACTGCCGGGCTCCAGGTCATCCCTCCGCATCCCGAAGGACTGGATTGATTCCGTAACACCCAGAGGAGCACGCAGCCCGCTGCAGGCGAAAGGGGCGTGTCTTTCAAATACAAATTAGAATGGTTCTTTTAATTATTAAATGTTAATGAGTTTCTGATTTGTTATTTTAATTTTACGTAATTCATAATCAACAAATTAGTTTAAATTAATCTTGCTCTCACATTTGTGCACCCCTATTAAGGGTATATATATTAATGTTGCGCATTTTTCAAACAGAATTTTAATAAAAATGATGCTGTAAATTTATGCAAAACGTCGTCTGATCTGAGGCCAGGCCTGTGCCGGCTCTCATGTCCGAGAAACTTCGCTGCGCGGATTCTTTGGAGATCAGCTTCCCGTTTTCAAAGTTTTTAATTATTTTATAAAAATGCTGTTTTAAATTTAATATTTTAAAAGTAAAAATCAACTGGTAATTTAATTATTTCTGCATTAATTTCTACAACCTTTAATGAATTTCGCCAGAAGAATATTTAAGGAATTTCGTTAATATTACGATGTTGGAGCCAGTACTTTTTAAAGACTTAATGTGCAGCTTTCATCCTCATCCTTCCTCCTTCCTCAAGAATTACAATAAAGATTTTATGGATCCAATTCTTACGAAGTATTCATTTATAGTAGTCTGCTTCTATTTCTTCATACAAGTAAGAATGTTTCATTTATATTATTATTTAGATGTGATTCTCTTCTCTTCTAATTTGACCAAAAGAACAGATGCACAAATCGTGCAGGGTTATTTGCTTATTTAAATCACAACTGCAATAATTTAAAAGTTCGCTATACGCTCTCAATAATCATTATCTTCGTCACATGGCCCTATCTCACATAGGAATAAAGTTACCCCCTGGGGAAGTTCTTGTAAGTTCCGTGGGGGAAAGGTTCAGTAAGACCTTTTTGGTGCTCCCCCCTCATGTAAACCCCTTCATGTAACATATCAAAGGATAGATCTCGTCAAGCACTATGGTCTGGTCCTATTCTCCCCCCTCTCACCCCCCCCCCTCCCTTAAGAAGCATATTTCTCTGTTTCAACCTTTTTAAATTTTAGTTTTTCCCATCTTTCTCAGCCCTTTTAAGCCGCACAGAGGGCATGGGCCTCTTCTAAAGGATCCAACAAAGTTAAACTCGTCAAGGCCGACATTTCTAAGAGGGTCCCGAGGCCCTATCTCCCATATGACCGGAGTTACCCCCCACGGGGAAGACATTCAAGGTGTTCAAACCCCGTCATGTAACATATAAAAAGTTTGATCTCATCAAGCACTTTTGTCTGGTTTTACTCTCCTCCTCCTTCTCTCCCGTCTCCTGTCAGTAGCACTTTTCTTATTTATTTTTTTCAATTTCTCATAATTATTTTAGTTTTCTCATTTTCTCTGTTCCTATGGCCGGGCAGCTCCAAAATTTCACCAAAATTAGCTGTAAACCGCCTAAAAGTATTCCCCCCCCCCGCTTCTTTTGGCGCCCTCGGTTTTCACGTATCTCTCGAGGGGGCCCGTCAGAGGGGCACAAAAGGGGGATCCCTTTTAAAGTCCCATCTCTCAATTGCAAGAGAGGATTCATTTTGAAGGTTTCATAGAGCACTTGTGTTTTGTATATTTCCCCCCTCCCTTCCCCCACCGCTCTCCAAGAGCCCGTCAATTAATGCTAACTCATCATTTGTTAAACAACTTCTCTTAGCTGTATCCATCATAAAAGCTGCTATCATAGAACTTTTCATTACCTTTTTTAAGTGCTCCTATTAAGTGCTAAAGTGTCTTGAACAATTAAAATAGTTTAAAGGGTGTCATTAAGCTAGCACATTTGTAAACAACATCTACCTCGCCACGACTCAGCCCGTTGGAGCCACATCTTTTTACTATTACATTTATTAAAAATACTTCTAGTCACCGAATCTTTTTAAAACTTGGTGTGTTATACGTGCCTAATATACTCCGCCAGCCTCACAAAAAATCTTAGAGCGCTAACTAAATTCTAAAGTGGAGAAGCTGGCTTATGCTAACAAACACTTTTTTTGACGAGTTAGTCTTGGCTGAAAAAATCTCAACGATAAAAGCCGTGGGTGGCCAATCTATATTCTGCCGTAAGGTAGAATTTTTCCCGCTTGTCTCATTCTTTTCTTCTTATTTTAACCTTGGACATATTTTAAAGACTTTGGGCACTAAATATTATCTTTTTGTTGACTTATATCACTGTTTTAATATCATTATTATACAATCAATTCTGTCATACATATGCAAAGTACAAATTTCAACTTTTGGTCATGTATATCGTGGACAAAAATTTTAGTCTTTTGCCTAGAGAAAAAATCTTTGTAAAAAAATTATAACAAAGGTAGATTTTATTTGTTTATCTAACCTTGAATCAATTTAATTTATTATTCAGTATTTCCTTACAGGACTTTGTATATCCATTTATTTGCATTTGAAAATACCTTACTAATTTAAATCATGAATCTATGTATTTTTTGTTTTCCAACAATTTTAGTTATATTTTCTGCATCTATTTAAAGATTTTTGTTTATTGAATGCAGTGACTAAGCCCCCTCCCCTCCCCTCCTACAGATCTAGAAAACTTTCTGGTATTTAAACTATCAAACATAAATAATTAATAACAATACCTTATTATATGCAACTTTCTGATACGGAAACTTTATTGGTAAGAAACTTTTTTTTATGCTAAGAAAATTTTATAAATCAACATTAAAAAAAAACGAGGTTAGGAAACTTTTACAAATCTCTAATTATAATTAAGGAGAATAAATAATAAGTAAAAAAAAAATATGTTCTCATAAAAACCTTAAAGAAGGAGAAAGAAATATTATGAACAAAAGCAATAGATACGAATTGCTGCTAATTGATACTGCGATACTAGTAAACAAGCTATTTAAATATGTTAAAAAGAAAAAAAAATCTTGCATGGATAAACTTTACCTTTTATACTTAGACACATATATCATACGTAAATAATAAAAAAGTCCTGTGATAAAATACACGTAATAGTTAAAGTAAACCACAATACAACCACATAACCCAAGCAAAATCATCTATTTTTTAATGATTTAAGATAAAATACTTATTCTAGGCAAGTGACTTGAAAGCTATTTATCGTGTTGTACGCGTGGCTTGAAAACTAATCTCGTATCTTACAAATATATAATTGAAATTATGTGACGTTATTAAAACAAAGATATAAGAAAACATAAAGGTAAAACTTACTTTTATTCTTTAAAATATTTTATTTTATAATCCAAGGAGCTGTTGTATTTATTATATTTGTGAATGCATTACGCCGTTTTGTAATGGCGTCGTCCATATCTCTTATGGTCATCACTGCACCTGCTTGCCCTGCCCTCCCTCCCTTCTCATTTGAGATGTGATCAACAACACTAACGTTGTGTCTTAATTTAAGACATTTTACCATATTAAGACACTTTATATTTGTTCATTTCTACCACCAGTCGATTAAGACACACAAGTGTCTTAAATTAAGGTATCTATTATGTCTACGCTGTATATTAAGATATTTATGTGTCTGAAATGCTTTTTCAGTCGTTTATTTTTATTTTTATTTTTTTATTATTATTTTTTTTTGTCTTACTTTAAGACTCCTTTATTTGCAGTGTAAATTCAATTATTTCAATTTTAAATTCTAAAATACATTACGAGGGCTACCAGAAAACGAGAACTTTCCAACAATAAGGAAAATGGTAAAAGTTGAAGCATTCGTTTGAAAGCAATACTTGAACATGCATACACTTTACACAGAAAATTTTCGATTTAATATTCAAGATTTTTAACTTAAATACTTTAATGACAGGAAACATAAAAAATATTTTTTTGACTTCGACTTTTACTTGATATAGTATGTAGCATCATATAACAAAAATATGTACGATATTTATATTTATCCAGTTTTTGTTTCACTATGCATATGAAGGAATCAATAATAACCATAGACATTGTTACCAGTTTCTACTTGATGAAAACATAAATATGGTTTTTGTTAATAAGTAACGCAACATGAAAGGTCAACGAAAATGGGCAAAAGTAAGCTGCATCGCAGGCGCCCACGAGGGAGCGCACCGCGCGCAGACGACCACCGAACCCAAGTCCTGAGAGACTTTTATTCGCCACTAGCTTTGACTCGCTACGGCACTTCGGCCGGTCAGAGTATCGATCCAATACGGACCCTCTAACCTTGAACCCACGTGTCGACGACGTAGGCCGTTGCGATACACGGTGAAACCACGGAGAGTCACCGCGAGACACTTGGAGACGGGCCGGCGTACCCCAACAGCTTCGGAGCTGGAAACCCAAAAGTGAACCAGGCCCTAAGCCTTAAGTCGGGATGTTCCAACCCGTACTTGCTCTACCACAACTCGAGGGGTGTGAAAACCTACAGAGGTAGTCACGGTTCCCTCTCGTAGTGGACCAACGCAAATGGGTAAAGCATATAATTAGCATATCGTTAAAAAGTAAAAATAATATAGTAAATTTTAATGCGCATATAACTGTGATTTATACATTAGCACTGCTAAAAGCAACTATCAGTAGGTTCAGGTTCTCAATTTGTAAGACATTTTTTAAAGTATAATTGTATCCTAAACAGAATTCACGTCATGCTGAAATGTAAGTAACTGTACATATAATAAACAACATTGCAGATAAACATAATCTCATATTACTCATTATATTTTACATATTTTCAGAAAAAAATGTTCAGTAAATTTGTACTTGTAGAAGGTGGTGATATTTTATCCGAATATTTTGAAGAATAAAGATTTCACGAATTATTTCTTGTGGCAGATATATTTCATTCTTGTGTTGCTGTCTTCTTTTATTTACATTTCTTGCGGAACAATCATTTATTAGGCGCGTTCGTAATTATATAAATACATCTATAGTCGTCGTCGTTTGGTCCGTCCGACCGTCTGTCCGTCTGTCTCTTCATCCGTTCGCATATAACAGCGCAAAAACTACCCAGTCGAATGGTTTATTTAATATATATTATCGTTGCAAAATTTTGTCAAGTCATTTCAAATTTTATGAAAATCGAATCAAAACTTAAAATGATATTAATAAAAGTTTTCTTTATTCTATTAAATCCTATCGTAAGTAATCTATGTAATAGATGTGCAAGTCGTGTGACTGAGGAAAACAAATGCGGGCAAACTACTTCTTTTTTTCATATACCAGGCGGCCATTTTTATTCAAAATTATTTTTTCGAATAAAATGGCATAAAAGTTACATTTTTGGAAAGATCGTTCAAAAAAGTTGTTTGCTTGAGAGATGTGTTATATTAAAAAATGAAAGATTCCGAGATAACTTTAGTGGAAATTAGGTTAACAGCCGAATATGTCAATCCATTAAAGTAAATAAACATAGGAGATTTGTTCATTATGAAATATACAAATATTAAACCATGGAGGTAATCATTCGCAAAGCAAGATCTCCATGGTGAATTTTGCAGCACTGTCTGCTGTAAAAAAAAATTCGCATTTGTAAACATAATAAGAAAAAAAGGCATGCTCATTTCGCTCCTAGAAGATGAAATGATAAGGATGATTTTTTTTTTTTTTTTTTTTTACATTGTGAAATTAGTTATAAAACGATCGCACCTCATATGTCACGTTTAACGTACAATTTCCAACTTATTATAAACACATTCGTAAAATAAAGGTTATACATTAGCGAAGTGCATTCAAAAAAATAAATACGCATTTTTTTTTCCAATTTGAGACTTACTCGGAGCTAGTATAAGCTGAAATATTAAAAAAGGAACACATATCGTTTATTTTTAAGGTATCCGAATACCTTCGGAGGGCCTTTTTTAAAATTATTTTAAAATATGACTTTTTTTTTTTTTTGCATTGTATATCATGATGTGATTAAAAAAGTAAAATAAAACAGAAAAAGTTATACATTTCAAATTATTTTTTTTATATTTTGGGGAAAAAATAAGCAAAAAACAGCGAAAATAATCACTTCCGCAAAACATCATAAGTCAACTTTAAATCAAGATATTTTTATTTTGTAAGCATTATTATAATTATTAAACCTTTTTCTGGGGAATGAACTACTCTCATATTTGTGAGTCAAATATTTAAAACTATATAGAAAGTTAATCAGTGATGAAGCAAAAATTACTAAAAATTTATTGCAAATTGGAAACTTTATCAATAATTTAAAAAAAAAACTAATACACTTACTGTTACGTGTGTAGTTAATTCCCTTTATTGTACTTTGCAAAGCATACAAAAAAAATTTGAAAGTGATTCATCGATAATTTTTTCCGTTATGATGTTTTGCGTAAACATAAAATGTTAAAAAATTGATTTTCAGAAAACGCAAAAACAAAATTTAATTCCAAATCTTACCTTTATTTTGAAAAGCAAACCTTAATATGTTACTCAATTTAAACACTATATTATCTATTTTGTTTAAAACAATTGCTGTTTTTCTTTTTCAAATTCTTTTAAAATTTTCTCTGCTTCTTTACTTTTGGGTTTACATATTATTGAAAAACGTGCTGACTTTCGATACTTCCGGTTTCAAAATACTGATACTTAGTAATTTTAAAAAGGCAATAACTTGACTTCTGAATAAGATATAAACAAAATTCAAACAGATTTGGAAAGATAAAGAGTCCGGCTATTATATTATACCAAAATCCAAAAATCGATATTTTGGCCGAAAATCGTCTTTTAAAGGTGTTCGGAACCTTAAGTAAACAAATTCTACTCAAAGAAATGGACTTAAGTTTTTCGGAGTTTTTTAACCCTTTGATTGAGCGTTGGAACATAGGTATACATCTCAGAGGGCTACTTTTTTTATTCGATTCACATAACTTTTTGAAAACTATTCTGTGCATTACACTGATACTAGGATATTTTGAATAGAAATATTCCATAACGAAGATTTTTTGTAAATTGTGTTACGATTGAATATAAAAAATAGTCGCCACTGGCCCATAATCAAAGGATTAAGCGAATTCAAGGTGGAGTAATAATGACGGACGATTATCTGCACGAGAGATAATAGACCCTTGGCTGTCTTTCTAAAGGAACCTAACCCGTATTTACACAATGTTATTCAACCCAAGGTTCGAAGAAAACCACAAAAACTCCGAACGATTAGGCCGATGGGCGCGATTGGTTTCGAACGCAGCACCTCTCGTCTACCAAATTTGAGAGCAGAATCTCTCGGCCACTGGTTTAGCAAAGCTAATTCAAATAAGCAGCTTTAATTTTCGGCCGTTATTGTTTATCCTCGATCCTCTCAACAACCACTGATTGGACTTAAATACTACATTACAATTCTAGCACTCTAGCGAGTATTTTATGCTAAAACCAGTCATCGTATCATGTAAAGTGTTTTTACATCTAAAAAAAATTTAAAGTATGATTGTCTACTACGTGTCAATCAGGAAAAGTGACTGCATTAAGTATATAGAATTTTTTTTCTAATGTCGTAACATTAAACTCACCTTAGTATACTTAATTAAAACATGAAAACATTTAAAATGAATCCATTTATTACTAAAATTGGTGTAAAATGTAAATAAAAGGTTTGAAAACATTAAAACTAATCTACAGATGTTAAAAGCTTCACCGGAGTCCCGAGCAATTTCAACCAGAGCCTGGCCATCATCAAGGGAACGAAATGCGAAAAAATTCTGCAACCTCTAGAATGCACGCTGGCCGAACATCAGAAGGTGAAACCAAATCTTGAAAAAAAGGGTGAGAGGTGAGTCTATTGAGCGAGATTGTTTATTCAAAACGAAATACGCCATTGACACCAAGTAGATTCAACCAAATTTTAGGTATACGGCATGATAACATATCATTACATGAGTTCTTTTCCCTTGTCAGTATCTCTATAGATTCTGGGTATATACATGTATTGTAATCGTTTGCTTCCTCTATAATATTTTCTTTACTGAAAAATATAGAAATGTCTGTTTTATAATTTAACCGAGATAAAGCTGCAGATTGTTTTCCTGTTGCTATATCTGTCATATGTTATTTTATTCTGTCTTGTAATTTCCTGGTTGCCATTACTACATACGTAAATGTTTCCTTTTTGTTTTTATCTTTAAATGGGATGATATATATTCCTGCTTTTTCATGCATATCCATGGGATCTATTTTCCTTTTGACCAGATTTTGTAATTTAGTTGGAGGTTTGGCAATAAATGTTATATCATATTTCTTTAATGCGTATCACACTCTTTCATAGAGTTAGGAATATAGTCTATACTAAAAACTGCACTTTTGAAAACTCCGTATTATTCTTGATCATCAATTTCCTGCTTTTAAATTCATAAAACATGTGTTAATAAACTTCTTATAGTATCCATTCTCCGTTGCAATTGTTTTAATCTTGATTGACTCCTCGTTCACATAATACTTTGAACGTACGTTAACAATGTTAGACAGAATGTTAGAAAAATATAATTCATCTATAAATTCGGGTTCTTGGAATAATATTTTTAAAAAGCACTAACTGGAAAATTTTAGTATTAAAATCGGACTAAAATGTATCAAAATATTCGCTGTATTTTTGCTAATATATGTAATTTAGACTTTAATAAAAGACTAAATAACAAAGTTCCACTGTACTTTTCATGAAAACGTACACTTATAATAGATTCTGAAAATTCATGCTATTCAATATCACTATATTTTTTTAAAGAGACGCATAAATTAATTACCAGTGGGAAACTGATTACTATTAAATGGCTGAAAATAATATAAAAAACTATTTAGGGTAAAGTATCCGAATGCCGATATCCTAACGTCAACTTGAAAAATAAAAGTCATTAAATGATCATATAAATTCGAAATTGGCGCCATAATGTTAAAAAATATTTCTTGACATTATGGCGCCATTTCGAATTTATGCGATCATTTTAAGCCTTATTTTCTTTCAAGTTGACGTTAGGATGTCGACATTCCGATACTTTAGTCTACCTGATTCAAACCTATCTCAAAATAATATTAGTATTCAAAATTATACAAATTTAGAAAATACCTAATCCTCTTACGGAAAATCTTGAGTTAAATATATATCCATAGCTTGCTTAAAATCATGATTTACTATACAGATGAAATTTGAAGTGGAAAATGATGTTGAATAATTTTAATATATTAATTCAAAAAATAATATACTTTCGCACCAGAAACATGAATGAGGAAAGTGTAATTAAAAAAATTAATTAATTCTTCATAATGAAATAATTTTGAAATTCTAATTGAATTCAAGCAATCTAACTGTCTGTCTGTAACGGATGGTTAGAAAAACCTAAATAACGGCAAATGCAATTCTTCGCCACATCATAAGTGTTAGAGGTATAGAACTGTTTTTTGCCCGACGAATTGAAATATAAATCTGAAACATTGTGTGTCATGTTCCGAGCCGGATACCGAGTATGCAGTGGAAACACGTGAATAAAATTAAGAAATTGTTTAAAAATTAATATTCTCATTTAAAATTTTATTCTTGGTTAGAAATAAGTATTATTCCTAAATATTTCCTCGTGACAACATTTCTTGATTTTCACGTCCCAAAAAATCTGTTTAAAATAGCAAATTGGTTATTTATACGCAATCATAGCAGAACTATCAAGAAAAAAATATTCTTTTAAAATATCATTGTACAACAATGGCAGAAATACATGACTTCTCATTTTCAGTAATTCTGGAAAAGGACTTCAATCAGAAAGCGTGGAAATACAAAGGATATACCGTGGGTTCTTTATGGTACTAACACTGACCGTGCAAAGACTTAGAATCAAACCTCTACATCAGAATCAAATGCAACTGCTTATATGTCCCATCAATATCAAGTCAATACCCTTTCAAAATGATTTTTAAAGGATTTTAAATGATTTAAGGAAACTTCAGACTTTTTATCTTTCTTTTTCAAAAAGCAGTTTCTTTTTTCTCGTTAAAAAAAAATATCGTGAGTTAGTTAAATTTTTACTTTGAGCTTCTGCCAGAAAACTTTTATAAAATATGAGCCCGAGTCAGTTTCGTGCTGGGGATCGGAATCATGGACTCGGGCTGAGCCTGTCTCATCTCTAATATGTATCAATTGCTCAGCAATACTTAAATTCTAAAACTTATATTACTAAATAGAGTCACTTACAGAAACTCGTCGTCGTACAGAGAGCCCCCCCCCCCCCGTACACATTGTCCTTGTACCTTCCTAGTTTTAAAAAGTTCAATAGAAACATCATAAATGAAATTTGGATTCCATGTTAAGTTTCCCATACCAAAATATAAATTGGTGTGAATTCGGAATAAGTTACTGAGATGTATTTTATGGAAAAATAAACCAATCAATGATAAAGATAAATGTCCATTATTTAGACATAACTCGAACAATAATTTATGTATTTAATTACTTTTTGTTTTATAGCATATACTTTGTAAAATCCCAAACATCACATGTATGCATATACTTTACCAATATGTGTTTGTAATAATAATTATTATTAATAATGCAATTATTAATAAATTATAAATAAAAGCATTTATATTTAGATATATATGTTACTATTAGAATCCCCATGCTCCACCCCTACCCTCTCAATAAAAACTTTCTTTCACTTCTAATCAAAAGTTGTCATATTATCAGTATATATGTATAGTCAGCAACTTTAAGGGGCCGTTAAAATTGAAAATTTCATTTCTACTGTTTCATGCACGAGAAATATATCAATTAAAAAATAGTAGGGGGATACAACCCGGGCTTCCCGGGTTACAGAATATATGTGTAAACTTTTTTTTTAATTGAAAACGAATAATTTTTCTTCATTTAATATATATATATATACACACTGCAAAAAATAATTGTTGATTTTACAGTATAAAACTGGCACCCAGCTGCCAGTATTATACCGTAAAATTAACAGTATTAAACAGTAAAATAAGCAGTAATACGCTGCCGTGCAGGCAGTAATACGCTACCGCGCATGCGCGGTAGCGTATGCGTGCGCAGTAGCGTGTATAGCGTGCGCGGTAGCGTATTACTGCTTGCACGGCAGCGTATTACTGCTTATTTTACTGTTTAATACTGTTAATTTTACGGTATAATACTGGCAGCTGGGTGCCAGTTTTATACTGTAAAATCAACAATTATTTTTTGCAGTGTATATATTTTTTTAGATTTCCTCACTAATAACACCAAATATTATGTTTATATGGGAAATAACAATTATATATTCAAATAAAGTTTTGAAATTTATTAAAAGCGATGCTTTCGTATTGACTTCGTGCCAGGAGTTAATACTCGAACAAAACACAAAAGATCTCTATTTACAGCAGCCTTTATTTTATTCTAATATTTTCAGTGGTTTAAGAGGCTACTTCACTCACGCGAAAATACCCGCTCGCTAATGTTAATCCTAATGAACAGTTATTTTCTAATATCTCGTTTGCATTTCAATATTTTTAAATGATTGTCTTTGCATTGGATAGGCCCTTTTTGACTTTCTCGATTTTGTCCTGCAGATAATTTTAATGACGACACTTTCAGTTTCAAAACCGGTTCCGAAAGTAAAAGTATCTTAATTAAAAAAAAATTGTAAACAAAATCTAAAGAGTAAAAAACGACCTATACATGGAGATCGACTTCAGCTATCCAATGCAACAAAAATCATTTTAAAGTACTGAAAAGCAAACGAGATATTATAAAATAACTGTCCCATACGATTAACATTAGCGAGCGGGTGTTTTCGCATGAGTGAAGTAGCCTCTTCTTAAATTTGTGGTTTATTTATATTTTATTAATTTATTCATTTATTGATAAAGTTTTAATTTGGTTATGCAATATTAGCCGAAAAGAAATGCTGAACGATTTACATAATTTTAATTTCAAACGGATTTATCTTTCGTAATCGTCTGCAAGCGAGAGAGATAGATTTTTTTTTTTTTTTTAAATCATGCTTAGAATATTTTAAAATCCATTAAAAATTAATAAATTGCGTTACAAATTGCACTTGAAAGCATATTTTCCCTCAACTCGATGGTATCAAAATAAAAAAATCCCTGACGGCTCGGCCCACAGAAAGTGCACAGGAAGATTTCGCAGACGCAGACGGTGGAGCATTTGTTTATTGCGAATTGCACAAGGAAGACCTATTTGCCATGATGTGGCAGTTGGGACCACCCAATTCGAAATATACATCTGCCTGTGGGCGGAGCCAGCAGGGATTTTTTTTTTTTTTTTACCGTAAGAGTTGGTTCTATAAAAAACTTGTCAGTATAAAAGTTGTAAATAATATTAAGAAGATTTATAATAAATTCAAGCGGATTTGATATCTTGGAAATTGACGAAGTTATGGATTTTTTTCTTTTGAAACCCCTATTCCCCCCCCCCCCCCACACACACACACACTCCTTGGGGACATTTTTAATAAAATCAAAAATCTGTCATACATAAAATTTTGGCCCTTTTCTTAGAAGTAATAATAACTGTAAACGGATTCGATATGTATAAAAATTAAGAAGTTATGGATTTTTTTCTGTATTCACCTCTGACTGTAGGCGGAGCCAGAAAGGATTTTTTTTTTTTTTTTTTTTTTTTTTTTTTTTTGGCGTAAGAGTTGGTCCTATAAAAAACTTGTCAATATAAAAATTCTAGATAATTTTAAGGAGATTTACAATAAATTTAAGCGGATTTGATATCTTGGGAATTGACGAAGTTATGAATTTTTTTCTTCTGAAACCCCTATTTCCCCCCACCCTTGGCATTTTTAATGAAATCAAAAATCTGTCATACATAAATGTTTGGCCCTTTTCCTAGAAGTAATAATAACTGTAAACGAATTCTATGTGTATAAAAATTAAGAAGTCATGGGTTTTTTTCTGTTTTCACACCCCCCCCGTTTGCCCTCCCCCCTGGTTCGATTTTGCCCATTAACGAACTTGACCGAGATTTTATTCCCCTTGATTTTATGTATCAGTTTGGGAGAGATTTGTGCGGAATTATGTGAGTTATCGTGTCAATAAAAAAGTGACATAGATAGATAGATAAAGTTTTGAACTGGGGGTGATTTTGGGTTCTAGGTGCCATGATCGGTGTAGATCTGCAAAAATTTTTCAGGAATTCCAACTTAGGGGAGAATGTAATAGGTAGTATTTCTTACGAAATCTACCTAAAATGAGTGATGTTTAGCAGCTTAAAAAACTGCAGTAAAATCTAAATTTAATCGTCTGCTGTTGCCACTGTGAAAATGATGTCAGCGTTACGGTGTGACACGTTGCCATTTATAATATAGATTGATACATAGATATTCACAGATTTTCTGATTTACTCTCGTTTATAAATTATAGCAACATCATTGTTTTAACACGTTTTGCTGAAATATCATGCAATTTCTAATATACTTCTCTCAATAGTGATACGTCCCCGAACACATTTTAATCCACATTTCGCGTGTTTTTGAAGATAAGGAAATACGAATTTGAATTCGTGATATGACAGACCAAATCGAATTAAATTAGGAAATATAGGACTTCGTACTGAGAATGTTCAAACTTCATATAAAAATAAACATGGTATACAACCTCTTAAAAAAATTCCACTATGACAGGATTGTTTGAAACTCATAAACAAGAAACTTTGGTACAAACAACTTTATTCTGCATACCAATAGACCCGTGCGAGAATTTCGCCCTTGAGTCTAATATTTTTTTTGCAAAATCCAATATTTTTAGATGCAGGACATTTCGAACATCTGAAGAAAAATTAAGGATAAAAATCCCTACAAACAACATTATTCAAGCCATAATATCATCTTATTTATTACATCAAAGTTACAGTAAACATTTATCGAAGATAGCAAAAAGCACGCGTCAGAAAAGATTAACAATCTTATTTTAACTGCATTAGAGGATGACCTTATCCGCTTCAAAAAAAAAACATGGACAAAGAAAAATAAATTAAATACATATAAAATAAGATTCAATATAATATAACAAAACAGACCTATATGCTACACGTGAAATACCACGTCTTCGATCGATCGATAATGATAAATTTTTCTTCTAAATATTTAAATTTAAATTTGCTTTTCAATCATAAATATAAAATAATGCCGTGCGAAGACATCACGCTTTATCATTTTTGCGCCATTTAATTTTTTATAATCATTGCTGAACATGATATAATGTGATATTATTTAACTTTTGTGGCAACATTTATTTGAGAAAAAACTTTCATTTCATTTATGAAAACAATGTTGATTTAATTTTTAATTAACTGCTATTTTTAATAAAAAGAAAAAGTGTTTTAATGAAATGTGAGTGTACTATGTCAGAAGCTGGATGAAAAACCTTTCGGCTGATACTACATTTATTGTTGTGCGTTTTGAAAATGCATAGAATAAGGGATGTTGACAACAGCAATTACGTATGAGATTTTCAATTGAAGTAATGGCCATCATTCGGATTTTATTTTTACTTACTCTCTATTTTATTACTATATGACGGTGATATTATTCCCTATTTGAAATGTGAGTAAAATAAGGTAATCTATGTATCATTTTAAGAAAGTTATTATGCAGTTTTAAATGAAAAGACGGAAAATGCACTGGCAGAAAAGTTGCCTTTTATTCTACGATTTTTTTTCAAAAAATTCCCTTTTGGTATTACACCGTTTTCAAGACGAAAATTTTTCGCTATTCAAACGGGAAATTCTGTTTTTAGAATTAAATGTGAGCAATAACGCAGTATTAAAAGAAAATCTAAATAATAATTATATATACACATTTATACGGAACGTGTATAAATGTGCATAATGCGCATATTGAATATCATGACACACGTTTTGATGACCTTGCACCTTCCTTTTGATTCCAACGTCGGTACTTGATTTAGTTATAGGCCAAAATATCAATTACGAAATTTTAATAGGAATTTTTTCGTTTTCTCTCAATTGAAAATGAAAATTTCCGTTTGTTTGTCTTAAAAGGTAATTTCCGGGAAAATACTATGTATACTAATGCACATTTCTACGGAACGTGTATAAATGTGCATAATGTGCATATTGAATATCATGACACACATTTTGATGACCTTGCACCTTCCACCAGATTCCATCCTCGGTACTTGATTTAGTTATAGGCCAAAATATCAATTACGAAATTTTAATAGGAATTTTTCCGTTTTCTCTCAATTGAAAATGAAAATTTCGTTTGTCTGACTTAAAAGGCAATTTCCCGGAAAATTTACGAGTTCCACTCAAAGCAGAATGTTTCCGTTAAAAAGACAGATATTTGACATAATATGACCGGTATAATTACGGAACTATTTTTACAGTGTACCTCGTGATATAGTGAGAGTGAATTTCAATTTTGTCTAAAAGTTTGAGAACCGCGGATAATGAATTTTTATTTAGAACATCCAAACCGTTAAATAATCGATTTTGTGTTGTGGCAGACTAATATGTATTTTTTAAATATTCCATTAAATTAATTAGACTTTTCATAGTACTTGAATAATCTCATATTGAGAAAATAAACGATCCAACAAGGGATTCCCGTGTCTCAGAATATAGGTGTGAAAACCATTTTTTTTTAATTGAAAATTCTAATAGGATTTTACGTTAAATTTTTAAGTGCGTTCCTAATTATATAAACACGTAGCACCTATAGTCGTCGTCTGATCCGTCCGTCCGTTTGTCCATATAACATCGCAAAAACTACCCAATCAAATGTTTTGAAATGTAATAATATATATAATCGTTGCAAAATTTTGTCGAGTCATTTCAAATTTTATAAAAATAGAATCAAAAGTTAAAAAGATATTAATAAAAATATTTATTAAGTAATCTGATTTTTTTAAAAATTGGTACTTCCTTGTTATAGCAGTTTCTGAGGATTAATCGTCAAGCGAGCGAGATGTATCGTCAAGTTATCTGATATGTATGACGTTATAGTCATACATGACGTATATGACATTTTATAACCTCTATGACCAAGTTAAAGTCATACATCACGTATATGACATTTTTTAACCTCTATGACCAAATTATAGTCACGTTATTCATTCTATTAAATCCGTAATTAATTCAATGATATCCCATGATTGGTAAAAATTATTTTTTGGTGATTACGTCCTATTTAAGATGGAGTCCTATTATTTCCATAATAATGAATTTAAAAAGCGAATTTGCATACTAAAATTGTTTAATTCTAGCAATCCTAATATGCTAATCTACCGACTGTTTTTTCGATAGATGTTTCCGGAGAAATAGATACTAAATGAAAAAAGTCTAAATATGGATTTCAATTTCTGAAATTTTCAAGGCTAGGCTTAAATTTCCCATTTGAATTTTCAGTAAACGTCAACAAAATATAAAATATTGCCAACTTAAAATGTACTCATTTTATTACGGAAATTAATCATATCATAATAACAGACGATATAATTAATGTCACTGAAATAATAACAGCAGGAACGCACCTCATTTGTCACGTTTCACGTGCAATTTCCAACTTGTTTATTTTTAGATTACTCATTAACAACATCAAAAAGCTTTTTTATATAAAAAATGAGAATTTCAAATAAAGTTTTGAAATTCGTTAAAACGATACTTTCGTATTAGCCGCAAGACAGGGGTTAATAATTGAAGAAATAGCCAAAGATTTCCCTACGTACATCAGATTTTTTCAGTGGTTTCAGAGCGTAGCTCGATTCTCTGTATGTTATATATGAGCCGTATCTTTTGTAAACGGGCTAAACGCTTTAGAGATAGATTTAAAAATATTCATGCTTGACAATAATTTTCAAAATCATAAAAATCACTAAACTGAGGTACAGTTTTCGGCTATGATGTCATACACTCACGCACAGTTTTTTAATTTTTAATCGGTTATAAAAAGGAAAAAAGTCGCCAAATTTAGGGGATTTTTTTCCTTTAATGGCAACCTAGCCATTGTATTAAGTTATTCGTTTGGCGCGAGCTTGAAAATCGCGCCAACCAAAAAGTCGCCAAACTTATGTTTATATGTTTGCGTGAGTGTAAAGCATCTGTTCCCAGTTTTCAAACAAATCGTATTTGAAAAGACATTTTTTCAAATCGATGTTGCCACCGTTAATATGACGTCGGCCGTTACTCACGGACATATTTTTGTTTTATAATGTAGACTTATACATTATTTGTTGAAAAATATAATATTCCTTATGTTCTACTAAAAATAATATTGCCACTACTTATTTTGCTCCTTGTCAGGTGAAACTTTTTTTAAAATTGGGCTATATTTGGTTATTTTTGTTTTCTTCCGCCAAACGAACAAAAAACGACCTAGCAAACCTGGCAAACCGGGATGGATGTTGATTTTGTATGTCTGAATTGTATGTACAATTTCTTTATTAAACCTGTTTCAATAACTTTTAAGTACCAGTTTTATGTAGATTTGTAAGAAATACTACCTGTTACATTCCCTAAGTTGAAATTCCTGAAAAATTTTTGCAGATCTACACAGATCATGACTCCTACACCCCAAAAACACCCCCAGTTCAAAACTTTATCTATCTATCTATGTATATCACTTTTTTAATGGACACGATAACTTCCATAACTCTGCACAAATCACTTCCAAACTGCTACATAAAATCAAGCGGTATAAAATCTCGGTCAAGTTCGTTAATGGGAAAAATCGAACCAAGTGGGAGGGGGGAATGGAGGGGGGCTTTTTGTGAAAACAGAAAAATCCCCATAACTTCTTAATTATGATACATATCGAATACGTTTAAAGTTATTATTACTTCTAGGAAAAGGACCAAAAATTTATGTTTAACATATTTTTGATTTCATTAAAAATGCTCATTAAAAATGGGGGAATAGGGGTTTATGAAGAAAAAAATTCATAACTTTGTCAATTCACAAGATATCAAATCCGATTCAATTTATTATAAATCCTCTTAATATTATCTACAACTTTTATATTGATAAGTTTTTCATTGGAGCAACACTTACAGCCAAAAAAGTAATAATAGTAATAAATAACAACAAAAATATCCCTGCTGGCTCCGCGTACAGGTACAGGTCTATTTCAAAGTGGGTGGTCCCAACTGCCGCATCATGGCAAATAGGTCTTTATTCTGCAATTCCCAATAAACAAGCACCCCACGGTCTGCGTCTTCGGAATCTACCTGTGCCTTTAGACCGATCCGTGAGGCATTTTTTAAAAGTGCAGTTTCAGTGTTTTGATCAATGTAAAAAAAATATGTTTATCAGCTTTTTATACAGTCTTTGTCCATTTTGCGGAATTTTTTTAATAACACTATTTCCGTATGGTACAATTCTTCTTATTTCATGACAGAAATCTTGTGATTAAATAATACAGTATTAGATATTGTAAAAAAATTCTATTCGGAAATAGCAGTGTTCAAAAATCCGCTGATTTTGTAATATTGTACTAAAAGCTGATAAACAAATTGCTTTACATTGACGAAACCAGTGAGTCTGCACTATTAATACTTTTCAACACTTTACAACATAGTTGAAAAGTGTTTAAGAATTCGGATTGTCTGTGTGTCTGTCTGTCTGCCATGTGTCTGTTGTCTGCCGGCTGTCTCTCTGTCATCTGCCGTCTGTCTCTCTGTCTATCTACCGGCTGTCTGTCCATGCTCTAACTCGCGTAAATGTACTCGGATTGTCACGCAATTGATAATGTTATTGAGGTTTACTATGACATGTTCGGTATTGAAAATGAAGTGTGTAGCACTTTCAACAGAATTCCGTTACATTACGGTCTATAGGAAAAAATCATTTGCGGTTTCTTTTAATAATGTTTAACTCTTTCAAACATAATGAAATTAATATATATCACTGAGATGAAAGTACAAAAAGTTTACTATGGTGTGCATAGCACTTATACTTCTTTTAGAGGGATTATCAAAAGAATTCCGTTACATTACGGGCTATAGGAAAAATCGTTTGAGGTGTATTTTAATAATGTTTCACTATTTCAAACATATTTAAATTTATATATATCACTAAGGTGCATTACAAAAGGTTTTTTATAGAATATTGTATGTATAGCATTCATTGTTCATGTACAGGGGCGCACAAACGAATTCGGTACTGTTTTCAGTTACAGAACGCGTTTTTAAATTTAACTCATTTTTTGTCTATTATTTGGCGTGCATAAATTCTATAGATCATTATACAGGGCAACAAAAAAATCCTCGAGTACATTTCCGTTTATTGACGGAAATTCCATAAGGGGAATTTTAAACTGCGCTACGCGTTTCCCAGCTGAACTAAAACTTAGCATTCTAAGCATACATACATATATAAGCATATACACATTTCTATAGATCATATACAGGGCTGCACAAAAGAGTTCGGATATTTTTCGGAATATTGTTGGCACTTCCTGAAATTGTGTTTTTAAATATGTTATGTGTTTTCCAAATTGCCAAGCAGGGCTTGCAGGGGCTAAAGCCATATGGTAGGCCTCTCTGCTTGGTTGAATCTGAATCTGAATCTGAATCTGAATCTGAATCTGTTTATTTAGATAATAGATAACAGAAGAAGTTCTTAAATCCATATTTAAAAAACGCTTAAAAGATAATATAAAACTTAATTTATCTAAGAAAATCAACAAGGGCGAATATTACAACTAGATAATTGAAACAGACATTTCTTTTGCAAATATTTTACTTAAATTAGGCAGAATTAAATATGATTTAAAATTTAGCATTGTAAAGATATATATTAAATTACAGAGGTGCTTCCAATGCCAGCGCTACGGTCATGTAGCAAATAAATGCTCTGAAAGTAATCCTATAAGATGTGCATACTGTGTGACAATGTCAACTTCAACACAATTCTGATTGCCATAAATGTATAAATTGTGGCAATCAGAAGATACAACAGTTCCCCTTCACATGAAAAAGACTTTACACCAATTTCAACCATTCATGCAGCATCCAGCAGTAATTGTGACGTATTTCAATATGAAATATTCAGGGTGAGGAGTTATTCTTCAAAAATAAGTTACTAAAATTTACTAAAGTCGATTGTAACTTAAACCGACTGTAAAATTTGTAAGAATAAGGAATTCAGAAAGATTTAGTAGGACTAAATTGAAATTTAAAATTTAGGTTGTTTAAATTTAAAACAGGGGTAAAAGTACTTATACAATTTAATAATTTATTATTATATAAGTTTAATTTTGTGTAAATTTATTTTGTACTGAAACTATTTTGTTTACATTTAAATGTTTCCTTTTGTTATTCTGTAATTACATACCTTTCCAGCTGGGCCCTTCAACAGCATAGGTAATTTTCTTTACTTCTTATATTAAGTTAGCATCTGCTCTAATTTGTTTCAACTTTGTTCACGTATTAATATTAAACGTCTTTTAAGCATTAAGTCTGGTCCCAGCTGGATTGAAATTTCTCGTACATTTTAATTTGCTTATATTTTATGTTTGTTTACTCTAGTATTCATTCATTATTGTTCATTTAGTACGTACTTATATCCAATATTATTATCTACTTCAGCATCATACAGTATTATTACATGGTAGTATTATTGCTGTATCACATAGTATTACAATATTATTTAGTACTGCTCAGTATAATTGGTAAATTGTATTTTCGGAATTTTGTAATTTCAGAATTCGTATTTCAGTATTACATAGTACAATTATTGCATCACAAAGTATAATTAGTAAGTTATCAAAATTTGCTCCTCCTAAAAATCTCAGTTATTATATCATCAAAATTTGAATTTTTGGAATTTGGGTTTCAGTACTACTTCTCTAATCTCATGGTCATATTTGATTTGTGTTTATTCTAATGATTATTTCATTTGTTTTTATCGTATTTATTAATTGTTTATCGTTCAATAAGTGAGCTATTTGTATTGTTTTGAATTTATTGTCTTCTCTCAACTTTAATAATTATCTTGTAAGGTTTTGCCGCATAGTAAACAAACCTGCTGGGCGGGGCTAGCTGAGATTAAGTCTAAAGGTAGGTCTCCCCGCCCGGTTTGACTTTGACTTCGTTTATTTAGATATCATCTTTCACCTTATTAAACGATGAAGTTTTGTAAAATTATTTTGGAAGTGTTGGAAAGTGTTACATAATCTATGCTCGACGCATCATTTTTCGTTCTTGCTTAAATACTTTTCTTAAAGCCTTTGCTTTTCGCGTGTCAAACTGTTTTTTTATGCTTCCAATTTTTATAGTCCTTTTGTCAGTTATTTTCTTCATACTTATCATTTCTTTAAGTTAATTACGTCTCTCCTGTTTTTTCTCGGAGCTATTTTAATTAATAGCATTCATAACAAACGTGTTTTTTTAATCATCAAAAACAACGTTTTATTTTTTTTTTAATCAAAACATGTATGTAATAAAGCTCCCGATTTAAAATCGGAATGAAGCTTTTGTGTCTCGAACATTGTTTTTATTTATTTATTTAATTATTTACAGTCTATCTCAAACTTTTCCATTTACAAATTTTGAATGTCAAATACAGCTGTTTATAATCAAGTACTAACTATTAAAAACATAATTGCGTTATTTCTACTTTAATTGAAACATAATTTCAAATGTCAAGTCAAAAGAAATTCATTATTATTTATCATCAAGGTGAATTAAAGTAGTTATTAACTAAGAAAATTAGTTCATTTTTTCAATGACTTTTTTTTTTAAATTTGTAAATGAAGTATTTATAATATTGCAAAAGGTATAATTGTCGTAAACATTTTGATATATGTCAGAAATGTATTTATTTAAACAAAGATATACAAATACTCATAAATATTAATTATATATTTTATGACTGAGCGTCTTCCAAAGAGAATGTCTTTTTAAGTGTTTAATTTTATTTTTAAAAATATGCTACTGTAATTGAAATTTTTATTATTATGGTTAGAAATTTTTATTATTATGTTTTATGTTATATATATAACATATATTCATGTTTTAAAAAAAAACTAGGATATATATTATTTCGTTATTGTTAAAAATTATGATATATGCAATAAGACATCACACATATTAGAAATCACAGCTTAATTATAAATATCTGCAACACTTGCCACAAGTAGTGCAAATTAAATAGACTATAAAAAGAAAACAAATGTTTCTTTATTTAAGAAAATATACAATAACCACAAATGACTTATCCACGATTCTCGAAAAAAGTTCTTTATCTTTAGAAATCTCAGAATCCAAGATTTAAAGAAGCATTTATAAAAACGAAGTTTGCTGATACTGATTTTCTGAAACACTTCCGAGTAGTTTTTTTGCAGTGTATTAATTTGTTTTCTCAATCTAGAATATCTGGTTTTAGGATGCTATCAGTTCTCATGTAAACATTTTCATGATCAACGAACATTTTTTTCAGGAAAAATTGATAAGTTAATAGCATTAACATTAACATTAAAATTATTATTACATTTTTACTCTTGGATGTATAATTTCAATTACGCCGCTAAAAATGTTTATTTGAGAATTGATAACACCCTAAAAACCGATATTCCGCTTTGAGAAACTTGATTAATACTCTCTAAAAACTAATCGGAAACATTTTCAAAAGTTAAAAGCACCAAAAGAAACTTTGTTTTTTAAATTCTTCTTTAAATCTCGAACATATATATGTTTCTTAGGTGTCTAAAGATAAAGAATGCTCTTTGGAATGTTGAGTAACTCGAAAGAGGCTATTGCATATTTACGTGTATGGTTATATTTTACTAATTTCGTAGATTGAGAAACATTTGAGTGGGTTACAATGACAGTGGAGTAAGTCAATATTATTAATTTGTGAAATGAAAGGTTTTGTGAAACTTGTCGCATTGCCGTTGAATTAAATGATCCAACTTGTTTTGCCTTCTAGCGACTCTTTAAATGAACTATGACTTATTTGACTGTCGTACTGAATAGAAATTAATATACGTTCAGTGAAAATATGGTTGTCTAGATTTTTCAAATTTTTGACTTACTCCACTGTCATTCTAATCCCCTGATTTGTGTTTTTTTACAGTTTACGAAAAAAACAGCTTGTATATTTGATACGATAGCTCTTAGAGATTGTGGAAAAATATTTACAAATGCTCTTTGAATGCGCACATAAAATTGGGATAAAACGATTTGGTACGTAAAATGATTTGGCACGTAAAAATTGATTTGATAGGATAGCTCTTAGAGATTGTGTAAAAATATTTACAAATGCTCTTTGAATGCGCACTTAAAATTGGGATAAAACGATTTGGTACGTAAAATGATTTGGCACGTAAAAATTGATTTGATAGGATAGCTCTTAGACATTGTGTAAAAATATTTCAAATGCTCTTTGTATGTTCAAGATTGATGTTCAAGTACCGTTCAGTAAATGACTAATTAGGACAACCACTATTCATCCTTAAAAATTCGTTCGTTTGGTTAAGCTAGGAACTTAATTAGAAATTTGGCTTAACGTATTATTCAGAAATAGTGGTAAACGCTACTCATAAATTTAGTTTAATGTTATAAAGAATGACTATTAAGTTAATTATAATGTTTGGAATCACTTGCGTTGAAATCAGAAAGATAGTTGCTGAGATATGGAAATGGGGAATAGTTAGGGAAAACTTTGAAGGAGGTCCCCGGAGGGGGGGGGGGGGAGGGGGGTTGGCGGATGTTCAAGTGACCTTCAGCAAATAACTAATTAGGAAGACACTATACATCTTTAAAGATTGATTCATTTGGTTAAGCTAGGAACGTAATTTGAAATTTGGCTTAGGCTATTATTCAGAAATACTGGTAATTGCTTTTTAGAAATACACCTTGAAGCAATGAATGCTGATTTTTACGATAATTTAGTAAAAATGGAACTTAATGGAGAAGTTCGAAACATCATTACTCAGATATTACTGATAAACTAAGATTTAAAATAGAGGTATTCTGTATATAAAACCACAATTAAATGCTACGGGTGAAGCTAAAAAAAATGTTAAAATTGTTTAATGTAATTAGACCATTATCCCTCGCTATTCCCGCAAATATATAACAAATAATCTGCTAAATAAAGCTTTTTGTATTAATAGTCTCTATCCTACTAATATATGTCCTGTTTTAAAAAACCTTAAACCCAGATAATTATAATGAACAAAAACGTGCCTGGAAATGTGTTAAACAGATGGCGTTTGTGTAATTAGCCGTGAGTAGATGGCGCTACATTAGCTTGGCTATATGCAGGTAACTTCAATCCATGTTGCCACTATTTCGTTATAAGTCCTTATCTATGCATCGTTACTCTGATTAATTTAATGTGTTCTGAGAAGATATTCTACACAACCAACCAACCGATGAAAAACGCGTATTTTTAATGAGAGTTCTTCGTGCATTTCAATTAATATTTCAGAAAGTAATTAAAATATTAAAATTCTGACGTTCAGGTTCACCAGGAGAGGGTTTAGACTACCTAAATCTAAATTTGCAGGCTTCTAGGTGGGCTAGATTTTGCTAGCTATCGCCAACAGACACACAGACACACAGACACACACACAGAGCAAAACTTTCTTTTATTAGTATAGATAGATTTACAGAAATTTTATTGACTATGAAAATAGAGCGAATAATGTTTTAAAATTTAGGTTTTACCAATAAAGCAATGATAAAAGTTGAGGATATTTTGATAGCGAGGTTTAATGATAAAAATAGTTTGGTACTTTTCCGTTACACCAACACCTTGTCAAAATGTATGCTTATGCGCCATTTATGTTAACCCTGAAAGTATAAAGGATATATTTTGCAACCCGTGCCTAATATTGTGACTCGCTGTTTATTGAGTATAAATCTTTTTTTATTATTATTACTATTTAATCATAACCATAATCATAACCCCATCTGTTGAGAAATTATTGTGCTTCGCAAAATGGCGTAATAAAAGACAACCTGCTCGTCATTATTTACAATCCTCCCTCATAGAGTTCATGTGAAGACGCGACGTAATTATTCAAAAAATGAACTGCAATTGAACTGCAATGATTACTGCAATGATAAGAGAACTTTGCAATTACATGCCTACAATTTAAATTCAATTTTATTTTATTCTTTTATTGTATAACTAGCAAGCTACGCCCGCTACGCTGGTCAATTTCCTTTAACGAACCTTTAATCAAACAAAATATTAACATTTCATAATTCACTTGTATATTTTAACAGAATAATAAGGCTACTATAATTTGTGACTCGCGCTATAGCCAATATACACGTCAGGACACGTCGCCTTTATCATTATCTTTCTACGCTTGAAAGTTTCACTATTGTACTCCATTGTGAAATTTGGTAATTATTGAAATTCAATATTTGAAAAATGGCATAATCATTAGATTTGAAATTTATATCAAGAAATATACAATTTTTTACCTTTCAAACGCAGTTTGTCTAACAATTTTCTGACAAATACTTTTCGAGCTATTATTTTTTTCAGTAATGTCAAATGTTTCATTTTCCGAGATTAATCTGTGGCAAAGATTAGCGAAAAACCCAGTCGTCAGCAACGCATAGCTTTATATTAAAGAGTATGTTGGAGCAGGGAAATTCACCATCACTTTTGAAATCGGTTCTGGAGTTCCAGATATTCCATACAAATTGTAATTTAGAATTATTTTAGAACGCTTTTCGCTCATTTCACCCTTTTAAATTTCGATGTTTTAAATTTGTTCTTAGAGAGCATTTACATTTTATAAGTAACTACAATGCCAAATTTTAAATTTCTAGCTCCTTCCGTATAAACAAAATTGCAATTTTAGAACGTTTTTCGCTCCTGTAACCCCCTGGGATGAGTGGCACCGACATAAAATATAGCCTATGTTGGAGCAGGGAATGTCACCATCAATTTGCCACCATCACTTTTGAAATCGGTTCTGTAGTTCCAGAGATTCTATGGAAATTGTAAATTAGAATGTTTTTAGAACGCTTTTCGCTCACCCTTTTAAATTTCGATTTTTTTAAATTTTGTTCTTAGAGAGCATTTACATCTTATAAGTAACTACAATGCCAAATTTCAAATTTCTAGCTCCTTCAGTATAAAAAAAATGTAATTTTAGAACGTTTTTCGCTTCTGCACCACCCTGGGATTAGTGGCACCGACGTAAAATATAGCCTATGTTGGAGCAGGGATTGTCATCAAAAACTTGCCACCATCACTTTTGAAAACAGTTCTGTATTCCAGAAATTCCATAGAAATTGTAATTTAGAATGTTTTTATAACGCGTTTCGCTCATCTCACCCTTTTAAATTTCGAATTTTTTTAGAATTTGTTATTAGAGAGCATTTACATCTTATAATTAACTACCATGCAAAATTTCATGTTTCTAGCTCCTTCAGTATAAAAAAAATCGAAATTTTAGAACGTTTTGCGCTCTTGCACCCCTCCCTCCTATGGTAGTGGCACCGATATAAAATATAGCCTATGTTACAGCAGGGACTGTCACCATCAATTTGCCACCATCACTTTTGAAAACGTTTCTGTAGTTCCAGATATTCCATAGATATTTTAATTTAGAATGTTTTTAGAACGCTTTTCGCTCATCTCACCCTTTTAAATTTCGAATTTTATTAGAATTTGTTCTTAGACAGCATTTACATCTTATAAGTAACTACCATGCCAAATTTCATATTTCTAGCTCCTTCAGTATAAAAAAAATCGAAATTTTAGAACGTTTTTCATTTCTGCACCCCCCTGGGGATAGTGGCACCGACATAAAATATAGCCTATGATGGAGCAGGGAGCGTCACCATCAATTTGCCACCATCACTTTTGAAATCGCTTCAGTAGTTCCAGAGATTACTCCCTACAAACAAACAAACAAACAAAAAAACAAATATTTGTTTGTTTGTTTTTAAGCATATATTAATATTGATTTAATAAAATAGTTCGTGAAAGGTCTGTAATTTTCAATATTTAGAATTTTTAAATGATCACTTTCGCAGCAACATAATTTGTATTTAATAAAGATTTATTTCACATATTAAGGGAAGAGTAGACTTTAAAATGAGCAAAAATTGACCATTTAATTTATTCTTGCTTTGTTGTTGAGATTTCTTATTAAATTTTTTTTAAAAGTATCAATATATTTTTTTAGTTTTAAACTAATTACTCGCATATATAATTTTGTAACTTTAATTTTCAGAAAATTGGTTTCATTTAATTTAATTCAATTTAATTTAATTTTATTTTTATTTATTTTTTTATTTATTTATGTTTAAATTTTCTTTCAATTCAGAAAGCAGAATCTTTTTTCTATAGAAATAGCTGTTGGAATAATATAGTTGATGAAAAATATTTTTTCAAGTCTAATGTCCCTGTAAGTATTATATATTCATTGGTCAAAAACAGAACCAAGAATGTTCACGACCGTATAGTTTTAACATTATCTGGATTTTAAAAAAGTAAATAAATAAATTTAAGTAAATCAAAAAAATTGTAAACTTGTCTTATTTCTAAAAATGTAATAAAATGTGTTTTCCTGGGGTTTATTTTATTTACTTTAAAACTTATGTGGAAAAAAGTAAATATTCAGGGATTCAAAATTTTAAAAGAGTAACAATTTTGATTATTTTATAAAATAGAATACAAAACTTTATGGAAAAAAAACTTGGAATATTCAAAGCATTTCCTTTACTTTATCAATCATATTTTTAAGTAAAATATCAAAACCTATAAGAAAGATACATCTACGTTTTCAAAGGAAATGAAATTTTCTAACTTAATTACTGTCATCATGCTTCCAAAAAATCAAAAATGTCCCAGAAAACCGAAATGAAAAATGACCTGTCAAGATGAGTCTTTAATGCAGTGAAATTGTTTCAAAAGTCAATGTAGTCAATTAAATTAAAATCTTTAGAAGTATTTCATTTGAACTATTCCTAGTTATGTATGGAAAGAAACCAATCATTCAAAAATGAAAAGTAATAGTATGTTTTTTGTCATTTTTTTTCTTTTGTTAATTAAAACTTGCATTCACTGTTGCTAACTGTTGCTAACTTATCATTTTCAATTGTCATATATGTAAGAAAAGGGAAAATGAGTTTGCTTCGGTGTGATACTCTGTTTCAAATGTATCACAGGTTCAGGCAGACAAATTTTAAATTTGAGTATTGCGCCAGCATGAGTACTTGTCATAATTTGTGGAAAGGAGGAAAATATATTTTAAAAAAATACTTCATTCATATACTTCCCCCCATTATATCAGTCAGAACATTAATATCCATCAGTCAGGATATTAATGTTCCCATTGTAAAACAACGTTATCTTACATTTTGATGATATTACTTGACCGACTCGGTCGTACCCCTAGATCTAGAAGACCATACCGATTTTTAGTATCCTATAGTGATAGGATAACAAAAAAAATGAAAGGTATTTGCTTTGTACGCGCATTCACAATTATTCAGAAAAATAAACAATACATTGTTGATGAAGTCAGCGCTATTCATGGAAGTCAATGAAGGCACTCATACGAGAAATTGTAAAAAAGTTTATAACAGTACATTGCTATGAAAAAACATAATACTTATATTACATTTTTATAGTCTTTGTTATTTATTCCATACTTACATGTATTTGCAGTTAATTTCATATGCATAAACATATTATTAGAAAGTAAAAGCCAGAATTTCAAAATTTTCATATTTTTTTACGACAATCTATAAAACAATTGTAAGGTAAAAAACCCATCCATCAAATAGAGCAAATCTAATAGAGTATATACTTTTTACTTTCTTCTATCTTTACAAGAAGAAAGTATTAGATTCATGAAAATTTTCGACTTCCGGTTTTCGACGGATTTATATATTTTAGAAGATAATGAACACTATTTGACTGTTTTTAGAAAATGTCTGTCTGTGACTCTGTTACTCTGTCTGTCTGTCTGTATATGACAAAAATTGTGTGGGCACTCTATCTCAAGAACAAATGCACGAAATTTAATAAAACTTTAGATTCAGTTAGTCCATGATATAAATTGGTGCTGTTTAGTTTTTGATGCAAATCGCTTAACAGGTGGCGCTTCTATGCTGCATTTTTCTCGATTTCCGCAATTGCTCTATCTCAAGAACTTATGCACTGTTTTCCCCCAAATTTCAGATTGAGTTAGACCTTGGCATAAATAGACGCCTATTACGTTGTGGTGTAACTATCCCAACAGGAGGCGCTGCTTTGCTACTTTTTTGTGATTCTCACGAAAGCTGTATCTCAAGAGCTAATTCACAGAATTTCGTCAAACTTCAGATTCTGTTAGACCTTGACATAAATAGATGAGGATTTCGTTTTGGTGTAAATAATCCAACAGGTGGCGCTGCTATGCTACTTTTATCATGATTTTCACGATAACTATATCTCAAGAACTAATGCACGGATTTTCATCAAACTTCAGGTTAAGTTAGACGTTGGCATAAGTTGTTGTTTATTGGGTTTTGATGTAAATTTCCCAATAGGGGGCGCTGCTATGCTGCATTTTCCAGGATTTACACGATTTTAACGATAGTCATATCTCAAGAACTAACGCACGGAATTTAATAAAACTTTAGTTTCAGTTAGACTTTGATATAAATTGGTGCTAATTCATTTTTAATGTATGCGAAACCTGTGTGAGATAGAAAAAATTTTTGGGAATGGCACATGCGACTAGTTTGTACTTAATTTAATGCTGTATTCATAAGTGAAAAACATGAGCAGGGCTCGATCTGTTACTTATTTTGAGTACTCCTATTTCCGATAATCATATTCGCCTTATATAATAAATTCAGCGATATATATAAGGCAACAATTACTTTTCAAAACTAGTGGTAATAGAAATATCTGGGCGAGCCCTGTGCAATTTAACTTGTACTGCATTTCTCACTAAAGTACACATAATCATTACTCATAAATAAAACTGAGACTGATAACGACTCTATAAAATTATATGCATGAAATCTGACAAAAGAAAAAAAAATTACAAAAGAAGAAATTTTGGGAATCTGTCTTGTTCTTTATGAATTTTATAAAAATACACGTTTCCCTGTACTTTATATTTAATTTAAAATGTATCTTAAATACATAAATAATCATTAAATTTTAAAAAAGTTATAAAATTTATACTGTATTCAATTCAACAGAAAAAAAATCAAAATATTCTAAACATTTCCTCTCACTTATCAATCATGTTTTTAAGTAAAATGTCAAAAACATATATAAAAGATACCTCTATATTTACAAAGGAAAATGAAAATTTCTAACTTAGTTATAGTTATTATATTCCCGAAAATTCACAAATATTTCAGAAAGCAGAAATGAAAAATGACCTGTCAAGATGTTTTTGTAATACATTGAAATTCTTTCAAAAGTCATGCAGTAAATTAAATGTAATTATTTAAAAATATTCCATTTAAAATATTCCTAGTTTTATCTCGAAAAGAAAATCAATCATACAAAAATTAAAAGCAGTGCTGAGTAGACGTATGTTTTTTCCCTCCTTTCGTTCTACTAATGCTTTTACAAATTCGATGGCTAATTATATTAATCACAATTCTTATTTTTTTTTTATGATGTATAGTGTGTCCATAAAAGAACTCCGTGGTTTTTTAAGCAAAATTTTTCAATTCAATCATAATATTAGATTAAAGTTATATATATGTACTTAAGGATAAATTTATCAAGAATTTTACCATTTAGTAGATTTTATGGTGTGACCTGTTTGTGGCACAGCACACATCCAAACGGTATTCAACCTTCTCCCATGTCCTGGCCAACATGTCTGGAGTGATGATTACCACACAATTGATTATCCTTTGTCTGAGATGGTTTACATCCTGAATTTTCTCAGCGTAAACAAGATTCTTGACATGTCCACAGAAAAAAAAGTCTAATGGAATCTAAAGGTCAAAACGGAATGGAATGATAGAATCAACGTCTGCTACGTTACGTCAATGTCAATGACGCGCAACTCTACGTAGTGTTGCAAAAAACAAACTGAAACTGGTGTGGATAAAATCTGATGAGCTACTGATTTCTTCTAAACTAACTGACCTGACCTAACTCATACCGTTAACTCGATATGATTTTTTAAAACCCTGGAGTTCTTTTATGGACACCATGTATAACACAGTAGAGTGGAAATTAATTGGGATATTGGGACAACATGGATAAACTTTCAACCTCAGGTACCTTTTCAAATTTTTCATGAAGTATCAGACGCATTATTTGCCTTCGATAACGTAAAACACAATTTCTTAAACTCGCACTTTACAGTAAAAATTTAGTTATATTTAAGGGACCAACATCAAATTTAGCAATGAAGTGTTTAAAAAAAATAACTGAAATTCAGCTCACTTTATCAAAGACCTCTTTCTGAATTTTCATGATATCTATTTTGAATTTTTGTAAATGTTGCTTTATACTGTTGGCTACTAATATATGAAAGAAGATATATGTTTACGTTTGCGTATGCACAATTAAATATATTTTCTATAAATATTCATATCTCATCGAATATTTGATAAATTCATTGCACATTTCTGAATAATATTTTTGCTGCAAGTTGCCAAGTTTTTTTTTTTTTTTTTCAAAGTTTCATTAAATGTGGTTGAAATCTGTGCTTGTCATAAGAAAACAATATGAGAAACAATGGGAATTTTTTATTAAAAAAAAAACATTTATATTTCGTAAATATACCTGTTATTCCTACAAAATTACACATAGCAAGATAAGTTATTTGTAACGATTACAGATCAATCGCATTTTTTATGTAAAATTGTTGTTATTGAAATTTGTTGTTAATATGTTATGTGGAAATTTGTCGCACTTTCTTGCTGAGCAGTGAATCAAGCTCATCTGTGATACTTGGAAGTGAAACGTTTGTTTATGCAACGATACGCAGATGCAATCAGACAATATTCCTGGTCAGTAAGTAAAACTCATACGTCATGCTTGAATGTAAAAAACTTAATTATGGAGCAAAGACCATTATGTCAATTGAAACTGGATTATTTTTACAGAATTTATTTATGTGGAACAATGAAAGAGTACGAAAAGTCGTTCTCTAATTACAAAATTTATTCATATCCGCTATATATAAGATATACATGTGAAATTGGTGCCAAAATTGTGGAAAATTAACCAAATTTTTTTGTTGCAGGTTTCCGTAATGTGGCATTGTTTACAAACAAACACTTCCGTCAACCAATCGAATTTTTGTCGTAGCGATCACTGCAGGAATCGTTATGGTGACGTAGGTGATCATATGATAGACCTGTTTAACGTAGACCAATCAAATCGCCACGTCTCATGTATACAGTAGGAGTCGTAAAAAACGTACAGGATTTTCTTGCTATCTAACAGTAATTTAACCAAGAGTGAAGTCAGCTGCCCTTTCTTTAGTGTAGAAGTACGAGTGTCAAGGAAACCGGAAATGTTCACAAATCAGAAAAAAGCTCAGTACCTTCTCTGGTATCACGAAACCCTTTTGGCATCTGTAATTCACATGAGGCCGTACACATTGATTTCTTGGGACTTCGCACAAAAGACTGTCTCACTTCTTTTAACCTTTCAGCTGAGGTTGATGGTCGGTCAGTTTTCGGTACATAGTCCGTTTTCTTGGATGCTGGGACTGCTGCCTACAGTCACTTTACGGAAACTTGCAACAAATAAACTTGGTTAGTTTTTCAACATTTTGGCCCCAGTTTCGCATGTCTATCTACGACATATAATTGCAGATATGAATAAATTTTGTAATTAGGGAGAAATTTTTCCAACACCCTTTATATATTGACCAATATTCCCATACACACACGCACAAGTTCCCTCCTTCACGAAAATGTCGCCAAAGTCTTAAATATTTGTCAAAATATTCCCAAATTTGGCAATAAAAATTACCATAAAGATGGCCAAATTGTCACTAACTAGCTAATTTAGCGATATTCAAATTTAAATCCGATTTCGAAAACAACTAAGAATCTTTCGTATTCGGAGTCTATGCGGAGACGCATTTTTTATTCATAATAGTGTAATACTTATGTATTGACCATTATTCACATACACACACGCACAAAGGCCATCCAGCACCGTTTGTTACTGGGATATTTGGCACCTAGAAATATATCGCGAGATTTAGCAACAAAAATAAGTTGCCATAAACATGTCCAAATTTGCTGTAACTTGCTATTTTCGCAAAACTCTCTTTCAAATTTGATTTTCATTATAACTAAGAATCTCACAAAATCGGAGTCCATGTCAAGGTAACGCATTTTGGAAGTACTGTTTTGACGCAAAATGAACTGTATTCTTCATACCACGAGGCTAACGAAAAAGAAAGGCTACCGCGGTGCTTTACGCGTATCTTTTTTTACAGACCGCGGGAGTCACGTGATGCTCGAATCCACCAATGCAGGCGTACGAAAAGAGCAACACGTCACACTAGCGGTCTGTAAAAAATGATAAGTGGAATGAACCACGGTAGCCTGTCTTTTTCGTTAGCCTCGTTCATACCAGAGGTGAGTTTTACGAATTTTGATTACATTTTTTTCAATAATTATACTTTAATTAAGTGATTTGTTTTCCTATATAATTTATTGTTATGAGTGTATGTACGTAATATATGCGTACATAATATATATATATATATATATATATATATATATATATGCACATGCAATTATAAATATTTCGAAGGTGCATTTACAAATTGGCAAATTGAAGCTGGATCAAAATAACCAGTTCTGCGATAAATTGAAAAAGGGCAATTAATGTGCTTCGTATAATTATATGTATATTACTTCGAATCGATCACGATCACCCTAGAAGTTTGTACTTCGGCCGCGTGGTCTTAAGCACAAACATAATGTTTTTGTTTTCATATAGGCTGATCAAAAAAAAAAAAAAGTTTGTTTTTAGTCTCCTAAATACCTTCGAGACTAAATTTTCACTGGACAGTGTCAATTCCAATTCAGTAATAGACGACAACTGTTGGCCATTCAGAAAATTTGGAAAGAATTTGTTTTGCCACAAAAAATGTTGATCCGATGAGTCCACCGAAAAAAGAAAGTTGTTTCACCAACTTTGTTTTTTCTTTCTTTCAGGGGAATATTTAATATAATAAAGAATTTAAGAAAGTAGGTTTTCTAAGAAGAAATATACTTATGAAATGCAATTTTTACATCTCATTCGACGGGAAATAAAAGGGGGAATTTAAGTAGATTAGGATAAAAAGAGTTTTAAATATGGACAGTAATGAAAAAAAATTAACAAAGGGAATATTTTAATAAACTAGTGCTGTAAATGGAATATTAATAATAGGAATTTTTTATAGAATAAATTTATTAGGGTATGGAATTTTAAATTTTGTAATGTATATATATATATATGTATATATATATGACGTCTCTTATTCTCATTTACCAATAGGTAATACATTAACAATTAGTTACAGAGGTTATAGTTGCAATTGCAAAACTGTTTTAAATGTTGTTCTTCGTCACGTAAAGATTTAATTATATAAAAATATTCATTTTTTTAATCTTACGAAATTTATATTTTTATACGGTTTCTGGATCCTATAAGTTATGTTTAGAAAATCAGTAAAAAGTCTATTGTTATACAACCATAACTTACAAGTTATGATACTTTAAATTTTATGAATTCTCAACATTTTCTGGCATTAGAAACGGAAGGACGGATTCCTTCTGATTTCCCATGAGATGAGTAGCTACAAAAAAATGTGGCAAAGGAAAAAACGCAAATGATTATACTTTCTGAACGAGTAGTGTGTACTCCTGAACGCATTATGCGCCATAGATTTTTATCTTCCCCGAGAACAGATAAACAAGATAATAGGTAACAACCTTTATCAGTGTACTAGAAGAACGGGATAAAAGGATTTTTTAAATAGTTATGCATTTTATAGACAGTTTCTTTCAATGTTTTTAATAATTAATCTAGAAATTAAAATAGTATTAGTTCATATTCTATCGATCTCATCTCATAAAGCAGCTGCTCCCAATACCCCCCCCCCCCCCCCTGCCATACAACTTGACTAGACATTTCATGCATGAGTGCATGCCCCTCCTCTCATAAACCCTTCCTCCAATAACTCCTCCTAAAAAATGTTTTTTTTTTCGGTAGATTTTCTAGTTTAGCTAATCAATCAAACGATTCAAACTAACTTAACGGCATTTGTAGAATCTTATTTTGTATCTGACATTTCACATTTTACACTTTAATTTAATATTTATAGTAGTAGCCTAACTTCAAAATAAAAAATAAAAACAATCATCAAATAACATTGAACCATATTAATTTTTGTTCACAAAAAATACTTATTTTCACATACAGATGTTCAAACGCAGCCCTAAATCATTTCAATTATATACAATAGAGCTGAGTTTTTTTACTTTTATTTCTAGTGTTTTCCACCATTAATTATATTTTCATGTACCCAACCCAGACACTTATGTAAAGTGTGTGTTCGACGGATTCAAGTTCCTCTCACTGTGCATGGAATGCTTAATATAAAGGCTAAAGTTCAGAAAAAGATTTTAATTCCAGGTTATCCTAAAAATAACACTTTTCCATATAAAATGGGAGAAATTTGAACCCATTTAACCCATTCCTCAGCTTCGTATCTGCTCTCAAACTCTCCGTTACGTAGCTCAAGGTATACGCTTTCCCCAGGTTGGAAACCATTGTCCTAAAACTACAAGTACATATTCTCACATATCTTTACATCTTTATTCTTTTTAACAACTTCCAAAATTCTTCAAAAGTGTTTATGAATACGGTTTGTCTGTCTAAATGCCCGTCTGTCCGCCCGTCTATGTGTCCGTTTGTCCGTCTGTCCGTGCTCTAACTCTTGTACATATACTCGGATTGTCATGAAAATTTTATACATTATTGAATTTTACTACAGGATTTTTGGTATTAAAAATGAAGTGTGTAGCATTAATAGTTCATTTACATAATGGTATATGGGGAAAAATCGTTTGCGGCGCATTTTATTGATGTTACGATTTTTCAAACATAATGAAATTAATATGCACTACTCAGGTGAATTGCAGCATGCTTTTATCAGCGTGTGCAATTAGCAGTATTTATAGCTCAATTACAAGAACGTACAAAATAATTCTTTTACGTTATGTTCTATGGGGAAAATCGTTTGCGGTGCACTTTGTACAAGTAATGATACTTGAAACATAATGAAATGTAAAAGGTTCACTAAGGTTCGATACAACTTTTTTTCTATAGATTATGGAGAGCGTAGGATTTATCGTTCATGTACACCATGCTGTAATCCACCCCAGTAGTGCATATTAATTTCATTATGTTTGAAATATCGTAACATCAATAAAATGCGCCACAAACGATTTTTCCCCATAGACCATAATGTAATGGAATTCTTTTGTGTGCCCCTGTAAATGAATTATTAATGCTACACACTTCATTTAACTTCTCATACCGAACATCCTATAGTAAAATTTAATAATGTATAAAAATTTCACGACAATTCGAGTATATTTACGTATCGTTTACAAATTATATAGATCATATACAGGGCTGCACGAAAGACTTCAAATATGGACAGCAATTACAGAAAATGAATTTTTACTGAGGGGAATTTATTTTTTAAATTGCTTATTTAGATATCTCATTTTATCGTCTGAAAAAAATTTAATTTCTTAGTAATATTCTGTTAGAGTTGAAAAGTGTTTCATAATCTATGCCAGATGTATTATTTTTCCTTCTTGTATAAATTGTACTATTAATCTTTTAATTAAAAAAGGGAATAATTATTTTCTACCTTAACAAAGGATTTTAGAAACATTAAATTAGCGTATCAATAATGTGAAAAAAAAAACTCTTGCAATAAGAAAACGAATGCAATGTAATTTTTTATAAACTTGCTTCGTATTAATTTTATTGAATGCGCTTAAATTTCTTTTGTGCGACTATTTAGTAAATTAATGGTAATAAAAAAGGTTACATGCTGAAAATGAAGTGTAATCAACAAAAAATGTAAAGATAAAAATCTGATAAGCAGAAGATAAAGGGACGAAAAAAAGAAATAACTTAAATGGTTCAGTTAAGATTCGTTAACCATCAGTGTCGTTTGCTTGAAAAAAGGGGCACTAATATTTGTAAAATTTATTTGTATTTTGATTTGGTATATAAAAAAAATAAGATATTCAGATTGTTACATTAAGAAATTCCTGTACTTTTCAGAAAATGTTTAATTATATTAAGTAATGCAGATTTGCTTGTTTTGTGTTAATTTTATGTTTAGTAAAAGGTACAATAATTCTAAAAAATACGTAACATGTCTTCTAATTTAACATAAAATATGTACGTGCATTGATTTTCTCTTTATTTGTATTTTTTTACATTTTCTAATGTTTATTCAATAAAAAGAATTAAATCTATTTTGATTTTTTTTCTTTTGAATTAAAAAAAATGGTTTTACGTTTTTATATATTTATATCTCTTTAAAATGTATAAAGTAATTTAAATATCGTTCAAAAAGTTAATCATTTGCAAAGTTGCACCGGTTGAGATTAATAATAACTTCAAATTGTTTAATAATTAGAGTATAAGTTTCAACTAAGATACCACATTCGACTTACAAAATAAGACTAACGACTTACTTTATTCTGTTAAGAAATATCTTAGTTCAACTTTTAAATATGCTGGAATTTTATTTGAATGTGAGTGAATGATTAGAATGTGATGGTAAAAATATGAAATATTATTTGTATCATGTATTCAATATTCATTTATCAGATATTCAGATTACTCTAAGCAAAAAAAAATATACCCTTTATTACTTACCCATCATACGTAGTATAGGGTCTTGTAATTGTTTTAAAAATCGAGAAAAAAATTTTGACGGATTTACACTTTTCAGACAATGGAGATTCCGAAAAACATATTTTTAGAAAAAAAAATTTGCCGTCCGTCTGTGTGTCTGTGTGTCTGTAAACGCTCTATCTCCCGAAAAAATTGAGATAGAGACTTGAAATTTGGTATGTACTTAGTATGTAATAATGGGAAGAAGCTTATTGAATTTCAGTAACTTCGATTATCCGGAACTATTTTTTTTTCGCACTTTTGAAATATTCGTTCTGATAAAAGGTATATAAAATTTTTCAAAATTTTTTATTTTAAGAAGTGAATATAAAATACAATAAAAAAACAAATTTTGCATAAAGCATGAAGTCGATCGGATAATGAGTTGCCGAGATATTTATAATCCTATTTTCCACACTCTTCGATTTATCATGACCCTATATTTCATTCAAATTTCATTTCAAAGATATATTTAAATTGGAAATGAGACGCTTAATCAGATGCAATTAACCGCTAGTTAATAGGATTATTGTTTTTGGAGTTATAAGGATGTTGCTTTTCCGCAATTCAGTAACAGAGCATTTAAAGTTTATGACGTCATCAAGCCACGATTTTATTCGAATTGCAATGCATTTTATAAGTAGTTTACACATGTTTTATTTTCATATTTTATTTTATGCATATCCATGATGGGTAAGTATTACGGTGGCCCCCAACGACTAGTTTTTTACAGGCATTAAAAATTTCGTTCCCAATTGTTTTAAGTGTAATACTTCAAATAGGAGAAAACATAAGTAGAAGATCACCCAGTGAGAAATATCATTAGCATATTTTACAGTAATAAGCATTAAGAACAGTAAGAAACTAAAATTTATTAAAAGTAAATTAAAATGCTGTCTCACTACGAAATGGCATTCATTCTGAGGGCATGTGGGATATTCTGAAACATTGACTTGTTGATTATTGTAAAATATTGACTTGAACAACATAAATTTTAAATAGGTTGCCGGATACAAATTTAACAAATGCAACACATATACCTGTCAAAATATGCGTCAAATAAAATGTTAGTGGGATACATAAAGTAAGCCAAAAATACTGATATTGTATCTGAAAATATCTAATAGTGGCTTTTAGAAGTAATAAAGTACTATCTTAGAAAAGAATTAAATCTAGCTAACGTAATAGCCACTAGAATCTGGATTCTATACTAAAGAGTTATTTCATTTCATTAACACTTTCGAACGAAGTTAAAAAGTATGGTATGAATTCGTTTAGTCTGTCCTTGCTCTAAATCGCGAAAATACACTATATTGCCAAAAGGGACCGGTCACTAGCGATTTTAGACGTTTTATTAACTATCTAGAAAAATACATGAGGAATTAACCTGAAACTGCAGGTGTGTAAACAGTATAGTATAGGTTATATATTTCCGCGAAGAATTTTTCCCGAAACCCCATAGGGGACTGTCAACAAATTGAAAAAGCACGAATATCTTTTGGACTACCCTGTAAAAACTAATTTAGCAAAAGCGTTCAAAATCGAGATTTTTAATAAGTGGCTTATTGTAATATACTGTGTTCATTTTTATGAGGATAGCATGTATACTCGAAGAGAAATTAAGGTTTTTATAAAAACAGTCCCAAATTTCACAAAGTTTTTTGCTTATAATTTGCAGAGTTCTTAATATAAAAAATAGTTATTTTGAGAAAATATGCCAAACAATATTGTACATAATACTCTGCAATTGGAATTAAAAAATAATAAAAATTGGATGAAAAATGAGCAGGTTTACTAAAAAATGTTTCACTGAGCATGCGCGAATGCAATCAAAACATAATATGCATAAAGTATTAGCTAAGTATATAGAGCAACTTTTGTGAAAGTTTCAAAATCATAGCTTGAAAATTCTGAAAATTATCGTCGATAGAATAAGCTCGAAATACGTTGTTCCCAAAAGGAAGCAAAAATATGAGGGGTTGTATCCAAATATAGTACGTGCAATATTGTGTACGCTATCTTGGCACTAATCAACAGATATTTGATACAACCCCTCATCTTTTTGCTTCTTTTTGGGAACAACGGATTTCGAACTTATTCTATCGACGATAATTTTCTGAATTTTCAAGATATGATTTTGAGACTTTCACAAATGTTGCTCTATATGCATAGCTAATACATTATGCATATTATATTTTGATTACATTCGCGCATACGCAGTGAAACATTTTTTAGTAAACCTGCTCATTTTTCATCCAATTTTTATTATTTTTTAGTTCCGATTGCAGAGTATTATGTACAATATTGTTTGACATATTTTCTCAAAATAACTTTTTTTTATATTAAGAACTCTGCTAATTATAAGCAAAAAACTAGGCGAAATTTGGGACTGTTTTTATAAAAACCTTAATTTCTCTTCGAGTATACATGCTATCCTCATAAAAATGAACACAGTATATTACAATAAGCCACTTATTAAAAATCTCGAATTTGAACGCTTTTCCTACATTAGTTTTTACAGGGTAATCCAAAAGATATTCGTTCTTTTTCAATTTGTTGGTAGTCCCCTATGGGGTTTCGGGAAAAAATCTTCACGGATATATATAACCTATATTATACTGTTTACACACCTGCAGTTTCAGGTTAATTCCTCATGTATTTTTATAGATAGTTAACAAAATGTCTAAAATCGCAAGTGACCGGTCACATTTGGCAATATAGTGTATACTCAGATAGCACTACAAAGGATGTGAATTTTCTTTGACTGGATGTCGTCTGGATGGCTTAATTGATAAAGCACTTGGTGCGCTATACCAAGGTATCTGGGTTCGATCCCCAGTCTGGACATATTTTTCCCTCAAGTTGGTTGTACGCTCTTAAGCAAAGTGAAAAGAAAATCCACATCCTTTGTAGTGCTATTTAAAGATTTAAGGAGTAATTTCAGTCCGACTGAAAATTTAATTGGAAATTTAAGTACCCAGAGTGTCATGTAATTCATAGATCTTATTGACATATATCGTGGCATGTTTTGGATTAAAAATGAAGTGTGTACCATTTATATTTAGTTTAAAAGAACACGCAAAACTATTCTGTTACATTACGACCAATAAGGAAAAATCGTTTTCAGTGCATTTTGATGATGTTACACTGTTTCAAATATAATGGAATTGATATGCCTCACTTAGGTGGATGGCAATATACTTTCTATAGAGCAGCGGTTCCCAACCTGGGGTACGCGTACCCCTGGGGGTACGTGGAGGGTCTGCAGGGGGTACGTAAAAATAATATCGGTAAAATCGGAAATCACAAAAATGGTTACACTGAAAACACATAAAGTTGGTACTTTTTGGATTACAAAGTTAGTCTCATGTGTAATTCCAATATGTTACACTCAAAATGAGGGGAAAGGCTCACTAGACATAATAATTCATTGATAATTCAATGTCACTAGCTCCGCCCACTGATTATCATATTGCTTGAGTACTTAAATATTTCCCCCATCTTCGCGAAAATTGCCATTGATCATTATACAATATCACTTTCCCAACAAATTTACCTTATTGTTCCGTTTTTAATAATAATTGCAGAACGCTTTATTTACGTCAGAGTTTCCATTCTTAATGCTTTATTTTTTAAAGCGTCGAAAAGCTTGCCATTATTTTTGTTTTCAAATAGGCGGGATTATGTCACTAATTTATATTAATTAATAGGAAATCTTCCTTCTTTTTAATGAGTATTTACTAATGAATACATTACTAATTTTTAAAAAAAACATATTTGCGTTATATGAGTGAGGGAAGGGGTGGAGGTGTTTCTGATAAAAGGGGGTACTCTAAAATTAATAGCCCAAGCAAGGGGTAAGTGAAGGAAAAAAGGTTGAGAAGCGCTGCTATAGAGTATAGCGTAAATAGAAATTGTAGTTCATGTTGAGAGACGCAAAAAAGAATTCTATTAAATTATTATTTATGGAGGAAAAAACTTGTGCAGTGTAGTTTAATGATTTTACACTAACTGTTTCAATGAAATTGATATACATTACTGAGGTACACTGCAACATGTTTTCTGTAGATTATTGAGTACACAGTAACTATCGTTTATTTACAGAGATACTCAGAAGAAATCGGTTACAGGACTGTATTAGACATAACTGCTGGATGTGCGTTTTCAGGTGTGAAATGCATTTTAAAACTTAACTAATTTTAGTGTATTACGAGGGGTGTAGATCATATACAGACTGCACGGAAGAATTAGCACACATTACCTAATATGGACAGCAATTACTGAAAAAGAATTTTTACTCTCCGTTATGTTTGTTTAGTGCTTATTAGATGTATTATTTCATTGTATGAACAAATTTAAAATTTCTTAACAATATTTCGATAGTTTTGGAAAGTGTTATCTGTGCCACGATGCATAATTTTCGTTTTTTTTTTTTTTCTTTTCTTTTTTTTTTTTTCTTTTAAGATGAAAGCATTGGATAGGGGTGAAAAGAAAAGGCAATGAAATGCATAAAATCACATTTAGGGATAGTAAAATGAAGGTGAAGTAAAATGAATATGAATTAAATTCATATTTTGTTTTCTTATTCTTTTGGATAAGATATAGGAAAATTAAAGTATAAATTGGGATAACAATTTATTATATATAGCTACTTAACAAATAGAAAAAAATTAAATGTAGGTGATTACAACACACAATACCCTTTTCTATACTTCTAGTTCCAGGAATATAATAAAAATCATGCGATAAAACAAAGGGCAACGATGATGTATATAAATTGATAAAGGTTAATGAAAATTAAAGATAATAATAATAAAAATCATTTGTTATATTAGACTTAATGTCACTTTAATGAATATAATTACATTTTATGTAGTATATTTAAATATGTTAAATAACTAAAATAATAAAGTTTATTTTCCAAAACTGTCAAAGCCTTTGTGCACTTTTTGAACATTAAAACTCAAAGCATATAATTAAAGTAATACTTCTTCGATTTCCGTAAGTTTTGTTTTCATGGCATATGCAAATATCGCATTTTGTAGGATTGTTAATTCTTTTAATTATTTATCATGTAGAAAACAGCTTTTATTTAGCAAAATATTCAAGAGAATGTTGCAAACTGCCTTAGGTCTTAATTGTAATAGAATATTTTGAAAATGGTCATTGGTCTTAAAAACAGGATTTTAAATATCTTCATTTTTTTTTACTTATGTTATTCTTTGTAATTTTATTCTTTACTAGAATTAAAAATTAAGGGGACCCCCTACACTAAATTTGGTGAGAAAATAGCGAAAATATTATTTTTTCGTTTGTTTGCTTAAAATGAATTTAGACATCCCTAATGCATTCTGGCGATGTAACCTAAAGATATGATTATTAAAAATATGTGAAGATGGCTTTTTGCTGCATCTATTTCCCTTTAAATTATTGACTTTAAATAATTAAACTGAGCTACAATCTTTAAATTCATTTTTCACAGTTGGTATTTTTTAAAATATCAGTATGTTTAAAATGCTAAAACTTTACATATATTTCGCACTTGATACCTTTTTTTTATTGACATTACGTAGATTCCATTTTATAAAATTAAGCATCAGATTTGGATAAACATTAAATGGTTTATTTAAAATAAATTAAAATTTTAATGAAATTAGTTAACATTTTCGTAATCTGATCCAAATTTATATACAACACCTCCAAGAGCAGTATAAAAAAAAACTACTGGAAAATATTTATATCTGCAGGATGCGTAGAGTTTTATTACAATTTTCTAATACAATGTTTCATCTTATTTAATTACAGAAAATATAATCGCGGGCAAATTTTTAATCTGAAGAAAAAATATTATGAAAAGATTTATAATCTGAAATATTGATGATTCTGAAATACTGTTGATGCTTCATGACGTATGCAAATATCGCATTTTGTAGGATTGTTAATTCTTTTAACTATTTATCATGTGGAAAACAGCTATTATTTAACAAAATATACAAGAGAATGTTGCAAACTGCCTTAGGTCTTAATTATAATAGAATATTTCAAAAATGGTCAATGGTCTTAAAAAAACGGGTTTTTAAATATCTTCATTTTTTTTTTTTTTTACTTATGCCTATTTTGAATGTTTTTATGCTTACTTTGAATATACTAAGGAGCCTACGCAACTTGCACCTACAGGGAAAGAATAATTTAAAAATTTTATATAATTTTATTAAAATTTACGTTTTTTATATTGTTTTAACAGAATTGTATAATTTACTGCTAAAATAATTTTCTTTCAAAAAATCATTTAGTAATATAATGGTATTGCAAAATACTTAAATTAAAAGATTGTTTAAAGAGTAGTGTATTAAAGAGTAGTGTAGATAATGTATGCTCTTTTTTTTACAGCATCTGTTTAATTTTATATTTAAATTATATTTATGTTGATGAATAATTCACGTAGAAGTTACTTTTCTAAAAAAAAATTCCAAAACTAAAGAATTTGACGCAAAACGTGTTCTGTGATATTTTAAAATGTTGGGATAGAAACTTCATAAATCTAACTTTCGCTTTGTCTCTTTTTTTAGAAATTGAATTTATTGAGTTTACTTTACGTTCAATATTTTTTTTTATATATATAATTTATGAGCAAAAGTTCTATGGAAAAATAAAACTTTTTGTTTTTCTACTTTATTTTGTTATTCGAAAAAAAAAACCCTTAAAGACAGTTTTTCCTTCGATAATATCTTTTCGCTTTTAAGTTTTGATATACTGCGTGAGGCATTTGGAAATACATGCATTGCTTTTTGTATAATTTAGTTTCAGACATTAGTTTATAATACTATACAAGATATTTTAAATAGACTGAGTGTTTTCAAAATCCAATAAGCAGTGGCCGCTATTGAAGCTATTTTGGCAAAAGAGTAATTTGTGAAATCAAGTATTTCTTAACTAAACTACGTTTAACATTAAAAAAATATATCTCAAAAGACTTCAAAATATATACTAAAGCTTTTTAATTGCGTAAAATACGTCAAAATACTAATAAAAAACATTAAAATGTTGACATGTTTTGTTTGAATCGTCAGAACACACAAAACACAAATATAATGTGCACAAAACTGGAATACATGATCAGTCCCTATAATAAAAATAATAATAAAGACACAATTTCTCTCTATATTTTAATTTTAATATCGCTCGTAGCTCCATCTGTAGTCCTCCTCCCACTATTATTCAACCATTCAACCCAAATATTTGGAATATGAAATGACAATGTATCATTACACACTTTCGAACTTCTTATATAAATTTCAATCAATTCTCTAACAAATAGTTGTAAATTAAAATTAGATCTATAAATCAACTTAGCTTCTTTGAATAGGATGTTGATATTCTCTTTATTACTAAGTATTGATAAGGCTGTAAATTGATAATAACATTTCAAACTACCTTTCTTAAATTCCGCATATTACTGATAAATGGCGCTGATCTGTCTCAAAATGTTAGAATGCTGAAACTAACGTATAAAAATGGATCAGAATTAGCTCGGATTTTTATTTTCATTCTGTTTTTCTGTTAAATCGCAAAAAATATATATATAGTTTGTTGTTTAACAAAGCAAGGATATTTTTAGCAGTATTACAATTGCAAACCATCAAGCGCCATCTTTCGGAGGTAGCTGGAACTAAATCAAGGAAGTATGGTAAAGAAATTCCGGAACGCAGATTATTCTTCTATAAGCGCAACTTCAATAACTGTGACCGTTTACTTAGAAACGTTTAGTCCATTTTAGTCACTGTGGAAAACAGAAATGGCTCTTTCCTCCGTGATTTTAGGTCAATCTGTACCATCTTTGAATGTATGCTAAATATTGAGCTATATAAAACTTATTTTCTTTTTCAGTTACATATTAATGTGAAAATATTTTAAGAAAATTATTCAATAAATTTTATTTGGACTTTTGTTCAACATAAATTCCGAACGGATCTCATATAAATTCCAAATAAAAATCGAATAAACTTTATTTCGCTTTTGTATTCATTGAATGCTCCTCGGTGCTGTACATCTTTTTTTAAATGAAAGTTTTTTTCCTGGATTCCGGCCAAAAACATGCAAAATGTGATTGTCAAAAAAATTATCAACATTTCAGCAGCGTTGTTTGTTGCGCTTTATGACTTTTTAGAGGAAAATATTCTCCGATGTAGGACAAACGGTCAAACATCGCAAAAGTATGTAGAAAACTTTTTCTTTCCCAATTCGACAAAAAACACGTGAAATTGGCATAAAATACTGTTTTTGTTTTTTTATCTTGTTTTTTTTTTCTTATTTCTGCTTATTTATTTATTTTTGATAAAACTGCTAAAATATCACCCTCTCTTTATAATTTACGAAAGCTATACGGAAGGATGAATACAGAGTGCATCAGAAAAACTTATACATAGAATGTTTAACGGGTCATAACTTTCTATTTTTTCTTTCTTTTCAATTAATTGGAAATTAATGGAATTGATTGGAAATAATGAGTGACCCAACATTAACTTTAGAAAAAGAAAACTCATTTTAAAATACTATTGTAAGTATGAAAATGTATCTGAAGTACAAAAACAACATCGTAGGGAGTTTTGGGCAAATCCACCTATGCGATTCATGGAATAAAAGATAAGTTTGGAGCGAATGGATGTTCAAAGACAACATTCCAGAACCGCAATTGAGAAAGGATGTGCTACAACAACAAATGAAATGTTTGCTGAAGTTTGTGGATCAATAGCACACTGTCATAAGCAGTGTATTGAGCAGAACGGTAATAATTTTGGAAATCCGCGATAAGAGGAAAAGGTATACATTTTATGTAGATTCTTTTGCAATTTAAATACTAATTATATGGGAATAAAACTGGAGTTATAATCATTCAAAGCGTGTATAAATTTTTCTGACGTATCCTGTATTTTCATTCCTTACCAGAAATAAAATATATTCATAGTATAGTTATATTTCATTAAATTAGGCTCATACAAAACTTTATTAAAGAATCTTAAAAAAAAATATTACATGCATAAATACAAGAAATTGTTTCATTAAAAACCGGAAAACTGAACTCCTAAATATGTTTCCAGTGTTTAACATTCATTTTTACAATAAAGTATACTAAGATGGTATCGTAAAAGACCGGAAAATACTTTCATGTTAGCAAGTACACTATTCGTTATATACACGTCCGTATCCATTGTACCATATCTTTTCGCCGTGAACACGAAATTTTTCTGTTTCAGGCAGAGTTCCCGTATAATCATATGTTTTATTGCAGTTAGAAAACATTTCAAACATATATAAGGTTCCAGATTTGAATAAAACAAGTACAAATACAGGGACACCTTGAATATATAAAGATACAGAATATCCCAAAAAAGATTGAATCGTACTTTAAATTTTTATTTGTGGAAGGTACATAGGAAATGAAATTTGCAGAAGTGTTCAAAATAAGTTAAGATTTAAGATTATGTTGATGAAATAGTCCGGCCATTAATTTTCAAAGAGTTACACTTTTTACATTTAAGTATTGCTCTTGGGTCCTATAAATTACAGTACCTGTTGATCCAAACGGTAGCTCGGTGCGATTGTGAGAAAATGAATAAGGGAGCATGTAGTGTTTTCGCTATTGGAAATGTTACAGAGTTCTACTTTAATGATTGTATTTTATAAAAAGATAACCCAATCTTATTCCAGCGAATTATATTTATTGATTAATATCGAACATTGATATACACTTGATAACAATGATGAATGATCATTCAAATAAAACTAAAAATGCGTATAAATAATTATTTATTATATAATAAACTACAGTACTAAAAGTACGGAACAATCTTAATCGTGCCATACATATTAATGTAAATAAAATTGTAGGTAATTCAATGTTAACGTAACACCTCTCTCTACATTATGTTGAGAAAATGACGTGGTTTCTCTTGTGTTAAACATACTTTTAATGTGTCTGGGCTTTTTATTCTAGAAAATGCCACATACATCATGCCAAGCATAAAATATGATGTTTTTAGATCCACACCGAAGAACTCAAAAGTTTGGCCCTGCATGTTGAGCATTATAATAACAAATGCAGGCCTTACACAAAATTGGAGACGCTGCATGGTACATTTAGTATTTAAAATCGCTCTTCACAAGCATACATATGTACACATATTAGAGGTCTGCACGGACCCGGGATTGGCCGGGTCAGGAAAATGAAGGTAAACTTTCAAACGGGCCGTGCCGGCAGAATAAAGACAATTTTTAACAGGCCAGTCCGGGCCGATATAAAATTAAACGGCCGACTGGCTCAATATAACAAATTTAAAAGGATCCGACAATGCCGAAAAAATGCGAAATCTTTTCAAAGAATTTGCTGGGCCGAGAATAACTTATAAATGTGTGGCACGAGCCAATACTAGTTTCACAACATCAATACAGAAACGTGACATGTCCAGCGTAGAAATCTGCATCGGACAGTTGCATCGTGTCTGATCCAAGGGCTTAATTTTTTTTTTCAGTAGAATCGGGCCGAGCTCAAATTTACATTTTTTTCTATATTCTCATTTCCAGCCGGCATTTTTTTTTAATAACAGAGATAATGAAATTTCGTTAACGGAATCTTTGGAAATATACTTTAATAAATTTCCGAGAGATATTTTTTTAAAAAAATCTGCATTTTTTAATATACAGCTTCAAAAGTTATTATGTTTTAAACCATCTTCCTTTTATTCTAAACTACATTAACTTTTTTAATGAGTCTATATTTGAATGTAATAGTCTAAGAATCTAAGTTATTATTAATGTTGCTATACTGTATTATATGGCTTGTGGGGGTATAGTTTAAAATATGCGGTAAATTTTTCGCATAAGTATGCATTCACTGTTATTTAAAATAAGCTTATTGTCTGTTCAGAAAAATTGGAAGTTTTACAAAAATTAGCTCTGTCCGGACCTTTTTTAATTGATTTTTGCACGGACCGGTCCGGGACTTATTTCATTATTTTTTTGCACGCGACGGGTCGACCCCGTTTTGAACTTTTAGTCTTTACATCGGATCGGGACCGGGCCTGGAAATTCGGCACGTGCAGACCTCTGATACATACAGATATTTATACACATTTGTATGTTGGACACACAGATAAATAAATAAATAAAAAATATATAGTTTATATATGTACTATATGAATAGATATTAATTTTTATATATTCAATATCGCATCCTTAACCGTAACAAAAATATCCAGACATCAGAATTTTATCTTAGCTAATAAAAATTTATTGGCCTATTTATTCTAATTTGATCTCATTCCATAAAGTATATTTCAAAGAAATGTAATGCAGGAACAATTGCTTCCTTTTGCCAAAGTGAAATAAATATTTAATCAAATCCTTAGAATATGGAAATTTTTCTCAAGATCATTTTATAATTTTAATTGAATAAATTCAGTTCTTTAGAAAAATACTTTAAAGAAATAAAAAAGTACTTTTCATTTAATATTTTTAAGTGCATAATTAAAGAAATGACTGAATTTATCTAGAAATACTATCCCATAGTTTTTGCATAGATATCTTTAAATTCTTTTATTTGATACTCAGCATTTTTCTGTTATATATCATTTCAAAATTTTCTTTTTGTTTTCCCTTAATAAAAGTAAAGGTTTATAAATATTGTTTAGAATGAAAATATGATTTTCATTTCAGAATAATTTATAAATAAATAATTCACAACTGTTAACTTCATTAATTCAATATTTAAAAAAAAATTAGCTGTTTGAAATTTTCATGATTTAATTTTAATAACAGAAATCACATCAGTAAAAAAAAATTATATTAAAGCAGTTTTAAATTTTATTTATAGTTATATTTTTATGAACATAAAATAATTAAATATAAATTTTGGTATTTTCTGTCTTTCAAAAATGCAGAATATTTATTTTCTTTAATGGAAAATTGATTATCAAAACTTTTGGGGTTTATTTTAAAATAAGTACATCATTATTGTTAGCTTTATTAATTCAAAATTTTAAATTCTGCTTAATTATTTTTATTTCCATAAAATAGTTTAAAATTAATTTTACGTTTAATAAACTTAATACTTCTTTTATGATTTTAACCCATTCAAATTGACTGGGAAATAAATCATATGAGAAGTAATTATTTCGACTAAGTGAAAACGTGTCTACACACAGACGAACACAGACCTTTGGCTTCAATAGCCGATGTTCTTCCAATTGAGCTTTCTGTATGATATCCCAGCGAACACAATTAACTAAGATAACAATTTGGCAATGACATCTAATCCGTTATTTTAAAAAAGCTTGACACGATAAACTGGAGGAAATGGAACTCCAATAAACTATGGATACATAATTAGACTTTTTTAATTATTCCACAAATACGTTTGAATGTGTTAAAATAATAAAAAAGAATAATTATGTATCCATAGAATAACATTCGCAATTGAAACGAAGGGTCTGGAATCGAATCCCACGTTGGACACATTTTTACTAAGTTGAAAAAAATTATTACTCATATGAAGTATTTACCAATCAGTTTGTGTTAAAATAATAAAAAAAGGCATAATTATGTATCCATAGAGGAACATTGGCAATTAAAACGAAAGGTCTGGAAACGAATCCCAGGAGGACACATTTTCATTCAGTTGGGAAAATTATTACTTATATCATGTTACCAATCAGTTTGATTTTGTTAAAATAATAATTTAAAAAAAGCATAGTTATGTATCCATAGAGGAACACTGGCAATTGAAACGAAAGGTCTGGGCTCGGATCCCAGGTTGAATACATTTTCACTCAGTTGAAAGAATGACTACTCATATGATTTAATCACTCATCAGTTTGGTTGTATTAAAATAATAGAAAAAGCATAATTATGTATCCATAGAGGAGCATTGTCAATTGAAACGAAAAGTCTGGTTTCGAATCCCAAGCTGAAGACATTTTCACTCAGTTGTAAAAATTACGACTCATATGATTTATTCGCCCTTAAGTTTGATTGTGTTAAAATAAAAATAAAAAGCATAATTATGTAACCATTGTTTATTGGAGTTCTTTTACTGCGGTTTATTTTGTCGAGCTATTTTAAATAATAGACCAGATGCCATTACCAAATTGTCTTACTGAATTGTGTTCGTTGTGATGCCGTCCAGATAGCTCAATTGGAAGAACTTTGGCGATGGAAGCCAAAGGTATGGTATTAAGTCTCAGCCTGGACACATGCTTATTCAATTGGAAAAATGACTACTCATTAAATGTTACAAAGAAAAAAAAAGAAAATACTCTTTTAAATAATTTTATCCAAAATATGAAAACATTTTTATGAAAAATGATTTATTTTACAATTTAATAAAATAGGTGTCTGATAAAAATATATGTACACATATTTTTAAAACATTAAAACACTTGATATTAGCAATACATAACTCTTTACTATCGCTTTTGGCTATAATCTAATCCATAATCAAGGATTTTTAATTAGCAGAGAATAACGCTTTGATGTTGTTCCTGTCAAATTGAGTCTAGTCTTGAACAACATCAAAGCGTTATTCTCCGCTAATTTAAAATAATATGTGTTCTATTAAGTAATATAGTATCGCGCATGTGTGGTAGCGTATTACTGTTTAATTTACTGTTTATTACTGTTAATTTTACGTAAAATCAACATTTTTTATTTCAGTGATTCAGTTGTTTGCCGTGAATGTTCACACTGTCTTTTGTCATTAATTTTGAGATATTCTCAATGAAATAGAAATGATAATAATTTTTAGGTATCCCCTGTCCTTGATTTAAAACGTAAATATCATCTAATAAAAATAAGTTTTTAATTTATATACCTAAAGTTTTTTACAAGGTTCATACAGTCTTGGAATTTCCAAGGAGTCTGACACTATTATTTCTGATTAAAATTTTTTTATTTAATATTTAAATTGCGTTTTTTGTAAATGCTATGTTTAATTGTAGACTTTGTACTATTTTCTGCAATTAAATAAAGTAAAATATTATTTAAAAAAATGTGTGGTAAAATAGTACATAACCTGCGTTAATAAGGTTATTTGCTTTAAAGTTTGTATTCTACCCTAAATAATAATAGCATTATAAAACAAATGACTATGTATTTTTATCATCCTTAGATGTATCAACCTTTACAATATTATGAAGGAAAGAACCAGCTAAATCTTTATAAAATAAATTAATCAGAAAACAATGAAAAGACCATACGACCACCTATGTAAACCTTAAAAGACATCAAAGATTAACAATGAATATGAATACATAATTTATTTTGGTTTAAATTCGTTTTATTGAAAATTTTAAGTTAAAAAAATAACGTTTTCTCTAGAATGACACACAAGAATGAAATTTTACTCTTTATTTACATTTATTTATCTATAAACATAATACAACAAGTATTTTTTAGAAAGAAAATAAAACCGACTTCAAAGGATTTGTCTTACTTTATTGCAATAATATTTCGTATTCCACGCCAGCTGCACTGTAACAAAAGAGAAATGCCTCATAATCTACGAAAATATGATATAACCACGAACGAAAATATACAATAACTTCTTCCGACTTATCCATGATTACAAAATGTGTTCTATATTTTTAGATACCAGTAACTAATCTATTTTCGAGATTTAAAGAAACATTTATAAAACCAAAGTTCCTTTTGCTGCCACTGGTTTTCGGAAACGTTTACCAGTTGTTTCTGTGGTATATTCTTCAGTTTTCTCAACCCATAATATCGTTTTTTAAGAAGCTATCAGTTCTTTGTTAAACGTCTTCATTTAGCTTAACTGAATTTATACACTGTAAAAAAGGACCAATGTTTCTTATTATATGAAAATATACTATAACAACGAACGAAAATATAATATAATCTTCTCAGTTATCCGAAATTCCGAATAGCGTGTTCCATGGTCCTTTGAAACCCAAGAAACAAATACATTTCCAAAATTTAAAGAATTATTTATAAAAACAAAGTATTTTTCGCTGCCCGTATTTTTCAGAAGGGATTTATGGTGTATTAATTAGTGCCCTCAGCCTGGAATACCTGTTTTTCGAATGCTGTCAATTCTCAAGTAAACATTTTCATGCTCAAAAATATGTTTAACAGATAAACACGCAAAATTAACAGCGTCAACAATAACATTAAAATTAAGATTATTTCTTTACTCTTTCATGTATAAATTGACATGCGGCTGAAAACGTTTACTTGAGAATTGATGACATTCGAAAAACAGGTATTCCAGGCTGAGGACACTAATTAATACACTATAAAAACCCTTCGGAAACGTTTCTGAAAAATACGGGCACTCTATAAAAAACAATATTTTTTGAACGTAAAAATTTCAGTTAAAAAATTTAAACCCAAAACTTTTATATTAATATGCAAAGTTCAACTTTTGCCCCGTTTCATATTTATATAGACGGTCGTATAATCTTTTCTTTATTTAGTGCTAAAAATAATTTATAAAGATGTGGGGATTCCTTTATTTAATAATATTTAAACAGAATACACAAAAGTACAATGTTTTGTTTCAGTATGTTAAGTTTAATTAGAATATGATACGTAAATTGAAGCAAATATATCAACAATAGCTTTATGTATATGGATTAAAACTTCATTTTTAATTTTAAATATTACGCTTATTGTTTAATTCAAGAACTTGGAATACATACAGATTGCGACTTTTTTCTAGTTCAGTGAGAATAATTTAAATTTAATGGCAAACGAAATTGGCACATTCATGTTAAAAAAAAAATAATTAAATAAGAATACCGCCTGCTTCTGCATGTTTTTATTAAAAGGCGAATGCTATGTTACTTCGGAGAATATTCTACATAATTTTATTGTTCAGAGTAACACAGTAATAAAACATATTTTTTGAAAAACTGATGTATTAAGTAAATTTACAAAATTTTTGCAAAATTTAATTTTTATATAAAGAATTTTGCAGAAAAAATTACCTGATTGGAAGAAAAAGATATTTATTACATTCACAAAATAAATGAAAATGTAATAAATGAATTGGAACATATAATGGAGGTGTACAAGTATACGCCCATTTCTTTAAAAAAATGTAATTTAAAATAAAAAAAGTTAAAAATCACAAATCATTAGTCTTCATGAAAACATTTTTCTTGATTTAAAACCTCTAAAACATTTTAAAAATTATTATCGTATAATATTTCTGCGAAAAATTAACACCATGAACCGAAAATAATCTTTTTATGTAGAATGCAGAGCTGCCAACTGCTACGATTCTGATGAGAAATTTCTGCCTTATTTATCGCAGATTTCTGCGATTAAATATTTGGAAGATTTCTCTACTGAATTACAGGTGCCGGAAAATCATAGCAGTTGGAAGCTCTGAGAATGACACATATTAATATGTCGCACTTTTTTTAGCAATAAAATTTTAAAAAAATTACCTATTCTTAACGATAGTATATTCTGTTATTTAAAATTTTATTTCAAACATGTGTTTTCTTTGTATAAAAGATTAATTTAACCCAATGACAGCTGCGCCGTATGAATCAAATACCATTCACACTACTTTTTTTCAATGCATTACGTGAATCCTATATGATTCGCATTAAAATTTTTCTTTCAAGCTTCATAGTTCACCCGTGATTCGTATGTAAACGAAATATTTATGTGTGATAGAAATGTGGGGCCGGTTAAATAGTTTTATATAGTGAACACGGTAGAATTTCAAATGCATATACCAGTGGCTGAGAGGTTCTGCTCTCGAAACTGGTAGACGGGAGGTGCTGGGTTCGATCCCAATCGCGCCCGTCGGCCTAATCGTTCGGAGTTTTCGTGGTTTTCTTCGAGCCGTGGATTTATCCATGCGTAAATACGGGTTAGGTTCCCTTAGAAAGACCTCCACGAAGGGCACTCTTCCCGGGCCTATATCCCTCGTGTTGATAATTGGCCGTCATAAACCAACCCAACCCAACTCAAATGCATATACTCGTACAAAGCACTGCCAAACTATGCGATACTTATCGTGGCGTAATTGGTTTGTAGCCCATTGCATAAATACATTAAATCGATACAATATATTACATATTAAGTGTTCTCGATTTGGAGGGATGTGGCTTATTATACGGGTTTTATCTTTACTCGATTTAGGCCAATTTGCTATATCTGTACACTCTAAAAAAAATCCGTGAATTGAGCCAATTTTTCCGCTGATTATTGTTCGCTACTAGACGAAAATTTCCGCTTTGATTTGCCCATTTTTAACGAAAATACAGATTTTTTCACAATCTAGCGTAAAAGTTACCTGAAATTCTGCAATGAAAACCTGCATTTTCTTTCAAATAACAGGGATGTTCCGACATCTGCCCAGTACTTTTCATGTTAAAAACGAAATTTTTACTCATGTCCATTTATCCTCAAAACCTAAAAGATTGGCGAACCTAAGTCAAAATTTCCTAAAATTCTGGAGTCAAAAGACGAAAATTTATTCAAATTAGCAGCAAAATCTCTTCCCACGACAGGGGTGTTCCGACAACTTGCTGCATGTACATGAACACATTTTGTACAAATTAACGCATGTACATTTACGCTTTTTGGCAAAGTTTATTCCAAGAGTGTAAATTGTAAATATAGGTCTTATAGGTAATCGCATATAACTGTTCGCACGAGCCATAAATATGCAAGTTTGAACTTGACTGAAGTGGGACCCAAAAGACAAAATATTATTCTCAAGACGCGCAGTGCACACGTGATTCGCACTTAATAAATTTACCTAACTGCATAAAATAGATAAAAAATATATGAAATGTGATTATTTGGTGTTATTTATACAGCTATTTGCAAAACAAAAATAAGTTGGTTCGGGTATCGCAATTTTTTTTAACATTACGATGGTCAACGTGTTAAAGAAACTGTTAAGAAATGCGCGTTTTATGTTAACCAATTTGATAAGCCAAATTTAAACTAAAATGCTCAATCTTCTAAAGAAACGCCTAATTTAATCTGAACTTTATACACTATAAGATATTTTATTTAAGATTTGTTGAACTTGTATCTCTCATTAAAGAGTATAAATATTAAAGGAATAAGTATATTAAAGTAAGTAATAAAATAAAAAGTAAATATTGAAATAAAAATAATTATGCATTTCTAGTAAGTTTAATTAACTAAAGTATATTAAAACACATCATCTTCAAAACTGTCAAACCTTTTGTTCGCTTCGTGAAAACTAAATTTTCTAAAAGATAATAAGCAAACGTAATGCTTCTTGGATTTATAAAAGTATTTGCTTTCATGGCGTATGCAAATGTCGTATTTTAAAGAATTATTAATTCCTTTAATTGTCTATCATACTGAAAATAGCATTTATCTTTGAAAAGGTCTCAGAGAATTCGGAATACTGCCTTAGGCTTTAATTATAACAAAAGTGCCTCGAAAATTAATTATGGTTCTTAAATGTATTTTTACATTTTCTTTATCTATGTTTAAGTAAGGAACTTGATTTCATAAACAACATTCCGCGTTAAATGATGTAAAACTTATCTTGCCCTTGATAAGTTTTACAAGAAAATTGATTTTAAAGAGAACTTATTTAAATATTTTTATAAAAATTCAATTTTTCCTATTTTATGTAGAAACATGTATAAATATTCTACCCGTCATTAAAAATCCGATATCATATAATAAGCATTTAAAAATTTTCCAAATGTTGCTCCAACAATACAAAAACACATTCTGATATGTGTGCATAATGCCACATTAAATTAGAGAAAAAACACAGCTGAAAATTGTCTTTAAAATGTTTAATAATTATTTTTTGGAACAAATTTATTCACATTTCTTTAAATAATAAGAAGAAAGGAAGTTAAATTCACATTGTATACTTTCCCTGTAGAAATATAGATACACAGGTTGTTTTTGTTTTACAAACAATAATTTTTTTCTAAAAAATGTTATAACTGTCAATTACATTATTACAATTGCTTGGAATAATTAATTAAATATTTTACAGAATTATATCATAAACAATTATCAACACTAAATTAAAATACACATATCCATGCAAAAAATGATTTCAGTACATATAAAAATTCTTAGACACTTAAAAAAAAAAAAAAAAAAAAAAAAAAAAAAGACTAGTTTCGTATTCTTTAACGGTGTAAAGTACAGAAAATCACGTAAATCAATTATACATCGATTTATCTTCTAAGACGACTGTTAAGCTGAATAAGATATAACAATAAATAAATCTGTATAATTTCACGTTTATGAAATATATGAGGAAGATTTACATTAAAAAGTTTTAGTATTAAACTTACTAGAAAAAACATTTTAACAGAATCAGTGTTGACACTTTAGAGAAAAAAAATTTTCTCAGAAATTCCGAATAGCAAATATTGCTTTGTTTAATGACAGACATTTCGTCATTCAACAAAGCGAAAATTACTAGTGAGAATTTTTGAATAAGAAAATACGGTACATTGGCAACTCAAATTGGTATTTATAAAAATTTTCGAACACACTTAAACTGCTTTTACAATGTTGTTGAAAAAAAATAATATTGTGAAAACATAAAAACTTGATAAATTTCAATCAAAAGAAAAAAAAATTACTGTGTTTAAAAGCTTCTTTAAATGTCACATCACACACGCTAAATGCATCAAAATAAAAGTTTTTCTACAGATTAAACAAAATTTCTATTTATAATTAGATTTTTTTAAGAAGTCCTTGATTAAAAAGGACACCTTACATCTATTTACTTTTAATTTCAATCCTCCTACCCCAAGAAGAAAACAGAAAATGAAGTTAATGCGGATAATGGAATAAAAAGATACAAAATTCGTGGAAAACATCAATTAATCTCATCAACAATTTTTTTTAAGCTCGTATAGTTATATTGGGACCATGTCGTCAGGACCAAATAAATTTTTCCTCCTAAGGCAGGATTGTATTATATATATCCAGAGACCTTTTTAAAAGGTTTTACTGTATTTATATATGTCGGATTTATTTGAGAATAAATGCCAAAATAATTTATATAATTTAGGAAATATATTTTTTACACATACCACAAAATAAATATGAAAAGCTTTTATGATATACTAGCTGTTACCCGTGACTTCGTTCACGTAACATTAAAAGAAAAATAAATGTACTAATCAAGCAAAATATTTCCCTCCCGATAGTTAAAAACGTAAATAATCAACTAACTATTTATCACATTTCATAGAAGAAAATACGATATTTCTTTGTTATAGGGGCCTTGGCATAAATCAGTTTAAAAAAGGTAAAATTTTGTGCCAAATAACCGCGAAAAGGAAACTGCAACCAATGGGAAGAGGACGTACAAATAAAATCGTGTAAATCGACGAATTGGGTAAAAAGAAATGTCAATTTTACCTGATAAACCATTTTACTTTTAACGACTTTGAGAAACGTTTTAACAGCCATCATTTAAAAAAATTCATTTGAAATAGTATATGCTATTTCTTTAAATTCAATTCTTGTGAATATGGAGGAATAATTCTACACCTAAATGCAAGGAGCTTCAATTGCAAAGCTTTTTGCAGACCAAAATTAAATGCAAACGTAACACTTAAATTGCAAAGCTTTTTGCAACCCAAAATTATATGTAAACATTACTTTTGCATGTAATTTTCATTGCAAATTAACATTTATTACTGTTCAAATTAAAATAATTTTGGGTGCAAATTACATGTAAATGTTACGTTTGCATGTAATTTGGGATTGCAAAAAGCTTTGCAATTGCAAGTGTTACATTTGCATGTAACAGCAAATTTGTGTCTTTGGATTAATCTATAGCTGAAACAAATCTTGATTTCTTGACAATAATGCTGACAGGCGATTTTTGCTCTGCAGAATAAATTGATTCATAAAGTTTGAATATTTGGAAATATGTTTTTATTTTTCGGAAATTTTACTGTAATCAAGATTTTTTTTTTCCTCAACTATTCAAATTGAAAATAAATATTTTTTTCAGTTTTAATGAGAAAATGACATAAAAATATACTAATCCGTTTTATTTCTCCTTTTTTATCCACAAAATTGGAGTAATTTAACCCTCTGAGCGTTTTGAAAAAGGGTAAAATTGTAATGTTGTTTTCTCTGTAGTTTGTTTTAAATGCTAAAAAATATGATTCTTTCAGCATTATAAATAAAACTTAATTACAAATATGAATGTAACCCTTGAGAGTATTAATCATTCTTCAATGTTTTGGAAAATTCATTAAATCTATAGAATTATATTATCTTAAACATTGCATATATTGCAGTGAAACCTGGAGCTTAGTGAACGGAATATTACGTTCCACACGCTTAAAGGGTTAAATACCATTTGTAGAGAAATTTCGTTAAAATTTACAAAAAAAATATTAATATCTCGGAATCTAATTCAAAATTTTAAATTCTCAGAGTTTATATGACATCCTTGAATCAATGATAACCGGTGTTAAGTAAATCGCGTTGCATTAAGAGGAGTAGTTGCTAAATGCACACAGTCAGATTTTAACTTAATAGACTTGTGTTTAATTTTCTTTTCCTAATAATCTTACTCATGCTTGTATTATTAATGACAGAGTTCAGAGAATAAATAGAGATGAAATGTTCATGTTTGGCGTGATGCTGAAAATGCAACCTTACAGTCGGCCCAAACAACTGGCGGCTTGCTTTGAAAACCTCTCCCCGTCCAATGAATCCAGTCATTGTTCCACGTGCAGCCTCTCTCCATCAATGAAGTCAGCTCTTTGGCCTAATGATTTGAGCGATAACCGGCTTCATACTGCAAGCCGATTTTAGGGTTCATTACCTCTCTATTCTTTCACTGTACTCAGTGATTATTAATGTATGAAATTGATACACGCTCCATTTGAAACATATTTAAAATATCCCGTTTTGTTATGACGTCACTTTGATCCCAGATAAATCTCTTTTCAATGATATAATTCTCGTTAATTTTCTTTTCCTGGCAATAATGACGTGAATTTTAGCAGAAAACTCGCATCTGTTTGTAACTGATATTCAAGCTTATTATTAATCAGTATCAAAAAAATATTTCAGTTATTCATCTTAAATATGACGTCCATTATGTCTATACTTTTATTATACACTGATAGTCATGCTCTTTGTAAGATTACGAATATTTGAAAATACCTGTTTTATTTATGACGTCGTATGTGTTCAAGCCAAGAAGGATCCTTTTCATAGTTCCATGGTTCAAGCGAAAACTTTTTCTTAATAATATAATTATTGTTAATTCTTCTTTCTAATTATAACGCAGTTTTTGACAGAAAAAGGTCTTTTTAATGTAACCGATATTCATACTTCATGTCTAATAACAAATACTCCATATTGTTGTTTCAAATATCACAAAAATTCATCTTCTTTTGAATTATTTTCATTTTTCACGTGAAAATCGCTCAATTAAAACTTAATTGTTGAGGAAAATTTTTTTTTCGCATTTTTATTTATTGGCAACGATCAAAGCCCTAGCAACGATAAAGTAAAATGGTTAAATTTTATCTAAAAATGTCCATTGATTCTCTATGAAAATAATCAAATTTTGAATTATTAAAAAACGTTTTTGAATAAAATAAACAAAAACCGGTCTATGTTCATTTCCGGGTTATAATCCACCTATATGCAAAGACACAGGGCCAAAATTTCTCCATTTTGACGCTGGCTTCAGCCTAACATTTGCACACAATCGTATTTATATTATTATTAGGATTATACTAGCCGGTCTTCGCACATTTAGCCAGTCGCTTCCAAATGGGGCCCAGATACCGTCTGCAGCATACAGTTCTCACAAAGTGCATTTTACATGCACACAGAAAAGTATAAATAAAATACTTTATTTTAAACTATACGAAAATAACTAATCAGAATATCAAACAAGAACGAAAAATCATGCGTCAAGCATAGATTATGTAACACTTTCCAACGCTTCCAAAATAATTTTACAAATCATACCGTTTAATAAGCTGAAAGATAACATCTAAGTAAACAATTTGGAAAACGCATAACATATTTAAAAACATAATTTCAGGAATTTCCAACGTATACAATATTCGGAAAAATATCCGAATACTTTTATTCAGCCCTGTATATGATCTATAGATTTGTATATATACTACATAGGATGCTAAATTTTAGTTCAGTTAAGAAACGCGTAGCATAGTTTAAAATTATCCTTCTGGAGTTTCTGTCAATAAACGGAAATGTGTTCGCGAACTTTTGTGCTTCCCTGTATAGGATCTACAGAATTTATACACACCACGTAATAAACAAAAAGTGAGTTAAATTTAAAATCGCGTTCAGTAATTTAAAACGCACTTCCAGGAATTATTGTTAACAGACATTAGAGAATTCTTTTGTGTGTCCCTGTAAATTAACGATGACTGCTATACACACAATATTCTGTGGTAAGCATCTTGTAATGCACCTTAGTGATATATATATATAAATTTCAATGTGTTTAAAATAGTGAAACATTATTTAAATAAACCGCAGACGATTTTTCTCCATAGACGTAATGTAACGGAATTCTTTTGACTGTCCCTGTAAATTAACTATAAGTGCTATGCACACCCTATTCCATATTAAGCTTCTTGTAATACACCTTAGTGATATTTATCAATTACAATGTGTTTGCAATTGTGTAACATCATTAAAATAAACCGCAAATGATTTTTCCCCATAGACCGTAATGTAACGGAATTCTTTTGAGTGTTCGTGTAAAAAAAACTATAAGTGCTACACACTTCAGTTGAAATAGGGAACGTGCTATAGATAACGACAATAACATATAAAAATTGCAAGGCAATCCGAGCATATTTACGGGAGTTAGAGCACGGACAGACGGCAGACGGCCAGACAAACCGAAGTCATAAACACTTTTCAACTAGGTTGGAAAGTGTTAAAAAGCACGTAAATAAAGATTTCACGACATAAATAGTTTTTTTTTTTTTTCATGATTCCCATGATTTTTCATGATTGCTCGGCCCTGTCCGTGATTATCTAGGGGGAAGGGAGAGCTTTTAGATAAAATAAAGAAAAATGAGATTGCCTAAAATACATGGCTATCATTGTAAATGGGCACTGTGGTTTCACGCCCTCAAATTATTAATGCCGTGATCAAAATTACGGGGTCCTGTGTGTTTCTCAGCCATATATCGTTAATACAGCGATATAACGGTGTTCAGTTATTTTTCGCGCATAAATCGTTAAAATGAAATTATTTTAACAGAGATCTTTGGGTTGCACGCGTGTAAACTGATATACATGACCCATAAATATGGCAGATGAACAGTGGAGGAAATGTATTATATTTTGTATAAAAATTTAAATCCGATCGCTAAAAGACGAAAGCTCCAAAGTAATTTATAAAATATGAAAATAAAAAACTTTCCCTTGGAAAAATCTCACGCAAAATATATAAGCAAAATCAGCAATAGTTGTCTTATTCTTTTAATCTTCCATAATTGGGTTCAGATTCGATATTGGCGACAAACTTGCTAGGTCTTAAATAGCTGAAATATGTGTTTAACTATTTTTGTAGTATATTTGTAATGCCGAATTTCACGCTCTTACGTAAAACTGCTGCTGAGACATGGTGAAATGAACTAAAACTGTTAACCCTCATTTAACCCCCTTGGTATATGAATATCTAAAACTGCTGAAATACCTATTTAAATATTTTTAGTACATATGTTATCCTGCATTTCACGCTCCTTTCTATAACTTCTACTGAGATATGACAAAATGACCTAAAACATTCGACCCCCATTTAACCCTCCTTAATGGCTGAATTTCTAAAATCGCTGAAATACGTGTTTAACTATTTTTTTAGTAGAATTGTTATCCTGAATTTCACACTCCTACTTAGAACTACTTCTATGGCGAAAGTCCGAAATGACCTAAAACTTTCGACCCCCCCCCCCCTCCCATTAGTGATTGAATTTCTAAAATCGCAGAAATATGTGTTTAACTTTTTTTCAGTAGATTTGGTATTCTGAATTTCACGCTCCTACCTAAAACTGCTGCTGAGATATGCCGAAAAGGTGAAATGACCTAAAACTTTCGACCTCCATTTAACCCTTAGAGGGTGATTGTTTAAAAATCATTTCTTAGTGGGTGCCTACATTGTGTCTTTCAAATTTCATTGTCTTAGGAGCAACTATTGCCTCGGCGTTGATTATGAGTCAGTCAGGACATGTTCTTTTATAAGTATAGATTCACTCTTTAATAACTTCTTATCGATTGTAAGTTAGCGAAATCAAGTAATGCAGCTGTTGTCAAAGACGGCTTGAAAAACACAAGGAAAGTCATGCTGGCGAGAAATTATTTAATTGAACGACACTAAATTTATTAAATGTTCAGACCAAAAATCAAATTTATAATCTCACGCGTAAACAAGTTTAATATATACTGATAAACGTTTCCAAAAGGAAACACAAGATTAAACAAAATCATATTACAAATTAAATTTTATTCATATTGATTTGAAAGAAATTATCTGTTACAAAAATAGACTTTTTAAAATAGAAATTACATTTCAGATATAAAAGAGGAAATGTACAGAAAATCATATAAATGGCTCTTTCGCCAATTTTTTTCAGTATACAATTTAAAAACTCGTATAAAAAGGAAATAAATGGATCAAGTACGAGTATAACTCGCGTTCGAAGGGTTCGTACATCGAATTTATTAACTAATAAACCCCTACTACCCCTAATTTTTTCATAATTTTAGTTTCAATAAATTCGGAAATAGGAGGAGGGGGGCATATTTTTCCAGTGCTTTCGACGATATCTCTGAAAATATAATACATAAAATTAAAAGAAATATATTTTTAAGTTTGAAGTTACGAGATCTTTCAAACAAAATCCTACACGATACATAAAAAGAATTTTTTTTTTCAAGTAACTTAATTAATTCGGCTTATTGCCGAATTTTTTTTTCAAAAAACATTATCTAATATCCTTGGATGATTCTGCGTCGATAGATACCTCGAGCGCCTGTCAGTTCTCACACTGACCACCTTAAAAGTTAAGTTTGTGTGTAAAAAAATGCGTTTTTCTCAAAAACGATGTTACTTAAGAAAATCTCTATAGTTTTCCTGAAATGTTTAAATACATTTATACTACCCTAACTTTTTCATAATTTTAGTTTCTGTAGATTCGGAAATACAGGGGTGGGGGGGGGGTATATTGTTGTAGTGCATTTTCGACGATATCTCTGAAAATATAATACATAAAATTAAAACAAATAACTTTTTGAGTTCTGTATTACGAGATCTTTTACACGATATACAAAAATAAAACTTTTTTTTCAAGTAACTTAATTAGCCCCTTACAAATTTCCTAAGCGTATTTTTGAATGGTTAAAAATCTGAAAATATGTGGGTAAAAAGGCTTTATAACTTTCCCAAGTTCAGTGGCGCACCCAGGATTTCGCTTTGGGGGGCTAATGCATTTTAGAGGTCTGCACAGGCCCCGCTCGGCCTGTATCCGGCAAAATGAAGGTAAACTTTAAAACAGGCCGGGTCACCAAAATTAAACGATTTTTGATAGGTCGTGCCGTGCCGACTGACAAAATAAACGGGCAAGCAAAAAAATTTAATGGGGCCGGGTACGGGTTTCGGACCCGTGATGACTTGTAGATTTTTACTTGTTGAAACTTTAGTTGTTTTCATGCATCGTCAGAATCAGAATATTTGAAAGATATACGTTTAACACTCTTTTTTTAGTCTTTGAATAAAAATCCGTTCATCACTGTCACTATCACTACCAATTTAAAAATTAATTTTACGTTTAATCGGCCGATATAAAAATTTAAACGAAGCCGGTAAAATGTGATGATAACGTTCGCGAGAATAAGTATAAATCTGCTTCATGAAATGACGCTAGTTTAGCAACATCACCAATAGAGTAATATAACATGTCAAGCGTAGAGATTGACATCGGATGTTTACAGCGTGTCTGAGTCCAAGTTTTATTGTTTTAGCAGACTCGGGCCGAGCCGAGATCAGGCTTAAATTCTTTTATAAACAGTCGAGCCGGGTCGGAACTGGACTTAATTGTGCCCAAACAGTTTGTTTTGTCAAAATAGTAATCGAAATAATAAGTTGCTGTTAACGGATTCAGTGAAAATATGCCTTAAGTGATTCTCAAATTCCCAATTTAACAACATAAAACTCTCCGAAACATTTTTTGACTTTCATTTTTAACTGTAAAGGCATAAAATTGACAGGTCTGACTTTTGAAGCGATTTGGAATCAAGTACTGTTTTCCATTTTTTGATAAATAAATAACCTATTGAGATATAAGTATTCCTTTCTTGTGACGATAGGTTTTTCTTCTTTACCGTGCTATCGCGTCCGGAAATTTAATTCGAAACGCCAATTATGATAGTATTTTCTGAAAGATTTTTTGCATTTATCAGAAAAAGGAAAAGGCTATTCGACTGCATAGTTTCTGAATAAGAACACCTGTCAATTTTATGCATTCCTGAAGAAAATTGATTTCATAAATGTGTCAGAAAGTAGCGCCATTCGATTTGAGAAGAGCCTCAATAAATTACGAAGAAATATTTTCAAAAATCTACTTTTTAATACAGCTTAAAAGTTATGATTTTTTAACCCTCTTTTTCTCTTTTATTCTAAACTACATTAATTCTTAGATTGAATCTTTATTTGAAGGCTGAAAAATCTGAGTAATCATTAATGTTGCTATTCTGTTTTTTCTGTCTTGTAAACATTTAATAAGTTGAAATATATTGTAAAATTTCTCCAAAAATATGTATGCAATATTCTTTAAAAGAATCTTAATTTTATGTTGAGTAAAATCGGAATTTTTTTAAATACAAATTGAGCAGACTGGATAGGCCATGATTTAACTGATTTTTGTTACTTGCCGGGCCAAACTTTTAACTTTTTCAACGGGCAAGATAGATTTCGTTCGGGCCTGGCCTCGAAATTCTGGCCTGTACAGAGCTCTAGTGCATTTGCATGACACTCACGAGTCAGTGATCAAGTGACCATCCGCATTTGCGCACTGCAACAGTAGCTGAAATTTACTATAATCACATCTGATATCCATCAGTGATACAAAATTTGTTAATTATTTATGGATATGTGCAGATTTTTTCCTTTATACTTTACGATTACTGAAAAATGTCACAAAAATGCTTTATTTTACGATATAAAGCTGACATATTCTGTAATATAATGTTTTATGTAATGTAATAGTAGGGTAGTCGTTGTAGTGCATCAACGTGATGAAATTACGATGACTGCTCTTGTGCGTCTCTGCTTTATCATCAGTAATTCGATATCGTTTGAATTTGAACATATGCTAAAACGTATATTATTTATCATAAATGAACAGAATAAAACATTTTGTGAAAAAAACAGAGGAATATAATTTTATAATAAAATAGTTAGCCTGTTACTATAAATAGAACTTTGATATGAATGACAGAAAATGATATCTATTTATTTATTTTTCAGTATCAACGTTTTTTTGCCGCTGTGTATTTACAGGGGGAAAACTATTCTTCTATTAATTAATTAATATTATGAACATTCAATCCATTTTTAAAACTTTTTTTTAATAAAAAAAAAAGTGCCCTGTTAAACTGATGGCATCGACCTCACGGGGCTATTCACACTGATTGTGTATATTATACCCTTATTTCAAAGAATAATTCTGCATGATATTCCCATTTAGGTAAATTAAGGGGGGGGGGGATTATCTCCCCAATTCCCACCCTTTATACTTAACCAATGAACTTCCAAATCTAATATCAGAATAAACAGGTATACCAAATTTGCAGCAAATCGGATAATTCTGTATGAAAAATCCATTTATATAAATTAAGGGGGAGGGATTAGTCCCTGTTCCCTCTCCCTTTATACTTAACCAATGAACTCCCAAAACTAATCAGGAAAGCGCCTCATCAGAATGAACCTATATTCAAAATTTGAAGCAAATCGCATATTTCTATCAAGAGTTATCGCGTTACGTACATACATACTTACGTACATACAGAACCTGTGGGCACATTAGCTCTCAGGCTTTGATCGCTTTTGAGCTAATAAATAAAGAGAAACTGCCCAGTTAAACTGATGGCATTGAGCTCACAGGCTATTCACACTAATTGTATATTATACTCTTATTTCAAAGAATTTGAAATAAACCCTCGAAAAATAAAGAAATGGATAATATATTAACAGGGGGATCAACCCCCATACCCCCTTATAATTAACTAATGAACCCCCAAAACTAATCAGGGAAGCGCCTTATCACAATGAACCTATAAACAAAATTTGAAGCAAAGCGGTTAGTTCTATCAAGAGTTATCGCGTTACGTACAGTCGTGGAAAAAAAAACGGAACACCCCCCACTAACTCTGCAACAAATTATAGTAGAAGGAAGTGACTGGTACCAAACGATTGGAAATAAAGTCTACTTTTAAGTGATGTATATAAAATTTGCTTAGGGGGCCATATACATATAAAAACACACCCAAACTTTGTTCTTTTCAATAGCAAGACCCAAATTTGACAACATATTTTAAATCTGCAGTTCAAACTATGCCTAGATACCAAATTTCATTAAATTCCTACGATTAGTTTCTGAGAAATTAATTACTTTATAATGAGCATATTTAAGGGGCTGTATCCAAATTGAAGTTCGGTACTCGATTGTTGAAATGCTGCAGAATGTCACCTTTTAATGTATTATGTTTTACCGATATGACCATTTTACTCACTTAATAAGTTTCAGTTATTGTTATATGCTGTAAGATAATGTTTACAAGTGTTGAATTATCCGATTTTAACCCCTTGGGGACGAGCGACACGTATGCGTGACGCATAAGATGCTCAGAATCCTCGATTTTTCCCACCAGTTATTTTTTATTGCAAGCTTTGCCTTATTATATCTTAGCATTTCCACAATTCAATTAGACGAAAATTTCTGTTTTGAAAAACCGGTGGTAAATTATTAAAAATTCTGTAATAGACTCTCGTCACGAAGGGATTAAAAAACCATAAGATTATTTGTAATTAAAATTGTCTTAGAATATGTAAATGTTATTGGAATTTTACAGGTGTTTTATAATGCTTTTTCTCAGATTTTTCATCTATTTAACTCGCCTTTTCTTTAGTTTATTGGCAGAAACGTGAATAATATTGACAGATACAAAATTTAGAATTAAAAAAAAATAGTATAAAGCAGCGTAATGAAACAAAGTAAAAAAAAAAAAAAAAAAACGCAGATAAATTGTTTTTTAGTCTGAAAATAAATCCAGACATTGCTTTTTTTTAGTAGCGAGAGGGGGAAGGTGTCTTGTTTTGAGATATGTTCGCAGAATTTACATTCCGATTTATTTGAAGACCTAAAACTAAATATATGTTATAAAGACATCTGAATAACTTTACATCCGTTATTCTCCTTCGGAATAGGGGTAATAATTCTATGATTAAACCTATTCTGGTAGTTCATTTGAAATTTTACAATTAACTCATTAATGCCTCCTGGCAAGAAAACTTGCCATATGACATTTATTATTTTTTATTATTATTATTATTATTAGATTTTTTTGCACACTGCTAGCGATTGGGAAATAATCTTGCCTATCAGAAAACCATAAAAATAACTTGTAATTTTTTCTCAATTAGCCTGTTTAATCGAATAGATTTAAATACGAAAGTTATAGAAGAAATATTGTAATTTTTTCTTCACAATAAACTACCAATACAAACCTTACCTATTAATCCATGTTGAAACAGTTTGAAGAGACACTTGAAAATGCCCAGCTATATAACGAAAACTTCTTCCAGCTTGCCACATGCCAATCATTTGGCCTTTCGTTGCTTCAGTTAATTGTGGGGCCATTTTGTTTCAGCAAATACTCTACACATATGCATTTATAATAAACTTCACTTCAAACATATATACTGCAGAAAAAACAATATAGCTTTATTAGACTGGAAAAGAAGCTATAAATCCATTTAAAGGTAACAAAAATGATTAAGTTTTTTCTAAGGTAGAACTCATCATGTTTTTCAAAAATGAGCTTTATTAATTTAAAAACAAAAGCGAAACTATTTTCCATAAATGAAAACATATATCTCATGCAAATGCGTTTTACGTAATTTTAATGAAAAATTTTAAAGCAGACATTGAAAAAGTAAAAGAAATATATATATATATATATATATATATATACTAATAAAGGCTGGGGTTCTGGTGCCTCGCTATCTTATATCTTACTACAATCACAGGTCGTTGTCAGAGTTGTTTAACGTAAGATCACGAAGCATTGAAATACGGTTTACGCATTGTTTATAGTATAAAACAGACTTAATCTCTAAGTTTATCAAGTCACTATAATCCCAGCCTATGAGTATAATATTTTCTCAAAGAGGAATGAGAGCTCTCCGATCCGAATATCGATTCTTACCGCTAAATTTTAATAGTACTCTTCAACGTAAAAAATTTCAGAAATTTTGTCCTTGAATAAGGTAACAAATACTATTAAAATTTAGTGGTGTCAATCGGGATTTCGAGTCAGAGCGCTCCCATCTCTATTCAAACTATGCTTTAATGCACATCATAGACGGCCCCTTAAAGCAGCATTTTGTCGTTTTTTAAGCATAATTTGAAAACTACTTGAAAAAAAAAATTGAAATTTGAATACACATAAAGCAGGACATAATAAATATAAGTCCATCAAAAAAATTGTAGGTTGCAATTCATAATTTTTTCGAATATTAATTTCATAATTCATAATTCATATTATAAAATTTTTAAAATTACAAATTTGACGTAGTTATGTTTGGGTTTTTGAGTTTTATAACCAAACAAAACGTTAGCACATTAGGATTATAATTTCAGGAGATATTAATAAAAATATGAAAATGTAATTTAACATTAGAAGCTCTAAAATTTGAATGTTTATAACTCAAAAACTTATCATCCAAATGACTTAAAATTTTATATCTAGGCATAGTTTGAACCGAAGATTTAAAATATCATGTCAAAAGTGGGTGTTGCCATTGAAAAAATTAAAGTTTAGGCTGGTTTTAATATGTAGATGGCCCCTTAAGCAAATTTTAGTTACATCACTTAAAAGTAGACTTTATTTCCAATCGTTTGGTACCAGTCACTTCCTTCTACTATAATTTGTTGCAGAGTTAGTGGGGGGTGTTCTGTTTTTTTTTTCCACGACTGTACATACAGAACTGGCGGCCATTAGCTCTCAGGCTTTGATAGCCTGTGAGCTAAAAACCGTTAACATGACCGTTTACATCTATTGTGAATAGGAAAACAAGTCAATTTTTTAATATGGAGTCTTCTTTGGCTTGGATACAATGGATACAAAAACAGTAAAAAATGCTAAGATGGAATTGCAATAAATCGTTGAGAAATTCCGCTTTAGACAGATTTTAGTCGTAGCTGGTAAACTGTAAAGGTGTTTCTTTCGATGGGACCATGGAATGTTTGCGATTAAGATAATATTCCATTATAGAAAGTTTTCATTTACACTGATTAAACTGTATTACACTGATTATACGTAAAACTTGCGTAAATAACCCCATACTGTTTAACTAGTGTAAATGAAACTTGTCTATAAGGTAATATTGTCTTGATCACAAAAATTCCATGGTCTCAGCAAAAGAAACACATAGAAAGTTTACCTGCTAAAGCAAAAACCTGTATAAAATGGAATTCTTCACCGATTCATTGCAATTTTGTCTTAGCATTTTTTATTTTTGTTTGTGTCCATGATTCAGTAAATTAGTACCTTGTTCGGCGCAGGAGGGAAGGGCAGACCGCGGGATATGCCCTCTCTTGGCTATTAATAAATTTGAAACTTTATGCTTACGAATATACTGGTGTAATTATCCTTAGAAAGAAATTAATATGTATGTTTACCATGCTAGTGATGAAGTGCTGGTGAATTATTCTAATCCTAGATGATTTTCTCGAGCTTTGATGATATAAATTCTCCAAATATAAAATTTAAAACTATGGCTATTTTTTTATACGTTGAGTTAAATGTTTTAACACGAATTATGCTAAAAAAAAAAGTGCATAATTAAAAGTACTAATAAAATAGATGTTCGCCAGCCCTCCCCACCCCCCCCCCACCACTCACATTTTCTCGAAAATATTACCAATCGTTTATACCTCGTTTGTACCTCATTTGTACTAGAGTAATAAAAGGTTTTTAAGGGGGGGGGGGTGGAGAAACGGCCCACCTTAATGTTTTACAAAACGGATAGTGCCAAACGTTTATACCAACAATCATTTCGTTTGTACCTCATTTGTACTAGGGTAATAAAAGGTTTTTAGTAGGGGGGGGGGGGCTGGAGAAAAGGCAGCTCCTCAACTCAATGTTTTAAAAAATGGATAGTGCAAATCGTGTATACCTCGTTTGTACCAACAATCTTTTCGTTTGCACCTCATTTGTACTAGAGTAATAAAAAGATTTTAGTGTGGGGCTGCCATTTCTCCACCCCCCCCCCCCCACTTCAATGTTTTACAAAATGGATAGTGCCAAACGTTTATACCTCGTTTGTACCCGTTTGTATCAACAATCACTTCGTTTGTACCTCATTTGTACTAGGGTAATAAAAGGTTTTTAGTAGGGGCTGGTGGAGAAAAGGCAGCTCCCTAACTCAATGTTTTAAGAAATGGATAGTGCAAATCGTGTGTACCTCATTTGTACCTCATTTGTACTAGAGTAATAAAAAGATTTTAGTGTGGGGCTGCCATTTCTCCACCCCCCCCCCCCCCCACTTCAATGTTTTACAAAATGGATAGGGCCAATCGTTTATACCTCGTTTGCACCTCATTTGTACTAGAGTAATAAAAGGTTTTTAGTGTGGGGCTACCATTTCTCCAGCACCCCACTTCAATGTTTTGCAAAATGGATAGTGCCAATCGTTTATCAACCTTGAATGGGTCGTATTGTCCAATACACAGATGTACAACGTAGAGAAATACCACCCTCGTTTGGAGTTGAATCCGCTTGACCCTGCTAAGAATAATGGATGATGGATGTGCACTCAAAACTGAGAGAATCGGAGTACCGCTATAAGTCTTTACGCTTAACGTATGTCGAAAACGGCAGAAAAATTTGAGAATAAATATGAAATGAGATACAAAAGTTTGAAACATTTTCTAAAAACCTTAAAAAAAAAAAAAAAAAAAAAAAAAATTATAATTTTATAGAAAACTTTATACAGTTACTTCATTATTAAGTTTCAGGGTCTGGGGGGGGGCTTCAGCCCCCTTAGCCCCCCCCCCGTGGGTGCGCCAATGCCCAAGTTTCAACTTTCCACGTCCCATTAGTTTCCGAGAAAATGTGCTCTGACAGACGGACAAACACAGGAGTGATCTTATAATGGTTCCGTTTTTACCGTACGGAACCCCAGAAAAGATTCAATAATTCTGCAATCCGATGCTTAAGATGAGTCATTATATTGAATGAGTATATGAAATAAGAATATCTCTGGAATTAGTTCACATCTCACACCAACCCAACTGGTAACTTTAAATACGACATTATATTTGCTTGCCTTTATACCATAAAATATGGGCCATAAAATATATTTTTATGAGTTTTAGATTTTCTATTATAAAAATACTTTTATTTGAATTTACAAAATTTCAACTTAACTCAACTCACCAATAAAATTCAGAATCGGGCCCTTTACAAGACACACCCTTTACAAGGCCCTTAACAAGATTGTATTAGCGAATGAGACCCACTTCATGTATTGAACCTCCTTCCTTCGCATCAATGCTGGGTGATTTTAGTTTTGGATAGTACATTATTTGGATAGTACATTTGGATAGTACACTAGATACCGGGCTGGCTCATTCATTATCATGACGTCACAAATGATGGCTGGCCGCGACCAGCGATTGGTACAAAGCGACACGCTCATCGTTTTGTGCTAATCGCCGTATGTGTTTCGTTTTGTCTTTTCGCTTTGTACCAATCACTGGTCGTGGCCAGCCACCATTTGTGACGTCATGATAATGAATGAGCCAGCCCGGTGTCTAGTGTAGCCCTGTTTTGGCGCGACCTACGTTATACACGGCCTGTGCATGACGTTTAAAACGTCACATGGAATGGATCATTTTTACACAGTGATTGGTGCAAAGCGGCGCTCCCATCGTTTTGCACCAATCACTGGGTAAAAATGATCCCCTGCATGTGACGTTTTAAACGTCATGCACCGGCCGTGTATAACGTAGGTCGCGGTTTTGGCCTGGATTGCTCTCCTATTGCTCGCAGCACCATCTATTGTTGATAAACAGGAATCTAAAAACAGGAATCGCAGTAGAAAAAAAAACGCCTAACATCTTACATTATTCTCCTGCAAAAAATATTTAAATATCTGTTACCGTTTGGAAGTTATTGAATTTTAAAATCAGTCAGTCTATTTTAGGACACACGGTACAATAAAACATATTTAGTATTATTTTTTTAAACAGTTTAAAACAAATTTAAATGTCCATTCGTCTTAATTTTACAATGTTGCTGCGGATTAAAAAAAAATTTAATTTTGTTCTTGAGAATTATAGAAAAGTCGAAATTTTTCACTCTAAAGAAAATGTAATGTTCAATAATTTGTTTAAATCACATCTAAGACACACTAAAGGTATCAAAATAAAAGTTTTTCTAAAGATTGAATAAAAATTCTACTTATAATTAATGGTAAAGAAAAAGTCTCAAGAAACCTTCTATTTAAAAAGATACCTTACAACTATTCACTTTTAATTTCGTCCCCAGAAGATTTAAATGGAAAGTTAAATTAATGCGACGACGATTGGAATAAAAAGCTACGAAAGTCATAGAAAAGAACAATTAGTCTCATCAGCATTATTTTTTAAACACATGAAAAGAAAATAATAAGGTATGGATTTCCACATTATGTTTATTATCTTGATAATTTTAATCCTGATACAAACTATAAATGTCAGAATAGAAGAGTTTTTGCCGTAAGCTGTTTTATGCATACTTTGAGGCGATAATTCTAACTTCTTGGAAATTGCAATTATTTTGTAAATCTTTTTGTTTCAAACTATCGAAGTCATGATGTGTTCATTTCTTGTAGTGCCTTCTTTATGACGAATCCCCTTTCCTTTCTCTCGGAATCTAATTTTTGGAAAATTTGAATTGCATGTTCAAACAGTTTATAACGTCATTTGGTCAAAAAATTTTGGGACTGCTGGCGCGGGGGGAGGGGGGGACTTGTGGATATCGCTGTAAAGGTACATTTTCGATGCAAACAAGTTAGGAAAAAATATTGTTCTATGATTTTTATTAAGGAGGCTGTGAATAATTAAACTCTAATTTAACTCTAATTTCAGGAATTAAAAAAAAATTAATCTAGCACAACTTATCTCAAAAGAAACTCCAATCGATTTCCTTTCACTTGTTGGTAATAATAGAGCCGCTGGAGGAATTTATTCCTGATTGCCTTAAATGTGGTTGGAGCGACGTCAATGCAGTACCCTTCCATAAATAGTTGCTTCAACTTTTTGATGAAATTGGGTAGCGTCTTGTAAACTTCTGTTTCGAAGTGCCCCTACAGAAAAAGTCTTCAGGCACTAGATCTGGAGCACGAAGAAGCTTTTTAGTTACGTTGGGTTCGGTTTTTAGAAAAGTAACATTCATGAAAATATAGTTTTATTAAACTTTAATTATTCAATTTTTTCTTAGAAAATTTGACATTATTTTCTTGTTTCTTTTTTTAAAAAAAAACCGTTTCCATTGATTAAAGAAACACTTCCAGACCACAAGAACTCAGTCTCGTTTTAAATTTCATAATAAACACCACTCAGCCACATTCCATGCCTCCTCCCCCTTCCCTGCCGTAACATTTTTAGCCAGATGAGGTCTCTCTTGAACTGATTAAACATGTATTTTGCCGTTTTCGAAAATGCCAAAGCATTCCCAAGATAGGGAGAGTAGGGTGCAACTTTTGACTGACTCTGTATACTCAGAGTTCAACGGAACCATAAAGAAGAGTACTAATAAAACTCTTTCTGTTATTACAGTTATTACTATCATCATTATTAATGTTAGGTACGTTATTTTCCTATCGCATATTAAATGAAATGCATGTTTTCTGCAGGGTCATAAGAATGTACATGTAAGAACGATAATGTATGTTAATGTAATGATAAAGTATGATAATCTAACAGCGAAAGAAAATATTAAAAATTTACAAAATTTACAAAAATTTAAATTCCGAACTTCATTAAAATTATTACACAAAAATTTCCCCTTCTAAATTTATTTTACAACCCGAGTTTATTAAATTATTTCCTATCTTAAATTATATTCTATTTATTTTACTTATTTAAATTCATTTCTATTTAAAATGCTTATTTAATATTTTCCCACTTCAAATGATTCTAAAAAACGCTTCCCGTAATTAGTTTTCTTCAAAAACATTTTTTATTTCTCCATTCCTTAAAATCAAAATTTAAAATACTCATTTTTTTCTATTTAAAATACTCATTTTGTACCATTTTCTTTTTCTTATTTTTATTCCAAATCTGGATTCGAGCCGTTTCTCGCAAGAACCTAAGCACTTCAATTTTCTACCGCTATAAAAATATAGCTCTACCTGCCTAAAAACTTTGATTAGCTGTTCTTTGGACCCGCATTGCGTCAAAAAACATTGCGCGCTTGTATATTTAACGTAAAACGTGAGCTGCGGAGCATAGATTTCTGTGATATTGTCTTGCCTAAATAAGCCGTTGCTGCCTGGAGCGAGACTATGTGAATTATTTTGAAATATGCTTCGTGACATCTTCTTAAAATGTAAATTCCCGAAGTTGTCAACGATGTCTAGTGGAGGGGAGAATGTTTCATCATTATATTATTATGAAGAAATAATAAATTTTTCTTCGATGATTTAATTTCTTTCTTTTTCTTCTGAAAAACCTCAATGATTATCGACCTGAACAAATAAATATTGGAATGCGACTGCGTGAACTTCAATCTGATACGACGATCTGGTGTTTGCAGCAGAGTAAATTTCTAAATCGTAACAGATATTTTAAAAGTTCGACAGGATTGTTGATATTGTAACATATATATGTGCGTAATGTGTGCCTGCGTCATTTAGAGGCTAAATAAGTAAAAAAAAAAAAAAAAAAAAAAAAAAAAAAAAAACGAAAATTGCTCCAGTAGGACCTATGTGATAACACAAGAGAACAGTTAATATGCAGAAAGTTTTATAAACGGAATCCAGAATAATTTTTCATACAAAAATTGATGGTTTAAAACTGGCAAATTTAAAGGTATCAAACTTTTAAATGGCAAAAGAAACATCAATTATAATAATAAATAAAGTAATGAGTTATACGAAAACTATGTTATATAAAGATAAAGTTTAATCTTCACGTAAACGTCAGTATAGCAATAAGAAAAACGTTACATCAACAACATGTTAATGAGGGGAAAAAATGGAAAGAACTCAACAATTTTGCCAGTGAAGCCTGTAAGGGGCTTACACCTTTTCAACTAATTTAGACCTAACAAATTTTCATTTCGAATTTTCCTGGAAAGTTATTTATTTATTTATTATTTTTTTTAAATCCATATACAAAGAAAATTGAATTTTTGTGTGGGACAATTTTTGTTTGTTAAATTGAATTTTTGTAGCTAAAAATAGTTTTTCTGTTTTTCAGTTTTGGCAGTTGTTTTTATGATATGATTCAATTTATTAATTAAATGTTTACCAATCTATGTATGTTTTGTTTAAAAATTTATAAAATAATATACTGTTGAAGTATGTAATTGTCATTTCCTTTTTCCAAAGTTTTAAGAATCAGTAAAGTGTTGGTATAATGACCACTTTGATGCTGTCATTGAAAATAATTATTGTTAGAAATTCTTTTTGCTTCTAATTCCCTTACACTATATTAGATACGTGTTAAAAGTACCATTTCCATAATTATTACTTTGAAGACGTTTTCCTCGTTTAAATACAGTTATAATTTTACCTCCTTATTAATTGCAATTTTTCCAAACATTCATGAGAAGAAAATAATGACATGCACTTTTATTTAAAGCTGCTACGCATAAGATATAATCAAAATCTTCCGCATAGAAGAATATTTTGCTAATACTAGAGGAGAGTTTTTCATTTCAAAATACGCAATCAACCTAACTTTAGAGAAATTACATTTATAGCTTTCACAGATGTATTAAGTGTTCTTTTTTACAATATATTGCATTATGCATCCAGCAGTTGAGCAAAATGTTAATTGAAGGAAAATATTTACCATACAATTAGTAACAGACATGAATTTCAAGTACGTAACGAGTTAGATTTCGTAATCATCATTAACTTATAGTAACTCACGATGGAAAGTAAAGATTACTTATGCTATGTCACATTGAATAGTAAAATTCGATGTTTCGAGTAATCGAAAATAGTCACTTAGATTTTAAAAATTAGAGAAAAAAAAGATATTGAATGCTTACGTTTTTTAAGATGCTGCAAATAAATTAAAGATAACTAATTAAAGAAAAATCTATGTCAAAATAAGAGCCTCAACTTACATGTTTTATTTTTTTTTCCAATTACAATCGGTATCATATTAAAGAAGAACAAATGAATTATACAAATCTTCGTATTTATAGTTACTCGTAATACCCGTGAAGATAGTAAGAATTTTAAAAACACACACTTAGTTAATCTAATGACTACTATGAATTGCTCTAACTTTCTCAATGCTAAAACTAACTGAATTTCATAAAGAAAATATAAAATATTCAGTATTACTTTTGTGAGTGCCATTTTTTAAAACAAAATCACAATTCTAAAATTAAGGCCTCTAAAGAACTAATACTCCAAAGGACATGAACGACGTACAATAATGAAACTAATCTCTTCCCTTTTTTTTTTCCAGAGTCCGGATTTAAAGTAAAAAACAAATAAAGATTTTTTTTCCACGACCTTTCCATTCCATGATTCAGTTGTTAAATCATTCAAAGGGGTGTATTTAAAACGTCCTTATCTTTCACATTGTTATTTCATTCTTTCAAGACCTCAATACATTACTTTTCATCTTTTTCTCGGTTTGGGAGGGGGGTCCTTAAAGGAGGAAATTCCGTCTGGTAAAACTGATAAATTACTTCATTTTGACGGATAGTTGTAATGTAGAAATGTCGCTGAGAGACTACAGTGTTTAATAAGGGATTTCTTTCCAAATTCTACCCTGCTTTTCGCCGGAAATCTCATTGAAATGAAGAGATGGTTTGCTCGTATTAGCCATTATCCTTCTTCTGTAACTCGTAAAAAGTGTGAAGATTTTAATAAAGTTTAACTGAAGAACAATTCTTAACGTGCAAATTGCTCATTTTAACCATGTCTTCGTTTCAGCCGTGCTCGTATTAAACGAGTTCGATTGTATTTCAAAGAATAATTTTAGGATAAATTAATTTGAAAGAAAAAATTAACCATTACTAAGAAATGTAATTTTGAATAGACATTAATAACGCTTAATCCAATTTAAACTAAGTAACAGATAAATTTTTAGTTTAACACGCACACACACACATGCATTTAATTATTTTATTTACATCACAAAATCATTTCTACAACATAAATAATACACTCTTCCTTTTACTCACACAATGTCTCATCATACATTGGTAATTATTGTACTTGTCTTCCCATATCATCTTTATTATATTTAAATTTTATTAACTTCTTTTAGTTTCCTCATCTTGTATTTCAAAGAATAATTTTAGGATAAATTAATTTGAAAGAAAAAATTAACCATTACTAAGAAATGTAATTTTGAATAGACATTAATAACGCTTAATCCAATTTAAACTAAATAACAGATAAATTTTTAGTTTAACACGCACACACACACATGCATTTAATTATTTTATTTACATCACAAAATCATTTCTACAACATAAATAATACACTCTTCCTTTTACTCACACAATGTCTCATCATACATTGGTAATTATTGTACTTGTCTTCCCATATCATCTTTATTATATTTAAATTTTATTAACTTCTTTTAGTTTCCTCACATTTCTATATTATTTGCTTTGTCAATATTTTCTTTTTCTTTCTTTTGATTCTATTTTATCTTCAGTCATAATAGAAGGCAGCTCTAGCATTATTATTTAACCTGTCTACAATTTCAGCTTTTACTTATAATTTTATGGGATAGATGGCAGTACTGTATAATTTATTTTATATTATCATTATTCTCAGAAACGTTTGTGCATAGATATTGCAGCCATTTTGAGTTGATGTCTGGCTGATTGTCAAGTACTTACAATCTTATTCCATCTACAGTCCAATTTGTCTTTTTTGGTGAGTCCTGAACATTATTTTATGATCTAATTACTATTTAATTTGAATAATTGTTTATTTATCTAATTTTTATTTCAGTTGCATATTTATTTATATATTTTATTATTTGAACCTCATGTCGGTTATTAATTTTCTTGTTCCATTTATATATGTTATTAGGGGCTTAATATTGTCGATTTTAGGCATAATGCTGACAATATTGGATGAAATAACATATATCTACAATGAATATTCTTATAAAGCCCTTCTGAAGATTCTATAAGATATTCATAGTTTTCAATTTTGCTTTTCAAATTTTTGTTTTTCCATCCTTTTAAGTATAATTCCCTCAGTGTCCATTCCATTGCTTTTTATATTGTCTTATCCTTCGTTTTTCGCATGTGTTTTCATTTATATATATGTGTGTGTATGTGTGTGTGTGTGTATGTGTGTGTGTGTGTATGTGTGTGTGTGTGTTAGCGAAAATGCATTTAAATATTCAGCCCACATCTATTTAAGATGTAAAATTTATGCACTTAGCAGAAATATGTAATAGATCAATTAAAAAATATATAATATTAATATTTTCTAAAACAGAAAAAAAAAACTAAAAAAATTTATACTTCGAATCTTATCCAACCGCAGATAAAAATATGCGTGTTACATTCATGAGTGTAAACAAGATTTTAATTTAAAGAGAAAACAGAAGAGAAAAAACGGCTGAAAACAGTTTTCTCTAATACTAAACAAATAACAGATAGTTGTGGATTGAAATTATTTGTTGTTAATGGAAGTTCTTTTTATGCATATTTCAAATTTCACATAAAATTTTAACAAAAGAATAGAATAAGAGGTTTTCAATCAAAGAATAGAATATATCTATTTCCCTGGCTCCGACTGTATAATTGATTTGCTTTCGCCATTTTCTCTAGGAAATGTCCTTGAGCTGGTTTGAAATTTAAAAGTAAAAAACCATTAAAATATTAAAATTAATTTTCTTTTAAAGATAACATTTCATTCATTTGAAATCAACAAACATGCTACATTTTTTATGGAGACGCTTTACAATTGGAGCTAAGCCGAAACCATAAATCCATTCCAGGGGCTTATCCGAAGGGAAGGGAAGGTTACGGGTCAGCACTATCCACAGAAATCTGTGTTTTTTATATAGGGTGGTCCAAAATTGTTGAGCACATTTTACGTTTGAAAAAAAAAAATAAAAGAACAAACGTAGTACATGTTTATTGTTTTTTTTTTTTTTTGGAAAGACAATTTAAAACAGTTTTACACAACAGCATTTTACATATCAAACTAGTCGTTGGGGGCCACCGTGATACTTACCCATCATGGATATGCATAATATAAAATATGAAAATAAAACATGTGTAAACTATTTATAAAATGCATTGCAATTCGAATAAAATCGTTGCTTGATGACGTCATAAACCTTAATTGCTCTACTAGTGAATTGCGTAAAAGAAACATCCTTATAACCCCAAAAATGATAATCCTATTAACTAACGGTTTATTGCGTCCTATTAAGCGTCTCATTTCCAATTAAACTATATCTTTGAATTGAAATTTGGATCAAATACAGGGTCATGAAAAATCGAAGAGTGTGGAAAATAGGATTCCAACTATCTCACCCATTAATTATCCGATCGACTTCATTCTTTATGCAAAAGTTATTATTTTTTATTGTCTTTTATATTCACTCCTTAAAATAAACAATTTCGAAAAATGTATGTACCTTTTATCAGAACGAATATTTCGAGAATCCGAAAAAAATAGTTCCAGATAATCGAGGTTACTGAAATTCATCTTCCCATTATCACTTACTAAATACATACCAAATATCAAGTCTCTATCTCAATTTGTTCGGGAGATCGAGCGTTTACAGACACGCACATAGATGGACGGCAATTTTTTTCCCCCAAAATTATGTTTTTCGGAATCTTCAGTGTCTGAAACGTGTAAATCCGCCAAAAAAGTTTTTTTTCTATTTTTAACAGATTACAAGACTTACCCTATACTGCGTATGATGGGTAAATAATAAGTTTCACATAAGCCGGTAGGTGGCGCGACAACATTGCGCGAGGAAAATTTACTGATTGCATCACTCTTCAAAATGGCTACCGTACAGGAAAACTCATTATGCGTTTTGTGGTTCCATGAAAGGAAATCTGTTGTAACTGTTCAGAGACTTTTCGTTTAGAATGCTCAAATCGTCGTCCTCCAAGTAAGGACTCTATAAAACGTTTTGTACCAGCAGTTTAAGGAAATGGGAAATGTGGTACTTGTTTAATGTTTAAAATGCGTTGTGCAATTTTTTTTTCTAAATGTATTTCCAAGAAAACAATAAACATGTAGTACGTACCTCATTTTGTTCTCTTTTTTTTATTCAAACATGAAATGCTCTCTTTTGGATCACCCTGTATATCTATGGGCTCAATATGCCCGTAAGGCCGTACCTGTTCAACTTCCCTTTTTTCAAGACTATATTATTGATTCTCATCCTGATAGTAAACTATATAAAAATAATCCTGTTTTATATAAAAATAATCCTGTTATTTTTATATAAAAGGCTCATTAGTTTTTATATCGCACTGATTTTCAAATTTATTTATTTAGTTACAATTGAGGGGGTCGGGGCAAGAAAGTGCCAAGCCACATTTTTAGTGAAACAAATCTAACACTGTAATCTGTTGCTTAATATTGTAAATTATAATATTCTACATATAAATTGTTTCTAATGTCACTTGGTGGCAGCAAATGTCCCAGGTTTCGTTTTTGCCCAAGACGTTTATGCCCCCAATGAAGATAGCTAATTAACAAAGAACGTAATATTAATATCATTAAAGTAATTTCATATTGTTACTCAGAATATCTCAAATGTTACTAAGACATTGGCGAAAAAACTTTAGGTTATATATCTTGATTTGAGTATTTGATCAAATTTTCAAACTGAAATATCTCAGAAGTTCAAAAATGTGCTTTAACCCCGCAGTGCTTTTGCTCTTCCCCCGACCTCTTCAATTTTCCGTTTATTCAAATTTGTAAATGCATATAGAGTTATGAGGGGTGAATATTGCTCAAAATAAGTAAACAAATAAAATAAAAGCTATACAAAATAATATCGCCATTCCAGTGCTTCAACAAAGATACTTTAAATAAATGCTCATCATAAATTGCTTAAACATAGAAATAAATCAAAAATTTAGTTAATATATAGGCATTTACTACCTCAGTTTTAATTAAATGTATTTGTATGCTTTTGTTTAGAAACCAAGTTACAGATTTGAACTATAAAACTAAATAAACTATAAGCTACCAAATTGAAAGAATAATAAATTATGCAGCAAAAATGCAATCTCAACGAAGCGCTTTCAGCACCTAAATTTAAACAGACTGGCATGTAATAAATTCTAAAAAACATATTTAACTGGTTGATTACTTTAAAACTACTTAAGATTTGTAGATTGTGTAGCTAAAATTTTAGCTTTCTTTTTAAAGAAATGAATGTAATTTTTAAAGTTAATGAAATAATCTGTATAAATTTTATTCGTATTTAAGTAAAATTCGTCACTTTTCTGATGACGGAATCCGCTCTTATAAACAGTAGATACGATAAAATAGTGTAATTGGAACTAAATTGTTTAACTTAACATGTAATAAAGGAAATATAATTAACAATAAAAATTAACGTTAAATGTAATTTACAATTTTAAAACTTTATAGATATTAATTCTTTCTTTTTTTTTAACATTATCTTTGTGAACAATTAACGCTTTATAAACAAAGATATACCTAAAGTTATTAAAATTGTATCTGTAATTAAAATATAGTGCATATAACGAATGCTTTTCACGCTTCGTTCAGTTTCGTTAAAAGCGGTTTCAACAGTATTTACATCTGTCAAGTTTAATTGATAATTTATGAAAAAATAAATCGTGTAATTAAGGAATTATAATTTTTATACCCACCGGAAAATAATTTTAGAAAAATTTTAAATTACTTATTTCAAAATATACATAAATAAATTATATTTTTCTTAGGACAAAATCATGCAAACAAGCAACTGTAAAAGGCGGCTTGAAAAATATGAAAAGGAAGCTCATCCATAACCAAATTAACCAAAATCCAGTATCTCTAACTGGAAACATATACTAAGATAAAAAAAAATATATATTTTATATAAACAAAAAAGATTTCATCTTTGTAAATAGCGAAATATATACAGAAACTAATAAAAACGATCGTTTTTTGTTTTATTTCGCGGTAAAATTCATGTATATAATTCAACAACGATTCATATTTCTGGGTATTTTCATGGATTCAAAAAATACTTTTATAATAAAAAATATTTTTTTATATCAACATCTTTTATTACAAGAATATAATTTTTAACATTAAAAAAAATCTTAAGTAATTAATTTAATATGAATACGATTGTGGAAGTGTGATTTACACTACCAGAATAGTGGTAATTCTTTTCTTGGAAATTATTTTTAACTCAGATGTCTTTTGATTACCCTGCCAATGACAAAAAAAAATTGTCATAATTTTGCTTAAGTGTTCTAAATTACAGAAATAAAAATGCAACAGATCCTATGAGTTATTAATTCTTTTTAATAAAATTCCTGTTACGTGACTTACGCTACAAATCAATTGTGACTTACAGCACACATTTTTTTTTATTTACTTACGTTATTATAAGTATAATTTTTTTTTTCAAAATCTTAGACTAAATACAATTTGTGTAGATGAATGCAAACTATTTTGAATCCTGGTATTGCTACAAAATGAATACTAAAATATTGACAAAAATATCTCTAAAATGTCTTTTAGGGTAATAATTACATGGAATTACTCTTCTACAAATTGGTAGACATACTTTGTATTAAAAGTAGATTATTTGTATTAAAAGAACATCTATGCTAATAAAAGACAGTTTCGCTTTCTGTGTGTGTGTTTGTCTGTCTGTCTGTCTGTTGGCGATGGTTCGCGAAATCTACCGCACGCAGAGGTCTGGCAATTTGTATGAGGATAATCCAAGGCTGGTCCTGATGCAAATGAGGCCTTTTAGTTTTTTAATAATTTGCCGGGATATAAATTAAAAACTCATCAAAAAAGCAATATTTTTTTGCAAAGTCGGTGGAGGCGCGCGCGCATGGAAAACGTGGAAGGGTTGCTTTTCTTGGTCGTTTGTCTTAACGTCCATCGACCGAACCGTTCCAGATACGCAAAAACGGAAGACATATTTTTAAGTTTCGTACTTTTACGTCTTAAACGCTGCAATCAGTTTGAAAAAATATTGTTCTTAACCCTATAAAAATGTTTTTTCAAAAATAGTCGTTTTCACGGCTGACTTTCTCTCACTTTCGGAAACGTTCCCCTAAAGCTCGATTTCAGAGGTACCGATTCACAAAAAATACCTTTTGAAAGCTGAGACCCACTTCGCTTCGACGCTGCAATCTCTTTTGAAAAATACGAATTTTAAACCTTTCAAAAAAATTCCCGATTGCAGATCACTTCGCTCCTCCAGAAGACGATCTTTTTTCTACACAAAAAAAAAAAATTAAACGGTGATATTTCAACACATTCTCTTAAGAGCATCTTCACAGACTGGATCTACATCCGCTAAAAAAAATCGAAACTTTCGACGAGTAAAAAATAAATAAAATCTGACAAATTTTCTATGAAAACTCTAAAAGGCGGGCTGTTTCGGGGCGGCGTCAGCTCAGGTTTTCACTACTAAATATGCATATTTTTTCACGAAATTTTAAAGAGGGCTTAGACACAGTTATATTTATAAGCTATGAAAATTTTAGAGCGCTCGAACGATAAGAATTATTTTTTTAGCTCACAGGCTATCAAAGCCTAAGAGCTAATGTGTCCGCAGGTTTTGTATGTACGTATGTATGTACGTAACGCGATAACTCTTGGTAAAAATATCCGATTTGCTTCAAATTTTTTTATATAGGTTCATTCGGATAAGGCGCTTCCCTGATTAATTTTGGAAGTTCATTGGTTAAGTACAAAGGAGGGGATAATGGGAAGTTTAACTGAGCACTTTTCTTTTTATTTGTTGTTGTTGTTTTCATGACCCTACATGTAAAAAAAAGACAAAAGAAAACTTTTTTTTTCCAACTAGATATAAATAGTTTTTCCCGAAATTTTTGCACAGACTGCAAAATCAACATTTATAACCGATAAAAATTTTAAAAAGTTTGGTAAGCAAAAACTGTTTCTTTTATTTATTTATTTATTTATTTATTTTTAAAACTATAAAACAATCTTACGTGGAAAAACAAGTAAATGTCTTCATACGATAGTTATTCATTAGTGCGCTTTTACCACTAAATGTCAAATTTTTTTCACGAATTTTTCATTTGAAAATAATAATTTGTACAAAAGCGGTTTAAAGATATAAAATCAAAAAAATGTGAGGTTTATTTAAGGTTACTATCCTGACGCCCGGCATCGCTGGGGCGGATCAGCTAGTAAGAAATAAAAAAAACCCATTTCGTAATTCGTTATTGTCTTCTGTTCTCAATTGGGAAAGTTAGCCTTGTAAATGAAACATTAGCTTGGATTGAGTAAAAGAAATATGTACTACATTTAGATTGCTTTACAATGTATCGTAGAAAACAAGTTTAAACATAAATGTTGTGATTTTATGTTAAAAAATTATTTTCATTTAAATTTACAAAAAATTAACTTCTCTTTTCTTCTTAAAAAATTAATGTATTGAATATTTGATGATTTGTGGGCATTTGTATGAAATACTTTTTAACTGTGCATGCGCGAACTACACAAAAGAATTTTTTTTTTCATGATTTAGTGTCAATTCTATAGAGCAACTCACGTAAAAAGACCAGTCAAATATCGTGAAAACTCAGAAAGATATCGGCAGTACAGTGAGCTAATTGACAAATTGGGGGGAAATCCGATTGGATGATAAGGATTCCTTCCCTCCAATTTGTCAATTAGCTCACTGTATCGGCGATATCTTTCTAAGTTTTCACGATATTTAACTGATCTTTTTATATGCGTTGCTCTATAGAATTGACTACCAAATCGCGAAAAAAAAAATTATTTCGCATAGGTCGCGCATGCGCAGTTAAAAATCATTTCATACAAATACTCATATCTCATCAAATATTCGATGTATTAATTTTTTAATTACAGTACGATTTTTCTATTATTCTTGAAGTCAAACATGTGCTTTACATTCTTGAAGTTCAAGGACAATTTGTCAAGAATGTCAGTAGATATTCGACAAACCGTGTAAAAAGCGAAGGCGTCCGGTCACTGCCTCTTAATTTTTGGACAGCAGTGTATGTATATTACCCCTTATGACAAAATCAGCCACATATATTTATAACGATCGTTGTATGAATTAAAACGGCAGTTTTATTTTTCTCTGACATTATTCTTACCGTACATACATATTTACCATAATGAAACACATCTCATTAGAAAATTTGGTACTTCTCCATTATCCGTCGACCGCTTTTCATAAAAAAAACTATTGCCAAACTGTAACGCCAAATAAACAAATGGAAGAATGTTGCCATTGAAATATCAAAATAAATAAATAATTAAATAATTAAAATACAAGAAATTCTGAAAAGCCCCGCTTACCAAAGTGTCAACTATCAGTTAATTTAAACAAAAAAATTACAATATATTAATGAAAACAGAAAAAAAATAATCTTGAATATTTATTTACATTATTTTTCTTAATTATCCCTCTCTGCTGGTGAATAGATGTTTGTGACGTCAGTTGAAACTGATCTATTGCACGTAACTACGCATCGCAAATTTTTTTCAATGCTTTTTCTCTTTTAATATCATGGCACAGCCATTTAAGGACGCAATTGTTATTTTAATTAACGAAATAACTAATAAATCAGTAAAACATAATGAAAAATACAGGTAAATGTCGAATTAAAAACCACTTGAGGACATAACAAACACGTGTAATGTTTCTGACGTCAAGTGCATTTTTGGCGTTAAATCCTATAGTTTGGCGATAGTTTTTTGTTCTGTAAATTGGTTGACGGGATAATGGAGAAGTACCGAAAATTTTAAAATTACAAACAGACAAACTTCCACAAAAACTGATACATTTATAGAAGTAAGTGTATATTTTATTTCATCTATATTTCTACTTAGACACTTTCGTTGCTTCTTTTAATGAAAAACACTATTTTAATTTCAGTATCACAATGCATAATTAATAAACAACGAATGTTTTATACGCATTTAATTTTATTTTCACGAGCCTAAACTCGTTTATATGCAGCCATATTAAATTATCATAATGATTTTCATTCAAAAACTGTAAATGTCATACACATGTGTTGTTAATCAGTTATAAAATGGTAAAAGCATAATTGCCTTATCCTTGCTTTTAATTGAAATTTAATCTGAAATGTCAAGTCAGAATAATTTGTTATGCTTTACCCACAAATTAAATTGCAAGATATTAGCTAAGGAAACTCTTTTATTTTTCAATTATATTTATTTTCTCGTTTTAATTATAATTTGAGATAAATAACAACATATCATAAACATTTTGATATTCGTTTCAAGAGCAAATGTTCTTAGTAATATAATAATATGAGTGTCTTAAATAATAATATGTATTAGAATAGAATATATTTTAAAAGTTAAGCTTTGTTATATCGGGAAATGATTTTTTTAATCTTAATAAAAACCAAATTCAATAGAATTATAAGACATTGCTTCAAAAGTTGACAACAAGGATTACTAATTGTCTAATGAAGCTTTCGGTAAACTGGTATATAATAAAACAGCAGAACGTTTTAATTAACTTTTTTATGAAATTTTGTATTACTGATTTTTTAGGGTTTCGTTTATTTGACAAAACAGTATTCGTCTCACCTCTGTCTGTCCGTCCGTCACAGAGTTCGTACTCGGAAACTGTAAAAGTTAAAGAAATGAAATTTTGCATACTTATAACTGATTACCTCCTGTTATACTACAAATAATAAAACTTTGAAAAAGTCTTACATTATTTTAATTAAATGAATGAATTTAATGACATCCGACCATTTCTGCGATTTTCTTAGATTTTAAAACAGATCCTTAATTTCACTCTTTTTCACATAGACAGAAAAACGCGATACCACTGTACCATCTAGGTACAGTGGTATCGCGTTTTCCTGCTAACCCAAAGGTTCCGGGTGCGGTTCTCGGCGACAGAAGTTAAAAATTTCTATTTTTACATTTCATTTGTCCGATGGATTTAAGTATACGAACTTTCGTAGTTTTTGCCATTTTAAAGGTTTTTTTTTTTAACAAAAATTAAATCATATAATTAAATATGCTTTTCAGATATACAAACATATGCTGTTACAATTGTCTGGAAAGCAGTTCTTGAATATTTTTAATTTTATTTAAAAAATAGCTTCTTCCTGTTATCATTTAAGTATTAATATTAATGGTGCTGCCATCTATGTTCTTATTGATAAAATGTACTGATAAATGACAAGTATAATTATAAATTAATAATTTTGATTTATTAATCAATGGATAAAGTATTTTGAAAGGAATATTAAACAAAACCCTTCGATCACACTTACTCACTTGTTTATACATTTGTTTGAGTTTGAAATCTTTAAGTCACCGACATTTTGAAGCAAGAAAGCGTAACAAGCTGGTCCACAAACTCGGTCGAGATTTGATAAGCCCTGTACATTTGTTCACTAACTTCCAAATCGGATTTTAAATACACGTGACAAAAATCATATGTATATAATACATATATCTTATATATATTGTGCTGTCCTCTAAAAAAAAAACCCATTTTTTGAATTTATCTTTATATAAAGTCTAATAAGGAATACAAAAAAATTAAACATAGCTATATTTTCGCGGCTTGATCTGACTAAGATTTTAATGTTGAGCATTTTTCATTCTATCAATATGTTACACAATGACAGCCAATTAAGCAAGAAATTGAAAAAACCCACTTTTTCCCCAAAAAAAACCCATGTTACCTAAAAAAAACCCACATGTAAAAATACTTGGAAATAAAATTATTTGACAGTAAAATATATTTTTTTTCATTATTATTTATTTTTAAACCACAATTCTGCAAAAAAAAATATTAAATATTTCATTATTTTGTAAACTGAAGGAATTTCAAATGCAAAATATAATTATTTGTAAATTCGCTCCAGACTTTTCACATTTCTTTGCATACATCTTCAGTAAATTTAAGAAGAAAATTATTAAATAGCATTTGTAAAATCTCTGAGAGTTTATTAATGGAGAAGCATTAGTAATAGCCACATTTTGATTTCTTTTGTTCTGAATAATATAGTGATTGGATTCAAACTTGAGTATTCTTAAATTTTGTCGGCATTAAGCAATTTATTCGACGATCATCATTTACTTCTTCAGTAATAATAACATGAAACTTTATATCATCTTATTTAATAATCACCTACTGGCCACATTGTAACTTCTCAGCTTCTTGTACAGAACAGAATAAATCATTGTCTTCATTATCAGTAATATCACTTGCGGTGTTCAAAATTGCAGCTTCTTCTGTATTATGCATATCTGTATCTGATAAATCTGAGCTCCATAAAGATTTATTACTTTCCAGACTGCCATCTTCACTAGTAGTAGTACTTTTATTCTCAACGCTTGTTTTTGAATGCAGCGAAGAGTGATTACAATACTTTTAAGTGCTTGGAAATTAGTGTGATTTTAATACTTCATCTATTTCTTTTTGTGTAATAACTGAAACACTCATCTTTATTCTTTCCTTACATCTTGTACGAGCTGTAATTTGTGTTTTATTAAATTGATCAGTGTCAATCTAGAAAAAAAATGTATCTAATTGATATTAAAAAATATTGAGTACTTAGGTAATAGAAGGAATGGATTGGTGCTGTTTCCAGAACATCTGTCAACATTGCCACACAAAATCCTATTTTACTAATTACATTTCTTCAACATTTTTGCATGTGCAGATTTTTAATGCTTTTACTTTTTCCTACCATTGATGCAGTAACCTTAATGGCAGCAAGTATCAAGTCATACTATCATACCTGAACCTTTAGCCCATATTTGGCACCAAATAAATTTTCATTGCCTTTACTGAATACGTCTGCCAGCGGCCACCTTATGGCAATTTATTTTATGGAGGGAGTAAAATTTTGTTGCATTTTATCAAGGATTCTACTTTTGCTGGTTGCAATATGTTTATATTAACATATTTATTTGGGCTATTTAATTTTAGATTAATACTAATAAAAATTTTAACAAAAGCTTCTGTTCTGTACAAGTATCTATTTAACATTTTTAAATAAAAAAGTGGCTACTAGTTTAAAGTTAGTGGTCACTTATAAAACTACTACCACTGGCCACTAATGAAATTTCCCAATTTTGCCTTTTACTTAATATTATTAGTCCTTGTTGGTCTACCTAATATTATTAGTCTCAGGCTTGTATTGGTTTAAACATGGAAAATAACAGTTTTAACTTTCCTGGTCAAAATATGTTTTGATCATCAGTAATTAAGACTCATTTTGATTTGGAAAAAGAGATTAAAATTTATTTTATTAAAATAAATTTAATACAACATGTGTTACTTATCAAGTAACGACTTTTTCTGTATTAAGGCTAACTCAGATCCAACTTTGAAAATTATCTTTATTGCTGAAGAGTTTGCACAACAATTCACCAGGTGCATTGTGAAATCCAAAAATGTCAAATGTCTTTTTAATAGAGTTTCAATTACTTTTGAGTGGTTGAAGCAAATTTGACCGCACTTTTAAATAGTTAAAACCAGTTTTGACCACAATCCTGATTAAAATGAGTTTTGACTGATCAAAATTACAACCCTGGCTTTACCTTCTCATATGATAAAGCAAAGATAATGAAGTTCATCGATGACACAGAAAGGGTGTTCTTGAAAGGAAATTTGCTGATTAAATTGCTGCCACTGCCTTCCTGAATTGTATTACAATTTTCTTCTGTGGTATATTTTAAATTACATAAGGGGGAATGCATCAGATTTCAAGTTTTACCTTTTATGCGAAAGACAAAATGATATTTTGCAATTCACTTACTGTGTTTTGCACAAAACTGCACAAACTTACAGTTCATTTGTATGCTTAGAAGATAAATAGTACAAATTAGCAGCTATGCATCAGTATTAGTTATTCCTAACTTAAGTAAAATATTTTGCATTAAAAAGTTAAAAGAGTGAATAAAATAAAATAAATAAAAGTTTGAAAACATCAAAATAATGTGTAAAATACAAGTGAAGGGTATCTGTGTGTGAAAAAGATTGATGGGTTTTAATTTTGCAAACATGGATTTTTTTTTATGACATACTAAAAAAAAAAATCCTTCGAAGCGCCTTCAATATACATTAAATTTGCATAATTTAATTATGTTCCTTAAAAATAAATGTATTTTTTTTAAAATTGTCATTTATTTATTGAAAAAATTTTTGGGTTTTTTTTAATTCCACCATGGGTTTCTTTTAGCTCCATTTTCAAAGGTCGCCAGCCGAGCCCTACATGACATAATCAGCTTTAAAACGTACTATTTTATTCACATTTTAATGGTTTAACATAAAAACATTTCAAAATTGATGTACATCATTCTAACATAACGTATTATAACAAGCAAATATGTGAAAATTAAGCTCATGTTTTGCCAAAATTCTGCATTATTAGAATAAATTCTTCTAAAACTAAATAAACACTCCTTAGGCATTATCAAATGTTTTTATTGTTGAAAATGGTGTATAGAAACAGGGCAAAACCAAAAATTGACTTCAGTGAAAATATTTGATAAAATACTAGGGTGGGTTTTTTTTAGGAAACATTTCACACTGGGTTTTTTTTAGAGGACAGCACAATAAATCAACATTTGAATGGAGGGTGGTTTTGGAGCATGAGAATCATGATTGATGAAAATGTGTTGAAAGTTTCCGGAATTGCTTACCTCCGAACGGTTGCAATAGATGACTTCTTATTTTTTGTAGTGGAAGCTAACTAAAATAAGCCATTTCGCTTTCTTAAAACAATTAGTTTCTAAGAAATCATTGTTGCTTTCAAATTGGATTCGACCCTATTAGCAGCTTAAATAATGTGTATTTAGATTACGTATATGTTTTTAAATTCCAATTTAACTTTTTTAACAGAAAATAGCATATGAATAAAAAGAGAAAAAGGACCCTATCCCCTTTTCGTTTCAGTTTTAGGAATGACCCCGATCTTGGTATCAGCTTAATTGAAAAATACTGTAAATTACGTCATTTTACACAATTGTACTGAAATTTGAAAGTTTAACTGTATGAAAAGGTGTGTTTTTGTAGAAATATTCCACCTTTCTCTGACTATGATCTTCTTGGTTGCAGAGTAAAGAAAATAAACGATTACTAATTGAGGGGATTAAAAGTATAGTGGCGTAAGTGAGATTTTCTTAAGTGCTCAAAAACAAGGTATTGGTGTTGTTTATGACAGCAGATTATCTACGAGAGGGATATTTTCCGGGGGTTGTATGGTTGCATGCCTTCCGTGGGTGACCTTCTGAGTGAACCTAACCCGGATTTTTTCAAAGTTACCCTAGGTTAAAACAGAAATAACGGAAACCTCTGAACAATTTAGGCCGCTGTGCGCGGTTGGGTTTGAACACAGCTCCTACCGTCTACCGGCTTTGAGAGGAAATCCTCTCAGCCACGCGTGGAGATGCTCACAAACAAGGATTTTCTGAACGCGATATAATGATTTCTTATTCGGTAAAATATCCTTGTATGTTATTTGCAGGCTAGATACCTTACATGTGTTCAACCCACTTTTCCAAAATTAGTGACTTACACTACGCTGTCTATAAAAAACTTAATTATGTTTTAAGGGCGATGTTCCAGGAGGACATGACATGATTTCATTTGAACAAAATTTTTATATTTGAATCCATGAAGAAATGCAAATTCTTATATAAGCATATTAATGTAGATATTTATGTAAGTTTCTGTAAATGAATTAATGTAAATTGTTTCATATATAAATAATAATAATAATAATAATAATAATCCCTTGAAAATAATCCGTAATGCGTCTTTTGGAGCAAGAATTATTATATAAACGCCAATCTTGTTGTGTATGTTGAATGTTGGCGGGTTTGTTGGATTGAATTTTACTGAAAATTAGAAAAAAATATTTTATCTTCTGTTTCTTAGACAGAAGTTATTTTAACTTTTAATCTCGCTTTATTTTTTCATTTTAGTTATTATGATCTTCATGATAATACACTTTTATCTTTGTAAATGTTCGTATTGTGATTGATCTTCTGAATAACAATTAAAATAAGTCATCTGTATATGTAGACTCACGTCAAAATATTAGTATAAGATTTTTATTTTGCTAGTGGATCTCTTGGTTCACGTTTAAAAAAAAAAACATATCTGTGTATGTAGATTTATATCTAAAATGACAATGTGGTCTCAAAGCTTTCGAACTAACAGTTAACCAACTACGAAACCTTAATGAATGAAAACTGTGAATACTTTTATTTAATATGCATGTATTATAAGTATATTTACATAAATAAAATTTACATTCCAATGAGGCTGCCTTTTTACTTTGACAACAACTTTCAAATGTTCTGAAATGCTTTTCCAAATATAACTCAGTCTTACATATTTGTTCTCAAGCAGACTTAAGGCTTTTCTTTAAATATGTCCCATTTTTTTCTGAAGTTCACAGCTTTTTTCCGCTTATATACTCCAAAGAGAAAAATCTAAGAAAATTACATTAGGAGAATTAGGGGGTCATTTATGTAGGTCAATAAACCACAGCAGATTGGCTCTTTACCATTCTTGAGTAGCCTTAACTTTATGGTTTGTTGCAAAGTCTTGTTTGAAACACAAGTGCTTTTCTCAAAATGTTTATTAGACCAGGGACCTACCGATCATTTATGTAGGTCAATAAACCACAGCAGATTGGCTCTTTACCATTCTTGAGTAGCCTTAACTTTATGGTTTGTTGCAAAGTCTTGTTTGAGACACAAGTGCTTTTCTCAAAATGTTTATTAGATCAGGGATTAGATCAGTTTAATAAAATATCTCCATCAAAATAATTTTTGATCATTCTTTCTGTTAATTTTATTTCATAGAATGGTTTAGTCACTATTCACGTGAATTTATTTATAAATCTAAAACGAAAAATCCCCCAAAGTTATGAAAAGTTTCCTAAGAGCAGAGTTTACAGCTAAAAATTAAAAAGAAAAATAACGTTTAAATGGTTTAATCACTATTCACATGAATTTATTTACAAATCTAAGCTAAAAAAAAAACAGCTAAAGAAACAAAAAAGTTTAAATTCTATAAGGTCAGGAAAAATATCTCAGCCTTTCTTTAAAATAAGTGAGTTTATGGATATTTTGCAATATACATTTTGTGATATAAATATATATATATATATATATATATATATATTCAGCCGACACGGATGAAAATGGTTTTTTCCTCAGATTCAATGTAAAATAACTCTTCATGTATTATTCTGTCTTATTACAATTAATTAGCCAGACATAAAGGGATGCTAAAATATCTCATCACCATTACATAGTTTATGATGCACTTTCGATTCATTTTCCAATTTAATTTGAAGTTTAAATAAACATTCTTACAATTAAAATGACTCTGCATTATGTTAATTCCATATTTTAGGTTTTGCTTGGTCTCTTCGCCTATTTAAACGACTTTTTGTGAAACAAATAGTTTAGTACTTGAACCAAAATTTCATTATTTTAATTCATTAAAATTGCGGCTTGAAATAGATCGAAAATCTTAGAAAAATATCACAAAAGTAGTTAAACTTTGATTATCAGCACAATTAAATTTTTGGGGCTATAATTTTAGGTTAAAAATTTTTCGAAAATTGTCATTCTTTTAGATCAAAGTAACCCAATTTTACGGTATCTGTGTAAATGGCTATATGACAACAATCATTGCAAGTATCATATATATAATTTCTGTTGTCAACATCCATTTTTCTATGCATTTACAAAACGCACATCAATAAACGAGGTCTCATTCGAAAAGTTTATGAACTGGCGTCTGACATAGTACACTTACATTTCGTTAAAACATGTTTTTTGACTAAACAGGGCAGTTAATTGAAAATTAAATCAGCATTGCTTTCATAAATGTAACGAAAGGGTTTTTACAAACCAATGGTGGCACAAAAATAAAATACCGCATTACATTGTGCTCAACAATGATTATAAAAGAAATTAAATAACACAAAAAGGTAAATCTCTGCAGATATTTATTTTATATTTCTGATTAAAAAGCAAAATTGAAATTTAAATGCTTAGAAGAAAAATACATCATCGATCGATCTCAGCAATAGTAGTTCACATGTAGCGTAAAGTGTATGCTTTGCTATCTTAAATTAAATTTTATTTTTTGTATATTCAATTTATTTTCTTTGCCCCGTCTTTTATCCGAAGCAGTTGACATCATCCTCTAATGCAGTTAAAATACGATTGTTATTATTCTTTTTTTCTCGCACGTGCCTTTAGTTATCTTTGGTCAGTTTTTACTGTAACTTTGATGGTATAAATGAGATGATATTCTGGCTCCACTAATGTTGTTTGGAGATATTTTTATCCTTTTTTTCTGTAGAAGTTTAAACCTGCATCTAAAAAATATTAGATATTGTTAAAAAATATATTAGACTGCTGTGCTAAATACTCGCACGGGTCCTCTTATTTTTATTTTTTTTTTCAATCTTTATAGCCCTCCCTCTTGAATCACTATTTAATAAAACATACATCATGAGAACACGTGACTTAAAGTGAACACAAGAAATTTCTGATCTTTGTGAATCTCTTAAATCTCAATTTAAGAAAACATATTTGTTTAGTGGACATAGACACATGTTTCAAAGTATATGCGAGAATTTTCATATTTTTGCGAATCTCTTGGATATCCATTAAAAATACATGTACGTAGACTCATTTTTAAAGGAAAATGTAAATGCATACAGATGAAATAAATATGACAAAAACTTTTATTATAAATGTTTATAACAATGCATTTTAAACACAAAACATATTTATTAATGCAATTGTAATTTTTTTGTATGGCCTCTTTTATATCTCATTTTACAAAACTTAAGATTAATTGAAGATAAATTTTATAGTTTTCTCACAAACATTTGATTATAAGTCAAAATACTATCATATTCATTTTTTTTTTTTTTAAATTCAAATGTTTTGTTTAACTTCTTCATTAAAAATTTTCAGTCTTTAAAATCTTTTATAAAACTGTGTAAAATTTGTTTTTGTTTTTTTAAACTAGTATAGCAATCTTAACATTAAAATTTCCAAGGTGATAGAATACAATTTCACATATATTTAAGTAAACTGATTTGCATTAACTTATTTAAATATTTTCAAAATGACTACATTCTGCGTGATTTGCTTTTTTCTTTTGCAGGTAGAAATTCATAATAATTTCTATATGTTATTTCAAAGGCATTTGATTGTATGAAACGTATTTGTTTTATAAATTCAGAGATTACTTGAAGCTTAATATTTATGAATGTTGAAGAAATCGCTTTTATTGTTTTTTAGATGAAAAAGAAGAGAGCATCACCATGTATTGAAACCTAACATAAAGGGCCGACTATCTGCACTAGGCATATAGGCCGGTGGGAGGAATGCCCTCCGTGGGGGGTCTTTAAAATAAAAATAAGATTATGAAACTTCCCAGGAGTTGGATTGATCAATATCACTATAAAATATGAAGTCAATTTAAGTTTGTGTTCTGCAATACTAATGTTTTGGGCGAAATGTCTACACCATAATCAAAATAAGCTATGTGTGTGTGTTACAGATATGTGAAAGGTAAATAATTTTATAGTAAATCATTTCATAATTAATAGTTTAGATTTAAGGAGAAAAAAACAAAATCTAAACTGAGGAAAATATATTCCGATGTTTTTTTTTTTTTTTTTTTTTTTTTTTTTTGCAAGTAAAGACTGCACAGAACACAGCGGGTGTTTCTCAAAGTCTCTGATCCTCAGACCTGCCGGAGAAAGGCATAATTTTTTAAGCAATGAACGAAACCGTTTAAACGTTTATACGTTTAACCGCTGGTGTAAGATCCGTATATACGATGTACCGTATATGTTGTTTCGTATAATACGTATAACCGCCTTGGTCGTATCATACGTATTCAAAATATGCACCCCGTATAATACGTATTATACGTATACTCGTATAAACGTTTAATAGGGAGCACTAGTAGTAAGTATCTTGTAGTAAATTTCAGTGATGTATATCAATTTCAATATATTTGAAATAGTGTAACATCATTAAAATGCACTGGAAATGATTTTTTCCGATTGGACATAACATAATGGATTTCTTTTGAGTGCCCTTGTAAACGAACTCTTAATGTTACACACTTCAATATAATAAATTATAACACCTTGTAATAATATATTTCTTTTAAATGATAAAAGGAGTAAATTAACAACATAATACAAAATAAAATAACTTTTATTAGATTGTTTGACATGTTTCGACTAACTCCGAATCATTTTCAAAAACAAATGAGAATATTCCCTAATTGCACGGGCTTTGAAGTTATTATTTAAAATGCTATCATTTAATTTTCATGTACTTTTAAAAAAAAATATCCATCCATAATAAAAGAAACCATAGAGATACTAACACGCAAAAATACAATATGTAACGATGCGGCATCTTTTAACTTACCAAAACTGTGGCTCGAGTTACTCCATGGTTACAGATATGAAAATAAACAACCAAGTAAAAATAAAAGATAACGTGTGTATTTTTTTTTAATTACATGAAAATTAAATAATAGCATTTTAAATAACTTCAAAGCCCGTGCAATTATGGAATATTCGCATTTGTTTTTTAAAATGACTCGGAGTGAGTCGAAACATGTCAAACAACCTAATAAAAGTTATTTTAATTTGTATTATGTTGTTAATTTACACCTTTTAGCATTTAAAAGGAATATGTTACACACTTCATTTCCAATACCGAACATGCCATATTAAACCTGAATAACAACTTTTCGAATATGTTGGAAAGTGTTAAAAAGACAGAAAAGAAAGAAAGAAAATAAAAAAGTATAAACCTATATTGAATCTTTTTGAGAAAAGGCTGTGTCTTAAAAATAAGAAAATGTATTTTGAAATTTAAATATTTTTTGTTTCGGAGTTTAAAAGAAAGGTGCCAAATTTCAGTAATATTTTAGTTGCTTCTCCAAATATGTGTTTATGGATATTTTGTGAGAGCATAATTACACATTTGCAATTATTATTCCACATTACATTCGTTAAGCATGTAATTATATATCATGACGAAAAGTTCGATAATGATGTAAACAATATCTTATTTCTTAAAAATATTATTTTGGTAGAAAGGTATTTACAAGAAAATATATCATTAAACAGGAATTAAATTCATAATGTGGAAGATAATATTATTTTAAATCTGGTGAACAACATTTTTTTTTTTACGTAAAATTAAATGTTTTCTTTCATAATTTCTGAAAAGAGAAATCTAAGCCCAGTTTATTACAAATTTTTTTTTCAATATTTACACAAAATTTGAAGGTAAGGGTTTCATTCGATTTTCAGTAAACTGTATTAAATTAACATTTATCAGAAAAGCAGTTTTTTTTTTTAAATATAAGTTTCCATTACGTTTTAAAAACGTATGCTTTGATGTAAATTAAGTATAAATGTCTAATAAGCTTTTGTAACTAATTAACAAATAATATAATAAATTATAAGTGGAATTACGAATTGCAAGTATACAAACCTTAAGAAGTGATAGAGACAATATAAAACAAATTGGCATTTGCAATTGGGAATGCAGGGTCGTAATTTATTTATTCTTCCAAAAATTCATAATTATATCATACAAATCAATTTGTTTAGTTTGAATATTTTAACTGATATAACATAAAATTTTATTAGAACATTAGATAATTGAGGGGGTCGGAGCAAAAAAGTGCCAAGCCACATTTTGGGTGAAATAAATCTAACACTGTAATGTGTTGCTTAATATTGTAAATAAGAATATCCAACATATAATTTGTTTCTAATGTCACTTGGTGGCAGCATATGTGACAGGTTTCGTTTTTCTCCAGATGTTTATGTACCAAATGAGGATAGCTAATTTACAAAAAACGAAATAGTAATATCATTAAAGTAATGCCATATTGTTAATCAGAATATCTCCAATGTTACTAAGACATTGGCGAAAAAAACTTTAGGTTATATATCTTCAATTGAGTATTTGATCAAATTTTCAAATTGAAATACCTCAGGAGTTCAAAAATATGGCTTAGCACTCTTTTGCCCCGACCCCTTCAATTAGTACTCTTACAGCTTATAAGTATATTTTCTAATTAATAATCGACTTCCTGTTTTTATACTTACTTCTCATATTTCCTAATTATTCTCTTAAAGCTGATTTTCTTTATTTTATTCATAGTAACATAATCCCATTTATTTTATACATTTTATTGGACTATGTTGGAGGAAACTTAAATTGATGAACATATACGATTTCTTTATATAGACGAAATACTATGGAAATAAGTTATAAATTATGGTAATTTTAGCATATATTTCCGTATTCTAATACAGTAAATTCAGCTCTTTTAACAAAAATTCGTAAAAATGTGAGTTAAAATAATACGTCTGAATACCTAATAATGATACATACAGATTGTCAGTCTGTCTCTCTACTGCGCTCTGAAGAGAACTAACGCTGCGCGCAGAGGTTTGAAATGTCTGAAATATACAGTGTCTCACAAAAGTGATGGGACACTTGTGCTTTATAAAAAGAAACTGCAATAAAATAAATAAACAAACATGTGCAAAAATTTTTTGGGTGTGTTTCATATTTAAAGTTAGTAACAATTATTACATAACATACATTTTGTCAAAATATTAAAATATTAATTTAGTAAAAATACAATTGTTCAGAACGGAGCAAAAAATGGCTCACATAAGTGATGGGACACTTACTTTTCCATCAAATATTTATCCACAAATTTTACTTTTTAAAAGGTTTTAATATTTTGTTGGATTTCCTTTTACTTTTAAAACATGATTTAATCTTTTTGGGATGGATTCGACTATTTTTTTGTGATTTCTGGAGTGATTTTACCCCATTCTTCTTGAAGCACCGATTTTAGTTGTTGTTTTGAAGAAATGGTGTGTTTGCGAATTCTTGATTCCAATTCTTGCCAAATATTCGCTATGGGATTTAAGTCTGGAGATTGTGGTGGTGTTTTTATTATTTCAGGACAGTTATATAGCAGCCAGAGTCTAACGTTCAGAGCAGTGTGCTTGGGGTCATTGTCCTGGTAGAATTTAAAATCGTTATGAAGGTTCAATTTTCGTGCTGAAGATTTCAAATTTTGCTTTAAAATATCAATATACTTGTACTGATCCATTATACTGTCAATAAAAACAAAATTACCAACTCCAGCGGACGACATACACCCCCATACCATAACTCCTCCTCCACCATGTTTTACTGTTGGTACCAAGTTCTGTTTGCGAAGTTCTTCCCTGGGTTTTCTCCACACCAAGATTCTACCGTCAGAACCAAATATATTAAATTTACTCTCATCAGCAAATATAACTTTATTCCAGTAATCAGAATTCTTATTTATGTTGGATTTTGCGAAAGCTAGTCTGAGTTTTCTATTCTTTTCACTTACGAAGAATTTTTTCCTGGCTACTCTACCGTGATATCCAGCAGATCGAATTACCCTTCTAATAGTTTCAGGATTAACAATTATTCCATATAATGCTTGTAAATCAGCACCAACTTTTGAAGCACTAATTCTTGGATTTTTTTTAATATTTCGAACGATAGTTCGCTTTATTCCATTGGATAGCTTTGATGGTCAGCCAGGTCTTCTTTTATCCTGAATCATATGATTCTTTTTATATCGTTTAATGATATTGAAAACTGTTGAACGACTCAAGTTAACTGTTTCAGCAGTTTTTCTAATAGATTTTCCACGTTCAATATGCAAATTAATAACTAATTTTCGAATTTCAGGCGAAGTTTCTTTTCGTTTAGCATTCATGACTACACAGAGCTAAAAAACACAAAAATTCCAAAACAAACTGGAGAGAAATACTGCAGACGATTTTATAAATTATTGCCAATTGCTTTTAAGTAAAAATAAAACCCCAAAAAATATTTTTATTGCTTATTTCAGGCGATTTTTGTTGCATATATAATGGTGTCCCATCACTTATGTGAGCTATTTTTTGCTCCGTTCTAAACATTTGTATTTTTATTAAATTAATATTTTAATATTTTGACAAAATGTATGTTATGTAATAATCTTTACTAAATTTAAGTATGAAACACACCCACAAAAAAAATGTGTACATGTTTTTTTAATTTATTTGATTAGTTTCCTTTTGTAAAGCACAAGTGTCCCATCACTTATGTGAGACACTGTATGTCCGAATTTATGCACCTGGAAGACACTTGTTGGATTTTTTGATTAGATTTATTTTATTTGAATTTTTATTTTATTATTATTATTTTTTTTTTTTTACGTTTTGCGGGTTTCTTCCACTTTAATAAAAGAAATCTGGTTTCAATATTTTAGCCCAATAAAGCAAATTTCGGCTTCTTGTCAATAAATTTTATTCGGAAGTCGTACAGTGATTCTGGAATTTTTTTGTGAATTTTTTATGCGATACTTGGTTTTCCGCGTTTCGCAGCGATTTTTTGACATTCATAAAAGGAATTCCGTTTCAAACTACTACTGTAGTAAATTTTGTCCTTCACGATTTTTGAATTTTTAGCAATTTTGTATGCGATTTTTCGAATTTTTTCGCGTTACGCGGCGATTTTTTTGATATTCGTAAAATAAATCCGTTTACAATGTTTTAGCCTTTTAGCCCACTATATGAAATTTTGTCCTCTGATATTTTTTAATTTTCAGCGATTTTTTGCGATGTTTAGTGTTTTTTCGCATATTGCGACAATTTTTCCACATTATTAAAACGAATCTTGTTTCCATCTTTCAGTTCAGTTCAGTACAGTAAATGTTGTCATCTTTTCAACAAAGTTTATTCAGAATTTGTACAGCGATTTTTTTATGCGATATTTAGAATTTTTTCTCCTTTTGCGGCAACCCTGTTTCAATCTTTTAGCCCGGCATAATATTTTTTCTCCTCAGTGATTTTTAGCATTCCGCAGCGAATTTTTTTTTCATTTGTAAAGAAATCGATTTCAATCCAATAAGCCCCAAATATTAAAATTTAACCTCTGCGATTTTGGAATATTTAGCTTTTTTTTTTTTTTTTTTTTTTTTTTTTTTAATGCAATCTTCGGCATTTTTTCGCGTTCCGCGGTTGTTTTTTTAACATTCGTAAAAGGAATCTGGTTTCACTCTTTTAGCCCAATATAACAATTTTTTCCCTGCGATTTTTAAATTTCTCTCGGTTTTTTCATATACTTTAAGCTTTTTTTTTTTTTTGCATTTAGAGGCGATTTTTTGGTAATTATTTTTTATTGTAACGCAAACAACTCACCAGTAAATTCTGTTAATGCCGTGATTAAATTCAATTTGGAAAAACTGAAAATTCGAATTTAATCTGGGTCGAGGTAAAAAAAATCACAATTATTGAAGTTTCCCTTCATTCGAGAATGGAACGGGCGTAGCTCGCTTGGGTGTACGTTGCCAAAACAGTAGAGGCCCTCAACTCAAGATTTGTTTGAGAATAACCGAATAGCAAAGAGGACGAAGATCGGGTATTATTTATCACACAGGGGAGGGGGGGGGGGCTTTTACTCTACCAATATGCTTCTACTATTTGAAAATTTACCATCAAAAATTTTGAGTACACAACACTTTTAATATTAAACTAGGTATAAAAAATATTTTATTATATACATAATTATACATGACAAATTAATTTTGTAAATGAATTTACAAATATGGAACAGGTGCGAATATTTAAACTTCAAAATATATTATATGCTTTACAAATTACAGGATTTGAAAATGCTAAGAACAGTGCAGGGAAAACAAATATTTGACTCCGGTAGTATTTAATGAATACAGATAAAGACATCATAGTATACGATAATTTTATTTCATACTCTTAAGTATATTTTTTATTTCTAAAACTCTGTTAAACAAAACACAATATTATTTAATATGTCGTTTTAAATTTGTTATCTAATTTACTCAAAAATAATGGAAGCTAAAATAAAATAAGATATACAAACATAGCTAAAGCTTAAGCAATGTATTATTTATTAACATTTTTTTTTGGTTGAAAACCTTATTTTTGGTTTATTACCTGGTTGTTTGACTTCATTAATTAACTTTATTTTTACTTCCATACGTTTTCTGACTTTTATAAAATGATTCGGTGTAGTTTTAATAACATAAATAGTATATAATCCTCAAAAAAGTGTATTCTCTTAAAATTATTTTACATTTGATTTATATTTTGATAATCTATGATTATTAAAAACATTAAAATTCTTATTTTCCCGGTAAATTTTGTAATTTGGTTTAACGCACTTTGATCTCATTTCATAGACTTTAATTAAAAATATTGCAGAGTACTTTTATACAGAAAACTTACCTCTCTTCGTTCAGATGAAATATTTATGTCTCAAATTGCCACAAATCTACTTTGCTCTTTCAATAAAATAAATTATGTTTTAAATATATATATATATGAGTATAAAACAGTTGAAAATACTTTTGAATTTTGAATGTTTTTGATGAGATAATTGGATTTGTCAATAATTTCATTTCTATAAAAATAATCTAAGAATATAGTTTTTGCTGATTCTGTTTTTTATATGTTTGCATTGTTTTTTTTCATACTGTAGCATTGTTTTGTTTTGGATATAGTGATTTGGTAAATTTATTTTCTTGTCTGTTGTTATATATTTACTTGAAATATTTAAATTTTACTGAATATAAGTAAAATAAATTTATCTAAAGGCGTAAAACAGTTAAAAAATTAGTTATTTACTATTAAAAATTATTGTGAACTCTGTAATGTGTCTTACTATATAGTGTGCGTAGATCAAATTATTCAAATGATTCTTTTAAAATGTTTATGATCAATAATACAATCACAAATAATAAGGTAAAATATTGCTTACCTGCATTCTTTAAAAATATCGGGACATCAGAGAATATTCAAGAATTGTATCCACTATAGTGCTGCAGTAAGTGGTATCCAATATTTGCAAAATGCTTTCTTCATATTGTTTTAACGCACAAAATGTATTTATTTTATTTTCCACGTTTTGTAAATAATTTGAAAGTCTTCTCCTGTGAAAATAAATTTCATATGAATTAATTACTATTACATCATAAATTACCTTTTACGTTAGAGAATATACTTATGGCTTTAAGACAGCCATACTCAACATTTTTTTCTCGCGGGCCGCACACACGTGTTTGTTACGTGAGGTGGGCCTCAATGCACTACATTTATGCAATAATAATAAACAAAAGGTAATCAAAATAATAAAAAAAAACTAGTAACTATATAATATTGCTATAGAACAATAATATAATTATGCAAAATTTCCAAGATCGAAAAATCAGGAGATTTTCTTTAATAAATCAGACTTTTGTTCAATGCAACACTTTTATATTCTTAAAACGAAGTATTTGGTGCAAATTTTATTAATTTTAATTGCTTGATGAATTATGAAGATTAAAAATTATATACACGAATGTAATGCTAATAGGAGCACACGTAAACAGAACTTCTGACTAAGCAAATAACATAAATAAGCTATTTTACGAAAATGTCGAATATAATTGCATATAACAGCATTTTGTTTCACATAAAATTATATAAAAAAATAATGAAGGTGTAAAAAAATAATGCCTTTTATTTGCATCTTAATTTTTTATAAATATGGATTAATGATTGCGTGTATCGGGCCACAGATACAAGGGTCGCCCTGCCACATGCGGCCCGTGGGCCGCATGGGTTGAGTATAATTGCCTTAGGAGCCTATAACAGAGTGCGTCTTTGGTACGCAAGTTCCATCCTTAGAATTAAAAGTGAAAGTTATTCAGTCTTTGAAAGTCATATGATGATTATGATTACATAATAAACATTAATAGTTTTTTTCACTGGGGAAAACAATGGAAAAAAGTGTTACATAGTTTGAAGTGCAATCTGATATTTCATCATTTCAGGTTTCAACACTAATTTATTGTTGCGGGTCTTAATAAGTTGATTGGTGATTACTCCTTAATTGCTGTTTCGGCGAATATGTTTATGACTGTAGAAAATATGCTGTAGTACATCTCAGTGATCCTTTTTAATTTCATTATGTTTGAAATATTATAATATAAATAAAATGTATTCAAAACAATTTTTCTCCATGTTTCTTATGAGGTAATGGAATTATTTTGTGAATCCCTGTAAACGAACTATAAATACTACTTATTCTATAATGAGAAAGCATGTTTTGTCCGCCTCAGTGGGGCATATAAATTTAATTATGTTTGAAATATTTTAACATCACTAAGATGCATCGGAACCGATTTTTCCTCATTGACCATAATGTAACGAAATTCTTTTGTGTGCCCGTGTAAAAGAGCTATAAATTCTACACACTTCATTTCCAATACTGAAAATTCTATAGTAAACATCAATGACATATAGTAAAATTTTTAGCGTAGCCCGAGTATAGTTACGAAAGTTGACATGACAGACACATGACAGACAGACACACAGACAAACCAAATTCATAAATACTTTTCACCTATGCTGGAAATTAATAAAAATAATGTCTTCCTTTCCTTCCATTTCATTCTTTTGTCCAATTAATTCTTCTTAAATATTAACCTTACCGTGTCGCACCTCATTTTTCGATAATTTGTTGCACATGGGGTCAATTTGAACCCGAGCTAATTTTCAACAAGCCATATTTCAAGCAGTTTACCGAAATGTTTACATTTTATTATATCATAATTTTCATTATTATAGATTTTTATAGCTTTTGAGCTGCATTTTAAGATCGTTTCAATAATTTTAACTTCGGAACTAATTTTAATAGACAAAAATGCCATTTAAAACATGACTATGTTTTCCAAAATGTTCATTTTAATTAAAAGTTGCACATAAAATTATTATTATTATTATTATTATTTTGACAAATTAAAATATCAAACTGAGTTTAAAATTTCAATTGTGGCACTAAAAAATGCTCAGAGAGGTGAATGGTAATTGCTAAAAACGTGAAAAGGTACTAGAATAGGTGAGTGAAAGACTATGGGTGAAAATGACTCGGTGTGCACTCGAAGGGTTAATTTTGCCAATAAGAATTAAAGATTTAATTTTGAAGCATTAAGAACAACTTGGAAATTGTACGTCAAACGTGACAAACTGTAATTATTTCAGTGAAATGAATTATATTGTCTGTTATTACGCTATGATTAATTTTCGTAATAAAATAAGCACATTTTAAGTTGGCAACATTTTATCTTTTGTTGACATTTACTGAAAATTCCAATGGGAAACTTAAGCCTAGCTTTGAAAATTTCAAAACTTGAAATTCATATTTGGACCCTTTTTCCTTTTAATATCTATATCTAAGGAAAAACATCTATCCAAAAAATTGTCGGTAGATTACAGGATTGCTATAATTAAACAATATTAGTATACAAATTCAGTTTTTAAATTCCTTAATACGGAAATAATATGACTCCATCTTAAATAGGACGTAATCACCACGGCAACCTAGAATCATTACCTATCATGGGATAGCATTGAGTTAATTACGTATGACAGGATCTAATAGAATGAAGAATGTGACTACAACTTGGTCATAGAGATTAAAAAATGTCATATATGTCATATATGACTATAACGTCATACATGTCAGATAACTTGGCGATACATCTCGGTCGCTTGACGATTAATCCTAGGAAGCTGCTTTAACAAGGAAGTATCAATTTTAAAAAAAAAATCAAATTAATTATTAAATATTTTTATTAATATATTTTTAAGTTTTGATTCGATTTTCATAAAATTTGAAATGACTCGACAAAATTCTGCAACGATTATATATATTAAATTTCAAACCATTCGGTTGGGTAGTTTTTGCGCTGTTATATGCAGACGGATGGACGGACCAGATGACGACTATAGGTGTTACGCATTTATATAATTACGAACGCACCTAAAAAGTAGGAATACCACATATTCAAAAAATTACTGAATATAAAATTTAATAAAGCAACATTAGTGTTAATATAAAGTTTTTGGTTTCAATTTGATTAAATCCTTATCATTTCCATCTACTCTAATTTTATTAATTAATTCTGCAAAATGCATCAAGTCTTATTTTCGCGATTTTTCGATTATTTGCACGTTTACTGTAATTGTCGATTGTAAACCCTAAGTTAGCTTTTAATAAATATATAATTATGTTAGTAACAAAATAATATGTAAAAAAATATTATTAAAATAAGAGAACACTGAAATATTATATGTATTAATATAATCCTTAATAAAATTAATTCGAAATCCAATTAAATGAAGTGTTCTTAATATTACATAAACATATATAAAAAATTCTGCAAAAGCAGATAATTGTTTTGCGACGAACATTACACAGAAATTGTTGAAAGCAAATATACTTTCAATTTGAGCATAAAGCACGTTGTCATGGTAATGTGTCTGCTAAGAAAGCAGATATCAGCAATCTTTAGCTTCAAGCTATTTTCAACATATTAACGAAAAATAATCCATCTTTTCAACACGAAATATTTAAAATTCAAATTATTTTGCTAACAATCTTACTTATGAAATTTCAAAATCTATTCTTTTTTTTCTTTTTTAATTGCATTTATCAAAAGAGGAAGGGTAACTGAATTATTTGATATTAATAAAATCTATTTTTTATATATACACTCCAAAAAAAATTGTTGATTTTACAGTATAATACTGGCATTTAAGCAGTCAGTATTATACCGTAAAATTAACAGTAATAAACAGTAAAATAAAGTGCTTTCTCTGTTATATGCGGACAGACGGGCGGACGGAAAGACGGGCCAAACGACGACTATAGGTGATACATATTTATATAATTACGAACACACCTAAAAAGAGTGAAAATTTTTGCTTATTACAAATATGCAAATGAAACGTAGATTGTACAATTGGGTGGTTCAGTATGCTACCCTGAAAAAAAATGTTGATTTTAGGGTATAATACTAGCACCAGAGCTGTCAGTATTATACCGTAAAATCAACATTTTTTTTTTTTTTTTTTTTCAGTGTTCCGCGCGCCCGTTCCGAAAATCGAACAAAATTCACTGTCACAACGCCTCCTTCAGGCCATTTTTTTTTTCAAATTTTTATACAAACCTCGGCTTATTACATTATATCTAAATTTTATTTCGTCGTAAAATATTCATAAAATACGTAATAAAGGTTTAAAGGTTTGAACTGCACTTTCACTGCAAAAAATTAAGAAAATCGCACAAAAATCGCTATTACAGCGGGACAATCGCTATCACCCTTCCGGGGTAATATCCCAATTTACAAATGGAACCTGGCATCTATAATTAAAAACATATATATGAAGTTTAGTTGAATTCTATCCATAACTTCATACACCCAGAAAAAGGAATTGATTAAAACTACAAAACATGTTTTGTTGAGTATATTTTGGTTGTTTTAGCAATATTCAAGTAAAATTGAACCATTTTACTTGAATTAACAAAACATTTTTTGCTGACGATACAATTTTTTTTTTTTTTTTTTTGAAATTGCCAAAAAAAAAAAAAAAAAAAAAAAAAATGTTGATTCAAACAAAATTTCCATTGACCTATATTTAAACAAATAGTTTTTTTGTGTCAACCAAATTTTTGTTGATTCAACAAAACTTTTTTCTGGGTGTACTCCTTCCGATTATACAAAAGACAAATCGCACCTAAATTCGCTATCATAGCCCCACTTACCGGCAAATTTTTTCGAAAATTTTATACAAACCTCCGCCTATGACATAAGATCTAAACATAAAATTTCGTTGGAGAATAGACATAAATTCTGCATTTAAACTACAAAACATCGATATAATCGTACAAAAATTGCTGTTACAGCATCCTTTTCTGGGGGAATATCCCCATTTTCAACTGGGACCTGACATAAACAGTCAGCACATATGTATGAAGTTTGGTTCTCTTCTATACGTAATTTATATACTTTTAGATGATACACTCTAAAAAAAATCCGTGAAAATACAAGAGATTTTCCGTAAAATTTTACGGGGAAGTTTCATTTTTCCAAAATTTCAGTACAATTTCCGTAAATGACAGTTAGTTTCGTTAAAGTGATTTCAAATCCGTAAATATTCAGAAAGGTTTACATAAATGTAATAGATTTTTTCCGTATTTCTTTGAAAACAGTACAATGTCCGTATTTCTTCCAAAACAGTACAATTTCCGTGAATGACGTTTAAAGGTTGAGTACAGAAATCGCTTTTTTTGAAATGTGAATTAAGATTGTTGTTTTTACTACAGTTCTTCTATGATACAACCTCGACCCGCTGGCCCATTCTAACCAAGGCCATGTCAATTTATTGTGAAAAGAATAATAATATTTATATTTTTTAATGAAATATTTTGAAATTTATTTTATTTTTTATAAATTACAGATTTTTTTTTTTTTTTTTTTTACTAATTTTTTTCTTGATAGTATTTCAAAAAAAAAAAAAAAAAAATCACAATTTTTTTTTATTTATCTTTTTTAATGTGAGGCAATGTTGTGTTATTTAAAGGTTTCATAACATAATATATCTGCAAATTATGGCTATGCAAATTGGTATTAAACTAAACTGATTTGGCTTATAAATTTATGAGTTACGCTAAAGTTTATTATTTTATAAATTATAATTTTACAAAGTTAACAATTTTTTCCTTAAATTTATAAAATTACTTAATATTTTTTCTTTACTTTTATAAAAATCAAGATTTTAATTTTATAACGTTTTTAATTTATTTCGTTAGTTCATATTTTTATAAATTAAACTAATTTAATTTAAATTAAATCAGTTAGTCCATATTTAAACTTATCTATCCCAATTTCAAAATTTTCTCTCTTTTTTTTTAAATTATTCAGTTTAACAGAACCGTACGCAAAAGCTCTCAGCATAGCTGAAATATAATAATTCAATTTATTATAGAATTGTTTATTTACATAAGTTTTTTTTAAATAAGAAATTAAAAAAATATATTTTAATAGCATGTAATAAACAAGTCTGATTAAGGTAATTGTTGTTTTCATTGGAATTGATTAATAGATAATCAGGCAAATAATTTTTAAAACGTATATGTTCGAAAAAAGAAAATGTTGGTACCAGTATTGAATTCACGGGGTGGCCCGGAGGGGACATTATCCCCCGGAACACTGAATGTCCCTCCCCCGGAAGATTTGAGATTTTATACTTTTAATGGTCAAGAAGTGCAATTTCCTCCCCGGAACTCTACAATGTCCCCCACGGAGCCACAGAAATACCTCCCGGAGAAAAATGTCTGAATTCAACACAGGTTGGTACTGTTGCAAAAAGAAGCAATTATTACTCTTAATACAATGTTTTATGCATATAATACATAATAAATTAAAATTTATCTGTTATAAGACACCAAATAATACAGCAAATTATTGAAAATTATGAAAAGAAAATATTAAAAACATTGGAAAAATTCATCTACAGATGAAACCTCAAGTTTTTGCATCATAAAAAGCGATTCAAATAAGTAACAGCATTTGAGCGGAAGCCGTGACCGGTCATAGCGCGGTGGTCTAGATCATTAGTTTAGTAAGCAGGAGATTATAGGTTCGATTCCACTCGTGGCAAGGGTTCGTTAATTATTATAAACTCACTCACGACTGAAAAAAAAAGAAGCAGAAATGCATTTGTCATGTATAAGGTTGTCTTCGCGAAGTAACTTTTTTTTTCTTTTTTGGTCCTATAAATTTTATTTTAACGACACAAAAATTTCGAAAAAAGATATCTGTTATAAAACGGAAATTTAAAAACGGATATTTCAGAATTCACGCAAAACTTCCTGGAATTTACGGAATTTTTTTCCGTTAAAATACGGAAATAGTACTGGCTTCTCGATTGCCAGTACAATTTCCGTTTTTTTTTTTTTTTTTTTTTTTTTTTTTTTTTTTTTTTTTTACAGTGTACAAAGAGGACACACAGACACACAGACACACGGGCATAAAGACACACGGACATAAAGACACACGGACAGACGGACAGACAGACATTTTGTAAAATGTGTTTCTGGGTATCTCTGACCCTTAAAACGTGTAAATCCGTCGAAAACAGAGAGTCGAATAAAATTCAGTTACAATACTTTCCTGTATTGTTGATAGAAGAAAGTAAAAAGTAAATATTTTGAGCTGAAGAGATCTGATCTGAAAGAATAATTAAAATAAAATAATTTTTCATGGGTTTCTATAAAGATTTTTTTTTAATTTCTTGAAATCCTTACTTATTAAGCATTAAAATTTAGAAATATATTACAAGTGTTTGTAAAATCTACTTTTACTAAACATAACTTCAGCAAATCCTTTATGTGTAGCTTCTGCAACATGCAACAGAAGTTTTATCGTTATTTTGGATTAACTACGATTTTACAGTGACTTTTCAATGTAAACTCCAAATAATTTTTAATAAATACGTGTAAATCTTATCCTATAGACAGTTCAGAACAAGAAATAAATCTGTTACCCAATTTAATTAAAGATAAAAATTCTAAACACTATCTGAATCGCGACAATATTAATTCGAAACCTAATTACGTGCTGTCTTTTGATTAAAAAAAAATTATATGTATGAAATTCTGTGAAAATAGCTATTGGATTTTCTTCCACAAACATTTACACAGAAGTTGTTGACACTAAATATAATCCCAATTCAAGAATAAACCACGTTGTCATGGCAATGTTATTATGCAATACCAATAAAGCTGATATCGGAAATGTATATAGCCTCAAGCTGTTTTCAACATCCTGACGTAAAATAATATCTATTTTCAACACAAACTATTTAAAATTTAATCTCTTTATTTTTGAAATTTCTAAATCTGAACTTTTTCTTTTTTTAATTGCATTTATGGAAATATGTAGAGTAATTCAATTACCTCGATGAATTAAATCTAATTTTAATATAAAATGCTTCTCTCAGATTAATTTAGGTTATTCTCGATCATTTTTCGATTGCATAATTTATATATTTATATGTTTTTATTATTATTATTATTATTTATGTATACCAGATTTAAACATTTTTCAATTTAAATTAGAGCTTTTTGTAAAAGAATAGATGTTTTGAATGTTTTAAAGAGTAAACGTTTTGAAGTGGTGCTAATTTTAAAATGATACTAAAGTAAAATTATTGTTCTTTTTTGTATAAAGTACTTTTAATAATTTTAAAATTTTACTTTTTGTTAGTAGGATAATAATCAAACTTCTTTTCTGTTAAGATGAAATAAGTAAAATTAGAAGTTGGAAAACTCAATCTTCTAAACACAAAAATAAGCTTTATTCAACTTATTTTGGGAATTTTAGTGAAAAACCCAGATATATGTACAGTTATAGAGCAGGGGTGTCAAACTGTGGCCCGCCAGACACCACTAAAATTTTATAGTAAACTTCTCCTTATCTAATCTTTGAATTTCTGCGATTCAAGAAGTCGACTATTTCTTTTAAAAAATAGTGGTATCTGGCGTGCCACAGTTTGACACCCCTGTTGTTGAGGAACTTCTGGTAGTATGGAATAGTCGGGTAATATAGAACACCACGGTTTCTGTTTAGTAAAATATGCTGCTACCAACAAACAATATCATAAACTATACTTAAGGACGTTTCTAAAATGTCCCCCAGAACGCACAGTTCATCGCTTCGGCGTCAGGGCGCGTAGTGTAAATAAATATTGGTTTTTCGTCTTTGGAAAATTTTCAGGAGATAATTTTTCAATATTTTTTATTCATTATTAGAAGTAATAATTTTATATTGAAATTAAGCATAATGTACACCGAAATACTAACAGTTTATGGTGTAATTATCCTTTATTTAGCTAGTGATTCACACCAATAAATATAGAGATTTTTTTTCTCTTATTGGCGGTGTCGGGATATAGATAATACCAATATCTCACAATAGTCCGTGATTATGTTGGCGCAAAGACAGATCCTTATATTTGTGATTTGTGCAAAATTGAAGTACGTACTGGAGTATATTGGCGAATTACCTAGACACTATATTTTTATAATGTTCTCTTGATACCATTGCCAAATTCTGTTCGTTTTCTTCATTTTCAACCCCCTATTCCATATTTATCGGCTACATCATAATGTACGCCAAAAAAGTTTTTAATTATTATTATTTGTTTGCATGTGATAAAATTTTGTAAAATTATTTTTGTCTCCAAATAACTAATCACAGATATTGTAATTTGTGATTGTATTGGGCTTTCGCATTTGAAACAGTGCCGAGCTGTGATATTGCCTCAAACGTAAATGATATTCATAAAACCCGAAGTTTCCCTAATAGCGTATTTTAGCTCTCTTAAAAGCTCTTAATGATTTTTATGAAATTTTATATAAAATAAGATTTTAAACTGTTGAGTAATTCGAAAAAATTTGTGTTTATGTATAAAATGTAAACATATTTTTAAAACTTATTTAAATATTTTTCGCTACTTTTCATGAAATATATATACTAGGACTTCCCTCAAAGGGATTAGTCTGAGTGATATTGCTGAGAACATAAAGTTAACAATTACGATATAAAGAAGATATCAACAAGAATCTAAGTGAATATACAGCATATGATAGACAAGAGATAGATAAAGATACAACATATGAAAAATAGCAAATTAAATGATATAATTACAAAATATCATATATAAATTCATATACTGTTATGTTTTCATATGCATTTTTTTATAACATTTGGCAAATCATCTCATTTTCTTAAGCGGGAATTGCTCAAAACTTAAAAAAAAAAACGCCGGATCTTTTAAAACGATATTTTTAAAGTCACATAATCAGATTTGCAGCCAATAGCGTATTTTAGCAAGCGTAGTTTAACGCAAATTTAATTTAATTTTTGCAACAGTTTCTTTGTGACAAATATCTAGATAAAATATTAAAAAATAAAATATTAAATATTGAAATATTAAATCAAATATTTAATATTTGAATTAAAAATAATTCCTTTGTTTATTTGCATAACTATTTATAGAAACTCGTATACTTCAAACCATATTGATAACATGCTTTGCTACAAACGTGTCTACCAGTCTAACTACTCGTATGTCTTAGCTGTGTCTCTCTCCGAACTCATCTGTCTACTGTCTCTCTACTCTTCTGTATACCCGTCTCAGTATCCGTCTGTCTTTCTACCCGACTCTTTAATCGTGTCTCTACCTGTCTCGCTTCCCGTTACACTACTCGTCTATCAACACGTCTGTCTGTCTATATACCCCTCTCTCTACCCGTCTGTCAAGTCGTCTCTGTACTCGTCTCTCTATCCACCACGATACCCGTCTCCCTACCCATCTCACTACCCCTTTGTCAACCCTTTTTTGCACCTGCCTCGCTACCCGTCTGTCTATTCGTTTCGCTACCCGTTAGCTTATCTCTGTCGCTATCCGGCTCTCTACCCGTCTGTCTACCCGTTTGTTTACACGTCTATCTATCTCTCGCCAACTCTTCCCAATATTTAAACAATTTAGTAAACGGAAGCCGTTTATCTGTTATTAAATGCAAACAGGAGTAATTTATCTAAAGAGTGTAATCAGATGCAATTTTTTTTAAATACATACATAAACCAGCATAATAATTCACCAGTTTTATTTTCATAGTAGTTTATGTCATTTGACAGTAAATCTCAACTTCTTCAACCCGAACTGCGTCAAGCTTTTTAAAAAAGCCCCAAGGTCCGTATAACTGGGAAGGGGAATTGTCCTCAGGGCTATTAGATACATGTTATTAAGTTAAGTGAAAGTTTCGTAATCGGGTTCGCAGCCAATTTCTTATGTCAGAAAGGGTGGCTTCACGTCATTTTAAATTCATTTCTGTAACTTTCTTTTTCTTTTTTTGGTGGGTGGTTGGGGGGGGGGGAGGGTTCCAAATATATACACTTAAATTCAAACTTTTGCCCCCATGTTAATATTAGTGTTGTTTGTATTATCAATTAATACTTTGTTGATCGAGCTTCATTCGAAACAAATGTAAAAGACTTCTACAGTTTTTTTTTCTAGGAGAAAGTTCCGTAATCGGGCCCTAAGCTAATCGGGGAATTTAATATCATTATTGTTTCTAACTCTTATAGAGTTAAAACAATATTGTTGCTAGCATTACTCTTGTTTGTGACCAACCCTCTTCTGTGTATCTGAATAGGGAAAAGTTCCGTATCATGTACTGGTTGGTGCCAAAGGCAGTTGTAGAATCTTACAAATTTTTCTAGAGAGCGGAAAAACATGTTTTTTAAAATATTTACAAATATACGTTTATTAAACCATGTTTTTGAGCCATTTTAAAAAAATAAGTACGGTGCTAAAATAAAATTTTATTGCCATTTTCGATATTTTAATAAGAAATGAAAATACATAACAAACAAATTTAACAAAACTAAGCCATTTTTAGGTACTTCTCTATTATCCCGTCGACCACTTTTCATAACAAAAAACTATCGCCAAACTAAGATTAAACGCCAAAAATACAGTCCCATTTACTTGATGCCAGAAGCATTATACGTATTTGTTATGCCATCAAGTGGTTTTTAATTCGACATTTGCGTGTATTTTTCATTATGTTTTACTGATTTATTAGTTATTTCATTCATTAAAGTAACAATTGTGTCCTTAAATTCTTATATTTTATTTATTTTGATATTTCAATGGCAACGTTTGCCCGTTTATTTAGCGTTACAGTTTGGCGATAGTTTTTTGTTATGAAAAGTGGTCGACGGGATAATAGAGAAGTACCCATTTTTTGTGATAAATAATTGTTATTTCCAGGGGGCAAATTGTAAACAATTAATAAGCGAACTAAAACAATTACCGGAAAAAACTTGTGGGAATCTCAAGAAAGAAATATCTGATATAAATAGCATTTAAAATCTTAAAATGGAGAAGTGGTCCGTATAAAAATGCAAAACATTATACACCTGATATAAGAATTTTTAAATTTTTTTATATTTCCGAAAGCACAGATAAAAGGGTAAAAATCCCGGCACAGATGCCATATACTCACCACGTTGGCGCGATTTTTCCCCCGCCCCTTTGGCGAAAACTGTTTGTTGTGTTTGTTTACTTTTATTTTTTATTTTAATTCTATAGATTATTTTTATATGTATGTCAATATTAATTTAGGCACAGATATCATATACGCACCAGATTGGCGCGATTTTTCCCCCGCCAATTTGGCGAAAACTTCGTTTTTGAATATTAGTTACCAATACCATACAATAATAGCATGTAATTTTTTATTTCAATATAAAAATAAAATAACGTAATAAATGAAATAGCTCCTATTATTCAAAAATGGGAAATAAAAATAAATAAATGATAGTTTGATATAAATAAATATTGATATATATAATAAAAACAATTTATAGAATTAAAATAAAAAATAAAAGTTTATAAACAACAATTGAAACAAAATAACCGGGTTACCATGTGAGGCATAAAATTGCCATTTTGTTGCAATCGCGCCAATGTGGTGCGTATATGACATCCGCGCCTTTATATATATCAAACTATTATTTATTTATTTTTATTTCCTTTTTTAAAATAATAGAAGCTGTTTCATTTATTACGTTATTTTATTTTTATATTGAAATAAAAAATCACGTGTACTATTTGTCACACTATTTGTAACTAATATTCAAAAACAAAGTTTTCCCCAAGCTGGTGGAGGGAAAAATCGCGCCAACGTGGTGCGTATATGACATCTGTGCCTTGTTTCATTTCACATAGAGGTACTGCTCTATTATCCCGTCGACCACTTTTCATAACAAAAAACTATCGCCAAACTGTTAGATTAAACGCCAAAAATGCAGTCCCATTTACTTGATATCAGAAGCATTATAGGTGTTTGTTACGTCATCAAGTGGTTTTTAACGCGACATTTGCGTGTATTTTTCATTATGTTTTACTGATTTATTAGTTATTTCATTCATTAAAATAACAATTGTGTCCTTAAATTATTATATTTTATTTATTTATGTATTTTGATATTTCAATGACAACGTTCTCCCGTTTATTTGGCGATAGTTTTTTGTTATGAAAAGTGGTCGACGGGATAATAGAGAAGTACCCACATATGTATTGGTACTTTTATGTTAACTTGGCGCAGTTGATAAATCGGCAAATATTTTTCTCATAACATCTTCATATTGCATTCATTTCATTTAAATATAAATCTTTCACTGATTTCATTTGAAATACATACATTAAAAATACACGTCTTTCACTCATTTAATTTAAAATACACGCCTTTCACTAATTCCATTTAAAATACTAAAAAGGAAAAGAAAATAAGAAATAATGCCACAAATCGAAACCTTTTATTTAAACATCAAAGAATTGTTCCTAACACACACACGCGAAATAAAAAAGCTGCTAATGGTGTGATTTACGCCAAATCTCTAATACTAATACTACTCTTACTAATCTCTAATACTTTTCAAACAGAAAAAATTCCAGATTAACTTTCCATTTTTATTAAATTGAAATATATTTTATTATGCTGAATATTAGTGCTTGCATATTTTTTTGCTCCATGTATTCCATGAACTTTTCAATTCCGATTGTCTACGAAAATCTCCCGCCGGTGAAAATGACGTACGCACAAAATTTAGTGACGTATGTACTTTAATTGTGCTTTTTTATCTATTTTTTTAATATAATTTCCAAACGTTTTGACATTTATTCTTGGTAATAAATAGACGTCGTTGTCACCTTTATAGGTACCTGCTGTAAAAATTTGAACGAAATCCGTTAAATATTTTTTGAGTTATGCTTAACGAAAGGTTTTAATATCCATCGTAGCTATATATGGGGCAAAGTAATACTGCGCTGTGTATGAGTCTTCGTTGCACTCAGACAATTAAGGATAAACATTCGTTTAGAATAAATTGTTTACTTTATATTAATTAAATGAATCTTTTAATATGATAAGCGTTATGTCTACTGTCAGTTATTCAAGAAAACGATTGTGAACACTGTAAATTCTACACAACTTAAACCTGTTCAACACAACTAAATTCTGTTATTACATATACCGGGTGTCCCACAAATGACTGATGGATTTTAAAATTCAATAACTAGCAAACGGTGACAGATATTAAAAAAATTCTTGCAGGAGGGTTATATATGATGTCGGGAGTTTTTTTACTCTGATTCTTGATTTTAGTTCGAATTTCAAACAATAGATGGCGCTGACAGCGGTTGGCGCTCATTAGAGGCCGAAACTGACGTCACTCAGCATTGATGCGAAGAAAGGAGATTAAGGCTATGGAGTGGATCTCATTCGCCAGTACAATCTTGCTCTAAGGCCCCGATTCTGAACTCATTTAATATGATTTCAATGGAATGAAATGTTGCCATGGAAACAACAAATTCTTTGATAGTGGAATACAGCGTTCAGATCAGGGCATGAATTTAACAAGCAGTATTCGAGTTGCAGGCGATTTTACATTTATGAAGTTTTATTTTCCGGGATTAAATTACTTTTTATGGCCTGATTTAAAGAATATTTTATGCATCATATTTTAAAACTAGGTGAAGAGATCTTGCTACAATATCTGCTAGTGAGTACTTTTAAAAGCGTGTACACTATTTATTGAAAATGGTTTATTTCACCTAGTAGTTTTAAAATACGATGAACAAAATATTCTTTAAATCAGGCCATAAAGAGTAATTTAATCCGGGAAAATAAAACTTCATAAATGTAAAATCGCCTGCAACTCGAATACTGCTTGTTAAATTCATGCCCTGATCTGAACGCTGTATTCTACTATCAAAGAATTTGTTGTTTCCATGGCAACATTTCATTCCATTGAAATCATATTAAATGAGTTCAGAATCGGGGCCTAAGAGCAAGATTGTACTGGCGAATGAGATCCACTCCATAGTCTTAATCTCCTTTCTTCGCATCAATGCTGAGTGACGTCAGTTTCGGCCTCTAATGAGCGCCAAACGCTGTCAGCGCCATCTATTGTTTGAAATTCGAACTAAAATCAAGAATCACAGTAAAAAAACTCCCGACATCATACATAACCCTCCTGCAAGAATTTTTTAAATATCTGTCACCGTTTGCTAGTTATTGAATTTTAAAATCCATCAGTCATTTGTGGGACACCCGGTACTTATCTATATTATTCAAACGTAGACTACTACAAATTTTCAATTAACCAATTACTTTATTTTTTCAAATAAACACAAATTTCATACATTTGATTAAAACTTTTTTTAATATCAATTTTCCAGATAGAATATTAAGGTTTAGTTTAGAAAATGCAATAAAAGGTAGAAGAAAAGCAATAACACAAAGATGGAACTAAATCTAAAAATTTAGAAAAAAAATTCTTTGCAAGTTTTAGTAAAATTTGAATTTTACTACATATAATTTCAGCAAGTTCTTTATTAACGGTTTTTAAAGGACGAACAAATATAAGGTGTTAAAAAATATATGAAAGGGTTATATTGATAGTAGAGTAAATCAAAAATTTTGAAAATCGAGATAGCCATATTTTCACTGAACGTATATTAATTTCTGTTCAATGTGCCAGTCAAGTAAGTCATAGTTTACTTAGGGAGTCGCTAGAGGTCAAGTCAAATTGGACCACTCAATGCAACGGCCATACAACAAGTTTCACAAAACCCTTCATTTCTCCAATCAATAAATTTTGACTTATTCCACTGTCATTCTAACCTCTTCATATATCAAGTTATAAGAAAATTTTTATCAGTTTTTATACATTTTTAATTTCTTATATATATTTTTTACATTTTTAACAAGTTAGAATGTGTTTGTGAATTCGGTTTGTCTGTCTGTCTGCCCGAGCTCTAACTCTCGTAAATATACACGTATTGCTATGTAGTTTTATGTGTTATTGACGTTTATTATAGAATGTTTAGTGTTGAGAATGATGTATGTAAAATTTATAGTTCGTATACAGGGACGCACAAAAGAAATACATTACATTATGATATATGGGGAAAATCGTTTGCGAATCATTTTAATGATATTATGATACTTTAAACATATTGATATTTAAAAGAATCACTGAAATGCACTACATGTTTTGTATATAATAAGGAATGCGTAGCATTTGTTGTTTTTTTACACAGACGTACAAAAAAATTTGATTATTGGACGGACTATGATCGATTTCATTGTATGAAAAAAATTAAATATGTTATTAATATTTTATTAGAGTTGGAAAGTGTTTTATAACCTATACCTGATGCAGGATTTTTCGTTTTTATTTGTTTGGGGTTTTCGTACTCCGGGTATAATGGAGAGACAACGTAGTAACTATTATAAAGAAGAAATGACGTTTTAAAAATATTGAATCTAAGCTTCAAAATCGTGGCAAATCTAGTTTTGCAAAATTGACAAAAGATTTAATATTATTTAAAAACAGGACAATTGCACCATAATTTCTATAATTCAAATACAACATTTGCTAAATAGTACATACATTAAAATCGTGAATTTACAACCACAATTAAACATCAACGTTTCATTTCGCTTCTGCGAACGTCATCAGGATGTTACAAACAAGTCGAAAATGTCAAAATGAGCATACACGTCAGAGCATGATCGGAGAGTGCGCAAACGTCATCAAGTTCCCATGGTAACCAAGTGGATCATACCACTGTAGATTCATTTTATGTAGAATTTATTTTATGAAGAGGCTAGAATCATAATCCCATGCAAGAAGTCTTATGTTAATAAAATTTTAGAGTCCCTTACGATTATTAAGCTTGGGCAGTATACATGTAACGATAATTTATCCTATAACATTCATAAAATCTGGCATAATATGTTATAATCCATTAATACAATCTGCTCATTTTGTCTTCCAACCCCTCTTTTCACTACAGTGGTATGATCCACTTGGTTACCATGAGAACTTGATGACGTTTGCGCACTCTCCGATCATGCTCTGACGTGTATGCTCATTTTGACATTTTCGACTTGTTTGTAACATCCTGATGACGTTCGCAGAAGCGAAATGAAACGTTGATGTGTACTTGTGGTTGTAAATTCACGATTTTAATGTATGTACCATTTAGCAAATGTTGTATTTGAATTATAGATTTAATATTGTATACCACAAAATAATTTTTTTTTACAATGTAACAAATATATATTTTTTTACATGTAAAACATAAACAAATAAATACAAAAATAAGTAATAATCTTAATTAATTACAGGTTTCCTAATCCATGATCAAACTTCAGTCAATCTTCGTCAGCTCAAACCTTTCTGTTCTTCTTAATACATCCTGTAAAATACAATGTCTCATATTATGATTTTAGATTAATTAAGCATTCCATGCAATTGTTTAAAAAACGCATAAGTAAGTTTTTAATAAATTATTGTTAGATATATTATACTGGCAAAATTCAATCATCATCAAAGAAATATATTCTAAAAATTAATTATAAATAATGTTATCACACTGTAAAAAAATACAAATGGTACATAATTTAGGAAAATGTAATTTAACTACAAGCGAAAATATACAATAACCTCTTCTATTATAACCCATTATTCCGAAAAGTTTTCTGTTCTCAGAAGAGGTTATTATATATTTCTGTTTGTGGTTATATTATATTGTCCTAGATTACACTGTTAAAAATTTGCAGCAAACTGTACAGTCATTTGACCGTTTTTTTTTTAGAAAATTGTTACATAACCGTAATTTAACTCTATTCTGACCATATTATTGCCTATATTATGATCAGAATAGAGTTAAATTATGGTTATGTACCCATTTTATATAAAAACGGTCAAATAACTGGACAGTTTGCTGCACATTTTTAACAGTGTAAGAAATTTTTGTCATTTTTTTATAATGTTTTTTTTCAAGTCCAAACTCGCTACTTTCTGAAACATTTTTAATTCATATTTGTTCTTAAACACATGAAACTGGAAAGTACTCTTATTCAGAAACTATCTAATCAAACTTTTTTCTTCCATTTTTCGGTAAAGGCAGACGATCTCTCAGAAAACGGTGTCAAAGTGGGCGTCTTGAACCGAGTTTCCGAACGCAACAGCGCGGGAAGAAAAGAAAAACTGTCGCCCGGATAGAACGTCCTTGTAATTCAAAATGTTATACATTTATCAAAAAATAAAAACAACTGTTCTATTACAAATGATATCAATAATCATGCCTGCAAATTTCATGTTTTTAAAAGAGATGTAAATATTTGTCCATAAATGTATCGGAAAGGTTTTCGTTGGTGAGTAAGGAAAAATATTTTATTTTTTAAAACCGCCGTAATGTGAAAAATTGCTCGAAACAACGCTGTTTTATTAAATTTTCTGTAGAGAGCGACTTGAGAATAAAATTAACAAGTTTTCACACTGATATAGACTATCTCACTGGTGTAAAACAATCTTCTAACTTGCAGAAACATTAAAACTGTAATTTTTCTTATATTCGAAATATTAATAAACAGGTTTTTCCATATTTAGCAAAAGAAAGTTGTGTTTTTATGTGTATACCATACTATTATTGTTATTTTTCCCTCATAGAAGACCGATTACTGTTTTCGTATATGTATTTTGTACAAAAGTTCGCATTTTTCGAAGGATCGATTATACATAAGCTTCTATATACCTATGCATTAGATGACTAGCGAAAAAAAAAATAATTTTAAAGTTTGTCTCACAACAATAAAATTCGGGAACTGCTGATTTAGATAACTGGAAACTGTTTTTTATATAAAGTGTCTCCATCTATTTAATATAGTTTACTTTAGTTTTACTACACATATTTATATTATTTGGATTTAAATGTTGTGTTTTTATAATTTTTTAATTTGAGTTTTATGAATTTATCTGAAATTATGTTTAATTTCTTAGTCTTTTAATATGCTTTGGAGTACGCAATTTGGCGTTGCCTTGGGAAACCTGGTAGGCTCCAAATCTTTTAATATTTATGCTCCTCCCACCTTCCGAAGAGCTAGGAGCTGTTGATTTTTTTAAATTGTGGTTTATTGTTCATATTTTTTTATTTCAAATTTGTTTATCTTGTTATTGCACCTGCATTTCATTAAATTTCATAATCTATGATCTAGTATTGAAATATTAGTAGATGGAAAGTGGGGGTTCAACGGCCACAGGCGCATTCGCAATGTAGAGCTCAACATCAGATGTAGAGCGGACTCCTACGTCATAGTATCTTTACAAGGTTCTGATCTCTTTTTATCACTAGTTTTATTTTTCCAATGCTATGTTTGATATTATCCTGGCAAAGCTGATTTATTTATCTTTCTCTATATATACGTGTCTGGTACTATACTGGCAAAGCTGATTTATTTATCTCTCTATATATACGCGTCTAATATTATAGAGCAAAGCGGATTTACTTTACAAGGTTCTGATTTTCTGATCTCTTTATAGCACTAGTTTTTTTCCAATGCTCTGTTTGATATTATCCTGGCAAAGCAGATTTATTAATCTCTCTCTATATATATATACGTGTATGTCTGGTACTATCCTGGCAAAGCAGATTTATTTATCTCTCTCTATATTCGTGTATGTCGGAGACCATCCTGGCAAAACGGATTTATTTATCTCTCTCTATATGTACGTCCCTAATATTATAGAGCAAAGCGGATTTATTTATCCCTCTCTATATACATGTATATCTGATATTATCCTAGCAAAGCAGATTTATTTATCTCTCTCTATATATTCGTGTATGTCTGGTACTATCCTGGCAAAGCAGATTTATTTATCTCTCTCTATATATTCGTGTATGTCTGATACTATGATGGCAAAGCGATTATATGTGTGTGTGGGGGTAAAATATATATCCATATTATTCATAAACTGGAAAAAAATATTAAAATCATTTTTAAAAAAATGCATAATTTAAAAAAAAAAAAAAAAAAAAAAAAAAAAAAAAAAAAAAAAAACTTTAGAAAATTACAAAGTATTAAAAAAAAAACTTTAGAAAATTAAAAAATAGTAAAAAAAAAATTTAAAAACTTTATATGGTGATAAAAATACGTATGTTTGTATATGTGGGTGATTATACGTATGGGTAGAATAGGTTTCAATAAAGTTCACATACATAGCATTCTACGAGAAATGTTTGTGTAGAAGTTTTTAATAAGTACACATATTTAAAATTAACATTTTTTATTAAAGCAAAAAATACAGAAAGTTTTATTTACAGTAGAGTATTTACATCTCGATTTTGCATTAACAATACAAATCAGCATTTTCTTCTTTATTACAATCTTCATTAATGTCACAATGTCCATACGCTAAGCTGGATATCCCATCATCTAACAAGTAGCGCTTATCGTCAAAAGGACTTAGAGTAATCTTATTCTGAGTTAGTGTGTATAGACGATGGTTATCTTGGGCGATCCTCGTCTGCTTCTCCATACTTGTTTTTTGCTGTTGTAGACACTCCAAATAGTCTTCATGCTTTATTTTCTGACGAACAACCTGTGTTGACACACCTTTTGCCCGCTTCTTTACTTCTTTCATGGATTTTAATGAATACATTTTAGCCCTGAGGCCAACAAATTCAAGGGCTAATTCGCCATTTAGCTCGTCCTTAAACTTACCAATCACCTTTTTGTTATCATCAGAGAATAAATTATGGGATTTTGAATAGTCGGAGAAGTGAAACAAATCACGATGTTGCTTCATGTCATCAAAAATATTGCTTGTTTTTATATGATAAGCTAAGGAGTCTGTGTCAGTAAAAAGAAGTGTCGCTCGATTTTTGTATATGCTTTTTATATACCCATAATGAAATTGAAACATTAATAATTTAGATAGCTCTAAAATTGTGAATCCGACATAAATAGGTCGATTCATTAAGATACTATTATTAAGCCGTTCTACAGCAGCCAAGCCTTCATCATAGGTTTTAAAGGATTTAAATGAGGGTGATGCTACTAGTTTTTTAGCTCTTTTTTCATCATTACACAATACAATATTTCGCCTTTTTCGAAGATTTTCCATGGTTTTACCAAAAACAGAATTATTTAACAATTTAAAAAAATCCATTTCAAAAGAAGATGTTGCTTCTTTCCTTTTTTGAGTATTAAAATTAATATATTTCTCAAGCCAAGATGCTTGTTTAAATTTTATGGCTTTATGTACAGCAGTAATTTTTAGTCCAAGCTGCAAATAATATTTTAAGTTGCGATAATGGGTTATATAATTCCTTTTATTATTCAAATTGGGTATAAGTTTAGGGGTTCCTATGAATTTTCTATTATTATTCACCAAGTTTCGTGCATAGGGAGATAGCATTTGTTCCTCCACAGTTACTCTCTCATGGGCGACAGGGTATTCATTGTGCAAAGGATGTAAATGTTTTGGATAATCGAGGTCCACCTCAAAGAGATACCCAATTTCAGAACTATCAGGTAGAGACAAAATCCAATCTTCTGTGATATGACTAGTTTCACACCATTCAAATCCGCCATAGGGTAAAAATTGGCTCATAGCCCACCCATATAAGTTATTAGCATCCCAGTACATGATGTAGCTGGGTGCCTCATTTTCTCTATAATCAGGCGTACCGGGTATGTTTGCCTTAGCATATCTTCGGCTTATCATACTGACGCCTCCACGTATTCCATTTTCAACCATGAGCAACATGTTTATATCAGTAAGTAACTCTAAAGGTGTTTCAGACATCTTCAAACTCGCCTGCCATGCGAGCGAAGGTGCAGTGAACAGGTGAGCAGGATCAATTTCATAATACTGCTGACATAATTTCCTAAAGTTTTGAAACACGTCAGCAAGTAGTAGAACATCTGTCTTCACATACAGATTGTGATAATCCCCCAAAGTTTTAAGACTGAAGGAGTTCCACACATTCTGGGCATGCTGATAATCCTCATCTTGAATATCTTCATTGGTCAGGCTATTAAAAAATGCTGAAGGTAGGGGGAGCTGCTTCTCTTCAAATTTTTCAAAAGACGTAAAATAATCATAGGGGTAAACCCCTTTACGTGTCAGTAAAGATAAATTATTATTTTGTGGGAAATTTTCTCTAAGTATGGTAAATTGATCATCTCGAAGATTTTTAACAAGTTTTTCCAATGACGTAGGCAAAAATTGGAAAGAATCTATAAACACCATCTGAATAGAAGATGTAGGCTTTTTGATTTTAAATGTGATATAGTTTTCCATAGAAGTAGCAATAACATCAATTTCAATATCTTTAAATTTTCCTAACTTCGTCATAAGGTGGTGTGCATCATAGTTTTTTAAGTTATGGAAAATAACAGGAATTGTCTTTGATTGTCTGAAATTGAGATTGCAATATGGGTGTGCAGCTCCTCTATACACACCTGACAGGTGATCATGGTCACCTGTCGAAAAAAAAAGTCGAAACTAATTTAAAACACTTTAAAAAATAAATTCAATAAATTCTAAACTTATTTCACACCATCACAAAGTAGTATATATTAGCCGGTTCCACGCCACCTGAGTCGAGCAACGGCGCAGCGGCGGAGTAGCGGCGTAGCGGCGGAGTAGCGGCGTAGCGGCGGAGTAGCTGCGTAGCGGCGGAGTAGCGGCGCCGCTGCTCGACTCAGGTGGCGTAGCTCCGGCATAATTAACTTCTATGTGATGGTGTGAAATAAGTTTAGAATTTATTGAATTTATTTTTTAAAGTGTTTTAAATTAGTTTCGACTTTTTTTTTCGCTTTTATAGCGCCATCTATGGGATGTTTTTGAAGTATTTTGGAAAATATTGTCATTATTTGTTTAGGCTTGGTTCGATTTGAGATATTTTAGTTTAGATGGTATTAAATAAGTTTAGAATTTATTTTTTAAAGTGTTTTAAATTAGTTTCGGTTTTTTTCTCTTTAGTAGCGCCATCTATGAGATGTTTTTGAAGTATTTTGGAAAATGTTTTTATTATTTGTTTAGCCTGGGTTCGATTTGAGATCTTTTAGTTTAGGAAGCGTAGGCGTCTAGTGAGTGTTTCTTAGATATAGTTTTAGACATGAGTAGTGGGGAAAGACTGATTCAGTCGTGTATTAGTATTTTTAACGGTGGATTATTTAGTATCTTTATAATTTATTTTTTTTTGGTTTTAATGAGTGGGATAAATTGATTGTATAGATTTTTTCTCTGTCTATGAGAATTAGAATTTTTTTAAAGTTTAGGATTGAAAGCGCCATCTATGAGATGTTTTTGAAGTATTTTGGAAAATATTTTATTTGCGTAGGTGGGGTTTGATTTGAGATCTTCTAGTTTAGGCATCTAGTGAGACTTTCATGGATGTAGCTTTAGACATGAGTAGTGGGGAAAGACTGGTTCATATTGTGAGTCAAGCATAAAATTAAAATCACTAAATCAAGACAAAATAATTCATATGACGAGAAAACGAAAGATTCAAATTGCCAAATTGTAAGACTATTTTTCTTTGAGTGGAATAATTTGCCGCCGATTATGATCAACGTGGGTGGTCGTGAGGGGTCTGGGGTATAAATAGCGGGCGAGAAATATGATTCGTGTCATTTGTTGATTTGCTTTTTAGTGAACGGACGTGTCTTAAACCGCTCCTGATCCCTATCTTTACCTAAGTGGATCATTTATTTGTGAAGATTGTGTTTTGGTTTTAAAAGTTTTTTGTTGATATATTATGGATAGCGTTATGCCTAGTGATGGAGTTACGCCTTTGAGAAATTCTACGCCTGTGAAGAAGATGTATCCGTGTCTGACTTGTGTGAAGACATTCTCAACTCCTTTTAATTTGAGGCGACATATAAAGTCTCATTTAAATGAGAAGTTGTATATCTGTGACGTGTGTCAGAAAGCCTTTGGACAGAAATCAAGCTTGATTAGACACATGAAGATGCAGGCCCGGACTGGCTCCTTTGGGGGCCCTCGGCTCGAGACTGAAAAGGGGCCCCTTACCGGGAAATTTAGAGAACATAGAATATAAGAATATTTACTTTTTGAAAATTAAGTTTGCATGCCTAAAAACCACATTTTGCTACTTTGTCACTTGGAAAATAGTTGGGTTAAAATGTAAGCTTTCTCTGATGTAGTTTGTTTACTTTCACAATAAATATTTATATTATTGTTATATACCGTACCTAAACTAGTTCCATGCTAGAAAAAAGTAAATATACTAATTAATTACGAGTTTTTTATTACTTAAAAATGAGAGTGAAAAATACTTTTAGTTTAAGGCAACCAAATAACAGAAGTTGAAGCTCTAATAATCTAAATCCTTCTGTAATACCTAAGTAAATACACTGGCGAGAAAAATTAAAGGAACAACCATAAAAAGGTGCTTTACGTGAATTCTATTGCGAGAACTTCAAAGAAAGGTGATTGTTTGGTAACTCAGTGTTAAAGTCACCACGTAGACCAATGAGATTAACCTTCGCTACAAAAATTTGCAAATTTTTTGAGCCCGTTCTTTCGCACATGTGAAATGGCGTACACGTGGGTGATTTGAAGTTTTATTTCAAGGATTTTACGTGTAGTTGCATAAAATTTTCACTTGTAGTAGGTGGAATATGTCATCCAGAAGACATTTGACCAATTGTGAGAAATGGCGTGCGACAGGAGAATGGAAGCAGGACAGACAAAGACATGGGTCTGTAAAGACTTAAAAATAGCCAAAAGTGCCATGTCAAGAATCTGGAAACTGTTTAAAAACACTGGTAATTAGAGATGCAAAGGGTGGAAAAAACCGGGTTTATTCCCGGGAATAAACCGGGTTTTTTGGGAAGGAAATATTAAAAATTCCCGGGAGTTTTCAGAAAGTTTTAGACATGGATTTTTTTAATTTGTAAACAAAATATTCTTTTACATATGTAAAGAAAAACAATAACACAAATACAGAAAAATGGAACAGTTTACATGTAAACTAATGAAATAAATGCTTAAGCTGCAGAAATATTAAATAAGATAAATTAAAATAACATTAGTAAGTTGATATTTTAATCGTGTATAGGTAAAAAGTGCGAGAGGTAGATGATAGATTCATCTTACCTGGCATGAATATAAACATCACCCCTTTTCTCTGATTCAGACAAACAAAAAATAAAAGTAAAATAAATCAATGCATTGCACTGCAACTCACAAGAAAATTAATATAGAGTATGCCTGGATAGTAAGTATGCCAGCTAACAGAAATTAAACTGTTTCAATTATTAAAGAAATATTCAAATACTTACTAATGCACAGCCACCATTGTTAAAGCAAATGATATGATATAATAAATTATAAAAAACTTAGAGCGCAAAATCCTAAGTTTTGTGAATTCATAATGAAAAACCTATTATAAAATTTTCAGATCAGTGCCTGCAATTTCAAAAAATAAAAAATTGAAATTGAAAAATGACTAGTTTTGTATACTTTCAAAACTTCTTCAAAATTTACAATATTCCCAAAAATTCCGGGTTTATTCCCAAAAATTCCCGGCTTTATTCCCGTCTCTCAAAAACTGTGCGTTTTTTGCAACTCTACTGGTAATGTGCAGAGGCAACCAGGTCAAGGTCGAAAACGTGCCATAACAGACTGTCAGGACCGCTATTTGGCAACGATTGCTAAAAGAAACAGGAAACTGACATCAGTTCAGATTGCAAGGGAGTTCACTGCATCAACAGGAACTCGATTATCCAGATTTACTGTGAATGACAGGCTGCATAAAAGAGGGCTGTATGCAAGGAAACTCATGATTTGTATTCCACTAACTCCGGCAGCGAAATTCGCCCGGGTAAAGTGGCACAGAGATCATCGTCATTGAAGTACCACGGACTGGAGCCGAGTTCTCTGTACCGATTATTCCCGATTTTGTTTGGAGAGTGATTTCCGACGTGTTACGATATGGAGAGAAAAAATAACACGCAATAAGGCTGCAAACATCCGTAAAAGGCATCGATAAAAAGGCCCTGGAATCATGGTATAGGCGGGCATCATTTTGAATGGCCGCACTGACCTACACATTTTTACCAGTGCAACTGTAAATGCTGAAATATACAGAAATGAAGTTCTTGATTCTCATGTCAAGTTTTTTAGAGGTGCAATCGGTAATAACTTGTTTTAATGGATCATAATGCACGACCTCATCGTGATGCACTTGTGACTGATTATCTTGAGGGCGAAGGAATCCGGTGAATTTAAAGGCCTGCATATTCTCTGGATTTAAATCCGATAGAACATGGTTGGGACGCACCAGAACGCTGACTTGCATCTCGGCAACCCCCAACTAACACTCTCAAGGAACTTCGGAGAACTATTCTTCTTGAATACACAGCGTTACCGCAAACACTTCTGGTTAATCTAATCCACAGTATTGAAAATCGCTGTAAAACTTCCATTTCGGTCAGGAGTGACCACACACCTTATTGATTTTTCCTGTGTGTCTCTAACATATTGTAACAGTACAATTTCCTTATCCCCGCTTATATCACACAGTCCTATGTTTTTATGTAAATTTATTTTTTGCAGAAGTAGGCATTTCTGCATTTTGAATATATGTCAGACATAACGAAATAAAGATCTTGTGCAAGTTTCATGTTCTTATCTGCAAAATTATTCAAGTTCGATGAGTTTTTATAGTTATTCCTTTAATTTTTCTCGCCAGTGTATTAAAAAGGGACAGAACGGTAATAAAAAAAGCATATTGAAAAAGAAAAACAATGTCCTCTTTAATTTTAATTTAGTTGTTACAAATTGCAAAATAGGTTTTATAACAAAAAGAAAAATGGCTCTACAATACCTTGGTACAGATACAGCGAACTAAGAAAGTTCATGTGATTGTGAACGGCTGTTTACTAACCAAACGCCTTTTTGGTCAGTTCATCTATAATAGCATCTTTATTCCAGTTATAAAAAAATCTTTCTACATTCATGAAAAGAAGATTTTAAATAAAGTATTGTCTTAAAGTAGATCTAAGTCAATTCTTGAGTATTTTAAGTTTAGAAAACACTCTTTCACAGGTGTACAAACTTGTAAGCTACATACAGGTTGGTAAACATTCCAGATTCTGAGAGTTCAAAAACAACAGAAAAAGCGCATGATAAACACAGAAAACATTGTTTTTCGTCAGAGCAGTAACCATAAAGATTTTTGTCTTTTTCAAATTCAGATTCTACATCGTCATACTCACAGATTTCTTCAGCTCCGTTCAGATTATCTTGTTTTCTTTTAATTATAGTTTTTTCAGCCATTGTAAAGCTTTCAGATTGATCTGCAAACTCTTTCAGCTCTATCTATAACTGACTTCTTTCAACTTTACAAAGATTAGAAATGCTATAAAGGACTTCCGCAGAAAAACTATCAAGCATTACAATTTCATTAAATTTCTTTGAGTCTAACCAGGGACAATCTACTGAAATTTCTTTGTTTGGACTAAATCTTCCTTCGATACTTGCTCTGGCACAATCTAAAACACTGAAAAAGACCAATTTATAGTTTTGAGCAGTTGAGATTCCAGGAGCCTCGTCTATTGATTTTTCAACAGGCATTACCTTTTTCTTTTAAGTTCTTTTTTCCTTGAAATCTAATTCTACTTCAACATGAATACTGTTATCTTCTAAGTTGCTATTAACTATACTTGTATAATATTTTGTTTTGGAATACAGAGCATGAAAGTGTTTATCACTCCATTTACCCCTTATTTGTTGAAGCAGCTTCTCTACGAAGTTCCAGGCTGTAGAATAGTCAATGGTTTTACTTTGTAAATATTTTAAAATAGGAGATATAACAAGAAATAAATCTAATAAAGCAATAGACATAAATAGGATTAAAAATTTATTTTCACTACAAAGTTTCTAGTATGTTAAAATACAAAATTTTATTTGCATTGATATAATTAATATATGTAGTACACGGCATTATATATTCCTTATATTCTAATTACGTTTTATAAAAAAATATTCATTTTATTTGCAATGTCTTCAGAATTCATAACATGCATAACAAAGTATAATTTCAAAAAAAAAAAAATTCTTTATTTATATTAATTACCGACAGATGGCGCAAAAATAATATTTAGAAACGAAGCGTGATTTGTGTAGGGAAGCTCTAAAATCCGCTCCCAGTCACGTGATTTGCACTTTTATTATAATGATTTTAGGGGCAAAAACGAAACATATAGTCCAGCATTAAGTGCTCATAAAGGGCAAATTAAAGAAAGTTTTGGTGAAGTTTTGATATTTGGTACCTTTATGTTTTTTAGGTCGCTGAACACAAATAAGAGATTTTCCAAAATTTTTTCCGGGAAATACGTTTTTTACAAAAAAACGCATAAGAACGGACTTGTCTCTTTTTTTTTTAAATAACTCCAAAAATGAGCATTTTACGTGAAAGACGAAAATATATGAATTAAAGAGGATAAAATTTCCTACATTTTATGTATTAAAAATCTTTTCCCTGATCAATAGTTCATCCGTGAGAGTGCCACAAAAATGGTGGTTAAAAGCAAAAAAGTGTTTATCAAAAGAAAAAGAAAAAAAAACGAGAATTACGGCCCTATACATCGATGTAATATGAAAACTAACCATTTTACGCAAACGTTGACCATTAATGATACTATGGAGTATGTGATTGACTATTTTTACAATGAAGTTGCCTGATAACAAATACGACAACTCATTATGAATCATTAATTAATTATAAATAATTATGTACATTAGTAAGTACATTTGCATAAAATAAAAAAGAAAAATCTTATTTCCGCATTCTTTTATTTGAATATCCCTGCTGTTCATCGACATCTACAAAATAAAAAATAGACGTATGGAATTAGTGGGGTACCAATATTATAGAATAAATGTTTTCTTAATGGTAAATATTCCATACCTTGTGGCATGGCTTGTTCTTCTTCCATTGGGTCCACGGATTCAGTGAGTGGGCAATGCAGCTACAGTTCGATTTCAAGGTAAACTCGTCTTCCTCATCTTGACTCACCACTGCGATGTTGTTGAGGCACATGTTAGAACAACAAAGTCCTGCCTTCTTGCACCCAAAATTTCGGTTGCAGTACTCTGTGCACTTGCAGGATGCAAGATTCAACAAAGCAAGGGGAGCAGGGGGTAGTACAGTAAACACAGGCTCAAGGCCAGCATTTGTTTTCTTCCATCCCCACTCATCAGCATTTTCTTTCATCCCCCAGCCATTGCTGGACTTGGTGATATACTCTTAAAGAGAGCTGTTGCGCTACAGCTGCAGATGGTGGTAAATCAGCAAGATTAGAACTGTATCTAAAGGCTGACTTCTTGTACGAAATATACTTTAGGTAGTTCAGCGAAGGCACATTTGTCCCACTACAGCCATACAGTGAGGCAAGGAAACGTTCCGCAGCAGCTGCAACCATCTCCTGAGTAGCCATCGGGTATTTGAACACTTTAACAACATCTGCAACATATGGATTATTCCCAAGAATTTTGAGGAACTTCTGCATAAACGGTACTGACTTTGTATAGCACCAACTCATAGCATGTAGGAAGAGGATGTTTTCCGCAACCGTTGAACTCACAGCATTTGATGGAGAAAATGTCAATGGAGAAACGGTGTCCTTCCTAGGTTTGAAAAAGAAAACGTTTTCAGCTTTACAGAGACCTATCAAAATGACCAAGAGCTTTACATACCCTCCCCCCAACTATATTCACCGTCTCATTTTATGGAGCCAAGGACAAAGCAGTTTTTACAATAAAGGTGTCTGCGTATTCTTTTGCTTGCTTGCATGTAATATCCCGTGATGAAAACTTGTCAATCATCATAGACATTAACCGACCCTTGTTTTTTGGGTTAGCAAGAAACTTTTCTTTGGACGTGGTACAGCGCCTAGAATACATAGTGTGGGAAAACCGGCTATCCTTGTAATGCTTTAAAAAGTGTTAAAAAGTTGTAGCCTATAAATGTGCAACGGTGCTCCTACGATAATAAGGCGATCATTCCAGCCGAAACATTCACAATGTTTACGTTGAGAAGAGCTAGCAGATGGCGCTGCGATCCCATCGTTATCTTTTTAGCAACGTTGTACATTTATTGGATTCAATTTTTCAGTACTATTTTGTAGCAGATTTCCACACTATGTATTCTAGGCGCTGTAGACGTGGTAGGTATCGTTGTGCCGTCAAACAATACGTCAGTCAAAGCATGCTTCCTTAATCGTCTCATACGCTCATCAGTTTTTTTACCACTTTGTACGTCATCAGGGTAGCCGTCAAAGACAACTACTGCCTGTGGTTGATATTTTGACTGCACGTACTCGACATATTTGTTGGATATTAAAGAAAAAGAATGATTTTTAGACCAAACAGCCTTATGCAATTAAAAACCACCGTCAATGACGAATTGAACCCTGCCGCTGAACCGCTTGGTTGTTAGGGGTTTGAATGTCTTGTAGAGAGTAGATTTGGTTCTTTATTCTTAAGCCATTGTCGAATAGGGACACGGAATAAGGTCCTGGATCGTACGTCAAAAACTCCTCAATATCAACTCCTCGTCAAAAACTCCTCAAAACTCTTCAATCCACAAACTCCTCAAAAACTCCTCACACTCTCACATCCGAGTGTTTTGCAACCAAAAATCGTTGGAACAAAGTTGTGGGATTAATAGAAACCAATTCGTCGTCTACTCGTATCACAGTATCACACTGTTCTTTACAGCCAGAGGTTTTATTCTGTCGCTCCGTTTAAATTTGACAGTTCCAAAGTCACCACCAATAACACTGTTCACGTCTTTAATGTCTGATTACCTAGACTTATGGCAGTTGGTCCGTTTAGGCTAAAAATAAAACTTTTAGGAACTGAAGTCTGTGTCAGCTTTTATTAGCGAAAGTGTGTTTTAGTTATTTTATTTTTGTGTTATTTAAAAGGCAAAATAAAGTGCTAAAATTTTTTTTTAAAGCAAATGGAGATTTTGATCCGATCACAGGTATGCTCATTTTTATTTATTTTTTAGTTATGAAGAAAACAATGAACCTCAGATGCATAAAATATAGTCAATCATATAATTTTTAGTATCATTAATGGTCAACATTTGCGTTAAAACGCCCTTTCAAAGATAATCCGCAAAGTAATGATTTGGTAGCGAAAGGATTAAACTTCGAAAATATTTCTTACATCCGAACGATCACTTTACAGAATAAACAAAGATTTTCTTGGTATAGATGAAAAATAAAAATAAGATTAAAAATAAGAATAAATTTCATGAGTTCGTCGATATGACGATCGTTTGTTTTAAATTATCGCTGATTAGACTTCAGTGTCTGTTCAGTCCACTATAATTGACAGTTAGATTTGTTTTATATTAAGAGTTTTAGTACTCTTCTCGATTAGTGAAAAGTTCAGAATTCTCTCTCACTCTAGTAGGATCATTTTATCCAGATCATGTGTTGAATCTCAAAAGGTTTTTCGTTCCCTGTCCGCACAAAGCTTCTTGCGGCCGGACTTTCTAGCATTAGCCCGGGTACTCGGCGTACTCTGTATTCTCGAACAGAGGTCTAGCACCTCTCTGCGTTTCTCTCGCAGTCACCCGGGTACTTGGCGTACCCTGTATTCTCGAATAGAGGTCTGGCACCTCTCAGCGTTTTTCTCAATCTGAACTCTTAATTAAAATCCTTTCGCTCATGATTTTCGCAATGGGAGAGGATTTTGTCCGAGGAGAGGCTTATCAGGACCACTTGTACCGTGCGACCATGACATCACCTGCAAACCAGTGTGGTATTGGTTCCTTTCTAAAAAGGGAAAAATAAGTAGTTGCACTTTGTGTTTTCTCACGGAGATCTTTTTCTCACCAAGACAGGCCACCAGCAAAGTAAGTTATGTCATCCTTGGTGGACAATGCTACATCAATTATAATTCTAAAGTTTTCCTCTGTTCACAAAAGAAGTTCGGGATTGCCACTATTTCAAAGCAACGCCGACGTGAGAAAATATGCTGGAAATGTTCTTTTAGAAGTCTTCACATGAGAACTCTCAGATGCCAAACACTGGTTTTCACGCACCGGCACGTAAAAGTAAAAATGGATTCTTTATAGCGTAAAATGGTTAGTTTCCATGTTACATCGATGTGCAGTGCCGTATTTCCCGTTGTTTCAATTTTTTGCTTTTAACACCTATTTCTGTGGCACTCTCATGGCTAAACTATTGATCAAAGAAAAAAAATTTCAATTCATAAAATGTATGAAATTTTATCCTCTTTGATTCATATGCTGGCGACTTTCACGTAAAATGCATAGTTTTAGAGTTATTTTTATAAAACAGAGAAAAGTCCGGGTTTTTTTTTTTTACATTTTTGTAAAAATAAAAGTATTTTCCGGAAAAAAGTTTGTTGGAAAACTTCAGATTCGTGTTCAGCGACCCCAGAAAACATAAAAGTACCAAATATCAAAACTTTCTTTTATTTTCTACCAAATGACTGGACTAATAATATGCAAGAAACACAAACACGGAATTGGCGACTCAAAATACTGAGTATGTGCAAAGTACTTATGAGCTAATAAACTAATTCGATTTATCTTACCTGTATTTAATGTATCACTATTGTCTCTCAAAGGCTGACTTTGCGATTGAGAAGTGGCACTAGTTAACCAAGTATTTTAACTTTTCGAACTTTTTTCAACGTCTAAATATTTTATCTTCTTTTTTTTTTTCCTTTTCGTAGCGCCACTATGGTACACAGAAAACACTTTTTTTCACAGTCAACACGAAAAAAATTTTTCATGTTGACACAACTGTGACACTGCACTAACTACAACCATACTACGATACTGAGCGAATGAGCGTCGCAATGCGCCCTGAAACAAAGCCTATGAGCACTACACAGAACTCGATTAGTAGCCAGCAGCCCTCTTCCGTTTGGCCAGCGACACGACACAGCGCCACTACGTAGGCTACCATAAACAAAAAACAACTGGGCACTGCTTAAAATTGATTGTAAAAGCGTAAAATTAGTGAGAAATAGTGAAATTTGTCTAATGTAACTAATTATAAAGTTGTACTCGTATATCCATTTTGGGGGGGCCCCCTTGGGCCGGGGGCCCTCGGCAATCGCCGACCAGCCGACCTGGCCAGTCCGGGCCTGTGAAGATGCATAATAGTATTGAACTCTATGAGGATTCTCAAGTTTTAACAGGGAAGGACACTATATCCCCTAGTCTCATGGATGTCGAGATGTCATCTGAAGAAGATGTTTCCCTAAAGACTGTGACCCTTACGAATGCTGAGAAGAAGAATAATGCTTGCCCTATCTGTAGCAAGGGTTTTTCATCTACTTCCAACCTAAATCAGCATATGAAGATACATTCGAAAGAGAGACAGCATAACTGTGATATGTGTCTGAAGTCTTTTGTAAGGAATTCGGAGTTAGTAAGACACATGAAAATCCATAATGCTAGCGGACAGTCTACATTAAAGTGTGATGAGTGTAATCAGGTTTTCACCCGGAAGGATAATTTGAAGTATCATCTCAAGTCACATCAGAAGTCCACATTCCCTTGCCGTGATTGTGATAAGGTATTTGGACGGAAATTCGAATTGAGACAGCATGTACGCACCCAGCACTCTCGCCTACCTCTTGTGAGTGTAAAACGGAAAATAGCTTTATCTAATGTAAAGTCTAGAAAACCGAAGCAGTCTGATGTGCTTAATGTATTTAAAACAGTAATTTTGTATCCTGATGAACATGAAGAAAGTGATTTAGAGGTATTTCATACGCACTTACAATCTGAGATACATGAACGCCTAGTAAGTGAATTTCAAGAAAAGGGTGCCATTAAATGGTATATGATAGAAAAAATATCACTTGAACGTATGACAAATAATGAGGAGATGCAAGAAATTGAATCTTTTTTTCGATGCTCATGTATGACTGAGCTCACCGAAGATACTATCTCACAACATATTGAAGAAGGATTCTCCAAGATAACTAAGTCCTTTGAAGAATTTGTACAACGAGGTTCTGGGTGGAAACTTAGAAAAATCCATCATTTGGAGCTCAAGATTGCTAAATATCAGCCCCTTGCTGCGAGTTCCTACATTCCTCTGCCTAAAAAACTGGATGATAAAAAAGCCGTGCTGAATATAAAAAATGAAGACAACAAGTGTTTGGTGTGGTGCCTTTTGGCTTTTAAACTGAACTTAGATTATACAAAAAAGCCTGAGCGAGTCATCCATTATCGACCTTATGAACATGATATTAAATTAGGCGGTGTAGAATGCCCTGTACCTCTTCAGAAGATACCTGTTATTGAACAACTCAACAATTTACGGGTTAATGTGTTTGGGTATGAAGAGGATGAAGTTTGCCCTCTGTATATATCTGAAAAGAAGGATCATGATGTGATTAATTTGTTACTAGTCGACAATGGAGAAAAGCAACACTATTGTTTGATAAGAAGTTTTTCAAGACTTTTGAGTGATCTTACCAAGCATAGAGCCGCTGGCTATTATTGTTATCGATGTTTACATCGATTTTCAAGACAAGACCTGTTGGATAAGCATAGCGAATATTGTTCTCGCCATGCAGCACAAGCTATAAAGATGCCTAGTGAAAATGATAATATATTAAAGTTTTCAGGTATTCATCTACAACATCCTGTGGCCTATACGATTTATGCGGACTTCGAGAGTCTACTTATACCCATTTCATTAGCCTCACCCTCTTCTAAAACATCCTACACTGAGAAAACAACCTATCATTTACCGTGTGGGTACGCTTATGTGGTTGTCGGATCCGATGGAACATGTGTGAAGAAAGCACAGGTATATCGTGGTAGAAACTGTGTTGAGCATTTTTTAAACCAAATGATGCAAGAGAAGGAAATATTGGGACAAAAGTTATTAGATGTGAAACCTATGAAGCTTTCTCCCCAGGAAGAAAAGGCATTTCGAGAAGCGGAGTTTTGTCATATTTGTAAAAAAGCTTTATATGAGAAACGTACACGTGACCATGATCACCTGTCAGGTGTGTATAGAGGAGCTGCACACCCATATTGCAACCTCAATTTCAGACAATCAAAGACAATTCCTGTTATTTTCCATAACTTAAAAAACTATGATGCACACCACCTTATGACGAAGTTAGGAAAATTTAAAGATATTGAAATTGATGTTATTGCTACTTCTATGGAAAACTATATCACATTTAAAATCAAAAAGCCTACATCTTCTATTCAGATGGTGTTTATAGATTCTTTCCAATTTTTGCCTACGTCATTGGAAAAACTTGTTAAAAATCTTCGAGATGATCAATTTACCATACTTAGAGAAAATTTCCCACAAAATAATAATTTATCTTTACTGACACGTAAAGGGGTTTACCCCTATGATTATTTTACGTCTTTTGAAAAATTTGAAGAGAAGCAGCTCCCCCTACCTTCAGCATTTTTTAATAGCCTGACCAATGAAGATATTCAAGATGAGGATTATCAGCATGCCCAGAATGTGTGGAACTCCTTCAGTCTTAAAACTTTGGGGGATTATCACAATCTGTATGTGAAGACAGATGTTCTACTACTTGCTGACGTGTTTCAAAACTTTAGGAAATTATGTCAGCAGTATTATGAAATTGATCCTGCTCACCTGTTCACTGCACCTTCGCTCGCATGGCAGGCGAGTTTGAAGATGTCTGAAACACCTTTAGAGTTGCTTACTGATATAAACATGTTGCTCATGGTTGAAAATGGAATACGTGGAGGCGTCAGTATGATAAGCCGAAGATATGCTAAGGCAAACATACCCGGTACGCTTGATTATAGAGAAAATGAGGCACCCAGCTACATCATGTACTGGGATGCTAATAACTTATATGGGTGGGCTATGAGCCAATTTTTACCCTATGGCGGATTTGAATGGTGTGAAACTAGTCATATCACAGAAGATTGGATTTTGTCTCTACCTGATAGTTCTGAAATTGGGTATCTCTTTGAGGTGGACCTCGATTATCCAAAACATTTACATCCTTTGCACAATGAATACCCTGTCGCCCCTGAGAGAGTAACTGTGGAGGAACAAATGCTATCTCCCTATGCACGAAACTTGGTGAATAATAATAGAAAATTCATAGGAACCCCTAAACTTATACCCAATTTGAATAATAAAAGGAATTATGTAACCCATTATCGCAACTTAAAATATTATTTGCAGCTTGGACTAAAAATTACTGCTGTACATAAAGCCATAAAATTTAAACAAGCACCTTGGCTTGAGAAATATATTAATTTTAATACTCAAAAAAGGAAAGAAGCAACATCTTCTTTTGAAAAGGATTTTTTTAAATTGTTAAATAATTCTGTTTTTGGTAAAACCATGGAAAATCTTCGAAAAAGGCGAAATATTGTATTGTGTAATGATGAAAAAAGAGCTAAAAAACTAGTGGCATCACCCCCATTTAAATCCTTTAAAACCTATGATGAAGGCTTGGCTGCTGTAGAACGGCTTAATAATAGTATCTTAATGAATCGACCTATTTATGTCGGATTCACAATTTTAGAGCTATCTAAATTATTAATGTTTCAATTTCATTATGGGTATATAAAAAGCATATACAAAAATCGAGCGACACTTCTTTTTACTGACACAGACTCCTTAGCTTATCATATAAAAACAAGCAATATTTTTTGATGACATGAAGCAACATCGTGATTTGTTTCACTTCTCCGACTATTCAAAATCCCATAATTTATTCTCTGATGATAACAAAAAGGTGATTGGTAAGTTTAAGGACGAGCTAAATGGCGAATTAGCCCTTGAATTTGTTGGCCTCAGGGCTAAAATGTATTCATTAAAATCCATGAAAGAAGTAAAGAAGCGGGCAAAAGGTGTGTCAACACAGATTGTTCGTCAGAAAATAAAGCATGAAGACTATTTGGAGTGTCTACAACAGCAAAAAACAAGTATGGAGAAGCAGACGAGGATCGCCCAAGATAACCATCGTCTATACACACTAACTCAGAATAAGATTAGTCTAAGTCCTTTTGACGATAAGCGCTACTTGTTAGATGATGGGATATCCAGCTTAGCGTATTGGCATTGTGACATTAATGAAGATTGTAATAAAGAAGAAAATGCTGATTTGTATTGTTAATGCAAAATCGAGATGTAAATACTCTACTGTAAATAAAACTTTCTGTATTTTTTGCTTTAATAAAAAATGTTAATTTTAAATATGTGTACTTATTAAAAACTTCTACACAAACATTTCTCGTAGAATGCTATGTATGTGAACTCTTTATTGAAACCTATTCTACCCATACGTATAATCACCCACATATACAAACATACGTATTTTTATCACCATATAAAGTTTTTAAACTTTTTTTTTTACTATTTTTTAATTTTCTAAAGTTTTTTTTTAATTCTTTGTAATTTTCTAAAGTTTTTTTTTTTTTTTTTTTTTTTTTTTTTTTTTAAATTATGCATTCTTTTTAAAAATGATTTTAATATTTTTTTCCAGTTTATGAATGATATGGATATATATTTTACCCACACACACACATATAATCGCTTTGCCATCATAGTATCAGACATACACGAATATATAGAGAGAGATAAATAAATCTGCTTTGCCAGGATAGTACCAGACATACACGAATATATAGAGAGAGATAAATAAATCTGCTTTGCTAGGATAATATCAGATATACATGTATATAGAGAGGGATAAATAAATCCGCTTTGCTCTATAATATTAGGGACGTACATATAGAGAGAGATAAATAAATCCGTTTTGCCAGGATGGTCTCCGACATACACGAATATAGAGAGAGATAAATAAATCTGCTTTGCCAGGATAGTACCAGACATACACGTATATATATATAGAGAGAGATTAATAAATCTGCTTTGCCAGGATAATATCAAACATAGCATTGGAAAAAAACTAGTGCTATAAAGAGATCAGAAAATCAGAACCTTGTAAAGTAAATCCGCTTTGCTCTATAATATTAGACGCGTATATATAGAGAGATAAATAAATCAGCTTTGCCAGGATAGTACCAGACAAGTATATATAGAGAAAGATAAATAAATCAGCTTTGCCAGGATAATATCAAACATAGCATTGGAAAAATAAAACTAGTGATAAAAAGAGATCAGAACCTTGTAAAGATACTATGACGTAGGAGTCCGCTCTACATCTGATGTTGAGCTCTACATTGCGAATGCGCCTGTGGCCGTTGAACCCCCACTTTCCATCTACTAATATTTATATAGTTTATGTGTTCATAAGAGCGGCTTTGCTCCTGGTGTGCATAATTTGCATATATTTTTACACCTTCTTACAGTAATATATATATATATATATATATATATATATATATATATATATATATATATATATATATATATGTGTGTATATACAGGGTGTACATAATTAAAGTTTACCTACTCAGAGCTGTCTGTAGTTGAAACTATTCATCAGAAAAATACGAAATTCGGAATGCGTGTAAATGGAGGGATGCGAAAGACATTTAGCAGAAAAAAATACAAATTTCAAAAATGGCCACCAGAGGAAGTTTTCTGATAAAACTTCGGCATATTTGCAAATTTCAACAACCACGTGATACCTGCTCGCGGCGCACAGTGAAAATGTTGAATGAAAGGACCCAATGAATCTCTTGTCAGTCTCATGTCTTTTCCACGGAAAGTTTCGTGAAATTTACAAGATCGTTCTTGACTAGTGAAACTGTTTTTTAAAAATCAAAATACTGATTCTGCGCCAGAATCTTTGCGGAGGTTTCGAGTTTTGAAAAACATTCACAGAGGTGCAATGACTGGAAACGGAACATTATCAGAACTCAAAAACAGTATTTCCCATCACGCTCTTATTATTTCCAAGAATGTTTTTCGCGTGATTATTAAAGATGTTATTTTGCGATTTCAAACAGTACCTGGTCAACACATTGAACAGTATTTGTCTTGATAAACCAATTATACAGTGTATAAGAAAGTATTCTGTTAAATTATTAAAATAAAAAAATCAATAATAGGCCCCCTGGTGACCATTTTTGAAATTAATATTTTTTCAACTTAACAGCTTTTTCAGCTTTGTAAAGTCTTTCGCATCCCTTCATTTAGACGCATTCCAAATTTCATAATTTTATGATGAATAGTTTCGACTATAAATAGCTCTGAATAGGGGAACTTTAATTGTTTACACCCTATATATATATACATATATATATAATTTAATGTAGTAAAAATACATCTTCTTTCTGATAAAAGTTTTGTAGAGGAAAAATTACATTGGCGGAACTAAGTATTCAGGACATGCGTTTAGTCAGCCACGTTGGTTTTAAAACATAAGTATACTCTGTAACCGATCAACAGAGCATTAATATAAATAAAATTAAGGCACATTTTTTTTTCACTAAATAATAAAATAAGTAAACTTATAAATTATATATAAATGTTTGACTTAATATTGTTTATAACTGAAAAATTGTTTGAATTGTCTATATCTGAGATAAATAAAAACTAAAATAAAATGTCAGATTCATTGTATAAAGATATCTTTAGATATTAAATTAACTACATGACAGAATCTATATTTTATGTAAAGTTCCTCTATCTGTTTAATTTTATTTTTTCTCACCAATCTTTTTCCATTACTCAATTTATATATTTACACGAGGTTATAAACCTGTTATTTTCAATTAATTTTCAAATAACAGATTTATTATCCTGCACTCTGTATTTTATATATATTCTAGCAATCTATGCCCTAAAACTCAAAATTTTTAAAGTGCATTTATCTATTTAATTAAACTTATTACTTCTAATATTTTTTCCATTACTCATGTATTTGCACGGGGTTAATAAAAATGTCATTTAAAATTAATGCTAATAAACAAATAAATATTTTGAAAAGTCGATATTCTGAGGTAAAATTAAAAACATAATAAAATGATTTTTTATATATTTGTATAAGTATTGTGGTAGCGTGAGACGTTGTATATATAATTAATAAATTCCATTTATCGTTTGAAACGAAAAAACTTTATTTTAAATTAACACATTAAAAAAAGAAAACAAAAGTAAAAATGAAAAATTATGATAAGCATCCATGCTATAAATTTACATGGTCAGCCAAACTCTGATTCTGACGTCCGCTCAAAGTGGAACCTCACTCTCGTGTATTCCAAATCCAACTGCCGTCTGCAATTTCACTTCCCAGAGGCTTTCCTTGCATTCCAGGAATTTCCCAGAAAACATTGCATGTCGTAGGGGCCCAGTTCTTTGTATCCACAAGAACAATACTTTACAATTCTTATCTACTCATTCAGATAACATACCATTCAATACAAAGCATGTATTGCAGCTTGGCTTATCTCAAAATGAAAATGAAATTCACACTATTGATAGAATTTTTGTCAATAGAGATCAATCTGTCATATTATTTTCATTCCAGAGAGATTATCCTTTTTCCACAAATAAGGGAGGAGTTGAAACATGTCAACTCATCACAACACCTCCCCCTAAGAAAAAATTTCTAGAAGAAATTTGGCATACATATTAATAGAATAAGCTCCTTCAATCAATTTCTAAAGAGGTCAACAAAGTATAAAGGAATTTAGAATAACACATGAAAAATCCCTATAGAATACAAACACATTCCCATACTCAGTATTTGATAGACCACACTGTCAATAGGATTTACTATACTCCCTCACCTACAATAACTAAGTATAATTCCAGGAATAATTTATACAATTGATGCCCTAAGAAACAATTTTGAAATACTTCACATACATATAATACCAAATACAGATTACACTTTACATGATTCTAACAAAAAAAAGTAATAATAAAAAAAAAATTAAAAAATCTATATACAACACAATGCCTAAACCGATTCTCTTAAAAACATGCTTAAAAGCCTAAATTTAGACACTTCTACAAACAAAAAGAAAGCATACTAAATTATGCAATTATTAAATTAATGAAGTTTTACTATTACGAAAATGAGCACTCCCAAATTTAGAATAAACTTAATTTAGAGAATTCTCCCGAAAACCAATATCTATATTACTTCTATCAGAAAATCTTTTCGACAATAATTTTCGCCTCACAACTTCATAATCATGATTTTTCCTTTCAAAATCTTGTTTGATTTCAATAAATCTTTCTTTGTGATCCGTTTTAAAAGAAGAATGCTCCATTCTTTTTAACTTTGATTTCTTATTCACATCTTCTTGACATTTAGCCCCCCAATTTACTCTATTATTTTCCTTCATCCTAGAGTTAAATTTACTGGCCACAGTCATAGATGAACTCAATTTCTTTCTAATTCTATTTCTAACATGTATGAATCCCATACTACCGACAAAATACCTGGGTATATTTACATCATGCTCCGAATTCTTTTCCCGAAATTGACCTCCAATACCTGACCTTTTATCACCATCCTTTTTAGACGCACCCTCTTTTGTATCGATCAATTTAGACCCTTTTTCCAAATACCTATCAGTCACGTCTTCCAGTGAATTTACCTCTATCTCATTAACAGACTTATTATCCCTTTCACAGATTTCATTCACAACCATTTTTCTAACAACCCTTTGCTCATGATCGCTAGATAATCTGAGGGTTCCCTGCCCATTTAATTCTCTTTGATTCCCCACTTGTTTATACACCGAATTTTGCTTTTCCATATTTCCTAACTTTAATAAGTCATAAACAGCTGGTGTTATAAGGGGCGGAGAATTTAGTTTTCTCACAACTGCAACCACCACATTTTTTTCAACACACTCTTTTTCACCTTCCATCAAAGCAACCGGCACTGACACCAAATCCGCTTTTTGTCTATTTCCGAGGGCCGGTATAAGAAAGACATTTCCCACTTTCTTAGCACTCCACGGAATGTCATTAGCATCAAAAACCGCAATTTGCGCACCTGTGTCCTTAATCGCTTTTACTTTCTTACCATTCACGCATAAATCAACCATAGGTAATTCGGTTTCCACACCTTCCTTATTATTTACACTTTTCCCATCACTAGTAACAATCCAAGCTATGCTTTTATCCTCATAATTAGATTTACTTTTTAACAATTCAAGACAATTTGGTCTGATGTGGCCCACGGCCAAACAATTATAACATTGGACTTGTCTTTGCTTTTCGAAAGCATTGTCCTTCTTAAATTGATCAAATTTCCCACACTCTTTCGTATTCTCAAATTCCGATTTTGGTTTAATTTCCTTTCTACTTTTAGAATTAAAGCTGTCTTTTCGCTTATCCTGAAAAGATTTATTTTCCCACGGTTTTTTATCCGACCTGTTAAATTCTCTTCTTATACTCTCAAATTTATCCGATTTTTCCGCAAGTTTAGAAGCAATCTTTATTTCCTCCCACTCATCCATAAATTTTTCTTTTATCTCAAAAGGGACACGTTTTTTTAATTGTTCCGTTAGCATTAGTTCTTTTAGTGAATCAAAATCCCTCACTTCTAATGACTCTAACCAATTATCTTGATAACCCCTTAACTCATAAATCAGATCCACCCATAATTCACCAGATTTTCTTTGATGAGTTTCAATTTTTTGTTTTAAGGCGCCTGTACTTAGCCTAAACCTATCTAACAAAACCTTCTTTATATGCAGAAAATCATCACATTTGTCTGCTGGTTGTTTTACAATAATTTCGGCAATATCAGAAGGTAACAAAGGAATTAATTGACTAACCAAATCTTCCTGAGAAACTTTAGCTTTCTCGGCTTGCCTTTCAAAAATCATAAAGAAAAGAGTTATATCAATTAATTTATAATCAAAGCGCGGAACTAAATCCTTTAAATTTACCTTAGGAGTTCTATGAAAATCTACATTTGATTCATTTGATGAAACACTAACAATATCCGCAGAATTTTGAATACGCAATTTTTCTAATTCAAATTGCTGTTCTTTTTCAAGCTTTTGTAATTCAAGTTGTTGCTGTTTTTCGAGTTTATCTGCCTCAAGTTGTTTTTCAAGTTTATCTGCCTCAAGTTGTTTTTCAAGTTTATCTAACTCAAATTTCCTAAGCTTATCTTTTTCCTCTTGCGCAATCCTATCTAATTCAATTTGCCTCTCTCTTTCTTTACGATCTTTTTCGATTTGTTTTTCTTGCTCTTTCCGCTCCGCCTCCTGTTCAAGAAAATATTGCAATCGAATTTTAGCGAAACTTTCATCATAATCCTCTGCATCTACGATAGCCTGAATTATAGCTTTATTTTTACACGTTTTTGACACACTGGTCTCAAATTCCTCTGCTAATAACAGCAAGACACTTTTATTATATTTTCCTAAATATTCTGCCATATTTTCCCCAAAAATATAATAATTTTCAAAATATCAAATATATTCAATTTACAATAATACAATAAACACAGAAATAGAATTTTCTTCACTATACGTATAATAATGTATTCAAAAACGACACAATTTTAATATAGCAAATTCTCATGCAACAGTGACGTCTTTCAAACTGAGTATATCCCCCAAAATAAATTTTATACCCAACAGTACAGTATAACATCAATTTATTTTGAAACATTAATCATAATCATCCACAGTATACCCATAAAATTAAGCTATAACTTTATTACTGTAATAACTAAAATGTATATAAACAAAACTCTTAATTCCAAAAGTTTTATACAAAATTATGATTAAAATACCCTGATTAATAATATCAATAACAATTTACTATACCCCAAGTAAATTTTAACATATACATAAATATAAAATTTTCTTAACCCAATATTATACCAAACAGATACCAGAAAATCAACAAACATAAAAATTCTAACTAAAATTTAAATACCAAATTAATAGCTTCCCTAGAATTCTTAAATTTCACATAGAGTTTTGTTCCCCAAAATTAAAATTTATACACAAAATTCAATTTAAAACAGACCTCTATAGAAGATTTCATAAAAGAGCTTACCTCCAGATGCAGATATTTCCTCCACACTGATACCAGGCTTCCAAGCACTTTTAAAGATGACACACACACAGATTTTTGAAGATTTGAAGACACTGATGAGGCACTAATTGCACCTTAGATTCGTATGTAGACAACTCAGATGGTACGCCGCATATCTTCATTCCACTGGATATATTAAGAAGCACAAACACGTATCACCAAATCTATAGTTGACTGTCCATACACTACACAGCTTTTGTCGATAAAGTTCTTTTACCAGTTCTCTGCTTGCTAGAACTCCGAGAAAAAACCACGACTCCAATTAGACTTCACGAATCCACAACTCTGCTTGTCCGTTTTCCACTGGCTCATCATCTGCTTAATCAGGTTAACATAGATCCGTAATCTAATTTATTCTAGATTACATATCCCATTTGCTGCCACCAATTAATTATATATATTATTGCTGTGGTAGCGTGAGACGTTGTATATATAATTAATAAATTCCATTTATCGTTTGAAACGAAAAAACTTTATTTTAAATTAACACATTAAAAAAAGAAAACAAAAGTAAAAATGAAAAATTATGATAAGCATCCATGCTATAAATTTACATGGTCAGCCAAACTCTGATTCTGACGTCCGCTCAAAGTGGAACCTCACTCTCGTGTATTCCAAATCCAACTGCCGTCTGCAATTTCACTTCCCAGAGGCTTTCCTTGCATTCCAGGAATTTCCCAGAAAACATTGCATGTCGTAGGGGCCCAGTTCTTTGTATCCACAAGAACAATACTTTACAATTCTTATCTACTCATTCAGATAACATACCATTCAATACAAAGCATGTATTGCAGCTTGGCTTATCTCAAAATGAAAATGAAATTCACACTATTGATAGAATTTTTGTCAATAGAGATCAATCTGTCATATTATTTTCATTCCAGAGAGATTATCCTTTTTCCACAAATAAGGGAGGAGTTGAAACATGTCAACTCATCACAGTATATTTTACAGATCTTTAATTATAATTTTTAATAATACAAACGCATTTAAGATATATTTCCTCAATTAATTAATAAAATAAGTTAAATTATAAATAACGTGTCAATTTTTAATTTAATGCTATTATTTAAACAATAAATATATCGAATAGGCCGTATGTGTGCTAAATAAACATTAACATAAAATGAATTTTCCTGGATGTGTATAAAAATAATTTACAGATATTTAAATTTACGTTTTATTAATATAAATGCAATTAAGTCACGCATTTTAATTAAACAATGGGATAAATAAAATTAACAAATACAGTTCTCAATATTCTAGAAACAAAAATTGCTTACTTTAAGTATTATTAATTAATTTTCATAAAAAAACATCAATAGATGAGGACTAAAAGACTCAGTGTTTTAAACATGAACCGTGACAAAATTAATCCAAAATCCAAATATATCTTAAATTAAGTATAATGATTTAAAAATACAAATGTGCATCAAATTTTATGAAAATGAGTGCTGTATATCTTTCGACAAACATTACAGTACATCGCAGAAGTTGTTGACAGAAAATATAATTTTAACATGAGGAGAAAAACGTTGTCATAGCGATATTATGATGCAATAACAGGAAAAGAAAATATCAGAAAATTTTAGCCTCAAGCTCGCTCTTTTATGAAAATTAATATCTATTTCCAGCGCAAACTATTTAAAATTTAAATTATTTTCTAATCTCTTTATTTCAAAAATTTCGGAATTAATTTTTTTTAAATTTGTAGTTTTGTAAAGACGTAGGATAATTCAATTATCTAGATGAATAAAATCCATTTTTAATGTAAAATGTTTCTATCAATTGAACTTAGCTTATTTGCGCCATTCTTCCTATTACTTAATTTGTATATTTACATGAGATTGTAACATTTATTTTTTGTTTTCAATCGATGTTATTAATAAAGAAAAATATATGTTTTGAACTTTATCAATCCCCTCCTTCCCCAGTAAAGGAAATAAATGGTTTGATACAGTTTTCTTATTTTAAGAGAAGTGTAATATATATATTTTTTAATTATAAAAACTTTTTTTATTAACAATTATGATCTATCGTTCTATAATTTTCTTATCGTCAAATTTCCAGTAAAATGTTCATTGAACTTTGATATTGAATTGTTTCATTATTTATCGTAAACTGAATCAATGTTTATTTTTATCTCTAAAAATTCCTTAAAATCTTGTACAATGTGTAGTCTTTTGTGTATGCTTTTGATGCTTGGATCCTGCAACTTCACTGAAATTATCACTAATCAGCATCTGATGGCTTAATAATAGTGGCATATACTGAAAATAACATTTTTCATTAGTAAATAGTAACGAAAATGATAAAAGTTCGGTAGCAGCATTTCTAATATGGGCAGTAGAGTGTAGAGAGCAACACATTTTGTAGTTTTCAAAAAAAATATTTTTTAGTATTTTCGTATTTGCGAGAAAAAAACTTGTAAATACAATAGAGCAGCATTATATGAGCTATTGTGGAACAGCATGCATTTATAATTGAAGAATAAAATTTGGATATCACGACTCGATTAATAGTTAAATAAAAATAATATCTATAAAATATCTAATAAAATCTCATAATAATAATTGCTTTAAAATTTTTGTGTCACTTTTACTGTTTCTGTTTTCCATTTATGTCCCAAATTAAGAATTAATGCAATTTTCCAGAGCATTTATTCTGAAATTTGGAAAATACTTAAGAAGATTTATGCATAAATGTATTTAAAAAATATTTCATCTATTAAAATAAGTAAATTGTATCGGTATTTACAGGAGGTTTCGGGAATATTTACAACTCACCTCAAATCATTTCTTGAATAATGGTTTTTAGTATTTTATATAATTAGAAAATGTTCAAATGTAGGCCTTACATATAAATGTAATTTTTTTTTTAGAAATGTATCTTTCCACTCTATGTCTTTCAACATGAAAGAAAATTTACAACTGAAAGAGAAATTAAAAATATTTTAATAAATTAAAAAATATTTTTGCTTTGTACAAGAATAACTGTTTTTGGAAAAAAAAAGTGTGTATAACTCATGCTAAATTGTATTACTGACAATCGATGTGTTAAATGAATTTCATAACATTCTTTATTAATGGTTCTTTAAAGTAAAAAACTGCACGGGAACGAGCCTGGCCCAAAGCCCGAGCTCGGCCCGTCCCGGTCCTTACATTTTTTTGCAGACTCGGGCTGTGCCGGGCCAGATTTATTTTTTTTTCCGGGACAAGGCAGGAAAAAAAAATTAAAGTACAGTAAAACCTATGAAATAGAACCTGTCTATGACGGAAAGCTGTCTTAAACAGAAACTTGTCTTCGGGTCGGGCTCTGGCCAAACCTTTGCTTTTGTACTGGGCTCAGCCGGGCTAAGAAATTTTTTGTACGTGTCGGGCTGGGTCTGGGCCTGTAAATTTCCGTGAGCCTATGCAGACCTTTACTTTAAAGTACCATCGGTACATAACGGTCTAAGAAGGTTTAGGATGAGGAACTTTGTCGAATAACAATAGAGAATTTCAATTTCAATTGATAAACTTCAATAAGTATTCCAAATTCGTATTTAACTGTTGTTCTTTAAATCACCATTTTTTACTTCTTTTAATTATAGTGGTAGATTTTTATTATTTTTATTATTATTATTATTATCATCATTTTTATTTTGTACATAATATTCTAATATGTTAAAATTATTTAAATTATCAAATAAAAAAAAGTCTTAAATATTTTTTAACACAAATATGCCAAGATTTTCATTTCGTTTATATCTTTCTCATTACTGTCAACATTATAAATTCCAGTTATATTTTTCAGACGATTACAAACATAAACATGAAAGGAATGCAATAAAATGAAAATTACCTCACTTATTCATTTAATAGAAGTTCATTTTGAATGAGACTTGTCAGAAGAAACTTTTAATTACCTCTCACAAATAAACTGAGCAACAGACAACAAACTAAGCAGATATATTTTCTTATTAAAATTTCGCTCTTATTCCTCCCATACTACAGTGAGAAATAAAACATCTGCAAAGCATCTGTTTCTGTTAGCATTTTGACAGAAATATTAAATGCGAATCACATTAAAATTAAACATTAGTGGAAATATTTCTAGAATAAAGATTATTTATATCATGCAAATCAGAATTGTTTTTAAACAATTAATTGTCTAAATGGAGTTAATCATGAGGTGAAATTTTATATATATAAATTGTAATCTTGTAATAAGTATCAAACATTTAGTTAAGCTATTTTTCATGAAAAATTTAAAAATAAAGTGAAGGTGTGCCAATAAAGTGAAAGGCTGTTATCGTATTTTAAAGTTATTTGTGGGAAATGTGTCTTATTCGATTGAATTAAATGTTATATATCGTGTAACATTTTAACTTAATCACGATGCATCACACGAACATGTCATGCATTTTATCACTTTTAAAGCTTTAAAAATTAATTTTTAAATTAACTAGGGGATTCAACCTGGGCTTCCCGATTACAGATCATAAGTAAGAACCCCTTTTTACCTTAATAATTTTTTTACATTTAATATATTTTGTGAGATTGCAAACTACCAACACGAAAAAGAAATTTTTATATGAAAAATATCAATAATGTATTCATATAGAGTTTTGAAATTTATTTAATGCGATACTTTCGTATTAGCCACATGCTAGGAGTTAAAAGACGAAGAAATCACCAGATGTTTCGCTATATACTGCAGCCTCTTTGATTCTGACAATTTCAGTGTTTTTTGAAAAACCATGCTTGAAAAAAAAATTTAAAACAATAAAAAATCAGTAAATTGAGATACAGTTTTCAAACAAATTGCGTTTAGAAGAAAAATTTTTTCCCTATTCGACGGTGTAAAAAATCTAATTGTGCGATGTTTAGAAGCGAAAAAAAATGCAGTAAAACCAAAATTTATTGTTCAGATGTTGCCCTGTCAATATGACGTCGGTATTACTCACAGATAGTTTTTGCTTTCTAATATAGATTAAAAAAAATATTTAGACACGTATCAAAAAACATATAATGTATATTAAAGTTACAGCCATAGAAATGGTTATGTTAACTAAATCATTCAAAATGAAATAAAATGATGATTTTTATGCAGGGTGATTCAAAAAAAGATTGAAAACAATTTAAAAAGTGGTAAAACACAGTACAACACACAAAATTAGTATAGGATACCAGCGTCGAAATCATTTATTCAGTCAATACTCCAGCATCTCACATCTGTCCAGCATGACTTCGCTACACTGTACAGTTCTGAATCTACTCATCCAAACATCAATTAGCAACCGGTCAACTAAGGAATAGCAACTTAGGCAACAAGATACACTGAAGCCACGTCGGCCTAGAGGCTTATCAAACAGATCTTCCTCAGGCGAATCCTCTCCCCGTTGCCAGGTATCAACCCGTTAAGATGGGAAAATCAGGCAGGTAAAGGCCTGGTCAACGGTCTAAAAAAACAAAAACCAAAAAAAATCAATCTTGGAGCTTGGTGCATGTAAACTCCGTTGTGGGTGCAAAGTCCTGCAAGTTCCTGTGAATTATACCTCTGGATGTGCCTAGTAAGGCGAAGGTCTCATAACCTGATCAAGGTTTTAAATTACGTGAGCAACTCCTTTCCCTTTTTTAATTTTTGCTTTTTTTAAATCTGCCAATTCAACAAAGCTATAGAAACCACGAACCCACAAACAAAGAAAACTATAGCAAACCACTAGAGCGCACTGGAGCGATGCCAACAGGGACCTTGTCAGGTGGTTCTTAGCCATGCTGTGATTAGGCGAATATCACCCCGCGTCCAGGTATTAACTTGTGAAGCTAGGCACTCATGCCCGGAAGGTAGGGGCATGGTTGGCGGTATAAAAAAAATGGCATCTTAATCTAATTCAAACACAATTTTTTTATAAGTTTTGTTTATAAAATTAATGAAGATAGTTGGACAAAATTTTAACAGACTTACCTTATTTTATATGAAATGCCACAGTGTTACGAAAACTGTTGGAAGTGCACCATAATTCGCTCAGTGACACCGTATATGATTTGAACGGTATTTCGAAATAGGGAGCGTCTAGTTCAGCACTGTTTGTATGCGGATGATAGTTACTTCTACCACTTATCGTGATATCTTTATTTTTTACACAAAGCTAGATAAATCTGGTTAACATTTACTTATTACTCTTAAAGTTATGAAAAAAAATCTGGGGTGGGACTGGAGTTAGACACCCTGTATTTTTGACAGAATGAATAGATTGCTACCCTGGTTTCCTATGAAATAAATATTTGTTGTAGTGTACTCAACCAGTTATTAAAATTTGCACAATATTTCTTGAAACACCCTGTGTTTATCATACGGATTTTTATTATTGTTATATATATTTTTTTTCAAATATTTTGTCCACTCCTATATTTACACTTAAAATTTGCATTCACAATCGTTTTTAATTTTTTTTCAATTATAATGTATGACCACAAAGGCTTACCTTTCCTCACTTACTATATCTCAAACATACTACACATTCAATACGTACATTATTGGATTTATTGTGCATTGATTTAAATGCCGTTTGTGAAATAATTCTTTCAAATCATCAAAATATGAAAACAAAAGTGCAATAGAATTTTTTTTTTTTATGTTAAAAAAAAAAAAAAAAATTAATTAATATTATTAAAAAAATCATAAATTCGTCATAAATTTGTCATAAACACGTGCAAGTAAAGTACTTATTATAATTGGTATACTAAGTAGGTGAAAATTTAAATAATTGCTTTCTTATATCAATCATATAAAATACAAATGTATACATGCATTTTTTGCTGCATAAATTAGCCATAAAAATTACATTTTTCCATCCTTAAAGAGTATCAAAAATTATTTAAAATAGAAATTAATTTTATCTCTAGTTGTATTTAATGCAGTTCTAATTAAATATAAATATATTTATCGATTCAAAAAACAGGACTTTAATAATACATCAAAGTAATAAAATTGCTATTTTGATCGATAGCGCTCATTTAAAATGAGTAAAATTTTTAAAGGTGTATGAATTTAAAGATGTTAAAAGTTTTAAAATTCGAATACTGCTTTGTACAAAGATATTGTTATAATTTTTTTCTGTTATGGAACAGGACTTCAACGACCTCTTTTAAACAGTAACAATGTTCCTTTCTGTTTGGGGAAATTGCTAAAAGAAAAAAGTAAAATAATTTTCAATAAACATAATTTTTTACCATATCACGAAAATGCAACTTTGAGGAAAGCATACAGCAACTTATATGTTCGTCTTTAAACTAAATATTAAAATATTTAATTAAGAATTCTCAGTACACTCTGCAATTTTCATTTTAAATACTTTATAATATCTCATTGACATATTATTAAATGGTTTTATGGAAAAAAAAATATATATATTTATTTATCAAGCAAAAATGTAATTTTTATGGTAAAAAATTGATTTATTTATTTATTTTAAATTTCAAACCACAATACTCCCAGAATTTTAAACATTATCTAAAAATATATTTTGTCGTATACATTTTATAGAAGTATGTTCTATAACTGTAAGGGTCAGATTTCCAAAAAGTTAATCAGTTTAAGAAAAATTAAATAAAATGTCATGACATAACTACAAAATTCCGTAAAAATGAGTATTTACTTACCATTTTTTTTAATAAATTATTTATATTACGGAAAATTTGATTCTTAGTTTAATTAAATGTACCTTAAGGATTTACCAATAAAATAGCGATTGAAGTGAAAGATATTTATTAAAATTTTGTCACTTAGAACATACTGATATATTGAAATAAAAAACCACACGAATTGATGAAAATGAATTTAAATATTGCATCTCTGCATCATTTAAATGGAAATGGATACAGTAAAAATACTTTTTCGCAAACTTTTATTTATCTGATTTTTTACGGCCATTCGCCAAACTATACTTACGAACATGTTATTTTGATTTTAGCAAACATTTGAAAAATTGATTTGGATGTCATTTTTCGGAAAATGAAGGGTATCAAATCTCCTTCGATTAATTTATCTCCAGTTCTATATAGGATATAAAATAATTAGCGCTGCGCAAGTCAAAACGCTAACGCAAAAGCACCAAAAAACAACATTGAATGCAGCAAACTTGCTATGTGGCAATCTCTAAAATGCGCGAAATTCGTTAAAGCCACAGTCACTGAATTATGTGTGAGCGCTGCGCGCATATGAAAACAAATGAAAAAAATCACATGATACAGCGAACTCGCTGTGCAGCAATCTCTAAAATGTCCCGAAACTACTTAAAGCCGCTGTCACTAACAAATATATGAGTGCTGGGCGCGCATGAATGGCAATGGAGTCTCTTACATCCTAAAATTGAAATGTTTTCATAATTTCTGAAAGACATTTCCAATTTCATGCCGCCTGTCTTTTGTTTAACATTTTTTATTTATATGTTGTCTTAATAAAATTTCCATAATAATACTTATTCTTATTTTGTTTAATATTCTTATTCTTCGTTACAATTGGTGCCACGATAACGGAAAGTACCAATTAAATATATACATATGAGTATTTACAGATGCGAAATATTAGGCTTTAATATTACATGAAATTTAGGAAAGCGTTATTTTGATTGACACCGCTGTTTTAAATGAGAAATGTTTTTAAAGTGTAAGATATAAAGGCACATGAAGATTTAAAAAATTATTTCTTTCTTTTAAAATGCTGTTATAAGAGTAGCTTTGAAATAAATCTTATAAAACCTTCCAAATAGTGATAATGCCTTTTTTGCGATTAAAAAATTTCGAAGTAATTTACAAGTAGCATGCGCACAGGATGTTTTCGTATAATCATTTAACAAACCATTTAAAATAAAACGCTTATTTTAATGCCTTACAAAAAAAATTAAAACTAAATTTCTTAAGCGTAAAATTAAACGATTAAAAAGAAGAAATAAATTAATGAGTCAAATATATTATTTAGGGTTCGTTAACCTCTAGTGGAGTTTTCTGGAAAAAACATTAATGTTTCAAAAATGCTTTAATCCTTTTTAAATTGTATTTTTATTTCACAGATCAAGAAAATACAAGATCGTTGTATTTAAAATTTCGTTTTTGCTTCGAATAATGTAAAATAATATTAAGTGATTTAAATTCTTTAGTTTATTTATCATCTATATAAAAGAATTACATTCTTACATTCCTGCAACTCGTGTTTTCTTATGATTGACGGTAAAATAGGCTTGTACATTATGTGTTCGTGGTATTAGTATTTTTAAATTAATGTACGTTTTATTTTTTAGCTTTCAGAAATTTTTTAAGAGAGTAACTTTAAAATAAAAAAGTCCTTTCCGTCTGTACCGGAAGAAAAAGGTAAATTTCATAGTCCATGTTTTTAAAAACTCAACTCATTTTACTTAAACACCCAAAGCTACAATGCTTGGAACACGATCATAGAAGATTCAATCCCGGTTTTTGTTAATACTGAATTTGAATGCAAATTTCAGCATGAGAGTTACAGCATAACCAAAAATCAGATTGTTTCAAAATGTCAGCCACCCTAGAATTTTAAACTGCCATATCTCAGCCATTTTTTAAGATAAAGCCAAAACAAAAATCATTCCGGAATCCTTGTATCAGGATCTAACACTTAACGGAAACAACTTTTCAGTTTATAATTTTTTATACATCTTTCTGATTTTTTTTAATTAAAAAAAATTAACTTGCCGCCATTTTGAAACAAGATGGTGCATGAAGCTGGCCAGCGAACTCGGTCGAGACCTTGGTATGTGCGATACGCATACTCAGTCACATCCGAATTGGTTCATAAATAAGAGAGTTAGAGCATGACATATGTCAGATATATATATATATATATATATATATATATATATATATATCAACATTTGAACGGAGAGTGGTGTTTTGGGGTCTGGGGGTTCACGATCGGTGAAAATATACCAAAATTTTTTGGAATTGCTTTCCCCTGAACGGCTGCAATAGGTAGCTTTATGTAATGAAAACTACCTAAAAATAAAAGCGGCTGCTTCTAATACACGACTTGCTTGCAACTGTAAAAAAAAAAAAAAAAAAAAAATCACGTTATTAACAATAGCTATTTTTTACACTCTTTTATTTAACTCAACTTGGTTTTTTAATGTAAAAATGGAACGTTCTAATCGAATATTTTCTCACTTTCAGATACGCCAGAATTATTACTTAAAAACAAACAAAACACGAAAATCCCTGACGGCTCGGCCTACAGGCACAGGTAGATTTCGAAGACGCAAACCGTGGGGCACCTGTTTATTGGGAATTGTAGAAGAAAGACCTATTTGCCTTGATGTGGCATTTGGGACCACCCACTTTAAAATATACTTCTGCCTGTAGCCAGCAGGGATTTTTTTTTTTTTATTTTTTTTTTTTTTTTACCGTAAGAGTTGGTTCTATAAAAAACTTGTCAGTATAAAAGTTGTAGATAATATTAAGAAGATTTATAATAAATTTAAGCGGATTTGATATCTTAGGAATTGAGGAAGTTATGAATTTTTTTCTTCTGAAATCCCTATTCCCCCCCCCCTCCTCCTTGGGGGCATTTTTTATGAAATCAAAAATCTCTCATACATAAATTTTTTGCCCTTTTCCTAGAAGTAATAATAACTTTAAACGGATTCGATATGTATAAAAATTAAGAAGTTATGGATTTTTTTCTGTTTTCACGTCTGCTTGTAGGCGGGGCCAGCAGGGATTATTTTGTTTTCATTTTTTTTTTTTGCCGTAAGAGTTGGTCCTATAAAAAACTTGTCAATATAAAAGTTGTTGATAATTTTAAGGAGATTTACAATAAATTTAAGCGGATTTGATATCTTAGGAATTGACGAAGTTATGAATTTTTTTCTTCTAAAACCCCCCTTCCCCCCCCCCCCTTGGGGCCATTTTTAATGATATCAAAAATCTCTCGTACATAAATTTTCAGCCCTTTTCCTAGAAGTAATAATAACTTTAAACGGATTCGATACGTATCATAATTAAGAAATTATGGGGTTTTTCTGTTTTCACAACCCCCCCCCCCCCCCATTTCCCCCCACTTGGTTCGATTTTGCCCATTAACGAACTTGATCGAGATTTTATGCCCCTTGATTTTATGTATCAGTTTGGAAGAGATTTGTGCAGAATTATTGCAGTTATCGTGTCCATAAAAAAGTGACATAGATAGATAGATAGATAGATAGATAAAGTTTTGAACTGGGGGTGGTTTTGAGTTCTGGGAGTCATGATCGGCGTAGATCTGCAAAAATTTTTCAAAAATTCCAACTTAGGGGAGAATGTAATAGGTAGTATTTCTAACGAAATCTACCTAAAACTGCACACAGTGTGTTTCCTATGACAATACAACGTTTTAATATTTTTTAAACTTAATTGCAAATTAATAAATTAATTTTAAGGCATTTTTCTTTTAGCTGGCCGCAGGTGATGAATAAATAAATAATCTTTATAGTTATAACTGTATACGAGTTATAATGACAATGGAGTTAATTATGCGGCAAACCATTCTCACCAAAATTGGGTAAATGGCTGCGAAACTGCAACAACGAAATATTTTAAACTCTAAAAAGTAGAAAATATAAAAACACAATTAAGATTGCAAAATATTTTTTTCAAATGTACACTTTTATCAATTAATAGTTTATTAATATTAAGTAAATTATAGTTAAACATTGAGAAAGCAATTTAGAAATCCTGAATAGATAGTTTAAATAATTTATTCTTTTTCTTTCTTGTTGCCATATCTTAAAAAAGAAACAGAACAAATTATATATTTTAAAATCTAATACTATCTTGTTCTTTCTATCAAACGTAAATGAAAGTGGTGAATTTTCGACAATCGGGCCTACACCAAACTAACGTATCGTAAAGGAATTCTTTTGGAACTACATGAATAACTGTCATACATTTTGGAGGGATTTTAAAATAAACATTGAATGGCTATAAAAGAGTGTTTATTTATTTATTTATTTATCTCACGCCAATTGGCTATTTTAGCACGAGTGGTTCGGCACAATACAATGTGTTTTGTGACAACTGTGTAATGTTATTCACATGCAATTTAATCTACGTTCTTACCAGTAGAGTGCATTCATAAGCATGAGAGTTGCGACATACGCGCAGGGCACATGCTCAGATTTTAAGTTTTATTCCAAATTTTCGGAACACAAAATTCAGGTCAGTACTTTCTGTACAAGCTCAATTAAACTAGTGAGACAAGTCAAAAACATTAGTTTGACGATAGTGGCAGGCTCACCAAGTTTTTGTCCAAAATCCTCTTACTCAATGAAAGTTTATTCCTAATGTGTCGCCACTATGTTATTTATTAAGGCACTCTAGTTTCAAACATAGCTGACTTTGGACATGAAGTAGACAGTCATATATTAAAATTTCTATGGTTTCCCTGTTAAAAAAATTGTGCACGACATGGAGACTATTTTTAGCTTAGAAGCTAACCAGTGTGCAAGAATAGTAGTATAAAAATTACATATAAATCTGTGTTAGTAATTGTTTAGAACATTTTGAACATACACACACACACACACATATTATCTAAAGACAGAAAACATGATCTCTTTTATAAAGTCGCTTAAAGATACCTGTTTTGTTATTAAAACCATTTATATCAGCACGCGTTGCATATATCTTTCTACATACACTATTCACCAATAATTTCAAAGTCGAGTTTTTAAGAATCATCTTATCAAATTTCTGAATGTAATGCCTAACTAAACTGGTCTTAATAAAAATTTCATAATGCTGGTCAGAATAAAAAACCTATATCGCAAAACAAAGGCTGTTTCTTATATATGTCACATTGCTAACCAGTATGCCGTAAAATAACTATTTGCTGATAAATATATAACGTATCAACCGCCGCACACTGAGGCGTTTTGACGATCTAGGACTAGGTGGACAAAATTATTGCGTTGGAATTTAATTAGGTTTTGCTTATTTTTCGAATGTATCATTAATAAAATGCTCAAACAGTGATAAATATTTGGTTTATTTAATTATTTATATTATTATTATTATTATTTATATTATTATTATTATTATTTATATTATTATTATTATTATTTATATTATTATTATTATTATTATTTAATAAAAGGTGCTTAAAAGTGGTTTAAAATTGACTAGCAAGATTTGAACAAAACATACATACTTACACTTTAAGTTAATGTAAATTAATGATTAAATAATAATTAAAATAATAATAATAAGGTTTCACTGATCTACCAGGGTGGCTTTTATTTAAGACTTTTTCGTTTTCTACTGCTTGAATAACGCAATCTGGTGTGTGAAAGGTTCCTTGAAACCAGGCGGAATTGTATTGATAAAAACATTGTCTATTTCTTTTCGATTTAGACAATTTTTGTTGAATTTGAAAACAAAATGTCCGGACACGTGATTTCAGTTTCTTAAAAATGTCTTCAGTTAACTGAGGATTTCCCAGTTTTTCCAACAAAAATGAAGGGACAGCTTCGAATTTGCTTTCCTTTGGGTTGGAAACCCATAAGTCAACAACAGATTGTCGAGAAATTTGTATAGTCATCCTGAAAAAATAAAGTTTAAAAATAAAATCATATTTTAAAAAATAAGCTTTTATGTTTTGTGTGACTCTGTAAAAAATATATATGCTACGCAAATTATTTTCATTTCAAGAAATGATGTTGTATAAATCCATAATCTATATAAATTTTATTGAATTTGAAATAAAATTTTTGCTTATAGACGGTGATGCATCCGAATTATTATTTGTGTGGCCCTTAACAGAAATACAGCTGCTGCTCACTTTATTTTCACTTTATAAGATGGTATTGTACATCTAGATAATCTAGATAAATTTTGTTGAAATTGAATTAAAATTTGTGTTTATAAATAACAATCTTTCTACAATCTTTCGTGTGTCCCTGTAAAAAATTCATAATTGCTACGTTCCTCAAATTATAATATAATTAAATTAGCATGTAAAATAGACATGTAAGCTAAGTTTCAGCTCAATCCGATAATTATAAGTGGATTAAAATTGATTTACGAGATTTAAACTAAACTTTTGTGTATCCCTGTAGATACAGTATAACTTCTACTTTCCTTAAATTACAATAATATTGTATTGTCATTTAAACTACACATGTATAGAAAGTTTTCGATTAATCGAATAATTGGAAGTGGTTTAAAATTAACTTGCAAGATTTAAACTAAACTTTTGTGTAACCCTGTAGAAACAATATAACTTCTACGCTCGTCAAATGATAATAATATTGTATTACCATTAAAACTACACATGAATTCAAAGTATCAGATTAATAGGATAATTAAAAGCGGTTTAAAATTGACCTGCAAAATTTTCACTAAATATAATACATACACTGAAAATTAATATAAAGCTGGTTTATTGATAAAAACTTTACGATTCGCAATCTTTCGCAAGAATTTTCTTAAATTTCCAATACTTTAGGAATGACACTTTTACTCAAAAAAAATCTTATTGCTTAATAATGCTTAATAATGTATTAAAAGTCAAGATAAAGTTTGTAAACAACAACATGAATCATCCAAAAATACAGTTTCTGAAAAAAGCACTTAAACTGGTTTAATGACGCTTATTTTCAAACAATAGTAGGTTAAATCTTACCTTGACAAATATGTAATATGTTTTCAGTAAACTCGTGCTTTCACATTAAACATAATAGTTAAGACGTGCTTTCGAACTTGGGGAAATAAATGCAACCGTTGAAACACCCTCAAACCAATTGCGCAAATGTCTTATTTACGGTCATAATTAATCGACACCACGAATATTTTCGACAAAAATCGTACGGATCTCGATAAAAGAGACATTCAGCTACCAGAATATGCGGTCCTGTAAAATTCCGAGAATATCGGAAAATGAATTTTGTTCACATAGATCAGTGGTCACCAAATGGCGGACCGCGGTCCGGATCCGGACCGCCGACAAGTTTTGTACGGACCGCGGCTAAATTGTGAATAACACAAAATAATAATGTTTCTACGTGGCTGGAAGCGGGAAAATCCTAGAGATGAGACGGGCTCGGGCTCGATTTTTATACCAGCCTTCGGTATCGGATGGGTTCGAGCTCATTCTTTCTAAATCTGAAAATTTTATTTATTTTATTTATTCACGTATAAAAAAATAAATAGAAATTTTTTCCCTTAAAAATTAATTATTTTATTGCAAGTCATTTGAATGATATTTTGATCAGAATGAAGAGAAAAAAGAAGTCGTGTTTTTCTATTCTAGTATTAAAATGCTATTTAAAAAGAAAATGTGTTATTTGCAGACATTGATGGCGGCCACCTGTTGATATGGATCCAATATAGAGGAGCCACCAAAGCCTTTGTACCGCTTTGGGCGCCACCGTGATTTCGTTTGTGACAAATAAACAGTAGGATATTTTTTTAGTGGTTCGGTTATTTAATTTTTTTATTTAGAAATATAGCGCGAAAATAAAATTTTCTTCTGTTTTTAGTCAAATAGAATTAGCTTGAGGTTTGCAAATTTTAATATTGTGTGCGAATCATATTCTCGCTTCATAAGAAAATAACGTTAGTGGTTTTTTTAAATATTATTTTCATTATGAAGTCACTTTCAATCGTAAGTAGATATAATTCAGATAGAAAGCAATCGAGCAGTGTTTTCTATTTTCCTATGAAATCATCGGATCTTTCAGATAACGATGTCAAAGGTTTAAGTTGATTTTCAGGGACACAACAATCCCGAAAGATTTGTTATGAGGAAGGAAACAATTATATTTTAAAATGTACTCCTTTTATAGGAAATTGAAAACGTTGTTCGATTCTTCGTCATATAAATAGTAATTACGGAAAATTTCTCTAAGTATTCATAATATGTATTTCGTTAATGTGTCCACCAGGCTTACTTGTTGAGGGAAAAAAATGAGAAACCTTTCAAGTATTATGTATATTTCATTTGATATAAAACTTCCCTTTTGATAAGAATGGATGTAAATTTTCATAAAATTAATTGTGTCATGGGGATTAACAGTTATTTCTATGTAAGAAGTTTTAAAATAAGATATTACTTTTGAAACAATTTTTAAATATTATGCATTTTTTTTCTATTTTTTTTTTTGGTATCGTGCTCGGGCTCTGATGACCCAAAATCTTTCGGCCGGGCGGGTCCAGGCTCCAAAAAAAGAGCCTGAATTAATCCCTAGAACTTTCCCTAATACTACCCCCCCCCCTCTTCCAAAACAGTTCCGTTTTGATCTTGAGATATGAACAATACCTGATTCTGCTCTCTCCCCCGCTCTTATTCTTTTAGTCTGGTTTATTCTTTTAGTCTGGTCCAGCTCTTGCATCAGTGTAAGCGTTGTGTATTCATTTCGTTCTTATTCAGAGTTCTTTTTAACGCTTCGTTTTTTTGTTTCGGCGATTGTGTTTGATTCGCATTACGATGGAAAAGAATAAAAGGGAAGTTGAATTGGAAAACAAACAGTTTTTACCAGAATGGACTGATTTATATTGCTTCGCGTTGCCAAACCGAAATGGAGGAGTACCTGTTTGTATTATATGTCAGCAAACTGTAGCTATAATTAAAAGTTCAAATATTAAAAGACATTATGAGACAAAACACAAAACAGTTGGCGAAAAATACCCGATAAAAAGTAACCTTCGGAAAAGTAAAATTCAGAGTTTATGTTTGTTATTACATAATATCTACAAAAATCATGAACCGATTTAAGACTGAGCAAGAAAAATGCACAGAGGCTTCGTTATGCATTTCTTGGATTCTAGCCAAACATATGAAGTCATATAGTGATGAAGATATTGTAAAAGAGTGCATTATGGATGCTGGAGATGCGTCATTTGAAATGTATGTATACAGTAAGGATTTCGAGAAAGGATATCGTTGACACTATTCGACATATTCCGTTAACTGCTTCTTCAAGCACAAGGAATACACAAGTTTTGTCAGAGGAAAATTTTACAACTTTGAAACAAACTTTAGCTACCATAGATTGCTATGCATTGGCTTTGGATGAATCTTGCGATATTACAGATACAGCACAGCTAATTATTTTTGTGCGCTATCTGGACGGAATCCGTAAACAATTTTTTGAAGAACTACTGACTATTTTGCCTGTGCCAGGAACGACTACAGGAGAGGATTTGCACAAGACTGTTACAGAGTATTTCAACCAAGCTGAATTGCACATGAAAATTGTTATATCGGTAACAACAGATGGGGAACCGGCAACGCTTGGGTGTAGGAAAGGCTTGGTTCAGCGACTCAGCAGTGATCCAATAGGCAATGAAAATTTGATATCCTACCTCTGCATCATTCCTCAAAGTGTGTTGTGTTGCAATCTGAATCCCAGTCTTCAGAATAAAATGCAAACTGTGATACAAATAATTAACTTCATACGGTCAAAATCACCTCTTAAGCACTGTCAATTTAAATCATTTCTTGAAGAGACTGATGATCAGTTTGACGATTTGCTTCTTCACAACAATGTGAGATGGTGCTTGAAAGATTCTTTGCAGTACTGGAGGACATCAAAGAGTTTCTTTCAACTAGTGATCAAGAAGTAGCAAATGAGCATTTAGGTTTCCTCAATGACGTGGCAACCATATCATTTTTGACTGGTCTATTTAGGCACTTGAATATCTCTTAAACCTCAAACTACAAGGCAAAGGTAAACATGTGTGTGAACTTCTCTCAGAAATAAAATGTTTTTCAAAAAAGATTGACCTCTTCTAAGAAGATATTAGAGGAGAACGTTTACACTTTCCACACCTTAAGTCAGTTTATGACAGTAATGAAGGTATTGACATCAACGAGTTCGAAGATTTTTTGGAAAAACTTAAATCTGAATTTCAAGGCAGATTTTGTGATTTTGAAAAAATTGAGAACGTTATGCAGCTGGTCAACAACTCTTTTTCACTTATGCCTCATGGCGTATGGACAAATGAAGCGGCGGATGTTTTCAAGAGCAACAAAGATGCCCTAGAGTTGGAAATAATTGAGATCTAACAAGATATTGTTTTAAAGAACACTTATGCTTAAGTTGCAAAAACTCTTGAAAGTGACCAATTTTGGATTAAAAATGTGTGTGAAAAAAGTATAAAGAAAATCTTTAAACATAAAATTGTGTACCATGTTTGGCTCAACTTAAGTGTGTGAAGCAGCATTCTCAAAAATGAATCTCGACTCACAGATGACCTTAACAGTTTGATGAGAATCAGTTGCACCAACTTGACCCCAAATTTCGAGCATGTTGTGCAAAATAAAAAATGTAATTTTTCATTGAACATTAACCACAAGAACTTCAGTGATCAATCATTTTGAATTTATACCTACTTTGTATTGATCATCTTTATTTCTAACAATCATAATAAAAAATTGATTTGGTATTAATACACTTCATTTCACTGGTATGCATCGTGTTACGCATCTAAGATAACAAATGATTTCAAAGAAAAGCTTTACTAAGCAAAGTATATGACCTAGGTTAGTAAAAGGTTGGTAGCGTGATGGATGGGGTGGGGAGGGAGTACGGGGAGACCTAAATCTTCCGGACCGCGTAAGTTTGACTATGTTTTGAAACGGACCCATGGGAAAAATAATTGGTGACCACTGACCTAGATCATCAAAACGCCCCACTGTGCGCCGTGTAAAAAAAAAATAAATAAAACATACTAAACTTTCAATACATGTGCAGTAGTCCAAAATACAAGAAACATACCATAGCTCTACCGCAATTGGTTGTCGATGGTTCAAATGGAGGGATTTTCTTAAAATAATTAACAATTTTTATGTATTGTAGCCACTATGTGTTACACTTATTGTATTTTTTTCATTTTAAAATTATATTAAGGGACTTCGTTTTCTTATATTAAGTTTATAATTTACTTTTATGCATTATAATCAAAAGACTTTATGGAATTATGTATCATTTTGCTACAATTATATTAGTCTATTTAATTCAATTTTTATTTTTATTTATTTATTTTGATGGATTAAAAAAAACATGCTTTAATTTTCGGGCAGTTGTATTATTTTCAATATAAATCATTCAGGCTCTTTTGGCCTATTTTTAAATATCAAGTATTTTTTATCTTCTTTGTTATCACATATTTCAAACGTAGCTCATTAAAAACATTATTATTTCATCAAATATTTGTCTAGCAATCATGCTATTAATAGTGAAACGTAAAAGATACTAATATATAGATAACAGAATAACAGATAACTAATAACAGAAAATTTTTATGCTATCCTTTTCTTGATATTTCATAATTATTTGATAATAAAATTCTTTTTTGAAAATTTTTGGTATGAAATCGAAAATTTTTTAATTGAAAATAGGAATAGAAATAGAATTTTTTTGAAATAGAAATGGAGTTTTTGGTTGATTCCACTGGCGGTAGAGGACAGTAAGTGACTGGTCGCCGTTCAATACCATGCATTCACGTAGAAGAAATCACCATTTTTAATTGTGCTATCGTTCGTCATGGACTTTACATATGCCGAAAAAGCCGACATGCATTTCATGTATGGTCGTGCAAATGGCAACGCCAGGGCTGCCCTACGAATGTATCAGGAGCAGTTTCCTCGCAGAAGAATGCCTGATCATAGAATGTTTCAGCGCTTACACCGTCAGCTTTCTGTAACAGGTTCTTTCACGTCACCAGACAGGAAACTGGGCGAGATAGAGCTGTACGCAGTGCAAGCCTGGAGGAAATTATTTTGAATTTTGTGAGTCAAAGGTCCGAATCAAGTACAAGAGCTGTTGCACAGAATTTAGGTGTGAGCCATCCGACCGTTTGGAGAGTGTTTAATGAAAATCGATTTCATCCCTTCCGTTTTCAACGTGTACAAAATTTGAATCCGGAAGACTATCTTCTGCGGTTGAACTTTTGCCAGTGGGTTTTGCAGCAACATGTATTGCAGCCAGACTTTACTGCTCATATTCTATTTACAGATGAGGCAGTATTTACACGCGAGGGTGTATTTAATGCGCACAATTTCCATCTTTGGGCAACCAATAATCCACATGCAACACGGCCACATGCTTATCAACAACGATTTTCTGTGAATTTGTGGGCGGGTATTGTTAATAATTATTTGATTGGCCCATACCTACTACCAAAGAGGCTGGATGGTCGCTGTTACTTTATTTTTTTTGCAACAGGTTTTACCAGAACTGCTGCAAGATTTTCCGATCACCATTCGTAACCGGATGTGTCTTCAACATGATGGAGCGCCCGCGCACTTCACCACTGATGTGCGCAGTTACCTGAATGCCGCATTTGGGACGCGATGGATTGGGTGTGGTGGACCAGTTGCTTGGCCACCGTGATCTCCCAATTTATCGAGCCTTGATTTCTTTTTACGGGGGACATCTGAAGGGTGTTGTTTATGAGACTCCACTTGACTCAGACGAAAATATAGTATCTCACATATCCGAAGCTGCTGCACGTGTGCGGGAAATGCCTGACATCTTTAGAAGTTCAATATCTATCACATCTTTAGAATGCCTGACATCTTTAGAAGTTCATCTTTAAAAGCCAATCGTGCCACCGACGCTGCGAAGCATGTATCACAGTTGGTGGGCGCAATTTTGAACACTTATTCTAATATTATTGTATGCATTATTATTTACTTGTAAACTTCATTGTAAATAAACATTTTATCTTTTTTATTCATGTATTTCGTTTGATAAGTTTGCCAGTTTTGCGCTTTTTTTTAATTCAAAAATTTCGATTTCATACCAAAAATTTTCAAAGAAGAATTTTATTGTTAAGTAATTAAGAAATATCAACAAAAGAATAGCATAAAAATTTTCTGGTATGAATGAGAAATTTTGAAAATTAACAAAAACGAAAAATCATGCGTCAAGCATAGATTATGTAGCACTTTCCAACGCTTCTAAAATAATTTTACAAATCATTACCGTTTAACAAGCTGAAAGATGACATCTAAGTAAACAATTTGGAAAACGCATAACATATTTAAAAACGTAATTTCAGGAATTTTCAATATATACAATATTCGGAAAAATATCAGAATACTTTTATGTAGCCCTGTATATGATCTATAGATTTGTATATATACATAGGATGCTAAATTTTAGTTTAGTTAGGAAACGCGTAGCCCAGTTTAAATTCTCCTTCTGGAGTTTCTGTCAATAAACGGAAATGTGTTCGCGAACTTTTGTGCTGCCCTGTATAGGATCTACAGAATTTATACACACCACGTAATAGACAAAAAACTAGTTAAGATTAAAATCGCGTTCAGTAACTTAAAACGCACTTCCAGGAATTATTGTTAACAGACAGTAGAGAATTCTTTTGTGTGTCCCTGTAAATGAACGATGACTGCTATACACACACTATTCTGTAGTAAGCCTCTTGTAATGCACCTTAGTAATATATATAAACTTCAATGCGTTTAAAAAAGTGGAACATTATTTAAATAAGCCGCAGACGATTTTTCTCCATAGACGTAATGTAACGGAATTATTTTGACTGTCCCTGTAAAGTAACTCTAAGTGCTATACACCTACTATTCCATATTAAGCTTCTTCTAATGCATCTTAGTGATCTATATAAATTTCAATGCGTTTACGATAGTGAAACATTTTAAAAATAAACCGCAAATGATTTTTCCCCATAGACCGCAATGTAACGGAATTCTTTTGAGTGTCCCTGTAAGAAAACTATAAGTGCTACACACTTCAGTTGAAATAGGGAACGTGCCATAGACAACGACAATAACATATAAAAATTGCAGAGCAATCCGAGCATATTTACGGGAGTTAGAGCACGGACAGACGGCCAGACGGCCATACGGCCATCCGGCCAGACAAACCGAAGTCATAAGCACTTTTCAACTAGGTTGGAAAGTGCTAAAAAAGGGGCCTAATTGCCCCCCTGGTGTTTTTACCTTAATGCGTCACTTGGTCCCATACATTTCTATACAATAAATGATTGTTACTGTGTGCTCTACCCACCCTTAAAGTTTGTACCATGAGTTTAGAAACACCCTGTATATATATAATATATATATATATTAAATGAGAAAATTTACGTTATATCAAATAAACGTACGTTCTTTTACTATGTTTTAGCTTTTAGTTGCAAGAATATAGTAAATGAATCACTTATGAACATGCATACCGATGACAGTATAGAAACCTACAACATACTTCTGTAACCCTAATTTCAATACACAAGGAACGGGAAATATACTATATATTCTGTATATATCTATTATAAATTGTATAAAGAGTACACAAAAGTTACTTTTTAAGATTTAAGAGCGTAGAGGAAAAGAGAGACGTGGAAAAATAGGCATTTCAGAAAAGTTTTTTTAATTGTTGTATAATATGTTTTATGTTACATATAATAAAAAGTATTTACACTATATTTTGTATAAACATCACAAAAATTTCAAATGAAAATATTAATTCTGGACCAAATTATCTGCTTGATTTTTGTACGCTCTTTTACAAAATAGCGCCTTGCAAGGACCATCGGTACTCCTTAGTGTTGTATCTAAAATCAATATAACAACAGCAAAAAAAAGTAGTTTAATACTTTACCTATTGCTTAATCGAAGCTTTTTTTTTTAATTCAGAAAAATGGTGGCCTCTGAAAGTTTACATAATAATTTTAAGGAAAAAAATTATTGTTTATTTTTTAAGAAAAAAGGGTATTGATTAAAAAAAAATCGGTTAAGTACTAGTTTTTTATGCTTAGAATATGCTGTATAAAGTTCATTTAAATCCGTCGAATTATTTTTTTAATATAGCGTTTGCCGTCTTTGAAAATATAGTTTTGAGAAAAACGCATTTTATATTTCACACTATTATAATTATTTATAACATCCAGCAACTTTATGTTCATGGTTATAGTAAAATAGATTCTAGTACAATACATAATAATACATTTTGATGTCTTCAATATGCAGGTAAAACCGGTTAGTAACAGCTGCCATCAGCTACCTGCCGCCATCAAGTCCTTGATATGCGGCTAATCAAAAGTATCTATTTTAGTAAATTTCAAAAGTTTATTTGAATACATGATTGATATTTTTCATATAAAATGTTGTTTGGTGTTTTTAAGGCTCAAACTAAATGAATATGTTATTAAATTTAAAGAATCTATTAGATTTTTCTGTAATAAAAAAAGAATGGTTCAACCTATGTACAAAAACTAACCTTCAGAGGTTCTTTTTTTTTTTTTTTTTTTTTTTTTTGTTGTTGTCAGCGGAAATGTTTATTTCATTGTTTAGAAAAGTTTTATTTTCTTATATATTTAGCTGTTATTTTGTTGTTACTGATAACTTTACTTTTAAATGTTGTCTTAAATTGTCTTTATGCGGTGGGAACACAATTAAATCTTAAAAAATATATAATAATAAAAACTATACTAGGGTATAGACAGAAGAAACATATAACTTTGAGTTCGAATCAGTTATTTCAACATTTTCAGAGTGCAAGTTTTTATTATATATTTCTTTAAAATTTAATTGTGTTCACACCACATAAAAAAAAATTAAGACAACATTTAAAAGTAAAGTTCTTAGTGACAACAAAATAACAACAAAATATATTAGAAACTAAAACTTTCCTAAACAATGAAATAAACATTTCATCTAACAAAAGAAAAAAAAAACTCTGAAGATACTCTTGATTAAAAAGGATGCCTTACACATATTCACTTTTAATTTCAACCCCAAAAGAATTAAAGCGAGCATCAAGTTAATTTGCCGAACAGATAAAAAAAAAAAAAAAAAAAAAAAAAAAACGTAATTCCTTGGAAAAGAATAAATAATTTTGTCAGCAAATTTTTTGAAAATTCTCATGAAAATATTAGAACATCTTTTATTTCCGCATTATTCTTGTTATCTCAGTAATCTAATTCTGATGCAAAGCGTAGATGTCAGTAACCAAAAATTATATCTTTAAACGTGTTGTTTAGCGACAATTTCTGTTTACAAAGTTTTCAAAACTGAGACAGATATGTAACCATTCAATTTGTTGAAATTGAGTAATTTTTATGTGCGTCCGTAATTATATAAATACGTAGCACCTATAGTCGTCTTCTGGTCCGTCCGTCTGTCCACATATAACTTCTCAAAAACTACCCAACCGAATGGTTTGAAATTTAATATATATAATCGTTGCATAATTTTGTCGAGTCATTTCAAATATTACGAAAATATAATCAAAATTGAAAAAGATATTAATAAAAGTTTCTTTATTCTATTAAATCCTATCATACGTAATTAATTCAATGATATCCCATGATAGATAATGATTCTTTGTTGCCATGGTGATTACCTATGTCGTCCGCACATGGGTTTAATCGGAGTGATGCGCAGGTGGCGGAGCTCCGATTGGCCGAAGCGCATACGGAGATTTAAATCCGGTCGTGCACGTTATAAGTCCCTCAGGACTTGGGTTCGCTAGTTGAGACGCTGAAGGGCGCCCCTCATGGCCTCTGGCGGCGCAGCTCAGTTTTACCCAAAAATATACAGTAGAAGATCTTTATAACGCTCATCTTGAAACGAGATGTTTTGCATATTATAGAATTTTACGTTAAATAGACAAAATGTCACAGATTATTAAACTTAGTATGTAAATATGGCCAATTATGTCTGGAACATGTTAAGTTATAGTGGAGGTCTCTGTATTGAATTCCTTGTGACCAGAAGTTGTGCATATTATGCATATTTTCATAATATAGATCATTTCACACATTATTAAATTTTACTTTACAAACATTGTCCAAATATGCCTGAACCTAATGATTATATTACTCATTGTCAAAAAATGTTCATGTAATAATCTCAAATTTTTTTTATATAAAAATGCTGTGAATTAAGGATATAAATATAGAATAATGAATCAAATTTAACCCTTTAGACAGTAGCTATTGTTTTACATTGTGGAATGCAGGTGCTTCTTAGCTTCAAAATTACTTGCTTACATCTGAAACGTTGTGGATTATATAGAATACTAGCTGACCCGCCCGGCGTTGCCCTAGCCCGTGTAATAAACTCAAATCTTTTAAAAAACGAAACTCTGGCCAAGGTTTCCGATGGCTTCGACACCGTATACCGGGCACGCTCACACGCTCCGGAAAATCTTTTATTTCCCCCTTCCACCGCCAGCGGAGCAACCTCTTTCGGAAAGAACCTCTGAGACAGGTTAACGTTGCCTACGGTACTGTATAGTAGGCGTGCGACAAAATCGAGCTGGTTTCGAGAAGATTGGAACATTATAAGCCGAGTTATTGAAATAAGGCACAGTTATAGAAAATAATCATGAGTGAGGCGCCGGGTGAAGGGGATGTTTAAGTGTCCTTCAGAAAATGACTAATTAGGAGGACTACGATGCATCTTTAAAAATTCGTTTGTTTGCTTAAGCTAGGAACTTAAGTACAAATTTGCCTTAAATTATTCTTCGAAAATAGTGGTAACCGCTGCTCATAAATTTACTTTAATGTTATAGAAGGTGACTATTGAGTTAATTATGTTTGGAATCAGTTGCGTTGAAATCGGAAAGTAGTTGCGGAGATACGAAAACGGGGCATAATTAGAGAAAAAACTTTGGAGGAGGGGCCAGGGGGAGGGGAGGAGAGGATGTTCAAGTTCCCTTCAGCAAATGACTATAGGAGGACCACTATGCATTTTTAAAAATTCGTTCGTTTGGTTAAAATAGAAACTTAATTACAAATTTGGCTTAAACTATTATTCGGAAATAGTGGTAGCCACTACTCATAAATTAAGTTTAATGTTATAAAGGGTGTCTATTAAGTTAATTATAATGTTTGGAATCACTTGCGTTCAAATCGGAAAGATAGTTGCTGAGATATGGAAACAGTGCATAGTTGGGTAAAAAACTTTGAAGGAGGGGTCGGGGGGGGAGGGGATGTTCACGTGTCGTTCAGCAAATGACTAATTAGGACAACCGCTATGCATCTTTAAAAATTCGTTCGTTTGGTTAAGCTAGGAACTTAATTAGAAATTTGGCTTAAACTATTATTCAGAAATAGTGGTAACCGCTACTCATAAATTTACTTTAATGTTATAGAAGGTTACTATTGAGTTAATTATAATGTTTGGAATCAGTTGCGTAGAAATCGGATATATAGTTGCGGAGGTTCGGAAACAGGGCATAGTTAGAGGAAAAACTTTGAAGGAGGGACCGGGGGGGAGGGGGGGAGGGGATTTTCAAGTTCCCTTCAGCAAATGACTAATTAGGAGGATCACTATGCATCTTTAAAAATTCGTTCGTTTGGTTAAGCTAGAAACTTAATTACAAATTTGGCTTAAACTATTATTCGGAAATAGCGGTAGCCTCTACTCATAAATTAAGTTTAATGTTATAAAGGGTGTCTATTAAGTTAATTATAATGTTTGGAATCACTTGAGTTCAAATCGGAAAGATAGTTGCTGAGATATGGAAACGGGGCATAGTTGGGTAAAAAACCTTGAAGGATGGGTCGGGGGGTGGGGAGTCGGGGATGTTCAAGTGCCGATCAGCAAATGACTAATTAGGACAACCACTATGCATCTTTAAAAATTCGTTCGTTTGGTTAAGCTAGGAACTTAATTAGAAATTTGGCTTAAACTATTATTCAGAAATAGTGGTAACCGTTACTCATAAATTTACTTTAATGTTATAGAAGGTTACTATTGAGTTAATTATAATGTTTGGAATCACTTGCGTTGAAATCGGAAAGATACTTGCTGAGATATGGAAACGGGAAATAGTTAGAGAAAACTTTGAAGGAGGGCCCCGGAGGGGGGGGGGGATGTTCAAGTGACCTTCAGCAAATAACGAATTAGGAGGATCACTATACATCTTTAAAGATTGATTCATTTGGTTAAGCTAGGAACTTAATTTGAAATTTGGCTTAGGCTATTATTCGGAAATACTGGTAATTGCTTTTTAGAAATACACCTTGAAGCAATGAATGAGGATTTTTACGATATTTTATTAAAAATGGAACTAAATGGAGAAGTTCGGAACAATATTACTGAGATATTACTGAGAAACTGAGATTTAAAATAGCGGTATTCTGTATATAAAACAACAATTAAACGCTACGCGTTAAAATTGTTAAATGTAATTAGACCCCTACCCCTCGCCATTTCCGCAAATATATAACTAATAATCTGTTAAATAAAGTTTTCTGTAATAATAGTCTCTATAATAATAATATATGTCGTGTTTTCAAAAAACCTTAATCCCAGATAATTATAATGAAGAAAACCGTGCCTGTAAATGTCTTAAACACCTGGCGTTTATGTAATTTGCCGTGAGTAGATGGCGCTGCACTAGCTTGGCTATATGCAGGTAACTGCAATCAATGTTGGGGCACTATTTCGTTATAAGTCCTTATCTATGCACCGTTACTCTGATTTATTTAATGTGTTCTAAGAAGTTATTCTTCACAACCAACCAACCGATGAAAAAAAAGCGTATTTTTAATGAGAGTTCTTTGTGCATTTTAATTAATATTTCAGAAAGTAATTAAAATATTAAAATTCTGATGTAATGTTGCTCCAGGAGAGGGGTTGGACTACCTAAATCTAAATTTCCAGTCTTCTAGGTGGGCTAGATTTTCCTAGCCATCGCCAACAGACACACACACACACACACACACACACAGAGCGAAACTTTCTTTTATTAGTATCGATTACGCTGTATAGAATTTCGTTATAAAGATCTTCTACTGTATACCTTAGAAGTTTTAACTAGTTTTAGAGATTATTTTTTCCCCGTTTAATGAAAGTATTATACGCTTTAAAAAAATCCGTCAACTGGACGATTTTTTCAGTTATTTATATTTTTATTAAACCATGGAAATTTCCGCTTTTTTCTGCCTCTTTTCCCCAAAATACAGAAAAATTCCCAATTTGCTTTAAAAATTACTCGAAATCCTCCAATCTAAAGTTGCATTTTCGTCAAATCAATTTCGTCAGGGGTGTTCTGGTAAATACGCTTCTGAACACTTTTTCGTATTTAAAACGGATTTTTTTACGCATATCCTTTTCCCGTCAAATCGCGAAAAATTCGCAAACCAAAGCTCGAAATTTCCTGAAATTCTGCTGTTAAAAGATGGAAATTTCCACAAATGTGCGAAAAATCTCTTCCAAACATTGCGGAGTGTAGGCAACTTGCTGCCTGTACTTTATACATTTTCTCACTTTCTATTTTTTTTCTTTTTGAGACTGTAAATTCCTATCAGATTTTATTTTAAATCATTTTTCTAAAGAACGAGAATGTTTTTAAGAAAAACACACGCACTATTTTAAAAATTTAGTTACTTAAATTAATTTTTGCATAAAAGCAGATCGCTAATTCTTTATAATATTTGGAAAAAATACAATAATAAAAAAATTAAAGAATAAATAAAATGATTTTAATTGAACTCTCTTAAAATACTATTTAATTCTTATTCAGGTTTATTATTTTCTTTGAAAAAATATAAAAGGTCATTTTCAGATACTTTGAATTAAAAATTAGCCATAAAATAAATCTATTATTTTACAAAACTAAATTAATTCCTAATTTATTGCTTTCACAATCAAGATAAACCATTTCTTTTATATCAAAGGGTCTTTTTTTTTTTTTAATCATAAGACTTAGAAAAAATTAATGACTATTTACTTAGCATTAAAATGATTGACTTTATTGCAAAATTATTTTTACTTGTTTATTTACGGGTTTGTTTTCTTGAAAAAATGCATAAAATACGTTTATTTTTATTTACTCTGATAAAATTACTTGTGGAATTACGTATTAATATTTAAATAGCTTCTTAAATGTCACTGCGCAATGACTTAAACAATGACTAAAACTGAAAGCAATGACTATAACTTTGATCTGGAAAAAAATATAAATATATACATTTTATATCATTACTAAATTTGTGTGTTATTTAAAAGTGTTATTGCCGAAACATCAGTTGAGGCTTATTGTAGAGACCCGAAATGTTTATCTTTTCTGTTTGTTTGTCTGTGTGTTTCTTTGTTTGTTCCGAGGTAACTGCCTCAAAAAGCATCTGATTATGTTGGTATTTCGTAGCTATGTTGGTGAAGTACCGAATTCAGTTGTATAGTTTTTGGTTATATTTGGTTATATTTGGTTCATTCGTTTGAAAAATATACAATTTTTTTTCTCAGGTCATAATACTTTGCTATGGGAATTTAGATGATTTTAAAACATTCCATTTGTTGAAAAGAAAATGGCGCATTTGATTAATGTATTTACATGGTAAGTAATGAAGGCTAAAACTTACGAAGAGGGTTTTAAATTATACCGATTAATTTGAAATTTTGTTAATACATTTGTCATTTTTTTAAAATTTATTTAGGTGTATAACTTTTCGTTACATCTGTTCGAGTAATATTAAAATTTTATTTTATAATTTTTTACGAATTTTATAATGCATTTATTACTTACCCATCATACGTAGTATAGGGTAAGTATTCTGATCGTTTTAAAAATAGAAAAGAAAATTCTGAAATTATGTATATCCATGATGGGTAAGTATTACGGTGGCCCCCCAACGACTAGTTTTTATTTTACTCTTTAATTTAATCGTTGCCTAGCAACTATAGTTCAAAGCGTATCAAAATAATAAAATTCAAGTGATTCGCACTATTTTGCTGCAATATTTTATTACTAAAATAAATTATTTTCCGGTGGTTTTAGTATTCTATTGAAATAGATTACAATTTATTTTGATAAAATTTATCTTTTAACTACTATAGAATGTTTAACAAAACATTTTTCGTAAACGAAAATTATAAAAACGTAGAACGTGTAATTTGGATTCAAGTCTCGTAGTAGGATTTTACATCTGTATAAGTATATTTCTTACATAAGATATTATTCATTTTCTGGAACAGACGTGAATGTTTCGTGGTTGAAAAGTTAGTATAATTTTAAAAATATGTTAAAATCTCTTGTATAACGAGATTGTTACTCTAAAGAAATTAGAGGAGTAAAGCGCATCCATGCATAAACGCATTTTGAAATCGCACAATTACTGGAAATTGAGAACATAAAAGGTTATCACAGCGCCAAATCACGTTTGCTATTTAGTGAATTGGCAGTGGACACGATTATGAATGATTACTCGATAGGTTTAAAAGTTTCCGAATATGGCTATTTTGGGAGGGATTTTAGTATGTTATTACTATCGAGTAGATCAGGAAGTAAATAGATAAGATATTACATCTTATATAATATATTACATCTTAGATAAGATATTACATCTAAATATTATAGAATGGTCATCAAAACAGTTTCCCCGAAACAAAAATTGCAAAAACATCGTATTTTTAAAATAGAAATAAGTGAAGTATAGTAGATTCAGTTTAAATTTTCATAAGTTGTTTTTGTACATGAGATATTATTCAACTTATCCATCAGATGCAAGTGTTTCGTGGTTGATATGTAAGTAAATATTGTTATTTGAGTATTAAGATAACATGAAATTCTTTTCCAAACTGTTACTTATCCTAATATAACCTCAGTATTAAACAAAATCCAAGATATACTATAATCATTCGCACAATCAATAGGAAATCACGAATATAAATTTAATGAGACTACGGGGGATTCAGGAGAGCAGAGCCTCCTGTAGAAATGTATATTTTTGTCTAAAAAATTACAAGAATAAAAATTTCATAAGAATTTCATTATATCATTGCATAAACCGTGTTTAATTGAACGCTTCTAATTTCTAAAACCTTCGAAGTATTTTATATACTTATAAATTTGTATATAATTTGGAATGCCTAAGAAAGACTGCTCAGACTGGGAACCAGATCTGTAGATCATAGATGCTCCTACCAGTCCTTTTATTAAAATCTTTAAAAAAATAATAAAAAGGAATACAGCTGGAGTTAAACCACCAGAAAACACAACAGTGGGCGGGGTGGAAATCGACATGCTAAGGTGACACTATCTTAATTTACATATCAGGTAGTTCACTGTCGGAGACATACCTCCACCGCGACACTGGGAAGTGAAAATTATGCTTCATGAATGAATGACGTTGATACCAGAAATGAAGTCCATGGCTCAGGAGCGGGTTAAGTTAGATAGATCCATTAAGAACTTAAAGGTATTTCTCAGTTTGTTTAAAAATTCTGGACAGGAGAGGATATTATCCAACCAACCACTAGAGTGAGAAGAGAGGCGACGGATGTGCCGGCGGGCTGTAAGGGGGCAATTAAAATGAAAGTGTGAGGCTGATGCCTCTTTGCCACATTCACAGGTGGGAGTGCGGCTCTGTTGAACTTGTTTAGATATGAACGAAAGGGCCGTGTCCCGTTAGGAAGGCAGTGGTGTGAGAGTTAAAGTAAGAAGATTGCAAGATACCACCGGGACTATGTCATAGATATATATAACATTCTCTGAGTAGTCCCAGTGGTCTTGCCACTTCTGCAACATGCGCGTTTTAAAGGATCTTTTGATATAGGAGTTGGGTGCTAGAAGCCAGATGTCTATGGATGTTTTTGTCGTTGTTTCCTTTGCCAGCAAGTGCTCAGATTCATTGCCGAAGATTTCCTTGTGTGCTGTCACATGTTTTAGGGAAGTTTTATGTAGCAGGTTTCTAAGTTGAGATTTAATTTCATGGATTTGTGGATTGGAGCTTCTAAAGGCGTAGATAACCTGCAGACTGGATAGGCTATCACTATAGATAGGAATTGCAATGGTTGTTTGTTGTTCCGAAATCCATTCTAGATCTTTGTGGATGCGAAGAGTTCAGCTTGATATATTGAGATAAAGTTGTCCAATCTGCAGGCCTACCGTTGAGTCAGCACTCCGCCTTCTGTAGCGCAGAAAGCTGCTCCAACACCGGTTTCGTTGCATGAGCCGTCGGTGAAGACTGTTTAGCGGGGTGAAGGGGAGTAGGAGTTGCAGTTAGGGTTAACTTGTAAGTGGGAATTTTCATCAGCTGGGTGAATTTACCATCCTGGAATCTTGTGCTGAATGATTAAATATGTGAAGTGGATTTAGTGGATTCGTGGTATGGCATTGTTATGTAGGTGTAAGATGTTGAACCTTTGAAATTCGTAGAGGAGGGTAAATGTGATAAGAGGGATGCCTGTGATGACTGCTAGTCTATCTCTAAAGATTGTTTTATGTCCTTTAGAAATCTGTAGTAGGAACATGCGTTGGATGGATAATAATTTTATTTGTGCTGACTTGGTAAGGTGCCCCCCACCCCGTCAAAGTCCTGTCCCAGATGTTATGATTTTTTTTTTGTTCTTGTCGTGTAATAGATTTTTAACCAGATTATACTTTAGTGCGGATTGTAAGTTGTTAAATATTATCAAAAGTGAGATTAAAAAACGGTGACTTGCAGAGCTGAAGTTGAGGCTCCTTATCTGCAGATTTACTAGTTTAAATTAACACTAAACTTATGATATAAATAAATCAACACTAATAATGTACATTGAGAAACTTAATTGTCAAAACGGCAGTTGAGACTTACTTGTTGAGACACGAAAAGTTTGTTGTGTTATCTGTCTGTTATGTGATAACTGCCGCAAAAAGCATCGGGTTAGCTTGTAATTATGTAGCTATATTGGAGAGCTACGCGGAATTAGCTGTATAATTTTTGGTTAAATTTGATTCATTCGTTCGAAAAATATGAACATTTTTCCTTTGTGTTATAATGCTTTCCTGTGTATTTTCAGACGAATTTTATTCAATGAAAGAAAATGGGGCATTTGAGAAACAAATTTAAATTTTAAATTATAGATGCTACATTTTTTTTCCGGTTAATATGGACATTTTTTTATACATTTATCGGATTTTGTAAATTAGTTGCATGACGTTTGATGGAATTTTATACATCTATTCGAAAAATATAAAACCCTTTTTGTTTTAGGACTTTGCATATTTGACACGATTTATGTCTATATTATTTTCTTTCTCTTTTATCAGTTCCTTAGCAATTGTACTTCATCTATACTAACCAAAGAAAGTCTCGTTCTGTGCATGTGCCTGTCTGTCTGTTGGCAATGGCTGGGAAAATCTTTCATGCGCTGAAAATTTGTATGAGGATAGTTCAAGAAAGTTCCTGATGCACTTCAGACTCATATTTTTAATTTTTAGATAATTAGCCAAGATATTAATTAAAAATTTAGCAGAAAGCGATTTTTTTAAATCGATGGAAGCGCACCCGCGCATGCTCGCTCAGTCCGTACTTTTCCGATTGCGTATAGAACCAAATGCTGTTTCATTTTGGCCGTTTGGCTTAACGTCTATCGACCGAACCGTTCGCGATATGGAAAAAAGGAAGACACATTCTTAAATTTAGTACTTTTATGCCTTAAACCCCGCAGTCAGTTCAAAAGTATTATTGTTGGTAACCCTTTGAAAACAATATTTAAAAACAGTCGTTTTCGTGATTTATTCTTTTTCTTTCTCTTTTTCCGTGATGCTCCATTAGGTCTCGATTCCAGAGGTACCAATTCATAAAACATACCTATGTAAAGCTGAGACCTTCTTCTTTTCGACAAAATAATCGGATTTCAAAAATACGAATTTTAACAATTTCAAAAAAATTGCGACATCAGGTCACTTTGCACCTCTCTTAGACGACATTTCTTCTACGATAAAAGTAACTAAACGTCCGTATTTCCACACTATCTTTTCCGAATGTAAAGTCGCCCGCTGTGTAAGACGAGAGATATTTTCTTAATTTTATTTGAGCTCAGGAATAGACGTACTGAGCATTTCTTGACGTAAGTGATTTACCTAATGTCAGAGTACTGGCAGAACGAAAAAGTTATACCTGTAAATAATAATACTGAACATTTTCTGGTGCGAATCTTTTAGTAAACCGTTTAAGATTCGTTGGTAATTTTTTGATGCAATAGACTTTTAAGCTTTTTAAGGTTTTAGGCTTTTTAAGTCTCCAAATAGGCCTAGTTTTGGTGATTTTAGTATGCTATTGCTATCGAGCAGATTAGGATGTATTTAGTAAGATCTTACATCTAAATATTCTGGAAGAGCCACCAAAACTGTTTTTACGAAACAAAAACTGTAAGAAAATACAGTTTACATTTCTATAAGCACCTGCGATTTTATTCAACTTCTCCATCAGATGCAGATGTTTAGCAGTCGTGGTTAGCAGCTAAATACGTATCCTATTTGGATATTAGAATAACACTGAATACCTGTCCAAATTGATATTTATTTTAATAAAATCACATTGTAAATGAAACCCAAGATAAATAATGATAAGCACAATCAATAGCAAATTTTGTATGGAAAACAAATGAGAATACAGGGAATTCAGGGTCAGAGCCCCCCGTGAAGAAATGTACTTTGTGCTGAAAAGACTACAAGGGGGTCAGTTTAACAGAATATAATTGCATAAAATAGTGCTTTATTTGACGCTTCTAATTTCCGGAAGCTTTGGGGAATCTTATAAACTTATAAAGATATATATAAATTATATATTTATTATTATAATTGCAAATATTTTAAATTTCATAAAAGTCTGAAACGTGAAAAAGTAATAAATATAGACAAATAGAAGTAATTTTGAGGCTATTTCGACTATTTCGTGATATAGTAAAATCTCGCTAAACTCACTTTCGGTATCTCGACATCCTATTTAAATCAAATATCACTATTTTTTCTTTTTTTTATGGCTAAATTATTTATGCAGCTCATGAAGGATATTATCTTTGAAATAATGTTATTTCAATATGTTACTGAAATTAAACGTTTTTCTTTTGAAGATGATTTTCTTATCAGATATAAAAGTTTGTGCAAGGCCACCAATAAAGATCTTGCATATTGTGACCTGCCGTCACAAAAAATACTCAAATTAGTAAGATATTTGACTATGGTGTTTAGCATAGAATGTTTGTTGTTTGCAGTGTTTTAAGAAATTTATTTCTTTTAAATATAGCCATCGGGCATAGTTGTTTTTTATTTTTTAAACAGGAATCAAGTATATATCGTTGTATGTGCTTGTAGAGGAGAGAGGCATGCATGGGTAAGTATACCTGTAATATAACCTAAGCCCTACAGCTTAATATTGTTGCGTGTGAAAAGATGAAGACGAATAGACTAGACTAGACGAATGGAGGTTAACCAATTCTTTTATTAACCTAACAAAACAGAAGTGTAATTTAAGATATTTATAAAATAAAATTTAACGTGCTTTTTTGCACTGCTAAAGACCATATAAGGCTGTAATAGCCAGCTTGCTTAGCTTGTCATGCTCTCCTGACTTCATCACCTCTCTTGTCAATAAATTCCAGTTTTAAATACTAGCGCATTCGACTATTGCCATTCAGAAGAGAAATAATGAGTCCGGCCTTGTTTTGAGAGATCTTGCATCTTATCAACCCGTCCGATTCTGTCGTCTGGAAAATTCGCTACGGAAAGCAGAACCATCGAAGTGGGTGTCGAGAAGTAGAGTACTTCCATATCTCAGTACCAGTCGGTCTCTCTGGTGAAATTTGTCCACTGTCGAAACAGCTGGAGTGACTGCATGAATGGGTTGTTCGAATCTAGGGTAGTTAGATTCTAGAGTTTGTCCACAGCGGCAACAGGTAGAGAGCACTGCACGGATGAGTCGCCACAGGTACTCCCCCTCCAGTCTGAAAGACGAAAAGAAAGATTAAACAAGATGTTTGGGAGGAAGTATAAATTTTACATGTCGCCCACTGCGGGTAACGAGGCTAACGAAAAAGAAAAGCTACCGCGGTGCTTTACGCGTATCTTTTTTTACAGACCGCGGGAATCACGTGATGCTTGAATCCACCAATGCAGGTGTACGAAAAGAGCATCACGTCACTCCAGCGGTCTGTAAAAAAAGATAAGTGGATGGCACCGCGGTAGCCTGTTTTTTTTTCGTTTGCCTCGGCGGGTAACATATGACGTAGGATCTTTGTCCAGATCGGCGGTATTGAATAAAAAAGCAGGCTTCAGTCGATTAATGGAAATATGAGTGTCACGTCCATTAATATTGACAGAAAAATACTTGTCGTTACGTTTCGTAACTGGATAAGGACCATCGTAGGGTTGTTCCAGAGGTTTACGAACATAGTCTTTTCGGACAAAGACATGGGATGACGTCATCAACTCAGGATGGACAAAAACATTAAGTTTGGTATGATGCGAAGTTGGAACTGGTCGGAGGCGGTGCATCATTTCCCGGAGTAAAATTAAGAATTCGTGATGTTCCGGCTGTGTCGTTGTTTGGGAACGAAAAAATTCACCGGGAAGGCAAAGAGGGGAACCGTAAACCAGCTCTGCCGGGGAGGAATGCAAATCGGGTTTGAATGCACTTCGCAGTCCCAAAAGTATCGTTGGCAAAATTTCTGTCCATTTGTCTGTCGCGTGGCATTTAATGGCACTTTTAAGGCGACGATGAAAAATTTCAATCACGCCATTGGAGGAAGGGTTATAGGCTGTTGTGCGAGTTTTATGTGCGCCAAGAAATTTCGCAAGTGCTTTGAAAAGGTCGCTTTCGAACTGTCGACCCTGGTCTGTAGTTATGAATTCTGGGACGCCAAATCGGACAATCCAGCCATTATAGAACGTTCGAGCTATTGTATCTGCAGTTATATCTGTCATGGGAAAAACTTCAGGCCATCTGGTATATCGATCAATGCAAGTTAAGCAGTATCGAAATCCATTCGATGGTGGGAGTGGCCCTACGATATCTAGATGAATATGTCTAAATCTACATTTAGGGAGTGGATAATGTCCTATTTCAGATTTTACATGACGATGTATTTTACTTTTCTGACAGGCGATGCACTTTTGAGCATACTTTGTTACATCCTTACGTAAATTTTTCCAGACAAAACGTTTTCGAATGAGGTCGACTGATCCTTTAACACCTGGATGCGAAATATTATGCAGCATCAAAAAAATGGGTAAACGAAAATTTGGCGGTACGCAAGGTCTCGCAGTTCCTGTCGATATATCACACCAAAGTTGCAGTTTGGAAGGAGAAAGTTCAAGGGGGATCATTTTGAGGGTGGCAGAATCCCGAAGTAAACGCAATTCAGCATCGTCACACTGATCTTTTGCAAGATCGAGATAATCAATACTCTCAGGCACTTTAATTTCCGAAATACGGGAAAAGGCGTCAGCCACTATATTATCCTTTCCAGGGATGTAGCGAATGTCTGTAGTAAATTGGGAAATGTATTCTAAATGTCGCTGTTGTCGAGGTGAGCTATTGTCACTCTGGTTTACAAATGCGAACGTTAGTGGCTTATGATCAGTAAATACAGTAAATTGACGCCCTTCAATTATATGACGAAAATGCTTAATAGAACAATAAATTGCAAGCAATTCGCGATCATAGGTACTATACTTTTGTTCAGTAGGTGTCAATTTACGGGAAAAAAATGCGAGAGGTTGAATATTGCCATTAACAATTTGTTGTAATACGGAACCGATACCGATATCCGAAGCATCAACATGTAACGAAATTTGTGCCCCAGGCACATAGTGAAATAGTAAAGTTGAGTCTGCAATGCTTTTCCAGTTAAGCCGTAAGAGAAATCATGAATGTGGGGGAGGGGATAGCGGTCAGGAATAGTGACAGAGTTTAAGCGGCGAAAATCGCCACAAATTCTCCATTCCCCATTCTTTTTGGGTATCATATGGATTGGACTCGCCCATGGACTTTTTGATGGTCTAATTAAACCTTGATCCATTAAGGATTTAAACTCTTTTTTAGCGATTTGCAGTTTTTCATAAGATAATCTTCTGGGTCTCGAAAAAATAGGAGGACCTTTTGTCAAAATTGTGTGCATAACAGAATGAGGTTTGCGAGTGACATGAAGCATAGCCGGGTTAGTAATGCTGGGGTATTTCTGCAACAGCTTATGATAAACCGTAATGCCGGAAACTGTTTTTAATCCCAGGGCATTTCCAGATGTAAAAACGCCTTTCGAGGATTTTTTAGATATACTATCAATTATTCTGCGGTTTTTCATATCCACTATTAACCCAAAATGTTGTAAAAAATCTGCACCTAAGATAGGGCGGTCCACGTCTGCTATTACAAAAGTCCATTTTAGTGGTTTGTGTAGCCCAAGATCAAGCGTTAACTGACATGTACCATAAGTTAAGATTTTTGATCCATTAGCAGCGTATAAGGATAAGTGTGTATCAGGTGTTTTATGCAGTAAAGGGTCTCGGGGAAAAGTACTACAAGCTGCGCCGGTATCCACCAAGTAGCGGAAACCGGATTTCCTATCTGGCAAAAACAGACGAGTTGCACAGTTGCTATGATTTTCCATACACGAAGTGGTATCTAATTCCTTAGCGAAGTTACACAATCCTGTACATTTTTTAGCTTTTTTTCCGAATCGAAAATGGTACCAACATAATTTCTGGTTCCTGGATTCACGAGAACTACTTCTGGAACGAGTACGTGTAAGAGGTTTGTTCTTACTCAAACTACGCGTCCGTGTAGTAGACCGAGTTAAGTCATCCAAACGTTTATGGAGTATGTCGATTTGACGTTTTAATCCATCCAGTTCTGAGGAAATACCAGATGTTTTCACTTCAGATAATACTGGTGCCAAACCAGGAATGTCACAAATTTTATCCGCTATTTTAGCCAAATCAGTTAGATTATCTTTACTTATCGACAAAATTTTCTGAACGGATACTGGCAAACGCTGAAGCCAAAGTGTACGCAGAACATCTTCTGATATTTTATCAGTAGAGAGAGTTTTCATTTCATGTAACAGCTGAGAGGGGCGTTTATCGCCTAATTGCAAATCTTGTAAAAGCGTTCTCAAACGAACACTCTCAGATCGAGAAAATTGCTCCGTAATGCGAGATTTTAAGGTTTCATAAGCATTTGTGGCAGGGGGTGTACGGATTAGATCACGTATATAAGACAAAATTTCTGTGTCTAAAGCAGCCACCACACAATGAAATTTTGTATCGTCGTTAATAATGCCTGCCGTCACAAATCCTGATTCTACTTGAAGAAACCACAAGTCTATATCAGATTTCCAAACGGGGGGTGCACGAAACGCGATACGAGAAACTTCGTCGTCAGGCATAGCGACAGCATATGGTATAATAAATACTTACAGTAATAAGAATTGGAACATACTCACTTGAAAACAGATATGTTTCCGGTTAGTCTAGAGCGGTCAGCCGTCAAGAAACTTTTCACTAAGGTCCCCAGATCTGTGGACGTCCAGGGTCACCAAATCTGTAGAGGAGAGAGGCATGCATGGGTAAGTATACCTGTAATATAACCTAAGCCCTACAGCTTAATATTGTTGCGTGTGAGAAGATGAAGACGAATAGACTAGACTAGACGAATGGAGGTTAACCAATTCTTTTATTAACCTAACAAAACAGAAGTGTAATTTAAGATATTTATAAAATAAAATTTAACGCTTTTTTGCACTGCTAAAGACCATATAAGGCTGTAATCAGCTTGCTTAGCTTGTCATGCTCTCCTGACTTCATCACCTCTCTTGTCAATAAATTCCAGTTTTAAATACTAGCGCATTCGACTGTTGCCATTCAGAAGAGAAATAATGAGTCCGGCCTTGTTTTGAGAGATCTTGCATCTTATCAACCCGTCCGATTCTGTCGTCTGGAAAATTCGCTACGGAAAGCAGAACCAGCGAAGTGGGTGTCGAGAAGTAGAGTACTTCCATATCTCAGTACCAGTCGGTCTCTCTGGTGAAATTTGTCCACTGTCGAAACAGCTGGAGTGACTGCATGAATGGGTTGCTCGAATCTAGGGTAGTTAGATTCTAGAGTTTGTCCACAGCGGCAACAGCTAGAGAGCACTGCACGGATGAGTCGCCACATGCTTTTTTAATGACTGAAACTTTTTTTTTTTTACTTTTTTTCCTACAAAGGGCTAGCCATTTCTTCAGTTTTGTATGTCAGTTTTTTTACTCTCCGCATACATGGTGTAAGGAGAATATTGTAATCATGATATCTGTGTGTGTGTGTTGACACGGTCACTCCCAATCGGTATTTTCGCTTGATCTCCGATTTGGTGAATAGATTTTAGCCCATTGTCGCAAGAACTGTATAGATTTTTTGTACAAATCGGCCGACGGGTTAGGTAGCTTAGTAGTCAACCAATATTGGGCCAATATTGACTATATCTTGGTGCAATATTGGCATATTGGTGAAATATTGGCATGAAATATGACCCCAATATTGGGGTATTTACATTTTGCCCTTATTTAGCGAATATTTCCAGCCAATGTTGTGCCAATGTTGGTAGGAAGTATTGCCCCAAGTGGCTAAATAAGGGCAAAATGTGAAGACCTCAATATCGGTGCAATATTTCCTACAAACATTGGCGAAATATTGCAATATTGGAAAAATAAGGGCAAAATATAAACACCCCAATATTGCGCCAATATTTGTTATATTCGTTAAATATCAGCAAAATGTAAATGGGACAATATTTCATGCCAATACTGGTATTTAGTCACTCCAGATTTTTTTTTTAACTTTTCACAATTTCACACATTACTTTTCAGAAACATTTTACTTTCTAGAAGTATACCATTATTCAGAATGTCCAGTGAAGTAACTCCACATTTTATTTATTTTTTACTTTTCACAATTATTTTATTGTATTTTATACTTTTCTGTGTCTCGTATTATACTGGAGCTTTCGTTAGAGTGATATGCAGTAACATATTATGAGTTGTGGATAACCCACTTCATTTTCTGTAAAAATCGACATTTTTCGGTGACACGTCACCCTATAAATCCACAAAGGTAGAGTTCGCAATACTTTAGAGTATTGCGAAGTTTTATTACCTTTTGAAGAATTTAATTATATTCCTGACTCATAAATGGAAATGGAAATAAATTTAAAATAAAAAAAATCTGTTATCTTTAAAGATCCTCTCTTAGTGACAATCTAGCCACTTTTAAATTTAGTAGAAATTAAAACTTTCCTAAAGAATAAACTAAATACTTCGACAAAAATTAAAATTATTTTTTTTTCAATATGCTCTTGATGCCTTACGTACAATCACTTTTACTTTCAAACACACAAAAAATGAGAGTGAACATCAAGTTAATTTGCCAAGTCGCGCAAAAAATTACGAATTTTGCGGAAAAGAGCAATTAATTTTGTCTGCAAATTTTTTGAAAGCGATCATGAAGATTTTAGAACATATTTTATTTCCGCATTACGCTTGTTACCTCTTTAATTTAATTTTGATACAAAGTGGAGATGTCAGTAACCAAAAATTACTACCCTTGGACTATTTTAAATGTGCTGCTGAGCGATAATTTACAGTTTAAAATTTAAAAATTAGTTGTAAACCCTCCGTTTTTGAAATCGATAAAATATGTTAATTATTATTTCCTCTTAAAAAGGGATTTGCAGAGGATTTTAAGTTTTATCTATCGAAATATACCTTAAACAGTGATTTCTTTTCAGAGATTCTTTTTAATTGATTGTACGGATGCACACTTACAGTTTGTATTACGAATATCTGAATACAGCCCCATGAATAATGGGATAATGTGAAAAACATATAACTAAATAAAAACTCAAATCTCTATAAATAAAAATAAAACAAATAAGAACCACATTGTTTTTATTTCCTTTTGTAAAGTGACATGATTGTCCAGTAAAAATGTTTTATAAGAATTTAAAACCTATCAACAGAAGTAAATATAAAAAGAAGAATTTTTAAGTCCCTTAAGTTATTCAGTTGATTTTAATCCTTATTATTGGATTGTCAGGATTTGCCACCAAGCAGTGTTGCCAGTCAAGTATATATATATATATATATATATATATATATATATATATATATATATACCTGTCGCATGTCTCGTAAAAATACTTCTATTCGTAAAATGTTGAAATTATTGATTTATACCAGAATTTAGAAACAAATTTATTCGAAAATAAGTAAAATCTTCTCTTCATGTACTTGATAAAAGGGAATTTTTCATTCCAAACTTCTGGTGCCAATGTAGCATTTAAGGATTACAATTAAGTTACTTTACATACGACACCACTGTGGTGTCGCCGGACGGCCAAATGTTAATAATTCTCGAAACAAAATGGGTTAAATTATCATATTGTGTAAGACACATAAATGACATTGGAAACAAATTGAAAATCTAGAAAGTCCTAGAAATTTTTCAAATATTTTTGACAGTGACAAATAATTTATTTTAAATGTATTAGAAGCTAAACCGTCCCTAAATAATACGTAAAGTGCGAATTTTGCCCGCTCACAAAAGGCTCAGTGCAATAAATTTATTAATTACTAAATGCAATATTACAAAATCATTGCAGAAAGAAAAGCGATAGTTGTCTATATTTGACGTAACACAAAACAATTTTAAGGCAATTTAAAAAATATATGTATTATAATAATTATAATAATAATGAATACGTTCAACAACGGAAAACTTTCTGACTCACTTTTAAATATAAAAGAATGATACTTTGAAGCATGACTATTGACTATTGATAGTGATTTGTAATAGAAAAGTTTTTTCATTATAAATGAATTACATATTGAATTATAAGCGATTGTTCTCTCAAAACTACTGACTTTTAATGTCAATTATTCTATGAATTATTTTTCAATAATTACCTTCAATAACTGAATTCAGTTGGAATGAAAAACGTTGATTATTTAAGACTATGATTCGCCTTACATAAAATACCTTGTACAAAGTTTAAATTTGGCATTGTGCCAAGTGCACTTTGAAGGGAAAAGTTACAACGCCGCCTTGGTCCGTGGCGCGATTTTCTAGATAGGTTTTTAATTGATATATCAGCTAATTACAAGACATTTTTTGGAAAATCATTAACGACAGTATGTGAATGATTCCACGTCGATAGGTATCTTCAACGACCCTCAACTCCCCCGCTAAGCGCCCGTAAAGCAAACTTATTGCGTAACGGAAAATGCGATTTTCCCAAAAAGTACGTGGGCTAGGATAATCGCTATAGTTTTGCTCTTCTACTTCCCCTACTTTTTTTCATATTTTTATTTTCAGCAGATTCGGAATAATTTTGCTGTACATTTTCAACGATATCTCTAAAAGTATAATACCTAAAGTTACAGCAAATATATTTTTGATTTCGGTGTTACGAAATCTTTCGAAAGATATCCCACCCGATAGACAAATATTATCTTTTTCAAATAACGTAATTAGCTCCTCCTATTTTTTTTCTTAAAAATATTTGGGATTTGCTAATAATATATAAAAATGTTGGCCTTTATAAATCTGTCAAGTTTGAACTTTTCACGTTCCATATTTTTTGAGAAAAAAAACCCCGGCTGTGACAGACAGACACACGAGTGATCTAATAAAGGTTCCGCTTTTACTTTTTAAGTACGGAGTCCTAAAAAAAGAAATAAGATCTCTATCAATAATTAAAATTACAAAACTTTCTCAAAATATCTTTTCTAAAAGAGTATTATGTCTTGCGTAAATTTACTCTCAATTTGAATTCTGAAAGAACCAAAGTAACATTGAGTTAATTTACTGAGCGACGTAAAAAATTACGGTATTTGCGGAAAAGAATAAATAATTTTGTCAGCAAGTTTTTTGAAAGAGATCACGAAAATTTCAGAACGTCTTTTATTTTCGCATTACGCTTTTTACCTTTGAAATTTATTTCTGATACTAACTGTGAATGCCAGTTACCAAAATCATTTAGCCCTAGGCTGTTTAAAATGTATTACTGAGTGATAATTTCTATTTTGAAGATATCTCGAAACGAAATATTATCTATAAAATACCAGTTTTACTTCAAAATCCTTACAATCAAGTAACTTTCTTTTCCTTAAAATATAATTTAGACAGGGTTAATATTTTTTTACACTTTCCAACATAGGTGAAAAGTGTTTATGAATTCAGTTTGTCTGTCTGTTATCTGTCCGTCTATTTACCGTTTGCCCGTGATCTAACTCGAGTAAATACACTCAGATTGCAATGCAATTTATATGTTATTTATGTATATGATGGCATGTTCCGCATTGAAAATGAAGGGCATAGCATTTTAGTGCTTTTACAGGAACACAAAAAAAAAATCCGTTACATGACGGTACATGGATAAAAATCGTTTGCAGTGTACAGGGTGATTATAAAAAAACTATACCGATATATGATTCCTTAACTATCACACCGTTCACAGAAACTGACTGAAATTTTGGTTTTAAGTATTTTGAGGTATGCGCTCAAGAATCGTATGATAAACAACAGTTAAAGTCTAATAGTTACGGTTACAGTGACAAAATTTTGAAAATTTCAAATGGCTACACCGATTTTTTTTATTGGAATGTGATCTTCATAGTGAAAAAACATAAAAAGCGTTGGAACGGTACCTGTAGCACGAAAATTGCCGGCGCTAGACAGACTAAAGAAGAAAAGTGAAAACAACGAATAAGGACAGAGAATCAACAGAAAACAAAACATTTTATTGTGTTTCACAAATTTTCCACGTCACACACGAAGATACGTTGCATGTGGCAGATGGTGGATAGCACTGAATAATAAAATGTTTTACTTTCTGTTGCTTCTCTGTCCTTTATTGGTTGTTTTCACTTTTCTTCTTAGTCTCTCTAGCGCCGGCAATTTTCGTGTTACAGGTACCTTTTCAACGCTTTTTATGGTTTTTCACTATGAAGATCACATTCCAATAAAACAAATAGGTGTTGCCATTTGAAATTTTCAAAATTTTGTCACTGTAACCGTAACTGTTAGAATTTAACTGTTGTTTTTCATACGATTCTTGAGCGCATACCTCAAAACACTTAAAACCAAAATTTCAGTCAGTTTCTGTGAATGGTGTGATAGTTAATGACTCATAAATCGGGATAGTTTTTTTATAATCACCCTGTATTTTAATGGTGTTATACTGCTTCAGACATATTGAAATTTGTATACATCACTTAGGTGTACTGTAAGATGCTTACTGTAGAATATGGTGGGCATATTCTACAGTACATTCTACAGTATACATTTATCGTTGATTTACACGGACACACAAAAGTATTCGGTAACAGTATTTTGAATGAATAATAATTGCTGGAAGTGCATTTTCAATATTGTGGTATGCGTTTTTAAATTTATCTATTTGCCTATTACTTGATATGCATAAATTCTATGGATCATATAACGTCTGCACAAAAGATCTCGAGTACATTTCCGTTTATTGACGGAAATTACTGAGGGAGAATTTTTAACTCTGCTATGCGTTTCCTAACTGTACTAAGCTTTAGCGGACTATGCAAGATATATCCAAATGTACAGATCATTTATAGGGTATACAAAATGATTCTGATATGCGTGAAATTTAAAGGGCTAATTAAGTTGCTTGAAAAAAAGTTTTCTTTTTGTATATCCTGTAGGATATCGTGTGAAAGATTTCGTAATATCGAATTCAAAAATATATTTGTTTTAATTTTAGGTATTATATATCAGAGATATCGTCGAAAATGCACCGCAAAAATATGTTCTCCCCTCCTCTATTTCCTAATCTACTGAAACTAAAATTATAAAAAAATTAGGGAATGTAGGATTTTACTTAAACCTTGCAGGAAAACTAGAGCGATTTTCCTAATTAACAGAGTTTTTGAGAAAAACGCATTTTTCTGTTACACACAGATTTAAATTTTCGAGCGGTCAGCTAAGGAATTGACGGGTACGCAAGGTCTCTATCGACGCAGAATCATTCAAGGATATTTGAAAATGATTTTCGAAAAAAATTGTTGGTAATTAGCCGAGATATAATTAAGTTACTTAAAAAAAGGACTTTCTTCCTATATATCGTATAGGGCATCGTTCGAAAATTTTCGTAATATCGAACTCAAAAATATATTTGTTTTAATTTTAAGTATTATAGTTTCAGATATATCGTCGAAAGTATACTCGAAAAATATCTACACCTTTCCTATTTCCGAATCTACTGAAATTAAAATTATAAAACAATTAGGGGTAGTAGAAGTTTATTAATTAATAAATAGCAATTAATAAATTTAATGTACGGAACCCTTTGAACGTGAGTTAAACTCGTACTTGACCGGTTTATTTGTAAGTAAAAATACAATGTTGTATTCAATTTATCTCTCACTTCCTGATAGGCTAGAATTATAAAACTTATGTACATAGGTGTGTTTTTGGTGACACTATAACAATTTAACATTTTAAAACTTAATTATAAATTAATAAACTAATTTAGAGGCATTTTCCTATTATCCGGCTGTAGATGATCAACCCACCACATAATTTTTATGGTTAGACTTTTTTACGAGTTACAAAAGCAATGGAGTTAATTATGGTTCAAACCATTCTATCGAAAATAGGTCAACGGGCTGTGAAACTTCAACAACGAAATATTTCAAATACTAAAAAGTAGAAAATATAAACAAGAAATAAAGAGCGTAATGCATTTTTTAAAAAAAATACTCTTTTATCAATTAATAGTTTAATTTTAATCAAATTATGATTATACACGTTAAGAAAACAACATTTAGAAATGGAATAGACAATTTAAATAGTGCTTTTCCTATTTGCTGTTGCCATATCTTAAAAAAAAACAGGGGAAAGTTATAATTTCTTTAATAAATTCAATAGTTCGCGTTTTTTACAAGCGTACATCAAAACGGTGAATTTCTCTTAATCGGTACCAATGCCAAATTGACATATTGTACGGAATTTTTTTGGAACTACATGATTACAGTCATGACATAAGGCGTTATTTTTAAGATAAAAAAATAATGCTTATATAGAATACTTATAGATAATTTAAATAATGTTTTTCCTCTTTCCTGATATTTCGGCATTAACGTCCTGTTCAGCGTCATTTTTAAGATAAAAAAATAATGCTTATAAAAGAGTGCTTTTTAAAAACTATTTTTACCTATTTTTACCTTTATTAGTTTTATTTAGTGATTGTGAAAAATAATAAATTTTATAAGAAAAATGACTGATACGATTTTACAGATTTAAATATTTAAACTAATGCTTTACAAAAATGTATTTTTCTAATTACTTATACTGTTGATTAAAATTGTAATAACAAATTAAGAAATAAATAAAGTTACTTTAATCGACCTCTCTTAAATAGCATACTATTTAATTCCTATTAAGATTTATCTTTTTTTGTAAAAGAATAAAAGAGCTTTTTCAGATTAGTTGAATTGATAATTGGCCATAAAATAAAATCTATTGCTTTTCATAAATCAAGATTATTAATTAATTTAATTGCAAGTTTAAATATTTCTAAATTGGAATCAAGATGAACCATTTCTTTTACAATGGCGTTTACTTAACTCAGAGAATTAATTCGATGGAAAAGAAAAGAATTGGCTAATTACTTATGATTAAAATGATTGACTTTATGGAAGAATTATTTTTTAATATTTATTTGCCTTTTTTTAAAAAAAAAAATTCTTGCTGGTCTTTTAAAGATGTGTTTATTTTGATTTTATCTAATGAATTCAACTGTAGAATTATTTAAAAAATATTTAATTATCCGTTGAAATGCTAATGTAAGTGACTTTCAAGAAGCACTCTTTCTGCAATAATATTTGAAAGTCGAAGCAGTAACACCAAAACTTTAAAAAAATAATAATAATATAATAAAATAAAAATAAAGTTAATGTATTAGGGAAAAGTAGGGTACCTTGGGAAACTGTTTGATTAATGATTTTTGTAATTTTTGTGTTAAGGGTTTTGTTATTTTTTTATCTGTTTAATGTCTTATGTAACATTATGTAACCTTAACTATACTACTGCCAATCACTTGTTATTTTAAGTCAGATAAAAATATTTTGAAACAGAAAAAGTATTTAATGAAATGTTTCTTGTTTTTTATGTAGATATTTACTATTTTTTCTTTTTTAATACAGTTTCTGGATGTAATACATTTGTAAGAAAAAAAAACTGGAAAGTTGGCAGCTGTGCCAAATGAGTACAATGACTACAATGACTGCAATAAAAATGACTACAATGACTACAATATATATCTTTAAAAAAATCATATGATATAAAAAAAAGTACAATTCTTCAACTATCCCATTTGCATTACCAAGTGGGTAAATTGTCACATTTGAACACACAGAAATAATAAACTGTGAACAAGTACAAAACACACAGATAATCCAGAAAAAGGTAATTGAATCAAATGTCGAATACAGTAGTATTTTATACTGTGTAATTAATGTTATTTAGCATGTTACACTTTATCGTGTAATATTTCACATGATTGAATTTTTCCTTCTTAAATTCTAATACAACGGGCATTTGACTTTGTGTATCATACGGAGCTTTAAGTTCAATAAAATATCAATGCTATCAACATATGACCGTTCTTTTAAAATAACAAAAATAAATGACCCACTCTGCTGACATTTCCATCGCATTCACCATTCTACGTGTTCTCAATATATCCCGCAAATCTAAGGATTTTATTTTTAATAATAATGTTTTTTTTTTATTATTGTATTAATTTTTATTATTGTTTTTATTATTGTGTTGTATTGTTTTATTTTGGTAACTGCATATATTGATAGATGTTGCTGAATGCTGATGCATTTTTGGCCTGCGAAGATACACTATTGAATAAAGGATATAATCTAATAATGTGTCATAATTAAATTTACCAGATTAATAGCATCATTAAAAGGGAAAATATTACTTAAAATACTTATGCAGACATTGGTAACTATCAAAATTCGGTTATTTTTACAAATAAAGACAAAAAAATTCGTCTAAAGCGAATTCTGTGTGAGACTGATGTCTGTCTATTTCGGGAAGATTTTCAAGACTCCGCGAATCCATAGACATAGAGTAAACTCCATACACATAGAGTAAACTTTGTCTAATGCGAAATACTGTCGACAACGGAATATTTTCTCGGTTCCTATCAATTTCGCCTAAGACAGATTTTATTGTTGGTTGTTTTATATTCTTTATTAATAAATATATATTAATAGCTTTATAGGAACTTTACAAAAAATATATCTGGATCAACTAATACTCGTATTCACGATCTACCTCAACAGCTGATTAGCGCGAAAACCTCGATCGAACGGTCAGACGGGATTCACCATTAACCTGAATGTACATGATCGTTGCTGAACTCCAATCAGATTCATCGTGAATACCAGTTGAGCTTTTGACGAGGTTTTCCCGCTTAACAGGCGGTTGAGGTAGATTGTCAATATTAGCGTTAGACCTTATCTCAACTTAACTTATTACTATATATCGTAACTTGCCACACATTCTTGTCTCCTTGGGTTTGTAATTTCCGCTTGTTGTGATTGGTATTATAATAAGATTTTTTAACGCTTAGTTGCATGATAAATGCGTGTGCTTAAAATATTCCACATTTCGTTTAAATACTTTATTTAAAAAAAAAAAAAAAAAAAAAAAAAAAAAAGATTTTCTTTTCTTTGCTTTAACAGACAGTTGAGATAGATTGTAAATACTAGCGTTAGACCCTATCTCAACTTAACATATTACTATGTATCCCAACTTGCCACACATTCTGATCTCCTGGGTGTGAATTTCCATTTGTTGTGATTGGTATTATAATAAGATTTTTAACACTGAATTGCATGATAAATGCGTGTGCTTAAAATATTCCACATTTCGTTTAAATACTTTATGAAAAAAAAAACTCATAAATCAATGAGTAACGTTACTGAAACCAAAACAAAGAAAAAAAAACAGAAACTTATTCAAATTGTAATTAACTCAGTGTGCGAATTTCAAACCGACTAAAATTAGAAAAACTTTCAAGATCCTCTTGATTAAAAAAGATGCCTTATACATATTCACTTTTAATTTAACCCCGAAAAGAACTAAAGTAAGCTTAAAGTTAATTTGCCTAACGGCCTAAAAAAGTCCGAAATTCGCCGGAAAGGACAATTAATATTGTCAGCGTATTTTTTAATGCGTTCGTGAAGGTTTTAGAACATCTTTTATTTCCGTATTAAGCTTGTTACCTGGGTAATTTAATTCTGACGCTGTGAGTGCCAGTAACCAAAAGTTATTACCCTTAGGCTGTTTCAAATGTGTTGCTGAAAGATAATTTCCATTTTTACTTTCTTTTATATAAACAAGAAGGATGTATTGAAATACTCATTTTTTTTTACATCCGTGTTTTAATCGATGTACACATTTTTGGATGTCCTAAACATAGTTTTAGTATTTTCGTAAAATGTCTGTCTGTCTGTATGTGTGTGACACAACTTTTGTGGGCGCTCTATCAAAAGAACTGATGCGCGGAATTTCATATATCTTCATATTCTATTACGACTTAACAAAAACGGGTGCTTAAAATGGTCCTTTTTAATGGAACACAGTGAATAGACCCATGCGCATTCTATGGATTTTTCTATTCTAAAACATATTTTTAATTATAAAATTATTAATAAATTAATATAAAAACATATTTTTAATTATAAAATTATTAATAAATTAATATAAAAATATATTAATTATAACCAACTTTAATTTTTACTTAAAAAGAAAGAATGAAACCCAAAACATCACTATGTGCTCTTACAACTCATTCCTAACATTACCTTTCGAGGTATAGAAAAAATTTACTTTTCACTGGTCGAAAGTGACCGTCTTCTGCTATGAGTAGAGTTGCAAAAAACCCACAGTTTTTGAGAGACGGGAATAAACCCGGGAATTTTCGGGAATAAACCCGGAATTTTGTGGAATATTGGAAATTTTGAAGAAGTTTTGAAAGTAAACAAAACTAGTCATTTTTCAATTTCAATTTCTTATTTTTCAAAATTTCAGGCACTGTTCTGAAAAGTTTATAATAGGTTTTCTTTATGAATTCACAAAACTTAGGATTTTGCGTTCTAAGTTTTTTATATTTTATTATAACATATCATTTGCTTTACAACAATGGTGGCTGTGACTTGGTAAGTATTTGAATGTTTCTTCAATAATTGAAAAAGTTTAATTTCTTTTAGATGGCATATTTACTATTCAGGCATACTGTATATTAATTTTCTTGTGAGTTGTAGTGTAATACCTTAATTTTTTTTAGTTTTGTTCGTTTTATTTTTTGTTTGTCTGAATCAGAACATGGGTGATGTTTATATTCATGCCAAGTAAGATGAATCTGTTATCTGCTTCTCGCACTTTTTACCTGTCCACGATTAAAATATCAACTTACTTATGTTATTTTAATTTATCTTACTTAATATTTCTGCAGCTTAAGCATGTATTTCATTAGTTTTCATGTAAACTGTGCCTTTTTTCTGTATTTATGTTATTGGTTTTCTTTACATATGTAAAAAAATATTTTGTTTACAAATTAAAGAAATCCATGTCTAAAACTTTTTGAAAACTCCCGGGAATTTTTAATATTTCCTTCCCAAAAAACCCGGTTTATTCCCGGGAATAAACCCGGTTTTTTCCACCCTTTGCATCTCTAGCTATGAGCCTTAATAGTTTTTTTCCTTTCTAGTATTTTTTGACAACATTTTTAAAAAATCATGTTTCAAACCAGAAAAACAAATAAATAAATTAAATTAAATAGGCACCTTTTAGGAAAACTTTTTATCTTTTTAGACTATCGCATATCGTTTTTATGCGATCTTTTTGCATTTTTTGTTACTATATATTAAATATACATTTTTCACATGGCTCCTTAAGATATGATATACATTTACTCATCGTCAGGGAGTTGAGTTTTTTTTTACAAAACGGGTATCCCATTGAAGTAATATTCTGTTCACCTGTTCACTTTCTTTCTTCTTTGATAAAAAGAAGAAAGAAAGTGAACAGCTGATCTCTTTTAATCTTAAATCACAAGTAATTCCTGATTGGCTGTTCTACGCAAGCTAAATCTTGATTGGATCTTACTAATTTCGGATTGGCTGTTGGAGTTGACGGTTCAATCCATGGCTTCTTTTTCTGTTTTCAGTGAATTTTTGCTATTTTTATACTTCTTTTTACATGGCTCCTTTAAGTTGTGATATATAACTACTCATAAACAGGGAATAGAGTTGCTTGCAACTGGGTATCCCCTTAAAATGAGAAACTGTTTCACTGTTTACTCACTTCTTTATATTTCCCCGTAATTTGAACTCTTTCTCTTTATTTAATGCTAGTTAAATTTGATTGGCTGGCTATTCTATCCTGATTAGCTGATGAAGTTATCAGCCCAATTCTTTACTTTTCTTTTCCATTGCAGTACAAATGTGCGACAGCTATACTTTTTTTTTCATGGCTCCTCTATGATGTGATAAAAATTTACTTATCTACAGGGAATGGAGTTGATTTGCAACTGGGAATCCCATTGAAACACTCAACAGTTTACTGTTTAGGATGTTAGCTACGCTTAATAGAATTATAATTTCTGTTCAGATCGTAATGATTTAAGAATACTCATAGCTGTGTTACTAGATAGAGGATTTGGTGCACATTTTGAACCTTTAGGGTATTTTCTGGGGGGGGGGGAGACAAGTATTGAGGGGAAATTTTGGGGGAATATCAATATTTTGGGAGAAAAACTTGTTTTTCACTATTTCAGATTAAAATTTAGTTTTAGTCATCTGGCAACACTTGATCTCTGGAATCGTTGATTCGGAAATAGAAATTTATCAAGCATTATCTTCGTGGTCGTCGTTTACAGTTCTAATTTATTAGTTATCTACTAGTAATATCTAGTTAGCTTTTCGTAATCCGTGTTATTTTCTTCAAGAAAGTAGTCGATCACAATCAAAGTGTCGGTTCGCAAGTTCTTTAATTCAAAATTTTGAGTTTAAATTAGTTTATAGTGGTAAATTTATTAAAATTTAATTTTTTTAGCAGTAACTGAGTTGGGGACTTTTTCGAAAAAAAAAATCACTCATTTGGGGAAACTTTCAGAAATTTTGAGGAAATTGACTTTCCACTATCTGGCAACACTAGTTCATCAAAAATTAAAACCTGTAACTAGTAAGTTTTAATGTTCCGCAGAAACGAAAATCTTAGACCGTAAACTAAACAGATTTGGAGTATTTTTTTTTTAATGTAAAGCTAGTATATTTTTAATTTAGAATTTCCGTACGCTTTTGTGTGTTATTAATTGAAGGGGTCGGGGCAAGTGTGTACTAAGCCACATTTGTAAACTTACGAAATATATCACAACAATTTAAAAATTACATCAAACACTCAAATCAAGATATATAACATAAAGTTTTTTTTCCAATTTCTTAGTAACAGTTGAAATATTCTGAATAACAACATGGCATTACTTTAATGATATTACTATTACGTCCTTTGTAAATTAATTATCTTCATTGGGTGCAAAAAGTCTGGGGCAAAAAGGAAAACTGGGCCATATCTGGCCACCTAATGACATTAGAAACAAATAATATGTAGGATATTATGATTTACAATAATAAGCAACAGATTACATTGTCAGATTTATTTCCCCAAAAATGTGGCTTGGCACTTTCTTGCCCCGACCCTCTTAATTATTCTCAATATTTTTTCTTGTGAGATTTTAATGCTAGGAATCAAATATAGTGTCAAAAGTCAGTGTTACGATTTGTAAAATCGCTGAACAATTTCTTAACTGAAACATTTCTTTAATATGTAGAAAATCCCTATTTCAAAAACTCTATTCCTATAAGTTGAAAAGACAGAAATCCCTGTCAAATGGCACCTCTCCCATCCCACTGCGATTGGTGATAATGTAATATGGGAATTCTGTTTTTTGTTAGTTGTTTTTTTACAACCGACTATACATACAATAAAATTCAAAAACTACACTCGATTAAAAAATACTTTTTCTACTAAATTAATGTAATAGTGACTTCTTCCGAAATAAAAACCCTCGAAACAAGAATCACTATATGGTTTATTTCCATGATTAAGGTTTCAAATCCTTAGTGACACGTTTGGGCTTAACCTAAAAAATTAAATGTTTTCGACGATTGAATGCAATAAGCAGTTCTGTCACTTTTACAACACTGTATGTTTAAAAATAATGTATAAAACTCTACAAATTTATTTTTTAAAATTAATATTCTGTAAATATGCAAGTTTGATAAGTCCTCATAATATTACCAAAAAAAAAATCACAAATTACGAAATAAAGACAATTTTAACAGACTTCTCTTAAAATGTACTATTTAATTCTTATTCAAGTTTATTATTTTTCGTTTTAAAGAAGGAAAAAAGGTCTTTCAAATTAATTGAATTGATAATTGCCCATAAAATAAATATATGACTTTAAAAAAAATAAAGATTACGAATTAATTTAATTGCTAGTTTAAAGCTTTCTTAACTCAAACAGAGATGAACCACTTCTTTTTTACATTTGAAAGTATTTAACTGAAGAATTAATGTCATGTAATATAAAAGAACTAATGGCTAATTACATATTATTAAAATGATTGAATGAATTTTTGTTTGTCTTTTTGTTTCTTTATTTCTACGTTTGTATTCTTATAAAAATATACATATAAAGGTTAGGTCATACGGCAATTTCTGCGTTTTTTTATAATAAATATCAATAAAACAGTACAAAAACAAGAAAATTTTATTTAATCAGATAAGCACTTTTTTGTTCTATGACTTTTGGCCTTCGTTTGGGCAGCTGGATCATTCATGCAGCGATTTTTTGAATTTTTGGCGGAATTTTTTCCATTGCCACTAAAAAATTTCCCCCAGAATGCTTGCTTCCACTACGGACTCAATTATCTCCAAAATCGTCATTTTTTTTTCTTTTAGCTTGCAGAGGGTTTATAATTCTTTTAAGAAAAAAAAATCGTGATTTTAAAAGGGAAGGAAGGGTTATTAATTATCCTTATTTGGATTTTTTTATTTTTTTATTTTTTTAATTTTTTATATATTTTTAACGTTTTTTCGCGTTTTGAAGCGTTTTTGTTTCAAATGACGTCACAAATTGGCCATTGGAAGTTAAAAATCGTTGGAGGAAGATGCGATTCGTAGCTGAGAGAATTGTAGGCACGGCTGGAAGTCAACCGGAGAATTGTGATTGGTGGATCAAAAGGTCATCAGGTGATTGCAACTTCCTTACAATAAATTTTGTACACTTTTTAATAAAAATTATTCTGAATTTGAACAGCGATTTGTGAATTTTCGCGATTTGTCTTATGCGATTTTTAGAGGGTTTTTTTCATGTACGTGACGTCATTTATGTATTTGAATTTAGAAATTGTCAACGATAACTTACTGTATTTGTCTGTCAAAACAAACAAAAAAAAGCATCATTTTGTTTTTGTTTCAACCGCGCCATTTTGTTTCTGTTTCAAAATTTAACGATAATTCTTAATGTTAAAGGTCGTTGGTTGAATTTTGAGAGGGGAATATTGTCATGTCGTAATTTAAATATCGCGTTAATGCTCTGATCGAAACTCTACCCCCGCCTCCCAAATCCCGCCTCCCTTTTTAATTATAGGTCCGATTCAAACAAAATCTTTTCTAAGATTCTTCTCAGGTCCCCCAGGTACTAAATACACTTCGGTATAATTTTTTCAGCCCTCAGTTACCACTATTTATGAATATTGATCTCCAGCGGTGGATTTATTTTCTCGGGTTCTACGGGCCCGATTTCAACGAAAATAAATTCATTCAACTTAACAGAACTCATTGCGATATAGGCAACTAATTACGACATAGATTTGGTTCCCCCTGGGGGTGGAAAGTGGAAGTAAAAGATTTTCAGCGCGTGCACATCACGCCTGTTATACGATACCGTAAGAAGCGGGAACACCTGCCGGAGTTTCGTTCGGAAATTGGTTTTTTAGAACAGTGCGTGCCCCCTGGCGGTGTAAAACTAAACTAACTCTTCTTTAACTGTTTAATTGTTATATTTGCGGGAATATGAAAGACGGGTAGACTTTTTATTAGATATCGCACTTATTGTACTACACCGCGCGCCCCCTGGTTGATGCGCTCCCTTGTAATAGCAACTGAAACTTAAAGATTTTGCAGCATGCCTTCTATGCAGTGCCGTAGTCAGCGGGGACACGTTTTGGAAATTTGCTTTGAACTGAATGTACCCCCTGGCAGTCGAAATAAATATTTTCCTGCTCATGCGACGAAACGGCTATTTGTTTCGAAACCGAAAAATAAAGTTACCGATTTGATAATCCCAAGCAACGAAATATTCTCATTTTCACTCATCCTCGAGTATTAAGAGAACTATTGAATATCGATTCCGAACTGAGAGTATGAACGTAGTTTTTTTTTTTTTTCGGATTCAGAAAATGCAAATTTTGTGAAAATCGGACGGTAACTTTTTAAATTTTTACCAAAAACTTACCCACTTGAATCAAATGATCCAGACATTTGAGGGGGTAGTATTCAATTTATTTCTGCTTCGGGGTTCGCCTTTCTATTTAATTTCCGAAGGACGAAAGTGTCACCAGAAGAACGGTTTTATACTAACTACATGTTTTATACTAGCTACATGTTAAATCTGAAAGATGTATGTCATTTGAACAATTCGTTGGATCGCGTTTATATATAAACAGGTTTATGAAGCATCAGATTATTTCATGAAAACTTTCCAAATCTCGAATTAATTTTTAAATGTCACGTAAACTTTCGAAAATGCTAGTAAAAGGATCTTGAACATGCTGACATTTACTCAAAAAAATCATTTAAAAATAAAAATATTAAAAAAAATGGGAAATAAATAAGAAAACAATTGTCCCTTGAATTATAAGATAAAAATTTTAAATCGTCAAATAAATTTAAGAAGTTTAGTATTACAAAGCAATAAGAATAAATCACTTTAAAAATACAGCAGAGAAATTCTTTCTATCCAATATCAAAGTAATTCTACAATCCTTAAACTCTTAAAAGTAATAAGAAACATCGTGAACGAAGACTTTTAGCATTTTTCAAACGAGAAAACTTTCAGAATAATTTTAATTTTGAGTGAATCTGTGTTGGAAAATAGACATTACTCTGGAACGGCAAGTTGAAAACAGCCTGAGGTCAAAAAGTTTTGAATTCTACCATTTCTGAAATTACGATAACAACGTACAATATGCTAAAATCAAAATTATTTTTGAAGTATTATTATCTGTTGCAGAAAATTTGTCAACAAAAGTTTTTTCTTCCGTGAATTTCATATTTTTTTACAAAATTTACATGAAATTTATTAGGTTTCTCGGGATATTTTCTCAAAGATTTATTTCAATAAATAATAAGAGAACGATTTTTTTTTTTCATTATGTATTTTATGAATTGTTTTTACCATTTATAGTTTCAATCTAATAGCAATAAATTTAATTTTAGTTAAATTTAATTTGCATTGCTTTCGATAGATAATTCATCCACGTTGTCTAGTCAAAATACATATGTAGATGTAATAAATTGCAATTTTCATGAAAGAGGTCAATATCCTACTAAAATATTTGAAAAGTTTAACGACATTTTAAAAATTAGAATTTTTTTCTATTTATCCAAAATTTTCTAATTCCGTGAGTAGTGAAGGACGGTGATAGGTACAGCTCTGTGTTAATTCACATGAAACATATATTTTGCAAAGAACACATCATTGTAGAGGTTTTTAGAAGAAAAGTTAAACAATTCAAATGATATGTGGTGAAAAAGGTATTCTCATCGGTAAAAAATAATAATTACTCGAAGATGATTAGCGATTTTGTGAATTTGAAGGATACGGTAAGTTTATTGTCTAATTGGCTGGCAGTAGAAATTTCATAAATGTAAAGTGTGAAAAATCAAGTACCAAAGACTCAACTTATGTTCTTTAATTAATTTTCAATGATTTATTTTTTTAAATTATTATTATTATTATTGTATTTTTAAGAATTAGTTTAAAATTTATGGTAGTCGTTAATATAATTTGAAAATTTCCCTTGCAGATAATTGAACTAAATCTTTTGATGGACTTTATTAACAAATTTTAAAAGAAAATCATCGAATTGTTCGCATTTTTTCAAAAGTACAACAAGCTGGTTTTAGAAAGTTTACTTTTGTTCGTCTTAAATTTTTGCAAGCCCTATTAGTCTAGTCCAGCGGTTCCCAACCTGGGGTACGTGGAGGATCTGCAAGGGGTACGTATAAATAATATCGGTAATGGCGGAAACGCATGAAAGTGGATATTTTTTGCATTACAATGGTTGTCTCATGTGTAATTCCAATATGTTACACTCAAAATGAGGGGAAAGGCCCACTAGACATAATAGTTCATTGATAATTCAATGTCACTAGCTCCGCCCACCGATAATCATATTGCATGAGTACTTATATTTACCCCTATCTCTGCGAAAACTGCCAATGATCATTATATAGTGTTACTTTTCCACCACATTTATCTAATTGTTCCGTTTTTAATAATTGCAGAACGCCTTAATTACGTCAGAGCTTCTATTCCTACTGCTTTATTTTGAAACGCGTTGAAAAGCAGCTCCTTAATTTTTTTTTCGAATAGGCGGGGTTATGTCACTAACTTATATTAATAGGAAAACTTCCTTCTTTTTAATGAGTATTTACTAAAGAGTATATTACTAATTTTAAAAAAGCATATTTGTGTCATATGAGTGAAGGGAGGGGGTTGGGGCGTGTTTCAGATAAAAGGGGGTACTCCGAAAGGAATAGCCCATTCAAGGGGTACGTGAAGGAAAAAAGGTTGGGAAACGCTGGTCTAGTCCATTGGTTCTAAATATTTTTAACCTCACAGATCCAATGGTTATGTTTCCACGGCACACTGCGATTAGGATGGTTGACCAGAACACAAGAAAGGAATATATGCCTTTTTAAATTAGTTTAATAAAACCAAAAAAAATTATTGTGAAATTGAGAGAAAATCAACATATTATGCTATTTTTTTAATACTTTTCATTGCAGTTATCTGCCATTTTTTATTTTTGTTAATTTTTCCCCATCGGAAATACACATAAAAATTTGCTGACAGGCATGAACATTGCTCGTAAAGCAAGCAACTTTCTCCCAATACAGAAAAAATGTGTCAAGCTCTCGTGGGCGATTGCCTTCTTCAAAATCTGTGTATATATATATATATATATACACACATATATATATATATATATATATATATATATATTTTTTTTTTTTTTTTTTTTTTTTTTTTTTTTTTTTTACAGCATTAATTTTATCGGAAGATATGAGTCCATTTCCATAATTTCCTAAGAACATTCAAACATTTAATCTCATTGCATAGTAAACTCCAGAATTTCGAATGTTGCATTTTTAAGTATACACTTAATCTCATTGCATAGTAAACACCCAGAATTTGGAATGTTGCATTTTTAAGTAACGACACTTTTGCAGGGTTGCCACTGGTGACTATTCTTTAATACTATGTAGCACCACATTCTAAAAACAAATAACTTTTTACATAAATTTTGACGACATCTACATGTGAAAGAGAAATATATTACAAAATTAGTTTTTTTAAAATAGTGGTGTTCGTAAATTATAAAAATAGTTGCCAGTGGCAGGCCTGCCTTTGTGAATACGTAAAATCTTCGTAGAATGCTATTAAATCTCATTGCATGGCACACTTTCACGAGGTCATCTCACGGCGCACTATTGTATCGTGACACACCGGTTCAGAACTGATGGTCTAGTCCAGGGGTTCTCAAACTATGGTACGCGTACCAGTACTGGTAAGCAAAGCTCTAGCTACTGGGATGGGAAAGTGCGATGCTGGTACGTAAAATGAAATACCAGCATAATATTATAAAAACAAAAACATCGTGAATTTATCACTTTGGAAAAACTTGAATGAAAATTAGAGACTGTAAACGCATTTTTTGTTGCTGTTATTACTAGAAATGTTTGTTACAGCAAACTGTCTGAAATCCGCACACGCTGCTTATGATACAACCAGTTTTATAGAATTAAACACACGTAATTATTAGATTTATATTAAAATTTGTAAATAAAGACCTAATTTAAAAATTAATGAATGAAACAGTTTAAGTCTGTCAATTATTTATTTAAGTCTGTCAATTGAAATTTATGGAAATCGGTTTTTAATACAGCAAAGTTATTTAAAATTGTGATTTGAAAGGGAACAAAATATGGGAAGTTCCACGTTTACAGTTTTTCCTTTATTAGCATTAAGTTTGATGCCTGGTGGTACGCGGAAGTACGAACTTCGATTTAGTGGTACGTCGGTCTAAAAGTTTGGGAACCCCTGGTCTAGTCAATATAGTAGGGTTTGAAATGTAGCTCCAGCTGGATTGGCGTGCCAAGTTTGATATTTTTGTTTTATTCTGTAGGTTTTGACATGTAGATTCCAAATATTATCGGGGATATTTTTTCTTACACATTTTTGAGGGGATTTTCAACATGACGTCCAAGATGGCCGCCATTTACTGACTCCTTAATATTTGTAGCATATTATTGATCAGTATATCAAATTACATGTTTTGGGGGTCAATAAATACAAATCTATAATCAAAATAGGAGTAAATTGAATTTTTCAAAACTATTTTTATTTCTCCACATATTCTCCACCAATATTTATGCACTTACATCACCGTTTTATCAGTGCCCCAACACCAGCTGCATAACATTCTTTGGGTTGCTGTCTCAGCCACATTAGGACTTCAAGTTGAACCTTTTCATCATCTGCGAACATCATCTTGCTTCCAAGATGGTTTTTTATTGGACTAAACAGATGAAACTCGCTTGGGGCTAAGTCGAAGCTGTATGCTGGATGTTGAAGAAGATGCCAACCAAACTTTTGAATTTTCTCCTGTGTTCAACTTGAAGTCCTAATGTGGCTGAGACAGCAACCCAATTAATGCTATGCAGCTGGTGTTGGGACACTGATAAAACGGTGAAATAAATGCATAAATATTGATGGAGAATATGTTGAGAAATAAAAATAGTTTGAAGTGAATATCATTGTAAGTTATTATTTAACACTTACAGGGGCGGTGGTACATTTATGAAACCACTTAATTTTAATTTCTAAATGCCACAATGACACCAGAATTCTGGTTTAAAATTTTCCGTTTATTATGTATCTGAAACAGCGAAACTGAATAAAGCTTTCAATGGGATACCAAGTTAATAATAACTCCACTCCCAGGTTATGAGTAGTTGTATATCACATCTTAAGAGAGCCATGTAAAAAAAAGTATAAAATAATTTAAAAGTATCGGAAATATGTAAAAGAAAGAATAAAATGCGATAAATTACAGTCTATTGCAATGAGAGAAAGTTTATAATAATATAAGGTAACAGAAAAAGTTTAAAAGAAAGTAAAAAAGTGCGAAATATTACTGTCAAGGGCTTTACAGCGTAATAGAACTTAAAAATAGCAAAATAGTGCGTAAAAGATACGAAAGGGATATAACTTTTTCATATTTCCAAATAAATTTGCTAGTAAATTCCGGTGTCAATCATTCATTTTCACATCACAGGGCAAGTGCTTTGCCCCTGAAAGGGTTAATTATCTTTTGTGACTTTCTTAATGACTTTCCCTTGTATTTAGTAGTGTTCACATTCATTTTAATGGACGTTGTAGCCATGGCACAACGCTTGGAAACAAAAGCAAATGCTTTTTAATTTGCTCAGGCAATCATTTACTAATTGTGGCAGCTCATCTATCACCTGCTAGTTTTCATTATTATTGCAAACCAATGTTCATTGTTGAGATAGAATTTTTAAAAAATCACTGTTATTTTAAAGGCTATAAAAAGTCACTAAATTGAGCTGTAGTTTTCAAACAAATTTCATCCCAAAGTACTTTTTTTTTTCTATTCGGTGATGTAAAAATTAAAACCCTGTGATGTTTAGAATTAATGTTAGAGAAATTATAGCGAAATCCATAGCGCGGACGTTTACCACCATCTCTGTGCATTTCTAAAAATAAGTACTGTTTTTTCACAGTTGTCCAAAAGTGTGCCACAATATTTTGGAGGCGACAGAAAACTCCGTAGTGAAAAAAGAAAAAGCACATTTTCGCTTATATTATGTTGTACAAGAAAAATCTTGCTCGCAATTTATAAAAAAGTACGTTTTCTATATTTTCGATACACTCTAAAAAATAAATGTGTAAATTAACCACTTTTTTAAATGTAAATGTGTAAATTAACACTGTAGGCGTGTCATAAAAAGTACACGCCTGTCGTAGAAATTTGCCTGTATTTATGTGTGTTTAGCTTATGAATGAAAGAAAGTGTGTCGTTTGTTATCCCTTCTAATTACTCAGACCAGGGTGGCGATATAGAAAAATCTATGGATTTGCCCGAATCTGCGTGTTATTGTAATTTACTTATGATTATGTTTCATAGATAACTATGTGTAAATATTAAAAGACAACGTATAAGTGTATATGTTAAAATACAAAATAAGAAAATAAAATCCAACAAAAGCCATAATTACTCTTAATACATTTTTTATGCATATAGTAATACATAAAAGGTTAAAGTTTATTTTTTATAAAGTATGAAATAGAAAAGCCAAATATTCAGAATTGTGTAAAGAAAATATGAAAAAAGGTACAGAATTATACTCATTAGGAAAAAATATATCTCTACTGAAGATACCTTCCATAATTTTTTACACTTTGTTTTTAATTTTAAAAAAAGTATCTAAAATAAGAAACGTTATTAGAAAATACGTCTTGTGTAACTGTAGCTCAGTGCTCAAGGTGGTACTCTGGAAAATCATAGTTCCTTAGTTTGTATCCCGTTGCTACTAAGTATTGCTTGTTTGTCGCAAATTAACATAAATAAAGATCTTTCCCCTTTATGTAAATGTTTTTTGTTTTTGTTTTTTAAGTGATGATTGGGATTCATTGAGATGTAAGTGCGTTCTTGAAATATTACATACACTTGAAAACAAATCTTCTAAAAAGAAAGCAAGTATGTGAGTTTGTTCTTCATGCAATTTTGTTTTGCGACCATGAAAACATTTAGTTCACAATTTACACACCATACTATAAGGTTAAGCTATTTTACACAAAAATCTGTGTATTTTGTATATAACACGGAAATATGTGTAAGAACACAACACATGAACATATTTAAGAATATTATACATCTACATGTGTACTCGTGTGCAATTTACATATTAAACTGTGTATTTCAGAATTATCAGCTAGCTCTGTACATATTTTGGCATGTTAAAATGTTATCATTAAAATACACAGGAAAATGTATACAGTAGAACTCCTATTATCCGAATCAATTGGGACCAAACTTTATTCGGATAATCAAAAATTCGGATAATTGGATTTTTTCCGAAAAAAGGGTCTATTTTAATTAATTACTGTATGTACGTTGAAAATGGGAGAAAAAAACTATTTTTACAGAAAAAGATCTTTTAATTAATTAAATTAAAAGGCAACACTTTTACATGCTAAGCGTACTTACAACTGCTGTACAGTATGTACGTATCGTACTGTAAATGAAAGTCATATTGCTTGCTGAACATCTCGATCAAAGTAAGCTGTTTGACAGTCTTCATCCGTTTTCAGACAGCCAAGTCGCGCATCCGTTTGACAGTGAGAAGTTGCATCTGGTCACACTCAGGCTGACGCTCCATCCACTTCAACGCAGTTTCAAGGCTGCAAATGCTTCACTAGCTGATGGTCCCGTGTCTGCTTCAACTACAACATTAAGGTCATCTTCTTCTTTGACACTTTCAATAAGTTCATCGTCATTTAGAATTTGAAACCCAGGTGGGCTGAACCGGCCACCTGGCGACGGACGACAGCCAATAATCGAACTGCACTATGAGACGGTGACTCATCATTACAATAATGTTCACACTGCGCCTACACTAGATTCGCGGAGGGAAGGACAATATACCGCGCGTAGACAGAATCATTATTTTGCGAATCGCAGTACGTTTCCGTCTTAATTTTTTTTCTGAAATTCTGAAAGCGATTCGGATAATCAGCGATTCGGATAGTCGGAATTCGGATAATTGGAGTTCTACTGTATTTTGAAATTTACGCACCGGCCATATATTTGGCAATTTACACGCTAGTTTACACATATAGACAAATTGTTTTTGTATCGTCAGAATGTCTGTCTGTTTTAATGCGTAAACTTACTCATTTACTTTTTACAGTGTAAACGGCTTTAAAGTATTATTTTAATCATTGCTTACATTGAGTATACCTGACGCATTTTTAGTCATAGCTATAGCGTATTTGAATGGCTCCATACAAAAAGGGCTTCAGTGAGCTAAACCAGTTTTGAGAAAATTGAAAATAAAAACATTGCTGTTTTAAAAATATTAAACCAATCAAAATGATTTTTTTAACCTTTATAGACAAATATTATACTAATCAAACACCGCTAAAAAAATTTTTTGTTTAAATCTACCCTATAAGAACAAAAATCCGTGGTTAACTCAATTTTGCCAATTTGGTGACTGAAGCCCTTTTTGCATGGAGCGATTCATTTGAAGAAATCGTTTTGTGTGATTTATTTTAAAATGCCCGGAAAATATTGCTATTTCACAAAAAACAATTTCTTAAATTCTAGTTTTTTAAAGATTATCAGTAGTACACTCTTTTAAGGGTGTGTTCAAATCCAAACTGCTTATTTTGAGACACATTTTTAAATTCATTTTTGCTCTAAAATGCATCCAATCGGCAGGTTCTGTTATTCAGAAACTTTATAATGTCCGTATTGTCTCGATTTTTTGATAAAGGTAGAATATATAACAAAAAATGCTGTCAAAGTGGACATTTTGAACCGAATTTCCCGAAGCGATAGCGTTGGAAACAAAAAAAAATATATCGTATTGTGAAAAATAAAAACATGGGTCCCTTATAAATCTCTTCATAAATCTCGCCGCCAAGTTTTATGTTTTTATTTTTAAAAATGAGTTTGAAAATGTGTCTCAAAATTTTGAGTTGTTGAGCATGGAAAAATATATATTTTTTTTAATACCGCCTTAAATTGTAAAAAAAACTAATCGGAACTTAATAAAAAATAATATAAAAAGGAAGCTGATTGACAGAAAAGTCTACGTGTAATGTGTTATTTTCTATATTCATCTATAAGCTATAATAATTAACTATTTCTCAGCTCCAATTACGAGTTTAACTTATATTTTTCTTTTTCCTTATACAAAGTAATTGTCTCTTTCACTATGATATTCAAATTTGAACATGCGTTTTCTCTAGTAGATGGAATGTTACGTAATCTTTACGTTGCCAGTGCTCATTTTTAGGTGTTTCACTCACTTATTTCTGAGATAGATAATGATAGAAGTTTGCCAAATTATATTAGTTCTGTTGCAGTGATGTATGCTGCGTAGGTTGTTTTGAGCAGAATGAAAAAAAATTTTGAGAATAGTTTTGGAAATGCAAATTTTTAATCTTTTACTGCATGGTGCATATCATATCGTATACATACGTAAATTTAAGTACCGAAATTTTTAGTTGAAAATTTACTTTTTACTTTGAATTGGTGCAATTTCGCTAAAAATGAATATTTTACAAAAATGGCTATATTTAAAAAAAATATTTTTTGTTGTTGCTGTCTACGATGATCAAGTCTACGATGAGTTACTGTGCCCATCAATTGACCGTCTTTTTTCTAAACACGTTCGCTCATGAGCTGTCAAGCCAACCTTTTTAAATACATAAACTCAAAGAAAATACAGTTTTCAACTAAGGTAAGTGATGCAAATATGGCCAATGCAGGTAATATGGCCAACCCGCAATAATGTTATTAACTGCAGTGAAATCCAAAAGATGGCGCTTGAATCAAGTCGCTGGATGTTCGACAAACAAAGTCTAGTACCGTGTTGCTCGCAATCTTTGATCACGTGCTAAGGAGGTCCGCCATTAGTGATTTGTTGTTAGTTGCGTTGGCGTATTATAAATTTGTCTCTTGGAAATTTGTTATTTTTCTTATTTAAGCAAAGTATTTGTAATTAGTGTTATACATAATATTTTAGCTGGTTTAATGGTCTTTTAAACAGTGTACGTAAATTTCAATATCTGAGTGTTCAGACAGACATACACGTGCTTTATCAAAACTCATTATTGTTGGCAATATACCCAATGGGCATATTACCTGCACGTATGGCCATATTACCTGCACATATGGCCATTCCCTAATTCTTTATTCACTTAATTATTTATTTATATAAGTATTTTATTTATGTAAATGGCTCATAGTAAAGGTCTCAAAAAGAGTGCATTTTGTTGCTAAAGAGCATGGTGAAAGTGTAACAATTGTGGCTTGTGGTAATGCAACTGGGGCTACTATTCCCCCCCTATGATTTTGTATAAAGGTAAGAGAATGAAACCGGAGTGGGTTGATAATCTGCCTGCTGGTTCTGCATGTGAAATGACGCCAAAAGGAAGCATGACAACACAGACCTTTGTTAAATGGATCAGTCATTTTTTTTTAAATTTAAACCACAAGGACGCTGTCTTCTCATCTTTGATGGAGTCAAGTCCTTGATTACTCAATTGCGGATGAGGCTGAAAAAATGACATTATCCTACTTTGTTTACCTTCTAATACAACTCATGAACTGCAGCCTTTGGATAGATCCTGTTTTGGACCTTTCGAACAATTTTGGGACCAAGAAGTTGTTTTATTTTTGGAATAAACCAACCATGACAACATTACAAAGGCACGATTTGGAAGAATATTTTCTCCAGTTTGTGACAAAGCTATGACACCTACCAAAGTTAAAGGTGGCTTCAAAGGGACAGGTATCTATCCTTTCAACCCAAATGCAATTCCCGAGGAAGCTTTTGCTCCAAGTTCTGTTTCTGAAAACGCATGTCCAGCAAAGGATAATGCTAAAAGCGGAAAAGAAATTTCTACTCCAGGGACATCATCTGAAAAACAAGATCGTTATATTCCTCCTCCCTCAAGAACGCCTGACTTTTCTTCGGACACCAGCTGTGATTCTTCATCTTCTGAAGATAATGTCAGAAATGGTGCTTCTGTTCATTACTCATCATTTCAGGAATTACTGCCATCACCACATAAAAAGCGTAAAACAACTCGTGCCATAAAACCTGCAATGAACTATCGTGTTCTAATTTTAAAAAAAGACCTCTTTCCCAAAACTCCTCAAAATAATACTGAAGACATTCAAGCATCCCAACAGCGATTAAACAAACAAAAACGTCAGTCTGTGAAGACTAACGGAAAAGGATCCCGAACAAAGAGAAATGATAAAGACAGTTGGTTTTGCGGTATTTGCAACAACGACAAGGTTGTGAATGTGCTATTATGTGTTGTGTGTCGTAATTATGTGCACGATGAATGTGTCGTACATACCAAGAATGATAAGGAAGTTTTTACTTGCCCTACATGTGAAGTTAAAAAAATTAAACACATTTTTTACTGTAAAACTTTAAAATTCCTTAAAATTTTGCTTAAATTGCTTAATATTGTTTTCTAGTTTTTCTTCTTACTTATTTTCTAATTATTTTTTGTTGAGTTTCAAATATTAAATTTGTTTTTTTCTAATTGATGTTTTTCATGCGTTAAATCTGAATCATTTCATTATATTTCACCTATGGGCATATTACCTTCATTAACTAGACATTTTTTTAAAAAATTACTGCGGGTTCAAATTTTGATTAATTTAAGTTTTGAATTTTTTTTCGAGTACTAAAAAGGGCCTACTCTTTAGACAATTTTTATTTTTATTTTAAATCAGTTCTTACTATCTGTAAAAAAAATCTGTTCTTAAGGTGGCCATATTACCTGCACTTATTTTATATGATATGATGTACAATAAATCAGTGTACATAGTTTATATCGGAAGAAAATGGGCAATTTCGAAGCTGTGGAAGTAGAACATTCAGGGACGAAAACTTTGAGGGCTTTGTTTACAGACCAGCATTTTCAATATCAGTAAGCATTCTAGCTCTGCCGATTTTTAATTAACTAACTTAAATCTTTTTAAAAATTAATTGTCACATATTTTCTAGTGAAATACGTAGGAATCATTTTCGAATTATTATATTATCTTGATTTGCAGTGTAACTTTAAGTAACGAAATTTTTAGTTGAAAATTTACTTTTTATATTGAAACGATGTCAGTTCACTAAAAATGAATATTTTACAAATGGCTACGTATGTAACACTAACTTTTAGACTAAAAAAACTTTTTTTGTTCATGATTTTATATCAAGTCTACAAAGAGTTAAAGTGCCCACCACTTGACCGTATTTTTTTTAAAACACTCTTGTTCATCAACTGTCAAGCCGGCATGTTTTAATACAGCAACTCAAAGAAAATACAGCTTTCAGCTTTAAGATATGTATAATAAATTACTATGAACTGGTTTTATCTGCCTATCCCCTGCCCCTTGTCGCGTGGAGGTCACTGACCTGGATGGGCCGGACTCTTGGCCTAGTATGTATGTCTTTTTTCTCTCTCTCTCTCTGGCTCAAGGCCTATAATAAAGTTACCAGGAGGGACATCAATGATCTACAGTCTTAGCCTCCAGGTCTGAGCAGTTCTTAGGCAGTGAAAAGTACTTGGCATTGCTTAAATAATAATAATAATAATAATAATAATAATAATAATAATAATAATAACATAAAAATCCCCCACAATACCCTTGCATTTCAGAGCGTCAAAGTGGTGTACCCCATATAGCACTTAAATTAATTAAAGTTGGACTCAATAGTCGAAGTGTTTTCAATATTTAACCATACTAGTTTATTTTTGAAAAAATGATGCAATCTAATTAAGCATTAAGAATAATGAAAAATAAACACCAATGATAAATAAAAAATAATAAATTTAGTAATAAATAAATAATAGATTTTTATAAATATGATTTCAAAGAAACTACATAAAGTACAATTTTTACTAAGCATTACTTCCACTGTTAAATGTATACTTATTTCACACATTACATTTTCTTTGATTAGTCACGTCAAGAAATCATTTTTTAGTTTAATCTTTTGTATTAGTCTGTAAACGAAAATGGTCTAACGTTTTTGGAAATTAAACTTAGAAAATAACAATCTATAAAATTTAAATTTAAATACTTATTGCGTAAACGATGCCTTCCTTATTAAATGCAATTTTTTATGATGTACGAAACAAGAACACAAATGAAACCGTAGCGAAATTAAAATTATCTTATATATCTATTATTTCACTAAAACTTAATTTCGAATAGTTTTTAAGAATAAGCTTTTAATGTTTTCTAATTAACAATGTGATTTACAAGGCATTAAATAAGCATATTTATTTTTAATTAAAACTGTGCAGGCTCCTACTATAAATTAAGAAAAATAACATCTGGAAAACTTATTACTAAAACTGCTATTCTCTTATTTTGACAACAATCGCAATTACAAATCATTTTGCAACAAGTAATGAACAATTTGTAGTTGATAAAATTAATTTTGAACAAAGTACAATTTGAAATCAAATTAATTATCAATTAGAAAAGTTTAGGTTTACTGATAATATTTAGATTTAGAGTCATATATTTTTAAATTTTTGCAATTGTTTTATTTCGTAAATGTATTTGAAATGACAAGGAAGAAATTAAAATTTGTCATAATGTGTATAAATATTCATATAATATGTTTCTTCAAGAACGTCTTCATATTATTTCAGAAATCTGTGTTGTTGTGACTTTTGCGAAAAATTATGAAACTGAATTAGAAAATTCAGTTATTTTTTTTTTAACCAATTTATTGATTTTTATTACATTTTCCATTTTAGGATTTTTTAATTTTTCAACTGAAATTAGGAATTATCAAGAGAAAATACATAACTAAATATTATGATTTAACTATTGTTTATACCAAAGATATACAGGATGTTTCACAGCTCATGGAGCAAATTTTCATAGAATTGTCATTTTTTCCATTTTTTTCCATTGAAATTCGAATTTTTACAAAATATGTACAAATTTAATTTTTCTCCTATATGCGTCAAAAGTCTAATAGATCTAATAGATTATTAGATAACTTATTTCTGAAAAAATCACTTCAAAATTCTTCAGAATGGAATTTTGAAGTAAAACTATGAAAATTCTATCTTTTACGGCAAAATTGTACCGAGTTATCAGTGTTTGAATTTTATAAATTTTCCTAAATACTGTGTCGGTTTTTTCGTTTTCTTTTTTGAAAAATGTACGACAAGAAATCAAAGGATTTGGGTGTATTTTGTATTGAAAAATATAAATTTATTACCGGAAACATTATAAAAATAAAAGTATAATAATAATTAAAAAATATATTTCTGATGTTCTAGAATTTAATATTGTGCTGTAATCAAGCTATCTAACTGTGATTTTAAGCCAGTTAGAGAGATCAAAATAATACACCATTTTATTTTTCCAAATATTTCCTGACACGACCAGCGTCCATTTTTTAAGTAATTAGATGCATCTAATAATACCATATTCTACTTATTGCATATTGTTTTATTAAAAAATAATTAGTAGAAATCATCATTAACTATAAGATTTCATTTCTTATTTATAAAAATATATGCATTTTTAAAAGACATAATATATATTTTTTGCCATATCTCTCAAATTGACTTGAACTGTATTTTGTGCTGCTTCCGTCACGAACGATGAAATTAAAAATTTCAACTTATAAATCTTATTTTTTAAATAATGCAAATATTCCCCTTGCGTCATTCATAAAATACTAATAGGAAATTCAATAGAACTCAATGTTACTTAAAATGCGACATTTAATATGTAAATATATATATTTAAAACAATGTTTTTAAAAAATCCTTCAAGCACTTTAGCACTTTTCCATGGCATCGCAACCATTTCAGATTTTTTTCTTTTTGATAGAGCTCAATGTTACTTTTTTAGACCATTAACCAGGCCCCTACCTGCCGGGCTTTTGCCCAGCTAAACGGGTTGATGCCTGGCAACGGGGCGACAATTTGCCTGATCTCCGAATGGGGAAGATCTGTTTGACAAGCCTCTAGGCCGAAGTGGCTTCAGTGCATCTTGTTGCCTAAGTTGCTTTTCCTTAGTTGACCGGTTGCTAATTGATGTTTGATTAATCGATTCAGCACTGAACAGTGTAGCGAAGTCATGTTGGACGAATGTGAGATGCTGGAGTTTTTACTAATTTCCCGCTGCATCGCATACAACAGGACTGGAGAATCATTTTGCGTGTGCGTTGGCAAAATTTTGCAAATACTATCTATCAACATTGTAGCGTACCAAACGCTTAGAGCTTTTACTTATTTTTGTACTAAAGCTTTAAAAATTTTGTATATTATATGAAATATATATTACATAATGTTATATAAAATGTCCATGTATAATTTTGGTGAAAGAATTATTGATATTTATAGAATAAAAAGCCTGGTTGAAAAAAAAAAAATCCTGACTTTTTTTCTCTTTCTTTCATTTGACAATCGTATTTTTTGTTTTCAAATAACTTGATATTGTGGTACATTTTTGTATTTTTATGTTATATAAATCCTTCTTAAGTACAGTGTTAAATTTTGTTGAATCTGCAATGATTTCTAGGGTGTAAAGGGCTGTGGTGTATATTTTCATTTTTTTCCCTTTTGCAAATTTACACCTGGTTGCAAATTAATTTATTTGATACTAGGAGGTGTTCCGCCACCTACGAGCTTCGCTCACTAACCGCAAACCAGACATCGCAGGTTCCATAAAAAGAAAATTGTTCTGATGTATCAAAAATTAAGTGAATTAACGTAAATTAATTCTAATTAATTAAAATTAAGTTAAAGATTAAGAATTAACGTAAAAAACATATGACTTCCGGATACCAGTATGCAATTTTTCGCAGTTCTTAAATATATGTTAAGAAACAGAAAACCGCCGGGAAACACTCAATCAGAGGTCCCAACACCCCCCCCCCCCCCCCACATCAAAATGTCATCAAAATAGCCGCCGTGAAGATCGACATAGGTCCGTTAAAATGCTCATATCTCTATTTCTAATCATAATTTTGTGATATTGTGATACACCATTTGAAAGCTCTTTAAAAAATCTACAAATAAGGTTTTCATCACTTTCTCTGCTAAAAATGGCTTAAAAGTTTTTGTGGCGACAACGTAACACTTTGCAGACTCTTACAGCGTTACGACGTATTCCAGAACTCATTTTGCACTAAGTGCCACGTGTAGAATTTTTTTTTTACTATTTGAACTTATAATTCTCCTCCCTACCTCTCTCCAGGTATGTCTCATAATGCATGTTTATGTATTTATTCATTATATTGAATATGTTGCCTGAAAATCAAATTCCTATAAGAAAGAGTAAAAATGAAAAAAACAAAGACACGTGAAAATTTAACACTGTACGTAAAAATTATTTATATAACATATAAAAATTTTAAAAATGTATCACAATTTCAAGTTATTTGAAAACAAAAGATACGAGTGACAAATGAAATAGAAAAAAAAGTGAGGATTTTTTTTTCCAGACACGCTTTTTTTCTATAAATATCAATATTTCTTCACCAAAATTATACACGGACATCGTAAGACGCATATGCCTTTGCTTCCTGTGCAATACTCCACATTAGCGGCGAAAGACTACGTGAAATCCAGCCGCTACGACCGTAACCGGCTCATGCCTATTAAAGGGACAAGGTATCAAGTTCGGTTCGCAGGGGAAAGTTCGTGACATCATCACCCCCGGGTATTTGAGGAGCCCATAAAAGCAACCAGAGATCCAAGAACTAGCCAAGGGCTCCCTCCTGAGATTTGCTATATCCTCGGACTGGACAACACACACAAAAAATATTAGTAAACACTTAACTACGGATAGAAATAAAAAAAGGACGAAAGTTAGTCCCCCACCACCGTCACAAGTCCAGGTGACTAGGCTAGAGACGACGCATAGTGGTGTAGAGAATGACAGCACAAATGTGGTCCGGCCGGGTCTGGTACCGCCCAAGCCCGTTAGCTCATCCGCGCCAGATACGACCACCTGCTTTCCAAGTCCTTAACCGACGCCCCCCGCCAGGGGTCCTGAGCTGGGCCAAGAGAAGCACTGATCTTGGCTAAGCTCTGGAGTGTCGGAAGCAGGACAAGTGAAACTCAGTCCGCACGATGCCGCATCCAGGTTGGAAACCCCGGCAGGTGCTTAGGAATGTTTGGCACGACCAATAACAGTCGATCGCACCTAAAGCCCCGAAAGTGGTGCTATGTCGGTACTTGTCCCCGTCTGAGCCCCGCTTTAGCCCAATTCCGAAAATGGAACCGTCCGCCATGGCGTCCTCAGTCAAGCTCCCGGTTACCCTCCCGTGCCACGCAGAGACCGGGTTGAGTCGCGACCACTTGGAGGAGCACCCTGCCACGGACATTGTATCCGTATTTTATATAATATGCAAAATTTTTAAAGCTTTAGTACAAAAATAAGTATTTAAAAAATAACAATTTAAAATAAATAAATAAATAAAATAAAATAAAACACGACTTACAAACTTTTTAAAGCTTTAGTACAAAAAATAAGTATTTTAAAAATAATAATAAAAAAATATGACTTGGAACCACGGACCCCCTCTGATAAATTGTATCCCGGTGGTTTTTTGTTCCTTAGTATAAAAATAAACGCTGTTTAAAATTGTATACTGGTATCCAAAACTGAAATGTTTTGATGAAATATGTAGACCGCGGACACCCCCCCTCCCCCCCGGTGGGTATCTGAACCTCTGATCGATTGTCTCCCGGTGGTTTTTTGTTCCTTAGTATATATATAAGCTCTGTTTAAAATTTCATACTGGTATCCGGAAGGGAAATGTTTTGATGAAATTTGTCACTAACTCCACTGACTATTCGGACAGTAAAAGCATTCACAAAACAGCTTATAGACATCATTAAAATAAAAACCACTTTAAAAATAGAAGAAAGCAACATTAAAAGAGTCCATTACGTTGATAAAAATCCATAAAAATATTTTCACCTCATTTACTGGGTCATTATCTGTTATGCTGTATGTTTTCTAAAAACGCTCTATTGAAGTTTCACTGATCTTTATTCTTGAAGCTCAACAGATACCACCATTTATTATCAATAAGTGGAGTGAAACTTATCATTACAAGTTAATTGGAAAATTCTATTGTAAAAGACATTCAAGATATTTTTTTTTAAATATGGGTAAGATGCGTGGATGATATTTGTGTAATAACTGATCTCCCCTCTCATTGGATTAACTGAATGCTTAGATCAGAATATAAAATTTACTATAGAATTAGAAGAAGATAATACTTTGGCTTTTTTGAACGTTAAAGTTCTGCCATTTCACAAAAAGCTCCAGGCAACAGTGTACAGAAACCCTTACTCAAATATGAATATAATTTTAAAGTACTCTTTTTTCCCATACAAAATTACAGCCATAAAACCTATTATCCACAGCGCGTTAAAGGTATGCTCCGTAGATGAGGTTTTGAATATTGAAATAAAAGAATTTGAAAGAAATAGCTATGAAATCACATGATACTCTAATAGAATAATAAATAATTTCATCTATAAAGGTAGATTAGATGTAATACAATAGAACCAGTACAAAAAGATTTAAATTTTACTAATTCAATTTATTTTATGAGTGGTGTTTCACTAAAAATAAAAAGAGATTTTATGAATCTTGGATTGATTGTACCCATTACTCCAAATCCTTCTATTTTCCAAATAATCAGACCAGATATTGAAAAAATAAACCGTTTGCAAACATCGGGACTTTATAGAATAAATGTTGTTACTTGTGATGAAAATGGAGGTTCATACATGGGCATCACCAAAAGAATGATACATGACAGAATAAAAGAACATAAAAGATACATAAACTTAAATTAATGAAGCAGTGCAATGGCTAGACTCGATAATAAATTCACATGAAAAATGTATTTCAACAATGTTGAAAAGCTTGCAAATTTTAATAACCTAAATTATGCATTATAATTATCATTGTAAATTAAAATATTTGTAATGATATGTTTCACGCCACTATTCATAATAAATTTCGGTATACCTGCTGAGCTTCAAGAAGAAAGATCACTAAAACTGCAATTTGAAATTGCAATTAGTGAAATTGCAATTTAAGCGTTTTTGAAAACATACAATATAACTGATGATTCCCCATTAAAGGGGTGAAAATATTTTTACGAATTTTTATCAACGTAATGGACTGTTTTAATGTTGACATCTTCTATTTATAATGTGGCTTTTATATTAATAACGTCTGTAAGCTCTTTTGCGAATGTTTTTAATGTCTGGATGAATTTGCAGATTAACCCGGGTTTTTGTATTATATTATCTTTTACTATATAGTATTTTCTTTATAGATAGTTACACAATAGCATGCACATTTCATAAATATATACAATACAACATATAAAGATGTTCGATATGTATTAGTGTGTATTTACGACAAATTTCAACTGCCAATAGTTGGCCGATATTCTTTGTAACTACATGAAATACAACGAATGAACGAATGACGGAAAATGCTGTATTTTTCTATATGAATGAGTCATTTAATATTTTGTTCGCAGCAGATCAAATTTTGAAAATGCATGGATTAATTGGTTTTTAGGGTTTCGTTCATCTCACGAAACCCTATTACTCTCGCTCCATTGTCCGTCCGTCACAGAGCCATTCTCAAAAACTATGTAACTTACAGAGTTGAAACTTTGTGTAGAAATCTGAATACCAGCTATGAAGAGCTCAAAATATTAAAATTCAAAAAATTCGTATTATTTTAATAAATAGAGATAAAAAACCAAAATTCTATCAGCCTTTTCCTATTAAATTTAAACATTTTTCGTTATAGCAGATGCCAAAAATTAAAAATCCACGATGAAATTCTTTCTACAATAACTAATTTTCACGTGAAAAATGAAAATGAAATAAAAAGTTAAACCAATTAAAAAAAAAGATTAATCTCTATCTCTATAAAAGAGTAAGTGTCTGTCTGCCTGCCCGAGGATTTCACCGTAATTATAACACCTAGGACTCAGAAATTTTTTTCATGAGTAGATGTTGTCACCGGACAGTATACCTCGCGGCCGGATTTTTAAATTCTAATTTAGATTTTTTTTTAATTAAAACGTGTATATGGAATTTTGGGTTCGAGGCTATTTCAAGCTCCTCCCATGAAATAGCCTCGGCAACGAAGCAGCCAGCCAATGAGAGCAGGTGCAGGATCCAGGATCTAGCTACCAGCGACGACAGTTTATGGCCGTAGCATAGTGTTTATTTTTTAGATTTATTTTAAAGAATTTCGCGGCCGGATTTTTAAATTTAAATTTAGATTTTTTTTTTTAATTAAAACGTGTATATGGAATTTTGGGTTCGAGGCTATTTCAAGCTCCTCCCATGAAATAGCCTCGGCAACGCCATCCGTGGTAACGAAGTAGCCAGCCAATGAGAGCAGGTGCAGGATCCAGGATCTAGCGACCAGCGACGACAGTTTATGGCCGTAGCATATTGTTTATTTTTTAGATTTATTTTAAAGAATTGACTGATTGAGATTAAAGTAGGTTAGTTTTGATTGTATTCATTCTTTGTATGTTTAGTTTCCCCCATATATTATGTTTTAGGTAAGAATATAACTTGCATTTTACTGAATGGTTTCAAAACGTTCACATATCTGTTCATGTTCTGAAATGAAACAAACTGTTTTCAGTAACAAATCTTAATGAATCAAATTAATCTTACACTTTACTATAAAATGTACAGTTCTACAATTTATCGCATGTTACAACGTTTTCGGGAACTAAAAATGTAGTCAAAAGCTGTAACAGAAAGATTGTAAATTAACAAACTCATATATATAAAATATAACTTTAAACTGATATGCATCATCAACTGTTGTCGAAATCAAAGTAATATAAATATTTCTTAAATATTATGATTTTGTTTAAGAAGTTGAAACATTCAGTGAAATGTAGGATGTATTTTTTCATCAAAACAATTTGATTTGTAAGTATGAGGAAAAAAAAAATCACCGTTTTCTAACATTATGAGTTTCATCAGAAAGTAAAACAATAAATAAATATGAATGATTTGCGGAGCTGTTTCAAAATAATTATAAAGAATAAGTCTTTAAAAATGTAAAATCAATGTTATTTCTGACAGAGTTTTTTTTTTTAAATAATTATAAACCAGTTTAATTTGTAAGCATGTTGTAAAAAAATCACCATTTTGTGACAAATTTTGTGTTTTATAAGAATCGCCCAAAAACGGACATGCAATGCAGACATGCAAATTTATGTTCTCATCGCACTCTTTATAATTATTTTTGTTGAGGGTTTTTGGGTGATATTATTGAATTAGTGATAGAAACAGCTCCGCAAATCATTTATTAAATTAATCTTAATAATTATTAATTGTTATTTACTTATTGTTTAACTTGCTGATAAAACTCATAATATGTGAGAAAACGGTGATTTTTTTTTTGATTTTTTTTTTTACTTCATATTTACAAATTAAATTGTTTTGAGGATTGTAAGTATGAGGTAAAAAAAAATCACTGTTTTCTCACATAATGAGTTTCATCAGAAAGTAAAACAATAAATAAATATGAATGATTTGCAGAGCTGTTTCAAAATAATTATAAAGAATAAGTCTTTAAAAATGTAAAATCAATGTTATTTCTGGCCGAGTTTTTTTAAAAATAATTAAAAACCATTTTAATTTGTAAGCATGTTGTAAAAAAATCACCATTTTGTGACAAATTTTGTGTTTTATAAAAATCGCCCAAGAACGGACATGCAAATTTATGTTGTCATTGCACTCTTTATAATTATTTTTGTTGAGGGTTTTTGGCCGATGTGATTGAATTTTTGATAGAAACAGCTCCGCAAATCATTCATATTTACTTAATGTTTAACTTGCTGATAAAACTCATAATATGTGAGAAAAAGGTGATTTTTTTTTAACTTCATATTTAATAATTAATTTGTTTTGAGGATTGTAAGTATGAGGTAAAAAAAAATCACCGTTTTCTCACATAATGAGTTTCATCAGAAAGTAAAACAATAAATAAATATGAATGATTTGCAGAGATGTTTCAAAATAATTATAAAGAATAAGTCTTTAAAAATGTAAAGTCAATATTATTTCTGGCCGAGTTTTTTTTTTTAATAATTATAAACCATTTTAATTTGTAAGCATGTTGTAAAAAAATCACCATTTTGTGACAAATTTTGAGTTTTATAAGAATCGTCCGAGAACAGACATGCAATGTGGTATAAAATTTATGTTGTCATCACACTCTTTATAATTATTTTTGTTGAGGGTTTTTGGGCGATGTGATTGAATTTTTGATAGAAACAGCTCCGCAAATCATTCATATTTACTTAATGTTTTAACTTGCTGATAAAACTCATAATATGTGAGAAAACGGGGATTTTTTTTTTAACTTCATATTTACAAATTAAATTGTTTTGAGGAAAAAATACATCCTACACTGCACTGAATGTTTTAATTTCTTAACAAACTCATAATGTTTAAGAATTATTTACATTATATTGATTTCGACAACAGTTGATGAGGCATATCTGTTTAAAGTTGTATCTTATATATGAGTTTGTTAATTCAATGATGTGAAATTTATGATTATTTATTTATTGTTATTTACGATTTTTCTTTCTGTTACTGTTATTGGACTACATTTTTAGTTCCCAAGAACGTTGTAATATGCGATAAATTGTAGAACTGTATATTTTATAGTAAAGTGTAAGATTAATTTGATTCATTAAGATTTGTTATTGAAAACAGTTTGTTTCATTTAAGAACATGAGCTGATATGTCTAGCGCTATGAAAACATTCAGTAAAGTGCAAAATATATTCTTACCAAACACATAATATATGGGGGCAACTACGCATACAAAGAATGAATACAATTGGAACTAACTTATGTGCACCTCAATTAGCCAAAAATATATACCTTTTCTTTAAAATAAAACTCAAACATAAAGAAAACAATGAAATCTGTGTCTAGCCGCTTTCAGCTGTGAACATGAACTGCCGTCGCTGGATCCTGGATCATCCCATATTCACACCTGCTCTCATTGGCTGTCTGCTTTGTTGCTGTGGATTTGCGGAGAGCATGGAATAGCCTCTAATCCAGAATTCCGTATACACGTTTTAATAATTAAAAAAAAAATCTAAATTGAAATAAAAAAATCAGGCCTAGGTGTTATAATTACGGTGCTTTCCGCAGGCAGGAAGACAGAATAGGTTTGTTTGTGTAGAGGTTTGTGTGTGTGCTGTTTTTAATAAAGACAGTTGCATTTTTTCCGCGACCCTTTCACAAAAGTTTTTTCTGTGAACCTTTCACAAAATCTGCATTTTTTCCACAATCCTTTGACGAATTTCGTATTTTTTCTGCGATCCTTCGATGAAATTCAAGTTTTTCCTGCAATCATTTGACGAAATTCATGTTTTTCCACGTACTTTTGTCGAGATTCATGTTTTTTCAGTGATCCTACGACGTAATTCATGTTTTTTTCAGCAATCCTTTGACGAAATTCACGTTTTTCCTGTGATCCTTTGGCGGAATTTGCGTCTTTCCCACAATCCTTTGATGACGTTCGCATTTTTTCGTGATCTTTTGACGAAATTTGCTTTTTTAATAATCCTTTGACAATATTCGTGTTTTCTGTGCTGCCTGTTGATGAGATTCATGTTTTTTGGCGATCCTTTGATAAAATTCGTGTTTTTTCAGCAATTATTTGATTAAATTCGTGTTTTTCTCACAAACCTTTGACGAAATTCGCGTTTGCTAGCGATTCTTTGAAAAAATATGCTTTTTTCTATTATGATAGGGAAAAGCGGATTAGGATAGGTAGATAGGGAAACCCCGTTATCGGATCGGGACAAGAGATGTAATTAAGAAACATTTGTATATTTGTAATAATTAGCGGGAATGGGATGTTTGTGTGTGTGCTGTTTTTAATAAAGACAGTTGCATTTTTTCCACGACCCTTTCACGAAAGTTTTTTCTGCGAACCTTTCACAAAATCAGCAATTTTTCCACAATCCTTTGACGAATTTCGTATTCTTTCTGTGATCCTTTGACTAAATTCAAGTTTTTCCTGGAATCATTTGACGAAATTTGCTTTTTTTTTATCCTTTAACAAAATTCGTGTTTTTTCCACATCCTTTTGTCGAGATTCATGTTTTTTCTGTGATCCCACGACATAATTCGTGTTTTTTTCAGCGATCCTTTGACGAAATTCACGTTTTCCCTGTGATGCTTTGGCGAAATTTGCGTTTTCCCCGCGATCCTTTGATGAAATTCGCATTTTTTCGTGATCCTTTGACGAAATTTGCTTTTTTAATGATCCTTTGACAATATTCGTGTTTTCTCTGCTGCCTTTTGATGAAATTCGTGTTTTTCTTGCGAACCTTTGACGAAGTTCGCGTTTGCCAGCGATTCTTTGATAAAATATGCTTTTTTTCTGTTATGATAGGGAAAAGCAGATTAGGATAGGTAGGGGAACCCCGTTATCGGTTCGGGACATTAGATGTAATTAAGAAACATTTGTAATATAATTAGCGAAAATGGCGAGATAAAGGGGGGGGGGGGAACGACTTTTTATTAAATATCGCATTTATTTGTATATTTGTAATAATTAGCGAAAATGGCGAGATAAAGGGGGGGGGGGAACGACTTTTTATTAAATATCGCATTAATTCTACATCAACTTCCTCTCACCACCAGGGGGCGCTTTGCTGTCTCTGTTTCTATGGGCTGGATCACGATGCGATATAGCTCTTTCCACTCGACATCAATAGAGCTTACAGATTTTAGTTCCGATTTTCACCACAGGGGGCGCTTTTGTATCTCTGGTTCTATGGGCTGGATCACGACGGGGTATGCCTCATTCGACTCAACATCGATAACCTTAATGATTTCAGTTATGTTCGTATAGAACATATTGTGCCCCCTGGTGGTGGAAGATGTAACTAAAGGATTTTGCAGCTAACTCGGGTTCTATGGGTCACATCACGACACGGTTTGGCTCATTCGACTCGACATCAGTAGAGCTTACCGATTTTAGTTCCGAGTTTCACCACCAAGGGGCGCTTTTGTATCTCTGGTTCTATGGGCTGGATCTTGACGGGGTATGCCGCATTTGACTCGACATCGATAACCTTAATGATTCAGTTATGTTCGTATAGAACATATTGTGCCCCCTGGTGGTGCAAGGTGTAACTAAAGGATTTTGCAGCTAACTCGGGTTCTATGGATCACATAACGACACGGTTTGGCTCATTCGACACGACATCAATAGAGCTTAGCTTACCTAGTTTAGTTCTGAGTTTCACCATCAAGGGGCGCTTTTCTATCTCTGTTTCTGTGGACTGGATCACAATGGGATATGGCTCTTTCCACTTGACATCGATAGAGCTGACTTATTTTAGTTCGGATTTTCACCACCAGGGTGCTTTCTGGTTCTATGGGCTGGATCACGACGGGGTATGGCTCATTCGACTTGACATAGATAGAGCTTATCGATTTTCACCACCAGGGGCGCTTTTCTATCTCTGGTTCTATGGGCTGGATCATGAAGGGGTATGGCTCTTTCGACTCGACTTACGGTCATATATGGGAGTGTGTATGGCACGCCCAGTGTATGCTGTCTAAGGTAGTGAGCCCCCAACATTAGATTTGTTTAAAAATAAAAAATTGTTCAACACTGATTTCAAGTACATTTAAGGTTGTTGGCACGGGCAACGCCGGGCGGGTAAGCTAGTATGAAATAAAATTGATTGACGTCATAGTGATAATAAAACGGAAAGATTTCTCAATAATACAAGGAGTATGAGTATGTGTATGTACACAAAGCAGATTAATATCACGTCATTAGAGAATTAAAAAGAAAATCTGACGTCATATGGGAAGTTTAACGGATTTTTCAAATGTTTCAGAATAATACAAAGCGAGTATTAATATGAATAATAGAGAATAGTAAATATATGATATAAATGCTGGACGATTACACCATGAAACATTACTACATTAAAGACGTGAGTATAAAACATCACAAATTTACTGAATAGTGTATACAAAACGTTTGTATACACAATTCAGTAAATTTGTGATGTTTTATACTCACGTTTTTAATGTAGTAAATATATGAGTTTGAGGAACGTATTGAATCATGATAACAACCCGATTACGAAAATATTCGCATATTTTAACATTTTGAAAGTGTACAACCTGTTTAATTTTGAAATTATTTTTTTAAATATCGCATTTAGTCCACATGACAGATATTATTATAACAGAATATAATAGCGGGCTGTTTTAGATATTCGAAAAAACGAGAAAAATAGACCGGTAAATTTTTACTTTATAAAAAGACATGACTTTTTTTTTTTTTTTTTTTTTTTTTTTTTTTGGTTGCTAAATGAAATTTATTTGGATTTATTAAAGAAAGGATAAAGTGTTTTGAAAGGAATATTAAACGAAACCCTTTGAGCGATCTTCGATCACACTTACCCACTTGTTTAGGGTTTCGTTCATCTCACGAAACCCTATTACTCCCGCTGCGTTGTCTGTCTGTCACAGAGCCATTCTCAAAAACTATGTAACTTACAGAGTTGAAACTTTGTGTACATAGCTGAATATTAGCTATGAAGAACTCAAAATATTAAAATTTGAAAAATTCGTATTATTTTAATAAATAGAGATAAAAAACCAAAATTCTAAAAGCCTTTTCCTTTTAAATTTAAACATTTTTCGTTATAGCAGATGCCAAAATTAAAATTCCACGATGAAATTCTTTCTAGAATAATTAATTTTCTATCAGACGATTTCCACGTGAAAAATGAAAATGAAATAAAAAGTTTCACCAATTGAAAAAAGATTAATATGAAATAAAATTGATTGACGTCATAGTGGTAATAAAACGGAAATATTTTTCAATAATACAAGGAGTATGAGTATGTGTATGTAACACAAAGCAGATTAATATCACGTCATTAGAGAATTAAAAAGTCACATTGGAAGTTTAACGGTTTTCGTGTGAGTGAAGTAGCCTCTTACGTTAGCCGAGCGCAGTTGATAAATCGCTAAATGTTGTTCCCATCGTTTGTATTGTATTCATTTCGAAAATTTAAATAATTCATTCATTTAAAACACATACCCTTTTCACTCATTATATTTAAAATACATTTTTTCAATAATAATTAATAACAGAAACCAAAACATTTTATTTTAACACTAAATCATTGTTTCTAATTTGTATACTCACTCAAACCATAAAACTGCTATTGGCGAGAAAAAAAAATGCTATTTGCAATATTTGCGGACATAAAATTACCAAAACATTTATTTATTTTCTTTTGGTTATAATTTTGTGATTGCATTTTGTTTCTCGATAAACTGAACCAAAACTGGCGATTAATTGCCGGTCGTCCATAAATCCGGCAAGTACATTCTAAACAAAGCAAATGGTCAAAAAATGTGCAAAATTCAGAAATCCACAAAGCCCTAGGTCGCAACCTGTGCGATTTTTTTTGTATATTGTATTAGCTGACTATAATAAATTTTTGTGTACGTAAAACTTATTTTATTATTATTGTTATTATTTTCTTTTTTAACAGGAAACATGAAATAGTCCATAAACACTAAAATGCGTTTCATATTGTTTTAGTATTTTAAACAGATCGAAACTGTTGTTGTAAACGCGTGCCTTTTGCTATCATCGATCAGTTTTTACTGTAACTTTGATGGAATAAATGAGATGATACTCTGGATTGACAAATAATTTTTGCAGATACTTTTATCCTTGATTTTTCTTTTGAAGTTTAAACCTGCATCAAGAAAATATTAGATTGCAGTGCGAAATCCTCGCATGGTTCCGCTGGTAATTTTTATTGCTGGAAAGTATAATTACATTTTGTGAACATATGTTGCGAATCTGTATTCAGTCAGGGAAGATGTGTATCTTGTTTATTAGATTTATTGGCAAATATTTTTGATAAAGTTTGTTTTGATAGAGTTATGTATATTTAAAAAAACACATTCACTTCGGGTGAAAAGGAATTAGTGCTACAAAGCATTAATTCTTTTTTCTCGAAACTAATATGGTATTTTGAATGTTTTCCTTTTTTAAATATACACATCTCTATCAAAACAAACTGCATCGAAAATATTTAGAACTAAATCTGCTGAACAAGATACGCAGCTTCCCTGACTGAGTACAGATTCGTAAAATATGCTCAGGAGATGCGCAGATGGTAGATTTTGTGTCATACCCAATGACGTCATCCTAAAAGAGCGCGAATTGGCATTATGCCCTCCGTCCACAAGGTAGCGCAGTTGTTTCAATTTTGAGGTCCTGTTCTAGTATTAAGCTGGAACGCTTAATATGTATACGTTTTGGTATAAATTCAGTTACGCAGCTGAAAATATTTTATTGTGAATTAATAACATCCCGAAAACCGATATTCCGGTTTGAGAAAACTGATTATTAACATTTAAGAAAATTAGTGGTAGCAAAAGAATTGTTGTTTTCATAAATGCTCAATGCTCAATGCTCAAATTTTCATAAATGCTAAATCTCGGAAATTTATTGATTTCTGAGATTTATAAATTTTTTTAAAAACGCTTTCCGGAATCGTGAATAACTCGAAAGTTGTTATTGCATATTTTTGTTCTTGGTTACATTATATTTTCGTAAATTAAGAAAAATTGTTTTTTTTTTCAAATGAATTTATTATTTTTTCTTGGTTTATCAATGTTGGATCTCAGCAATTTTCAAAACCGTTATTTACAACAAAAATAATATTAAAACAGTACTTGGAATAACGTATTTTTCATATACATAATAGAATCTTGAATAAACGAAATTAATTATTTTATTCTTAAAAAAGATATATTGATTTTATCATATTTTTTATATACCCAAAATTTACATTTAATTAAATGTTTTTTAAAAAATGCCGTATTATTGGTTTATTTTTGTTTTGTCTGTCTCATATACTTTTCTATGCCTGATAAGAATTACATGTTTAAAAAGATCGTTTTGTGCACAAATTTTCAAAGCTTATCTAAAGCTGCACAATACAGAGCGAAAAGTTCTCTAAAATTTGAAATTTTCAAGTTTTAAACTACAAAAATAAACACGATTTTTATGTTATATTATAAAAATTCGTTGAAAGATATGAGAAAAATTAAATTTCATTCTTATGAACTATAAAAATTAAAATGAATAATTATAATAAATGACATTAAAAGTTTAGAAAACAATTGAAAAACTTAAGTTAGCGTTCTATAAGTGAGAGAAAAAGTCATATATATGATAGGTTTTGTATCATTTTCCGTATTATTTTCCATTACTTTTCATATTTCAGGCGTATATAGAACTATAGGCGTTTATAGAACTGAAAGCAGCATAAGTAAGAGGTCACTGTATCGTTAAAAAATAAACGGAGAATTAAAAGCCTACGCTCGTCACGCAACAAAACTCACAAGTTAATTTTAATCCTATGGAAGCTTTCTTTTCAAATTTCTCGTTTGTATTTCAATAGTTTTAAATGTTATTTTTAATTATTATTTATTTATCTCATGAACAAAAAAGCGATCTTTTTTGCGAAAATCGGCAAACAAGCGCGCGCATCCTCAGAACCTGATTTTGGAGCAGAGAGGAAGGAAGAACCAAATGCTGGCGCTTTTAGGCCAATTGTTCTAACATCCATCGGCCAAACAGCTCGGGATACAAAAAACGGAAGACATATTCTTAAAGTTCGTACTTTTATGTCGAAAACGCCGCAATCAGTTTGAAAAAATATTGTTTTTAACCCTTTGAAAAAAGTCCAAATAGGGCCGTTTAAGCGGTTCACGTTATCCCCTCTTATGAAAACGCATCCCCCAAGCTGCAATTTTAGATGTACCAACAAACAAAAAAAAATGCTCTTAAAGTTGAGACCAACTTCTTTTCGACGGCGGGATTTATTTCCAAAAATACGAATTTTAACCCTTTCAAAAACATTGGCGGCCGCAGGTCACTTATTCGCGCATCCCGGAGAGAATTTTTTTCTACGCTAAAAGTAACTAAACGTCCGCATTGAGATACAATATTTTTAGACCATCTTGGCAGACCAGATTTACAGGGTGATCTTTTTTAAAGTGACAGTGTTTGGAGCGCCATGTAGCGCGATCTAATAGCCGAAATGGCACCAAACTTGGTATTGAGACTAATCAAGATATGGGAAAAAGGACTCCGTGAAAAAAAATTAGTTCCAATATCGCCGCTAGGGCATTTTGTGGCGCTGCTGTAGCTTACAATAACAAGAATTAACATAAAACACGGGTATCAAAGAAAAATGCAAATGTTGTGCGATGACAGCGCCAGTAATAGGGGCTATAAAAGCAAGTAGTAGACAGCTCCGACAAATAATCTCAGCTGAAGTAAACGAGCTCCAGTGGACATGCCTCTCACGTTACCGGAACGTGCGTTACTGGTGAAGCTGTATTATATGAATCAATCTAATGCATCCGCAGCTCTTCGGGAATTTCGAACCAGAAAAAAATTACGAAAGGGGGTTTTATCGCTGAATGGTCTTAAGAAAATGATTAAGAAGTTCGAGGAAACGGGGTCACTGACCATTCGCGCTGGAAGAGGACGTAAACAAGTATCAGAAGATGCAATAACTGATGTGGCAACTGCAATTGTCGAAGGATCACAGGGAACCATTCCTGGCACTAGCAGCGCCCGGGGTGTAGCTCGACAATTGGACATGAATTATTCCACGGTATGGAGAGTTTTGCGGCGCGTTATTGGATTTTACCCCTACAAAGTCAGCCTCTTGCACGAACTGAAACCAAGTGATTATGATAAGCGAGTGACATTCGCTCTATCGTTTCTTGACAGGGTAGAAATTGCTGATGCTTTCCCATGGCACATTCTGTGTGGAAATGAGTGCCATTTTTATCTCAATGGGTCCGTAAACACACAAAATAGCCGAATTTGGGCTTCTGAGCATCCCCACACCGTGCATGAAATCCCATTAAATTCCCCAAAAGTCACTGTTTGGTGTGGTTTCACAGCCGAATTGGTAATTGGGCCATTCTTTTTTGAGACCATCACTCCGACAGGACCCGAAACGTGCACCATAAAAGCAGATAGGTACCACGAAATGCTGCAAACGTTTGTTATTCCACAACTTCAGCAAGGAAACCGTCTCCAACAGACAATCTTTATGCAGGATGGTGCTCCGCCACACATTGGTAATAAGGTAAAGCAGCTGTTGCACCACACCTTCACTGATGATAGAGTCATAAGTCGGAGTTTTCCTGTTGCATGGCCGCCTCGTTCCTCTGACCTCACGGCATGCGATTTTTGGCTCTGGGGTTATTTGAAATTTCAAGTTTATGTTGGTGGAGTATCAAATTTGTCTATTCTAAAGGACAACATAACAAAGACAGTGCGGAATATTCCTCGTGATATGTTACGTACGGCTTTGGAGAACGTTGTGCACAGAATGCACGGTGTTATTTCTGAGAACGGTGCTCACATTGAAGGTGGTCTAATTCCTCACCGAGGAAGTTAATGTAGTAAATAAACATTAATAATTTAACTGTACGATTGTATGTGTTAGTATTTTTCTTTTCTCACATTTTATACATTGCAAAGCGCCACAAAATGCCCTAGCGGCGATTTTTGGAACTAAAGTTTTTTCACGGAATCCTTTTTCCCATGTCTTGATTAGTCTAAATACCAAGTTTGGTGCCATTTCGGTTATTAGATCGCGCTACAGGGCGCTCCAAACACTGTCACTTTAAAAAAAATCACCCTGTACATCACCTACAAAAATTTCGAAACGTTCGGACGAGTAGAAATATATATATATATATATATATATATATATATATATATATATATATATATAAATTCTGGGAAATTTTTGATGAAAACGGCAAAGCGCGGGCTGTTTCGGCGCGGCTTCGGTTCATGTTTTCGCTTCTAAATATGCATATTGTTTCACGGAATTTAAAAAGAGCTTGAATACAGTAATATTTATAATTTATTAAAATTTCAGTGAGTTCGGAAGATGAGAAAAATTATTTAAATGAAAATGTATTTATTTATTTGGATAGAATACCTGAGGTCAATCTCTAACCGGGGCTTTTCCTACTTTCTCGATTTTGGTTGAAGATATTTTTATATAAAGGTACTTTAACTTTCAAAACCGGTATTGAAATAGAAAGTGACCCCATTAAAAAATCTACAACCAAAATAAAAAAAAGTAGAAAAAGGCCCAGAATGAGATCGACTTCAGCTATCCTGTGTAAAAAAGAAATAAATAATTTAAAAATATTGAAATGCAAACTATAAATGAAAAGAATGCTCCCATAGGTTTAATATTAGCTTGTGATTGTCGTTATGTGACTAGTGTAGGCTCTTATGTCACGACATCCACAAGCTAATGTTGAACCAATGAAAGCGTTCGTTACAGATTTCTTGTTTGCATTTCTGTATTTTTATTACTGTATTTATTTATTTATTTTCAATGGGATATTTGAAGGCGATGTCTAATTTGATATATTTGTACTTTTTTTTTTTTTTTTTTTTTTTGGTTGCAATTTATTTCTGACGACATTTTCAATTTTGGGAGAAAAAAAATTGTTAGTTCCAGTATTAAAAGTATCCTCAGATAAAAAAAAGAAACAATTTTATTTTAGCAATCACGTTAATTATCACCCCAGCAAACACAGAGCTATCGGTAAGCAATCGGCCGACTGCCGCTTTGCCGTTTCCGCCGGTATCGGCACGACACCGCCTGCCGTACCGGTTCCGTAACTTTTTCGACACGCCGCGCGACTGACGCCCGACAGATAGGCGCATAGTCGGTCCGGTATTGGCAACGCCGGTAGAATCGACGGCACTCTGCTGTGCCGATTGTATGCCAACAGTTATCCGCACACCTACCGAATCTGGTCCGGTACCGGCAACGCTAACGGCAAGATGCTGTGCCGACCGTATACTGATAACAAATCCGTAGTATTGTCGAATGTGGTCCACAAGCAATAAACTGCCGAAAGCACCCCTTTTATTGGGAACTAGCAGCTGAAAGGGGGGGGGGCACTCCACTTAATGGTACTTAATTTTTTTTTTTTTTAACTTTGATTATTTTCGTAAAAATGGTGAAATTTATTTTTCCGATGTAAGCAACCCCCCCCCCCCCCTCACGAATACCGTTTTACCATTAATAGCCCCTGCCATTAAAAAAAAAAAATACATTTTCTATATATTTTCTTTTTAAGTGTCGCTGTAAAACTTGATTTTAAAAAAATATATTTTTTCTAGGAAAGTGTAAAACAATACATCTAATTTTTATTATTATTATTATTTTAAAGTCAAATATACTAAATTCCGTTCCGTTAATTTACTATTTATTAATAAATTTAAAAAATTGAACTTTAATTTTACACAGAAAATAAAAATCAGTTTAAATAACTTAGTTAAAGAAAATTCTGTACCGTTTGTTATTATTTTATTTTATGAACGCTTTAAATGAATGTTTGTGATTTTCTTGTGATTATGTCTCTTAAAATAGGTCTGCTATAAATTATGCTAAATTGTTTTAGCCTTATTAAATCCATCAACATCTCAACTAAGTTAAATATTTTTTGCATAATTTAATTCAGTAAACATTATTCTCTCTTTAAATAAATATAAAAAACAAAATTTAGAGTTTATGTAATTTCTGGGCAAGATTAGAAAAATATATTTTTGTAACTTTATTTAAAATTTTTTTATATGATAGACATGTTTCATATTTACTTATTTTTAGTTTTTCTAAATTCTTTATATATTTTTTCATTTATACAGAAGGACTATTGTTTTTCAAAATCATTTATTATTACATCTAATTTGATGCTCCATAATTAATTTTTTTTAAATAAAGTAACATTATTTATAATATTGTTTTTCCTTTTTCTCTTAATTTGTTTCTAAATATTTCCTTTTCAAATATAAATATACACTTTCAAAATCACTCAGTTATATTATGTACATTGGAAATGTCAAATATTTATATACATTGATTAAAATTCATTTATTTTAAATTTGATAGAAATGAAATGCGTATTAAACCAATTTAATAGTAATAATTTAAACTTCAAACATTTTGCATGAAAAAAATTTAATAAATTTGAATAGTATTAAGGAATTTTTATACCGCTGCGTAAAAATTTTAGGATACGTGAAAAGAAATCGCTTTAAGTAATTTAAAAAATGAATGAATTAGTAACTTTGAATAAATTAAAGTTCAAATACAAAAAATGCAAATTACCATTACTAAGCAATCGAAAATTTTGACTATTTTTTTTTAAATACATGATCTATACGAGTATTGTAAAATTATAGAGCATCAAATGGATAAGAAAACCAAATGTCATTCTGCATTTATTATAATAAAGAAACGTTCAAAGAATTTGTTAATTATTAATAATTAAAAATATGCTACATGTCACAAAAACTTAAATAATAAAAATATGAAAACTGCATAAACATATTTTTCTAATTTCACCCTATTATCATTTTGTACAACAAAAATTCCTACGCAAAGTTAATCGTTAAAAAAGAATAAATATTTACAAAATTAAATGTATGCAAAAATAATGATTTTAATTCAGATTAATTTGGATTTAATAAAAGAAAATTAAGCAGACTTACCAATATTATGATTTTTTCAGCCCGCGTGATGCTTCACGCATCTCACATCAGGCAACTACTACATGAAAACGCGGGAATCTATGGTTGCAATTTGCCCTTCAAAATCCAGTTTGGAAAGCATGCGCGCGCAGTTTTACTAGATGATCGCTTTGCTTTCCCTTTAGTACGCTCCCAAGGTAGACAATAAAGTGACGGATAACATTCCAGATCTGGCGTGTTAGCTTCGTAAATTGCACTTGGCTCTTTGTCATAATCAATTTTTGGATGTGAAAGCGTCTCATATGATTGAAAATCATCATCAAATTACACCAAAGTCCGAAACTTTCTTGATCAAGCAGGGCGGTCGCTCTGCCAAGCCAAGCTTTAAAAAAAAAAAAAACGCCACACAAACAACGCCAAGAACTGAACTAGGCCGCTACTGCTTATTTACAGGAATCAACTTCGCAATGTTAAATCGACAAAACATGCCAGATTAAAATATCAGATATATAATAAACCAAGCGTCGCAGAAATAAAAAACGAAAACTAGAAGAATCTAATGAAGAATTTCTTCAATTTAAGACCAAACTCATCTTCATAAGTGATTTATAAACAGAGATATAGATTTTTTTTAAAAACGTCGAGTTACTTAAAATGATCACTTTTTTCTTCGTCAAACTTTTTTTTTCAAACAACCTACAGACCTTAATATTCGGCAGAATAAAAAAAGAATTGCATTTTTGGACAAGTAATTACGTAATCTGTGTGCTTTTATAAAATTCAGTGTAAAAAAATATTATTTTCTATCCTTAATTAGCAAAAAACTGTTAATTAACTTGGCGATTAAAAAATTATGCCAAAACAGATACAAAACTCGCCAACGACCATGTACCATCTCTATAATAAAACTGTAAGTCATGTGACTGTCCTCAACAGTTCCGGGATGCCGCATCGCTTTTTCATATGCCAAGCGGCCATTTTTATTCAAAATTATTTTTTCGAATAAACTGCATAAAAGTTACATTTTAAGAAAGATCGTTCAAAATAAATTAATATTTGAGAGATGACTTGCGTTCAATTATGTATATATTCTGCAATAACTTCAGTCGAAAGATTCGCAGTTCAAATTCTCTATTCATAAAAGTAAACAAAAAAAAAGATTGATTCGTCGTGAACATTTAAAATATTAAATCATGGAGGTAATCATTCGCAAAGCAAGTTCTCCGCGAATGAATTTTTGGACCGCTGCCTCGCGTCAAAAAAATAATTCGCACCAGTGAGACAATCAAAGTTTACCATAATTATGTGCTATACAACTCAACTTTCGGACTTTTTCTTGACGTAAATTGAACTCATGTAATAATATTTAATGAATCAGATTTTTAGCATTTTTAAAATCGCTAATACAGCTTTTATTTATCGCGTGTACAAATTAGAAATGATACTTTGATTTTGAAATCAAATGTTTTGATTTATGATATTATTTCTTATTTATTTATTTATTTTCTCTTTTAAATGAAAAGTGTGAAGTATTTTAAATTTATGTAATATAAGCATTTTAGATTAAAGTTAAGTATTTTAAATGAAATGAGTGACAGGTTTATAATTTATAATTAAATTAATTGTAGTATGAATGACGGTGATGGGAACGATATTTGGCGAATTATCATCTGCTCCCGGCTAACAAAAATACTCATAATTAAAAAAAAGTGTTATGCATCTTTAATAAATCCTTCATTTGAAGCTTTCTTTAATTTTAAAGTGAAGGTATTTAGTTTTTCATTAATGCATTTCAGTTTTTCAACATCTCTTGAATAAACATACTTGCGTATCTGAAACGGCCAGCGCTAACGTTCTCGTTCACGATCTTCAATTCAAAATACGTTACTCAGTAACAGTAAGTAACCTGTGATTTCAGGATCGCGCTAATCACCGTAGTCGGCTATTCGCAACTTGCGGTACTCGTAGCCAATGGCGTTTCAGATGCGAATTTGTGTACCTCTAAATGGCAACGTGTTTATGCAAAACATTCGCCGATGGTGTGTTTAAAAGGCTGGACTTTCCAGGATGCTTTGCCTTCACTTTTCCTTTCTCCAGCTTGTAATGCTGGTTGTAATATAAAATGTAGCTGCATATTATTTTTCTTCAGTTCGTTTATTTAACAGCGAAGTTATGCTGTTTTATTGTATGTCATCATGTTCATAATAAACTACTATGATTTTAAAGGAGCTGTTACTTTTAAGTCTTCCACATGTCACATGAAACACAGTTTTTTATTGGTACGGCCAACAAGTGGTAGCAGAGTTGCGTGGTTGTGATTTTTAAAGCAGTTTAAAGTTTGTTTTTGTGGAAGTGAAGACGTCGTCGCCGATGTGTTTCTCGAAGTCGCTGCGATGTTGTTTTTCTGCTGAAGTGTCGCCGATGTTTACAGCTGATGTTTTTTTCCCTGGAGTGCGCTTTTAAAGAGACTTTTGCTTTTTTTCATGTGTATTAAAGTGTTTTTCCTACTTATTTGACGGAGGCCGTATAGAAAATGGAGTTTCAGAATGTTGCTCTTTTGACCTCGTCAAACTGGGAGACGTGGAAGATAGAAGTAAAAGTTCTGCTAATGCATTATGGTGCTTGGGAATATATCGAGAACGTCAAGAGTGGAAGCGGTGAGACATCGGAAAAAACAGTTCCTGTAACAGACAAGCTGACATGGAGAGAACAGAGTGAGGTGAATTTAAGAAAAGCCCGGTCCTATACCATTATTTACCAGACCTTGTCATCTGAGTTTAAGCCATTAATTTCGCATACAACGAATGGAGCTGAAGCCTGGAAGATCCTTAAAGAGCATTTTGAACCTACCACAAGAGCTCGTGTTATACAACTGCTAGATGATTTTTTTGGTGTCCGTTATTTTCCTGGAGAAAATTTGGGACTTTTTTTGTGTCGTGTCAAGCAAGCAGCAGAGCGTCTGCGTGATGTAGGACATACCCTTCAGCCCTTGTATATGGGTTACCAGATGATTAGAAGTTTGCCCGAGGAGTTCCAGTCTACAGTCCAAGCGATTTACAGGTGGCCAGATGCAGAGTTTGTACCGGACAAGATTGAGGCTGAATTGCTACTGGAGGAGAATAGATTGAAACTGGCCAAAAAGGACATTTCTAGTTCTAGTGTTGCTTTTTCTGGAGAAGTGGTAAAGTGTAAAACAGGTAAATTTAAGAATTATAATGTTAATCAAAGTAAATTAATAGGTCCTTGTTTTCTTTGTAAATCTTATGGTCATTTAATTGCTAACTGTAAATTGAAAAATCAATCTAAAAATTTTCAAACTAAGAAATATCAGTCAAATAGTAAATTTAAAGAATCTAGTAACGCAGAGTTAAAAAGTAATGAAAAAAACAATAGTAATGTTAAGTGTAATAATGAAAAAAACAATAGTAATGTTAAGTGTAGTAATGAAAAAAGTAATAGTAATGTAAAATGTACCTTCTCTGAACATGAGACTAGCTTAATTGAAGTAGCTCAAAGTAATTTTAAAAGTAATTTTCTTGAGGCAAATTCATCTGATTTTGGCCAAAATAGTAGCTGGGTGTTTGATACAGCTGCTACTGCTCATTTTTGTAATAACAAAAATCTTTTTTTGAATTATGAGTCAGTTTCAAATATGCAGATGTCACTTGCTGTTGGAGAAAAAGAAAGTCCTGTTCAGGGAAAGGGTACAATACATTTTTTTATTAAATGTAAAGATGGAAGTTTCAATCAAATAATTCTTAAAGATGTTTTGTATAATCCTCATTTACGTAGAAATCTCTTGTCTGGTAGTAAACTTGAAAAACTAGGCATAAATTTTGTTGGCAGTAAAGGCAAACTAATTGTGTATGACAAGGACTGGCAATGGTTATTTTATGCAGTAAGGAAAAATGATTTGTATTTTGTTAAACCTTTCAGCTATAAAACTTGTAAAGGAGAAAGCAACTCGGTTGACATTTCAGCTAACCAAATTGAAAATTTAAATTTGAGTAACTTGTGGCATGAGAGATTTTGTCACGTAAATAGTGAATATTTGGTTAATACTAGTAAAAATGAAAGTGTTAGAGGTTTGCCAGAGCTGTCAAAGTTAACCGAGGATTGCATCTCCTGTAAACTTGCAAAATCTAAGAGAGTGTCATTTAAATCAATAGGGAATGTTAGATCAAAAACTGCTCTAGAACTTTTACACATGGATTTGTGCGGCCCTTTACCTGTAGCATCACATGGAGGGAATAGATACTTTTTCACCATCATTGATGATTTTTCTCGTAATGTTGCAGTATATACCATCAGAAATAAATCAGACGTTTTTCAGACATTCTTAAAATTTCAGAATAGGGCTGAAAGGTATTTAAGTAAGAAAGTAATTTCTACTAGAACTGATGGGGGTTTAGAATTCTGCAACAACGAATTTGAGAAATTTTTAGAGAAGCAGGGAATTTTACATGAGAAAACGAACCCGTACAGTCCAGAAATGAACGGTGTCGCGGAGCGTTTTAATTTAACTGCTCTTGATGGTGTTAAAGCTCTCCTTAATTCAAGTGGCTTATCACAAAAATTTTGGGCTGAGGCCTTAATGTGTTTTTCTTACACCTGGAATAGGATCTGTCACAAACAAAAAAGAAACCCTTTTGAGATGTACTCTGGTATAAAACCTTCAGTTTCTCATTTAAAAACATTTGGCTGTTTAGCTTATGTTGGAGTGCCCAAACAAGTCCGAAGGAAGCTTGATATGCGAGCTAAACTAGGGATTATGTGCGGGTATGCTCAGGCAACTAAAGGCTACAGAATTTGGTTAATAGATGAACAGAAAATTGTAGAAACCATTAATGTTCGTTTTGATGAAACTAAAAGGGGGGTAGATATAGCTTCAAAAATTAAAGAACCTAAATTAAATTTTTCACTTTTTGATTTCCCAGAGGACGGAAATATTTTTGATGTAGAACCAGAGATTACATCTGAATTGGGAGGGGCATCAGATTCTGACAAAAGTTTAGAACATAGTGGTTTAAAGACTTGTGCAACTATTCCTTGGATACGTAAAGCAGTACCTCGAAAAGTAGGAAAAAAAACAGACATTTACTATGGCATCGAAGGAACCAATACTAGAATAAGATCTTTTAATGAATTGTTAGAATATTGTAAATTAAATAAAATAGAATGTGATAAAAACCTTTTTGACTTCAGCAGTAAAAATAAAGAATCTGGTAAAAATTTCTAATTTTTTAAAAATAGATGAAGCAAACTTGACCGAGGTTAAAATCCCCAAAACTTACAATCAAGCCATAAAAACCTCAGAAGCATCTAGTTGGAGGGACGCAATGAACCAGGAAATGAATGTTATGTATGAACGTAACGTATGGGATCTTGTGATACCTCCAAAGGATACAAAAATACTTGATAATCGTTGGGTGTATACCTTAAAAAGAAATGAAAATGGTGAGATTGTAAGGTATAAGGCTAGGTTAGTTGCAAAGGGGTTTAATCAGGTTAAAGGAGAAAGTTACGATGAAGTTTTCAGTCCAGTTGTTAGTTTTTCAATAATTCGGTTGTTCTTTGCCATATTTTCATGTCTGTTGAAATGGGTTAATGTCCAGGTAGACGTCAACAATGCATATCTTTATGCTGGTCTTGATGAAACTATATACATGCACCAACCTGAGGGTTTTGAAAAGGAAAAAAATAAAGTTTGTAAGTTAAATAAAGCCATTTATGGTCTGCATCAAAGTGGCAGACAGTGGTTTTTTGAAATGGATGATGCTTTATCCAAATTAAATTTTTGCAAACTAGATTGGTGCAATTGTGTATATATGTTTCAAGACAGATTGGTTCTTTTGCTCTATGTTGATGACATTGTTCTTTTTGGCAAAACTAAAGATGATTTGAATTTTGGGATAGATTTGCTGCAAAAACATTTTAACTTAAAAATTTTGGGTGCAACCAGAAAGCTATTAGGCATAGAGTTTGAAGAGGTTGGAAATAGACTTTACATACACCAAACAGCTTATATTGAGAAAGTTTGTGAAATGTATTCAAACTTTAAATTTCCAATTAGCTCTTTACCTATTCCTAAGGGTTTAGTGTTGTCAAAGCAAGATTCCCCTTCCACTAAGGAAGAATTTGATAAAATGTCTAGTTTTCCTTATAGAAATCTTATAGGATGTTTATCTTATATAGCGGGAAGGACCAGACCTGATATTATGTATGCAGTAAATTTATTATCTCAATTTCAAACCAATCCTGGCATTGCTCATTGGAATTGTTTATTAAAATTGTTAGGTTACTTAAAATATACTAAAAATTTCAAACTTGAGTTATCTAGAGTTAGTGATTTAAATCTCTCATGTTATTCGGATTCAGATTTTGCAGCAAACAGAGACGATCGTGTTTCCATAGGTGGCTATATTTTGTTTCTGGATGAAACTCCTATTTCATGGAAGACATTTAAACAACAATGTGTAAGTCTTTCAACCATGGAGGCCGAATATGTTAGTTTAACTGAAGCTGCTAAGGAATTAATCTGGATAAAAAATGTCTTACAAAATAAAATACTTAACTTAAATTTGAGAGAATGCACTTTATTCTGTGATAACCAAGCGGCCATAGCTTTTTCTAACTCCCCTTTTGAAAACCAGAAAACAAAACATATTCATATAAAGTATCATTTTTTAAGAAATCTTGTTTTTGATAAAATGTTTAAACTTAAATATATTCCTAGTAAACTTAATCTTGCAGATAGCTTTACTAAGCCACAAGTGAAAGAGCAGCTGTTGAATTTTTGTAAAAGAATTTTTGATATTTAAATCTTTATGTGGGGGGGTTATAATTTTTCTTACAATGTTGTTCACTCTGGTCAGTGTCCTGCCAATAAAGTCTTATGTGACCTGACATTGATCAGATTGTTAGTTTTTGAATTTTTCAAGTGTAACTTTTTTTGTAAACTTTTTGAACTTTTTCATGTTTATGCAAATTTTTCATGTTTTGTAATATTCTAGAGATGATGAAAAAGGAGGCCGATTGTTATGCATCTTTAATAAATCCTTCATTTGAAGCTTTCTTTAATTTTAAAGTGAAGGTATTTAGTTTTTCATTAATGCATTTCAGTTTTTCAACATCTCTTGAATAAACATACTTGCGTATCTGAAACGGCCAGCGCTAACGTTCTCGTTCACGATCTTCAATTCAAAATACGTTACTCAGTAACAGTAAGTAACCTGTGATTTCAGGATCGCGCTAATCACCGTAGTCGGCTATTCGCAACTTGCGGTACTCGTAGCCAATGGCGTTTCAGATGCGAATTTGTGTACCTCTAAATGGCAACGTGTTTATGCAAAACATTCGCCGATGGTGTGTTTAAAAGGCTGGACTTTCCAGGATGCTTTGCCTTCACTTTTCCTTTCTCCAGCTTGTAATGCTAGTTGTAATATAAAATGTAGCTGCATATTATTTTTCTTCAGTTCGTTTATTTACCAGCGAAGTTATGCTGTTTTATTGTATGTCATCATGTTCATAATAAACTACTATGATTTTAAAGGAGCTGTTACTTTTAAGTCTTCCACATGTCACATGAAACACAGTTTTTTATTGGTACGGCCAACAAAAAGAATAAAAATAAATAAATGATAGTTTGTTGTAAATAAATATTGATATACATATCAAAAATAATTTATAGAATTAAAATAAAAAATAAAAGTAAATAAACAACAATTTCCATAACAAAGTTTTCGCCAAATTGGCGGGGGAGGGGGGGGGGGAATCGCGCCAACGTGCGTATGTGACATTTGTGCCCAAAAAATATGCGAAATGCTACCATGATCGCAAAAGTTCATGATTTGTCTATTAGAATCTTCCGATTTGGCGAAGGATTAAGGGAAAATTAAATTATGAATAAATGTAACGTGTTGCAATGTTTAACATACATTTAAGGGAGACCAAACTGGTCGCCAGTGGCGGCTAGTCTATATATTAAAACCGTAAGTCATGTGACTGTCATCAACAGTTCCGGGATGTCCGTTTCACTTTTTCATATGCCAGGTGGCCATTTTTATTCAAAATTATTTTTGCAAATAAAACTGCATAAAAATTACATTTTTAGAAAGATCGTTCAAAATAAATTAATATTTGAGAGATGACTTACGTTCAATTATGTATACATTCTGCAATAACTTCAGTTTAAATTAGGTTCGCAGTTAAAATTCTCTATATATGAAATTAAACAAAGAAAAAAGATTCATTCGTTGTGAATGTTTAAAATATTAAACCATGAATTTTTGGATCGCTGCCTGGCGTAAAAAAAATAATCCGCACCAGTGAGACAGTCAAAGTTTACCTTAATTCTGTTCCATACAACTCAACTTCCGGATCTTTTTTGACGTAAGTTGAACTCATGTAATAATATTTAATGGATCAAATTTCGAAAATAATTGTCAGCTTTTATTTTTTGCGCATGCAAATTAGAAACGATACTTTAATTTGAAATCAAATGTTTTGATTTATGATAATTATTATTTTTCTATTTTTTATTTTAAATGAAAAATGTGAACGTCATGTATTTTAAATTGAAACAGCTGTCACGGACGCACCGGGGCTGGCGCGATTTTTGTTTTGCGCCAAATATGTTTAAGAATCTCCGCATTAGCGAACATATTGCAAGTGATAAGCAAACGGACATGAAGCATAAATTCTTAAGTGGGTTAAGCGGTTTTTGTCAAGAAAGATGAAATACATAACAAGAAAAAATATGCGAAATGCTACCGCGATCGCAAAAGTTCTTGATTTATCTATTAGATTTTTCCAGTTATGCGAGGGATTAAGGAAAAAAATAAATTATGAATAAAAATAATTTGTTACAATGCTTAACATACATTTAAGGGCGACCAAACTGGTCGCCAGTGGCGGCTTGTCTCTATAATAAAACCGTAAGTCATGTGACTGTCATCAACAATTCCGGAATGCCCGCTTCACTTTTTCATATGCCAGGCGGCCATTTTTATTCAAAATTATTTTTGCAAATAAAACTTAATAAATGTTACATTTTTAGAAAGATCGTTCAAAATAAATTAATATTTGAGAGATGACTTACGTTCAATTATGTATATATTCTTCAATAACTTCAGTTGAAATTAGCCTCGCAGTTCAAATTCTCTATCCATGAAAGTAAACAAAAAAAAAAAAAAGATTCATTCGTCGTGAAGGTTTAAAACATTAAACCATTAAACCATGGAGATAATCGTTCGTAAAGTAAGTTTTCCGTGAAAAATTTTTTGGAGCGCTGCCTGGTTTCAAAAAAATAATTCGTACCAGTGACACAATCAAAGTTTACCATAATTATGTGCTATACAACTCAACTTCATTCTTTATCTTTTCTTGATGTAAGCTGAATGTAAACAAATACAACTCCTGTAATGATATTTAATGAATCAAATTTCGAAACAAATTGTCAGTTAATTTGGTATTTATGTATTATACGTGCAAGGAAGAGAGACCACTGAAAATGATTGTTAATCACCAATCATATTTACCATTATTAATGACCAATCGCTTTCAAAACAGTAATTTAATATACATTTACAAAATACATAACATCATTAAGTACTTTTGTGTTATATGGGCGCAAATCTCGCCAATAGCATATTTAAAATCGCCAATACCAGCTTTTATTTTTCGCGTGTGCAAATTAGAAACGATACTTTGATTTTGAAATCAAATGTTCTGATGGAACAGCTGTCGTAGACGCACCGAGGCACTATATTAACTATAGAGTTGCAGTATAGAGAGAAAAAACGGGTTGCTGTAATTAGAATTATAGGCTGTAATGTTGGCGTGGCGTATTTACAAGTTACGGATCTTAATAGTCAGTAGACATTAAGCAGATATGCCAAAATAAGGGAATTATGCAGTTATGAAAACTCCTGAACTATATCAAAATAGGAGAGCAGAGAAAAACAGAGTCGAACAGAGACCGGCATCTAGAAGGAAGTTCGTGAATTTTAATCAGATTCTACGCCACGGGTCAAAAGTGCTGATAGCAAATATGGTTTAAAAGGAATGTGATTATCAAAACTGGCTTCCAAAAGTTCAATGTTTCACCAAACCATACTCGAAAATTACGTGTTATAATATGCACCCCGATTATGTCACATTATTCAAGACGTTTTAAATGAGAATAATGATAGATTTTCTAATCTTCCGTAATCAAGTCTACAGCCAAAGTTAGCGAGAAACAAACAAACAAACAAAAGAATATTGGCAACAATATGGTTCAGTGTAAATGTGGATATCATTAAAGACTTTCACAAAATAGACTTCAATGCACCAAATCGTATTAACTAAAATACGCAATTTGGCAATGGATCCAATTACGGAAAACTACTTAATATGTTTAAGAATCTCCTCATTAGCAAACATATTGCGACTGATAAGCAAACGGATATGAAGCATAAACGCTTAAGTTGGTTAAGCGGTTTTTGTCAAGAAAGACGAAATACATAACAACAAAAAATATGCGAAATGCTACCATGATCGCAAAAGTTTCTGATTTGTCTATTAGAATCTTCCGGTTTGGCGAAGGATTACGGAAAAAAATAAATTATGAATAAAAGTAACGTGTTACAGTGCTTAACATACATTTAAGGGAGACCAAACTGGTCGCCAGTGGCGGCTAGTCTGTATTATAATAGCACAAATCAGTTACAAGTTATAACAACATCAAATTTCATCTTCAAGTCAGCCATTTTCTTCTGAAGATATTTAAAAAAATAATAAAACTTCATAATTATAAGAACACACATTTTATCAAACAATTAAATATGACTGCAAACTGTGGCAGATGACTGTTTCCAACAAGAATAAGTATGAGAAATTCCCGTAAAGCGTATCGATCTGGGTGGCTCAGTCGCAGAGAGTCGGCACGGTATGCGTAAGGTCCCAGGTTCGAGTCCTGGCCCAGGTCAATTTTTCACTCGTGTTTGTTTAGTGCATTTAATTGTCTGATAAAATGCGTGTTCTTAAAATATTGTAAAATAAAGTAATCAGACGTAGTGTTTATGCTTTAAAAAATATTTTAAATATATAATATACGTTTTTGAAAGATCTTTAAAAATAAATTAGTTTTTGAGGGAAGATGTACCTTCTAAAATGTATACATTAAGAGTTATCGGTATTTAAAATTTCTTTCCAAACGTAAACAAAATTTTTGAAATGAATTAAATGTGATTCATTTATTTCTAAAAATAAAAAAAAAAAAAAAAAAAAAAAAAAAAAAAAAAAAACACGGTAAAGGACAGGCATTTCGTTCGCAGGAATACCTTTCACGTCATTTTTCTATAAATTAATGAAATCCAGTTGTTAAATTATTTTTGTTTTAGAAGTGAAATTTCCATTTAAATTTATTGTAACAGTACAATGTTTAATTGAGTAAAATAATGTAAATCTAAGAAATTGCTAAGAAATTCCAAACATGCACAGGGCAATGCAAATAAATAAATAAATAAATAAATAAACAAAAAATAAATAAATAGATAAATAAATAAATAAATAAATAAAAATCAGCTTTCATAAATTCTAAAAATTGTTCATATATCTCAATTACAATCTAAAGGAGGGTTTATTTTTATATTATTCTACATATAATAGTAATTTCAGCAAATATATTAAATTCCAATGCGATCTGTTTTAAACTTTAAGATAGTTTATAACACATGATAAAAAATTTATAAAAAAGAATGGCGCGTCACAGTTCGGGGAGAGGATGGGGAGGAGCGTGAACAAAATTAGGAAGTATAATAAGGCTATCTGTTTGAAACTTTACGATATTTTATAACACAAACATAAATTTTAAAAATAAAGCTGCGTCAAAAATTATAGGGAGGGGCGGAGCGCGTTTTGCCTACACAAGGGGGGTGACACTTTTCTAAATTTTAACGATATCCGTCATGTCACATATCGTTACAAAGGACTGTGACCACTTATTCATGTTATGCACCACAGGTGAAACCCCCACATTTTGCGCCCCCCCCCGACACTAATCATGTGATATATTGTTCGAAAGGCCTGTGACCGCTTATTCATATAATGTATCTTCGGGGTCCATACCCCCCCAAAGGGGGCACTTTTCTAAATTTTGCCGGCACCTCTCATGTGATATATCGTTGGAAAGGTCTGTGAATGCTTAATCAAATTATGCGGGGTATATTCTGAATTTTGCACATATCCCTCATGTGATACATCGTTGGAAAAGTCTGTGACCGCCTAATTTTATTACGCATCTCCGGTGTTCATCCCCCACTTTGCTCCCCAAACGCGATTAGCTTTCACCACCAGTGGGCGCTTTCCTATCTCTGTTTCTATGGGTCGGATCACGACGGGGTATGGCTCATTCGACTCGACATCTATAGAGCTTTCCGATTTTAGTTCGGTTTTTCACCACCAAGGGGCACTTTCCTATCTCTGGTTCTATGGGCTAGATCACGACGGGGTATAGCTCATTCGACTCGACATCTATAGCCTTAACGATTTCAGTGCCCGAGGTTTGTATAGAACAGATTGCGCTACCTGGTGGTGGAAGATAGAACTTGAGCGTGCGCAGCACGACTGCTATACGGTGCCGAAGGCAGCCGGGACCCGTGTCGGAAGTTCGTTTGTTTAGATGTTTATACAATTCGATGTGCAAATTAAGGGATTATCCGGTGCCGAAAGCAGCGTGGAACCAGGTCGGAGGTTCGTGGTTTATCTTATTCGAGGTTTTAAAAGGATTGAGGCCCCGGTGTAAATTAGGGGCCCGCTAGCGGGCGAAGCCAGCTAGTGCTAATAATAAAAGAGGGTGATATCACGTTTGATTTCAAATGCAGCGCTGACACGCTATGTACGTATTCCATTTTTATTCATTTAATGGATTAGTCAGTGATATTTTTTAACGGAGGATAACAAGTATTATAACAAGCCACATTTAGTATGTTGTTTTTAAGAGTGTAATTAATTTAATTGAAAAATCTACTGCTATTTCTAGTTAACCCTTTAAACAATGACTGAAAGTAAAATGTAATTTTAAATTATTTCTCATGTTTAGATTATTTAAATTATGTTCAATATATTTAAAAAAAAGAAATGATATCTACAAAAACAACTTTTCAAAAGTAAAAAAAGGCCAAGCGTAAAAAAAAAAAAAAAAAAAAAAAAAAAAAGTTGTGGCTAAAAAATGGTGTGATATCAAATTTCCAAGCTATTATATTGCTTATTTAACTTTTTTCCATTAAATAAGCTATCATATATATAAGTCGAGTGCCTACGTATATGTTAATAGAAATCGTTTTCTTCTGTACTAAATACATCCTAACGAGTTTCTGAAAATTCAATTTTTTTCAAATTATGCATGATGGGCTTGGCGGCCATCTTTCCATATTTCTAAGCACCCAAATTTCTAAAATAAAAGCGTAATATGTTTGCAATGTAATATTTTTATAAAAATTTCGAACTTCAGATTCTAACTACGGACAGATAAATTAGATAAGACTGATATTTTGATAAATTGATTTTTACTAGTTTGAAATTAATAATTACTCTAAAAAATAAATCATAAGATGAATCTTTAAGATAAGTCATCATTATCTTAAGACACAATTTTCAGAGCATACAAGTCTATAAATGAAACTCTTAAATATTTGCTTAAATAACAATTTTGAACTTCGGATTTTAACTACGGATTTGGGTGGTTAGAATTTTGTGAATAATATGCAAAGATGGCCGCCAAGCCCATCATGCATAATTTGAAAAAAAATTGAATTTTCAGAAACTCGTTAGGATGTATTTAGTACAGGAGAAAACGATTTCTATTAACATATACGTAGGCACTCGACTTATATATATGATAACTTATTTAATGGAAAAAAGTTAAATAAGCAATATAATAGCTTGGAAATTTGATATCACACCATTTTTTAGCCACAACTTTTTTTTTTTTTTTTTTTTTTTTTTTTTTACGCTTGGCCTTTTTTTACTTTTGAAAAGTTGTTTTTGTAGATAAATGCTTACAAGAAAGGCATTATTATTTCATGTTTATTAAAATTATTATATGGATACTTACATAATTTTATTCTTTTAAAATGACCAATAAAACAGGTTTAATGATACAGCAATTAAAATTTTTTAATTATTTTAGTGTTTATTATTTTTGTCTATTATACAGTAAAGCCTGTGAAAAAGAAATCGCTGAAAACATAACAATTCCTTTTTAGACAGTTTTCCGTCTTAGCAGGTATAATTGTATGGTAAAACTTCCATCATTGGGGCCATGCATTTTTTCGTTTAAGACAGGTTTTTATTGAGACAGATTACGTTTTTCACAGCTTTTACAATACATTATTTTTAGATTGTTTTAATAATTAATATGTGATTAATCATCTAAATATCGCCCCCATCCAGTGTGCGTTCGTCGGGGGTTCGGGGGGGGGGAGGGGGTAACAAAGCAAATAATATCTTTCCATATATGTGTTTGTTATCACGTCTAATATGTTTATTTAAAATGTGTGTAAAATATTGAATACATTTTACATTTCATTTTCAAAAATATATCCACAATTTTTATTATTATTAAAAAAAAAAGAAAAAAAAAGAGAAATATAATAATCATTTGTTTTTTCGATATTGTTGCACCAATTCTTCAAAAGAAGAGTAAAAATATATAATATACATTATTTAAAACCATGCACTTACTAACAAAACTCAGACTTAATCACAATCGAAAAAAAAAATCTCTGACGGTTCGGCCTACAGGCACAGGTAGATTTCGAAGACGCAGACCGTGGGGCGCCTGTTTGTTGGGAAATGCGGAAGAAATGACCTTTTTGCAATGATGCGGCAGTTGGAACCACCCACTTCGAAATTTAACTTCTTTGCAAGTGGAGCCGGCAAGGATTTTTTTTTTTTTTTTTTTTTTTTTTGGGGGGGGGGGGGGGGTTGGGTTGGTCCTATAAAAACTTGTCAGTATAAAAGCTTCAGATAATATTAAGAGGATTTATAATAAATTTAAGCAGATTTGATATCTTGTGAATTGGCGAAGTTATGAATTTTTTTCTTCTAACCCCGCCCTCTCTTCCCCCCCCCTTTTGGGGCCATTTTTAATTATATCAAAAATCTGTCATACATAAATTTTCGCCCCTTTACCTAGAAGTAGTAATAACTTTAAACAGATTCGATACGTATCATAAATAAGAAATTATGGTTTTTTTTCTATTTTCACAAAAAGCCCCTCCATCCTCCCCTCCCAATGGTTCGATTTTGCCCATTAACGAACTTGACTGTGATTTTATGCCCCTTGATTTTATGTATCAGTTTGGAAGATATTTGTGCAGAATTATTGCAGTTATCGTGCCCATAAAAAGTGACATAGATAGATAGATAAATAGATTAATAAACTTTTGAATTGGGGGTGGTTTTGGGTTCTGGGAGTCATAATCGGCGTAGTTCTGCAAAAAAATTTCAAAAATTCCAACTAAGGGGATAATGTAACAGGTAGTATTTCTTAAGAAATCTAACTTAAAAATGCCGGTTAATCACACGTTAGACATTAACCTCAAATATCCTATGCAAAACAAAATCATTTAAAAACCTTTGAAATGCAAAATAGAAATTTGTGAAGAACGCGTGATTAGTGTATTCTCTTAAAGAGTAAGTATAGTACTATTCAGCTATATGGAAATTGTTTTCCAAAAACAGTCTCAAAATAGTAGTCATAAATAGTTTACCTTAAAAAAAAAAAAAAAAAAAAAAAAACTTAAACAGTGAAATTTTATATTCATTTAACAAAAAATTAACCGTTTCTTTGTGTGACGCATAAAAAAAATATTTAAATAAATTACCTATTCCATTTTAATTTAAGTCCAAGCGAAATGAAAGTTAAAAATAAGTTTCACCGAACACCTTAAAAAACTACAAAATGTCTGTATTAAAAAAATGAGTTTGATCAGCAAATTTTTTTTTTTACAAAAGTGCATGGTAATTTAAGAACATCTTGTAGTTCCGTACTGCGCACTTTTTACCTTAGTAATTTAATCCTCATACAAACTGTAATTGTCAGAAGCTGCGAAGCTGCAAATTGTTAGCCTAAGGCATGTTTTAAATGTGTTGCTGAATGATAAAATCGAATTTTCAATTCAAGTCTTTACAAAATAAAAATTATTGTAAAACTCTCATTTTCAAATCATTGAAATAAGATACATTTTTTTCATTTAACAAAAGATACTTTTAGGATTTAACGTCTTTTGATCGATTTAAACATGTTTGAGATTTGTGAGGTCTTTTTTTATTATTGTTATTATTATTTGTTATTTAGTTAAGTTTAAATTTTCTTATTTTCCTTCCTAATTCCCATACTACACCTAATAATACAAGACATTGAAGGTTCCAAATGCATTTAAAATGTTTAAAATGAAATTAATTGTTTGTTTTGTTTTATAAGTGACAGTTTTTATTTTCGCCTGTTCAAAAACTGTTATAAAAAATTGCCATATTCTTCAATTATGAAAAACTCTTTAACTTAAATGCATATTTTTCTAGTTTTAGTTCAGTGAGACTTATTGACAGAATAGTCATATAACATTCATTTGTTGAAAGAGAGCCTTTTGAGTATACGTTATTGTACGTATAATGTATGTATTGTGTTCATTATGAGAATATTGTATTCCTTACTGCATGTAAATGTATACAGCACTTGCTAACATTCAAGTTCAATAATTCATTTATTAAAATAGACATAAAAACGAAATAAGTGATATGTTTATCAGGTAACTCATAAAATTTGTAGAAAGAAATTTGGAAAAATATTCAGATTTGCGTCAATCGAAGGCGTATCTGTAAGCGTACTCAAACGAACGTGTAAAACGGCATCAACTGTATATCAGTATTTAGTTCTTTAATTAATAAAACAAGAAATAAGTGATTTTGTAATTTTGCAGTTAATTTGAGCATTTCTATATAGTTTGAGATAGTGCAGCATCATATATTGACAAAACTTTGAACTATTTTTAAATTACTGCATACAAATTTCATATAATACCTGATAATGAGCCCTATATAATAATGATACCCTATAAAACCTAATAAATACCTTATATTGAGTTCAACACACAGCTAATTTTAACCAAGCATAGCTCGGTTGTCCGGGCTGGTGTTAACCCATTTTCGGCCAAGCATAGAAATTTTATAAAATGTGGTATTATTTGCATAGAAATTTGCTTAAATTACATTCATTAAGACATCTAAAAAGTTTCGTGCATGAAAAATAATATTTTATTTAATTTGACGTTACCATTATTAATTTATTATTAAATTTAAATAAAATTTTTTAAGTTTTCTTATGGCATTTGTTTTATTTTTATTTTATTTACAGAACTTGCAACTTTACTCCATTATAAAAACATATGATTAATCTCAAGTGGAATAATTATACATTTTCAAAAAGTCGAATTTGTCAATAACCGTTTCAAGTAAAAAAACAGCGTATTTTGAAAATTTCTCAACAGAAAGTGATTACTTCAATTGAATTACTAATATTTTATAGATGTTTCCAGAACCCTAAAAAATAGCAGAAAAATAAAATTAGCGAAAAATATACGTCACAGTGTTAATAAAAAAATATTTATTGAAATGGTGCGTTTACGCACCTTTGGCCGAAAATGGGTTAATGAAGCGTTCTTTATAAATTTCTTTTTTGTTCGATACTTTTAAATGATTGTTTTTACATAGGATATCTGAGGTCGAGGTCTAGGATAAAAGTTTTGTAGGTTTTCGATTTTAATTGCAGTTTCATTCAGAAGACACTTTCAATTCCGGAAAAAAAAACTGGTTAATTTATTCTAAAATTGAAAGTGATCTCGAAATGAAAATGCAACCAAAATCGAAGATGTAGAAATCTTTCACCCTAGACTTCGATATTAGATATCCTATACTAAATAATTATTTTAAAATATAGAAATGTAAATGAGAAACTTTTAAAGAACGCTTCCACTGGTTTAAGGTCAGCTGCTTCTATTTATTCATATGCTGACTAATGTATGCTCTTAAGCGAGACACTCCGGTTTCGAATGATACCAATATATTTATCCCCTTTTCTTATAATTAACATCAAATGTATTCGGATAAATTTAGCAAATAGTAGTTTTCAAAAGAAATTAATTTTTATTAATATGTATTATTATTATGTATTAATGAGTCAAAATATGCAATGCATTAAAATAGTACTTTAGAATATATAATGGCATGAAGAGAACATTTTAATTTATGTCATACTTGAATGTTCCTTACCTTACCAAATTTTCGTTATTCAGATTCGAGTTGCTACCGGTGAAGGATGGGGAGAATTCAGCAACCCAATATCTCGTCGAACTTTGGATGTAAGTAATTATTATATAATATTAATTTTTAGTTGTATATTAAAATATACATAAAACTACTTTTAAAAAGTTTAAAAAAAGGGGGGGGGGTGAAATTTGTGTCTAAAAAATGGTGTGATATCAAATTTCCAAACTTATTTTCTGGTACTAAGTTACCGTATGTACGTCAAGTTGCCTACTTATGATGTGGTGATAAAAATGCTTTTCTTCTGTACTAAATACATTATAATTTGTTTCCGATTTTTTAATACATATATTTTTAAATATTTAATAAATAAATAAATTTTTCTTAATTTTTATTTTTAAAAAGTTTAATTTTAACCAATAATGAAATGAATGAGGTGGCACAAAAATTGCATTTATTGAAATCAGGCTTTCTTGTTTTTCCTGAAATTATAATTGAATGGGATCTTTAGATTAATGTTAATGATAAGCTTTCTTAAAATCAAACCATCGACTCTTCTAAAGTGGAGATAACAGCTCGAATGTAATTGCTATATTTAGGCCTTCCTTAAAGACGGAATCAAGATGAATCATTACTTTAAAGTTAAAAACTTATCTAACTGAAAAAATGTTTTATGTATTTAACGAGAGGTTGATAATTACGTTGTATTAAGATGATTAAGTTTACTTAAAATTTCTCTTATTTTATTTTTAGTAACGTAAACAAGAAGTATTTAAAAATAATTCCATTAATTTTAGATTTTATCATCTGAATTTAATTGCGGAATTATTCCGTTAATAGCCTATAAACTGCTTACGTGTTCTTATGTTTGTTTGTTTTTTAGATAAAATTATTCACAGTTTTAATTTTCAGATAAAATATTGGCACACAGCTTTCAATTATTTTTTTATCTATCTATCTATCTATCTATCTATCTATCTTTATATATATATATATATATATATATATATATATATATGTGTGTGTGTGTGTCACGATTTAACGTGTATCACCATAATTTTTGTAGAATCATTATCCAGGCAAGGGTTTCCTCCGAAGGATTTTGCAGACGGGCGCCGAGAATTCACTTCACAGTGGGCGTACAGAACTCAAACAAGAGACAGTCCATTCCAGTTCACTTTTTATTCGAAAATCAAATAGAAAATGGCTATGCTTTACTGATCACAATGCCAACTCCATACATGATGATTTTAATACCATGAAGAAAACTTGGTGACTTAATTTAAATTAAGAAGACATTTTGGTTCTTATAGGCAGTGTTCTTTTCTATCTATCGGCAGCCAAGGAGATAATTCCATGATCGTGGAGTACGCGCCGGGGTTGCATCCACCACCGGATCCAGGAACAATCTGATGCTAACGCGGGAAACTCAACGTATATCTCTTATTGAACGCCCCAGAATACATTGTCATTAAAAAGTCTTTCAACCAATCAGCGCTATCGGATTAACTTCTTCGGCGCTCTTATTTCGAAGCTATTTTACCATAAGCTGGAAAAAAACGCGGGAAACAAATGCTTCCAGAATATTACCGAAAAGTCTAATTCCTTCGAATAAATAAGAAGAGAAGAAAAGAAAAAAAATACGTAGGTTTTATCGAGCATGGGCAAGATGCCAAGATAATTTTTACATTGAGACTGAAGTAGCTTTCATAGTTTTTGAGAAAGAATATTGTTTTGTCAGAAAACATAGGGAAATAAAAATAAGAAAATAAAAAGATATAAGTTGTTATTTCAAGAGAGTTAAAATATTTTTAGCTGGGAGATTGGTGTTTTTATAAAAGAATTAAATTCTAGGATGCATTTATTTAATGAAACAAAAGTGCGTAATTTTAATAGATCACCGCGATCAGAGCCATTTTTTAAGAGAATGAATTTAGAATAAATTATTTTTAGCTAGATGGAATTTTGACAATCGAAATATTGGAACGAGAAAATAAATTAGAATAAAGGAATTTACACAGAATTATAGTTTTAATTTTTTAATTTGTTTCATATATATATATATATATATATATATATATACTGCTCAAAACAATTAAAGGATATTTGAAGTTTTATATAAAATAAAGATATAAACGAAATTTTTTTTGCCGAAAATAGAAGAAGAGAATCACAAATGCAAATTTTTCTGGTTTTCAAACTGTGGAGTATGCAAATTTTGAGTTCGACGTCAAAAACGTCGCTTCAGCGGCAGCGAATGAAATTTGACTTTCAACTGGATAAAAGAGAATGAAGACAAGGATGATCGGCATTCAGTGATTGCTTTGTTTCGATGAGTACGATGTCTCAGCGAAGTCATTTGACAGATTCAGAAGCTTGGAGAATTGTTGGTAGGTTAGAAGGGGGCCAAACTCAAGCCGAAGTAGCGCAAGCCATTGGAGTGTCACAAAGTGTCATTTCCAGGATCTGGAACCGTTTTTTGGAGAGTGGGTGTGCAGGCCGAAGACCAGGGCAAGGTCGTAGACGGGCAACAACGCCCAATGAAGATCGGTATTTAGCGTTAACAGCTCGGAGACACCGAAACATGAACGCTACTCTTCTCCAACAACACCTTCTCTCGGCTACAGGCACCACGATTTCAACTCAGACTGTCCGAAACCAGCTCCATGCTGTAGGTCTGTATGCTCGCGGACCGATGGTATGTGTTAGATTAACATCAAGGCATCGTCGCGACCGCAGGGAGTGGGCAACCGAGCATGTCAACTGGAGGAGAAATGAATGGAGCAATATTCTGTTTTCTGACGAGTCCCGTTTTTCTGTGCATCCGGATAATAGGCGTATTTTCATCTGGAGGGACCGTGGCAGTAGGAATAATCCTGCGTTCGTGCACGAAAGTGTCAGATTTGGCGGTGGAGGAGTGTTGGTGTATGGTGGCATCTCCATTGACGGGCGCACTGACCTCTACATCATTCGAGATGGAGCTCTGACTGGTCGCCGATATAGGGATGAGATCCTCAGACCTATTGTAGTCCCTTACGCTGCAGCAATCGGAGATAACTTCATTTTAATGGACGATAACTGCAGGCCACATCGTGCAAACCTGGTGGAGGATTTCCTTTTCGAGGAAGGAATCGTTCGAATGGAATGGCCAGCGTGTTCTCCAGACATGAATCCAATCGAGCACGTTTGGGACGCTCTAGGAAGACGAGTTTCTGGCCCCCAACAACCCCCACAAACTCTCCAAGAACTGGAAAGAGCTCTTCTGGAAGAGTGGGGCAGAATACCCCAACTCGTCATTAATAGCCTCATTGAGTCCATGCCTCAAAGGTGTTCAACGTTGCTGGCCGCCCGTGGAAACCATACCCCCTACTAAAAATGATTTTCTTTGAAGAAAACACCTTTTCTTACTCTTTTTTTCTCATATGCACAAATTGTGTTTTTTACCTTTTGTACGCAAATGCGCAATAAAATGCATTTTTTTCTGCCAAACATGTGTAATTTATTCTCATATAACCTACTATGTCTGTCGACCATGTATCAATCAGCTAAAAAGTTTCCCTGATACAAAATCCACCTAAAACTGCAATATCCTTTAATTGTTTTGAGCAGTGTATTACAGGGATTTCGAAAGTCATAAAATGTAAATACTGTTGTTATATTGTTCTGAATTTTTAATCCAGTGAACTTATATATAAAAAATTATACACATAATAAAAATAATTTAGTCTTTAAAATAGGAATAGAGAAAAAAGGTGCAAGGTTTGATTTTTGTAATTCCTCTATGTACGCCAATCGCAAAAAAAAAAAAAAAAAAAAAAAAAATAATTAAAGAAATAATTAGAAAAATGTTTGAAATGTTACCATAAGTTACAAAGAGTGCAAATTAAAATCCGGAAACACTTAAATAATTCTTGAACAGATAAAACTTGAAACTTGAATTAAGAAACAAATGTCCCCCTATAGTGAAACGTCTATTCACTATCATAAGACAGTGACTGCAGCAAGCTCTAAGTAGAGAAATTTGAAAGCAAGATATAGTTTATTTTAATAAGAAAATCAAGTTAAGTACCGTATATTCGGACGTACAACACATTTTTAAGACCAAATAAATTATAAAGATTTACAGGTGCGCTTTATATGACGGTTATAGAAATGAAAGCTAAGATAAGCATAAAAATTGAGATTTCTATATTAAAGAGCAAGATAAGAAGACGTGATTATTCGAGTGAACGAAAGTACAATATACACTGACATTTTTTTTTTTTAATTTTACGGTATAATACTAGTATTCCAGCTGCCAGTATTATATCGTAAAATTAGCAGTAATAAACAGTAAAATAAGCAGTAATACGCTACAACGCATGCGAGACAGTGGTGGGCGATTTTGGCTTGACCCCCTATATTTTTTCTGAATAAATTTATTGTGATTAAATTCTATGACAAGCACTGTTGACTTGCTGTGGCAGTCATAATTTTTGTTGTTGTTTCAAATATTCTAGTATACCATGTATATATTTTATACATGTGTACCTTTATAGTTTTTTTTTATCATCGAAAATCATTTTTTAATTTTCGATAGAAAAGAAAAAAAAATCCACCTTTGATGACTCTGCAACACTCCAAATGATAAACAATGCCTTTTGAAAAATAACTTGTTCTTCAAATATTTCCGTACGTTGAAAGAAAAAAATATTTTTTTTTCCCGTTATGCTTTGTTTTTCTTAATTAGATATCGGCAAAGTGATTTTTCTTCCGCTGAAATAACATTATTCATAACCTATTGTTAGGCGTTAGAAGAGTTATTAATGGAGTTCTCTTTTCGCTGATTTATTTACAGTCATCTCGATTTCCTTTCAGCGAGCGTGAAAAATGATCACTTTAGGGAGCAAAAAAAAAAAAAAAAAATCACTTCCTTATTATTTACTTTTTGTATAAATCGCATAATTTTATACTCGTATGTCATAACACCTAAGAAGAATCATCAGATAGTATACCCATAAATGCATGTTCATTCATAAACGTTGTCAATTCTGCTAGAAACCTTTTCATTTCGGGTAAGAGCATCTTTAAATATTTCCTCCACATTAAGACATAATATGCCTTTTTCCCAATCATTTCCCCCTTCGATGATTTTTTCCATTTCCTTAATATGTTTTTGAAATGTGATTTGCATGCCAGGTTGCCCGTGTTCTCAAAGCGAAAGAATCCAATTCAGGGATCCATCAGTGTCAAATTAAGCATGGGGACACTCGGTTAGAGGAATTTATCTCGTTTTCTGGATTGTTCATTTGAAAAGACTCCTTTCATCCTTTGGGAGATGAATTGGAATGAGAGGAAACTTTCCTCTCTTTTTTTTTTTTAACTTAAATTGAAGAAGCACCTGAAGATTCTCAAAAGTAGCGTAGATGAAAGTTTTGCATGATTTTGAGTTATTTATCTGTAAAAGTAAAAGAGTGCGATATGCGTTCAGGTTGTTAACTCTTTGGGTTTTGGTGGGAGAATTTTTTCCCACATAAATAAAAACATAAATATTTACAATCAAATATTAAAATGTATAACACAATTTAGAGGTTTTTCTTCTTTTTTCCACACCTACAAAGCGACAGCACACTCTGCCAACACTGTAAAAAAAATAAAAAAAATGAGGTTACTAAAAAATTTTTTGAAAATTTGTATTCCACAGAATTTTTTAGTAACCAGTATTATAAACCGGAATCTTTGCTAGCTGTTTTCTAGTAATTCTTACAGATTTTCTTGTAACTGAGTAAGAATACAAAAAATTTTTTAGTAATTGCAAGGATCAATGAGAAATAATATTTTTTTTTTTTTTTTTTTTTTTTTTTTTTTTTTTAGTAGATCGACTTTTTTTTTTTTTTTTTTCAGTGAATGTCTAGTTAATTTTCCGAGATGAATTAAAACTTTCCTATTTTCAGGAGTTAGAAATTTTTTGCGTTTGGAGAAATATAAAGAAATTTGATAAGATATAACTTATTTTTCCCTTGAACACTTCTAAAAATTAATAACAATTTGAAATTTTTACAATTATAGTAATTTTAAAATAAATTTGTAATATCATTTCTTGTGCTTGCATTCTGAAATGACATCCTAAAACTAAAAAAAAAAAAAAAAAAAAAAAAAAAGAAAGAAAAGAAAATCTTCTCACCACCTCCAGTTTAAAAGGAGATTTAAAAATATAACTATATAGTCCAATTGCGGAATATCTCCTAATCGCATTTATAGTATTTTCAGCCTACTTTCAAAATTTTAATAACTCGAAATTCAAATCATTAATTTTTTTTTTTATATAGCAAGCAAAAAACTTAATTTTTATGGTTCGTAAAATATAGTACACTTCGTAAAATATAGTTCACAGAGCCTGTGACCAAATTAGTAACCTAATTATGATGAATTTTTCCGTTAGCCGACCGCAGGTGATAAATCGCAAAATGTTCTTCATGGTTACAATTAATAGAATTAATAATGCACATCACACCAAAATATGCCAACTGGCTGTGAAAATGAAACAATGAAATATTTTAAACACTAAAGTAAAAAATATAAATTAAACATTAACAATGTAATACATTTTTAAAATAACCTTTTATCATATAATAGTTTAATAGTAATTAAATTATGATTATTCGTTGAGAAAACATTTTAGAAATCTTGAATAGATAATTTAGAAAATGCTTTTTTTTTTTTTTTTTTTTTTGCTTTCCTGCTGTCATATCCTAAAAAAATCACTGCATGTTATAAACAAGAAAGATGCGGGTTTTTTTTTTTTTTTTTTTTTTTTTTTTTTTTAATTAAATAAACTTTTATATCTGTATGAATATGCGTGCTATTCTTATACATATGGATACAAGGATATTAACAAATGTATAATTTTTTTTTTCAATTTGAGGTTTAGGTAACCAACCCATCTTGACTAAACCTTCGTTGAAAAATATGAAATCAAAAATGTTCTTTACAATTTTTTTTTTTAGAAAATTTTAGAAAATGTTGAAATTTTAGAAGAATTTGTTAAGTATTTCACTAGATAATTCGACAAAACGTCTAAAATTGAAAGTGTCTGGATACATTTGATGACGTAGGTACGTTGTATTTAGAAAAAAAAAATGGGCAAACTAAAACAAGAATAAGCATTTCAAAAACATCATTTCATGAAATCGTGTGTAATGTAACATTTCTTAAAAGTTAGATTTCCAGAATGTTCGAGAAATCTTTACATATATAACCTAAAAATTGCAAATTATAGACTGTAGGATTTCAGACATTATGTATAGTGATATCAAATAAAAAAAATTAAATTGCACAACTGATGCAGAGATCTGTAATCTGCAGCTTTACTAATTCATTCTCGAGCACAACAAGAAGGAAATTGTACGTCAAACGTGAGAAATGAGGTGCGTTCGTAGTATAACTAGTTTTATAAATATTCATACATTAATGCATCTGTTGCACTCTTATGCAAAAATGCATGAATACAAAATATAATTTATGTGCAGATTTTCATATTATAGATATTAATTTTATTTTGTGAAATTAAGTTTCAATACACGTTTACAAACAATTAATTACAATTCTTTTACATTAAAATTATACTATGCGCAAATACCAGTACAAGACAATGTAAAAAAAATCATCGTTATTATTTCAGTGAAATGAATTATATATTCTGTTATTATGATATGATAAATTTCCGTGATAAAATAAGTATATTTTAAGTTGGCAACATTTTATCTTTTGTTGACATTTACTGAAAATTGAGCCTAGCTTTGAAAATTTCAGAACTTGAAATCCATATTTAGACTCTTATTCCATTTAATATCTATTTCTTCGGAAACATCTATCCAAAAAACTGTCGGTGGATTTATACCAGCGATTGCTATAATTAAACAAATTTAGTACACAAATTCGTTTTTTAATTCAGTAGTTGGTTGGTCGGTTATGTAAAGTTTAATGGCACAAATTCCACATTTGGACATGCAGTGCCAAACAAGGGTTTTAATTCAGTAATACGGAAATAATATGACTCCATCTTAAATATGACGTTATCACCATGGCAACGTAGAATCATTACCTATCATGTGATATCATTGAATTAACTACTTATGATAGGATTTAATAGAATGAAGAAAACTTTTATTAATATCTTTTTAAGTTTTGATTAGATTTTCATAAAATTTGAAATGACTCTATCAAATTATGCATCGATTATATATATTAAATTTCAAGCCATTCGGTTGCGTAGTTTTTGAGCTTTTGTATGCGGACAGACGGACGGATCAGACGACCTCTATAGGTGCTGCGTATTTATATAATTACGAACGCATCTAAAAATTATGGAAAATAATCTAAGTTACACTGTAACTACGTTTTATCCGTCTGTTTTCAACATAAGTTCCGAGATTTGACATTTTGAAGTACGCATCTATCAATATCGTCGGTCTGTCAGTTTGTTTTATAAAGTAAATTTCAGACCAGTAGACGCGAACTTAAGTTCTTGTAAGAGTTTAAGTTCATCAGTTACTCCAGTCTTCGACATTATATTAATCCTTAACGACTGATAGGCTCCCCGGTACGTGGACATCACATTTTCACGACGAATGTCAGTTACACTTCTTTTATTTTTCTCTTTTATTTCTCTGACAAACTTTCTTTGCATTATTCAATTGCTTGAAATTTTCAGATTAGATAAAGCATAAATACAACAGTATTTTTGCACAGGAAATTTCGGCTTATCTAATTTCAAAATTTCAGAAATTAAATAATGCAAAAAAAAGCTTAATAAAAAAAGTGATGCAAAAACAATAATAATTGGAACCAACACATTTGGACAATAGACATTGTATGCGACGAATATGGCGGCATTCGTTAACTAGGCATTAAAAAAATAAAATGAGTAAATAATCGATTTTTGTCGAGTTCACTTTTAATATCCACAACACCTTAATTTTAATTTACTTCATTTCTATAAGTACTTCATTTCATAGATGTGTAGGTGGTAATTGGATTACAAGTATTTGAGCTATTTATTTAATTTTTATTTTTAATAACATTTTTGTCTGCAGCATTTCTGTCGATTAACTTAAATCTAAACAAATCGTGTAAAGGTAGAAATATAAAAGAAAATCGGGTTACGTCTAATTCGCGTAAAAAACAGTTCGTGTAAAAGATGAGTTGGGTACATTTTTAGATTAGCGATAAAAGATAACATCTTCAGCTATAGTTGTACAAATGCTGAACCGGCTTTTACAATATTACTTGGTATATATATAATTTTTTTTTTCATTTTCTACATTAAATGCATTTCTGAAACGTGATTTGCATGTTCAGTTTACAAAGTAAAAGAACTAAATTCGCAGACCCATCAGTATCAAATGGAGTGAGGAATATGCATTCAGAAAACTTCGACCCCATTTCGTCTATTCAACCATCTGTAAAGATACCACCCATTTAGGTCTAAGGGGAGGAGCTTCCATTACTAAAATTTTCAGAGTAGCAAGAGTAATTGCAGAGTAAAAAGGAAATGGACCCTCCGAAATGGATGTTTTGCATGAGCATTTGAGCATTACATTACAGAAAAAAAATTCCTATAAGCACTTAAATATCTTGTTAGAAAGAAGTACAAATTGCCTACAAAAACTTTTGGAAATAGTTTTGGGCATTTATCGAATGATTCCCCGAAAAGAACTGGGGTTTAGTGAAAATTAAGAAAGAAATTTTTAGAAAGTTTTTTGTTTGTATGTTTATAAAATTTTGATATTAAATGTGAATTTTATTCTTGATTTAGAATGATTCAGTTATTTGTTATCGCTAATGTTCTTGCCCTCTAATGTTAAAAAATTTCTGATATTTCGGTATATGTTGTTGTTTTTTGTTACTTAGTCCTTAGAATAAAAATATATTTCATTCGCATATTATTCGTTATTCACATACAATTTGTTTCACATTGTATTCTATAAATTATCCAAAAACTTCACCATTTCCTCATTTCTATGATATTTTAAAATCCAAGTAGTTAAGATATCTTTAATAATAAGCTAAACCACTATTTTCTTCTTAACATGTAATATATGCAATATAGTTACTAAAAAATTACAAATTTTGATGTTTATTTTATTTTTAATGTACTATTTTACAATGCCCTATTTGTGCAAAATAAGACAACTGTTTTTCCAAATTTTCACATTCAGAAAAATTCAAAATTGAAACAATTGAATTATTTTTCAAATATTAGATCAATAGTAACAACTTTATTATTCCAAGTATTTCCATCAAGCCAAATTCACAGAGCTATGTTATAAAAATATACCACGAAGGTTATGCCAATATTGAATAAAATAGGAAATTACAGAAGGAAATGGAGGGACCACATGGAAAGGATGGATTCTGATCGCTTACCAAAAGCAGCCTTTAATTATAAACCAAGGGGGAAAAGAGACAGAGGAAGGCCGTGAAAGAGATGGATTGAGACGGGAACAGGCTTATAGCCTTAAACCATGTTTTGGGATGATGATAATGATGATGATGATGATGTTATAAAAAGGGATTAAAAAATTTTAAAAAAATAGATTGGTAAAAATCGAAAATTTGTATTGAGACGCGTTTATTAAACACAATTAAAAGTTCCACACGTCGAGTAGGCTATTTGTTCTTTCAAAAATATATTAAGCCAGAAAATGGCTTTTGGGGTTTAGCTATTTGCAGCGGTTTTCAATCGTATTCACCGAATTAGAACCAAAAATATTTGAAAACTTTTATAATCATTGTACACTATATGGAAAGCTGGAAAAATCTGGCAAATGAACAACAGAATGTGTTACAATTTCTTAATGAATTTATAATTAATATCCTACCTAATTATCAAAAAATGAAAATTGGCTTCGACGTGCATAACTTCAGACATACATGCTTCAACGTAAGTTTCAACATGAATTCAACATAAAATTGATAATAAATATTTTTAAAAAATACTATACAATGTTTATAAATCTTTCAATTTTCAAATTCAAAATCTGTTTTTTGTAGCTTTGTGATTCGTTACTTTTTGATTCACAATTCCTTGAAGCTGAAATTTTAAAATGAGTTAGATATGACCATATACATGTTATATAAAAAATTTATTTCCTTCGCAAATCCTTCACATTTATTTCGCATTAGTCCTTTAAATTAATCTAGCTTCTGACATAGTCAGTATTTCCTTAATTCTTAATAATATTTATTCCTATTTAATGTCCTTTTAAAAGTAAATACCCGTATATTAATAATTATCTTATTCCAAATCTTAATCTAAAATTTTAAGTTCATTCGTAACTTTTATCAGCTTCCCAATCTATAAAATTCCGAGAGACGCTTTCTCATTTCGAATGTTTTTAAAAGCCATTTTTTTATATTATTATTATTATTCCATGCTCGGTTTCGCGCGCTAGGTATTTTTCACTTCAAAATTAATGCGCGGCTCGAGAGGAATTCTTTCGCGTTACAGCTTCTCCCTCGCACCTCATTCGCTGGGTTGGAGCTCGCCTCTCGCTCATTGGTTTGTGTGCACGTGACGTCGTATTTCTGTATCTCTACGCTCAGTGAACAAAACTTGCTTGCATACTTTGGAGTGCGGATTTTTGACGTGTTTGGAAGTTTAACCAAATGGGTATCTGGTGTTGTAGTCTCATAGAATTTTCATACAGTTCTTTAACATCTATTAAACGATGTAGTGAGCCATCGTGAAGCCCGAGGGCTATAAGTTTCCTGTGGGAACTGTTACTGCATCGCTCTTATTCATAAATAAACTATTTGTCTGGAAATTGGCTGGTCTTTACTGGAGAAACTGTTCTGGTGTCTTTTCATTGCCTCACCTCTTCGCCATGATTATTGATATCGACTGCAACCTTCTATATCTTTAACAAACTGCCATTTTCTCGTAGAATATTACATCTCGTGGTATCTCATCTTCGTAAAAACGCCACATACATTTGCTCTACTTTCTGATATTTTCCATCTGTTACGCCACGGGAATGTGACCAAGACTGTGTGCTTTTTTTAAATGAAAATAGCTGATTTTTTATTTCTTGTAATATTTTCTTTATTTAATAACGAAATGCTTGCCTGTTATTAAACAAAACAACGATTATAGTATTCTGAAATAGTGCGAGATATTTTGAATTAAAAAAAAATCCCCAATTTAGCAACACTGCAGCCACGATTTTTTGCAGGTGTGTTTGTGTGAAGTGTATTTTCTGCATCAAACATGAACTGAATCGAACTTAGGGACCAGATAAATTTATCGGCGAGTCTAATGTGGCCAGCTAGTCACATGTTTGACATACCTGATCCAAACAATATTCGGTTGAAGATAATTTTATTCAGATACTAATTATATTGAAAACAAAGAGACTTTTGCAACAAAAAGAGAAGTATAAAACTCGAATCCTCAGCTCAAAAGTTAAGCTAGGGTATACATAGAACAAACATATAAAGTAACGAACTGCATAACCAAGTTTACAATGTATTTAGTTGTCTGATGAAATGTGTGTTCTTATATTGTAAAATAAAGTAATGAGACGTAGTGTTTATGCTTTAATGTATATACAGGGTGATTATAAAAAAACTACCATAACTGTCATACCGTTCACAGGAACTGAATGAAATTCTGGCCTAAAGTATTTTGAGGTATACGCTCAAGAATCACGTGAAAAACAACAGTTAAATTCTAACAGTTACGGTTACAGTGACAAAAATTCGAAAATTTCAAATGGCAACACCTACTTTTTTTTTATTGGAATGTGATCTTCTTAGTGAAAAACCATAAAAAGCGTTGGAACGGTACCTGTAGCAAGAAAATCGCCGGCGCTAGACAGACTAAGAAGAAAAGTGAAAACAAGCAATAAAGGACAGAGAAGCAACAGAAAGCAAAACATTTTATTGTTCAGTGCTATCCACCATCTGCCGCATGTAAAGTGTCGTCGTGTGTAAAATGGAAAATGTATGAAACACAATAAAATGTTTTGTTTTCTGTTGCTTTTCTGTCCTTATTGGTTGTTTTCACTATTCTTCTTAGTCTGTGTAGCGCCGGCGATTTTCGTGCTACAGGTACCGTTCCAACGCTTTTTATGGTTTTTTACTGTGAAGATCACATTCCAATAAAAAAAAAAGTAGATGTTGCCATTTGAAATTTTCGAAATTTTGTCACTGTAACCGTAATTGTTATCTTTCATATGATTCTTGAGCGCATACCTCAAAATACTTTAAAAAGTTTCATTCAGTCTATGTGAACGGTATGATAGTTAGGAGCTCATATATCGGGATAGTTTTTTTATAATCACCCTGTAGATATATATATATATATGTATAACCTAACTTCGTTGAAAATCATTGAAAAAAAAAATAGATGAAACACTTACTTACTGTAAAACTGCATGTAATTGCAGTGGCGTAACTACACATTCAGCGCCCTGGAGCAAATAAAATTGGTACGCCCCTTGCCACTGTAAAAACACTTCTGCTAGCTGTGTTTGAGGTTTAAACTCGTATATTATATTCTTATTTATATTTAAAACCCTGTTTTTTATTTAAAAAATAAAGTATTTTCATAATAAAATATTTGACGAAATAAATACAAATAAAATATTAAAATAAACTATAATTGTTTAAGTTCGGACTACCTACTGATTTTTACGACGAATTGAGCAGTATTTCCGATTTAAATGGTCCCATGGGCGCAGTGCAATCTACCACTAACTTCTGTTGTTCCTTTCAAGGCTTTTGAAGCAATATAGAATGCTAATTAAGAAACACACTATTGTCGAGATATTTTTAAGACGCGTTTTTTCCTTTTCAGTACCGAAAGCTCTGAAAATTCATAAAATTCGAGTTATTATAACTCGGTAAGTTTTGATCGTACAAAAAATGAAAGTTTTGTTTTACTTGTTAGTGAATATAGAAAATTTTACTAAATTAATAGTTTTACTAAATATAGAACTTAGCGACAGTAAAAAAAAAAATAAATTAATTTCGTAATCTTTAAAAAAATAACTACTTTGATACAAAGGATTTTAATAGGATCATAGTTGCCAACCTCCCGATTTTTTTCATACCAATATGTTTATGTAAAAATATTTGTTTTCTTTAATCGTACAATTTCTGAAATTTAATAAAGAGAAAATTTCTGTAAGATTTTACTGGTATTCAAAAAATCGGGGCGTATCTATCTTACAAACAGGGGCGTAGCTACCGTGGAGCAGTTCGCTCCAACTGCTCCACGGTAGCTACGCCACTGTGTAATTGAATAAGAGGCAATCAGAAAACTTCGACATTAATTTCAAACCATACAGCAACCTATCACAGCAAGTAAGTGAAAATTATCCTTTTTCTAACACTTTCCAACACAATTGAAAGGTGCTTATGGATTCGGTTTGTCTGTCTGTCTGACTGTCTGTTCTCTAATTCACATAAATAGACTCGGATTGCCATGCAATTGATATATGTTATTGATAAATGTAATGATATTTTCGGTATTGAAAATGAAGTATGTAGCACTTATACTTCGTATACAGGGGCACGCAAAAGAATGACGTTACAATATGGTCTATAGGGAAAAATCCTTTGCAATATATTTTAATGATGGTGAACTATTTGAAATATATTAAAATTGATATTCATTAGTGAAATGCACTACAGGGTGCTTTGGTATTTAATTTGGTACGTGTAGCACTTATAATTAGTTTATAGGGAAACTCAAAAAAATCCATTATATTACGTTCTATGGGGGAAAATCGTTTGCGGCGCATTTCAATCATGATACACCATTACAAACAATGAAATTGATATTAATTTGTGAGGTGCACTAAAACATGCTCTATGTAGAATATGGGATACAGTACTATATCCATATGTGTTTAGCTAAATTTTTGCATACTATGTAGTATGTATAAATGCCATAGATCATATACCGGTCTATATAAAAGCATTCTTAACCATTACTGTGTATAAGCATGAATTTCGTAACTTTTTTTTTTTTTTTTTTTTTTTTTTTTTTTTTTTTTTTTAATTTGAGTTATACATTTTCCAGTTGAACTACATTTAGTATACTAGATTTTTGCAGAATATAAATAAAACCATCATGTACAGTTCTACGCAAAGAACTGGATACATGGCCGCTTATGTACAATAATTTCTGGAACTGTGATTTCAGCAGTTTGCAGCGTGTGTTTGCCATAATTAAACTTTAGATAATATGGAGCGTGTATAAAAATCTTAAGATAATATACAGAGCTGTACAAAAGAATTTAAGTATGTTTCTGTCTATTATTAGAAACTGCTGAAGGTGAATTTTCAACTGTCCCTTACATAAATTTCTTATAGAATTCTATAAAAAAATATTTATAGAAAACGCATTATAGAATCCTATAGAATTATGGCCCGTTTTTCTATAAGCTTGTTTGACCAAAAGCTATAGAAATATCTGTAGAAGTTCAATAGAAATGTCTGTAGAGCTTCTACAAAAAAAATATATATAGAAAATATATAGAGCTTCTAATAAAATATTTATAGAATTTTATATAGAACCCAGGTGATCAACCTCGCAAGAACTAACCACACTCGATGCTACTTGACTTCAGTGATTGGACAAAGAGCCAGTACTCTCAGCTTGATATAACAATTGACAGTTTCGAAACTCTTATTACACTATTTCAACTTTATTTCTTTTGTGATTTGCATTCCCAATCATGTATAGTCTTGTAAAAATATTATAAAATTATTATTTGTTAAAACTGAAACAATTGTTTAAATATTTATACTTCAGATTAAAATATTTGAATAAAAATTACAATATCATTAAAGTGAATAAAGTTTATTAAATTAGATGGATGGTTTTATAAATTTAACAGCAAATTAATAAATGATTGTAAAATTAACCAACAAATTAATGAATTATAGACAAATTAATTAATCATAATTTAACTCAACAGTTTGGCCGATATATTATTACATTGAATATTGAATCACAATGTATTAAAATTCATTTAAATATTGTATATATATAATCACATTAAATCTATAGAGTACTATTATACATTAAACTGATGTATTACAAAATTAATTATTATTTTTTAGTTTTAATATATATCGATAAATAAATTACTACACACATAAATTTTAAAAGACTAAGAAATATATATATATTTTATATAAAAAATAAACAAACAAAAAATCAAAAGAATCTTTAATCTATAGAGCTTAAGGTTTATAGTACTCTATAGAAAAACTGTTCTATAGAAAAAAAAAATCCACAGAACTTCTAAGAATTCTATAGAAACTTTAGAAAAAGTATTCTATAAAACTCTTCAAAACTCTATAGAAATAATATTCTATAGAATGGCTGTTCTATAGAACTTCTAAAGAATTCTATAGAGTTATATACAGCTCTATGAACTATTTTCGTAAGGGGTGTTATGTGTTTTCTTACTAAACTAAACTGTAACCTACTATATAGAGTATATAAAAATCTATATGCACAAAATATGCACTATACTGCACAAAAGAATTTGAGTACTTTTCTGGCTATGGCCTGTAATTGCTGAAATCTGATTTTCAAACGTGTTTTGCGTTTTCAAAAATGGATACTGACGTATATTATTTACCTTATTAAACAGCGAATGTTTCTTAAAGTATTCTGGAAGTGTTGGAAAGTGTTTCATAATCTATGCTTGATGCAGAATTTTACTTTCTTGTTATTTCTGGAACTCTAACTTGCCGCAAAAGTATAGTTAGGTATCTTGATTGAATCTATTTACAGCCACTTTTAATTACCCATCAAACTTTTAATTTTTTATTAAACATTGTTTGGTAATTTTTTTCTGGTTTGTAGTTTTAAAAAAATGTTTTCATTATAAAAAAAATTCCAATTTCTACATTCAACTAGAAAAATCGTGGCTTTGAACGCGTGGTTGTTGAAATATGCCAAGTGGTGCTTGTATGCCTACTAACGGGAATTATATTGCTGCAAATAATTTAAATATTGGTAATTAGATCACACTTGCATTCATTTGCAGTCACTCCCTTCTAAAATATAGACATAACGTAGTATACTTGGGAACTAACTCTATTTATCAGCTATTATACAATATAATATTTTTTATAATTTTTTCAGTGGTTACAGCATCAATTTCCGACAAACAATTTTTTTAAAAATCTTTTACAGTATTAATATACCTTGATTCACTTTAAAAATCGAGATTGTTTCTAAGTAATTAATTGAGAAATATTGGTTTAGTATATTTCACCGTCAATTTTATGCGGCGATTGGCTGAATATGAAATAGCTCCGCACCTATTTCGCAATCGTGTTACTTTATTACTATCATTTTAATAAATTATAACAGCTTTTGATACTTGCGTTTTATACCATTGGTCAGAAAAGTTATATAGCACTGGCATGACAAATAGTTGATTTTTCATTTATTTTTAATTTAAATTAAAAGAAAAACATTGTTCGTGCGCACTTACGTTTTAGAAGTCATCTCTGCGCCAAATTTAAAGATTCTAAGATAAAATTTTCAGAAAAATCATAATGAAAATATAATTTTAGAACATTTTACTCCCATTTCACCCAGTTGAAACTCAATTTTTTTTTTAAAACTTTTCTTTGAGAGAATCACATCGTAATAGAAACATGCATGTAAATTTTAAAATTTCTAGCCCCAATAGTTTCAGTTACTCATGGTTATTAAGCGTTTTCCAATAATTTCATCTTTTTAAATTTCGAATACTTTAAAAAACGTTCTTAGTAAGCATGTTCGTATTAAAAGTAACCAATATATCAAATTTCACTTTCTAGCCTAAACAGATTGAAAGAAATCAGAATTTTAGAAAATGCTTCAATTTTCCACTCTTTTGAGGACCATTTATACAGAGATAATATATAGCATATTTTTAAGCAGAGATTGTCACGATTATAACCTTTAGAAAAGATTAGAAATAAATCCCGTATTTCAAAAGAAAGATTTCAAAGTAAGATCGTGATTTACATCGTATTTAGAACACTTCACTCTTCTAAATTTCGAAATTATATAAGTTGTTATGAGCAAACATATGTGGCCTTAAAGTAATTACCATGCCAAATTTCATGTATAATCCCAACAATTACAAAGAAATCATAGTTCAAAACGTTTTTAGAACGGTTTCGCTTCATTCCACATACTTAAATTCCGATTTTTAAGAACCATTTTTTGCGAATATTTACATCTAGAAGGTAACCATTATGTGACATTTCATGTTTATAATCTCCAATTATTCAAAGAAATTGCAATTTTAGAACATTTGTTGCTGTTACATTTCTTTGAGGGCAATTTCCTATCAAGATAATAAAAAAATAGCCCAGTTTTATGTAGAGAATGTCACCAGAAATGTCAAAAAAAATAAAAATGAAATCAGATTATTAGTTTTAAAGTAATCGTAAATTTAGAAACTTTTCCGCTCGTTTCGCTCTTTTAAAATTATGATTATTTTAAAAACTATGTTGTCAGAATCTTTACGTCTTGAAAATAAGAACCATGTCACATTTCAAGTTTCTAGCCCTGAAACGTCCAAATAAATAGTAATTTAGAAGTTTTTCCGCTCGTATCATTCTTTTAAATTTCAATTTTTTTTAAACAATTCTTAGCAAGTATTTCTATCTTAAAAGTAACCATCAAGCGAAATTTCAGGTTTTTATCTCAAACGATATAATAGATATCGCAACTTTAGAACTTTTTTTGCTCCTGTATATATTTAAATTTTTTATTTATTAGAAAATGTTCTTTGTGAGCATTTACGTCTTAAAAGTAACAACCATGTGAAATTTAAAGTTCCTGCTCCTAACAATTCCAAATATCCCTTTATAAGGGAATCAGCAAATCAGCAAATTAAATAGGTTGTTTGGAAGTTGAAATGATGGAATGCCACCAGAATTTAAAAACAAATTGATTTAAAAGAATTTAAATACTTCTCGTCACGTAAATTATAAAAGCACAATTTAATTCAAACAGTTTGGTACAAATTTGTCATTTTGGGATTAAAATTAAGTGGGAATATACTTCCCACTGCCTTAGAAAGGGTTAAATCGTAATTAAGATTTTTTTTTGACGTTTTCTGCTCGTTTCACCTTTTTAAATTTCGAATTTTTTAGAAACAGTTCTTAGCAAGCATTTACATCTTAAAAGTGACCACCACGGCAAATTTCAGATTGCTATCCCGAATGGTACCATAGAAATTGCAATTTTAGAACTTTTTTGCTACTGTACCCTTTTAAATATTCGATTTAAAAATAAAAAAGAAAACTGCCCAGTTAAACTGAGGGCATTGAGCTCACAGGCTATTCACACTCATTGTATATTGTACTCTTATTTCAAAGAATTTCAAATATGCCCTCGAAACATAAAGAAATCAACAATATATTAAGGAGGGGTCATCCCCCTGTTACCCCCTCATAGTTAACTAATGAACTCCTTAAACTAATCAGGGAAGTGTCTAATTACAATGAATATACATACAAAATTTGAAGAAAATCGGATAATTCTGCATGAAAAACTCATTTATCTAAATTAAGGGGGGATTAGCCCCCCTTTCTCCCTTTATACTTAACCAATGAACCCCCAAAACTTTTCAGAGAAGCGCATTATCACAATGAACCTATATACAAAATTTGAAGAAAATCGGATAATCTGCATGAAAAACCCATTTATCTAAATTAGGGGGGTGTTAACCCCCCTTTCCCCCTTTCCCCCTTTATACTTAACAAATGAACCCCCAAAACTTTTCAGAGAAGCGCATTATCACAATGAACCTATATACAAAATTTAAAGAAAATAGGATAATTCTGCATGAAAAACCCATTTATCTAAATTAGGGGGTTATCCCCCCTTTCCCCCTTTATACTTAACCAATGAACCCCCAAAACTATTGACAGAAGCGCATTATCAAAATGAACCTATATACAAAATTTAAAGAAAATGGGATAATTCTGCATGAAAAACCCATTTATCTAAATTAAGGGGGGATTAGCCCCTCTTTCCCCCTTTATACTTAACCAATGAACCCCCAAAACTATTCAGAGAAGCGCATTATTCCAATGAACCTATATACAAAATTTGAAGAAAATCGGATAATTCTGCATGAAAAACTCATTTATCCAAATTAGGGGGATTACCCCCCCTTTCCCCCTTTATACTTAACCAATGAACCCCCAAAGCTATTGACAGAAGCACATTATCAAAATGAACCTATATACAAAATTTGAAGAAAATCGGATAATTCTGCATGAAAAACTCATTTATCTAAATTAGGGGGGTTATCCCCCCTTTCCCCCTTTATACTTAACCAATGAACCCCCAAAACTATTGACAGAAGCGCATTATCAAAATGAACCTATATACAAAATTTAAAGAAAATGGGATAATTCTGCATGAAAAACCCATTTATCTAAATTAAGGGGGGATTAGCCCCCTCTTTCCCCCTTTATACTTAACCAATGAACCCCCAAAACTATTCAGAGAAGCGCATTATTCCAATGAACCTATATACAAAATTTGAAGAAAATCGGATAATTCTGCATGAAAAACTCATTTATCCAAATTAGGGGGATTACCCCCCCCCTTTCCCCCTTTATACTTAACCAATGAACCCCCAAAGCTATTGACAGAAGCACATTATCAAAATGAACCTATATACAAAATTTGAAGAAAATCGGATAATTCTGCATGAAAAACTCATTTATCTAAATTAGGGGGGGTATCCCCCATTTCCCCCTTTATACTTAACCAATGAACCCCCAAAACCATTCAGAGAAGCGCATTATTCCAATGAACCTATATACAAAATTTGAAGAAAATCGGATAATTCTGCATGAAAAACTCATTTATCCAAATTAGGGGGATTACCCCCCCCCTTTCCCCCTTTATACTTAACCAATGAACCCCCAAAGCTATTGACAGAAGCACATTATCAAAATGAACCTATATACAAAATTTGAAGAAAATCGGATAATTCTGCATGAAAAACTCATTTATCTAAATTAGGGGGGGTATCCCCCATTTTCCCCTTTATACTTAACCAATGAACCCCCAAAACCATTGACAGAAGCACATTATCAAAATGAACCTATATACAAAATTTGAAGAAAATGGAATAATTCTGCATGAAAAACCCATTTATCTAAATTAAGGGGGGATTAGCCCCCCTTTCCCCCTTTATACTTAACCAATGAACCCCCAAAACTATTCAGAGAAGCGCATTATCACAATGAACCTATATACAAAATTTGAAGAAAATCGGATAATTCTGCATGAAAAACTCATTTATCTAAATTAGAGGGGGTTACCCCCCCTTTCCCCCTTTATACTTAACCAATGAGCCCACAAAACTATTGACAGAAGCACATTATCAAAATGAACCTATATACAAAATTTGAAGAAAACCGGATAATTCTGCATGAAAAACTCATTTATCTAAATTAGGGGGGTATCCCCCCCTTTCCCCCTTTATACTAAACCAATGAAGCCCCAAAACTAGTGACAGAAGCACATTATCAAAATGAACCTATATACAAAATTTGAAAAAAAATGGGATAATTCTGCATGAAAAACTCATTTATCTAAATTATGGGGGGTTAGCCCCCCGTTTCCCCCCTTTATGCTTAACCAATGAACCTCCAAAACTAACCAGGGAAGCGCCTTATCACAAGGAACCTATAAACAAAATTTAAAGTAAAACGGTTAGTTCTATCAAGAGTTATCGCGTTACGTACATACATACATACATACATACATACGTACGTACAGAACCGGCGGGCACATAAGCTCTCAGGCTTTGATAGCCTGTGAGCTAAAAACTGTACTGTGTGAGCATTTACGTCTTAGAGGTAACAACCATGTCATATTTAAAGTTTCTAATTCAAACAATTCCAAATAAAGCGTAATTTAGAATGATAAGACCATTTTTAGGCCAAATGGTTATTTGTATTATCGTTCATTAAATTTTAACTTCTTAATGTATCGTTTTTTACGTGAAAAAATAATTTGATGATTATACTTTAAATTATAAAACAGTTGATTTAACAGTTTAATTTATAAAACAGATTATTTTCAGGTATCTCCCAACTTAAATAAATAAATAAATAAATAAATCAAGATTAGGCTTAAGATTAGGCTTAAAAATTTAGGCTTAAGAAACTATTTTTTTAAATGTTGACAAGAAAGCTAAATTTTTAGGCGCTTTAAAGTTTTAAATAAATGAAAATGCATGTTTGTATATTATTCCTGAAGTGAAGTAATATTTTATTTTATGTAGACAACTATTATTCTGTAGGTGATCTGGTCACTACTACACACTGATAGTCACTTCACTATCCCTGGTGAAACTAACTTCATATGTTAAATCATGCACCGTTTTTCATTGTTTTTGAAAACACAAAGTGATGCAATTTCTCCAGACTTCATCATCCTCCAATACATAATTTTATCATCCTTTTACCGTGCAATCTTCCAAAATCCTGATTTCAGTAAAATTTATTAAATAGATTAAAGGCGATGTACAAGTTGTTAGTATTTACATTTTATTGGAGATATCGTTGTTTGCCAGCGACATCATTCACGTGAAATTCAATGATGAGCCAATGCCACTAATTAAGCAAGAAAATCACCCAACGCCCCTATATATTAAAAACACCTTGATTATGAGAGCGAAAAACCAATAACAAATACCAATATTAATCAGTTGTCCTTTTCTGATATTTTGATAGTTATTCCTTCAAATTTTAAAATAGCTAAATCTATAGTTGAAAATATCTCTGCAAAGTAATTTATCTACTGTTTTAGCGCATATAAGTACAGTTTTGACTATGGAATTTTACATATTTAATGAAAATAATAAAAAAAGTATGCAATTTTATTTCCAGACATTTTTGCATCGTACAGTTACATATTTTAAGTTACGTACAGTTATTTACAGAAATAAACTCCTTTTTTTCACCGAGAAATAAATTAAAGTACCTGATATAAGTCTATAATACATTATTTTAATTTTTTTTTCATTATCCAAATATTTCTTAATTTTTTAAAAATATGCTTTTAAATTCTTAATATGATTTTTAAAAATCCCAGATTCTTGATTTTGTAGTTACAATAACTTCCTACGTTATAACTATATCCAGCAATTCAAAATCTTTTCTAAACTCATGTTTAAGTTCATAGACTGCAAACACAAGAATACGTTACATATTTTTTTTTAATTAAAAAAATAAACGCTAGTTGTTAAAGTATATATCTTTTAATATTATTAGAATAATTGAAAAATTGCTATTTAAAAAAGTAATTAAAATATCTCGTTTTAATTTTATATAACGTATTTTAATTTATTTCATTGACAAAACTAGTAGTTTATCCCTGTAAATAATAGTTAATGCATCTGTGAAAGTAAAAATTTCCTATTTTATTTATTTATTTATTTATTTATTTTTATTTTTATCAAATACAGAAACATGCAAAATTTTACAGTTAACACTTTATGTGTGGAAAACGTATTACACATAAAAAAGATTTTGAATTGTTAAAAATAGTTATTACGTAGACACTTATTCTAATTGCAATCAAGAATAAGAGATTTAAAAAAAAAAACATATTACAAACTTAAAAACATACTTTAAAAAAATCACAAAATGTTAAAAAAATAATGAAACAAAATTAAAATAATATTTATGGATTTATATAAGATATGTCAATTTATTTATTTTTAGCATTTCAAGTTAAAACAGTACTTATATTCTCAAAAACATATTTTTTTTTATTTATATTTTTGTAAACTTCAATAATTATACATATTTTTTACAACTGTGGTTCGAAATTTATTAATGAATATTTTTGCTGCTCAAAACAAAATTTTGACCGGCATTCAAACTCATACGCATATTTCAGAAATTCAGCGTAGTGCCAACCATGCTGCTGGGCAGCTTGGAAAAAAGACAGAAACGTTGGGACTTACTTTCTCATGACCTACTAGCTATCGCACTTTACGACTTTCATATACAGATGGTTATAATTAAAGTTACCCTGTTTAGACCTACGTAGAGTCCGCTCTGGTTGACAGATATCGATGAAACTTGGAATATAAGTTATATGGACCATGGGGAAATGAAATCTGCAATTAAAAAAATTAGTTCAAATTTCGACTACCAGGTGAGAAAGAGGCGCATGAAGACCAAAAATCTCAAACTGGAAATACAAAACTTTTTTTTATTTACAGCATATGTTCAATGTGCACACCATTTGCATCAAGCACATGTTCAAAGCGTATTATAGCGTGTTCAACAGTAGCCCGAAAGGTTTCTCGATCAATTGCAGCAACATGACGAGTTATGCTTGCTTACAAATCCGGCAGAGTCCGTATGCTTCATCCATACACACGATCTTTCAGGAATCCCCACAGCCAGAAGTCACAGGGATTCAAATCCGGAGAACGAGGAGGCCAGGTTGTCGGAAAACTTCTCGAAATTTCTCTATCATCTCCAAAGTGGGCACGAAGCAGTGCCGTCACTGCTCGGGCTATGTGAGGTGGTGCACCATTTTGCATGAATACGGTAGTCTCTAAACACTCACGCTCTTGTAAGGATGGAATGACCTGCTGCTGAAGGAGGTCGCAGTAACGGGTACCCGTAATGGGATACATTTTAGGACCCTGAGAAGCGTTCTCTTCAAAAAAAGGGACCAAGAATGAAATCAAGCCACACCATACAATAATGTAATCAGGGTGCAAAGACTGTTCATGCACAATATTAGGACTTGCAGTACCCCCATACGCGACAGTTCTGAGTATTCACTGTTCCATCTAGGGTAAAATGCGCCTCGTCCGACCACAAAATGTTCCAAGACCATGCATTGTCAACGGCTATTCTTGCCAAAAACATCCTCGCAAATTGAATTCGTGTGTCCGGGTCTGCAGGGTTCAGCGCTTGCACAACGTGAATCTTGTATGTATTCCACTTTATAATGGATCGAAGAACCTTTCGTACTGTAGACCAAGTGAGAGACAAATCACGTGACACCTCTCGAGAACTCGTCGAAGAATATTGGGAACCGGACGCTCTTTCGACCATGACAAGGGCGACTTCTCCGGCAGTTTCATTTGAAATTCTTTTCCGTCCACTTCCTTTCAGCACACCCAGATCCCCAGTCTCTTTGAATTTAGACATCATCTTTTTCAAAGCCTGCCTCGACATTGGTCCTTTTCGTAAGCCTTTCAAGCGTCGAAATTCTCGCAGTGCAATTGACAAATTACTGCCGTCCTGATAAATCAAATTCACCAGTAACGCTTGTTTCTTCTTCTCTAACGGCATGGTGCAGAATGACTTTATGGCAGCGACTACTGGCTTTTTAAACCGCTCCAAATTTGCATAAAGTCATTTCTCGTAGATGAAAACCGTCATATATCGGTTGAAATTGGAAATTTGAACTATTTTTTTTTTTAATTTCAGATTTCATTTCCCCATGGTCCGTATAACTTATATTGAAAGTTTCATCGATATCTGTTAACCAGAGCGGACTCTAAGTAGGTCTGAACAGGGTAACTGTAATATGTATGAAAAGGTGCACATATATTTTGAGAATATTTCTCATCTCAAAAATCTGCCAAGGTATAGTGGTCGATAGATCGTGCCGAAATATCATCAATTCGTCTCCTGGAAACTGATAAATTCCACACCAAATTCGTCAGTTCAGAAAGATCTTAGATTTTATGTAAATACTTTTTATTTCCGAACATCGACACAAGAGGAATGAGGTGGCCTTCTTACACAAGGATAATTTTTACAACTTCTCTAAGCAAATTCAAAATGACGTCTGTCTGACTTTTTGCTCAGACAATAACGGCAAGATTTTAGATGTACACATGCTAACAAAGTGCAGATCTTGCCAAGCGTAAACGTCACATTTTGACTGTTAGGCATAACTGCATATTAAGATTTCGAATGAAAATGTCCAGGAATACTAGATACTGCGCAGTTATGAGTTAGTCGATTTTTAGAGCGATAAACTAGATAAATTGTTTTGGGAACAAGGAGATATGTGCAGAAAGAGAGGGATAGAAATTGCTGATTTTGCATACCTTGCAGCTTGAAAATGAGATAGAATCTGCGCTTAGTTTAATACCAGATATACAAAGAAGGAAAAGGCAGATGAATAATCGGGTCTGGACACATTCATATGCAGAAAGTAACTGCATACTAAGAGCAAATGTAATGTTGGGATAAAAATATAACGGCGAAAATTTTGAGCAAGAGAAAAGTTTGCATTTTGAGGTTTATAAATGAAATAAATTATGAATAAAGAAATTATTAAAATAGTGAAATTTACTATAGGAAAATTAAATTTAGAATAAAAATATAAAATATATATGATTCTATACCATACATACATTTATCTATATTATCATATATTTAACTATACACTATCGATACACAAACGTTTGCTGCATTCTGTATTTCCGACATTGGAACCTCTCCTTGTTAGAATGGCTCGCTATAAAATTTAATTATATGTTTCCTGCATAGATTATAATATTTTTTATTAGCAAATAGTCGTCGTATCTTGTGTGTGTGTGTGTGAATGAACACAATAACTTCCAAACGGCACTTCTGAAGGAGCTCTCGTTGAGCAAATATATTAATTAGCCGTTGTCTCAAAAACTGTAAAGATTTTCGTAATAATCGGCTGAAGGATTAGATATTGAATCCATTTTAATCCATTATGCGACCGATTCTATAGGGAAAATTACCAAGGAAATGTGAGAGACTATAAGTGATAACTATTGCGGGGATTTATATAAAGCATCAGTGGCGAAGAGGTAACATCTCCAGATTCTAAACGAAAGGTCCAGCGAAAGAATCTAGACGAATCTATTAAGTCAGAATTTTATAAAAATAGCTTTTTTTTTTTAAACTTTCTGGAGAAGTGCGGAAAGTTTGGAAGTCCCGTGTTCGGAAAAAGTCAATCGAAGAGTTACTCCATATTTTTTCTTTTTAATAAAAATACAAAAATACTCAAATTATTATTTACCACTTATTATTTATTTACATTGCAATTATACAATTAGCACTTAGTAACGTGTCACAAAAATTGGCTTGATTTAAAAAGGGTATGTTGATTGGGAATACAAAGATGTTCCAGATTTGGTACATAACAATATGCAATAAGAGAAAAATATGGCAAGTTTTTGGTAAATATAGAAGAACCAATTATGCAGACTGACATTGTGGTTAAAATTCAAAGTTTCAAGATCCAATATGAAGTAAAAATTTTCTTTTTCTTTTCTTTTCTTTTTTTTCTTTTTTTTTCTTTTTTTTTCTTTTGAGCTGTAATGGAAATTGTTTTTGTATGTTTCGCAACGATAACATCATTTTTTAATATTTTTTAATTGAACGTTAAAACAAGCAGAGCTCTCTAGCAACGTGCATCAGATAGCACATTCAGAGTTGTTAGCATTTAAGTATGGAACATTTAAATTAAAAATTTAAACTAAATATTTAGTTATCATTTTCTTTAAATAACTTCAAAGTACTCCTCAAAAATAACTGAAAAGTATACACCACCTTTACAAGAAATGTCTTTTTAAACTTTCACTTCTCCCTTTCAGAAATAGCACACATTCATATCAATATAATGTCAAAACAATATAGATGACCATTATTAGAACGTATTAAATTTGAAACCGATTGTACTGCTATCCATTTAAGTCTTTCAACTGTCATATTCAGGTGTCGAAGGATGCCGAACTTTCACAAGGAAATAACATCGGCTGTTTCTAAGGATATCATTCTTAGACATTCTTTGGAAAAACTCCAATAGATATAAATCATCTATACATCTCGTCAACCGTGAAAAGGACTCCTGTAGTACTGACCTCAGCAGATGGCGATGTTTTTTCCACTGCAAAACACGGAAAGGGCGTCGCTGGTACGCGGTGGGAAATCTTCCGGATTTCCTATACTTTCTCATATTCATTAGAGTTATCGAAGCAGCTGGATAAATGGAGTGAAAAATGTGAGTGTTTGTAGTTTGAAAGACTAGATCGTATATTTTATTGCTTCGTAGTACTTGGGTTCAATAGATAGAATTTTATCAATCGAAACGTTTAAAATTTTGATGGGAGATATGTGGAAGATAAATGTAACTACAGTCAAACTCGGTTATAACGAAGTCGAAGGGGTGTAGTTTTCGTTCCCATAGGCTCTGCTAAGGGTTCCTTGTATTTTTAAGTTAAATTAACGAAATATTATTATCTCTGATTTTGAAAATAATAAAATTTATCCTTCACAAGTGACTTAAAATAATTGGACACTAAAAGGAAGAAAAACTATGAATATTTCATCAGGAGTAAAGTCTAGAACACGTAAAATTTCTTGTAGACGCTGTTTTCTATACACTGTAAAAAATTCGAAGCAAAGTATCCGGTCATTCGACCGTTTTTATAGAAAACGGTTATATAGCAGTAATTTAACGCTATTCTGACCATAATATTGCCCATATTATGGTCAAAATACTGTTAAATTACGGTTATGTAACCGTTTTCTATAAAAACGGTCGAATGACCGGATACTTTGCAACAAATTTTTTACAGGGTACTACATAATCGATAATGCATTGTAACAACATATTTTATTTAAGAAAAATCGGTACTTTCGTGTTATAGCGGCCCCCGAGGATGAATCGCCAAGCGATCAAGATTTATCGCCAAATTATAAAGCATATATGACATTGTAATAATATATGATATGGCGCATATTGACCAGTTATAGTCATATATGACGTGTATAAGATGTATATGATGCATGTATGGCATATAAAACTTAAATAATATGTATATAATGACGTATACGGCACATATATGAGCATTAGAACTATATAAATATATATGCGTAGATATGAGGCATATATAAACTTTGCTTTGATCTTGGCGAAATCGTAACTGCAATCTTGGCATAATCGTACTTTTGAGAGGCGCTATAACACGAAAGTACCGAATAATCTACCCAAAAAAAGATTCACCCTTTTTTCTCATATATCAACCATAAAGAAATACATTTAAAAAAATTAATAAATGTAAAAAAAAGTACTGAAAAACAGCTAGTCTAAAATATGTTAGCGGAGTTTATTTTACTTACATAATTTTGTATATACAGAGAATTGAGAAATAATAAAAATACATACATCGGAGGCATTATAAGATAGTCCGCCCACTCACCGTTCCAAATTGATACAAGTATTCTGTGTGTGTAAATCAAGCTTTCCAATGAAACCAGTTTAACAACAAATAATATGCTAAGATTAGTTTTAAGTTAAAAGTTAACAACTGTTAGATTTAGAAAAATGCAAATCGCTAAAATAACGACAAAAAAAACAAACAAAAAAAAAACCTTGTATTTTAAGCTTCATGCAAAATTACGAAGAAAAAACAAATGATTGAATGTGACACACACTTCCATTAACCACAAAAAGAAAAGAGGTTAGTGTTGATTTACGTAGTGTTATTGTAAATTCTAGTACATTTTGAATACATTGCTAACAAAACTACTGTCATGAACTTCAAACGTTTGCATTTTACTTAAAAAATAATAATAATAATAATATTTATAGTGTAAAAACTATAATTAATATTTAAATACTTCCAAGGTGTTTTTTTTAATTATTATTATTTCTTCTATCTATAATACAAGAAAGTATAGTGTTGGGTTGTTTTGTTTTTGTTGCTAGGTGAGATGCTATCACCTTTTTCAAAAACAATGAATGAGTGCAAATTACCTGTGACTAACAATTGAAATGAATCCTGTCAATATGTATACCTACAAAATTATTCTTAAACTAAAATAAATTTGGAAAAAAGAAAATGGATTAAATTAAACAGAAACAATTAAAATTTAAAGAATTTAAATTTACCTGAATTCTAAATTTTGAATTCAAAATTGAATAAGAATTAATCATTTAAAAGCACTGACAAGATCCTCAATTTGCACTACATCCAATTCCCCAACAATCAGCATTGTGAATTCAAGAATTAATATGAAGGGTAACAGCAAGGAATTTTCATAAACATAATAATTTAGACTAAGTGAAAATTTTGGAATAAAAGGGAAAAATCTTTCTTTTAAAGAAAGTATAGAAAGGGGGTTATAAAATTGATGAGATAGGTTAAACAAAATAATATTTGGCCAATATTAAAAAAATGCAGAATTAATTTCAAGAATTCACAACACTGAAGCTGTGATCGTATAGTTTCATCATTATTTAAGAGACCATGAGTTAATAATTAAATTTTGAATAAGTAATTCATTATAATAAAATGCTTCTCAAAAGACTTTAGATCAAAATATTAAAATTACTTTATGTGAAAATTTCAGATAAGTATGTCCTGTAATTAATTAAAGAATAGTAAAAGGTCTCAGCTACTTAAATAAAATAAGTTTGAATATTAAAGATTACAACATCCAGTAAATTAGCAGTTTATTTTTTTATTAGATTTAATGCTTAAAATAATATTTAGAAATTCCATGACTAGAGAATACAATAATTTATTTTAATTAATTAATTTATTTATTTATCTTTTTTACCAGAATTAATATTTAGATCAATAGAATAAATTAAGTTAAAGGATTAATAGAAATCCTAAGGAGATTGATTTTCGTAAGTTAAATAAAAGGTAAAATATTAAAAGCAGACCTTTTGAATTAATTAAGCAAGTAATCAAAAAAAAAGAAAACAGAGAAGGAGTTAAATTAGAAAGAACAAATATTTATTTACAAATAACACTTTAAATGATTTAAATATCCTCTTAGATATATATATATGCATCAAAATACTAAGACACAGATAAGTTCCGTCATATCAAACAGAAAACATAATTTATAAATCATAATAGCGATAAGAATTGTTTCTACTTACAAGGCTTCTTAATTTTGGAAAACTTAGCATTATTTGGATAGGACGTTACTTTCGAGAGGTATTCGTCTTTCAAGGAGGTAACTTAATGATCAAAACTTTTATTCAGAACTTTCCAATTTTAGAGGGAATTTTCACAGTTTAGACTCAGTGTCAGGAGCATTGCACAACTTCACCGTGCACTCTTCAAATCACACTTTACAGGAGTGCAGTTTTGATATCTCACAGTCGCGCTGAAAGTATGCACCAATACTTTTTTTTTATTTTTGCGCCTATGCACCTTTGAGCTGTCAGTACTGCATTCACGGTTGTCGGAACTGGAGTTTGTGAATTCATAGGCTGAGATTTTGTCGACTCTGGATTTTAGCAATCCAATCCTATATAACTAGTTATTCCTGTAGAAAATTACGAGATACGACACGGTCTTTTTATTGAAGACCATCCTATCATTTTCACTTCGTCTATGCTTCGGTAAGCTGGATTCTAATATACATAGTTGTTTCAATCAGTTAAACGCTACTTTCTCGTCCTTTCAGGCCGCTTGATGAGCGCACATTTTCTATCAATCCACTGTCGCTACTGCTGGGAGAGAAGTCTCTGTCTCGAAAAAAAGATCGCTAATGCCTAACCGGCGGGGTGAGGGAGGGAACCCCCCACCCTCACACACCTAAACTATCCGAGCTTCAAGACATGACTGCCTGCTAACTAGCTCCTCGTTTCCTTGGTAACGCTACCAGGGGGGAAAAGGGTCAACGCTGATTGGTTGAGTGGGGGGAGCAAATAACACCCTTATTGGATTATTGTTGCTAGGTGAAAAATCCTAGCTACAATTCCTGGAAATTAGCCGTCTGTTGGGTCCCACGAAAAGGAAGAAATCACGTGTACGCTTGCACCTGTTATTTCGTAAACAACGACTCGAAAGCAATAAACTGTGCATCTTCCTAACAAGCCTTCGAAATAGTTTTATGACTCTCTTTACTGAGGGTAATAAAAAGTCGCACACAATACAACTGACCATAATGCTTCAGTTATTCCCATGACTTCTTATAAAAGCCTTTTGTACTATATCCAATCTGCCTGTGTGTGTTCCGAATTTACGATCCCTTAAACTACGTGAGAATTTCAAGTAAAAGTTGTTTGCGTGGAAACTATCTCATAGTGAAAAAGGGAGAACTTGGGTGGTCTTGACTTATAGAGAAATACAAATGTTTGGATTTTGAAAATAAGAGTTTTAATTAATAATGTTTAAGAAAAATAAGAAAAAGGAGGAGGGGGTTTGATTAAATATTAAAATAGAATGAGTTTATAAAAAAGAAATGTTTTAAGATATTAATGAAAATATAAATATAAAAATTTAGATTAAATTACCTCTAACAAGAATCCCCCGTCTCTATTTAAAAAACACAATTTTTTGAAAAAAAAAAAAAAAAATTGTTTTTTAAGTAAAAAGTGCGAGTAAAAATTCAATGGATGCGGGAGAGATCACTAAATGGGGCCTAACATTTCAAACAAACCAGACCTCGGTCCGAAGAATTATCAAGAAACACTTAGCAAGCCTACCCCTCAAGGTATACAGTCCGGAATGCATAACCTGAGTTTGCATACACAAAACTCTCCTCACTTGTTAACAAAATCCTAGACACACCTGTAGAATAACAAAAAAAAATTAACAGATGAACACAAGGCTGGACATTGCTTTTGTCACCACTAACCTTATCAATCGGGAAGGTTCCATTCAAAGTATTTACCTGAACACTGTTTGCTAAACCACAAAAAAAAATTTTGAAAATTGCCAAAATAATTTTTTTTTTTTTTTTAAAGCCAAATAAAAATTTGGGAGAGAACATTGCCAACCGAAAGAATCGCCAAATCCATTACAATAATAATGCATATCAATATAGGTATAAATTGTTAGCTCGATGTACACAGATATATAAAAACATACGAACTAGTAATGTATATGCATATAAAAACACAAACAAAAAGAATAAAAAAAAATGGGTAAAAGGCAATTTGCACAATATACAGTTAATTCACAATAAAATACATTTCACTAATTAAAATTCAGATAACACAAATTGTATCAATGTGTAAAAATTGAGAAACACTTTCTCCAGTTGATTGATATGCAAGTTGAAACTATGAAGTAAGGTATTTACATATGCACTTACAGCGACACTGTGCATATTGGAAGAGCAACCCATTTATCTGTGCTATAAACAATTGCCAAAATAAAAGCATGATGGGGCGAAGAAGACCCAAAAACTATGGTGAAGATTATCACCATCAGAAACTTAATTTATACAGTAAAAATTTAAATTTTGACAAAAGAAATCCTTTAAAAAAAAAAAAATGAAAAAAAAAATAGCACAGAACCAGATAAAATTTTATAAATTTTTCAATAAAACCACACCACTATACTTTAATGAAGTAATGTACTCAAGAACAAAATTAATAACCTCAAAAATTTTCAGGTAAAAAAAAATATATATACACAAAACAGTACACTAATACTACCTTACACTACGAAATACCTACATATTATATCTAGTAATGAGTAAAATTAATAGTTCCCTCAAATATAGTATTATCCTGTAAATCCACTTATACTCATCTACTGAGAACTTAACTAGAACATCAATTAAAATATAAATAATATGCAAATCGATGGATACTATCGTATTTAACAAACAGGGAGTACTACATGAAAATAAAAGGGGAGGGGAAAAAAAATTTGGATTCCCATTTTCAAAATGCACTAAAAATTTTCAAAGTCTCGAAATTACCCAAAAATCGAGAAAAAACGTAACATAATTCCAAAATATACCTGCGGAGAGGTTATTTGCACTATAACTATCGAAATCTACCTTATTTACACTAAAATTAGCTATATAGAACATTAAATGTGATGAAAACACAACCGCTCAGATCGTTACCGCTAACCAAAACAAACGGTACAAGTACTCTAAAAAGCTTATTTTTCACGTTAAAATACAATAAAAACTAACTCTATACTATCTATATACATTATACAAACAAAATATAAGGTTACTAAAATAAAAATACTATAATTACTACAACTTAAAGTTTATAATTGGGACGCTTGTCCCTGTTCCTGAATCCATAGGTATTTCTGGACGAAGGAATCGAATCAGTCGGTTTGCACTGAGATTCGATTAAAGTCGGAAAACGACTGGTTGAAGGAATAACAGAGGATTGAGCTTCAACAACTTCGTTAGCTACCGCGATATCTGGCATGTCCGTAACTGGATTTTCAGCCGTGGAGGGGGAGGGGGTGGTTTCAGCTCGTGAGTTCTCGAACTCGGCTGAAGGAAGAGAGGGGGAAAGGGGTTCGTTGCTGGTGGCTAGTGAAGGCAACGTGTTGGCTGTTGATTGCATGGGCAATGCTTCATCTCTGTTTACTGCTGATGCTGTAGGTATGATAAACGCGCGCCTGCGTTTTTTCGTCCGCCGTTCTGGGTTATCGTTAATCGATTGGTGAATGGGAGTAGTTGGATTCTGAATATTCGATTGATCATCGAATTGACTCTGCGGCCGTTGGTCATTTGTTTGGAAATCAACATGCCTGTTTTTAAATTCAGTCAGTCTATCGACGTGTACCACTTGCGTTAATTTTAAATTTGATTGGAGGGCGATTTTAAAATTTACCTCATTTATTTTTTCAGTTATTGTATAGGGACCATTATTAAATTTAGATAGTTTTTTACATTGTCCTGGTTTAACAGCTGGTGTAAAGAGCCAAACTGAATCACCTATTTTAAGATTCTTTGAAACAGCAGTTTTTTCTCTGTATTTTTCTTGCTTTTCTGAAACTTCCACCAAACTACTGTGCACTTCAGCATACACTTTCTTCAAAGCAGGGAATAAAAGTTCACAATAGGTGGGGGCGTCATTATAATTTAAAGTTTGGGGGGTGGAAAAAAGTTTATAGGGGAGATTTAAATTTCTGCCAAACATTACTGCAGCTGGGGTTAATTTTGTAGAAGAATGCACGGCTGTCCTGAGAGCTAAAAGAGCAAATTTTAATTTTGTATCCCAGTCCGACTGATTTTCATTGACAACATGGCATAGGGCATTAATTAGAGTTCTGTTTTGACGTTCAATCTGAGAATTTCCTGCTGGGTGGTAAGCTGACGTGTGAATATGTTTCATTCCAAAGTTTTTATAGACTCTCTCAATGGCTTCTGATATAAGATTTCTACCCTTGTCGGAAACAATATAGCTAGGAGCACCGTACCTTGAAACGAAATTTGCTAGAGTATCCGCTACAACGTCTGAGGTGATAGAGGATACAGCATATGCTTCAGGCCACTTAGAAAAAGCATCGATATATGTCACGATAAACTTGTTACCCGAAAAGGTTGTCGGTAAAGGACCAATTATGTCGAAATTCACTTTTGCCAATGGAAATTCTGGTGTTGGCATTCTCTGCAAAGGGGCTAGATGTTTAGGTCTATAAGCTCTTCTTTGTTGGCAACTAATGCAAGATTCTACTAGATGCTTGACATCTGCAGACATACCTGGCCAGTAAAAATTTTCGCGAATGCGATCAATAGTTTTCTGGAAGGCTTGATGACAAGCTGCCAGAGAATCATGTGTTAGTGCGAACACTTGGGGGATTAGTTCTTTTGGCACCACCAGTTTGGGCAATTTATTTAAAATGGGAGAGTCTCGAGTGTCCTCGCACATCAAGAGATCATCTCGGAAGAAAAATTTCATGTACTTTGGTGCTATATCCACTCCTTGATCTAGCTTCTGAGCAATTTGGCAACACTTTTTGTCAGTCTTCTGGAGTTCTTGAATTTTTTCAAGAAGATCAGTTTGGGGCATAAAAACATTCTCCTTTGCTATTTGTACACAAAAATTACAATTTACAGTATTTACAGAGATTTCATTAGAAGTAGTGTATCTAGACAGAAAATCCGCAACACTGTTGCATTTGCCCTTGATAAATTTGATTGAAAAAGTAAAATCAGATAAGGTGCAAATCCACTTTGCCATACGAGAAGTTGGGTCCTGAATTTTAAGCATATAAGTTAGGGGAGCATGATCAGTGAAAATAAAAAAGTGGGTGTTAGCTAGGTAACACTTAAAATGGGCGGTTGCCCAGACAACAGCTAAAAGTTCCCTTTCTGTGGCTGAGTACCTTGTTTCAGGGTCCTTCAACTTTCTGCTTGCAAAAGCCACAGGGTGTAAAAAGTTGTTCTCATCCAGTTGAGATAAAACTGCGCCTAAAGTTTCACCACTCGCATCAGTATAAAGATAAAATTCCTTCGAAAAATCAGGGAGTGCAATACATGGCTTAGAAATTAAAGCAGCTTTTAAATCTTCGAATTCTGCTTGCGCTGCAGGGTTCCATGAAAAACGACCATTTTCTTTAGTTAGTTCAATTAGGTTTTTAGCTCGTTTAGAAAAATCAGGGATAAATCTCCTGTAAAATGAAATTGTACCAATAAAAGATCTAACTGCTTTGCGGGTATCAGGGGGTTGAAATTTTTCAATTACTTCTATATTTTTATTAATGGATGAGACTTTACCTTTATGGATTTCAAAACCTAAATATTTAATTTTATGTGATAGAAAAAGGCATTTACTGGGTTTTAATTTTAAATTATGCTGGCGAAGTCTATCAAAAACAGTTGTTAATTTTTCAAGGTGGGATTCTACATCTTTGCTAGCAATCACAATATCATCTATATATACAAGGATTCCCATATTTCCCAGATCTCCAAATATTGCACTCATGAGTCGTTGAAAAGAATTTCCTGAGTTTGATAAGCCAAAACAATTTCTCGACCACTCAAATAGTCCTTTATGAGTTATGATTGCTGTTTTGTGTCTGTCCTCAGGACGCACAACTTGCTGGAAAAAGCCACTTGTTAAATCAAGTGTAGAAAAGAAATTTGAACCGGATAGTGCATCAACCGAATCTGTGATATTAGGGATGGGGTATGCATCTTTAACTAAATTTTTGTTTAATTTTCTAAAATCGACAGCCAATCTATAAGATCCGTCTGCTTTCTTAACCAAAATGACTGGAGCCGCAAATTCAGAAATGGAGGGGGATATTATATTAGCTTTTAACAGGATATCTAATTGATCTTCCATTTCTTGTTTAAGATTATGGGGAACTCTATAGGCTTTACATTTTACAGGTTTATCAGAAGTTAAATTTATTACATGGGGAATAGTGTCACAGCCGGGCAAGTCTAGGACTGATGCTGCAAACACATCTTTATTTTTATTAAGAAAATCCTGCATTTTAAGTTTAAGAGGGGGGTCTAAATGGTCAAGATTAATATCTGAACTCCAGCTGAGATCAGCATGATCAAAATCAGCTAGTGGAGTGGGCACATTAACATTAAGGGCATAATTACAATTATTAGAATTACACTCAGAATCATCGATGCACTTTTGAATTTTAGCAACCCTCATTCCCTTATTCAAAGTAACCTCATCATCCGAAAAGTTAGCAAATGAAATAAATAACCCGTGTTCCTGAGAACAGATTGTTCTAGATGATAAAACACCATTACCAAATTTTTTTACTAGGGGTTCCAAAATAACAACATCATTATTATCAATAAAATTACTTCTCGAGCAGTTTACTTGAGCTAAAATTTTAGATTGGGGGGGGGGATAGTTACTAAATTTTTCAAAACAGCAAAACTAATTTTAATAATCTTAGACTTTTCACATGTATCACTTACTTTAGTTTCGATATCATTAGATTGTGACTTTTCGCTATCATGACAACTCACTTGGCATACAGGGGCATTGATTTCATTTTCATTATTTTTCACAACCCTGATATTATTTACACTAAGATCACAACCATTTGTTTCACATATATTATCCCGACAAATTGCCTTATTTTCATTTAATTTATCAGTACACATATAACTACAGGTCTCATGATTATTTGTATTATTAACATTTTCTAATTTTGAAACACCTTCAGAAGATTTTTGAACAGAAGAATTGCTATCATTACCTTCGCATTTATCTAAAATCACCTTATTTTTATCTTCGCTACTACATTTTTCACTATCTCGAATCTCTATTTGTTCACTACTCTCCCTTACATTGGCTTTTACTACCATACAATTGTTCTCACTGTTCTTATTCTTCTCAGAAATATTACTAACATTAGAAAAACATTCTACATTACCCTCAGTTTGACATGACACATTTTTAAGGCAAGAAATTTTGTTATTTACAATAATTGGCGGTTTAATATTTACATGACATTCTGAAATTTTTGGAACATATTTACAAAAAGTTTGCTCATTAATACCAAGACTAATAGATTTGTCACTACACTTTATGATAGCCTTGTACTTACTCAAAAAGGGCATACCTAAGATAGCAGTAAATTCATCAGCGAGTTTACCTGCTACTACAAAAAATTCAGCTTGGCAGCTGACATTACTGAAATTGAAAGATAACTTAACTTTCTCAGTGAGAGGGACACATTCACCTGTCACAGTTAGAATGGGTACATTGCATGCCTCAGTTTTTACACCTGGGAATAAACACAATCCCTGTCGAGAAATTAAATTGATACCTGATCCCGTATCACACAGTGCAGTAATAAAAATATCACCGACAGCAATCCTTGCAGTAGGGAGATTGCATGCTGATGGTGGGAAAACATTATACACAGAGGGGGTTTTGTCGTTCGGCTTCTCATGAGTCAGTCCGACTACTCCAGACTCAGCCATTACCCGTTTAAATTTTGTTGAACATTGTGTTCATTGGCAGTGTTGTTATTCTGCTGGGTTACATTATTGTGATTACCCCTATTCCTATAATTACCTCTCTGGCCATTGTTGGTACCTCTGTTTCTCTGGTTATTGCCATTTCCCCTATAGTTTCTTTGATTCTGATATCCCCTGTTACTATAACTGCCTCTGTAGTTATTGTTAGGTCTGGCCATACCTCTACGACCATAGGGATTTTCATTAAAATTTTGCCAGCCTTGATTTCTGGGGTTTTGGGGGCAGTCCTGAAAAAAATGGCTGGGGTCGCCACATCCAAAACAGAAAAAGAGGTTGTATTGGACAATTTCCTGGGCTGGTGGTCTCGCTGCAGCTGGTTGTTGCATAACAAGACTATTAAGTTTAGCCGTTAAGATTTCCATTTTGTTTTGGAGTTCTATAATTTCACGGTTGGGATGGCTAACCTGGGGTGTAGGGGGGTAAACAGCAGCACATGCTACACCTGAGGGGACCTGGGGGGCAATGTTTGCTGGTTCATAGCTGTAGAAGGGGTTAACACTCCTACAAGCCTTTTCTTCAAGTAAGGCAAACGTTAGTATTTCCTGAGGGGTCTTTGGATCTTTTGAAATGACACCCTTCCGAATTTCTGGAGATAGGTTACCTAGGAGCATAGAGTGCAGTATAGCATCTCTACTTTTATTTACAATGCCCTCAGCAATTCCATCAATGACAAGAGCTCTGCGTGACAGATCAGAGGCTCTGTCGAAAAAATCTTGGACAGACATTGAGGGTGTCTGTTTGAAGTTAAGAAACTTCGATAATGCCACATCTGGCGACTCCTGTTCCGTGAATCTGTCTTGTATAATTTCCACTAATTCCGTATAATTTTTTCCTTTATTAGCCTTAAATAATTTGGCTGCTTTCCCTGACAGTCTGTTAAACAGGGCGAAAATTTTTTCTTTTTCATCCCAGTTAAAGAAGGTGGAAATATCTGTGAACTTTTCAATGAAGTCGGAAAAGGATATAGTGGAGTCCCCGCTAAAAGGTGGGATGTTGGATAAATTATCCATCAAAGACGATTTCTTCTGTAGCTCAGCCATCTCCTTGGTAAGGGTTTCCGCCATATTTATGAAATGTTTTGACAACAAAAAATTCAGCGATAAAAAATTTTTTATAATTAACCCTACCTAAACCTTAAGCAAAGAAAAAAAATTTTACACAAGTGCAAAATCTAACTAAAATTACTGAGAGCTACACTCATGTATACACTAGTCGCCTTTGTCAATATATATAATCAATTGCAAATAAATATAAACAAATGGGAAAGGTATGTTAAAATTTCTAAAAATTAAGTGCGGGTGGGGTATTATGAAAAAAAAATTTTGAACAGCACAGATATGAGGGTTAACACTTCATAATATATACTCAAAGACATAATGCACAATACATTTTGAAAAAAAAAATAGTTGCCTTATACCCTTAACTTTAAGTATACACAAATAAACATTAAAAATTTGAATTGTGCCACACAGGTAAGTGTCACGGCATCAATTCTTTGTTGGGTTGTTTTGTTTTTGTTGCTAGGTGAGATGCTATCACCTTTTTCAAAAACAATGAATGAGTGCAAATTACCTGTGACTAACAATTGAAATGAATCCTGTCAATATGTATACCTACAAAATTATTCTTAAACTAAAATAAATTTGGAAAAAAGAAAATGGATTAAATTAAACAGAAACAATTAAAATTTAAAGAATTTAAATTTACCTGAATTCTAAATTTTGAATTCAAAATTGAATAAGAATTAATCATTTAAAAGCACTGACAAGATCCTCAATTTGCACTACATCCAATTCCCCAACAATCAGCATTGTGAATTCAAGAATTAATATGAAGGGTAACAGCAAGGAATTTTCATAAACATAATAATTTAGACTAAGTGAAAATTTTGGAATAAAAGGGAAAAATCTTTCTTTTAAAGAAAGTATAGAAAGGGGGTTATAAAATTGATGAGATAGGTTAAACAAAATAATATTTGGCCAATATTAAAAAAATGCAGAATTAATTTCAAGAATTCACAACACTGAAGCTGTGATCGTATAGTTTCATCATTATTTAAGAGACCATGAGTTAATAATTAAATTTTGAATAAGTAATTCATTATAATAAAATGCTTCTCAAAAGACTTTAGATCAAAATATTAAAATTACTTTATGTGAAAATTTCAGATAAGTATGTCCTGTAATTAATTAAAGAATAGTAAAAGGTCTCAGCTACTTAAATAAAATAAGTTTGAATATTAAAGATTACAACATCCAGTAAATTAGCAGTTTATTTTTTTATTAGATTTAATGCTTAAAATAATATTTAGAAATTCCATGACTAGAGAATACAATAATTTATTTTAATTAATTAATTTATTTATTTATCTTTTTTACCAGAATTAATATTTAGATCAATAGAATAAATTAAGTTAAAGGATTAATAGAAATCCTAAGGAGATTGATTTTCGTAAGTTAAATAAAAGGTAAAATATTAAAAGCAGACCTTTTGAATTAATTAAGCAAGTAATCAAAAAAAAAGAAAACAGAGAAGGAGTTAAATTAGAAAGAACAAATATTTATTTACAAATAACACTTTAAATGATTTAAATATCCTCTTAGATATATATATATGCATCAAAATACTAAGACACAGATAAGTTCCGTCATATCAAACAGAAAACATAATTTATAAATCATAATAGCGATAAGAATTGTTTCTACTTAAAAGGCTTCTTAATTTTGGAAAACTTAGCATTATTTGGATAGGACGTTACTTTCGAGAGGTATTCGTCTTTCAAGGAGGTAACTTAATGATCAAAACTTTTATTCAGAACTTTCCAATTTTAGAGGGAATTTTCACAGTTTAGACTCAGTGTCAGGAGCATTGCACAACTTCACCGTGCACTCTTCAAATCACACTTTACAGGAGTGCAGTTTTGATATCTCACAGTCGCGCTGAAAGTATGCACCAATACTTTTTTTTTATTTTTGCGCCTATGCACCTTTGAGCTGTCAGTACTGCATTCACGGTTGTCGGAACTGGAGTTTGTGAATTCATAGGCTGAGATTTTGTCGACTCTGGATTTTAGCAATCCAATCCTATATAACTAGTTATTCCTGTAGAAAATTACGAGATACGACACGGTCTTTTTATTGAAGACCATCCTATCATTTTCACTTCGTCTATGCTTCGGTAAGCTGGATTCTAATATACATAGTTGTTTCAATCAGTTAAACGCTACTTTCTCGTCCTTTCAGGCCGCTTGATGAGCGCACATTTTCTATCAATCCACTGTCGCTACTGCTGGGAGAGAAGTCTCTGTCTCGAAAAAAAGATCGCTAATGCCTAACCGGCGGGGTGAGGGAGGGAACCCTCCACCCTCATACACCTAAACTATCCGAGCTTCAAGACATGACTGCCTGCTAACTAGCTCCTCGTTTCCTTGGTAACGCTACCAGGGGGGAAAAGGGTCAACGCTGATTGGTTGAGTGGGGGGAGCAAATAACACGCTTATTGGATTATTGTTGCTAGGTGAAAAATCCTAGCTACAATTCCTGGAAATTAGCCGTCTGTTGGGTCCCACGAAAAGGAAGAAATCACGTGTACGCTTGCACCTGTTATTTCGTAAACAACGACTCGAAAGCAATAAACTGTGCATCTTCCTAACAAGCCTTCGAAATAGTTTTATGACTCTCTTTACTGAGGGTAATAAAAAGTCGCACACAATACAACTGACCATAATGCTTCAGTTATTCCCATGACTTCTTATAAAAGCCTTTTGTACTATATCCAATCTGCCTGTGTGTGTTCCGAATTTACGATCCCTTAAACTACGTGAGAATTTCAAGTAAAAGTTGTTTGCGTGGAAACTATCTCATAGTGAAAAAGGGAGAACTTGGGTGGTCTTGACTTATAGAGAAATACAAATGTTTGGATTTTGAAAATAAGAGTTTTAATTAATAATGTTTAAGAAAAATAAGAAAAAGGAGGAGGGGGTTTGATTAAATATTAAAATAGAATGAGTTTATAAAAAAGAAATGTTTTAAGATATTAATGAAAATATAAATATAAAAATTTAGATTAAATTACCTCTAACAATAGTAATCGGAATTTTTCTCGACTTCCGGTTTTTGAAGGATTTACACGTTTCAGGAGTCAGAGATTCCGTAAAACATTTTTTGCAAAATGTCTGTCTGTCCGTGTTTCCGTGTGTATGCCCTCTTTGTATCATCGAAAAGTGTATGAAGTTATGCATAGATATGAATCAAGCTTTATGTATATGTTTTTGACTATGGCCTGCAGGTCTCAGTATGAATTTGAGGATATTCCGCCGGAAGGGGCACTGGGATAGCCACTTAAACATTTCAAATTCTAACATATCTAAAAAAATAATTAAAAAAAAATAGAAACCCTAAAAGTTTTTTCTGTTAAAATGTTCGGTCTTGATCCAAGGATTTCGGAACAATTTTTGTTTTGCCTATATCTTAAAAAATGGCTGAAATATAGCAGTTTGAAATAGGGTGGTTGACATATTGAAACAATACCGCAGGATTCTCGCCAAACTTGGTGACACATAGGGAAATATCGCCAAATTTGGCGACAAAAATAGGTTGCTATAAATGAAGCCAATTCGGTTATAGCCGGCTAATTTGGCAAAATTATCATTCAAATACAATATTGACGAGAACTAAGAATGAATCTTCCGTAATCAGGTTCCAAGCATTTTAGCTTCATGTTTTGAAGTAAAATTAGCTAAAATATTAAGATCATGTAATAGGGAAACTATCTTTTCCTACCAGTACTGGCCAGAAGGACTTTTCGTAGTTGTGGTGTACATCGGCTGCTTTGTGCAACGAAGGGTCTAATCATCCAGATACCCCGATGATTCGCAAGCAGCTGGCGTACAGATGACGCAGAATGACGAAAAATATTGATTTTATTGGCGATGTGATAGCGAATTTTGAAGTATTAACATGACTGAGATAGAAGAAAGTTTTGGGATTGGCACATCCGACTAGTTTACTTTTACATTTTCAATCATTTTTATACACAGGAGAAGTGCAACATTCGTAGTTCTAATATGCAATTAAAATGTTTGTATATTATTTCTCACTAATCTAAATGATCAAAAAATTACTAATCAAATTGATTATTTTTGTGATTTAGTTAAAATCGAAGCAAGTACTCTTAAAACAAATAAAATTTTTGAATTAAAGAATTCATTTTTGTTTAATTATATGAAGTTCCATGGTAACGATGAAAAAATACGACTCATTAAGGGTTAAATTCTTTGCTAAAATGTTATCCGTTGTTATTTGTTTCCTTTTATTTTACTTTTATGAATTCTTAGAAACTGTTACGTTAATAATAAAAAGTGGTTAAACCAAACCTCATTGTATCATTATTTTTAATATCTGTAATGGGTCATTTCTTCCTTCAAACAATTCTTTTAAAGTATGAAAGATCAACATTTTAATTTCCTCGGAACAAGTTTGCGGATTAAAATCCTCGAGCCACACACAAACTGTACTAATATAAACAATATGTGTTAAACATAAATGTCTTGTAATGTTTGAATTCCCTTCTAATAGAAATAGGAATTGCCATAAAATGTTGTGTAATCTATTTCACCTAGAATTATTTTGAAAATTGTTCCCTGCATCTGTAAAGATCATTAAAATATTTAATTTAAGTTCAGTAAAAATTTCCCCCAACTATGGTACATAAAAATCTATGACTTTTCAGCGTTTTGGGACCTAAAAACGGAAAAACGCGTTTCTTTCTTTCTTTTTCCTAAATCTTTTGTTTTTGCTGATATTTTTTTTCGACAGGGGATGCGAAAAATATGGGGAAACGTAAATTTTGCGAGTAAATATGGTATGTTTCCAATTTAAAATTTAATGCATTCAAATATTTTTTTTTCTTTTAAACAACAGTTATTATTTTAAAATAGCATCTGAATTGGGCTGTCTAAAACGTGTTAAATTTTTATAGTTTTAATTATTGTTATATAGTATTATACCGGCTAATGAAATATACCGCTTAATAGAATAATTGTATTTGCAAAATGGTTATTCTAAATGAGCTCGACTGAATTGTCTTTATTTAGAAAAAAATTTCTAAGATTGTTTAATAATATTCAGAAAATGACTAAGCAATGCACCGATAAAAATAGCATCCTATTGTATATTGAACGAAAAATGTATTGCATAAAAAATAGAATGTGATTAACAGCTTTTTTTGCCAGATATATATTGCCCCATTTCCCAAGAGAATATAGAAAATTGATGTATAAAAGAGTAATGGATGTTATCTGGAGCTAAAACAGTTGAAAAATTACTTTTATATAAGAATGTGATTAATATAAGCTAATATTTATTTTTTATAATCCACTGATGTATACCGTACATACGTTAAGTCATATTTAATTATTATTTTTTACCGTATACAGAGATGTCGTTATTACTACACTTCCTGAACTCATGTATTGGAAAATATATGGGTCATATGTACAGACACTTATATATCACTACATAGTATAAAACAAAGTCGCTTTTTCTGTCCCTATATACCTATGTACGCTTAAATCTTTAAAACTACGCAACGGATGATGCGGTTTTTTTTAATAGATAGAGTGATTCAAGAGGAAGGTTTATATGTATATCCATTAAATAGTGGAGAAATACTGTTATTTTTGAGGTTTTTAATGTGATGTCGTAAATAATTTCATTTTTTCCGCTTATACATTGCAAACGCAGGGTGAACCCTACAAGATTTATCAAAATAATGTACTAATTATTATACACATTAAAAAGGTCTACAGAAAACACAAAGAGATGAAGGTTTTCAAGGTTAACCCGAAGCAAAGCGAGGGAGGGCCGCTAGTATATATATATATATATATATATATATATATATATATACTCTTGACAAAATACGCGGGAGCTAGATTTTTGGAGATAATATCCATTTAGGAAAGCAACTTAATTTTGACGTATTCTTAAATTACAAAGTCATTATCATCCTCATGTTCGTGAACTGATTTCAATGCACAGATCTCCCCATCTTTTTCCATTATTTTCTGTTTCCTGTTTTGATCATCCAATTAACTACAGACACTATTCTGAGTCCGTGTCTACATCTTAACCTGAGTTTGACTTCTTAGTAATTTGACATCTCTGGGATACCAATATAGGACGTTTGCACTACTCCATCTATTGTCTTGTCTTCATGCAATGTTGCCACTCCATTTCCAATGTAACATTTTAATTTTTTTCGATAATGTCAAAAACTTTTAGCTGACTTCTAATCCAGGTTATTCTTTTCCTGTTATTTCTAGTTATCCCCAGCCAGGGGTCGGAAAAACTACTTTTTGTTTGTAGCGAACTTCAACTACAACTACTTTATAAAGAATGTAGTTAACTACAACTACAACTACTTGTTTTAAAAAGTAGCGACTACAAACTACTTTTCAAAAGTAATCGCTACTTTGCTACTTTTCGCTACTTTAGTTATCATCGCTAATTAAATACACCACAAACAATTTTTCCCCATAGACCATAATGTAACAGAATTCTTTTGAATGTCCCTGTAAGCGAGATATAAATGCTACATATTTCATTTTTAATACTGAACATTCTATGGTAAACTTCAATAACATATAAAACTTTCATGGCAATCCGAGTATATTTACGAGAGTTAGAGCACGGACAGACAGACAAAGCGAATTCATAGACACTTTTTAATTATGTTGGAAAGTTTAAAAAAAAGGAAATTTGAAAGCAAAAATTGTAAAAATCTTACAAATTTATGAGACTGAATAGCGCAGTAGCGCTTAAGGTGGTTCTCAAATTCCTTGCTCAACAACGCGAAACTTTCTGATACATTATCAGACTCATTTTTAAACACAAAGGCATAAAATTGACAGGTCTGACTATTGAAGCGATTTGGAATCGAAATGAGTTTTTCATTTTTTGATAAATAAATTACTTATCGGATTATAAACGATTCGTCTCCAGCTTTTTCCCTTTCCTCTGCTGCGGCGTCGGAAATTTGGTTGAAAACGTCGACTTTGACAGTGTTTTCTGAAAAATATTCTGTCTTCACCAAAAAATAAAATAAAATAAAATAAAATAAAATAAAGAATAGTGGAAAAAGTCTTTCGGTTACAAAGTTTCGAATAAGAACACCTGCATTTTCATGCGTTTCGGAACAAAAATGAATATGTCATAAAGTAGCCAGTTGGGATTTGAGAACAACCTGAAGAGCAGATAGCTCTTAGTAAATTTGAATATACATTATTTTTCAAAAATATAGCTAAATAGTCCTATTTTTTTTACAATTTAAATATAGTTCTTGAAAGCAAATTAAAAATTGAACAAGATCATATAGATTTGCATAAGTTAAATCCTAGCTTTACTTTTCTTTTTTATTTCTTTTTGTTTGTTTCTCTTTGAAAACCCGAATTTCAACATACTGGACTTCAGATTCATTCTGGAGATAAAGGTATTTCCATAAAACACCAAGCTAACCAATATCAAATCAAATATAAAACATTATAAATCAATTATTTTAGCGATAAAAAACCTGTGCAGCTAAAGTAAAAATAAATTGCCATAAAAATAAGATTAAGCATTCTTAGGCATTTTTTAAAATAATATTTTTTTAATTTCCAACCACCTTTGTTTTATCTATTGGAATCTTCAAAAGGAAATATGCAGTAAATTAATTTGTATGTATACTTTGGACAAATATTTCACAAATTAATACATTTTATTAATACGATTAAAAGACGTATTAATAAAATTACTTTTTTTTGATAATAAACAGATCGATAAGAATATTTTCTGAACCAGCGATCTTAATTTGAAAATACTATTTTTAATGATTTATGAATTTTAGTGATTAACGATTTAGATATTCGGTGCGAGATGCGATCGAGTAATTATTATTAATATAGAAAATGCGAACTCACCTCTATGTTCAACTTCAAGTTGTAAGCAGATGAATTTGATACTGATAACTTCTTATTAATTGGACAAAGTTTACATGTTACAGAATAATTACCACTTTCTTGTTGTTCCATAACTTCAAAATATTCATTATATGCCGACCAGGGCAGTTCTACATTAATTTTGTCTGTAATTCTATTACATTAATCTCAAAAGAAGCATCCCCATATTAAAACACAAGATCTAATAATGAGTAAGAGGACAAAGGGTTGCCAGCAAGAAAATTATTTTTTTTTGTGAGTGAGTACATTGCGGTTTTATCAGCAAATCCAGCAAATAATAGATCACGGGCATGCTGACACTTTACGTTTCAGCTGCTAGTTTGTTTGAAGACAGAAATCATTCCTTCCTAGTGCACTTTTAGTAATAAAATGGTGTACTTGTTCTTTTTCTGTGCTTTTTCGAATATATATACATATTTAATTACAGTTCTAAAGATTTTAAGCTGGCAGGAAGTGAGCAGAAATTTTGTCCGAAGGGAAATATTTTAGATGATTGATTATTTATTTAATGCTACCAGACAGCAAAGAAAATGGAACTTAAAAAATGGGAAGAGTTTTATTTTGTATATGGAGAGGTGGGGGAACTTTTAGGGGAAGAGGGATAATTTATAATACTGATTGGGGGGGGAGAGAAGAGAAAATTATGGGAGGTTATGGGACAATTTAGATGGTTACTTATATATTATTATTAGGTAGAAACGAATGTGGCCATTTTTTTAAAATAAAAAGTTTTAAATATTTGAAACTATATGCTGGAGGAGGGGCAAAAAGGGAAGCGTAAATTTTGGGGACAAGGAAATAATTTTTATTTATTGTCATTAGAGAGCAACAAATGGAGTGAAAGATTTTATTTTTGTATAAAAATAAAGATTTAAAAATATTTTAAACGCCTTTGTATGCTACTAGGGGAAGCGTGCATTTAAGAGGTTAGGGATAATTAGTTGATTTATGTTTAGATAAATCCGTTCTTTTTAGGTGCGTTCGTAATTATATAAATACGTAGCACCTATTGTCGTCGCTTGGTCCATCCGTCTGTCCGTCCGTCCGTCCGTCTGTCTGTCCGTCTGTCCGTCCGTCCGTCCGTCCGCATATAACAACGCAAAAACTACCCAACCGAATGGTTTGCAATTTAAAATATATTATCTTTGCAGAATTTTGTCGAGACATTTCAAATTTTATTAAAATCGAATCAAAACTTTAGGAGATATTAATAAAAATATTTATTAAGAAATTTGATTTTTTTTTTAAATCGGTGCTTTTTTGTTATAGGAGCCTCCGAAGTTGAATCGTCAAGCGACCGAAATACTTACTTTATTGCAGAAATTAATCTGCAGACGATATAATTCATTTCACAGAATTAAAAATCAGAAAAGATCTGAATATTTATATAACTAGCTATAGTACGAACGCACCTCATTTGTCACGTTTGACGTACAATTTCCAACTTGTTTTTTTAATAAAGGTTTTACTAAAGATTTTACATTTCTTTGCTTGGTGGGGGTGGGAAGCAAAACGGAGAAGAAATTAGTCCGATAAAGACTTAACATAGCAAGACGACTATATTTTGGTAAAAACAATCGTAGTCGTATAAAAATACATTATATTGAAAAGATTTATATGGATTTAAATAACAATACACGAAGTTTCTGACACCCAAACTGTGAAAATGACAGTTAATTTGTGACCGTGCCCGTCGTCTATGGAGAAATATGTGACACTGCAACTGAGATTTGTCGCTGACGTTCGCAAATTGTTGCAGAGAACATATTTCGCACAAAAGAACTAGTTATGATCACGTGATTTGAAGATCGGCACTTTTTTTCCCTCATAAAGTAGCGTGAAAAGTAGCGACGGTTCTTGCTACAAACTACTGGTATTTTGTATCGCGCTACTCGCTACACTACACTTTTTTTAATGTAGTGCGCTACACTACAAACTACTGGAAAAGGTAGCGGCTACTGTAGCTTCGCTACTTGTAGCGCGCTACTTCCGAGCCCTGTCCCTAGCATACATTTCATACAATCCAAACTCAGCTTTATTGTTTGTGATCTTTGCCCCAACTGTTTTGTTAGTGTAAACTACAAAGTATTAGATAATATTTAATACACAAGAACATTGACGTTATCTTAAACTATTTATACTACATAATATTAGAAAAAACAACTTAATACCGAAATGTTCTTGAACCACAGAATACTCATTTAAATATATTACAAAAGAGCCGAATTTGGGACAAAGATGTTCAATTATTGAATTGTGAAAAGTAAGTACAATATGGGAAAAAACGAAATCCCCAACGAAAGATACTCATAATTACAGTTCTAAAACTCACAGAATAAAATTAGTTGCAAAAAAAAGTTTTTCATGATTGCTTGCAATGCAATGATAGCAATGCTTTTATTGTGAAAGTTTCTTGAGGGGCCGAATACATGTTTATTTTTCTGCGTACATTATAAATCTCTATACGAACACCTATATTTTTTATTCATTCGATTTATCATGACGCGTTTACCCAAAATACAACCCATCATTACGCGAGATTCAAATGCGAAATATAAGTTAAACTGTGCTTGGGAACTGTATCAATATTGAGAAATGGATTTTGAAAATTGTGTGATATTGCGGATAAACGTGTTAAAATACTACGTGTAACAATAAGTTGTTAACGAATATACTCATCAGAAAATCTAGAAATATGTCATTTTCTTTCTATATTTAGCGTGCATGAAGTAGTAAAAAAAGAGATTTTCAAATTTAATCTTACGTATGGAATTTTGAAATTGCCGTTCTACTGATAACTTAATAACTAATGGACATAAAAGAATGAAAATTTATACTGGAAGGCTTAGGACCATGTGGATGTTAATGCTGATGAAAACAAAATATATTTATTTATTTAAAAATTTTTAACAATCGCATTAATAATTAATAATTGAATTTAATAAGTAATAAGTAATATTACAAAACTTACTTATACAAAATACACATGAGCATTATGTTTGGGATTTTACAAAGCATCATATAAAACAAAAAATACTGTTCGTATACATAAATTGTTGTATATGAACCTGAAGGAAATGAAAAAAAATATCGCACAACTGAGAGAATCGTATAAATGAGATCACTCTATTATATGAATTTAATTTCATACATGCATTATTTCATGCATGATATGTGCTAAAATCAGTATTTTAAAATATATATATCTACCAAATATTAAATGTAATTTATAAAAATATATATATTCATTATATCAAAAAAGAAATGCTAAGAAATAGTATTAGGGTAGGAATATCAGTGGTTGATACTGTACTAACAATGGAGAATTTTCAATTTGAGCTTAAAAAAAATAGGCTTTGAAAGTCGTGTAAAGATTTGCGCGCTCTTGAGTTTGCACATATAACCTTCTAATGTCAACACCTCCAACTATAAATATTTTGCGCCATCAGTTTAAAAAAAAGATGATTTTAACTGAAGCAATGTGATCATTCAGTCGTGATTTCATGTAGTCTGGAATAAGAAAAGCCCATTTTTGTTTTTTTGTTTGTGCCTATGTTTAAGCAATTTTTCGAATCGTTGGCTTCAATATCACTAAAATTGGACTAAATAATTCATTTATTGTGTTTATTTTTTAAATTACGTCAGCTTGGTGCATTTCTTACGTGCGTCCACTAATGATACCGCAATTTATCATCATAAAGAGTCGTGGACAGCCCTGTCAAAAGCTGGACTCCTGGTGACAAGGGACTATGTTGCGAACGGTGTGCAACGGCTGAGGAAGGAGGTGAATTTGGAGAAACTATTTGTAAGTAACCGGCCAATGAAGCAAATGGTTTAATGCATTTTTCCAATGGAATGAATACATAAATTCTTCAATTTCATCTCAAATATCTCTGAATGTAACACCAAAAATACTTGTATCAATGGAGAAAACCTGTTAAAATGGTTTTAGAAGGTCCACAGCTAACTGTCAGAAAAGAGCCTTTGCTCTATACTTGAAGATTCAAGCAGAATTTTCTATTCCGACAAGAGAGCATTTTTATCTAAATTTTAAAGTTTTTGCTTTAAAAGATAACAAAACGGATTACTTAAATTTATAATTTCGAAATTTTAATCTTCGTCTTATTTAATCGCATAAAAATAAGGGGACTATTACTACTAAAAAAATGTAGTCGAATTTAAGGGGGCCATCAGAAAACTGAGAAAAATTTGCTTCCGATAGTCGCCATTTTTTGAGTCAGCGCATAGGCTTAGTTTTCACCGGCTATAATAGGGCTAGGCTAGAGCTACTATATATACGCCACTGATTTATTTCAACAAAGTTCTTATGAAAATCAAAAATTAATTTATTATTCATTAAAAGTAAATAAATTTATTACTAACTTTTAAATTTGAAATTGAACCATCAAAGATCTGCGTGCTGTTATTTGCGATGAAAAACATTAATTAAGAATACGTATTTTATTCGAAACGTTCATTCAATATCGTACTTTTTGATAAATTGAGCAAAGCACTTAAGACGGCGATAAATTCGCCAAACAGACGGCGATAAATGCGCCCAACAGATGGCGATAAATGCGCCCTATAGTTAAATCTTGCCCCAACGTTTTGCCACCTGGGAATGTTAATGGTGGATGATAGCCAAGCTCATATATATGTAGTAGCTTTAGGCTAGGCATTTTTAAGGCTGCTTCGCAAAGCTTTGATTAAAATTCCATTTACGCGTTTAGACTTAACTGCGATGAAATGCTTCGATTAAAACGCTTTTACTAAAATATACCATACAACAAAGTTGTTACACTTTTTAGAGACTCTCTTTTTTTTTTCATCTTTGGTTAAAAGTGCTTTTAAATTGTATTAACGCATTAACGTAACAACAATTACGTTTTGTTAATAAAATAGATATTTACAGCCATTTCATCGTCTTTTTCTTCAAGAACTCAAATGTGTCCACTACTGGATCACACAGGTGTCCACTACTGATTTTGTGTGTCAAGTGCAAAGGTGCATTATAAGTTCTCCGAAAAAAACTTTTACGTATATGTTTAAATAAAAAATTCTTATAACGCAATGGGGCACAAAAAGAGTTAATTGCGATACCGAACACTCGCTCACACTTATTAAAACTACAAATGGTATAAAACTGAGCTGCGCAACCAGGCGCTTCAGGCCACCCGTCAAGCACGTCAATCACCGTTCCCAAGTTCTGAGGAACTTTTAACGAGCACGACCAGGGATGTTCCTGTATATAAATGAAAGAACACATCGCATATCTGATAGAACTGTTTCATTACTTTCCGCAAGGCACTGTTGGTTCTAAAGAAATCTAGGTATATTACGAGAGTCACCGTATATTCAACAAACAGTAAATAAGTTAAAAAGATTAAAAACAGATATTTTAAATACAAAATCGCCATTTTACTCAATACGAGTATTGGAAATTTGATGTAAGTAACTTTTGAACTTATGAAATATAATAAATAAAATATATCAAATATTAAATATCAAGATTATTAAATAAAACATACTATATATCAAATTTTATTTTAATTTTTAGACTTAATTATATCATCAATTTACACCTATTAGGAACAATGAAAGAATGAATATTAAAAAAAAGAAGACACGTATTACCCAAAATAATTATTTCACTGAAAATAAATGTCTAACATTTGATTTTAAAACATCTTACAAATAGTTTTATTTTAAAATTTAGAGTTAGGTTGCACTTAGTTTGTAAGCCACATGATGAAGAATAGTTTACGTAAATAAAGTTTTCACCTTTCACAGATGTTTAGTTTGCTCAAAATTCTTTTTGGAATACTTTTTTCACACAATACTTGATTGTGAAGACGTCTTCGCACTGTATCAACAGATATTCTTATTCATGTAGCGCCAAAATGATCTGAAAATTAGCTAAGTGGTAGTGCCTCTGCTTCTTCGGAACAAAAAAGCTAGGGTTTTCCGTGGTTACCCATAGCCTGCCTGAAGCAAATCCTCCTGATACTGATTTTTTTGTTTGTTTGTTTGTATTTGGATCGCATAACGAGACACATTATCTTCTTGCATCATGAGCTTGGAATAATCCCATTTCTATTCATCCCATCGTCAGTCATGTCAGTGATACATACTATTAGAGTCAAAAAGGTAACCCCAGATTGTGCAGATAGCTCTAACTTCAGGAACTATTTTAATGTGGTTGAGAGGCACATGTGACGTCAGATGTAATGAAGAAGTACGCTCGCAGTGCAGGGTTTTCTGGACAATGTATGTAGTTTTCTAGCCATGTAGTCATCCGCGTTCACCTAATTAACAATGGCGTTTGATTAACAAATGGCGTTTGATCAACAATGTAAGAATATCAAATTTTGCCAGCTTTCAAAGATATCGCCGAAAGGAACATTGCATATCCCCTTCAGGGGCAAAGTACTCTTGTAGCTAAAATATTGAAATGATTGATTTACACCAGGATTCACGAACGAATTTATATTAAAATAAGTAGAAGCTTTTCCTCATGGACCTTATAAATTCAAAATTTGATTATAAAATTCTGGTGTCATTGTGGCATTTTGGGATTAAAATTAAGTGGTATATATAATATACCGGTGCCCTTCAAGGGGATATGTTGAAGCAGGTATGCAACAAGAACAATGTGTTTTGCGAATATGCTTTCAAAGGACGATGCTTCAAGAGTGAATCTAAAGTTGAGAAAGCTGAGACAGGACAGCCCCATTGATGACCATCTCATCCAAAGGTTTCAAGGAATGTTTTCAGCTACTGTACTTGCGCTGGCAGAAATGCACAGCTGTAGAATGGTTGTATTTCGAATGTGGCTCTCAATAAATGACAGATCAAAGCTATCCGTTAGAAAAGCCAGTCTCCGATCTTTTTAATCCCAGTAGTATGTATTCCTATCTCGTGCATTTAATTCCTTAAATTCGTTTATGAACGTCGTCAAACTGGAAAGGTAGCACAGGACAGAAATTACAGACCAAAAAATGGTAAATTACAAACTAGAAAGCCAAATGAATTGCTTTGTCTCTCGGGCAAAAAAAAAAAAGGGGGGGGGGGTTCCATTCCAGAAATCTTAATAAATCGGGTAAATGTCTTTACCTACATATGAATAACGAAATATTCGTGCCAAAAATTGCAGATCCAAAAAACATCACTAAATGAATTAAGTAGATGGCAGGTGCCACCTCTTAATGCGAGCACGCTGAAAACATTGCTTAATAAATCTTTGTGCTGCATAGCAAATGTTTGAAAGAAATCAAAATATTTTTTTCGTGTATGCAACGCCCTCGCGTAACACACGCTCCCTGATTTTAAATACCACTCCATATGAACATTTTTTTTAGGAGAAAAAAAAATAGACGAAAAACTTTCAAATAGATTTTTTCTAATATTACCAAATAGTTACTACTAAAATTGCACAGTATTTACAATCTACTGTTTCATGATTTAGTAAATTGTAATAAGAATTTACCACCCACGGATTTTGTGTAGTGGCCAATGGTCATACGTACAAAGGTACTCAAATCCCAAATACTTATGTGACGCCCCCCCCCCCCTTAATTTTTAACATGTATTTTGAAGACAAAAACAGCGTGGCATAAATGACAAAATACGGTACATAGAAATAAATGGAATATACAACGTGGCAACCAGAATCAGCGACTGCCAAACGACTCAAATAAGACGTTCTTGCTACTTAAAATGCAAAATTATTAATAATAATATTCTAAATTGTACTTTTTTGTATCTGAATTCCTACTACCTGTTCGTCTTAACACTTTGACGATGATGCTGTGAATGGTGTCGTTAGATACATTTTTCTATGATCAATCATATTAGAGAAAAATGATGCAGAGCATGGAATGGAATCATTACAACTGGACAAGAACAACAATAAAACAAATCTTTCTGTTTTGATTTTTTTTTAAATAAAAAAATGAAAACCGGAAAAAGAAGCATACTTTATTAAATTATTTCAATTACAAAACAATTTATTAATTATCATGGGACATTTTTATGTCTGTTTTAATCGTTTCACGGGCGGTGGTCATAAATGTGATCATTTAATTTTAATTAGAAACTGTCAAACGGCACCCAGAATATTTTAATAAATTTTTGCTTTTATAATGAACTTGAAGAAAAGCAAGTATTTAGTTTCTAAGAAATTCGTTTATAAATTTTGGTGTGAATCATTCATTTCACCATTTTAAGAACAGAAGTAATCCGTGCCTGAAAGGGTTAAATCGAACTTCCTACCTATGTCCGTTTCGCTGGTAGAGTTGCCGTAAAAGTATAGCAGATGCTCACATTTTAGCATTACGCCGCGTTTATTGATTTCATTAACGTAGGAAATTGTTACTTTAGTTATTATTAATTTTTTTCCGATTTCACGTTTTGATGTGGGATACAATCTGTATCTAGCTAAGTTTGTTTGTATTGTTTATTTTATCAGTTCATTTACATGCAATGCTGCATTTAGGTAATTTGTAAAATCCTCTCTTTATAACGTTCATCATTACTATTCTAGCATTCATACATTAATTAGTTATGATAGCAAATAATTTAATGTATAGAGTTCTATAAAATTTTATGAAAGTTTTCTATCACAGACATTATATTAATGAAAGAATAAATAAATAAAAAGCCTTTCTAGGGGAATATCGGCGTGTTTCTCCGCTCTACTTGGATGACAGAAGAAAGCTCTGTTCGACATTTCAGTTGCGCGCACAAGACCTGTAACATTGGCCACATATTGTCTTAATTGATGGTGATATAACAGAATGTATAATTGGTGTAACAGAATAATACTGGTGTAACAGAATATGTAAAATTATTCTTACAGTATTAATTAGAAAATAATGCATTTTGTCTACAACACCAGTCTTTAGAACAAACAATTTTCAATTTATAAATTGATCACTCCGGCTAAATTTTATGAGAATGGTTTAAAATAGCAATTGTTTAAGCTTAAACTTTAGTAAGCTTTTCCTAAACTAGTCGCATTTTGCTGATTCATATATAGAACGAATGTAATATGATTTTCATTTTCTGCTAAAAAGAATTCTTGTAAAAATTTGATTCTTAAAAAAGACTGATTCAAGTAACCTACCAATTCATTAAAGTTGAGTTTCTTTATTTTTTAATTCAATAATATTATTTTTTATAGTGAGCCCATTTTTTTAATATAAAATGGAAAACAGTTACACATAAATTACGTTACTGGTCCTAAAAAAAAACCCACATACGAATATGTTACTTATGAAATTAATCTTATTAAGCTGTCCATATACCATATAATATATTAAATAAATCTTATGCAGTCGTCGTTATGATACTTGTTGGTCTTGGTCGGAAAACATTGGCAGTTTCCCGAATAAAGAAGAACAAATCTTCATCACAGAAGAATTTTATTAGTTTCTTCTAATATACTACAGTTGAACATTTTACCACTAAACTTTTAGCAGTTAATTATTTCATGCTTTCAAATGAAGTACGTTTACAAAACGCTCTTATAATCACAAACGAATACTCCGGTGAATGTTTTCGACACAGCAACGTAGTTTTTAAGATAACAAATGGCACTGAAATTCTGATCTTCGTTCTCATCGTGAACATACATCAAAAGAAGGACTTCTAACGAAATAGCCTTTTCAAGAAGAAAATCATTCCTGGAAAATTGTCTCAAATAGATGGCGCATGTGTAGGACCGTTTCTCCCTACGTCACCAGTTCGTCTGCTTCTTCAAACCGTCTGTCGTCTGGTGGGTATCTGACATACAGTTTCGGTTTGATGTTGTAGGTGGCGCTGCCTTGGCAGAGGGATTCTCGCTGGCTGCGCACAACCATGCGCGTACCTGTGCAGCTGCTATTTCGTTCCAAAGTCGCGACACGATATTAACACTATTTCGTTGGAAGTCCTTCTTTAGTTCTATGTTCATGGTTCTCATGTTTGATAATAATTACCAAGGAGCGGAAAGTTATTTACGTCAATACGGATACACGGGACAGTCAATCGTGGCTTCGAAGCGAGGAAGAACTATATTTTAAGATCGGGGGGAAAATGTACTGACGTGGTCTTTCCGGAAAAGCGCGCGAATAGATTTTTGGAATAAATAAGAAAAATAAAATGTTATAAATCAGATAACTTTAATAGAATAAATACCGGCATTATAAGATTAGGAAATAAAAAGGGCTTGAAGGAAAATGATTACGGGAAATGTTTTTTAGAAAGATTTTGAATCGTAATAAAATATTAAAATACACATTATAATAGAAAGGAATTTAAATAAACATAATGATTGGAATATAGTTTCAAATAGGAAATAATTTAATAAACTAGGATTGCAAAATAAATTAAGAAGGGAAATTTTTATGGAATAAATTTAATGAAATGCGGAAATTTAATTTTCGTAATATATATAAGTCCTGCTCTAAAGAAAGGGGGTTCCAATTCTCAAAATCTGTTTGTTGTCACTATTATTAACTTGCTTTTTGGAATATTTTTCATACGTAAAAGAGGCAAATGAAAAGAAGTTTTTAGGGCAAAGTTGGAAATTGTTTCATAATTTCATAATATGTTACATTGACTGCTGTGGCACACAAATATGACACTGTTAAAAATTTGCAGCAAACTGTCCAGACATTTGACCGTTTTTGCAGAAAACGGTTATATAACCGTAATTTAACTATATGCTGACCATATTATTGCTCATTTTATGGTCAGAATATAGTTAAAGTACGGTTATGTAAACGTTTTCTAGAAAAACGGTCAAATGATCCGGTTAACCATAGATTAACCGGACAGTTTGCTGCAATTTTTTAACAATGGAGTGCCGGAAATATTTCCCGGGACGCAATACCACACGAATATATGTGCCATCAATATTTTCATTCAAGACAATTTATTGCCAAATGAAATTATATTGCTATATATTGACTATTTATAATTTATTACCATGTAATTAAAAAAAGAACTCCGTTTTCCGGATGACGTATATTGATTTCAGTTTGCCGTTCAAGGTCTAAAAATAATTAAAATTTGACATTTTTTAATTAAAAATGTATAAAATTAACAAACACTGCCGCGATTGAAGATTGTGAACCGACTCGATAAACACTGAATACAGCTTCGTAAATTCCAACAAGAACGAAAAATCATGCGTCAAGCATAGATTATGTAACACTTTCCAACGCTTCCAAAATAATTTTACAAATCATTACCGTTTAATAAGCTGAAATATAACATCTAAGTAAACAATTTGGAAAACGCATAACATATTTAAAAACGTAATTTCAGGAATTTCCAACATATATTTCCAACGTATACAATATTCGGAAAAATATCCGAATACTTTTATTCAGCCCTGTATATGATCTATAGATTTGCATATATACTACATAGGATGCTAAATTCTAGTTTAGTTAGGAAACGCGTAGCATAGTTTAAAATTCCCTTATGGAGTTTCTGTCAATAAACGGAAATGTGTTCGCGAACTTTTGTGCTGCCCTATATAGGATCTACAGAATTTATACACACCAAGTAATAAACAAAAAGTGAATTAAATTTAAAATCGTGTTCAGCAACTTAAAACGCACTTCCAGGAATTATTGTTAACAGGCAGTAGAGAATTCTTTTGTGTGCCCCTGTAAATGAACGATGACTGCTATACACACAATATTCTGCAGTAAGCCTCTTGTAATGCACCTTAGTGATATATATATATATAAATTTCAATGTGTTTAAAATAGTAAAACATTATTTAATTAAACCGTAAACGATTTTTCTCCATAGACGTAATGTAATGGATTTCTTTTGTCTGTCCCTGTAAAGTAACTATAAGTGCTATGCACAGTATATTCCATATTAAGCGTCTTGTAATGCACCTTAGTGATGTATATCAATTACAATTTGTTTGAAATTGTGTAACATCATTAAAATAAACAGCAAATGATTTTCCCCCCGTAGACCGTAATGTAACGGAATTCTTTTGAGTGTCCCTATAAAAAAATATAAGTGCTACACACTTCAGTAGAAATAGGGAACATGCTATAGGTAACGACAATAACATATAAAAATTGCAGGGCAATCCGAGCATATATACGAGAGTTAGAGCACGGACAGACGTCAAACGGCCATACGGCAGACGGCCAGACAAACCGAAGTCATAAACACTTTTCAACTAGGTTGGAAAGTCTTAAAAAAGCCAATTCATTGCAATCTGTGGCGCTCAACGTGTTAAAGAGATATTGGAGCAGGGAAAAGATTGTTAAATTGTTTTAATTCGGCTACAAGACGAAAATTTATGACCGTTAATCTTATATGTTGTAATTTTCTGTTGATTTTAGAGAATTTATTTTAAGTTAGATATTATTCGGATAGATTAAGTTAGATATTATTCGGTTATATGATATTCAATGGGCAGTAATAAATCTGTTCAACAATAATGATCCCATGTTTGAGCTTTCAAACACATCCTTAACTTTCCTACGTTTTTATCTTCGTACAAAAAAAATAACATTTATTTTGTGATCAAGATTAAAATATATTTTGATTAAAGTAGAAACTGTATTTCTGTGAAACTATTCGCTGTTTTGAATAGATATTTTCATATCACAAAATAAATACAATATTTATTTCAATAATACTTGTATTTTTTCATTAAACTCCTTGACAAGAGAATGTCCTTATTTAAATCAGTAAGTGTCCATAGATTAATTGGGTTGCTGTACCTACAGATAAAAGTTGTGTCTTAGTATATGTTTGTTCGTTAGTTTTATTTTTATTTTTTTTCAAATTAAAAAAAGCCAACTGGTTTGTGAAGTTTTAAATAATAGAATAAATATTTTAATTCAGAAAAACACGTTTACTAAAATAGAAAAAAAATAATTATAAATTCTGCCCATAGGTACAGTTAGTTGTTCGAAAAAATAAAAATAAAATGCATACACAACTAAAAAGAACCGCCGCACCCCCAATCTATTTTATTGCCAAATAGCCACAGAGAAAACTGAAAACAGTCATTCTATTGGGAATTATGTCTTGTTTAAATATAAGTTAAAGGAACAGGCTTTAGGATACAATACATATTGCTATCGAAAATATCTTCATGATTTAAATATTATGAAACTAACCTTAGACAAAAATACGCATTGTAACTTATAAATATTTTAACAGAAACCAAATTCTAGAAGCTTTAAACACGCCAATACAAAATTACATCTCACCCCCCCCTTCCCCCACTAAGTAGTTTTTGAGTTATTCTAAATATTGCAATATTATTTCGTATTGCAGTTTGTTATGCAAATAGGGAATTTTACATAATGAGTTCCATAAACTTAACATCTGCTAAATTCCTAAAATATTTCACTGAATGACTTCCTGCTTGGTATCCTTTGTTAAAATTTAACACTAAACATACAGATAACTGTACTCAAGTTTTATTTTAAGAAAATATTTCACAGCAGAATTTTATATAAAACTATTTTATTTTTATTTTTAACAATGAAACAATGGAATAATGTATATAGCTGATTGGAATTAGTGCTCCCTATTAAACGTTTATACGAGTATAGGTATAACACGTATTATACGGGGTGCAGATTTTGGATACGTATGATACGACCAAGGTATTATACGATTATACGTATTATACGTATTATACGAAACAGCATATACGATACATCGTATATACGGATCTTACACCAGCGATTAAACGTATAAACGTTTAAACGGTTTTCGTTCATTGCTTAAAAAATTATGCCTTTCTCCTGCTGGTCTGTAGATCAGAGACTTTGAAAAACAGCCGCTGCTGTGTCCTGTGCAGTCGGTACTTGCAAAAAAAAAAAAAAACGGAATATTTTTTTTCTTAGTTTAGATTTCGTCCCCCCCCCCCCATCCCCTCAAATCTAAACTATTAACTATGAAATGATTTACTATGAAATGATTTACCTTTAGCATATTTATAACACACGTACATAGCTCATTTTGATTTATAGCGTGGACATTTCGCCCGAAATATTAGTATTGCCGAACACAAACTTACATTGACTTCATATTTTATACTGACATTGATCAATCAAAACTGCTGGGAGGTTTCATAATCTTATTTTTATTTTAAAGCACCCCACGGAGGGCACTCCCCCCACCGGCCTATATCCCTAGTACAGATAATCGGCCGTAACAAATAACTAACTAAACATACTTTTATTTTATTTAAGAATACTTTTTTCTATATTAAAAATATTTTGAAAATACGTTTTACAGCAAAAAAAGAAAAGAGAAGGCAAGTCACTTTTAAGCTTGTTTGATTGTCTTCTGAAACCTGCAGTGACGATTATTTGTCAGGCTATAAGTAATCGAATTTTTTAGGCACTAACACAAAAAAAGAAATTTGTCAAGATTAACAACAATTCTTAAAAAACAATATCTTGTAATGCACATACACTTTGTATAAAAAATACCACGAGTGTCATGGTTAAAAAATGAAATTGCGTTATACATTAACACACAGTAGAAAACATTAGCACCGTGGAAAGAACAACATTTGACCTCCCGGGCGCAATTTGAGTATACGCACACAAAATAAAAATATATTTTTTTTAATTACGAAAGAATATACTTAATAAGGATTAACAATAAATCTGAAACGTGTATATTCTCTTTATTTGCACAAAAAGTCTTTTTACTTTCGTTATATATTTACAATAATCGTTTATAGGGGAAAATAACAAGATTCTATGTATGAAACATATTATACAGATTGCTAAAGTAACGCCACCGATTTCCAACTTGTTCTCTGTTCAGTGACGTAAAACTGGTTCACCGAGACTAACGAAAAAGAAAGGCTACCGTGGTGCTTTACTCATATCTTTTTTACAGACCGCGGGAGTCACGTGATGTTCGAATGCACCAATGCAGATGCAGGTGTCCGAAAAGAGCATTACGTCACTCTAGCGGTCTGTAAAAAAATGATAAGTAAAATGTACCGCGGTAGCCTGTCTTTTTCGTTAGCCTCGGATGAGATCCATTGGCATTAAAAGTAAATACGATGCTTGAAATATACGTATACTTGAATTATACGTTTAACCGATATACGCTTATACGTATCCGGATACGTTTAAACGTATATTTTAAGGTATGCGTATTTCTTAAATACGTATTATACGTATATATCGGTTAAACGTATAACTGAGATACGTATCGCATCGGGAGCACTGATTGGAATACCTAGTTGCATGGCAACTTTACTTCCCCGAGTATAAGTAAGCGACTTTACAAGGCAATAAGTGGCCGTGAAGAAAATTAAAATATAGAAAATAATTACGTAAAGAAAAGTAAATGTAATTAATAATTATTTCTGCGTGATTTACATTTATTTATTTTATGAAGAAATTTCTAGTTCGAATCAAAATATTTTCATTTTGTGGCGGTCAAATTGGTATATTTAGCGTTAAAACCCTCTAAGCGGTTTGCCGTATTTTTTTTTCCGTTTCCCAAAAACAACTTAAATCAGCTGTAGAAAAAAATATTTTTAACACAATTGTATTTCAAGATACAGATAAGATAAAGAAATATGAAGTGCATTTTAGAAATAAACTGTGAAAGAAAAATTAAATTAACATTAGTTTTACGAGAATTTTTATGAAAATACAGGAAAACCCTCAGACACTCAGAGGGTTCGAAGAATCCAAATATGTTGCTGGAACACTGGATGTTCATATTGAAAATTTCGAAGTTTGATACAATTTTTATATTAAGACGACCCTCTAAGCTTATGTTTTAACATACATTTAAAGAAAACACAATTTCCAATCAAATGTCTATTTTCTTTTTTTTCTTTCTTTCTTTCTTTTTTTTTTTTTTTTTTTTATCCACATACAGAAGTTTTTCTTATAGTGGACATTCACATTTCTTAAATCTACACCTATATAATAATTCCAACAAAGATCAGATTTCTTTAACTTAAATATATATCAATGAGACAACATATTACAATGATGTCTCCAGATGACGTAACAGAATTTTTTTGGATATGATTATATCATATTTTCTCACAATTACTTTCCATTTCACTTACTTTCCACTTCAATTATTTTCTTATTTCACTCAACCTGTTTTTCCAGCGTGCAGCAATTTCTGTTTCTCCTCCCCCTGTCGTCATATCCCCTTTCCAAATCTTTCGCATGAAATAACGTACAAATTGAGAATTGTGGCGAGCCCCAATGCATCCGCAATGCAGAAATTTCATATTCTGGATGGTTGGAAATCGTCCGAAATCAAAATAATTTTCGTCAGACAGTGGGCCGTACCGTCCTGTCATATGAGTTCAGTGAGGTTGATAATTGTTGTGTTCCAAGGGGCTAAATTTTCTGCAAATGGCATTTCTGAGTGCGTAGTCTTCAATATTTTATTGGCGAGGTGGGCATTTGAATTCCATAAATATTGAATCGGATTGGTTTGTTTGTTTATTTATTTGAATGGGAAAGATTTTCTAACAGTAATATTATAATAGTCTGAAAATAAATAAACAGAAGGATATTAGGAAAGATTTGTTTAATTAAATACATTTACAGGGTTCGTACGCTTCCACAATTTTTTAAGAGAATTCGCCTCATTTAAATGCAGAAAAGTATCACAAATCCTGCAATTAAACAAGGTGTTTATAATTTTTGCTATTTAAATATTAAATAGAAAAAAGTTTATTAAAAAATTGTAGTAAAGCGTACGAACCCTGGTTTATAATAGACAGGGAATGTGTAGTAAGAAAGAAAAATGCGATATGAGTGGTGAAAGGTTTATATGTATAGCAATCCACACACAAAACATCATGAATTCAATATTTATGCGGTGCAATATTTGATACAGTTACGGAGATTCGTTTAAAAACAAAATGGATAAAGGATAGTAATAGGAATTTAAACAAACTATTTAAATATATATTTATTCAAATAAAGCAAATTATAAGCGAAATTAGTTTAAACAACAAAAGCTAATATGCGTTTAGCCATACAATTTTTTTGTGGGTTGTAGAGGGGGGGGGGAGTAGTGTATATTTGCGGGTTCCACATCAACTGAGTCGAGCAGCGGCGCAGCGGCGAAGTAGCGGCGTAGCGGCGGTGTAGCGGCGTAGCAGCGGAGTAGCGGCGCAGCGGTGGAGTAGCGGCGGAGCAGGTGAAGGTGGCGATAAGAGCATGAGCACTGATAAGAACGGAGGGTTCGATGGGAGCGGGGTGCGATAAGGATTTCTACTATAAGATAAGGGGATTATTTTAATGAGTTTTAATTGGGGGACTTAAGAAATTTTTCGAAGCATTTTTTTTTTTTTAACTAGAGTACGCAGTTTGAATAGGAGTGTATGCAGTAGAAGTGAATGAATAATTAAAAATAGTCACTAAGAAATAAATTTTTAAAAAATGGTCATTAAAATATTAATTAATTTTAATTGGGGAACTTAGAAATTTTTCGACGCATTTTTTTTTTTTTTTTTTTTTTTTCGCGGAGAATTTTTGGACGAGGTGAATGTCAACGGATTTATTATAGCGAATTAGAAATTTAATTAATTTTAATTTTAATTAATTTTAATTGGGGAACTTAGAAATTTTTCGAAGCAAATTTTTTTTTTCAACGAGAGTATGCAGTTTGATTATGAGTATATGCAGTAGAAGTGAATGATTAATTAATTAAAAATATTAATTAAACATAGTAATTAATTAATTTTAATTGCAGAACTTAGGAATTTTCGCGAGAATTTTTTTTTTCAACGAGAGTAGGGTATTCGATATACACGTTAGTGGAGAATTTTAAAAGTCAATAATGGTTTAATTAAAAATGGTGATTAATTTTAATTGGCGGACTTCAACATTTTTGGGGCAAACAGGCGCGTTTTAATGAATTCGATATAGGTTGTGGTAAAAAATACAGGGTCCCGTATGAATTATACTGTATTCAATTTAATAGCTCTCCCCCTCCCCCTTCCCCTCGGCACTTTTTTTACCCAGAAACTTACTTTTTTTGCCCCTTCGATAGACTAACAATACGCACTTCAAAAAATACAGATTGGTACAAAAGAAGAATTTTAACGTATATATAAAATAAACAAGAATGAAAAACCATGCGTAGCGACATAATTCATGAATCACTTTCCAACATCATTGAAATGTTATGTGAACAAAATATAATTTTACCAGCTAGTGCGTAGTTAATTAAAATAGTGAACCGATCCCCTTTTTAATAAAAAGGAACCCTTCACAAAAATCCAATTATGCATAAGAACCCTTCCTAAAATCAGATAATTTACACCTTACCTTTTTTTTTCAATTCAAGTTAGGCTAAAAGTACAGCTTACGCATCGATAGGTTCAAAATACAGGGACCCTTCGAAGTGTGAACTCGCATTAGACTATAGGGCCCCTTCATAAAATAAATGAGATACATGCCCTATTCGAATAAAAAAAAGCCCTTCACAAAAACTGTAGGGGTTCCCTTTTGGAATAAAAAGACGCCCTTCACAAAAATCCAATTATGCATAAGGACCCTTCATAAAATCAGATAATTTACACTTTACCCTGTTTTTTTAAATTCAAGTTAGGGTAAAAGTATAACTTACACATCGATAGGTTCAAAATATTGAAATCCTTCAAAAGAAACTAGAAAAAGTTAAAGATTTAAGCCCTGCTCATAAAATAATGCGACTACCCAGCGGCCTTCACAAATAATATAACCTTATTCGAATCTCAGTGGCCTTCACAAAATAAATCCAATAGATTCACGTTATTTTACAGCGACAGAAATATTAGGGATATTGACCTTTCATAAAAATGCATGGTCCGCTGTTTGAATGAAAAGGCCTCCCTTCACAATATACCCTGTAAAAATATTATGATTCCACAGATATTTTAAGAAATAGAGTACTAATCTCAAATGAATACGAATTCATGCAATGTAAAAAATAGGTTTTACACGAATACATTTTTAGTATAACGTTCAAAATATAGATTTTAGAAAAAAAAAAGTACATATTTCACCAAATTTATCATACAAATCTGTAAAATAGGGTAGAACGTTTCATGAAAAATAATTGAATTTTCGAATGATTATGCTTTAAAATACATATTTATAACTGCAACTAAGATTTCAGTGTTACCCCCTCAACATGCATATCGCTGAATCATAATGAGTCATATTATCAGACAAGCGAAGATCTTGCTTTGATTTCACCCAGTATGCGATAATGAGTCACTCCGCGATAAGAAATACCTGTTACTCGTAATTTCTGACACATTTTTTGTAGGTAAATGAACTATTTAAAACCGTCAATGTATACAAATTATTTCGTGTAGTCCTATATAATTATTAATCTGTTAAGTTTTAAAATGCTTCAATGAAAAATAAGAACTAGTCATTAAGCGATACCCTTAAGAATTTTGAGCCAAACAAATGTTTAAATGAATTTGAACCTGTTTAAATGTACCTGTGTTTAAATGAATTTGACGCATGTTATGGTAAAAAAAATACAGGGTCCCCCATAAAATATAGGAATTAAACTTTAAATATTTTAAAATTACATTAGTCTATGCTTTTTTTGTATAGAAAAATTATACTAAATTGTGTTTTATTATTTTAACTTAAAAATTTCTTTTGAGGAATGAATATAATAACTAAGCTTTGTTTTTATAAAATATATATTGTACTAAATAGTTAGGATATTATTTAAAAAAATTTTGTTTTTAATATTGAAAAAATATATATATATATATAAATGTAGCTTACCTAAATATTTAAACCATAAAGTACTGGACTTCATCCAAACTTGACTGCATGCATGTCTTAAAAGAACTAAACGGTATAACATGTTCGCTTATCTCTTAAAATTACGGGATATCGTGACGTCATGGATAAAGCATAGGGTAGAATACAGAATGAATAGGTATTATAAAGCAGAATCATAAATGTTGCATACTTTACACTTGTAGTATGTGAAATGATTGCTACTATTGCCTATATGAGAAAATGAATCATCAACGAATCTTATTAGTGTATGTTATATTTAACCAACAGGCTTGAAATGCGTGAATTTTGACTAGAATTATTCACTAAATGTAAAAAAAATTATTTATATTTAGATCTAATATTTATATCATTTAACATTTTAAATTCCTATTAAAAGTATATACATTAGTATGCTTGTGAAAGGTCTATTTTTAAGACGAAACACTGTGTGAAATGTCCTGTTTTAGGGTTAAAAGTTTCGTGAAGGGGTCTGTTTGAAGGACCCTGTTTTGAAATGACTTAAGAACGGACAATTTATTCCTAAACATATTCACAACTACAACTTTGTATACATTATGAAAATACATGATAATATTTATACATTATGCCATAGTTTTTGAAATATTTTTCCAAAGTTAGATTCATACAATAAAGCGAGATTGATACCGTTAATGTATGTGAATTCCTTCATGTTATCCTCTATAGCTTCAACTCGATTCGTTATATATGCCTCAATGAAAAATAATAACTAAGAAATAAAATTAAAAATAGTAATTAAAAGGTAGCCTTAAGAATTTTTGGAATAAGAGATTGGTTTTAATTAAATAGGTTAATGAACCTAATTCGATACAAGTCTTACTAAAATAGAAATTACACTAAAAATACAGAGTCCCCTACAATATATGAATTATACTCCACTAAATTTAATAGCACCCTCCCCTATTTTCATAGAAATGGCTTCAATATAATTTAGGCTAACAATATACGCTTCAAAAAATACATAGTGACCACAAGAAGGACAGGAATTCGATATGTACTACTACTTATGCAAAATATAATTTCTCTTATCGCATAAAATATATTAACAAGTCCTGTAAAAATTTAATGACATGAACTATTAATACATGATTTAAATACATATTGGTTATACAAAACATATATATATATATAAATATATAAAAATTTATCGTTACCTAAGAATTTCAAGCATGATTTACTAGACTTAAACCAAATTCAACTAGATTCTTCACGTGGTTCGATGACATCACTGATCGTGATAATATTTTAGATAAGATTTACTGATAAGACCACATATCAAGTCATTTCTTCTAAAGCAAGTATAGGAGTTGGTTCTGAGGTCTAGGTATGTAGTAGGTTAGTAGTAATATATTTTTAAAGTACTTTTTATTATGTGTTAAAAGAAATGGTTATTTTTTTCTTTACGTAGGGCAGTAAAAATTAAAACATAAAATATTAAATTTAATCCTTAGTAATATAAAGACTTACACCTACAGAAACGCAAACATCCTTTTAGTTATATTCCTGCAGACTTTAAGATATATCGCATATGTTCTTTATTTTACCATGGCATATAGGGATTTTTTTTAATGTATGTCACGTGACTATCTAAAGCGAGATTGATACTTAAAACCATTAATATATATGAATTCTTTCGTATAGCCCTGTATAGATGCTACTCACCATATATACATCTATATATATATATATATATATATATATATATATATATATATATATATATATATATATATATATATATATATATATATATACTAAATCTGGTAAGTTTTAAAATGCATCATTGAATTTCAATGAAAAATACCAACTAACAAATATTAATTAAGAGATATGCTAATGTTCGGACTAATAAAATTTTTGGGTGAACAGATCAGTTTTAATTAAATATGATAATGAATCTAATTCGATACAAGTCTTGTTAAAATAGAGATTATAGTGAAAATAGAGGATCCCCTATAATACACACTAATTATACTGCATTAATGCACTACGCCACTTATATTATCACAAAAATACCTTCGATAAAATTTAGACTATCAATACATACAAAATATATACAAAGTGCCCAGAAAAAGTGTAGGAATGACTGAAGAATTTTAACATAAATTAAAAAATAGAATCTACAGTAAGTAACTATAAATAAATATGAAGGAAAAATCATGCGTCATGGTATACTTTATGAAACACTTTCCAAATGGGACTATCGTTATTACTTTAAAAAAACTATTGAAATATGTGAATTAGATTAAATAATCCATACTGGAAATGTATTTTTAAAAAATTACAGACTTCGTTTCTTTCTTTTTTTTTTTTTTCACTTTGATATAATTATAAGGCTTCATTTACAATAAAGACCTGATTCTTGTGGAGAGATTGAAAACTAGTATTTTATTGAATCGGCCTATATATGTTGGGTTTGCTATACTAGAGGTCTCTAAACTTTGCATGTATGATTTCCATTATAACTTTATAAAGAATACTTAACTTACCATATTCAAACACACAATATTTATAAGGATATAGAACAATATCGTGATTTATTTAACTTCTCTAAGTATTCAAAACCACATCGTCTATACCACACAAGTTTCGAACCCACAAACATATAATCAGACTTGTCATTTTATACCCAGGACGCTAACTATTGGGCTTAGTGAGCCCCTGCTTATTTTATAGTCAACATGCTAACTATTGGGCTTAGTGAGCCCCAGGCTAACTTATACCCACCACGCTAACTTTTGGGCTTAGTGAACCCCCGCTTATTTTATAGCCACCATACTAACCACAGAGCTAAGTGAGCCCCCGCTTATTTTATACCTACCACGCTAAGTATTAGGCTGAGTGAGGCCCAGGCTATTTTATACCCACCACGCTAACTACTGGGCTGAGTGAGCCCCAGGCTATTTTCTACCCACCACGTTTACTGGGCTTAGTGTGCCCCTGCTTATTTTATAGCTACCACGATAACCACAGGGCTAAGTGAGCCCGCGCTTATTATATAGTCAACACGCTAACTATTGGGATGATTAAGCCCCACGTATTTTATACCCATCACGCTAACTACTGGGTTGAGTGAGCCCCAGGTTATTTAGTCGCATGAATATGATTTCCAAGGTATATGTCCTAACTTGATTTAGACCATTGCCTATGATAAGATAAATTGGTAAACTATGTACATTTCCCTTGAAAACTCACTTGTATTTTCTTAAATATCTGCAGAAATCAGCATAGTTTATTAAAATTATATACATTCCCATTAGTTTATGAATCTACTAACTTATAATATCTATATGGTAACTTGGATTATTAGTATTCCCACTTAAAAATTTCTTTTGTAGATTTAATATGATAAACACTAACATGAGACTGACTAAACTTTTACCATTTTCATTTCAACTTAGTTTTAGGAAATTTATCTACATAGCTTTAATTTTTACTGTTTAGTAAATCTATTATTTCAAAGTATTATTTTTTAGTTCTAATATTCAAAACATATTCATATCGTTTATATTCATATTCAAATAGCCTGGGGCTCACTCAGCCCAGTAGTTAGCGTGGTGGGTATAAAATAGCCTGGGCCTCACTCAGCCTAATACTTAGCGTGGTGGGTATAAAATAAGCAGGGGGTCACTTAGCTCTGTGGTTAGTATGGTGGCTATAAAATAAGCGGGGGTTCACTAAGCCCAAAAGTTAGCGTGGTGGGTATAAGTTAGCCTGGGGCTCACTAAGCCCAATAGTTAGCATGTTGACTATAAAATAAGCAGGGGCTCACTAAGCCCAATAGTTAGCGTCCTGGGTATAAAATGACAAGTCTGATTATATGTTTGTGGGTTCGAAACTTGTGTGGTATAGACGATGTGGTTTTGAATACTTAGAGAAGTTAAAGAAATCACGATATTGTTCTATATCCTTATAAATATTGTGTGTTTGAATATGGTAAGTTAAGTATTCTTTATAAAGTTATAATGGAAATCATACATGCAAAGTTTAGAGACCTCTAGTATAGCAAACCCAACATATATAGGCCGATTCAATAAAATACTAGTTTTCAATCTCTCCACAAGAATCAGGTCTTTATTGTAAATGAAACCTTATAATTATATCAAAGTGAAAAAAAAAAAAAAAGAAAGAAACGAAGTCTGTAATTTTTTAAAAATACATTTCCAGTATGGATTATTTAATCTAATTTACATATTTCAATAGTTTTTTTAAAGTAATAACGATAGTCCCATTTGGAAAGTGTTTCATAAAGTATACCATGACGCATGATTTTTCGTTCATATTTATTTATAGTTACTTACTGTAGATTCTATTTTTTAATTTATGTTAAAATTCTTCAGTCATTCCTACACTTTTTCTGGGCACTTTGTATATATTTTGTATGTATTGATAGTCTAAATTTTATCGAAGGTATTTTTGTGATAATATAAGTGGGGTAGTGCATTAATGCAGTATAATTAGTGTGTATTATAGGGGATCCTCTATTTTCACTATAATCTCTATTTTAACAAGACTTGTATCGAATTAGATTCATTATCATATTTAATTAAAACTGATCTGTTCACCCAAAAATTTTATTAGTCCGAACATTAGCATATCTCTTAATTAATATTTGTTAGTTGTTATTTTTCATTGAAATTCAATGATGCATTTTAAAACTTACCAGATTTAGTATATATATATATATATATATATATATATATATATAGATGTATATATGGTGAGTAGAATCTATACAGGGCTATACGAAAGAATTCATATATATTAATGGTTTTAAGTATCAATCTCGCTTTAGATAGTCACGTGACATACATTAAAAAAAAATCCCTATATGCCATGGTAAAATAAAAAACATATGCGATATATCTTAAAGTCTGCATGAATATAACTAAAAGGATGTTTGCGTTTCTGTAGGTGTAAGTCTTTATATTACTAAGGATTAAATTTAATATTTTATGTTTTAATTTTTACTGCCCTACGTAAAGAAAAAAATAACCATTTCTTTTAACACATAATAAAAAGTACTTTAAAAATATATTACTACTAACCTACTACATACCTAGACCTCAGAACCAACTCCTATACTTGCTTTAGAAGAAATGACTTGATATGTGGTCTTATCAGTAAATATTATCTAAAATATTGTCGCGATCAGTGATGTCATCGAACCACGTGAAGAATCTAGTTTAATTTGGGTTAAGTCTAGTAAATCATGCTTGAAATTCTTAGGTAACGATAAATTTTTATATATATATATGTTTTGTATAACCAGTATGTATTTAAATCATGTATTAATAGTTCATGTCATTATATTTTTACAGGACTTGTTAATATATTTTATGCGATAAGAGAAATTATATTTTGCATAAGTAGTAGTACATATCGAATTCCTGTCCTTCTTGTGGTCACTATGTATTTTTTGAAGCGTATATTGTTAGCCTAAATTATATTGAAGCCATTTCTATGAAAATAGGGGAGGGTGCTATTAAATTTAGTGGAGTATAATTCATATATTGTAGGGGACTCTGTATTTTTAGTGTAATTTCTATTTTAGTAAGACTTGTATCGAATTAGGTTCATTAACCTATTTAATTAAAACCAATCTCTTATTCCAAAAATTCTTAAGGCTACCTTTTAATTACTATTTTTAATTTTATTTCTTAGTTATTATTTTTCATTGAGGCATATATAACGAATCGAGTTGAAGCTATAGAGGATAACATGAAGGAATTCACATACATTAACGGTATCAATCTCGCTTTATTGTATGAATCTAACTTTGGAAAAATATTTCAAAAACTATGGCATAATGTATAAATATTATCATGTATTTTCATAATGTATACAAAGTTGTAGTTGTGAATATGTTTAGGAATAAATTGTCCGTTCTTAAGTCATTTCAAAACAGGGTCCTTCAAACAGACCCCTTCACGAAACTTTTAACCCTAAAACAGGACATTTCACACAATGTTTCGTCTTAAAAATAGACCTTTCACAAGCATACTAATGTATATACTTTTAATAGGAATTTAAAATGTTAAATGATATAAATATTAGATCTAAATATAAATATATTTTTTTTACATTCAGTGAATAATTCTAGTCAAAATTCACGCATTTCAAGCCTGTTTGTTAAATATAACATACACTAATAAGATTCGTTGATCATTCATTATCTCATATAGGTAATAGTAGCAATCATTTCACATACTACAAGTGTAAAGTATGCAACATTTATGATTCTGCTTTATAATACCTATTCATTCTGTATTCTACCCTATGCTTTATCCATGACGTCACGATATCCCGTAATTTTAAGAGATAAGCGAACATGTTATACCGTTTAGTTCTTTTAAGACATGCATGCAGTCAAGTTTGGATGAAATCCAGTACTTTATGGTTTAAATATTTAGGTAAGCTACATTTATATATATATTTTTTTTTTCAATATTAAAAACAAAATTTTTTTAAATAATATCCTAACTATTTAGTACAATATATATTTTATAAAAACAAAGCTTAGTTATTATATTCATTCCTCAAAAGAAATTTTTAAGTTAAAATACTAAAAACACAATTTAGTATAATTTTTCTATACAAAAAAAGCATAGACTAATGTAATTTTAAAATATTTAAAGTTTAATTCCTATATTTTATAGGGGACCCTGTATTTTTTTTACCATAACATGCGTCAAATTCATTTAAACACAGGTACATTTAAACAGGTTCAAATTCATTTAAACATTTGTTTGCCTCAAAATTCTTAAGGGTACCGCTTAATGACTAGTTCTTATTTTTCATTGAAGCATTTTAAAACTTAACAGATTAATAATTATATAGGACTACACGAAATAATTTGTATACATTGACGGTTTTAAATAGTTCATTTACCTACAAAAAATGTGTCAGAAATTACGAGTAACAGGTATTTCTTATCGCGGAGTGACTCATTATCGCATACTGGGTGAAATCAAAGCAAGATCTTCGCTTGTCTGATAATATGACTCATTATGATTCAGCGATATGCATGTTGAGGGGGTAACACTCAAATCTTAGTTGCAGTTATAAATATGTATTTTAAAGCATAATCATTCGAAAATTCAATTATTTTTCATGAAACGTTCTACCCTATTTTACAGATTTGTATGATAAATTTGGTGAAATATGTACTTTTTTTTTTCTAAAATCTATATTTTGAACGTTATACTAAAAATGTATTCGTGTAAAACCTATTTTTTACATTGCATGAATTCGTATTCATTTGAGATTAGTACTCTATTTCTTAAAATATCTGTGGAATCATAATATTTTTACAGGGTATATTGTGAAGGGAGGCCTTTTCATTCAAACAGCGGACCATGCATTTTTATGAAAGGTCAATATCCCTAATATTTCTGTCGCTGTAAAATAACGTGAATCTATTGGATTTATTTTCTGAAGGCCACTGAGATTCGAATAAGGTTATATTATTTGTGAAGGCCGCTGGGTAGTCGCATTATTTTATGAGCAGGGCTTAAATCTTTAACTTCTAGTTTCTTTTGAAGGATTTCAATATTTTGAACCTATCGATGTGTAAGTTATACTTTTACCCTAACTTGAATTTAAAAAAACAGGGTAAAGTGTAAATTATCTGATTTTATGAAGGGTCTTATGCATAATTGGATTTTTGTGAAGGGTTCCTTTTTATTAAAAAGGGGATCGGTTCACTATTTTAATTAACTACGCACTAGCTGGTAAAATTATATTTTGTTCACATAACATTTCAATGATGTTGGAAAGTGATTCATGAATTATGTCGCTACGCATGATTTTTCATTCTTGTTTATTTTATGTATACGTTAAAATTCTTCTTTTGTACCAATCTGTATTTTTTGAAGTGCGTATTGTTAGTCTATCGAAGGGGCAAAAAAAGTAAGTTTCTGGGTACAAAAAGTGCCGAGGGGAAGGGGGAGGGGGGAGCTATTAAATTGAATACAGTATAATTCATACGGGACCCTGTATTTTTTACCACAACCTATATCGAATTCATTAAAACGCGCCTGTTTGCCCCAAAAATGTTGAAGTCCGCCAATTAAAATTAATCACCATTTTTAATTAAACCATTATTGACTTTTAAAATTCTCCACTAACGTGTATATCGAATACCCTACTCTCGTTGAAAAAAAAAAAAAATTCTCGCGAAAATTCTTAAGTTCTGCAATTAAAATTAATTAATTACTATGTTTAATTAATATTTTTAATTAATTAATCATTCACTTCTACTGCATATACTCATAATCAAACTGCATACTCTCGTTGAAAAAAAAATTTGCTTCGAAAAATTTCTAAGTTCCCCAATTAAAATTAATTAAAATTAAAATTAATTAAATTTCTAATTCGCTATAATAAATCCGTTGACATTCACCTCGTCCACCAATTCTCCGCGAAAAAAAAAAAAAAATGCGTCGAAAAATTTCTAAGTTCCCCAATTAAAATTAATTAATATTTTAATGACCATTTTTTTTAAATTTATTTCTTAATGACTATTTTTAATTATTCATTCACTTCTACTGCATACACTCCTATTCAAACTGCGTACTCTAGTTAAAAAAAAAAATTGCTTCGAAAAATTTCTTAAGTCCCTCAATTAAAACTCATTAAAATAATCCCCTTATCTTATAATAGAAATCCTTATCGCACCCCCCTCCCATCGAACCCTCCGTTCTTATCAGTGCTCATGCTCTTTTCGCCACCTTCACCTGCTCCGCCGCTACTCCACCGCTGCGCCCCTGCTCGACTCAGGTGATGTGGAACCCGCAAATATACACTACTGGGGGGGGGGGGGGAGCGATCGCAAACTTTCTTTGCCACCCATACATTGTGCTAAATTCTCCAAAAGTTTTCATGAGCTATATATTATAAAATAAATAACAATAAACTTGATATTTTAGTAATGTGTCTTAATTTGTGGCACCTTTCTTCTATTTTTACTGATGCCTACAACTGAATGCAAATTAAAGAAATTCATATTACTTAAATCTCCAACATTATAATAATTCATATAATGAGTCATTAGGTCTCTTTAACCTTAATATATATAAAGGAGACTACATATTACAGTGACTTCCCTAGATGACCTAACATTAAACTTTTGGCTACGGTTATCATATTTTCTCACAATTACTTTCCATTTCACTTACTTTCCACTTCTATTATTTTCTTATTTCACTCAACCTATTTTTCCAGCGTGCAGCAATTTCTGTTTCTCCGCCCCCTGTCCTCATATCCCCTTTCCAAATCTTTCGCATGAAATAACGTACAAATTGAGAATTGTGGCGAGCCCCAATGCAGGAATTTCATATTCTGGATGGTTGGAAATCGTCCGAAATCAAAATAATTTTCGTCAGATCGGGTGCCGTCTTGTCCTAAGAGTTCAGTGAGGTTGATAATTGTTGTGTTCTAAGGGGGTAAACTTTCTGCAAATGGCATTTCTGAGTGCGTAATGTTCAATATTTTATTGGAGAGGCGGGCATTTGAATTCCATAAATATTGAATCGCATTTGTTTGTTTGTTTATTTATTTGAATGTAAAAGATTTTCTAACAGTAATAATTTAATAACCCGAAAATAAATATACAGAAGGATATTAGGAAAGCTTTGTTTAATTAAATACATTTACAGGGTTCGTACACTTCCACAATTTTTTAATAGAATTTTTCGCCTTTTTTAAATGCAGAAAAGTATTACAAATACTGCAATTAAACAAGGCGTTTCTAATTTCTGCTATTTAAATATTAAATAGAAAAATTTTATTAAAAAATTGTAGTGAAAGCGTAGACAGGGAATATGCAGTAGAAAGAGAAACGCGATATGAGTGGTGAAAGGTTTATATGTATAGCAATCCACACACAAACATCATAAATTCAATATTTATGCAGTGCAATATTTAAATTCAGTTACTGACATTCATTTTTTTAAAAATGGATAAAGAATAGTAATAGAAATTTAGACAAACTATTTAAATATATATTTATTCAAATAAAGCAAATTATAAGAGAAATTAATTTAAATAACAAAAGCCAATAAGCGTTTAGCCATACAATTTCTTCGGGAGGGGGGGGAGGGGCGATCGCAAACTCTCTTTGCCACTCACACATTGCACTAAATTTTCCAAATTTGTTTTAAGAGAGATATATTATAAAATAAATAACACTAAACTTGATATTGTAGTAATGTGCGTTAATTTGAGGCACCTTTCTTCTATTTTTACTGATGCCTACAACTTAATGCAAATTAAAGAAATTCATACTTCTTAAATCTGCAACTTTTTAATAATTCATGTAATGAACAAATGGATCTCTTTAACCTTAATATACGTAGAGGAGACTACATATCACAATCACTTCCCCAGATGACCTAACATTAAATTGTCGTATATATAAAGCAGACTACATATTACAGTGACTTCCCTAGATGACCAGATGAACTAGATGATTCCCTAGATGAACTTTAATGTTAATTAAAGTTTCAGCTATGGTTATCATATTTTCTCACAATTACTTTCCATTTCACTTATTTCCCACTTCACTTATTTTCTTATTTCACTCAACCTATTTTTCCAGCGTGCAGCAATTTGTGTTTCTCCGCCCCCCCGTCGACATATCCTCTTTTCAAATCTTTCGCATGAAATAACGCACAAATTGAGAATTGTGGTGAACCGCAGTGCATCCACAATGCAGGAATTTCATATTCTGAATGGCTGGAAATCGTCCGAAATCAAAATAATTTTCGTTAGACCGGGTGCCGTCCTGTCATATGAATCCAGTGAGGTTGATAATTGTTGTGTTTAAGATATATCTGGTGGGATAAAATTCTGTGAATGACATTTCTGAGCCGTAGTCTTCTATAATGGGATGTATTTTATTGGAAAAGTAGGCATTTCAATTCCATACATATTGAATCGGATTTGTTTGTTTATTAATTTATTTGAATGTACAAGATTTTCTAAATATAAAATTATAATATCCTGAAAATAAATATACACAAAGATATTAAGGAAGGATATGTTTAATAAATAAATTTATAGTAGATAGGAACTATGTAGTAGAAAAAAAAATCAATATGGGTGGTGCGAGATTTATATGTATAGCAATCTACAAAACATCATAAATACAATATTTATGAAGTGCAATATTTGAATTTAGTTATTGGGATTCAATTTTTAAAAAATGGATAAAGAAAGAATAACAGAAATTTAGATAAAATTATTTAAATAGATATTTATTCAAATAAAGCAATTTATAAGATAAATTAATTTAAATAACAAAAAAAAAAGTGCGTTGCACCCAGCACTTTTTAGGGGGTGAGGGGCAGTTGCGATCGTAACCTCTCTTTGCCACCTATGCGTTGTGCTAAATTCCCAAAATTTTTCAAGTTTATTATTATAAAATAGATAATAATAAACTTGAAGTATTAGTAATGTGCGTTATTTTTGAACGACTTTCTCCCACTTTTTACTGATGCCTACAATAGAATGCAAATTAAAGAAATTCATACTTCTTAAGTATACAACTTGTTAATAATTCATGTAATGAACAATTAGATCTTTTTAACCTTAATATATGTAAAGGTGATTACATATTACAGCGACTTCTTTAGATGACCTAACATTAAATTTTCGGATATGATTATCATATTTTCTCACAATTACTTATCATTTCACTTACATTCCATTTCACTTACATTCCATTTCACTTACATTCCATTTCACTTACTTTCCACTTCACTTATTTTCTTATTTCACTCAACCTACTTTTCCAGCGTGCAGCACTTTCTGTTTCTCCGCCCACTTCTGTCACAGCCCATTTCCAAAATTCTTGCATGAAATAACGTACAAATTGAGAATTGTGGTGAGCCCCAATGCATCCTCTATGTAGGAATTCCATATTCTGGATAGCTGGAAATCGTCCGAAATCAAAATAATTTTCGTCAGACCCAGTGCCGTCCTGTCATATGAATCCAGTGAGGTTGATAATTGTTATGTTTACGATATCTCTGGTGGGGTAAAATTCTGCGAATGGCATTTCTGAGTGCGTAGTTTTAAATAATGAGATATATTTTACTGGTGGGCTGGGCGCTTGAAGTATAGATGTATTGAACTGGATATTTTTATATGTTTGCAGGAATGTAAAAAATTTCTTATGACTAGTATTAAAATCTCCTGAAATAAGTATTCAGAAAGATAATTTAATAAAACAAAAGCCTAATAGATAGGGGATATCCAGTAGTAAAAAAATAAAATATATATGCAACAGATAATTTAAAAAATATATGCAAATAGATATATAATATTAATCAGGTAGAAAAAAAACGATATGAAAGGGTTATGTTGTAGCCTAAGCAAGTGACAGAGCAGTAACTTTTTCCAGGAAGAATTTCTTTAAACAGTAAATCAATAAGTTTACACAATTTTCAATAATTTTACATAAACATTAAGTTGCTCTTAGAGAAAAAACTTAACTATGCATGAAACACAAAGACAAAAGATCTGTTAAGTTGTAAGAAAAAACCATAATTTTTAACATTAATTATAAAAAATCGTATGTATGGCAGCAACTGCATTTTAAGAAATCTTATAGAAAACAGCAGATATATTGAGAAACACTTTCCTCGAGAACTTCTGGCGCAATATATTTTTTTTTACTGGGTATTATAGTTATCTATACATCCCTCCTTTGTTATTTCTTTTTTTTAGAAAATTAATTTCTTTTTTAGCAACGTTACTTGCAATTTTTATTTATTTATTTATTTTTGAAATCGTGTAACTGTTATTTTTATTTATTACCAAGCAATTAATTTATAAATTAGCTGCTCACAAAACTGTTCAAAAAATGTATTAAAATCGTTTCAGTAGTAACCGAGAGAAAAGGTACTTCAATATAAACTGTATTACATAGGATTATGCAAGTGTTGTTGTGCCATAAATGGAAACAATTTCCGTTTTATGTACATAGAACATCTATATTAAAGAGCAAAAACATGTTCGTGAGTAACGCTGACACTGTAGTGACGATTGTAATATCTGACCAATAAATTTCGCTTTAATGTTAATTATTTTAACTTCTAAACACCGCACAATTTCAATTTTTACACCGAATAGAGAAAAAAATGTTATTTCAGAAGCTATTTGTTTGAAAACTGTGTTTCAATTTACTGAACTTTTTATGACTTTCAAATAATTTTCAAGCATGTTTTTTTTTTTTTTTTTTATCTATCTCTATCACGTGCAGCCCGATTACACTTAAAACAATATAGTTTAGCATTTATTTTCGGTTAATATTTCATAATGAAATTAAAACGTCATCAATAAATAAATAAAACTAGTCGTTGGGATCCACCGTAATAGTTACCCATCATGGATATGCATAGTATAAAATATCAAAATAAAACATGTGTAAACTATTTATAAAATGGATTAAGCATCTCATTTCAATTAAAATCTATCTTTGAATTGAAATTTGAATGAAATACAGTGTCATGAAAAATCGAAGAGTGTGGAAAGTATGATTACAAATATTTCGGCAACTAATTATCCTATCGACATTATTCTTTATGTAAAATTTATGTTTTGTTATTGTCTTTTATATTTACTCCGTAAAATAAACAATTTCGAAAATTTTTATATACCTTTTATCAGAACGAATTTTTCGAGAGGCGGAAAAAATATAGTTCCGGAAAATCGAGGTTACTGAAATTCAAAGAGCTTCTTCTCATTATTACATGCTAAGTACATACCAAATTTTAAGTCTCTATCTCAATTCGTTCGGGAGATAGAGTGTTTACAGACACACAAACAGACAGACGGACGGCAATTTTTTTTCTAAAAGTATGTTTTTCGGAATCTCCAGTGCCTGAAAAGTGTAAATTCGTCAAAAAAAATTTTTTATTTTTAAAACGATTACAAGACTTTCCATACACTACGTATGATGGGTAAGTAAAAATAAAATAATGTAAATAAAACACAGATTTAACAGAGATGTAATCGAACCACGCGCTTAAACCAATGAGATTATCAGAATCAAAAAGGGTGTTGTAAGCAGCGAAATCTCTGGAGATTTCTTCGTCTATTAACATCCTGCATAGTATGTCTGGCATAGTGGCAAAAGTATAGCTTTTAATACATTTCTGAATTTTATTTGAATATATCACTGATATATTTCATAGAGAAACAATTTTTTGTCTTGTCAATGAAAATCTAAAAGGATATATTAAAAGTAAAAAAGTTTCACCTATATTCTGTAACCCGAGAAGCCAGGGTTAGATACCCCAGTTATTTTAAATTATATTTTACAAAAAGTTTCGACTTTGAAATTTTACAGTGATGTTCTTATCGTCATCATTGAATATCCCGAAAGTTTACTTGATGTTTAATATTTTAAATGAAATAAATTAAATGAAAAAAAACTATATGTATCAACACAATTCAGTCATTCACAAATATCAAAGAATGAACTTCAAATAATACAAAAAGCACAGCTGAGCCAATCAATTTTACTCTGCAAGAAAAAAATTGTTGATTTTACAGTATAATACTGTAAAATATGCAATACTATAGTAAAATAAGCAGTAATACACTGCCGCGCATGCACGGTAGTGTATTACTGCTTATTTTACTGTTTTCTACTGTTAATTTTACGGTATAATACTGTCAGCTGGGATGCCAGTATTATACTGTAAAATCAACAATTTTTTTTGCAGGGTAGGTGTGGTACAAGATTTCAGAAAAAAGAGCAGTACACTCTAAAAAAAATCTGTGAGTCGACATGCATTTTTCTGTTGATAATATTCTGTTAATTCACGAAAGTTCCCACTTTTATTTGCCCATTTTTCCTCAAAACACAGAAGTTTCATCATTCTAAAGTAAATATTCCCTGAAATCTTCCAATCTAAACCCTATTTTCTACAAATCTCAGAAGTGTTCTGGCAACTCAGCTGCAAGCAATTTTTCGTTTATGGAATATTTGACTTTGTCTCCTCAAATCATAGAAACATCGCGAATCAAACTTTAAAAAAAATTCTGAAAATCTCCAGTTAAAAATGGAATTTTATATAAAAAATAGTAAAAGTTCTTCAAGTCACAGTTCCGGCAACTTGATGTACTTTTTACGTTTTCTGACTAAAGATTTTCGGCGTATATGCAATATAACTACTGTTTGTAAATTTTGCAAAACCAAAAAGAAATCACGCCTCTGAGCTGAAATTGACAACAAATATAAATTAGAGTGTTCTATTCAAAATATTAGAATTTCAGAGGCACCTCGTATGCGTGGACTGAGCAGCATCTTCTGAAATGTTTATTTAGCCATATATGCGGCAGGACATTGAAAATAGCCTGTAGCAATTTGGTAAACGTATTATGAGAAGTCGCTATGTCTCGAAGAAGACAGAAGGTGCCATATGAGTAAATTACGGAGGTTGAACGGGGACGAATGATCGGCCTACGTGAAAATGTTTCTTATCGTGCAATAGGAAACTGGTATGGAGCGCAAAACCACCACAGTGGTTTGAATGTGGAAGCAGTGGGCTCAAGAGAACTGGACGGGTCAGAAAATTGGCATTAGACCACAAAATGTTATGTCAGCACAAGATGATGGATACCTCTTCTGCATTACAGCGACGGACTTTAAAGCTTCCTCAAAACAGTTTGCAGAACGTTGGTGCACTGCTAGAGGTGTGTCGTTGTCTGCACCAACAATTCGTCAGCGTTTGCTGCACCGTGAACTGCATGCAAGAGTTCCTTTGAACAAGATTCCCCTCACCCAAAATCATAGACGCCTGCGGTTACAACGTGTTCAACCACATAGACATTGGCGTGGGGATCCGCAACAATTCGTCTTTTCCGACATATCCCGCTTTTATTTGCGGTACAGTGATGGCCGCATCCGCTTAAGAAGTTATAGCAGTCAACAGCACCTTCCGCGGTGCGTTATCCAGCGTCTTACGAGACAAACGCCAAGCGTAATGGTTTGGGGCGCCATTGGCTATCATGGATGATCTCAGTTTCTAAGAATTCGGATAATCTCAATATTAAGCAGTATATCCAAGTAGTTCTGGAGCCATAAATCGTGTCCTTCTTTCAACGGATTCCTGTAGCTGTATTTCAACAAGTCAATGCTCATTCATACATTGTTAAAAATGTTCAAGACTCTTTTTTAACACAGCAGTTACAGATTCTTCCTTGTCTGTCTAGTCACCGGACATGTCGCCTATTGAATACATCTGGAATTCATCGGTCGGCGTCCAGCTCCTGACGCTTGTCTCGTAACTGATACAGCTGAATAATGAGTACGGATAAGAGAACTTTAGAATGCTCTTCCTCAAGTACAGACTCAAATTCTGTGTCAATTCAACAAGACAATGCTCATACATATATTGTTGTATTCATCGGTCGTCGTCCCGCTCCTGACTCTTGTCTCGTAACTGATACAGCTGAACAATGAGTACGGATAAGAGAACTCTGGAATACTCTTCCTCAAGTACAGACTCAAATTCTATGTCAATTCAACAACACAATGCTCATTCACATATTATTAGGAATGTTCAAGACTCCTTTTTAACACAACAGTTACAGATTCTTCCTTGTCTGTCTAGTCACCGGATATGTTGCCTATTGAATACATCTGGTATTCATCGGTCGGCGTCCCGCTCCAGCGCTTGTCTCGTAACTGATACAGCTGAAAAATGAGTACGGATAACAGAACTCTGAAATGCTCTTCCTCAAGTACAGACTCAAATTATGTGTGATTCAATGCCATGTAGTCTAGAAGCACTTATTGCAGCGCATGGTGGCTTCACCAATTACGGATTTTCGATATGTATTTTTTTTTTTTTTTTTTTTTTTTTTTTTTGCTTTGTAAGTTTAATCGCTTATTTGTATTAATACAGGTCGTTTATGGAATTAAATTTTATTCAATTCTGATGCGAATAGTTCAGTTTTCTCAAGAACCGTTTACATATTTATTTTTTACTAGCTTTAAAATCTCAATATGGACCCCAATATGTTTTGATTTCATTCGTATTCATACCACTTTTACTCTAAATACAATTTTGTTTTTTTATCGATATCTTAAAATTTGCTAAATATATTCAAAATACGTTCGGAGACAGTGTCAATATTGCGAAACTCATTTTGAAGATTTTGCGGTATTGAGACAAAATAACAATTTAGTAATTATTTATTGACCAGAAAAACAATAATTACCTGAAAATGCAAATAGTATAAGCAAGATTATGAAAACTGCCGAAGTATTTTCGGATAACTTGATAATTAATAGTTTAAAACGCTCGGAAATTTATTTTGTGGCGTTTTCGACCATGTGGTTTATAATGGGAACAATTTGAACAAGGTTGCTTTGAGACCATAAATCTTCTTCTTGAGGACAGCAGAGATACAAGGAAGTGACAGCACTGAAGATACACACACAAGGACATCCATGCCTTACCAGGATTCGAACCCGGGCCCTCACGGTGGCAGTCGCCTCCGTTACCAACCACGATCCCGGGTCGGCAATGGGAACAATATTTATTTATTTATTTATTTATTTATTTATTTATTGCCTATTTTTGAAAGTTTTTCACAATGTAAACCATTAAATTACATTAGAAAATAAATATTTGTACTTATAATCCTACAACACCAATAATAAATAACGTAAAATAATTTCCATTTTTTATGGTATGTATAGTGCCACAGGGAAACAGAACATTTAAATCTAAAATTGGCATTATTTTTATGCACTGTTGTTACTGTATATAGAGCAGGGATTTGTTAGGGACCAATGAGACATTATTGAAAAGACTTTGACATTTAGTAATGGTGTAACATGGAAATGGTGCTGAAATAGCGTAGATATACCTTCTTTGTAGACTATCAAAATGTGCCCGCTGAGATGAAATACATTTCTCTGGTATTGTCTTCAAAAAGTAAAGTGGCATATAAATGAACACATTGTTAATGGCATTCTTTATTAAAGTAGTTCTAACCTCAAACATGGTGTCAAAAGTGGGTCTTACCATTTGAAAATAAAAGTTTATAGAATTTTTAATACGTAGACAACCTTAATTTTTAAAAAATGCATTCATATTCGTAAAGTATACAGAATGCCGAGTCGAACGGTACCTATCGCATCTCTCTACGACAATTTGGCCATTAAAATGCATAGGCGTTCTCTCTCCACACCCTTTTTTGAGGGGGGGGGGGTGATTGCACCAACTTCCCAAATGTGCATTCTTATTAGTCATCTACCAGACTTGCCATCATTGTCAAAACGATAGCTTTCAAAGAGTGAATTTTTTAATTAAAATTGCACGAATTAAATTTTTATGAAACATGCTTTTTATTAACCGACTCAAAAAAGGAGGAGGTTATCAATTCGACGTGTATGTATTTTTTTTTTTTTATGTATGTACACCGATTACTCCGGAACTATGCGTCCTATTCATGTGATTTTTTTTATTCGAAAGAGAATACTCTCGAATTGGTCCCATTTAAATTTTATGAAAATTGGTTCAGTACTTTTTCAGAAATTCAATAAAAACGAAAAAGAAATAAGCAGTTTAAAAATAATTAATTTGTTGGGCAGACGACTTTCATTTAATATCATAAAATATTCTATTACGTGAATTTGCAAATACAAAAAAAAGACTGACATATTTAAATCAGCTTAAACTTATCGGATTATAATTTTGCATGAATAAATTAAAGGGGGGATTAGCCACTGTCCCCCTCTCTTTATACTTAACCAATGAGCTCCTTATCACAATGAACGTATATACAAAATTTTAAGCAAATCGGTAATTATCAAGAGTTATTACGTCCGGGTCATCAGTTGTTGGGCAGTCGACTTTCAGCAGGTTGCAAATAATAAAAAGACTGACATATTTAAATCAGCTTTAACTTGTCGGATATATTTTCATAGAACAAACTTTTTAAGATCTAATCAAAAAGTTTTGAGTGTTGCCAAATTTGAAAAGCAAAATTACATAAAATTGTGAATTGGATAAATATAATACAACGTACGGATAAAAACTATAAATTATGAGACAACAAATCTACTTTTGAATCTTTTAAAAGTTCCATTGTTGCAGTTTCACAGCGGTTTGGCATATTTTGACGAGCGTTTATTGGCGCATAATTAAATACATTGTTGTTTCAAATCCCATACAAATGTACGAGTTACAGAAAATATTTGGCGATTTATCGCCTGTGGCGCACTAGTTGGAAACTGCCTTTAAAATATCCAATATCTATATTATATTATACAATACAGTTGTATATGAATGCTTCTGCAATTGTCTTTTAATATTTCTACTACATAATATTAACTATAGAGAGACAATATAGAAAGAAAGAAAGAAAAGGGTCACTCCAAATAGTATTATAAGCAACATTGTTGGCGCAGTGTATTTACCTTGTACGGATCGTAAAAATCAGTACACATTAAGCATAAGCACCGAAATCAGTGAGTTACACAGTTATCAAAACTGTAGTATACAGCCCGATTATGACACATTATCCAAGACGATTAGATGAGAATAATGATAAAATTTCTAATCTTCCGTAATCGAGTCTAATGCCAAGGTTAGCGTGAAATAAAAAATATATTAGCAACAATATGGTTTAATATAAATATAGATATCATTAAAGTCTTTAGACATTAGATGAGAATAATGATAAATTTTCTAATCTTCCGTAATCGAGTCTACTGCCAAGGTTAGCGTGAAATAAAAAATATATTAGCAACAATATGGTTTAATATAGATATCATTAAAGGCTTTAGACATTAGATGAGAATAATGATAAATTTCCTAATCTTCCGTAATCGAGTCTACTGCCAAGGTTAGCGTGAAATAAAAAATATATTAGCAACAATATGGTTTAATGTTAATATAGATATCATTAAAGGCTTTAAAAACATTAGATGAGAATAAAGATAAATTTTCTAATCTTCCGTACTCGAGTCTGCTGTTATAAATATAGATATCATTAAAGGGTTTAAAGACATTAGATGAGAATAATGATAAATTTTCTAATCTTCGATACTCGAGTCTACTGCCCAGGTTAACGTGAAATAAAAAAGATATTAGCAACAATATGGTTTAATGTAAATATGGATATCACTAAAGTAAAAAATAAATAAATAAACGTTTTCCAAAAAAAAACCATAAAACCAAAAAAAAAAAGAACCGACTTCAAACAGCGAAAAATAAACTTTTTTACCAAAAATAGAACCGACTTCAAAAACTACTAAAAAGCGAAAAATAATTTTTTTTTTACCAAAAATAGAACCGACTTCAAAAACTACTACAAAGTAAAAAATATTTTTTTTAGGTAATAGTTAATAAGAAATTAAATTAAGAACATTGTATTTACCATGCATATTACTATATTTATGTACATTAATTTGATTTTTTGGAGTCGGTGCCAGCCAAGCCAAGTACAAAATTGAAAACAAAATATCCAATATAAATCGTAACACGCGTATAAATTATATCTACATAAATACGAGACAATAAAAAAAAATACATATAACTCATCAAATGGTAGAAAATACAATGATTTAAATGATTTATGAAATGAACTAATTTCCAAAGCAATGTTTGTCGACATATAGTTTCTAATCTCATTTGAAAATACACATTTATAACATCAGATGAAATGTTTAAAAATGGTAACATGGCTTTAACTTGGCTTGGCTGGCACCGACTCCAAAAAATCAAATTAATGTACATAAATATAGTAATATGCATGGTAAATACAATGCTCTTAATTTAATTTCTTATTAACTATTACCTAAAAAAAATATTTTTTACTTTGTAGTAGTTTTTGAAGTCGGTTCTATTTTTGGTAAAAAAAAATTTATTTTTCACTTTTTAGTAGTTTTTGAAGTCGGTTCTATTTTTGGTAAAAAAGTTTATTTGATCTCTAAGTTTCAAATTTGCGACCTTTGACTAAGGTTACACATCATCCCTCTTTAGACCGTACAGATTGATTTAAAAGTTATCCATGAGTTTTTAATTCCTCATAGTTCAGGCATCAAATATCCATTTAATTTAGAAATTGAAGAATTCTCTTATCATTCAACTAGAAAATTTATGGACACATTTTCGAATCATTGGTGCTGGTAGTTTTAAGTTTTGGGTTAAAGTACACTCCTTTCTTAATTTTGAAGAAAATCATCACGTCCTATATATTTTGTTGTGATTGCTGTTGTACACGATTGCAGTAAAATTCGTTTAAATGATGACGATTTCCTTTTTTCTAGTAAATATGAATATGATTTTTAGATTTTTTTTTCCTGTATTGGACTGTTTCAAATATTCCAATATGTTATAACCGAAGCTCTTTATTGTTAGAATAATATGTATCTACAGTAGTGACGTAATGGTTAACAAATCCTCATATCTGTATACCATTTGGATCATCACTTTTTAGAGCTTTTGTTTGAACGTGTATATAAGAAAGTGAAATTTCTTATATTTCCAAAGTAAATTGTTGATAATATTAGGATTTGTGATCTTGATGTGAAAAAAATAATATTTGCTATTTAATTAACACGATAAATATATATATTTAACTTACTGTTCAGTCATTTTGAGGATACCTACCCTTGTCGCACTCCAGTATCTGTTAGCCCTTCACGACGAGCGTCACGTTTACATGACGCTTAAGGTACTCAGATTCCTTGATTATTCTTACCATCAATTTTTTATTGTAAATTTGCCTTATTCAAACAGAGCATTTACACGATTAAACGAGTCAAAAAATTCTAGTAAAGATGATAAATGATTAAAAATTTTGTAAAAAAAAAATCCCATAGCGAAGGAGTAATCTTGTCTGATTGGTAAGAACTTAGAAGTTCGCAACCATCGTCTTTGAAGTACATGTTTTTTAAGTTGTAAAACAATGCAATTACTTCAACAAAATATGAGACGTACATTCAAAAGAAACCTGTTAATTTTACAAACAAATCCTGTCAGCAATGCTACAAAATTTTCTCTGTAAAGTATATAGAGAAAGCATGTTAAATTGGTACAGATTTTCTCTGTATGAAACAGATTTTCTTCATGTTACAGACAGGGTAATCCTGTTAAATTGAAATAGAGTTTCTTACGGAACAAAATCTCAACATCTAATAAACTAGTCGGATGTGCCAATCCCAAAACTTTTTTCTATCTCAGTCATGTTAATACTTAAAATTTCGCTATCACATCGCCAATAAAATCAGTATTTTTCGTAATTCTGTTGTACGTCAGCTGCTTGCGAATCGTCGGGTTACAGGGATGCGAACAACCGATGTATACTAAACTACGAAAAGTCCTTCTGGCCTGAACCGACAGGAACAGATAGCCTCCCTATTCTTTGGTTTTACGATTTTAGCTAATTTTACTGGAAAACACGAAGGTAAAATGCGTGGAACCTAAATAAAGAAGATTCAATCCCAGTTCTCGTCAACATTGAATTTGAATGAGAATACAGCCAAATTAGTTCTCTACAGCCAAGTTGGCTTCATTTATGGCAACTTATTTCGGTCGCCCAAGTTGGCGCTATTCCGCCAACTGTCGCCAAGTTTGTCGAGAATTTGACGTTGGCGAATATAAATATATAGTGATAAGCATATAATAGGATTAATGGTTACAACAATGAAAGAAAATTTGCCGAAACCATGTTAACTAAAACTCATAAATTAAACCCGTTTATGGATGAATTCTGCTGTCTTGTTTGAAATTGTCAGCGACCCTAAAATTTCAAACCGCTATATCTCAGCAATTTTTTAAGATAGAGGCAAAACAAACATTGCTCCGGATTCTCCGGATCAAGGCCGAACATTTAACGAAAAAAAGTTTTAGGATTTCTAATTTTTTTTAATTTTTACATCTTTTTGAATTTGAAACCATTAAATGGCTATCACAGCGCCCCCTTTCGTCGAAATATCCCCAAATTCTAATAGAACCTGCTTGCTATAGCCAAAAACATAGAAAATAATGTGGTTCAATTTGAAGCATAACTTCATACACTTTTCGATGATACAATAGTGAAAATGGAACAAAAATATCGATCACAGCGCCCCTTTCGTCGAAATATCCCCAAATTCTAATAGAGCCTGCTTGCCATAGCCAAAAAAATAGAAAAAAAAGTGGTTCAATTTGAAGCATAACTTTATACACTTTTAGATGGTACAATAGTGAAAATGGAACAAAAATATCGATCACAGCGCCCCCTTTCGTCGAAATATCGCCAAATTGTAATAGAACCTGCTTGCCAAAGCCGAAAACATAGAAAAAAAAATGAGGTTCAATTTGAAGTATAACTTCATACACTTTTCGATGATACAATGAAGACACACAGACGGACAGACAGACATTTTGTAAAAACATGCTTTTCAGAATCTCTGACCCCTAAAACGTGTAAATCCGTCGAAAACCGGAAGTCGAAAAAAATTTCGATTACAATACTTTCTTCTATTATAGATAGAAGAAAGTAAAAAGGAAATCCTGTTCAACAGAACGGAGTTCCTCTGTATTAAATTGAATTTTTCTGTGAAACATAACAGTAATCTTGTCTAATTATAACCGCGTTCTTTGTATGAAATCGCTTTTCTTTTCCTTTACAAAATTTCTGATATATTTGGTATGATTAAAGTCAAGTTCTTTGTACGAGATCACTTCATTTTAATTTTACAGTATTTCTTGTATATCAAATTTGTTTGTCGGTCATGATTGAAAAAGTTTGTGACTTTAAAATTTTCTGCTAGAGGGCAAATACTATACCTATGTTGGCTAACAGAGAAAATGTGTACCTTACATGAAATGCAGATAATATGTTTAAAATACAGTAGAATGTCTGTTAAAACAACGGGTAATTTTAACTGTTGATTTTATAAACAAATCCTGTCAGCAATGCTACAAAATTTTCTCTGTAAAGTACATAGAGAAATCATGTTAAATTGGTACAGATTTTCTCTTTGTTAAACAGAATTTCTGCATATTACAGACAGGGTAATCCTGTTAAATTGAAATAGAGTTTCTTACGGAACAAAATCTCAACATCTAATAAAAAAGGAATTGCTGTTCAAAAGAACGGACTTCCTCTGTATTAAATTGAATTTTTCTGTGAGACATAACAGTAATCTTGTCTAATTATAACCGCGTTCTTTGTATGAAAACGCTTTTCGTTTCCTTTACTAAATGTCTGATATATTTGGTATGATTAATGCAAAGTTCTTTGTACGAGATCACTTCATTTTAATTTTACAGTATTTCTTGTACAGTCAAACCTCGTTAACATGAACACGCTTAACGTGAATTACTTTTAACTTGAATTGTTTTCACAGTCCTCTATAAAAATGAGTACAAAGATTTGATACTGATAACATGAATTACTGTTAACATGAACAAAAATTTTGATTGTCCTTGAGGTTCATGTTAACGATGTTCGACTGTATATCAAATTTATTTGTCGGTCATGATTGAAAAAGTTTGTGACTTTAAAATTTTCTGCTAGAGGGCAAATACTATATCTATGTTGGCTAACAGAGAAAATGTGTACTTTACATGAAATGCAGATAATATGTTTAAAATACAGTAGAATGTCTGTTAAAACAACGGGTAATTTTAACTGTTGATTTTATAAACAAATCCTGTCAGCAATGCTACAAAATTTTCTCTGTAAAGTACATAGAGAAATCATGTTAAATTGGTACAGATTTTCTCTTTATTAAACAGAATTTCTGCATATTACAGACAGGGTAATCCTGTTAAATTGAAATAGAGTTTCTTACGGAACAAAATCTCAACATCTAATATAAAAGGAATTGCTGTTTAACAGAACGGACTTCCTCTGTATTAAATTGAATTTTTCTGTGAGACATAACAGTAATCTTGTCTAATTATAACCGCGTTCTTTGTATGAAATCGTTTTTCATTTCCTTTACTAAATTTCTGATATATTTGGTATGATTAATGCAAAGTTCTTTGTACGAGATCACTTCATTTTAATTTTACAGTATTTCTTGTATATCAAATTTGTTTGTCGGTCATGATTGAAAAAGTTTGTGACTTTAAAATTTTCTGCTAGAGGGCAAATACTATATGTATGTTGGCTAACAGAGAAAATGTGTACTTTACATGAAATGCAGATAATATGTTTAAAATACAGTAGAATGTCTGTTAAAACAACGGGTAATTTTAACTGTTGATTTTATAAACAAATCCTGTCAGCAATGCTACAAAATTTTCTCTGTAAAGTACATAGAGAAATCATGTTAAATTGGTACAGATTTTCTCTTTATTAAACAGAATTTCTGCATATTACAGACAGGGTAATCCTGTTAAATTGAAATAGAGTTTCTTACGGAACAAAATCTCAACATCTAGTAAAAAGGGAATTGCTGTTCAACAGAACGGAGTTCCTCTGTATTAAATTGAATTTTTCTGTGAGACATAACAGTAATCTTGTCTAATTATAACCGCGTTCTTTGTATGAAATCGCTTTTCTTTTCCTTTACAAAATTTCTGATATATTTGGTATGATTAAAGCAAAGTTCTTTGTACGAGATCACTCCATTTTAATTTTACAGTATTTCTTGTATATCAATTTTGTTTGCCGGTCATGATTGAAAAAGTTTGTGACTTTAAAATTTCCTGCTAGAAGGCAAATACTATATCTATGTTGGCTAACAGAGAAAATGTGTACTTTACATGAAATGCTGATAATATATTTAAAATACAGTAGAATGTCTGTTAAAACAACGGGTAATTTTAACAGTGCAGGACATAGGAAACGGGCCTTCGATTCCATTTCTAAATGTGGCACTGTAAATCTAAATTGTAATGAAATAAACGTGTATAATGAGATCAAAAGTGTCCTTAACCCTTTGCCTTACAACTCCCACGAATTTCGTGAATTATTTAGTCTGTCCGTTACTACGGGCGACGTATAAATCGCGGACGAAGGGTTTCCACAAGCGACTACATTATTATTATTATTTTGTGTATAAGTATTTCAAAACAATATTCTCAATGGTAGAATTCAATACGAAGATTTTGAAGACTAGAAGATAAAGAAAATAACATAAAAATAAAAGAGTACAAAATAATAAAAATAAAAATAATTCATACCGTATTTCAGGACAGGTAAGTATCTAATTCAAATCCTACGCACGCGGAAGTTTAAAAAGAAATGTGACAATTTAATAAATAGGCCTCTGTTTAAATTAGCTAAACCCTATTAATATAAAAAAATCACAAATATATCAATCTTTCTAATTGCTTCAAGTATGTAAAACTACAAAATATTACATCTTGAAACATAACATGCAAAAAAAATATAGAGAGAAAGATAACAATGCTTTTAAGAAGTATTAAAAAGGAGAAACACGTTTTGGTAATTTCGCCACACGATGTCTAATAATGGTAACCACAGAAATCCGATTGTCTAAAAGTTTTTAAAGCAATAAATATAAGCAAGCGATTTTGTGTACCGAACAAAATCGAAAACAGTTAATAAAATATAAGCCAGAACTTTATTATTCAGTGTTTAAGCAAAGTAAATATCGTGAAAAGTAATATTTTGACCGCAGCCGAAAGCTTATGGAAAATTCCCAAATGACTCCTCCCCAAAAGATCTCCGATGCTCTACTCCAGAGTAACGCACCTGAATTTTTAATTTCAGTTGATGCCACCTTCCCAGAACGTGAGAAAGAAACACCGTAAAAGTATGTACCATGAAAAGGAGAGAAAAAACAAAAAAGAAGGCCGTTATTTTTTTACGTGATGCAAGGGTTGTTAAAACGTTCTTTGTAATCATAGGAAATGCAAAGGCGCAGAAGAGTGAATGATGAACTTGAAAATGATGTCTTCTGTATAATCAATTTGTTCATTAAATATAATCATTTTAGAAATACGAGTATTTAATCAGAAATATTTATTTAAATAAGTTTCGACGTTAAATAGAAGTGAAAATTAACTGTCTTTACTAGAAGATTTTTAACGCTTTCTAACATAATTGAAAAGCGTTAAAGACGTCCGTTTGTTTGCCTATACGTGCTCTAACTGACCGAGTAACAGCTTTTTAAAGTTGAATCATCTTTTTTATTGCGAAATAGGGGTCATTCTCAAATTTACTAGAAATATAAAGAATCGTCAGATATTAAATAATAATAATAATAATAACTGTTGAGAGTAAAATTAACATTACAACATAAATTGGAAACCTATTGTCATTCTGACATATTAAAGCAAACTATACAACTTGTGCTAAAAATATAACTGAAAAATAACAGAATTTTTGTCAAATCAAATGATGAAAAGCAACAGTCGCAATTCTGTATAAAATAGAACATATGTTAAAAAGCAATTATTTTAACCAATCTGAAACTTAATTAATAAAAATGTTCACTATCGTAATATTTGTACGATGTGACTACTTTCATTTAAAGTGCAGATACACGAAAAAAATTCTACTAATACTTTAAGCACTTTGTGTACGAACCCTTGAAGCATGACCCAACTTATCAGTGTTCAGATGCAGAAAATTGGTATAAGTCATGCAATTCAAAGTTTCATAACTCGATCAATTTTAGTGTTAGATGAATGGGACCTATTTTGTATTACATGTTAGTGAAAAAGGAAATGTTTACTAAATACCACTTATAGGATCGAAAGGGGAGTATAAAAATTTAAATTTCGTAACTTTTTAAGAAATGATTTTATTGACCCAAATCGCTTTTAAAATACTTCTTTGCCTCATTTAAAACATTTTGGCAACTGGAACTATATGTTTATGACTAACGGTTTCAAAATTAGCCATTGGACACCCTATATTTTGTTATTTTTAGTAATATGCATAGCCAAATTGGGTTCATTTGTCATTTTATTGCAGTGACTGTCTTATGAACTTCGTTTTGGGAAATAAAGCTGTTTAAATTCATACAGAAAGACAAAATATTTACATGTCAAAAACAATCATCACAGACAAAAAAATTAATCCGTTGATTTATACAAAGATAATTGCGTTATTCGGAATAGTTTGTACGTGTTAAACAAATTTGATCTCTTGTAACAAAAAGTTAATTCGTTCAATACAATGATTATCAAATTTAAATTTTTCGCGCACCAGAGACAGAACTTAGTTTGAAACTCAGCTGAATTGTTTTTATCGCAGTCTTAAAACATTATTATTTACGTCTGATTCAGAAAATAATCAGGTAACAAGTTTGAAAGATGTTGTTAATTTTTAAAATACCAAACATGTTACAGTTGCAAATTTAATCTAGTAAAATGATGTATTTTTTCTGGTTTCAAATAAATTTAATTTTACAGCTGCGATTTTTTTAGCTCACAGGCTGTCAAAGCCTGAGAGCTTATGTGCCCGCCGGTTCCGTATGTACGTACGTATGTATGTATGTACGTAACGCGATAACTCTTCATAGAAATATCCGTTTTCCTTCAAATTTTGTTTATAGGTTCACTGTGTTAAGGCGCTTCCCTGATTAGTTTTCGGGATTGATTGGTTGAGCATAAAGGGGGGAACGGGGGGCTAATCCCCCTTAATTTATATAAATGGGTTTTTCATGCAGAATTATCCCATTTGCTTCAAAGATTGTTTATAGGTTCATTGGGTTAAGACGCTTCCCTGATTATGTTTCGGGATTGATTGGTTAAGTATAAAGGGGGGGGGAATAACCCCCCCCCTAATTTAGATAAATGAGTTTTCCATGCAGAATTATCCGATTTTCTTCAAATTTTGTATATGGGTTCATTGTGATAATGCGCTTCTCTGAATAGTTTTGGGGGTTCATTGGTTAAGTATAAAGGGGGAAAGCGGGTTAATCCCCCTTAATTTAGATAAATGGGTTTTTCATGCAGAATTATCCGATTTTCTTCAAATTTTGTATATATATTCATTGTAATTAGAGACTTCCCTGATTAGTTTAAGGGGTTCATTAGTTAACTATGGGGGGGTGTAACGGGGGATGACCCCCCCCCTTAATATATTGTTGATTTTTTTTTTCGAGGGGCATACTTCAAATTCTTTGAAATAAGAGTATAATATACAATTAGTGTGAATAGCCTGTGAGCTTAATGCCCTCAGTTTAACTGGGCAGTTTTCTTTTTTTGTATTGAAAGCTACCTAAAACCGTACGCACCCTTGGGGTATGTCATACCCCGTGCGACTGCTCCCGGGTTAATATTTTCTGCTGTTAATAGAGATTTAAAAAATTTTAACCAAATGACAAATTGCAACATCAGTATAAATATGTACCATCATTAAAGAAAGTGTGCTTATTTTTCTTTTTTTCTGTATATCTATACTAATATTATAAAGGAGTAAAGATTGTTTGTTTGTAGGGGGTAATCTCTGGAACTACCGAACCGATTTCAAAAGTGATGGTGACAACCCCTGCTCCAACATAGGCTATATTTTATGTCGGTGCCACTAACCCCAGCGGGTGCAGGAGCAAAAAACGTTCTAAAATTGCCATTTTTAGCTCACAGGCTATCAAAGCCTGAGAGCTTATGTGCCCGCCGGCTCTGTATGTATGTATGTATGTATGTATGTACGTATGTACGTACGTAACGCGATAACTCTTCATAGAAATATCCGATTTCCTTCAAATTTTGTTTATAGGTTGACTGTGTTAAGGCGCTTCCCTGATTAGTTTTCGGGATTGATTGGTTAAGTATAAAGGGGGGAAAAGGGGGGCTAATCCCCCCCCCTTAATTTATATAAATGGGTTTTTCATGCAGAATTATTCCGTTTTCCTTCAAATTTTGTTTATAGGTTGACTGTGTTAAGGCGCTTCCCTGATTAGTTTTCGGGATTGATTGGTTAAATATAAAGGGGGGATCAGGGGGGGGCTAATCCCCCCCTAATTTATATAAATGGGGTTTTAATACAGAATTATTCCGTTTTCCTTCAAATTTTGTTTATAGGTTCACTGTGTTAAGGCGCTTCCCTGATTGGTTTTCGGGATTGATTGGTTAAGTATAAAGGGGGGAATTGGGGGGCTAATCCCCCCCTTAATTTATATAAATGGGTTTTTCATGCAGAATTATTCCGTTTTCCTTCAAATTTTGTTTATAGGTTCACTGCGTTAAGGCGCTTCCTTGATTAGTTTTCGGGATTGATTGGTTAAGTATAAAGAGGGGGGGGCTAGTCCCCCCCTTAATTTATATAAATGGGTTTTCCCTGCAGAATTATTCCTTTTTCCTTCAAATTTTGTTTATATGTTCACTGTGTTAAGGCGCTTCCTTGATTAGTTTTCGGGATTAATTGGTTGAGTATAAAGGGGGGGAAAGGGGGGTGCTAACCCCCCCCCCCCTTAATTTATATAAATGGGTTTTTTATGCAGAATTACCCCATTTGCTTCAAAATTTGTTTATAGGTTCATTGGGTTAAGACGCTTCCCTGATTCGTTTTCGGGATTGATTGGTTAAGTATAAAGGGGGGGACGGGGACCAATCCCCCCTTAATTTATATAAATGGGTTTTTCAAGCAGAATTATCCGATTTTCTTCAAATTTTGTATATAGGTTCATTGTGATAATGCGCTTCTCTGAATAGTTTTGGGGGTTCATTGGTTAAGTATAAAGAGGGAGGGGGGGGGCTAATCCCCCTTAATTTAGATAAATGGGTTTTTCATGCAGCATTATTCGATTTTCTTCAAATTTTGTATATATATATTCATTGTAATAAGAGGCTTCCCTGATTAGTTTTTGTTGGGATTGATTGGTTAAGTATAAAGGGGGGGACGGGGGGCTAATCCCCCCCTTAATTTATATAAATGGGTTTTTCCTGCAGAATTATTCCGTTTTCCTTCAAATTTTGTTTATAGGTTCACTGTGTTAAGGCGCTTCCCTGATTAGTTTTCGGGATTGATTGGTTAAGTATAAAGGGTGGGAACGGGGGGGTAATCCCCCCCTTAATTTATATAAATGGGTTTTTCATGCAGAATTATCTCATTTGCTTCAAAATTTGTTTATAAGTTCATTGGGTTAAGACGCTTCCCTGATTAGTTTTCGGGATTGATTGATTAAGTATAAAGGGGGGGACGGGGGGCCAATCCCCCCTTAATTTATATAAATGGGTTTTTCAAGCAGCATTATCCGATTTTGTTCAAATTTTGTATATATATTCATTGTAATAAGAGGCTTCCCTGATTAGTTTAAGGGGTTCATTAGTTAACTATGAGGGGGTAACGGGGGGATAACCCCCTTAATATATTGTCGATTTCTTTATTTTTCAAGGGGCTTATTTCAAATTCTTTGAAATACGAGTATAATATACAATTAGTGTGAATAGCCTGTGAGCTCAATGCCCTCAGTTTAACTGGGCAGTTTTCTTTTTATTTAGCTATCAAACTGGCTATCAAACCCTGAGAGCTTGCCAGCCGGTTCTGTATGTATGTATGTACGTACGTAATGCGATAACTCTTCATAGAAATATCCGTTTTCCTTCAAATTTTGTTTATAGGTTCACTGTGTTAAGGCGCTTCCCTGATTAGTTTTCGGGATTGATTGGTTAAGTATAAAGGGGGGGAACAAGGGGCTAATTCCCCCCCCCCTTAATTTATATAAATGGGTTTTTCATGCAGAATTTTTCCGTTTTCCTTCAAATTTTGTTTATAGGTTCATTGGGTTAAGACGCTTCCCTGATTACTTTTCGGGATTGATTGGTTAAGTATAAAGGGGGGAACGGGGGGCTAATCCCTCCTTAATTTATATAAATGGGTTTTTCAAGCAGAATTATTTCGTTTTCCTTCAAATTTTGGTTATAGGTTCACAGTGTTAAGGCGCTTCCCTGATTAGTTTTTCGGGATTGATTGGTTAAGTATAAAGGGGGGAACGGGGGGCCTAATCCCCCCCTTAATTTATATAAATTGGTTTTTCATGCAGAATTATCCCATTTGCTTCAAAATTTGTTTATAGGTTCATTGGGTTAAGACGCTTCCCTGATTAGTTTTCGGGATTGATTGGTTAAGTATAAAGGGGGGGAACGGAGGGGGCTAATCCCGCCTTAATTTATATAAATGGGTTTTTCATGCAGAATTATCAGATTTTCTTCAAATTTTGTATATATATTCATTGTAATTAGAGACTTCCCTGATTAGTTTAAGGGGTGCATTAGTTAACTATGGGGGGGGGGTAACGGGGGGATGACCCCCCCTTAATATATTGTTGATTTTTTTTTTCGAGGGGCATACTTCAAATTCTTTGAAATAAGAGTATAATATACAATTAGTGTGAATAGCCTGTGAGCTTAATGCCCTCAGTTTAACTGGGCAGTTTTCTTTTTTTGTATTGAAAGCTACCTAAAACCGTACGCACCCTTGGGGTATGTCATACCCCGTGCGACTGCTCCCGGGTTAATATTTTCTGCTGTTAATAGAGATTTAAAAAATTTTAACCAAATGACAAATTGCAACATCAGTATAAATATGTACCATCATTAAAGAAAGTGTGCTTATTTTTCTTTTTTTTCTGTATATCTATACTAATATTATAAAGGAGTAAAGATTGTTTGTTTGTAGGGGGTAATCTCTGGAACTACCGAACCGATTTCAAAAGTGATGGTGACAACCCCTGCTCCAACATAGGCTATATTTTATGTCGGTGCCACTAACCCCAGAGGGTGCAGGAGCAAAAAACGTTCTAAAATTGCCATTTTTTAGCTATCAAACTGGCTATCAAGCCCTGAGAACTTGCCAGCGGGTTCTGTATGTATGTATGTACGTACGTAATGCGATAACTCTTCCTAGAAATATCCGTTTTCCTTCAAATTTTGTTTATAGGTTCACTGTGTTAAGGCGCTTCCCTGATTAGTTTTCGGGATTGATTGGTTAAGTATAAAGGGGGGGAACAAGGGGCTAATTCCCCCCCCCTTAATTTATATAAATGGGTTTTTCATGCAGAATTTTTCCGTTTTCCTTCAAATTTTGTTTATAGGTTCACTGAGTTAAGGCGCTTCCCTGATTAGTTTTCGGGATTGATTAGTTAAGTATAAAGCGGGGGATCGGGGGCTAATCCCCCCCCCCTTAATTTATATAAATGGGTTTTTCATGCAGATTTTTTCCGTTTTCCTTCAAATTTTGTTTATAGGTTCATTGGGTTAAGGCGCTTCCCTGATTACTTTTCGGGATTGATTGGTTAAGTATAAAGGGGGGAACGGGGGGCTAATCCCTCCTTAATTTATATAAATGGGTTTTTCAAGCAGAATTATTCCGTTTTCCTTCAAATTTTGGTTATAGGTTCACAGTGTTAAGGCGCTTCCCTGATTAGTTTTTCGGGATTGATTGGTTAAGTATAAAGGGGGGAACGGGGGGCCTAATCCCCCCCTTAATTTATATAAATGGGTTTTTCATGCAGAATTATCCCTTTTCCTTCAAATTTTGGTTAAAGGTTCACTGTGTTAAGACGCTTCCCTAATTAGTTTTCGGGAATGATTGGTTAAGTATAAAGGGGGGAACGGGGGGTTAATCCCCCCTTATTTTATATAAATGGGTTTTTCATGCAGAATTATTCCGTTTTCCTTCAAATTTTGTTTATAGGTTCACTGTGTTAAGGCACTTCCCTGATTAGTTTTCGGGATTGATTGGTTAAGTATAAAGGGGAGGGGACGGGGGGGCTAATCCCCCCCTTAATTTATATAAATGGGTTTTTCATGCAGAATTATCCCATTTGCTTCAAAATTTGTTTATAGGTTCATTGGGTTAAGACGCTTCCCTGATTAGTTTTCGGGATTGATTGGTTAAGTATAAAGGAGGGGAACGGAGGGGGCTAATCCCGCCTTAATTTATATAAATGGGTTTTTCATGCAGAATTATCAGATTTTCTTCAAATTTTGTATATATATTCATTGTAATTAGATATTTACCTGATTAGTTTAAGGGGTTCATTAGTTAACTATGAGGGGGTAACGGGGGGATGACCCCCCCCCCTTAATATATTGTTTATTTCTTTATTTTTCGATGGTCTTATTTCAAGTTCTTTGAAATAAGAGTATAATATACAATTAGTGTGAGTAGCCTGTGAACTCAATGCCATCAGTTTAACTGGGCAGTTCTATTTTTATTTTAATGTATTGTTATTCACAAGTTAGACAATAGAGCAGTTCACATCACGTGACTTTTACCGGAGAACAATGAAAAGAGCTGTAGGACACACAAATAGAAAAAGCATTGATAAAGGTAGCGATAGCTGTCCTACAGCAGCAGCAAAAACCTGTTCGTGACGTCACCTTGCACAGCTCTATGTAATGCTTAGGAATTATGCATGTTGTCATACTACAAAATTAATCAGTTACTAAAACGTAATTTTTATCCTAAACAGTGTTTTGTACGTTAATAGTCACGGACAACAGAGTAAGTTAGCAAATGACAATAGCGCCTCTGGTTGAAAAATATATTGTAGCTTTAAATAGATTTCATCATTTATATTTAAATAGATTTCATCGTTTATATTTAAATAGTAGATATGTGGTCACAACTATCTAAGGATACAACTATTTTTTTTTCTTTTTACAAAATTCCATTGTCTGTAAAATAAATACTTTTATTGATGACATAATAAAGCTCCATTACAACGGGTTTTGTGATGCTTAACTGTCTGTTCTTATACACAACCCTAGTCTTCACTACTTCTTTGCATTATGCTTTTATCACTATAAATGCTCCAAAAAATAATTTCCCTTGACGTAACTGAAAATAACAGGCATTGTATAAATAATGAATACATGCATATACACTATATGACATACCATTTCCTTCCGCTAAACTTTTTAGTTATTCAGTTAATTCACTTATTCATTCTCTTTGTAGTAGCCAGATAAAAACCCATTTTTAAATTGAAAGTAAATATTATTATTTGCGGTATCTTAAAATTGGCAGTAATAAGTTAAAAGACTTTTCTATATGAAATTTCTCGTATAAATATATTTTTGAAATGAAACTGTTTTGCAATATTATTATTTGGACATTTTAAATATGACATACTTTCCCCAATTTACTACCTTTAATGGGTAATAATTTAATTATTATTTTAAAATATTCTTTCTCTTTTAAATATTTACGGGTAAATACATTTCTAAGACGTAATTTTCCCCATTTTGCTGCTTTTAATACATGATAATTTATTTGTTATTTTAAAGATTTCTATCTGTGTTTAATAGTCACGTGTAAAAGCATATTTTAATTGAAAGGGAATATTAGTATTTGCTCTGTTTTACAATTTGGCAACAATATAAAAAAAAATGGCCTTTTTTAAATATTTTGAAATACTAATGAAAACGTAAATAAAAAATTGAAACAAACACATAAAAAAACTAGTCAAATAAAAAAAATAATAATAATTGCACACTGCAGTCCGCAAGCTTGTCAAGTATGTCCTGCAAATGATAGTTAAATTGCTATGTATAGTTTTTGTTCATATAAAACTTTTTTAATGGAATAATTTTGACTGACTTCAACATTAAATAGCTCTTAAAATAACTCTTCGATTTAAAAACTGTCCTTCTTCAGCGAGTTTATCGAATACTTTTCTATAAAACTAGCAATTTTCATATTTGTATATGAAATATTTTTCTTAATATTATCCGAGAAAGACCTCTGGACACAAAAATTTCATTACGACGGCAGCGTCGACAGCGTTAGTTGTTTTTTATTTTATTTTATTTTATGTTTTTAGAATAAAGTGAAAACATTCATTAATATTTGATCTAATATTCTTGAGTAAAGTGAAGAAATAAGCTGAAAAGTTTAGCAACAGTAAAGTGAAGCTTTCCTATACTCGATAACAGTGAATAAGTTGTTTTCAACGTTTACCTGACTGTTGCTATATTTGATAGAAAATTAGTTTTAGTATCGTAGCGAGTTGCATATCAGAAGATAATTTACAATATAAAATTTTTGTTTATCTGGTAACCCTAAGAGATTAACCGATAAATCGGTTGAGCCGAAAAAAGAAAGAAAAAGAAAAAGTCGGAAAGAATTTGAGTATTAAACATTTTTTACACTACAAACTCTCTAATAGCTGAGAGGAAAAAAACCTCTAAGGCTTATAGGAATTCTTATAAACCTTATCCAAAAAATACATATTACTATTACATGACGTAGTATGTATTTATAAGTTTTGGTGACTATACGTATTAAACCACCTGAAGTAGTAATAATACAGTAAGTTTCTCGTACATGATTCGCCACTTGACGTATCTGCGGTTAATGAGGGTAATTTCGTTTTCTCCAATATCTTCTATTTGCAATTAATGTTAAGGACATCGCTTAAGCCGTACGGCTCATCGGATAATGTGAACAGTTTTTTTCCCAAATTAACCAGGAAGAATTGAAACTGGTTTTGTATATTATTCTTCCAGAAGAAACTTTGGTATAACTTTGATTATTGAGATATGAAAAAAAAATTGTCAGGGACAATGGTAAACAGAAAGGTAGCATTCAATCGCCAAAAACTTGAGAGATTCGAAAATTGCAACCGGTTGTTCGCCGATATTATCAATGAAAATATGATATAAAACTTTTCGAATGTGTCCCAAAATTTAAAAAAAAAATGATGTGATAAAAAAAAAAATCATTTGTTCAATTATCGCAAAGAAAAGTGAGAGATTACACAGAAAAAAAATAAAACCCAATTTGGGTCTTATTTTTTCTGTGTTCTTTACTTAAAGTTAACACAATGAGAACTGGTGGTATTCATGTTTTAAACAAGAAACCCCGAACATTGGCGTTACATTTACATGTTACATTCTTTAACAAAAAGATTTTCTCCCATTGTGTTAATATTATAAATGCATGTATATAATAATAGTATAGTCTCTAATCAAAGTATTTATATGCATAGTACTCTAATTGTAAAAATAGGAATTTTGTGTATGTGTTTTGAGAAATAATGTAATATATAAAACGCAAAAGTACCGCCCATGGGCGGAATTACAGATGTCCAAAAGACGTGAATTCATGTCTCCCGTCCTCGGTGTGTTAAAATATGTCAGTAGTACGACGATTTCTTTCCCTACTTTATTTTTCCTAAGTAATTTAATTAATTTTATTAACAAATTGTCCTTAACTTGTTTTTTGACAAAATTACCAAATTAATGAATTTATTTCTTTTAACATAAAATTATTGGGTTGTTCGGAAAGTTCTTTCCGTTTGTGAAGGTTGGTTCGTACCGGAAAATTCTATCATTAGACATTAATTCCGATATCTAATGTTTAATAATTGAGAGGCAGAATTTTTCGGTACGAATTGGTTGTTCCAAACGGAAGAAACTTTCCGAACAACCCAATAGTAAACTATTTAATTTATGGCGAAAACTGAATTCAATTTATTCAACGTAAGGTATAACACTATTTAAATGCTTACGTCGTTTAATCTGGACTTCGGTTATTGCGGACGATAAATGACCTCCTTTGAAATCCGCACTATCGGAAGTTCATTGTATATCAATAAAAACAAGTTTTGTTTTAATTTTGTAATCTTTAGTTTTAATAAATAATTATAATCAATTAGTACATTGATTGGCCTTGCAAAAATATATAAAATATTTATAAATATAATACTAGTATCAAACAAGAATATATTTTTAACAAAAATGCACACATTAACTGTTTAAATTGATTTTTTTTTTCTCATTCAATATATTATTTATACAAGACAAATTGTGTCTAAAATTTTTAAGGTAAAAAGCGTCTAAATTTATCATGTGCCTAAACTTCTTTATCAAGTATTTTGTAAAGTTATCGCCAAGCATCTTTTGTTCAGTTACTTTCTTTTTTCTAACACTTAACATTTTCGGAATATTATTTTTTTAAAGAAAATTTATCGCCTGACATGAGAAACAATATCTGTTATCAAAAACTGCTTAATTAATCAAAGAAGAAATTAATTAAAAAAGAAAATATAGAGAAATTATAAAGTAATTAAAACATTTTGTATTGTTATTCAATATTAAACATTGGGTTAAAGTCCAGTTTTTTTTTCGTGTGTGTGTGTGTGCGGGTATTTATTACTTGCATTTTGGAAGTTTTAATGATTTCACTTTTTTTTAAGATCATGTTGTCGTAATTTAACCTTGAAAATTTACAATTTTCGGTCGATCTGTTGAAAATTCCTGCCAGAATGAACTTAGAAAGTCCGATTATTTAGTATTCCAAACAACATTACTTTTCAAATGATATGTAAACTATGATGATGTTCGATAACGTATGTTTTTTTTTTTTTTTTTTTTTTTTTTTTTTTTTTAACCGTTTGCTCCAGGTCTTATAACGGAATAAACTAAGCTCTGGAAATAAATATAGATTAATAAATCGTTGGAAAAACTTTGTAAATACTCCATAAAAAATGATGGAAGACCAATTATTTTTGAAAGAATTCATCATTATTCTTTGGGTAGAAAAAACATGTGTAAACACTATGAGAGCAGAAACATGACTTCTTTTGGTCTTTCTTTTGTCATCTTAACCATTTGCTAATTGCACCTGAAGATCGGGTTATGTTTGCTCCTTTTTTTAATATGTTTAAAAAGTTTCTTTCAATGATATATTTGACACGCGTTTTAAGAATTGTGCCTGTGGATTATTTCAGTGTTTCCTAAAATAAATAGCACATTGTACATTGAGAACATACCACAACATGTATGTTCGTCCTTTTAGGTGTTCCAAATTTCTGATTAATACTTGATTAACCAAGTTAGCACAGGTCCTAATTTTTAAAGAATCTACTGTATTTCGACCTTCAAAAATTCTTCTTACTGAGGATTTAGAATATTCATTTTCTATAGAACTTTATCTTAAAGATCGTTTCAAGAGTCTTGTGGAATAAATCTGTATATTGAAAAGTATTTAATCATATTATACCCAGTTTTAATATATTAGACCAATCCATTGTCAAACAATTTATCTCGGTCTCAAATTCATGGAATATTACTATATTTAAGCAAAATTTAGATGGTCTATGAGTTAAGAAAAACGATTTAAATGCAGAAATATTTTAGTAATAACTAGGGATATCTGCCTTTACGAGCTACGATCATTAGCCTCGCAGTATCTAAAAATATGCTAATTTATTATGTTATAAAAATGCTTACCCGATTACGAAAGACTGGATAATATTATCACAACTGTGGCGATCTTCTGTAAGTGGATTGCTATAAATTTCCCTTTGACTGGGGGATTTTTTGGGACCAATGCCGCATTCACCACTGTCGCGACATCTGACGTCCGTTTTCGTGATTTATTAAATAAGATCTATCCACATTTAAAAATCAACTTGTAGAAATTGGTGAAGAAAAAAATGTCGCTGCCTTTCGAACTTTTATGATAACTTCTAGAAGAAGAGTTTTCTTTTAGGCGCTACAAGACAATTCTTTTAAATATGACTTTTTAAATATATTGCTAACTATAGCGTAATTTTCTCCCATTTAATGTATTTTCCACGTAATAATTTAATTATTTTAAAGTTGATTCTCTTGACTCTATTGACTCTGTTGACTCTATTATGATAACCCCGTGTATATATTTTCTCAATTGAAATACGTTTGAAAATATTATTATTTGGGTTTTTTAAACATGATGTTGTTTTCACCATTAACTGCTTTTCGCACGTAATAATTTAATCATCTTAAAAATTCCTATCTCTTTTAATATCGCGTGTAAATATATTTTTTAATTGTGAAATGCTTAGAAGTATTAATATTTGCGCTTTTTAAAAATCTGGCAACAGTAAGTAAAATATGATTTTTTTTAAATCTGAAATAAATCTATATTTAAATGATGAAATTTAAAAACAATTAAATTTAACAAATTAAACAAATTATTGGAAACTGCATACCACAATCTATTACAGTATGTGCTGCAAAAGATTGTTAAATTGACTTGAATGGTTTTTGAACCTATAAAACTTTTTTAAATGAACCGACTTCTTTTTTATTTATTTATTTATTTATTTATTTTTATTTAACCGATTTCAATATTAAATAGCGCTTAACCCTACACTGCATGAATTTTTCTTTTAGAATTGTGTTTTATTATACTTATATTAAGAATTCAACACCAGAAATTTTAAGACAGATTTTTAAATTTATTTAATAGCATATTTATGTTACTTTTTGAAGATTAATATTTCTATGTAAATATAGTGGTTGTGCAAAGAACTTATTTATTTATTAAAAGTTAAATAAATAGAAAGTGTTGCCAACTGGCTACACTATGCACTGTAGGGTTAAAATAATTATTCGATTTAAAAACTGTCTGCTTCAGTGTGATCATACATTTCTCTAAAAAATTATCCTTTTTATATTTTTATACGCAACAGTTTTATTATTATTATTATTTTTATTTTTTAATATAAGCCGAGAAAGAGCCCCGGTCACAATAAATTGAATTACGCCAGAGACAGCTACTGCAGCGTTAGTTACTTTTTTATTATTATTATTAGAATAGAGAGATACGCCGTTATACTTTGATAGAATTATCCGCATACCTGTAGAAATGTATAATTCATACGAATTCATAGGCATTCAACATTCGTGTATTTTAAAAATCACATTATGTCCTTAAGTATGGGCGTCAGCAAAACAAAACATAGGGAGGAAGAATACTTTTGAACAGAACTATGCACTGACAAGGCTGCAATTTTTATAATGGAGAATGTGAACGTGAAATAAACTAAACTAAAATTTTCCGTCGGAACTCTACGTACAGGACAATTTTAACCTATCAACATAAAAAGCAATAGTGAAATGTGACAAATAATACATAATATATATTAATATTAATATTAATTAATATTAATATAATAATATATATTAATATTAATTAATATTAATATAATAATATATATTAATATTAATTAATATTAATATAATAACATATATTAATATTAAAAATCCAAAAATAATCTTTTAAAGTCTTTATTCAAAATGAAGAATTTAAAGAGTTTATTATTTTCATCGGGGTGGGGGGGAGAAAAAGTCCCTTGAACAAAACTGCATAAGATAATTTATAATACATCAACAGAAAACAGAAAACAGAGCTAAAAATTGTGTTTCGGGGGGGGGGGGAGGTTCAAGGGTAAAAGTACTTCCGATAGAAAAAAAACTACTCAGTTCCTTTTTCTCTTAGTGTTTAATTATTTTAGATCACTTGAAAATAATAAATTTTATTTATTTTTTCTTTAAATCATGAGAAATATATATATATGTATCTAAAACCAAGGGGAGGGGGGGGGGGCAATTACCCACCCAGTCTTGCGATCGTCCCTGCCCCGGTGTGGTTTCAAAACATGGAGTGAATCCTTCAGTTGCAGTATTCAGGCTTTACTAAATTCGCTTTATTCTCCTTATAAATCTCTGGATCCCGACGGAGTGGGGACGGAGGGACACGCACCCCTGCCGGGGCCAATCTACGCCCTTTCCGTGTCAAGCGGGACCATACGAAATGCCATCTGTTGTGGTCAGTTACTGTCTGGACCCCGAGCCGATTGAAAAACTACGCTGTTGATTTATTTATATTGCCAGGGAAAATATTTTTATATCGCATCTATCTGAAGGAGCCTGTGTTGCATCGGTGTCACAAGATATCCGGAATTGACAACAAGGTATTTGTGGAGACCACGGGATATAAATTAAAAGAAGATTATAGCAGATAATTATTGGATTAGTAAGATGATATAACTTCAGTAACTCAAATATAAAACTTAAAAACCTCTGTATCAAAGGGAAAATAAACTGCGATTGTGCATTAATCTAATTTTCAAGCTACACTGCCAATCCCGTATTATAACAGATTTTTTTTTTTTTAAACTGTTATTCTCAATAATACAATTTCTCTCTAGGTTTATAATTATTTTAAATTGTCAATAAAAAATAAATTTCATGTAATCTTCCACTCTATTTTTTTATTATGATTAAATAATCATTAGTAGTCTTCTTGGTAATCGTTTTTATTGAACAAGAGAGGTAACTTTAATGAAATGCTTATTAACGAAGTTCAAGTAGTTATTTTTATTCAACAAGAGACGCAATAGAAATAATGTTATGAAGTTGGAGCAGATGTTGTTATTCAAAAAGAGAAATGATTTTAAAATAGATGCAAGTTTATTGCAATAATTATTAATAAAATTCAAGTAAGCGTAAACGACAATACTGAACCTACAATAAATTATTTACATTGTCAGAAAATTGTCTCAAAAGTTGCGTTGCATCAGTATTTAGAGGATATCTAGAATTGGCAATAAAGTATTTGTGGTAATTATGAGATATAAAATTAAAAGGAGTTTATAACAGAGAATTATTGAACTGCTAAGAAAGTTTCTATATTTTTTAATGTTGAAGTTGAAAGTTGAAATAATCACCTAATGATTAAAAAAAAGCCTAAATTGTCAACGGGGATTAAAATTCTCAATCAACTATTTTTTTCTAATTATTTATATTTATATTTAAAACAATTTCAATAGAAAAATTTCAATTTATAACTTAGATTGGAGAAATATTTCTTTATAAAATCCATAATTGTCCATCTGTAAAAAAAAAAAAAAAAAAAAAAAAAAAAAAAAAACACGATTAGTAAGTTGAGCCAACTGTACATCAGCCTTTAAGTACATCAGCTTTACTAGAATTATTTGTAGTTATTATGAAAACAATTTCTAATAAAATTTCAATTCCTTTTTTACATTGAAGAAGCATTTCTCTGTAAAGTTAATATAATCTATACGTTATAATCCATATTTCTTAAATTAAGATTAACAATTATATAATACCAAAAATAGTTATATTTAATGACTCTTTTTCCTACTCTGCGTAGTTTTTAAATATATTTTTTAATGTTTTTAGTGTATTTTAAATACACTAACATTTATTCAAACAGACGCACTACACTTTACACAAATACAACATACTTATTTACATTCGTGCAATTATTTGCTTCGGCATCTCTAAGGGACCAAACACGAACTCCTCGTGTTACAGAATATACTGCTCAGTGTATATAGCCCGGTATACTCTGATAGATATTTTATATTTAATATATTTTTTAGATTGCCACACAAACAAGTCTTAGGTTGCTCACAAACAAGTCTGAGTGTTTTCTCAAAATTTTACTTGTACTACTTTATTATTTTATTTTATTATTTTATTTATTGATTGATGGTTTAATTTCGTTACGGACTAGTAGCCGGAAAGAAATGCTGGACAATGTATATTGTTCCAAGTGCAAACAACTTCATGAAAATAGAGTATTTTAATAAGGTTTATATAGAGAGCGACTTAAGATTAAAATTAACTAGTTTCAACGCTGATATAGACTCTTTCGCAGATCCAAAACAATATTATAAACAGCATTGACTGTTTTATTAATAATACATTCATTACACTGAAAAAAAAATGATTTTACAGTATAATACTAGCACACCAGCTACCAGTATTATACCGTAAAATTATACCGTGTCGCACATGCGCGATAGTGTATTACTGCTTATTTTACTGTTCATTACTGTTAATTTTACGGTATAATACTAGTAGCTGGGGTGCTAGTATTATACTGTAAAATCAACAATTTATTATTTATTTATTTATTTTATTTATTTATTTATTTTATTTATTTATTTATTTATTTTGCAGTGTAGTACACGTATTTTTTTATGCATAGTAATAGAAAATTATGTTTTACGATTACACCCCAATATTATTATGGTTTTTCACACTAAAAATACCTATCACTGTTTCCATGTACTTATCATGCACGAAAGGTCGTCATTTTCGCACAAGGCAGATTATACAAAATCCTCTTTATATCTGAATATTAGGTAAGTCGCGAAAAAAATTTCAAACTGCAAGATAAGTCGCATATAAATAAATTTGGGAACCTCTGGGACACATTTTATTTTTATTCCTTTATCAGATGTAAAAGTCATATAAAGTTAAATAACGTTTGTGAAATAAAGCAATAGGTATCAGAACTATTTCCTTTTCGAACTGGAAAATTCGACTTCGATCTTTCTTTTTCCTGTTCTGCATGAGGGAATATTTTCTCAGAAAATTTTTGCTCTGAGATCTTAACAAAAACACGACCAAAATTATTTTTTCTACATTCTACGTTATGTCAAAGTTTCCAAAGTTTAAATTACCGCAAAATCTGTTAATAAAAATCTTTTAGCGATTCTAAAATTCAAATGAAATTGGTGATGAAGTTCCCGAAAATTTTATAATAAATGTATGATTTGTGAAAATTCAACAATATTTGTCCTTAACGATTCATTTTAAATATATTTTGAGTGGAAAATATATTTTTCATCTATTTAAAAATAATTTATCAGTGAGAGAGAGTTACGCAGAAATTAAATGAATATTTACTATAAAAACTTAAAATTCATTTTTTAACTTTTTCATGCATTTTCTCTTGATAGAGTGTCTCTAACTTTATCATCTGCAGATACTTCAGTATCCAATCTCTCCGCGATTTTTTAAATGATTGCTATTTTCTAGATATACCAATCAATAATTGCATAAATAAAATCGACTACAAAAAACAAAGTTTAACAAGAAAGAAAAATCATGCATCAAGCATAGATTATGTAACACTTCCCAACACTTCCAATATACTTTTACAAATCTTTACCGTTAAAAAAGGTGAAAGATGATGTCTAAGTAAACAAGGTCAAATTCAAACCGGGAGGCGGGACCTACCTTTCATCTTAAGCTCAACTATCGCCGCCCAGTGTCAGACAATTTGGAAAATGCATAACATATTTGAAAACCCAATTTCAGGAATTACCAACATTATTCGGAAAAATATCCGAATTATTTTGTGAAGCCCTGTATATGATAAATACATTTGTATGCATACTACATAGAGTGCTAAAATTTAGTTCAGTTAGGAAATACATAGCACAGTTTAAAATTCCCCTTCTCGAATTTCCGTCAATAAACGGTAATAAGCTCGAGATTTTTTTTTTTTTTTGTGCTGCCCTGTATCTGATCTATAGAATTTATGACCACCAAGTAATAGGCGAAAAATCATTTAAATTTAAAAACGTGTACCGCAACTGGAAATGCACTTGTAGAAATTATTGTTAACAGACAGTACTTTAACAGAATTTTTTTGTGCGTCCCTGTAAATGAACGATGGATGCTACGCACATAGTATTCTATAATAAGCCCCAGGTAATGCAACTCAGTGGATATACTATATCAATTTCAATATGTTTGAAATAGTGAAACATTATTAAAATAAATGTCAAACGATTTTCCCACATAGACCGTAATGTAACGGAATTCTTTTGAGTATCCGTGTAAAGAAACTGTAAATGCTATGCAAACCATATTCTATAGTAAGCCTCTTGTAGTGTACTTTATTGGTATATATCAATTTCAATATGTTTGAAATAATATAACATCATTAAAATAATCCGCAGATGATTTTTCCCCATAGACCGTAATATAACGGAATTCTTTTGGGTGTCCCTGTAAAGGAACTATCAGCGCGACACACTTCATTTTCAATACCGAACATGCCATAGTGAATATCAATAACGTTATCAAATGCGTGACAATCCGAGTATATTTACGCAAGTTAGAGCACGGACAGACAGACAGACGGCAAACAGACAGACAAACCGAATTCATAAACACGTTTCAACTACGTTGGAAAGTGTTAAAAATCGATATTTTGAGAACACATAAATTGAACTTTTTCTAGAGATTAAAGAGACATTGAAAATTGCATTAAAAAAAATTTTTGGGTGATAAAATATCTGAAGTCAGATTTCTCAATTTGAACCTAAAATATATAATTTTTTAAAAACCATTGAGTTTTATTTAGAGAATATTGTGTAGCATTATATATTTTTAATACTTAAAATTTTAAATAAATCAAATGCGTACGGTTTGTCGTTTTTTGTATTGATAAATGCACTGAAATTACGCACCGGAAAAAGTATAGCTGAAAATATTTAATTAAAAATAAACTAAACTAACATCTGTGATTTTTTTTTTTAACTTTGTTTGATCAAGCTACCGAACCATGTCTTTGGACAGGTTTGAGAAGCCAAAATATCGTATAATTAAAGAATAATAAAAGACAATTACGAGTATAGTCTAATTCAGCGTATCTTTTAATCAATTAAACTTAGACAGGTATTAATTTTATGTTCAAAATAAAGTGAAATTGTCTTTTTGGTTGACAGATTTCAGATTCGCGCCAAAGTGCGGTATTTTACGGTTGATCTCATTTTATAGTTAATCTTCCGTAATCAGGTCTATAGCCAAATGATGTATTTAAGCAAATGTGATTTGGCGCAATAGTGTTTTTAAAACCTTTGTTAGTATTCACATTTACTTAAAAGGATGTTTTAGCCATGATGGCATTGCTTCAATTACGGAATATTAATCTAATAAAATAAAAGAAAACATTTTTTTTCACTTGCTCCCGCCAAGAATGGATAATTAATTGTCTATTGTGGTAACTCTATCACTTTCTACTTAGTTACTTTGAATTATAGTAGTTAGAAAACAAATTTTTATTGTTGAGATAGATTTAATAAAAAGAAATCCTGCGTAAAAACATTTAAGCCGTAAGAAAATCTGTAAGTTGCGGTACAGTTTTCAAACAAATTTCGTTTGAATGCACAAATTTTCATATTCGAGGATGTGAAAATTCAAATTATGCGATATTTAGACGTGAATGTATCAGAAATTAAAGCGAAAGCGATAGCACAGGTCTTTATAACCATTGTTACGACAACGGCTTATCGTACTATTTTTTTAAGATATATTTCTAATTTTAAGTATTTAACATTAATTAAATTACATTTATGCATGGAGAAATCAATTTAGAAAGCTTAAAAGATAGTTTAAATAACGTTTCGTTTTTTTCTTTCCTGTTGGTATGTCTTAAAAGAGAAACAGAGCAAATGTTATATTATATATATATATATGAAATTCATTAGCTCGCGATTTCTACTAAGAGTAAAAATAGCAGGCCATTTTCAATAATCGAGTTCGGTGCCCACGATAAATTAATATATTCTAACGGTAATTTTGGGGGGAGGGGGGACATGAATTACAGTTAGGAAATTAAGCGTGATTTTGAAGATAATATTGAATGCTTATAAAAGAGGTTTTTTTTAAAAAAGAACTATTTTTACTGTTATACTTATTATAAATTTCATTTAACAGTAACATATTTCATGAATAATTGTTGCTGATTTTTACAGCTACAATACGTAGCAATTACATACTACAACAGCTGCAATTTCAGATAAAACTTCTAGAAATAAAGACGTAATAATAATGATTTAAGTATCATAGAATAAAATGTTGAACAGGTAAAGTACATGCTGTTGTCTTTTCTGAAATCCAAGCGGCTAAAGAAAACTGCTTATGTACTTGAATTTTTTCGAACTTTTTTTTCAATTTAAACATATAAAACTGATAAATTATTTTAAATATATATATTTCGTAAATATTTACCGGTGGTGATGTAGTTTTTTTCAATGTAGCACGCAAGATTTATCATTTCACTAAAATTACCCCCATTTTAAAATTTCCTCTCTTGTTAAATACAAAATATTTACTTCAGCGGCATTAATAATTACCTAAGTAAAATATCTGTATCTTTATCTCTCTTGTTAAATAAAAAGCATCTACTTGAACTTTATTTGTAACCATTTCATTGAAATTACTTCTTTTGTTGAATAAAAACATCTAATCTAGCTGAACTTCATTAATAATTATTTCATTGTCTAGTTAAAAAAAATAACTAAAAAGAAGTTCTTAAACCCTCGCATCTATTGTCTATATGGTAAACGGTAATTCACTCTTACACCTCTCTCAATTAAAATATTGACTTTAATTCTTTTAATTGATAAATAAAAACCATCTATCCGAGTTTCGTTAGTAATCATCCCATGCTGAAGTTATGAAAAATAACTAAATTGAAGTTCCTAAAGCTGTCTGATAACAGTGATTCAACCTCAGATCTCTCGAAATTAACTTTTTGCTCTTAATTCGTTTACTTGTTAAATAAAAACCATCTACCTGAGTTTGATTAGTAATCAATTCAGGCTGTAGTTATGCGAAATAACTACAAGTTCCTTCGCATTTGTTGTCTGCCTGGTAACATACTCTCATATCTTTCCCAGTTAAAATTTGTTTCTTAATTCGTTTAATTGTTGAATAAAAACATCTACTCGAACTTCATTAGCAATCAGTTCACGGCGAAGTTATGAAAAAATACTAAAATGAAGTTCACAAAGTTTCGCATCTGTTGTCTACGAGTAACAGTGATTCACTCTCAGATCGCTCCCAATTAAAATATTGTTCTTAATTCGTTCCCCTTAATTTCTCCACTCTTTTGTATAAGCATGTAGAGATCACTTAAGCCCATTACATTTGAGAAAAAAAATATTTAAAAAAAAACTGGCAAAAAAAACAGAGATGGTGAACAAAATTGCATCCCATGAATATTAATGGTGTGCTATGTAAACAGCAAGGGACGCTCAGAAAAAAAAAATCCCGTGGGGGACCTAAATGAGGGGTGGTTCGTCGACAGAGGGGAAATGCAACAGAGGAGTATTTAAGTAGTATGATTCATTGGATTTCGAATGAAACAAAATTTCGTTGCCAAATATCGCCAAACAAAATCCTGACAAAAATTACAGGTTTGTAATAAAATGTTAGTGCATGGATAGCCAATTTAAATTATTTTATCAACGACAATCTTTATGTATTTAAAAGAAAATATTTCAAAATGTATTTAAATCTTTAATATATATATATATATATATATATATATATAATCACAAGATAGTCTCCTTTAAGTTTTTCAAAAGTTTCTGATATTTTGGGAGCATTGATATTTAAAATAATATCATTTCAAACTGCTTTCAGATAATACAGGCACTGAAATAATGAAAAAGCTATAGATTCTAATATTTTCAAATAAATTAATTCAGAAGATTAAGGCTGAGATCTTTCTCCTAATTTTCACTATGGTATATTTTTCCTAAGCCATTTTTGTGATTATCTGTCTTGATATACTGGTGAGCCATAGTATTGTAAGTTTCACTGTCTATGTTTGAATTGTTTTAGAAGAAATTTGATTTTTAGTCTCTTTAAGGATACATTCTTTAGAATAATTTTATTCATTTTAACGCTCGCTTCTGCCAAAATAGAGAAACGTTAAATCATCTACTATAACCTGTGATTTCCCAAACTGTGTTACCCCAATACGTGTTCCAGTTCTGGTACCTAAAACTTAAGATACTGGTACTCAAATGCTATACAAAATATATCGTAAAATTGAGATCAGCATTATTTTTCAATTTCGTGTACGACACTATCTCATAATTAAAGATTCCTCTCCTATCCACTTTTACCGACTGGCATATTTGGAAGATATATAGAGTACTCTATCATAAGTACTATAAGTTTCCCTTTCAAAAAATTTTATGATATCATTGTACGCAATACAACACTAACGTACGGATTCTAATATTTTCAAATAAATTAATTCAGAAGATTAAGGCTGAGATCTTTCTCCTAATTTTCACTATGGTACATTTTTCCTAAGCCATTTTTGTGATTATCTGTCTTGATATACTGGTGAGCCATAGTATTGTAAGTTTCACTGTCTATGTTTGAATTGTTTTAGAAGAAATATGATTTTTAGTCACTTTAAGGATACATTCTTTAGAATAATTTGATTCATTTTAACGCTCGCTTCTGTCAAAATAGAGAAAAGTTAAATCCTCTACTATAACCTGTGATTTCCCAAACTGTGGTACATGTTCTAGTTCTGGAATGTCAGCCTTAAAGTGCTGGTACGCAAATGCAATACAAAATATATTGTAAAAATGAGATCAGCATTAATTTCCGATTTCGTGTACGACACTATCTCATAATTAATGAATCCTCCCTTATCCTCTCTTACCGACTGACATATTTAGAAGATATATAGAGTAGAGATGAGACGGGCTCAGCCCGAGCCCGAAAGCCCGAGCCCGAGTCCGGGCCCGAAACGGGCTCGGGCTCAATTTTTATACCAGCCTTCTGACCCGGGCGGGCTCGGGCTCATTCTTTCTGAAACTGACAATTTTATTTATTCTCATATAGAAAAAATAAAAATAACTTTTTCCCCTAAAAAATTACATATTCTATTTCACGTAATTTTAATGTTATTTTTATCAGAATGAATAGAAGTGGAAACAGGAATCTTACTTTTCTTTTCTAGTATTAGAATGTTACTTTAAAAGAAAATTTACAATATTTGCGACGAGATGATGACTGGGTGATATGGCGCCAGTGCGAAGAGGCTCCAATAATATTTGTTGCAAGATCTTCGTTTGTGGCATTTGGATATTTTTTCAATTCGACCGTTTAGTTTATTTTATTTTTTTTAGAGATCTAATGTGAGATGAATATTTTTTTTTTCATTCTTAGTCAATCCGCATTAGCTTAGGTTTACAATTTTTTAGTCTTCTATCGTGTGCAGGTCATACTCGCTCTTCATATGAAGACAACGTTAGTGATTATATTTTTAATTGTGAACTCTGCTGATACTAAAGCTCTGCTCTGCACATTTACGAAGTCACTTTCATTCGTAAGTAGATATAATTGTCCTATATTGTTATTCCGATAGAAAGCAATCAAAGAGTGTTTCAACTTTTCCTATAAAAGCACAGGATCTTTCAGATACCGGTGTCAAATTTTTAATTTAAGCTGATTTTCAGGAAAATGAAATATTGTTTTAATTAAGGAATCAATTATAAGTTACGATATAAACCTTTTATAGGAAATATAAAACGTTGTTAGATTCTTCTGCATAGAAATAGTAATTTCATTCATTTTTTCATAAAACGCACTTCGTTAATGTGTCCATCAGATTTGCTTGTTGGGAGAGAAAAATATTTACAACCTATTAAGGAAATATATTTTTATTTGATACCAAACTTCTCTTTTGATAAGATAGAATGTAAATTTCCATAAAATTAATTATGTGCACCGGATGAGCAGTTATTTTTACGTACGAATTTTTTTAAAGTGAGATATTACTTTTAAAACAATTTTTAAATATTATGCAATTTTTTTCAGTATCGGAATCGGGCGGACTCGGGCTCTAATGACACAAAATGTTTCGGGCTCGGGCGGGCCCGGGTTTCGAAAAGAGAGCCCGAACACATCTCTAACATAGAGCACTGCATCATAAGTACTATAAGTTTTCTTTTCAAAACATTTTATGATATCATTGATCGAAATACAATAGTAACGTACGTATTGTAATATTAACGACAAAATATTGCGTAAAATTAATTTATTACTTAACATCAATTTCGTACAAAATGTCTGGTTTATTGTTGTATTTTAAATTTTTTTAAATAATTTTTCTGATATTTTGATGAATAGACCTTACATTATACTATAAGTATAACCATGATGTTACTCTTTATTTAAATGTCAATAAAAAAAACTACTCTATTAATTTAAATGAATAGTCATACAAGTTTTAACGTTTCAAAATATGCGATAAATATCCTACATTTCAGATAACTATTCTAAATTTCAGATAACCAAAAATGAGTAAATCTAAACGAATGCAATGAAAACTTAACTGATTAATAAAAAACATTTTTTTTAATACAAAAAAGAAAAAGTTTTGTTCTTCTTGGAAAGATCATTTTTCGCAAAGACATCGTTTGATTTATATAAGTGTACGACACACAACGAAAGCTAAATCCCCTTTAGATCTAAAACAAAGAAACACGTGCAAAAGGAACATTAAACAGAGTGAATCAAAGTGATTACCCTGATTATAAATAACAATAACTTCATTGTAAACAACGATAGGGAGAAAGCTGTTGAACACAATACATGAAGTTCCATATTTTGTTTGCTTACTTTAAAACTATTCTATATGACTTCCTTTGGTTGCATAAGACACCTAAAATAATTTGTGTGTGTGTTTGTGTGTGTGCGCGATTTAAAAAGGAAAAGTTATATAGTCCTTTTTTCCTTCGTTGAACCAAATGCTACAGGCAGCGGTTGTTTGTAATATGTTACAGATATAGATCATGCCTCAACTTTATACAGATGTCGTGCATTAGTGATTACGAAAATTCTTCAAAATATCTGGTGTGAAATGTATCATCGCTTGAATGGTGTCCATGTCACTAAAAAAAGTCACATAGAACAGCTATAAAGTAAGCAAACAAAACATTGAACTTTTTTTTGTATAGTGTTCAAGTGTTTTCTTCATATCGATGTTTATAAGTTATTGTTATTTATAATGAGGATAATAACTTTGACTTGCCTTGTATTATGTGTACAAAAAACAGCCTCTATTCAAGGAGATTTTAAAGCATATATAAAACAAAATATTTGATGGCAAAGAAGTATATCACATTCAGGAAAATTAGATAATTCATTGATCAAAAAGTATTATATTACACTATTATAAGAAAATAACTTAAACAAGTATACAATTGATGAGCTTTTCTTGATCTAAGGATTATGAAGAGCTATTTCTTTGATTCTCCTTAAGACAGGCGAATCCAAATTTAACAAAGAATTTTTTTACCCGGGAAACTCAAAGCTGTATCTTTTAAAATAACATTTAACAACTTATTTAAAATCATATTTATTTTTTAAATCCAACTATGTGTTGCTACCTAGTCATTTTATCTATTTATATTATATATATGTGTGTGTGTGTGTGCTGCTTATACTCAAGAATAAAATTTAAGAAACCCAAAAGTTTAAATGTGTACATAAAATAAAGTAAGACAAACTAACAAAAAACAGTATTACATCATTCTAAAAAACAAAACTGTTAACTATTCAACAATATTTAAAGCTTATACATCATAGAAAATATTTGATGGCAGAGAACTATCACTTTCAGTAAAGCACAAAATAATCCATCTATCAAAAGGTCTTATCTAACACTGTTTAACATTATTTCTACTTTTGTCAAATTACACCTTTGAAAGTTTTTATTTTTGGTTATTTTACTTGTAAATTTTTAAAGTTTATAAGTATTGAAATAAATTTTTTAACCAAAAATAGAATCGACTTCAAAAACTACTACAAAGTAAAAAATATTTTTTTTAGATAATAGTTAATAAGAAATTAAATGAAGAGCATTGTATTTACCATGCTTATTATTATATTTATGTACATTAATTTCATTTTTTGGAGTCGGTTCCAGCCAAGCCAAATTAAAGCCATGTTACCATTTTTAAACATTTCATCTGATGTTTTAAATGTGTATTTTCAAATGAGATTAGCAACTATATATGTCGATAAACATTGCTTTGGAAATTAGTTAATCATTTAAATCATTGTATTTTCTACCATTTGAAGAGTTATATGTATTTTTTTTTCATTGTCTCGTATTTATGTAGATATAATTTATACGCGTGTTACGATTTAAATTGGATATTATGTTTTGAATTTTGTACTTGGCTTGGCTGGCACCGACTCCAAAAAATCAAATTAATGTACATAAATATAATAATATGCATGATAAATACAATGTTCTTAATTTAATTTCTTATTAACTATTATCTATAAAAAATTATTTTTTACTTTGTAGTAGATTTGAAATCTGTTCTAATTTTGGTTAAAAAATTTATTTTTCGCTTTTTAGTAGTTTTTGAAGTCGGTTCTATTTTTGGTTAAAAAGTTTATTTTTCGCTTTTTAGTAGTTTTTGAAGTCGGTTCTTTTTTTTGGTTAAAAAGTTTATTTATTTATTTATTACTTTAGTGATATCCATATTTACATTAAACCATATTGTTGCTAATATATTTTTTATATTTTTTTTACGTGGCGCGGAAATAGGGCTGAATTTCTAGCTTATTGTTGGCAACAACCGTAGTTTCCAGAGCTCAGAACAATGAAAAGACTAGATTGTGTTAGATAGATCAGCTCCGCCTCCAATATGGCGGTCAGTGTCACAGCAGTGAAAATCAAGCTAACAAATATTAAAAGTAAAAGAACATGTACGTAATCCAGAGCGTCTGAGAATATTCCTCATTTTAATTATGAGTAATATTGTTAATTTCAAATGAATTCTCAACTGTTATTTAGAATTTTTTATGAATTTCACTCACATGAAAAATCCAGAGATAGTAAAAATATCAAGCACCTGCTGCCATCTGTTGCAGAAATCTATAATCAATTAGAATAGTAAAATGTCGAACGAAATTTAAACAATCATTGATGATAAACTATCTTCCTATTACGTAGTTTTTTTTTTCTTTTAATGAATAAGTCGTGTTGTACAATATTATAGGTGCAATAAGTTGTAAACAAATTATATTTCCAAGATCCTTTATTCATAGTATTTAAATGATTTATATGCCCATAAGTAGCTTCAACTAAATGCATTTTTAGTTGTGTTTTCAATTACTTTTTTACATTAAAAAAAATTGTCAATTTCATATGTTCAAATGATTTATGGTAGTACTTATTCCGGCTAGAATTACTGCAAAAATAAAAAGGGGCGAGCGAGCGAAGCGAGCTGAGACCGCGTAGCGGTCTCAATGTGAATTGCTTCGCAATTCACGGGGGGTTGGCCAGCGTTAGCGAATAGGGGGCTGAGCCCCTAGTATATTTTATATCACGCTAACCTTGGCAGTAGACTCGGTTACGGAAGATTAGAAAAATTATCATTATTCTCATCTAATGTCTTTAAAGCCTTTAATGATATCTATATTTACAACAGTAGACTCGAGTACGGAAGATTAGAAAATTTATTATTATTCTCATCTAATGTCTTTAAAGCCTTTAATGATATCTATATTAACATTAAACCATATTGTTGCTAATAATTTTTTTATTTCACGCTAACCTTGGCAGTAGACTCGATTATGGAAGATTAGAAAAATTATCATTATTCTCACCTAATCGTCTTGGATAATGTGTCATAATCGGGCGGTATACTACAGTTTTGATAACTGCGTAACTCACTGACTTCGGTGCTTATGCTTAATGTGTATTGATTTTTACGATCCGTACAAGGTAAATACACTGCGCTAACAATGTCGCCTATAATACTATTCGGAGTAACCCTTTCTTTCTTTCTTTCTATATTGTCACTCTATAGTTAATATTATGTAGTAGAAATATTAAAAGACAACTGCAGAAACATTTATATACAACTGTATTGTATAATATAATATAGATAATTGGGTATTTTAAAGGCAGTTTCCAACTAGTGTCCCACAGGTGATAAATCGCTAAATATTTTCTGTAACTCGTACATTTGTATGGGAGTTGAAACAACAATGTATTTAATATGCGCCAATAAACGCTCGTCAAAATATGCCAAACCGCTGTGAAACTGCAACAATGGAACATTTAAAAGATTCAAAAGTAGATTTGTTTTGGCATAATTTATAGTTTTTATCCGTACTTTGTATTATATTCATCCAATTCACAATTTTATGTAATTTTGCTTTTTTAATTTGGCAACACTCAAAAGTTTTAGTTTTTGTTTGGATCTTAAAAAGTTTGTTCTATGAAAATAAATCCTATAAGTTAAAGCTGATTTAAATATGTTAGTCTTTTTATTATTTGCAACTTGAAAGTCGTCTGCCCAACAACTGGTGACCCGAACGTATAATAACTCTTGATAATATCCGATTTGCTTAAAATTTTGTATATGCGTTCATTTGATAAGGCGCTCATTGGTTAAGTATAAAGAGGGGGGCAGTGGCAAATCCCCCCTTTAATTTATTTATGCATAATTATAATCCGATAAGTTAAAGCTGATTTAAATATGTCAGTCTTTTTATTTGCAAATTCACGTAATAGAATATTTTAGGATATTAAATGAAAGTCGTCTGTCCAACAAATTAACTATTTTTAAAATGCTTATTTTTTTCGTTTTTGTTGAATTTCTGAAAAAGTACTGAACCAATTTTCATAAAATTGAAATGGGACCAATTCGAGAGTATTCTCTTTCGAATAAAAAAAAATCACATAAATAGGACGCATAGTTTCGGAGTAATCAGTGAACATACATAAAAAAAAAAAAAATACATACACGCCGAATTGATAACCTCCTCCTTTTTTGAGTCGGTTAAAAAGGGGGGACTTCAAGATTTCTAAAATTATTTGTAATTCTTTTAACCTAAAAATTATAAATAAAATAATGATAAATCGAAATCTTTGTAAAGGTGTCATATGGCACCAGCAGAAATAGCGTTAAACAAAAATAATACAATATGCGAGATTTTCATGATCTAAGGATTATCGAAAGCAGTTGATTTGACCCTTCTTAAGAAAAAGTATCAAAGTTATTCCAAATGTATAAAAGAAATTCATTTATTCGACTGGCTCAAAGCTGTATCTTTTAAAATAACATTTAATAATACATTAAAATCATATTTATTTCTGAATTCCAGCTGCATGTTGCTACACTAGTTATATTATATACAGGGTGGTTAAAATTAAAGTTACGCTACTCAGACCAATCTGTAACCCGTTCTGGTAGACGGACTTTGTTGAAACTTGGTATATACTTTATATGGACCATGGAGAAAAGAAATATCCAATAAAAAAAATAGCTAAACTTTCGACCATCAAATCAAAATATGGCGCATGATAACTAAGAACACAAGTTGGAAACCTAAAACTTTATTTAATAACAACATTTGTTTAATGTGCATACCATTTGTGTCAATGACATGTTCAAAGTGTGTTAAAACATGTTCAACAGAAGCACGAAGTGATTCTTGAGGAATTGAAGCGACATGGCGTGTTATGCTTGCTCTATGTTGAACATGTCATTGACACAAATGGAATGCACATTGAACAAATGCTGTGATTAAATAAAGTTTTGTGTTTTCAATTTTCGTTTCCGGTTTTTTATGCGCTGTTTTTTCACCTGGTAGTCAAAATTTGAACTAATATTTTTTAATATATATATTTCTCTTCCCTATGATCCAACATATATACCAAGTTTCAACGAAATTCGTCAACCAGAACAGGCTCCAGATTGATCTGAGAAGTGTAACTTTAATTATAACCACCCTGTATTTATATTACTTATATCTAAGAATAAAACTTAAGAAATTCAAAGTTTTAAAACTTTACATAAAATAAAGTAAAACAAAGTACCAAAAAAAAAAAAAAAAAAGAAGAAGAAGAAGAAGTATTACATTATTCTTAAAAAAACATAATCTTTAAGTATTCAATGACATGTTCAAAGTGTGTTAAAACATGTTCAACAGAAGCACGAAGTGATTCTTGAGAAATTGAAGCGGTTTTAAAGCTTATTGTATCACAAAATGATATCTGATGGCAAAGATGTGTCACAAAAGGATATCTTATGGCAAAGAAGTATCACAAAATTATATCTGATGGCAAAGAAATGTCACAAAAGGATATCTGATGGCAAAGAAGTATCACATTCAGAAAAATACAGACTAATTCATCAATCAAACAGTATTTTCTTATGAGTTGTAATTTACCAACTAGACGAAAAATGTCCGGGCCAGGATTCGAACCTGGGATATCTTTGCTGAAGCTGCCATGCTCTACCAACTGAACCATCCCGATCGTATCTGGAGGACTTAATTCATCCAATTAACCTTATTGATCATAGTATCTGGTCTGATATCTGAATCAGCTCAACAGAATAAATCGCAGGTAATTTGGAACCCCAGTAAACACTGGATACGTGATTAAACAAGATTAATTTTGACACAATTATTCAAATTGGTAAAGAAATCCTATGAGTTGTAATTTTCCAACTGGACGAAAAATGTCCGGGCAGGATTCAAACCTGGGATATCTTGGCTGAAGCTGCCATGCTCTACCAACTGAGCCATCCCGGTCGAATCTGGAGTCGAATCGGATCGTGTCCATAGCGTTTACTGGAGTTCCAAATTACCTGCGATTTATTATGTTGAGCTGATTCAGATATCAGACCAGGTGATATGATCAAGAAAGTTAACTGGATGAATTAGGTCCTCCAGATTCGACCGGGATGGCTCAGTTGGTAAAACATGGCAGTTTCAGTTAAGATATCCCAGGTTCGAATCCTAGCCTGGACATTTTATTACACTCTATTACTTAGAACTTCTTTCATAAAACTTCAACAAATGGTAGTGAGTGATGGCATATAGATTGTCAATATATGTATTCTGTCAAATGTGTGAAAGCTTGACTTTAAATAAACTGAAATCATAAATCTCTTTGCCGATTTTTAATAAAATGCCTAACATAATTCTTCTTTCTCTCTCAAATAAACAATAAAAATTGAAAGAAAGGAAAGAAAAAAACTACTATCAATTTTTTTACTTTACATTTCTAGAAAGACATCTGTGAGAAGCGCATGTGAATTTCGTAAACAACGCCTAAGCTTTCTTACACCTTTTAAAAAGAATTTTCAAAAATGAAAAACCGATTCGTGAGTTGGCGAATGTTTGTGAGTCTCACATTCAAGCTGAAATCGAAGCAAGAGAATTACTCAAAAATTACGAAGGTATAAAAACTGCAAAGTGAGTAATAACTTTTTCTCAAAAATATTTTTCTGTCATAAAACTTCAACAGATGCTAGTGAGTGATGACATATAGATTGTCAATATATCTATTCTGTCAAATGTGTAAAATCTTTCTTTAAATAAATTGAAATCATAAATCGCTTTGCCGATTTTAAGCAAATGCCTACAATTCTTTCGCTCTCAAATAAACAATAAAGAAAGAAAGAAATAAAGAAAAGAAAAAGCTACAGTTAATATTTATTTTACATTTCTCGAAAGACATCTGTGAGAAGAGCTTGTGAATTTCGTAAACAAGACCTAAACTTTCTGAAACCTTTTAAAAAGAATTTTCAAAAATGAAACAGCGATTCATGAGTTGGTGAATGTTTCTGAGTCTCACATTCAAGCTGAAATCAAAACAAGAGAATTGCTCAAAAATTACGAAGATTTAAAAACTAAAAAGTGGGTAATACCTAACGAACGATAACGGGCAGAAATCATTCAATAAGAAGGTTTTCAACTTAGCACTTAAGGTCGAAACCAAGAATCAAGAGTTTGGTAAATACGGATGCGCCATGTTTGAAAATCATTACTGTTTACACTAGCGTTTTAAAGCGTGATGTCGCCTCTTTAACAGAAGTTCACCTACTAAAGAGATCCTAACAATATCCACTATAGTGGTAGATATAATTTGTTATTTTATTGGTTTATTTTATTAAACTAGTGTGATAAAGATAAATGTTTTTGATGTTTTGTGGTATAAATCTGTAAATATAGGCTGCGATTCATTGTTAATAAAATTTTACTCATTAGCAAACCGCAAATTATACTCACTTAAAAACTTACAAAATATGCATCCAAAAATGCTGTTAAGGTCCAAAATATTCACTTGTATACATACACTGCAAAAAATAATTGTTGATTTTACAGTATAAAACTGGCACCCAGCTGCCAGTATTATACCGTAAAATTAACAGTATTAAACAGTAAAATAAGCAGTAATACGCTGCCGCGCAAGCAGTAATACGCTACCGCGCATGCGCATTTTCTGTACTTTCATAAGAATACTTGTAGATCCCAAGTTATGTACAGGGTGTGTCAGAAAAATGTATACACACTTTGAATGATTATAACTACCAGTTTTTATTCACATATAATTAATATTTAAATTGCAAAAGAAGCTATATAAAATGCTTAACCTTTCATTCTTCCGCAGATGTTTAAAATTATTACCGTTCTGGTCAATACACTGCTTATAACGGTGGGATATTGAAATATTGATTCACAAACTTCAACAAACGTTTCATTTGGGTTGTGGTGTATTCTTGCTTAATTGCGGTACCGGAACGTTGTCTATGAACGTCCATTGCTCTCAAACTTATCTTTTACCCGATGAATTGCCAGTCTCATAGGTGGATCTGCCTCAAACTCCCTGCGATATTGTTTTTGTACTTCTGCTACATTTATCATACTTACAATAGTATTTAAAAAAAAAAAAATTCAAATGTTAATTTTGGTCCATTAATTATTTTCAATTAATTACACTTTGAAAAGAAAGAAAAACTAGAAAGTTATGACCCGTTATACCGTGTATGCAAACATTTTTCTGACACACTCTGTATATTTATAATCGCGGCTTGATGCTATAATATCTTTCAAATCCCTTCATCCAATATAATTTTCAAAACATTATTCTGCTAAAAATATTTTTTTTCTACGCACATTTCAATATGATTTCTGGAAAAGGAAAAACACGGGCTAGACGCCTATAAGGTTAAAATTTGAAATTGCATATGCAGATATACAATTGCATATAATCCGATTTTTACTCATTAGTGAATAGATTTATAAAATAAATGTTATACGAGGGGCAGTACTTAAGTTTTTAAAAAACAATACACTAAATAATTTCTTACCAAGAATGTATGTTTTATTACTTCTCAAAACACTCTCCCGCAGCATCGATGCAGTTTCGCATCCGAATAAACCAATCATCAAAACATTTATGCCATTCTGAAAGTGGCATAGCAGAAACATGGCATTTGTAAGCTTCAACGGCTTCTTCCGAGTTCTCAAAACGTTAACCACGCATATTATTTTAAATGAACAGAAATAAAAATTAATCATTAGGTGCTAAGTCCAATTAATACGGGCAATGAGTCATCGAGTCAATATTTTTACGCTTCCAATAATGTGTGCTTCAAGCAGCGTGTGAGCTGGAGTTGTACTGGTGCAGAATGATGCGACGTTTTGAATTTTTTTTTTCTTAGGTCTGAAACTATTTTCGGCAAACAAATTGTGGAATACCAAGAAGCATTGAGTGTTTTACGATCGTCCAATGAAACGGTTGCAATATAGCCAGATTTACCGAAAAACGCAGCAATCTTTTTTTTTTTTTTTTTTTTTGAAGCATTCATTGCACGAACAATTTTTGCCGTTCTAGGGTCATCTGGAAGCCCCCAAGTTCATAATAATAAATCCAGGTTTCGTCACACGTTAAGATGCCGTACACATGTTTTGAGGCACCGGAGTAAAATTTTTTTAGATTTTCCTGTCAGCATATCACACGAGCGTCCTTTTCAGCTTGAGATAAATTGTGGGGAATCCACCGAGAACACACCTTTTTCACTTTTAAATGATCATGTTAAATTGGATACACGCAGGTCCTTGAAATGTTCAAAGATGCTTCTATTTCATCATATGTCACATGACAATCCGAAGCGATTAGTTTTCTCACAGCATCAATGTTTTTGCCAGTAATAACAGTACTTCTGGGTCGACCCTCCCGAACATCGTCATTGAGATTCTAACGACCGCGGGAGAATTTTTTAAACCAGTTGTAAATCGTTACCTTAGATGGTGCTTCGTTACCAAACGTCGATTTCATTCTATCGCTACACTGTTTCTGTGTCAAACCTTGTCGAAAGTCATAAAAAATCCTGGGTCTAAAGTCCCTTCGACATAACTCCATAATTATTTAACACTTCTGATTTTCGAAAATCACAGTAAATAGAATTTCACTGCTTTTGATGTCTGTAAAGGCAGACATTCACGTAACTGTTGGAATGTTGATAAAAATCGTGTGCGCAAAAAGCAGCTGTTTTTTTCGTTTCCAGGTTCTAAAAACTTAAGTACTTGCCCTAGCATCATGTGACATAAAAATGATCATACTGTTTTATTTATCGAAAAACAAATGCTGTTTCGGGGTTTTCTAACGGGAGTTATGGCATTTACTGTCAATAAGTACTTTTTTATTTTATTTCATTTTATTTTATCTTTATAATAAAAATGTGTGAATATGTCATATTTTCTTATAAACCTAGAATGTGAATTTTTTTCACAAGGAAATTTCCTACGTCGACTTACACAGGAAAACATTGCATGAATAAAACCAACTTGAAGAAAATGCAATAAAACATATACGCTATTATAAATAGATCGCATTAAAAACTAACTGCTGAATCACAACATAAAGAAATTATTAAAAAATAGAAAATGTTTTCCAGAAAAAAGTCTTCATCGCCAATTGCATTAGCGAGAAATAGGATTTAGTATAATTTTACAGTGCTGTCAATTTAGCCCTTTCGGGGCTAAATACACCACATTTTTGTCTCCCCCCGAAAATTATGGCCCCTTAAATTTGCCGATTTTAAATGTTTGCTGGTGGTAGGTCAACTAAAGATAAATGGAAGGGAAAGAACAGAAGGGAAAGAAAATTATTATTATTATTTTGTTTTGTTTTGTTTTGTTTTGTTTTTTTGTGGAAAGGGAGGGGGGACATAGGAAATCTATTGTTAATAAAAATAATTTGTGATGAAAGAAGTATATGCATCTATTTATAAATGTTTAAATATTTCATTATTAATTAATAAATATTACATGAAACAATTTAAGCGAAACTATGTATGCGCATTATGCTTAAAACTCCACAAAATATCGTATAAAAAATATCAGTAAAGAACGAAAATAGTTGCTCATGTCTAAATAACAGGCTTATTAATATTTTTTTATTCATTTTTCACTAATTTATCGCTCACTAACTTATCATTCAAAATTCATTAGAATTTTTATTTCCACCCTTTTGGCATGCTAAACTTAAATCTATACTAATATTATAAAGGAGTAAAGATTGTTTGTTTGTTTGTTTGTTTGTAGGGGGTAATCTCTGGAACTACCGAACCGATTTCAAAAGTGATGGTGGCAAATTGATGGTGACAACCCATACTCCAACATAGGCTATATTTTATGTCGGTGCCACTAACCCCAGGGGGGTGCAGGAGCGAAAAACGTTCTAAAATTCCGATTTTTTTTATACTGAAGGAGCTAGAAATTTGAAATTTAGCATTGTAGTTACTTATAAGATGTAAATACTCTCTAAGAACAAAATTTAAAAAAAATTCGAAATTTAAAAGGGTGAAATGAGCGAAAAGCGTTATGGAATCCCTGGAACTACCGAAGCGATTTCAAAAGTGATGGTGGTAAATTGATGGTGACAATCCCTGCTCCAACATACGCTATATTTTATGTCGGTGCCACTAATCCCAGGGGGGTGCAGGAGCGAAAAACGTTCTAAAATTTCAATTTTTTTATAGTGAAGGAGCTAGAAATTTGCAGTTTGGTATTGTAGTTATTTATAAGATGTTAATGCTCTTCTAAGAGCAAATAAAAAAAATTCGAAATTTAAAAGAGTGAAATAAGTGAAAAGCGTTCTAAAAACATTCAAAATTACAATTTCTATGGAATCCCAAGAACTACCTAACCGATTTCAAAAGTGATGGTGGTAAATTGATGGTGACAATCCCTGCTGCAACATAGGCTATATTTTATGTCGGTGCCACTAATCTCAGGGGGGTGCAGAAGCGATAAACGTTCTAAAATCGCAATTTTTGTTATACTGAAGGAGCTAGAAATTTGCAATTTGGCATTGTGGTTACTTATAAGATGTAAATGCTCTCTAAGAGCAAATTAAAAAAAAATGAATTTTAAAAGGGTGAAATAAGCGAAAAGCTTTCTAAAAACATTCTAAATTACAATTTCTATGGAATCTCTGGAACTACAGAACCGATTTCAAAAGTGATGGCGGTAAATTGATGGTGACAATCCCTGCTGCAACATAGGCTATATTTTATGTCGGTGCCACTAATCCCAGGGGGGTGCAGAAGCGAAAAACGTTCTAAAATTGCAATTTTTGTTATACTGAAGGAACTAGAAATTTGCAATTTGGCATTGTGGTTACTTGTATGTAATAAATTTATAGTGCTGCTTTGAAACTTTTAAAAGTTATGCTCAGTTTTAAAATGCAGATGACCCTTTATAAGAAAATAAATTACTTACCATTATATGAACTTTTAAGAATTAAAATGTTAGTTTTCTTCATCATTTTCGTTTTATTTTTATTTATTTAAATATTTAATTATTTATAAAAACAATTTTGCCGTATAACACTTAAATGCTTATAAAACACAATGCAAACACATTGATAATTTGTTTGTTACTTAAATGCTACGTTTAAATATCATGCAACTAATTCATGTTCTGTGATAATTAATCGCCATTTGTTGTAAGCGAAAATTGAATATATTAACTGTGAGGCACAGAAATATTCATAAAAATTAGCAATAGATGATTTAAGAGGAAAGAAAAAGCTGTTTCAAATTCTGTATGTTAATAATTTTGAAATAAACAATTTAGTTCCAAACTTTATCATCGGATAAGTAGGATAAGTTCCGCAGTAAATACACTCAGAAATGAAATAATTCGCCTACAAATACCGCCAAAGAAGAAAAAATTAATCCAACAACCCCTTTTTTAACTCTTTTTTTTCATGAATTTTTCCCCTCTCCCACCCAAAGCTTGACACAAACCAGAACTTTTTCGTCCTTCTAATGGTCCTTTTGAGGGGAGGGGATTGGTTTTGAACTTTAATTGAAGGATGGCAGGAAGAGACAGGGCTTAAAATTTTGACTGTCAGTACCCTCTATCATCAAGCTAACGATCGCCTCATTTCAAGGATAGAAATTCTAATGCACTTCTATTGTCATGTTAAATTATGTTTACAGACCTGGAACTAGAACCGTTAATGTCTGGACAATTTAACGTATGGATAACATTAGTCGAAGGCAATGACCTGTAATACCAATACTGAGCCACTTAAGGACATTTATCTAATTATTACTAAAGATTTAGGGCAATTCAATTGTAACAGACTTATATTCATAGAAAAAAAATGGCCTTACCTCATTTAAAAAATAATAATTATGTAATTCAAAGATGGCTACAATTAGCATATGGTATTAGAAGATAAATTAATATAGTTATTATGAATAAATTATTTAATGTATATAATTATGATTTAAAAAATGGTAATGTAACAGACAAACAGGAATTACCATGCTTTTTCGGATACCTTGATGTTTATCGATATTACTTCTAAAATAACTTACAATTTATTATAATATAAATGTATTTTCAATCAGAGGAAGTTTTAAAATATACACCTTTCACAAAATTTGACTTTGCCATAAGATAGTTATGACAAATATGTAATCTTACCTGGAACAGACCAACATTTAACATGTAACAGACAAACAATTAAACACATAAAAAGAAGCCATGCCGATTGTAATGGATTTTATTGATTTTGACTATTCAAAATTTTATAAAATGCATTGCAAATATAAAAAAATGTAGGTTTAATACTATCTGAAAAATATACAGGGTGATTTTTTTTTTAAGTTGTGAAAGTAAAACCTTATAACAAAAGAACCACTGATCCAAATGATCTAAAATTTCACCAGTATGCTCCCAAAGCAATGGGGATTTTTTAGGCGTGGTTAAAAAAACTTAAAATCGCACCGACAGATGGCGCTGTACATGCAGTAAAGTCGGGAGACGAACTTGCGCCCGGCACACGCACTTTGGCGATAAAAACGTGAAGTACGCAAACCTCCTGTTCATTGTTCTACGGGAATCCTCACAATGACTGTGCCATTGATGGACCGTGCGTTGTTAGTGAAATTGTATTATCAGAATAATGACAGCGCAGCAACTGCTCTTAGGAGATTTAGAACACTTAAGAATTTAAGAAAAGGTCCAATGACGACAGAGGGCCTACGGAAGATGGTTTCTCAAAGTACCGTCCATTGTTTTCCTCCCACAGACGATATTCTTTGTTTCTGCTAACTTACAGCGCCATCTGTCGGTGCGATTTTAAGTTTTTTTAACCATGCCTAAAAAAACCCATTGCTTTGGTAGCATATTGGTGAAATTTCAGGTCATTTGGATCAGTGGTTCTTTTGTTATAGTGTTTTACTTTCACAACTTTAAAAAAATCACCCTGTATATTTTCTATTTGATGTAAAAAATAAAATACTAGAAATGTTAACATTGGCTTGTAATTGCCCTTTAATTAACTCCCAAAATATTTTTTATTCCTTAGGCTAATCCTAACCTTCATGTATTAGACTTATCCTTCAAATTTTCAGAATATGCCTTAGGAAAACTGAAAAATAAATAATATTACTTTCATCATACTAAATTTATGATGCATCTGTAGTGACTCCTTAAAAGTGACCCTTTAAACTCTTGAGTGCGGTAAGTACAGTATACCAATAAAAAAAAAGAGTTATTAAGTTAGAACACCCCATACATTTTAATCATGCTTTTTTGACATATTGTTCAGTGATTTTATGGAGGAAAATGACTTAATGAAGCAAAAATGCAACTCTTATCATAAAATTTGAAAAAATTAATTACAAAATTTTTTAAACCCCACTTATGCAATTTTTATCTTTTGTAAATAATAATAATAATAATAATAATAATAATAAAATACTAAAAATATTTTTTTCCTTAGCTTAGTCCTAACCTTCATGTATTACAATTATCCTTCAAATTTTCAGAATTTGCCTTAGAAAAACTGAAAAATAAGTAATGTTACTTTCCTCGTACCAATAGATGGCATACTAAATTTACGATCATACTAATTATGAATAGTTCCACTAACTTCTCCTCTTCTTTTTTTTTGTTAAATTTATTTAAATAAAAATAAAAATATAAATAAAAATAAATAAATAAATATATATATATATAAATAAATTAATAAATATATAAATAAATTAAAAATCTTGTATAGCTTTATTTTCATAATCAATCTCATTCCAACGATACCAAAAAAAAAAAAAAAGTAAATAAAATAAAATAAAATAATATTATTGTATGGCCACTGAAAAGTGTCTTTTTTTTTATTATTATAGTTTGCTTTGACCGCCTTTTCCACCTGTCATTTATGCTGTTTGTATGAAACATGTTCCGAACCCTATCTTTTATCCTTAAACTTTTTATCAGTAGTATTCTTACTACAGCAATACCATTTTGCTTTCCTTATATTGACTCTATCCTTAATATCTACTGCTTTTCTATATATTCCAAACTTATTTCTTCCATTTTTAAATTTTCTTTTCTTTCTATTTTATTTGCTCTTTAAAGAAATCTTATCTATTCCCAACGGCTCACATTTACAAGTCTTGTTACTCACAATCGACTGAGCGTAAAGTTGATCGCAACTAGGATGCCCCTGAACCGGAATCAACGGTTTCGAACTGCATCAAGATGAATTTTTCTACAAGAATATACTGGTGTTCATCACTTTTTTTTACTGTATTTTTCCCTGACCACTAGCCACCCTGAATAGGGAAAACACGTGACCAGTCCCACCAAAAGAACCGCAAAACCAACAAAACTTGGCAAACTGCCACTCAAAGCAGAATATTTCATTTCATTTTCTCCAGGCCGAGTACAACCGTGATAAAACAAATCGTACTGACAAATTCTGCTTCGCCCGAGTTTTCTCGGAATAATAATTAACTGCAATATATACGAAACCCAGATAACTCGAGATAATCAGGCAAGTGGTTAATGATGTTACACAGCTTCAGAAACTACAAAATTAATAGGTATTAGTGATTTGAAGCATAACAGTTTTCTAAAAAAAAAAAGTGTGCTTTGCATTTATCGTTCATTTACAGGTACATACAAAAAAGTGCCATTACATTTCTGTCTATTGGCAGTGGCAATAGGCAGTGACTGCTTTAAGTGTGTTTTAACTCTACTATACTATTTCTAACTTATTGAAATTGATATCGTTATTATGTGCACAATAAAGTCTTCTTTATGGTGTCTCTCTTCTCACTTATGTGACATTTAATGTTGCTTAACAGGGTCGCACAAAAGAGATTAGACGCATCATCTATGAGCGACAAGCCCGTATATCATAAAACAAAGAGCATTGGAAATTAAATTTATGAAAATGTAACATAATTTCGGTAAAATTTATACAAGGTGGTCCAACAAGATTAAGTGTGCTTTAATTCTTTCCTTGGAGATGCCTAGGCAATGTAAATTGCCTAAGTGTTCAAAATATTGTAGGAATTAAGATTATATTAATGAAATTGTCGTGAAATTGTTTCAGAAAAGTTACACTTTAACTTTTTACGTGCGTTCGTAATTATATAAATACGTAGCACCTACAATCGCAGGCTGGTCCGTCCGTCTGTCCGCCTATAACAGCGCAAAAACCACCCAACCGAATAATTTGAAATTTAATATGTATAATCGTTGCAAAATTTTGTCGAGTCATTTCAAATTTTTTGAAAATCGAATCAAAACTTAACAAGAACGAAAAATCATGCTTCAAGCATAGATTATGTAACACTTTCCAAAGCTTCCAAAATAATTTTACAAATCATACCTTTTAATAAGCTGAAAGATAGCATCTAAGTAAATAATTTAGAAAACGCATAACATATTTAAAAACATAATTTCAGGAATTTTCAACCTATACAGTATTCGGAAAAATATCCGAATACTTTTATTCAGCCCTGTATATGATCTATAAATTTGTATATATACTACATAGGATGCTAAATTTTAGTTCAGTTAGGAAAAGCACAGTTTAAAATTCTCCTTCTGGAGTTTGTCAATAAACGGAAATGTTTTCGCGAATTTTTGTGCTTCACTGTATATGATCTACAGAATTTATACACACCACGTAAATACACAAAAAGTGAGTTAAATTTAAAATCGCGTTCAGTAACTTAAAACGCACTTCCAGGAATTATTGTAAACAGACAGTAGAGAATTCTTTTGTGTCTCCCTGTAAATGAACGATGACTGCTATACACACAATATTCTGTAGTAAGCCTCTTGTAATGCACCTTAGTGATATATATAAATTTCAATGTGTTTAAAATAATGAAACATTATTTAAATAAACCGCAAACGATTTTTCTCCATAGATGTAATGTAACGGAATTCTTTTGACTGTCCCTGTAAAGTTACTATAAGTGCTATGCACACCCTATTCCATATTAAGCTTCTTGTAATGCACCTTAGTGATATATATCAATTAGAATGTGTTTGAAATTGAGTAACATCATTAAAATAAACCGCAAATGATTTTCCCCCATAGATCGCAATGTAACGAAATTCTTTTGAGTGTCCCTGTAAAAAAACTATAAGTGCTACACACTTCCGTTGAAATAGGGAACATGCTATAGAGTACTACAATAACATATAAAAATTGCAGAGCAATCCGAGCATATTTACGGGAGTTAGAGCACGGACAGACGGCCAGACGGCCAGACGGCCATCCGGCCAGACAAACCGAAGTCAAACACTTTTCAACTAGGTTGGAAAGTGTTAAAAAGTTATGAATGAAAGTTTTCTTTATTCTGTTAAATCCTATATACGTAATCTATATAATAAAAGCGCAAGTCATGTGACAGAGGAAAACAAATACGGCTAACCAAATCTTTTTTCATATACCAGGAGGCCATTTTTATTCAAAATTATTTTTTCGAATAAAATTGCGTAAAAGTTACATTTTTAGAAAGATCGTTCAAAAAATTTGTTTTCTTCAGAGATGAGTTACATTCAACAATGTATAGATTCTAAAATAACTTCATTGGAAATTAGGTTAATCGAATATCTCCATCCATTAAAGTAAATAAACACAGGAGATTCGTTCATTATGAGTCATAAAAATATTAAACTATGGCGGTAAAAAGTCATGTTCATTTCGCTCCTTGCAGACGACATAAAGAATTTCACTGAAATAATGAGGATGATTTTTTTTTTTTTTACATTGTAAAACTAGTTATAAAACGAACGCACTTCATATGTCACGTTTAACGTACAATTTCCAACTTGTTTATATTTGGAAACATTTGCTAAGCAATACTTCTCTACTTGTCATCATTTGGATACAGCCCCTGATCTTTTTGCTTCTTTTTTGGAAACAACTAATTTCGAGCTTATTCTATGGATGACCACTTTCAGAATTTTCAAGCTATGTTTTTGAGACATTCACAAAAGTTGCTCTATACACTTGGGTAAACTATTATGCACATTACATTTTGATAACATTAGCGCATGCGCAGTGAAATATTATTTCTTAAACCTGCCCTTTTTTCATCCAATATTTATTTTTTTTTCTGATTGCGGGGTATTGTGTACAATGTTGTTAGTTTTATTTTCTGAAAAAAAAAAAAAAAACATTCTTTTATATTAAGAACTCTGCAAATTATAAGCAAAGCACTTGGTGAAATTCGGGATTGTGTTTATAAAAATCTTAATTTATCTACGGGTGTATATGTTCTACTCATAAAAATGAACACAGTTTATTACAATAAGCCTCTTAATCATGTGCTAAAGTTTCAATGCTTAAGGGGCATTACTTTTTACAGGGTTATTCAAAAGATATTCGTTTTTCTGCAATTTGTTGACGGTCCCCAATGGGCTTTTTGGAAAAAAATGTTCACGGAAATATATGACACCAACAGTGCAGTTTACATGGCTGAAGTTTCAGGATAATTCTTCATATATTTTTCTAGATATTGCCCTTTCACTCTTTTTCATGGGTGTTCGTATTATTTTGTCACCCATCTGTAGATTGCATATATGAATTATTCAAACGTAGATTATCAGTTGCAAGTTGCACTAATATTGTAGCCAATTATTTATTTTTCTTAATAATTTATCACGCAATTCGTATTTATTTTCTTTTTTAAAATATTTTTTATGTCCATAAGGTTTTGAGTAAAATTTATTTAACTTTATAACCAAACTTAATAACCAAATCTTTACAAATCATACTCTTTTTAAAAGCCTTATAACTAAGCACTTACATGTAAAGGTAACCATAGTACTTGATGGCAAATTTAGATTTTTATAGCACATTCAATTCGTCTCATTGAGCTTAGCAATTTGATGCCACTCAATCTGCTATTGAGTTTTAATAATGAGAAGGGGCCGGATCAAAATTTAAATTTCGTTAATTTAAAAATAGTTACCGTCAAAGAAATACGTACGATTTCAGTTTACTTACGGTACAGCGCCTAGAATACATAGTGTGGAAACCGGCTACAAAATAGTACTAAAAAATTGTATCCAATAGATGTACAACGTTGCTGAAAGTTTTAGGATGGGTTCGCAGCGCCATCTGCTAGCTCTTGACATTGTATTAGAATGTTTCGGCTGGTGGTAAGTATTTTAAATACTTAAATTATATATCCTTTTCTCCTCTGACTTAGTGATTTTTATAAGCTTTTTTAAAATTATGAAAGCATGGCTAAAAAACGTGATACGCATTTTTTTGTCTATGGTTGCAACATTATCATAGGTGCACCGTTGCACATTTATAGGCTACAACTTTTTAGCACTTTTTAAAGCATTACACCATTTGCCGGTTTCCACACTATGTATTCTAGGCGCTGTACTTATGGTTCTTACAATGTCATACATTGACATGGTAAATTACGTCACCCTAACAGACTACTGTTTCAAAATTCAAGAAAGGATGCAGACTTCTTTCGAGGGCGTCGTCGAGTCAGCTGAAGATGCCTTTGCTCGTTGTGCTCACTGCGAGGAATATTTTTGCTTTACTCTCTTCTTCGGACAGAACAATGTGTCAAAGATTGATTATTATTAATATATGGCACTTCAGATACTTTAATTAACCTTATATCATGCTTATTCGTTGACGGCAACTGTTTTTCAATAAACGAAATTTTGTACTTTGATCCGGCCCCCTGTCATTATTAAAACTCAATAGCAGGTATGCGAGGAATCAAATTGCTAAGCTCAGTGAGGCGAATCGAATGAGCTTTAAAAATCTAAATTCGCCGCCAAGGACTCTGGTACCTTTGTACTGCAAAAACAAATTATTGATTTTACGGTATAATACTAGCATCCCAGCTGCCTGTATGATATAGTAAAATCAACTTTTTTTTTTTTTTTTTTTTTTTTTTTTAGTGTACTCGTAAGTGCACATTACCTTTAACGATCTGTGGATTTTCAGCCCAATATATCATAAGGCAAATAGCTTTTATTATTATTATTATTATTATTATTATTATTATTATTATTATTTGATTATTCGTTTTCGGACAATTTATTGTCGTTTCTATAAACTCTTGATCTACTTACTATTTTTAGTTAGTCAGAGAAAAAAAAAATCAATAAATGTTATATTGCACTTGTAAAAAAAAAAAACTTAATGATATGTCAAATAACAAATGTCAGATATCAGTTCGTCATCTCTGCATGTATTTTCCCTCGCGCTAGACAGATGGTATATATAAAATATTTAGTTTTTAATTTCGTCAACAAATTACTAATACTATAGCTACTTCTTTTTAATGCTTAATAATGTATTGTGAATTTTTTAAAAGCTGATTTTTTACATTCAGTACGTTTTGATTAAAAATTATTTAACCTATGTAAATCTTAAAATCATGCTTTATTTTATGAGCTTTGTGACTGCACATCACACCTTTACGATCTGTAGAATGCCATGGAAGTCCAGTTTATCACATGTCATATAGATTACTTTGCTTTTCTAGTTTTTAGGGTTCCGTTTTTAAAAAGTAAAAACGGAACCACTATAAGATCACCCCTATGTCCGTCTGTCAGAGCCTTTTTTCTCGTAAACTATGGGACGTAGAAAGTACAAAGTTGGCAAGTTATAAAGCCTTTTTACCCACATATTTTCAGATTATTAGTCACTCATAAATATGTTTAGGAAAAATTTAGGGGGCTAATTATGTTACTTGGTAAAAAGTTTTCTTTTTGTCTATCGTGTAAGGTATCCTGTCAAAGATCTCGTAATACCAAACTCAAAAATATATTTGTTTTAATTTTAGGTATTATATTTTCAGCGATATCGTTGAAAATGCACTGCAAAAATATGCCCCCCCCCCCGCTCTATTTCCGAATCTACTATAATTAAAAATAGGAAAAAATTAGGGGTAGTAGAAGTTTATTCAAACCTTTCAAGAAAACTATACAGATTTTCCCAGGTAACATAGTTTTTGAGAAAAACGCATTTTTCCATTACACATAAACTTCACTTTTTGGGCTGTCAGCGGGGGAGTTGACGAGCGCAGGAGGTATCTATCGACGCAGAATCACCCAAATATATTTGATAATGATTTTCGAAAACAACTGTCGATAATTAGCCGAGATATTACTTAAGTTACTTGAAAAATAAATTTTCTTTTTATATACAGTGTAGGATATCGTTCGAAATATCTCGTAACATCGAACTCAAAAATATATTTGTTGTAATTTTAGGTATTATATTTTCAGAGATATCGTCGAATGCACCGGAAAAATATGCACCCCTCCTATTTCCGAAACTACTGAAGCTAAATTATGAAAAAAAATAGTGGTAGTAGGAGTTTATTAATTAATAAATAGTAATTAATGAATTCAATATACGGAATCCTTTGAGCGCGAGTTATGCTCGCACTTGACGGATTTATTTTCATTTATATCCAGACAATTTACAAACCTCATCTAAATACTACTTTTAGTGTGACATGAGGGGGAAAAAATTAACCCTTTGTATTACCGCGTTGCATATCTACAACATACCCAAAAGTCAATTTTACTTATACTGCGGGCTTTAAAAGACGATTTCATTATTGCTTCTGTCTCCCAACACAACAGTTAATATAAATTGGTCATAGAATTCTCAATAGATGGCGATACTGAGTTAATGTTTCATGCCAAAATTTTATTTATCATTTGAACAGTTTCAGAGCGTTATTGCTAAAATGATTTTCGTAAATTTTGTCAAATTAAAAAGGCTGGAGACGTCCAAAAATAGATTTTTTACAAAGACAATGTCGTATACTTTACGGTTTTGTATTAGAAAGTTGACAATATTTATGAGAAGTATGTAATTTTCTGTTTATTGCAGATATATAAAAAAAGAACCTTTCAGGCAATATTTTTTTATTTTCCTGTTCTAAATTTCATTTTTGTTCTTATTTACATTCTTAAAATGATGTATTCTACACTTTAAATAAAAGGTGTTGATTTTACAGTATAATACTAATATCCCAGCTGCCAGTATTACACCGTAAAATTAACAGTAATAAACAGTAAAATAAGCAGTAATACGGAACCGCGCATGCACAGCAGCGTATTACTGCTTATTTTACTGTTTATTACTGTTAATTTTACGGTATAATACTGGCAGCTGGAATGCCAGTATTACACTGTAAAATCAACATTTTTTTTTGCAGTGTAACATCTGAGTAAATAATTTTCAAATCGGCGTTGTTGAGTCAAAAAGTGTTAATGTTATTGTACTGCATTTTTAAAACAAAAAAATGTTAATGGTATGTATGATTACAAAGCTCAGGTAGCACTTCGTTATGCGTGCATACCTTTTTCACTGTGCTACATGATTAATTGGAAGTAGAAGGCATTATAGGAAATATTTGGGTTTTGAATTTTGTTAGCAAATTGCTAGCTAACTCTATTTAATAATTAATTTACTTATTGTATTTTTTTTTCTTAATTATGAATTTTTAAGTCATAAAGTTTTGTATAAAACTTCTTTAACATAAAATAATCTTTTAAATCATGCTTTTTTAGCCCTGTGAGGGCACATCAGCTGTTAAGGAGACGGCGGACTTTTTAATAATTATTTTTCATTATTTATGTTACTCCAACTAGAAATTCTTAAAATAATAGGTAATCTGTACAACGAATTTAATAACTATTTTTAAAAATAATAATTCAGTTTACTGAAAAGTTAAAAAAAAGGTTAAAGCTATTTAATTAAAATTCTCCATCCCATTTTTTAAAACAATTTTCATTTTTCATTCTACTAATTAAAAGGATTTTGTTTTAAAAAAATTATTCATTTTTTAATTGGACAGACAGCTAGAAGACAATAAAAAAACTCGCACGAAATGTTATTTTCATTCGAAATTCCCGTATTAATGGACTTTACTACTAATTGGAGGATCTTAAGCGGGTTAGTCATTGAAATCTCAAATTCCACTCACTAATCTTAAACATATGGACGTTTAATGCACTCGCATTTTTAATATATCTCCTCGGAAAATTAATAATTTTAACTACATTTTTCTGTGTACCCTTCTTGAAGGATCACTGGAAAAAATGAAGTCCTCAAAAATAAGTAAATCGATGTACTCATATTGAATTGAGTATGCTTGGATAAAAAATGAAGCTATACTGTCGCAATTTTGCAAACATAACATGTTATCAAACTCAAACGAAGCGATAATTTTGTACTTTGTAATGGTTTATTTCATTCATGGCGGGACAAAAGATGTTCATTAATAGGAAAACAATGCAATATACCTTGCAAATCAGGAAATACAATGAAACTCCAGATATACGTTACCTGAGTTGTACGTTTCCCTCAGTTATACGTTTCAATTTAGTGGTCCCGACCGCTTGCCATTAAAAATTAGCTGAGTTACACGTTTTGAGTTATACATTTCCCTCGGTTATACGTTACGTTTTTGCGCCCCCGGACGAAATTTTTTCTCATTTATACATTTTGTAACAGGAAACACTGACGACGCGTCGGATTAGTCTGATTTGAAAGATCCTACTCAAATTTCGGAGCTGTGTGGAGCTTTTGACGTAGTAAAGCGATTCTTCAGTAGTAAAAGCAGCCGTATTACTACCGCTGCTACTTACGGCTACTTACGGCAGTAGTAAAAGCAGCGGTATGATAAGGCGGCTGCATTATTAGCAGAAATGCAAAGTTTGTAGTTCACTGTTGGCTCTGCTGAAAAAAAAAAAAACAAAGATTACTGATTATTTCAATAAGATTCAGTAAACTACTGAAATGTCTTTTGATAAATGATTTATATGAAAAGGCGATTCCAATGATTTCTTTTAAGTACACTATGTGTATTTAAAATATTTTTAATGAAGCTTTTATGATAAACCAACTTCATGTGTACTTTTCTTATGTACTTTTTTTCTAGTCTGTTCCATTGCCGAAAATTTATGTCATGGGTGCCGTAATACTTCTGTTTCGGATATAAAAAGTAACAAACTTCGCAGCGGAACAAAGTTTTTACGATATATTTAAAAAATGGTTCCGGTAGACCATTACTTGAGTTGTACGTTGCACTGAGTTATACGTTTTGTTGTTCGGTCCCAGGCAAAACGTATAACTGGAGTACCACTGTAATATTATATTTTTATTCCCCGAAAAAACTATATATCTTGCGCCTCCTTTGTAATGCGTAGGTTTACATTGCTTTGTTGTTATGAGGCTTCGTTTATTCATACGCAATCTGTCCGGTCTGTGCGCTGAGTAACATGGATTTGTTTATGCAAAAAAAAATTAGAAGAATGGGATTTTCAAGATTTAGCCGAATATTTTGAAAGTAAGTGCTTTTTTTTAATTATTCATTTTTTTTTCTTATTTTATGTTATTAGCTGTATTTTCTGTAAATATTAAATTAATGTAAATATTAAACTACGCACAATATTTTAAAATAATTTAAAAGTGCTTGAAAACAATGCTCTTTTCATAAAATATTTGATTTGAGTATCTTAATAATATTTTTGCTATTTTTCCTAAATAAATAATCAATTAAATGTTTCTTGTTAATAATTTTGAGCGGAAAATAAATGTCAGTGTATTTTTATTTTAATCTGTAATAATCACTGTTCGGAACAAAGCCCTCTTGACAAGATTTTTTTTTTCCATTTAACTTATTTTAGTTTTGTAACTGTTTTCTTAAATGTCTTTCAGCCCACGTTTTTACCTAAATTTTAGTTTCTCATGTGTTACTAATCGGCCATCTCGGATGCCATCTTTTTTTACTTCGTATCTTCATGACCAAGAGCATAGTTTTCAAGCACTTTTAAATTAATTTAAAATACTATGCATAATTTAATATTTACGAATTATTACAGAATATTATTTATACGAATTATTACAGAAAGTACTGCTGATTACATAAAATAAGAAAAACAGTATTGAATAGTTAACAGAGAGCATATTTGAATGCATCCATGAGATCAAAAATGAGTACCCCACACTTCATATTTGAATACATCCATGAGATCAAAAATGAGTATATAACGGTTCATACTTTTGAATACATCCATGGAATCAAAAATGAATACACGTGTTTCTCAATTTTGAGGATATTTGGATCGAAGCTATTTTGAGTATGTAACGTATTTAAAATTGAGTACTTTTTACTCAGTTTTGAGAATCTATTTTTTTCAGTGATGTCTGCTTTTTTCAGCTGTCGAAATATTTCTAAAATATACAGGGTGTAACTGAATTAATGGTTAAAAATTGGGTGATAATACATGTCAAGACAAGCAAATTTCTTATAGGAAACCAGGTTCGCAATCCACTTATTAAATACAGGGTGTATCACACCAAGCCCAATTCACATTTTCATTCATAACTGTGACAATAATGAAAATATTTTAGAGCAATCTTCAACACAATAAGTTTGTCTTCCGTAAAACGACGTGACATCAAGGGAATTGTTGGAATGTCATTGTAATTCGATCAGTGACATCGTATGCACACTGTTAAAAATTTGCAGCAAACTGACAGGTCATTCGGCCGTTTTTATAGAAAACGGTTATATAATCGTAATTTAGCTCTATTCTGACCATAATATGGGCAATAATATGGTCAGAATAGAGTTAAATTGCGATTATGTAACCTTTTTCTATAAAAACGATCAAATGACGGGACAGTTTGCTGCAAATTTTTAACAGTGCATTGTCAGTTACCTTCCTGGTTTTGAAGCATCTATCTCAGTGTTGCTGGGACATGGAGGATTGTCGTTTCTATTACTTTATGTATTTTTATCATGTTTCGTAGCAAGCAAAGTAACTACGTTGATATCGCGAAAATATTTGTGATATCGCTAAAATATTTTCATTATTATTACAGCTATGAACGAAAATATGGATTGGGCTTGGTGTGATACACCCTGTATTATTGATTTAATAAGTGGATTGTTACCCTGGTTTCCTATACAAAATTTGCTTGCCTTGACATGTATTTACGACCCCTTACATTTTTTACCATCAATTCAGTTACACCTTGTATACTTACTTTTATTTGAAGTGTTAACTCTTACTTGGTTTTGCTAATATGTTAACACAAAAAATTATAAATTAAGTATATATTTTAGAAATATTTTGACAACTAAAAACTAGTCGTTGGGGGTCACAGTAATACTTACCTATCATGGATATGCATAATATAAAATATGAAAATAAAACATGTGTAAACTACTTATAAAATGCATTGCAATTCGAATAAAATCGTGGCTTGATGACGACATAAACTTTAAATGTTCTATTACTGAATTTCGTAAAAGAAACCTCATTATAACTCCAAAAATGATAATCCTATTAACTAACGGTTTATTGCGTCGGATTAAGCGTCTCATTTCCAATTAAAATATATCTTTGAATTGAAATTTATATGAAATAGAGGGTCAGGAAAAATCTAAGAGTGTGGAAAATAGGATTACAAATATCTCGGCAACTAATTATCTGATCGACTTCATTCTTTATGCAAAATTTGTTTTTTATTGTCTTTTATATTCACTCCTTAAAATAAACAATTTCGAAAATTTTATATACCTTTTATCAGAACAAATATTTTGAGAGTCCGAAAAAAATAGTTCCGTATAATCGAGGTTACTACAAATTCAATAAGCTTTTTCCCATTATTACATACTAAGTACACCAAATTTCAAGTCTCTATCTCAATTTTTCGGGAGAAAGAGCTTTTACAGACACGCAGACGGACGGCAATTTTTTTTTTTTTTTTCTAAAACTATGTTTTTCGGAATCTTCAGTGCCTGAAACGCGTAAATCCGTCAAAAAAAAAATTCTATTTTTAAAACGATTACAAGACTTGCCCTATACTACGTATGATGGGTAAGTAATGATAAAAATGAGAGACATTTTTTTATGAAAAATACACAGAAAAGTTAAAAATATTCATTACTTCCGGAGATATTTAAAAATACGCATGAATCATACGCCCATAGATTTAACATTAGCTAGGGGAAATTTATGTCACCAACACTGACCAACACCCTTAATAAACCAAAATTCTAAAATGTATGCACAGATTTATTTTAGTATGTTTTGAGATTATCCCTTAGACATATTGAAAATTTTTAATTAAAATTAAAATGCTTGGAACATTTTAAAGATGTATTATACATGCAAAAAATTTGCTTTGACAAAAATGCATTTGAAATACATTGTGGCATGTTATTTTTATTGTTTACTTTTAAGTAGTATAAAAATGCACTTCCTGCCAAGTATACGGCAATATATGGATGCAATTAACTGTGTTAAATATTAATAACACAAAAATAAAAATTCGTAAGTTTGTTCGATTTTTGCTCATTGTATTGTCCACTTAACAATTTCCGCGAATTTAATGGAAGTCCAGTATATCAGATGGGATATAGATTTTTATTTATTTATTCATTCATTCATTCATTTTCAGGCACTTCATCATCAATACTACAAAAGCTTCATTTACATACTATCCATAATTAATCACGAGAAAAAAAATCTATAAGTGTTATTGTACTGCACTTGTAAAACAAAAAAAAAACAAAATAAAGTTCATGCTATAGCTAATTGTAAATATCAGATAACAGTTCGTCATGCATGCTTATATTTTTTACTAGGCTTATAATCATTAATCGGATATAGATGGCATATATGAATTATTTAGGTTTATATATATTCGTTCATCTCAGCTATGCACCTGACAGAACTTCTTTTATCTGGAATATAAAATGCGAGTATTACAAGAGAGAAGTTCTCATTAATAAACTTCGTGGCAAACTCATTAATTCCATTTATTATGAAAAGAGTTTCGTCGATGACTCTTCATTATTATAACGAGTAAAGAATAACATGCAGAAATCAATAAAAACAAATGACGGGAATATACCCAAAATTATCGCAAAAGTTGTGACTAATATTAATTATCTTTACATTGTTTACGAGAGAAGTTTGCAAGAAAATTTTCTGGGCAACAGAACATAGTGATATAGATGCAGAAACCTGGATGTTATTTTGGGGACACTGTTATTAGGAATGTGGGTGCAAAGACTTCGCTTTGTTACGCCAGATGTTAGTTTTCGAACGTCACTAAGGGGCGTCTTCATTAAAAATGAATATCACTTTGATGTTTTCCACACGTGATCTGGCATGTTTCTATAGAAATTTCGGGTGGAGTTATGACATTCGAAGTGTTTTGCATTTCATGGCTCTATGTAATATATCTTTAGAAGAAGAAAAAAAATTATCTCTTATATATTTCATTGTGCCGCTGTCGCATTTGGTAAGTTCACACAATATACTGCACGAAAGTATAGATTCAAACTTCATTTTTCTTTTTTTTTCTCTTTTAGGAAAAGTAGCTTCGATGTTATTTAATAATCCTTTAGACTTGATGTCAATATAAAAATGATGCATGAGGAATAGATATGATAAGACGGTTATTACATAACATTACAAGTTCGTATTATTAAGTTTTGAATAATGAATGAATTGTGCCAACTATACCTTATATTTTTTAAACATTTTTTTCCGTTATTCAAGGATCACACCCGTGATTTCAAAACTTATGGCATCTGCATGACTTTTTTACTTATAGCTCAATTACTGTTAAAAGGAAGCTTTGTTTTTCAGGAAATACGTTTATTACGAAAACATTTGCCTTTGTGCTAAACTTTTCTTATTATTTTAGAACAGAAAACAACCCATTTCATTTCAATTCAGCAATGAAATGTTATAAATTGTAAGATTGGTATTATGGTGGCGGTTCGTATGTAGGCATTGCAAAACTGCAGCATCCCTTATTTCCATTCGATGTTTTCGCTAACCTTCAATATAATGATTTATAACTTTAGTTCTTTTTCTACGCTTGTACATTGTATAATCTTTAAGCTTAATGTCAGTAGAATGCCCTAGTTCATGAAAAATTGCAAAAATCCTTGTATTGGAACTGTGCGTTTTACACTTGGATGAATTGTAAAACGATGCATTCTAGCAACACAGTGTTGAATTGTGAGAGCGCATACATATCCAGAACTATAAACAGCTCAATAGGTAGAGAGATATATTGCTGCTCTTGTAGTGTGATAGTTTATGAATTTTCTGGTACACTTTTACTGCTGGAGCTATGGAAAAAGCTATGGTATTATGAAAATTTACAAAGCATAGATGTGCTTTTTTTAATTAAATTAGTAAAATTTTGCTTATTGCTTTAAGAAATAATTTGCTTATTGATTTATAAATTCTACGCTAAGAAAAAAGAAACTCTCATTAAAACTTTTCTTATATAATGTTGCGTTTTTAGATTTTAAGTACAGCGTAAGACAAAGATAAATCAAATTGGACTTATAAATATTTCTTTGTAGCGTTTTCATATTACGGCAATTGTTAGTGTTTAAATTTGGTTTCAAAATTTATATTTTTTCATCTATTTTATATTTTAACCAGATTTTCTTGAAAAATCTGAATATTTACGATCATATTTAGTTAATCAGAGCTTATATATAATTTTTTTATTTTTAGGTCTTAAGTCTAGATATGTTTAGACCTTAAAGTCTAGAAATCTTTTCTACTGACAATTATTAAATGTTTTAGAGAAATTTGCGAATTTTTTACACAGTGTTAAAAAAAATGGCTGAAAATTTTCTAAAAGAACACCCGCAACAAAATTGGATAATAGCTGTCATTTGTAGTATATTAAAAATATTTCTTAAATATTTAAAATGTCATTATGAGTATATGTATACAAACACGCACACACACACAGAGGCCGCAGCAGAGATTCCAGTCATACCCCGTAATAAAAAAAAAAAATCCATGCCCATCATTTTGTGCAGCCCGTAATTTTACGGGACACGTAATTTTACGGGACAAAGTAATATAGCATTATAATGCACAGGATATAATGCACTTTAAAACACAATAACACTTTGCTTACTGTTCCGTAACACGTAGCACGTTAAATAATCATCACAGAATCGCTGTTTTGGCGGGTTAAAATTTTCGAAACACGAGTAAAATGAAGGGTTACACCCTAGCGGAGGACAATGTATGGGGTCGTACCGTATTTTTGCTAACATATGGGCTAGAACTGTAACAATACGTGGATTCCTCTTAATTTTCTAAGTATCTAAGGGATAAGACCGCTTATTTAGTGGATCAGACCGTTTTTCATCAAATAAGGCTTTTGCCCGTGAAAATTGAAGGGCAAACGCTCATAAATTTACAGTTTTTTTCTGAGAGTGCAAGTTTTGAGTTTTTATGTAATGATTCCCTTAATGAAATTTTAAGTTAAACGCATCTTTCTTCTCAATCAGTGAACATCACCCGCACATGCATTGTTATACAAAGTGAATCAAATGTAAAAGAGACTTTTTTAAAAAGATTATTTCTTAAATATTATTTACCAAAGTTATACCAATGTCATTTTTTACATAACTTTTTTTAACATCTACACAATTTTTCCACCATATTGTAAGTTTTTATTTTATTTCACAGTTGTGTCATAAAAAGAATTAGGACATGTATGAAGCCAGTTTCAAAAAAATTTCTTTGACTTCTCCACCTGAAGCAAAATTTTCTCCTAAAATCTTGTTAAGGCCAGGGCTCGGAAGTAGCGCGCTACAAGTAGCGAAACTACAGTAGCCGCTACTTTTTCCAGTAGTTTGTAGTGTAGCGCGCTACATTGAAAAAAGTGTAGTATAGCGAGTAGCGCGATACAAAATATCAGTAGTTTGTAGCGAGCATCGACGCTACTTTTGACGCTACTTTAGGAGTGAGAAAAAAAGTGCCAGTCTTCAAATCACGTGATCCTAACTCGTTTCTTTTGTGCGAAATATGTTCTCTGGAATAATTTGCGAACGTCAGCGGCAAATCTCAGTTGCAGTGTCATATATTTCTCCATAGACGACGGGCACCGTTACAAATTAACTGTCATTTTCACAGTTTGGGTGTCAGAAACTTCGTGTATTGTTATTTAAATCCATAGAAATTTTCTCAATATAATGTATTTTTATACGAGTGCGATTGTTTTTACCAACATATAGTCGTCTTGCTTTGTTAAGTCTTTATCTGACTAATTTCTTGTCCCTTTTGCCTCCCACCCCCAGCAAGCAAAGAAAAGTAAAATATGTCTTTTAAAAAAAATGAAATGAATGAAAAAAAAAAGAAAAGAACGGATTTATCTAAACATAAATCATCTAAATTATCCTTAACCTCTCAAATTCATGCTTCCCCCTAGTAGCATACAAAGGAGTTTAAAATATTTTAAAATCTTTATTTTTATTTAAAAATAAAATCTTTCATTCCATTTGTTGCTCTCTAATGACAATAAATAAAAATTATTTCCTTGTCCCCAAAATTTACGCTTCCCTTTTTGACCCTCCTCCAGCATACAGTTTCAAATATTTAAAACTCTTTATTTTGAAGGTATAGAACAACAAGAAAGTAGTAATTATTCTGTAACATGTAAACTTTGTCCAATTAATAAGAAGTTATCAGTATCAAAATCATCTCCTTACAACTTGAAGTTGAACATAGAGGTGAGTTAGCATTTACTTTATTAATAACAATTACTGGATCGCATCTCGCTCCGAATATATAAATCGTTATTCACTAAAATTTATAAATCATTAAAAAGAGTATTTTCGAATTAAGATCCCTGGTTCAGAAATTATTCTTATCGAACTGTTTATTATCGCAAAAAAAAAAAAAATATTTTAACGTCTTTTGATCGTTGTGAAATATTTGTCCAATGTATGCATACAAATTAATTTACTGCATATTTCCTTTTGAAGATTCCAATAGATAAAACAAAGGTGGTTGGAAATAAAAATATATTACTTTAAAAAATGCCTAAGAATGCTTAATTTTATTTTTATGGCTATTTATTTTTACTTTAGCTGCACCAGTTTTTTATCGCTAAAATAATTGATTTATAAGGTTTTATATTTGATTTGATATTGGTTAGCTTGGTGTTTTAATGAAATAACTTTATCTTTGTCTTCAGAATGAATCTAAAGCCTAGTATGTTGAAATTCGGGTTTTCAAAGGGAAGCAAACAAAAAGAGATAGAAAGGAAAAGAAAAGCTAGGATTTAACTTATGCAAGTCTATATGATCTTGTTCAATTTTTAAATTGCTTTCAGGAACTATAATTAAATTGTAAAGAAATAGGACTATTTAGCTCTATTTTTAAAAAATAATGTATATTCAAATTTACCAAGAGCTATCCGCTCTTATCCAAACTGGCTACTTTATGGCATATTCCTTAATTCATTTTTGTTCCGAAACGCATGAAAATGCAGGTGTTCTTATTCAGAAACTTTGTAACCGAAAGACGTTTTCCACTATTCTTTATTTTATTTTATTTTACTTTTTGGTAAAGACAGAAGATTTTTCAGAAAACACTGTCAAAGTCGGCGTTTTCAACCGAATTTCCGACGGCGCAGCAGGGGAAAGGGAAAAAAAGAGACACGAACGGCTTATAACCCGATAAGTAATTTATTTAGAAAAAATGAAAATCTCATTTCGATTCCAAATCGCTTCAACAGTCAGACCTTCCAATTTTATGCCTTTGTGTTGAGTCAATAATGAGTCACAAATGAGTCAGATAATGTATCAGAAAGTTCCGCGTTGTTGAGCAAGGAATTTGAGACCTTAACACCTTAAGCTCTACTGTGCTATATCACTCTCATAAATTTGTAAGATTATTACAATTTTTGTTTTCGAATTTCCTCTTTTTAACACTTTCCAACATAATTAAAAAGTGTCTATGAATTCGCTTTGTCTGTCTGTCCGTGCTCTAACTCTCGTAATTATTCTCGGATTGCCATGAAAGTTTTATTTGTTATTGAAGTTTACCATAGAATGTTCAGTATTGAAAATTAAATGTGTAGCATTTATATATCGCTTACAGGGACATTAAAAAAAATTCTGTTACATTATGGTCTATGGGAAAAATCTTTTGCGATATATTTAATTAGCGATGATAACTAAAGTAGCGAAAAGTAGCGAAGTAGCGACTACTTTTGAAAAGTAGTTTGTAGTCACTACTTTTTAAAACAAGTAGTTATAGTTGTAGTTAACTACATTTTTCATAAAGTAGTTGTAGTTGTAGTTCGCTACAACCAAAAAGTAGTTTTTCCGACCCCTGGTTAAAGGCGATACAAACAAATGCTAGTCCGAAGATGATAAGTTCAGACTACAAGGAGTCTGCGAGTGTTCCGAGTGTAATCGAGAGAAAATTCTCGAATTTTTGTTTTGTTACACCAGCTATTTGGGATTTCGGCATTTTCCTGAAGAATAATAACATTATAATGCGATTGGAAAGTTTTTAAAACCAACATACATCTTTAATATTCTGCAAAAATTTACAGTACTACACTGCATTTGTTGTATGTCATTTATGAAGGAAATCAACGTACACATTTCTCCGTAAATCCAAAAAAATATATATTTGTGAGAAGTTTTTCAGATTTTGTTCCAGTGAAGCAGTTTCCCTTCTTGTACACCATTCCGCACTGAATCATCTTGTTTCACCTTCTTCACGGCCGTTGTTAAACAACTTTTTTTCCATTTGCATACTTGACTCCTTGATAGGACATAATAACCAAATTATACATTCAATCTGTCACAAACTTCAATATGTACACCATTTTCCTTTGTTAAAAGTTTAATAAATACTTTGCACAACAACACTAGGTAGTACTTTATGCATTATGTTTGCCCATAATGCTAGCGACTAAATAAGCGAACGTATTAAGAACATACTAAAAACGTATTGACCTATTTGCATCGCTAGCGTGCATTTCAGGACTTTACTTTTTATTCAGAAATTCAGAATTAATACCATAAATTCGGAATAGTAATTTTTACGTTATTTAATGACAGACATGATTACATAAAGGAAAAATCCTTCTCTCAGAATTTCTGAATAAAAAGAATTCCTGAAATGGACGCATACGTGCGCTAATGATGCAAATGAGTTAAGAACGTATCAAAAACGGTGAAACACTCTATACAGTACGAGGGTGGTTCTTAACTCTGCTAACAAAATAAGAGCAGCAATAAGTATCCATCAAGACAATCTGTGCAATAAAACCCGGGATAGCAAATCGATTTTTCAGTCAAAACTACGGGATATCTCATTCCTAATCGTTATCAGGTTTTCCTTCATAACTTTAAACATATATTGAAACGAAATTTTAAACAGACTTACCTTGCTTTATGTGAAATGTGATGGCATAATGATAAGTGTTGGAAGTGGCTTTCATTCGACCAGTGACACCAGCAACCAAATTCCGAAACATGAAGCGTTCTTCATATTCTGATAGGTGACATGATGTCATGACATTTCACGCAAAACACAGTAAATCCGTTAAAATTTTCGTTAAAATAAAATAATTTTTCTTAAAGTTGTTAAGAAAACTCAAATTTGGACCGGAGTGGGGCACAATTTTTTTTTACTGAATGAGTGAGTTGCGAATCAGGTTCTTGTTGATTTGCACCATCACTTTTCTTAGTTTGGCGGTAAAGTTAAAGAACATAATACGAGGCGTGATCCAAAAAAAAGTTTACAAGGCAAAGGAAAAAGTATTTATTAACAATAGAAACAAGATAAAATGGCAATCAAGAGACACATCTGGCCTTTACTTTTCCACATAGTCGCCAAACCTGTTTAGGCATTTGTCAGAACTTTCGACCAACTTATTTATCCCGTCTTGGTAGTAATCAGGGCCCTGCTCATTGAGCAATTTCTCGGCAACTGTTTTCACTGCATCGTCTGAGGTGAACCGTGTTCCGGATAAGTTTCGCTTCAACGCCGGAAAAAGGAAATAGTCACTTGGAGCCAAATCGGGGCTGTATGGGGGTGATTCCAGACCTCCCACTTGAACCTTTGCAGCAATTCCTGAGTCTGGCGAGATGTATGGGGCCTGGAATTGTCATGCAGAAGAATGACGCTTTTGAATTTCGGATGCGACCACATTCTTGGCCCATAAGAATTGAATTACGGCTCGGACCTCTATGCGAGACCACTTTTCTAGACGTCGTGCCATTATTGTCGCTCTTAAGTGTCTGCGTACTGACGCTACTTACTCGTATAACCGCTGTAGGACAACTAGCGCCATCTGTCAACCACCCTGGGTGGAAATATTCGCTCCACAATTATTACGTTTCAAATGCTTCTGCCTGTAAACTTTTTTTTGGATCAACCTACGTATATATGGTAAAGGGGTAATTTTCAATCAAGATTAACTTCGTAATTATTTATTTTATTATTATTTCTATCTATATATTTATTTATTTATTTGTAGAATAAAGTTTATTCTCGGCAAAATTCTTTGTGACAGGTGGACAAATAGAGAAATAAGAAGCATGAAGATAAATGGACCAAACAATCATACAATATTGTCATAATACGAGTTGTAATTTTCCAACTGGACGAAAAATGTCCGGGCCAGGATTCGAACCTGGGATCTCTTGGCTGAAGCCGCCACGCTCTACCAACTGAGCTATCCCGGTCGAATCTGGAGGGCATAATTCATCCAGTTAACCTTATTGATCATAGCATCTGGTCTGATATTTTAATCAGCTCAGCAGAATAGATCGCAGGTAATGGAACTCCAGTAAACGCTGGATACGTGATTACACTAGATTAATTTTAACACAATTGGCTGCTTCAGCCAAGAGATCCCAGGTTCGAATCCTGGCCCGGACATTTTTCGTCCAGTTGGAAAATTACAACTCGTATGATTTCTTTACCAATTTGAATAATTGTGTTAAAATTAATCTATAATATTGTCATAAGCCTGGGAAAAGAAATTATTTTTATCTCATGTATGTGTAATACTGTAAAAAGTGGCACATATTTGTAAATGCTTCTTTATGATAAATTTCTCATATTTCTTTATACAATAGCATCAGCGAAAACTTTTAATATTAATGTGTAACTAATTATATGTTTCACCTTTATTCTATAACAGTTAAATTTCTCTAAATGAAATAAGAATCAATTAATTAAAAATATGAACGAACGTGGCTGATGTCCTAAGGATGAAAACCTGCCAGAAGAATCGTAAGAAAATATAATATTCGTCACACTTCCATTTTTATTCCTAAAACAAGTGAATGAGATTTCTGCCATATGTCGATTTTCTCCTTAAAAGCTGATTGTATTGATTAACACCAGACACCAATTTCAAGTATTACCGGAAAGCTGACAATGGGTTCATTTTCTACGCAAATCGATTGCCGAATTTCTGATGTGGGAAAGATTCTAATTTTCCTCTAAGGTTCTGCTGACACTTATTAATAAGTCTAAATGCCTGAGAACACTTAGCGATTCGAATTCGAAGGGGAAACACCGTACTTCATCTTTCGAACAACGAGTGTTCTTGTCAGACAATTTTCCCACGAGGCAATCGGAATGGCGTGGTTTCTGGAACGGCAATAATCTATCGATCTGTGAAAAAGTTTTTGTACTATAGCAGGAAAGTGTCCACCCAACTCGTGTGATGGTGACAGCTAATAAAATGCTTTTCGTGAGAGGAAAGTGTGTTTCAATAGAACATGAAAGAATGGGTTAGAAGAACACGGTTTTAAAAAAGTGAGAGGAACTATGTAGGAGACAGTAGCGTGGCAAGTTGATAAAATACACGCCCTTTTGTTTCAAACAGATTTCAAACCATTGGGAGACAATAATGCATGAGTAAAATGTGTCAAATTTATTGCATAATTATGGGCTTTTCATTCCTGTGAATTAATTATATCTCCAAAGCAGATATTTTCTGTTTAAAACTGTCCTATTTGTTGCTTCTGTACTTTCGCAGGTAATGATTTGGAATAGAAATTTCTCTTTAACTAATTAATATTTATAAATTCATGCTGCACGAAAAACAGTAAGAATCATTAATTAGCACGAATATGGGATTAGAGAATTCGTAAAATAGACACGATTTTATCAAAGAGTTTCTTTCACTCTGAACTTTTTCTTTTCCATTATCGCATCATATATTATTATATTTGAAACGATACACGTAATAGCATGGGACGGACACACCTTTGAATTTCCAGATTAGAAAATTTCAATTTAATATTTCAATCGGCTAATTTGCAATTACCTCGTTTAATCGTAGAATTTGTAACATTTTTTGCGATTAAATGAGGCGAAAAGTTCAGTTTAAAAAAATGTGAAAAAACAATATACACATCATATGAAATGTCATTTAAGGTATCAAACCTTCGTTATTAACACTTTGCCGTCCGCATGTCTCGTAAAAATACTTCTATTCGTAAAATGTTGAAATGATTGATTGACACCAGAATAGAAACAAATTTATTCGAAAATAAGTAAAATATTTTCTTCATGTACTTAATAAATGGGAATTTTTCATTCAAAAATTCTGGTGCCAAATGTAGCATTAAAGAATTAAAATTAAGTTACTTTATGTACGACACCACTGTGGTGTTGCCGGACGTCTAAGTGTTAAGAAAGATTAATTGATGGAACTTTGAATGGAAATTTAAAATTTGCTAAAAATTTTAACCACAGAAGAATATTATTAAGTAGTTATTTAATGTATGGTTGAGTCTCTTATCTATTTCTTTAAATATGATTTCGGAATAAAATAAAACTAGACAAAACCAGAGCACAAATGTATTAAGCACTGTTTAAATCTGTTTCGTTCAGAAATAAAGCTAATGTTGCAGTCGACCTTTTCTACTGTGATATTCATCTTAAATTTGTTATTATAACAATGCATATATTTTTGTTTATTTTTAGTAATGCATATTATTTATTTTAAATTTTAAATCTCTACTTTTGCTTATCACTAAGCAACACTTTCCTTTTTTTAAATTATCCACATCATACTATTTTTTTACCTCAAATTTAAATTTTTAGAGTAGGCGCTAAATTTTAAATCACGTAGCTTACATTTCATTTCTTTCTAATAAATATTACAAACGAAATTTGTAAATGAATTAATTATACGCCTTTTCAATTCATTAGTTAAGTAATTTAATAAGCACGGAATAACAGTTTTTTTTCTTTAGTAGTGCGAGCTAAGCTCGCCAACCTCCGTCCAACCCCACAGGCTCCAAAAACACACTATTTTGCTCTGTTTTAAAAATATTACCCGATTGTTGAAGATTGAATAATAGTATCACGATCAGTGGCGATTTTCTGTAATGAGGTTGCCATTTACTTCCCTTTGACTGAGGAGATTTTTCAGTACCCAAGGCCGCATCCACCACTGTAGCGACAGCTGACGCCTTACTTAGTGATTGATTAAGTAAGATGTGTCACAAATTTGAAAATCTGCTTGTATAAAAGGGATTAAGTAAAAAAGTATCTGCCTCCCGGATATTTATAATAAAGTCTAAAGAAAAACTTTTCTTTTTAGATGCTATAAGAATATCGATTTAAATATGACATTTTAAATTTATCATTTTAAATCTGACTTACTTTTCCTCCGATTAAGGCTTTTCGCACGTAATAATAATTTAATTAATGTAAAGTTTTCTTTCTCTTTTAATATCTAGTATAAATATATTTTTTTAATTTAAAAGTGTTTGACAATATTATTATTTGAGCTTTTATGACATATTTTTTCTCATTAAATGCTTTGCGCACTTAATAATTTAATTATTTTAAAATTTTCTTTCTTTTATAATATTCACATGTAAATATATTTTACAATTGAAAGATGTTTGGAAATATTATTATTTGCATTTTTTTTTTAAATCCGCAACAATAGGTAAAAAAATGACTTTCCGAGATATGAAATATATCTATTGAGTTATCGAAAATTTGAATACAAAAAAAACAAATAAATAAATAAATAAAATAAAAAATAAATCAAATATTTAAAAATGGACACTGTACACCGCTACCTAGTACAATATGTGCATTGTACTAGGATGGTTACACATGGTGTACAAAAGATGGTTAGATTGCTATGCTTAGTTTTTGATTCTATAAAACTTTTTTAAGAGAACTATTTTGACCAACTTTAATATTAAATATCGCTTGAAATAATTCTTCGATTTAAAAACTGTCCTCTCCAGCGTATTTGTCATATATTTTTCTATAAAACTACCAGTTTTCCTATTTTTATATGCAATAATTTTCTTAATATTAGCCGAGAAAGAGCCTCAGTCAGAATAAATCCAATTACGGCAGCGAAGCCTTTGATTACTTTTTGTTCAGAATAGAGAGAAACTTTTATTTGCATTAATATGAAGTATGTAGGAAAATTAAGTTATTTCTCTTCTTTTTTTTTAGATTTTGTTTAAGCGATAAAATTGGTTTGATATGCTAGGATTCAAGAAGTATGACACTAAATTTTCTTAGTTAAACAGAGTTTTTGCAAGCATTATCAGTTTAGAATTCTCTATTAACACATAAAGCTTTTCCCAACAAAATGCCACTCTAGAGGGATAAAATCGGTCTTACTCGCTAGGATATAAGAAAAGTACCACAAACATTTCTTGTAAAGTTTTGTTTTCGCGAACACAATCCTTTTTGGGAAAAAAGAAAAAAAAAAGTTTTGATTCCCTGTGTAGATTTTGTTAGAGCAAAAAAACTGGTTTTACATGATATGTTTTAAGAAATGTGCCACTAAATTTTCATGGTTAACTGAGGTTTCGAAATCATTCTCTGTTTAGAATTCTCTATTAACACAGATATAAAGCTTTTTTAAGCAAAATTTCAGATGCTATATCTACTTTCTTAAGCATTATATATTATATTATTGTACTTTATATAGTTTAATATATTTTCACTTATTTTCACACACGTGATTTTATCTTAAATATTATATATATATATGAATAAAATGGGTCTTACTCGCTAAGATTGAAGACAAATGCCAGTAATGTTTCACAGTAAAGCTTTTGTTATCTTTAACATAATCCTTTTAGAATAAAATAGTCACATAAGCGGTTGTTTCGACAGAAAATCTATTATTTTTGTTTCCCAGTGAAGATTATTTTACAGCAAGAAAACTGGTTTTACACAGCGAGGTTTTAAGAAATGGGCCACTATATTGCCACGGTTAAATTGAGTTTTCGCAAGTACTCTCCGTTTAGAATTCTCTAATAATAGATATATATAAAGCTTTTTAAAGAAAAGTCCAAAAATTTTATCTATTTCCTTAACCATTTTTTTTTCGTAGACGTATAAAATTGGTCTTATTTACTAGAATTGACGAAAAATGACGATATTTCATAATAAAGCCTTATTTCTTTGAAGCTAATCCATTTTTAAGGTAAAAAAAATAATAGAATAATAAAAAATGCATTTTTTCCCTTGTGCAAACTACAGGGTTATTCTAAATGATGGACCTATTTTCAAAAAATTGTATTATACCAATGGTAAGAGGAAGTTTCAAAGTTTTTTTAAAGACATTATAAATGTTCAATATGTCCACCGTTTGCTGCACGGCAAACATCTACGCGGTAGCCAAACTCGTACCACACACGAGAAAGCGTATCTGCTGTTACTGAGTGCACGGATTTCAATGAGTGCACGGGTTTACTGAGTTTACTGAGTTCACGGCTTTTATGAACGATCTGCGGAGCCGTATCCCTGCTGCCGTGCACTCAGTAACAGGAGATACGCTTTCTCGTGTGTGGGACGAGTTTGGCTATCGCGTAGATGTTTGCCGTGCAGCAAACGGTGAACACATTGAACATTTATAATGTCTTAAAAAAAACTTTGAAACTTCCTCTTTTCACTGGTATAAAGATTGTTTATTTTGAATTTGTACTTTAATAAATACAATTTTTTTGAAAATGGGTCCATCATTTAGAATAACCCTGTATATTAGAGCAAGAAAACAGGTTTAAGATACTAAATTTTAAGAAATATGCAACTACATTTTATGTTTAAACTGAGCTTTCGCGAGCATTCTATGTTTTGAGTTAGTTCTCTATTAACTCAAACATAAAGTCTTTCCAAACAAAACTTTAGTTATTTGATTTTTATTTAGAATAAAATAGTCACAAAAGCGGTTGTTTCGACAGAAAATATATTATTTTTGCTTCCCAGTAAAGATTGTTTTAGAGTAAGAAAACTGGTTTTACACAGCGAGGTTTTAATAAATATGCCATTATATTGAATATTATATATATTATTCCTTAAATAGATTTTTGAAAAAGATAATATCGGTGTTACTGGCCCGGATTGAAAAAAAACGCCACCAATGTTTCTAAAAGAAGTTTTGTTTTCGTCAACATGATGCTTTTATACTAATAATAATTTTTAAAAATTGAATAAAATAGTCAGATAAGAGGTTATTGCTGTAAAAAAAAAATATATATATATATACATTATTTTTGCTTCTCTATGCATATTTTTTTTAGATCTAGATTTTACAGAATGTTTTAAAAAATGTGCCACTAAACATTCATATTAAAAATTATCTCTGGCAAGTAGTTTACGTTTAAAATTCTCCGTTAACGCATTAACACATATAAAAGCTTTTAAAAAACAAAAAAAAAAGGGGGTCAGTTTTTTTTAACTTTTTGAAACAGGTTTTTGATAGAGGAAAACATCGTTTTTATTATCTAGAACTGAAAATAAATACCAGAATCTATATTATGTAATACACATATTTTCTGTATCGAAACTTTTTATTTTCCTCTTTCTCATCAAAAATAAATCCAGATAAAGTCTTGCATATAACCATCAAACTTAACGACTAAGCATTCTGTAGTTTTCAAAACTACAGAATTCCAATTGTAAAATTGTAAAATTTAAAAGCTAAACAGAAATCCATCCGAAGAACGAAACAAAAATATTCTAATCCGAAGAAGAATAATATATCTGACTCACATTCGTTTTATTATCGTAATTTATCCCAATAAGTAATTATGCTGATTTGCTCAAGTATTAGAAAACCTGCCCGGCATCGCCCGTACCAAAAGAAAAGTATAGTCTATCTATGTGTACTTTTGTGTGTGTATGTTGTGTTTTAATCCGGGCCATGTGGATGACAATTTTAAACTGTAGAAGTTCCGGAAAATATGAAAATGACCTTCAGGAAATATTTTTTTAAAAATAGTACATTTTCATTTTTTTAAAATAAAAAATACCATTAAGAGCATTATTTTATTTTTATTATTATTATTGTTGTTGTTATTACTGAGTGTGTGTGTTTTTCCGGGTTACGGGGATGGCAATTTCAAAATCCAGAAAAAACAGAAAATATAAAAATAACAAGGTTTAAAAAAAAAAAAAAAAAAAAAAAACTGAATGTTCTTTCAAAGATCGAAATAAACTTGCTATAATGTAATAATATCTGTGGGAGAAAAACAAAACAAAACAAGGTATTCTTTTTTCTGAATATAAGATTTAAAAAAAAATAATTATCACTGTCAAGCCAACAAAAACTATTTGTTCCATCCAAGATTGTTTATTTAAAAATTAAACTTAATAACAACGTAGCGTAATGTACACCTATCAAACTTAACGACTAATATTTTTGTAGTTTTAAATAATTTCGAGTCTAAATTTAGAAAGCTAAACAGGAATCAACTGAAAGAACAGAACAGGAAAAATGCACATATAAACCTATTTCGAAATTATCTCAATTCTCATTATAATTTTCATGATCATATTTTAGCGTAGTAACTAATTCAGTTTATAGAGATATGCGCTGAAAGAAATAATATACTTTAAATAAAATGCTTTTTCTCTTTGAATTATGTAATTAACGTTTATAGGTATCAGACTGGCAAAGAAAATTTAGTTCATTCACGATTTTCTTCAAAATCCAACTCTATAAATCCAGAACCATGTAAATTAACGACTAAACATTCTGTAGTTTTAAAATAGGCTTATTCTAAAATTAAATGCTAAACATAAAGAAAATGGGAGAACAAAACAAATCGAAATCTAACAAATACAAATCAATTCTGTGAAAAAGAATTTCCGAGACTCGCATTACATTTATAATCATAATTTAGCACAGTAAAAAATCCTGCTGAATTAATTTTATTTAGTTAAATACTGAAAGAAGGACGATATTTTAATTTTTTTAATTATTATTTATATATTAAACCATCATCAGTATCAAGACTGTCAAATATTTTTTTATTTTCCTTTTTTGTTTCATTCAAGACCCTGCTTCAAAAATTTAACTTCGTAAAGTCTTGCCCTAATGCTGAACCGTCAAAATTAACAAATAAGCATTTTGGAGTTTTAAAATATGCTGTTTCTAAAATTAGAATGATAAATAGAAAGCAACTGGAAAAATGAAATGAAACAAAATACAAATATAAATCTATCCCGACGAAAAGAATTTCTGAAACTCTAAAAAAATTACTTTATAATCTTAATTTAGAGTAATGGAAAATCTTGCTGAATCCTTTTTAGTTATAAATGCTATAAATTGTGTAGAAAATAACGGTAAAATGCTGAGGAAATCACAGAAATTCTTCTTCTCTTTGAATTATGTAACAGACTTGTATCCTTATCAGGCTGACAAAAACTTTTTGTTTCATTCAAGATCCTCCTTCAAAATGTCAATTCTTATCCTAATGTCGAACTATCAAAATTATCGACTAAGCATTTTGGTGGTTAAAAAAGAAGCTGATTCTAAAATTAGAATGCTAAACAGGAATCAACCGAAAGAACCGAACAAAATGAAATTCAAATTTAAACCAGTTCCGAGGAAAAAACTTTATCAGGCTCTCATTCCATGTATCACCATTTTTTAGTGTAATAAGAAGCCTTGTTTATTTCTCTTTATTTTTTTCTTTTTAGTATTATATATCTAAAGAAAATAATATATGATGTGTTTTTAAACCCTTTTGATGTGTTTTTAAAATAAATTAATGTTTGTTGTAACAGGTAGTGCAGATACTTATTATGTTAATAAATCACATTATGGACGATCGTAGATTAAATAGACGGAAATAATATAGTTTAAAGAAAGTATTTTTCTTTTTGAATTATATAGTAGATATATATCAATATCAGCCAGACTTTGTTTTTCAAAATACCCCTTCAAAAATCCATCTTCATAAAGTCTTGCCTTAATACCGAACCATCAAAATTAACGACTAAGCATTTTGTAGTTTTAAAAAGTGCTGATTCTAAAATTAGAACTTTAAACAGGAATCAACCGAAAGAAAGGAATAAATCGAAATTTAAATTTAAACCTATTCCAAGGGAAGAACTTTATCAGGCTCTCATTACATTTATTACCATATTTTAACGTAATAAGAAGCCTTGTTTATTTCTTTTCTTCTTCTTTCTTTTCTTTTTAGTATTATATATCTAGAGGGAATAATTTACTTTAAGGAAATTATTTTTTTCTTTGAATTATATTGTAGATATATATCAGTATCAGTCGGACAAAGGCTATTTTGTTTTTCAAGATCCCCCTTTCAAAAATCCAACTTCATAAAGTCTTGTCCTAATGCCGAACCATCAAAATTAACGACTAAGCATTTTGTTGTTTTAAAAAGTGCTGACTCTGAAATTAAAACTCTAAACAGGAATCAACCGAAAGAAAGGAATAAATCAAAATTTTAATTTAAACCTATTCCAAAAGAAGAACTTTATCAGGCTCTCGTTACATTTATTACCATATTTTAACGTATAATAAGAAGCCTTGTTTATTTCTTTTCTTCCTTTTTTTTTCTTTTTAGTATTATATATCTAGAGGAAATAATTTACTTTAAGGAAATAATTTTTTTCTTTGAATTATGTTGTAGATATATATCAGTATCAGCCGGACAAAGGCTATTTTGTTTTTCAAGATCCCCCTTTCAAAAATCCAACTTCATAAAGTCTTGCCCTAATGCCGAACCATCAAAATTAACGACTAAGCATTTTGTAGTTTTAAAAAGTGCTGATTCTAAAATTAGAACTCTAAACAGAAATCAACCGAAAGAACGGAACAAAACGAAATGCAACAATAAACCCATCCCGAAGGATGATGTAAAAATTTGTCATCCCCACTGGACCTGTTCATTATTCATTCCCTTTTAATAGTGCCCCCACCTCCACTTAAAATCACTTTTGAGTCCGTTGTTTCTTTGTCCGCGGTCTCTTTTACTTTAAGAATAGGGAGTGAGGATGGTGTGTTCCTGCCTGTTGCATGCGCCCAACTTATTGTCCAGGGCACGTGCCTGCCCCGGTTAAGAGCTCAATAAATCACCGTACAATGTGGAGCTTTTTTTTTTTTTCCAATTCCCCTTGATCTGATTATAGGTGCGTTGAAGAGCAAATAGATATAATAAAAAAGAGGTGTCTTTTTTATAGTGGAAAAAGTGTGAATGATTTATTATAAAAAAAAATAATAATAATAAATTCGCTTGTTTGAAAATTACTGTATTATTACTAGCAATTTCTGATACAGCTGAAATGTGTCAATGACTTCAGTACTTCTGTTTTTCTGCCCTCCCCCCCTATCTACTTTTTAGCAAAATGCAGAGGTGGTCACCGAATCTTAGCTCTTACAAGATATAATTTGAGATAACATTGTTTGTAAACATATTATGCATTTGTTTTTATTTTGAAGATGTGAGAAATATATTTAAGGGGCAAAGGATACATTAGGTCATTCTTTAAAATGTGAAATGCTTAAGAAGAGCAAATTTGGTACTTTTCCGTTATATCAACACCATTGTTGCCAGCGCAACGTCCGTCGGCGCCAAATGAGATATTTTAAGATACTTTTTTGTCCAATTCCCCTTGATCTGATAATAGGTGCAGTGAAGAGCAAATATATATATATATATATATATATATATATATATATATATATATATATATATATATATAAAGGCGTATTTTTTATAGTGGAAAAAGTGTGAATGATTTATTACAAAAAGAAATAATACATTCCCTTGTTTGAACGTTACTGTATTATTACTAGCAATTTCTGATGCAGCTGAAATGTGTCAACGACTTCAGTACTTTTGTTTGTCTGTCCTCCATCTACTTTTTAGCGAAATGCATAGGTTATTACGAAATCTTAGTGTTATCAAGATATAATTTGATATAAATGTTTAACATTGTCTGTAAACATAGTATGCATTTTGTTTTATTTTGAAGATGCCAGAAATAGATATAATAAGAAAAAACATTAGATCATTCTTAAAAATGTGAAATGCTTAAGAAGAGAAAATTTGGTACTTTTCCGTTATTTCAACACCATTGTTGCCAAGCGTAAAAGTCGGCGCCAAATGAGACACTTAAAAAATAACAATAACAGTGTTGGTGTGAAAGTGATCATTTAAAAAATATATAACATTTAGAAGTTACAGACTTTCATGAACTATTTTATTATATAAATGCAAATATATACTTAAAATAAAAGAAGAAATAAATATTATACAATAAAATAATTAAATAAAACTAAATTTCAACTACAGGTATGAAATTGTAAATGTTACTTAACATTAAAGCATACACTGCAAAAAATAATTGTTGATTTTACAGTATAAAACTGGAACCCAGCTGCCAGTATGCGCGGTAGCGTATTACCGCTTGCACGGCAGCGTATTACTGCTTATTTTACTGTTTAATACTGTTAATTTTACGGTATAATACTGGCCGCTGGGTTCCAGTTTTATACTGCAAAATCAACAATTATTTTTTGCAGTGTATATTTCATTTTTTGAATAAAGACGTCGCCACATGAACTCTATAAGATAGGACTGTAAATAATAACGAGCAGTGCCGGTGTTTTATAACGCCATTTTGCTATGCCCTATAATCTTCCAACAGATTGGGTATGACATCCAGTGTTAGAGTTTAAAAAAAAAAAAAAAAAAAAAAAAAAAAAAAAAAAAAGTATTTGTAATTTACTGGGAAATGTTCGTACACTGTAAAAAATATTTGGAACGTTTAGTATTCTAACAGGAATGTTTCTGATACCGTCGGATATCTGAGCGCTATTTTCACTTTCTGAAACCATCAGAAACCTTTCCGAATGTTTAGGTTTAGTTTCCAGTGCAGATTGAAATTGACCCTCTTTTATACCAAACCAGTTTATGTGCATTCCAAGTATTTCTCTTTTCAACTATTTCAAGCAGTTTACCACGGCAAAGCTAAAATTGCACGTTGTTGGCTGTGGAAGAGTTATTCGAGCGGTCCAAAAAAATACAATTTTAAAGAAGGAATATTTCGAAAGGTAAGAATTTCTGCTGTTTTAAATATTCTAATAATATTTTTTATAATGATTCTGTTTTACATTCATTATTATTTCAAACATGGCGTGATATTTTTCAGTTTATATTAATATTTTTAACAAATGTCTTAACCCTAACTTTTAGGACTATTTACATGAGCATTTAGATACTTTGAGTTGGGAGGATAGTTATTAAAATATACTCTAAAATATAAAAATACAAATTCTTTGTCTCTCATTTTAAGTTTTTTTAACGTTGCTTCAATAAATACGATTTATAAATAGCATTTAGAAGCAATTTAATCTCTTAAAGAATAATATCTGCCGGCGGTACTGTGTGTTTGTTTATATATTTTTTTAACGATGTTCCAGAACTCTAACTTTTATAATACTATATATTGAAAATTGACTTGTCTGACTTTAAAAATATTGTTTTAAAGTAAACAGACTATATTTATTTATTTTATTCTAATTCTGAAAAAAAAATTCCTAGGTGTTTTTATTAATCTCAGGGTTATGTCCAGATTTTTCTCACAGGGTCCTGTTTCTGTGGAACTGTGAAGTTTTTTTAATATTTTTGAAAATTATAGTCATAATTTTAGGAATCTGAAATTATCGTTATATCAGGTTCCTTTGTATCTATCCTTTACACATAAAAAAGCTATGCACTTTGATAAGTTCAATTGTTTTGTGATAGGTCAGATTTTATTTTTAAATGATTAAATTTATGAAAAGTTCAGTTTTTGAGGTGGCAAAGTTTTGTGAAAGGATTGTTTTTAAGACAAAGAATTTTGTGAAGGATCCTGTTTTAGAACGAAAAATTTTGTGAAGGGTCCAGTTTTAAAATGAGAATTTTTGTGAAGTGTCTTGTTTTAATATGAAAATTTACCTTTTAAGGACCGAAAAAAATTAACTGATAAACAGATCTCTGAAGCTGCATTGCTTTTGGAAAGCTCATACATGAGTTTTAATTATTTTATGTTGTTGGGAGTTAGATTATTTTAAATGTATCTAAAATCTATTAGTATAGCATTCATGTTAATGAAAAGTTTTACAGATTATTTAAGTTTTCTTTCTAAGTATATATGCTATTTTTTTTATATTTTAAAATAAATTACTTGATATGTGAAGCTGTATGAATCCCATATTTTTTTCACGATATGTTGTTACAAAACAAGGTAAATATCTCCATTCTCCAATGTTCACTGCGTGAATATTCTTAAATATTAGGGTTAAAACATATTTGATAAAATTTTGATATAAACTGAAAAATATCACGCAATATACCGAATAATTTCGCCTAGAATAAAGAATCATTATAAAAAAAGTTTGATTACAGTATTTAAAAGAGCAGAAATTCTTATCTTTTCAAGTATTCTTTTAAAATTCAGATAATACATAGTAAAAATAGATAAAATTATATTCAGAAACACTTCAGATATATTCAGACAGGTTTCAGATACATTCAGAAAAGTTTCCGATATATTATGAAAGATTTGCGATATATTCAGAAACTTTTCTGATTCGTAATGAAAGATTTCCGATATATTCAGAAAGGTTTCAGATATATTCAGGAAGCTTTCATTACGAATCGGAAAGGTTCCGTGTTTTAGCCGAAACATTTTTCTGATCGAATCGGAAACTTTTCTGTTAGTATCGTGCAGCACAGGTCTCCGTTACTTTCAGAAACGTTTCTGAAAATTTTTTACAGTGTAGCTGGTATCTTGCAAAAAAAAAAAACTTTTTTTATGAATACTCCTATAGCTGTGAAACAATATTATTGCAACTTCCTCATCAACAGGTAACTGCTAAATGGTAAAATCAATCTCAACATCGTCGAAAAATGTAATTTATAACTTAACAAAAAATATTTTCGATTCCAAAAACAGCAAATTAAGGTATTTTTCGTGATTACAATTAAATAATAATGATAATGATAAAATGATTCCCGTTCAGCGAGTCACAATGTTTGGCACGGTTTGCAATTAAAACAATATCTGTACGGACAGGGTTAAAACAAATGACAGATTAGCATACATTCTGACATGGTGTTTGTATAACGGATAAGTATAGAAAATTTTAAAGGGTCAAGTACTTTTGAAATGACAAAATTCAGAGGAAACGTTAAATCTTGTTAATAAGCATACATCAAATACTTTGTGCAAATTTTAATTCCTAAACCAAAACCAATTACAACGTTGTAACGCACAAATATGAAAACTGGCACAAAAAACCGCATACGGCCGTTTCAAGATGCATCAATCCCCTTCCTCAGTGCGAGGGGAAAAAAATGGTTTCCAGATTTTTCCCCCTCATGGTTAACAATATTTATACGTCTAAAAACTCGGTTCAATTTGCAAATAAAATTCGTACCTTTAATCCAACAGGTTATACTATGGTTTCTTTTGATGTTAAATCTCTTTTTACAAATGCTCCAGAACAAGGTGCTTTAGATTGTTTAAGAAATAGATTTATTGAGTTTCACTTTTTTCAATATGAAATTGATAATTTGATTGCTTTAACCAGCATTTGTTTGTCGCAAAATACTTTTGTGTTTCAGGGTAAGTTTTATAAAATGTCGGAAGGTTTAGCTATGGGTAACCCTTTAAGCCCAGTCTTAAGTGATATACATATATATATATGCATTATTTTGAAGTTAAATTATTTAAATTAATACAATTCCCATTTTATACACGTTACGTAGATGATTCCTTTGCTTTACTTGATTTATCTAAATGCAATATTAAGTCTGTACTTGATATATTTAATTCAATTGATCCATGTATCCAGTTTAATTTCGAAGTTGAAGCTCAACAACATCTAGCTTTTCTAGATGTTCTAGTAATTCGTAATGATTGTGAATTTTTGACAACAGTTTACCGTAAACCTTTTGCAGTAAGTTTTCCCCCTCATTATAGATCCAATCATCCCCCACATAAAAAATTAGCAGCTTTCAATACACTTATTTTCCGTGCACGTATTTGTTCAAATTCCGAGTTGTTTAATAATGAAATTAACTATATTAAAGCAGTCGCCATCGATCGTGGATTTAACTTGAATATAATTAACCTATTTTATCTAAACCTCCGACAAGCACTTATTCTGTGAATTTAAAAATGTTATTGTCTTACCTTATTTTCATAAAATCAGTACACAAACTTCTCGTATTCTAAATAGGTTTAGTTTCAAAGTTGTTTTCTCTCCAAACAATAAAGTTTATTTCTCCAGCCTTAAAGATTCAATTGATAAACATAATACATGGGGCATTTACAGAATTTTTTGTGAATGCGGCCTCTCTTACATTGGGCAGACGAAGCGTGCTCTTAGAATTAGGCTGAAAGAACACCAAAATTATGTTAAATAGCAGGAGTGTGAGAATCTACAATAGCTAAACATTGTTGGGATTCCAACCACATGTTTAATTATTCAGAAGCTAAAATTATCCAAAAACGTAATTCAGTTATAGCTCTCGACTTTTACGAGGCTTACTTTATTCACAAACATAGTTCATCCTTTGTGAATGATATGACCAGCACCACTTTTCTCTCGCACGTGTGGAGGAATCCTACGCAAGTGACCCATTTTTTTCAGTTATTTCTGGTCAACTACGTCACTTCTTTGGTATATATAAACTCCTGCTTTAGCATTTTCATTCAAGCCAGTACTCGGGGTTATAACCGAGGGGTTCTTTAAACCCATTTTTATCCTTTTTTTTTCTTGCACTGAGGAAGGGGATCGATGCATTCTTGAAACGGCCGTATGCGGTTTTTTGTGTCAATTTTCATATTTGTGCGTTACAACCATTGACTAGAAATATAAATGGACAGCGGACTAGCAACCCTTTCTTGAAGAAAACATGTCCTTTCCTCCAGCAAGTGTGGAGGAAGAATATTCTGCCAAACATGTTTTTTTTCGCTCCAAACTGTCACGGAAATTCCACAGCTCCCGAGAAGAAACAGAGATTTTTCATTTGCGTTTGAGTTTGTCAAGTTTGAGAAAGGGATTACCGCCAGAAAGCGGCACCCTTTCGCCTATTTTTGGCGATGAAAGGGGAAAGATATATTCTTCAAGTCTGTCGGAAGAAAAGAAAGGAGTCCGCTGTCGATTTATATTTCTAGTCAATGGTTACAACGTTGTAATTGGTTTTGGTTTATGAGTTAAATCGTGTTATCTTAAAAATTGAGAGATCTACTTACACAATTTTTTAAAGCTTTTTAAGAGAGGATTCCATGGTAACGCCCGTTAAATTAATATCACTTAACATTGAATTGGTACTTTAGGTTTTCAACTAAATAAAACTAAAAATATCGACCACCATAATAATAATATCTTTTGCAAAGCGAACATATTTTCTCTGAGTAATAATAATAAATTGGTATAAATTCAATGCGATATAAAATTAAGTCAACTGAAAAAAATACTTAAATTGGCAAATTTTTAAATAAAATTAATCATTATTGTTCAAAAAAATTTTTAGAATAAATTTTAAATTTACTGAAAAAAAATGTTTTGACATGTTATTAAAAGTTCTTCTTAGCTTAAATTAAAGATTACGTATCATTTAAAAGTTTAGTGTTATATTCGAAATAAAATACGGATTAAAATCCTTTTATATTTGTGAAAAATTTATTTTTAAATAATATTACACTTTTTAAAACATATCCTGTAATAAATTTCGTATTTTAAGTTCTGTCGTCCTCTGTCTCATAACTATTTCTGCAAATTCATAAGTGCCATACTAAAAACGCAGAGAAATTTTAGTTAAAAATCGCAGAATAAATCATTTTATTGCATTTTTAATTTGAAATTTAAATTTTTTTCCCTACCAGGAAATGCTGTATTGCAAATCCAGATAGCTATGCATTTTGTTATGTCAGTTTGTAATAAACCTTTAATTATTCGGAACAACTATAAAATATTTTTTACGAAAAATTAATAATAAATTTTTATTCTGCTTGTGTAATACATTCATTACATTTGATATTTTTGGATTAGCTTTGGCTTTGATTCACACAAATACATATTTTATTTAATTTATTCTTTTAAAAATTTCTGATACATAAATTTCTAAATTTGAAAGTTTCTGTGCATTTAATGTACCGCATTCATTTCTCTTTTGAAATTAATATTGGAATTGAAACATTTTTATTAAAAATGAATGATAAATATTAAAGTTTAATCTTCTATTCATAGTAAAAGTAGGATATTTTTCTTCAGAATTATTAATTTTCTCCACTTTTTTTTTCTTTTTTCAATAACAAGTTTTACCGAAAGTTTTGACTCAATTTTTGACATGTTTTGAATAAAATAAATTTCTTTTCGTGAAACTTTCATAAACATTTTTATTAATCAATTTCCTGTTTGTGTGCATGGTTTTTATATCAAAAGGCTTGATAAAAGAAAAGAAAAAAAGTTACTTTAAACTTTTTCATATATTTATTGTACTCTTGCTGATTTGTTAAAATTATTGATCGTGTGAGATATAAAGATACATTTTCCAAAGTTATTGACTGTATGTTTTTAATGAAAATTAATCGTAACCGCTGAAAAGAATGCTATATTTTTTATCCTGTTCCAGTGTTTAATAATTTTTTAAATAATTAAATTATACTTATCGAAAAGTGATTAGTTTGTATAGCAGTGTTATGATGGGTGGAAGAAAAAATTTGATTTAACAAGAAATTTTTTTAAGTATTTTCTTTGTATAAGATTGGTTTATATTTTAAACTATCGACCCGAATTCAAATACAGAAATAAATAAATAAATAAATAAATAAATAAATACATACATGCATACATACATACATATATATGTACAAACATCTATATGTACAAACATTTCTATGTATCACCAACTTTTTCACCATCCCACTAAATTCTGTTAACTAGCTAACTGACCTTTCCATTGAGTCCTATATCTTATACTATTTAGTATTCTAAAGTAAATATCGATCTCTCCATTTAACTTTGCCATTCACCTAAAAACAGGCAGGAAACTGCTGGCACTCCAAAGCAACTCTACATTTCCCCTATTAATATAAAAATTTCACTTCTGACTAGACAAATTCCTCTTAAAAATTTGTACCTTTCATCACAACTGACAATCTATATATCCGGGTATTATTTTCCCTGAAGAATCCAAGAAGTCTCTAGGATACGTTTAAAACAAAATATAGATACTTAGCTTCTGCATACAGTGTTCTCATCTCGCATAAATCCCACCTGATAAGCTACTACTAAAATAAAAAGAGGATACAAAATACCGGGTAGGTCAAAATCTTTGATACATTTTAATATTCAATACAAAATTAAATAACTGGCGTCTGAGAATGCGGCCCAAATAAAAATTATTCTCGTAATCCAAATTGTTTTATTTTCCAAAAATTACTCATCGATGGCGCTATACCTTCACAGCTTCAAAAGAGCAGCAAAAACTCAAGATAAACTCAAGATACAAAATATTTATTTTGCACAATCTACGACAGTATTTCATCACTTGCGACCTTTGTAACTCAAACCACATTTAAATGGTAATCAGTTTCATTTCACGCGTTAAAATATGATAGTATATTGTACAAAATAAATGGTCTGTATAGTTGCTTGAGTTCAAGGTTTTTTTTTTTTTTAGCTTAAACGTTATAGCGACATCTGCAGGCAATTTTGGGAAATGATTTTTTTTTTCATTTGCTTAAACAAAATTCGATCATGACAAACATTTTTGTTCAAATTGCACGGTCGTACACCAAATATGTGAATTTTTATTGAATTTTAAAATGTGTTAAGGACTTTAACGCGTGGCTCATCCTGTACAACTTGCTGCAAATGTTCCATAAAACTTCATAAAGGCATGTACAATTATGTGAATCTAACTAACATTTAAAGCGTTAAATTAAAGGTAACGATAATATGTAACATATCAATGTACAAATAATTTTTCAGAACATTAAATAAAAGTATCATTTCTTTTATGACTTTTAAAATAATTGCATTATTTAAAACGGTGAAAAGTTTCGTACTCTGTATAAAATTATCTTCAAAATTATGCATAATTTATTAAACTTTGAAATTAATTTATTTAGTTTCGAAAATAGAATTATATGCTCAAAATACATATTTCGAAAACGTGTTATACGAGCGAAACTTTTGCATTAATTGTATAGCTTGTTTTTTTTTCATGCGTAAAATCTAGTTTTGCAACATATCTTTAACACCCGCAAAATTTTTAGTTACAACAGAAGAAAACAGCTATCAATCTTTTTAAATATGTTGTCATAAATTAATTTTTAAGGATTTTCCCTAGCATACACACAACTTTGCCTACTGTAACATTTAATGCACATTATGTCTGCATCATAGAGAAGAGTGGAGAGAGCTTTAGTAACCCTAAAATGTCTCCAACATAACAGTCACGTGATATGTTCTTTTCTTTTCTTGTGTTATTTTCATTGATGAATCGAAATTACGAAATTTGGCATCTGATTTTATCGCCAAGGACTAGCATATGTCTGCGAAAGGAAAATAAAAAAAATTACAGTATCGTTAAATTACAGTGTTTTACTATTTTTAATCAAATTTTAAGTTACTTTATTTTACTTCGTTCATATTTTTGCACCAGTTTACTCCATAGTTTCATTTGGTATATTTTAAATTTATATTGTTAATAAAGGGTGCTCTGAAATTGTTTTCATTTGAGCATGCCGTTTATAAATTATGAAATGTAAATGATAAATATGTTTAGAGTTTATAATATTGTGTAGTTCTTTTTTCCCTGAATTCTACAAAAGTGGATTTGTTTTATGGTAAAGATTACATCTATTACAGTTAGCGCAGTCATCAACATATATATTTGCTAATATAATTTAGAAAACAATACTGTGAAAAATGATTAAATAATTGAATCGAGAAGTTGTTTAATAGATTTAAAATTTAATTAATGCCCAATGCTGGCCAGAAAACAAAATTGCACTTATGTATAGCTCACGTATTTAAATGAAGTTTATATTGACAGTACAGGAGTATGTGTATTAGTAAATAACGAAAATTAGTTTTCAACAAATTATTGCATCATTTTTGTAAATTTCTTGCACTTACATAATCTGGATACTGACAATTTTTATAATTTTTTTCACTACCGGCAGCAATTTTGAAATTGCCGACCAAGCGATAATTCGCCAAATCTGGAAACTTTCACGTGAAGGTTCTTGGCAGATTTCTCGCTCGCATTTTAATATTTTTAAATTGTTTTTTTTTTTTTTTTTTTTTTTTTCATAGGATAGCTGAGGTCGATCTCTAACGTTGTTAGTTTTTACTTTTTCGATTTTGGTTCCAGTTTTTTTATATAATATATATAGTGTACTTTCAGTTTCAGAACCGGTTCCAACCGGTTCAAAAATTGAAAATGTCCGCTTATAAAAAAAACTATAACCAAAATCAAAAAAGTAAAAACTAACAATGTTAGAGATCGACCTCAGCTATCCTTTGCAAAAAAAAAAAATCATTTAAAAATATTAAAATGCGAGCAAGATATCTGCCAAGAACCTTCCCATAGACTTAACATTAGTCTAAGCGTTTCTTCGCCTGACTAGCTTAGGCTCTTAAAAGAAAACATTCGATCTAATTAAAGGAAGAGGATTTTCCCACTGATTCACGCAATGTTTTGTTTCTTTGCAAAAGCGAAAATGAAAGTGAAAAATACAGTTTCACGAAAAGGTTTTGCAACACTTTTATGCATCTAACTATACTTAATATATAAAAAATGAAAACCTTAACACATATTAAATTAATATAAAAATACAGAAAATTCAAAGAATAAGAAAACGAATTAAAATAACAGCGTTATTTATAGTAATTTTTGTACATCATAAGAAAACGGAAAGAAACTTTAAGGATAATGCAAAAACTGTTGTTGTTTTTAAATTTTATAAAGTACAAATAATTTTTAAATTCAACAGAAAATTATACAACAAAATTACATTGTTAAAAATCTGCAACAAACTGCCATTCAAACGTTTGTATAGAAAACGGTTACTTTACCGCCTTTTATCTCTATTCTGACCAATGAGAACGCTTTAAATTTTCGTCAAGTAACCGTTATCTATAAAAACGGTTAAATGACTGAACATTTTGCTCCAGATTTTTTAGCAGTGTACAGTAGATTCCTTTATTGATTTTATTTATACTTAAAACTGGAAAAAGTTTTGAATTTTTGTAAAATTATCTTAAAATAATGCATAATTTATTACATTTAAATTGAAATTGATTTTGAAAATGGGATTATACGCTCAAAATGCATGTTTTGGGAAAGGTTACGAAATTTTTGTATCAACTGTATAATTCTTCTTTCCATTTGTAAAATTTTGTTATGCTAAAATGTCTTTAAAACACAGGAAACATTTGATTTACAACAGAAAAAAATAGTTATCATTTTCTTAACCTATCGCCTACCAGACATGTACAGACGGTAGGTAGTACTAGACGGTACATTGTACCAGATGGTGCATTCAAAATGACAATTTTTATTAACTAGAATTTATTTCATAAAATAAGTTAAATATAAACTACAGAGACAGTAGTTTGTTTCGTTGGAATTCCCAGTTGTTAACAACTCCACTCCCTGCATATGAGTATTTGTGTATCATATCTTAAAGGAGCCATGGAGAAAAGAGTATAAAAGTAGCAAAAATGCACTGTAAAATGAAAGAAAACCAGAGGATTTCAACAATAACTTCATCAGCCAATCCGAAATAAGTATGATAACATGGAGAACTGAGTGCAGGAAAACACAGTGGTAACACCAAGATATGACTTGGCAGACCGATTGCGTTTTAATATGCGAATCGAGTTTTAACTAATTCTAGAATTTCAGCCGTGAACTCGATGATGTGATTGTCTGTGCTGCCACCTCCCGGTCTATAAAGCAAGAATAGCATAAATCTACCCCAGTTTTAAAAATCCCAGTTTTCATTGCCATACATTTAGATATAGTTAAATTAATGTTAGTATAAGAACGAGTATAACTGTCATTTTATAAATGGCTCTGTAAATCTCAAAAACATATTGGTTTCTGTAGTTTCTAATGATAAAGAACGGTTTTCGGAATCATAGGTATCTCGTAAGAGGTTATTGTGTATTTTCGTTTGTGGTTAGATTATATTTTCGTAGATTAAGAAACACCTGTCTTTTAGGTAGCTTTCAATACAAAAAAGTATAAAGCTACCTATTGCAGCCGTTCGGAGGAAAGCAGTTCCGGAAATTTTCGATATATTTTCACCGATCATGACCCCCAGACCCCAAAACCACCCTCCGTTCAAATGTTGATTTATATATATATATATATATATATATATATATGACCTATGTCATACGATAACGCTCGTATTTATAAATCAATTTCGATGAAACCAATTGTGTGTATTAAACTCACCAATGTCTCGACCGAGTTCGTTGGCCAGCTTGGTCCGCCATTTTGTTTCAAGATGGCGGCCATTTAAAAATTTAAAACTAAAATAAATATACAAAAAAGTTAAAAATTCAAATTTATTTTTTAATTACGTGTTAGGCCTTGATACAAGGATTCCAGAGCATTTTTTGGTTTACATCTTTCTTAAAAAATGGCTGAGATAGAGCAGTTTGAAATTCTAGGGTGGCTGACAGTTTGAAACAAAACAGCACATTAACGCGATTACTCGCAAATTATTTTCTTTCATTGTTGTAATAATTTTCCCAATCATACGCATAAAACTATATATTCATATCCGTTAGCACCAAATTCTCGCCAAAATTGGCGACATTTGGCGAAATATCGCCAAATTTGTCGACCAAAATAAGTCTTCATAAATGAAGCCAATTTGGCTATTGCTCAATAATTTGGCGAATTTCTTATTCAAATTCAGTATTAACGAATCTTTTGTAAACGTTTCTTTGCATTTTAACTTGCTGTTTTCGTGTAGCATTAGCTAAAATTTTAAAACGAAGATATAGAAAAGCTACCTTTTCCTCCCGGTACAGGCCGGAAGGACTTTTTTTTACTGTGTATATATGCAGCTGGATATAATAAATAAGTTTCGCATAATATATATGCAGATAGATATATAAACGAAATGATAGCAATATGTCAATTTCTAAAGGAATCAGCCTAGTTGGTAAATTATAAATTTAATGGTACAGATACCAGCTCATATTTATAGCAAATTATTGGTATGTTGCTGCATAGGAAGCAGCCTAAAACCTAAGCAGCATTTAAAACCTACAATGTGGTACAGATTTGTAGATGATATTTTTATAATTTGGGAACACAGTTTAGCAGAGTTAGACCTTTTCCTGGATAAAATAAATAGGTTTGGTGAAAATATATAATTTACACTTGAAATAGAAAAAAAAAACCGGTAGTTTACCTTTTCTGGACTTCAATTTAATCAGAAACGAAGAGAACCTGAATATAGATAGAACAGTTTACAGGAAATCAGTGAGATCAAATAACATCATTCCATATAATTGCTCTTCACCATTCTTGTATAAAATGGCAGCCTTCAGATATTACATCAGGCAAGCATTTAAAGTTTGTACAGAAAAATACTTAGAGACAGAACTAAACAGCATAACAGACACTGCAGTGGAAAACGGTTTTTTCATTATCCATCATTAACAAACTAATATATGAATTTGGTCATCGGGAAAGTTTTATTAGAGCAGATCGTAAAGAAATGAGGTATAAAAAATTTAGCTATATTCCTACGTTGTTTGAGAAATTAAGATATTATTAAAGCATGTTAGCTCATGCATAAAAGCTTATTAAAGCATGATATAAATTTGATAGCCTGTCCCCCACGAAAATTGAAAGATTTAATTTGCACTAAAATAAATCTAATCCCGAAAAATGAAATAGCTGGTGTATACACTGTCCCTTTTACAACCGACGACAATAATACAATAGAATACATAGGCATGACAAATAGGAAATTTGGTGAAAGAGAAAAAGAACATAAGGCAGATATTAGATTTGGCCGCCCGTCTACTGCTGTATCCCGGTTAAATTCTAAACAAAATATTGTAAGAGATTTCAATCAAGCAAATATCATTTATCCATCATGGAGCTACTATACATCCGTTATCAGAGGATCTATAGGTATTTTGTGTAAAGGAGATCAGGTTTGCAACGATACAGTATCGTAGAATGTACCCAATATACGGTTTAATGTCTTAAATATTAGAAGATAAAGTGTATGACCTCCCCCCACCCCCACCCCACCCCTCCTTTTTCACATAGTTCACAAAGTTGTTTACATTATCATTCAGAGAATCCATAGAAACCAATTCAAGTAATACCCAAGAAATAATGGACTTTTCCACCTCAAGACGAAGCTGGAGTTCAGATGTTAGACGGCAGTCAGTAAGGATTTTCGCTCCCTGATGATGGCGACGATAGCCGGTCAAAAGTACTAGGACAGTTTTTAAACATTTTAAACATATTTTAACATCTATTTGTGTCTTTTAAATTGTCTTGTATTGTCACCTGTTAAGATAACAGTGGAATCTGTAAAGTCTCATATTGGAATTTTATGAATAAAGTAAGGTGAGATTTGCATTGCGCCCCAGGGTGGTGCAAAATTTTAATTAGATTAACGATTAAAACTAACGATTAGATGTTTAATTATTACTAAAGATTGACAGATTGAACTTCGTTTCAATCCTACTCATAGACTAATGATTAATGATTAATTTAATTTCAATCCCTAACTCCGATTAACTATTAAATCAATTCTCATTCTAATCAGTTAATCTAATTAATGATTAATGGTTAAAAACGTCATCATTTGTTCCGCTTTGGCCCTTTTATTTTCTTTATTATTTTTCAAATTTCTTCTGGTTTTATCCCCTTGGGTTCGCAGCTAGAGTCCTGTATCTGGTCTGGTAACCTAATTTTACCTGACCCGTCGCGCGAATTAACTTGGGAAGGGTTGACTTTAAATATTTCGGATTTGGTTTGATTTAGTTTCGGTTTCGGTTCTGACTCTTTGAGGTCGAGCTAGGGTTGACCGATTTTTCAAAAGAAAGTTCTGAATATTTATCAAATGAAATAAACTATATAATTGAATATAATGAGTGCATATGGGCTCATTTTTATACAAAAATGATAGAATTGATATTAGAGGTTTAATTGTTTGACTATTAGAGGTTTAATTGAGGACTACTTTTCAATAATACTTTTTATTTTCTTTCACTTCAAGTTTGGGTTATGTTCGGGTGTGATTTTTCGGGTTCAGGTCGTGTTTCGGGCTGACTTTAAGCAGACATTTGGGTTCATGTACTAACCAGTGTTGCCATAGTGCGCTACTTTTTAAAAAATCATACGTCTTGATTGGCACCACTTTTTTGAAATGGTATAATTCGGCTTGTCTACGCCTTATTTAATTTATCATTAAATAAGGCGAATTTTAATTTCTCAAAAGACTGGTGGTAATACAGGGCTGGGATTTTTCTTACATTTAGACTACAATACTTAAAAAATTCATTGTTTAAGCTTTAATTTTTTAAGCTTTAATTTTTTACAACTTTATCTCGAAAACTGATGGCGTGAAAGTACTGTCAAAATGACGAATTGGCACTCGTTCTGCTCATATCATACCAAGGTATCACGAAGCAGACTGAAACATTTGCAGTGTAGTCATATTATTAGTCAAGAGAGATCGAAAGCTGAAGTTCATGCCGTAATTCGAAAACGTGATAGTATAGTTAAAATAACGAATTGGCCCATTCTACTCATATCGTACCAAGATATTAGGAGGCAGATTTAAAAAAAGGGGTTCAACTGTACCTTCTCCTGTAACTGATTTACACATTTTGACCTCAGTGTATCTGGATAATTTTATGTTTTTTCAATAAGGGAAATCGTATGGTGACCCTTAATAACAGTCTCGTAGGAATGAAAGTGATTTTAAGAAAGTTAAATGGCGGCCATATTTAATTTTCGTCTGTGTACTTAGATTAAAGATTAAAGTAATCGCGATTGAATGAGTTCAAATTGAATTAATCATAAGAAAAATTGTAAAGGGTAATTACTTTTTTCAATTTTAATCATTATTACATTCATCATTATTAAATTTTGTATGATTGAACGTTTAGTCGATTAATCAATCGACTAAAAAGTAATCGATTAATGCCAACCTTTGTCACAGAAAAGACAACTCAGCATTTATGAGTTCAGATTATTGAAAAACATTAAAAATTCCTAAACAGATCCAAGAAAAACAGTAACAAATATTATTTAGCAGACCTGAGTAATTTATTGTTTCTCAAAAATACTAAATTTGAGGGGGTTTTATAATGAAGAGTAATATATAAAAAATAATGGTTTAAATAATGAAGTGCTTTAAATACTTAAACACTGGTAACGCAATTAGAATGAATTTTGCGCCAATCAATACTTAAATATTTTTCTTTCAACGATATTTTATGCAGACAACTTTTTCTGCACATTGCTACCGCATTCAAATTGAAAGAACATCATTGAACGTTACGAGAGTGATAAAATTATTATTCAGCGTGCACATGGAAAAAGCTATTTCATCTTCTTAGCATAAATTTTTAATTGCGAGCATCGATTTTGGTTTCAAATTCGTGATATTACTTAAAAGGAAAGATTCAATCTATTTAAACCAGAAGGGAATTTCCCCCACTGATTCACGCGATGCCTTGTTTCTGTTTTATTATCGATTTATCATGTTTTGAGATCAAGTGTTGGAAAAGCACAAAAAACATGATAAATTACAGCGCTTTGATGCTAAACGGAGAACTAGGATTATTAATTAGATAAACTGCGTCAAAGTTTAAAAATTGCCTTTTGTTTAATTATACTCTTTTTGTGCTGTTATGATATAAAAATGTAGCTTTGAGTAAATTTCTACTCTAGGATGGTTTTATAATTTCCTGGGTTAGTTAACTTCCTTATCAAGATCCTACATTACAGTTATTTTCTTTACTTTTTTATTTTGCTTATTTTCTTCTTTAATATTTTCATTTCATTAAACTTGAATTAAGATTTTAAATTATGAGAGAGTTTAACTTACATTTTCCAAAGCCGGTAAAATACACCGTTCTAGAAAATTATATTAATAACATTAATAGCGGTAAATCCTAGGGTGAGTGGTTATTAAAAAAATATTTGAATAAAATGGTTTAAAGAAGTTATAGCTAGAATCACTTTAGGGATAAAAATATTAACATTATTTTATTAAAAATTGTTTATTCCCCTAACATTATTTCTACGAATTCTCCTCATTTTTTTATACCGCTAACCATGCCCCTACTTGCCGGGCATGAGTGCCTAGCTTGACGAGTTAGTACCTGAGCGCGGGACGATATTCATCTGATCACAGCATGCTCTGATCCATCTGACAACAGCCATGTTGGCATCACTGCAGTGCTTGCTGTTCGCCGGTTCAAGGTTTCTATTTAACTTCGTTGAATTGGCAGATTTTAAAAAAAGCAAAAATTAAAGAAGAAAAATGAATTGGTCTCGTAATTTAGAACCTTGATCAGGTGACGAGACTTTCACCTGACTAGGCATCCCCAGAGGTATAATTCATACAGAACTTGCTGGACTTTGCAACCCAAGACGGATTTGACATGCACCAGACACCATTAGTGTACATGGCTTCGTATCTGCTGTCTCAAACCGATGACTAGATCCCTACCTGCCGGGTGTAGTGGCACTCTACTCGACAGGCACCCAAGCTGAAATCTAGCTGGAATATATCGCGATTACTCGAACATCTCACTTTCCCTTTTTAAATCAGCAAATCGTACGGTGATTCATTACGTTCGACATGATTTATTTTTATTATTATTGATTTACTAATTGATTTATTGATTTTTTTAGAGGGATAGTAGCTATTATTTTCATTTATTAATTTTGACATTTTTAGGGACATCTTATTATTGAAAATTACACAATTTAAACGTATATTTAATACGTTTTACTTGGATTGGGTTGGTGGAAGGGACAGAGTGTTTGCTGTTAGCTTCATTTTTTGAAAAACCGTTATTATATGTGATTGAACGTATTTTAAATATTGTAAAAATATTGTAAGATGGATGCATATATTTTGCAAGTTTTGTAAAGATATATGTGTATTGTATGATGCATATTCGAAGATTACGAAACAATTATGGTGTATTTATAGATTTAGTATGCATACATACTGCAGTGTTTGTTTAAAATAAAAGCTTGTAGAGGACAACACTAAAAATCCAGGTAGAACGTACATTTATTTTCCTATGCGTGTTCAAAGAACGTTCTACTCTACGGATGTAAACTGGTTCAGAATGTAATAGTTTTTGTTTAAGTCATGTTATGTGATACTCCGTGGAATAAAGGTTTAGATGTTACTTACCACATTTCATTATTTACATGAAGGGTGTTACATGAAGTACTAATTATACGTAAGATGATGTGTGTAAATATGTCACAAAGTATGTACAAAGATACTGTATTACGTATGTCAATGAAATATATTAAAGTTTGGAGGTTATTTAATATATATAAATATTATATATATATATATATATATATATATATACAATGAAAATGGGAATTTCATTCTGGCCGCTTATAACTTCAGTTCTATGGAATGGATTTTGATGGAATTTGCATTGTTTAGTTAGATAATTTTTCGGGAACAGTTTAAGTATATAACACATCCTATGTTGCTTAGTTATACCATTATAGAGGGAAGATCTATAATCAAGTGAACTCAATTATGAAAGATTAGCCTTTTTAAAAGATTCTACTGAATGGATTTAGCTACGGAACTTGCACTGTTCGATAATTTTTCAGGGAAGGTTTAAGTATATAAAATATCGTTCTATGTTTCTTAGTTATATAATTATGGAGAAAGTTCTATAAAACCGACTATGTAAAACCGATTATGAAAAATAAACCTTTTAAAAAAGTTATACTTGACGGATTTTGATGAGACATTGCATTGTTAGATAAATTTCCAGGGATGGTTTTAGTGTATTGTATATCGTTCTATAGTTCTTTATCAAATACTACTGTAAAATAGGAACTAAAATTAAAAGAGTTGGTACTTAAGAGCCAAAATTTCGTCTGACACTTTAGAAAATATAATAGCGCAATAGCGTTCATAACGTTTCAGCAACGTGGAAGGACATGGTAAAGGTCCACATTGCTTTAAAACGCAGGTCAAATTTATCGACATATTTTGTTTGGTGTAGCGGGCGATATATATATATATATGAACATGTGTGTGTATTATTAATCTTAGCGACTCTAATGCGTAAAAAGAAAAAAAAAAGAAAATGTCGTTAACGCAGATTTTTATTTTCTTTTTAACCGGGTTGATTCTTCTCTTTGTTTGGGGTTCGTGTCGGTTTCAGGTTGGGTTTGTTAACCCGTCCACAATATTATTTAAAATGAAAAAAATATATATTTCAATATAAATGAGTATACACATGAGGGTCTCCTGTGTAAAACAAGGTACCTAGCAAAATGTAAGTTTCGAAATATTCAAGTTTTACGTTTTCTAAAGAAAGCTACATAAAAAACTATTTGGATTGTTTCCTCTAAAACAGCTGATTTGTTAAGATTGAAACTTCGGTTAACCTATGTGCACCATTTATTGTATGAAAGATTTTAATTTATTGGACGTATGCAAAGAGTCTCCGTTATTAACATTAATTTCGATAATGTATCTTTGATAATAATGGCACAAGTTCAATAAAATATAAACCTTGTATTTTAAAAGTTTGTCAGGATGCAATTGGGTCATTTCAATTTTACACGCAGAAGTTTTTTTTCTTTATATTTTGGCGACAATAATTGCATTTTGTAGTTATATAAAGTTTAAAGTAAAGCAATTAACTGAAATATCGAGCTTAATGTTATCTATTTAAGCTTGAAAAGCTGTTGAAAAATGTCTAGGTGTAAAAATTTTTAACCTCTGTTACCAGACACAAAGATGCACTTAGCATATTTATAAGAACAATCAACCAAATTACTTTACCATTGTGTAGAATAGATGTCCTTAGCCAAGTTAATGCTGCATATGGACTAAAATCTGTTTAAGCTGATTGAATAAAACCTCTGTTACCAAATTTCACATTTTAAAGTTAAAACCTTTTCAAAAATCTTTAAAAATAACATTTAGCGATTGTTTGGCCACATATTCGGTAAATAAATCTATTGATAAATTGCATAGTAATCAAAATAGAAAATTTACAGAAATTAAGTAATCTTTTGTAACAGACATACATGAGGTAAAAGAAGTTACATAAGGTAACAGAAAAGTTACCATCACCAACTTAAGTTTACTACAACAACAATTTTCTTAATTAAATGATTTAATAGTTAATGCTGAAGAATAATATCTGTAACCTCTGTTATCTGGCAACAGAGGTTAAATTCAGAAGAAAAAAAATGTATCCAGAGAACACATTTGTTTTTGATTTACTGGTCAGTCTAATTGTTTAATAGTTGCACCAAATGTGAGTTGATTTTATTTGTACCTATTCTCAAAGTAGAACATAAAGGTGATGAATAATTCGTAACAGATGTTACAGAGAGAAAAAGCAGCCTCCCAAGAAAAATGCAAATCAATCTACTGTATCTAATAACCATAAGAATTTTTCCAAAATAACTGCTGTAACAACTTGCCCAATTATAAACTTCATTTGTGCCCTGTGACATACTCTTTTGACAATAACAGAAATAAATTATATCTGGTAACAGAAGTTACATCTCAAAGGTTACACCCACTGGAATACCCACTTTTCAGTGAAGATATATAACGAAATATTGAGTTGAAGATTTAATTTATGTAATACGTTATTTATAATAGCACGTATTATTATAATAAAATGCTTAAAAATTATAATGTTATAGTACTAAATAAACACTATCCACGAGTGGCAAAATCCGCATTTCGTTCGCTCGCACACCTCGGCGAGTTTCTGGGTGTTTTTTTGCAGCAATCGGTTGAATTCAAATTCAAACAGTCAAAATGAGTAACCACCGACGTTAGATGATGGAATGAGGTGGCGAATCGTGAGAAGGTTAGAAGTAGGTCAGTCTCAAGTCCAGATTTGTAGAGAGTTTAGTGTAACGCCCAGCGTCGTGTCCAACTTATGGAAACAGTTTCAGGACACCAGATGCATCGAGAGAAAGCCTGGCCAAGCTCGTACAAGAGCCATGAAGGCCAATTAAGATCGTTATTTGTCAATTAAGGCGATGCGTAACAGGCATGCTACAGCTTCTCAGCTCTCTCGTGACCTCTATGCGGCTACAGAAAGCCGAGTTTCAAGTGTTACTGTTTCCAGAAGGGTTCCTGAGAGAGGACTGTTTGCAAGAAGACCTGCTGTTTGTGTCCCGCTCACTTTTGCAAACAGGAGAATCCATTTAGCATGGTACAACGATCATAAAGATTGGTGCAGGGATGAATGGGCAACCGCCCTCTTCATTGATGCGTCTCGGTTCAGCCTAACAACTGATTCTCACCGTACTTTCATATGGAGAGAACCAGGTACCGGCTACCTTCCCTCCAATGTCCGAGAAATTTTAACATTATGGCAGCGGGGGTTTCATAGTCTGGGCAGGTATCATGTTGCACGGTCGCAAAGACTTCCATGTCTTTGAAAGAGGCACTGTGACTGCTGTAATGTATATAGATGAGATTTTGCAGCCCTATGTTCGCCTTTTCAGAGGTGCTGTTGCCTCTGATTTAATTTTAATGGACGACAACGCCGGCCATATAGAGCTCATATGGTCGACGATTTTCTGGATGGATTCCGGATGGATTGGGTAGCCAGATCTCTAGACATCATCCCTACAGAGCATGTTTGGGACACTCTGGAGAGGGCAATTGCAACTCTCAATTCCCCTCCGAGAACCATTCAGGGCCTGGAAACAGCGTTGCTGAGCGAGTGGGAGCAATTGTTACAGAAACTCATCAATTGTCTTATTTCCCGTACGAAATCGCGGTCTGAGGCCTGTATATCTGTAAAAAAGGACCATACCCCCTATTAACCCTGTTTTTTGTTCAATTATTTAACCACTGTTTCACACCTTCTGTTTCCGATGAGTCGCACAATCATGCAATCAATGCAATAAATGCAAATCAATTACGCACAATCATGCGTGTGTATTATAACTTTTGAGTGATTATTTTATTTGCATTATATCAACCTATATGTTCATACCAAATTTCATTAAAATCCGTCCAGTAATTCTGAAGGTAATTGACCAAATCTGAAAATTTTCTTAATTTTGTATACCAGTGTATTTGTCATAGTGTAACATTAAAATAGGCCGCAAACGATTTTTCCTCGTAGACCCTCATATAAAGGACTTCTTTTGAGTGTCCTTGTAAATGAACTGTAAGTACTACACATATCTTATAGCCGTCGAAGATTTCATTGAAATCTCACTGCTATTTTCGTATAGTGAGAATAATTCGCATCGGCCACGTTGCCTGTCTGTTGAATTTTTTTGAAAAGCTCACGAATTATTTTTCCATCTGAGGCTTTTGCGACTTAAAATCGCGTTTGAAAACTTCTCCTTGTGGCAGTAGGACTCTGATTTAATCGGTGGTACTCCAACACAATAAACACACGTTCCACCACGGTATACACCACTTTCGGAATTATTTTCACTACACGCTAATAGCGGCCAGATTTCAATGACGAAATTTTCGACGACTAGTCTTTCTATGCTTCTGAACTCTCTTTAGAAAAATTATTAACGCTCTTAGCGCCATCTATCGGTGCTATTTTTAACTAAATTTTGAGATTTACGTATAAGATTCTTACGATTTTTTTAATAAACATACCTCTGGTTTCATGTTTCTATCTATCACCGTTTCCGGGTTATTGATTTTTAAAGTTAGGGGTCCTTTGTGAAACACCCTGTATGTTGCAATGTAATATGTATTGTAAGTATAGTGAAAGTATAAGCAATATGCATTGTATGTTGCATGGGTTGTATGGTGTTGCAAGTAAATACGTTTGTATATTGTATATACTGTGAGATTGATCTACAAATTTATTTTTAAACAGGTGACATTATTTTTAAAAACATATCTAAATAGAACAATAAAGAATTATCTTTTTATTTGATTTTCTAGCTTGAAATATTTAAAATTTCTAAACCAAAGTAACAAATCGTTTAGAAGTAGCTTTAAAAAGCTTTAAAAATTGCTTCCCTTTTCCATGACAAAATTTTATTTTCCTTTCTTTATACACACCTGCCTTTTTTCCCTCAGCTTTCTCAAGTCAAACCCTAAGTCAGGTAACTTTTTGAAGAATTATTCTGTTCGAAATCTTATGCTCTGAAGGATATTTGGTGTTTCAGGTAATATTTCACTTTACGCATGATTTCATTTAGTAAAGAATTCAATCTATACCCAGCGTAATTCATTTTAGTCAGAAGAATTTATTGAAAAAGGGATCTTGAAAGGGTAAAATCTATTTCAGCTTTCCAAATCGCTCTCAGTGGATGATTTTAGTCAACAGCGCTTTAAAATCACTACTCCAGGAACTTTATAGTCGATAGTCAAGTAACAAAATAATAATCTTTGAAAGGTAAAGTATTCGACAAATATTTCTAATATTGGTTAGCCGAAATAAACAAACTGAAAGAAAATGCTTCGTTTCGTAAAAGCCTCCTCTAATATATTTCAAAATTATGATTAATGATTTTACTCATTTTGTTGAAAAATTAAAGTTTGTTAATTATTCGAGTGAAAATAAAACACGGCTTTCAGAGAATATTTAGCTCAGAACAGAAGTTTAATATATTATAAGGACTAACTAATTCTCGATTGAATTATCTCTTAAAGTTATAAATTTATTAATTTTAGAAGAATATATTTTCAGTAACGTAATAAAATTTAAGTTTGATATAAAGTTTAAGAGTTTAAGTTAGTCGCAGATACCTGGACTTGCAATTTAAAAAAAAAAAATGTTTCAAATTAAATAAATATTATTGTAATGTATTGAGTTGTTCGGTTGGTTGGTTGATTTTTTGACAGCCGATTATCTACACGAGGAATATAGACCGTAAGGGGGAGTGCGCTAAAGATTTCCACGTGAAAAATGAAAATGAAATAAAAAGTTTCACCAATTGAAAAAAAAAGAGTGACGTCATATGGGTAATAAAACGGAAATTTTCAAAGATTTCTCAATAATACAAGGAGTATGAGTATGTGTATGTACAGAAAGCAGATTAATATCACGCCATTAGATACTTAAAAAGAAAATTAATCTGACGTCATATCGGAAGTTTAACGGATTTCTCAAATGTTTGAGAATAATACAAAGCTAGTATCAATGTGAGTAATAGAGAATAGTAAATATATGAGTTTGAGGAACGTATTGAGACATGATAAAAACCCGATTATGGAAATATTCGCATATTTTAACATTTTGAAGGTGTACAACATGTTTAATTTTTTTTTTTTTAATATTGCATTTAATCCACATAACAGTATAATAGCGGGCTTCGCCCGCTATCGGACTGGTTTAGATATTCGAAAAAACGAAAAAATAGACCAATAAATTTTTACTTTATAAAAAACGACTTTTTTTTTCTTTTTTTTTTTTTTTTTTTTTTGCTAAATGAAATTTATTTGGATTTATCAAAGAAAGGATTTTGCAGGGAATATTAAACGAAACCCTTTTGTGATCTTCTTTCACACTTACCCACTTGTTATTTATTTATTTATTTTATTAAGGACTGAATATCTGGTACGAATGAAATGTATTAGCTGCAAAAGAGATGAGGAGAAGGAAATATTTTTAAAAGAAAATAAGTTTTGATTAAATGTTTTTGTAAAAGGATAATTTTTCTTATAATTAGGTATAATTAATTATATACGATGAATTGTTCATTACAACATCATAATTATTTATTTATTTTATTTTATTTTATTTTCAGCAAATTCATGCATTTCTGAGAAAATTTACAAAACCTATTTTTTTATACTATTTAATAGACAATTAATCTTAATTGCCAAAGCGTCAGTTAAGGCTCACTGTGGAGACAAGAAATGGTTTGTTTCTGTTTGTCTGTTATTGCCGAAACGTCAAAAAGAAGCTCAATGCGGAACCACGAAAAAGTATTTTGTTTCTATTGGTCTATTATATAGTCTGTCTGTTAGTCAGTCTGTCTGTTTCGCGACAACTGCCGAAAAGAGCTTATGATTGGTTACCTTGTAATTAAGTGGAACTGTGGGTGAAACACCCGGAATTAATTGTGAGGTTTTTGGTTAAATTTGGGTCGGTCATTTGTATATAAAATACAGAGCATTTTATTTTACGTCATAATGCTTTTCTATGGGTATTCAGACGATTTTAAAATTTTACATTTCATTGAAAAGGAAATGGCGCGTTTGGATTATTACTGATTTAAATGCTCAATTATAGATGCTAAAATGTTTCAATATAGATCTTAAATTACAATCGTAAGCATACATTTCTGAAAATAACACAGAGCACCGCCCCCCCCCCCCTCATATCTTTGAGCTGGAGTTTCTCAAAAACCTGAAACTTCGCTTATCTGTAGTACGTGGACACAGGACCAAAATTTAAATTTTCACGATTCTGTCTTATAGACGATATATCAACTCAAAGTTTCGAATTTTTTAAAATCACTCACTCGTCATCAAAAAATATAAGGTAGATCTCGTAGACCTAGAAACTTGAAATTTGGAATAAAGGTAGTGTTTAGGATACAAAAAATGGAAAAGTTATAAAATCCGTAAAATTCGAAATAAAAAAACATTCGAATATTTCCAAAAACTCTAACAAAATTGAAAATTGAAAATAATTCGATCTTGTAGTCTTAGAAACTTAAAATTTAGTGTGAAGGTAGTGTTTAGGATTCAGAAAAGAAATAATTAAAAACACAATAAAAATAGAAATTTGAAATTTGATTTTGTAGCGTTAGAAACTTGAAATTTGGAAAAAAGGTAGTATTTAGAATACAAAGGAAAAATTAAAAAATCCAGAAAATTCGAAAAAATATTCGAAAATTCAGAAAATGAAAAAAAAAATTTTAAAAGTCAAAATAATTCGCCTTAGAAACTTAAAATTCGGCGTAAAGGTAGTGTTTAGAATTCAAAATAAGGAAAATTAAAAACACAATAAAAATCGAAAATAAAATAAAAAATAAAAAATAATCGAAAAATTCCATTTTGTAGCACTAGAAACTTGGAATTCGAAATAAAGGTAGTATTTAGGATACAAAATAAAAAAATATATATAAAATCCGGAAAATTCGAAAAAAAATTCGAAAATTCGAAAAATGTGAAAAGAAAATGAAAAAAGGAAAATAATTTGATCGCTTGGCCTTAGAAACTTAAATTTCGGCGTAAAGGTAGTGTTTAGGATTCAGAATAAAGAAAAATTACAAAAACAATAACATTCGAAAATAAAATTAAAAAATCGAAAATATCGAAAATTTTAAAATACTCGATTTTGTAGCGCTAAAAAAACTTTAAATCTGGAATAAAGGTAGTATTTAAAACACAAAATAAGGAAAATTAAAAAAAATCCGGAAGATTAAAAAAAAAAATCGAAAAATTAAAAATAATTCTATTTTGTAGTGTTAGAAACTTAAAATTTGGATTAAAGTTTACGATTCAATAAAAGAAAAAATTAAAAAATTTGGAAAATTTGAAAATTAAATAAAAAATATTAAATATTTGAAAAAAAAATGAAAATTTAAAAATAATTCTATTTTGTTGTCCTAAAAACTTCAAAATTAGCATAAAGGTAAGGTTTAGGTCACAAAGAAAGAAAAAATTAAAAAGTCCGGAAATTTCGAAAAAAAAAAGTCAAAACATAAAAAAATTCGAAAAGAAAAATCGAAAAAAGTTCGAATTCTTTTGATTCAGTCAGCCAGAAAAAGTATGTAGTTTTTGTGCACTTTTTATAATTTTCATGGAGTTTGGAGAGCGAAAATTTGAGGTTGATAATGTTAAAACTGCGAGCCAAACTTTAATTTATGTCTTTCGCGAAAAATCATCTGCTTGCAGAGTTTATTTTTAATGAGATAAAAGGAATGAACTCAAACATAATTTAGGCATTTTTTTATTCAGTAACATATATTAAATCTGTAAGTAGCATCGTCAATTTTTTGTATCGTCAAATTTTTTATATGCAGGAGTCCCGAGGACCTAACGACGGAGATTACAGCTTAGTTACGAAAAATATTAATAATTTCGCATTAGAAAAATTATTATTTACTAGCCACCTCTGACGACCAGTTTGTTCTCCCTTAAATATATGCCAAACACTGCAACATGTTACTTTTATTCATAATTTAATTTATTTTGCTTAATCCTTCTCCAAATCGAAAATTTCTAATAGACAAATTATTCGCAATCATGGCAGCATTTCGTATATTTTTTTGATATTATGTATTTCATCTTTCTTCACAAAATCCGCTTACCTGACTTAGGAATGTATACTACATATATCCGTTCACTTATCAGTTGCAATACGCTCGCTAATGAAGAGATTTTTAAACTTATTAAGTAATCTTCCGTAATTGGGTCCATTGCGAATTGGCGTATTTTAGCTAATACGATTTGATGCAATGAAGTGTTTTTTGTGAAAAGCCTTTAATTATATCTACGAGGGGTAGTACTTAAGTTTTTAGAATGTAATACCAGAAAAATTTTCTTTTCAAGAATATATGTTTTATTGCTTCTCACGATACTCTCCTGCAGCATCGATACATTTTTGCATTCAAATAAACCAATCATCAAAACATTTATGCCTCTCTGAAAGTGGCATAGCAGAAACTTTGAATTTGTAAGCTTCAACGGCTACTTCCGAGTTGTTAAAGCATTGACCACGCTTTATTATTTTTTATGAACGTAAATAAAAAGTAATCATTAGGTGCTAAATCGAGTTAATGTGGGCAATGAGTCATCGATTGAATATTTTCACACTTCAAATAATCCATAGTTAGCGAAGCAGTGTGAGCTGGCGTTGTCCTGCTGCAGAATTATTCGACGTTCAGATTTTCTTTTCTTAGTTCTGCAACTACTTTCGGCAAACAAATTGTGGTATACTAAGGAGCATTCACTGTTTTATGATCGTCCAAACAAACGGTTGCAATATAGCCAGATTTACCGAAAAACGCAGCAATCATTTTTTTAGAAGCACACCTTGTACAAACAACTTTTGTCGGTCTATTATCATCTAGAAACACCCAAACAGTCTATTGTTGTTTTGTTTACGGTTCATAGGAATAAATCTAGGTTTCATTGCATGTTACGATGTCGTACACATGTTTTGAGACACCGGAGTTGAATTTTTTTAGATTTTCCTGGTGATATTTCACACGAGCGTCCATTTCAGCTTCAGATAAATTGTGGGGGATCCATCGGAAACACACCTTTTCACTTTTAAATGATCATGTAAAACTGAATGCACGCGGGTCCGTGAACTATTTCGTCATATGTTGCATGTCGATCAGAAGCGATTAGTTTTCTCACAGCATCAATGTTTTCGGGAGTCACTGCACTGCTTGGTCGACCCTCTCGGACATCATCACTGCGATTCTTACCTCCGCGGGAGAAATTTTTAAACCAGTTGCAAATCGTTACCTTAGATGGTGCTTCGTTACCAAACGTCGATTTCATTCTATCGCTATACTGTTTCTGTGTCAAACCTTGACGAATGTCATAAAAAATCCTGGCTCTAAAGTCCCTTCGATATAACTCCATAATTATTTATCACTTCTGATTTTCGAAAAATCTCAGTAAATAGAATTTTACAGCTTTTAAAGTTCTGTAAACGCAGACATTCACGTAACTGTTTTATGAAAAGCGTCTGCGCTGAAAGCAGCTGTTTTTTTCGTTGCCAGATTCTAAAAATTTAAGTACAGTCCCTCGTATATTTGTTGTTTCACACGCACCTTGGCGCGAATTATATTTTGACACCAGACAGCGCTGCAAAAAGTCATTCGTGGAGAACTTGCTTTGCAAATGATTAACTTCGTGGTTTAATATTTCCCTCGCTCACGGTGAACGATTCTATTGTGTTTGTTTACTTTGGTAGAATGAGATATTGGACTGTCAACCTAATTTCAACTGAAGTTATCTAAGAATATATGCATATTTGAATGTAACTCATCTCCCAAACATAAAATATTTTTGAACACTCTTTCTAAAAATGTAACTTTTATCAACTTCTGTTTGAAAAAATAATTTTAGGTAAAAATGGTCGTCTGCCATATAAAAAGCGAAGTAGTCAGCCCGTGACTGTTTATGACAGTCATATGACTTGCGCTTTTATAATATAGATTATCTACAATAATTTTTACTTTAAAATGCGCCAGCATCCCACGAATTTACATATCATTTCCATAGATAATTATTACTTTATGGCGATTTATTGGTGCCATCTCTTGTTATTATTTGCATCCGCAAGAAAGAACATCTTAGAACGATATATCGTGCTTTATTTCGTTATAAGTTTTATCTTGATTTCCATATATATAAATTTGGTGTATAAAAAGAAATTCACACCACCAATTGAATTATATTTTCCTAATGTAAATGTGATATATTATTAAATATAGAATGAGTGCAATACATATATCTGACAATTGCATTCATATTTTTACATAATAATCTCCAAATGATTGAAATTTAATACCATTATCTTCAATAACAAATCTCTAGAAATCACTTTATAACAGTTTGTTTTGTCAGAATTTTAAAACTTTGTCGTTACAATTTCACATCTTGCTGTTGATCAAGCATGAACTAATTTAAAGGTTGCGTGTTTCCTATTTTAATTCAAAAAATCTTATTCATTTAAAATTATAGTCTAATTAAAATCTTGAATAATTTGCGAATCTTAATCATGCAATATACTGGGCGTGATCATTAATTTCAAATTAATTAAAGGGCTATATTTGATGCATAGAAGATTTTTTTGTTGTTGTTGTTTTGGATGCTTATACATATGAAGCTATCAGAATGTTTGTTAAGTTCCTTTACATTGCATATATTTTTTTAAAATTATTATTTGATTGCTTCACAATGAATGAGACATTTTTGGATTTAAGGTTTTAAAAAAATATCAACAAATATTATTTACGTACTGAACTACACAACATCCATTTATCGCGTCAAAAATGTATATTCTGTATTTTATTGTTTAACATCAGATGTGTGATGCAAAATAAAATGAACTACCCTAATGTATAGAGTTTGTATATAAATGTAGCATTTAACATGAAATGACTATGGAAACAAATACATTTTTTTTATAGAACAGAGTGGATATTTTCGCATCCATTCGCTATTCTTGATAATAGAAGAAAAATATGTTGAAAGTATGAAAATAATCAATTCTTGAAGTACATCATATTTACAATATTTATTTAAATTTTGCTATAAAGGTAGCGTGTTAAAAATTTGCAGAAAACTGCCCAGTTATCCGACCGTTTTTATAGAAATATAGAGATAACAGTAATTTATCTCTATTCTGACCATTATTTGGTCAATAATATGGTCAAGTAACCTTTATATTTAAAAACGATCAAATGACTGGACAGTTTGCCGCACATTTTTAACAGTGTATCTTTATTTCAAAAAATAAATAAATATAGATTTTATATGGTATACTGTACTCATAAATTTTTAATAAAGTTTAAAGAATTTAAGTAATATATTTGTACATTTTACGATATATCCCAATAAAAGTACTATTATTATATTTAATATTTTTTATTAAAAAAATTGCAAGTTTACATCGCCAGAATTATAAATCATTAAATGATAGATACAAAATATTTTAATAAAATCCTCAGTGTTTCTGTCGAATTTTTTTGTTTAATTCGTTATGTCAATATTCCGGCGTACTATTGTTTGTTTTCCCCCCAGTAAACACATAAATACAGTAATGTATGTCAATAAATTTGCATAATAAAGATACAGGTATGAAAATTATTATGATTTACATTTAATATTTATCAAACATAAGTTTGATAATGTGAATGAACACATTCAAACAATAGATTTAAGTATTTCTAATAGAAATGTCATTCATTATTCAGTATTGGATGAACATTATGCACAGATATCAAAAGTGCATTATCATTTATACGCAATACTCAGCCGTGTTGATTTAAACTATTATCCTTAACAACGTATTTCTAGAAATCTCTTGACAACAATTTGTTTTGCCAGATTATTCAAAGCTTTGTCGTTACTATGCTACATCTTATTATTAATTAACCATAAACTAAATTAGGGGGTTGCGTGTTTCCTATTTTGGTTCGAAAATCCTACTCTCATAAAATTATGGTCTAATTAAAGACTTGAATAATTTGTAAACCTTAATAATACAACACAGTGCGCACCATCATTAGTTATCGGTTTGAAATTAATTAGAGGAGTAAATCTGATGTAGAGAAGAATTTTCTTTAGTTTTGAATATGCCTGAGGATATGAAACTATCGAAATGTTAGCTATGCTCCATTACTTTGTAGTATTTGTTATTTTATTACTTGACAATGAGAAATTTACCAATTTCTGCTTCTGCAAAATTATTAACTAATATTATATACAGGTAGACATGTCAGAAATGAATACCTGTATTTTATTACTTAAAATAATATATGACGTGTGGCGTAAAATGCAAAGAATTACATTAAGTTATTGAATTTCTATGAAGACTGCATTAAACATGAAATTGATTTGGAAACAAATGAAAATCCTACAGCAAATATGTGAAGGTGTTATGTTGAACATTGTATGTCTTAAAATACAATATTACATTGTCATTCCTCATTTATTTCTAGTAAATATTGCACAATCATACAGGCCTAAGTGATAGATTAAAGTACAGAGTGGAAAGAAAATTAATTACGCAGCCATTTATTTTGTGAACGGATGTAACTACAGTAATAAATTTTGTATTTACACATAGTTAAGTGATAGTGTGCTACACAATTAGCTCACTCGCATCGCCCCTAGATACCATAGATGTCATCTCCCCTTGAAATGCCAAACTTAGCGATTCTATTTCAAAAACTGTTGGAGGTTATGCGATAAAAGTAAATTATAAATACACTAAGACCTCGCCAATTCGAATCCAGTTAGTCCGAAATTCCGGAAAATCCGAACAAAAATATTTCTGAATAAAATAAATGTTTTTTTGAGCCTTTAAAAGATACTAATCGTATTAAGAATGTTAACAAGTTTCAGTAAAGTAATACAAAACGTACATAATTATATAGCTACGTAATAAAATACAGTACTATTACAATCAATTTCTTACCGGGATACAGAAAACTTCATTCACTATTTGATTGCATGAAATCAATCACTTTTTTTTTCGTGAATATACACGATGATGCAATTTTAAACCAACGCTTCAACATGAAGTCCGTCTCCGTTGCATTCCGATGCTGACCCAAAGAACTTCTAATGCGTTAGAAGTTATATAGAAGTTCTTTGGCTCTTCTACATACTGCAATGCTACTTCCAGCGCTTTTGCTTCTTCCCTTGATTGACGTATAATACAGTAAGTACGCTATATGGCTGACTGTAAGCAATATGACTATCTAAATTAGTGTATTTATTACGTAGTTAATTATTACGTATTATATAGTTTATTATTAATAATTTTTAGTTCACATTACTGTAATAATTTATTGTTCAGATAATCTAGCGGTTGCATTCTGATGCTGTCCCAAAGAACTTCTAATTCGTTCGAAGATAGATAGGAGTTCTTTGACTGTTCTACATACAACAAAAAAAGGTTTTCACCTATGTTCTGTAACCTGGGAAGCCCTGGTTAGATCTCCTAGTATAGAAACGTTGAAAAACTTTCTAATTGACTTTCTTATATCTCAAATAATTTCTGAGATAGGGTCGCTAAGGTTCGCAGTTTACCGTTAGCTTCAATTGGAATGGTCACATTGTGAAGAGAATACTCACTTTCCTATGTGTAGACACCATTTTTAGCTCACAGGCTATCAAATCCTGAGAGCTAATGTGCCCGCAGATTCTGTATATACGTATGTACAGGGTTCGTACGCCTCCTGGAATTTTGCGACCAGGAAATTCTTCGGTACCAGTATTTTCTTACAGAAAATCTCCCTTAAAAGAAGGTGAAGTTTCGCGATTTTAATCTAGATTTCTTTTTCTATAAAGAAAATACTGGTGAAACTCCTGGAAAATTCCCTCATCCGTACGAACCCTGTATGTACGTATGTATGTTCGTAACGCGATAACTCCTGAGAGAAATATCCGATCTGCTTCAAATTTTGTATATACGTTCAATCTGATAAGGTGCTTTCCTGATTAGTTTTGAGTGTTCATTGGTTAAGTATAAAGGGGGGAACAGGGCTAATCCCCCTCCTTAAATTAGATAAATGAGTTTTTCATGCAGAATTATCTTATTTGCTTCAAATTTTGTATATAGGTTCATTGTGATAAGGCGCTTCCCTGATTAGTTTTGGAGGTTCATTGGTTAAGTATAAAGGGGAGAACGGGGCTAATCCCCCTTAATTTAGGTGAATGGGTTTTTCATACAGAATTATCCAATTTGCTTCAAATTTGGTATACCGGTTTATTCTGATAAGGCGCTTCCCTGATTATATTTGGAAGCTCATTGGTTAAGTATAAAGGGAGTAAACGGGGTAGGGGGGGGGCTAATGCCCCCTTAATTTAGCGAAATGGGTATTTCATGCACAAATAGCCAGTGAGCTCAATGCTATCAGTTTAACTGTGCACTTTTCTTTTTATTATAACTGTAAGCGCACTTAATTCGTTCAAAAATTAAATTGATGCGTAACTTATATGCTTTCCAAGCTATATTTAACGAAATTTCAGAGTTAAGTACTATTATGATATTGAATATTTATCTATATTATAAAGGACAAACGTGTCCGTGCGTAACGCTGACGTCATTTTGCGAATGACAACAGCTGACGGTAAAATTTCGTTTTACGATTTTTGCTACTGCAATTTTATAATTTATAAACATCGCACATTTTCAATTTTTACACCGTTATATAGGGAAAAAAATCTATTTTCAAATGCAATTTGTTTGCAAACTGTATCGCAATTTACTCATTTTTTAAAACATTTAAATTAAATTTCAAGCATGATTTTTTTTAAAAACTCTATCGCTTGCAGACGATTACAAAATATTAATCCGTTTGTACTTCAAACATTATAAAAAGTTCAGCATTTGTTTCCAACTAATATTCAATAACGAAATGAAAACGTCCCTAAGTAATAAAATAGCATAAATAAAACACAAATTTAACAGATATGTCATTGAAATAAGCGCTTAAAACAACTGAAATTATTATAATAAAAAAACTGCTGTTGATAACGAATTTTTTAGCGATATCTTCGGCTATTAACTTCTGGCACGAAGCCAATGCGAAATTACCTTTTTTTATAAATTTCAAAATTTTATTTGAATATATAATTGACATATTTCATATAAAAATGCTCTCTGGCGTTGTTAAGGGACAATCTAAAAAAAATTATTAAATGTAAAAAATCTATTAGAGTTTTCAGTAAAAAAAAAATAAATGGTTTCAGATTTATTCTCTATCCCTGGAAGCCCGGGTTGAATGCCCTAGTTATAATAAAATCGCGAGTCCATCGGTCAAATTTTCTTTTAAAAAATAAGGTATGTCGATATTCAGGTATGCTACAGCTTTTTGCAATAAATATTTCAAATATTATCACAAATGTACGTGTCATGCTATTATTTTAATTTCTTTTCGAGTTTATCAAACACAAGTTTGACATGTAAGTAAACTCATTCCAACAATTAATTTAACTTTTGGGAATAGAAATGTCATTCATTATGTAATATAGAATAAACATTATGCACGTATATCAAAATGTAATTTAGTTTATGCATACAGGCCTATTGATTTAAACATGGGAACTACTATCTTCAGCAACGTATCTCTAGAAATCACTTGAAAACAATTTAGTTTCTCACGATTCCAAAGATCTGTCATTGTACTTAAAATAATTTTACATTTTATTATTTAGTTAACCATAAACTAAACTAAGGTAATGCATGTTTCCTATTTTTCGAAAACCCAAATCTCGTAAAATTTATGGTTTAATTAAGAATTTGAAGAGTTTGCAAACCCTAATGTTACACCACACTGTGAGCGATCATTAGTTATCAGTTTGAAATTAGTTAGAGAGCGAAATTTAATGTACTAAAGAATATTCCTTAGTTTTGAATGCTTGCGGATATCAAACTATGAAAATGTTTGTTACTTTCTACCTTGTAGCATTAGTCATTTTCTTACTTGACAATGATGCATTTTTCAAACTTCTGCTTTCGGAAAAGTTTTAACTAACAGTATTCATTGACAAACATTTCAGAAATGTATGTCCTGCATTAACATAATGTATATCCTATGAAATAAAATACAAGAAATTACATTAACTTTTTAAGTTTCTATAAAGATGGCATTTAACATGAGATAGTTTTGAAAACAAACAAGATTTTTTGTAATTAATTTAAATTTTACAAAGGATGTTTTTATATTTATCACCTGTTCTTTATAATATTCAAATAAAAAGGTATTTAAAGTATTCTTACAGGGATTAGGACTATTACTAGGACTTGGAAATTTTCTATGGAAAAATTTCCAAGTATTAAAATAGATTTATTCAATTATCGATTCTGGATTCTCTTTAATCTCGTGTTTTCCAAAGGGTTGGTGGCTCACGGAAAAATATTCCATCTTGTGCTGCGTTTGTAGCCTTGCCAACATGTGATAGTGAGAAGTGCCAGGCTGGTTGTCGTTCCAAGTGGTTCAGTTGGTTGAACGTCACTGCGCTATACTGATGACCCGGGTTCGAGTCCCAGCTTTTATACTTTTTCACTATGTTGGACATACGCCTTTTAATCAATTAAAATTTGAAATGTTATTCTTACAGATTTAGAAGCTTTTTTCTCTCATTTGTGTGCTAAACAATGTTACAGATTTTTGTTATTGTTTGTTTTTGGTATAATTTATTTGCCTTCTAAATAAAAATTACTTCATTCCTGTGTTTATTTTTCACAGACCTTTATTCATAGGGATAAAATTAAAAGCATGAAATACGGGGACGAAATTAAAACTAAAATCAAATATTTCAACAGTTTTGTATATGAAAGATACAAGTCATATCATCAAATTTATTCTGCTTTATTTCTTTATTAGTTTATTTATGATTTACATTCAGTATTTATCATATAACAAAAGCTTGATATATAAATATCATTCCAATAATCGATTTAACATTTTCGAATACAAATATCATTGATTATTCAATATAGCATGAACATTATACACAGATGTCAAAAGTACATTCTCGTTTATACATAATACATGCTTGCTGATTTAAACTTACAAACTATTATCTTTAACAACATATCTCTAGAATTCACTTGGAAACAATTTGTTTTGTCAGGTTTTCAAAGCTTTGTCATCGCTATTTTATATCTTATTATTAACTATCCAACCATGGTTTATGGTAACCAACCATAAACTAAATTAAGGGATTATATCTTTCCAATTTGGATTCAAAAATCTTACTCTCATAAAATTATGGTCTAATTAAAGACTTGAACAGTTTACAAACCTTAAACATACAACACAGTGGGAGCGATCATTAGTTATCGGTTTGAAATTAATTAGAAGACTAAATTTGATGTATAAAAGAATTTTCTTTAGTTTGGAATGCCTGCGGATATGAAGCTATTAGAATATTGTCATGTTACTTTACTTTGTAGCATTTGTTATTTTATTTTATTATTTACTGACAGGCATGTCAGAAACGGATATTCTGTATTTTATGGTTTAATATAATGCATTATGAATGGTATAAAGTAAAAGAATTACAATAAGTTATTGAATTTCAATAAAAATAGAATTTAGTGTGAGATGGAAAGATATGAAAATAAATTAAAAATATCTGAGAGATTAAAGTAGATATTTTTGTATCTATTAGTTAAGTATCCTTGAAATGTTTTAAAAGTATGAAAATAATCTAGCTTTTAAGTATATCATATTTCAAATCTATATATATAAAACGCTAAGGTACGTAGCACAGAAAATGCGATTATATCTATTTTGCCGATGGCAACGTGTGGTTTGTTTTCACTAATTTGCGAATATTAAGAAAAGTATTTGAGTATCGATGTAAAACTCACCACGTATACGTAGAAAAATTTTCTGCATCCGGAAATGCAATTTTTTTAAAAATCGGCAGGAAATGTTTCTTATTTTTGCAGAAAACTAGCTACTTTCAAAAGAGGAAAAAAATAAAATGCGAAGTCAAACCAAAAAACGTTTTGTTATTAATTAAAACATTAATTCCACTTTAACATTGATTAAAACATTAGTTCCACTGTTGTACATTATGCAGTTTAACCTCATTGTGGTCCGAATCGTTATGATGTCAATGTTGCTGATGCACATATTTGTGATTTATAATACAGATTGAATAATCTAATATATAAAATTGAAAATTTGTCCGTCTGTCTGTATTTCTATACAAATGTAGTTTATAAGAGAGAATCCTGCAGTTATAGGCACAGGTGTATTAAAACTCGACCGAGGCAACTAAAGTAATCCGGAGTCGAAATAAAGTATAGTTAATTTTTAGTTAATAAAATAACCCACTAATCTAACAGCCATTTTCTATTAAATTAAAACACTTTTCGTTATAGCAGTTGCCAACAATTAAAAATCCACAATAAAATTCTTTCGACAACAATTGATTTTCCGTTTAAAGATTTCCATGAGAAAAATGAAATTGAAATAAAAAGTTTCAGCAATTAAAAAGAAAGTGAATATGACGTCATTAGAGAGTTAAAAAGACAATAAATATGACGTCATATTGGAAGTTTAACGGACTTTTTCAAATATTTGACTATCATACAAAGAGACTATCAATGAGTAAGTACAGAAAGCAAATAGGTATGACGTTAGCAGGTAAATATAACGTCATATGAGTTTGAGGAACGTACTAAATCATGATAAAAACCCTATTGCGAAAATATTGGCATATTTTAACATTATGAAGTTCTCTGAATTTGTTTTCGCTATTTTTAAATGCAATCCGTGTGTATATGTGTGTGTATTCTAAATAAAGAACTGAAATAAAGATTTAAGAATTTTTTAAAAATAAAATGTCTGGTCATTGTATGGGATGAATATACCATGTCACACAAGATTACCTTTCAGGCCCTCAATCAGACACTTCAATTTTTAAGAGGCAATTATTTACTAATGGATGCACTGTAAAAAATGGGTACTCAAAATTGAGTAAAAAGTACTCAATTTTGAATACGTCACATACTCAAAATAGCTCCGATCCAAATGTACTCAAAATTGAGAAACACATGTACTCATTTTTGATCCCATGGATGTATTCAAATTTAAAATTTTTTATGTCGTTAAAATAAAATTTATAAGATAAAAAAAAGTTACTTCGCGAGGGCAACCTTATAAGGGATACATACATTACTGCTCATTTTTTTCATTCCTGCGTGAGTTTATAGTAATTAACCAACTCTTGCCCATGAGAGGAATCGAACCCGCGATGTCCTGTGTACTAACCTGACAACTCAGACCAACGCGCCATGAGTGGTCACGCCTCCTTCTCAAATGTTGTTAGTTACTTTAAAAAACTTGCAAAAAGTTTCATCTGTAGATGGATTTTTTTCAGTTCCAATGTTTTTAATATTTTCTTTTCACAATTTTCAATATTTTGCTGTATGATTTGGTGCCTTATAACAGATAAATTTCAATTTATTATGTATTATACGCGTAAAACATTGCATTAAGAATACTGATTGCTTCTTTTTGCAACAGTACCAACAATTTCTTTATTCGAACATATATATTTTTTTAATTATTTGCCTGATTATCTATTTCTCAATTCTAATAAAAACAACAATTATCTTAATCAGACGTGTTTATTACATGCTATAAAAATATTTTTTTTATGTCTTATTTAAAAAAAATTATGTAAAAAAATTTTTTTTATAATAAATTATTATATTTCAGCTATGCTGAGAGCTTTTGCGTACGGTTCGGTTAAACTAAATAGTTAAAAAAAATGATTTTTAAAGACAAATTTGAAATTAATGACCTTGGGATAGGTAGGTTTAAATCTGGACTTATTGATTTTATTTAAATTAAATTAGTTTAATTTATAAAAATATAAGCTAAAGAAATAAATTAAAAACTTTATTTTTATAAAAGTAAAAAAAAAAAATATTAACTAACTTTATAAATTCAAGGAAAAAATTATAAACTTGTAAAATTATAATTTATAAAATAATAAATTTTAGCGTAATTCATAAATTTGTAAGCCAAATCAGCTTAGTTTAATACCAATTTGCATAGCTATAATTTGCAAAGATATTGTGAAAGATATGTTATGAAACTATTAAATAACACAATATTGCCTCACGTTAAAAAAGTTAAAATAAATTTTTAAAAAATTAGTGGGGGGGAAAAAAATCATAATTTTGTATTACTATCAAGGAAAAAAAAAAGTAGATGTGTAAAATGTGAGGGGAAAAAAAAGAGTAAATGTGTTGTAGTGGATCCACTTTGATGAAAATCCCGAACAACCAGATCCACTTTTTATTTCTCTTATTCTTCGTTTTTCCTTCAAATAATAGCATTTTAGGCTCCGAAATTTCGTCATTACACATTCTGAAATATACAAGTATGTTGGGTTTGATCATATGTTCATTTTTGATCCAAAAATACTCATTTCGAAATGAGTACATAAACTTACTCATTTTTGAGAATACATATGTTCATTTTTGATCCAAAAATACTCATTTCGATATGAGTACATGAACTTACTCATTTTTGAGAATGCACATGTTCATTTTTGATCCAAAAATACTCATTTCGAAATGAGTACATGGACTTACTCTTTTTTGAGTACTTCATTTTTTACAGTGTGAAGTCATGCTGTTGGATTGTCTGGAGATTTCTGATGAAGATTACCGGTCATTCTAAAAGGAACAATGGCGGATGAAATTAACGCATGCCTTGAATCGTTACATCTATTTATGTTCGCTGTTTGTGACTGACTAAAAATATGAGAGATCATCTGGATGAAAATTGGAAAACGAAGTATATAGAACATGCAAAACGCATAAATATTATTATGTTATGAAACATAACATAAAGAATATGATCTGTTTAATGTGTTTAAAGTTTCTGTTTAAAGTTTGTTTCAACGTTCTCGATTATAGTTTATCTCTTTATAGTAACCAGTAAAGTGATTTATAAATGGATCTAAAATTCACAATTTTATTTCCAACCAGAGGCACAGCTGGAAATTCATTCCAGAATCATAGGAACAAACATGGCTTTAAATGTTAAGTTTACTATTATAAATTGTAGAAGTATATTTCAAATTAGTTAAAAGGTTGTAATAACTATTTAGAAGTAAACTAAGTAAAGTAAAGCAGTAAAAGAAGTAAAGTAAAGACAGGAAGAAAAGGAAATTAAGGAAGTAAAGGAAAGGTAGGAGGGAAAGGAAAGGAAGGAAGTAAATTAAAACAGTAAAAGAAATAAAGTAAATTAAAACAGTAAAGAAAGTAAAGTGAAGAAGTAAAATAAGGAAGTAAAATAAAGAAAGGAAGTAAAATTTGTAAAGTAATGAAGTAAAGTAAAGTAAAGAAATAAAGTAAGGAAGTAAAGTAACAGTAAAGTAAGAAGTAGAGTAAGTAAAATAAAGTACGGATGTAAAGTAAGTAAAATAAAGTAAGGAAGTAATATAAGTAAGTAAAGTAAGAATAATCAATACCCAATTTATTACTCATTACTAAAATAGATGTGAAATAAAATAAAAGTTTTAAAACATTAAAATCCTTCTATAGATGTTGAAATCTTAGTCCCGAGCACCAGAACCTGGCCATCATCAAGGGAGCGAAAATGAGAAAAATTCTATTTTCTTCCTTCCTTAATTTAGAAAATTTTACTAATGAGTAACATATTGTGACTCACATTTTAAATGTTTTCATGTTTTTTAATGTATATACTAAGATGAATTTAGTGTTCCAAAATTAGAAAAAGGTTTTTCTATATATTTAATCAATACCCAGTACGATAAATATACAATTTCATAGCTATTGACTTACTTTGGTGAAAGTTAGATCAAAAGATCGAACAATAAAAAAGACAAACAAACATTCCAATTTCGGATAAAACTTAGGCGTAGCTACGAAAATAAGATTCTCTTTCAATCAATAAATAAACAAAAGAAATGAAAAGAAAAAATTAATTGAGAAATAATGAAATTGTTCACTTTGAAGCGTTTTTCCTTTTTGCCAAACAATCGCTCACTATTTAAATTAAAATTATCCAAAGAGGCGAAAGGAAACCAACCTTTTCCTCATCACAACTTCTTATGATATTTCCGAAGACAGATTTTAATTCTATACATTCTAATTAATTACCCTCGGCAAATCAACATTATCAATAAAGAGAGAATTTAAAAGGGTACTCGCCTTGATGGACAGATAGTCGTTTTGGATAGGTCGGAAGTAATTTTGGACATTAATTTACATAACATTCAAAGTTTTCCATAACATTTTACTTACATAACATTGATGGCATAATATTGAAAATAATATATGAACATAAAAATTATATATCTTATAATGGCGTTTTAAAATTAAACTAAAAATATTTATAATATGAATGCACACCATCCCTTATATATTTTCACATGTTTGGTTTTTAATTTTTAAACTCATGCTTCCTTTTCAACAAATAGTCGCTCACTATTTAAAAATTATTATTAAAATTGTCTGAAATAGCTAAAGAACGTCAAGCCAAACTTCTTCTCTTTACCGACTATTTATCATATTTCCGAAGACAATTTTTAATTCCAGCCTTCTAATTACTGCCGTCTTGTAATCTGTCTTTGGTAAACCAGAATTATCAATAAAGGGAGAATTTAAAATGGCGCTCAACTTGACGGATAGGGAGTCATTTTGACTAAGTCAGGGGCGATCTTAGGTAATGATGGATGTGCTAGGTACATCACAAAATAACTAAACAAATGGTTTCTCATGAGAAACTGAATTAAGAAAATTTTTCAGCAAATTAAACCAAGCAAGACTTTAAACGATGTATTAATGAAATTTCATCGCATAAATAATATTTTAAGATGAAAGATGGATTTTGCAGTTTCTATTTAGTTTTTTACAGAGTTTGTTTATGAGTAGAAAATGACCAAATAATTTGAGAACACATTTGAATAATTTTATGACCAAATAATTTTATAATCTCTTTTGACTAAACTAATTTATTTTTTAGAAGTTTGAGTTTCAATTAGTGCCATATTAATTTATGTATCTCATGTATTTATTATGCATATCCTTCTTTTTACGTCCGTTTTTTTAAATAAAAGGCAGTCATAAAAAATCTGATGTTAATGTGGCTAATGCAATTAATATGGCAACCATTAATGATGTTATTAGTTTGAGTGAAATCCATACAATTCATTTGAATCATGTCGCGTGTAGTCAGAAGAGTTTGTTTAGTCCCACTTTGCTCGCGTTTCCGAACCACGTGCACGAGAGAGCAACCATTGTTGTTTTGCTGTTAGTTGCATTGGAATGTTATGTCTGTCTCTGGTAAATTTGTTATTTATCTTATTTAAACAAAGTGCTTATAGGATAAAGTTGGGACATACACCGTGGTGGGGCAGATGCCGCAGAGATTGTGTGGGCGACACTACCACTCTTTCGGCCAAATTAAGAAGTTATTTATGTGTCTTTGTGCTGTGTTCTGTGTTGTACGCGTTACCACCGATTATTTGTTTGTATTTTAATATTTATTCCAGTTTTTATGCTTCAAGCCTGCGTGGTAAGTTGCTAAAATTATTCTAACAAAGTTTTATTGCTTATTTTAAGCCTAATAAGCAGAGATTTCATCCCAAAACTGATTGTAACTGTAGACTAGATCCTTGTAGAATACAGCCATGCGCTTGCCTTTCTCCCGCGTATTTCACATAACACAAATTGGCGGTGTGGCATCTTACCCGCCACTACGGGACAGATGCCGCAAAATATATATCTGTGATTTTCGGTTCAATACGTTCATCACTACAATTTCAGTAGAATTACATATAAATGAACGTATATTCAACGCATTTCTCTATTTAGTTAATATTGTTTTTTATCTCCTTCACTTTTAATAAATAAACTTTGGAAAGAAATTATCATTTTACGAACTCTTATTATATTAGTTAATGTTTAACGAGAGGGGTTTTTCACCTCTACACTGGCTCTTATTTCATTGTACTTTTGTATTATAGGAAAATGCCACGAAAGAGGTAATGAACCATTTCAAGAGAGAAATAGACCCTAGACAATCTGCTAGAGGTTTTTAGACTCAAAAAGAAGAAAGAGTCTCAATTAGAGAAGTAGCTAGGAGAAACATGTGTTCCAGAACGGACAATTAGAAAACGATTGAAATCGAACAACTTTGTAAATACCGGATGTGGGCCACAATCATACCTCAGAATAGAGGACAAAAGTAAAGTTGTTCCTCATATAGAAAACTTCAAGTTTGCAGATTTTCGCCAACTCCTTTCGATTGTTAGACAATTAGCCTATGACCGTGCCTCTAAAATGAAATTACTCCCAAAAAAGTTTAACGATGAGAAAGGGGGAAAGATGGTCATGATTGGTTTCTTTCTTTTATGGAAAGGAATCCAAAGCTGAGTTTTCGTAAAGCTAAAAATGTATCTATTGCAAGAGCTAATGGTATGGATAGAGAAGATGGGAATACGTTTCTTGAAGTTTTATAGAAAGCAATGATAGATCAAAATCTGCTTAATAAACCTGCTACACTATATAATATAGACGAAACTGGCTTTCAGCTCAACAATGAAGCAGGAAAACTTGTTGCCTAAAACGGTAATAAAAATGTCCATCACATCTCTTCAACTGAAAAGGAGGAAACTATCACCGTTGTTGCTTGTTGCAACGCAGAAGGGAATTTTCTCCCACCATTTTGTATCTTTAAGGGGGAAAACAAAAATATTGAGTGGCAAGACTCAATGCCGCCTAGTTCATATATTAGAATTTCCCAGAGATTAGCCTACAGGACTAGTGAATTATTCAAGATCTGGATTCAAAAGTTCTTTATACCTCAAAAAACTCCGGGAAACAGTTACAGTTTGTGAAAGTAGAATAAAATTTAGTCATATGAAAGTTGTATTTCAATAATGTAATTCTGCTAGTTGCATATTTTTACGCGCTTCAAACCCTACAATACAAGATATTTTTTACTGTAATTTCTAATTACTGAATTTAAGTTAATCATAAGAAAATTGTACTTCAGCAATGTAATTCTGCTAGTTGTATATTTTTACGCGTCACAAGAGGCACAAGAGGTTTTTTATTGTAATTTCAAATTACTGAATTTAAGTAAACATTTCGTTTTAAAAATATAACAAATTATAACACCTTGTAATAATATACTTATTTTAATTGCTAAAAGGCGTAAATTAAAACTTTATAATCAGTAAAATAAGTTTTATTAGACTGTTAACATGTTTCGGCTCCATCTGAGCCGTTATCAGTACAAATAAAAATATTTTATAATTGCAGGGTCGACGAAGTTATTATTTGAAACGCTATCATTTAATTTTTCACGTACTTTTTTTTTCAAATAATAACTTCACAGATCGTGCAATTATAAAATATTCTTATTTGTTTTGATAATGGCTCCGATGGAGCCGAAACATGTCATCAGTCTAATAAAACTTATTTTACTCTTTACATTTTATTTTATTTTACGCCTTTTATCACTTAAAAGAAGTACATTTCATTTTAATTATAATAAATCCGATAAGTGATATTAGACAAAAAATTTAATTTTATTAATATCTTTAGATTTATGACGAAAAATGTAAAGCAACAGGTGATTTTTTTAAATTAAGTTAATAACGAAAGAACGTCAAGCCAGTCGTCCTCTCTTCGCGACTATTTATCATATTTTCGAAGACAGTTTTTAATTCCGCCTGTTCTGATTACTGCCGTCTTGTAAACTGTCCTCGGTGTGATTTTTTAAAATTAAGTTAATAACGAAAGAACGTCAAGCCAGTCGTCCTCTCTTCGCGACTATTTATCATATTTTCGAAGACAGTTTTTAATTCCGCCTGTTCTGATTACTGCCGTCTTGTAAACTGTCCTCGGTAAACCAACATTATCAATAAGAGGAGAATTTAAAAGGGAAATCACCTTGATCGATTGTGAATCATATTGGCTAACTTGGAGGAGATTTTGCGGTAGTGATGGATATGCTGTGTAAATTACAGAATAATTATACTACGATCTATCAAGAGTAGCTGAATTAAGGAAAAATTACAATAAATTAATCAGAACAAGATTTTAAACAGTGTATTAATAAAATTTCTTTGTATAAAGAATATTTTATTAAATAAGTTTTACACATCGAAGATCAAAAAGATAATTTGTTAATTTAATATAAGACACAGAAATATACGTCCTCTTTGTTCGCTGATAATTGCTAAGACTATTTTAGTAAGTTAGTTATAATAAGTTTATATCTAAAATTAAATTTTAAAATTAATAATTCTGTGTAATAATTAGTAATTATGAATGAATCATAAAAATGTAAACATAAAACGTAAAAGACCTTTACTTTTTAATTCCGTTACGTTAAAGTTTTAATATGAAGATTTGATAGTGCAATTTTTGTTTTAATAGCAGCTATTGAATTTATTATTTTATTGCTTTTATTTTATTACCTTTGAATTAATGTTTAAAAATCTCTATTGATCAACTGTTTTTGTAGTTATCCGGTGTCTTACAAATATTTCCTTTAGAAAGAGAAGTTGAAGCAAAGTGGACAGCTTTTGATGTTTTTCTTTTAAAATTTACAGATGAATCTACATGGCAAAGTTCCTAAATATATAGTAGTTGTTTGTCATCTTTTATTAATTTTCTCAAAGTAAAAGTCTTAATAGTCTTTTAAGGAAAAAATCTTTTAAAAGCTAAAAAGTGTGTCCCATTGTACTCCATGTCAGGGGTACAGTGGGACACTGCATGAGATATAGGAACCATGCATAGTAAAAGATAAATTACAATATTAAAACATATTTACAGGGCAAAGCACTTTATTAGAAATCATTAGCCATATTTTCCAATGTACAGTATAAAACGATTGGTTTTACTTGCATAAGCATGTTTAGAAGAATTTTTGTACAGAATTACATTATATGCGTAAATATATCTATCAAAGTATTATTTATATTTAATTATAAATGGATATTATTTAGCATGTGTTAAAAAATATGTAAATATGATAATTTTAAAAGTCATTTTCCTTGCAACACCCTGAAGGCTTCAATTATAGCAAATTATAAAAGTGTACCATTAGACAACTATTTATGGTTTAAGAGGTATAATAACTTTTGTGTTCTTAAAGAAAGAAAGAAAGGAAAATAAATCAAATAAACATCTAAATAAATTTCCTCAGTTTAGTATTAATTTGAAGCCACATTCTTCAAGATATTAAAATTTCACAGAACACAAAAGTAACTTTCTTTTAAATATTTCACAACAAAATATCCTATAACATTTTTTAACTACATTTTAAGTGAAAAGGGTAAACACTGTTGGAAGGAAAAGAGGAAACCGTGTTTAAGTTTTTCTACTGAAAATTTTATTATTAAATCAGTATAAAAGTGTGTCCCACTGTGCACCTTTTTGATGTGGCCTAGTGTGAGCCATGTTATAAGAAAATGTTCCAAAATATTTTAATTGACATAAAACTGCAAACTTTGCATAGATTTGTCAACAAATAGGTGTTATTTCTTTAAACTACCTTTTTTTAAGTCTATATTTCTAATCTTTTTAATCTAAAAAAATAACATTCTAAAAAGGCAAAATTTTATTTTTTTAGTGTAAAACAACTTTTTCTAAAATGAATAAATTCTGGTTTGACCATATGATTTAAAATTGAAAATATTCAGTACCGAACTGTTATTTATGAGTACTAATATGAAGTTAAAACAATTAAAATAAACACAATTTAAAGATGTAGACCACTGGAATCTTGGTCGTAATCCCGACAGCCGAAATTCCTAGAGCAGAAATCCGACTGACAATATCCTGAGATGCTAAAATCCAGGACATGGTCGAAATGCCGTCTGAGCCGTCTTCCCTATAGTTCGAAATCCCGACATAACTGAAATCCGAGAAATAAATATTTAAATCGAAATGCTTAATTTGGCTTAATTAAATACTAGTGCTAGATTTGGCAATACTAACGCTCAATTTGGCTTAATTAAATACGAATAGTAATTTGGTAGAATAGTGGAAAATCAAATATTTCACCAAATACCTAATGGACAGCGGGCGAATATTTTTTTTTTTTTTTTAATATACATTTTCATACATGCCAAGTATTTCGTATTTTAAGTACCACTATATCCAATTCGAAATAGCCGCTTTGTTTAAACTCAGAATTTCTCCATTAAAGAAAGCGGAAATTCTACTCGAAAATAGTGGTATTGAAAATAAGAAACACTTGAAAGGTATACACTTTTATTATATATTTTTTTTTCAAATTTATATACAGAAAAAAGTTAAATATCGTAAGATTTTTCAAATATCACAACCAAAAAATTGCACCGCAAACGATCTTATCCCTTAGACCAGGCATGTCAAGCTCGTTTACCACCGCGGGCCAAATTAAGCAATATATACAATGTCGCGGGCCAAGTTAAATATATATATATATATATATATATATATATATATATATAGGCATTCACAGGATTAGGCATTTCACTATTATTATTGAACGGGATAAAACTTGTACGTACAAAACACGTCCATTTTAAAGAACTATTCACGCTACGTATCAAAGTTATTATTATACATATTTTATTTTATCTTATTTTTCGAAAAAAACTCACTTTGTTTTCATCAACGAAATCTATAAAATTTATTTTAATTTTCTAAATTGTATGTATTTGAAAAATTGATTGTACACGCTGGTTTGTTTATCCTGATCTAGTAAAGCCATAGCTGTCAATCGTCCACGTTTTCTTCGAGTAAAAAATAAAAATAAGCATATTTTGAAACAGAAAAATTATTTAATAAAATGTGTCTTGTACCCATGCGCTATTTATTTAATTTGATTTACTTTTACATTTTCTGGTTCAAGTTATATTTATATGACTTGAAAAAAAACCCCAAAAGGTGGGCAGCTATGCAAAGCTGCATAAAAGTGCGCTACTGAACATAGCTAAAATATGCCTAACTGCACACTATACTTTAAAAAAATCGGTCGATTGATGAGTAATTACATAAGTCTGGAAAACCCATATGTATATATTTTCGTTTTAATATGAAATCGCACTGAATTTTCATTAACTGCAGTTATTCTGAAGATTAATTTCAGCATCAATCATTAGAGTTGAAGTAAATAGATTAAACTGATTTTCATATTTCTTGAAATTCAAAATACTTTTTTTAATTAATTTTTTAATATGTTTTAGTATATTCTAAAAATTTTCACTTCGACGATTTTTGTTATAATGCCTGGCAACATTTAGATTGAAATATATTTCCTTTAAAAAAATTGTTTTATAAAAGTAATAAATTATATTTGAAAGTGCCAACTTATCAAATAACAAGATAGCATTATGAAATTTGCCTTGAAGTTGAAGTTTACTCAGGCTCTTTGTAGTTTCAAATGAAAACTAAAAGTACTTTGTCTAGTGGTGGGCTTTTCCTAATCCATATTCTTATTTTATCGATTTATAATGAAAATTGCAATATTTTTTGACAGTTCAAAAATAACAGTTAAAACTTTATAATGTAAAGCCGTTGATGTCCGTATAAGAAGGTAGATCTGTTTATCTTCATACCCATATTATCAATATTGACGATCATTAAGCATGTGCGTATGTATATAAGTTTATAAGCACAATAAGTTTTTAAACACGTATCCGGCTTTTTTATATCAATCCGTTATAAATAAATCTTTCTAGCAATTGTACTTATGCTTACAGTATTTTCAAATTTCTTTAACTACTCTAGGCATCATTTCTTCAATTTCGTTTTGAGTGATTTTGACTCGCGGGGTAGTGAATATAATAAAGACAATAATTATATTTAAAAGCAAATGTATTTCATTCAATAGTCTTGGTTAAAGCAATTTGGTTCTGTTTTAAGAAGTATCATTCGCATATTATTTGAAGATCGCATAGGATCTATTTGAAGTCAGTGTGAATCCCGACCTCAACCCAAAACTAACCCTAAACTCGAAATGAAAGAAAGTTAATATATTTTTTTAAAGGAATTATGAAAAAATAATCTGTAATAATATTTATAATATTAATTTTATTATTTATGTAGAAAACTGAACATACACATCCTCGCATTTATACTAAAATATATAGTTTTTTCATATTAAGTAATATTGTGGACCTTCTTATAAAAAAACATGGTTACTAAAACCAACCCACAAGAATAAAAAACAATTAAAAACCGACCCGAATCCGAAACAAATAGAGGTGACCTGATTCGACCCCGATCCACAATGAAACAAACCATTGCCAAACCGGCCCACCAGACCCATAGATTAACCAACAAGATAGGACAGTTACAGCAAAATCTGTAATGGTAGCAATACTAGCGTCGCGTCGCTAATGACAAGCGGGGAAGATTAACAAGCTTAAAAAATTATCTATGTGTAGGGGGAACTGTGGCACATTGATGCGGTTTTTTTCTAAGAATTTTTTTGGTGCCCAGAAAACAAATTTAAAATTATTTTTCCATATATCAGAAAAATTAGTGTAGTTTGTTATTAACAGGCACAGTCGTTGTTTTATGTAGTATTTCTGCATGTAATTAAAAAATAAATAAAAAAAGTCCTTTGTATCAATGTGCCCCATCTCCGGGGTAGATTGATGCACCTCATGGGGCATTTTAATACATCATGGGGCACTTTGATACGTTTGGGAAAAGTGGGGAAAAAATAACAGCTACTGCATATTTTCATAGAAAATGAGTTAGCAAACCATTTTATATTTTAAAACACACATAAACAATGCCTGCATTCAGCAATTAAAGACATACAAATATTATAATACAGACATACATACAATAAATACAATAATCCAACATGGAGTGAAAAATTAGCCAGAGCCAGGAATCGAACCTGGGTCCACAGCGTTCCGGGCTGTCGCTCTAACCACTGAGCCACTCCGGCCAATTATTAGTGAGAAATTGCAGACTCGGGAATTGGCCGGAGTGGCTCAGTGGTTAGAGCGACAACCCGGAACGCTGTGGACCCAGGTTCGATTCCTGGCTCTGGCTAATTTTTCACTCCATGTTGGATTATTGTATTTATTGTTTGTATGTCTGTATTATAATATTTGTATATCTTCATTTTATATTTATTTTAAAAAATTAAAATTACCCACAATTTATTTATAAGGATTATTAAAGCGTTCAAAATCAAAATTAAATGTATAACGACCTGATGTTCTTGCTGTTCCTTGTCCAGTTGTTCGCTGTGGCAACTGTGTCATATCTCGCCCTTCAACCCCACCATTATCTTCTTTCTCAGGAAAAAGGAAAATGTTATCCGGTTTTCTGTTCATAAACCGGACGAGATGGTCCCCATCATCAGTTTTTCCTTTAACTTAGCCTACAAAGTGAACAACCGGGTTCTTTTTTGCAAACCGCACTATAACAAAGACGTCATCAACAATATTTTGGTCAGAAGTACCTGCTTTTTCCATTGTTTCATTTTCCAAAGTATCTGCTTCTTCACCTAGTAGGTCACTTCGATTCAAATAATCTGATGAACAGTCACACAACTGTTCTAAGGATGTTTCAGATCCATCTGATGAATATAATTACTTTACATTTGCACGACAGTAGTCAATGGCTTCAATAGGAACGTGTGACTCATGATTATCACCTAGCAACAGTATTCAGTTTTCTATTGACGAATTTGTATGTTATTTGATGTGCCTCAGAGCTATTAAGAACAAATCAGAACAAAGGAATAATAATAATAAAGAACAAAGGCAGTCATCCACCTACTCCTGAACGCCAAACTGAAACTTCCCTCTAGAACTCCTGCAATGAAGTGGTCGTCATAATGAACCCTGGAGGATATTGATTTTCAGTAGCAGAAATGAAGGCACCAAATGTAACAAGTTCCCTTTTTCTGCCTGAAACCACCTGCCCTACTTGCCTTTGGTGTTCTGATGCTAGAACCTGTGGAGTGTCAAGGGCAGTGGTTATCCCAGTTTCATCAAAATTGAATATTCTGTCTCGAACGAAATTGCATCTTTTCATGACACTCTCATAATTATTGAAAAACTCCTCAACAGCTTCCTGCGGAAACCTACTCACATCATAATGCTGGTTTTTTCTGATTTCCTAAAACTTAAATTTGCATTCCTACTTTGAAAACCGTACATCCAATCTTCCCCTGCCATTGCTTTACCATTCCAACTTTCAGGACTTATATACTCAGGACTTTTTATACTCACAGCGTAGTTTTTTAGCAAATTCATATGCCAAGTGCCTCATTTGCTTCAGTGTTAGACCGTGATGCAACTCATTGCATTTAACAAGGTATTCATTTAATTGTTTTTATTGTTTGACGGTAAACACCTGTTGAGAGGAATGCTTAGAACCGTGATTTCTGACCCTTTCTTGCTTTCATTTTCTTTATGGGGTACATTGATACGCATCAATGTGCCCCAACATAGGCTGTATCAATGTGCCCCAATATAGGCTGTATCAATGTGCCCCAAGCAGCCATTTTTAATTATATTAATCCCTAATACAACACTTCATAATTTACCTAAAAAAAGAATGAGGAGCTGATAAAGAGTAGCTTTACTTACCACGGAGGGTATTCTTTCCTCTTGAAAATACAGGAACAGCTGTATAACACTACTGCAATTGTAAATCTCAAATTTACTTTTGACCTACAAAATCAATAAATCACCCGTCTTATTCATCAAAATAATGAATCACGTCAAGACGTTCTATGGGTAGTTGTGTACACTAGAGCCATATTTTGGAGCTGTTGTGAAACTCCCTGTACTGACCTTGTGAGCAGTAAGGGGGGGGGGGGTGTATCAAGGGGGCCCATGCATCAATGTTCCCCAGTTCCCCCTATGATTTTTTTTTATCGCTATTCTTTTAATATCTATTCTTTGATTCTGTTATATTCTTTCTGAGGCAGACGATTCACTCTAAATTTACCATTAGCTCATTGATAAAGTGTTTTTTAATTATTAGTAATTTTTATTATTTATTATTTAATTTCAGAACTGTTTTAAATGTCGGACAGAATTGTGTTGCATACGAATCGGAATTCCAAGCATTTTTTTTTTCGCTTTTCCTACAGATAATGCAAAACAGTATGTGCTTCCCTAATTTTCATCGCCGAATGTTATTTATACGCTTTATATATGATACAATATATTGATTTCTGTAGCACTCAATTGGTTTTTATGCGATTTTCGTTAATATAATGCTAATTGAAATAATTTGATGCAAAATGAAACATATAATTGAATATTTATGTAGTTTACATATGAAAAATACAATTATAATCAAGAATTAAAATTATATATCAATTATAATAGTATTATACCTACCCATGGCAAATTTACATGCATTATTATATTAAATTCAAATTTGGCGATGAAAATTAGCGAATACTGTGCAATACATAAGTAAAAAAAAATCCCTGAATGCTCGGCCTACAAGCACAGGTAGATTTCGAAGAGGCAGACCGTGGGGCGCCTGTTTGTTGGGAATTGCAGAAGAAATGACATTTTTGCCATGATGTTGCAGTTGGGACCGCCCACTTCAAAATTTAACTTGTCTGCAGGCGGAGCCGGCAGGGATTTTTTATTTTTTTAATTTTTTTATTTATTTTTTGCTATAAGGGTTGGTGATATAAAAAAAAACTTGTTAATATAAAAGTTTTAGATAATATTAAGAGGATATATAATAACTTTAAGCGGATTTGATATCTTGTGAATTGACGAAGTTATGAATTTTTTTCTCCTGCATCCCCTCTTTTTACCTCCTTGGGGCCATTTCTAATGATATCAAAAATCTGTCATGCATAAATTTTCGGCCTTTTTCCTAGAAGTAATAATAGCTTTAAGCGGATTTGATACGTATCATAATTAAGAAGTTATGGGTTTTTTCCTGTTTTCACAAAAAGTCTCCCCATCCCCCCCCCCCCCTTGGTTCGATTTTGCCCATTAACGAACTTGGCCGAGATTTTATGCCCCTTGATTTTATGTATCAGTTTGGAAGAGATTTGTGCAGAATTATTGAAGTTATCGTGTCCTTAAAAAAGTGACATAGGCAAATGGATGGATAGATAGATAAAGTTTTGAACTGGGGGTTGTTTTGGGTTCTGGGAGTCATAATCGGCGTAGATCTGCAAAAATTTTACAAAAATTCCAACTTAAGGGAGAATGTAATAGGTAGTATTTCTTACGAAATCTACCTAAAAAAAGAAAAAAATAAGAAAACAATAAATGTCTCTGATTCATGAAAATAATTCAATATTGTTTTTCTTGAACACAATATGCAAATAGCCATGCCCCACTTAAAATATCATTCAAAGGTTTGTTCTTATTTACATTAAAAACAAACTTTTTGTTTTTCGCTGTAAAAAACTTTCAATTTTTAAAGATTGCTGTGACAAATGTTTTAATACACGGATCTTCATAAATTAACAAACCATCGGCTAAAAATATTTTTTTTCCTTCCCTATAGGAACGTTTATTTATGAAATTTCAGATTTTTCGACTGTATTATTTTCACAGCAACATAAAGAATAAGAAATTTCCTTGGACTTGTAAAGTACATTACTTTGTATATAATTTCATAGCATTCCATTGCTTTATGTGCGCTTTAATTCCGATTATATCGTATTTACTTGATTAATTACATTAAGGATGTTTTTAGCTTATTATTGTTATTATTTATTTATTTATTTATTTATTTATTGCCCATAATTTGCACGCAACCACAAACACACATGCACGTATACGAAGAAAAGAAAAGTTTTTGGTAAAACGTAAGCATATAACATTTTAAAAAGACAGATATTTTTTTAAAGATAGACGCTCAACAGCAAAACATTCCGTGGATGAGATGTTTCTTCCCCCTTGTCATTAGAGGCGCTATGATGATCGCCATCGCGTTACCAGTACACTTTATGATAGTGTCCTATCTTTTTAGGTAATCTGTGATGCGACCCTACTTGACTCGCGGTTCGGTTCGGGTTCCGTTAAAACCGGGTTAGGTTATCCAATCCGATGCAGGACTCTTAAATGACATTCATTTTTAATCTCGTTGCTGCCAATTTTGCTTGTTTTACTGCGTAGTAAACGATGATATGTGAAAGCTTTTTAATTATCCCTATATATATATATATAAAAAAAAAAAAAAAAAAAAAAAAAAAAAAAAAAAAAAAAAAAACTATACACGATAGAACAACTATTTAAAAAAGATAAAATAATATTCTGTACCTTAACACCATACTCAAAGTTCGTCACAATTGTCAATTTTTAGGAAAGTTGAAGCAAATAAAATAAAAATGAGACATGAAAAGCGATAAGACAGAAAAACATAACATATTTAGATATTTAGATATCAATGGTATTGAAACAGGACCAGCTGCATAATTCAATATTTCTATCAAAAAATAAATAAATAAATAAATAAAATATATATATTATTAATAATAATAATAATAATAATAATAATAATAATAATAATAATATATTTATATTCAAAAGTTATCCTTGGACATACATAGAAAAAAAAAAAAAAAAAAAAAAAAAGATACAAAAGCATTATATAGCCTTCCTCAAGATTTAAAAATTGTCCATTTTCCTGACACTTTTAAATTCTTACAGTATATCAAAATATACCATTCTACTCCTCTGCACTTGCAAACCTAGCAAACAACGCGCACACTCTACATTATTTGTATGCTTTTACATCGTAATAGTGAGCACCTCCGAATAGCGGAGAAATTTCGCAGTCCTTAGGTGTCCGCTATTTAAAGGTTTTAAAATATCACGTGCAAAAAACAATCCGTTAATTAAGACTGGATCGTATCTTGAATTAAGCACCATTGATAAAGATAAACATAAAATTTAATCTGAACTTAAATTATATTAAAATATTGCTTATATATTTTTTCCGGTTGAAATTTCTAATTGCTTTTCGTAAAAGATAAAAAAGACGAATTTTTAACAACTATATAATATTAACATCTGTTTGGCAAAATAGCGAATAATACTGGTATATTCAGGTGAATTCCGAATATTTTACAGATTATTTAAATAATAATAATAATAAATTTTAAATTACTTTCCAGTGATGAAAATATTTGGATGTTTATTTTCATAATGATGTGGATGTTTGATTTATTTTCATAATGATCTTTAAATTTACACATTTGAAACATTTGCAAAATATTATCCATCAATCACTGAAAACTAAATTAATGTTGTTACTTAACAGTTTTTGTATAGTTATTAATACTTTCCTTATAAAGGCTGGCTGTTTTTTTCTTTTTATCTACTTTTAAATTTCGTCGCACATTTTCATTTTTTGTCACTAGTAATTTCTGAAAAAGGAGGTGTTTAGGGGACTACTATTGGCAGAGTACGCCGAGAGCTTTCCAAGGCACACTGTAAAAAAAAATCCTGAGGTTACTAAAATATTTTTAGTATATTTGTATCCCAGAGAATTTTTTAGTAACCGGTATTAAAAACCGGAATCGTTGCTAGCTGTTTTCTAGTAATGTTGTTAGCTGTTTTCTAGTAATTCCTACTGATTTTCTTGTAACTGAATAAGAATACAAAAAAAAATTTTAGTAGTGGCAAAGATCAATGAGAAAAAATAAAAATTTTTTAGTAGATCGACCCATTTTTTTTTTACAATGCACACATATTAATGGAAAACAAAATTTTCTCGTCTCAAGTATTAATTTTATTTAAATAATCGTTATTGTAATAAAAATTAATAATCTACTTTATTCACTAGACAAGTTATGTAAATTTAAACTTCACTACAAAATAACTGCAAGAAAACTACAATGGACATCTTACTTTTTATGTACACGACATTTATGACTTTTAAAAATTTTAATATAAATTTTTATATGCACTCATATCTTACAATATGTTATATAAGCTTTCTTTTTATGGATGTATGTGCAATTTTTTATTTAATTTCTCAATATTAGATGTTTCAAGTTTTGAATAATGAATACAAATAACTTTTTGATTTCTTTGTGTTTAAATACCCAGCTAAAAATGAACTGCAGTTTTTCTACAGAAGTGAAGTATTTTTAAAGTTTTTCTACAGGCAACTGTAGATTTTCTGTAGTGCAATCTTGACTGTAAAAATACTTCAGTTATTTTGCAGTTAATGTGAAGTAATTTTGCAGTAATTTATTTCAAAAATACTGTGAGCTTTTATCTGCAAAAATACTGCAGTTTACGTGAATTTATGTTATAATCATAAATTTAAAAAATAATGAGACTTTACATCTGTAGTAAAACTGTAGTAAATTTGAAGTATTTTTACAGTCATTATTTCAGTATTATATTTTCTGATGTATCTGCAGTATAACTGCAGTTACTTTAAGGTAATTTTACAGAACTTAATTTTAGTAAGTTTGTGAGATATTTTCTGCAATTTATCTGCAGTTTTAAAAGCTAAGCAATATTAAAGTCTTTCAGTTTTTGACAATATTGCGTATTTACTCTGTTATTAATAATTAACACTGTTTTCAAGACTTTTAGTTTAATGGGACTAAATTGAACAAAAATCAAAATCCTCAGGCGGGGGGGGGGAGGGGGGAGGCGAACACTGCTTTGAACCACCCATTTTGAGATAAATTTTTAACACATAAATATATACATAAAAAAAATAACTTTCATGGGGAATTTAAGGGGGAAAGTCCGCCCCTCCAACGGAAAATTCTTAGTTCCTCTTTTAAGTTAAGCGAGGAACAGCGAGTTAAGCAGCGGACACTGCTTTGAACCACCCCTTTTGAGATAAATTTTTAACACATAAATATAAAAAATAACAAATTAATAACTTTCATGGGGAATTTAAGGGGGGAAAGTCCGCCCTTCCCCCCAACGGGAAATTTGTACTTTCTCTTAGTGTTTAATTACTTTAAATTACTCGAAAAAAGAATAAATTTACTGTTTTACAAAATCGGTCAAAATAAAAAAATAAATAAAATTTCAAAATCCAGGGAGGGTTAATGACGCCCCCCCCCCCCTCCAACGGAAAATTTTTAGTTCCTCTTTTAAGTACTCAAAAGAACCAATTTTATTATGCTGTTCAAAAACGGAGAAAACGCAATTTTAGTTACTTAAACTTTAAAATTCAGGAAGAAAGTAGTAATTGAACACCCCCCCCCCCCCCCACCACACACACACACATACACCCTACACACAACGAAAAAATCTTAGTTCTTTTATTTTAAGTTTTTTTTTATTATTATTATTATTTATTTTAGCTATTTTAATTATTTAGTTATTTAAATTTCAAAATCGAGGGAGGGGGAAATTGCCTTTCCACTTATTAACTACAGGCATGATGACTTCCAGTTTTTAAGAAAATTTTACTTCAAAAAACAAGTGAAAAATGTAAATCTCCTTTTGAACATTTGATTTTTTTTTCGTAACTGACTATGTGAAGAAACGCTACATCTCAACTCAACTCAGATTCTGATCGTTCTGTTTACATTTTGACGGCGGCGACGGAAGGGAAGTTTGCGGTGATTGCTGCTGCTCTTGGAATTTGGTGAGATTTTTCCATTTTAAAGTATAGTGTTATTTCGTGTTTAGTTTCGTGAAGTTTTTCCGCTGCCGCAGTCAGGATGTAGGCTTTGATAGATACTCAGCTGCATTTTGGGGGCGGTTCCCGTTCCGAGTGTTTAGGACTTTTGAACTCGTGGTTGTTTAATTTGCCTAAACTTTATTTTAGTGGACTTATACTGTTTAATTTTGTAGTTGTAGTTGACTGTTGTAGTGTTGTTGGGTGTTTTGCTGACGGACTTTATGTCGCAAGTGTCAGATAATGCAACTACTTCTAGTTTACTAAATTCATCTGTCATGGCTACCCTGTCCTCGTTAAACTCAAATGTTGTACCACCTACTGACTTCAATTTTTATAAGAGTGTGTATCCTCCGGCGGACTTAGTTAGTTTTGCAGAACTTAATAGTAGTGACGTCATAACAATTTTCATAGAAGCTAAATCCGGGGCTTTTCCTACTATTCATCCTAAGAAGTTAAAAGGGGATTTGGAGAAACAAATAAAAAACCATGCGGCTATTGACTGCATAAAATTGACCAAACAGGGTAAAATAATTCTTCTCACGCACTCTGTCGAAACGGCGACTCAAGCTTTACAACTCACTTCGATAGCCGAAATCCCCGTGAACCCTCGAGTGCAATTCGACAGTATAACAACTCGATTTCTTCTGTACGGAATTCCTACCGATGTTTCTTGCGAAGAAATCGCCGATGAACTGATTTATAACGGTTTCCACGTACTCGAAATCAGACGTTTTCTACGGAAAAATGAAGGCAACACCGTCCCAACAACTACAGTCCTGGTTACTAAGATGGGAACCACACTCCCGCGGGAGGTAAAAATTTTCTACCAAATTCAGAAGATTACGCTGTTTATTGACCGGCCCCGGCCCTGTCTCAATTGCTGGGAATTTAACCATAGTACAAAATCGTGCCATAAACAGAAAATCTGCCGTAAATGTAGTACATCACACGAGGGTCACTGTCAGACCACAACCCCAATTTGTCCTAACTGCCAAGGTGAACATACCGCTGATGACAAAAACTGCCCGGCTTATGAAAAAGAGATCCGAATCCAAAAATTCAAATGCGAACACCACCTCTCCATCGCCGAGGCCCGCCGTCAGTTCCGAGTGGCTGAACGGCGTGAGACGAACTCTTATGCTTCAAAAGCTAATAATTCCAAACCTTCCGATATCGTAACACAAACTGGACTCCAAGCAACTTTGGACCAATTTACCAATAACATGTTCCAGCTATTTCAATCATTATTGGTGGAACAAGCTGCTCAATGCAGAACATTTATAGAACAAGCTTCAGCTGCTTTCGACGAAAAAGTTCAAGCGATCCATAGCGCAGTTCACGATCTGAATGCTACCATCATCCAGGCCGTCCAAAAGACGCAACTCCCTCCACCCACAACACCTACGAGTCTCAAACCAACCCTACCAACGAAAGAAAAACAGAAACAAGACTCCGCAAGAAATGACACCCCTCCCTTCTCTCTCGAACCAACCCTCAAGAAATGTCGTATGACCTCCCCCACCGAACACGACACAAGCAAAACAACCGATATAAATCTCCAATCCGAATCACTAGCCACTGATGTCGGTCTGATGGACCACAGCGAGTCCCAACCTGTTCATGACTAATTTTCTCCTTTTCATGGGCGTTTCATTAGTTCATTGGAATATCCGGGGAGCTCGGGCTAATTCAGCCTGGCTCCGTCACTCTCTTTTTTACTCTGCCGACATCATTGCACTTCAAGAAACTTTTCTTAAGCCCACCATCGGGTTTCAAATTCCAGGAAAAACAGTTTATAGGCTCGACCGCAGTTCTAGGAGCGGCGGCGGGCTGATTACAGCGGTAAGGAATACTCTTCCATCCCGTAATCTCGCTCTACCAGTTCAGTCAGTCTTTAACGAGGTGTTAGGTGTGGAAATTATCTTCCCCAACAACTTTAAGCTCCAGATCATTAACATTTACTCCCCTCCGGGCAAGTTAGATTCACATTGGCTGGATAACATTTTGGGGTTTTGTCGCTCCCCGTTTGTTATCATTGGGGACTTTAACTGTCCTCACTCCAGCTTGGGCGGTAGCCACAATACCCCCCAAGGCAGTTTGGTTATCGACTGGATAATTCAAAATAAAATTTGTCTCGTCAACTCACATACGCCCACACATGTCTACGCTGGTGGAGCTTCTCTCCTGGACCTCTCCATCACTTCGCCAGATATTTTTGTCGACACCAGCTACAACGTTCACCCAGACACTTTCGACAGCGACCACTGTCCTGTTAATCTTCATTTCGACTTTCGGATTAGAAGTTCCACCTGCCACTCCATTCGATATCGGTACGACTGGGGAGCCGTTACAAAGAATCTGAATAAAGCAATCCTTAATCTTCACAACAATTCTTATGAGGATTTCCTAGGCATATGTTGTGACTCTCTAAAAGCAAGCAGCCGTAGGGTGAAGATTGTTGACCGTGCTGGGGCCCCGTGGTGGGACAGCCGGTGTAGTCATTTACTGGGCCAAAAGAGGAAGCTTTTCCGTCTTGCAAGAAAATTTATTTGTCCGACTCTCTGGTCTCGTTATAAGAAAATCGCAGCGATCCTGAAGAGAGAAATAAATGACGCAAAGCGCACGTATTGGGCTGCAACTTGCAAAGGGGCAGCCGCGTCGGGTGCCATCTATAGGATCATTCGTGCGATTCGCAATCGACAGGTAGATTCTCCATTGTCTCATAACTTCATTGTAACCCCTGGTTCGCTATCGACAAGCGCCATCGAAGAGTCAAATAAGTTCGCTAGGTTCTACAGCAGAACCCATAACTACGGCTACTTCCCCGTGGATTTTAGTGCGCATATTGATCTGAACCTCCAACGCCCATTCCAGATCTCAGAGCTCAGATATGCCCTCAACCATTCAACCCTCCGTACCCCAGGAAAAGATGGGGTCTCGTTACGGACTCTTCGGTGTCTTGATGATATAGGGCTGCATAAACTGCTTGGGGTGTTCAATGACATTTGGTTGTCGGGTGTCATTCCCCGCTCTTGGAGGGAAGTCATCGTCGTCCCTATCTCGAAGCCCGGAAAAGACAGTACTTTGCTGGCATCATACAGACCAATTTCGCTTACTTCAGTCGCCTCGAAGGTTTTTGAAAGGATTCTTCTGAAGCGGCTGACTTCTTGGATCCTTCACACAAACTTCTTCCACCCAAACCACTACGGCTTTATTCCATTCCGGGACTGCACTCCTGCTCTCACAAAGCTCTATTCCGATCTTCATTCCGCTCGCCTCCATAAGCAGGTTTGTGTCCTAGTGTCGTTTGACATTGCCTCTGCTTACGACTCTGTTTGGCCGGACGGCCTAGCTTTGAAAATGGTATCAGCCGGCATCGATGGCCATTTCACAAAATGGTCTTACTCCTCAATGCAAAGAATTATTCAGGTCCGGTGGAGAGGTGCGTTGTCGGACCCTTTCGAGGTGGACGTCGGGGTGCCGCAAGGGGCAGTCTTGTCGCCTTTTCTCTTCTCTGTCTACATGAGCGACATCTTTGACGCATTTGGCCCCGATGTGGATGGTTTAGTCTACGCTGACGATACTTACGTTTACTGCTCCGGCCCGTCTCTGGAGGTGGTGCTGCCGAAAGTCCAGAAGGCCATTCTCAATGTTGCTCGTTGGTGCGCCTACTGGAAACTTCGTTTAAATCCGGGTAAAAGTGCAGCTATTGTTTTCTCAGCTAGGAAAAAGATCCCTGACAGTAATCTTCACATAAATTCAGAAGACATCCCCTGGGTGGACAACATTCGGATTCTAGGCCTGAACTTCACTTACAACCTTAACTGGAACGATCATATTGCTCAAGTCAAACAGAAAGCTTTAAGGAAGTTGAGCGTCTTGAAAAGTGTGGCGCATGTCTCTCGGGGCGTAACAACCAAAGATCTCATCAGAATTAGCAAGGCTACAGTCACGAGTATGCTACACCATGGTAGTCCAATTTATTCGCTAGCGTGCCCATCAACCAGACAGAAATTAGAACCCATCCTTAACGCAGCCCTTAGAATAGCGACGGGCCTCCCGCGTTGGACACCCATTCCAATTCTGCGTCGGGAAGCCAACTCCTTGTCAGTAGCTTGCACTCAAGATCTCCATAGGTGTTGCTACCTTCTTCGGCACCTGTCACTCGGCCCCCAGTCGCCAATCTATTCTCTGGTGCTCCCCGGAAGTACGGAAAATTCTGTTCTGGCTGCTCACCTGAGCGATACCCTCTCTAGGCTTCATATCTCCGCGACCGATATCGTGTCGTGGGTGCTTCCCCGTCCTCCTCTTACAGATATCTTCCAGTGCCATATCGATTCTTTTGAGTTTCAGAACAGGCAGCTCCACCCTGATCTAATCTGTCAGCTCTTTTCTGCATTTTTGTCTACTCGCGGTGACTGTCACATAATGGCTACTGACGCCTCAAAGACTCTTTCACAGACCTGCATCGCCTTTTGGGATGTAAGCCAGAACTTTGGGCACTCCAGCAGAGTTCATGACATTAATTCCATTTACACGGCAGAGGCTCTAGCGATTGGACTGGCACTAGATTTTATTCCGCAGTCTGGCAAGCTGCTCCTTCTATCCGACAGCAGATCCGTCCTGACGAGCCTCCAATCACCAAACTACAAATCTCCTCGAGTGGTGACTCAGGTGTACCAGAAACTTACTAACGCATTACATCAACTCTCGTCGATTGAACTAGTCTGGGTTCCCAGTCATGTTGGCATCTATGCCAATGAGCTTGCGGACAAACTGGCCCGCTCTCACCTTCTGCCTACGGACCCAGTAAGGTGGATCTCCCCAGAGGATATCTGCGTCCAGTTTCGGCGCCTCTTCTATGAGGAGGATATTAATAATTGGCTTCTCGGAAACTACAGCACCGATTTTCCTCACCTTACCAAAAGGAGTTGGGATCACAGGAAGCTGCGCCTTCCCAGGAGAGGGGAGGTTCTTCTTTCTCGCCTTCGCACAAAATGTCTCCCCACCCGAGCATTACTTTACCGTTTCAACCTTTGCCACTCTCCTTTATGCTCAGTCTGCTCTCTTCCAGAAACCTGTGAACACTACCTTATGACATGCGGACGTTACGCTACCGAGCGTACTATTTTGTACCAGAGGCTTGGTATCTCTGGATCTCCCACCATATCCTTTAGTCAACTATGTGATTTGGCAGTGACAGGAGTCTCGCAAGCTCGATCTTTAGTGTCTTTCCTTCTGAGTACCAACCGTTTTTAAACCGGAAGTCACTATCTCCTCTTGTACAAGTTGTTTCTGCAGCTAGTGTATAAATTGCCTCCTTGAGGTAGGATTGTTAGGGATAAAGAGTCTGTAGACTTATATCCCATGATCGGGGCGTTCAGACCCCACAACAACAACAACAACAACGGCGGCGACGGCGGTAAGCGGTAAGTGCAAGCGTTTGTATATTATTTTTCTTATTCGCTAGCTTTGTTAATATAATAATTAATGCCGTAATTTTTTAAATGTTTATATATAGCCATAAGATGGCTAAAAATATGTACCGACAGACACCTCTACAAATCTAGATAGATTAAAAAATTAGATACATTCAACGTATTTATAAAGTACCACGTTGTCTTGCCAAAAAAAATTATTTCGGAGGAGATTTGTATTGTCAATGTGTCGTCCATATTGTCTTATTTTAGACTTTTTTTTTTAAATACTGTAATAGCGATGGAGTTAATTTAAAGTTTGTTGCCCCTACAATTACGATTATGCCAAGGTTGCAGCTATGATTTTATCAAAATCATCGCCAAGCTTACATATGCATCGTATATATGAATATATATGTATTACACACCAAACACTCATATTAATGCTACATACGTCATTATATATATATTATTTGCATCATATGGCTATAACTTTAGGCCACATAAATCACGAAATGTTGAACACATATAGTATTATTATAATGTCATATATGCTTTATAATTTGATAAATTTTGGTCACTAGATGTTTTTTCTTATGTTAATTTTACATTATTTTGTAATAAAAAATGCAAAAAATGAATCCTGAAATGTGTTTTATGGTGTTCAATGGATAAATAAGCTAAAAAAATTATTTTCTTTAAATCCAAAGTTTTTATTATTACAAACAAGTAACAGCATCCAAAATTTTAAAATAAGCTATCAAGCTGGGGTGTAAAAATCTAGGAGTCAATGGGCCAATTCTCACCACTAAATTTTATTAGTATTCTTCGGCTAAATTTTATTATTATACTTCACCTAAATTTTATCAGTATTCTCAAGAATATTAAAAATTTAGTGGTAGTAATCTACCCATTGGCGACTAGATTTTTACACCCCTGCTATCAAGTATAAAAATATAGCAACAAATATTTTGTTATTAATTGAAAAATGTTAACTGACACGTGTAACATACCAATTTGGCAAAACTATCTTGGAAAAAGCTTTTAATCACATTTCATGTAACATATCATCATTCAGGAGGACAATATTTAAAATAGCATTACTTTAAATTAAATGATAATTTTTATAAAGTTATTTTCCTCCTGGTATATTATTTGTAAACTTTGATTAAAAGCAATTGAAAATATATGTAAAAACCTTGAGAAACCATTAATTGTATTGACACACAGGCTAAGTACAGTCAAGATCAACCCAAACAATATTATAAATTTCATTGTAACGATAAAAGGCTCAAATATTTAATTTAATTTTGTAATAAATATGAGTTATTTGAATTCACAATAACAAACTCTAAATTAACTCCATCACTATTAAAGAAAAGTTTAAAATAAGATAATATGAACAAAACTTTGAAAATACAAATATCCTATGAAATATTTTTTCTAGTAAGGCTTTTATAAATACGTTGAATCTATCTAATTTTTTTTAAAGAGAAACCAGTTTTGAAGAAGTGTCTGTCGGTACATATTTTTAGCTATCTTATGGCTATGTATAAACATTTAAAAAATGAATTAAGGTGTTAATTATTATATTAACAAAGTTAGCGAATTACGGAAAATAATGGACGAACGCTGACACTTATTGCTCAATGCCGAGAGTCGCATGTAAAATGTAAACAGGTTTAGAATTTAGCTATAGGTGAAAATTAGCAGTAGCTATTCACCACATAGCGATTAAATTTGTAAAACGGCAATTAACACACTGTCATTGTTTACCACCTCTGCTTTCAGGTAACACATTCCATGGCAATCCTTGAGCGACTAATTTTGTGATTCCCCCCCCCCCCCTAAAGGTGAAAATAAGCAGTCGCCAGTTGTTGATTAAACTTTAAAAACTGGCGATTAAAAATGTGGAAAGCACAAGCCAAATGCAGGATTTCCCAATTACCATTTTCTCCTAAATTTCAAGATTTTTCAGCGTCCATTCGACGAAATTCATAATTTTTATGCGTCCGTTCGAAGAAATTCATGGCTTTTACGTGCCCGTTTGAAGAAATTTACGATTTTCCGTGCATAATCGAAGAAATTCATGATTTTTACGTGGTGATCCATAAAATTCATGATTTTTATGCATTTGATCGACGAAATTCAGAATTTTTACACTGCCGAATGACGAAATTTGATTTTTACGTAGCCAATCGACAAAATTCATTATTTCTCTCCGGCCGATCGAAGAAATTCATTATTTTTATGCACACGATCGACAAAATTCAAGATTTTTACACTGCCGAATGACGAAATTTGATTTTTACGTAGCCAATCGACAAAATACATGATTTTTACACGCCGATCGATAAAATACATGATTTTTACACGCCGATCGATAAAATTCATGATTTTTATGCACTCGGTCGCTAAAAATCATGATTTTTATATGCCCGATCGACGAGATTCGTGATTTTTATGCATTTGATCGATGAAATTCAGGATTTTTACACTCCCGAATGGCGAAGTTTTTTTACGTAGCCGATCGACAAAATTCATTACTTTTTCTGAGCATGATCGACAAGCTTCATTATTTTTACGCACACGATTGAGAAAATTTATGATTGTACATGCACTATCGATGAAATTCAGGATTTTTGCACTCTTGAATGGTGAAATTTGCAATTTTTCTTCCGAAATTCAATTTGTGGGGGTTTTTTTTTTCGGTTAATGTGCGTGAAGTGTACATATATATATAAGTTACTAACCGCTGTTTGAATGAATTTCATGCATTCTAGAGATTGCTGCATTGTGAGTTTCGGGCATCCAGAAGTGTTTTTTTGGGGGGGTGGGGTGGGGGGGGGGAGTTATTGTAGGCGAAGCGTACATATATATATATATATATATATATATGTTACTAACTGCTGTTTGAATGAATTTCATGCATTTTCAAGATTGCTGCATGGTGAGTTTCATACATCCACGTTTTTTTTTTTTTTTTTCAGTTAATGGGTTGGGTTGGGTTGATTATTGACGGCCAGTTATCCACACTAGGGATATAGGCCCGGGGGGAGTGCCCTTCGTGGGGGTCTTTCTAAGGGTAACCCGTATTTACGCATGGATAAATCCACGGCTCGAAGAAAACCATGAAAACTCTGAACGATTAGACCGACGGGCGCAATTGGGGTCGAACCCAGCACCTCCCACAACCTCTCAGCCACTGGTGGGGCTTTTCAGTTAATGTATGCGAAGCATACATATATATGTTACTAACTGCTGTTTGAATGAATTTTATGCATTCTAGAGATTGCTGCATGGTCAGTTTCATGCATCCAGGGTTTTTTTTTTTTCAGTTAATGTATGCGGAGTTAATGTTCGGTTAATGTACCTGCTTAATCCGGTAACGGATAATTGCATATATTTGCATTTATATAAATGTTTTCGCTGTCTCCTCTGGTAATGGGATCCAGGATAATGGATATTCAGGGCCATGTTGCCTGCAAGTTTGTTGTAAATGTATCACTTGTACGTGTCACTATTCGAAACAAGCTAAATTCGGCAGCAAAGGCTGTGAAATGTGAGAAGAATTTGTAAATACATTTGGTATTTAAATACGATGTAAATTATAAAGCATAAACATCAAATGTTAATAAAATGGTTTTTTTTAAATTTAAACCTTATTTGCACCATAATTGTATGCAAGAGAAAATTGGAAGGACAAATCAGGGCGCAGGTAAGAGTAATTTTTGTAAATTTTAGCATTTTTTTTAGAAAAACAGAAAAGCATATATTTGTTTTGCTTTTAATATGAATTTTATGCAGTTATTTTTTATTAGCTGTAATATATGTAATACATTTTATTTCATAGTAAATGGTATATAATTTAGAAATTTACATATATGTATGTATCCTTTCATATAATTTATTTTATATACAAAATTATATAAATATTCAATGCACATATAGATAATTTCTTTAAGAGATGCAAAAATATTCAAATTTGAAATTTACATTGTGGAAAAATTAGTTGCAATTAAAATTAATTTTTGCATTTAAATTTCGTGTAGGGGAGACCGGTACACACTGGACCTATGGGCACAGTGGACCACCCCCTAATATTTTATTTATTTAAACTTTTTAAAAGCTTCTCTTATATCCTAATAGACAACAGCACTGCACTGATTATTTATGGCCTTCAGAAAATATGTTTAGCTCAGATTGAACTATTTTATCCTGATTGGTTGTTTTGAGCTTCTAAAAGTAAAATTTTTCATCATATTTGAATTTTTTTAGTAATTAAAGGTTGTAGATAAATAAGATAAAACAGCTTTTTTGTAAAGCTAAGATACTTGTTTTTATTTAACTTTAAAGTTAATATGTTTAAAAGTATAGGTGCAAATTCACGGTCGCCAGTCGCCACGTGGCGACTAAATTTTTTGCTGTGGCCACTAACTTTCGGTGTTTAAGTCGCCATGTGATTTAAAAGCAATCAATTTCTGGTTTTCCTAGTCCCCATCGTGAAATGTTGATTTTTTTTTAAAAAGATTAAGACCAAAACGCATAACAAACATTATTATTCTTTTAATAACATTTCAGAATGATCTGTTTAACACAGCAAACTATTAAATATATTCGAATAGCAATGTTATTCGTAACAGTTTGAATCTGATAATTTTACATAGACTGTGATTTAAATATATATATATATATATAAACAAATGTTTGAAGTGTGTTTTGATTTTTATAGTGCAAAATAATCTCCCAAATTCAAATTTTCTTTCATATGTACCTTTGTTTGGCAAAATCAAAATAAGAAATATTGTTTTTCTGATATTCCCCGCTATCCTGATTGCTTAGCTTATACATATTTTTTTAAAACCGTATCTTGCCCAACTTTATCTTCTGACTGTACATGATTTAAGATTTAATTAATATTCAATTTTTTTTGTACATCTGTATATATTAAATAAATTACTTTACACTTTGAATTCCTGAGTTTTTTTAGTTTTTTACCCCATATAAACACTATTGTTTTTATGCGTTTGTTTTACAACTGTGGCCACTGGATTTTTTGGGTTTAGGAGCCAATGACTCCTTCCAAATTTTGGGAATCTGCACCTATATTTAAAAAGAAGCTATAAACAATATTAATACGATTATTTATTGAACTTAAACATGGGTCACAGTGGACCACCCACTCCTGGGCACAGTGGTCCACAATCCACTCTGCTCCTGTAATGCAGAATGTTCAAAATATTTAATAATTGCTTATTTACTATAAAGAAATATTGTTTAAAAGTAGTTATTTAACTGTAAAATAAAGTAAACAAAGAAAAATGACAATTTATTTAATATAGTAAGAAATATTTTGTTTTGTATTTACTGCCTTTGATAAATATAACTGTAGTCTAAATTGGTGATTATTCTATTCAAGTAAGATTCGTGAGATGCAAATTGAATGGAAATCAGTTTATTTTTCCCGAAACTGTAGATGAATCTATTGTTGATGTCAATGATTTCATAATATTGCTCTCAGACCCAAAAGTATTTCAGGAAAGTTCCAGACTCAATCATACTCATAAGTATTTTGGAATTTCATTTGCAAATTGTAATGTGCGCTGATTGTTTTGTACTTAAGTAATAACTTCAACTAAATTGCAATTGTTCCTGTATTAATCTGTTATTATTTTCAAAATATAATTCATTTTGTTTTTGTTTCAAAATGTTACTCGTAAATTTATATTACTATGTTATTTCGTGGGTAAAGGGAAAATAAAAAAGATAGATTAATGAAAAATAGACTTATATTGTATATTTCAGATAATACCTAATAGCGGTCCACTGTGGTCCACTTTACGGATGCATATAAAAAAATTTCTTTTGAAAAATATATTGAAAACTATGTTATGATAAATGTATAAAGGTTTAAGGAATATTCAAAAATATTTTTTATGCAGATCGGTTTGTCCATTAAAGAGAAAAAAAAAATTTAACTGAAAAAGTGGTCCACTGTGTACCAGTCTCCCCTACATTTAATATTTAAAATTATCATCTAAATCTGCCACAATAGACTTCATTATGAATTGCTTATGAGATTAAAAATTTGTAATCCCTTTCGCACAATATATATATTCTCACAAGCTTTGTAATATATATTCTCACAAGCTACAAAGAAAATCATTTTTTTTGGGGGGGGGGGAGGCAGTAAGTACATATTGAATAATCAAACAGTTACAGCAATTAAAAAAACAAGGATATTTTATAAAAATGTTTAAATGCTTGGGTAACAAAATTACAATGGACAAAGAAAAAGTTATGTCCACTCTGATTTAAATTCTTGTGCATCTATTTGCTTTATCAATTTGAAATTTCTGTAGAGGATTGAAAAGATATGCCATTATATAAAGAATTATAATTTAATTTTTTAAAATTCATATACAATTATTTTTAATTGCAATTTTTATTGTTGCAATGGAATTACTAAATACACATTATCAATTTTCTTCTTCACATTGAATTTATTTATAAAATTGCACTTTTTATTACAAAATTTTAAAAGTAAGATTTTAATTTTTAGCCAATAACCATGTGTCCTTGATTTCAAAGAAATTGCCCAGTAATGAAACTATTGAAAAAATAAAAACAATTCAATACCATAAAAAAATCATTGCTTGAAGATTGAAGTACTAGGATTATTATGAATACTTCACTCATCTTTCAATATTATTATTTTGAGTAAAGTCGTTCATACAATTTCTTGAATTCTTTCATTTTTCAAAAGGTAACAATAATAATTGAATAAGTCAGCCATGATCAAAAAATATTTTTCAGTGATGATTAATCGTTGTATGCATGATATATTTGCACAGATTGCATATAAATTGAGATATGAAAAAAAATATTTAATTAGATTTTAGTGCTGATTTTTTCATACAGAAAAATTAATATTTTATATATATATATATTTTGTAATAAATTTCTAAAAGGCTGCAGTGAAACTGCAAAAAAATGCAGTTGAAAGACTGCAGTAAGTGTGTAGTTAAAATGCAGTTGGAAGTCTGCGGTGATTTGGCACAAATCCCTACAGTTTTTTTGAAGTCGACATAACTGCAAATTTACTGCAGTAAGTGTGCAGTTAAAATGCAGTTGGAAAAGTGCGGTGATTTGGCACAAATCTCTGCAGTTTTTTGGAAGTCGACATAACTACAAATTTACTGCAGTAAATTTGTAGTTATGTCGACTTCAAAAAAACTGCAGGGATTTGTGCCAAATCACCGCAGTTTTCCAACTGCATTTTTTTTTGTAGTTTCACTGCAGTTCATTTTTAGCTGGGTATAGTTTAAAATTTTATATGAGTGTTTTAACTTTATCTGTAGAATTCACATTTTCTTTACCATTGTTACTCTGATTGAGGAGAATTAATTAATCCATGTTCATGTTACTGGATCATATTTGACTCTGGCAAATTAATTTTTGTAAACAAATTTTAATACCAATAATAATGAAATGTATGTTCACAATTATGCATACATTCTTTGTAAAAGCATGATAATCCCTAAATGCGAAAGTGTTGTCAGTTAGCTTCTTTTTAATTCAGATGTCTACTATAGCGATCTCATCTCACTTGAACAGTTTAAAGCGAGTTACTAGCTGAAAGTAACTGGCTTGGCCTTTAGCTTGACGCTAACACTCTCGCCTACTGTTCATGAGATCCCTGGTTCAACTCCCACCGGCGCCAATGCAATTTCCTCAATGGTGATCCGGACAAACACGCAACTTTTCTTCAACAACAACAATCAACACATCTCATAACCAACAGATGGCAGCACTAAATAAATCATTCCCTGCAAGCAAAGTCTCTGAAATGCTCACAGCTGTCATGCCGCGCATCACATCTGCGTACACAGCATCACTCACGAGTGCATGTGCATATAGCTCATCTGTCGTCAACAAGACGTCTTCCTCACTGGGATCAGAGTGTGTAGCGATCTCATCTCACTTGAATAGTATAAAGCGAGTTACAAGCTGAAACGCTAACACTCTGGCCTACTGTTCATGAGATCCCTGGTTCGATCCTCACCAGCGCCAATCCCCTCACTACCACTATTTCCGAATAGTAATATGCGCTTTGTTTAAAGACAGATTAAATAATGAAAATATTAATTTTCGAAAATAGCGATAGGTATTTATTTTTTAAATCAACCAATTGACAACACTGCCCAGAGCTTAAGATTTTTATGATCAGGTCATGATTGTCCTGAATAATACACAAGGGATGACAAGGAATGACCGCCCGGGAACCTAACTTTCGCTTTTGAGTGTAAGTGCAATCCCAGGGCGAAGACACAAGCCCACTGTTCACTTTGACATACATACAATGTGTTGAATTCCTTTTTTCTACAGTATTTAAAGTCATTTACGTAGTTACATTTGACTTGTTCAATTATTTGCGTTTTCAATGTTATTTCTTATCATATTCTTTCATGAACACTTTCCAGTTTTTAAATAGTTTACATATGGCTTTGTTCAAATCTGTTGCTTTTGTCTGCACTGAGACACCTTGTACTGTGTTATAAACTCATATATAGACAATGGTACATTTTGAACGTTTTTCTAAGACATTTATGTTCCTGAAAATTTTTTTGGTTATTAAATATGTACTATATATACATTTAGAGCATTTTCAAGAACTTCATTGATTTTTACATTACTTGATAACAATGTTGGGATATTTCGATTAATACAGTTTTGACAATAATTTCACTAATGTGTACAATACTCAGTACATTTTACTTGATTATGTAATAAAAATAAGTACAAATATTACAATAATTTCACTATGGTGTACAAGACTTTCATTAATGATTATATATTTTTGAGATCAGGACTGCCCGCAGTTTACCCAGAACAATGACGAACCGCCCCGCTAGTAGGGTAGAGGGTTAATGAAAAAATGTTCATTTGTTTCTATGAATTTCATGCAATCTATTATACGGTACAGAAGAACCAGTCGGTCCAGCAGGTAGATCAGCCAATCTTTTAGTGTCATGTTTTGTGGTTTTTTAATTTGTAAATGTGACGTTAATGTGCAGTCTAAAATATAATGTAATAATGTTGATTCAGTTCCACAGATACAAAGTGGCGAGTCAGGTTTATTTATTGTATATATGGATGTTGCTGGAAGGGTCCATGGTTTGTGAAGAATAAATGTAAGTATCTGTTGTGAATCTGTATGCTTTGTGAGATTTCTGGGAGAAATTCTCTTGTGTATTGGCACACCAGTTCTGTAGACCAACGTGTTTGCCAATTGTGTTGCATTTCTTGTTTGAGTTTTTTTTCTGTATTCGGTTTATTTGGCCGTCTGGCCGTGCTTTAAATCATGTAAATATACTCGGATTGATTTGTAACTGAAATATGTTACTGAGGTTTACCATGAGATGTTCGGTATTGAAAATAAAGTGTGTAGCATTTATAGTTCATTTACAGTCGCACTCAAAAGAATTCCGTTACATTATGGTCTATATGTGAAATCGTTCAAAGTGCATTTTAATGATGCGATATTATTTCAAACATACTGAAATTAATATTCTGAAATGCACTACAGGATGCTTATTATAGAATAGGGTATGCATAGCATTTATCGCCCATTTACAGGGACAAAATAATACGGTTACAGTACGATCTATGAGCGATAATTGTTGGAAGTGCTGTTTCAATTGTGGTATGCGTTGTTTAAATGTAACTAATTTTTTGCACATTACCTGTCGTATATAAATTCTATAGATCATATACAGGATTGCACAAAAGAATTCGAGCACATTTCCGCTTATGGGATGAATTTCCAAAATGGCTGGAAGGGAATTTTGAACTGTGTTGTGAATTCCCTAACTGAACTAAATTTTTGCATACTATGTAGTAGATATACAAATCTATAGATCATATACAGCTGCACAAAATAATTTTGATTTATTTACGGCTATAGAGGGTCATTGCTAAAATTGGATTTTCTAAATTATTTACTTAGACATCATATTTTCCCCTTATTAAACAGTGAAGTTTTGTTAGAGTATTATGAATGTGTTGGAACGTTCTTCATAATCTATACTAGAAGCCTGATTTTTTTCTTTCTAGTTTAATACTGAAAAAAGTCCTTCCGGCCTGTACCGGGAGGAAAAGGTAGCTTTCCTATATCTTCGTTTTAAAATTTTAGCTAATGTTACACGAAAACAGCAAGTTAAAATGCAAAGAAACGGTTACAAAAGATTCGTTAATACTGAATTTGAATAAGAAATTCGCCAAATTATTGAACAATAGCCAAATTGGCTTCATTTATGAAAACTTATTTTGGTCGCCAAAGTTGGCGATATTTCGTCAAATATCGCCAAGTTTGGCGAGAATTTGGCGCTAACGGATATGAATATATAGTTTTAAGCGTATGATTGGCAAAATTATTACAACAATGAAAGAAAATAATTTGCGAGTAATCGCGTTAATGTGCTGTTTTGTTTTAAAATGTCAGCCACCCTAGAATTTCAAACTGTTCTATCTCAGCCATTTTTTAAGATAGAGGTAAACCAAAAAATGCTCTGGAATCCTCGTATCAAGGCCTAACACGTAATTAAAAAATAGATTTTAATTTTTAACTTTTTTGTATATTTATTTTAGTTTTAAATTTTTAAATGGCCGCCATCTTGAAACAAAATGGCGGAGCAAGCTGGCCAACGAACTCGGTCGAGACATTGGTGAGCTTAATACACACAATTGGTTTCATCGAAATTGGTTTATAAATACGAGCGTTATCGTATGACATAGGTCAGATATATATATATATATATATATATATATGGAGATATATATATATATATATATATGACTTATGTCATACGATAACGCTCGTATTTATAAATCGATTTTGATGAAACTAATTGTGTGTATTAAGCTCACCAATGTCTCGACCGAGTTCGTTGGCCAGCTTTGTCCGCCATTTTGTTTCAAGATGGCGGCCATTTAAAAATTTAAAACTAAAATAAATATACAAAAAAATTAAAAATTAAAAATTATTTTTAATTACGTGTTAGGCCTTGATACGAGGATTCCAGAGCATTTTTTGGTTTACCTCTATCTTAAAAAATGGCTGAGATAGAGCAGTTTGAAATTCTAGGGTGGCTGACATTTTGAAACAAAACAGCACATTAACGCGATTACTCGCAAATTATTTTCTTTCATTGTTGTAATAATTTTCCCAATCATACGAATAAAACTGTATATTCATATCCGTTAGCGCCAAATTATCGCCAAAATTGGCGACATTTAGCGAAATATTGCCAAATTTGGCGACCAAAATAAGTCTTCATAAATGAAGCCAATTTGGCTATTGCTCAATAATTTGGCGAATTTCTTATTCAAATTCAGTATTAACGAATGTTTTGTAAACGTTTCTTTGCATTTTAACTTGCTGTTTTCGTGTAACATTAGCTAAAATTTTAAAACGAATATATGGGAAAGCTACCTTTTCCTCCCGGTACAGGCCGGAAGGACTTTTTTGTATTGAAATCTACCTAACAGTTTAATAAATTAAATGTATACGGTTTGATGTTTCTTGTATTGAAAAAGACGCTAAACTGCGCACCGGAAAAAGTATAGCAAAAAATGTTGAAGAATAATAAATTTAAACAGTGCTTTATTTTTAATTAAATTAAATTTTCTTGATCAAGTTTTCGAACCGTGTCTTTGGACAGGTTTGAGAGGCTAAAATATTATTTAATTACAGAATACTAAAAGTCATTTCCGAGCATACTCTATAGCAACGTAACTTTTAACCGATTCAGTTTGTTTTAATATTAATTAATGTTCAACATGAAAAGGTCTTTTTCTATATTATTTTTCGAAGTTTTTTTTAATAACTTTTGGCTATTGCTATTAAATGTCCCAATTTTGAGGAATTCCAAGACGTAACACTAAGTTCCGAGACAACTCCAAAAATATTGTCCAGATCCACATGATGAATACCAATGTATTTTAAAGAAAACAACATAGAACCAAAAGGAAACTTACTGCCGGAAAAGAATTATGCTATTATATGTGGTTATGATTTGTGCTTAATCAGAATAACAAGTATTATCAGTGCAAATGGAGCATTTGAGGTCAAAAATTAAACGTAAATTTGTACATAACAAGAAATTAAATTTAAAAAAAAAAGTAATAAAACCCGACTGAGTAAAAAGCGAACCAATAAATTAATTATTTCTCATCAATGGGAAACTATTTTTTATATCACTTACCTATTTCTTTTTTATTTACTTGTATTGATGACTTTTAAGTTGTGTTTAATTGTTAGTTCCTATCGATAAACACTGTTTTGATGAGGCCTATAGATGTCTATGAAGGTTGGAGTTAAAGTTAAGCTAGTGAGCCTACCTACACAACTTTCAGGTTGTGTAATATTTAAACGGAGCTTCTAACTATAAAATAGTCTAGGAAACATTCTCTTCATTTTGAAAGTCCTATCCAACGATATTCCACTCAATATGGTGCGTAATTTTTTTTTTCGTCCCTACCGCCATTTTGTATTTTACATCCGCCCTTTTGAGTTTATGACAACAAAACCTAGCCTATAACCATCGGACGGATAAGATGAATCGATAGAGACCTCATTCATTAAAATCTATCCAGGCGTCGGGATGTTTCGAGGGTACAGAGAAATCCATATACATATATACATATACCCATATCCAGTGCCGTAACTAGGCAGGTGCAACAGGTGCAGCCGCACAGGGCCCATCTGAAAGGGGGGCCCCAAAATAATGTGCATAAGAAATTATATTTTTTAATTGAAAAAGTAATTTCTGCCTTTCTACTGCGCGATTTGACGGTTAAGTTTTGTGTTATTTAGATCCTAGATGTCTCTGCTTATCAACATGAACATTCGAATTAATATAGAACTGATATTTTCAACTTACCTACGTACCTGCCAAACTTATGCTAGGTTATATTTTGAATACAGTAACGTATACTTGTGTTTTCGCTTATGTTTTTACTAAATGCCGGTTTTTTTCCCGTTTTTTTTTTAACTTCCTTTAACCAAACCATTTGAAATATGGAAGATACAGTCTTAAAATTAGTACCTTTACGTCTCAAATTCTGCATTTAGTTCGAAAAAATATCGTTGTTAGCCCTTTGAAAAATGTTTTCAAAAAAGAGTCGTTTTCGCAGTAAACATTTCCCATAATATGCCAACGTTCCACCCCCCCCCCCTGCCAGGTCGCAATTTTAGGGGCACCGATAAGCAAAAAATATGCCTTAATGCCGATACTTTCTTCTAATCGTTAGTGCAATCGGTTTTCAAAAATAGGAAAATTTTAACTCTTTTAAAAAATTCACGACCGCAGGTCACTTTACCTCTCGGAAGCGATATTTTTTCTACATTAAAAGTAAATAAACGTCCCTATTTCGACACAATCTTTTTACAGCATCTCGGCAGACTGGATTTACAGCTACTACAAAAATTTTGAAACAGTCGGGGGAGCACAAATATTTTTAAAAAAATTAATAAAATCTAAGAAAAAATCGACGAAAAAAGTGGGATATTTCGCTGGATTTGGCTTACGTTTTCACTATTAAATATGCATATTGTTTCATAAAATGGTTAAGGGACCATCATATTTTTAATTCCTAAAAATTTCGAAAAAATTGAACGATAACCACTGAAGAAAAAAAAAATCTAAATTACAGGACAACCACCCTCCCTTCCCCTTCTTTTATCGGCAGACTTCAGAATTAAGCATTGATTCCGAAAATCAAAATACGCAAAAAAAAAAAAAAAAAAAAAAAAAAAAAAAAAAAAAATCCTAAGCAACATGTACGCTGAATTCGTTTTCCAACACTGCAAACCATTTCAATAAATATCATCATTAACCTTATGAAAGAAAATTCATTTCCGAAAGCCAGTTTTGTCAAATTTGGAGGACAAGTAATTCGTGGGGAAATAAATGTTCGGGAACAATAAAAATTTTCGAAAAAAACTTGGATATTTTCTTTTCCTTATTTCACGTAAAGTTTACTTTTAGTCATTTGGCAACATTGAACCTGTCTCGAATTCTATTCTGTTTTTGCTTCCACCGAGCTCTATGTTTTTATGCGAAAATAAGTACGGAAATCGATTTTTTTAAGTGGTCGTGCTTTATAACGGCACAGTTTACTCTTTTATCTAATTCTAATGTCTCTTGATATTTTTAATTTGTATTTCTTATTTATTTTTTATTCAAAGAAAAAGAAGTACCAAGAAATTTAAGGCCAGAATTTAAAGGTAAGTGAAATCATTGAAAATATTTATGTATATAATCGTGGAAAAACTTTTGTAGAAGAATTATTATTTTAATTATTATTATTATTATTATAATTATTATTATTATTTTAAATCTTATTAAAGGTAAACATATATCGAATTTGAAGGGTTCATGCAGTTTTTTTTTTCTGGTCTCTCAATTTATAAAACAAGAAAATGTTATTTTTATGTAATTTATTATATTATTAAATTTTGTGAAGGGACTTGTTTTATTAAAAGGAATTATTAAATATTTTATTTTATTGAATATATTATATTTTATATATTATATATATTATTTTATTAAGTGTTAAAGGAATAATTAAAAGGGCCCATTTTTGTTAGTTTCGTGGAGAGATTCTAAAAAGGCCCTGTTTCCATCTGGATCAACCAACTGATTTGATTTAAAAGTTCTAAAATTACTCGCTTATTTTTAAATCTGTGAATGAAATTGTTGTCTGGAGACTTTTATCTGCTATTTCAACATCGTTAATTAAACGTTTCCTATATTTTGCTTGATAGACTTCATCCCATCTTCTAATCAATCTGGATAGCAGACAAATGGTCGCGACTTTAGAATTGTCTACTGGCGGTAGAAAAAAAATATTTGCTTCTATTTTTTTTTCATCGCTTTAAACGAGAGGATTTATTGTTTAAATGTTTGAAAGCTTTTACGATTCCTTTTACATTTGAGTTTTATGGCGACGTTTTAATAATTAATTTCATGTGTAACAAATTTTTGGATTTTTAATATTTTCTGAGAATTGTTTGATTGGAAAAAAACATCGAAATATGGCAAATAAAAGGCATCCAAGCAAGTGATATTTCGTCACACGCTTGCATTCGTTCTACAAAAAGTAGTTTATGTATGTTATAACAGTTTTATACTTGTACAGGCAACATGCTAACAATAATATTTTGTTTTCTAGCTTTAAAATGTCTAAGAATTTGTCAGGTGCACAAAAGAGAAATATAAAGAAACGAAAATTGGAAGAATGCAAGTCAATGTCGCAACAGTTTGGTAAATGGCTAAAAACCGAAAACTCAGGGAATAGAGGAAGTGTGGAAGAGGTCAAATCTAGCACTACTTCACAAGGTGATAAAAAAACAATACATTTGGCATCTACCCCTTCAATTAACGACAATTCTCCGAGTAACAAAAACGATCCATTACAAGAAAAGCAATCTGCTGCTTCTCAAGATATTCTACTACAATACCCTCATTATAATTCAAAAGAGGATGAGCCTGCACAAAGTACTGTCTCACAAACTGATAATACCGAACATTCTGCTGCTTCACTGGGTATTTTACTACAATTGCCCCATAATAGTTCAAAAGAGGATCAGCCTGTACAAAGTACACTCTCACAAACTGATATTACCGAATATTCTGCGCCCCACCAGTGGCTAAGAGGTTCTGCTGTCGAAGCTGGTAGACGGGAGGTGCTGGGTTCGATCCCAATCGCGCCCGTCGGCCTAATCGTTCGGAGTTTTCGTGGTTTTATTCGAGCCGTGGATTTATCCATGCTAAATACGGGTTAGGTTCCCTTAGAAAGACCTCCCACGAAGGGCACTCCCCCAGGGCCTATATCCCAAGTGTAGATAATTGGCCGTCAATAATCAACCCAACCCAACCCGAATATTCTGCTGTTTCACAAGGTATTTCACTACATTTGCCCCATAATAATTCAAAAGAGGACGAGCCTGCACAAAGTACTGTTTCACAAACTGATAATACCGAACAAAATATGTTCTGTACTGTTCCAGAAGAAATACTGCTTAATTACAACGATCCCCATTCCTGGCCTGCCGTTACTGGTAAATTAATACATTCTCTTGTCTCACATGGTGCAGATCAAGGCGACAACATTAACTTTAATATGTTAAAAGTAGACGATTCAGGTCGAAAATTTACAAAGGACTGGTTTTATGTTAAACAAATTAACGGAGAAACTGTTAAAAGAAAATGGATTTTATATTACGTTAATCAAAATGCAGTATTTTGCTTTCCTTGCATGCTTTTTGGGCAAAAATCACATAATCTTTCAGACCCACAAAAAGGTTTTTATGATTGGAGGCATCTTCATCCGGTTATTCCCCGACACGAAAATTCTCCGGAACATCGAATTTCGTATGTGAAATGGAAAGTAATGGAAAAGAATATAAAATAATAATATTGGATGCTATTCTATTCTGTGCCAAATATAATCTTGCTCTTAGAGGTTCAAATGAAATTATTTGAGATCCAAATTGTGGCATTTTTTTAAATTTGATTGAATTTGCTAGCCATTATAATACTACTTTAAAGGAACATATTGAAAAACATAAAAAGGGTTCAGTGTCTTATTTCTCACCCACTATTCAAAATGAAATAATAAAATTAGTTGGGGACAAAACTAGAAATGAAATCATCTGCAGAATTAAGAAGGCAAAGTACTACACAATTTTATTCGACTGCACTCCTAATGTTTCAAGAAAAGAGCAAATGAGTCAGATTATAAGATATATCCATGTTGACTGTAAAGGAAAGGTAATGATTGAAGAAAGCTTCATAAATTTTATTCAATCTCATGAAAAAACAGGAGAAGGTTTATCATCTGAAATTTTGAATAAACTAAATCTTGATAAATTAGACATTCAGGATTGCAGAGGGCAAGGATTTGACAACGGTGCCAATATGGCTGGCAAGTATAAAGTAGTAAGTGCACGTATTTTGGAAGTTAATGATTTAGCAATATTTGTACCTTGTGCAGCTCTAATCTAAATTTAGCCGGTGCCCACGGTGCATTTACAACTCTAGAAATGATTGCTTTTTTTGGTACTGTGCAGAGGTTGTTTAATTTTTTCTCGTCCTCAAAAATTCGTTGGGAAACTTTAATGAAGTCCTTAAAAATATCACTTAAAAGTTTTTCTGATACAAGATGGTCATCAAAGGCCAGAGCAATAAAAGCGCTGTATTTACAATTACCTGAAGTAATGGAAGGACTTCAAATGATTACAAACGATTTTTCGAAACCGGAAGCTGTATCGAATACACAAAGTTTGATTCTGCAAATTAATTATAGGTTTATCTGTACACTTTCTATATGGAATAAAATTCTACAATGCATCTATCGAACAAACAAAGCATTACAACAGAAAGATTTGTCATTAGATATTGGAACAAAACTAATTGCTGGTTTACGTAGTACATTACAAGGGCTTCGAGATACAGGTTTTGAGCAAAATATCCAGGAAGCACAAAGTTTGGCTGAAAAAATGGATATAGAGAAGGAATTTCTTAATAAAAGGAAAAGAAGAGTGAAGAAAATGGAAATAGATGAAACATTAGATGAAGGAAGTAAATTAACAGCTGAAGAGTTATTTAAAATACAAATGTACAGTGTTCTTGACACTCTGTTGTCTCAGATAGATTTGCGTTATGAAAAAATGAGAACCATCTGTAATTATTTTTGCTTTCTGTATAGCTCGTCTTTACAACATATGAGTGTCGCTGACTTAAAAAAATCGGCTGCAGATCTCGCTATTAAGTACAGCAAAGATTTAAAAAAGTACGACTTCACATGTGAAATTGAAAGTTTTAAGTTTGAAGTAACGTCTCTTATACAAAACATACAAACTGCATCTCCGCTTGATATTCTACAGACTCTTCATGATTTTGGTTTAATTGAATCTTACCCAAATATCAGTGTCGCCCTTCGAATATTTTTAACTCTTCCCATTTCTATTGCTTCGTGCGAGCGAAGTTTTAGCAAGCTGATATTAATAAAAAATTATTTACGATCAACTATCGGACAAGAACGTTTATCCAATCTGTCTATTATTTCAATAGAATACAATACAGTTAAAAATATTAATTATGATGTTATTAACGAATTTGCCGAAATGAAAGTCAGAAAAGCGCAATTAAAATAAAACTTAATAAAAAATTTTATTGTGACGTCTTGTTTTTTCATTTTTCCAAACCTAATTAATTAAGGGCCCCAAATGCGAATTCTTGCACAGGGCCCAGGAATGACTAGTTACGGCTCTGCCCATATCGCATCAGACACATAACCCTTTTTGGCAATCGGATAAAAAAAGTAGTTATTGCTTGATAGCCGAATATTAAAACAATACTCATTTTACAACATTAATGCAGGATTAAAAATATTTCTTTTATTGATATATGTTTTTCCGACTTACTTCTGTTTCTCAACTTCTAATTTAATTATAAATTATTTCTTCATATAATTTGCTCTGTTTGTTTACAAATTATGAAAGTATTATATACCAATGAGTCTTCATTTGTTTTCACTTTTTTCCGAACAAATATACACTAATACTGGATTACGGAGTAACTTCAAATTTCAAAAGCAATAAAATTAACCCCTTGGGGACGAGCGACACGTATACGTGACGCATAAGATGCTCAGAATCCTCGATTATTCCCACCAGTTATTTTTTATTGTAAGATTTGCCTCATTAAATCTTAGCATTTTTGCAATTCAATTAGTTGAAAATTTCTGTTTTGAAAAACCGGTGGTAAAAGATTAAAAATTCTGTAAAGGACGCTCGTCGCGAAGGGGTTAAATGTTTAGAACAATATTGAAATCGTTATTCTTAACCGGTCAATACTGCATGCTATTTAACCCATTTTAGGCCAAGCATAGAAATTTTATAAAATGTGATATTATTTGCATCGAAATTTGCTTAAATTACATTCATTAAGACACCAAAAAAGTTTCGTGCATGAAAAATAATATTTTATTTAATTTGACGTTACCATTATTAATTTACCATTAATAATTTACCATTAAATTTAAATAAAAATTTTAAGTTTTTCTTATGTCATTTGTTTTATTTTTATTTTATTTACAGAACTTGCAACTTTACTCCATTATAAAAACATATTATTAATCTCAAGTGGAATAATTATACATTTTCAAAAAGTCGAATTTGTCAATAACCGTTTCAAGTAAAAAACCAGCGTATTTTGAAAATTTCTCAACAAAACGTGATTACTTCAATTGAATTACTAATATTTTATAGATGTCTCCAGAACCCTTAAAAATAGCAGAAAAATAAAATTAGGGAAAAATATACATCACAGTATTAATAAAAATATATTTATTGAAATGGTGCGTTTACGCACCTTTGGCCGAAAATGGGTTTTAATATCAATAATGAGGACGTTTTGTATATCTATTGACACTTGGTGATTTTTAAACTGAGATCATTTAAAGTTTCTATAAAAATTAACTATTTCACTATCACCGTATTCATAAAATTCAAGATTTATAACGCTCTGTGTGTGAATTTTAACGGCTACAATTTCCCTTTCCTGTGCAAATGTATTATCACTTTATAAATCTCAGATATGTGTAAGAAAAATGTTGCAAGTTCATATTCTACTAGAACAGAAATTTTATTCTTCTTTCACTTTAATCAAGTCAGCGTATTTTCCTTATTCCTAATCTGTGAATTCAAATTAAGGCAGTGAATGCATTTAAGAAACTACACCCGAAGATTTTTTGCTCACATGTGGGAGGTTCTTATCAATAGGTCGATCGGTTGGGGTTTGTTACGCGATATAACCGCTGCTGAATTTGCAATAAAACAAAATCATGCTGCATTTTATGTAATGAATGGAAATTAAGCTTTTTTTTTTCCTTGTCTTGTGTATCACTCATTTGTCATTATATTCTTTGACTTTCTTACAAGCTGCAAGACTTCTTATCTCCTGTTCGCACGTGACTAATATCTTTCGACTAGAATCCGAACAAGATGATGTTTCATACTTCCCATCGCCATATCCCCATGAATAATCGTCAGATGCCCCCGCTTCCATTATGATAACTTATAGAGGGTTAGAAAATGGCAGGGGAGGGGGCTACACTCAGACAAATTGAAAAGAGATCGGGAAAAAGTCAATAATGTACCGCCGACCCTTAGCGATAAAAAGGTTCAATTGTGATATTCGGTGGGGAGCAAATTCAAATCTGTTCGGAAGAAAGTGAACTTTTGTTCCTACCCTGAAGAGCGATTAGAAAGGTTTAAAGGAAATAGTCGATGCGTGAAAAGAGAGAATATCACACTTTTTGAGGGTGGGATTTGTCTTATTTGTGAGCATCGGAAACTATTGCTATAAAAAAAATCCCTGACGGCTCGGCCTACAGGCACAGGTAGATTTCAAAGACGCAGACCGTGGCGCGCCTGTTTGTCGGGAATTGCGGAAGAAATGACCTTTTTACGATGATGCGGCAGTTGGAACCGCCTACTTCGAAACCTAACTTGTTTGCAGGCGGAATCGGCAGGGATTTTTTTGTTTTTAATTTTTTTTTTTTTTTTTGCTATAACGGTTGGTCCTATAAAAAACTTGTAAATATAAAAGTTTTAAATAATATTAAGAGGATTAATAATAAATTTAAGCGGATTTGAAATCTTGAGAATTGGCGAAGTTATGAATTTTTTTCTTCTAAACCCCCCTCCCCCCCCCCTTAAGGCAATTTTTAATTATATCAAAAATCTGTCATACATAAATTTTCGGCCCTTCTCCTAGAAGTAATAATAACCTCAAACGGATTCGATACGTATCATAAGTAAGAAATTATGGGTTTTTTTCTGTTTTCACAAAAAGAATACTAATAGATAATACATAATAGAATTACATAAAGAATGTAATAGATTTCTTACGAAATCTAACTAAAAGAAACAGAAGATGAGTACTACCGCTGTTCTACAAACGCTTGACCTAATGACATCAATCAGTTTCACACATCGTCAAAGTGTGATATTTTTTTTCCCCTCATACGCCATATTCTTCTTCTTCTTTTCTCAATTTTAGTTGGTACTTTAACAAATCCTTTAAAAAAAGTTGTAAATAATTTCTTTGGCTTTTCTTTTCCAAAAGTTCTGTGGTCATTAACAAAATAAAGGGGAATCTCAACAAAATAAAAAGGCCGTGATAAACATGTCAGGGATCTCCTCCGCTAACCCCTGACCTCTAGACAAGCTTCTGAAGACTGACCACGTGAAAACGAGCACCTGACCACATGAAAGGTACCTCTTAGCAAAAATTAAGCGTGCTCGAACATTTACTTTTATTTGATACAGACATTACTGTTAAGATACCACGTTCAATATTTCTCTGTTATTAACATATTCCGATACAATCACTTTACCCAATGACCAGGTCAAATAAACTTATTTCTATCCAGAACTTTCCTCGCAAAAGTATTCAAATATATGTCGCACAGAAACAAGTTCCATGTTGTTAGATACAATTTCTGATTGAAAATATGTCTGTAATGAGCAAGTATAATAAATGCGAGAATTCGTGTTATCCGCCGGCATGGTGTTGTGTGTGTTAACATTCCTACTTTCTACATTTTGTTTTATTTTTATGAAGATAATTTAATTAAGAATGGAAAATGCTATGCATACAACTTTCGCATTTCAACGATACTGGAAACTATAACTGAGGTAATTGTTTACGTCTTGTCTATGATATTCATTTTCAAAAATTTAAATCATACGTAAATACATTTTAATTTTCACTGTCGTATAAAACAGTGTAATTTAAAACATATTATGTGTCAAACAAAGTATTTAAGCCCAGGAGCTATTAGAATGGTTTAAAGTGAACAGAAAATGCGTGAAAAAGGAGGATATCACGCTTTTATCTTATTGTTGAGTATCTCAGAAAACTATTACAATAAATAAAATGGAGGATGAATACTTCCGCTGTTTTACAGATATTCTGTTATGCTTGTCTTAATCACATGAATCAGTTTCATTTATTGTCAAAATGCAATATCCATTTTCATCATACACCGTCTATCTCCTTTCCTCACGCATTTGATTTCAACGGCAAATTTGGAGGTTTTTTCGTTATTTGATACACGCATCACTCTTGCGTTACAATATTTTCTCCTATTATCACCGTATGAACCAAAAACTTCACCCGGTGACCAGGTCAAATAAAGCTATTTAGAACTTGGAATTTCATCATGTGAAAGAATTCCGGTGTTATGTCTCACAAGTTCTGTGTTATAAGAAAAATATATTAAAATATATATATACTAGCTAACCCGCCCGGCATTGCCCGGGCCCGAGATAATTACAATCTCAGAGAAAGGCGTTAACCCCCTCCCTCCCCATACCCGCAAATATGAATAATTTGTTCAAGAGAACCACCGTCACCTACATTAACGCGATCATTAAAAAAAAGAATTACATTTTTCTGATAATTAGAACATAACGAAGACGCTACGCTAAAATAGCCGGCAGTTGACACCACTTCACGACCTCAATTTCAAATCTATATCTTAATTAGTTACCTAAATTATTGTTCATTAGTAAAATTTGGCAATTATTTCCTTTCATTTTCGCAAACTAAATGGAGGGATCGGCCCGAGAAACAGATCTCTTTGTAGTTCAGTTTTTAATGAAAGCAGATCCCTGTCTGAAACTTTCTCGGATCGTTTTCACTGGTGCCGGCAGATTTTTGGCAGTTTTTTTCATAAATTTAAAAAAAATACCAACCGAATTTTTCAAAAATCACATAGATAACAGAATATTTTTTTACATATGCTCAGAAATTTTCAAATTGATATCTCAATTAGTTTTCTTAAAATTCGCTAATTAGTAAAATAATTTCGAATTCGTTCATTTCCGGTTGCAAATCCAATGCGCCAGTTCGTTTCTTTCGCCATTTTGATTTAAAAGATGACATTTTAGAAGCGATGGTTAATGAGAATCTAATATATATCTAGGCTAATTATCAAAATATTAAAATTCTGAGGCTCAGGTGCACATGGCCAGACCTTGGACTATCCACACCTAAATTTCTAGACTTCTAGGTGGGCTAGATTTTGCTAGTCATCGCCAACAGACACACAGACACACACAGAGCGAAACTTTCTTTTATTAATATAGATTCTGAGGCTCAGGTGCACATGGCCAGACCTTGGACTATCCACACCTAAATTTCCAGACTTCAAGGTGGGCTAGATTTTGCTATCCATCGCCAACAGACACACGGACACACACACAGAGCGAAACTTTCTTTTATTAATATAGATATATATTTAAATGAGCAAGCATAATAAACGCGAGAATTTTTGTAATCCATCAGCAAGGTGTTAACATTCTTAATCTGTACCTTTATTTTATGAATATAATTTTATTAACATTAGTTTGTACCTGTAAAAACTTGACGGGATATCTGCTGTTTTTTAGCTCAGTCTATCAAAGCCTGAGAGCTAATGTTCCCGCCCGTTCTGCATCTACGTATGTATGTACGTATTTATGTATGTACGTAACGCGATAACTCTTGATAGAAATAACCGTTTTGCTTCAAATTTTGTTTTTATGTTCATTGTGATAAGGCGCTTCCCTGATTACTTTTGGGGGTTCATTGGTTTTGTATAAAGGGGAAACTGGAGACTAACTTCCCTCAATTTAAATAAATGGGGTTTTCATACAGAATTATCCGATTTTCTTCAAATTTTGTGTATAGGTTCATTGTGATAAGGCGCTTCCCTGATTGGTTTGGGGGGTTCACTGGTTAAGTATAAAGGGGTGAACGGGAGGATACCCCCCCCCCCTTAATTTAGCTAAATGGGTTTTTCATGCAGAATTTTTCGATTTCCTTTAAATTTTGTATATAGGTTCATTGTGGTATGGAGCTTTCCTGATTAGCATTAGGGGTCCATTGGTTAAGTATAAAGAGGGGACACGGGGAGCAAACCCCCTTAAATTAGTTAAATGGGTTTTTCCTGCAGAATTATCCGATTTTCTTCAAATTTTGTATACAGGTTCGTTGTGGTAAGGAACTTCCCTGATTAGTTTTGGGGGTACATTGGTTAAGCATAAAAAGGGATACGGGGGTCTAACCCCCCCCCCCCCCTCAAAATAGATAAATGCGGTTTTCATGCAGTATTATTCGATTTGCTTCAAATTTTGTATACATGTTCATTGTAATAAGGCGCTTCCCTGAATAGTTTTGAGTGTTCATTGGTTAATTATAAAGGGAGGTGATCTCCCTTAATATATTGTCGATTTCTTTATTTTTCGAGGGGCTCATTTCAAATTCTTTGAAATAAGAGTATAATATACATTTAGTGTGGATAGCCTGTGAGCTCAATGCCGTCAGTTTAACTGGGAAGTTTTCTTTTTAGCTCACTGGCTATCAAAGCCTGAAAGCTAATGTGCTCGCCCGTTCTGTATGTACGTATGTATGTACGTATGTATGTACATATGTATGTATGTACGTAACACGATAACTCTTGATAGAAATAACCGTTTTGCTTCAAATTTTGTTTTTAGGTTCATTGGAATAAGGCGCTTCCCTGATTAGTTTTGGGGGTTCATTGGTTCAGCATAAAGGGGGAAACGGGGGGTTTACCCCCCTCAATTTAGATAAATGGGGTTTTCATGCAGAATTATCCGAACATTAAAGTTAATATTCTTAATCTGTACCTTTATTTTTTGAATATAATTTTATTAACATTATTTTGTACCTGTAAAAACTTAACTGGATATCTGCTGTTTTTTAGCTCAGACTATCAAAGCCTGAGAGCTAATGTTCCCGCCCGTTCTGCATCTACGTATGTATGTACGTATATATGTATGTACGTAACGCGATAACTCTTGATAGAAATAACCGTTTTGCTTCAAATTTTGTACATAGGTTCACTGTGATAAGGCGCTTTCCTTATAGTTTGGGGGGGGAGGTCACTGGTTAAGTATAAAAGGGGGAAACGGGGGGTAACCCCCCCCTTAATTTAGATAAATAGGTTTTTCATGCAGAATTTTCCGATTTCCTTTAAGTTTTGTATATAGGTTCATTGAGGTAAGGAGCTTTCCTGATTAGTTTTGGAGGTCCTTTGGTTAAGTATAAAGAGGGGAAACGGGAGTCTAATCCCCCCTTAATTTAGATAAATGGATTTTTCATGCAGAATTATTTTATTTTCTTCAAATTTTGTATATATGTTCATTGTAATAAGGCGCTTCCCTGAATAGTTTTTGGTGTTCACTGGTTAATTATAAGGGGGGATGATCCCCCTTATATAGTTTGTCCTCAGTTTAACTGGGCAGTTTTTTTTTATTATTGCTAAGAATTACTATTCTGTAATAGTCTGTCCACGGCAAAATTCTTATAAAACTGCCATCGATTTACAATTTTAGTAAGAGTTTCCAGCCTCATTTCGAGATATCTATCATTTTTTATTAAAAGTACAATATGACACAACCCGAAATAGATCATTTTCATCTCCCTAAGTATAATTCTACCATTTAATAATAACAATAGTTTATGAAAGATATATAATAATAATAATAAATTAGTATAACAATAGTTTAGTATATGAAAAATGTTCTGGAACATCAACGAAAAAGCAATATGATGATAGAGTAAGCAGTGCTGTTTCTTTAGAACCGCAAACCATTTAACGAAATTTTAGAATGTGACTTGGTAATATATCTCTGTCTCGTAACGAGTTATCCGTGAAGGAAATACGTCATATGAAAGAAGTACCTAATAATAGTAATAATAAACACCACAGCACGCTATTTTCGTTAACGAAGTTCCGAAATAAAGAAATTAACATACTTCTTTGAGTGGGGTCCCACCAGAACCCCACTTTGTATACTATGTTACAAATTCGGAATGTTGTTATTCCTTGCTCTTTACAAATTCTGAAGGTTCTAAATTTTGTAAAATGCCCCGTAAAGGACTGTCAGAAAATAAAATTCGTCAGCTGATGAATGACAGTGATTTGGGTGGAAGATGTCCTGAGCGAATCTTATGAAGAACGTTTTCTACTCATAGACGAGTCAAAATCTGAAGACAATCTTGAAGCGAATTCTGAAGAAAGTTATATTGCCAGTGCATCATCTATCTGATGATAATTCGGATGAAGATGGGTAGTTCATTGCAAAATCAGGAAAAGTGTGGAGAAGTTCCGTGCCCCAGGTTACTCGGCGTCAACAATGTAACATTGTCAGAGGAACACCTGGGCCAACGCACTCAACTGATGATGCGACCACAATATTTCAAGTTTTTAACTTGTCTCTTGATGATAAAATTGTTGAAACTGTATGCACCTTCACCAGTGGTGAAGCATCACATGCTTTTCATCACGTGTTTTTCAAGATTTTAATAATAATGCTGCTCCTAACAGTATAAAAATTTGGACAGATGTAGATCGTGTTGAAATAAGAGCTTTTTGGGGTACTACTGACCTTCATAAACCGAAAAAATATGAGTAATTTACCCTTCAAACAGTTAGAATTTAGCGGTAAACATGGAGGATGTTTACCACTAGCTGGGGGGCAGAAGACCCCAGTTTGGTAAAGTACGTTGACAAGGTAGGCTTGGTATATTAAAGGTTAAGAGCACACACCTAAGAACAGTTTCAAACATCGTTACGTACGTGCCAAAAGCAATTTTTAACTGTGAATTACCGTTAATTTATAGACATTATGGTCGCAAAAACTAAATTTGACAAATCTGCAGGCTAAAATTTTTCATTTAAGAACAAACTGAAGCAAGTTGATACAGTAGTTTTCTCTCATGGGCTGTCGAAAAAATCAGACGTGCTTTTTAAATTTCTAAATGGGCACTCTTGTGCATAAAAATTTCGCTTTTTGTAAAAACTTAGATAATTGTTCTGTCTTGTCTACTGTATTCAATTTTAAAAATTTAATTTTTGCGTAACTACATTTTAAATTTCATTGTCAATACATCGTTATATTTTAAAACAGGTTTAATTTGAATGGTTTTAAGGAAAATTGGCAATGCGTGAAAAGAGAGAAAATCACTCTTTTTGGGGCGTGTGATTGGTATTATTGATGAGCAACTTAGAAAATTATTGCTACAAAAAAAAAAAAAAAAAAAAAAAAAAAAAAAAAAAAATAGAAGATGCGTGCTACTGATGTTCTACAGATATTTATTAACACTCGACCTAAGGACTGTCAATCTGTTTCACACATCGTTGAAGTACCATATATTTTTCCTCATAAACCATCGTCTTCCTTTCTTCTTACATTTGGTTTCAATAACCAATTTGGGGTTTTCCTGATTTGATAAATTTGCGCCAGCAAAATGAGAGGAACAAGATTTTGAACGTATATGCCTAAGAATGTGTAATGCCTAAGAATATATGCCTAAATTGCGGGGTACCCCGCAATTTAGGCTTGGTGATTTTTTTTTTCAAAACCGCATGAAAACGCCGTTTTTGAAATTGATCCTAAAACTGAAAGACAACCGTCAAACACTGGAGAGAGCGGGCGACCACTTTAAAAACATTCATTTAAAGACGCGTTTAAAATGGAGAACATCTTACTTATAATAAAATCCAAAGGCGAGAAAGTGTCTGTAACGGTACCGGGTTGTACCACTCTGCGATTCGACCGTAGTTAAACGCCATGTTAGGCTTACTGAAAAAGAAGTTATATTATCTACTTTCGTCGTTTAAATATTTGTAAAAGCATATTCAAGCTTTTAAATCTTTTAATTTTGTTTAAAACCTTAAAACACTATTTCATAAAAAAAATGTATATTAACATTTCTGTAAAAAAAAAATTCTGTAAGCACTTTTTTTTTCAGAATGCGGTGATTTATTTCCTTGGGAGAGATTTGAGATTGATTCAGTATAGTGTCGCCATCTACTGGTGGATTTTGAAATTTGCTTCCAGACCCGAAATCCACGATTATTTGACAAAATTCATGTTTTTTTTTCGTGATTCTTTGCCAAAATTTGCATTTTTTATGCTGTTCTTTGACAAAATTTCATTTTTTCGTAGTCCTTTGAAGAAATTTGCGTTTTCTTTTTGCGATCATTTGAGGAAATTTGCGTTTTTTGCTATTTTGCCTTTTATTCACGATCCTTTGACAAAATTCGAGTTTTTTCTGAGATTGACGAAATTAGCGGTTGTTTTTTTCGATCCTTTGACGAAATTTCACTTTTTTCGCGATCGCATTACGAAATTAGACATTTTTTCGCAGTGCTTTGAAGAAATTTGTGTTTTTTTTCTATACCCTTTGAAGAAATTCATGTTTTTCCGCGATTATTTGACGAAATTCGCAGTTTTTTTTTTGCGATCCTTTAACCATTTTTTTTTTTTTTTTTTTTTTTTTTTTTTTTGTGATCCCTTGATGAAATTTTACATTTTTTTCGGAGTCCTTGGAAGAAATTTGCGTTTTCTTCGTAAGCCTTTGTAGGAAATCGCGTTTTTCTGCAATTTGTTAACAAAATTAGTGTTTTTTTTTTTTTTGCAATCCTGCAACGAAATTTGCGTTTTTATTTTTGGTACTTTGATGAAATTCACGTTGTTTCCACAATCCTTTGATGAAATTTTCTATTTTTTCTGCGAACGATAGACATAATTGATTTTTTTCGGCGACTATCGTTCAAAATTCGAGATATTTATGTTCGAAATTTTGGACTGAAGACTTAAATTTTCGAAATCGAATGCCTTAAATTTTTAGGAAAACTTGAACAGAATCACCCCTGATGAAATAAATACATAACTATTTTTTGTTTCTAACGAATCGTAATATAAATTAATTTTAAACTAAAATTTGAGAGAAAAATGATTTGCTTTTAATTTCGGAAAGAGAAGGGGGGGGGGGGGACCGTGTTCACCCGCCACTGAAGTAACAATATTTTAGTGATTAAACATTGAAACACAATGGACTGAAAAAAAATTAGAAATCGGTAAAATTTTCGAAAAATTTCAGAAAATCTAAAATTTTAGTAAAAACTTACAAATTTAGAAAATTTTCGATTTTTTCTTTCCGGACTTCGGGTTTTTCCGGATTTTGGATTTTCGGATAATGGGTCATATACTGTAAAATGATTCTTTCTTATCAAACGTAATTAAAATATAAGAAATGCATAGTACAGCGTAATTTCCATTTAATTTTGCTTATGTAATCAAACAATGAGTTATATGGTAAGTCAAGCTGTTTAAAAACTCATTGATAACACTTTTCTACAAAAACTTTCGCACATGGATTATTTGTTAATATTTGATTTTGTCCAATCGTTGAACTATTTCAGAAATTTAATACTAAGTAAAAAAAAAAAAAAAAAAAAAAAAAAAAAAAATATATATATATATATATATATATATATACATATATATATCCTTATTATTTTTATTTGTAGAAATCATTTGTCCTTTTTAAAATGTATTTTTCTACAATACAAACCTTTCAATAATAAATCTCCATGCTGTTTGTTTGTATGAAGACTTATGAAAATGAAACGCAGATCAACAATCCGTCATTTTTGACGGGGTTATATACTAGTCTATATATATATTTGTCTTACGTGGCGCGGAAATAGGGCTGAATGTCTACCTTATCGTTGGCAACAACCGTAGTTTCCAGAGCTCAGACCAATGAACAGACAAGATTGAGTTAGCCCCGCCTCCAATATGGCGGTCAGTGTCAGAGCAGTGAAACTCAAGCTAGCAATTATTAAAAATAAAATAATATGAACGTAATCCAAAGCGTCTGAGATGATTCCTCATCTTAATTATGAGTAATATTGTTAATTTCAAATGAATTCTAAACTCTTATTTAGAATTTATTTACGAATTTCACTCACACAAAAAATCGGAGATAATAAAAAAAAAACTTTCTAGAATGTTCCTGCTGCCATCTGTTGTTGTTTTATGGAAATTTTATGCTGTTTTATGCTGTTTATATGTGCTGTTTTATGGAAGTAAAAATAATTTCTTTTGCAGAAATCTATAATCAATCAGAATAGTAAAATGTCGAACGAAATTTAAACAATCATTGATGATAAACTATCTTCCTACCATGTAGTGTCTTTTTTCTTATGAATTTAAGCCGTGCTGTACAATATTATAGGTGCAATAAGTTTTAAACTAATTATGTTTCTAAGATCCTTTTTTCATAGTACAGTCGACGCTCGTTTTTGCGAACTCGTAGGGAACATTCAAATGGTTCGTAAAATAGAAAGTTCGTAAAATAGAAAATCATCAAAAATGACATGAATATGTACATAATTTATGTCTATTTTTATCAATATCCCCCCCTCTTCATAGATGATGCAATATTTTAAGATTATTTATTCTGAAATAAAGTTATATATATATTTTTTAAATATATAAGAAAATTCAAAATACAAATTTATGCACAGAAAAAAAATTTAGCACTCAGAAGAATATGGTATTAAGCTTTGAAAACATTACATGTGAAAACATAGACTGTATTAGAACTTAATGGATGAAAATACATAGATAAAAAATTAGGAATGGAAATAATCACTTATTTTTTTTTGTTTTAAAATCACATTTTGGAAAATACATGTTTCCATTTTATCTATGCTTGAAATCATTTCACAATTATTGTTCCCTTCAAAAAAGTGCCTTAGCCCTGACAACCATTGAGCTGCTTGTTTGACAGTCGGACGTTGGATTATTTAATTTTCTTCTTGTTCCAAATCTGAAAGTTCTTCTTCCTTTTCACTTATTGCGTCAGCAATAATTTCTTCATCTGATATTTCTTCCGTACAAATCACATCTGAATCTACACTCAAAAAGTCCACGAATGAAATTTCAGGTAACAGTGGATTTCTTTTTCGTAGTTCATTTATAAGTAAATCATCTCCACTGATATCGTCGGCTACATTTTCTTGGTTTTCATTAATTAAGGTACTAAAGCCTGCGTTCTGAAATGCTTTAGCTATTGTAGTCGCTTGAACATCATTCCAAGCACGTATTGACAAATGCATTGCACCCAGAACATCAATTTCATATGGTTGATTCAGCTCCAATCCCATGACTACTCTTTGCAAAAGCACTCTTCTATATATGCGCTTGAAACTATTAATCACACCCTGATCCATCGGCTGTAAAATTGAAGTTACATTGGGTGGAAGAAACTCCACACGAATAGATTTAAGATTTGAGACTTCAACGTGAGCTGAACAGTTATCCACAATTAGCAAAATTTTACGTTTTTCCAAAACAAATTGACGATCCAAGTCTCTTAACCATTTTTCATAAATGTACCCAGTCATCCATGCATTTTGGTTAGCATGGTATGCAGCTGGTAATTTGTTAACATTTCTGAAGCATCTAGGCTTCAAATTTTTTCCAATGAAAAGCAAGGGCAGCTTTTGTGTTCCATTCATGTTGGCTGCCAACAAGATTGAGATTCTCTGCTTAGCCTTTTTGCCTCCGCTACAGTTTTCACCTTTGAAAGTAAGTGCCTTTTCCGGCAGCATCTTAAAAAACAGACCTGTTTCGTCCGCGTTAAAGATATCCTCTGGAGCATATTCAGTTAGCAATGCTTATAAATCGCGTTCTTTCCATTCATTTGCCAAAGTCGTATTTGCTGTTCCACTTTCACCGCACAATTTTCTGAAGCTCAAACCGTGCCTGGACTTAAATTTTTGTAACCAACCGTCTGAGGCCTTGAAGTCTTTGATATTCGGCTTCAAAGCAAAAGAATTCGATTGTTCTTTAAGGAGATTACCATCTATGGGAATGTTCAGTCCTCTCATTTTCCTCATCCAAGAAATCAAAGCTTTCTCCAATTGGGGGTGTTTTGCTTCTCTGAAATATTTACAAGAGGTGTTTTTATTTGTGCTTCTATTTCCGACGATTTTCTCTCGAGATTTTAAAATTGTGGAGAGACTATTCTTTGGAATTCCATACTTTTTCGAAATTTCTGTCTTACTTAAGATTTTCTCATCTACTTCTTTTAAAATTTTCTTCTTTACCTCAACGGATAAGCACATGCGTTTTTTCAACTGCGACATACTGAAATTCTGTAATGTTCTGGCCCAATCTCCCTCTCGACTAACGAGACTTCACAGATTGAGTAGTCCAGAAGTTATGAGAAAATAGACGATTACAGAATGCAATCTTTTAAAAGATTTCGTTTCCTCTTTCAACAATGACACCTGCTTGTACATTTAAGTTTCACTCGCCAATCAGAGGCTTTCCAGACACGTGCCTTTAAAATCAGTCATACGTAATAAACCACGTGACGCTAAATAAACTTATTGCTACGCTGCCTCTCTCTCGAAAGCGTGGGGGGGGGGATAACACATTCTTGAAATGCACCTGCTGTCTTTTGCACCTGTTGAGTGAATAATTAACGTTGGCACTTTGTCGGATTCCACTTCTCCGTCCACACAACTTCGAAATAGATCCGGTCTTTTGATATGCTGCCACCACCGATATGAATACGGGATATCGGGCACGATACTTGATATATATTCAAGAAAAACTTAACTCTTTCAATTAAAGTTAAAGTAACAATTTATTAACAATATTTACACTTAAACTCGGAGGTAAAGTATCCGGTTTAATATTAAATCAAAATAATTACAGAAACGCTTTACGTGTACCGTTAGACTACGATGCTTCACTCAGAACCGAGATTTCTCTTAATCTCACACACGCTATCTCTTTCTTTCGAGAGATACCGTTAACAACACGTGGCTCAGATCGTCCACTCTCAACGACTTTACTCCTTCACTACCACGTTCCAACTCACCCCGGTCTCAACGCTCATTCCCCGAGCAATCTTCACACTTCGCTGCTACGTCCGAACTAATTTCATCTCTCGTCATTCTCCAGCGCACCCGCTCTCCCTCTACGGGGCTGCTGTTTTATTTCCAAGGGTCGCTTGACAACCGTTCCTCCCTCTTGACTGATCTGTCTTCCTAAATAAAAAAGTGCACTATCTTTCTTATCTATCAAAGACCACATTGCAATGGAAATACCTCTTTCATTATGTCCAACTCGCTCCTCTCCGGATTAAGATTTTTCTTAAGAAAGCCTCTAACGGTACACAATAGATTCAGATACAATACGCTAATCCTTTAAGAATAGCTTTCAACTCTTGCAGCTGTGAGAGAAAACCTGACACCCCCCACCTTAGCGGAAAATATGCCTTTTAGGGGCTAATTTTCCTCAAACTATGTAATGTCTGAGAAGAGTTCAACAGTTCCTTGATACGTTTCTTCATTACTACAATTACATAAATATTTCAAGGTGTCTGAAAATTTAACTACTCACATCTCTAATGAACCATATACTAATGTGATAACTACAGAAAAAAATTACACAATATGCTAATACACTGTTATAAACACAAGATGCAAATACAATTATAAATACACAAAAAAATAAAGTTACACTAGTATTATGTCATTTCAATGTCAGTCCTTAGGCTGAGATTGCTGGAGGCGGAACTTTTTCCTTCCAGTGCTTCCTCGTTAACTTAATTGGTACATCCCTTTCTGCAATGCACCCGCTTGAATGGCTAACTTCTGCCTCTGAGGTCTTAATTAAATTTTCCACTAACCAATCAGGCAAGTGCCTGATTGTCGAAGTCCTCTTTGTACGTAATAAAGACATTGTACAATTTCTGCCTTATCTTACCCCTCTCCGGTTTACGACCAATCCGATTTTTCTCCATTTCTACCAGTTCGATAGGACCCATAAATAATTCCTTATTTTTTCTTAAGATTGATTTTATGTCCCCAACTTGAATATTTGTTAACCCTTTTATCTCAAATCCCTTCCTGTCTTTATTTTCCGGTTGTTCTCGGTCTAACAACAGATATTTCCTACAGTCTTCAAACTCCCCGTCACTATCCAAGACAATATCGACTACTTTATTTTTAGCCATAAATGCTCTCATTTCATCTTGATACACCAGTTTCTTACTCCCGTCCCCTAACTCAACTATAACTGCAGGTCGACATATTTCCTCTTTCTCCTTATTACTCACATTCATTTCCCTCGTTAATCGACATTCTACACATGATTCGCAATATATTTTAGCTTCCTTCGCCATATTTTCCCAATAAAATGAATGCTTGATTCTTTCTAACATTTTCTTAACCGCGTGATATTCTCCATATAAGGAGGTATGCGCTAGTTTTAGAATTTCCTCCCTTCTAACTTTAGGTAATACTAATTGAGCTACAGTTTCATCTACTAATTTCTCTTTATGATATAACATCCCATTCACAATATAATAAGACTCTCTCTCATTTTCAGCCAATTCCCAAGCTCTCTCTAAATCCTTACAACTCATTTGGGATTCCTGAAATACATTTAAACTACTTTCCGTAACTTGATTAATCTTACTTTTCTGTACCTCGGCTTTTTCCTTCTCCTGACTTTGTAAATTTTCCGATCTCGCGTCTACGACATAAAGATTATTATTACCATTTCTAATCCTTTCCCCTTCTTTCACTTTATTCCTACTATCTTCCTTACATTCCCTTTCTACCGATTGTCTTAATGATTTCTCTTGGTTTAACCCTGACAATTCATTAGCCACGTCAGGATATAAAATTACCTGTTCCTTACTATTATCAATTATCGCGCAAAGTACATCCTGATGAATTACATTAGTTTCTCCGCGTTTTGGAATAGCTAAAGGTAACTGAATTAATGGCGATTTCACTGCCTTACCAAATATCCCTTGTAAATATATGCTACCAGCCCCTCTTAATTTTTCTGCTGGTACTAAATCTTTATGAACGACGCTAATTTGGCAACCAGAATCCACCAATCCTTTTGTTATCTTCCCATTTACACTAACTTCCACTTTCTCGAGATTATTTAACTTCTCTCCAATAACGTTAGCTCTCCAATTCCCTCTTGCTCCAATTCTTGCCATACTCGCTCCCCTTGGTAATTCTTTAATTCCTCGCACTGAGACATTATTGATACTAGCCCTTGGTTCTTGTCGGTTATTAATTTGATTACTTCCCTCATTATTTCCTTTTGTACAAAATCGCTGAACATGTACACATGTACTAAATTACATTTGAAACAGATAGGCGTCGCATCGTTAGGTTTCCTATATTCCGGTTTTCTACCTAAAAATGGACTAACTTCATTATTCCCATTTTGTCTCCAATTACTACTAACTCCCTCATCTTTTTCCCTTCTAGAATCTCCATTATTTACGTACCTCTCTTTACCTTTATAGCCCTTATAAGTTACCGCATAAGATTTTTGTTTAGCATCAAAGAAATTATCACATTCCTTAGCAATTTTAGAAACTTCTAACCAATTACTGTGCTGAGTTAATCCAACATGCGTCGCGGTTTCCTCATCTAAAGTAGCTAACAACTTATCCGTGACAATTAACTGATTAACCTTCTCATACGTATCTGCACCTCTAATCTTACAATAATTTTCCCACGTTGCTATTAAACGTGACACAAATAATACATGAGTTTCATTTTGATTCCTTCTAGCCTTCTTGAAATTTTCCAAACACGCCTTCGGTGTCGGCTCGTGTTCCCTTAGAACTAATTCTTTTAACTTCTCATAACTCTCAATTTGTTCCCTAGTAGTGTATATTAGCAAGTTATCGGCCTTATCTCCTAACATATTTAGCAGAATTTCGGCCTGCTGGGTTTCCGGTACATTTTTTGTTTGGAATGCCCGTTCTAAACTGCTAAAAAACAGATTCCATCCCTCAGTCCCTTCTGGAACCTTGATAGACAAAGTTTTAACACTTTTAATCAATTTCTCTAGGCTACTCTCATGATTAGATTCTCTAGTCCCATTAGAGTTATTTGCCGAACTTTGAATCTTTATCCTTTCCAACTCTAACTCATGTTCCAATCTCAACTTTTCAGCCCTTTCTTCTCTATCTAACTTTTCTCGTTGTAACTTCTAACTTTTCCCGTTGTAACACTAACGCTTCTTGTTCTAACCGTTCCGTAACAACAGTGCTAGATAATTCCATAACGGCCCCCTCTTCATATTCGTCGCTCTCCACTATCTTTTTCTTAAGCTTAAACCTGGTATCATCTTCCGAGACTTCAATCCCTAACTCTTCACATATCGCCTGAAGATCCACCCTTTTTATTTTGAGTAAGAAAGCCATACCTTCTACCGATAATTATTACCACCCTACAATAATACTTAAGCACAATATCAAATTAATACTTCCTCAAATCCTACCCTCATAAATTACCTCCACATATTATACTATTTAACATATTTCAAATAAGTAATAATAAAATGATAAATTTCCTTTAACAATGGTACCCCACAATTTGCTTCCAATAACACAGTAACAATAATTTCAATTTGATTATTATGTAATACAGATTTTAAATTTATACAATTAAATAATAAAATACAATTTACACAATAATACTGATACGTTGCAATTTGAATAAAACACTGATGCCAATCACTACATAAAAATATCCACCTAACAAAAATTTGTATGAAATACACATAAATTCCTAAATTTAATCTCAATAAAATATTTCAATTTCAAAATTAGTTCTCACATTAAAAAGTAAATCACAGCACTTTTTTTTTTCTCTGGGCCTTCAGTTCTTCCTTGAAGGTTATTTCAATTTAATTTAAATTCTACACAAATTTGCTTTCCTCATTTACTATCAATATTTCAAACTTAAAACAAACAGTATCACTTAATTTAAATATTACTTTAATAATAATTTAAATTTAAGAAATTTCAATTATTCCTTCCAACTATTAACACAATGCATTAATTTTAATCATTAATCTTATCCGTTTAAAACAATTAGAAAATCACTTCTAGTAATTAATATAAGATCCTTTTCTTAAAACAATAGTGTAAAATGGTTGTTAATATCTCATTTGATTTAGACCAATTATTATATTGCACATAAATTATCATAAATTAACCACAACATTAACTTAAATTACCATCAATTATACACAATAAAAAAAAAGTAGGTTCGAGAATGTCAGTAGAGTAAAATGATCAAAACACCTTACCTTGTACTTCATTCGCTGGGGCAATTCTCTGCTCACTTTTCCACAGGGTAAATCTTGCACTCTCGGGCCACAATCACTGCAACTTGCTTCACAATGCACAAAAAACACTACGCACAACACTACACTAACACAGCACCACCACTAATTCACTTCACTGTAATGACGATAGGCTAGCTGGCACTGGTCTACGACGATAGAGCACAAACACTTCCACTAGACGATCCGGCATAAACTGACTTAATACGGCTAACTGGCGCTGGTCTTCGACGATAGAGCACAAACACTTCCGCTAGACGATCCTGCACAAACTCTCAATAACACGGCTAACTGGCGCTGGTCTTCGACGATAGAGCACAAACACTTCCGCTAGACGATCCGGCACAAACTCTCTGTAACACGGCTAACTGGCACTAGTCTATGACGATAGGGCATGAACACTTCCGCTGGGCGATCCGGCACAAACTCTCTCTAACACGGCTAACTGGCACTGGTCTTCGGTGATTCAGATCCCGTCGCTGCCAACTGCCAACATTGTCGGATTCCACTTCTCCGTCCACACAACTTCGAAATAGATCCGGTCTTTTGATATGCTGCCACCACCGATATGAATACGTGATATCGGGCACGATACTTGATATATATTCAAGAAAAACTTAACTCTTTCAATTAAAGTTAAAGTAACAATTTATTAACAATATTTACACTTAAACTCGGAGGTAAAGTATCCGGTTTAATATTAAATCAAAATAATTACAGAAACGCTTTACGTGTACCGTTAGACTACGATGCTTCACTCAGAACCGAGATTTCTCTTAATCTCACACACGCTATCTCTTTCTTTCGAGAGATACCGTTAACAACACGTGGCTCAGATCGTCCACTCTCAACGACTTTACTCCTTCACTACCACGTTCCAACTCACCCCGGTCTCAACGCTCATTCCCCGAGCAATCTTCACACTTCGCTGCTACGTCCGAACTAATTTCATCTCTCGTCATTCTCCAGCGCACCCGCTCTCCCTCTACGGGGCTGCTGTTTTATTTCCAAGGGTCGCTTGACAACCGTTCCTCCCTCTTGACTGATCTGTCTTCCTAAATAAAAAAGTGCACTATCTTTCTTATCTATCAAAGACCACATTGCAATGGAAATACCTCTTTCATTATGTCCAACTCGCTCCTCTCCGGATTAAGATTTTTCTTAAGAAAGCCTCTAACGGTACACAATAGATTCAGATACAATACGCTAATCCTTTAAGAATAGCTTTCAACTCTTGCAGCTGTGAGAGAAAACCTGACACACTTCTTTTCGGTATTTAAAATAAATAAATAAATAAATAAAAATGCAGAATTATGAAAGTTATGTTCGCAGAAAAGAGATTTTCATAATTTGTAGTTCGTAAATGGGAGCGAAAATTTACATAGCGTCTATGGGAATGTATTCGGGACCACGCTCTAGTTCGTAAAATCGCAAGTATTCACAAAAAGAGGTTCGTAAAAACGAGCGTCTACTGTATTTAAATGATTTATATGCCCATTAGTAGCATCAACTAAATGCATTTTTAGTTGTGTTTTCAATTACTTTTTTACATTAAAAAAATTTATCAATTCCATATGTTCAAATGATTTATTGTAGTACTTATTCCAGCTAGAATTACTAGAAAAATAAAAAGGGGCGACCGAGCGAAGCGAGCTGAGACCGCGTAGCGGTCTCAATGTGAATTGCTTTGCAATTCATGGGGGGATGGCGAGCGTTAGCGAGTAGGGGGCTGAGCCCCCTAGTAAATATATAATAGGTTAAAATAAGAATTTTATGTTAGAACCCCTGTTCTATCCCTGAACTTCCCCCCTATCGTCTTCCCGTTTACGATAAATTTGAAAGACATGGCTATAAAAAGAAAAAGTATTGAAAGATATTCCACGGAAATTTCAGGGGGGGGGAAGGGATTAAACATGGGATAGCTTCCCAACATTGCCCAAGCGCGTCTTCAAGGTTGTCCCAGACTATACGTTTTACTTAGGGATGTCTTTCTTATGGTACAGTGTGGCAAAGATTAGAAAAACCCTGAGTAGGTTTCCTGTTTTCGAAGGAAAACTTGTAGTGAAGGAACTTCGTCCATAGCAGCGGGAGGACAAAAGACTGTGATAGTTCTCGGAATGACCGATTGAACGGGGGAAAATTGGCAAGAAAAGAAAATGCCGGACTTCTCTAAAATAAAGTTGACTGACCAGTTAACCTGGCAACAGGACTGAGTCGAGACCGGTTACAGAGTCTTTCTTATCTCGGCCACACAGTAATACGGTCTGTTTCATGTTTTATGACTTCTCTAACATGTCTAAAGGACGGGGTTAGCAGTGGACGTCTCTGACAGGTATATCACTACACCTGTGTTTTGTTGATGACCACAGAACCTTTGGAAAAGAATGGTCCGTCGAAAGATTTGCGACTCTCTTAGTAAGACCTTTCATAGCAAGCATATAAAAGGACCTTCGGAGGTTCCACGAAGGTCTCGTGTTGAACGGAAGATTCTAGAATCAAGAATTCAAGATTCTAGAATCTGAGATAATCTTGCGAGTAAAATGAAAGCAAAAACTAATAATATTGATAAAAATACAATATAATTAATTAATTAGCATATCTCTATTAGTTTTTATACTCTTTATTAGCAGAAGCACCTGGCTTTGTAATGTTAACCATGATTTGGACTAAAACACTAAGAGAACTCTGTCCATTCGTGTCCATATATTGTTAAAAAGACAAAAATCACGTTATTTGACGCAATCATAGAAAAATATTTCAGTTTTATAAATGAGAATGCGCGTTTGTTTTCGCGAATGTAACGGAAAAATATACAATTTATCTGACAATACCACAAAAAACTAGTGAAATTCCAGTTTGTATGTAATTATTTTTAAATGGAAACTTACATTCATCAGAACAGTGATTACATTAAAATGAAGTCATTTTCTATAGATGCTTTCAGTTATGATGATCATGAAGTGAAGTTTTGGAGTTTACGGCAAATAAACGGTTGTTAAGTTTCATTTTCTATTTAATATAAATCGTAGAAAATGTTATCACTGTTTCTAAAGTGTCAAAACACTTAGCTATAACGTACATCTACAAGATATAGCAGTAGATACAAAATTCATATTAATACAAGAAAGTTTCGCCCTGTCTGTGCGTGTGTTTGTCTGCGATAGCAAGCGAAATCTACCGCACCTAGAAATCTGAAATTTGGTGTAAGGGTAGTCTAAGGCAGGTCCAGATGCACCTGAGGATCAGATTTTTAATATTTTTATAATTAGCCGAGATAGTAATTAAAAACTCTTCAAAAACTCATCTCTTTCTTTGCGAGCAGGCCAAACCACTCGCTCATACCCAGAACTCGATTTGTATGCATCGGGAGGAAATAAAAATCCAAGCACGCGTTTTTTTTTAAGTTTAAAATCGGTTTAAATTGGCCTAACCATTCGGTACAGTTAAAATTGAAAGACATATTTAGAAAGACGTAAGATTTAGACTCTTACGTCTCAAACGCTACAATCAATTCGAAAAAATAACGCTGTTAACCTTTTGAAAAAAAAATTCAAAAAGGGTCGTTTTCCCCTTATGGCAATGCCCCTTCCGGGCGTAATTTTAGAGGTACTGACAAACGAAACAATGCTCTTAAATCTGAGACCTTCTTCTAATTGACGGTGTAATCTGTTTTTAAAAATACGAAGGTTAACCCTTTTAAAAACACCGGCGAACGCAGGTCACTTCGCACCTCACGGGGACGATATTTTTTCTATGCTAAAGGTAACTAAAAGTCCGTATTTCAACACAATCATTTTAGAGCATCTCGGTAGACCAGATTTACCATCTACAAAATTTTCATTCAAATTATCATCTACAAAAAAAATCGTTCATGGATTTCATAGATTCATGGATTTCATAAATTTCTTTTTTTTTTTTTTTTTTTTTTATTAAGAAATTTCGAATTCACACCAGAAATTTTGAATAGTATTTTTTGGTTTATTTAATGACAGACATTCGTTATTCCATAAACTAAAAATTCTTCTTTCGGAATATCCGGTATCGATTTGTAATTTCTGTATATAGCCCAGTCAAATAAGGTGAAAAAAGGAGTAAACCTCAGAATGAAAGATAACAAGCTGAAAATTTGCAAAAATCTTTGTTTTGACATTCTAAAAGTAAGCTAAAAAGTCTCATATAATCTCGTGTCCGCGTCTCGAGATATTCACGGTCAAAGGTCAAGAAAATCGTTTTTTTGCTTATATCTCGAAAACTGTGCATTTTATTAAAAAAAAATCTAATTACAAAATTAAAGTAGACAAAATTTCCTATAAAATACATATATTATCTTTAATTTTCTGACAAAGGCTTTAGGCGCTAGAGCGCGCTGAAGAAAGACAACTTTTTGACCTTCAGACCAAAACGAGAGAAACTTCATCTTTCACCCTCGATTTCTCAAAAACTATGAATTTTATTGAGAAAATATCTGTTACAAAATTAAAGTAGGATATATTTTCTACAAAATTCATAAACTAACTTTAATTTCTGACGGAATGTTTAGGCCCTAAATAGCGCTGAAAATAAAGTGACTTTTTGACCTTCGAGCCAATACAACAATAACGGCCCTTTCCTGCCTTCGATTACTCGAAAACTGTTCGTTTTATCAAAGAACATTAACTATAAAATTAAAGTCCTCAACATTATCTAAATATTGCAAAAGTAACTAATTTTCTGACAAAGGGTTCAGGCGCTAAAGCGCGCTGAAAAAGGGCTAGTTTAAAGCCCTCTGCCAAAACATGAGAAACATCCTTCAATATTGTTTCCTACGCTTCAAATGGTGTTTGAAATTTTGTCTACTTTAATTTTGTAATTAGATTTTTTTAATAAAATGCACAGTTTTCGAGATATAAACAAAAAACAACTTTCTTGACCTTTGACCTTGAATATCTCGAGACGCGGACACGAGATTATATGAGACTTTTTAGCCTACTTTTAGAATGTCAAAACAAAGATTTTTGCAAATTTTCAGCTTGTTATCGTTCATTCCGAGGTTGTATCCTTATTTGACTGGGCTAATAATAAAGAAATTCCTTAAGTAAACGCATATATGCGCTAATGATGCAAACGGGTCAACATGCAGTAACAGCAATTGCATTTTAAAAAATTACCTTCTAAAATATTAAACTGTTTGGTACCCATTTTCATTTAAATCTAAATACACACTTTCAAGTAATTTTGATTCTTTAGTTATTTGATCCACTAAATGTTTTGGTTGTTGGCACGTTATGGTCACGTCGTCGCTACCATGTTAAACTATCGAATGTGAAAAAATGCATTTTTCCTTACTTTTAAAAATGAGCCGATTCTTACCACTAAATTTTATTAGAATTCTACGTCTAGTAAGAATACTAATAAAATTTCAGTGTAGAACGGGGTTTCCCATTTGGCCTTCTTATTTATTTATAGATATGGTATTCATACCGGAAATTTTGAGAGAAAAAGTTTTACTTTATGTAATTATGAAATGTCGGCCATTAAATAAATAAAAAAATTCTGGTAAGAATTCGGAATTTCTGAATAGAAAAGGAGTCCAAATTGGCAACCCTGGACAAAAAAAAAATACTATTAAAATTTAGTGGTTTCAATCGGCCCATTTTTCAAAGTAATGAAAAATGCATTTTTTTCACATTCGATAGTTTGACATGGTAGCAGCGAACAATGTTTTCTGAAAAAAAAAATTGGTACGCAGATGTGGAAAGGTTCGCCCTCCCTGGTCTCCACTAGAACTATCATTAAGTATGTAAAATTTTGCCTTAATTAAACGCTGGAAGCGACTTAACGCCAGCAACTCTGCTTTTTAACACTTTCCAACCCAGTTGAAAAGAGTTTATGACTGCGGTTTGTCTGGCCGTATGGCCGTCTGTCCGTGATCTAACTCCCGTAAATATGCTCCAGATTGCTCTGCAATTTTTATATGTTATTGTCGTTATCTATAGCATGTTCCCTATTTCAACGGAAGTGTGTAGCACTTATAGTTTTTTTTATAGGGACACTCAAAAGAATTCCGTTACATTGCGGTCTATGGAGAAAAATCATTTGCGGTTTATTTAAATAATATTTCACTATTTTAAACGCTGTGAAATTTATATATATCACTAAGGTGCATTAGAAGAAGCTTAATACGGAATAGGGTGTGCATAGCACTTATAGTTACTTTACAGGGACAGTCAAAAGAATTCTGTTACATTACGTCTATGGAGAAAAATCGTCTGCGGTTTATTTAAATAATGTTTCACTATTTTAAACGCATTGAAATTTATATATATCTCTAACGTGCATTACAAGAGGCTTACAACAGAATATTGTGTGTATAGCAGTCATCGTTAATTTACAGGGACACACAAAAGAATTCTCTACTCTCTGTTAACAATAATTCCTGGAAGTGCGTTTTAAGTTACTGAACGCGATCTTAATTTTAACTCGCTTTTTGTCTATTACGTTGTGTGTATAAATTCTGTAGATCCTATAAAGGGAAGCACAAAAGTTCGCGGACACATTTCCGTCTATTGACAGAAACTCCAGACGGAGAATTTTAAACTGTGCTACGCGTTTCCTAACTGAACTAAAATTTAGCATCCTATGTAGTATATATACAAATCTATAGATCCTATTACAGGGCTGAATAAAAAGTATTCGGATTTTTTTCTGAATATTGTATATGTTGGAAATTCCTGAAATTATGTTTTTAAATATGTTATGCGTTTTCCAAATTGTTTACTTAGATATTATCTTTTAGCTTATTAAACGGTATGATTTGTAAACTTATTTTGGAAGCGTTGAAAAGTGTTACATAATCTATGCTTGACGTATGATTTTTCGTTCTTGTTATCTTTGCTGTAACTCTAACGGCCTCAAAAGCACTGTTAGGTAGCTTGATTAAATCAATTCTATGATAAAAATATAATGTTTACGTGTTTAATTTTTTATTTAACATTTTATCGCTATATTTTTCCGGTATTATATTTAATTTTATTTAAAAAATCAAATTATAATATATTTGTTTTATAGTTGTCTAACATTCAATTTCGCAAGTAAAGATCTTATTCTGTATTACGTATAAAATATGAATAAATTTCTTTTTTCCTTTTTCTAAAAAACTATTATTATGTTTAATATATGTTTCTTCCGACCCCATTTGTAAATGTAAGTTAAGGGTTAGGAATGAGAACAGATAATAGAAATTAAATACACTAAACCAACATGAGTGAAAAATTGACCTGGGCCAGGACTCGAAACTGGGACCTTCAACACGGTACGCTGAAGGTCCCAGGTTCGAGTCCTGGCCCAGGTCAATTTTTCACTCATGTTGGTTTAGTTTATTTAATTGTCTGATAAAATGTGACTTCTTATATTGTGTATGATAGAATAAGTGTTCCCCAAATAGTCGTTTACGCTATTAGGGAGTGTCCTATATGGAGGTTTTATTGAATTTTAATGGCAAAAAATCCGAGAACTTGAAAAACAAACTGTTGAAATCCTAACTCTAGGTTTAAAAAAAAAAAAAAAAAATTTAGAAGCGAAAACGTGCAATTAGTTGTCGGAAATTTTTGTGTATAATAATAATAATTTTGTGTATAATATTGTAATAATAATAATAATAATTAATAATAATAATAATAATTGTGTGTATAATAATAATAATTTTGTGTATAATATGCATCTCGCTCTTTAGTCCTAAACGTTTGTGGAAAACTGCGGATAATACAGTACTAAATACAATTCGCATGCATCAGAAGGTTAAAATAACTTGTGGATTCAACCTTTTGATTTAAGGAATGCTTATTTAGATTTTCCAAGCATTTACAAAGGAAAACATTTTTTAAGGGACATATTTTATTCTATTTTTATTTATTTACTTTTATTTAATTGGAGTATTAAAATACAAAATAAAATATTAAATCTGTCATTCATATTAAATAATCTGAATAATTTGTCCGTTAACTCAGTCAAATCATTGAATTCATTTGGTAATATATTCCAACTGCATTCCGGGCAAAAATAATAAATAAAACAATGAATAGCACGAATGCAGTTACTAAGACGATTTTATAATAAAAATAATATCTTGTTTCAATTCTTTATTTATTTAATTTGATTGAATCTAATTATTATTAGATCCAACAAACTTTATTAGAAAAATTATGTCGGAGGTAAGATTTGAAATCCCACTTGTTAAAATTTCTAAATAAATAGAACAATGAATAGTACGAATGTTAAGACGATTTCATAATAAAAATACTATCTTGTTTTACTTCTTTATTTATTTAATTTTCTTGGATCTAATTATTATTAAATCCAACAAGCTTTATTAGAAAATTTATATTGGAATTAAGTTTTGTAATCCCACATGTTCAAATTATTTTAAAAAAATAAAGAGGGGAAAAAAAAAAGAAGAGATATATATTTTACATCTTCAGTTTATATATTGTCGCTTATACGTAAAACTATCAGAAAATTAAAATCCGATCATTTACCCATATCTTTTAAAGTTTTCAATCTTTCTTTTTTTAGGATTGTACATTAGAATTATATCACTCAAGAAAATAGGGAAATTTAGTGCTGACATCTAGGAGAAAATAAGAAGACTATAGTTTTTAAAGAAAACTGTAGTGGCGACATCTTTTAGACAAATGACCTAATAATTCATTTTCAATAGCAGTTGTACAAAAAATATTTTCTTTTGGCCTTTTTTAAATATATTAGATGAATTTTTTTCTAAAACAAATAAAGAAACTAATTAGCTTTTATCATTAACTTTATGATGTAATTTTCATTCAAATTATATATGCATATAATGTTTCGTTAGAAACTGTTTTATATACTATATTATAATAGGGGGATACGCGGCTAGTGTACTTTATACTGCTTGGGACAGCTAAGTCTTGACAAATGGGATTTTTTTTTTTTAATTATTATTATCATTTTGTATTAATATTCACTATTCCAACATGAAAAAGAAAAATAATAACATTAAAATGAAAAAATAATCTTACTTTTAGAAATACTTTCATTTAATTCTTTTTAAGAATTATACAAAAGCTACTTAACGTAATGTGTTGTAATTTTGGATTAGAATATTTGATGCTTACAGAAATAGATTTCTGTTAAAAAATTTATAGGTTACGATTCATGTTTTTCTAAAAATAATTTTGAAAATATGTATATTTTAAAATGACTTTTCAAAAATAAAAATAAATAAATAAATAAGTAAGTAAAAATAAAAAATAAGTAAGAAAGAAATAAAGAAAAATTAGTTATTGGTTATTGGGCTATTTGTTACGGCCAATTATCTGCGCTGGGAATATAGGCCGGCGGGAGGAGTGCCCTCCTTAAGGATCTTGAAAGAAAGAAAGAAATCTGAATTGTATCCTTTTTTTTTTTTTTTTTTTTTTTTTTTTTAGGAACCAATTTCTGGAAGCTTGAAATCTGCGAATCCAAAATTACAGCTCATTTCACAAAGTAGTTTTGTGTTATGCTTAAATAACTAACCGCATTCCAATCTCTTGTGCAACACTGTAAAAGCAGACAAATGTTTCTTAAGGGGAGTCTTCACTCACTTAAAAACACCCGCTCGCTAATGTTAAACCTATGGCCAGGTTGTTTTCGAATTTCTCGTTTAAATTTGAATATTTTTAAAGGCATAAGATAGCTGAGGTCGATCCCTAACATGGCTATCTTTTACTTTTTCGATTTCAGTTGCAGATTAATTTAATAAAGGTACTTTCACTTTCGGAACCGGTTTTGAAAGTGAAAGTACATTTATTAAAAAAATCTGCAGCTGAAATCGAAAAAGTAAAAAATAGCCACATTAGGGATCGACCTCAGCTATCTTATGCAGAAAAAAAAAATGTTTAAAAATATTCAAATTTAAACGAGAAATTCGAAAACAACCTGGCCATAGGTTTAACATTAGCGAGCGGGTGTTTTCAAATGAGTGAAGACTCCCCTTAATGTAGGAAAATATTGGGTTTTCCAGAAAATTCGTGCCGTTTGGGAAAATTAATTCGTACCGGAAAATTGTATCATTTAATTATTAGACATTAATTCCGATAGCTAATGTCTAATAATTAACGGGTAGAATTTACGGTACGGATCAATTTTCCCAAACTGCACGAATTTTCTGGACAACCCAATATATAAGGGTGGATCAAATCAAAACGGAACAGTGGTTATAACTTGGTTTATTTTTGTATAAGTGTGGTTAACTTTGTATACACGGTAGAGTAGGTATGTAAGGAAGGCAACTCCTACTGAGGAAATGAACTTGCCCTAGGTAGTCACGCAGAAGCACGTGATATGCTCTGGCGATCGACCAACAGTTTCGTCTGTCAGGCAATTAGTTGTTTTTATTCATCTGGGTCTGCGGTATGTTTGGGAGTAAAAAAGAGCAACCGAGTGTTATTCGTTATTTAGTGATAGAAATTAGATTTCACGAAGCGCATTGGCGAATGAAAGCAGTGTACACTCTAAAAACGACATTTTCAAAACTGAGCAACAAATACTCAAATCTGAGTATGTCGCATAGTCAAAATAGCTCCGAATCAAAATGACTCAAGTTTGAAACATGTATACATTCATTTCTGAAAACATGCACACAACACACTCAAGAATAAAACATCATATGCTCATATTTGAGTATTTCCATGTTTCAAAAATGAGTTTGAACTGACCTCTATGTGCTCAGTTTTGAATATTTCCATGTTTCAATATTCTGAGTATTTCTGGTATTTAAGAATTGAAAGCATTGGGTCATCCTATCTGAAACAAAAAGTTTCATAACAAAATGAAAACATCGATTTACTCAGATTTGAAATTTTTCTCAGTGTACGGAGAACTGCACTGTCATTGACTCGTGTGCAGGAGGGACACAAGCACTTCCGCATGGGAAACTGGTGAAGTTTCGGTGGAGTTTCTTGGAATACCTAACATAGTGGAGATGGGGGATGAATGGGACAAGGGATGATGGGACGTTCTCAATATTTCAGGTAATAAACATTTATTTTTAGTTACTTCCTATCCTTATAGATTTCACTACCATAGTGCGCTTCAGAACTAAAAGCAAGACCACATGGCTGTTTTCATTTTCCCTCAAATTTGCATATCCTGAAATCTCTGCACAAAATAATTTTTTTTTTTTTTTTTTTTTTTTACATTTGAAGTTACTTAAATATCTTATGCAATATAAACAATTAAGATATGTTGAAGTTTTTTTTTATTTAAAGGCTCAATATTGGTAATTAAAATGAATGAATATTAACCATTGTGACAGAATAATTTTTGAGACAAAATGGCTGACAACTGATTATGTGCATCATGGGGATGATTGGGACATTTCAAATGGGGATGAATGGGACTGTCTCATTCATCCCTAAAGGATGCTGAAAAACATATTTATTAACTAAATAATGTTATACAGGTTGATAAATTAATAATTTATGGTAATTATTCTTTTAACATTTCATCCTCATTGTAGCCATCGTCTTCAGCCATTGAATGCTTCCGTTTATGGGCCTTTTAAGACAAAGTTGAGATGAGTCCAAGATGATTGGCTGATAAATAATCCTGGGGATCATATTACAATTTATAATCTCTCAGCTTTTGCCAAGTAGGCATTTTTGTCAGCTTTTAGTCCTTAACATTGAATACAGGGAGAAAATATTTGTGTCCCATTCATCCCTGCTGTGGGGATGATTGGGACAGAGAGAAACTTTTTTTTAAATGTAATAATATATATCTATATAATAATAATCTTCAATACATATTGTGCATAAGATGTAGTCAAATACTTCATGTATGAAATGTGACATATAATATTGCTAATAACTTAAGAAATATATTTAAAATAAATATTTTTGTTAAAATGTCCAATTCATCCTCCATCTCCCCTATAGCCTGGATCTTTCGACCTTTGACTATGTTTGATCCACTGAAAAAGGCAATGAAGGATTCGTCGTTTCTACTCGGACAGTGAAATCATGGACAATGTTCGAAACTGGTTCCGATTTCAGACAAAAGACTTCTATGAGCAAAGGTGTTCACCATTTGGTGAAACAATGGGACTAGAACTCCTATTATAGGAGTCTTAAGTGGGACAGGTGCTTGTGCAGATTTGGAGATTGTGTAGGAAATAAACCATGTCATTTCATTCTGTGGCTCCTGTTCCGTTTTCATTTGTTCCACCCTAATAATATAGCCACGAACGAAAATGTACAATAACCTCTTCCGTGATATTAACGATTCCGAAAAGCGTCCTTTATCTTTAGAAACCTAAGATAACAAAATATTTTCGAGATGAATTTTTAAAAACAAAGTTACTTTTGCTTCCACTGATTTTCGGTAACGTTTCCGGTTGTTTTAATAGTGTATTAGTCAGATTTCTCAACCTGGGATATAGGTTTTTAGGATGCTATCAAATCTCAATGAAACATTTTTAGCTACATAACTGAATTTATATCTTCAAGAGTAACAAAATAATATTGATTTTAATGTTGATGTTAATGCTGTTAATTTATGATTTTTTTTCTGTAAAATATGTTTGTTGAACATGAAAATATCCACTATGTCAAAAAAAGACAGATAAGAAAATATAATATAGCCACAAACAAAAATGTACAATAATCTCTTCCGTGATATTAACGATTCCGAAAAGCGTCCTTTATCTTTAGAAACCTAAGATAACAAAATATTTTCGAGATGAATTTTTAAAAACAAAGTTACTTTTGCTTCCACTGATTTTCGGTAACGTTTCCGGTTGTTTTAATAGTGTATTAGTCAGATTTCTCAACCTGGGATATAGGTTTTTAGGATGCTATCAAATCTCAATGAAACATTTTTAGCTACATAACTGAATTTATATCTTCAAAAGTAACAAAATAATATTGATTTTAATGTTAATGTTAATGTTGTTAATTTATGATTTTTTTTCTGTAAAATATGTTTGTTGAACATGAAAATATCCACTATGTCAAAAAAAGACAGATAAGAAAATATAATATAGCCACAAACAAAAATGTACAATAATCTCTTCCGTGATATTAACGATTCCGAAAAGCGTTCTTTATCGTTAGAAACCTCAAAAATCAGTATGTTTTCGTGATTTAAATAAGCATTCATAAAAATAAAGTTTCTTTTGCTTCCATTGATTTTCGGAAAAGTTTCCGAGTAATTTTTTAGAGTATTAGTCAGTTTTCCCAAACTAAAATATCGGTTTTTCGGACTCTATCAGTTCTCGAGAAATCATTTTCATGTTCAACAAACATGTTTTTACAGATAAATATGATAAATTAGCAGCATTAACATTAAATTTTTCTTTCCTTTTTTTTTTTTTTTTTTTCGCTTGCATGTATTAATTCAATTACGCAGCTGAAAATGTTTGAGAAACGATAACATCCTAAAAACCGATTGTTGAGTTGACGATTATAAAAAAATACTCGGAAACACTGCCGAAATCAGTGCAAGCAAAATAAACTTTGTTTTAATAAATACTTCTTTAAAACTTGAAAATATATCAGTTTCTGAGGTTTCTAAAGATAAAGAACGCTTTTCGGAATCATGGGTATCTCGGAAAAGGTTACTGCAGATTTTGTATGTTCGTGGTTATATTATATTTTCGTAGATTAAGAAATGTTTGTATTTTTTTTTTCCCTAACAGTGCATGATTAATAATGAATTTAACATTAGGTGTTTGATTGAATTAAAATCCCCGTAAAAAAAACATGCTTCTGCAGCAAAATCATTAAAGAAACAATACTTTTTGTTTAAAAATAACTAAAATTTGTGTTTTCGTAATTAAAATTCCATAAATTAACACTTCTTAACTAGAAAAAAATAAATATGAAATCGGTTAATCCATACTACTAATAAAAGAAAGTTGCGTCCAGTGTGTGTCTGTTGGCGATGGCTAGCGAAATCTACCGCACGCAGAGGTGTGAAAATTTGGGTGAGGATAGTTCAAGGCAGATTCTGATGCACCTGAGGCTAAGAGTTTTAAATCTTGATAATTAATCGATATATTAATTAAAAGCTCATCTAAAAAGCTATCTATTTTGTTAAAATCGGCAGACGCGTGTATCTCGCACGGTTTCGTCTCATGTTTTCACTACTAAATATGCACTTTATTTCACGAAATCTTAACCAGAGCTTGGATACAGTAATATGTATAATCGATTAAAATTTCAGAGAGTTCGGAAGATGAAAACTTTTTTTTATGTCAAAGGATCCGACGCGAAAACAAACAAAAAAGCGAGAAGAAAACATATTTTATTTTACACACACATTTGCAACGTCGGCCGTGTCAGCTAATGTTGAAAAAAGAAGGAATTTTCAGAGCAAGGAAAAAAAAAACACAAAAATAGTTTATTAACAATGAAAATACTCAACATAAATATAAAATATCTTTTTTATTTAACATTTAAATATTTAAATATATTTTTATTTAACAGTAAACCATTTAAATATATTTTTACACCTTTCTTATGTAAGTGTAATAATTATTCATAATTTTTAGTAAATTAAAATTATTTAGCATTTTTACAATATCTAGTGATATGCTGGATAGTCGATTGCGTATTTCTAGTCATGAACATCTGTAGAAAAAAATATTATTGTACTCTGTCTGTTGATGCCCTTTTTGAAAATTCATATGCATATTCACATTCGCTTATCTACTTTAATAATGATCCAAAATACCACTAGAAATTAATAGTAAAATTACGAAAAATTGCTTCTTGATATCTTATTTTTGGATAACAAAATATTCCAGCATTACAAACATATTAAAATTAATACATCTAAATCGGCCGTAGAACATAGAATTATTCTGAAGGCATATGTAACAGTAGAAAAAATTATTGAAGTATTACATAAATTTAATAATATAAATTTATTGTTAAATTGGCATTAATAATGCAAAAGTGTCAATAAGTTTCATTTGTGTTGTATTTGAGCAACTTTCAATGGTGGTTACATGTATCATGAAGAAAAAACAATTACTTTGACATACAGTTAGGCTTCTATAACTCGAACGCGTATAGAGGTCTATATTCACCCATAATAATTAAACTTTAAAATAATTTTCATGTCAAAGTGAAAAAAGCGCTTTGAAATATCGAAGTTTGATTGATGCCTTGGTTTTCAATTTTTCAAGTTGTTTCTGTTTTTATTTTAGACCTTAAAATGATCACATACTGAGGAATATCTGTTGTTCGATGTTGTATATACTCTGATCATCCTATAACTAAGGATATTAGAGACTTTAACAGAGAATTTGCGAAATCTTCTCGCCTATAAAATCGGTTGTTTTATGACATTGATTATGCAGATTCATCAAAGCAACCATTAAATCACGGTCACATTTGCTGAATTCATGTGCTGAGTCAAAATCATTCACTGCTCGGAGACCACAGGGAGGGTGGGGGAATGGGAAAATGTGGCCATGAAGAAGTCAGTATCGATGGTCCAAGACTCGAGTAACATTTTATTTTTTCCAGAACACATAATTTGAATATATTCCCTTTTTAGCAGTAATTTTTGCATTTTTTATTGTAGTTTTGCTATTTACCAACATTGGAGGCCTTGAAATTTTCAGAATGCAAGGTCAGTTAGCCAGGTAAAATTTCGGTCTAGCAAGGTTGAAAAAATAATCTTGATTAAAATAACAAAAGACAGGCAGTTGACCAGTCATGGTTCTGCGGACCTATAGGTTCTCACGCTCACTTGTACTTTGGACTACTTAATTTTATTCCTTATTTTTAAAGTTGAGATTTTTGAAAATACTATAATATTGCCTTTATTCTATAAAAAAAAAAAAAAAAAAAAAAATCCATTAGTAATGGTATACTGTCTGTGTATTATTTAAATGCAATGATTCGTTAATCTTCAGCTCTTCTTTGTTGTTTGAACTTCCTACTTTTAAATACTGACATACTCAGAAGTGGATATGGATCATATTTATCGTCAGGCTAAAGGAGATACTCACTTTAGGCTACTTAATTTTATTTTTCAATTCTGACGTTGAGACTGTTTTAAAATTCCATTATATTCTCTTCATTCTACATCCAAACAAAATCTTTTATTGGTGCCATACTGCCTGCGTATTTAAATTCGATGATTCCTTAGTCTTCAGCTCTTCGAGTTGTTTCTGTTTGAACTTACGACTTTCAAATTCTGACATATTCAGAAGTGGATGCGGTTCATAATTATTGTCTGGTGCAGGAGATACTCGAATGGCACCCAAATCATCCTTTAAACTGTTGAATAATCCACGATTAAGAGTCTCACGAACCTAAAAATAAATATCATAAAAAATTATTTTCCAAAGTAGGGTTTTGAGAATGTATACATTATAATTAAAATAAAAAAGAGTAATTAGTTATAATTATAATTAAAATAGTTATTATTAAAATAAAAAAAGTACATAAAAAGTACATTCCCATAATCCCATAATTTTTAACATATTGCGGTATCGTTAACACATCCATTGCGCGAATAGTACCTGTAGTTAGCCACCTGACACGTGAAGCACGTACGGCACCAGTACTACAAAGGTTTTTTTTTTTCCTTTCTCGCCGCCTGTACTCGGTTTCCCCACTACGTACACTGCAAAAAATAACTGTTGATTTTACAGTATAAAACTGGCACCCCAGCTGCCAGTATTATACCGTAAAATTAACAGTATTAAACAGTAAAATAAGCAGTAATACGCTGCCGTGCAAGCAGTAATACGCTACCGCGCATGCGCGGTAGCGTATTACTGCTTGCACGGCAGCGTATTACTGCTTATTTTACTGTTTAATACTGTTAATTTTACGGTATAATACTGGCAGCTGGGGTGCCAGTTTTATACTGTAAAATAAACAGTTATTTTTTGCAGTGTAGCAACTCGCCGATGGGCTCCTTGAATTCAGTATTGAATAAGCTTTCTAATATAACTTTGCACCGACCGTTAACTATTTTTGTTCCTTTTAAATGAAAGGGTTTTTTTTCTTCATTAAAAAAGAAAAAAAAAAAGGATGGTTAAAAAGGGGGGTTAACTATTTTGCTATTTTTCGGTAAAATAAAAGTTAACTGGTAAAAAAAATACAAAAAAAAAAAAATTGCACGAAGGGGGAAGAATTTGAATAATTAGTAAGAGCAATGAAAGTGCTAATGTTATTTCGTACTTCATAGCACTGGTCTTTTATTTCAGAAAGAGCTCCGAGAACAAACCACAAGATTATTTCAGAAGTTTACTGAAATGTTTTCAAATGTCGTGCATAAGCTGTTTTTCTCTAAGGGCGACAGTTTTTAGTTCCATATTTCGCTTGGAACTGTTATTGTATAATTGAATAAATTATCCCCCAAACTTTAAGTGTCTACTTTGATATGGAAAAAATTGGTCGCTTTAATATAAGTAAAAATATTATGCATTAAATATTCATGCATACACTTTAAACTAATGCACACTTCAAAACCCGTATATTTTAAGAAATATGCAAAAGAATGAAAAGATGGGAGGAAAAGGAAAGGGTAATTTAGGATTCGTTTTTCGGAAGCGTGATTGCACTGGGCTCCGGAGCGCAGTGTTTATGAGCTCCGGTGAATTCTGGCCAATATTTATATATTTACTAAAAACAGAGAAGTACCAGAGCTGAGCTCTAGTGGACTCTGGCGCTAATTAAGCCCTGGCTTGCGAGTGTCTTCGCGTTACTTGCGTTGGTTCTTAAGGCCAGGGCTTTACAAATTTGGTAAAATCTGGTAGCCAGCAAAAAATTCTAGTCGCCAGTAAAAAATACTTACCTCCCCACCTCCTCCTCAGTCATTGATTTTCAAAAGTACTAAAGTTTTTTTATGAATTAATCGAGAAAAAATAATAACATGCATAGTTTAGAATAGTATATAATTTAGAAAGATAATAACTTCTAATGAACCATCAAAATTATACATATCTGAAAAAAAAAATGCTGTAAAAGCTGAATTAACCGGCATGGTTGGAAAATGATAATTGCCGAATGGATTAAATGTCCGGATAGTTGAGTGAAAACAAAATCTATATCATGAGGGGACATCAATGAAATAGTGAAGCAGGTAAACAATAAAAAATAAAAAATATATAAATATATAAATAAATAAATAAATAAATAAATGAAAGAAAGAAGAAGAGCAGATTAAATAACTTGATCGCCAGTGACGACCGCATTTGTCAAGCCCTGCTTAAGGTCTGTTGGTCAGTCAGATCTCAAATTTTCCTCTCCAAAGTTAAATCTAAATACATGGAATGCACTCGTATTTTTAAAATATATCATCAAAAAATTAATAGGTTTAACTTATTTATTTATGTAAACACTTCTTAAAGAATGTCTCTTGCTAGTTTGTTTAACAAAATATTTAATACTTAATTTTATGTGCGTTAAAATTTTACAAAAGCTAGTGAGCTGTAAGTAACATTTTAACACTTGCAATAAACTCAAGTATATATTTTAGAAATATTTTGTCAAACAAAGATGTAGGACGCATCCTTTAAAAAATATATACAGAAAAAAAGTATTTAAAAATATTTATTTTCTGATGAGAAATTTTAAAAAAATACGAATACTTTCCATGCTTATAGGTTTAACATTGGAGAAAGAAGTTTGATATCTGACTAGCCAATTGTTTTTAAGCTGTTCTCAAATCCAAACTGGCTACTTTATGACATACTTTTTAATTCAATTTTGTTCGGAAACGCATGAAATTGGCAGGCGTTCTTACACAAGAACTTTGTAATCACAACACGTTTTTCATTTTTTGGTAAAAGAGGAAGATCTTTCAGAAAATACTGTCAAAGTCGACGTTTTGAAACAAATTTCCAACACCGCAGCCCGAGAATGAGGGAAAACTTGTCGTCACGAGAGAAGAATCGCTTATAACTCGATAAGTAATCTATTTATCAAAAAATGGAAAACTCATTTCGATTCCAAATTGCTTCAATAGTCAGGCCTGCCAATTTTATGCCTTTGCGTTTAAAAATGAATCAGAAATTGTGTAAGAAAGTTTCGCGTTGATTAGCAGATTATTTGAGAACCATCTTGGGATCTCAGATTCCCCTCGCTAATGTTATGCGTGTGAAATGCATTCTTATTTTTAAAATATCTTCTAAGGAAATTAATATATTTGACCTATTTTCTCTGTGTACTCTTCTTAAAGGATGTCTCTCTTTTTTTTCTTTATTTAGTTGTCAAAATATTTCTAAAAATATATGCTTAATTTTATCTGAAGTGTTAAAATCTTACTCACAGCTCGTACGATTTTAACACATAACATATTAAATAAAGCATATATTTTAGAAATATTTTGACAACTAAACAAAGAAAAAAAGAGAACACATATTTCAAGAAGAGTACACAGAGAAAAGGAACCAAAAATATTGATTTTCTGATGAGGAGATATTTTTAAAATAAGAATGCATCCCCCCCTATAGGTTTAACATTAGCGAGGATAATTTGTGATCTATCTAATCAATTCCCTTAAGTGAGGGTATTAATGGTGTACTAAAACTTAAACAGAAAAGAAAAACATCCCCGAACATCCTCATTGCCTACATATATATATATATATATATATATATAAAGGTCAAGAAAATGGACAAAATAATTTTTAAGAACGATCCATCTTCTTCTATTCTTGGTTATTTGTAATATTTTATGTTCTTCATTCTAGAACAGATTTGACACAGAAAGTCTCACACTTGTTTAGGGAGATATACAAAAAAATATCAATCATTATATAACAATTTAATGTCATTTTATGAGATATTAAAAGTTTGAAATATTTGGATTCCCGCTGTAATTCCCGCTGTATACTTAAAAAAAATAAAATAAAAAAAAAAGTCAAGAAAATGGACAAAGTAGTTTTTCAGAACTATCCGTCTTGTTCTATTCTTGGTATTTGAAATATTTTATGCGCTGCATTCTAGAACAGGTTCGACAGAGAAAGAGTCACACTTGTTTAGGAGGAAAATAAAACAAAATATCAAACATTATTTAATAATTTAATGTCATTTTACGAAATATTAAAAGTTTGAAATATTTGGAAACATTCCCGCTGTATACTTAAACAAGTTGGAAATTGTACGTCAAACGTGACAAACGAGGTGCGTTCGTACTGTAGATAGTTATATAAATATTCAGATCTTGATGATTTTTAATTCTGTGAAATGAATTATATCGTCTACAGATTAATTTCTGTCATATCTCGGTCGCTTGACGATTAAACTTCGGAAGCTCCTATAAAAAACAAGTGGGGTAAGTGTGATCCAAGTTCCCACAAAGGGTTTCGTTTAATATTCCTTTCAAAACACTTTATCCTTTCTTTAATAAATCCAAATAAATTTCATTTTCTAAAAAAAAATAACTGTCTATTTTTCTCGGTTTTTCGAATATCTGAACCGGCCCGATAGCGGGTGAAGCCCACTATTATATTCTGTCATAATAATATCTGTCATGTGGACTAAATGCGATATTAAAAAAAAAATTAATTTCAAAATTAAACATGTTGTACACCTTCAAAATGTTAAAATATGCGAATATTTCCATAATCGGGTTTTTATCATGATTCAATACGTTCCTCAAACTCATATATTTACTATTCTCTATTACTCATATTCATACTCGCTTTGTATTATACTGAAACATTTGAAAAATCCGTTAAACTTGCGATATGACGTCAGATTTTCTTTTTAATTCTGTAATGACGTGTAATTAATCTGCTTTGTGTACATGCACACATACTCATACTCCTTGTATTATTGAGAAATCTTTCTGTTTTATTACCACTATGACGTCAATCATTTTTATTTCATATTAATCTTTTTTTTCAATTGGTGAAACTTTTTATTTCATTTTTATTTTTCACGTGGAAATCGTCTGATAGAAAATTAATTATTGTAGATAGAATTTCATCATGGATTTTTAATTTTTGGCATCTGCTATAAGGGAAAATGTTCAAATTTAATAAGAAAAGGCTGTTAGAATGTTGGTTTTTTATCTCTATTTATTAAAATAATACGAATTTTTCAAATTTTAATATTTTCAGCTCTTCACAGCTGATATTCTGATTTATACACAAAGTTTCAACTCTGTAAGTTACACAGTTTTCGAGAATGGCTCTGTGACAGACAGACAACGGAGCGGGAGCAATAGGGTTTCGTGAGATGAACGAAACCCTAAAAAGCACCAATTTTTAAAAAAAATTCAAATTTCTTAATAAATATTTTTATTAATATCTCCTAAAGTTTTGATTCGATTTTAATAAAATTTGAAATGTCTCGACAAAATTCTGCAAAGATAATATATCTTAAATCTCAAACAATTCGGTTGGGTAGTTTTTACGTTGTTATATGCGGACTGACGGACGGACGGACAGACAGACGGACGGACAGACAGACGGACGGACCAAGCGACGGCAATAGGTGCTACGTATTTATATAATTACGAACGCACCTAAAAAGAAAAAGAATTTGTAAGGCAAGAAAATGAACAAAATTGTTTTTTAGATCTATCCGTCTTGTTCTAATCTTGGTATTTAAAATATTTTATGCACTCATTCTAGAACAGGTTCGACCGAGAAAGACTCACACTCGTTTAGGGGGAAAATAAAACAAAATATCAAACATTATTTCATTATTTAATAATTTAATGTCATTTTAGGAAATATTAAAAGTTTGAGATATTTGGAAACATTCCCGCTGTATACTTAAAAAAGAAAAAGAATTTGTAAGGCAAGAAAATTAACAAAATAGTTTTTTAGATCTATCCGTCTTGTTCTAATCTTGGTATTTAAAATATTTTATGCACTCATTCTAGAACAGGTTCGACTGGGAAAGACTCACACTTGTTTAGGGGAAAAATTAAACAAAATATCAAATAAAGTATAATAATTTTTTGCAATAATTTTCATTTTATGAAATATTAAAAGTTTGAAATATTTGGAAACATATTTTTTGCTTAAATTTTAAAGTAACTTTCAGGAATTTTAAAATCAACGGCATACAGTCAATGCGTATGCGAAAAGAGGTATTTTCTAAATTGTTTCACGAAATTATATGCTATATTCATGATCATGGGAAAAAATTCTGAAGTAGACAATTATCATTCTGAACCATTGAATTACTGATATTTTCAAGGTCGTATAACAAAAGGTGTAGACTATATTTAAAGAGCAAGAAATTAGCCTAATGTACAAGGAATACACAGCAAAAGGTATTTCGAAATTCTGTTAACTATAGGTATGTTCACAGATGCGAATCATTATTCACAGCTTCTAGAAAAATGTACATCTTTATAGTTGATTTTCTCAAAGGTTTCGAACCTTCTATACAAGATTCGTTGAAGATCCATATCATACATTATGATAGCTAATGAGTTATACTCAAGGTTCGCACACTCCAGGGAATTTCCAAGGTACTATTAACAATATAATAAGAAAATTTCTGTTTAATTTTTAAAACACAGAATTTGTAAGCTCTTCGTTTATTCACAACATTTGCAATATTTTTCTGCAGTTAAATAAGGCAAAAAAAAATCTGTTAAAAATTTGTGGTAACACTATGTGAACCCTGGATACTTTAACACGAATGAATAACGTCTCACGTCTTAGACTTAACTTTAGTTCTGTTAGGAAATTAAAAAAAATTATATTTGGTATATATACAGGGGTACGTCATAAAAATGTATACAGGGTGTCCCACAAGGTACGCAGCGTCTAATATGTGCTGATTCGGATAGAGTACGTCAATGTGAGTATTTTGAATGGTAACATGTGGGGTCCCCGAAAGTAGCCGAAAGTTCTCAATAAACATTGATTTTCACTAGGTTTTTTCCTCATTTCTTGTGTTTTTCATATGACAAGCTTCACACCTTCCTTACACTATCACGCTATATTCGGGGACCCCACATGTTACCATTCAAAATACTCATATTGACGTGCTCTATCCGAATCTGTACATATTAGACGCTGCGTACCTTGTGGGACAACCTGTACATACACCGTTTAACGGGTCATAACTTTCGAATTTTTCTTTCTTTTCAAAGTGAAAATAATTAGTGAACCAAGATTAACTTTTAGAAAAGAAAATTTATTTTAAAATACTATTGGAAGTGCATGAAAATGTAGCAGAAGTCCAAAAACAATATCGCTGGAAGTTTCAGGCAGGTCCACCTATGCCATTTACAATTCATCGGATAAAAGATAAGTTTGAAACGAATTGGATGTTCATAGACAACATTCCGGAACCGCAATTGAACAAGAATGCGCCACAGTACCAAATGAAATGTTTGTTGAAGTTTGTGAATCAATAGCCCATCCTTATAAGCAGTGTATTGAGCAGAACTATAATAATTTTGAACATCTGAGGTAGGAGGAAAAGTTATACATTTTATGTAGAACCTTTTGCAATTTAAATATTAATTATATGTGAATAAAAACTGGAATTATAATCATTCAAAGTGTGTATACATTTTTCTGACGCACCCTGTATATATATATATTTTTTTTACTTTCGGCTGTTTACTCAAACAATAATAATAAATTATTTTCATTCCAATCGTGATCTAGTTCCTAAATTTTATTAGTTGATGAAACATGATGGTAGATTAACGAAAGAAAAAAAAAAAAAGAATCTAAGTATACTTACTTCATCATCGAATCTTATTCTGATGATTGGCATGAGAATACCTAAAGCAATACTACATCCTGCGAAAACATAATTAAGGGTTTCGTCTCTGTTATTCGCACCAATCATTCCTGTTGTGTAGCAGATACTAGTCAAAATCAGTATCAGGAAACATCCCCAACGAGATTTTAAGTAGATTCTAAGAAGCAATGGGAAAAAATCATGCATTACAAATTGTTAGTGAAATATTCACAATATTTTTTTTTTTAATCCTGTCGCTCACCTAAGCCTCATATGAAAGTTTTAACTTAAATATTAAAACACAGTATTTTAAAAACCATTTTCGACAATATTTAATTTTGAGAGAAATCTCTTAAACATCCGGGTTTCATTGATGACACAAATCACTTTTTTTATACAATCTTGAATAACATTTTGCTTATGCTAATTCAACGAATGAAACATCATGAGCGACGGGGTTAAATTGATAAAACTGAGTAATTCAATATTGATAATATGATAATATGTATTTAAGTTTTCAGTATAATAATATGAGAAAATGACTGTTAAATTCTTTGATTATTCATCATTTGTAAAACCATTCTATTGTTACCGTCAGAGCATAGCATGTTTTGTACAATTGTTTTGAGAAAAAAGAATATCCCCATACTAACTCTGCCGAAAATCATTGTATAAAAATGTGACTGGAAATATTTTGTCACACAAAGATGCATAAGAGGCATCCTTTAAAAAACTTATAGTTAAAAATATTAATTTCCCGATCAGAAATTTTAGAAATACGAATGCACTCATTCCACACCTATAGGTTTAACACTGGAGATATATATTTGAGATCTGGCTGCCCAATAGCCTTAAGTGTGAGTATTAATGATGTACTAGAGTTTATAGAAGGAAGAAAATTCCCAAACATCACCTGTTGTCTACTTATAAAAAAGAAATTGCAAGTTAATAAAATCGACAAAATAGTTTTTCAGAACTATCCGTCATTTTCTATTTTTAGACATTAGTAATAAGTAAATTTTTGCTTATATGAAATTACTATTATGCAAATATGAAATTGTACCAAACGTTAAAATTTTCAATACTAACACTCAATTTTGACATCATATTTGGATCTTTGGTAAAGTATACCTAAGGATACTAAACAGGAAGTTATTCGATCAAGTAGTTTAGGAATTACGAAGTTTAAAGTTTGGAACTCCTAATGCCAAATTCATTTTTCATCGATCTAAAACACAAATCAAGGCGGGTAGTTTTTTAAGCACAATTCTACTACTTTGTGGAATGAGCTGTAATTTTGGATTCGAATATTAGACGTTTCTAGGAATCGTTTTCTGTTTAAAAAAATCTCAGTTTACAGTTTATATTTTTCCGAGAAATAATTAAAAAAATATATAGATTTTCGAAATTAATTTTCAAAATAAATTTAAATTGCAAACTATGAATATTTTAAAACATAAATCGATTTTCAGAAGCTTCCAATATACAAATCTCAAATTATATTTCATTCCGGCAAGTAGTTTTAGAGTTATGCTTAAAAAATTATCCGAAATCCAATGTGTTTTGCAACTATTAAAATGAATTTAACATTAGAAGTTCCAAACTTTAAACGTGCGTATTTCCTAAATAACTTTACCTAACGATTTACTGATTGGTATCCAAAAGTAAAATTTACCGAAAGATCCAAACATGATGTCAAAATTAGGTGCTAGTGTTGAAAATTTTAAAGTTTGGTATAATTTCTAGAAGTAAACGACTCCTTCGGCAAAGTTTAAATATATTATTTTTTAGTAGACGTTATTATTAATTGATTGAGACAAGCCACACTTTTATACGATGATTTGCTGCAGAGTTAGAACGGGGGTAGCATTTTCCACTATTGTACATTGAGTTGAGAAAGACAAGTTATGTTGTAATAAGAGAACATTATGTTCAGAAAACAATAATATGAAAATACTTGACAAAAATCGTATACCGCACTCACTCGCGTATTGTTTCGAACTCATTTTTAGACGAAATTAGGTTTTTCGAAAAATACGTGTTTTTACCATGATATTTATTTCTCACGAATAAGAACACATACAGAAGATAATTTATAAAGTTTGTACAGATACATTTAATGTGACTAAATCTTTTGTTCTTTTTAGCATGCAAATAATTTAGCAATTCTTATTGAGGCGCATTTCTCGATTCGTAACCACAAAATGCTCATGCACTTTTGATTGCTTTGTTTAGTCTATATTAGTATGTTGAATTAAATAGAGAATTTCTTCCCTGGATGTAAATATGTCTTTAACAAGTGCTGATTCGAATTCATAGGGAAAAAATTCCATTAAAATACGGAACTAAAACAGGGGTCCAGATTTCCACCACAATTTCCGTAATTTAACGAATTTTTTTTAATAGTGTATTTATTCAGACTATACATATTCTGTGCATAAATTGTGACTATACGATTTCTGGACTACAAAACAGATCCAATAGGAAAATAGCAGGCAGTAACTTATAATTTCAGACGATACTGTTTCTTGTAAATTGTGGGTTTAGTGGTTTCTAAACAAATCTGCTAGAAAGTGAAAGAACACAACAAACATACACTGAAAAAAAATGTTGATTTTACGGTATAATACACCGGTATAATACGGCATAGTACACCAGCTGCCAGTATTATACCGTAAAATCAACATTTTTTTTTCAGTGTAGGGCAACTGGAAATGAGTTCGCGGTTGCTTATTACTGCTTATTTTACTGTTTATTACTGTTAATTTTACGGTCTAATACTGGCAGCTTGGATGCCAGTATTATACGTAAAATCAACAATTTTTCTTTTGTAGTGTTGGAGTCTGTTCTTCATGCAATTTTGTTGTGTGACAATAAAACATTTAGTTTGCAATTAATACACCAAACTATAAGATTAAGCTATGTATACAAAAATGTCTGTATTTTGCATGTTGCAAAAAAATCTGTATACTTTACATATTATGCAGAAATATATGTAAGAACTGAATATTACACACAAATATGTGCAAGAATATTACACATGAATAAGCATACTCATTGTCAATTTACCCATTAAACTGAGCATTTCAGAGTTAGATAAATTTTTACACCTTTAGGCATGTTAAACTGTTATCATCAAAATACACAGGGCAGTGTGCATTTTGAAATTTACGCACCAGCCGGGTATTTAGCAATTTACACACTACTTTAAACATATAAACAAATCTTTTTTGTATCATCAAACTACCTTTTTTAATGTGTATATGTTTACGCATTTATTTTTTAGAGTGTTGAACTCCAGTAATGAACGTTTTATAAAAGTTACGGCTGTATCTAAACCGTTATAGCCGTTTTCGTACAGTCACTGCTGATTTCTATCAGAACTATAGGTTTCTACCAGGTTCTCTTCATTTCTGGGATTTATTGGTGACCGCGGTCTTCTTGAATGTTCCTTGCGAACATTTTAAACAGTTCCATGTGCCTCAAAATTATCTTTAATGTAAGTCGCGTAGGGGATCTGTTTGGATATCTTTCCTAAATTGTCACTGTGCTTTATCTACGTTTTTGAATTTATACTAACACTTTCGGATAAATTTACTTTACTCAAAGATTAGTTTAGTTTCAGCCATTATTTAAAGTTAATTAAACATGAAAGGAAGAGAAGAACCCGCCAATTATTAGAGAATAAATTGTATGTACATTTTTAAAACACTCTGAGTACCTACTGAGACAGAGAAATTGCATATAAAAGTCAATGAATACAACACAGGAACGTGAAATTTGAGGTGGACAAAAATTTAAATTTCTATAAATAAAAAATTTTATACCAGAAATATTGACAAAATAATATAATTTAAATAAAAAAATAATTCAAAAGATTTACGACTGCTCTTATATCTGTGTCGATTCAAGTAATCTAATTGTCCGCCTGTAACGGACCGTTAGAAAAGGTCAAAATCATAAAGCGGACTGTTGTTCATACTAAACAATGTTCAAAAATTGATTAATATTTGGGACCAAACACCATTAAATCCCTGATAAAAGCCTCAATGCAGTTTGGTATTTTTGTGCAACATTAAATTTTACATTGCTTTATTGCAGTATTTTTGTGCATTTAGCATGTAATTTTTTCCCTTTTGTAACTTTCCTAGTTTATTACATATCACATGAATAAGACTGTTTATTTTTTAGATTTAAAAGTACTTAGCATTAAGCAAAATTTCCAGATCAGTGTATGATGTAGTAATACGTAATAAGCCTTCGATAAAAGGAAGATATGAAAATAAAAAGTTTATAAAAGAAAATTCGGTTGCGGTATTCTAGTTAATATACTAAATATAAAATAACAACTCACGCAGAAACTCACAAATATGAAACTTTGTCTTTAAAACATCAATATATCTTCACTTTTTTAATTCGTTGCTCGCAGAATATCGAAACGATATTTTACTTTAATGCAAATGCTTTTCAGAATACCAACAAATAAGGCTTCACTAATATATAATATACATATATATATATATATATATATACAGTGGTTCCCAAAAGTGTGCGTACACTTACGAATTTCAGTGAAAAAGTGCTCTATCCATTAATTAAAATTAATATTTCAGAATGGGTATTTGATAATAAGATCTATAACTTATTCTTAATAAAACTACATAAAGTATTTTAAAAACATAGTAAAACGGTTTTTTGAAGAAATCAATAATAAAAAAATAACAAAAAAGTCACCTCACAAAAGTCTTCGTACACTTAAAACAAATCTCTACATATTAGTACAGTAGAACTCCAATTATCCGAATCAATTGGGACCGGACCCCATTCGGATAATCAAAAATTCGGATAATTGGATTTTTTTCGAAAAAAGGGTCTATTTTAATTAATTACTGTATGTATGTTGAAAATGGGAGAAAAAAAACTATTTTTAAATAAAAAGAGCTTTTAATTAATTAAATGAAAAAGCAACACTTTTACATCTTAAGCGTACTTACAAGTGCTGTATTAGTACAGTATTTACGTATCAAACTGTAAATGAAAGTCATTGCTTGCTGAACATCTCGGTCAAAGTAAGCTGTTTGATAGTCTTCACCCGTTTCAGGGCAGCCAAGTCGCGCATCCGCTTGACAGTGAGAAGTTGCATGTGGTCACACTCGGGCTGACGCTCCATCCACTTCAACGCAATTTCAAGGCTGGCAAATGCTTCACTAACTGATGGTCTCGTGTCTGCTTCAAATTCGACATTAAGGACATCTTCTCTTACACTTTCAATAATTTCATCATCATTTAGAATTTGAAACCGAGGGTCTGACGAATCACACACCATCCATTCTCCTACATCTTCGATATCTTCGCGCGTAGACAGAATCATTATTTTGCGAATCGCAGTACGTTTCCGTCTTAATCTTTTTTTCTGAAATTCTGAAAGGGATTCGGATAATCAGCGATTCGGATAGTCGGAGTTCGGATAATTGGAGTTCTACTGTAAATCTTGTAATATTTCGTTAAATTAGTACTTAGTAGGATGTCCTTTAGCATCTATAACGTCTGGGAATAGATTTCACTAGGTTTTTTTTTCTTTTTGTTGTGTGCTTCCAAAAGTGTACGAACACTTTTGGAAGCCACTGTATATGTAACACTCTTTTATTTAACTTAACTTGGGTAACTTGTGTCCATGTATGCAAAGATGGAATTTTGTAACCGATTTTTCTCTCACTTCCTGATATGCTAAAGTTGTGCGAATTATGTCCACATGTATGTTTCCGATGACAATACAACATTTTAATATTTTTGGAATTTAATTGTAAATTAATAAATTGATTTTAATCAATTTTAACGTTAGCCGGGTACAGATGAGAAATTGCCAAATATTTTATCCTCCCCCCCCCCCCCCACACACACACACACTCGCTTCTCTCGCTCGCACATTTTTGCAAAAACTCTAGCCAGAAAAAGTACTATCATGTTAACAGACAGTAGAGAATTCTTTTGTGTGTCCCTGTAAATGAACGATGACTGCTATACACACATTTTAACATATGAAATATACAATTTTTTTTATGTACAAAAAAAAAAAAAAAAAAAAGAACGAAAAATTATGCATCAAGCATAGATTATGTAACACTTTCCAACGCTTCCAAACTAATTTTACAAATCATTACCGTTTAATAAGCTGAAGGATAACATCTAAGTAAACAATTTGGAAAACGCATAACATATTTAAAAACGTAATTTCTGGAATTTCCAACATATACAATATTTGGAAAAATATCCGAATACTTTTATTCAGCCCTGTATAGGATCTATAGATTTGTATATATACTACATAGGATGCTAAATTTTAGTTTAGTTAGGAAACGCGTAGCACAGTTTAAAATTCTAATTCTGAAGTTTCTTTCAATAAACGGAAATGTGTTCGCGAACTTTTGTGCTGTCCTGTATATGAAATACAGAATTTATACACACGAAGTAATAGACAAAAAGTTAATTAAATTTAAAATCGCGCTCAGCAACTTAAAACGCACTTCCAGGAATTATTGTTAACAGACAGTAGAGAATTCTTTTGTGTGTCCCTGTAAATGAACGATGACTGCTATACACACAATATTCTGTAGTAAGCCTCTTGTAATGCACCTTAGTGATATATATAAATTTCAATGCGTTTAAAATAATGAAACATTATTTAATTAAACCGCAAACGATTTTTCTCCATAAACGTAATGTAACGGAATTCTTTTTACATTCCCTGTAAAGTAACTATAAGTGCTATGCACACCCTATTCCATATTAAGCTTCTTGTAATGCACCTTAGTGATATATATCAATTTCAATGTATTTGAAATTGTGTAACGTCATTAAAATAAACTGCAAATGATTTTTTCCCATAGACCGTAATGTAACGGCATTCTTTTGAGTGTCCCTGTAAAAAAACTATAAGTGCTACACACTTCAGTTGAAATAGGGAACATGCTATAGATAACGACAATAACATATAAAAGTTGCAGGGCAATCCGAGCATATTTACGGGAGTTAGAGCACGGACAGACGGCCAGACGGCCAGACAACCCGAAGTCATAAACACTTTTCAACTAGGTTGGAAAGTGTTAAAAAAATTGAAATCTTTGAAAAGGCAATTAAAGATACATTTACTTGGTGGTACCAATGGGCATAAATCATTTTAACATTATGAAATTTACAAATTTTTGAAATGTAAAATAATTAATTGAAAAAATTACCTTGGAAACATACTTAATTTAAAACTTCTTTAAAAACACCAAAAAAAATTAGATGGTGCCACCACTGTAATAGATAATTTGATATTAAAGATGATTTGTCTAAAGTTCGTTCAACGTGAAAAATACAATATCTCACAGACACTTGGCAAGTAAATAAAACGTAAGCAACACGTTTTCTGCTGTATCTAAAAGAAAATCTTGATCAGAAAACTGATCTGCTGAATGCATCACGTCACCGTAAAACGAACCAATGGCCTGAACATAGTGCTGTGTTTCAAAAGAGGTCCTGATCTGAATTTTGATTTGCTGAATGAATCATGTGGCCGTAAAATGAACCACTGACAATCATCGCTCCGTAAACTACGGTAGTTGCCGAACGACAAACTACAAATTCAGCCTTATTTTCGCACTATGTAAGAAAAATGTATATATAGATGGTAACAACTGCATACGAGTTACAACAAAATGGAGTTAATTATGTGCCAAACCAAGCTCCCTAAATAGGTCAACTGGCAGTGAAACTTTAACAGTGAAAGTATTTTAAACACTTAAAAGTAGAAAATAGAAAATAAAGAACGTAATATCTTTTTTAAATATGTTTTCCCCAGTTAATAGCTTAATATTAATTAAATCATGATTATACATTGTGAATTTTTTGGAAATTCTGAATAAATAGTTTAAATAATGCTTTTATTTCTTTCCTGTTCTCATAGCTTTAAAAAAGAAACGAAGAAAATATCATAATTTTTTAAACAAATTCATTAGTTCACGCTCTCGAACATGCGTAAATCACAGCGGTGAATATACTTCATAATCGGGGCTGACGTCAAATTAATGCATTATAATGGAACTTTTTTTAAACAAAATAAGTTGCAGTCATTAAATTAAGCGTGATTTTTAAGGTAAACATTGAATGTGCGTTTTCAGCTGTGATATGTATTTTTAAACTTAACTAATTTTGAATATATTACACGGTATGTATAAATACTATAGATCACATACAGGGCTGCACGAAAGAATTCGCACACAATACCGGATATGGACAGAAATTGCAGATAATGAATTTTCCTACGTTACGTATTTTTTAAATTGTTTCTTTAGATATCTCATTTCATTGTACGAAAAAAGGAAATAGCTTAACAATATTCTGTTAGTGTTGGAATGTGTTTCATAATCTATATCCGATGTATGGTTTTTCATTCTCGTTTATTTATTAAATGTTTGTGATCGTTAAAAATTCAGCGTCATCATCTCAAAGTTTTTGTGGCTAAATTATTAAGTTATCCAAAATCCCTATACACATTATTTTTAACATGATGTTTGCAAATAATATACACTGTGATTTGTTACCGCGTATTCAAAATTTGAGGGTGGTAGAACTCACTAAATCAAAAAAAAATTTGTGTAGGAAAGCTGTCTCGCAATACACTGATTCAGTCATAAATACGAACCCGGGTTTCCGTTCACAGTTTAACGGTAATAAAGATATTTTACTGATATCCTTAACAGACTTTCATTACTTTCTGTGAAATAATGTAGATATCATGGGAAGTCCACTGTAATTAGGTAAGCGATCCATATGAACCATGAGCTGCATTTCAAATTACGAAATGTTTATGTCAGCGATGTTTGGACGCAGATCGTAATCATTTACAGTAATTCTTGGGACGATATCCCATTTCACAGAAACCAAAGTATGTCTGTTAAAAATATCGATAAAATACTTACCGATATTGTTAAATCTATGTACGAAAACTCGAGTTCGATACCCTGTATAAAATAATGATAATAATAATTAAAGCACATAAACAACGCATCTGATTACTTTTAAATACTATTTAAGAACATATTAATTCAGACACAACTAAATACAATGAACCCAATATGAGTGAAAAATTTACCTGGTCCAGGACTCGAACCTTGGACCTTCAGGTAACGTGCTATAGGTCCATTTGACAGCAAACATAGAGGTTTTGTTAAAGCTATGTACGAAAACTCGAGTTCGATACCCTGTACAAAATAATGATAATAATAATTAAAGCACATAAACAACGCGTCTGATTACTTTTAATCACTATTTAAGAACATATTAATTCAGACACAATTAAATACAATGAACCCAATATGAGTGAAAAATTGACCTGGTACAGGACTAGAATCTGGGATCTTCAGCGTAACGTGCTGTTGCTATTGACCACTGAGCTATCCAAGTCGATATCCTAGACCGGCAGTTTCCCACATTTGTGTGGAAATGTGGAATGGGTTCATCGTATTTAATTGTGTCTGAATTAATATGTTCATAAATTGTACTTAAAAGTAACCAGACGTATTGTTTATGGGCTTTAATATGAAAAAAAATTTTGTTGTTAGATATAATTACTGGTGAATATTCATTAATTCATCGTTGCTATTTCCATCTCGTGCTGCATGATTTGCTGACCGGTGACACTTTCCAATATGTTACAAATGTGGGAAATTATCGGGCTGGGATATCGACTTGGTAGCTTAGTGGTGAAGAGCAACAGCATGTTACGCTGAAGGTCCCAGGTTCGAGTCCTGTCCAAGGTCATTTTTTCACTCATGTTGGGTTCATTGTATTTAATTGTGTCTGAATTAATATGTTCTTAATATAATAATCCCTGTAAAAATTGAATAAATGAATTCCAGCTCAGATTTTACTATACAATATTTTTTTTTTGTTTAAGTGAGCTATACTACGTATCAAAATTTGTACACGCAGTAGCGAATCCCCCTGTATTTATTTTGTAAATACTTTGTATTTGAAATTTATTTCTAAACATTACTTAGAATATTCAATAGTTACCTTCCTCTCATTCTCTGAATATTAGAGAGTCCATCTTTCGGTTCGTCGGCAGCAAACGCAGATAAAATCAAAAAGCAGGCTAGAGCACCAAATATTATTACAGGTATCACAGAAGGGAGCATGGCATCGCCTTGAAGATCAAGCCAGCAACTACAAAAATATATTTATAAATAATGTTTATTTTTTGAAACATAAAGATCAGCAGCTATTAGTCAACAATTATATAGTAGTTTACGTTATTATATGTTGCACCTATAACAGTTCCCAATGCGAATTCCAGAGTACGCTTTTGATTTTCTCTGCATTTTTTACAAAAAATCGTGACAGACAAGTTCAGACCCATATATTGTCTTCTTGGAGAAATGATGAAGGTGTTGATTATAATCAACACCTTCTATTACAAGTAGATGATTTTTAGGGCTTCGTTCATCTCACGAAACCCTATTACTCCCGCTTCGTTGTCTGTCCGTCACAGAGCCGTTCTCAGAAACTATATAACTTACAGGCATGAAAATTTGTGTACTTATAGCTAAATACCTACTATAAAGCTCAAAATATTAAAATTTGAAAAAATCGTATTATTTTAATATAGAGAGATAAAGAACCAAAATTCTAACAACCTTTTCCTATTAAATTTAAACATTTTTCGTTATAGCAGTTGCCAACAATTAAAAATCCAGAACATAATTATTTCTATTGAAAGATTTCCACGTGAAAATTGAAAATGAAATAAAAAGTTTCACTAATTGAAAAAAAAGATTAATATGACGTCACATTGGTTATAAAACGGAATTTTTCAAACATTTCTCAATAATATAAGGAGTATGAGTATGCGTATGTACAGAAAGCAGATTAATATCATGTCATTAGAGAATTAAAAAGAAAATTATTCTGACACCATATTGGAAGTTTAACGAATTTTCTAAATGTTTGAGAATAATATAAAGTGAATATCAATATGAGTAATAGAGAATAGTAAATATATGAGTTTGAGGAATGTATTGAATCATGATAAAAACCTAATTACGGAAATATTCGCATATTTTAACATTTTGAAGGTGTATAACATATGTTTAATTTTGAAATTATTTTTTTTAAATATCGCATTTAGTCCACATGACAGATATTATTATGACAGAGTATAATAGGGAGCTTTGCCTGCTATTGGGCCGGTTCAGATATCGAAAAAACGAGAAAAATAGACCGGTAAATTTTTACTTTATAAAAAACATTACTTCTTTTCTTTTTGGAAAATGAAATTTATTTGGATTTATTAAAGAAAGGATAAAGTGTTTTGAAAGGAATATTAAACGAAACCCTTTGTGCGATCTTCGATCACACTTACCCACTTGTTTGAACTTTCTAAACTTCCTCGTGCACGTTTGACTCGTGATACTCAAACCTTACTACCCTATTTACACAAGTATAATGCGCACACCTTTTTTTGATTGAACAAAACGAACAAAAAAAATGCGTCTCATGTACAATGCGAACTATAGTATTTTAACGGCAGAAACTTGAAGAAAATTGATTTGAAAATGAATTTGAAGAAAATTTTCCGTAAAAATATTCACTTACAGATATGAAACTTGAATTTAGATTTCCATATTTACTCTTGTATATTTAACATACCATAAAATATTTATAAAATTAAGGTTTCCGAAATATACTATCCTGCAATCACATTAGAAACTTTGTTTTAAAATATTTAGCGATTCCGGAAATATAATACTATTAGAAATTACTAGAATGAAGAAAGGTATTGTAGGGTTAGCCGGGTTAATTTGGTGCTTGATTTTTAATTATTATTATCATAATCTGATTGTATGGTATGAATCTTTAAATTTTGTTTACAAGTACTTACACATGTGTACTGTGCATTAAATATATTCCTATTATGTAAGTAGAACATTTTCAGGAAGACAAAAAGTAATTTTCTGGAATATATCAAAAACTGTGCAAAATGACCATATTTTATAATGCCATAATTGATAACATTTATCCAAGAAAATTACGTAGTTAACTTAGTGTGCTCGATTAGTATCCTGCTAGGTGTTTGCTGCATGCACATTAGTAAGTTCCACAGCTGACAAAAGCTTCTAACTAAAATTTATTAAGTTCTTGGGGGACAGTTTTGAAAAATCCAAATAGTGTAGCGCATAGTTGTCTTCAGCTGAGTTGGATTCGAAGTATCTTGAAGGTCCCTTTCAAGTGTTTTTCTAGTTCATTCTAATTATTTTCTTTAATTGAACTGAAATTGGATAAATGCTCTTTTATATGCGAAAGATAATTTGTGAAATGCTATCTGGGAAATAGAAAAGGGTCATTTTGTTATCCTTACAAATATCTTTATTTAGAAATTGAGAAATAGCAGAATTTTTTTCATTAAAAAATAAATAAAAAGTTATTCGGAAGTTCTAACCAAATTGAAAGGAATTCAGATACCAGAAAAAACTTAATAGAAATATATTCAATTAAAAATACTCTAACATATAACGGAATTAATATTCCAAATGCATCGAATCGTGTCATCTCAACTGCTCATTCCAGGCAGTTAGAAAAATTCGAGCATTAAATCAAAATGGACACCTTCATGATCGCAAACAGCGGCGGATTTAGAACTAGTAATGCCGGAGTTGTTGTTCGCATTTTGAACTTTAATAGTCCTTGGCGATATATATACGATGTTGTAATCCTGGGTGTTTGTCAGATTTTTAACCATGCGGTATTGCAAATAAATTCTAATATAATTCATAAAAAATTGGAATTATTTTAAGAGATGGTTAAATTTTTACAAGGAGTGCCAACAGGACTTTTTTGAAAGTTTGCGTGATTTTGAAGTCCTAAAATTTTTAAGTTCGTCAACCGTTATGTATATGTTTTCATCATACACACAAAGAGGGTTCCAATTTTAAAAAATACAATCTTGAAAGCGTTCATTTTATTGTAATTGTCGAATGATTATAGGTATTCATTTTGTAAAATGCAAACAACGAATCTAATTATACATATAACTAGACAAAACATTATATGTTATGAACCTGTAGACAAGTTCAATTGTTCAATGCAGTATTCATATCTGAAATAATTTTGTATTCAAAAGAAAAAGGAGCATTCGTTATTAAAAAGCGATGTCAGACAGGATATGACAGTTATTCAACGATACTTGGTTTTGATCGACAAAAAAGTCTCAAAAGTAAAGAAATAGTCTAAAATATTGATCTTTTATTCATATTTGGATGATTAATGGTATCCTTAACAAAACGCTTTTCGTAAAAGTTAGCTACAGATGTCTTGTATTTCATCCAACAACGATGGAAAACGGTGGTCACACAGACGTCTTTAAAAATGAAGAGCACTGAATATTTTAAAACGTTATTTTAAAAATATATATATTTCCTGGCCCTTTTTGCTTTTCGACGGTACAATTCTTTCATGTAATCGATGGTTAAACAGACCAAAATCTCAAGCCAAAAGAGGATTTAAAATCACTGTAAAATCTACTGCCCGAGCCGAGATTTGAATTCGCCAGCTTCAACGTGCCAGCTTGAGTGCCGCTGCAAACGCTCCTTTAGTTCGTTTTCAAACGCAAGAACATACGATTTTCTGCACTGGAAATGTAGAAACGAAAAAAACAAAAGCTTTACCAATGCTCAAACGCAATGCAAATTCTTTATAACATTTGTACTAAATTCTCATTAATGATTGTATGGGGAAAAGGGTCAGCTCTTTAGTTGATGTGCGAGAGCGAATATAGCTTTCCTTTAAACTTTGTGGAACAGCATCTCGACAAAAAAAAATGTTCCTGTAATAAGGTTCGTAAAAATAACGTCATATGAAAAAAAACAAGTTATTTCCTATTTTAAAAAAAAAAAAAAAAAAAAAAAAAACGTAATATTTTATATTACATGATATTATAACTCAGTTACGTGACATTGAAAAAAAATAAACGCCATGTTTTTTTCAGAAAAATTGCACGATTGACGAAATTTGATAAATTTGTTAACTTGTAAATACAAATCAAACTAACTATTACTTCGAATACTTTACTGCATCAAGGAACACCTAATATATCTAATTTCACTGCGTTAGTAATGGTAAATAAAATAGCACAAAACCTTTGAGACTTAATATTGAAAATTGCTAAATTTTGAGTACTAATTTTCTTTTGTTGTAAGAGAATTAGGGGATTTATGTTGTAAAACATCGTATTCTACAACCTCTTAGAGCAAATTTGGCAGAATATGTGTGCCATGTTGATTAGAAGAAACACAACATTTTAAGGACCTATTAAAACAACTGACAACCAGAAATTAAGATACAAACGTACGGTAAAGAGTAATTAAAGAGTAAATAAGAGTAAGTACACTTACTTATCTTCCCTGTCGGAAAATCCATCACTTGCTACAGCAGCTAAAACGATCATCATGATTGCTGGAATACCTGCAACATAACATACAGAAATAAAAATGTTTAATTTGATATGTAAATTGCATAATCTTATGTAAATGTGTATATATATATATATATATATATATATATATATATATAAGGGGAAGGACTCAATTCCTCCTCCCATAAAATCTAAACAGTTTAATTTTTAGAGATTTTGACTATATCTAGTTGAATGTGTTTGCTCTAAAACAACACCAATAAATTTCAGCACCGACGCTGATGTTCTTATATAATGAATGTTGTTTTCATCTGATTTTGCAAAATTCCCCCAAAACAGCTCGATTTAAAAATTTAAGGAATTTTCATAATTATTATATTTAGACTTTTTTACATTAAAAAATGATACTTTGTTGATTATTAGCTTATTTACAAAGCCATTAAAGTTCATGTTGTATGAATCCAGGTTAATGATAATTAAATTGATAATTTGGTAAATGAAAATTAATGTTTTAAAGTGCTAATAATTTTAGGTCCTTTTATGTGGATCTAAAATTAACTAGCCCCTTCTAATATCCATTTGAGAAAAATACTTTTTTGTGATTTATGGTTTCATCATATGTGTATAAAAATCAGTGAGTATTTATAGTATTACTCTAACTCTGAGCCTGACGGTATTAAAGGTAATGGGGGCTAACCATGCATAACTTACATAAATGAGTCTTTTAGGCTTCAATGTGTGCGTTTAAAGAAAATACAGAAAATGAATATTTTAAGATTTAATATATTATTGGACCGAATGCTAGGAAATGTTCAAAACTGCGAGGAAAAAATACTTTCAGGCCCAATCAGGGTGCAAACAGTTCTACCATATTTTTTTTTAACAAAATATTTCGCGTTGTTTAATTGCAGAAAATTATTACAAAGTCTACAATTTAAATATTTAATTGATAATTTCTAATCTGAAATAGCGGTTCCATACTCTTTGGAAATTCTAAGAAATGTGCGTATCTTGGGCGTAAGACATAATATACACTCATGGGGCTTTACATGTTGTTTATAAGCTGTCACTGAGAATTTTTGTTCCGAAATATATATTTATATATTATGGCATTGCAACCTCACGCGTGACAGAATCAGAGAAAAAAGCGAACCTTGCACCATTCATTACAAGAAACCCGCTCCAGGAAGTCCAAGAATATCGAACATATTCACGTACAATTTAGCGTCACGTATCTAAATCATAAAAATAATCAGTCAAGTGCCAAATTTACTCGCGTATAAAGGGTTCCGTACAATAAATTTATTGGTTACTATGACACATGTTTAAACATAAAAGCATGATACTTGCAGGCATAATTGTTCAAGTGATTTGTAACCGAAACGTTTTTTCAGTATAAATGAATTACATATTGAGTTATAAGCGATGCTTGTCTCAAAACTGTTGACTTTAACGTCCTGGAATTATTCTATGAATTATTTTTCAATAATTGGCTTCAATAATTCAATTCAATCGGAATGAAAAACATTGAATTTTTATCACTATACAACGTTTTTACCTAACTTTACTTAAAACAAAGACTTTGGACAAAGTTTAAACTTGGCATTGTGCCAAGCGTGCTTCGAAAGGAGATCGGAAAGTTGCATTACCGCCTTGATCCGTGCGACATTTTTCTAGTTAGGTGTTTATTTAATTTGTCGGTAATAAAAATTTTAATTTCCCTAAAATCATTATCAATAATCCTTGGATAATTTCGCGTTCTTCGAGCGCCCCTCAACGCTGAGCGTCCGCAAAGTAAAAGTTTGTGTGTAACGGAAAAATATGATGTTCTCAAAAACTATGTGACTTAGGATAATTGCTATAGTTTCCCCGCAAAGTTTAAATAATCTCCTACTGCCTCTAATTTTTTCATAGTTTTAGTTTCAGTAGATTCAGAAATAGGGGATAGGGAATATTTTTGCAATACATTTTCGACGATGTCTCGGAAAATACAATACTTAAAATTAAAACAAGTATATTTTTTAGTTCGGTGTTAAGAGATATATTTAAGTGCAGCACAAGATGGAATGTCTTAATGAACCACAACATAAGTGATTAAAATTTCAATTAGTATTTCTACAGGCGTATGCCATTCCTACAAATCATATATAATAGGTCTTTACAGTGTCAAATAAACCTAACAAACAGAAAATTAAATGGAGCAATAAAGATTGCCGGATTTGTTATGCATGAATGCACAACTTTTTACGGTCATCGTGCATCTTTTTTATATAATAATTCCTTCAATATCGGCTTAAATAGGTGATTGACTCCAGATTTCTCGAAAATATATTGAATGTGATATTACACTGAAAAAAAAAAAAAAAAAAAAAAAAAAAAAAAAGTTGATTTTACGGTATAATACTGGCATCCCAGCTGCCAGTATTATACCGAAGGTTAACAATAATAAACAGCTGGGATGCCAGTATTATACCGTAAATTCAACATTTTTTTTTTTTTTTTTTTTTTGCAGTCTACTTTAAGAAAGAAGAGAATGTTTTACCAAAACCGCTTATTGACATTCCAAATAGTGATCGGACATTGCAACACGAAGGAAGGTAGTCCTTCAAGACACTGCAAATCAAAAGGCTTTCTTGAAATATGAAGAGGTATATGACTTGGAAGAAAAACTGTATGAGCACCGACACTGCGACGCACAATGTTGGATCAGCTCTTCGGCACAGCTGCAAAAGTAACCAAAAGCATTAGTACTTGTATTAAAGATTTAGCTATAAAATTGCATAAATTATGCATAGTATAAATATACAGGATGGAGACATATTTTTAAACAAGAAAAGGATAATAAACAATTGGACAATATACAGAGTGAGTCAAAATGATTACCCTGTTTACAAATGATAATAACTTCGCTTTAACCACTTAACTGTTTTTCCCAAACGCCACTCGGGCTAGAAGAGTTTGCTTGCTTTTTTACTAAAAGCTTTTGGATACCACTAATTTTTAATTGTAATTTTCGGTTTAATAATTGGGCAGACATTTTTATTATTATACAGGGTGTATTTGAAAAAGTGAACAAAACTTTACGGGGTGATAGAACGCAGCTATATGAGCATATTTCGTCATAGAACGAATGGCCAGACGAGCCGCTAGGTGGCGTTGCAAATGGTATGACACATTCCTACCAGAGGTGTTGCCCGAGCTGCTGCGTCCGATTCCAACCCCCATCAGGTCCAGAATGTGGTTTCAACACGACGGTGCGCCTGCACACTTTGCCTTGGATGTTCTTTGGAACACTTTAGATGCAACATTCCCAGGGCCATGGATTGGTCGAGGTGGTCCCATAGCTTGGCCACCAAGATCGCCGGATTTCTCGTGTTTGGACTTTTCCTGTGGACGATATGAAAAGACTAATTTACGAGTGCCCCATTGAAACCTCTATGGATCTAGTAGCCAGGATTGCCGTTGTTGCCGGGGATATTCGGGAAATGCCTGGTGTCTTTGCAAAAGTGCGTATGTCCCTATCCCGCAGGTGTAAAGCGTGCATTACAGCTCGCGGAAGATCTTTTGAGCGATTTCTTTGAGCATGTACGTTAATTACATTGCTGTTAATAAATTTTTTTCTGAAGTATCTCCTCTGATTCTTGTGTTAATTCTTTAAATGCGACAGTGGAAAACTATCTTTTAACTTCTCACCGCTTGCGTTCCGACCACACATTCTATGACGAAATTTGCTCGTAAAGCTGTGTTCTATCATCCCGTGAAGTTTTGCCCACTTTTAAAGATACAAGGCAAACATTTTACTACAGAAAAAGTAGTGTTTTGTCTCTATTTTTAGTTTAATTTGTCAAAATAACGAAACGGAACTGTTAACTAATTAAACCAGAGTAGAAAAAAACAGTTTGAACCCAATACAATAGAAAGCGCAAAGTTTTGTTTGCTTACTTTATAACTATTATATGTTACTTCCCTTGGTCTTAAGAAGAAACCTTAAATCTATGTTTTCTGCGCGATTTGAAAGAAAAGTTGCATGGTTCTTTTTTCTTTTCTAAGGTAAATATTCGGATGTGTTACAGATTTGATTCTCAACTTGATACATATGATGACATAAGTAATTATGAGCATTCTTCACAATGTCTGGCTGAAAATTTACTACCGTTTGGATTATATTCGTGTGACCATGCAGAGTCACAAAGAACAGTAATAAAATACACAAATGAAACTTTGAACTTCTCTCTGTATTGCATTTAAACTGCTTCTTCCTGTCGAACAACAAATTTACTGCCATTAAAAATCAGGGCAATCATTTGAGACAGTTTATTGTAGAATATTTAATGTACAGTACACCGAAAAATGGTTATAACTTCTGTTCTAATTAATGCATAAAAAAGAAAAGTGTATCATTTTAATTCGAATAAAATTCTTTATAATATTTTGTCATAAAGGATCATCAACATATTAAAATTAAACCTAACATTCAAAGTTCAATTGCAATACCATACGTTTATTGTATAGTTAAGTTCCCCATGCCAAACAAATCGGAGAAGCCGATATTAGCATAAATTTTCAATGACAAGTTAGTGGTATATAAATTATTGAAAAATGAGCTAATCAGTATTAAAGATAAACGTCCGTTATTTAGGTATAACTCGAACAATAATTTATGTATTTCATTATTTTTTTCATATGATGTTCTGTAAAATCTCAAACATAATGCGCATGGGTATTGTGTATAAATATATTTTTGTAATATTAATTATAAATTATTAATGCGATTATATATACATATTAATTAAAAAATTCATAAATCGAAATATATATATGTTTTTGTCACAATGAGAATTCATATGATAGAGCTCCTCTCCCACCCCTCACTAATATAAATGTTCTCTTACTTCTGACCTTTAGTTATCAAATTAGCAGTAGATATGTAAAATCGGCAAATTTAAAGGGTCATACTTAAGATTAAATTTGCAAATCTCATTTCTACTATTTCATGAACGATAAATTTATGGATTTTGTGATGAGTATTGTTATCCTTGTTAGCAAATTAATGTTACATTATTCTTTTAGCACCCTTTTTCGCAATACCATACAATTTTAAAAATGCGTTTCTCAATATTGGCATAGTCCCCGAACACTCTTTAATTCATATTTCGCTTGTTTTTGAAGACAGAGCAGTGCCAATTTGTATCTGAGGTAAATCCGGGCACAAAAAATCCAGTCAAATAAATAACCATAGGGGTTCATATTTTTTAATTCGTAAGAATATAAAATTTACATTAATATTCGTAAACTAGAAAATTCGTTCGTAAATTCAAAACAAGAACGAATAATCATGCATCTAGCTTAGATTATGAAACACTTTCCAACACTACATGAACGATAAATCCTGCGCACTCCACAACCTATAGAAAAAAATTGTATTGAAGCTTAGTGATCCTTTCATTCTTCAAGTATCATCACATGCTCAAAATGCACCGCAAACGATTTTTCACCATGGATCATAATATAAAGGAATTATTTTGTTCAACTATAAATGCTACTAATTGTATACTCCGGTGAAAGCATGCTGTAATCCACTCCAGTAATACATATTAATTTCATTATGTTAGAAATGTCGTAACGTCAATAAAATGTGCCGCAAATGGTTTGCCCCATGGACCACAGTGTAATGGAATTATTTTGTGTGTAAATGAAATATTAATGCTACACACTTGATTTTCAATACCTAGCATTCTATAATACAATTAAATAATGTATAAAACTATCATGACAATCCGAGTATATTTACGAAAGTTAAAGCATAGACAGACAGACAGGCAGACAAACCGTATTCATAAACACTTTTCAACTATGTTGGAAAGTGTTAATAAAGATGTATGGGGCCTCTCAAGAAACCTCAGGATTGTAGAAAATCTTGAACTAAGAATTTTTGTACAGTATAATTTTGCGAGTTTTAGAATTAAAATTATCACTATATTTCGGATTTTGTTGTTGTACTGTAAGATCACGTACAACTTTTGAACGAATTCTCTGATTTTAATAAATATTTTTCGATTCCAAGAAGCTCATTTTCACAGTAGTTACAGGGACATATACTAAACTCAAATATATTATCCATTACGCCAATGATTGTTTGAATAATTCGTGTAGTACTTTATATCGTACAACTTATAAAAATGTTCACGATTTCATCAGAGTCAAAGAAAAACTTTGTCAACCTGCAAGTAATTATAAAATCTACAAAAAAACTAATCATTGGGGGCCACCGTAATATATACCCTTCATGGATATGCATAATATAAAATATTAAAATAAAACATGTGTAAACTACTTATAAAATACATTGCAATTCGAATAAAATCGTGGCTTGATGACGACATAAACTTTAAATGCTCTATTACTGAACTGCTTAAAAGAAAAATCCTCATCTCTAAAAATGATAATCATATTAACTAATAGTTTACTGCGTCGGATTAAGCGTCTCATTTCCAATTAAAATATATATTAGAATTGAAATTTGGATGAAATACAGGGTAATGAAAAATCGAAGAGTGTGGTAAATATTATTACAAATATCTCGGCAACTCATTGTCCGATCGACTTCATTCTTTATTCAAAATTTGTTTTTTAATTGTCTTTTATATTCACTCCTTAAAATAAAGAATTTCGAAAAATTTTATCTACCTTTTACCAGAACGAATATTTCGAGAGTCCGAAAAAAATAGTTCCAGATAATCGAGGTTACTGAAATTCAATAAGCTTTTTCCCATTATTACATACTAAGTACATACCAAATTTGAAGTCTCTGTCTCAATTTGTTCGGGAGATAGAGCGTTTACAGACACACAGACACACACCATTTTTTTTTCTCTAAAAATATGTTTTTCGGAATCTCCAGTGTCTGAAACGGGTAAATCCGTCAATTTTTTTTTTCGATTTTTAAAACGATTACAAGACTTACCCTATACTACGTATGATGGGTAAGTAAAAACAGTGGGATAATCATATATTCTAATACGAGCAAATCTTGTGTGTGGTTATATATATATATATATATATATATATATATATATATATATATATATATATATATATACAGTCAAACCTCGTTATACCGCCATTATCCGTTCAAGAAATTTTTGGCGCTATAACGAGTTTGGCGGTATATCGAATTAAAATACAATAAAAATTAATTTTCATACTATTATACTAATATTATTATTATTATAAAAATAAATATCAGTAATGCCTTTTTATTAAATTATCCAATGGTATATAGTATATTATAATAGTATAAATTAATATAATTAATATACATAATATAATTAATGTTACATGATTCAAAATTATCCAATTAATGTATGAAATTAACATGCACTTACCTCTTTATATAGTCAATTTTAGATAAAGTAGATAATTATGCACATAACAGACACACACATACATTAAATATCACACTGAATTATTTTACTTTAATTATCTTTTACAGGAAAATATTTTAATATGCTAGTTTGAGTTTTCCTTTCAATATTGATTTTTTCAATATCTTTTTCTACAACTAAAAGATTGTTCATCATTTTTTTATCAGTTGCATGTTTTTCTAAGAAAATTCTTATTTTCCCAATGCAATTTTTAACTTCATCAGATGTAACATGCGGCGTTTCAGCTTCTTCAGCTTCGCTGTCAGATGAATTTTCATTTTCATTTTGATTGGCAACAATTTCTTCGATTGTCAAATCTTCAAATGTTGAAACACTTTTGTCTATATTAATGTACTCAATTGCCGATAGAGGATGCTCAATTTCTGTTAATTTGTGTATTTCGTCTTGTAGTTCCTGAAGTGCTGTACTGTTTTGTTTTTTAGTAGATCCTTCAGGTTTAATCAATCCAGTATGTTTCCAGCAGTTAACAATAGTTTCTGATGAAATTTCATCCCATGCTTTTTTTATCATGCGAATAGCATCATGTAAAAGGATTGGAGAAAAATCATCTTTACTGATTTTTTCAATGATATGGCGGACGTGATACTTTCGATAATGAGCTTTGAATGAGTTTATTATACCAGCATCCAAAGGTTGCAAAAATCCAGTACAGTCAGGAGGTAAAAATTCAATGCGGATATTACTCATTGGATATGCTTTGTGACAAGGGGCATTATCCAAAATCAATAAAATATGGCGTTTGCTTCTTTTCATTTCTATGTTGAATTTCGCTAACCATTTTTGAAATAATGCTGAAGTCATCCACGCTTTGTTATTATTCTCATAATCTACATAAAGAGCAGGATTAAAATTTTTAAAACATCGTGGCTTAGCTGATTTTCCAATCACTGTCATAGTTCTTTTATCAGATCCATCACTATTCGTACAGAACACAAGAGACACACGATCTTTTTTTTTTTTAATCCTTTAGCAGGCCCACTCGAAATTGTTTTATCTGGCTGCAAGCGGTAAAAAAGGCCACTTTCATCCATATTGTAAACGTCCTCTTGTTTATATTCTAAAATCAGCGCACTCAGTTTTTTGCGACCATTTGACACAATATCTTCATCAACACCTGCAGTTTCACCACTTCGTATGTACTGAGAGAATCCTCGTCGCTTTTTAAATCTGTTCAACCAGCCACTACTGTATTCGAAATCTGTAATATTCATTTGCTGGCCAAGAACTTTTGCCTGCTCTCTGATGACATCTCCGTTGATAGTGGCATTTTTAGCACTCATTTGTTGTATCCATGTGCAAAGGGCATCCTCTAAGTCTTCATGTTTCGCTGTTTTCAGTCTTTTTACAGATGATTGCAGTTCGTTGGTGTTAATCCATTTTTCTGTATTCATCAAAATGTCTCCGATGCAGCGCCTGCTAACAGGCTTTTTCCAGAGTGTAGAAAAATGATTGGAGATGTGTTGTTGCGATACATTCACATTTCTTTCTTTATATTCACAAATTTCCCGCTTTTCTGAAATTGATAAAACTGCTCTTTTCGCCATAATGAGTTAAAATAAAGAGACAGAATGATATTTTACAGATTTAGCTGGTGAATTCTTCGATGTTTCAATCAACGTCCGACCAAAATTTTGAATGAGAGATTTTGCACTGCACACCGTTTTCTTTCTAAGAAATCGACATAAAGTACAGGGAGAAGTTATTTTTTACATTGTTCTCACCTGAGAGAGGAGAGACCCTTTCAGCCAATGGCGTGCCATGCCTTGTTTTCTCCCCGCTCCAAAAGCGGATCGGATCACGTGACTCGCCAGTCTGAATCAGAAGTTTTACTTGCTCGGCACTGAGTGCGCGTTATTTTTCTTCTCCCAATGACAAGTAGAATGGGTAGCAGGTGCATTTTGGCAGGTGTTGAGAACAATATAAATTCTTTGCTATTCAATAAAGTTTGAATTGAGCTTGAAAACATCTAGACACATGAAAAGGAAGTGTCCTTTGAAATTCTTACAAAAAATTTAAAAAAGAAAGATATGCAAAGAAAATACAGTAATTTCTAGACATTTTTTTTGGCGGTATATCGAGTTGGCGCTTTAACGGATACATTACATTGAAATTCCTATTTGGCAGATTTGTTCATAGACGCAATTGGCGGTTAAGGGGTCAGGTAACCTTTGAACTCACAAAATACATGAAAAGGAGACCTCTGTAAGAATTATCATAACTCCGTAACTATTTGACTTTGAATTATAAAATTTTAAATGCATATTAATAAAGGTTTATTTTATAAATTAAAATTCTCCAAAAATGTTTACACTCATATAAAGCTTTTAAGTTTATTTTAAAATATAATAAATTTTTTACGAAAGAATTATTCTTGCATGTACTGCGCGCACGATTTTTCACATTTGAAATGCTAAAACCATTCAAAAAAAAATTAATGAGTACATATATAATGTGTTCTCAAAATGACCTACGATGAAAAAAATAAAATGAGTAGTTCTTGAGAAAAAAATTTTTTTTTAGAGAAATTCGAAATATCGAGTTTTTTTTTACTACAAAAGTAGTCATAAATTCTAAACTTGTTACTTGAGAAACATAATCGTAGGTCATTTTGTGCATCTGTTTGGTTAAGACATTCAGTCAAAATTTCATGAAATTCTAACCAATCATTTTTCTTAAATCGTGCGCGCAATGACCAAAATCGACGTTTTGAGAAAATTGACTTCAAAGATCAAACTGTCCCTTGATCATATACAAAAAGCTCAGACTGTTTTAGACATAACTCCACTTCTAAAGTGAATTTTTGCATGGGGTTTATTTTAAATTGTTCCTAAAGAATCATATTTAATTATAAGTTAATAAAAAAAAATTCAAATTTCGGACATTTTAAAGGTTACCTGACCCCTTAAACGGAATTGGCGCTATTTCGAGATGGCACTAAATCGGGGTTTGACTGTATATATATATATATATGCAAAATTTATCTTAAAAACGGCTCTAACGATTTTCACGAAATTTTGTGTCCTACCGTTTTCGGGCACGAGAAGACTGTTGGGCTAGGTCACATGTTCGAGAAAATTCAATTAGTGGGTCATTTTGGGTCATGATCAAGCTAATTGTATCTAAAAAACGGTTCAAACGATTTTGACGAAATTTTGTATCCGACTATTTTCGGGCACGAGAAGACTATTGGGCTTGGTCACATGTTCGAGAACTTTCGATTAGTGGGTCATTTTTGGGTCAAAGCGGGTCAAATTAATTTTATCTAAGAAACGGCTCCAACGATTTTTATTAAATTTTGTATCCTACGAGTTTCGGGCAAGCGAAAATCATTGGGCTAGGTCACATCTTCGAGAAAATTCGATTAGTGGGTCATTTCTGGGTCGTTGTGGGTCAAGACCTAAAAAGCGGCTCAATTTACACTAAATTTTGCATCCAATGGTTTTCGAGCACGAGAAGACTGTTGGGCTAAGTCACATGTTCGAGAAAATTCAATTAGTGGGTCATTTTGGTCATGGGTCATGATATTTGAACTCAAATTTAATTTTGACCGAGCATAGCTCGGTTTTCCCTGCTCGTTAAGTTTAAAGAATTTATTTCGTTGGATAAGGAATTCAAATGTGTTTATAAAAATATCCGTAGTTGATATAAAAACAGAAATTAAATTCTGAAATTTAAAAGCGATTTGCTTTAGGGTTGTTTTTTATTATGAAAATACCAAGGTTAATATTTTTGTCAAATTTCAAATTTTACATTCAACATTTAAATAAAGCAAACATAAGAGAAAACGGTAAGATCAAGATAAAATAGTTAAAAGATTCATACTTACAGAATCGTCGTTGTAAGATTGAGCAGATGATATTAAAATACAAATATAAGCTCCAAGAGTTCCAAGTTCGGAAAATATTTGAGCAACACAATCTAAATACAGCATTCTAAATTTATACAAAAATTAAAACAGTGTATCAGTTAAAATATAACTACACACAAAAGAAAAACAGAGTATTTAAAATAGATGGATTAAACTTTGTGGCGTTATATTAAAATAAATGATCAACGTAAAAATAGCACAAATAAAACTATGTAAAAATAGCATGTTTCGGAGCCTCTAAAGCTGCATCACCAGTTCCAAATTTAAAAAGATTTAAAACTGATTTAAAAGTTTAACCCATGTAAATATACTTGCGTCTCCGCACGCGACCAAGATAGAATGGCCATTCAATCTTGGTCGAAGGCGGAGACGCAAGCATATTTACATGGCTTAAACTTTTAAATCAGTTTTAAATCTTTTTAAATTTGGAACTGATGATGCAGCTTTAGAGGCTCCGAAACAGCTGTTTGCTATTGTTACATATTTTTATTTTTGCTATTTTTACGTTGATCATTTATTTAAAGAAAAAAAAATAGAGTATGTCTAGATAAAAACACATTTATCATATTATTCAGCCTATTTTTCTATATTATTAAAACGCAAAGTCGAAATTTAAGACCAAAATCGGTAGATCTGCGCATGGGCAAAATCAGTTTTGAACGTTGCGTTTTAATGTGTAATGTTAGACGCTGCCATGATGTTCCAATGGTATAAGGCGCTAGGTTTAACATTTAAGGTCTGGTGCTAAAAAGAGAGCGTAGGTTCAAACCCAATTCCTGACATCAGAATGTTTCTAAATATTATTAGTGTTCAGATAACTAATTCACTTTCATAACGTGAATCAAATATTTTATTTCAAGCGGAATCATGTTAAAAAATTACTGACTTTGTATTTAAAATGTGTTTAATTTAATATCTTTGGCATGCAATTATTAATTAAATATTTATATAAGAAATAAAATTTTTAGTAAAATATTTATACAAGAAATAATATTTCTAATAGAGAATTTATATAAGAATATTTGTTGTTTAAAAACTGAATATGTAAATAGATGAAGTTTTTACAACCAACAATGCGTACAATCTCACAACCTATAATCAAACAATTCGGTGAACGCATGTGCAGTAAACATAACAGTAAAACAGTAAAGTTTTTATTATTATTATTACATTATATTACTCTCATTCAACCATTTTTGTAAACTATTTTTCTATATTTAATCTTTTTTTTTTTAATATAAGTATTTAATGCATATTTTTATTTCGTGCAATTTACTATAAAATATCAACCAATTACTTACGAAAATTGTTTTAAGTAGTATATACTATTGTTATAAAATTTATTTGTAAAAAATAATTTAGAATTATGTCTAATTTATAATTATTTTACAATTTAATCTGTAATTAATAATGATATAATTATTTTTATTATTTCTATAATTTTTGTAAAATAACTTTAATAAAATGTTTATAAAAATGATAAAATTTTGTCTGGTAACTGTCCGGAGTGTCTGGTGATTTTTATTTCAGAAAAACAATCATCACATTATTTTACTTTATTTCAGAAATTATTCACATGTTAACTCTACTATCCCGTTAACTCAACCGTTATTATTCAAATGCTTGGTACAAAGTGAACTACAACGAGAAAGATGCATTTGTATAACATTTACATCTTTTCGCGTTAGTGTTGCATATGCTTAATCAAATTATTAGTTGATCTGTATGGCGTGAAGCTTCATGAAGTTGCACCTTAGTTATTAGTTATAATAAACTGCCATTTTTTTGTCGGCCTGATAGTAACTTTTAATGTATCTCTCTGTCTCTGTTTTCAACATTATGATTTTCCCATTTAACGAAGGATCTGTCGATTATTTTTTTTAATATTATTATCTGACCGACAGTAACTTTTTAATGTCTGTCTCTCTAATATTATCCTCTATCTCACTTTCTCTCTGTTATCAATACTATGATTTTCACATTTAGCAATGATTTTTTGACAAATTGTTTTTACAAATTGCATGATTTATGTTGTTTACATCCCCCTTGACAAAGTATGCATTAAAGTAATGCAGTGGTTCTCAAACCGATGTGCTATGAAAAGACCTCAGTTGTAGATTTATTTGCCAAGCAGGTTCTGACAGGTTCCAACTAGTCATAGTACAAAACACACAAAATTAGGAACTAGATTGCACGATGCATTAATATATCACGAGTCGGAACACGTCGAATTCGACGAATGAAAATGTTTAAAAGAACTTTTAGACTGAATTTATAAAAAACTTACCAAAATAATGACAATAAAAAGTCAATCTTACAATGGTTAGCTAACTCTTAAAACAAATATTATTTTAAACTAAAGTTGAGCTGCTAATTCCATTCACTTTTCCACCTTCATCCAACTTTTCAAATTATTGAAAAATTAAACTTTATTCCTTTTGTATATTTATTTACAGAAAGAAATATCAGCAAAAATTGCAACACTTTGACAAAATCATGACGTTCATCTGACGAACTCCCGCTTCGTTGTAAGTCTGTCACAGAGCCGGTTCTCAGAAACTATATAACTTACAGGCATGAAAATCTGTGTACTTATAGCTGAATACCTACTATGAAGCTCAAAATATTAAAATTTTAAAAAATTGTATTATTTTAATATAGAGAGATAACAAACCAAAATTCTAACAGCCTTTTTCTATTAAATTTAAACATTTTTCGTTACAGCAGTTGCCAACAATTAAAAATCCACAATAAAATTCTTTCTACAATAATTGATTTTCTATTCAAAGATTTCCAAGTAAAAAATGAAAATGAAATAAAAAGTTTGACCAATTGAAAAAAAGATTAATATGACGTCATATTGGTAATAAAACGGAAATTTTCAAAGATTTCTCAATAATACAAGGCGTATGAGTATGTGTAAATACAGAAAGCAGCTTAATATGACGTCATTAGAGAATTAAAAAGAAAATTGATCTGACGTCATAGTGGAAGTTTAACGGATTTTTCAAATGTTTCAGAATAATACAAAGCGAGTATCAATATGAGTAACAGAGAATAGTAAATATATGAGTATGAGAAAAGTATTGAATCGGGATAAAAACCCGATTATGGAAATATTGGCATATTTTAACATTTTGAAAGTCTCTATACAACATGTTTAATTTTGAAATTGATTTTTATTTTAATATCGCATTTAGTCCACATGACAGATATTATTATGACAGAGCATAATAGCGAGCTTCGCCCGCTATCGGACCGGTTCAGATATTAGAAAAAACGAGAAAAATAGACTGGTAAATTTTTACTTTATAAAAAACATGACTTTTTTTTTTTTTTTTTTTGGAAAACGAAATTTATTTGGATTTATTAAGAAAGGATCAAGCTGTTTTGAAAGGAATATTAAACGGAACCCTTAGTGCAATCTTCGATCGCACTTACCCACTTGTTTAGGGTTTCGCTCATCTCACGAAACCCTAATAGTCCCGCTTCGTTGTCTGTCTGTCACAGAGCCGGTTCTACAATAATTAATTTTCTATTGAAAAATTTCCACGTGAAAAATGAAAATGAAATAAAAAGTTTCTCCAATTGAAACAAAAAAAGTTAATATGACGTCATATTGGTAATAAAACAGAAATTTTCAAACATTTCTCAATAATACAAGGAGTATGAGTACGTGTAAATACAGAAAGCAGCTTAATATGACGTCATTAGAGAATTAAAAAGAAAATTAATCAGACGTCTAACATTTTTGTTTAATTTTTAAATCGTTTTTTTTTTTTTTTTTAATATCGCATTTAGTCCACATGACAGATATTATTATGACCAGTGCTTTACAAATTTGCTAAAATCTGGTAGCTAGCAAAAAATTCTAGCAGCCAGTAAAAAATATTTACCTGCGTCCTCCTTCCCTCGTCATTTATTTTCAAAAAGCACAAAAGTTTTTATGATGAATTAATTGAGAAAAAATACTAACTATCATAGTTTAGTATTATTAATTACATTGTTTAGAATAGCAATTTAGAAAGATAATATAAACTAAGTTTTCTAATGAAATTTATCAAAATTACATATCTCTAGAAAAAAATAATAAAAATAAATAAATCTGTAAATACGGAACTAATCGGCATGTGTGAGAAATGCTGATTTCCGAATTCTTCAAATGTCAAGACAGTTGAATGCTACAAAATCTAGATTTTATTAGGAGGACATCGATGAAATAGTTAAGCAGGAAATTAATTTTTTGCTTAATTTCCGTCCGAAGTCAGTCAAAAGTATTTTTTGTTTAAAGATTTAAAGAAAAAAAAAATAGTCGCTAGATAGAAAAACCTGGTCGCCAGTGGCGACCTGGCGACCGCATTTATTAAGCCCTGATTATGACAGAGTATAAGATAGGATAAGTTCAGATATTCCAAAAAACGCGAAAAATAGACCGGTAATTTTTTTTTACTTTATAAAAACATGACTTTTTTTTTTTTTTTTTTTTTGAAATTGAAATTTATTTGGATTTATCAAAAAAAGGATAAAGTGTTTTGAAAGGAATATTAAACGAAACCCTCTGTGCGATCTTCGATCACACTTACCCACATGTTTTTTGTTGTTGTTGTTTTTTTTTTCAACGAAATCTAAACATAACGTCATTTTTACCATCGCAAAATTTACATGCGCACTTTTTATATTCATATTCACTATTTTAAAAATATTTTAACGTGGAATAGATTATTAATAATTATATTTTCAAACTTGATGCCACGTTTGGCAGCTACAACTTTGCATGCGAATATTAGCACTCATGACTTGAGGTTCTAATCTCGGTACAAGCGAAATCCAGAAATTTATTCTTTTAAACGCATTCGTAGTAACATATTTACTTTTATATATAAAAAAAAAACTCTTCCTTTTTACTATGACTTCATTTTTACTCACTGAAGCATTTCGCCTCCCTCTGAAATTAGCGCTCCAAACTCAATATGGTATCAGAGGAATGAAAAAATATTGAAATGTAACAGCTTTATGCGGGAAAATGCGTGTTTTCCTTTTAAACGTAACATCATTTTCTGTTCATATTAAATTTATATATTTTTAATCGTAATGAGGAAATGGCATCAGTAAAGATATAGTAATCTCATTATTTCCTTTTTCTCTCTAAAAATGGATGTAAACCAATTGCGACCACTGTGAAAAAATTTCACAAAAAACTTTTAAAATGTAAATTTAAATATAAAAATGGGAATATTTAAGGGGAGGGGGGGAAGCTAGTGCGGGTAGATCTACAAATAAACTGCTTTCGTTTAAAAAAATAATTATCAAAATTGATTCAGTAGAAATCTCAGGGCAAATGACTGAAAAAACAGCCTTGTGTTTTAAATGTATATATTATTTAAATCCAAAATATACGAACAGTAAAACCTCGTTTGGGGCAAAGTACTTATATTCGTAAAATTCTGAACTAATTGAATGACACCAGAATTTACAAACATATTTATTTGAAAATAAGTAAAAGTTCTTCCTCAGGTAATTAATAAATTAAAAATTTTCATTCCGATGTTCTAGTGCCAATGTGGCAATTAGGGATTAAAATTAAGTTGTCCAAACATGAACTACTGCCCTTCAGGTGGTTATAAGAGACTCTAGAAATTAAGTTGGGCCAATCTGACATTTTTATCTTAAATTTAAAAAAAAAGTAGAATATCTGAAATGTTTGTGTGCTTTCTAAAAGATTTCAATGGGAGCAGACGTATCGGGGTAATATTAAACCGAATTTTGATGACATTTCCTTTTAAACAATTGATTAACTATTAATTTCTTTTGTTTAATTTTTTTAATCGAATATTATAGGACACTATGATTTGGAGGATATATCTCAGTTTAAATGTATTTAGGATTAGATTTATCACGCATTTGTTAAATCTGGATTATGGAACATTCCTCAATCGGCAGATTTAGATTCATCATTAGTTACATAATACATAGCGATCCCAATTACGTTCGTTTGTTGAAAAGATCTTTTTTATGTATTGTATATAATGCATGTATTGTAAGCTGAATGTATTGTACATTGTTGTATGTAAGCATGTAAGTATGTTTTATACATTGTAAAAAGCATTAAGTCATATGCAGAGGCTGATTACCCACAGGGGCCCGTATCATATTTAGTGGTACGGTGCATCATTCTAAAAGTTTGAGAACCCATGATCTAGAGTTTACTACATCATATGAAATGTAAAAAATCAAATCTGTACCTTCAGGGAGTTCTCGAATTTGAATAAAATAAATAAATATATAAATAATTTAAACTGATAATTTTGGTCTTTATTTATTCAGTTATGGATTTTGTAAACAAAGATAAAATTTAATTTAACTTTTAAGTACTTCAGTATTTCAAAATCTTACCTAGCGGCAATGAAAACAAAAACTGTAAACGAAGAACCCAGAATCACAGCCACACAACATGAAATCTTGAAAATAATAACGGTGCAACCAGAATCCTGCTAAAAAAATTACGTTGATTAATGACAGAAATTCGGGGGAGATGATGGTGAATAAATGGATTTAAATATAATATTACTACAGACTAATTACCGAAACGTCAATTGGAGGTCAATGCTTACTGTAGAGACAAAAGATTTTCGTGTCTGCCAGTATGGGGGTATATGTATAAGTGTATGTCTCTCGATAACTCTCGCAAAAAGTGTCCAGTTAATTTGATATATAGTAGGTATGTTACTGAGATATCTCGATTTAGCTGGATAGTTTTTGCAGACCTGCCAAGTCTCCGGCTTTTTGGATACCAGCATTTTAGTTCAGAAAATGTTGTTTTATTTAATTCCAGCATTCTGTGATTTGAAAGAACAAAATTTTCCTCTGAAAAATTACTGGTGTGCAAAAAGCCGGAGACTTGGCAACTCTGTTTTTGGTTGAATTTCTGTCGATTCGTTAGGGAAATATAGAACATTTTTTCATATAATAATGCTTTTCTATGGGAATTCAGAAGATTTTCAAATTTTGATTCATTTCTTTTCATTCATTGAAAAAAAAAATTGCGCATTTGGATGATTGAATTTGTTTTTGAACATGTTTGAAATTTTGTCAATATGTTAATCAAACGTTTAAAATTAACTATTTAAGGTTTGGTTGCATTTAATGCATCTATTCTAAAAATATAAAACATTTTACTTTGTCACTTTTACAAATTTTCCACAATACATGTCTTTTTCTGTAATAATTGCCTAGCAACCATATTTCATAGCGAATAAAATTTCATTAAAATAATTCCGATTCGAAATATTAAGCAGACAGTTTAGCTGAGAAAAGAAACAGCTTAGCTAATCTTCTGTAATCTTCTGCGCTAATATTGGCGTCCATGTGATTCATCTTATGAAACTATGAACGATACAGTTTAAATTGAATGTGGATATTGTTAAAAAAAATGTTACAAAAAGCATTTTATAGCACGCTTTCTAAAATACGTCATTTGGCAGTGATCCAATTATGCATGATTACTTAATAGATTCAAATGTCTCCGCATAAAGGCATATGTTGCGATTGAAATGCAAGTGAATATTCTGCAGCATAATTACCTAAGTAAAATGGAGTAAGCAGTTTTGTCAAGTTATATATTGGAAAGTTGAAGTATATAACCACAAAAAATATACGAAATGTCCATCCTTTTTTGTTTCTCCTGATTTGGCGAATGTATGGTATATATTTAAGGATGACTAAGCTGGTCACCAGATGGATAATAAAACTCAAATGACAATATTTCATTTACAAAACGACTTATCTTGTAATGATTTTAGTATGCTTATTCCATCAAATTTTATTAGGATGTATAGACAAAAGATATCTCTTTTAAATATTTTGAATGATCACCAAAACTGTTTTTACAGAAGAAAAAATATAATAACACTGGATTTGTATAATATATATATAAGTGTAGTAAGAACGAACAGTTTATATTTGCATGAATATCTTTTTTTCATAAGATTTTATTAAACTTACACAACACATGTTTCTTAGTTGGTCGGTAAATAAATAGTGCTATTATTAAGATATTAATATCATTAAGATAAATTCACGGTACAATCAGATGCCTATTCTAATAAAACCATAGTATAAATCATACCCTAAGACATACTACAATCAAGGAATAGCACAATTATAGAAAACTGAAGACGTAAAATTAGCAAGAAAACGGGATGTTCACGAAGGAGAGGAGCAGAACCCATCAGAAAATGTTCTTTTTATTTAAAATGAATTACAAGAATAAACATTTTAAGAATATCATTACAAGAAATGATGTTTAATGTTTAACACAATTTAACAATTTCTAAAATTTCTGTTATCTGAGTCTTTGATAAGTTGTATATGCTCAGAAATATACGTAACATAAAATAATTAAATTGTGGATTGTTCGATATCAGATAAAGTAACCGATTGTTGAATATTAGGTAAAGTGAGATCATAGTAAAATTGTGACTTGTGCAGCTGATGTTGAGACACCTGATCTGCAGATTTGCTAGCATTACAAACCATACAGTCACTGTCATCATTGGAATGTACTTCTAAAGGGTGGCCCAGCGAGTAATATTTGAAAAAAAGTTTTATAGATACAGTTTATACAAAAGTTTTATACATGATCTTCTATATAAGCGAGAAGAATTATAGTGCACGTGATTTTCATAGTGGACAGTTATTGATGCGTGCGCTTTAGTTGATGAACAGGGAGTTTAAGTTTGTTGCCTGAACAAAAAAACTGTTACCGCTACAGTGGCAGAAAAAGTCTGAAATCAATGTAGTTTGAAGCTTTTGTCTGAGGAAACATGCTGTATCGTCCTATGGTCAATACAAAAAAAGAGCCAAAACCACCATGCAATGTTATATTGAATATCATATGAGCAATTTCCTCAGATTTAGATTCCAAACTACAGTGACGTTTATTTGCCACAGTAGTGGAAATATTTTTCGTCCAAGCGACAAACCTAATGTCCTCGTTTACTAACAAAACGCACGTATCAACAATTGCCCACTATGAAGACATGTGCCCCATTTGTTCAACCACACCAATAACACCATCTATAAGACTTTTTTTTTTCAAACACTATCCACTGGGCCAACCATGCCTACTTATACTAACAAATTTCGGGAAGATAACTATCACAAAAGTTTGAAACCAGTCCTTTGAGCACGAAAAGTAAATTTAGAGTTCAACAATAATAAATTTGCAGTTTGTTCATTCTGAGAGCGACCAAATTTTATTTTACTCATAGTATATAATCTACTACATAAATTCTCTAAGCAAGGGTGCAAAAATCTAGGCGCCAATGGGCCGATTCCCACCACTATATTTTTAGTATTCTTCGCCTTAAAAGAATACTGATAAAATTTACGCGAAACATGCTAATAAAATTTGACGAAGAATACTATTAAAATTTAGTGGTGGGAATCAGCCCATTGGCACCTAGATTTTTGCACACATGTCTATAAGTGTCATATTTCGGTAACAATCGCCCCTTTTTATTTTATAATATAAATTATCCCTACGAATATTCATAATTTTAAAATTAAATTGTGTTGTACTCTGAAAAATTATAATATAAAAAAACGACATTTAAAAGGTGAAATTATTATTAATTTTAAAGAAAATTAATATTAATTCTATTATATTTTCGAAATTTTCCCTTTAATTTATCATTATTTTATGAAAATGTAAATTTGTTAACAGTGAATACAATTATTATGTTTCCCGTGAGTGTTTATATTAAAAGTTTTCGAATGCATACTTACCATCAGACCTGCAACCGTTATATCTGAAAAAGAAGAAATATATTTCTTTACTCATTCACAAAGGAAGTGTGCATTAAAATTTCTAAAGTGTACAATCGACCAAAATAAAAACAGGAGGACACCCCATACAATTTAATCACTAGATTGTCCCAGAAAAAAACGGAAATAGTCATCTGAAGGAAAATTATGTCTTATTTCAATTTATGTTAAAATATAAGCTTTTTGAATCGCCTGCATACTGAAATTGTAACAAATTCTGAAACTTTAGATGCGAACACCTAATTTTGACATCATATTTGGATCCGTTGGTAAATTTTATTTTAGGATACCAAATAGGAAGTCATTCGGTGAAAAGGTTTAGGAATTATGCAAGTTTAAAGTTTTTATCTCCTAATATTATATTCATTATTAATCGATGCAAAACCCATTGCAAATGCGGATAGTTTTTTAAGTGTAACTTATAAACTACTTGGCGGAATGGGATGATAAGTTCAGATTCGCATATTTGAAGTTTTTGGAAATTGATTTCTATTAAAATATCAATAGATTACTAGACATATTTGATTCTAATATTGATTAAAAAATACATAATTATGAAATGAATATTTGAAAAAAATATGATTTGTAACTTATAAATTTTTTTATCAGAAATCGATTTCTAGAAGCTTCAAATATGCGAATCTGAAATGTCACCTCATTCCATAAAGTACTCATTATTTATGCGTAAAAAATTACATGCATTGCAGTTCGTTTTGGAACTGCTAATAATGAATTTAAAATTGGGAGTTTAAATTTGCTTAAATCCTAAATTTGTCAACCGAATGACTTCCAGTTTGGAAATTAAAATTTATAGAAGACTTCCACTTATTATGTGAAAATTAGGTGTTCGTTTTGAGTTTCTTACAATTTTAGTACGAAGATGCCGGGACAATTTGGCAAAAAAAATGTACTGGCGTGTTAACAGTTTTTTTTTTTTTTTTTTTTTTTGGTCGACAGCACAAGCACATTCACGCAATATACGCAATTACTCAGTAAAACTTTAAAGCAAAAAATTAAAATTCTTTCAACTGCAGCTTTACAGCTATCTAATTTTAATTCAAATGTAATTACCACTTTCATCAAATCTAGCACATTGTATTTTTAAATACATCCTAGAAAGGCATCCACCTACATCCTATGCAAAGTTCAATATCTATAGCTAAAAAGAAAGATATTCAAGGCTATTTTGAAATCGTCCGTACAGAAATAGATTTTCGCATTTCGAATCAATTTTCAGATTTTAAATATACAACCCACAACAATTAAAATATATTTTAAGTTTTCTGTGAAATAACGATATAAATTTTCTCAGAAAACGAACGAGGAGAGACAAAAATGCAATTTTTCCAAAATAAGGTAAAACCAGGAGAGATGGCGCGGTCGGAGAGATTGCGAACATAGAGGTTAGGAAGGAAGGAGTAGAGTGAGTGCGCAGCGACTTCAGGTAGTTGTACAACAGCAATAGTGGCGTGTCTACTTGAAAGTGCACGTTGATTGTTTTGAGCGTCTGAGATAAAGCATTGCTATTTTGTTTTGTTTTTCCAAAGTAAGTGCTTGAATTTTCATAGCTATTCATCAGAATTTCTATACAATGTCAGTAGTACAAAATATTTTAAACTTAAACGATTTATCATAAGCTACTAACCTAGACTAACAATGTGAACATCAACGGTTCATTTTAGTAGCGGCCATGTTTAAATAAAAGGCCGCACAATCTCTCCTACCGAAATTGGAGAGTTTGCGCATCTGCTACTTAGGAGAGATGGCGCATTGTTCCCATTAGTTTCCATGCTAAGAGAGGTTACGCAGCTTATTGGTAAATTTGCTTAAAAAATGAAAAATGAAAATGGACTAATTTTAAGTTAAACGTGTTATCAAGTTACTTAATATTATTTTGTAATCTTATTTGGACTTGCTTTTTCTGATTCTTTAATTTTTTTTCCATTTAATTAAAATTTTGTAATCGTTTTTCAAATTATTTCCTTTTTCTGATTCTTTAATCATTAGGTTGGAATATTCACTCCTAATATAATAATATTTGTTCACAAAAACCTTACAACAATGTCATATAAGTGTAATTATTATTGTTAACAATTTAATTGTAGTTATTATTAACAACAATCACACCAACCCTGTAAGGACAGATTGCGCAAAATAACTTTCTTGGTTTTATTACAACTGTTTTATTTAATTACAACATAACAACAAAATAGCAATGGAAATGCATAAAAAACAAAGGAAGTAAAAATTATTCATGGATAGTTTAGCAAAAAGTTAAGATTTAGATTTTTTAGTGTTATTCTTTTGAATTGTGCGCAGACTATCCTAGCTTTACCTTACATTCTGACATGCAAATTTTGTCTGTCATATTGAAATCTCACGTTAGCAATAGCTAATGAAGATTGGCTTTCAACTTATAAGATGGATGAACCAAAGGTATGTCAGTATTCCTAAGGTAGTCCACCACTCAAAAGTAGAATTAATTTGATTTTTAATCACAAAATGGTGCTACTGAATTGTCAATCATGTGTCTGCAGTGCACGTGGCTGAATTTAAAGAGATCACCTTGATACTCCAACATTTTATGCAGTGATTTCACTTTTGAGGAGTAGTCGTTCTAATTTCTATGTAAGAAGATATTTTAATTTACATGTGTTTAAATTCTTAGAACTTTAAGTTATGATATGTTTTCTGAAAACTTATTTCTTTCTCTTTAACCACATTTACTTCAATTCTAGGAAATTTATCAGATTAGCACTTTTACGTCGTACAAATGGTGACCATACGCATGTTCCCAAGGTGGCCACCTTAGAAAAGAAATACGGAAATCATTGTAGTAAGGGTGATTTTCAAAATTTCTACATAAATATCTGAAAAAACGTATTACTATTTATTGTTAACACCAGAGATCACTCAAAAGAAGTAAGTAACTCCCAGAAGAAAATCCTTGAACTGCCATGCACAAAAAGTGCTTCAATGTCTTTTCGTGTCATAAGGTAAGAAGATTAAAAAGAAAAACTGGAAAGACATCAAAAGAAAGAAAGGATCATCAGAGCATAATAGTAAGCAAAATAGTTTGCCGAGTATTTTTTTCACATTTTAAAAGTGATTTCAATACATGGGACACCTTTAGAACACTATGCGCCAAAGGTGGGCCACAAGCTAAAATTTTTAAATTGTATTATAAAAGTAATTAAATTTTATTTTACAAAGAATAGTCTACTTGATATGTGTTAGAGATAAATGTAAAATATTACAAACAAAAATTCAGCCACACACATCCAACCAGAAAATTATAAAAAAGTCTCAAAGCTTAACTATGGCCACCTTTTGTTCACCTACCTTATAAACAGAAAGAAAGTAAAAGGGGATGACTGAAAATCCGTTGACATCGTTGTACCAGTGTGAGTACAATATCTGAAAGAAGTCATTTAACCAGTGGCGTAGCCAAGGGGGGTCCACCCCCCCCCCCCCGAACCCCGAATGAAGAGCTGGTTTACTGAGTCATATATACAACAATATTAAAAACTGATAAGACGGAATCGCAAAGAAGCAATGAAAAATTCCGCTTTAGACACGTGTTTGACTTAGAAAGTATTATTTAAAGGTATGTCTTTCGCAGGGGTTATGAAATTTTTTCGTTTAAGACAGGTTTTTGTAATAGACACGTCGATTTTGTGAGGCATCCTCTAAAACTGTTAAAACGAATCCACTCTATAGTATAATTCTGAAAAGCATAGATGTATTACAATAAAATCTGTGAAGATGAGAGCTATCTTAAACAGCAAAAGTTCAAAGTTCAACGAAAACAACGCTACATATTTATACCTGTTAAGATTTGAAACATATCTAAAATGAAACTTTTTCTGGTTTTTGAATCCTTCTTGGCAGGTGTTCTGTGAAAACGGAATTCTCTCGTAAACGGAAACATTTCATGGTCTCGATGACAGAAGGATAACTGTACAAGTATACCTGATATGACGGAAATCTCTCTACAACGGAATTTGTTAACGATCCCTGCCGATTCCGTTTTCATAGATTTTAATGTAACTAGATTAAACGCAAAACTTCTTCAACCGAGATTTCGATCGGCCCAACTGTTGCCAACACGTATGGGCAAAAGACGAGTTTACATGAATGCAATAACAGCACATTAATCAGAGTTTGGCGACCCTTATCTTTGTTCATTTTATAATTTTATATCGAGCAATATTATCATTTACTTTAAATCTGCTGGCTGGAATTTAAAAAAAAGTCACTTTATTCTTCGACTAGATATTTCTGAATTCTTATTCATTGCGGTTATACATTGCCACTTTCAAAATACCTACATCTGAATGTGATTTGTCTTCTGCTGTAAAACATGCAGATGATGTCATTTTTCAGCTTTATGAAACTTTACAATAATCAATAAGTAAGGAAGAGGAGACTGGTGTTTAAAAGATTTCTGACCTGTTCAAGAGAGCACAGTCCTTTGCTAAAGAAAACTCTGACACAATTTTCTTTAGTCACACATATTCCTTGTCAAGTTGACCATCAGATACATCTGATTCAATGTCAAACTTGAAGAATATTTCGGAAGATCAATTTTCTTCCTCCTTTTGTTACTTTTATTTCTAATATCGTTATTCGTTAATCGATAAAGAAAAGAACAGAGGGATATTGAAAGATTTTGATGTTCATCTGGGTTTGTACAAAATAATGGTGATTCTTGTTATGGAACTTTTCAACCTGGGCTATTTTTAATAAACTATTAATGGAATATTACGTTGTTGTATATTATTTTGAGTAGGTTTTTACCTACTTATTTAGAATTTTAATTTTGTTTTCCGCTATTGTACAGGGATATTTAAGGCAGTTATAGAACTTTGGGAAATTTCGTACGATTTTTTTTACTAATTCTAAATGGTACGAAAATCAGTGGAAACGGCTTGTATATCAACCACGCTACAGCGTTGAATTCAGGAGAGCAGAGGTGGCCATCCACCCCGGAGCATCGAAATGACCCCTCAGAACATTTGAGATTTTATGCTTAAGAGTGCAATCTCTCCCCTTCCCTGAACTCCACTGTGTACCTATTCCGAAGAAAAATGGTACCCTCTGAAGAAATCCTTCCTGGAGAAAAATATCTGAATTCAACGTTACATTTGACCGAAGTACGACTTGTGAATTCACAATTTAACATTGTTTTCAGAAATTTCATGATGGCAATAAGCGTTTTGAATATGAAGGTCGTAGGTGGCATTCGGTTATTAACAATGAGTAATTGAAAGCAAAGGTTGAAGCTAATCCACATACCAAAGTTTGAAAGATTGTTGCTGAACTTGGAGTACGTTCTAAAACTGTTTCCAACCGCTTAAAAAAATTGGTTGAAAAGTAAAATAGCAGAAACCACCATTATTTTTTACGCAATCTAATACTTCCCAAGATGTGCTAATCCATCATAATTAATTTTTTTTTACAAAAATTTAACATCTTTTATGCCGATCAATTATCCGAAACAACTATTGAGGCCGAATATTTACTTTAGTATCAAAAGCTTGAACAAGAACTTGAACAAGAAATCAAGAACTTGAAAAAGAATTATGGCTGTTTTAGACAATTGTAACAAAATTATTTTTCCCAACATCAACTATATTTGTTGCGTGTGTTTGTTACATAACTAGTTTCTGTAGCCGAAATTACAAGATTTTTTTCTTAAAAATTGAAACCTTATTTTAGAAACTCCCATGGTGAATCAACAGCTGACGGCAGTGGCAATTATGTCAACTCATTATTCAGTATACCTATTACAGCACAAGTTCTTATTTCAATGACAAGAAATTAAACATGAAAATTGAAAAAACAGTTTCAACCAAATACTGTTATAAACTTAACCATTTGATCATAACTTTAAACTAATCAAATTTTTATGTCATATGAAACTTGGTTTAAATACATTCTCTTCAGTGTGTGCTCAGTTTTTATAGCATAGTGTTTGTAAAATCTTTTTCTTTGGTAAATATTAATGTAACTTCATTGTATTATTAGCTGCAATTATAGAGATTGATCTCACTTTATTTTACACATGCTATTTTTTTAAATTAAGAAATTGATAAGGAAATATCTAAATTCTTAAAGTTACTCCAAATAATTCTATTGCATATCACACACACAGTCAATCCTGTCACAATATACTTCAATAAGGCGCATTTTTTGTTTCGTCGGGATCCCTAAAATTTTCCGTTTGAGATAGGATTCCGTTATAGGAAGTATCCGCTTTCACAGGCTTTACTGTATTTATAAGTAGGGTAAAACATGACAAGACGAAATCGGAATCACAGAAGAACTGTGGTTTCAGGCAGGTTTTCAGCAAATTTAATTGTATGGTTACCCATATCAGGACCATGTAATGCTTTTGTTTAAGACAGGAATCTGCTATAGACAAGTTTTACTATACATATTACATACATAAATTATATTTTTATATATACAGCAAATCCTATGGAAACGAAACCTGCCTATTACGGAATGCTGACTTAAACGGAAATATTCATTCGTCAAATAGAAAAGAATGCCATACACCTGATAAGACGAAAAACTGTCTAACACGGAATTTTTTACCGCTCTTTGCGATATTATCTTGGCAGGTCTTACCATATATATAAGCTGAAGAAAAATTCGGGACCCCTCCCGAAAGGAAATCCTGGCTACGCCACTGCATTTAAACAAATCCGATGTTGGAGAGTTATTGGTCGCTTAGGAATAACACATCCTCCGTAGTAGCAGAAGGCACAAGAGTATCACACAGTGTAATTCCCAAGATCGAGAATCATGTGTTGGTGGCAGGAAATTCATATTAAAGACCACGCCAAGGTCGTAGACAAACAAAAACGACAAATAATGATCTATAATTAAGACTTAGCTAAAATAAGTTGGTCTGAGTGCCACTCTTCTACAGCAACGCCTTTCTGTTAGCACTGGAATTTCGACTCAAATAGTCTGAAAGCGACGCCTTTCCCTATAGGTCTGTAAATTTTTAGACCAATGGCAGGCGTTTCATTAACAAGTCACGTGCGGTCGGAAGAAAATGGGGCAGAAGAGTATTTTAATTCGGTGGAAAATGAACGCTGCAAAGTTTTCTTTTCCGACGAGCCCCGTTTTACAGTACATCTTAATAACAGGTACGCTTTCATTTATACAGAACGTAGGATTCGAATAAGTAAGAATAATAAAGTTAATAATAACATCTATATCTAATATCGCCTTATTAGATTTAGAAAAGCAGTGTGATGGACGTCATTATTAGAATGATCAACCTCCTCATCATTAGAAATGGATCTCTGACAACTCAGTGCTATATAGATAAGACTTTTAGAACTTTTCTAGTCCCTTACGTAACACCAAACGGATATTAGTTCAATTTAATGAACAGTAAGTACAGTCACAACATGCTCGGCTGGTTTACAGCTTCGTTAACGAAGAACGAATCATACAAATAATTTGAGCAGCATGTTCTTATTAATTGAATCCAAGAAATTATGTTTGGAACATTAGACAGACGCATTTCCTACGTTGCTACACCCCCCCACACACACACACACACCACACACACTCACACACACAAACAGTTGAAAAACTGACAAGAGCTCTTTGGGAGGAATGCGACAAAATACCCCAGTCCCTCATTAATACCTTAGCTGACTCCATGATCCACAGGTATTTGACCAGTTGCTGTACGTCAAGCACAACCATATCACCTATTAATAACGATTTGTTTTCAAGGTATCATTGTTTTATTTTGTTTTTCTAAAATGCACAAAATTGTATCAAAAAACTCCATAAAATGTATTTTTTCTTCTTCCGTACGTAACTCCTTTTTCTCACATCTGCAAATAATGTATCAGCCATCAAAACTCTTCTTTATTTGCAGTATCAATTCAAAACCACTGTATTATTTAATTATTATGACCAATAGAAATGAAAGACCATTGAAGAAATTTTTGAAAAACTCAAAACACACACAAAAGAATATGCTCAAAGTAAAATTTATTGATTTCCATTAATGTTTTTCCCATACGTTGTCATACAAATTATATAATTAAATATATATATTTAAGCATTCTACTTCATATCTCATTTTAAATAACATTTCATAAATTAACAAAAATAATGTTACAAAAAATATAGCGTGTTTTATGCTACTACACTGTTAATAATCTGCAGCAAACTTTCCAGTCATTCAACCATTTTTATAGGAAAAGGTTACATATTCGTAATTTATCTGTATTCTAACTAATGAGAACGCTTCATAAGATGGTCAAATAATTAACTATAAAGAAGGTGACCTGGCTGTACAGTTTTCGGCAGATTTTTAACAGTATAATAAATTATTTGAATAAGCGGTAATGAATGAAAATCTGTAAGGATTTTATTATTTCAAAATAAAAAAATATTTAAACTTTTTTAGAAATGTCTAAAACTCTATATTTTTAGGCTAAATTTCATGTTCTGGTAGCGAAATATTTTCTTTATCCAAGTGTACAATTTATCACACAATGTTAAGGAAATTTTGAGAAACATTAAGTTACAAAGAATGATTTTTTAAACAGTTTAAATGATCTAATTAAATTTTTCAGCAGAGCTCAAATTACGCTGGGAATTAATTAATATAACAAAGAATGTTAATTACTACCATTTTCTACACAGTGTACAATCAACAGAGGGAAAAAATGTCCAGATCGGGCATGGAACCCGGAACCCTTGGTATCACGTACCAATGCTCTGCCATTTGAGCTATCTGGACGTCATCTAGTCTAGCATTTCTCACTCTTATATGTTGGTAATCCTGCAAGTTTGTAGCACAAGATGGAAAGTCAAATATGAGCACACATCTTCTGTGGTATGCATGAGACGAATTAAATCACAGTATCGGTGAATATATATATCTAATTAATTTTTATAGCAAAGCTGAAATTATTGAATTAATGATGCACCTTCGCGGACTTAACAGGTATGACAAACTTTCACTACCTTTATAACTGTTATGAAGATCTAATTGATTTTAACTAAAATTAGAAGAAGCACCAATTGCCGTAGTTCACATTCTATTAGGGCATTGGTGTGTGAAACCAAGGGTTCCGTTTTCGATACCCGGTTTGGACATTTTTTCACTCTGTTGGTTGTACGCTGTGCAGTAAAGGATAATTAACATCCTTTGTTATATTCATTAATTTTCAGCGTAATTTTAGCTCTGCTGAAAAATTTAATTAAGTTTGTTTAAGAAAGCATTCTTAATGTTTACATGTAACTTACTGTTTAACTGAATGTTTTTCAAAATTTCCTTAACATTGTGCGATAAATTGCATACTTGGATACAGAAATGTACGTACAACTATGATGGAAAACATTAAAAATTGTATTAAAATTTGTAATTTGAAGTAAACTTTCATACTTACCGTCTCTTGTTGTGACAGACACTTCTTTAGAATCTCCGCTGACTTCTCCAACTTCTGTGTAAGGTGCTACAGTAACGCTATACTTAGTGCCTGGTTTCAGACCTTCTACACTAGCTGGAGGATCGTTAGTAACTAACTGGTTGTCAACCGATCTTTTCCTTCGGGTCGAAATTTCATTCCATGTAATCAAAAAAGATGGTTTTTGCCATTTTGTGGTACTTTTCATTGTCCAGCTGACTGTTAAAGTGCTTGAAGTCACATCCTCAACTAGAACATCACCAATTTCTCCCAGCAAAACTGTAAATAAAAATATTTAACATGATTCAATGGGATAATTGTCCGTTCAATTATACCAGAACTTATCAGCATTTTTACATCACGACACACTTGAATGCGAAGTTTAACAAAATGCGGAATAACAACATAATAATTTTAATATGCTTACTAAAATTATTATATTTTAATAATAATATAATATTTTTAATATGCATACTAAAAGTATTATATTTTAATAATAATATAATAATTTTAATACGTATACTAAAAATTATTATATTTTAATAATAATATAATAATTTTAATTTTTCATGCTAAAATTATCATATTTTAATAATAATATAATAATTTTAATTTTTCATACTAAAATTATCATATTTTAATAATAATGCAATAATTTTAATTTAAGGTAAAGCCAGGAGAGATTGCGCACATAGAGGTTCGGGGGGAAGAAGCAGAGTGAGCGCACAGCGACTCCAGGTAGTTGTACAACAGCAGTAGTTGAGTGTCTACTTGAAAGTGCACGTAGATTGTTTTGAGTGTCTAAGACAAAGTATTGCTATTTTGCCTTGTTTTCTCAAAGTAAGTGCTTGAATTTTGAAAGCTATTCATCAGAATTTCTATACAATGTCAGTAGTACAAAATATTTTAAACTTAAACGATTTCTCATAAGCTACTAATCTAGACTAACAATGTGAACATCAACGGTTCGTTTTAGTAGCGGCCATGTTTAAATAAAAGGCCGCGCAATCTCTCCTACCGAAATTGGAGAGTTTGCGCATCTGCTACTTAGAAGAGATGGCGCAGTGTTCCCATTAGTTTCCATGCTAGGAGAGATTACGCAGCTTATTGGTAAATTTGCATTAAAAAATGAAAAATGAAAATGGACTAATTTTAAGTTAAACGTGTTATCAAGTAACTTAATGTTATTTTGTAATCTTATCTGGACTTGCTTTTTCTGATTCTTTAATTTTTTTTCTTAAATTAATTTTTTTAATCGTTTTTTAAATTATTTCCTTTTTTGATTTTTTAATCATTAGGTTGAAATATTCACTCCTAATACAATAATATTTGTTCACAAAAACTTTACAACAATGCCATTTAAGTGTAATTATTGTTGTTAACAATTTAATTGTAGTTATTATTAGTAACAATCTCTCCTACCCATGTGCGCAATCACACCAACCCTGTAAGGACAGATTGCGCAAAATAACTTTCTTGGTTTTATTACAACTGTTCTATTAAATTGTAACATAGCAACAAAATAGCAATGGAAATGCATAAAAAACAAATGAAGTAAAAATTATTCATGGATAGTTTAGCAAACAATTAATATTTAGATTTTTTATTGCTATTCTATTGAATTGTGCGCAGACTCTCCTAGCTTTACCTTACAGTTAAAATACTTCTGTAGTACACAATTTATAATAAATCAGTAATAAAAGCAAAAATAGGGTTGTTTTTTTCACTCTTTTTTAAGCATTCAATGTTTATCTCGAAAATCACGCCCAATTTTACGATGGCAATTCATTCCCCCCCCCCCCCCCCAAAAAATTTCAGTTACAACAATACATTAACTTGGCGGAGGCCTCGAACTTGATTGTGGAAAATTCGCCATTTTTGTATGCTTGGTAGAAAGCGCGAACTGGGAATTTATTTTTAAAATTATAATTTTTGATCTACTTCTTTCTTAATATATGGCAACAGGAAAGAAATAATTAAACGTTATTTAAACTATCTTTTGGGTATTTCTAAATTGATTTCTCAACGTATAATCATAATTTAATTAATATAAAAGTGTTAGTGGATTAAAGCGTATTTTTTAAAAATATATATGTTACACTCTTTATTTTTTATTTATATTTTCTCCATTTTAGTGTTTAAAATATTTCGCTGTTGCAGTTTCACAGCCAGTTGCCTTTTTAGGGGAGCGTGGTTCTGCGCATAATTAAATCCATTGGTGTTGTAACTCGTATACAAGTGTAACCTTAAAAAATATTTCGCGAATTATCACCTTTTGCTCGCTAACAGAAAAATACCTTGAAATTAATTTATTAATTTATAATTACATTCTAAATGTATTAAAATATTATACTGTCATCGGCAACCCACCTGTGAATATAATTTTTATAATTCTAGCATATCAAGAAGTGGTTGAAAAATCAATTACGAAATTCCATCTTTGCATATAAAAACCAAGTTACGTTAAATAAAAATTAAATGAAAGAGTTTAAAAAATATGAAAAAGACATATTTTTTAATTTATTTATAAATACAAACAAAATGCACCATATCACAGCCCGTAAAAACATATTTTATTACAAATTATAATTGAAAAGTAACAATCAAGTTTTTTTAAAACTTATTTTTATTTTAAATTGAAGTGATATAAAAAATATATATTAAACTAATTATAGTATTTGTTATATTTATTTATTGCAATGAGGTATTTGAGCTTGCCATTTCAAAAATATCTGCTTTTCATCTTTGAATGCTTACATAGGCGTACTCGTAAATGTTAAGAAATGTTTAAAAATGCTGAAGTATTACCAAAAGGTGTACACTAGAAAAAAAAATTGTTGATTTTACAGTATAATACTAGCACTCCAGCTGTCAGTATTTTACCGTAAAATTAACAGTAATAAACAGCAGAATAAGCAGTAATACACTGCCGGTCATGCGCGGTAGTGTATTACTGCTTATTTTACTGTTTATTACTGTTAATTTTATGGTATAATACTGGCAGCTGGGATGCCAGTATTACACTGTAAAATCAACAATTTTTTTTTTTTTTTTTTTTGGAGTGTAGATTGGTGAAATTCCATCGACTTCTATACACAATAGATCTAAAGATTAAACATTTTGTTTAAAAGGGTTTTTTTTATCTAATTCATATAGGACTTAAATCATTAACAAGTATTTCTACTGTATTTATAACTCTATTCTTTCCAGAACCACAATTTTTCTGAAAAACCATCAACTTTAATTATCGAGAGATATGGGAAACTCATCGAGAAAGTGATAATTATGCGAGAAAATCATCATCTCTCTAACGAAGATTTTCTCGCATATTATTATTCAGAGTTTTCAAGCATAATAGAAGTAAGCATACACAAAATTCTACCTTGTTACACTAAATCTTATCGCAAAATAAATCACGCAGTTTAAGTAAGCTATGCGTTAAACAGAAATTATATTTCTATTGCTTCATATAATTTTTATAGAATGTGAATGAATATTTTCGAATCACACCTGAAATTCTTTCATGGAACAACTGTTAAAAAAATTTCCAGATCTGTTATAATCTAATGTAACTTTTTTCACTGTTCTTAACTTTTTTGTCTCCATTTTCGACTATTCGATTTTCTTGGTAAAATGACCCAGTTATTTTTATTCCTGAACGCATGAAAGTTTCATATATTCTTTTTTTTTAGCTTTTTTATTTTCCTATGAATGTGTAACATTATCTATTATAGCCAATTAGTTACTGATTATAACGTTTTAGTGATTTACCTGTTTTGAAAAATCGGTGACGAAAATCTGCAACGAAAAAATTAGGTCCGACCCGATCGTTGGACTAAACTGTAAAAAATAATGGCAAATATTTCTCAATCTACGAAAATATAATGTAACCACAAACGAAAATATATTGGGTTGTTAAGAAAGTTCTTTCCGTTTGAGATAATTAATTCGTACCGGAAAATTCTATCACTTAATCATTAGATATTAATTCCGATAGTTAATGTCTAACAATTAACGGGCAGAATTTTCCGGTACGAATTAATTTTCTCAAACGAAAAGAACTTTCCCAACATACAATAACCTCTTCCGAATTATCCCCGATTCCGAAAAGCATTCTTTATCTTTATAAACCTTAGAAACCAATATATTTACGAGTTTCTTTTACATCCACTGATTTTCGGAAAGTTTTTAAGTAGATTTCATAGTGTATTAATCAGTCTTTTCTCAAACCGGAATATCCGTTTTCAGGATGGTATCTATTCTTAATTAATCATTTTCAGCTATGAGTAAGTGAATTTACACATTCAAGAATAACATAATAATATTAATTATAATGTGAATGTGAATGCTGTTAATTTATCATTATTATTGTCTGTAAAACATGTTTATTGCACATGAAAATGTTTACTTGAGAATTGGTGGTATCCGAAAAACCCATATTTCGGGTTAAGGAAACTGATTAATTCAATAGAAAAACTACCTGGAAATAATTCCGCAAATCGGTAGCGGCAATAAAAACTGTTTTTTTTTTGTTTTTTTTTTATGCTTCTTTAAATTTGGAAAATTTTTTGGTGTCTGAGGTTTCTAAAGATACACAACGCTTTCCGAAATCGTGGGTCAGAGGCTTTTGTATATTTTTGTTTGTGGTTATATTATATTTTCCGGCAGTAAGAAACATTTGTCTTTTAAACACTTTCCAACCTTGTTGAAAAGTGTTTATGACTTCGTCTTGTCTGCCCGTCTGCCGTCTGGCCGTCTGGCCGTGCTCTAACTCGCGTAAAAATACTCAGATCACCCTGAAATTTTTGTATGTTATTGTCGTTTACTATAGCATGTTCCCTATTTCAACTGAAGGGTGTAGCACTTATAGTTATTTTTTTTAAAGGGACAGTCAAAAGTATCCCGTTACATTACAGTCAATGGGAAATGATCGTTTCAAGTGCATTTTGATGATGTTACGTCATTTAAAACATGATGAAATTGATATATAATTGTGAAGCGCATTAAAACATGCTTTTTTAGAATGTGGGGTGCAAAAGCATTAATTATTCATTTACAGGGTAAAACAAAAGAATTCTATTACACATTGTTCTATGGGGGGGGGGGGAATCGTTTGCAGTGTAATTTAGTGATATTTCAATATTTCAAACATAATGAAAATTATATGCATTACTGTGATTCACTATAAATCGCTCTCTTGAAAGTGTGGGGTGCATTGCGTTTATTTACAGGGACACACAAAATCGGTTACAGTACATTCGCCATATTTACAGCCTATGTGTGATAAGTGCGTTTTCAACTTTGGTTTGCGTTTTCAACTTTGGTTTGCATTTTTAAGTTTAACTAAATATTTTCACAGCACGTGTGTGTTTATAAACTCGGTTGTTCATATACAGGGCTACACAAAGGAATCCGTAAGTATTACAGACTACGGGAGTGAATTGCTTAAAGATATTTTTTAATTGTGTTACGCATTTTCTTGCTGAACAATACTATATTTAGTAAACTAATATAAGTTTGTAAAATATAAATAAATTCATATACAAGGGTACGCAAAAAATGATACATTGTCGTTTACGGTTGGTAATTGCTGCGAGTGAGTTTTAACCTTCCTACCCTGTTGGGATTTTACTCAACCTTGATTTCGCAACCCTTTCGCACCACAATTTTTATTTAAATTTTTTAACGTACTTATTTAACTTTTTTTTTTTATTTCTCTTTGGTTTTTATTTAACTTACTTTATGAAAAAATTTCTGGTTCAAATTGAATGAAATAAATTATAGGAACGGGTCGATTCGACCCATTTTGGGTAGGAAGGTTAAGGTGCATTTTAGCTTAATATGTGGTGTGTACAAAAGTATTCAGATAATATACAGAGCTGTACAAAAGATTTCGAGTGTATTTCCATCGGTCGGAGAAAATTGCTAAATGTGAGTATTCTAACTGAACTAAATTTTATCATGCTATATATCCACATCTGTTGATCATATGCAGTCGATTTGGTGTCGAGGAAGGTTAAGGTGGATTTTAGCTTAATATGTGGTGTGTACAAAAATATTCAGATTAAAGTATTCAATTAAATGCACTTAATGCGTGCGCATTTCACGCAAAGTAAGGTACGTCCTTAAAACGTTTTACTAAAATATCTTAATTATTGTTGAAACTGTGAACGGAAATTTCGGATTCAGCTTGTATTCAGATAATACATAACAAGTGGACTGTAACTTCAATTCTATGGCAAATACTGTTCAACTTCCTGTTTACTACCTTATACTTTTTATTTTTGAAATTGTCAGGGACACCCTGTATATGCGTTCATGTCTTCAAACAAAAAAAATTAATTACAGTAGCCTCTCATTATATAGCGCCTTGTTACATTCATTACTTCATTCGAGCACATCGTGTTTTTTAAGAATTTTCCGAAAACTTTTCTTTAACTGTATTTTTAACCCAAATTACGATACATAATTCGATTAGAATAAGTGTAATTATTTATCGTCATTTTATTAAGAAAATTGTAATATGTGTATAAACTAATAACGTCACTGATTTTCGAAAACGCTTCCAAGTAGATTTTATAGCGTATTAATAAATTTTCTCAAAGTGGAATATCGGTTTGTGTGATGCTATCATTTCTTAATCAAACATTTTCAGCTGAATAACTGAATTTATACTTGCAAGAATAACAAAACAATATTAATCTTAATGTCGATGTTAATTTATCATGTTTGTCCATAAAACATGTTTGTTAATATTATTATTGTTAATATTATGTATGTTATTGTTTGTCTATAAAACATGTTCTCGCTTTACGGACCCCTTTTGAAGCAGATCCTATTTTATGGACAATTTTCTCATTCCCCAACGACTAGTAAACCATTGTATGTTCCCTCATTAAAACAGATACCAGTTAACCTAACAGTTTTTTCAGTCCCCACACTGCCCGTTTTATTGAGGTTTCACTATATCAAACTGACCTCCATCAATCTTATGACCAAATTGCTTTAAAAATGTTTACTTGAGAATTGTTGCCATCCGAAAAACTTATATTCCAGGTTGAGAAAACTGATTAATACACTACAAAAACTACTCGGAAAGGTTTCCGCAAATCAGCGGCAGCAAAAGAAACTTTGTTTTTTTTTAAATGCTTTATTAAATCTAGAAAATATATTGATTTCTGAGGTTTCTAAAGAAAAAGAATGCTTTTCGAAATCGGAGATAAATCGGAAGAGGTTATTAATTTGGAAACAAATGAAGAACATTTTCTTGTTTGTTATTTTATTATATTTTATTTTATTTCATTTTTTAAATTTTTTAAATGCCCTTAAATTTTTATTTTTAAAATGCTTTAAATTTCGGACATTTAATACGTCTGAAAACGACAAACATATAAACACAAACTCTAAAAAAACTTTACTCTTAGCTGTCTTTTTGCAAGCAAATGGCCTTGGTTCGTTGCAGCAAGTGCACTTCAAATTGTTTAGTTCACCCTCCTCCGATAATTCGTACGAGCAGCACATAACTTCTGATTCTACTCCAGATGGACAATCCGACGTATTGACGTCTCCTGAAAAAAAAAATTGCTCCAGGAATTTAATGTAAGTCTCATTGTTACGGTGAAAGTTTAATAAAGAAAAGAAATAACTATTTAAAAATATATACAGTGAAATCTCGCTTTACGGACCCCTTTTGAAGCAGATCCTCTTTTATGGACAATTTTCTCATTCCCCAACGACTGGTAATTAATTGTATGTCTCCTCATCAAAACAGATACTAGTTAATCTAACAGTTTTTGCAGTCCCCACACCGTCTGAAGTTTCACTATATCAAACTGACCTCAATCCATCTTATGACCAAATTACTTTAAACCACTGCTTATTAGAGATTCGAAGTCAGAATTTCCAATTCAGACCTTTTTTGTCGTTATGCAGAAATTTCACACACTGAATGTTTTTTTAATACGAGGAACCAAATTTTCAATAATCGTTCTAATAGTTTTCCGTAATTTTGGCAATAGTATTCAGATAATCGGATAAGATGATCGGAAATAGAATATAAAAATGCTTCCAATTTTAAAAGAAAAACGTTAGCGATTCCAGAAAATCCCCAATTGTTTATATAATCCTTTATCAATAAAAGAAAAGGGTGTCCTCGCCAAATTTAAATGATAAATTGCGCAAATGTTACTTTAAATGCATATTACAATTAAAATTTCGCAAAATTCGCTTTTTAACAAGAAATTCCCCTTCTTTTTTAGCGAAAAAGGTGTCTTCTGCGTGAATGCATACGCGCGTGGATACGTACATCTCTCTGTGTGTAACTACGTGTCTATATACATTTACGCAAGTACAGGGACGATTCCAAAATCGGGTCGACAGTCCATTGGCATATTTTACCGAGAGTGGTTTGGCGTATATTTAAATCCATTGTTATAGCTATTAAATAATTGTAACCACGTTATTGCCAACATCTTTATTTACGTCAGCGTTACTGGATCACTCGTTTTACTTTACAATATAGATTCCTTATAACACCGTGATCAAAACTTGCGAATCCTTATATCAACTTAAGTATCGGGAAAAACGAATCATACTCTAGTTGTCGTAACGTTCATATGTTCCATTTTTCGACGAGTCGAAACTGACATTACTTGAATAAAGCTTAAAATATAATGTTCAGGTTTATTCGCACAATGAAGCAGCCATCATGCAACTAATTAGTATTCCAATTTATATAAGTTCTATGATCGAGTAAAGTGCACATTCTGAAAAAAAAAAAAAAAAAAAAAAAAAAGACGAAGCTCACAGCAGCATTTCTATAAAATGTCAGATTTGGCAGTCATAGGAGTCACAAATAAATGAAGAATTACGAGTGGAAATAACCTCAGTGAGTTGAATATGTTATAAATTCTTTCGGATTTGACGTCTTAATAATAATACATGTTTTCACATTTACCATTATTCTCTGTTTACAATTAGGGGAAAGTGTACCTTGGACCTACACAATTTTTAGCTCTATCTATTGGATTTGTACAAAACTAATCAATGTAGTTTTGAGATATGCCACTAGATGTCACTTAGCAGTTGGTCTCTTCCATATAGTCAGCACATGCTGCAGAGAATTGTAAAAAAGAAGATTTGGCCATCAAAAAGTAATTTTTTAAAGTTGCAACTTTTCATTATATCTTTTTATCAACAGTTATTTGTTTTAAATTCAAAGTTATGCATGAAATAGTATTTATTGTATATTATGAACATGTGTTTCAAATCAGGTTAAGCCTAAATGTAAAATGGTGCGAAGTCATTATTTTTCAGGTCACAAAGTGTTGTACCTTGAACCTGGCAATAGTGTTGTACCTTGAACCTAGCAATAGTGTTGTACCTTTAACAGGGTCAAAGTACAACACAGTTACATATACAACAAATGAAAATGTTATTCCAGGAAAGTTTGTCCTCGTATCATTAATGAAAGGAATTCAAAACTTAACTCGATATATGCACGCCACTTGTGAACAGAAAATATACATAGATGATGACAATGGTGAGAACAATGGATGATGACAATGGTTGTTGTGTTTGTGAAACCTTTTAATAGCATTGGAATATAATTCATACTTGAGGAAAATGATGCGTTTTTCAGTCAATCCCGAACAAATCATTAGCATTTTGTGGAACCATTAATTATCATTAATATGAAACTATTAATTGATTACAGTGTATTTTTTACAAAATATATTTCATTCTTTATTTCTCATTTATATTTTCAAATTTTTGATGTTTAAAATATTTCGTTGTTACAGTTTCACAACCAGTTGGCCTATTTTGTCGAGCATGGTTTATCGCTTATTTAAAGCCATTATTGTTTCAACTCGTATACAAATGTAACGATAAAGAATATTTGGCGCTTTATCCCCAATGGCGGGCTTTTATAATTAAGTTCTTAAAATATTAAAATGTTGTATTGTCATCGGAAACACACTCGTGAATATTTTTTTTAATTCTACCCTTTCAGTAATTGAGTGATAAATGGATTACAAAATTTTATCTTACATACAAAAATAAAGTTGAGTTAAATAAAAGAGTCTAAGAAGAAAATCACATCGTGTCATGCATTTTGATACTGTAGTTGTAAAATAAATAACTGATATGCACTAACTAAACATAAAACAATTGAAAGAAAATCAGATAGTTGGCGAACAGAAACTATATTATGGCTAAAATAATAAACTCAGGCTAAAGAAATTCTCTCAGAACAAAGAATGAAGCCGTGAGTAATTTTCTATATTCACTACGTTATACATCGAAAGTTATCCACAACAATATATATTGATAGAAAGTAACCATTATAAATAGAACAAGCAGATTTGCCAAGTCTCCGGCTTTTTGCACACCAGTATTTTATTAGAGAAAATGTTGTTCTTTTAAATCGCAGAGTGCGCCGATTAAACAAGTGAACTTTTTTTTGTAATAAAATACTGGTATCCAAAAAGCCGGAGACTGGGCAGCTCTGAACAAGTAAGAAAAATTATGCGTCAAGCATAGATTATGAAACATAACAAATTGAGTTGAGTGGTATAAGGATACGTTGCTTCAGCATATTCTTGGAATTGTATTTGACCTTTCGTTATATATTGTTTTATTTTATTTTTAGAATAAATGCTTCGATCAGTAAGATAAACATTTTAACGTAATTTGAAATCACTAAACATGTAATCTTAATAATTGAATATTTGAGGTATGGTACATCAAAACCAAAATGCTAGTTAAAAATTAAAAGAAAATATATGAATAACCGCTCATTCCTAACTTTTGTATTCACTGTGGAACAAACAATAAATAAATGAATAAAATAAAAAGAAATCCGATATGTTTTAAACTTTAAAAAAAAAAATGATAATTTCGAATGACTAACAGATCAAAACAATAAAAAAGTAATAATTTTACCTCTAGCCTTGACTTTTATAATGAACTTTTCAGGATCTGAAAACAGACTCTTTGCATCTTCAATATAACGCCGTCTCATAGGACAACGTTTTACGTGAACAAAGCTCATACTATTATAATACATCCCAGCTATTTGGAAAAATTCAAAATATATAATGATTCTTATATAACTATTCCGGTAATAATGTTTACAATATAATTTTTAATGTCTAAACTATATGTATATATTAAACAAGCAATTTTAATGATTTTGGATGATATCTAAAACGGCTGGAACGATTTTCAGGAAACTTGAACCCCATACTAAATCGAGCAGAAAACAAGAAAGAAAAATCATGCGTCAAGCATGGTTTATGAAACACTTTCTAGCACATTTAGAATACATTAACAAAATTTCACAGTATAATATGGTGAAAGATGATGTCTAAGTAAACAATTTGGAAAACACATAACACATTTGAAAACCGGATTACCGTCAATAATGGGGAAAATATCCCAATTATTTTGGGCAGCCTATACACTTATATATATGCTATATATTATTCTAAAAATTACTTAAGTTAAGAAATGCATAGCACAGTTGAAAACTCCCCTACAGCAAATTCCACCATTAAACGAAAATGTACTCGAGATCTTTTGTGCAGCCCTGTATAGAGTTTATATACACCAAGTAATATGCAAAAAAAATGTACTAAATTTAAAAACGCGTACCGCAACTGATAACGCACTGCCAGCAATTATTATTCAATTATAATTGATAGACAGTATTGCAACCGGATTCTTTTGTGTGTCCCTGTAAATGAACGGTGAATCCTATATACACCTTATTCCATAGTAAGCCTCTTGTAGTGTACATCAGTTATGTATATCAATTTCAATATGTTTGAAATTGTGTAACATTATTAAAATATACCGCAAACGATTTTTTTCCCATAGACAGTCATGTAACGTAATTATTTTGAGTGTACCTGTAAATGAACTTAAAGCATGGACAGACGGCCGACAGACAAACCGAATTCATAAACACTTTTCAACTATGTTGGAAAGTGTTAAAAAGACGCCACTGTATGCGTAAGTACCACTAAAATTTATTAAATCGAATGGCTATTCAATGATAAGAAATTTTAGCAAACGTCATTCATGTTTAATGATAACAGTTAATTTACCCTTTCTAAATTCCAAAAGTTTGGAAACGGTATCTATTATGCCACAGACTAACAAATTATATTCCCTAATATAAAATGTAAGTATAAGAAGAAATTTCAGATCAAGATTATGCTTTATTTCGTTGTCTCTGCCAAGGGAAGTTCCGAACTTTATTTCACACGAAATAATCAAATAAATGTCTAATGCCTTAAAAAATTTTCAAGTTATTTTTACGAAAAAAGCAAACAAATCTGCCAAAATTCTGTCTTGGTCTGATAAATTTTCGTATCATTCTGAAAAAAAAAAAAAAAAATACTCAAGCGTATACCACTTCACAAAAAAATACCACTTTGTACATAAAGCCAAACCTTTAAATAATTTTCTTCAATTTCAGCTATTCCAGTATGTTTTATTTATTTTTTAATTTTAACATTGAGTGAAAAGTCTATAAAAATAACTGGAAAGCGCAAAATATTGAGTTGTTCGGAAAGTTCCTATTCCGTTTGAGAAAACCAATTCGTATACTGGAAAATTCTGCCCGTTAATCATAGATTATATACATCGGAATTAATCTCTAATAATTAAATGATAGAATTTTCCGGTACGAACCAACTTTCCCAAATGAAAAGAATTTTCCGAAAAATATTTAATAACATGAAAAAAGGATACAAAAACATTTGAAAAAAAAAAAAAAAAAAAAAAAAAAGATGCAAAAAGCGTCTAGAGAGCTTTAGCGTCAGTAGCAATAAAATGGCGGACTGCGTCTGCCAAATGATTATTTGGATCATTAATATTTTTCGCATCGCATCAGTTATTGATATGTTAAAACAACATTCAAGTTTAGTTTCAATGGACTGTTTCTTGTTGCCCCTATGCTCCATAAAATTGTGCAAATCTTAAGTTGTAACCCGTTAAATATATTGAATATGAAATATTAAAACATTGAGCCATGAAATAAGAAAAAGAATATACTGACCGAATTATCAACTGCATTCATTATACTTAATGTAAATAATAAAACTAAAACGTTATTTACTAACTCCTAAATTAAATAAAATGCGATAAAATTAGAAAATTAATTTATTTCGATTCCTTTTTTTTTTTCGTTTAAATACATTTTAGTACCAGAAATAATGTATGACAAATTAAAATATTAAATAATAGTCAAATTCTTATTTGTTGAATGTCTAATTGTGCGGATTTAATTCAATAATATGGTGAGTTAATCTATACTCCCATATCATTAAAGTAAAATCTCTCGACACAGCAAATAACCCAATAGGATCAAAACGGGATTTATGAAACCGAGTGCTCGCCTTCTTACTTGTCCGAAAGATAAAAACGAACAAAGATTTAAAAAAAAAAAAAATCATTCTTGCTTCGATTCAATTAATCTTAAAACTGTTCTTTATCAGTGCTATATACAAATACATCTATGAATACACCTTGCAGCGCGTGCAATTGCACAAACTGGTTCCAGAAACTATATGACCCTAATCAGAATAGGATATTTAAAGGGTTATAAACGTTTTTCGGATTGAAAAAAAAAAGCGTACTTTATGAAGTTTTTTTACGTCTAAGAATGTGGCAGAAAATGTAGGTTTTTGTAATAAAAAATACATTTTTTAACTAATCAAAAACCAAGTTTATAGCTTTTTTATTAAAAATAATAATAATCTGTTTGGGCTCGTTTTTCCTCGCTGTTGTACAGAGTGTAGCGTTCCATGTAATCAAGACTGAATAATTTAATCTTCTTTGAATGATTTTATCTAAAGGCAATGAAACAAACAGCACGTTAAAATATACCAAATTGTCTAGTGTTTGATCGACGTTTTTTTTTTTTTTTTTTTTTTTTTTTGCATTTTTTAACAAAATTGCAGAAGATCAAACTTAATGTACCTGTTTTCTCTAAAAAATCTAATTTTGTTTTGTTTTTAAACAAGAACGAAAAATCATGCTTCATGCGTAGCTTATGAAGCACTTTCCAACGCATAACCCATTTCAAAACTCAATTTCAAGAATTACCATGAATAGTCGGAAAAATATCAAAAAAAAAATTGTGCAGTCCTGCGTATGATCTATACATTTGTATATATACTACATAGTATGCAAAAATTTAGTTCAGTTAGAAAACGCATAAAACAGTTGAAAGTTCCTCTTCAGCAATTTCCGTCAATAAGCGGAAATGTAATCGAATTATTTTGTGCAGTCCTGTATATGGTCTGTAGAAGTTATAAACACTAAGTAATGTGCGAAAAATTACTTAAATTTAAAAACGCATACCACAAGTGAAATCGCACTTCCAACAATATTATCCGTCAAAGACAGTACTAATCGAATTATTTTGTGTTGCCTTGTATATCAGGCATGTTTTTTTACCGCGGGCCAAATTAAGCATTATGAACAAAGCCGCGGGCCACATAAAAAAAAAAGTAGATAATATCACCGCCATTACACAATAAAATCTGTACGCAACAAAATTTAAGAGGTTCTAAAATTGCGATTTCTGTGATACAGTTGATATAGAAGCCTGAATAACTAGAAGCTTAGAATTTGGCATGATGATTACTTTTAAGATGCAAGTGCTTTCTAAGGACGATTTCTAAAAGATTCGAAATTTCAAATAAAAAATTAAATGCGCCGTAAACATTAAAAAAAAAATCTAAATTACGATTTGTTCGGAATTTATTTAAGATATTCTCATTCATTTAAGTCTTGTGTTCGTGTAATGCAGTGTAAGAATGAAGTTTACTCAAAATGTGACGCTCAAATACTAACTTTTGAATTATCCGAAAGCAGTATAATTTTTAATGCTTATAGGCATACAAATATAACTTGGCATATTTCAACACTTAGCGTTTACTTACTTAAAGCAGCAGATCCTTCTGATCCCATGTCCAACCAGAAATGTGTATGAATATAAGAGGTCAGCAAAGCTTTTACAGGTTGGGTAAGTTCTTCTTGAGTTTTATAATCTAGAAGCTGGCCGTCTTTACTCTTGCATACTTCATAGGCTTCTTTCCATGTTTTAGTCTCTTGGGGAGCCCAAAGGCATACGAACCCGTCTTGTATTTGATTCTCTTGACAAGATGGATCTAACATAAATCACAAAACACAAAATATTTTCTAAATTATTAATTTGTGTGAAGTATTTATCCTTGTACTAAAAAATGTCATTTGTTAATCTGGGTTATTTTATAATATGCAGATTTTGTGAGACAAGTGGTCTGGCCAAATTCGTCTAGAATTAGGATCAGCCTTCTCTTTTAAGATTTTTTTGGAAATCCTGCTTTTTTTTCATAATTAGAAAACAAAATGTTAACACCTTCGCGACGAGCGTCACATATACGTGGCACATAAAGTGCTCAGAAACCTTGATTATTCCTACCAATAACTTTTAATTAAATAATTTTCTTACTTAATTAAAGCATTTCTGTGATAAAATTAAGCAAAAATTCCGGTGATAAAATATTAAAAATTATGAAAAGGACACTCGTCGCGAAGGGATTAATTGTCTGGTGCAGTTAGCCTAAGATTTGAGCAAATCTGGAACATTTTTTTTTAGAAAAACGAAAGTTTTTTGAATGTGTTCCACTAATCTTCTTCAGTTTTCCCAAACTTTCCCATTTCAGAAAAATCCGCCATTTTGAAAAAAATGCTGAGATTTTGAAAATTTAGTTTTTATGATACATTTTCTGTATTAAGTGGCCTACATTGTTTCAAAATATGCTAAATTGTTGGTATTGCGTTTCTTTACACTGGTAACAATAAATTAGGCGTAATTTGCAAAATCCGCCATTTTGAAATAACTGCCGCTATCTTGGAACTTTAGTTGTTATTGGACATATCCTACATTAAGTAGCTTAGATTGTTTCAAAATATGTTAAATTGTTCGTATTGCAATTTTCTACACTAATAATAAAAAATCAAGCCGAATAAAAATATATCTGACATAATCATAATTAAAGGTTAGATGTAATAATATGATTCGTTTGCCCATCTGCATAGTGTAAACTAATGTTTCCTTGTTTTTATGTCTTGGGGCACTCTTATGCTAAATCAGTACAACATATATCCAGCGGATGTTAACGATAAGTCAATCAACAGTGAAAAATATTTTCATTGTGAGTATGTAAGTCTACTGTAGTTGATTATGCCAGTTAAAATAGTAAATAAAATATTGAGAAAAATAACTTTTATTAATAATTATGTTAGATACATTTCTTCTCTTAATTTATTATTAGTAATTTGAAAAATCTCATTACGGACAGTTTTACATACTGTAAAAGCACTTATTTTCGCGAGCCGTAATTTTCGCGAAAATAAAGATATCGGTGATTTCGCGAGCTGAAAATTTCGCGAATTTTATATGAACAGAACCGAAAGTTGAAAAATCCCGAAACTGCCTAAATATAACATGTTTTTTGCATAAGGCATTTTAAGAAACTTGACAAACGCAAAGTTTGTGCCTACATCTGAATATACATTGGAATATAAAAGAGAGATGACTCTTTTGTTAGCATGTTCCCTTCCTGGAAACCTACTTCCACCACAATTGTTGTACGCTGGAAAAACAACAAATTGTCATCCAAAGTTTACATTTCCCGTGGACTGGGATGTGTGGCACACCGATTCGCACTGGAGAAATACTGACACAATGATTCGATACATCGAGAATATTATTGTACCTTATTACGACAAGCAGAGAGAGCTTCTCGGGCTAGTTCCAAAACAACCTGGTGTAGCATTGTTCGGCGCTTTATTGGCACACCAAGATCCTCTTTTTCTGGCTGAACTAGAGAAGAGGAATATTATTCCATATTTTGTGCCCCCTTCCAGCACAGGAGATCTCCAGCCTTTGGTCTTAACTATAAACGACGAGTTCAAGCTTTGGCTCAAGAATGTGTTTATTGAGTGGTATTCTAATGAGCTTAAATTTCTAGAGAAAAAATAATCTGTGGACCTGCGAATATCACGACTAAAACCAATTCACGCTTCTTGACTTGTGCGCACATGTAACGGTATTGAAGCCAAACATAATATAATTTTGAATGGCTTTAAAGAAGTTGGTATATTGAGCTGCATTCTATTAGTTGTATTATTGTTTTTATTCAAGAAATAGTTGTATAGTATTCAAGAAATAGTTGTAAGTATTCAAGACATTTTTGTACTTATTTCTTATTTAAGTAACTGTAATCATTAAATTTTGGATAAGTGAAAATTTTCTGATTTTTTATTATTATTTGAGGCGAAAAAGAAAAATATTTCGCGAGGCTTAAATCTTCGCGATGACGACGGGCTCGCGAAAATCGCGAAAATAAGTGCTTTTACAGTATTTCGAAACAATCTAGGTCATTTAATATAGAGAATATCCAATAAAAAATAAATTTCCAAGATAACGACAGTTTTTTTTTTTTTTTCAAAATGTTGAATTTTCCAGATGTATTTTTATTACAGTTAATTTATTATTACTAGTGTAGAGAATCGAAATATAAACAATTTGACATATTTTGAAGCAAACTGAACCAATTAATATTTTAAAAAATCAATCAAAACTAAATTTCCGAGATGGTGGCGGTGTTTCAAAATGGCAGATTTTCCTGAAGTGAGAAAGTTTCGAAAACTATGAGGACGATTAGGGACGATTAGGGACCTTTGTGGAATACATTCCAAAAGGTTTTGTGTTTGAAAAAATTTGTTCTGGGTTGAACGCTAAATGCACCACATTATAGTGGGTTATGGAAGTTTATCGACTTGAAAAATAAGCAGAATTTTTGAAGTTCTTTTGACGTCTAGAAACAAGGTAGATATTCAGGTTTATACATAAAAAAACATACATTTCTGAACTTTCAAAAACCATATTTCCCTTTATGTTTATTGAAAAATACGCCTTTTGGACTGACTAGCATTTCCTCGATATTGTGCGGCGAGTAGCATTCCGCAATATCCAAGAATTCTCTGAGAGGTTTCAACGAAACGCACATTAAAAAATATATGATTGGCCCGTGTTTAACCAAAGTATTTTTGAAATTTTATTAACAAATTGGAGGACTATCAAACTTAATGTAGCCAGTTTTAAATAAAAAATCTGATTTTCTTTTGTTTATATAAAACGAAAAAACGAATGAATAAAAATTATGACAAAGCACAGGTCAGGGACCATGGAAATATAAAAACTTTCTTTCAAAAAAGAAAATGCTAGAAAATCTGTTCATCTGCTGCCGAGATATTTTGGGTACCGACTTAAAAATACTGTTTCGAGGAAATCGTGTTTAATGTTTTGCAACAAGTACCACTTGCTCGTGCACTGTGCGACAATAATCACTATATATTCTACATATGTTTATTTGAAAAAGAAAAACGGCTTCGAGAGAAAATTCATTCAGACTTTCAGAAAATGCAAAAAAAAATAATAATGCATTTTTTGAAGCCGAAAAACTTCCACAAACTTTTAAATCTTTTTGGGGTCCTTCTAAACGCAGAATCCAGATGAGAAGCTGGATGCAAAAGTTTTAGCGTCCTAATATTTTAAGTTAAAAAAGTTATATCGCCTAAAAGTGTGAAACTCGGTTGCATTGGACCCTATGCACTAGAATAAATAAGTACGATGATTTTACACAGATTAGTTGTGTGAAGGGTCTACGATCATTTTTTTTTAAACGGAAGTCACTTTTTATTCAGAAGAGAACTTAAAGCTTAATTGCTCTCCGAACTACTAAGGACACCCAATTAGAATCCTGCACGGGGATAATCTTCGGACCAGGTTGTAACCCAACCGAAGGCGAAAATTCAATACGAAGCGAACCTAAACCCAACAAATTAATTTTTATTAGCCTGCAATCTGACCCGAACCTGATGCACAATCCTAAAAAAAAAATGTGATCACCCCCTGTTAAATCTAATCATATATAGTCATATACAAATTATATAAGTATCAATCGACTGTGAATACTATTTAATACTGAGCATAAATTATAATTTGGAGCTGTCTGCCTATTAAAATTTGCACCGACGTTCGTTTTTCAAACAGTAACACCCGTTTTTGACACTTTATTTGAGCTCTTTGGGTCAAAGTAGAGCGAAAAATGATGCAGTTTAATACTTTTTTTTCCTTAAACATTCATAGAATTATACAAGTTATTAAATCTATTAGTGAAGTCAGGGTTAAGAATAAAAAGTTAGGGTTACGAATTCATAAATTTTAAAAACAAAAATCATCAATTTCAAAACTGTGAAAAAGTTGAATGCTTCAATAGGATGCTTAGTTGCAATCAACTTTTAATTTTATTAAACTACTAATAAATTTTTAAAAATCTTTAGAATTTTCCCGGTGAAAGTTTAATATTTTATTTTCTTTGATGGAAAGGTAATGGGTAATGGAAGACATTCCCCCCTTTAGACCTTCAAAAAGTAAAATGTTTCTATAACTCAAAAACTAACGGTAAGAAAGAGCTGTAAACTTCATCTTATGTTTTTATAATGCGATTATTTTTATGTAAAAATTTATTAAGATCATAATTCATAAATTTTATGAATATGAATTTATTGATAATTTCAATAGTTTAAAATATGTATTTTAATCAAAAAAAGTGCGTGGGTAATATTTGGATGCATTCGTGGTAACTGATTAAAAACAGAAACATTTTAAATCGGATGATCTTTAAGGAAAATATAAAGTAAAGTTTAAACCCTTCAAACTCTATGAAGATTTACGAAAAATACATAAACTATATACTGTTCTAGGCTGATTAGATCTAAGGATCTCAAATCAAATGTGAAAAAAGGGTGTTTTTTAAAATACAACTGAATTTGTGTATTATTTACTCTATTTGAAAAATGAAAGTTAGTACAAATTTTAATATGAAGACGCCCACTAATGATAATATAAACATAGCATTTAATAGTTGACATTATTTCCACTCGATTGGTTCCTATATATTTTGTATACGATTATTTGTAGCAAAATTATTACGAAGTGATCACTTTTTTTTCCAGAACCAAAACTCAAGAAACTTGAAATGGAAGAAAATTGGTGTAATATTTTATAATTATTATTAAAGGCCTAAATTACTTAAAATCGTTTCAATGGCTGCATCAGCAGTGATTTAAGAAGCTCATTTCCTTTTTTTTAAAGCTTCTTTTGAAATAGTTGTGACTTTTATAAAATACCTTTATCAAATAGTAGAGACATGTGGTTAATAAATTTCATGTGAAAGGGAAATTTTGGTCCAGCCCAGACATGGAGAAAATATGAAACATGGCATTATAGCCAAGCTAATGATTGCTACACAATTTCATTTCTCAACAAATTAAAGACTCAAAGTCGTTTTATTATAGCATAGTTCTTTTCCTAGTCATTTCGAATCAATCGGCAATCTGCAATTTATCTTTAACGATTAGTTTATCAACTTTTAATATTTTATGATTAACATAAATCTTGATAAACTTAAATACAAAATTGAAAACACGACACACAGGTTGAGAACCATTGGTCCAAACTGTTGTAAATCACATGAGACAGAATTTTGTGATATTTGCACAGACTCGCCATAGAAAATACTATTTAAAAATCCCTGACGGCTCGGCCTACAGGCACAGGTAGATTTCGAAGACGCAGAACGTGGGGCGCCTGTTTGTCGGGAATTGCGGAAGAAATATCCTTTTTGCGATGATGCTGCAGTTGGAACCGCCTATTACGAAACCAAACTTGTTTGCAAGCGGAGCCAGCAAGGATTTTTTTTTTTTGCTATAAGAGTTGGTCCTATAAAAAACATGTCAATATAAAAGTTTTAGATAATATTAAGAGGATTTATAATAAATTTAAGCGGATTTGAAATCTTGGGAATTGACAAAGTTATGAATTTTTTTCTTCTAAAACCCCCCTTCCCCCCCCCCTTAAGGCAATTTTTAATTATATCAAAAATCTGTCATACATAAATTTTCGGCCCTTCTCCTAGAAGTAATAATAACTTCAAATGGATTCGATACGTATCATAATTAAGAAATTATGGGTTTTTTCTGTTTTCACAAAAAGCCCCCCCCCCCCTCCCCTGGTTCGATTTTGCCCATTAACGAACTTGACCGAGATTTTATACCCCTTGATTTTATGTATCAGTTTCAAAAAGATGCGGGAGTTGGAACCGCCTACTTCGAAAAATAACTTGTTTGCAGGCGGAGCCGGCAGGGATTTTTTTGTTTTTAATTTTTTTTTTGCCATAACGGTTACTCCTATAAAAAACTTGTCAATATAAAAGTTTTAGATAATATTAAGAAGATTTATAATAAATTTAAGCGGATTTGAAATCTTGGGATTCGACGAAGTTATGAATTTTTTTCTTCTAAAACCCCCCTTCCCTCCCCCCTTAAGGCAATTTTTAATTATATCCAAAATCTGTCATACATAAGTTTTTGGCCCTGTTCCTAGAAGTAATAACAACTTTAAACGGATTCGATACGTATCATAATTAAGAAATTATGTTTTTTTTTTCTGTTTTCACAAAAAGCCCCCCCCCCCCCCTGGTTCGATTTTGCCCATTAACGAACTTGACCGAGATTTTATGCCCCTTGATTTTATGTATCAGTTTCGAAAAGATGCGGGAGTTGGAACCGCCTACTTCGAAAAATAACTTGTTTGCAGGCGGAGCCGGCAGGGATTTCTTTTGTTTTTAATTTTTTTTTTTTTTTTTTGCTCTAACGGTTGGTCCTATAAAAAACTTGTCAGTATAAAAGTTTTAGATAATACTAAGAGGATTAATAATAAATTTACGCGGATTTGATGTCTTGTGAATTGACGAAGGTATGATTTATTTTCTTCTAAAACCCCCCTTTCCCGCCCCCCTTGGGGCCATTTTTAATTATATCAAAAATCTGTCATACATAAATTTTCGGCCCTTTTCCTAGAAGTAATAATAACTTTAAACGGATTCGATACGTATAATAATAAAGACATTATGAGGATTTTTCTGTTTTCACAAAAAGCCCCCCCCCCATTTCCCCGCCCCCTTGGTTCGATTTTGCCCATTAACGAACTTGACCGAGATTTTATGACCCTTGATTTTATGTATCAGTTTGGAAGAGATTTATGCAGAATTTTTCCAGTTATCGTGGTCAGAAAAAAGTGACATAGATAGATAGATAGATAGATAGATAGATAGATAGATAGATAGATGGATAGATAGATAGATAGATAAACTTTTGAACTGGGGGTGGTTTTGGGTTCTGGGAGTCATGATCGGCGTAGATCTGGAAAAATTTTTCAAAATTTCCAACTTAGGTGAGAATGTAATAGGTAGTATTTCTTACGGAATCTACCTAATAATTGAACTTGTCTGTGAGAGTAACGCAAAGTTCTGTTGTATGAGTTTCAATAATTTGGACCAGTGGTTCTCATCCTGTGTGTCGCGACGCACTGGTGTGTCGTGAGACGACATCAGATGTGTCATGAAAATTTCTTGAAATAGCTAACGAGGTTTTGCAAATTAACAGAAGTATTATAATTCTTTTCTGTAATATATTTTATAACGAAGTTCAGTGTGTAAAATTGCATGTCATGAAATTGCTTTTTTTTTTCAAATCTATTTCACTATTTGAGTACTCTTAAATATAATATGCGAAGAAATCATGAAATCGGACTCACATATTTAAATATGGTCATGCTTTAAGAGAAATATATTCGAAAGAGAAGGATTACAACATAAAATATTGTGGAAATATTCGAACTAGTAATAAAATATAAGTTAGATAAGTCTTTTTGAACAAATTATACAAATTTTAGATTTATATGGTGCACAAATTTTGAAATACATATTCTCTTGATTAGAAGAGAATTGCCGGAAATTCCGACAGTAGTATTTTTACTTTAATTAATTACGAAATGCCTGTCATCAAATAGAGCAAAAATTACCATTCATAATTTACGGTATTAATTCAGAATTTCTAAATAAAAAAGCAGACCAAACTGGCAACAGTCTTTGTTTCAAATGCCTTGTGCATACTCATCAGAAAATTTAGAAATGATAGGAAAGTGTAATGAAAATAATTCAAAAACAGGCATTACAATCTATGGTTGTAATCTTAATTGTAAATTTATTAATATTACATAATAATAATAATGATAACAATAATAAAGTTAAAAGAAAAGGATATTTTTAAATAAATATGGAACTTTTCTGCAGATAATAATGTTAAAAAAAAATAAAGTTTCGACTGTATCATTGGTAGAAAACTTACGAGCATGCCAATCTAAAAATTCTATCTTGGGAGAAAACATATTCCTAAAATATATATATATATAAATATATTACAAATTTTATGAAAATATTTTACATGTTTTACTGTGATAGAGCATTATAATTGAGTTTTTAAATAATTTTAAAAATGCATCTATTCCTTTTAAATTTTTACTTTTTTCATCGTCGTATGTATAGTGTGGCGCAGAAGTTTGACCACGGGTTCAAGTGTACCGTGAGACAAAATAGGTTGAAAAACAAAGGTTCAGACCACTATTGCCCGTTTGGTCTGTTTTTAACACTTTCCAACCTAGTTGAAAAGTGTTTATGACTTCGGTTTGTCCGTCCGTATGGCCGTCTGCCGTCTGTCCGCGCTCTAACTCCCATAAATATTCTCGGACTACCCTGCAATTTTTATATGTTATTGTCGTTATCTATAGCATGTTCCCTATTTCAACTGAAGTGTGTAGCACATATAGTTTTTTTACAGGGACACTCAAAAGAATTCCGTTACATTACGGTCTATGGGGAAAAATCATTTGCGGTTTATTTTAATGATGTTACACAATTTCAAACACATTTTAATTGATATATATCACTAAGATGCATTACAAGAAGCTTAATATGGAATCTGGTGTGCATAGCACTTACAGTTACTTTACAGGGAAAGTCAAAAGAATTCCGTTACATTACGTCTATGGAGAAAAATCGTTTGCGGTTTAATTAAATAATGTTTCACTATTTTAAACGCATTGAAATTTATATATATCACTAAGGTGCATTACAAGAGGCTTACTACAGAATATTATGTGTATAGCCGTCATCGTTCATTTACAGGAACATACAAAAAATTCTCTACTGTATGTTAACAATAATTCCTGAAAATGCGTTTTAAGTTGCTGAACGCGATTTTAAATTTAACACACTTTTTGTCTATTACTTGGCGTGGATAAATTCTGTACAGGGCAGCACACAAGTCCGCGAACAAATTTCCGTTTATTGACAGAAACTCCAGAAGGAGAATTTTAAACTGTGCTACGCGTTTCCTAACTGAACTAAAATTCAGCATCCTATGTAGTATAAATACAAATCTATAGATCATATAAAGGACTGAATAAAAGTATTCGGATATTTTTCCGAATATTGTATATGTTGGAAATATATGTTGGAAATTCCTGAAATTACGTTTTTAAATATGTTAGGCACTTTCCAAATCGTTTACTTAGATGTTATCTTTCAGCTTATTAAACGGTAATGATTTGTAAAATTATTTTGGAAGCGTTGGAAGTGTTACATAATCTATGCTTGACGCATGATTTTTCGTTCTTGTTTTATTTAGAAATTCAAAATTTATACAGTAAATTATGATTGATAATTTTTGCTTTATTTGATGGCAGTCATTTCGTAATTGATTAAAGTAAAAATCCTACTTTCAGAATTTCCGGTATGAATTCGGATTTTCAGAATAAAAAAGTAGGATAAATTGGCAATTCTGGTTTAGACGACAAATACTTCGAATCTGAATATGCGACATATGCGAATGTCATTACGAATGTCGTTAATGTCCCGTGGTTCCATCGTGGTGGAAGAGATAAAGAACGAACATTATTTAATTAAAAGACAAAAATTATTTAACTTTCAAAATTTTGTCTTTCAAACAAAATTTATTTATCGTGGTGGCATTTAAAAAAAATAAAATTGAGAATCTAACCTGGAACTTGTCATAGTTAATTAAATCTTTAAACATTCTTCCCCCCAGTAAACTCGCCATTGGTTGGGTGAGATACATACCGAATTTTTAATAAGATTTATCAAAAGCACTCAAGTTTAAATAAACGATTTTTCTTTCAAAGTTAGGAATCATTACTTACATGCTAAGACGTCTGTACTGTAATTGAATGGCTTAACTTGTGTTGTCGGAGTCATCTCTACATTATATTCCTTTCCAAGTTCAAGTCCTGATATTTGCACTTTCTGAGCTTGCCCATTTGAATTAAACATGATTTTTTTTTCATCTGCTTGCTTGTCTATCCATTTGAAAACTCTAACCGTCACTGCCTCTGATCCTCTTCCCTTCGCTATTAATAAGGGACTGTAGACGGTACCATAACCATTGGGTTCTAAATCTGCTGAAATTGGTGTTCTAGGATCTACAGATAAAATCAGTATTTATTTGAGATTTTAGGAAATAATTGATGTAAAGCAAAAGAAGAAAAAATGTTCTGAATAAGCGAAAAACATTCTTTATATTCACTGTTAAACCGAACATTTTAAAACAAGCTAAATACGCTCATATTTTAATATTTTCTCGCTTTATAATAATAGCTCCGACTATTTAAGTCTCTATTTATTGTCTCAAACCCCACCCCTTTAACTTCACTTTTCCAAATAAGCTAGTTATAAATCACCATAAATGTAAATAAACCGAAGACATGTGATGGGACATGAATGCGAATATTATTGGGCAACATGATACCATTGATCTTGAGCTATCAATCTAATATCTTTTATTGGATTTCAGTTAATAGAATTACCAAAAAGTACCTTTTATTGTTGTTTCTTTAATTTTTCAAGCCAGTGTGTTTGAGTATGTCACATGCCCCATACTCGTTTTTGATTTAATTCTACTTACAAGAAAACGAGTCGTTTAAGGTTCTCTTCTTTTGAGTAGATTTTTTTTCTTTTTACAATATATAATAATATAATTGTGGGCCTGATAATTTTTTACCCAGCTTTATACGTTTGCCCCCGTTATATTTGTTAATTATAAGCCGAAATGATAAATAAGCAAATTTTTACACAATTATAAAAACGATTAAAAAGTAATAAATAGGTAATAAATATAATTATGTAATAAAACACGAAAAAATTATATTTTTAGACACCAGTTTTAAAATCGAAGCATCTTAATAACACGGTAGTAAGTAAGAAAAGAAACTATCCGGTATTTAAATCATAAACTCGAAAATCCTTGAAATTCTATAGAAAATGACAGACCAAGAGTAATTGTATGATTTCGCAGCGAAGAAAAAAAATGTGCAATTTTCAAGACCTTTTATTTTAAAATCCTAAGCATCTGAAGCTAAAGATAAAGGCGTATTCTATTAAATAAAATTTGTATTCATTCAGGATTTTAATACAAAATAGACCATCAGTTCTCGCCTGGGACGGCAAAAATGCTTGATTCAACTAAAGTCTCCTTGCGTAAGTGAACTTCAGCATCAGAAAAAAGAAGGAGAATACATGTGTACAAGTTTATTGTGTATTTACTCGCACTTTGTGCACAAAGTAAGGGGTACGAAAATTGCGAGATTTTTTTTAAATATATATAGAGAGAGACAATTTTATTTTACTGGATGGAAAACTTACAGTAAAAAAAGAATGTCTCTATATAGCAATGCATAACATTGCAATGATTAAATAATTAAACGAAATGTGTACATTTATAACAGTTTCAACGATTCGGAGATAGCTTTTGATCTAGAAAAAAAAGTTACTAGCACACGTAATAAACTGGGGAAAATAACATTTTTTATGATATCTAGCACATGCTGAATATAATTTATAAAGCTTGAATATAAACCTTTTGTTTCTTTGATATGTAAATGTTTTATAATCTTTTATTCAAATGTTTTTCTGAGGTCTGAGATCGCAAAATGCTCGTATACATTTCATTGTTTTGTCTAACGTTTGAGCTCGTATCGAATAACCACTTTATTCACTCCGCACTCATTTCCAGTTGCCCTATTATTTTTTCCTCCACAAAACAGATTACTATGAAGATATGAAAAGTTCGGTGAATTTGATATTTTTATTAAACAATACGAATGTATGATATTAATGCCACTTGCACATTAGTCGTGCAGTAACTGCAAAGAAAAATAGCGGGAAAAACAGAAAATTTGTTCTTAGGCCCCTAACAAAACAAAAATATTAAAAAACGATAATTACCAGTACACATGCTTTTAGAATTATATGAAACTATTTAAAAATTCAAATTTTCTCATTCTTTTAGGCAAAATTTACTTTCTTTAATTTTTAGCGAAATTTTCTTTCAAAAGTATGGGGTGCGAAAAATATACGGGGACATAAATTATACGATACGTAAATACGGTACGGCTTCAGCTATTGCTGAACGACATTTTCTGTTACATAAGTTTTCACACTTCAATCTTGAAATTATGTGGGTATGAGGCATACTGATGTACAGAAAAAATGTCTTTTTTCAAGAATTAATGATTGGAATTCAGTTTAATTCCCAATTCATTGATGTCGTTCTCACAGCTGTAATTCTAATTGTTTACAATCAATTACATATTCAAGTCAATTACGAAGTGATGAATAAATTACAATTAAGTATAGTTTTTCTTAAAATTTTCTTTGCAAGAGTTGTAATTGAAATTATTTTTTAAATCTTACAAGTATGGTGTGGTTTGGTGATTCATATGGATTAGTTGGTGTACTAGTACTCTGGATCACAAATTCCGTAAAATTATGTCGGAGAAAAGGTACTATTGTAACTAATAAGTACAGAGAAGACATGGAAATTGGCCAATGAATAAGAGCACATCTCACGTTGTGTTCGCAATAATCCGTGGCGACGAAGTCCTGGGATCGAACTGAACTGAAAGTAGTTTTTTTAGAAGAAAAGGAAAGTCACATAAGTTAGCAAAGTTCGTTTAATGCAGAGATGTCACAACAAGACAAGTTATCCATAAAAGTCATATCACACCTAGATTTGATACGGCAAACTGAAACATAGCACAGGGTGACATCCTTCTTGATAAATCCAAAAAATCGTGATGACACTTAGTTTGCATTTTTAGGATGAACACCGAATTTTGATATCTCCTAAGGTGGCACAGGGGTGAGAGCAATTTTTTGGGAAGTTGGTCTGCTGGTGATCAGAGGGCAAGTGTTCTTATGCGATATGAAAGTGGGCGCAAGGAAAAACACGCCAAGCGAGATACATTTCAAGCCAAGAGAATCGCATTTTTTTGCGTGGGAAATGTAACCGTTACTTATACACATATCAACTTCATAATTGACGTCATTGAAAGGGAAAAATCTTTTGGCGAAGATTGCACTTTGGCTAAAAAGAGAGATTAAGAATTTTACCGTTAATTATTGTTTTGGGAATAGGGCTTTCGAGGAATACGGCAAAGGCGCCGTTTAAATGCTATAGACATCTGGAACAATATGCAAGACAAAGCTGACCATGAAAAGGAAAACATTTTATGCCTTGTATAATTTCATTTCTTTTGATATGTGGGAGACCGAATAAGTACGTTAATGATAATTTAAAAACAATATGCATGATTTTGACTAAAAGTCTTTCGTTGAAAGAGAAAGATTAAAAGGATGCGCGTTTTTAACAGCCGGGAAACAAGACAAGTTATCCATAAAAGTCATATCACACCTAGATTTGATACAGCAAACTGAAACATAGCACAGGGTGACATCCTTCTTGATAAATCCAAAAAATCGTGATGACACTTAGTTTGCCTTTTTAGGATGAACACCGAATTTTGATATCTCCTAAGGTGGCACAGGGGTGAGAGCAATTTTTTGGGAAGTTGGTCTGCTGGTGATCAGAGGGAAAGTGTTCTTATGCGATATGAAAGTGGGCGCAAGGAAAAACACGCCAAGCGAGATACATTTCAAGCCAAGATAATCGCATTTTTTTGCGTGGGAAATGTAACCGTTACTTATACACATATCAACTTCATAATTGGCGTCATTGGAAGGGAAAAATCTTTTGGCGAAGATTGCACTTTGGCTAAAAAGAGAGATTAAGAATTTTACCATTAATTATTGTTTTGGGAATAGGGCTTTCGAGGAATGCAGCAAAGGCGCCGTTTAAATGCTATAGACATCTGGAACAATATGCAAGACAAAGCTGACCATGAAAAGGAAAACATTTTATGCCTTGTATAATTTCATTTCTTTTGATATGTGGGAGACCAAATAAGTACGTTAATGATAATTTAAAAACAATATGCATGATTTTGACTAAAAGTCTTTCGTTGAAAGAGAAAGATTAAAAGAATGCGCGTTTTTAACAGCCGGGAATGTATACGAATTACGATAATGCAAAAAGGGGAAAATATATTTGATAAAATACATAAAATATAGATTGCTTTAATTTTTTTAAAGGAATATATATGGTATCTTTACCATAACAAGTATCATTCCTAGGGATGCTTTCCTAATTTCATACTGATCTCAATATTCAAGTCAATTTTGAGATAATAAATAAATTAAAATAAATCATGGTTTTTAAAAATTTCTTACCAAGCGTTGTGATTAAAATTCTGTCTGTTTCTCCTCTCAAAGACATGGCTCCAAGGGGCGTAACCAGAATTTCATATTCAGTTCCATATTCTAGTCCATCCATCAACTTATCTGTGGCACCAATTACCACATCTTTTCCAACTGTTATAGAATTCTCTATGTCAAGCCATTCAACTTCAAATCTTCTTATTTTCCACGAAATGGCTTCTGGTGCAGCCCATGCGATTCGAATCGATGTATTTCCCACCAACTCCGGAAGAAGATCTGTCACCTTCCCAATGTAAGCTTCTGTAATTTTAAATATAATAATAATAAGTTGGAGAAATTTATTGAAAACTCCTACTATAAATATTTTTGAAGAAAGGGTTGACCGCGGATCACTGCAAGTTGTACAGTAGGTCGTTGACACTTTATGAAAACAATTTGCACGCATAATTTTAATTGCTAAGCATATTTTTCGTGATGTTTAGACTCTATTGGATAGACTTTACTCTTGACTATAGTTCTGACTCGAATTTTTCATGATAGAAAAACAATCAAATAAATTTTCCCCCACACCTCTAGGGCGGCCGGCTTTAGAAAGTCTTTTCAATGTTTGTGGTATGTAGATGGCGTCTTTCCAACGATTCTTTTAACAAACCAAGCACAAAAGTTGCTAAGGTAAACGTCAGGTGATTTTACATGTATTTCTCCAAATGGAACACAATTAATTCCTGTTTATAATTCCTTTTTCGATAAATATGCAGCAGTTCATTTAGAAGTATGACTGGAGTCTTTTTCCACATATAAAGCGCGATTTTATTGATGTCTTTTCCATATGAAACTGGAATGTCTTCTTCGAAAATGAGTTCTAAAATATTTTGTTGATAATAGAATAAATTTACATTAGATTTACTTTATATTGTTAAAGCTTTAATTTAACTTCATAACAAAATCCAGCAGCAATAATGAAACTTTTGAAAACTTATCTTTATATTCAGAAACTCTTTTCGCTGTTTCTTTTTTCTCCTTTTAATTGATAAAAAAAATACTCCTTTTATGTTACAACCACTTACATAATGTCATGCTTCATTCAGTAGCACCACAAATTTCTATTTATCAACCAGCTAAAGTTTGTTAAAGCGAGCGTCAGGAAGGAGTTTTCCGCGAATATTGAACAGATTTTGGGAAACCGCACAAGAGGTGTTTGAGATAGGCATAATGTACTGAGTAAAATTCTATTATCTTGGTTATTTCGAACAAGCGCTATAACTAAATCTCAAAGTTATCGAATAGAGTCAAATTACCTTAAAGAATATGGCATCTATGAGTAAAATTTAACTGTGAAATTCGTTTGCATAAAGTGCGAATGGCTTTCTTTAAGCGATTGGATATTCGCTGTTCTAACTATTTCGCTTCCAGCGATCGATACACGCAGTGCTTCAGTTGTCTTTTCTATGTCCAACTATGCTTTTTAGCAACAGGCTGAGAATGTTGTTTCTGTTTTACGTGTTCTTAGTGCAATGCACCGCCCCCTGAATACTAGGCCTGCGCGCTGAAAAAAATGGCGGCTGTCGCAGGCGGAATCGTTTGTACAGTCCCTCGAACTTCAGCACCAATAATATCTAAAAGTTATCTTTGACTTATTTGATCTCCGAAAAACAAGGCGAAGAAAACTTTTAGAAATTATTGGTGTGGAATTTCGAGGGACCGTTCAAATGCTGAAAAAAAAAAATCAGCCTGCGACAGCAGCCATTGTTGTCAGCGCTCAGGCCTAGTATTCAGGGGGCGGTGTGCAATGCAAAGATGGAATTATAAAATTTCAAAGATAAGCTTTATTTTTTAACTAACTGTTTCTGGATCAGCATTCCATACATGAATTTTGCTCGGGGCACCATTTTTTTCTATAGTAATCTTTACTTATTTAATCATGGAAATTTTGCGGTTAAGTAAGACAAATATTCCTTTACAGAATTACTGGTACTCAAGACCAAATAACGCATGCATCTTTTCCCACGACCTTAGTCCCGAAACGATAAATGATAGAACTTAATTTAGTATACATAAAACATATAGAAACCGGCAAAAATTGCCACTTTATAATGTAGTAGTGTGCGTAAAATTTAATATGAAATTAAATGTTCTTTTTTAATGTTGCATGATGAGAGTGTCCTCTTTATCATGATATTTGATGCTTAAAACAGTGGAAAGTTGACTTTTAGTATAATCGTTGACAGCATATTTTTAAAGCGTCTCTAAAATACAATAGCAAAACAGTTTGTCCCGATTATCTTTATAAACGATAAGTATGATAAATACAATACGGAAAAAATAGTAATTATTTAATTTATAATACTTTTCAGCCTATTTAGTTACATAATATTTTATTATTATTGGTATATTTAATAATAGAAACAGATTTTTAATGTGAGGAAACGTTTAAAACAAGCGGTTTACAAACTTTCGGTCGCCCACGCCCCCAAGGTATCCGTTGAATGATTGTTAGATTCTCATAAATTTATTACGAATTTTATCTGCTGTAAAAATATAACAAGCACTACCTTTTTTTTCTTTAAAGTAAAACAGTCACGAAGGATCTAAGATAAACAGCATTGTGAAAAGACAGTGTTTTATTATTAACATGTAGAGAACGACTTGAGACTAGAATATACTAAAATATGCTTCAATGCAACACTGATATAGACTCCCTCGTTGCTGCAAAACAATATTATAAATTACATTGAATTTTAAAACGTATTAAAAAAACATACTTTTCCATGCATATTAAAAGGAGATTATGTTTCATGTTTACATCTTATTATTACATCTATTAATATGATTATTCACTTTTGGAATATCTATAACTTATTTCGTGCATGTGTTTTGTTTAAGTTTGTAGTGCGTGTATATTGCTGTCGTAGAGAACTTTTATGAAATCTCGCCTTTTAGAATGATAGATTATACAAAAGCTCCTCATCCCTACATATTACGTGGGTTGCAAAAGTTTTTCAGTCTTTAAGATGGATTGCTTAACAATAAAGTTTGGGAACAGCTGGCTTAAAAGATTTCCTCTGTAATAACAAAAGAGAATTTTTATATGCACTAAATTATATTAGTTTTGATTATAAGACGATGTATTATTACTAAGTTCAAAAATTTCCAAATATACTCAGATTTTAAATCAAATTTTAAAAAAATGTAAATACGTTTTACACAATAACGAAAATTACGTTTATTAACACTAAACATGCCAGGAATTAATATATACCTATCTCTATGAAACAGCTAATATGATTAGTTGGTACATTAGTTGAAAAAGTTCGTTATTTAGCAATCAATAAGAGCAGCAAGAAACAAAAACCCTCACAAAATATCAAAAATTATATTTTCCACTTTTAAAAAGTACATATACGGGACTGCTACTGGAAACTTTTTTTTTTTTTACACCATGAAACAAAATCATTGTACCTCGAAGATTAGGGGAAATCTACCAATTAGGTTATAATTGGGAAATTGTGGTTGACAAAATTGTAAAAAAAATAGCCGGCAATGGCACTCCCAGATTTATCCCTTTCCTACTAAATACACATGACCCTATGGGTTCGAATTTATTGTTTTTTGTGACTTTCTGGCAAGTCATTCTGTCCTAAAAAGCCGTAGAACCTAGAAATACAAAATATAAAAAAGTACTTCAGAAAGATTTGTTAAACATATGAAAATTAATCTACCTTGCTTTAAAAAAGGTATTCCTCATATTCTGAAAAATTCCTTCACTGGACTTAAAGGAATATACAATATGATAAATGGTACTAACAGCAATTGAATTTTTAACTTTGCTTAATAAAACTTTGTCAAACATATTTTTTAAGGGCATGCATTTCTCACAAACACATTTTTTAGAACTAGCATAGACGTTCGGGGTTTTATTTTAGTTGAGAAAAACACATTTAACTACACTTTTCGTCTGCAATTTTCATCTGCGTCTACCATTAGCATCTCATTCTATTTTACCGTTCGCACGAATCTTCATATTTCAGTAGAAAGTTCTTCTGTCATTGAAAAAAATAAAAACCTTTCTGTTAATATTTTCCAGCGAATTTTTTATATAAAATCAAAGCAAAAATTCTACTTATATCGAGAATTATTAAGCTATAAAATTATAAACAATAACACTAATATATATATATATATAATAAATTATACCACCTTGTATTAATATATTTCTTTTAGATGCTAAAAGGTGTAAACTAAAAACATAATACACAGTAAAACAACTTTTATTAGATTGTTGACATGTTTCGGCTCACTCCGAGCTTTTATCAAAATGTTATTAACATGTCAAGCATGTCAAAAATCCAATAACACTAATAATATCAACAGGTCAAAATATCCGATTGGTATATTTAGATGTACCACATATACATTTTTCAGAAAACAAATTGACTCAGTAAATAGAATTATTTATAATAATTATGAAATACATATAAATAAAGTTTATCTCAACATTATTAAGATCATTGAAATATATCTTAAAGAAAAACCTTGATATTCGTTTACCTTTTATTCGGTATGAACAAATAAATGGACGTTTTTCATCACAGCAAGATGAGCATAGTATTTTTGTTGAAGAAACATCATATAAACAACAAGAACCATCTCCTTTCGAACAATTAACATCTGCAAATAAGAATATTAAACTGTTACTCATGCTATATTTACATCCTGGAAAAGAAAAGTGAATTTTGAAAATCAATAAAATGATTCAAAATGTGTAGTCGTTCAAAATAACAATATTTTAATTTTTACTTTTACTGTCATTATCGAATCTATGGAAGGTAGAATCTCTTTAAACATAACAGAGTTACGGCAATGATGTACACACTACACACGCTCAGATTGAAGTTTATGTCCAAATTATGGCAACCCACATTCCAGAACTTGGCGGTACCTTCCTGGAGGAGTTCGATTAGATGAGGGAGAGAGCATAATGGCAGATTATGGCAGGTTCGTCAACTTCTTATCCAATAAACATCTCGACTAATAAAATTTTATCGCTATTCTGTTATATATAAAATCACACTGATGAGGGGGCTCTTTGACCTTGAGCTCATTGCCTTGCCTTTCGAAAGTAAAAAATATTTACATAATAATATTTTTTTTTTCTAAATTAAGTCACCTTCTAGTGAAACATAGTTGTATTGACGTAAGATGAACGTTATCAATAAAAATAAGTTAATTGAGATATAGGAGAAAATGTTTACCAGTTATTGTCACAGAATGGTTGAAAAATGGCGAAAATACCAAACCCGATTTCATCGAAAATGTATTCAGTTCTTGCGACAATAGTCTGCAAATACATTTACTAAATGGGAGCACAATCGAAAGTATTGCTTGAGTGCTATCGTGGTCACACACATTCATAGCGATATCATCGAAAAAAACTTATCGCCTAACCGTATGCGTGCTAGCGCTGTGATGGATGTGACTCAACATAAAATTTAAAATTTTCTTAAAATAGCTAGATTACAATTCGCATGATTTCTTTACCAATCAGTATGAATGTGTTAAAAGATATATGTGTTACAAAAAATGGTAATTATGTATCCACCATTCATTGGAGTTCCTAAAGCATCCTATTTGCGGTTTATTCTGTTGAGCTGCATTAGATAACAGGCCAGTTGTCATTGCCAAAAGGTTGTATGAGTGAATGATGTCGGCGGGGATGTCGTCCAAGTAACTCAAGTAATAGAGCATTGCAAATTTCAGTCAGAAAGATCTTGGGTTCGACTCCCGACCTGGATACATTTTCATTCATTTGAAATAATTATAACTCTTATCATTTCAATGTTTTTGTTGTTGTTGTTATTATACTGCAAACTAGAATGTGCATATATCACATTAGCAATACTTTTTTTGACAATTTGCGAAAAGACTTATCACTATAATACTAAATTAATAATAAATTGCGAAAACAATGTTAGTACTCACCTTTTACGTCATGGTAAACACAAAACTTAGACAACGCAAAATGATGCGAATCGAAAGAGTGCGAGGAAGTTTGAAAAGTTATAAAAAGCATCTGATTGTAACAGCAAGTATTGATTCGATAGGAAACCTTCATTAGTTCACCAAAAAGCCAATATATGAACCTAAACTTGCTTGTTGCGATTATAGATTAAGAATTATAGATTTTTAAAAAATGAGGCACGCACTGGAGGATGTATTGGTAACTGGAAAATTTATTTAGAAAGTTTTCCAAAACCATTACGAACACCCCACTACAACCAGGAATTCTCTCCAGCCCTTTTACGACAAACTATTAAACAAGTGTGTGTCCAAACTATTAGCCAGGATTCTGAGAATCCTGCATTTTGTAATTATCAAAATATAATGAATTACCAATTTCTGAATCGCTTCCATAAGTCGGTTTTTGAACCCAAGAATTCAAGAATGGTCCTATGTTTTCCACGACGTCTCTTATTTGATTTTTAGACAAGGGTAACCATAAGGATGGATTTTCCTTATTGTCCGATGATTCAGAACACTGTTTTTTAGCATTTTCAAAGCCCTCGGGCTCTTCTACTAAGGAGTAGCAGGTTGAATCCACCAGAACATCCATTCCAAGGCATGTCGGATCTGAAAAGGAAATAATTCAAAACACCAGTATTATTCCTTATATTAGTCCAGTATTAGTATCGACCCATATCTTCTATCAGATGACATCATCATTTTATTAAGAGGGTCAAAAATTAAATAGAATAAACTACAGATGAAATTTGTTCGTATAATAGAGGCAAAATAACAATGTGATGTGTTCTTAGCACCTATTAGAATTTGTTTATGATGGTAAAACTCTTAGGTTAACATTATGCATATAGTAAGTAGACTGTCTGAAATCCATAGCTCTCCAAAAAATGCGTGAATGGGTTATCCCGTTTAAATAGTTTTAGAAAATAAAATACAATAATTTTCTTAATATTAAATTTAATATTAAATCTTTACGAGTGTCTCCCGCACACAGTTCGGGCAACTCAAGCGAGCACTGTTTGTAATAATACAAATTCAATTTAATTTGTGGAATATTTGATTATTTTACGTGAAGGCTGAATTGGGTTCATTCGAATAGACGTTTAAATATATAATCGTATTTTTTCGTACATGCCTCACATTTTTTTTTTTACCTCTAAATTTACTTTAAAAATGGAAGTGCGTGCGTTACATCAGTGTTTGGTATTTGAGTGGCTTATGTATATATAACCATTGGTCATAACATAAAATCAAGGAGCGGCAATTTCGTATTTAAATTTACAAAACCATTAAGCAGTATATTATGAATACTGTGCAATTTTAGCACTAAGCTCTTAGATTTTAACAGAATAACTGAACAAAATCTGTTTGAAGTATTTTCTAATATTTTTACACGAATTTTTTCCCAAAAGCAGAGCTGCCACTGGCGACTATTTTTATATTCTACTCGCACCACTATATTTAAAACTTAAATATTATAGTATATTTCTCTTGCATTTGTTGAAAAAATGTACATAATAGATTTTTGTTTTGAAAAAGTGGTAAGAGATGGAATTAAAAAATAGTCGCCAGTGGCAGCCGTACAAAAGAAGTACTATTAATACTTTGCCGTCCGCATGCCTCGTAAAAATACTTCTATTCGTAAAAAGCTGAAATAATTGACTGACTTCAGTCAACTATGAGTGACTAGAGTCATAATTTAGAAACAAATTTATTCGAAAATAAGTAAAATCATTCCTTCATGTACCTCATAAAAGGGAATTTTTCATTCCAAAATTATGGTGCCGATGTAGCATTTAAGGATTAAAATTAAGTTACTTTACGTACGACACTACTGTGGTGTCGCCGGACGGCAAAGTGTTGAAAATAGAGGTGCGCTTGATACATGAGTATTTGAGATTTGACTGGCCTCTGTATATTTTCTGCGAATATAAGCAGTGATTATTGATCAGTGCAGAAAACCGTTGGGTGGCAATTTTGTATTTAAATTTATGACACCATTAAACAATAGATTATTAATTTTGTGCAATTTTAGCACTAATTGTTAGATGATAATAGAATAAATTATGTTAGATACACTTTTTTCTATTTTTGCAAGAAGTGGAACACGAAAGTGAGGCACACGTGAAAAAATACGGTAATTCACTATTTTCATATTATTCTTATATTACTTCGGAGTAGGAACCATGTGACTTTTAAAGGATTTAAATGCAAACTTATTCACGGGTGTTTTTATTTTTATTAAGGGAGTTGACTTTGCACAAATAAATCTTACGAGCAGGGAAGACCGAGCTATGCTCGGTCAAAATTAAATTGAGTTCAAATATCATGACCCATGACCAAAATGACCAAATAATTGAATTTTCTCGAACATGTGACTTAGCCAAACAGTCTTCTCGTGCCCGAAAACCATAGGATGCAAAATTTAGTGTAAGTAGTCTGAGCCGTTTTTAGGATAAAATAGCTTGACCCATAATGACCCATGACCAAAATGACCCACTAATTGAATTTTCTCGAACATGTGACCTAGCCCAACAGTCTTCTCGTGTCCAAAAACCATAGGATGCAAAATTTAGTGTAAATAGTCTGAGCCGTTTTTAAGATAAAATAGCTTGACCCATAATGACCCATGAACAAAATGACCCACTAAATGAATTTTCTCGAACATGTGACCTAGCCCAACAGTTTTCTCGTGCCCGAAAACCATAGGATGCAAAATTTAATGTAAATAGTCTGAGCCTCTTTTTAGATAAATTAGCTTGACCCACAATGACCCAGAAATGACCCACTAATCGAATTTTCTCGGACATGTGACCTAGCCCAATGATTTTCTTGTGCCCGAAACTCGTAAATTACAAAATTTAATCAAAATCGTTAGAGCCGTTTTTAGATAAAATTAATTTGACCCACGTTGACCCAAAAATGACCCACTATTCGAGAGTTCTCGAACATGTGACCCAGCCCAATAGTCTTCTCGTGCCCGAAAATGGTCGGATACAAAATTTCGTCAAAATCGTTTGAGCCGTTTTTTAGATACAATTAGCTTGAGCATGACCCAAAATGACCCAAAATGACCCACTAATCGAATTTTCTCGAGCATGTGACCTAGCTCAATGGTTTTCTGGTGCCCCAAAATGGTAGGATACAAAATTTCGTCAAAATCGTTAGAGCCGTTTTTAAGATAAAATTTGCATATATATATATATAACCACACACAAGATTTGCTCGTATTAGAATATATGATATTCATACACTCAGTGTTGAATTCAGGGGGTAGCTCGGGGGACCATCCCCCTCCCCCCCGAAGCATTGAAATGCCTCCCCCCCCCCGGAAGATTTAAGATTTTATGCTTTCAATGGTCAAAAAGTTCAATTTTCCCCCTGGAACTTTTTTTTCAAATTAATAGAGATGGGGAGAATTGTCACATATAATGTATATGTGATTGTTGCATATATTTTTTTTTCATCTACATACTGTTTTTGAAAGCTAATATTGTTAGATTGATTAAGTATCAACTAATTGGCTAATAACATTGCAAAAAGAATTTTTCGATTTAAAAGCTCTATATCATAAAAATTTATAGTTTTACTCTTTTGAGCATTTTTAGTTAACTGTAATAAATATTTGTTTGCTTTAACACCATCCATTTATACCATTAAAGAATTTTAATAACCTGGAATTCCTTAAAAGGTAAACTGCATTACATTATATGTTGTTTGTTTTTGTGTAGGTCATTTTTTATGTTATGTGTGATGCTATAAGCTCTGTTTCGTGTATATATATTTACATTTTGCCATATATGATGGGCTGGCCCCAAAGTTTTGATTGAATGTGAATATCCCGGATATATCCACGAAACATTCGCTTATGCATGTAACATTTTCATTTTTGGTGTATGCAATGTTTTTGATCTATACTAGGGCACTACAGGTAAATTTTTATATGTTTCAGTACAAATCATTGACAAATATTATAATTTGTGGTAATGCTCATTCTCATATTTTAAAAACTTTATTTAGTTTAGAATTTTTGTGTCTATATTTTTGGCCCATTCTTTCTATAAAATCTGTGATGGGATAAATTTATATAATTTCTTTCATAGTGATTTGCTAGGCTTTGTATCTCTTCTTGTATGTACTCTTCAGATTTGTCAATATCTCGATTCTCCCCACTTAATTTTTTTTTCACTATCGAGATATCTATGATGGAAAAGAAAAGGTAAATTGGTATTTCAAAAGTATTTTAATTTTATGATATTTTTCTCAAGCTAGTAACTGAGAAATTATAATACTTCTTCATATTTTAAAGAGTTCAGATATATGTGTAAAAGAATACTGGCATGGTTAAAATAATAATAATGATAATAATAATAATAATTAAAAAGAATTACATCAGTGTTGCCATGATATTTTTGTTTTTAAATATTTTGGTAACTTTTGGGAATGTATTTATCTGCACACACGATTATTTCTCATCCCACAGATATTAACTACAATTTTTGATATATTTGCTGGTCATGTCATAGACCTATCTACTTTATAGCTACTGCCTACTACCATAGCTATCTACTTAACTTTTAAAATATTATGTACTTTATAATATTTACATCAGTTTTCTAAGCATTCTTCTTATTTATGCTCATCTTCGTACAGTTCTGAAATTATAATTCATTTGACTGAAAGACATTCATGTTTTAATCATTTCCACAGGCAATTTAAACTTTTAGGTAGAGTATGTCATTCGGCATACTTACATACTTGGAATATGATTTTCTTCAACGTCTTGTTACATTTTTGCACAAATTTTGTTTTTTAAAAAAGTAGGTTCAAGATTTATAATTTTCTTTACATTTTATGCAGTTGTATAATTCTCGATTCAAGGAGCTCATATATATTTTTCATGGAATAATTTAAAATTACACTTTTAATTTTAACAGTCACTTTAAGTGTAAGTACATCTTTTCGTTGATTGATTTCTGCAGGGTTAGTGAACGATAATTTGTTTATTTCACATTCAATCATGGTGACCGGCCAATCACTGGGGTTATGTGTGAAATATTTCTTGCACTTTTCAAAGTTTTGATGTCATATTTTGTCATTTTAATTTCTGGCGTAAAATTTTTGTTCTATTTTTTTGCAATTCTGAAAAGGTTCTCCATTTTACATTGTATTACTCACTTCGTACAATATATTTTTATGCTGTTAAAATTTTTGCACACGCCTTAATTTTATTTTGGTCGTGATATTTTGTACTGTTCAAGTACTCAGATTGCACGCCTTCTTTTTAATTCTCTCTCATCGATTTATATTATGTTCAATGTGTTATGAAAATTCATCGTATTCAAGTAATTTACATATTTCACGTTGTTCATCGAAACTAGTATAGTAACTAGTATTTTCTTTCATCGTACATTCTACATTCTTAAGTACTCGTCATCCTAGGCACAAATAGTTTGTCGGGTATACATACACACACACACTATTTTATTGCTGTTTCATATTTAAAATTTTTGCATTTTATTGTATTTTTTAAAAAAATTGGCTCTATTATCTATTGTACACTGAAATCTTGACATTCCCCTACATGTTTTCGATGTGTAACAAGACGCATTTTTTTATTATTTTGTCAGGACACATATTCAGGTAATATTTAAAATTTCAATATTTACCATGTTTATTATTTAACAGTTTTCTTGGCAGGTCATACAAATATTGTTTATCTTCTCTTGTCAACGTTTATATTTTACAGTTAACCTACTTGATACAAGGTTCAAAAATTAAAAAAATTTCTGCTGTTTCCTCAAGTCCTATTGGTTTACGATTGCATTTTTCCAGAATATTCTCACTTTTCTGGTCTCTCCATATTACACGCAGTGTCTTCCATGAAAGTCATTTATTAGCGCCCAACGTACAATGTTTTATTTTCTTACAATGTTTTTTTCTTTTGACTGCTGATGGACTTTTCGTAGATGATACTCCTTTCTACAATTTTTCAGAGCATTTTTGCAGTACAAAGGGGTACATAGCATATTTTTCTACAAAGTTTTACAATGTTTTTTCGCAAAATGCTTTGGATATAAAATTGTAGTCTTTCATTCACAGTTACACATGCAATTGTTTACATTGGTTCTCTATACTGTTTGCAATATTTATTTTCTCTTTATTTTACAATATACTCTTCCTTTTTAAACTATTTTTAGACACAATCATTTTCATTTTATAAACAAAATTCCAATGGTTGTCTCTCTCGTCGGTTCATTTAAATTTAATAGTTTACATCATTTTTGAACTGTGACTCTTCACAAATTGGTTCAATTTCATTCATTTTAATAGATAGTTGACATGACATTTATTCAAAAATTTTATTTTTCTCTATCACAATGTTTATTGTTTTTCACGCTTTTCATCGTATCTCTTTCCATGATTATGATATACTTCATGTATTTAAAGAAAAAAAAAAAACTCTGCTTACATAACAATTTAACTTCACATCATGGAATTCATCAGTTCAATATTTTTGAATTGAAATTTTAATAATGGTATAGGTAAATTTTTAATACATTTTTTCACACATTTACTTCATGTTCTCTCATCAACGTACAATGTTTACACATTTACAAAAAACATTTTCTTTAATTTATAGGATTTAATTTTTATAAACATGTCTTGTAAATGTCATTCTGGTAAATGCATTTTTCAGAAGTACTCTACACTACACACATACAAAATATAGACATACTAGATAAATAAAATTTTCTTTTTGCATTCCTGTCATATGACATGTCTATGAGTCATATGGTAGACGATAGGACTGCTTTTTCAACATTTTACATACGTACTTTTTGATAGCGCATAATACCTACGGTGTTTACTTTTCAGTTTATATGATTATTTTTCCTATATATTTTTATTATTTATAAATCCCACACCTTTTACTTTAAAAAAAAAAAAAAAAAAAAAAAAAAAAAAAATCATATTTGTGGACACTACAATTTATTAGATAAAAAAAAAATGTTATAAACAATTTTTAATCCAATTTTTGCTTATATGCACCAGTTCGTTTGCCATGTGTTTACAATTTTTATGATACTTTGATGCAATACATTCTTAATTTGGTTCGTTAATTTTATTTCCCATTGTCAGTATTCATACTTTGCACAGTATCACTCTATTTTTAACATATTTTTGCCTAATAGATTTTTATTTTCACTTGAATAAAGGAAAACACTTGCTTATATTCAACTTTTATCTATAAATGCATAATTATTGTTTATATATATACATTTGTATTTGTTTATATTTACTTTCCAATTTAAACTAGTTTTTGTTGTCATATTATATTTCTATATTAATGTTTATTATGATAAACATTTTTGAACTAAAGCTAGCTAAAATCAAAGAAATCTGCAGATATGTATGTTACCATCATTATGAGAATTGCTAGCATTGAAGAATTTGATAATTGTGCACACATACATGTATATACATATGTATGAAAAATATATAGGCCTCCGTCAATTATGACGAGTATTATTGAAATGATAATTATGATATTGTTCTGTATTTTTAAATGCTGCAGCTGTTTGGAAAAAAGAAATGAAACAGAACATTTGTATGATTTAAAAAGAAATCATTTTAGGTACCTTTGCACACATACTGAAAGTGCAACATTTTAAAAACAAGTACTTGTATATTTTTATTTCTATATGTTTATTTGTATTTTTGTTTTATTGTGTACTTTTGGGTGGTCTACAAGTGCAATTGTGTGCTGAACTTTTTGCAGGTACGTATAACAGTTTGTACCGATAGCCAACGTCATTTTTTTTTTCATTTTGTCAAAGGGTAGAATATGTATATGATATAGAGTCATTTATACATATCTTTATTCTAAATTATTATCTTCCTAACTTAATTTTTAATATATTAATTAATATTCTCTTCGCTAAAATATCTCTTATTCTAAAACCTCAAATGTTACTTCCTTTTCTCATATGAAAGACTATCTTTACTAAATGCAGCATGTACGTTATAAATCTATTTAATTCCAATGCGGTTATAACAGATGTAATGTTATGTGTTCTGGACATTCATTGACAGCTGCTTGGGCGCCCAACCTTTTTCTGTTCATAAACAAATTGTGCAAGTAATGTAATTTCCCAGATACAAAGTAACGCTTTCCTTTGACTAAAATTCCTTTCCCACCGGGTTGCCCGCATGTGCCTCTAAAATTCACAAAAGTTACGGTTTCGCCAAATGTGGTAGCCTTTTCATTACATCCTCCCAAAACAATTATATTAATTATCCTTAACGTACATAAATTCTTTTGCGCGTCTGCGGTTTCTTGGCTCAATGTATTATCGAATCGTGGCGAGACAATCTACTGCCCAAAGGGCAGATCACTCCTAGCTCTTGCTCTGTCAACAACTGTTTTCTAAGCCTCTAATATCCGAGACCACCCCGTTCTTACATCTTATGCTTGCTATATATCAATAAATAACTTCAGCTGATATATTTTCGTCTTCATTGGATATTCCCGTTTTCGCCTTCCTACGGATTCGAACTATGGGGTATTTGTTACAACGCAAAATTATACGTACGAACGGCCCAAAAACTATCTCAATTCATGCATTATGCATTCAAATATTTCAGCCCAACAATAATCATCATCATAACGCTGCATACACTCTTTCATTTAAACTCAACTTGGTTTATGTGTGTAAAGGTAAAATTGTTCTAATCGATTTTTCCTTCACTTCCTGATGCGCTAAAATTATAAAAAATATGTACACAAGTGTGTTTCCGATGAAAATACAACGTTTTAATATTTTTCTAACTTAAATTATATATTAATAAATTAATGAATTTGTGATTTATAAATTAATAAATTCATTTTAAGGTATTATTTCCGTTAGCCGGGCGTAAATGATAAATCGCCAAATATTCTTAATGGCTGCAACTGTATACGAGTTACAATAACAATGGGTTTAATCAAAGCATGATTTCTAAAATATGCCAACTGGCTGTGAAACTGCAATAATGAAATATATTTTAAGCACTAAAAAGCAGAAAATAAAATATAAATAAATAAAAATGAAGAGTGGAAAATATATATATATATTAAATATGCTTTTATTTATTACCTGCAGCAAATGTTATATCACTTGACCAATCTCCATCATCATGTTTCACCACTATCTTGTATGTTTCTTCGGGAACAAATCCAGATATAGGCAAATCCTTCACTCCACCATTAAATGAATCTATTTCCACTTCCATTTGAAAAAGAGTTGCCGTTACAGAGGCGCTAGGAAATCCCAATGCTGTAAGCATAGGAGTATTCACATAACCTTCTCCTTTAGGCGATATACTAACTTTGATAGGAGACTTTGGATCTATTAAAAAACGACGGAAAAAGTTATATGCATAATATTAGTTTAAAGTATTCAGTTCCAATTATATGACATTTATATATTTATTCTTTTGAAATTTTTTGTAGTATTTTGCAAAACTTTCGGCACAGAAGGTTAATTGTAAAATTATAAAATTCAGGATGGACTTGGACATACATTAATTTAAGAAAAGGAATGGTGCATTATGCATAGTTTTACAGCAAAATGAGAATAGGCATGATTATAAGATAATGCAGTATTCACAGTCACTTCATTAATTTAACACAATTATTCTAATGGATAAATAAATTATACGAGCTGTAATATTCCAACTGTGTGTAAAAGTGTCCAACCCAGGATTTGACTTTGGACTGGATACTTTTTCACTCAGTTGGAACATTACAACTCGTATGATTTATTTACCAATTATAATAATTGTGTTAAATTAATGAGTGTAGTTACGTATCCAACGTTTTCTTGGAGTTCCATTACCTGTGATTTTTTTCTGTTGAGCTGTTTCATATAACAGACCAGATTTCATTTTTAAAAGGTTGTCTGAGTGAAGCAAACGGTGACAGATATTTAAAAAAATCTTGCAGGAGAGTTATGTATGATGTCAGGAATTTTCTTACTGTGATTCTTGATTTTAGTTCGAATTTCAAACAACAGATGGCGCTGACAGTGATCGGCGCACAGGCGAGCTGACAAAAATATCGACTGTAGCAGGCGGATTTTTTTTTTCTCAGCTTTCGTACGGTCCCGCGAACTTTAACACCAATAATATCTAAAAGTTTTCTTTGCCTTATTTGATCTCAGACAAACTAGGCGAAGAAAACTTTTAAAAAATATTGGTGTTGAAGTTCGAGGGACCGCTTAAACGCTGAAAAAAATATCCGCCTGCGACAGCCACCAATTTTGTCAGCTCGCAGGCCTAGTATTCAGGGGGCGTGCATCAATGCTGAGTAGGCGTCAGTTTCGGCTTCGACTTAACGCCAATCGCTGTCAGCGCCATCTATTATTTGAAATTCTAACTAAAATCAAGAATCACATTAAGAAAATTCCTGACATCATACATAACTCTCCTGCAACAACTTATTTAATATCTGTCACCGTTTGCAAGTTATTGAATCAAGCGCGGATCCAAGAGGGAGGTCATGGGGGTCATGACCCCCTCTAAACGGAAAACATTTCTATAGAACAATAAATTTTTTTAATATAAATATGTATTAAAGGTGTTTTCATTTTTTTTCGTCTTTTATGGCTTAAAAATTTTAATCTTTCCGATACATTAATGGAGTTATTTTTAAATTGAAATGCATGAAAATTGCAGGCATTATTGTTTAAGCACCAAAGAATCGAACATTGTTTTTAATTTTCCTATAAATGTGGTACATTTTGAAATGTATTTATGATTATTCCTTCAAGACGATATTTCTATGATTGCCGAAACGGAAAATCGGCTTAAAATGAGAAATTTGAGAAATCTTTCTGTAGGATTCTTTGCTTTTATAAGATAATGAGAAACTCTGATTTCTTGATATCTGGATGAAACATGCATATTTTGTATACTATTTACGAATATACGTGGAAATTTCATTCACTTATGAAAGAAAATGAATTCGGGTATATGTCAGAAATTAGTCAGTTTGGATCTAAGATATAAAAACTGCTACTGAACCATGTGACCTCCCCCCCCCTCAAAAAAAAGTCATGACCCCCCCTCCCTCTAAATGGAGTGCTGGATCCGCCTCTGTATTGAATTCAGTCATTTTTGGGACACCCGGTATATAAAAAATTTCATATTCAAAAGGTAACAAAGCTACTTCATGACTATCAAACACACAGATAATGAAATCAATATCCAAAAATGCGATTTTTTTTTATGTAAGTGAAGCTTGCATTATTCTGTTTACATCAAATTTTAAGAAAAAATGTACAGATTGAGTACTTTCTACTTTTTTCATCAAAACCAATCTTTACTAGACGTCCGTCTGTGCAAGATATGTGCTTACACTTATAAATTTATAGATGTTTCGGGGCCGCAAAAAAACGAGTCTGTGGATGCAAGTGCTGTTGGGATCGCGTGGTTTGTGACCTTTATTCTAAAGTAATCATACAGAAAAACTTGGTTTGCAAGTAAAATAATATTTTCCACAGCTAAAAGACTTTTTTGTTTTACTCACATGTCATGACGCTTATTTCTGACATCGTCTTTACTTCAACTGGCTGAAGAACAGCTTCTATTTCAACTTTATATGATCGGAATTCCAAAAGACTTTCAAATTTTGTCTGCCATTGATCCTTAAATTCGTTTTTCACAACGCAGTTTGTTGGATTTTCTCGAACGCACGCTCGTATGTTGTAAAATGTTGGAAGCCAGCGCTCTTTTGGTTTCATCCACGACAGTGTAAAGGATTCCCACTGAAAATCTGAAGCCTGAATATCACTGGGATCAATCATCATTTCTGAAAAGAAACGATAAAATAATAATTTAGAGATATTACCTGGTGTTCATTATAATGAGCATACTACATAAAGAGCTTAATGGAAGAAAATATTAAATTACATTTTCTCAAAAATTGTTTTATTTCCTGGAAGAAGATGTTATGAAGTGTTCTGTCATATGGTAAAGCTAAAATACTGAGATTCTTGAAAGTCTTAATCTGGAAGTCTTAAAACTCTTAGTCTTGAAAATCTGAGACATTATTTATTTATGCTTAATATTTGAATATTTAATAATTTAATAATTATTCTTAATTTTTAATATTTAAAAATTAAATGTTATAAAAATTTTCACAAATTAAAACACGTGTTAACACATTAAACATATGCTACCAAGAAGAAAATAAATCAATGAATTTTCTAACGAAGTTTAATATTTATTGCTTAACATCTTCTTCCACTAAGCTCTTCTGATAACAGGCAAGTTACAAGTTTTACCTAATATTTGAGCCATTGTGTATTAAAATGGATATCAGGTGTTTGTATCCCAGGCACTCATGCAATCACCTGTGAGGAAGTATAGAAGCATGCTGTAAGAAGCAGGATATATATAACCTTGATTTTACGAATGAGTCCATGATAAATATCTGCGCCATACGTAATGTAAATAAAAGAAGGATCTCGTGGTCACATATAGATTCGATACCTGCATCATAAGGTATAATTCGTAAGTGCGTAAATTTTACTTTTCAAATAATTCGAAAGGAAATTTTCGACTTTATACGCACATTTAACAAACAATGTCTTTTGAAATCTATAATGTGTGAAACGGAGTAACACTATATTGTATTTATCAACATGGTTATTTTTAAGTATGTATGATTATTCAAATTTGAACATGTACTCGTTTGTGAAACAATTGTACTTTAAAAAAGAGAAAGCGTATGTTCAAGCTCTCAATTTTTCAGTAATTATTTTTAACTGTGTTGCGACCAGGGCTTTACAAATTTGATAAAATCTGGTAGACAGCAAAAAATTCTGGTCGCAAGGGAAAAAAAACCTCTTTTTACCTATTATTGATTTTTAAAAAGCACAAAAGTTTTTTTAAGAATTATTTGAGAAAAAATAATAACAAGCATAGTTTAGAATTATTAATTACATAGTTTAGAATAATGCCGGATTTTTTTATTAGGTAATTTAATTTTCTATACGATTTTTAGCGTTTTTCTGTGTTTTGCGGCGATTTTCTTACAGTCAACTAAATTATGATTTTTCCTACCTGTTTAAATTCTTCTTTTATCACTTCTATTATCACTATTATAAGAGGCGAACAAACTTGATCATAAATGCTTTTGTATAATAATGTATGTTTTGGCCTTGAAAAATTACATAATCTGATGCAACTGAAAATAGTTCTAATCTCGTAATCTGTCATAGCATTTGCCAATATTCATACATGTCCATTCATTACTGCTTAGTTAAAGAGTTCCGACACATATTTTTTTTTTATTTCACATAAATAAATTAACAGTATTTCTAATTGATGTCTATAGCAGCAAAATTCTAATAAAATGATGAACGCTAAATATAATGTTAAACTTTTCTGTCTTTGTTGATATAACAGATAATAAACAGTAACACAGGCCTATAAAATTTATGGTTTTTGAAAAATAGTTAAAAATTTCTACTTATTCGATACATTTTTGGGATGCTTATACCAAAAAGGATCTCATTTTTTTTCTATCATGTACAGTTTTTCGACAATGCTTCAACATGTGTTACATTGATGTATATAGCCTGTTGAACCGAATAATAGTAAATAAAATTAATTAGAACAATTTTATACGCATAGATATACGTAAACATATAGAATGAATTAAAACAATTAATTCATTTTTCTTAGTCAAAGATCTTATACTGCCTTTGCATTTTGATTGTAAAGCTGCTGGGTTTTTTTTCTGATATGTGATTATTCTGTATTTTCACGATTCAAAATCCAGTAATAATCAGCAATCATATATTCTACTGACCCTGGTACAATAGTTACAGAGATGTTTGTTCTCATTTGGTAAAAGCGTAGCTTTAATATTTTCTTTTAGTAATATAGCCAATAAAAAATCTCCATCCCTGGTCTTTATATTTAATTCCAAACTTGCATATCAATCTATTAATATCCTTGCAATAAACCAACTCATTATCCTGTAGAAAGTAAGAGATGAACTCCTGTCCTGTGGTTACATACAAAGTATTAGATGTGTTAGGAGCTAACATGTTTTTTCGTTTACTCTGAAGCCTAAAATTTCGGCAGATCCTTTAGACAACCCCAAATCTCTGATTAAATCAGAATTTTCAGATTGATTGAAGAGTTGAAAGGCATCATTATTATTAGGTGCGTTCGTAATTATATAAATACGTAGCACCTATTGTCGTCGTCTGGTCCGTCCGTCCGTCCGCATATAACAACGCAAAAACTACCCAATCGAATGGCTTGAAATTTAAGATATATTATCTTTGCAGAATTGTGTCAAGTCATTTCAAATTTTATGAAAATCAAATAAAAACTTTAGAAAATATTAATAAAAATATTTATTAAGAAATTTGATTTTTTTTTAAAGAAATCGGCGCTTTCTTGTTATAGGAGTTTCCGAGATTTAATCGTCAAGCGACCTAGATACTTATTTTATTACAGAAATTAATATGCAGACGATATAATTCATTTCAAAGAATTAAAAATCATCAAGATCTGAATATTTATATAACTAACTATAGTACAAAAGCACCTCGTTTGTCGCGTTTTCCGGACAATTTCCAACTTGTTTATATTACAGTGAAAATTATCATCAGCATCATTATCTGAATTAGAAGAAGGCGAGTCTTCAAATATGTCTTGTAAACGAGGGTCAGAAATTTGTTGACAGTGTGGAATAAGTGAAAAAACTTATGAGAGATTTAAATACGTAAAGGCTTTAGTGTTTTTAGACTTATATAACCTCTAACATCATAATAAAAAAAATACAATCATCAGTGTGGCAATTCAGCCGCCCTCCATACTAATAGAATATCAAATCTAAAAGCTTGTTCTTACCTGTGGACAAAATTATTAAACCTTATACACAAACATAAGTACCCATTGTCTATCCTGATTCCCAAGTTTTACTCCATAATAAGTGAAATAGATTTTTGAAATGAAGCGTGCAACAAAACACACATTTAGTTTTGTAAAATAACAATTTGTTCTAAAAGAAAAAAAAAAGTTTTCGATTTAACTTAAATTAGCTCTTGTAATTGTCACTCCTTAGATATCATAAAAGTAAAGTTTGTGCAAAAATGGTACATGATACATCATTATTTATTGTGATTTTTAAATTCAGCACCAAAAATTACATTAAAAACAGCGAAAAGTTTTTTCACTGTAGACCTATGTAATGGTTATTATCTCCGCAAATATTTTTTTCCTCAAAAATTCAAGATAAAAATAATATTATTATTCTAATATTATTTTTTTAAATAAAATAACTACATCTTACTTTCAACAGTATATTTGCATATATAAGGATATCGATCTTCACAGTTGCTGCCTGCGAATTTTAATTTCCCCATTTCGTTAATTGCTTTACAGCAAGATTCAGATGAAGATGTCACTCCGGAGTTTTTCGCCATTGGCAAGTCTGTTATTTTTTCACCATCTGTCCAATATCCAGTACCTAAATGATAATCATAGTAAAATGATAAATATTTTCTCCGTGGGATCTAAACCACAAGAAAAATAAAAGGCAATGAGAACATGTTGGTTACATTTTTCTTAATATGATTTATTGAACTAAAATCAGGTTTAATGAACGTGCAATGTATATTCCATGAAGTAGAATAGTCATGCTTCTAAATAGGAGGATACTAAATATAGTTAAAGATCAATCAAATAAAACAGTTTTTTGAGAATTGGGTATATTAATTTTTCAGAAATCTGCATCTCATTGAATCATGAACGCTAACAAGGGGGAAAAACAGAGAAGGGTCATTGTCCCCCTCTGGATTTTAAATTTAATTAATTAAATTTCCTATATCCCTGGCAATTATGAAAAATATCAAAATTTTAAGATTTTAAAATTAATTATTTAAGAAATTAATAATATGATATTAATGTTGCTTTTAAAGGAATTGATAGATTGGATTGATCTACATAATGATTTGCTGCTTACAAGTTAATTTACCTTTTTTTTCCTGAAAACGGAAAGTTTCTTGACAATGTGGGATATGTGTATTGCTTTTCCGGCATCAATTAAATCCTAAACGCTGGCTTTTCTGATGTACATTTTTTGATATTGTAGACCTAATCAGCCAATGTAAAAGACAGCTTATCATAAGAACATTTTTTATTCCCGTTAACACTCTGCTTTCTCCACTAGATAAAACATCAGAGATTTTCTTTCGTTTATTTCCTTGAAAAATATATTATTGAAACTTAGTTCTTTTTCTTTTAACATGTTTCGGTATGGATCTATCGTCAACCAAATCCATGCGTAATGCAAAGAATTCGCCAGCGATTTGAAATCCAAAATAATGACAAAATTTGTGAAAATACGTAATATGTAATTACACTGTACGATTAAAAATGTATTGATCCTTGAATGACTACATCATCTTTCTCCAAGTACTATATGTATATATAAACAATAAATTGCCTAAGGTAAGAAGGGTAAATCTTTCACAAACACTTTCGGCATACTATTTGTTGTCAGGCAAATAATTTGTTTAATATTCGCACAGTTTATTTTAATACATACATTCAGAAGCAATTTACTTAAATATACCTAGAGAAAAAATTCATTTAGATTTTTTCTTTTAACAATACATCAAAAGTTTTATTTTTATAACTGTTTAAAACGTCGAAATTTATATAACAATATAATAAGTTATAATACCTTGTAATAATATATTCCTTTTAAATGCTAAAAGGTGTAAATTAACAACATAATACAAATTAAAATAACTTTTATTAGGTTGTTTGACATGTTTCAACTCACTCAGAGTCATTTTAAAAACAAGCTTTTGAAAATGACGCGGAGTTAGTCGAAACATGTCAAACAACCTAATAAAAGTTATTTTAATTTATATTATGTTGTTAATTTACACCTTTTAGCATTTAAAAGAAATATGTTTAAAACGTTTTACAACAAATTTCGCTATTTTAAGCCCAGTTTACGCAAACATAAATTTAAACAAGTGGGTAAGTGCGATCGAAGATCGCTCAAAGGGTTTCGTTTAATATTCCTTTCAAAACACTTTATCCTTTCTTTAATAAATTCAAATAAATATCATTTAGCAACAACAACAACAAAAAAGTCATGTTTTTTATAAAGTAAAAATTTAATGGTCTATTTTTTTTGTTTTTTCGAATATCTAAACCAGCCCGATAGCGGACGAAGCCCGCTATTATATTCTGCCATAATAATATCCGTCATGCGGACTAAATGCGATATAAATGTTAAAATATGCGAATATTTCCATAATCGGATTTTTATCACGATTCAATATGTTTCTCAAACTCATATATTTACTATTCTCTATTACTCATATTGATACTAGCTTTGTATTATTCTCAAACATCTGAAAAAATCGTTAAACTTCCAATATGACGTCAGATTTTCTTTTTAATTCTCTAATGACGTGATATTAATCCGCTTTGTGTACATACACATACTCCTTGTATTATTGAGAAATCTTAGCCATTTTCCGTTTTATTACCACTATGACGTCAATCAATTTTATTTCATATTTATCTTTTTTCAGTTGGTGAAACTTTTTATTTCATTTTCATTTTTCACGTGGAAATCGTCTGATAGAAAATTAATTATTGTGGAAAAAATTTCATCGTGGATTTTTAATTTTTGGCATCTGTTATAACGAAAAATGTTTAAATTTAATAGGAAAAGGCTGTTAGAATTTTGGTTTTTTATCTCTATTTATTAAAAACATACGAATTTTTTAAATTTTAATACTTTGAGCTCTTTATAGCTGCTATTCAGCTATATACACAAAGTTTCAACTCTGTAAGTTATATAATTTTTGAGAATGGCTCTGTGACAGACAGACAACGGAGCGGGAGTAATAGGGTTTCGTGAGATGAACGAAACCCTAATTAAACTAGTCAGATGTGTCAATCCCAAAACTTTCTTCTATCTCACAGAGGTTTCGCATATACTAAATTGAATCAGCAACAATTTATATCAATATCTAACTGAAGCTCAAGTTTTATTAAATTCCGTGCATTATTTCTTGAGATATGAATGTCGCTAAAATCGTGTAAATCCTTCAAAATGCTGCATAGCAGCGCCACCTGCTGGGTGATTTTTACCAAAAACTAATCAGCACCAATTTATATCAGAGACTAACTGAATCTAAAGTTTTATTTAATTCCGAGCGTTAGTTCTTGAGATAAAGCTATTGCGGAAATCGCAAAAAATGCTTCATAGCAGCGCCACCTGCCGGGCGATTTTTACCAAAACCTAATCAGCACCAATTTATATCAGGGGCTAACTGAATCTAAAGTTTTATTAAATTCCGAGCATTAGTTCTTGAGATAGAGCGCCCGCAAAATTTTTGTCACATACAGACAGACAGACAGAGTCACAGACAGACATTTTCTAAAAATAGTCAAATCGTGTTCAGGACCTTCTAAAACATATAAATCCGTCGAAAACCGGAAGTCGAAAATTTTCATGAATCCAATACTTTCTTCTTGTAAAGATAGAAGAAAGTAAAAAGGGCAAAATCACTGTAAAAAGTCAGGGTCATTTACACCTCAACGATTGTCTGAAAAACCATTTCCGCTCATTTAAATGTGTTTATTTTTTAGTTTGTTGAAAAGATTCAGATTTTCTGCTGTCCATTTCTTTTGAAAAAAATTTAGCTGGCCAACCACTTTTATTTTGTTGCAGCATTTTTATAATAGATTATATAATTTCAAATTTGTGAAAAGTTTTAATTAATTATATCATGTTCAGTTAATGAGAATTAATGATAAACCTACTGTTAATTCTATACATCAAAGTTTCTTTTACTTTCACATTCTATTTCTGCTTTTTTCAAAGGTTCAAAATTTTGAATATACAAATGAAATTGATTGTTCTATAAACAATATAAAATAAATTATCCTTACCTTTGTATGAAATCTTGGCGTTATTTAATTTTTGAAATATGCAAGTTATTGAGGTTGTAAAGGAATTTGATTCAACCAATATAAAATAAACGGTCCTAATTTCTGTGTGAAATTTTGTCGTTATCCTATTTCTGCTTTTTATGATTTTGAAATTCTCCAGCTTGCAAGTGAACTTCATTTTATACAACCAATATAAAATAAACGGTACCGATCACTGTAGGAGATTCTGCCATTATTCCACATATAAAACAAACGGCCTTTGAAAACATTCAGCCCTTTAATAAAGACCTTATACCATAATAAAAGTTCAATATATTTGCACACAGTTTTAAACACAGATTTTACATGATATTTTAACTATTATTCCGTATTTAATTTCATTCAATCAAAAATACTGAGTATAAAAAATGTAACTGCATAATATATAATTTTGAAATACAATTTATAAACAGTTTGGGCTGCACAAAATTCTACATATTTAAGAGACATACCAACTGAATGTCAGACATGATGATAAATAATGACATTTTAACATTTTAATTTTTAAATATGATTAAGGTTTTTAACCCATTTGTTACCAGATAGAATTTACTTTACATAAGCTTGCATCCACTATTTTAGGGATTCCCAAACTATGGCACCCATACAAGTTCACTGGTACGCCAGCCTTCCGATATTAGTATGCAAGCGAACCTGTTATTCTGAATGAAATGGATTTAAATTAAAGTTTTCCGGATCTCTACAGCATACACATCTTTTTGACGAATCATCTTTCATCCAATAACAAAACGAGCTCTTTCAGAAAAAGATTTTTTTTTTTACTGTGTACATTTTAAAAAGCAGAACAATGTCATAAATCTTGTACAATTTTATTAGTAAGAATGCAATAGTAAAAGTACATCCTGAATTGATGGCTGACATAAATTAATAGCTTGATTTCCATATATCTGTAGAATTCAATGGCTACTTTCCAGAAAATTTAAAACATAATTTTTATCAGAAATTTCTTTTTCATTGAAAACACTGTGTCATTGTCTATTAAAAAAAAAAAGAATAATTAAATGTAAAAATAAAAAAAAAAACATACTTTCATTAAAATTCACAAAAAAGGCCAACTTATAAACACAAATGTATGCGTCGCTCAATGCTGACGTCATAATGATGCGGGGAACAATGTGGTGATCATGAATGAATGCTGCAACAATGAAGCTATTTTTTTTTTTCAATTAAACAATCGTAACGTTATTTCTATGGGGAAAAGGTAAGTTTTGGGCCGACGTTGACCCCCCCCCTTAGGGATCGAATTTTTAAAAAATAATGTCCAATTCATGTATTGTCCTCAGGAATATATATATAATCCAAATTTCAAAGCTCTACGTCAACAGGAAGTGAGTGGAAAATAAGTCACAAGATTTGACTGCCACATACATACAGAAATGTAAGTTAAATAAAGTATGTAATAATAATAAAAAATAATTTATTCCGGTATCGCATATTATTATTCTTGAAAACATTTTTTAAAAGATTCATTAATGGAATTTTGTATCCTAGGTTGAACGGAAATGCCACTGATAATTTCAAAAGCTGTAAAATGTTTGCCTTGAGTTTAAAACAACTTATCTATTCGGAATCCGTACAGCGATTTTTTAAAAGTCCCCATTTCACCGAAAATGGGTACTTTGTTCTTTATCATCTGATATATATTTGATAATTCAGCTATCCGATGTTATATTTTATATTCCCATATGCAAGAAACACTCGGAAATGGTTTTTAAAAAATGTCATCCTAAATTTATACAAATTTTTAATGAAATTAAAGTTAATGTGAAATTTTCGACGATTCCAACGAAGCACCAAAGCTAAATTTCCCTACGTTGGTTAAGTAGAATAACCTTTTATTGCTAAACCCTGTTGTTATGACGACGAAGTTATGGAGAAGTGTACGAAAAAGATAAAATAAAGTTCGTCTCATTGTGTCAGCTCGGCTTTTATTTTCAAAAGATTTTTTTTTATTTCATGTTTTCAACGATTGCAAGTTTTAATGAAATGTATGCTTCTGATCATCAATTGTTTTCCAATAAAACCCTTCAAAAATTTATAATTAGTATGTGCATATAAGTAAAGCGTAATGTCTTCTCAAATTTCATTGCTACGAGATAACTGCTTATCAAAATACTTTACTTACAATATAAAAAAAAAGTTTTTCAGGAAAATATTGTTTAAGGTATTTATTTAGCTAATAAGTATTGAATAAAACCTTACGTTTTTACTGTTATTACAATTCTGTTTTTTTTTTTTTTTTCATATACATATATAATATATTAACAAAAATTTTTAAAAACGCAATTTTTCTCTATCCTAAAAAAGAAACTCGTATCATTTTACAATAAATCAGTCAAAATTCGCTGTGTTAATGTGTTTTACATGTATTTATTTTTTATAAGAGCACCTTTAGATATTAGGGTAGCGACATATGAGCAGTAAAATTTGATTCTTTGATTGGTCTCTAAAGAATCTTGCACACATACACAGATTTGACGTTCCTGCCTTTATTGGCATTGTAGTATTTGTTTATTCGTTAAACCGAACTCTAAGAAATGAGCATCGAAAAATTCTATATTGTGTTGCTATAGTTTAGAAAAACACTTCAAATGTGAGCATGTATCCTCTGCGCATGTCGCTACTCCCTTTTAAAGGCACTCTACTTTTCATCACCTTTCTTTCCCAGTTTAGCTCCAGTCCACATTTTTGAATCCTTATTTGGCAACATTTTTAACAAAGCTTTTGCTTCGGCATCATCTAATAAACTTGTAAGGTGACCAGCTCTTTCTTGACAGTCATCTTCTGCTTCCGACCAAGTTTTCAGTTTATCAGGAATCACTTCATAGATGATATAAACTTTAGAAGGCTTGAACAACACAAGGTTTGGTGGATCTACAAAATATGGGATATTACGAAAGTTTAATAAAAATGCATAATAAAGAGTTGTTTGAATTATATTTGTTACATACTATATTACATTTATTAGTTTAATTATTAAATATACAAATTTCATAATGACCTAAATGAAAGAAGATGCTTTTCAGATTCCATGTGATTCATGCGAAAGATTTTTAAGGGATCCGAAGCACAAAAAGCAAAATTAATGCATAAGTGATTACACTTTATACTTAACCACAACGAAAATTTTGGTAAATTTTAAACTCAAATCCTAGTGGTGTAAATTAGGGGATGAAAGTTTGTAAGGGGAGACTATTTTTTTATTATTATTATTTACGTGAAACTTTGCAATAATACTTTACAACACAAGTAATTAAACACGTATTTCAGCATCTACCCGTCCCTATCCTACATTGTAGTCTACATTTTTCCACCCGCGCGAAGCCGGGACGGGCCGCTAGTTGTTTAATAAAATTGCAATGTGTTTTTTTAGCACATTGTTTGAGTTAATATTTATTTGAATACTGAAAACAAGAATACTCAGACGTTAAAAAGTTTTTTTATTATTATTTTAACAGTTTTATGCAGGGCATCCATTCACATTTCAAACTAGTCGTTGGGGCCTACCGTAATACTTACCCATCATGGATATGCATAATATAAAATATGAAAATAAAACATGTGTTCCCACTTATAAAATGCATTGCAATTCGAATAAAATCGTGGCTTGATGATGTACTGCTCTATTACTGAATTGCGTAAAAGAAACATCTTTATAACTCCAAAATTCATAATCATATTAACTAACGGTTTACTCCGTCGAATTGAGCGCCTCATTTCCAATTAAAATACATCTTTGAATTGAAATTTGAATGAAGCGCAGAGTCATGAAAATCGAAGAGTGTGGAAAATAGGATTACAAATATCTCGGCAACTCATTATCCGATTGACTTCATGCTTTATGCAAAATTTACGCTTTTTTTTGTTGTTGTTGTTGTCTTTTATATTCACTGCTTAAAATTAAAAATTTCGAAATTTTTATATAACTTTTATCAGAACGAATATTTCGAGAGTCCGAAAACGTAAGTTCCGGATAATCGAGGTTACTGAAATTCAATAAGCTTTTTCCCATTATTACATAATGTATATACCAAATTTCAAGTCTCTATCTCAATTTGTTCGGAAGGTGGCGCGTTTGCAGACACACAGACAGACGGACGGCAAATTTTTTTTCATAAAAATATGTTTTTCGGAATCACCAGTGTCTGAAACGTGTAAATCCGTCAATTTGTTTTTCGATTTTAAAAACGATTACAAGATTTACCCTATACTACGTATGATGGGTAAGTAAAAAGAAAAAGATAGAAGTACACAATGTGTCTTGAAAAGGTTATAACACACTTTAGTTCTTTACTTGTCTACGTATTTATATAATTACAAACGCACCTAAAAACTGCATTTAGCTGCATATAAACATATGTTCTTTCTTAACTTTCAGTTCTTCTGAATATTGAGAAAAGTCTTAATATTAGACTTTGCGTAACACTTTGCGAAAATAACCGTGTCGCATTACCATTGAAGATATTTATTTTGCTATTATCCGCAGCGGAATGGAAAAAGTTAGTAAATTGTCTAAAGGATGCATTTCCGAGAAAATATTTAAGGGCGGAGAGGGAAATATGAGTGTATGTGAATAGTTTTATCTCAAAATTAGTGTGAACAATAATTTTTATTCAAAATCTTAATTACTTCATTACAACTTTTTACGACGATTATAACTATCGCAACTGTAGAAAGATTTAATATTTTTCTTTCAATATAAAACTAGTCGTTGGGGGCTACCATAATACTCACCCATCAAGGATATGCATAATATAAAGTATGAAAATAAAACGTGTAAACTTTTTATAAAATGCATTGCAATTCGAATAAAATCGTAGCTTGATGACGTCATAAACTTTAAATGCTCTATTACTGAATTGCGTAAAAGAAACATCCTTATAACTCCAAAAACAATGATCCTATTAACTAGCGGTTTATTGCATCTGATTAAGCGTCTCATTTCCAATTAAAATATATCTTTGAATTGAAATTTGGAAAATTTTTATATACCTTTTATCAGAACGAATATTTTGAGAGTCCGAAAAAAATAGTTCCGGATAATCGAGGTTACTGAAATTCAATAAGCTTCTTCCCATTATTACATACTAAGTACATACCAAATTTCAAGTCTTTATGTCAATTTGTTCAGGAGATAGAGCGTTTACAGACACACACACACACACACACACACACACACACACTCACACACACACACACACACACACACACACACACAGAGAGAGAGAGAGACACACGCTGACACACACACAGACAGACGGACGGCAAAAAAAATTTCTAAAAATATGTTTTTCGGAATCTCCAGTGTCTGAAACGTGTAAATCAGTCAAAAAAATTTTTCGATTTTCAAAGCGATTACAAGATTTACCCTATACTACGTATGATGGGTAAGTAAAATTCCAAAAAAATAACAAGTTGTACTATCGGAATAGTTTGCATCCTAATGTATCACATATTTTGTGGTAAAAGCAAAACTTATTTCAAATTTTTTTTTAACTTTTTATTTGTCACAGAAAATCGAACTATTTGACAAGTCTTGTGATGGAAAACCACACTCTAGCACGATAATCAGTCATTTTTTTTAATGAATATTGGAATCTGAACTAGCTTATGAGTCTCTTAAAACTATTTTATCTTTCTGTCGCCACAAAAACTCCGACGCTTTGATAAGTCTTAAGATAAAAACTACACTCAAATACGTCATTTTGTTTAAATTAAATTTTGAAATGTGAACAGACCTATGCTGCATCCTGTATAGTTAACTGTTAATAGTGTGATCCAATCACACACGCTTTTATTCCATCTATTTTAAAGCTGACAATAAATTTTCTCTAATCTTGTAATCAATCATCGAAAAATTTTTATTATTTAAAACTTTCTGAGAAATATTCTTATTCATTTAAATTGTTATTATGACACTTGACTCTCAAGAATTGTTTGTTAGCCTTTTGAGAAAAAGTCGATAAAAAAACTAAGTCAGCATATTCGATTATTTGCAATACCAAATTGTATTGCCAAGGTAACGCACGCAAAAAGCAATTATACTTAAGCACACACTTGGAAGCATTAAAGATATATATATATATATATTTTTTTTTTTTTTTTTTTACGTGTGAACATATAAATTCAGATTTCAAAATATGACTTTATTGACTGCATAATATTCATAATATCTTTCCAATGCAAATGTCACATTTAAAAATCATTCCCTTTGTCATAATTGTTTTTTTTATAATGTATAATATTTCTAAAAAGAATGAATAATGCAAAAGGTTCGGGACACTTCCTTTACACTTTAAAAAAAAAGAAAAACAAGGTAGGCTTTAGATGTAGAAAACGTAATAAAGTGAAAATTTTGAGTAGAGATATTATTCGATTTTGAAGGAAATGTGCCTAGGTCGTAGTTATGGTTACTATCAAACAGTTCTTATTTTTTAAACTCATGATTTAAATGATTTTTCTTTTTTTCATTCTAGTTGTAACAAACTTAATCAAAAATTATAAGCTAAAGTCATATAGAAAATCGGTTTCTGAAATAGATTGCCATATTGTTGAGCTTAATATAGGCCGAAACTTTTATAGAATTTTTAATATGAAGTATTAATTTTATTCACACAATTTTTATTTTAGATAAATAGTAAAATATATGTAATGCACAGTACTTTTTTTTAAAGGAATAACTCACACATTGTAACCGACTTCCAAAAAAAAAAAAATGAAAGTTGCATATTTCATTTGTATACTTTTCTTTTTATTATATATATATATATATATATATATATAAATTTTGCAAAAATATCAGAAATCAATTAGTCAATATTTAATTTGTAATATGTGTTTTATTTTAATTAATAATTCAATTGAAAATTCTGATAGATTTATTACAATTGATATACCTTTTAGGTTGCTCACCAATTACACCGAAAAGTATTTTTATATGAAGGATATCAATTATGTATTGAAAAAATAATGTTTGGGAATTTAGTAAAAGCTACATGTTTAAATGGAATCTGAAGCCTGTGTCCTAAGTTTATTTATAACCAATCTATATACAAAGTTTCAAAGAAATTATTTCAGCCATTTTTTCAATTTTAATTTAAAAAAAATATATTATATATATATATATATATATATATATATATATATATATATATATATATATATATATATATGGATGTGTGTGTGTGTGCGTGTGTGTTTGAGGACGGTTCAGAAAGAACTCTTGCTAAATACGGGCAATCTAGTGGTAATTGGGGTATAATGCTGCCATTTTATCTCTAGCTTTGAATATTTATTTATATTACTGCAATTGTTATTTTTCATTATTGTCGCAAATAAATGTTCATTCTTGAGAAAAAATATTCATGCTTGAAAACTATTTCAAAAATTCTAAAAAATCAACAAATTCAGTCATAGTTTTCAAAGAAATTTCATTTGAAACTACAAGGAACATTTTAAGAACATTTAAAAATTATAAAAAAAATCAACAAATTTAGTCACAGTTTTCAAAGAAATTTCATTTGAAAGCAAAAGGGACATTTCAGAAACATTTAAAAATTATAAAAAATCAAAAAATTTAGTCACACACTGAAAGAAAACTTATACCGCTTTCATCTAGAACGAATAAGTAGTCATTTTCTAAATCCCTAAACTAGAAATAGAGATTTCCGAGTTATGCGAATAAGGTAAACAAATTAACTGAATAGACGAAATGATTGAGATAGGTCATAAAACAATACATTATATTATGAATCGTTAGAATTGCGAAAAATTATCTTTTGATTTCTAGAATAAATTCATAAACTAGAATTATAGTTACTAAAACTAAGCTCTTGTGTTCACATTTATTTGCAGAGATTTGTAAATAAGTTTGACCACGATAATAAAGGAAAAAACGCTCTTGAATTTTAATAGGAGAGACTAGAACTCTCCAGCAAAGGGAACTAGAATTTATAAGGATGACATGGAACTATTTTTTTAGAGCTACAATTTAGTTTCTAGATGCCAGTGGCAGAATTTTGTTTTTAGTGCAGTTTTAAAAAAAAATCATTTGAAAGTACAAAGAACATTTCACGACTTTCTTTTCCATGATGTAAAAAGTGAAATTATGTGATAATTAGAAACAAATACACGTGAGGTCGTTGATGTCAGAGTTAGTGACCCACATGTTTTTGCTTTACAATGTAGATTAGTGTGAAAGAAAAATTCGTCAAAAGAGAAGAAAATCTTACCTGTAGTTATAGAAATTTCCCCGCATGTATGAAACACGTCGACGAAAAAGCAGGATATCTTAAATAAGTATGTTGCTTTCATCACTATGGGAGTCAGCACAAATTCTCTTCCGGATTCAATCTCCACCTCTGAAGAGACTGACTCTTGGATTGATGTTATAGAATACTTATCGGGCAATCTGATGTTCCCTGATTTTGAAACAGCTTTGGCATCTTCCCATGTTACTCGTATAGATCCAGACCAAATGATGTAGATGGACATTGGTATAGGAGTAAGAACAGCCCCTATAATGCAAAATCACTATAATTTGGAATTTTCTTATATATTTGTAGAGTACACACACATATACACATACATATATAGTAGATAAATATGAATACAAATGCATATATATTAACGAATAAATGAATGGAAAATTAGTAACAACAAATTTATTAAACACTATTAAACTATCAATAATTAAACTTTTTGACAATATTGATAAAACTTCAATCTTTATTAGGTATATCGAATTTGTGGAAGTAACTAAAGCTGTTAGTCTGTTTTAACTCTCGAAAGATGTAGAATTAGTTGTATGTCTTCTCCAAAATGTAACTTCACCCTATAGTTCTATTCTGGGATCTAAAAGCTCCAATGAAATTGAAAGTCAGTCAGGTGCCGATTTTCGCATGGGCAAGTGGGACAATAGTCTAAGACTCCATATTTTGAAATCTTCAAATTTAGTATTTTAATAGTTTCATTATACGAACAATAGTTAAAAATTAAATGAAAGACGTGCATTTATTTAAAAGTATTTTTCTGTGTTTTCATCTATTACTGTTAAAATCTCCGTGAGAGTGACTACCCGTTCCTTTTTTTTTCCTAAAAAGAAAAAAAAATAGCAATTTTATGTGATATGTATTATTAATGTTGTTTTAATCATTTTGTCATACTATTTTATTAACTAGGATTAGATAGTATTTAATCATATTGCTGTTTATTTAAAGATAGAAAAAAATCAAAACTTAATTTTGATTTCTGTTTAGTATCTTTTCAATTTAATAAAGCTAAATAAAGTAATTATTTTAAGGTATATAATGCATTCGCATACATTATTGCTCGAAAAATTATGAAAACAGCTCTTGTCTATTTCTCTTTCTATTCCTCTTTCTATTCTTCAAATAATATTGATTTTTTTTTTTTTTTTTTTTTTTTTTAACATGTATTCATATATCTTTTTACAATATTGTTTTGGTCACGTTTGTCATAGTGATACTTATTTTGTGTTTTGGTATATTCAGGAATAGTATATAGGCAACGATTAATAATGAATTTTGAGTATAATTGTGGGGACCCCCACTGAGTGCTTTGCTCAGGGTCCCTTCATTCGAAGCTGGGTTCTGTTTCTGACAGTGTTACGTAAAGAATCTGCTTAGTGTCTTTGAGCATTTATGAAATATCCTATTATTTATCATAGAGTAATTAAAGCGCACGTACCCTCTTAGACATAGAGATATTTTTCCATAAGGTTTATGTAGTTGAAGCATTTTTATAAAAATTGAAATTACATAAACGTTCAAGAATACATATTGTAACTTTAATAAAGAAGTAAAAATATTTGAGCATTTGAACTGTAGCATTAGTAAGAATAGTACTGAAAATGAATTATAAAATCGAGCTCTTCCGTAAGTAAATTAGAAGAAGCTTTTCAGAAATTTTATTTCAATATTCGAAATTTTGCATCTAAAAATTATAATTAGTGTTTGTATCTATAAAATAATTTAGTATAGTGGATCTATATATGTATTTATTCTAAAAAAAGTTATTTAGTACTTTTTCTAGCTAAATATACCTTTTAATCCTACAAACTTAAGATTACTGTGAGATTACTGAGAAAATTAATTTTCTCATAAAGTGCTGAAAATGCTACAATTTCACATGAAAACAATACAAAATATTAAGCACCCTTTATAATTGAACTACAGCAGACGATTTCATTATATATATATATATATATATATATATTATGAAGGACAAACGTGTTCGCGCGTAACGCTGACGTCATTTTGCGAATGGCAACACTTGACGATGAAATTTCGGTTTTGCGATTTTTTGCTACTGCAATTTTTTACATATCTAAACATCGCACATATTCAATTTTTACATCGTTATATAGGAGAAAAAATCTACTTTCAAATGCAATTTGTTTGAAAAATGTCTCGCAATTTTCTCATTTATTAAGCATTTAAATTAAATTTCAATCATGATTTTTTTTTTTTTTAATCTATCTTTCTCGCTTGCAGACGATTACAAAATATTATTCCGTTTGCCCTTTAAACAATATAAAATGTTCAGCATTTTCTTCCAGCTAATATTCGATAACGATATTAAAACTTCATTAAGCAATAAATAAAATAGTATAAATAAAATACAAATTTAACAGACATGTAATGGAAATAAGCACTTAAAAGTCTGAAATTATCCGAATTTAAAAAAAGGCTGTAGATAACGAAATTTTTAGCGATTTCTTAGAGTATTAACTTCTGGCACGAGGCCAATACGAAATTACCGCTTTTAATAAATTTCAAAATTTTATTTTAATATATAATTGACATGTTTAATTTTAAAATGCTCTTTGGCGTGGTTAGGGGGCAATCTAAAAAGAATTGTTAAATGTAAAAAACTATTAGTTTTCAAAAAAAAATAAATGGTTTTCACCTACATCCTCTATCCCGAGAAGCCCGGGTTGGATGCCGTAGTGTTTATAATGGATATTATTTCAAAATTTGAATGTTAGTGGAAGTGGAACATTACTAGTATTAGAATGAATATACAGCCAATGAAAAAAATAAAAATAAATCTTTTTCGCTGATTTTTGAAAATATTTTGTTTTAGTAAAGTATAAATGTACTGCTTACCATGCTTTGCTGTATCTTCTTGGAAGTCAACTGAAAGGAGGGAAACATAAATAATTGATTGATGCAAAACTTATGTTCACTTAAATTCATATTTATTTCTCAACACCGTTTCGTACTATAGAAAAATTGAACTCACTGATAATAAATTTATATACGAATTCGTCGCTCCTGATGTTTGGAGCAGGCATCAGCAATAATGAATACATGACACCAACATCCACCTTTATTTCAAAGCTGTTGCTCAATGTCGAGAAGGTGTAAGTAGTAGGATTATTTTCTTGATTGGAAGTCCATATTTTTACTTGAAGCTCATCTGTTTTCCACCCAACACCTTCATACTTCCATGTAAACAAAGCAGAAGAACCGTCGTCAGCAGCTTCCACAGAAGATACGCGTAGACGAGCACCTTCGCCTGTGAATAGATGTTTGCCATTTACAATGAAGCACCATGTATAAATTTATCATTTGCATTTTTATTCTTCATACATTTTGATTTGTCCATATCATTCCTATGTTTAAAATGATAAAGTTTAGCTTATAGGGTGAAACCCCCAGTTATTGACACCTAACCAGAAACTGACACTTGAACAAAAATCCAACTCAAATAAGCATTTTGTTGTAAAATTCAGCAAAGTAATGTCATCTAGTGGTAAATGAGACACTTATTTTTATTTTGGAGTCACCACTAGAGGGCCAAGAACATATTAAATGAGGAAGAAACTTTTGAGAATACAAAAAGTGTCATTTTGAAGCAATCATCTTATTTCTAAAATTAAGGAAATGTTTTTCTAATCTATTTGTAATGTAACCATCCTAAACATTTTTCTTTAATTTATACTTGTAGCAATTAGTTTAAAGATGCATGTGATATATTAGGGCCATGATTTAGGGTTTATAGTTGTGTAATTTAGCTTAATGGGGGTTGCCAGTTATTGGTTCCTAGAATTTCATTTCACCAGTTTCTAACACAGGTGTTAGTTATTGGTTATATTAAAGAAAGTTGAAATCTATTATTTGAACAGTTTAAAAATGCATAATAATAAATTAAATTTATATTGTAGTAAACACCATTAAAATTTATGTTGTTTTACCAGTGTCTGACACCAGATGTCAGTTACTGGTTCATAGTGTCAGTTATTGCATATCTGCATTACTAATAATGCAGCACTAAATATTACTCCTATATATTCTTACTATACACTCTGCATTACTAATAATACAGTACAGCTTACTAAATCCCACTTTTTATTATAAATATTAATGTTTTTTTTTGTTTTTATAATAAAAAATAAAGTTTTTTATTTAAGCATTTTAATCTATTAAAATAAAGTGTTAATCGCCGGTTCACTTTGTATCAGTTATTGTAGTTTCAAAATAAGGATGGTGTCCGTTACTGGAGTTTTTGACCATATTTATGAATAAAATGAATTTTTAATAATAAAATGTATAATTTTTCAAAATTTTGTCAACAATAATTTTTAATATATTTCTACTATCCGTTCAAAAACAAAGGTAAGTATAAAATAAATTTAAATTTTTGTAATAGTGATTTGAACAAGAAATAATCCTTAATGTGTCGGTTACTGAGGGTTTCACCCTAGATAAAATAATTATTAATTTAATAAAAAAGATGCATAAAATTTATTAAAAATCATTCCATTACATATAAGTAGATTTTAAAAACCATATGCAAAAAGATTTTACATACATATCCCAATATTAACTCTGCGATCTTCCAATCACGAACCGGAAACATCTTTTTACGCATGTTTTTAAAATATACTTGTGTGTAATGGAATGGTTTTAAATAAATTTTATGCACCTTTTTAATAAATTAATAATTATTTTATCTATATTAACTCGAGGTGAATGTGACATTCAGCTTTAAACTCTTTTTACAGTTTTTTCTATTTCTAACGTTTAGATTATTGAACAGAACTAAATTCTTAATTTCATTTATGCGTTTTTTCCTTGAAAATTTTGAGTTAAAAATTCCTTTTCAAATAAGAAAATTAGTTCTAGTTGTATGCGTTTCATAAATACGCTTAAATCCCAATTTTTTACTTACCGTGTTTGATAATGATTTTTTTAAACAAAATTAAATTCTAAATTTAAGTTATACTACTTCATTTTGAAAATCTTGAGTTATTGGATACTATAAAATCTCATCGATCTCAGAATGCTGAGAACGTATTTTAACAAAATTGTACACCGAAAACTAATTATTGTGTTTTTTTTACGTATATGTGTTCCGCTCTTCGTTGTATGCTGTACTTCGGTACTCCGCCCATCCCAATTACGATATGCATTCATTTATAATATAAACATAAATGGAGAAATTTTAGTAATAAGTGCCTTGTAACCAGTTCGTATTAACAGGGCTCTTACTGGTCCGTTTAAGTTTTTTATACCAGTATTTTCCAAATAATATTTTTCGGGTCCCGTCCACCGCTTCCCATTAAGAAAAAAAAAACTATCTCCAAACTATAATACTAATGTCAACAAACAAATAAAAGAATGTTGCCATTAAAATCTGAAGGAAAAAAAATTGAAGAATCCCGTTTGAATAAAGCATCAACTTTAAGCAAAAAAATGTACAATATATTAATGAGAACAGAAAAAAAAATCTTGAATATTTAATTATTTACATTATTTTTCTTAATTATCTCTCTAATAAATGTTTGTGACACCAGTTAACCCTTCTTTGCATGAGTTTTTCTTTTACAATTGTGTTTTTTATACATATATTAAATATTAGACACCAGAAATTTTAAGATAGATTTTTAACTTTGTCCAGCAACATAGTTCACGGGAAATTTACTGAATGAATATTTCTATATAAATATAGTGGTGGCGGGAAGTTGATTTATTTATTAACCCTTTCAGGGGCAAGCACTTGTGCTCCTCTAACGTTGAATTCCCACCGGAATTTAGTAGAGGATTTAGTTCAAAATAAGAATAATCAATTTTTCAACTTTTTCTCGTCAAAGTTAAAAAAGTAAAATTTAATTAAAAGTTTCTGGTTTGAATTGGATTAAAATTAGGTGGTATATAATATATACCACCGCCCCTCAAAGGGTTAAAAGTTAAATAAACAGTGATGGAAATTTACATCACAATGCAATTAAGGGTTAAAACGGTTATATTTATCGTACGCAACTATGCATTGCAATATTGTTCAATGTTTTGTTGTTGTTGTTGTTGTTGTTGTTTTTCTGTTTTAGTATCATGACATCGCTGTTTAATGACATAATTGTTATTTTAATTAACAAAATACTAAATAAATCAGTAAAACCTCTCTAAAAATACAGATAAATGTCAAATTAAAACTACCTCGATAACACACCAAACGCGTGTAACGTTTCTGATGTCAAGTGAATGTGGCGTCACAATCATGCATTTTTGACTTTCAATCCCATAGTTTGGCGATAGTTTTTTTATGAAAAGTGGTCAACGGGATAATGAAGAAGTGCCATTTTTCGTGGTAGGTTTTTTATAAAGTTTGCAATCGAAATAAACTTTGGGGTAGGTTTAAACAAAATTTGCAAGAGAAATCTAAAAAAGAAGATTACTTAAAAAAAAAAAAAAAAAAAAAAAAAAAAAAAAAAAACTAGTATTCAAAAAACGGACCGAGTGAAGCCCGGTATTAAATTCCGTAGTAAATGTGTTAATACAATGTGCGCCCAATATGGGTAGTTAAAAGCATAAATAAGTCTGCTTTTTTAAAAAATATATCATCAAAACATTCTTGGATGTCATTTTTTTTCTATCTTTTTTTTATTATTATGGAGTTCTGATAAATTATAGAAAACACTTTTTCATAATATGACATAGTTTTTTTTTTTTTTTTTTTTTTTTAATGAAAAGTTAAAAGTTTTATTTAAGAAAGCATTTTTCATTTTAATGTATCGGGAATTTATTCGAAAATTTTATCAAAATTGTGGTCAAAAGTATTTAATTCATTTCCGTGTGAGAATTAACATTATTACAGATTATTTGATGATTTGATCTAAATAGAGTTAATATGCCATAATTCCATATTCAAAAATGATAATACAATTATAATTCAATTAAGCGTGTTTCAAAGATATTTCAAAGTTTTTTTATGACATGCTGGGAAATATTTTTGTGATCAATTCGCATTTTAAACATCTCAAAAATTATATTTATGGAGCTGGTACACTTTATGAATGAATTTGCAATATCTCATTTGTTTCCATTTATAAAATACGATATTTGAAATTAATTATATAAATAATTTACTATAAAAGGACTAACGCTAAACTAAAATTTGTAAAGTTTCAAATTCGCTTGACTTTCAATAATTTAAAGTCTTGATAATATTCTTCTGAATAAATTAAATTGTGAAAGAGTAACAAGTGGTAACAAATGTATTTAATACATTTTCTAAAAAAAAAAAAAAAAACAAGGTGACTAAGTTTAGGGAAAAGATCAGTTTTCACATCGATAGATTATTAACATAAACTAACATTTTAATTAAAAATTTCTAAGTATCACACTAGCTGTGGCAAAGTTAGGTAAAAACAAAATTAGAGATAATCTTAAAGTTTTAATTTTTCGTAAAATTCTGTCTTGTCTGCTTTCTTAATTATTATTTTAATTTCTGTTTCATTAGAAACTGGTTAAAAAATATCCTTCTCTTCAAATTATTGAATTTTAATTATGAAACTGGGAAAAAAGAGGAAGTTATTTTTTACAAGAACAACTTTTTAAAATTAGGTGACTTTCTTAATTTTTTAGCATCAAGTCCCTTAAATTATGTTCAAAAGGTTAATTTTTATTTTCTAAAATAAACATTTCATCAGAAGCGTCGTTTACCGCAAACCTCATTATAAATTCGATTTTTATAAATACCTGTAAAAACAGAATCTCTGTATCACAGAATCCTGCATTAAACAGAAAGACTTCATGATCCCGGCAAAAGAAATATCATAAAATTACACGTGTTAAAACAGAAACCTGATTAAAAGGGAATTTTTTCTAGTTCCTATAATTACTTTTAGACTTCATTGTACATTGCATAAGCACTGTATTTTACACTCAGTTATTAATTAACTCAAACACTACCTCGAATTAGCTATAGTAGTTCTTTAAAAAAAAGTTTTTCTCGCTCTGTCTTTCTTTTAGATTAAATAATTTTTCAAAAAATGGAAAAGTATTGCTTGGGGAATTTCTTTAAATAAATGAAATTTTTGAAAATATGGAGATTGAGGATATTAATTTTGTAAAATCTAGGTTCTATAAATAAGTAATGGGATTCTATTATGAACGAAAAGATTTGTATTTGTTTTTTGTAGTTGGAATTTTCTTTTCAAATCCATCACTTGTATTACTTAAATACACACCACAGCCTAAACCCCCCCCCCCTCTCTCTCTCTCTCTATCTCTCTCTCTCTTTAAAATACGCATGAAATACATTAATTTGCATATAAGAAAAATGCTTGACCATTTACTTCATATTTTGTGAAAAAAAACATCTGAGTATTTGGCCGAATTATGGTCTTTGGAAATTTCTCTGTTCTATTTTGAAAAATGAACATTGAAATCGAAAAAGATGTCTTTTTAAATAACATTTGTAAGGTAAAATGAAGTTTCTGATTCATTCTTTGTGGGATCCAACATTACAAGTTGGTTTTATAAATACATCAAATGACGAATAATACAGATATTCAATCACAGATTAGAACAAAGCTTTTCAATTACCCTTGTGATCTCTCACGCATACAGCAGAAGTTAAGATTTTATCTGAACAGTCTTCATCTTCTATTGCCATGCCATCTTTTATTTTTAGAAGCTTGCAACAATTTTCTGTAAATAGAAAAATCGAATGTAAAAATACGCTTTATTTTTAAAAAATAACACATAAAAATGACAATTTTCGATGAGTAAAATTCAAACTTTAACAACTTTTAAGTGTAATTTAATTCCATAATTTACAAAGTGTCTTTTCCTTTTTTTTCTTTCATTATCAAAGCGCAGCGAGCCGGAGAATACCGAAGCTTCCTATGTATCCACTCCAATCTGATAATTAAAATGGGCAGAGTTGCCAAGTCTCCGGCCGTTTCGCACACCAGTAATTGTTTAGAGAAAAATGTAGTTCTTTAAAATCACAGAATGCTATAATTAAATAAAACAAAATTTTCTGTATTAAAATACTGGTATCCAAGAAGCCGGAGACTTGGCAGGTCTGAAAATTAGCAAGATTTCTCGGCAATTGCGTGATCAACAATGTAATACAATGTACGACAAATATAGATCATAATAATACTGAGGTAATAACGTAACCCGATTTTTGAAGTTCGATGTGTGGCCTCAGTAATTAAATATCGAACTTATTATTAAATATCGAACTCACTAATTAAATATCAAACTAGTACATACACTAGGGGCGATTTCGACTAGCGTACTCTAGCACAATAATTCATGTCAAAACAATACGTTGATACCTGATAATGAATTAAAAATTTGAAGACGTAACAATCTCTATATATATTTAAAAACAGAAACCTACTTTTTTCTTCATCTGCCTTGAACTTCCTACTTAATCAATATTGATAATCCATATATTTAAAGCAGTTTGCTAATTCTGTCAAATTTTCCATCGAAATTCGACCCAATACGCATGCGTCAAAAAAATCTTCCGGTAGGACCGGCCAATGAGGTGAGGGTCTATGACTGTCTCTACAAACGTGTTTGGGATCATCTGTTGTTTTTTTCTAGCACGTTGCGTTAAACCTAGGACGGTATTTATATAGAACTCACTGTGGAGTGTTTAGAAGGTATTTATATTATTTATTTATTTTATTTATTGTAATTTGTATGAATACTTAGGTGTCCATTTCGGATTTACTGTTTAAAAATGAATTAAGGCTCTTTACGTTGGCGAAATCAATCCCGATGGAAATTGTATTTTTAGATCTCTATCATTTTGTTTATATAGTACAGAAAATAATTATTCAAACGTGTAGAACACGTAATACAAAATTGGACCACTTTATAGTCCGTTTATTATCGGGGATGAATCTTATGGTGTTCCGATTGATAATGAAAACGATTATGTAAATATAATGTCAAAAGACAGTACGCACGGTAGTAATATTTTTATTATTATGTGTTCGAAAAAAGCAGAATCTGAGCGTCTGAATATAAATTATAAAATATTATTTCTGTATTTAGCAACTAAATATTTAATAAATATGCAGGAATGTGACTTGCTTTATGTGAATGTATAATATATATATAAGTTAAAAGAGTTTCTGAACTTCAAGATTATTTTTTAACAGAAATATATTATCTCTATTCGATTTAAAAGTTTTGTCATTACATAAGTGTGCTATTTTATTTGTAAAGAGTTTGTATGCATTATATTGTTTGTATGTATAGAAATCTTTAGAATGTTTTGATTTGCAAACTCTTAATATTTGAATAATGTTTACATTATATTTGTTTGTATGTATACAAACAATATATGTATACAAAGAAGTATATATACAAACAATGTATAATGTATCATGTAACAATATTAATATTTACATTGTATTGTTTGTATGCATACAAATCTTGAATGTTTTAATTTATTACATTCATTTTTTACCAGTTTGCATGTCCGTTCTTGGGCGATTCATATGAAACTCATAATTTGTCGCAAATTGGTGATTTTATTGATTTCGTGCTTTGCCCAAGAATGTGGAAAAAAAAAACTATTTTTGACGTCAGGCGAAATGGATGAGGTTATTTCGGTTTTTCTTTTGTATATAAAAAATGTTATATAAAAAAAACTGGCCATTAATCACATTGTTTTTTGTATATTTAAAGACGATTACTTATTCTTTGTAATTATTTATTTGTTGGGGGTTTTGGGGCAAAATAATATACTTCATAGCTAGAACCAGTTCCGCTAATCATTAATATTTACTTAATCCTTTGACCGCTGAGCAGATGGGCAAATTTGTAATGTTTTTTCTGTTATTTTTTTAAATGTCAAAAAAAGGTAAATTTTCAAACTTGGTATAAAAAACTTAGGTACTTCTCTATTATCCCATCGACCACTTTTCATAACAAAATACTATCGCCAAACTGTATGATTAAATGTCAAAAATGCAGTCCCATTTACTTGATGTCGGAAGCATTATACATATTTTTATGTCATCAAGTGGTTTTTAATTCAACATTTGCGTGTATTTTTCATTATATTTATTTGATTTATTAGTTATTTCATTAATTAAAATAACAATTGTATCCTTAAATTCTTATATTTTATTTATTTATTTTGATATTCAAATGACAACGTTCTCCCGTTTATTTGGCGTTATAGTTTGGCGATAGTTTTTTGTTATGAAAAATGGTCGATGAGATAATAGAGAAGTACCAAAACTTAATTACGTATATGAGTATATTCCTTGACAGTTTTAATCATTACTCGATATTTTAAAACTGCATCATATTTGTAGAATTATATTAATTTAAACAATGCTTCTATTGAAGTGTGAAGAACAATATACTTCTATGAAGAACCATATATTTACATAATCGTTTTCATTAGCAATCGGAACACCATAAGATTCATCCCCAATAATAAACGGACTATAAGTGGTCCAATTTTGTAGTACGTGTTCTACGATATTTTTACGTACGTTTAAATAATTATTTTCTGTACTATATAAACAAAATGATAGAGATCTAAAAAGACAATTTTCATCGGGATTGATTTCGCGAACGTTAAATGAGCCTAAATTCATGTTTAAACAGTAAATCCGAAATGGACACCTAAGTATTCATACAAATTATAATAAATTAAATAAATAAATAAAATAAATACCTTCTAAACACTCCACAGTGAGTTCTATATAAATACCTTCCTAGGTTTAACGCAAAGTGCAAGGAAAAAACAACAGGAGATGATCCCAAACACGTTTCTAGAGACCGTAATAGACCTTCACCTCATTGGCCGGTCCTACCGGAAGATTTTTTTGACACATGCGTATTGGGTCGAATATTGTTGAAAAATTTGACAAAATAAGCAAACTGCTTCCACCTAGGTATTTATACACAATACAACAAATAAAATAAATGCCTTCAAAACCCTTTTGATCATCACATCAGCGTGCAGGGCAATTTTTTTACCGGAAACCTTTTGATGAATTTCATTATTTTTCCGTTATCGATTGACGAATTTTACGATTTTACCGCGAACGATTGTTGAATTTCACAATTTATCGACTATTGATTAAGGAATTTCATGATTTTTTCCATGAACATTTGTCGAATTGCACAAAAAAAAATTACGAATATCGTCAAATTGTCTCGGGTAAAAAATTTTTGAATATTGTCAAATGCCTTCGAGAAAAAATTCTCCTTTGTCAAATGATTTTGAAGAAAAAATCGGGAAATTCACAAAATGGTTTCGGGAAAAACTTCACCAAATGGTTTCAAAATTCTTTGAGTGACAGCGGGAAAAAAAATTTCATTTTACATTCAATCATCGCAATTGGCGAGTGTGACTATTAAGTTTAGTCAGTGGTGGCAATAACATCAATCACCAATTTTCAGTATTACTCGCCGATTGGTGAGTGTTAATTTTGTCTTATATCACAAACTGTATTTACATATACTACTAGATATAATGATTATGAACCATGATTTTTCTGTTATTGGGCGAGATTCATGTTTTTTCAGCAATTCTTTGACGAAATTCGTGTTTTTTCAGCGATCCTTTGAAGAATTTCGCATTTTTCTCGCGATCCTTAACGAAATTCACATTTTCCAGCAATTCTTTGATAAAATACATTTTATTCCGCAATTTTTAGACGAAATTTAGTAAAAAAAGCGTGATTTTTTGGTGAAATTTCCTTTTTTGCGATTCTTTGACAAAATTTGCTTATCTTTCGCGATCCTTTTGCATAATTACGTTTTTTCTGTGGTCTTTTAACGAAAGTCATGTTTTCCCATGATCCTTTGATGAAATTAGTGTTTTTTCCTCAATCATTTGACGAAATCTGTGATTTTTCCCCCGCGAAGATTGGTTAGATGTTTTTAGTCTGCAGGTGCCCTAAAAAATCTGTGACGCCCGTTGCTGCATCGCACACATTTTAAATTGTCTTGGGTAAAAAAAAATTAATATTGTCAAATGCCTTCGAGAAAAAAGTTGCAAGTTGAAAAGCCTGTGACCTCTTTTTCATGTTATGCATCTCTGGGGTCCATCCCCCCGCTCAAGTGGGACACTTTTTTTAATTTTGCACACACCCCTCACGTGATATATCGCTGGAAAAGACTTTGACTGCTTATTCATGTTATGCATCTCCGGGGTCCATCCCGCCACTTCCCCCCCCTAAGGGGGCACTTTTCTAAATTTTGTTGACACCCCTCATGTCATATATTGTTGGAAAGGTCTGTGACTGCTTAATCATATTATGCATCTCCGATGTCCATCTCCCCACTTTCCCCCCCCCCCAAGGGGTACTTTCTAAATTTTGCACAAAACCCTCATGTTATATATCATTGGAAAGGTCTGTGACCACTTAATCATATTATGCATCTCCAATGTCAATCTCCCCACTCCCCCCCCCCCCCCCCAAGGGATACTTTTTAAATTTTGTTGACACCCTCATTTCATATATTGTTGGAAAGGTCTGTGACTGCTTAATCATATTATGCATCTCCAATGTCAATCTCCCCACTTTTCCCCTCCCCCCCAAGTGATACTTTCTAAATTTTGTTGACACCCCTCATGTCACATATTGTTGGAAAGGTCTGTGACTGCTTAATCATATTATGCATCTCCGGGGTCCATCCCGCCACTCCCCCCCCCTGTTTGGGGCACTTTTCTAAATTTTGCACACAACCCTCATGTTATATATCATTGGAAAGGTCTGTGACCACTTAATCATATTATGCATCTCCAATGTCAATCTCCCCACTTTGCCCCCCCCCCCCCAAGGGATACTTTCTAAATTTTGTTGACACCCTTCATGTCATATATTGTTGGAAAGGTCCGTGACTGTTTAATCATATTATGCATCTCCGATGTCCGTCTCCGCACTTTGCCCCCCCCCCCCAAGGGGTACTTTCTAAATTTTGCACAAAACCCTCATGTTATATATCATTGGATAGGTCTGTGACCACTTAATCATATTATGCATCTCCCATGTGCATCCCCCCACTTTGACCCCCAAGGGGGTACTTTTCTAAATTTTGCTCACACCCCTCATGTGATATATCGATGGAAAGGTCTGTGACCGCTTAATCATATTATGCTCCCCACTATGAAATTTGTCAAGTTAAAGCAACTATAAATTTTATTTTTATGGTACTATCAATTTGTTTGCCGTCAAATTTTGACGGGTTCCGTCTAGTTATTTTTTAACTGAAAAAGGTTTATTTGTAGATGAGCCCGCACTAGCTACTTTTTTAAAAATATTTCAGGAAGATGATATACTAAATATTTTTAAATAAATTAAATTAAATTAAAAACATTCCTAAATATTTTTAAATAGAATGAAGGAAATTTGTTTCAAAATAATACGAATAATTTTAACTTATTATATTTCATTCAGATATTGTCAATATAATATATAATTTCACACACATATAATGTAGCAATCCAAATTTAAGTGACAAAAGTTTTGGTAAAGTCAATTCACAAATGCATAATATGAGCACTTTTTGTTATTTTCCGCACGCCAACTCCATTCAGACTCGTTTCAGCATCTTTTCACTGTGTTAGGTCACCGGAAACTCAGGCACTTTGATTTTTTTACGGGGAAGAAATGGCGTTGCGGATATTAAGTGCGAACTCAAGAAAAGTCAATTTTGACTATGTTTATTTATTTTTAAAAATAACATTTAAGACTCTAGTCCTGGTGCAATCTCATACAAGGTCCAGTTCACCTGTAATACTCTCAAATTTTCTTTATAAAACAAACTGACTGACCGCTATGATGATAATCTTATTCTCGAACAGGGTTTCTACAATTCATGGAATTTTCCAGGAAAATACCAGCATTTTCTTATAGAAAAATTCGCCTAATTTAATCTTGCAAAACTTCGCCTTTTTTTTAACACGAATTTTTCTATAAAAATTACTGGTTCCCAAGAATTTTCTGGTCGGGAAATTCTCTGACCTGTAGAAACCCTGTCGTAACTTGTGTTTTGCGAATTCGCTCGTAACCTTTTGATTACGGATCAGGACTGGCGATTATTTTTATATTCAATCGTACCAAAATTTAAAAATATATATCTTTATGGTAAATTGAAAATAACCCCCTCTTCTCTAAGATGTATTGGGTTGTCCGGAAAGTTTGTGCCGGAAAATTCTGCCCGTTAATTATTAGACTTTAGATATCGGAATCACTGTCTAATAATTAAATGACAAAATTTTCCGGTACGAATTGATTTTCCTAAACCGGCACGAACTTTCTGGACAACCCAATACATGAACTGCCAAATTGCTTTAGCACTGCTGTGCAAATTATTGTTGAGAAAACTGCTGGAACGAAACTGTATGGAGTTGGCGTGTACAGAAAAACGCAGTGTTCTAACTTAGATTAAACATTTTGTAAATAACTTTACAATAATTATTTCCACTTAAACGTGGACTCACAGATAACATATGTATGAATTTGTATCTTATTTTGACAATTTATGAATTCTATAAAATATGTTAAAATAGTTCACATTGCTTTCGAACACGCTGTTATACATCGTTTAAATGGTATCCAATACCACTTTCTTGGCACATGTCTCCAATCAACCACAACTCCGATTCGCTCTCGGGTAAAATCCTAGTCACTAGAAACTTCCTTTCTTCGTCATCAACAAGGTATCCCAAACCTCCGAGTTGCTGATCGAATTCAGAATTAAGGCACGTTGATCTAGCTTCGATGAAAGATGACACCGAATCCAGATATAAAAAGCAGTGATATTCGTTGCCTCCGGTAAAACCCTCTGGGCATGGAGGATCTGAAAAAAAAATATAGCATTTATGTATATATATACAAGGAAATCAGTAAAAAATACTGTAATTTTAAAATTAAACAACAAATAAGGTGAATAAGAAGAAATTATTTCAAACTGAATTATAATGCACAGACCAGGGTTGCCGTTGCCAGTTTGGCCTCCCTTTTTATTCAGAAATTTCGAATCTATACCAGAAATTTCAATTAGAAATTTTTGCTTTATTTAATGGCAGACATTTCGTGATTACTTAAAGTAAAATATTTTTTTCAAAATTTCCGGTATGAATTTGGCATTTCTGAATAACAAATAAGGCTAAACTCGCATATATATATATATGTATATATATATATATATATATATATATATATATATATATATATATATATATATATATATATATATATGGGATATATATGGTATAGATGCATAAACTTTAAATAAGATATCTACTATTATAAGCAAACTACATGTTTTCAACCTTATCGATAAAATTATAACCTACCATTTTAATTTAGATATCATAAAGATATCGATAAAATCATACAAAGTTCATATTTTAATATTTTCTAAGGATTCTTCATCATCGGCTATTACATTCTAAATTAAACCTGTGAATTTTTCATGCACTACTGAGAGTTTCCCTTTCTTTCTTTCTTTTATAAAGGACCAGTCATGGTATTTCAGATGAAATGCCAACCTTTCCTGTAGTATTTTATACGTATTTTCTGCGCTTTAAGCTGCCTAAAATTGAAAACTCAACCGTTTTACGTAAATTCGCACGATTTTTTTTCTAAAAATTAAATTGAAGGCAATTTGCAGTGAAAGCATTAAGATAACAAGTTATATCGCTACCTGTGAATAAAATGTGTAAATTAAACATCCAAAAATGTGTTATTTAACCTTTTAATTACGGGGTTGGGACAACGTACGTCCCAGCAATTATTTTTTTATTCTATTCGTACCACTTTTTTGAAATATAATCTCTACCATACACTTAAACTAGGATATTTTCAAGAGGTATCAGCCACATCAAAATATTTTGTAAATTGAGGTACGATTGAAAATAAAAATAGTCGCCAATCTTTTTCCATGATCAAAAGGTTAAAATTTATGCATCTGTAAATTAATTTTTGAGTTTAAAAGACATTTCTATTTTTCTGGGAAAAAACACTAGGGAATTCTGAATAAATCTATTTTTTTTTTCGGGTTGCTAAAGAGTACAGAATCGAAAACTTTCAGGAATACATTATAGAAGTCCAGAGGGTAGAGAATTCCTTCCAGGACATTGTTTGAATTCAGCACTGTCTTCAATTGCAGATGTTCTAATATAGAAGCAAATCTGAATAGCTTCGTACTTTTAAGGAACTTTGGTATTAACTATTTCAAATAAATCATATAGAAACATTTTGTTTTATAACAGAGTTGATGTGATGTAGCTTAAGAAGACACGCTGAATATTTAGTAGATAAAAAATTATCGCTATCATATAAAGTTGTACTTCAAAGAACTACTCACATGCTTCTATTTCAGCTGATCCGCAACCTACAACTGTGTCTTGATATATGCATTTCAGTTGGATGACGTAAGTTGCTCCGAGCCTGACGTCTTCCAGTGATATCGTTCTATCACTCGAAGCCACAGTTGCATAGTTTTGTGATTCAGCAGGCCTGTAGAGAACAGCATAACCATCAGGTGTTAATACGCCAAATGTTTTAATATCAGGTTCCAAGCTCGTCTCTACTGTTGGTTTCTTCCAACTGACTTCAATCTTGCCTTTCGTAGTTGTTAAAGCCTGGACATTTGTAGATGGTAAAACAGCTGAATAATAAAAAAAAATGTGGGTAACGATTAGTTTTTTTCAAAATACTGAATTTTAATTGAGGAATATAATGCAATGGAAAGAAACTTCTTAAATGCACCATACAATCTTTAAAAAATTCACACAACTCGTTTCGAAACACTCATCTTTCTTCTTCAACCGCAAAAAGATGTACAATTATTTTAAGAACAGAAATAAGGCTGAAAAGAAATACTACAGAAAGGTACAGAGGTTGACAGGTGGGAAGGAAAATCTGTTTCTCCTTCTTTTCTCTTCATTTTAGTATTTTCTTTCAGTTTTTCTCCAATAGACCATATTTTTAAATTATTATTTTGACTGAATAATAGAAAATTATTCTTTTTAACCTTGTATATCCTTTAATTTTTTCCGGTGCATATAAGAAGTTTTCCCCTAGCAAGGGTGCAAAAATGTAGGCGCCAATGGGCTGATTCCCACCACTAAATTTTATTAGTAAAATTCGTCAAATTTTATCAGTATACTTCGCCTAAATTTTATCAGTGTTCTTATTAGGCGAAGAATACTAAAAATTTAGTGGTGAGAATCGGCCCATTGGCGCCTAGATTTTTGCACCTCTGTCCTCTAGCATTATGTTTTACACGAAGCCAGTATATACGTATGTTTTTCGGCATGTATACTTTTGTTTGTAAAATAATGTAAGTAGAAATGACGATAGTATTATAAATTTTATAACAAATGTACTGTCACCAAATGGGAATCAAAATTCCCAAAACCAGTAAGACTACGCAAAGCGAGAAAAAATTATTGTCATATTGTATATCTCTTTTAATAAAACCACTAATGTTGGTCATACTTCATTGAAAAAAACAAAACATGTCAACAATTAGTATATATATATGATACGGCGAATGCCCGAAGTTTGTAAAATACATATTTTTACTTTCTGAACACATATTGTAATTATGATGTGTGTGAACACTATAATTCCAAAACGGTACGTTCATGAGCTGCCATTTGGCTAATATGTTATAGACTACTGTCGCAAGAACTGTGTAGATTTTCGTACATATCGGCCAACGGATTAGTAAAAGGACTTAATTTAAACAATTAATTTAAACGATTTTGTCACCGATTTCATAGGAAAAATAACCAAAAAAATATGTAAAATACTTAATAAAAATTGTTAAATTGTTAGTCAGTCCCTTTAAGCTAGTTTACGCAGTTATAAGAAAAATTCGTATACATTTTTTTTTTCTTTTCTTTTTTTTTTTTTTTTTTTTTTTTTTTTTTGTTATTTCGTATACATTTTTTTTTTGACTTACAATAAGAAAAAAAAGGTACTTTTCGGTTGGCCGGGCGCCAGTGATATATGTACACATATAAAATGTATGTATATACATATATATATTCATACATATATGTATATATATGTATATGTATGTATATATATATGTTTATGTGTTAGGTATATGTGTATATAAATATATATATATGTGTATATATACATGTATATATATCACTGGCTCCCGGCTAACCGAAAAGTACCGAAAAAAAAATATTTTTCGATAAACATACAGCAAACTTTCACCGAAAATACTTCAAAGGTTTAATTGAAAAAAATAATAATATAATAAAGTTATTACTAAGTTATATCGTAACACGCATGCATAAAGAACCATTTTTATCAAACTTTATGAAAATTCATCCAAATTTAAGGCACCCGGAACATTTTATTTAAACGTGCCGAAACGACTCGAAAATCAACTTTTAGAAAATAGCATTTAAAGTTTTATTTCGCAAAAGTTTAATATTTACCATAATAATTGGATCAACATATATTTTTTTTAAATAAAAGCTGACAAATTTTATATTCATTTTTTGAAGAGAAAAAAATTTGGGGACATAATTTTCTCAACCTGTATGTACACTATTGCCTTAAGTATGAATATGTGTTCATCCCTAATAAATCTAAAGTAACAACATTTTAGAAGGTGTCTTACATTTGATGAACATATCCAAAAAAGCGTAATTCTCTTCGATATTTAAGATTCAGCCATGCTTTGAATTATTCTTATTAAATCTTTCAGTTCATTTATAATATCGTATTGCATTCAAAAGCATCTTTTCTTTTATGTTAATGTAAAAGAAATTTATTATCAAAGTCTAAAGCTTGTTGTCTACCAAAGGATTAGAAACACAGAATAATGTTAACTATTCCAAAAAACTTTTCCACTCAACTGACTCTTAATTTAAACAATCAAAAGTAGAAAAAAATACTTACTTGTATCGCAACCGTATATCTCGAATCTTAGGCATATACTTGTGGAGCCTGATATATGCATGGTGACGTTTATCTTCACATATTGCGTATATTCTACTGTACTGCTTACATGATAACTAACATTTCCACTCGTATCTTCTTTGTCCGTATCAAAAAACTGAAAAATGAAGAAATAAGTACAATTACAGAAAAAAATAGTTTCGTATGCAGATTCTTCGCTAACATAATCCATCTACAGTAAAATCTCGTTACAATGAATTTCTCGGGACTACCTATTAAGTTCGTTAAACTGAAAAATTCGCTAATATGAAACTCTACTATGGTGAATTTAAAAAATTACATTTGGATACACATTGAATATGATTACGTCTTTCTACAATATTATATTAACCCTTTAATTACTAGCGACTTTTTTATATTCAATTGTACCACAATTTACGTAGAATTTTTTTTATAGTGGGTATTACTTAAAAGTACCATGTTATAAGTGTATTGCAGAGGTTATTTTTCAAAAAGTGGCACGAATAGAATAAAAAAATAGTCGCTGGAATTTACGGTATTCCAAACTCGTAATCAAAAGGTTAGATTTCTGTTAATATACAAAATGCCAATAAAAAATAAGTATACAGTATATTTTTGTCAACTTATTATTAGAAATAGGCTAATTATTAATTTCATTAAAATTCAAGATTTCAATTGTAACTATTATAAAGGAATTAAAATGTACCTTGCAGACTTGATCGCTGAAAAAAGAAGAAAAAAAAACCTACTGACATACAGTTAAGGTAAGTTTTAAATTTATTTTTATGTTTTACGAAAAAAAATGAATAATAAAAAATGAGTTTTCCTTTTTTTTCTGAAGTTAACAAACATATTCTTAAAAAGAAAAACTTCATTGATACTCAGCATTGTATAAAATATTTCCGCACATTGTTATTGGGGAAAATACTCGTTAAGAGTTTCAATGTTCGATCTCTTTTGATCATACTTGAGTACTTGATGGGCAATCATCATCTTCATTTTCACTGTCGTTTTCTTAACTTCTTTTCATTAAATTCTCAACGATATCATTTGTAGTATCAAATTGTAAGTATTGCAGACAGGAGGCAATTAAATTAGCTTAATTTAAATTAGATGCATTTGTGCAGTACAAATATCTATGAGCAAAAATACTTTCCTTTTCATGTTGTTCATTTGTTCATTCAAAAGCCCTAAACCACTTAAAAGAGAGGTCCTGAGTTGATCCAGGCGCGGATTCTTTGATAATGACATGGAATATTTTTAACAGACTTAAAATAGCGTGAAATCGCATATTTCCCAGTGACCAGAGGCTTTAAATTTTCTGCGCCGGTGGTATTACATCAGAATAAAGTTCTATATGTTCATGGCCTCTGAAAATTCTTTGGCTTTACCTTATAACATAGATTCTGAATTGGAATAACATTTTTTTTTTCTTTTTTTTACATAGTTAAACCAGATGTCTTCAACTTGATTCCACCACTTCATTAATAATTTTAAAGTATCAAAGGCGCAATGAGTTCCTGTCTGGGTGGATAGTAAACCCATAGACTTGAGATAAGAGACTTGAGATTATTTCATCTCGATGAGTAAACCACTCCAGAGGCTTCAAAATTTTGTCCCTTTCTTTTAAACTGGTACTTAATGTAGGAGTAGCAATCTCAAATTATTTCGCTGCGTCTACCTGCCTCTTCCGGCCCTTACTGCTTCTATATTGGTATTTTCATGATCAAATGAAAATTACATTATTTTCCTTTTCTCCTTTAATTAAAATAATCCCTGACGGCTCGGCCGACAGGCACAGGTAGATTTCGAAGATGCAGACCGTGGGGCGCCTGTTTGTTGGGAATTGCGGAATAAATTACTTTTTTGCCATGATACGGCAGATGTGACCCGCCCGCTTTGAAACCTAACTTGTTTGCAGGCGGAGCCGGCAGGGAGTTTTTTTTTGTTTTTAATTTTCTTTTGATATAAGTGTTGGTCCTATAAACAACTTGTCAATATAAAAGTTTTAGATAATATTAAGAGGATTCATAATAAATTTAAGCGGATTTGATATCTTGTAAATTGACGAAGTTATGACTTTTTTTCTTCTAACCCCCCCCCCCCCCTTTTTCCCCCCTTGGGGCCATTTTTAATGATATCAAAAATCTGTCATAAATAAATTTTCGGCCCTTTTCCTAGAAGTAATAATAACTTTAAACTGATTCGATACGTATCATAATTAAGAAATTATGGGTTTTTTTCTGTTTTCACAACCCCTCCCCCCATTTCACCCCCTCCCCCCCTTGGATCCATTTTGCCCATTAACGAACTTGACCGAGATTTTATGCCCTTGATTTTATGTATCAGTTTGGAAGAGATTTATGCCGAATTTTTCCGGTTATCGCGTCCATAAAAAAGTGACATAGATAGATAGATAAAGTTTTGAACTGGGGGTGGTTTTGGGTTCTGGGAGTAATTATCCGCTTAGATCTGCAAAAATTTTTCAAAAATTCCAACTTAGGTGAGAATGTAATAGGTAGTATTTCTTACGAAATCTACCTAAAAGGGGAATCAAGTTCTAAATTTGAATTTTTGCCAGCTAGAAATTTGTTAATAAGAACAGGTGTTTAAACCAAAATGTAACAGCATATGAAGGTATGGTATGACTGCAGAAATAACGTTGGACTCCCTACACATTTTTAAACAGAATTATAAGGCAAACCATAGAAAGCGAGAAAATATTGCGCTTAACTGTGAATGTTAAAAAATAGTTTATTATTTTTCTAGGTCGATATGGCGGAATAATTCCAACACTTCTTTCGGAAAACCCCTTTGGGATATGCTGAAATTTTGAAGGTCATGGTGTTGTAAAAATCTATATATATATTTCTCTTACGTGGCGCGAAAATAGGGCTGAATTTATAGCTTATAGTTTGGCAACAACCGTAGTTTCCAGATATCAGACCAATGAACGGACAGACTAGATTGTGTTAGATCAGCTCCGCCTCCAATATGGCCGACAGTGTGAGAGCAGAAACTTAAACTAGCAATTATTAAAAGTAAAATAACATGTACGTAATCCAAAGCATCTGAGATGATTTCCCATTTTAATTATGAGTAATATCGTTAATTTCAAATGAATTCTCAACTCTTATTTAGAATTTATTTACGAATTCCCTCACAGGAAAATGGGATATTATAAAAATATCAACAGTCTAAATGGCATCTGCTGCCATCTGTTGCTGTCTTGATGAAGTGAAAAATAATTTCTTTTGTAAAAATATATAATCAATTAAAGCAGTAAAATGTCGAACGAAATTTAAACAATGATTGATGATATATATATAAACTATCTTCCTATCACGTAGTGGTTTTTTTTTAATGACTTTAAGCCGTGCTGTACAATATTATAGGTGCAATAAGTTTTAAACTAATTATGTTTCCAAGATCCTTTTTTCATAGTATTTAAATGATTTATATGCTCATTGGTAGCAGCAACTAAATGCATTTTTAGTTGTGTTTTCAACGGAGTTTTCAATTACTTTTTTACATTAAAAAAAGTTGTCAATTTCACATTTTCAAATGATTTATAGTATTACTTATTTCGGCTGGAATTGCTACAAAAATAAAAAGGGGCGAGCGAGCGTAGCGGTCTCAATGTGAATTGCTTCGCAATTCACGGGGGGTTGGCGAGCGTTAGCGAGTAGGGGGCTGAGCCCCCTAGTAATAATAATAAAATTCTTACAGATTTCTATCCTTTCCATAGAAGTTCGCTTTCCTGCCGACTCAGCATTTGTAAAACTGAAATGATTCTGTTTTAAACTTTCAATAAATTCGTTAATTTGAAATTTCGTTAATCTGAAATTCGTTAAAATGAACATTTTTATAAGGCATAAGATTGTTTTTAACAATACAAGAAAAAAAGCTGAAACATTTGTTAAAATGACATTTATTGTAATAAGATTCTAAAGTATATACTGTATATATATGCGTATAGTGGCAGCTCAAACATATTTAAACCCTTAAATGGTATTTAATAAATAAATTGAAATAATTTCAATAAGTAACATTACATTAACCTGAGATCACTAATCCTTTGTAATTTTTACGATGCTATATGTAGATAAACAGCAGCATTAATTCAAACCACGCACACACAAGCAATCTCCTTCTGTGTCTAGTATGTATCTCATTGATTGCATTTAATCAGCATTAGTCAGAGAATGCTACCCAGCCAGTGTATTCGGATTTATGCTCAAACCCCTCTTCAAAATTACCAGTAAGTAATGTTTAAAGAAAACATTCATTTCGATATTTTTTTATTTTTTAGTACGGATTAATCAAGAAGGTATAACATTCGCTTATTTATTTATTTAACATCATGCAAGTTTTTACATATAATTCTGTTTACACTTTCGATTAAGTCAGTTGTTATGTATAAACTAAGATTTTACTTTATTTTTTAAGTTGCGCAAAAAATTAAATAATGTTTTTAAAGCTTATATATTTTATAATATTTGAGAACTGCTCGTTAATTACTGTGTTAGATTACACATTCTATTGTTTCCAAATTAATTTAAATCAATGATATTTTAAGCATTAATTATTACATTTTCTTCATACAAATGCATATTCTAAAGTAGGCGGAGCTAAACCATGAGTCCAACCTTTTTGTAATACGAAATATAATGTATTACTGTATAAAACAACCGCTAATTTTATAGAACATACTGATGTCTGATAGTTAAAAACTTGTTTATTTTTCGAAAAAAAAACTCATTTTTCACAAACCTTCTGTTATCTTAGCAGTCAGATGTTGTTCTTTACTTTTAAAAACAGAACTTTTTCTGTGAAATACCTTACTTACTAGTGTATGATGCGAACTTAAATAGAACATTCTAAATAGTACAGTACGCATTACAAACGGTATATTTCTGACAGATATAGGTAAAATCAACATGAATTCACTAGATCACTTAATAAAACACATAGATTTTACGAAAAACAATACAAATATAAATCTAAAAATAGTTGGTAAAGTAACTGAAATAATTGCACATTTATATTTTATCTGAAATAAGTTTATTTATGTTGTGTTTTAAGTAATTTAATTTTACAATAGCAGAAAAAGGTACAAATTTCGGAAATCTTTAATTTTAAGTTTTATTATAGTAAGAGGGCATAATATTAAAAGAATAAAAGATATGATAAGAATGGCAAGTTAATTTTGCAAATACTGCAACCACACGATGTGTGGTAGCACAAAGCCATGTATTACATACATTGCGATCCAGAGAAATTAAATCTTTAAGTATCAGTAATTAAAATATTTAAAATAAATGTAATTATATTAACCTTTCAGTTCTTGTTATTATTATTTTTTTAATATCGTGCAAAGGAAAAAGATGCTTAATACGGAAACGTCTGAAAAAAACTATTTGTTTTTCGAAAACAGGATCGGTGTTGTTGTTACATTTTTTACGCCTAGGGCAAATATGTATTTCCGCCGTTCAATATCCTGTTTTAGACTGCTTATTTTAATATATAAAGTCAATTGATACCACTCTAAATTGCCGTCTGATTGACCTTAGTTACGAAGCTCCGCCCCTTTCATTATGTTTGAAAGTGTTTCATCCAACTTAACACCTAATGTTCATTTTCTTAATTTTTAGCAATTTCTTTGATATTGCTAATTTAAAATATTTTGTAACATAGAAAAGTAATTACAATAAACAGAAGTTTGATAGTAAAATTTCATTAACTTTTTCATTTGTGTACATACAAAATTCAATTTTTTTCCATGACTTGAAGTTGAGAAAAAAAAAAATTAATAATAATTCTTGAAACTAATTGTAGCTAATAATTTAAAAGGTTTGATAAAATACCACGGAAGCAATTTAAATTCGTTGAGGCATAAAATAAACTAGAATCAAGAAGTTAAGTGAAAAATTTGGCGCATCATCAAAATTGGGAGAGATTTGACGGTGTGATTCAAAGAAGGTTTAGTGATCCCGGATTTCGGTGTCACAATATGTTCCGGAATATACGGTATATTAAAGACAAAGTTTATGTGCATATTCTTTATACAAACCTACAATTTTTAACCAATTTGCACGAAATGTGAAATACATATGTTTTAGAACGCGGCGAAAATTACTAATTACTTTATATATTTTCCGGACCACACTTTATCCCGTTTTTGAATCCCCTTCCATCATTTATCTTCATTTATCTACAGGGTGGGCCAAAAGTCCGGCATGACGAAAACCTTCCACGGTGGATTGGACGAAGCTGAACAATGGAGCGCTCCCCGATCCCCGGATTTAAATCCAATGGATTTTGCTGTATGGTATTACCTTAAATCGAATGTTTACAGGGAGAAGATCAGGGATAAAAACCATTTGCGTAAGCGAATTTCTACTGAGTGCCATGACATAACGCCAACTTTTTGTGGCCAATATTCTGAGGAACATGAACATATTGTAACAATACATGTTTATCCTATGATGCGGGACTTTTGGCCCACCCTGTACAATCCGGGTGCAGCATAATAGTTAAAAGACCATTATGCCATGATAGTCAGTTACATTGAAAATTTCAAGTTCGAATCTTGAAATATATGTTGGTTAAAATAGAATGTGTTTATAAACAGGTGAATATCTTTTAAATAATTGCGTTAACACGATTAGGTTAAATATTAATCAGCAAATGTCTTACTAAATTTCCACCATTGAATTCCTCCCATGACTTTTTATCAAAGCTAAAACCTGCCGAAAATCCAATGAAATGGTTATAAGTCTTCGGATGAATATTGTCTGGAGGGCCTTGGGATCCGAAACCGCTCACAAATCTCTTGGAACCCAAGTCGATTATTAAGATGGCATTGTGAGAAGCTATTGAATCGTTGGTGAAACACCATGCTCCATCCTCTTTGTTCAACCGCCCTGCAGCAGGTGTGGAATCTTCTCCAAGTGGAGATGATACTGATCCATCCTCCACTTCTCCAGACGATAAACCCAAGGGATTGTTGCAGGTATCTGCGTAACATTAAAAAGAATACTTACAGTTAACAATTTCAGATTAACAAGTTAAATTATTTATAAGGAAAATCATCATCGCTTTATTATAATGTAGGAGTATTTAACACGTGTTCTGCGGACCACGGGTGAACCACAGAGAGTATTTTAGTGGACAGCCGTGTTATTTCGGATATTAAGAGCAAAATGTTTTCAGCGACATCGAAAAAATTCCGAAGCGCTTTATTAGAACAAATCCACAGCTGCCAACTTTTAAGCCTTTTCCGTGTCAAACAAACTTACTTTGAACATGAAAATTTATTTAATAAAATGCTCTTTTTTCTACTTTGTGGCATTTATTTGTTTCATTTATTAAATAAAAATTCTTGTTCAAATGTTTTTTTTAACTTTAAAAAAAGCTTAAAATTTGGTAGCAATGCTAATTGCCTTCCTTATTTAAGTTTTCCGCACATCAACTCTTATGCCGGCGAAATGAATTCTCTTCTTTAGTGCCGTAAAAAGCTGGAACTATATGAGACACGAAAATAGAATTCTATGCTAACATCCCCAGTAGCATAAATGCATGTTTTCTCATGTATCATTATGATACTGTAGTAAACACAGTGGTTCTAGCATCTTTCGCTTTCTGGAATTCCAGAATACCCTATATACTACTAATATTTTTACACTCTTTTATTTAATCAATCTGGTTTTTGTATGTAAATTTTCTAATAGTATTTTCTAATCGATTTTCCATTGACTTCTTGATATATTAGAAGTTAGAATTATAAAAATTATGTACAAAAGTGTGTTTTCGATGACAATACAACATTAAAAATTTTTAGAACCTAATTATAAATTAATAACTTACTGTAATTTCGCGCGTATGCGCCGCACCTCAGACAATTCGATTTCCTACCAGAATTTATTTTAGATAAAATGTGACTTACTTCTGCTTAGCACTTATTTGACTTCTTATTTTCAATAAAATTTCCGGTTTGAAAAAGACTTAATTAAGCCGCGGCGCATACGCGCGAAATTACGGTAATTACTAAATCAAATACAGAATTTCTAATGCTAAAATTAAATATTTTGTCACAAATATAAATAAATACAATATTTTTCTTTATGAATCAAGACAAAAATCATAATTCTATAGTTCCACAACGGACATATGCAAAACGTCTTTGGTCTTGAAACCTAAACTTGTACACATTTCTATTTATGCTAAACTTGTGAATATACGCGGAACTTTAAGAATTTACAAATGTGACCCCCAAGCTTGAAAAGTTGAAGATCCCTATATAAATCACCCTTATCTCTATTTTTTTTATTGTACCTCATCAAGCGTTGTAAAGCTTTCAAAGAACCCGGGGAGTTTTTTCGGAAAAAATATCTATTTTTTAGTTGGGAAATTAAAGCAAAACAGGGAATTTTGAAAATTCTCAAAAACTAGAAATATCCATATTCTAACTATTTTAATAAAGTTTTATTACCATGTTGAATATTTTAAAAAGGCAATTAATCCTTAACATTAATTGGACTCTGTACCCTTTGAACTATTTTTTATTTGAAATTTTGTACCTTTTAAACATATTGCATATTTGGTTTGTTTTTCTTCAACATTTTTTTTTCTTTTTTTACCAATACGCTATATGTTATTTTCACCAATTTTTTTCTGCCGATATTTATCTTACAAGTGTGCTATATAACTGAAAGGACCAGATTTCCAAAAAGTCTATTACTTTCAGAAAAAAATAAACAAAATGTCAACTTTGAAACTACGTTGGAAAATGTTAAACACTGGAATAATTATATCACATACCTGTTTCACTGCATAGACCCATTTTCTCTCTACATACACAGAAGAAAATTTAACCCAATTTGGGTTGAAAGGTTCTTAGGTATGATTCTAAGAATCTTTCAAACCGAATTGGTATTTTTTTTTCTGTGTACAACGAGCATGAATTACTATATAGAATCTATATACTGTTTTTAAAATTTCCAATATCTTTTCAAAATTTTATGTGACAAAAAAGACTACATTTCTTACCGTTATAGCAGCCGTATGTTATCCTTATTATGGTTATTTATGCCTTCCTTTACATGGTTTTTACATATAATGTATTCATAGTAGAAAAACCTCTTGTATTTATCAATTAATTTAGTACTTAATTTTTAATTAATTTAGTCTAATAAGTTTGTGGTATAGTTGCACATTCTGATCTAGATGCGTAAATGAATAGGTTTAAAATGCAGACAAAGAACCCTATAGTAAAATTGAGAAAAGCTCCAAAAATATGCTTGTAATATCGTGCTTTCGTTAAAACGTTACAACGATTTTTTTGTTACATTATTTACCGCTATATATAATAATGTTATACTACATATAAAAAAAACTTCGCAAACTTTAATGGAAAATGAAATAATAATTCAACAAAAAAAATAATAATTCATTAAACAGAAAATAATAATAATAATTCATTAAACAGAAAAAAATAATAATAATTCACTAAACAGAAACTTTTATGTACCTACATACAGGGGGATTATTAGAGCAAAAAAGAAAAATCATGCGTTAAGAATAGATAATAAAACACTCTCCAACACATTCAGAATACTGTAACAAAACTTCACCGTTTAATAAAGTGAAAGGTGATGCCTAAGTAAACAATTCGGAAAACGCATAACACATTTGAATACCCAAATGCAGCAATCACCCTCTACAGTAGGAATAATATCCGAGTATATTTGTGCAGCCCTGTATATGATCTATAGAATTTTTACACACCTAGAATCATGCAAAATATTAGTTAAATTTAAAAACACATACAACAATTGAAAAAGCATTTTCGGCAATTACTGCTCATAGACAGTAAGTACTGTAACAGAATGCTTTTGTGTGTCCCTGTACATGAACGATAAATTCTATCCACACCATATTCCATAGTAAGAATCTCGTGGTGCACCTCAGAGATATATATCATTTCAATACGTTTAAAATAATGTAACATCATTAAAATACATTGCAAACAATTTTTCCCTATTGACCATAATGTAACGGGATTATTTTTAGTTTCCCCTGTAAAGGAACTATAAATTCTACACACTTCATTTTCAATACTGAACATACCATGGTAAACCTTAATAACATATATCCATTGCATGGCAGTCCGAGTATATTTGCGGGAGTTAGAGTACGGCAGAGAGACAGGCGGACTGACAAACAAATTCATAAACACTTTTAAACTATGTTGGAAAGTGTTAAAAAACTTTGCTGATATATAAGTCCCTAGCTACCGTGCCGTTCAAGGAAACAGGGTATCATTTGAATTGCGGTTATTTTATGGCATGGGCTCGAAAATGAGGTAAAGAACAACAATCGAGGTATCACAGTTACGGTTATACTGACAAAATTTCGAACATTTAAATTAGCAACAATCCAATTTTTTTCAGCACAAAATGTTCTTCAAGATAAAAAAAACCATAAACAGCCTTTTAAAAATAATTTTAGATGTAGAAATGGCTACAAAAACAAACATTTCGTGCTCCACGTGTGCTTCACGAACAAATCTAATCACGAGCTAATATTGTCATCTACCGCCATTTCGCGTTTTCGTGGTCTGCAGGGTCACCCAAATACACCTCAAATGGTTTTCGCCAATTGGTGCATTTAAAATTCTAAGTATACACATCACATTCTCTTAGTAAGCCTCTTATGAGAAACGCCATTAAACGTGAGGTTCTCCATTGTCTCCATGCCGTGATTTATTGGTGCCCATACTCTACGGCTACAGCATGTGATGTGTCATCGTGTATGTTATGGCATGAAAAGGAAATGTGAATGAAATGAGCATATAAATGTACCAATGAAAGAATGAGAAACAAACATAATACATCCTAAATGACATCCCGTTTCTTTGAACAGTATGGTCGCTACAGTCGGCTCATATATCAGCAAAGTTTTATTATAATCACCCTGTAGGTTTGTAGAATGAAGTTAACAAAGCCTGCTTTATCTTTTTAACAGCATTCTCTTACATAGTAGGTGTTATTTTGACAAAATGCTCATTAATATCTTTAGTTAACAAGTTTTCATTTTACATATAACAATCAACTTTCTGCAAATCTCCAGTTGCGTGAGATGGCGGATGTTTTATCAGTAACTTTTTTGTCGGTATTTTTTTACTGTATTTTTTAGAAAAACGAGATAAATAAAGATTTTGGCTAAATTATATTAAACATATCTCTTCATATAAAGTTGTGTGCCCACTTTCAAAATGTATCATTGATCAATATCTATCCCCCCTTATCTTTTTATGAATACTTTAAATTTTAACTGAAATTTGAGTACCTTATTTAGTAGTGTAAAATGCGTTCTTTTATCCCCAATACTTTAAGCGTATAAGTTGTAAGGGATCGACTACTTTCGTCACGTGAGTAGGCGATGTTTGAATGAGATCGTAATTTTTTGTCCAATAACCGGCCATGTTCGTAAAAGATTTAGCAATGCTCTCTTTCTCTAACTTTCGAGGGATGTCTGAATCTCGGAAATTGTGAGTCGCCGTTTTCATTCAGTTATGCAAATTTTCTGGAGCTGGTCGATCGATACTGTGAAGTATATAAGCAGCGAATTTTCATTTCAGAACAGAGATCAGGGGAGCTAGAGCAGACTTAGCTTGGGAGATTTAATATTGAGATTTAGATTGAGACTTATTTAGATTTAGCCTTGAGACCTCGCATCGAGTCTCAAGATTAATAATTGGCCTTAGCATTTTTATAGTGAAGTCTATGCTGTTAAGTTGGTTTAAGCCTGCATCAGTGCTTATTTAATTTTGAAATATAAAATTATTGGATCGTGAATTTGCTTCTGAATAGTTTAATTATCATATAGTTTTAATTTCTATACAGCTACGAGTCGTTAGCAAAAGGCTTTCGTTTTATTAATTTTTAGGAAAATCAAGTGGAGCTCGCTCAACTTCCCTACCGTTTTGTTTTAATAAACCGTTTTTGGTTTTAGAAATAGACTTGTTATTTGTCTCTGCTCTATCGCACGGCCTGACATCAAAGATGGCCGTCACAAAGTAGGGTGGACTACAAGAAATATTTCCAGCTATATGAAACCACAACTGCTTTTACTAATAAGTCAATGAATACAACGTGTAGATATTGTGATAAAATTGTACGGATATAGAAGTATAGTCAAACTTATAACTATTCATCACTCTTTTAACCACCAGTTTATATTATCCGTCAGTCACTAAAAATAGTACATGTACAAAAACAATTATAAATTGTTCATCGTTATTTGCCCGATTACACCAGATGAAAGTAGTGGTGGTGACGGCCGATTATCTGTGCGAGGAATATAAGGCGAAAGAGGTAGATGCCTTCCGTGGAGGTCTTTCTAAAGGAACCTAACCTGTATATACGCAGCGTATACGCAGGTTCGAAGAAAACCACGGGAAACTGCAAACAATTAGGCTGACGAGCGTGATATGGGATCAAACCCAGACCTTTAATCTAGAAGCTTTAAGAGCAGAACCTCTCAGCTACTGGTGGGACCGATTCTCACCTGATATTTGAAAACGAGAAAATGTCTTTGTAAACGTATCAGGGAAAGCTAAAGCTGCTCATTGAATTTGAACACGAGGCTAGATATTGCATAACTATTACAATAGGTAAATGCGTAGTACATTTGAGTAAAAGGAGCTGTAATAGTTTCGAATTCTAATATTAATTTATGTCCATATTATAAGCTTTAAAGCTAGAATTTAAATTTCTGTTGTCAACTTTAATTCTGTGATATTTTAATAAGGATGATAAAATATATCTGAATAAATACGAAAACTTAAGTTAGAATTTTTTTTTATGTATGTGGTTTTTTTTTTCCCTACAAAAAATGTAGTAAGTATTACACATGAGTAAATGCGGTGTTTCAAAACGTGAAAAGTTCTTTAAATGTTGGGGCCAAGAAAATAATATTAATATACTATTTTATAAAAATTCACACCACAAATTATACTTAGAAAAATATTATATTAAAATTTTAACTTTTGTATACTTAGCTGGAAGTTATTGTCGTATATTTTATCTTTTCAAGTAGATCGGTTGTTGAAACTAAAAGCCGATGTTTCTTAAAAACAGACTGCATCAGCAAGGGCCTAAAATCAGTTTGATACCGCATGTCGTTGTGCAATGAAGAGTTTCTTACATTTTGGAGCATTTTCCTTAGGGCTTATTTCTTACTTACAAACACACATTTAACCGTTTTGCTTGCGATTTGCAAAACTTATATCTTCTTGTAGCAATTTTTGAGTGTCATTTAGAACAGGGATTGCAAACCACGCGCTCGTGGGCGTACTTGCTCACGGCCTTTTTCATTGCGGCAGCGAAGTCTTATAGACAGTTTAATATGTCATGTTTTCATGTGGTTATGTTTTATTACTGTTTCATTTATGACAGATATCATGGAATAAAAATTACTTTTCTTATAAGGGGCTCTGGCCCTTATTAATGTGAGATTTTAAATATGCAAAATTTTTATTATCTTAGTAATCTATAAATACATGTACGAGAACTAACATGCCAGTTTTCGTTTTGCTTTGATTTGTTTTACGAACAAATTAAGAAAAATGTAGAGAAAGAGATATCTGTCTTTGTTCACATAGTGTAAAAAAACGATAAATGAATAATGAAGTTGTAAGTACATTTTAGGTACATTTCCGTTATACGGACACCGTTGTCACCAAGCATACATTTACATACATTTACATACATACATTACATACTTCACAATTTGAGTTATACTGTGATGCTAGTGCAGTTGGAATTGGTACGATGTTAGCTCAGAAAGGTCGCCCCATAGCGTTTGCGTCCAGAATTTTAAATGCAGCGGAGCGTAATTATTCAATTACGGAACGCGAATGTCTTGCGGTAATTTGGGCGTTAAACAAATCTTTGTAAACAAATGTTTCTTCTGTTCAATCCCGGTCAAAGTGGTTACGGATCACTCTGCTTTAACAAAGTTGACGCACGGAAAAGGTTTATCTTCTAGAATGGTTCGATGGTGTTTAAAGTTAGCAGAGTTTAACATTGTAATTGAGCATAGGGCAGGAAAGGACAACGCAGTGGCAGATGCTTTATCGAGAAATCCTCAGGAAGGTGTTGAAATGGTTAAGGAGGTTAAGGTTTGTGTTTTGTCGTCATTAGTTTTGAAATCGAGAGAGCAACTCATAAATGAACAGAAAAGGGATGAGGAATTTGGTCAGCTGTATAAATATTTAGAGGATGCTGAAATGGTACAAAGCGCGGACGCGCACATGTTCCAAAACTGGTACCAGAATTTCAAAATTATCGATGGCCTTTTATTCTATTCAAAAACTGTAAATTCTCGTGGTGAGCTAAGAGTTTACATTCCAGCTTCTCTTCGTAAGGCCATCTTGCATGAATTTCACGATAATCCATTAGCAGGTCACCTAGGTGTAAGGAAAACGTACGCTAGATTATGTGACTCCTGCTACTTCCCTAAAATGCGGGAAGCAGTGCGCGCTTATGTCTCCAGCTGTGACACATGCCAAAAATATAATTATAAAAATATAAGACCAGCTGGCAAATTAATTTCAATTAAAAAGTCCTTTCCCCTAGAATGTATCGGAGTTGATTTAATTGGTCCTTATCCCTTAACTGGCAATAGATTTAGATTTGTACTTGTAATTGTGGATTATTTTAGTAAATGGGTTGAGTTCATCCCCCTCAGAAAAGCTTCAGGCAAAATTGTAGCGAATGCTTTATTTAACGGCTTTATTTCGAAATATGGTGCACCATCCCAAGTAATTAGTGATCACGGTCCCTGTTTTATATCCGAAATTTTTCAGGAATTGTGCGCACAGCTGGAGATATCTCATTCTTTTACAGTTCCATACCGGCCACAGTCCAATATGGCTGAGAGGGTCAATAGAACTCTCATTCAAATGATTTCTTCTTTTATTGGCACTCATCATTCAAACTGGGATTAGTTCTTGCAGCATTTTGCCTATGCTTTGCGTACGGCAGTTCACGAGTCCACTGGTAAAACCCCTGCAGAATTGTTTTTGGGTCGTAAGATTATAACTCCATTTCAACAGTTAATTAGAATCTCAGGTAATGAAAATGAATATATGATTCAGGATATTGATAAGTTGGTTAAGGAAGCACAAATAAAAATGGAAAAGGCTCAGAAAAAACAAGCGTTGTATTATAATATGCGTCGTAGGGAGTTGGAGATTAGAGTTGGTGATTTTGTGTTGTTAGAAAAGCATTGGTTAAGTTCTAGTCGGCAAAAACGAGTTGTTAAGTTTGGACTTAAGTTTGAGGGACCGTATAAAGTGTTGGAAGTTAAAGGTAACAATTTAATTATTTATGTTGACGGTTGTCATACCACGGTAAACTTGGATCAGGTCAGAGTTTATAAGTTTAGGGACACTAGCTCAAATGGTTCTCAAACGTCAGACGGTGAATCCTCTATGCCTCAGTCAAAGACCTCTCATTCTCCTGACGTCAGTCAATCTTCTCATGCAAATAATTCTTCTAATAATAATAGTGATAACATACGCACGGAAGTGAAGCGTAAATTTCCTCAAGTAAACCGAGACAGGGTTAACCAGCCAGCTGAACAGACATTACCTAAAGTGGTTCATAAATACGGCAAAAGACAGCACCCGCATTCGATCTCGACAAGTAGTTCTAAGCCTCCAGACAAGAAGTTCATGCAGAACCCTTCTACGTCACATCGACCACAACACAAGAGACTGTTGTCAAAGTCATCGACAGACATTCCTGCCAAGAGAGGACGGAACGGCAATCCATCAACAGATCTCGACGAATCTACCGATAGTCAACCATCTCAGAAGTCATCACATCGACAGTTCCGAAGTAACGCACAAAAACGCAGCACGGACGATCTTCCCCCAACAACTAAACGACACCGGAGAATTGGCAGAAAGAGAACTTTGCATTCCACTTCACTATCAGGAGCCTCCCGGAAAAGACAGCCTTTTGATCCGACAGTCTTCGATCCTAGCCATCATCGAGACCCGTCTAGCAATCATCAAATGGACAAATCAGTAAGCCCGCCTAGAAGTCGTCGAATGGAATCTACTAGCAATCGTCGAGTGGACCCTACTAGCAATCATCGAGTGGACACTACACGAGCTCCTCCCAAAGGACGTCGCCATGGTTACAACACCCGGCTGCAGGCACGACAAGCAACAGTGGCCTCTACTTACGAGTCTGAATCAGAACGGAGTTTCATCCAAGGATTTTGGGGACGCCTCCAGAGTTCTTCCATCAGCCTGCAAGCTTCAAGTTCTTCATTATGAAATCAGGTGACGACGTTCCATTTTTTATTCTTATTTAAAGTGCCTATATAAATGTCAACAAGTTCTATCAGGGCTACACTACATACCGGGCTTGCTCATTCATTATGATGACGTCAAAAAAGGTGGCTGACTAGGAGGAAAGCAGGGCTACACTACATACCGGGCTTGCTCATTCATTATGATGACGTCAAAAAAGGTGGCTGACTAGGAGGAAAGACATACAGCGATTGGCACAAAACGATGGGCGCGTTGCTTTGGACCAATCGCTGGTCGCGGTCAGCCACCATTTGTGACGTTTTGAGAGTGAATGAGCAAGCCCGGTATCTAGTGTTGCCTTGAGGAAAGACATACAGCGATTGGCACAAAACGATGGGCGCGTTGCTTTGGACCAATCGCTGGTCGCGGTCAGCCACCATTTGTGACGTTTTGAGAGTGAATGAGCAAGCCCGGTATCTAGTGTTGCCTTGGTTCTATGGACTGGACAGAGCAGTTGAACTGTTAGTTACCTTTCGACCAATGTTTGAGTTTGTATCTCGGCTTCACAAGTTGTGCATTTAACTTCTGTTCAAAATTGTTTGCCAAAATTTAAGTTATGATGTCAGAGAACATCTTTTGAGTTTCACTGCTTTCATGTTCAAGAGATTGTTAAACTATTGTTTGTATAATTGTTGTATGGTTGTTCTATTAATATTTTATGTATATATTATGTGTATATTATTGTATTGTTCTACGTGTTGCAATTTTGGTATGCATTGATAGTTTATGGGTTTTTACACGCGCCGCGGCTAGGCGTGCACGTGTTTGGCGGTCAAGCGTTGCCCTTGACACGCGTGTTCTATCTGACACTTAATAAGTTTAACTTTTTTCCTTCGGTCGTTGTTCGTGTTCGTTTTCGGTTTAGTTTTTCGTGTTGGGCTTTCGTAAGTTAGGAAGTTTTGACGGTGTTACTTGTATTTCACAGTTATGATGTAAAGTTTATGTACTGTAAAATATATGTAGCTAATAAGGTTTGTTCCAGGAGGTAAAACCATCTTAATTCAGATAATCTATTTATATAAGTTTTTTATTATAGTTACCAAGAAGAAGAGTTATGTCTTGAAGATTTTGTAATGTATATTTCCAATTTTATATTTTATAGAAATTGTTTTACTTTCACAGCTGTTTATAGCTGTTAGTATGTGTCCCCTGTAACTGAGCGAGTATCTACACTGAATTTTGGGGATGTTAGTTTTTGGCATGATTGAGAATTGTAAGTTTAAGAAAGGTACTTTAGTTGATAGGCAATTTGAGTTTGCACCTTTTTCAGCACTTTGTGGAATTGCTGGAGGTAAAACTGCGTATTGATTTTGGCAATCTTTGAATTTTTTGAGGAAAATTTTGTAAGATCATTTTGAGGATACTTCGTATTTAAAGGAGGTTATGCTGAAAGTTTTTATCGATTTGACCAGTTTTTTGTGTGATGGGTTACAAGTACAAAATTTTACATTTCGACTTCAAAATTTAATTTACCCGTCACATGTTGTGCTTATTTTTTTACTCTAAATTTTTTAAAGAAAAAGACGCTGGTCTGCATTCAACCACCGCTTTTTCTTTCACAATTTTTGGGAGGGGTTGTAAGGGATCGACTACTCTCGTCACGTGAGTAGGCGATGTTTGAATGAGATCGTAATTTTTTGTCCAATAACCGGCCATGTTCGTAAAAGATTTAGCAATGCTCTCTTTCTCTAACTTTCGAGGGATGTCTGAATCTCGGAAATTGTGAGTCGCCGTTTTCATTCAGTTATGCAAATTTTCTGGAGCTGGTCGATCGATACTGTGAAGTATATAAGCAGCGAATTTTCATTTCAGAACAGAGATCAGGGGAGCTAGAGCAGACTTAGCTTGGGAGATTTAATATTGAGATTTAGATTGAGACTTATTTAGATTTAGCCTTGAGACCTCGCATCGAGTCTCAAGATTAATAATTGGCCTTAGCATTTTTATAGTGAAGTCTATGCTGTTAAGTTGGTTTAAGCCTGCATCAGTGCTTATTTGATTTTGAAATATAAAATTATTGGATCGTGAATTTGCTTCTGAATAGTTTAAGTTTAATTATCATATAGTTTTAATTTCTATACAGCTACGAGTCGTTAGCAAAAGGCTTTCGTTTTATTAATTTTTAGGAAAATCAAGTGGAGCTCGCTCAACTTCCCTACCGTTTTGTTTTAATAAACCGTTTTTGGTTTTAGAAATAGACTTGTTATTTGTCTCTGCTCTACCGCACGGCCTGACATCAAAGATGGCAGTCACACAGTAGGGTGGACTACAAGAAATATTTCCAGCTATATGAAACCACAACTGCTTCTACTAATAAGTCAATGAATACAACGTGTAGATATTGTGATAAAATTGTACGGATATAGAAGTATAGTCAAACTTATAACTATTCATCACTCTTTTAACCACCAGTTTATATTATCCGTCAGTCACGAAAAATAGTACATGTACAAAAACAATTATAAATTGTTCATCGTTATTTGCCCCATTTCACCAGATGAAAGTGGTGGTGGTGACGGCCGATTATCTGTGCGAGGAATATAAGGCGAAAGAGGGAGATGCCTTCCGTGGAGGTCTTTCTAAAGGAACCTAACCTGTATATACGCAGGTTCGAAGAAAACCACGGGAAACTCCGAACAATTAGGCTGACGAGCAAGGTGACCATTTTTAGCTTGTTGTAACTGTTTTAGCCTGTTGTAGGACTTACAACAAGCTAAATCAAGCTAAAAAAGTCAGGCTAAAAGTTGACAGTCCTTTGGACGGAATTCCAGAAAACTTTTTTTTTTTTTAAATGCGCAACAACAAAATTTAGACATGATTAAGGATGATTAGCACAGTAGTACATAAGTGCTTATTGCTCCGGGAGGTCCTTTTCTATATGTCTGTTTCTATATCTGTCTGTCTATCTATCCTACAGCATGTTTTTTCTTTAAAAGGATGAATATAGCATTTATAATTATATAACAGGGCTGCACAAAAGAATACGAATATATGTTAAAAGTGGCATTTGTAGAACGCTGACTGTAATGTAATTTTAGTATATTGTTACAGTCAACTACAGCATGGTTTTTTTTTTCTTTAAAACGGTGAATATAGCATTTATAGTTATTTTACAGGGCTGCACAAAAGAGTACGGATATGTGTTAAATCCGGGGGTTTTATAACGCTGACCGTTATGTAATTTTAGTATGTTGTTACAGTCAACTACAGCATGTTTTTTTCTTGAAGAGGACGAATCTTGTATTTATAATTATTTTACAGGGCAGCCCAAAATAATACGAATATATGTTAAATGTGGCATTTGTAGAACGCTGACTGTAATGTAACTTTAGTATGTTGTTACAGTCAACTACAGCATTTTTTTTTTTTTTGAAGTGAAAACTTCTTTAGGCGCGTTGGGCATTTTTTGAGATGGGGGGAAAAACCATTGAACTCGCGACACTGTTACTGTAACCCACACCTCTGTATGTAAGTATGTACATATATTGTGTATAGTTCAGTATGAAGTAGGGCGGGGTATGAAATGTATGAGTAGCGTGAACCAGAATTTTTAAATAATAAACTAAGCGACATTTGAAATTCAGTTCCTAGCGGAACTAAATAAATCAAATTTTAAAGATGTATAGGGATCAGTCTAATTAGTCATTTAACGAAGGGCACTGGACCCCACGCCTCCCCTCCGGCCCCCCTTTTATGGTGTTTTAACTAATGCCTTGTTTCCATATCTCAACAACGGACAGTTCAATTTCAACGCGACTGATTTCAAACACTATAATTCACTGAGTAATGAATCTCCGTAACATTAAAATAAATGTATGAGTAGGGTGAACCAGAATTTTAAAATAATAAATTAAGCGACATTTGAAATTCAGTTCCTAGCTGAACGAAATAAATCAATCTTTAAAAACGTATAGGAATCAGTCTAATTAGTCATTTAACGAAGGGCACTGGACCCCACGCCTCCCCTCCGGCCCCCTCTTTACGGTGTTTTAACTAACTATGCCTTGTTTCCATATCTCAACAACGGACAGTCCAATTTCAACGCGACTGATTTCAAACACTATAATTCACTGAGTAATGAATCTCCGTAACATTAAAATAAATATATGAGTAGGGTGAACCAGAATTTTTAAATAATAAATTAAACGACATTTGAAATTCAGTTCCTAGCTGAACGAAATAAATCAATCTTTAAAAACGTATCGGAATCAGTCTAATTAGTCATTTAACGAAGGGCACTGGACCTCCCCTTCCCCCCCCCCACCTCCGGCACTCCTTTTACGGTGTTTTATCTAACTATGCCCCGTTTCCATATCTCAACAACGGACAGTATAGCACATTAAATGAAAATTGTAATATAATTTTTGTAGTAGTAGTTTATAATAATGAATAAAAAAAAACACTTCATTTAAAAGTATTTCCTGCACAATAAAACATTTCCTGACGATTCAAAAAATACACACGTAATTGTTCAAGTTTTCACTTCTGTCGGCACTCCCGGAGTGCCACTGTTTTTTTTTTTTTTTTCTATCGGACGATTTCGACGTGAAAAACGAAATTGAAATAAAAAGTTTCACCAATTGAAAAACAGATTAATATGAAATAAAATTTATTGACGTCATAGTGGTAATAAAACGGAAAGATTTCTCAATAATACAAGGAGTCTGACTATGCGTATGTACACAAAGCAGATTAATATCACGTCATTAGAGAATTAAAAAGAAAATCTGAAGTCATATCGGAAGTTTAACGGATTTTTCAAATGTTTCAGAATAATACAAAGCGAGTACACCATGAAACATTACTAAAGACATGAGTATAAAACATCACAAATTTACTGAATGGTATACAAAACGTTTGTATACCCCATTCAGTAAATTTGTGATGTTTTATACTCACGTCTTTAATGTAGTAAATATATGAGTTTGAGGAACGTATTGAATCATGATAAAAACCCGATTATGGGAATATTCGCATATTTTAACCTTTTGAATGTGTACAACATGTTTAATTTTGAATTTTTTTTTTTTAAATATCGCATTTAGTCCACATGACAGATATTATTATGACAGAATATAATAGCGGGCTGGTTTAGATATTCGAAAAAACAAAAAAAAATAGACCAGTAAATTTTTATTTTATAAAAAACATGACTCTTTTTGAAAATGAAATTTATTTTGATTTATTAAAGAAAGGATAAAGCGTTTTGAAAGGAATATTAAACGAAACCCTTTGTGCGATCTTCGATCACACTTACCCACTTGTTTCTGAATATTCCCTGCCCTTAAAATTCTAAAGTTATGTTTTTATATGATAAAAAACATTAGAAAAATCAAGGATGTATTTTCCATTCTAAAATTATTCAAATGCTAAAACCACTTGTATTTAAATTGGCTATTAGTTTTTTTCATTAGTATCATCTATAAATTAAGGATCTTATATATATTTAAACTAGGATGACTCAAATAGGAAACATAACAATTATTTAGAACAATTTATTTAGATTATTTTTAGAACGTTTTCCATTCATTTCACACTTTTTAATTTCGAATTTTTTTAGAAACTTTTAGCTAGCACTGGAATATTAAAAATAACCCCCATGACAAGATTCAAGTTTCTAGTCCTTTCACTACAAAAAAAAGTTATTTAGAAACGTTTTTTAATTTCAATTTTTTTAAATAACTGTTCTATGTTGTGCATTTGCGTGTTAAAAGTAATAGTCATGTCGAATTTCAAGCTTCTATACCTAAAAACAAGGCCGAAAATAGGGGGAACAAAGAAGGCATATTCCCCGGATTTAAGTGTAGAAGGGAGTACGAAAAGAGGATTTGATTCGACTTTTCGGTACAAAAAGACAAATAACGAAATTTTGAGAAAAAATCGGATAATCTAAATTAAAAATGTATTCGTGGATTTTATATAGTTTTCTTTTAGTAGGGCTAGTTTTTTCATTATGTGATAACGTAGGGGCAAAATTCTTAATCAATACTTGATTAACGATTTCGTCCAAGATACTCACACGATTAATACTCTGTCCCAATTAGGTTAGAATTGGTTCAGTATTTCAGACGTTATCGTGGTGTAAGTTTTAAATGTTTTTGTGCTTTTCTGTGTCCTTCTAAACGAACTATAACTATAACTTGATTAACGAATTCATCCACAATACTCACAGATTAATTTACTGTCCTCATTAGCTTCAAACTGATTCAGTACTTCACACTTTATGATAATGACAAGATTTTCATCATACATGTATAATATATAAACGAAATGATTGTGATAGGTCAATTTTTAAAGAAATCAACCTAAACATTTTAAGGTTAATATACTTTCTATCAATTATTTCAGATTTAAAATAAAAAATAAGATCAATGAATCGAAAATTTTTATTTATAAATTAATTTTGGAAAATGGTGAACCTGCGACTGATGAACAAAATACTAGTTATGGCCCTGCCTAACGATTCAATAGAAATCGTAATTAAGGATGTTTTTAGAACGCTTTTCTTTTATTTCACCCTTTTAAATTTCTATTTTTTTAGAAAATGTTCTTAGAGGTCATTTACACCTTATAAGTAACTACGATGCCAAATTTCAAATTTCTAGATTTTTCAGTATCGCAATTTAATACGTTTTTCACTCTTGCCACCCCCCCCCCTCCCTCCGTGTAGTACCCCACCAACATAAAATATAGCATATGTTGGAGGAGAAACTGTCACCATCACTTTTGAAATCGGTTCGGTAGTACCAGAGATTATCCCCTACAAACAAATAAACAAACGTTACTTCTTTATAATATTAATTATATAGATTCACACAACATTTCAGCAAGTTTCAGATCAACTTAAAAAAAAACGCGTAACACATTTGAAAACGTATTGTCAGAAGTTCCTATCCATCATTGATAGTAATTTGAATTTATTTGGGCACCCTGTATATATAGTATATAAATTAGATACACACTGCATAATATACCAAAATTAAGTTAAGCTTGAAAATGCATAATAGGGCAGCTGCAATTCACGTCATGCTGGGAGGTCACACACTACAAATAGTCAGTTCTGATTGGTGGAACTACCCTGACCTCCAAGTGAAGAATAATAGTTGATCACCTGATTGCAACTCCCCTTCCTACATTTCTCTATCATAAACGAAAATGCAATGAAATTCTTTTGTGCACTCCGTAAAAAAGTATATATTAAATATTACATATATTTTTACGTTTACGGAAGATGTTATCGCTCAACTTTAATAACGCATGCCAATTTCATAAGACACTCATCAAACAACTGCCTTCGGACAGTAATGCAATTATGCAATATAGTCCATGGCGTGTCCCTGTTTAAATGAATTATAAATGCTACTCACACTTTTTTGTGTAGAAACCAAGTTGAAGTGCATATAAATAATTCACTTCACTTTCAAGCGGGTACATGCTACAATGAATCTCAATAACACGTATCAATTTTATGCCACTCTATACATTTTTACCAAAGTTAAAGCACTGCCCATAGACGATAATACATTCGAATTATTTAGTTCAGAACCGTATTAAATTATCTATATATTTTTATCCATACCACATATTGTACTAAAATTTCATTTAGCTAAAAAACGCATAACAAAACTCTTTACAAGCAGATAACAACCATTGTCAGCAATGTATCCACATATTTTACTACAACCAGTATATGAATTTTTTTATGTCATTCAAACAAGATACTTTACTAAAATTTAATTCACATAAAAATCGGGAAACAGATTAAAAAATACTCTCATCAACTACCTTCTTATACCCCAGCGCCTTCGAACATTTTTTTTTCTAACCCTGTATATATATAGAATGTATAAATATTCCTTGATATACAAAAATTTAGTTAAGCATGAAAATGAATGACGCAATTGAAAGCGTCCTTTCAGTAGTTATCATTCGCAATTCGTAGACGAAAGTATATTTGAATTATTTTGTGCAGCCCTGTAAAACAAAATTAAATCTAACATGCATTATTTTATTTTAAAAATATTATTGGCACCGCATATATCAGAATCTCAATTATCAAAGAAATAGTACAGTATCGAGGACACGCACATCAAACAATTGCAGTTATGCTATTTATATTTTTACGTTTCCCTGTAGATGAATAATAAATGTCTAGCACACCATATTTTCATAAAAACTTGTAATAATGTATATCAACAATGTATATAATTTTCGCAATGTTGAAAGCATGGCATGTCATGTCAATTAAAATGTAGTACTTCTAACAATTATCGCACATCGAAAGCGATGGATCCGATGACTTTTGTGAAGTCCTGTACATGAACAACAAATACTACTCAAAACATTTTTGATTGGGACCGTGTTAAAGTGAACTTGAAGATCATATATCGATTTTAAATCCAAAAATAGGATTTTTCCCTTTTTAATTATATTAACCGTCAATAGATGGCGGAATCCTCAAATTATTTTTTAGCTTGTCAGGTCAAATCTAGCCTGCATTTAGCTTGAAAAAACGGTCACACTGTTGACGAGCGTGATATGGGATCAAACCCAGACCTTTAATCTAGAAGCTTTAAGAGCAGAACCTCTCAGCTACTGGTGGGACCGGTTCTCACCTGATATTTGAAAACGAGAAAATGTCTTTGTAAACGTATCAGGGAAAGCTAAAGCTGCTCATTGAATTTGAACACAAGGCTAGATATTGCATAACTATTACAATAGGTAAATGCGTAGTTCCAAACATTTGGGTAAAAGGAGCTGTAATAGTTTCGAATTCTAATATTAATTTATGTCCATATTATAATCTTTAAAGCTAGAATTTAAATTTCTGTTGTCAACTTTAATTCTGTGATATTTTAATAAGGATGGTAAAATACATCTGAATAAATACGAAAACTTAAGTTAGAATTTTTTTTTTTTATGTATGTGGTTTTTTTTCCCCTACAAAAAATGTAAGTATTACACATGAGTGAATGTGGTGTTTCAAAACGTGAAAAGCTCTTTAAATGTTGGGGCCAAGAAAATGATATTAATATACTATTTTATAAAAATTCACACCACAAATTATACTTAGAAAAATATTATATTAAAATTTTAACTTTTGTGTACTTAGCTGGAACTTATTGTCATATATTTTATCTTTTCAAGTAGATCGGTTGTTGAAACTAAAAGCCGATGTTTCTTAAAAACAGACTGCATCAGCAAGGGCCTAAAATCAGTTTGATACCGCATGTCGTTGTGCAATGAAGAGTTTCTTACATTTTGGAGTATTTTCCTTAGGGCTTATTTCTTACTTACAAACACACATTTAACCGTTTTGCTTGCGATTTGCAAAACTTATTATATCTTCTTGTAGCACTTTTTGAGTGTCATTTAGAACAGGGATTGCAAACCACGCGCTCGTGGGCGTACTTGCTCACGGCCTTTTTCATTGCGGCAGCGAAGTCTTACACTCTAAATAAGAAAGAGTGACTATTCACTCCGGAGGAGTGGATATTCACTCTATCGCAGAGTCAAAATTTGCCCAACCTCTTTAGAGTGACTATTCACTCTAGGCAAAAGTGAAATTATTCACTCTCTGAAAGAGTGAATACTCACTCCCGAGAAGTGAATAGTCACTCTAAACAGGGGTGGATACTCACTCTTTCAGAGGAGTGACTATCCACTCTTGCAAAAAGAGTGGGTTTTTTCACCCTGATAGGAGTGAATAGTCACTCTTTCATAGGAGTGGCTATCCACTCTTTCATAGGAGTGACTATTCACTCTGGCAAAAGGAGTGGATTTCTCACTCCTAACAGGAGTGTATAGCCACTCTTTCATAGGAGTGACTGTTCACTTTTTATGGAGTGAATAAAAAATTTTTTATGTTTCTTTTTTGGGCATTTTAAAAGAATCATATATTTTAGAGCATGCAATGAAAATAGACACAAGCGTGGTAAAGATTGGACTAAAATACTTTATTGGCAATATTTATTTAATTCAGTTTGTAACAGTAATTGAACTCTTAAGGAAAAATTCAATTAGAGTTACATAATGAATTAAATTAGATTACTGACAAAAAACTAAAATATTTTATTCCAAGCTTATCACTATTGTGTTTTCTTTCATTGCATGCCTTATAAAGATATGATAGTTTTAAAATGCCCATAAGGGCAAGTAATTAACCAAAATCTTAATCAGTGTATATTATTTCTTTCCTTTTCAAATACGCATTAAGTTTTACTTACACTGTAAACTGAAATGTCTGAAATTCAGACACTTAAGTGTCTGAGACGGATGGTTAAAAAAAGAGACACTTTAAAGTGTCTTAAAAATTTAAGACACTTAAATGTGTCTGAATTTCAGACACTTGAAATGTCTGAATTGTGGCCGTTTTTGTGCTCTGATTTGTGAGCAATATGCAGATATTTCTGACCACACTTTTTTTAGCATTAAATACATCCATGTTTGACCACAGTGAATCCTGAATAAATTGGAAAATATTTGACCATAAAGCAGGGCTGGGGTTTGTTCCGGAAGCAGAACCTGATTAAAGCAGGGGCAAACTGGGTCATCCCCCCCTCCCCCGATTTGAGGGGGCCCCAAGTTTGGTATGAAATTTTTGTAAAGCTGATATTTTAAATCTCTTTCGACTTTGTACTGATTATAATCAATATTTTGAACTTTTAGAGTAGGATACGTTTAAAAACTAAAAATATATTTATCTAAATACAATAAAATCTTTCAATAGTGGACACCGCATCATCGTAGAAATTGTCTGCTATTCGGAGAAAGCGGACTCTTCCGAATAACAGACAAATTCCGTCGTCCTGGGGTGTCCGCTATTGAAAAGTTTTACTGTACTTAGATAAATATATTTTTGGTTTTTAAACTTATCCTACTCTAAATGTTCAAAATATTGATTATAGTCAGTGCAACGTCGAAATAGATATAAAATATCAGCTTTATGAAAATTGCATACTAAATTTGAGAACCCTAAAATCATAGTGGCAATGGCTAACGACCCAGTTTGCCCATGCTCTTATATGGAAGAAATCGAATCTTGCTTTATGGCCAAATATGTATTCTAAAGCATGAAAGTGTTTAATTTTTTGTCATAGTATAGAAGATGTGCACTAAAACAATTCGAGGGACAATGACTACCCCCCCCCCTTCCCACCCTCTTTACATACTATCGCAAAAAATTAAATTCATTCGATTACTGAGCATATAAAAAATATGTTTTTATATAATATTTTTTATATTCAACTTCATTCTATGCTAAAAGCATGTACAATATTGATTACAACTTTTCTGCACCGCCCGATTACACGAATGAAGTCATTGAATACTGTTGTCGGCAACGACTTCATTAGCGGCGCACATTAAAATGGCCATTTAAAAAAAAAAAAAAAAAAAAAAAAAAAATCATTTTAGAATGAAAATTTAACACTGCAATATTAGATTAAAACTGTAATGTTGTTTTAGAAAAACAATGCAACTTTTCATCAAAATTGACTATTTATTTTAGATAGAAAATACTTCTTTTAGAAAAATACTTCTGATTAATTGTTTTAAAGGATCATCAAATTAAAATTGATATAAAATAATTTTGTACCATATAGTTCGTTTTCTTAGAAGAAAGCACAAGTTTATTTCCATGAAGTATGCTTTGAATTGTTTTAAGACTTGAATAGAACAGTTCAATAATGATAATAAAAAAATAATAATGGAAACTATAGTTTTTGCATTCTCTGAATGTTTTATATATTTTTTAAAATACTAACATATATAAAAACCAGGTTTATGCTATGGGAAACTTTATATATATATAATATGTGTGAAGAAATATATTTTTTCTTTTTAACGTAAAAACATATTAAAATTTACTGAAAACCCTGTATTTTAGATCTTATACAACACAGTTAAACAATCTAGAGTTTTAAAAAAATAAAAAAGAAAGAAAGAAAAATAATAGAACCAGTAAATTTAGATCTCGAATTTTATTACAACAATGAAAACCATTTAGAAAAATATTCGGACCAAAATTATGCAAAAATGTAAATGTCTAGCTTTTTTTATTTTCCATTTTCTATTTTTAACCTTTTTACTAAAAATATTTTTTTTTAAATATTAAAATTTGTTTTCAATATCTCAAGTTTTGCAAAACCGAAAGCTAAAGTTTTGAGCAATAAATCAAAGTAAGTAATGATATATTTGTTTTACAATTAAAATTTGCTTTAAAACCAAGTAATATTATGTGTAACTTAGAAGATTTTTTTAAATTCACATTCTCAAATTGAAAAAAAAAATATGTTCTGCCAGTTTGCCAATAAGTTTTTTTAGGTTTAACAAATCAGATTTGACAAAAATAAATCCCCCCCCCCCCCCAGAAAAAATGTAAAAAGATTTCTCGAAGAAAATTGTACATCTCTAATTATAAAATATAAAAAATAGGTCACTACAGGAGTTTGACCGCGAAAGAAAATGTTATAAGTATTCCGCATATTCATCAAAGCAACATTAAAAATTTCTTTACATATCAAAGTGTTAAAAAAAATTATAAACACAGCATTTTTTTTTCAGCATAAGGTTTGATAACTTTCTGTTATTGCTTTTTTAAAAAGACATATTTTAAAGTACGCATTTAAAAAATATATATATGTTACTGATATTTTACAGTCATAGTAATAACATATAATTGCATAATATATATGTATATATATTTCTGAACTTCAATAAAATCAATGCTGTGAGTTATAATCCAGATTCTTTACAATAAAAAACTTTTATTGATAAAGTGGAGATCTAAAGATATATTAAACAAATTTGCTAATTTTGAAATTGATATGAATTTATTTGAAAATCATAAAAAATACACAAATATTTTAACATTAAAATATATTTATTTGGATTTAAAAAGATACAAATACAACAAATACATATTATTCTTATCAAATTAATTTAAATAGTAATTAAATAATGTTATATAAGCAATTATATTCCAACAAAAGCTTTATTTGAAAACGAAAATTAGTAGTTGTTTATATCCTACCTACCTTTGATGAGTTAGTCATAACCATAATAGTAAATTATTTTAAACAAATATAACACGAAAATAAATAATTATGAGATTAAATGTTGATTTTATAATATTTATAACTTGTCAATGGAATAGTCAGAATTGAATGAATATTATAACAAGTTGTTGAGCGTACTCGCTCAATTAAGGTAGTTGCACACTTCTGGCAAAACATAAAAAAAAGCACTGTTTTGCAAACCGATTTGTTAAAAATATTCATTGAAAATAAATCGCACATATTTTCCTTTCGAAAAGGGGGGAAAAAAAACACATCCGACTGCAAAAAAAAAACTCACCAGTCGGATTTTATAAAAATAATATTCAAAAAGTACAATACGAAAATAGATAATTCTCAGATTAAATGTTGATTTTATAATATTTATAACTTGTCAATGGAATAGTCATAGAGCGTACTCCCTCAATTAAGGCACACTTTTGGCAAAACATAAAAAAAAGCACTGTTTTGCAAACCGATTTGTTAAAAATATTCATTGAAAATAAATCGCACATATTTTCCTTTCGAAAAGGGGAAAAAAAAAACACATCCGACTGCAAAAAAAAACTCACCAGTCGGATTTTATAAAAATAATATTCAAAAAGTACAATACGAAAATAGATAATTCTCAGATTAAATGTTGATTTTATAATATTTATAACTTGTCAATGGAATAGTCATAGAGCGTACTCCCTCAATTAAGGCAGTTGCACACTTTTGGCAAAACATAAAAAAAAAGCACTGTTTTGCAAACCGATTTGTTAAAAATATTCATTGAAAATAAATCACATATTTTCCTTTCAAAAAGGAAAAAAAAAACACATCCGACTGCAAAAAAAAACTCACCAGTCGGATTTTATAAATATTCAAAAAGCACAATCTTCGTGATGAACGGAAAAAAAATTAATAAAATACACACCAATGTTCTAACAATTATAACATTTTATAAATTACAAGCATTTTCTTCAGCGTATATTATTTCTATGTATCGTTTGATGATTACTGTAAATTACTTGTAATCCACATCCACACATAAGGACTGACACAAAATTATAAGCACATAATTTTTCAGTATCAAAGTTACGAACATCTCTTCAAACTACTAAACCGTTGAACTAACATTTTAAATCGAAGTATTAACGCGTCAGCCAATCGTCATAGACGTCTGCCAAGAATGAAAATGGTCCTCGTCAGCGGTCTGTTAAAAAAAAAAAAAAAAAAAAAAAAAAAAAAAAAAAAAAAAAGACAATATTTACGTCAGCATTGCTAATGGTGTGATCTCTGACCCAATTGACTCATTAAACTTTTTTTTTTATCAGCGCAGCGGGCAGAAACTTTTTATTTTCTGGCGTTAAATTTATCAATTATCAAAATATAATTACTACAGTTGTTATATTTTCAGACAGAGAGAAAATAGCTTAAAAAAAAAAAGATTTTGACGTAACACTTGCATATAATATATCGAATTTTAAAGAATTTAAAAGCAATTTTCATATTTCAGATTTTTGCTTTAGATATGAAAATCCAAAACATTATTCATCCATTAACTTTTGAAAGACTTTATAACTTAATCTGAATTTCCATACGTTATTAAAACTAGAGTGGTCACTATTTGTATATACAACTTTGAAATCACTGTTGTTAAACTTTATAGAGACCAATCAGTGTCACATCGTAATTGGAATTTTGCGATCGTTTATGGAAAGTTTAAAAAGACGTTTCTGTTTAAAATGTCAGCTAAAAATTATTATTTAAAAAATATAATATTAAATTGTTTTTAAAAAGGATAATACATATTATTCCCCAGTGAATTTATAATATTTAAACACCACGAAAATAAGGGACTAAGATTTTTTTCGTCAGAGATGGGGTGTGGGGCTCTGTCCCCCTGAATCCACCGTATAAGTCAATTTTTAATTTTATTTATCCTGTATTTTAGTTTATTATTCTAAAATCATACATATTTCTGTTGTCAACATCCCTTTTTCCATGAATTTACAAAACACACAACAATAAATGAGGTAACCTCCTTCGAAAGGTTTTTGAAGCAGCTTCTGACATTAGTACCACCAGCACATTTCGTTAAAACATGGTTTTTGATTAAATATTGCTATTAATTAAAAATTAAATCGGCATTGTTTTTATAAATGAAATGCGAGATTTTTCCTCAAATTAGTGTTGCCACAAAAATAAAATAACCGCATTATATAGTGCAGAACAATGATTAAAAAAAAATAAATAGTAGTACAAAAAAGATAAAATATCAATTCGCCACATAGGTTTACTTTATATTTATGGTTAAAAAGCAAAATTGATATTGAAATGTTTAAAAGAAAATAAAGACACCATCGATCGGTCGAAGCAGTGGTATTTCACGTGTATAATAAAAGGTATGCTTTGTTATATTAAATTTTATTTTAAGTGCATTCAATTTTTTTTTCATGTTTTCCAAGAAGCGGATGGATATCTTGTGAATTGACGAAGTTATGAATTTTTTTCTTCCTAAAATCCTATCCCCCCTCCTTCCTTGAGGCCATTTTTAATGATATCAAAAATATGTCATACATAAATTTTCGGCCCTTTTCCTAGAAATATTAATAACTTTAAACGGATTTGATACGTATCATAATTAAGAAGTTATGGGTTTTTTCTGTTTTCACCCCCTCCCCCCCTATTTCGATTTTGCCCATTAACGAACTTGACCGAGACTTTATGTCCTTTGATTATATGTTATCAGTTTGGAAGAGATTTGTGCAGAATTATTGAAGTTATCGTGTCCATAAAAAAAATGATATAGCTATATAGACAGATAGATAAAGTTTTGAACTGGGGGGTGGTTTGGGGTTTTAGGGGTTATAATCGGCGTAGATCTGCAAAAATTTTCAGAAATTCCAACATAGGGGAGAATGTAATAGGTAACATTTCTTACGAAATCTACCTAAAAAGAAAAAGGAAAAATGATCATTTCGTTTCTCTCAATAAATAAATATGGACAAAATTATATAATGCCAGGCTTTCACTCTTCAACGGAGTGAAATATTTCACTCTTGTCAAAGGAGTGAGACAGTCACTCTCGACAACGGAGTGAGATATTTCACTCCTTTCTAGAGAGTGGAAAATCCCACTCTTTAAAGAGTGTATTCTTATAAAATTCACTCCAAAAAGAGTGAAAATGCCTCTCACTCTTCCAAAGAGTCAACTTCTCACTCCTCCCAATTTTAGAGTGTATAGACTGTTTAATATGTCATGTTTTCATGAGGTTATGTTTTATTACTGTTTCATTTATGACAGACATCATGGAATAAAAATTACTTTTCTTATAAGGGGCTCTGGCCCTTATCAATGTGAGATTTTAAATATGCAAAATTTTTATTATCTTAGTAATCTATAAATACATGTACGAGAACTAACATGCCAGTTTTAGTTTTGCTTTGATTTGTTTTACGAACAAATTAAGAAAAATGTAGAGAAAGAGATATCTGTCTTTGTTCACATAGTGTAAAAAAACGATAAATGAATAATGAAGTTGTAAGTACATTTTAGGTACTTTTCCGTTATACGGACACCGTTGTCACCAAGCATACATTTACATACATTTACATACATACATTTACATACATACATTTACATACATTTACATACATACATACATTTACATACATACATACATTTACATACATACATACATTTACATACATACATACATTTACATACATTATGCATTAGCATACATTTTGGCATGGTGTTCGTATAACGGAAAAGTACCCATTTTTACTATGCACCACAGTGTTTTATACGGATAAATGTTTATTGCTTAAAAATTTACAAAATATGCGTTTGAAGCATTTGTTATTGTTCAATAACATAAGACATTTCTCTTAGCGTTTAATTATTTTAAATTACTTGAAAATAACAAAAATTGATATCACTAGAAAAAAAAAAGGAAATTTTGTTAATTATAATTAGAAATCCAGAAGTAGAAATTATCTGAATTTGCAGCTTGTTGCATACACCCATGTAACTGTGTTATTCTGTATCATCTAATATTTATAAGCGTAATAATTTACAGTACGGCAAAATGGTTATTCCAATAATCAAGTTAGTCTATATAAATTTCCAGTACCTGTACGGTACCCGCCTATTCAATGTGAACGGGAAGTGTTATGTCATTGATTATTTACTTTCTTTGTTTGTGTCTGGAACGGAGCTTAAGAAGGCTGCACAAAACGAAACCCCTAATCGACAACTATATTAGTTTGTTAAGCCTGAATAGTATTGATTCAAAAATGTTGCTTAATTTACTCTAACAGACACGCACACCCTGTGGCATTTAAATTGAAGTATAACTTGAAAGTCCTTGTTCAATTTGTAACTTGATTTATTTTTAATTTTTTTAATCTAGAAAAATAAAACAAGAATATTTAAGCTGATTTACAAATATTGATGAACGATTTTTTATTGATATTTTTATTTTTAAAGTATTATTTTGAATAAAAAATAATGGGGGGTTTCTATTATTAAGGACTGTTTAATGGACTATTACGTCGTTATGCATATTTTTTAAGACCAGATTTCTGTCCACTTGTTTAGCATTGCAGGTTTTTTTTTCTTTTTTTTTTTTTTTTTTTTTTTTTTGCAAATGTACAGAAGCACATAAGGGTGTTGGTCAATCAGATCTCAAATTCCCTTCGCGAATGTTAAAACGGACGTGGAATGCATGCATATTTTACAAATATCTCCTCGGGAAATTAATATTTTTAACTTCCTTTTCCTGTGTACTCTTCTTGAAGAATGTCTTTTTCTTTTTTTAAGTGTTAAAATATTTCTAAAATATATACTTAATTTTTTTTAATGTTAAATTCTTTGTCACAGCTCATCAGCTTTTAACATATAAAATATTAAATTAAGCATACCTTTTTATTTTGTGAAGTAAAAAAGAAAAAGAGATTCTTTAAAATGAGTACACAGAAAAGAGAAGTTTAAAATATTAATTTCCTGATTAGATATTTAAAAAATAAGAAAAATAAGAATGCATTCCACGCCCACAGGTTTAACATTAGCGAGAGAAATTTGAAATTGCACTCACCAACAGCCTTAAATACTATTATAAAAACTATGGAAAAGAAGCAAATTTGTACAATTTCAAAATTGGAACACAAACCAGCCGAAACGGATCGCAATGTTATCCACCAGAGTTGCCAAGTCTCCGGATTTTTGCACACCCGTAATTTTTTAGAGAAAATGTTGTTCTTTTAAATCGCAAAATGCTCCGATTAAATAAAACAACATTTTCTGTTCTAAATTATTGGTATCCAGAAAGCCGGAGATTTGGCAAGTCTGACATCCACGTATAAGGAAAGGGCAGCTGACGTCATTGTTGGTTGAGTTACTGTTGGTTGGCGAGAAAAACCAGTTCGTTCTTTAAGAAAGACTCCTACTGTACACATGACACGGAAAATTTGATTGGTCTACGTAAAAACTGGTCTATGATATGATTGGACTACGTCACCATAACAATTCCTCATTGATAGCTATGACAAAAATGTAGTAGTAGATTGGTTGATGGAACTGTTTGTTTGTAAACATGCTCTTTCCTTATTTGACCCAGCGATGACCAATGAACGCCTATTTGAATTTTTATTCCAGAAATTTCTTTGTGGAAGTAAGAGTTTTGAAGTTGCAGTAGAGTCCTGCATCGACTCGCCAACCCGCGGTTCGGGTCAGGTTGGCGCTATATTTTTTTCGTTGTGGGTCGGGTTGACTTCTACTTTTTTGCTGCGGGTCGAGTTCGAGACGGTTTGACTTTCATTGTTTCAGGTTCGGGTCTGTTTCGGGTTAACCTGGTTTTTCAAAAGAATGTCCAAAGTAGTTTTTCAGATGAAAAATCTACATACAATAAAACCTCCAAAACGGACACTGACAATTAGCCGACACCTCTATTTAGTAACCACTTTTCAATTCCTAACACTTATATATTTGTCCAATTGTATCTCTGAATAGTAGACACTTCCGAATGTACAAACACGTAACATGTGTGTGTATGTGCATAAACTATCGCAAATACGATCCACGTGTTTTTCTGTGTATCAAAAACGAAATGTTGGTAATATTTTTCACTTTCCGAGAGAAGAAAAAAAAAGATTTCTTAACTGTACCATAAAGAAAGAATATCCTATGATCACATTTCTGATATACATTTTATTTCTCATGCAGTAAATTGAGATATATTCATTCATATTCAAATACGTATTTATTTTCATCTGAAACGTAGTTCTGCTCAAACTTTTCGTTAAAATCTTAACAACCCGACTTACAAAAATCTAAATATGACCCCCCAAGAAACATTGTTGAGAGAACCCGACCCGCAAGAAACATTGTAGAGAGAACTCGACCCGCAGAAAGAAAATTAGTCATCCCGGCACGTAAAGAGAAAATTAAGGAATAACCCAATCGATGCAGAACTCTATTAAAGATCCAGATTGTCCACTATCCACAGGTTGAATATTAAATAACATAAATATATTTGAATATTAAAAATTATAGATGTGTCCATTTTTCTATATAAAAGATAAAATTGGTATTAGAGATACTATAATTGTAGATTATATTTCATAATTGCATTGAAACGTGAATTAATTTCCTTTCATTTCGGGATCGAGTCTGGTTGCGGATCCACGAAAATTATTTTGTCGGGTTTCAGATCAACGAAAATTATTTTGTCGCTTTCGGGTCGGTTCGATGATTTTTTGTGTGTGTGTGTGTGGGGGGGGGGGGGGTTGCTGGTTGACTTCAAATGGAATTTTCGGAATCGGGTCGGGTCCAACCTGACCTGTGCAGGACTCTAAGATGAAGAGTATCGTGGACGAGATTCTGCCATTCACAGTGAGGACTTGAGAGCATCACTTGAAGCTATCCACGTACCACAAGCCGAGAGCTTGATGCGGACTTGGAGAAGGTGTTGAAATTGTCTACAACTTATTCTAAACTTATTCTGCCTACAATAGAAATTATTTAAAAAGTTTTGCAAAAGAATTATTTGCGACACAAGCTAATACAATAACGAAACATATTTTTATGAAAACTGAAAATTTTTATTATTATTATTATTATTATCATTTTGCGATGCCCATTAGGTATAAAAAACTGAGCTGCGCAACCCGGCGCCTACGCGTGAACTTTTAACGAACATGACCAGGAAAGTCCTAATTAATGAAAAAGAAATGAAAACACAGCAAAACAAAACGGAATTTTTTTTGTAACTGTAAAGTTTAAATATTGTCACAGTAACTGTAACATAAAACTTATACTGCATTAGTGTAATAAATATTTTTTTCACAAATATTCCAATGCGTGAAATCAATTAACTATAGATCAATTAACTATCTCGCTCACGAATCTCGATATTCTAAAAAAAGGTAACTAACGTTGCTGCTATCGTTGTCGTTGTCGTAATTGAATTTATTATGACAGGGCTCTCTCTCGTCTTATATTTAAAAAAAACTATTGCGTATAAAAATATGAAAATTGGTAGTTTTATAGAGACATGTATGATAAACACTGAATGTATGACTGAAGCAGGCATTTTTTAAATCAAAGAATTATTTTAAGCGCTATTTAATGTTGAAGTCTGTCAAAATAGTTCGGTTAAAAAAAGTTTTATAGGATCAAAAGCTATGCATAGCAATTTAACCGTCTTCTGCAGACACATACTGAGTTAGATAGTGGTGTGCAGTGTCCAATCCTTTTTCAAATTTAGCTTTTTTTTTCTTCAGTATTTTATCATTTGAATAAAGATTTACTTCATATTTCGAAAAATTATTTTTTCTTATCTACTGTTGCTAAATTTAAAAAAAAAACGCAAATAATAATATTTTCAAATACTTGACAATTGAAAACTATATTTACACTTGAACATTAAAAGAGAAAGAAAACTTGATGAAAATGAGTGAATTATTGTATGTGAAAAACACTAAATGGGCATAATTACGTAGTATCTAAAACAATGTATATAAAACGCCATATTTAAAACGATTTTCTTTAAAAGAAAAATGTTCTTCTATAATTCCTTCAAAATTAAGAGAGTATTTAAATAAACATAACGGTTGCCAATTTACATCATAGAGTTTCAGTTGTAATTTTTTTTTTTTTTTTTTTTTTTTTTTTTTTTTGCTTATTTGGTGATTTGATAAAAAATAAATTAATAAATATTTGTTTTTTAACAAATATATTTAGAAAAATTTCTTGACAAGTATTTAATGTTTAAAATTTTAACTAAGCCAAAGAACATATACATTTAATTGATACATTAGTTGCACAAATTAAATATTTACTTTGACAAACTGTATACTTTTTTTTTTTTAACTCAAAGCAACGATCAAAGCTTGGCTGACATTGATTGACATCAAAGAAAATCTGTTAATTTGCATGTGCTTTTATTTGCTTGTTTTCTCTCTTAATTTTGAACAGATTTTATAGACATTATTATAAATGACCGGGAGGCAGCTACATTTCTTACTTACCAATTTTGTACAAACTGATTTTTAAATGTGTGATAGATCTTAATGTGTCAACACAAAAACAGCTGTCGTGACGACGGGGAATGCAGCTTTGGAAACCAAAAAAAAAGCTCCCAGGGAATCCCAAATCGCAAAGGGAAATGAATGGCAACTTGACTACAGAAGATCGCCACTGGTTGCCAGAATATTATTCAATCTTCCGTAATCGAGTAAACTTTTTTAAAACAAAACAAATTAGCGTGCTTTTAGAATCTGTGGGGTCTGTATGGGGGTTGGAGAACTTAGCTCGTAGGGGGCAGAGTTAATTATTTTAAAAATATATTTCTTTAAATTGGCATAATTATGCTATTAAAGTGCATGTAGAATAAAGCAATTTATATACCACATATGACACCTTGATTTTTAATAGCTGTCGTCAAATTATCCCTTTGCATTTCTTTGTTGGGTGAAATCCGACAAACCCTGTCTCTAACATTATTTCAGAATTAATTTTCGGCTACCAGCATTGTAAAACGAAATCTTAATAGTATATTTCTAGAACATTCGCAACAGAAACCCATGACAAAAATTTTTGTTTAGAAATAGTGGTAGCTAAATAGGTGATCGCTATTTTCAGTCAATAATCTTCAACGAATGCAAAGGGTTACAGTTTAGTCGAAAATAGATTTTAAAACACTAGTTTCTGTTTCTTAAGTTAAGAACCTCGCATGAAGTTGAGATGGATGAGAGGAAAAAAATTCATTTGACTAATTTTTTTAAAATATTTTTTGCGCCTGGATATTATTGTACGAGTTGTAATTTTCTAGCTGTTTGAAAAAGTGCCCTGCCTAGGATTTGAACCGGGAACCTTTGGCTTAAGCTGCCAAACTGAGCGCTCTACCAACTGAGATATCCTAGACAAATCTGGCGGACACAATTCCCTCCGACAACTTTTTGATATTGACATTTGCTCTATTATCCAGCTATTTCAGATAACACTATCAAAATGTTAGGGCACTTTTTCACGCATTTGAAAAAATGCAACTGGTATGATTTAATTACACATATACTATGTGTAATTATTGTTGAATTGAATGATACTGATGTTGTTGAAGGATTGAAACTGAAAAATTTGAGTGAATTTGAATGATTGTGTTAAAAGTAATAAAGCTGGATATTACTAGTTCAGGAATATTGTTAAATTTATCCAAACAGGTCAGGTATACTGGCTCACCTATGGCATTAAAACTGAAATATAATTTTAAAATCCCCTTTTGAATTATTAACTTTATTTATTTTTAATTTATTAATCTAATAATTTCATGAAAAATAAAGTAGAGTATTCAAGAATCTTTCTTTTATTAGAAAATACCAAAGAACAAATTATTATTGATAATTTAAAACTTACAAGGAGAGTGCCAAGCTTGGTAATCACAGATTTTGATTATTTTTATATATGTTGTAGAGTAGAAGCCTCAGGTTCAATGGATTTTATACAACGCTCCTTAGTTCTCGAGAAATGGGCTGTCTAATATTATAACACAACCTAAATACTTACTTTGTAACGAAATAACGGTGTTGGTCGTAGCTCAGTTGATATGGCGTCTGCTCGTTGATCTGAAGACCGGGGTTCGAGGTCGGTCCGCTCTACGCTAGTTTTTCTCTTTTTTTATATAAATATACTTGTAATTATAATTTAATAATCTTGTAAGTATAATTTAATAATTTCCTTGTTAGGTTATATAGTATATTTTATAGTATATTTATATATAAATCATAAAGTATGCTATAATAAAGCATTATCGTTATATATTTATTTTTATTCATTTAATTATTTATTTATTTATTGAAAAAATCTGGAATTTTCGGTATGCTTGTTATATTTGTTAAGTATGATGTGTTTAAAAACAAGGAAAAAAATTATACATTTGGCATAGATTTTAAAACACTTTCCAACACTAAGAGAATATTGTTAAGAAATTTCATTTTTCCATACAATGAAATGAGATATCTAAATAAACAATTTAAAAACATAACGCAGTAAAATTTCCTTTTCTACAATTGCTGGACCCATATCCGGTACTGTGTTTTAATTATTTCGTGCAACCCTGTTTATAACCTATATAATTTATACACACCATTCAATATACTAAAAATTTTATTTAAGTTTAAAAATACATATTTCTGCTGAAAATGCACTTCTAGCAATTATCGACAATAGTCCGTCCTGTAAAAGATTTTTTTTAGTGACGCTGTAAATGAATAAATGCTATGTACTCTAATATTCTATAGAAAACATGTCATAGTAGAATCTTAGTAATCCATATTAATTTTATTATGTTTGAAATACGTAACATCATTAAAATGCACCGAAAATACATTTTCCCTACAGATAGTAAAGTAATGGGAATTACTTGTGCGTCCCTATCAACGAAGTGTAAAAGCTACTTTTTCTACAGAAAGCATGCTGTCTTCCACCTAAAGTGGTGCATATCAATGTCATAATAAGTGATTTATTTTATATGATTAAAATGCACCGAAAACGACTTTCTCCCATAGACCATAATGTAACGGAATTATTTTGTGCTTCCCTCTAAACGAACTGTAGATGCTACACACTTCATTTTAAATAGAGAACGTTCTATAGTAAACTTCAAGAACATATAAAAATTAAATGGCAATTCGAGTATATTTACGAGAGTTGGAGCACGGATATACGGACAGACAAACCGATGTCATAAACACTTTTCAACTATTTTGAAAAGAGTTTTAAAAAAAATTGTATTGATACTTGATTTTCACTGCTACCGGAAAAAATATTAAGAAAATTTAATTAAGTATATGTACATGTTGTGTTTAATTAATACGCTTATAGTCTATTGTTGTTTTGCTCAAGTTAAAGCTATTTACAAAGACGGCTTGGGAATACAGATTTGCTTCGCAAATAACCAGGAGCACTGCACGCACATAGATTCATTAAAATAAATCAGACATTCCATAAACTTTTTTGTTGTTGTTGTTATTTACCATTTAAAAATGTATCATTTCGTTTAATTTTATCCCACTATGTATTAGCAGCATTTTCAAAATTTACCTATTCCATGATCAACAATACGATTTTTTCTAACACAGTTATAAAATTATTCCGTTCCTGCATGCGTCAAACATTCAAGGATCGTAGAATCAAACAGCATTTTTATATTATTATTATTCTCTTATAAATACGATACATCTTTAATTATAATCGACTGCTATCTTCCAGCAGCATTTTCGTGATTAGAAGACATCCCGAAATCGGTTTAATGTGTGAATAGAAGGAATGAATGGAAAAAAAAAGATTATAAATAAGTCATATACATATAAGAGAGTAGTAGTTATATAACAGGGCTATAGTGTGGATAACAATAAAATGTTACCACAAAAGCACGAAGGTAAGAAAAAAAAATCTCTTGCAGTCTTTTTTTTTTTTTTTTAATTACTTGTATGATAAAGGGCACAACGTTTCCCTAGCGATTAAAAACAATAAGCAACTCTGCCACCTCCAAAAAAAATCGAGAGAAGTTATTTTTTATTGAAGAAGTATTCGCCTTTACAATTTGTCTCCAAACAAAATGTGTAAACAAAACTGGTGGCTCAAAGATCGCATGTTTGTCAAATAACTATATAGTTTTATCCTTTAAATATTTTATAATGGTTGTTACTTTATGATTCCAACTCTAAATTCTTCAGCAGTAAACAAAACTCTAAATAAATTGCAGATAGTTTTCCCAATTATGATGTATTAAAAATTATTTCAAAATTTAAAGTGTGTGCCATTATTCAAAAAAAGAAGAAATAAATGACTTTTTGGGTACCTAACATAACAACATAAGTAGTATATGGAACACATACTATGGAACACTTTTATACTCCACTAAATGCAAATATTTAACGATTATTGTAAGGTTTTCATCAAAAAATTTGTCAGTCTAAATATCGAGAATTGTAACGATTATTCACCGAAAGGTTTGACTGATTCGTCAAAATGTATGCTTTTTTGAACAAATTTTAGAATGTTACTATATAAAGATTTTTTTATCAGTGTGGAACAATTTTTTAGACAGATCATAATTTAAAATAAGACCCATCCAATGCTAATATTTAACGATTTTTCATCAAAAGGTTTAACTGTCGAACAATTTTTAGACATCCGATGGTAATATTTAATGAGATCAAAAAGTTTGACTGTTGTAACGATAATTGTAAGATTAAATAATGATTTGTAATAACAGGGTCAAATTTGAAATAATGAAAGGTAGGCGAAAGACAATTAAACACTTATCACAAAATATTGTAACATTTATTTAGAAAAAAATTTGACGTCAAATAAAAAATTGAAATGTTAATTAAAACCCGTAGATATATGATATCCATTCCCAGTCAACTTTATCTTCAAATTCTTTTTAAAAATCTTCGGATAATACCTGATGATAGGAGATCCCTTCCCAGTCAACTTTATTTTGAAATTCTCTAATAAAATCTTCCGATAGTGTCTGATGAAATGATATATAAAACCAGTCAACTTTATTTTGAAATTCTTTAATAAAATCTTCTGATAATTTTTCATTCTGTGATATACAATTCCAATCAAGTTTATCTTTAAATTTTCTTATAAATTCAATGGGTAATTTCATAATATTTTTACTTAAATGAAGATAAATTTTATTCATATATAATGAAATAAATGTATAAAATGTTTTATTACGGGATAAAATGATAATTAAATCTTTATATTTATTAATTATAATATCGTCTAAGCTTTGAGCCGACACCATTTATATAGAAGCATTTTTATAAACACTTTTATTTTTCATCTTTATTCAAAAGTAGTCTCAGTTAATTAATAAATCGGATTAAAATATTTTTTTAATTCGAAAATTTCATCCATTAATCTTTCTCTATGAGGCTCTTCTTCTTCATACTAATGACAAAATTTTTTATATAATTCACCCAGTTGAACGGAAAGTATTTTTTTTCCAATTATCGTTATAAAAATTATCTGGTAATTGAGCAAACTTATATTCAATCAGATTACAAAAATCTAGTCTATGCATAAATTTTTCCAAAAACCTTTCACCAAATGTTTGAAAACGAGCTACTTGCAACCAATTTAGTCCTTCTTCCAATTTGCACATAGTGTTTTCTGAAAGTTGTTGAAACATGGATACTTTATGTAAATCTAATCTTTCATGATAGGTTTGAATAAAATCGTCACTTAATACTTGAAATTGAGATATAATAATCCAATTTATATAATTAGAATGTTTTAGTATAAATTCTTCAGACAGCTTTTGATTTCTAGAAACTAGATCCCAATCTAATTCTTCTTTATATTTTTCTAGAAATTCTTCTGAAACTTTTTGGTGTATACATATAACATTCCATTCAATATAATCTATGAGTTCTTCCATAAAAGATTCGGATAATACTGAATATCTACAAACTAACTTCCAATTAAGTTGATGTTTCAAATTTCGTAGCACATCTTCGGATACATTTTTAGTTTTAGAAAATTCGTCCCAGTTGATATCCATTTAATAATGAAATATTTTTAAAAGGGGATTTTTTCAATATGTATATAAGGTTTTAAAGTGTTTGATTCACCCTCAGGCAATATTGAAAATGTAATGATATCATTGCGTTTTCCATAGGCAAAACAACTTGCTGAATCTCTATCTCTCATTCCCCCTTTTAAAATTATTTTATCATTGATTTGTAGTTCTATCGCTGTATCATAACGTTTATCAATGATAAAATCAGTATGAAAATTATCTGTGAGCACTTCTTTTAAATATATAGAAATTTTCATATGCATATCTGCAGATAATCGCATGTCTTTATTCAATAATTTAGAACTCATCAAATCGAAATTTACTTTTTTAAACCCTCCAGTTGTAAAAGTCTGAAAATCATCTTTTATAGTAACCCAGATATCGTTACTGTCAATGTATATTTTATTGACTACATCTTTATCGTTTTCGGGTTCTGAAACATTCGTAATTATTTTATTTTTTGCATCAAATTTATCGTTTTCTAATATTAACGCATTTTTCTGAATATAGCGTTTATTGATAACATTTTTGTCGTCTCTGGAATCTGCTACATTTCCTATTCTTTTGCCTTTACCATCGTAAGCTTTTCCTTCGATTAAATGCAAAGTGTTTTCATCCAGTTCTTTTATTCTCTCACCCGTTTTTCTGTGAAAGTTAAAAAATTACTGTCATAATTAGTATTAATTGTTTCTATAAAATCTCTTAATTCAAAATGATTATTCTCTATTTTATTCTTAACGAAGCGTTTAGTGGATAAATCTAAATCATCGATTGGATCTGAAGAATTTTTTAATATTTTATTTTCCATATCGTAATAACCCTCGTCAGTTAATTTAAAACCTATACCGGGTGGTCCGATAGGGCCTTTTCGTACAGGATTATCATACGGCGGATAATAAACAGCCATTTATAAAGACTAAAAAATGTTATTCTCCTAGCGTTTTAATCAGAGTAATTTCTTTTTTATTCATATTTAATATACATTTCTTTCTTACTTCTAAAATATAGTAAAATACATATTCTTTGGTTGTTTCTTTTAATAATTTCCAATTGAATTCTATTCTCAAATTTTCCAGAATGGTATAGTTTACATGATTTGACAAATCAAAATGAATTATGGGATATAATTTACTAAAATCTGAGTAATTGACCATACAACCGGTTTCTGTGTTTAGATTATTGAGACCTGATTCCAGAAAAAATTCATATAATCTATTATATTCCTTTTTACCAAAATCCATAGTATATCTCTCTGCTGGTAACGGCGATCTGTTAATCATCAACCAACATTCGATCATATCCAAGTTATCAAATATCATATTATTTTTTTTAGGATTTTCATTTCTGTCGAAATATTGCGGTATTACGAATAATCTTAAAACTTCATCGGATGTAGCAGATATAGAATCAGAACCACTTTTATATTTATTAATAGGACTAGATCTGTTAATTTCATACTGATTCCAGTTTATTTCTATATCCGTATTAGATAATTTTAACTCATTATACAGAATCTCAGCACCATTTTTAAAGTCGACGTATCTCACCCACAGTGCTATGTCTTCAATTTCTACTTTATAATCTGGATTTGCAGCGTCTGTATAAATCATATTTCTACTATCGTCTCTTTGGAATTCCAGTCTTATTATAAAACCAGAAATGGCTTTTTTATATTCTGCGACGAAATCAAAAATTTCCTTTAAAGGTGTCCATGTTGTAACTGTATTGCCATTTTTCGACAATTCCCATCTTTTTTTAAATCCTTTATTGTAGTTTTCATTTTTTACAATTTTTAATTTATTGACGACATCGGTTATAGGGGTTGTAGCAGTAATGGTACCATCGTCTTGAAGTAAACTTTTATTTCTATCAGCACTATCACTGGTATCTGGATAAAAACCTATATTTGTGGCTTCTGATGTTGAATAATCTCTGGTATAATCCTTAAGTCTCTTAACCTGCATTGTTTACCTATCTGAAGTTTTACGCCTTTCATAGAACATACAGCGGCGACATTATCATCATTTATAGATGCGCCACTGAATTTTACAATTTTCCACTTTGTCTCCAGATAACTCTCCGATAATGAAATAGGATCATTGGTATCTGTAATTTCGAAATGAAACGTAGTATTTTCTTTTTTGTCATTATGGCTTGTACTAGGTAATCTTATTTTTTTTAATTCGCTACTTTTTATATCGTTATTATAATAATAACGAGTATCTATCTCTCAGATCATAAATTTTTTCCATTTATTTAGGAAGAATTTTTAGACCTGCTCCTTTCATTTTTTTTGAAAATATTTCTTTCAATATGTCAGCATCAGTCAATCTGTCAACATCATTCAAATCTATTTTTTTAGCTTTAAAAAATCCTTTTCCTTGAATTCTTTTACTTTTCCTATATAATCTGTGTTTATTCATTTATTTATTGAGAAAATTTAGTTAATATCAATTGATATATTTTTTCAACATAATCTTCTTTTTCCCCTACGACTCTAAAATTATACTCAATTAAACCTTTATTTAAATCAATTAATTCACCATTTTGATTCGTAACTCTCATCCTTATTCTACGAATAGAATCCCTATTCACAGGATAATATATTAAATTATTGAATTCTTTCGAAATGATAACACCCGGTACATCCCGCGGTGTAAAAGAATAAATAACTTCTGAATTATTCTGCTTGATTAAAGATCCATTAACTACATCACAATGAATATATATAATGTCATTTCCGTTTGTTATATCCGCTATATTTTCACCTTCTATTACAGTCTCTTCATCATAACTTTCATAAACCTTTTTTTCAAAGCCTATTAACTTATGAAAATCGCTTTTTGTTAAGTCGATATTCCAACTTTTAGTTAATTTAATAAGCATTCTTAGTCTAGATTGTATTCTACCAAATTTTACTGGAGGATCGTCTGAACCAAACGCTTTCATCACATCTATATTTAAATCTTCAACATTTTTATTACCATAAGGAATAGTGATAGATTTAACATTATTCTCATCTGTATACACGTCAAACGTATTAGTTTTATCTGTTATGTTAAACCATGAAACAGTCATGGTAAAAGATTGCAATGCTATTTTTTTTTATTTTAAGAGGTTTTGGAAATTCAACAGTGAAATCCTCTGATTTTTCATGACTTTTTGGTTTTAATTTGATCATTTATTAGACAGAAAAAAACTTTAAAGATCAAAAACAAGCTCTTCATTATAATCACTAGGCTGTTGAGTAAATGAATTAAATACACATTCTGGACATTTACCTTTATTTCTTTCCTTTATATATTTCATACAAAATAATCCACATTTTACAGAAGTAGGTTTTTGTAAAAAACTATCATTGCGAGCTATATTGACTTTTTTATTGGAAAGTTTAAGAAATTTCATAATATTTTCAGGAATATATTTTTCTCTGAGTTTAATATTTTTATAAATATATTCCCCGAAAGGATCGAAATATTCTACATAATTATATTTTGGATCATTATAATAACAAACCCAGTGTGTCCCTGGGCCTGTCGAAATATCTAAATTAATAATCCCGCTTTCAAAATTTCCAATCTGTTTAGGAAGTAAATCGGAATGAAAACACCTCTAAATCCTTTTTCATCTTTCATATTTTCTTTAATCGTTTTATCCGATATACCCAATTCTGTTATCGGGATTTTTTTTTTTTTAAGACCAGATCCTTTGTTTTCCCAAGGCTGAAAAACTCCAGATCCCGAAATTTTATCGAGGATTTTTTTAGTTCCCCAACCCGCCGCACCACTCGCAGCACCGAGTCCTAGTGATGTTAAAATAGGAATTAAAAAGGGTAAAAATCCGCCGTTTTTATCTAATTGAGTTTTGCTTATATTTATTCTTTTACTTTTACTAATCTGATTAATCTGTGTTTTAGTTAAATACATCTCATAATTGGGAGTTTTAGAATTGTCTATCTGCAGTGTCAGTTCTTCTTTTTTTCTGAGAGCAGATTTCAATTTACTAATCTGCCCGTCACTCAAATGAATCTTCTTTTTTACATAACTCATTTATTAGGCAGTAAAATCTGACGCTTTAAAGAAGAAATTGATTGTATAATCGTTCTTTATCTCCGTTAGTTATTTTTTTAGCTTTAATGAGTTTATCTATTAGCAGTTTGACTTCACTTTTTAATTTTTTCGACTTGCTACCTTCACATATTTTATCCAATAATTCAGATAATAAATCTAATCCTTTTCTGACTTTCATTACTTCACTACCTCGAATTGTAGTTAATCTATCCAGATATCTTTGTAGCTCCCCTTCGTTATGTTTAACTGCATCTAATTCATCCTTTTTCGATTTTATTGCCTCCTCTGAAAGATTTACAGCCCTATTAATTGTACTTTGTGAGTTGCCTTTTTGCCTCGATAAAGATTCTTTTAACAGCTTAGCCTTTGCATACATTTCATCTAATTTTTCTTTATTGTCTAGAAGTTTCGAAGGTTTGTATAATTGTACAGATTTTAAATATTTTAGATCTAAATTTTGATTAACATTATAAGTAAGTGGTGGTTCTTTATATAATTCTTTGACATCTTCGATCGCATCAGGAATAATTCTAGATGATTCTGCAATAGGCTGTAAAGATGTATTTAATTCGTCTAATTTATCGTTGATAGCTTTAATATTTTCTCTTCTACTTTGATCCTGTTCTTCTAATTTTTTAGTTACAGGTTTATGAAATTCAGTTAAACTTTTGTCTATACCTAACTTTCTATCACGCTGTTCTTCATTATTTTTTCTAATATCTGCTTGCAATTTGACAAGTTTTATTGTATTCTTTAACTCTTCTTTCTGTTTCTTATTTCGATCTTTTTCTAAATCGGTTATTTTAGTCATTTATATAATTAGAAATTTTTACTGGCAGTAAATTAGAAGCGAGAGCTTCGCCGTCTATTTTTACTAGCAGTAAATTAGAAGCGACAGCTTCGCCGTTTATTTAACATCAGAAAGCGTCAGCTTTTCGCTGTCTAATAAATGATTAAAATTAAAAATTACGCACAACCGGAAGAATTACCTGACTCTAAACAACATCCTTTTTTACCCAGACATCCTTTTAGATTATTAGTAACTGGCGCATCAGGTTGTGGAAAAACGAATTTACTACTAAATTTATTAAATGGTTTTGAGAATCCTAGTAATTTAAGATTACATTTTGATGTTTTATATTTATGCGCAAAAGACATTTCCGAGCCAAAGTATTCTAAATTGCAAGACGATTATACACTGTTTGAATGTGTTGAAAGAGACGATATTTTAAAATGTAAAAAAATAAGTAAAGATAAAAAAGGGAATTATTAAAACAGTATGATAAATATAAAAAGAAGGTACTATTTTCTTCAGATTTGAGTGAATTTATTACTGTCGATGATCTAGATTCCTCAGAAAAAAATCTCGTTGTGTTTGACGATTGTGTTACAGAAAAAGACCAGAAAGTTATAGAGGATTTGTTTATAAGAGGTAGAAAGAAAAATGCATCCATTATTTATTTAACGCAGTCTTATTACTCAACTCCTAAAAATATTAGAAAAAATTGTAATTACTTCATATTTTTTAAGCTACAGCCTAGGGAAATTAATCAGATAATCAGAGAAATAGACGGAAATCTTACGAAAAAAGAATTTCTAGAAAAACATAAATCTTGTATGGGTAATTTATTTATGCTAGATTTAGTAAATTCTGAAATGAGATACAGAAAAAATTTTGAACCTATATAAATGGAAGAATATTTAGAAAAGAGATTATATATTTATCGGAAAAGTTACAATTTGTATCAAAAGATAAGTATTTCCTTATCAGTTAGCAAATTTATGTTAAGTGCTTCGGGATTATCAGCTTTTGCGTTCATACCCCTCGCTGCTTTGAGTTTAAGTGCTGGAATTGTAGAAGTCATTGAGAAACCTTTAAATATTTTGGAACGAAAAGAAGAATACAAGCAATGTTATAATTTTTATAAACAACAGTTAAATTTATTGAAAGCTAAAAAAACTTCAGAAGAAGAAGTGTATGTTAGAGAACAAGATTTTATAAATAATTTAGTATACTTCCCAATCGAAAAGTATGTGAAAAAAGTACAGTTGAATGGATATAAATATTCTACTTAAATAAATGAGTTGTAAAAGTAAAAAATTTGGTGTTACGTCTTTAACTAAAAAGGGTAATTTTAAAGGCGGATGTTTAAAATGTGGACAAACTGGATCGGGCTTCTGAATAAAGTCATTAGTAATTTACCATTCGAAATGCATTTACCTGGCCCCGGTACACAATTATTACGGGGAAAAACACGATTAAATCCTGATTTAACGTATAAAAATTCGTCTAAACCTGTTAACAGAGTGGATGAAATTGCATATAAGCATGATAAATGTTATTTAGAAAATAAAGGTACAAAAAGTAGAAATGAAGTATGCGATAAGAATATGATTGATGGACTAGATCAGGGGTTCTCAAACTATGGTACGCGTACCAGTACTGGTACGTGAAGCTCTGGTTACTGGTACGCAGAAGTCCGTTACTGATACGTGAAATAAAATGCAAAATGCCGCATATTATTATGGAATCGTTTTTATTAACCTGGATATTTTCAAAAAAATTTCGAACGCGATTTAGGATCTGTAAATGCTTTTTCTAATTTTTTTTTTGTTAGCAGAAATGTTTGTTATAGTAGACTTGCTGAAATTCGCACACAACGATTCTGATACAATTAGTTTTTTTCCAGAATTAAAAACACAATTATTAATTTAAAACACAATCTATATAAATCTATAGATCAAAGTTGCAAATTGTTTTGTATAATAAAGACCTCATTTTAAAATTAATGAATGAATGAAGTATTTTTAATTAGCGGAAGAACTGTAGGTAAAGTCTGAATGCTTGCAAGTAGGAGGAGCTTGTGTGAGTAGTTAGGAATTTAAACAAAATAACGTTCCAAAGTGTAATTTATAACCCATTGTTCTCTTGTTCTCTTTGCACAAGAAGAGCTTCTAGGAGGTGTTGAAATAAAAGTCTTATTTCAAACATAATTCATAAATTGATTCATTGTGTTGATTGAAATATTTTTCTTCTCTTGTACAAAAAGTGTTATAGTTTCCTCCTATTTCATGAAAACCAGTTTTTAAGAGAGTAAAGCTATTTAAAATGGCCAAGAGAGTAAGATTATTTAAATCAAACAAATACTGTGGTGATATGCAGTGCGGATTTGAGGTAAAGCGTTGTACATCTTTATTGATCTTTATTTATATACATAAATGTATGAAGAAACTTGGAAGTGTTTGCCTACTGAGCGACATATACTGTCGCATTTAAAAGTGTGCATATTATTAATACGGTTGTAATGAATTGAGCCTATGTTAAATGCGCTAACTAAGCTTTGGATAAGAAATTCGCAGGGCCGGATTAATGCAGAGGCCGACTAGGCCGCGACCTAGGGCCCACCACTGATGGGGGTCCCCCAAAATAAATAAATTGTTTCCAAAGAGTTTATTAAAAATCCAGCTTTTTGCAATTATTTCCCCCAAGACCAAAAAAAGATTTTGATTAACTTGGTAACCATATCATAATATCTAAGGATAACCACCGAATACTCCCTCCAAAAATTTATAGCTATTATCTTGGTTTGAGAGTGGCTTCAAAAAGGTACTGGGCCTTGGGCCATGGCTGTCTCAATATACCAAGATGTTATATCAAGTTATATACGTTACATCAAGATGGCCTTACTTGGGCGCCACATGACCTTAATCGGGCTCTGGAAATTCGTTTCTCATTTGAGACACTCTGCCACTGTATCTCACGAGAGAGGAAAGAAGTAAACTTATTCAGCTCTCATCTCCTGTGATGGATTACTGGAGTCTACATTCAAAAGAATGAATGTAACAGAATTTTCGCTGACGAGAATATCAGAGTACCGTCTAATATCGTCAAAGTCTGTTTGTGTTTAGCACAACATATCTCTGTGAACGTTCTTTTCCACCCTTTGTTATATGAAAAGAAATACAGGAATAAACTAAACATCGAATCTGACTTATGACTAAAACTTCTTAATATTGAGTCAGACATGAGGAATATTGTGCTTGATGAAACAAGCCCACCCTTTTCATTAGCCTACTACAACAGTATATGAATCAGTGTGCGCCAATATGTCATTAAGTATTGTGACTTTTTTACTTTACCAAAATACTGTATTTTCATATTGTATGCATTATTAAAATTTAATGATGTGATACTACCTTTTACTTGAATGTTATTATAAAGCAGTCAATTTAGAAACGTAATCATTAATTTTAAATGCAATAAAATCTGCTATGAAGGAAATACAAAATACCGAAGAGATATTTCGTTTTAGACAGGTTTTTCTATATTATCTTTACGTTTGTTACCTGGTGGTACGCGGAAGTATGAACTTCGATTTAGTGGTACGTCGGTGTAAAAGTTTGAGAACCCCTGGACTAGATAATATTCAAAATCCTACGATTAGAGAAAGAATTGAAAGGGGAATTGTAAAACCGATTATTAAAGCTAAAAAATCTTTCGGTATGGGAAATACAAAGATCTATTGTTTAAAATGTAAAAACCATACAGAAACAAAAGATATTAAAGATGCAATTTCTAAAAATAACAGGCCAATGATGAAAGGTATTTGTCTAGATTGTGGTTCTAAAAAGAGTGTTTTTTTAGGAAAAACTTAGGTATCTTAGAAAAAATATATTATCATCCTGAAAGTGGTTATTGTGGAATCAATGAATTAAAACGGAAAACAGGTTACAGTCAAAAGCAAATTACAGATTTTTTACACAGCCAAGATGTTTATACAAGGCATAAGCCTTTAATTCGTAAATTTAAACGAAGACGCATTTATGTAAGTCATATCGATGATCAATGGCAAGCAGATTTATTGTTTATCAAACCTTTTAGTAAATATAATAACGGAACTAATTACTTATTGACAGTGATAGATATATTTAGTAAATATGCGTGGGCTATTCCGATAAAAAGAAAAACTGGTAAAGAAGTAACCGAAGCATTTAAAAAAATATTTAAAGAAAGAATTCCTGAAAGATTAGAATCTGACAAAGGAACAGAATTTGTAAATAAATTGACTTTAAAATTATTTAAAGATAGTAATATTCAGTGGTTTACAACAGAAAATGTTGAGATAAAATGTTCTATAGTCGAGCGATTTAACAGGACAATTAGTAAAAAAATTAGAACCTATCTAGCTGCAAATAATACTAAAAGATATATAGATGTTTTGGACGAATTAGTTAAAAATTATAATAATTCCAAGCATAGATCTATCAAAATGACACCTGTCGAAGCGAGTAGAGCAGAAAATGAATCTGAAGTTTATAAAAATTTATACGATGAAAAAATAATAAGAAAATCGAAATTTAAGGTCGGCGACAGAATCATAGTGTCAAAATACCAGACTGCGGATACCCGCGGATACCATCCTACTTTTACTGAAGAAATTTTCATCGTTTCAGAAATATTAAACACAGATCCCATTACTTATAGAATAAAAGATTTGAACGGCAACGAAATAAAAGGAACTTACTATGAACCGGAATTAGTTAAATATAATAAAAAAGACAATGTGTATAAAATTGAAAAAAATAATAAAAAAGAAAGGCAATAAATGTCTTGTAAAGTGGTTAAATTATTCCGACGAATTTAACTCTTGGGTTGACGAAAAAGATATCAAGTCAATTTAGTTTTTCCAAATTAACTACTTTTAAATGATCGATAATTTATATTTTCTTTAATTCTGTTAAATTAATTAACTGAGTTTTTTCTTTAAATTACTTTGTTACTTCATAATAATCTTCCATACTTTTTAATATATTTTTATGATGTATTAAATAAACATGATATTATATAAAATTGCTTTTACATAAACCAGAAACTTTATCGATATTAAAAAGTAAATGAACTCTGCTTTAAGTGGCTTAAAAATTTTTTATGATTTTATAAATAAAGAATAGTATCTAATTTTAATAATCTGCTTTTTATTATCATTATCAAGTTCGAACGGTCGAAAAATTTGTTACTCCGTAAGAACAGCGTAACTTAATCTTTATCAGGAAGCTGAATGAAAGCGGTGACCTCTAAATGAAGATTAAATTGGAGCGCGCGTCAAAAAATGAACTTGCTAGTCAAACTTTGTACTTAGAAGGAAATGACGTCGTCGGTAGATCTATCTGCTTTGAGTGAAACGCATTACAAGAAAATAAGTTTAAATAAATGAACTGCGACTTTTTTAAAGACTCTTTAATAGATGATTCTAGCTTAATGGATTCTTTTGACAAAGAAAAAAAATGTCAAATACCTGAAAAATATCTCAAAATTTATGATCAAATGAAAAGATACGAAATTATGTATGATTCGGACGGTGAATATTTTGCATATAAAAATATAGATGCATTTTTAAGCGAAAGGCGTAAATGCAGAATAAGCCGCTTTAATGCATTGAAATGGAAATTGAAGTTAAATATTCCATATAAAGCTGAAGAAATGTTTATTAAATTTTTAGATTTAGTGTACTATAAAAAGTCGATAAATTACCTATATTTCATAAAGAAAATATTAGATTATTATAAAATAGAAAATAATTTAAAAATAAAATTTAATAAGAAAAACGAAGACATATGGAATAGCTTTCTAAAAATTGTTTCTTAATAAATGGAGTCTAAAGTTTGTAAGCATTGCCAGTTTACTAAACCTTTAGACCAATTTTATACTCGATTTCGTTACGGCAAAACAGAACATTACACTAATTGCAAAAGTTGTCATTTAGCTATTAAAAATAAAAAAATTGATTGCGAATGTGGTAAAACATACACTTTAGCTCATAAAAAGAGGCATTTAAAAAGCAATTATCATATCAAACGAACGTCAAAATAAGCTATAAAAATATTTTAAGTTCTAAAGTAGATTAAATCGCTATTTTTAATGTAAAAAACTATGAAAAATATTTTATGGATACAAAAATAGCTTAAATCGCTATTTTTAATATAAAAAACTATGAAAAATATTTTATGGATACAAAAATAGCTTAAATCGCTATTTTTAATATAAAAACTATGATTAAAAAAAGTGTTTATAAAACTGCTTCTGTATAAATGGTGTCGGCTCAAAGAATTAGACGATATTATAATTAATCAATATAAAGATTTATTTATCAGTTTATCCTATAATGACACATTTTATACATTTATTTCATTATATAGAAATAAAATCAATTGGTTATATCTAAGTGAAAATATTACCAAATTACATACTGAATTTATAAGAAAATTTAAAAATGAACTTAATTGGGGATGTATATCTGAAAAACAAAATCTTTCAGAACCGTTTATAGAAAAGTTCGAAGATATGCTAGATTGGGAAAAAATATCTGAAAATCAAAAATTGTCGGAACCGTTTATCGAAAAGTTCGAAGACAGAGTCGATTGGTATTATGTATCTGGAAAACAAACTTTATCGGAACCGTTTATCGAAAAGTTCCAAGACAGACTCAATTGGGGAGAAATGTCTGAATATCAAAGATTATCTGAACCATTTATAGAAAAGTTCCAGGATAGAGTTGATTGGTTTTGGATATCTGTAAATCAAACTTTAACAGAACCGTTTATTGAAAAATTTAAAACTAAAGTAGATTGGAGAAATATATCTGAAAAACAAAAACTATCTGAACAATTTATCGAAAAATTCCAGGATAGAGTGGATTGGTATTTTATATCTGTAAATCAGAATTTATCTGAACAATTTATCGAAAAATTCCAGGATAGAGTGGATTGGTATTTTATATCTGTAAATCAGAATTTATCTGAACAATTTATCGAAAAATTCCAAGACAGGGTTGATTGGTTTTATATATCTGAAAATCAAAAATTATCAGAACCGTTTATCGAAAAATTCCAAGACAGGGTTGATTGGGAAGTCATATCTGAAAATCAAAAATTATCAGAACCGTTTATTGAAAAGTTCCAAGAAAGAGTCTATTGGGATTGGATATCTGAATGTCACAATTTATCAGAAAAATTTTATTTAGAATTTAAAGATAAAATAGAAGTGCCTGATTATGAAAGGGATTTTTAGGCTAAATAAATGGGCAATTCAAAAAGTACAAATATTTTGACAGGTAATTGTACAACTGACAGAATAAATGTAGATTGGAATCATACCTTTAATGTTCATCCAAATGTTCATACCTGTCTGTAAATACAGCGAACCATTTTTTGTTAGAATAACAGAAATAGATAAAAATGGATTTCGATTTGAATGTTTAAAATTGAATGGCGAACCTGCAGAAAAAAGTTTAGATTTCTTTCAATGGACAGCAATTAGTCTTTTTGAGTAAACGTTCTTATTTTTGGAATATATCATTTTCAAAAAGTATTCAATCAATTTTTTAAATAAATCATATTAAAATATCAACATAAATAAATTTTACTTAAATTGTCCATCGCTTTTAAAAAAATCATATTTAAATAAAAAAGTAATTTAATCTAAAATTACCTGCCGTCGGCGCTTCATAGGACTTCGGACCTTCATCGGTGGCCTTACAGGTAATTTTAGATTAAACAATTTAAGTTTATTCATAATTTAAAAGAAAAATTACATTTATTTTAAACCGCTTAATCTAAAATTACCTAGCCAAAGAAGGCTATTTTTTTTAATTTGTTTACGTTATAAGGTCATCTATATCAACTTTTGCATCCTGAATCTTTTTTATATGCATTTTTAAATCTGAAATTTCCTTTTCATATTTTACTATAAAATTTAAATTATTTCTTACCTCAGTTTGCAGTTTTCTTATATTATAATTTTTACTTCTATTTTTATTTCTTAATTTTTCAATTTCTTTTTCGCGTTTTAAAATTTCCATGTTTATGTCCGGAATAAATAATTTTATTTCTTTTTGAGATTTAAAGAAGTTAAGTTCATTTACAACATTTTGAAAATTAGTTAATAATTCCTGGTGCTCTTGATATAATAATTCCGGATTAATCTGGATTATTAATCCGGATTATTTATTAATCCGGTTACTTTTATCCATAATTAAAAAATAACCCTCTTTGGCAGAAACTAAAGTCAATCTCAGAGATGAAAGTAAATCTCATTCCTTCCTCAGTTATTTTTAAATACGTCACTTCCTTGTTACTGACATCAAAAATGCTTCAAACAAACGAACTTTGTTGTCTCAGAAGGAAGTCCTGCAACCGCCTCTTTGATAAAGTCGCAATCAATTGACCTTCCGGGGTGAAAGTCTTTTAATTAGGAGCATTTTGATTAGAGATCGACCGAAATTTCGGTTTCGGCGTAAAATCGGAGTTTCGCCGAATATTCGTTTTCGGCGAAACTGCTGCCAAAATTTCGGCCTGACCGAAACTCAACCGAAACTATCTGTATTTCAAAATCTCGTTCCTTCCTTCGGAAATTTTCAACTTTACTCGTTTTGATATGAGTTTTATCGGCTCAAATGAGACACTGTTTATTGCTGTGAACTCCACTGTTTATCAGTATCCGTTATGACTGATTCAAGATGCGAGTGCAAATTATAAATTAAGCAATGCATATATGACTCACTTTAAAAGACGCTCGTCACGTGATGTTTAAAAGCTGCAAACTTAATAGTAATAGAAAAGTTTTACTTTGAAACTCCAGATTGTTTCGAATGCTTTATGAGAAAGGTGTTGTTAAAACATATTAATATTTACGCAGATGTGTCAAATTCCCACTAATCCTCCGTAATATGTGGGTTTAATCTGACCCAGTTTAACAACGCTTCAAACCAGAAAAATTATTTCATGAATCTTTATTTATTTAATTTCAGATTTTTAAGTAGAATGTATTTAATTTAATTTCTTAATAAAATTTTCTGTTGTGAAGCGTGGTAAACCTGTGTCAAATTAACCCACATATTACGGAAGATTAATGAGAGCTTGGCACCTCTGTTTACGAAATTTATTACAAATGATACATAGAGGTATGTGTATTTAAAATATTTTTTTATTAGATGAAATTCGTGTAATTGTAAACTATGTCTGTCTTATTGATAAATTAATTACGTTTTATTTTATATGAAAATAAATAATTTTGGTTAGAGGCAAGGAGAGTCAACTTGGCACCGGAGATAAAATTTTCAAACAGGGGTGCCATTTCAATACTTTCTTATGGAGGCAGGGAGTAGTAAAGCTTTTTTTTTTGGGGGGGGGGGAGGGAGGGAGTGAGCAAAGATTTATTTTGATCTTATTGTGCACATCCTAAAAGAAAATTGACAACTGTTATATTTTTATACTTATATATATATTTAAAATTAGCTAAAGTACAAAATAACAATATAATATAAATATAAATATTAATATAAATGCTGGACGATTACACCATGAAATATTACAACATTAAAGAAGTGAATATAAAACATCACATATTTTTACTGAATGGTGTATACAAATTTAAAATTTGTATACACCATTCAGTAAAAATAGGAATGATTCAGTAAAAAAAAAATAATAAATAAATAAAAAAAATTTAAAGCAATATAAGAAAATTTTCCTGAAGATGACCATAGATGGTGGTCGAAACGTCCATATTTTTAATATTAATGTATGTATAAAATTTTAAATTTGTATACACCATTCAGTAAAAATATGTGATGTTTTATATTCACTTCTTTAATGTTCTACAAAATAATGTTAAACATGTCTCATTTTGAGAATATTGAAATCGTAATAAAATTTATAATTAATAATTTCTAGGCTTAAAATGTTGTCTTAGTGCTAATTTACCTTTTTTAGTAAAATTGAACAAATTAGTTTAGCTTTTGTGCCCTTCACTTAAACTTACCTCTAATAACTCATACATTCTTATCACATTCTTTGAGGAGGAAACTGCCCCCCTAAGTTTCCCAAATGACACCCCTGTTTGTAAAAAATCGCACATATGTTTGCATAAAATGCATGAAAATATGAATATATTTAAAATAAACGAACTGAAAATATGAATACATTTAAAAAAATAATAATATTCATTATGGAATTTGTTTTACATCATTTAACTACACTGTTAATTAATTATTGATAAATGCCCATAATTATTGGTAGTTATAAAATAATGAAATATAAAAGTTGTATTATTTATGTTTCATTTTTGTTTGAAACCTATACACACACATATATATGTACGTTTGTTTGTTAGAAATGTGGTTCAATACACGTATAATTAATAAATTAATTAGTAATATGATTAGTTATTATTAAGTAATTATTAATTATTTGTTATTAATTAATTAACTAATTAAAAATTATATGCAGTTATGTATGCATTAATAAGTTTGTAATTTTTTGACACTTTCGGTTTCGGTTTCGGTTTCGGCCGAAAGTGGAAAGATCACCGAAATTCTGTTACGGTTTCGGTTTCGGTCTTAAAAACCTGTTTCGGTCGATCTCTAATTTTGATACGAACAAAAACCGAGATTAAAAAAGTGAGTAGGAAACTTTTCATTTATAGATAGCGGCCGCTAATTAGAAATGTTTTTTAGTGTAGCAAAAAGTATTGATAAAATTCCTTCTATATAAATGGAGGAAACTCTAAGATTGATACCTGTTTCAAAATTAAGACACGTTGTGAAACTTTTAAATATAAAACAACCCAAAGGATGTAAAAAAGATGACTTAATTAGATTGATAATAAGATATGTAAAAAGTACAGGGGAACATAAATACGTTTTAGTAGATTTATTAAAATTAGACGTAACAGATTATTTAAATGAAATGAAGAAAAAGTTTATCGAAAATCCTAAAAAAAGAAATAAATTGAAAAAAATATTCGATTCTTTTGATTTAAAATTTAACAATAACACAGTCGAATTTAATCCAAAAAATAATGAAGAAAAAAAAATAAAAACAGAAGTAAACCTTAAAAAATTATTTCCCGATTTAAATGAAAAATTGAAACAATTTATAAATGAACCAAAAAACAGGCCAAAACTTAAGAAACTCTTTGATTATTACGGATTGAAATATAAAGATGAAAAATTGATTAAAAAGACAGAAAAGAAAGTAAAATTACAAACAAATTTGGAAAATCTGTTTAGACCCGATTACGAAATTGTTGAGAAAGAAAAAAAATTTGTAAGAAAATTTAATACTTATAAATATGTTTATCAAATAAGACAAATAAACAAACTCACACCTGGTCAGTATTATAGTATATTAAAAGATTTATTCAGGAGAGCAATTGGAAAAATTGAAGGAAAGGTAGAGATTATTGTATACAATCCCTATTTGACACAGCCCTTTCACCCTGAAATGATGTCAACTAAAGAAGCTTATGACACCTATTTAGATGTTTTAACACATAAAATTGAATACAAAGAGTTGGATATTGAAGACTGTGATTTTAGTTTTACTGTCGTTGATTTGTCTAAAGGTGGTAAACGATTAAAATTACGGAACGATAACGATATTGTTCGTAAAAGAAGTATAATTCAAATTCAAAATGACGATAATATCTGTTTGGCCAGATCAATCGTTACAGCCCTAGCTATTAAAAATCGTAAACTTTTGTGCGAAAAATTGAATCTTCAAAAACTTACAGATAATCAAGTTAAATATATAAAAATGAATAAAAAATTACAAGAAGATTTAGCAGTAAAATTACAAGAAGATTTAGCAAAAAAATTACAAGAAGATTTAGCAAAAAAATTGCATAAAATGTGTAAAATTGAGTTAGAAATATGTAATTTAGAGCATGTTAAACAATTCGAAATTTTTTTAGATATTCAAATAACTATATTTTGTAGAGACGAAATGATATACTACGGCGCCTATAAATCTAATTGTATTTACCTTTTAAATAATAGAAATCATTTTGATGTCATTACATCGGTTACAGGAGTTTTAGGAACAAACAATTATTGTGATTATTGTAAAGTCAGTTATTATAGAACTGATCAACATAAATGTTCTTTAAAATGCGACAGATGTTTTAGGAAAGAGAGTAATTGCGAAGGCGATGATATTCAGTGTAATGATTGTTGTTTTAGATCTTTCAAAGGAAAAAACTGCTTCGAAAATCATAAAAATCACTTAGTCTGTAAAAAACTGTGGAAATGTTTAAAATGTAAGAGAAATATCAGCAGAAGTGAAAGAGAACCGAAAGATCATAAATGTGGAGAAAGACAATGTAAAAACTGCAGAAAGTGGGATTTGGAAGATCATAAATGTTATATACGCAGGAAAGAATCTAAGGGAGGAACTTGTAAAAATATTTGTCCCAAAAATATAGAAGAGAGAGAAATGGTGTAAAAAATGTAAAAGATCAGGATTTACAGAAAAATATATGTTTTTTGATGTTGAAACGAATCAAGAGACAGGAAATCACCAAGTCAAAATCTAGTTATAAATCATGATTTTAACGGAAAAGAAAAAAAATTTCAGAATGAAAAGGAATATTGTAAATGGTTATTTCAAAATAAACATTGCGGTTATACAGTATTAGCGCATCATGGAAAAGGATTCGATTTTCAATTTCTAGCTAAATACTGCTTTAAAACTAAAATTAAAGTGTTTACAATATATCAAGGAAATAAACTCATATATATGCAAGCAAACGAATATAATGTAAGGTTTATCGATTCTATTAATTTTACACTGATTCCGTTAAGAAAATTTCCTAAAACGTTTGGATTAACGGAATTGGCAAAAGGTTATTTTCCCCATTTGTTTAACACTGATAAAAATCAAAATTATGTAGGAAAATATCCTGAAAAATACTATTATGGTTATGATACTATGACTTTAGATCAAAGAAAAACTTTTGATAAATGGTATAAATCGGTAAAAAACGAAACATTTGATTTTCAAAAAGAAATTATAAAATATTGTAGATCTGATGTTGATATTTTAAGAAAAGGATGCTTAGAATTGCGGAGATTATTTCTAAACATTGCTGATATTGATCCTTTTAAATATGTCACTTTAGCTGGTGTTTGTATGCTATATACAGAGATAAATTCATACCAAAGGATACAATAGCGATAGATGAGGAGTTTATTCAAAAGGATCAATACAGTAAGAAATCAATAATTTGGTTAGACTGTCTGTCTAAAAAACACAATATCAAAATACAACATGCTTTAAACGGTGGGGAGAAAAAACTGAAATTAGGTGATAAAACTTATAAAGTAGATGGTTTTTATAATAATACCGTCTATCAGTTTCAAGGCTATCATTGGTACGGTTGTCCTCAATGTTTTAAAGAATCCACTGTCAATCTTCAAAATCAGATATGTATGAAAGATTTGTATGAAAGAACTCAAAAAATAAATAAAAAAATAAAAGATAAAGGATTTGAATTGATTGAAATGTGGGAATGTGATTTTGATAGTGACAAAGAAATTAAAAAATATATAAAAAATGAATGGAAAAGAGATTTTGTAGAACCTTTAAATCCTAGCACGGCCAAACTCGATCTTTCTCCTTCCGTCATAAGAGGAAGGAGAACGATCGAGTTAGGCCGTGATCCTAGAAACGCATTCAGCGGAGGTAGGTGTGAACCTACCAAATTAATATACGAAATGAAAGAAAACGAAAAAGCTAGATATATCGATGTTTGTTCACTTTATCCAACAGTGAATTACTTTGATTACTATCATGTTGGTCATCCGGTAAAGATTTATAATCCTGAAAAATATGATAAGAATTGGTATGGTTTGATACAATGCAAAGTACTTCCACCTAGAAAACTATATCATCCTGTTTTACCTTATAAAGGAGAAAAATTAATATTTAGTTTATGTAAATTATGTTCAAAACCTGTAAAATGCGAAAAGAAACAATGTAAAAAATGTTATGAAATACGGAATAAAGAATGTAATCATACGGATGAGGAGAGAAGTTTTACTGGTACGTGGACAACTACCAAAGTTGAACTGGCTATTGAAAAAGGTTATAAGATTTTAAATATCTATGAAGTTTGGCATTTTGAAAAAAAATCTAATACATTATTTAAGGATTATGTTAAAATGTTTTTGAAAATCAAATTAGAAACAGATGATAAATGGTCTGAAAATTTCAAAACTGAAAAAGAATATAAAGAGTGCGTGGGAAAAAATTGGGTATAAGGTTAGGAGAAATCAAAGAAAACCCGGGAATGAGATTTATATCCAAAATTTGTTTAAACTCTTTGTGCGGTAAGTTCGGACAGAGAAAAAATATGAAACAAACAGAGAATGTCACAGAATTGGCAGACTTTTATAGAATTATACTGAACGACCGCATTAAAGATTTGAATATGATATTTTTAAATGATGATTGTGTACAAATGGATTATAAGATGAAAGATGAATATGTCCAGAATAACTTTAATACGAATATTTATATAGCTGCTTTTACAACCAGTTCGGCTAGAATAGGATTATATGAAATGTTTGATAAATTAGGAGATAAAGTAATGTATTACGATACAGATAGTATTGTTTATATAGATGATGGATCTAATAAAGTAAAAACTGGTTGTATGTTAGGCGAATGGACAGATGAATTAGGAGAAGATAAATATATGAAATCGTGGATATCTGGAGCAAGTAAAGATTATGGTTATATTCTTAACGATGATTCTGTAAGAGAAAAAGTAAAAGGATTTAAAATGAGTTATGATAGCGAAACTAAGCTCAATTTTGACGAGAGAATGAAAACAATAACTGGGGAAATTGAACATATAGATGTAGAAATAAATCAATTTCAGATACAAAAAGATAGAAATATTAAAGTGAATAAAATGAATAAAAGATATATGTTTGGATATGATAAAAGAAGAATTTTAGATAACTTTGATACTGTACCATTTGGATTTTAAGTCCAAAGATTATATCCTTCATTTATAAAAAATGTTTTACAATAAATGGACGATGTCACCCTTATCATAAATGTTCAAGGTTTTATACTTCCGTTTAAATCTATAGCGAGAGAAATAAGCTGGGTTCATTTAAAACAGGAAATAGGTGAAACTATTTCCGTATTTACACCTAACTATGAATTAAGTGATCAAGAACTGGGAATAGTTCGTAGATGTACTAACGATGTCCATGGTTTAAGATTTAAAAGATATTCAGATAATGCAGGTTTATGGATCAGTAGTGACAAAGTAAAAGATTATTTCATACAATTGCATCAGATATACGGTGAGACATTTGCTTTTAAAGGAGGCGTTTTTCTGAAAAGTACTTTTGAAGAATGGGGAATTCCTATAAAAATATTAGATGTACCGAGATGCGTTAGAATATTAGGACCTGAATGTTCTATGTACAGATGTCTATACTATAAAAATTTTCTTTCAAAAAATGTTTCTGAATAAATGGAAGAATTCAACAGTCTCAGATCGTTCTCTGCAACTCATAAGTTAAAAGATTTAGAGACAGGGAAATACAAACTGATTTCGTTGAAGAAAATTCAAACAAAATTTGGAAATATGACTATTGCGAGATTGGAAGTTAATGATGTAGAAAAAGATTATTTTCTTAAAAAGAGTCATGGAAAAATTTCTGAAAATGCAATAACAAAACTGAATAAAGGTGGTTATATTTTTCATTTTAAAGGAAAAAATAATGACGGCTATTATGATTATGAATTAGAAAAAGCTTAATCAGGTTGTTTGTTTTTCACTAAATATTACTATTTGGTGGATTTTATTTATTTCAAATCATGATTATTTAATCTGTCTAAATGTTCGAATGGTTAATATCATCTATCGATAATTTATTTCTAAATAAATGTTACAATATTTTGTGATAAGTGTTTAATTGTCTTTCGCCTACCTTTCATTATTTCAAATTTGACCCCGTTATTACAAATCATAGCATCGATAACTCTAATAATTATACTATATTTAATAGTTTCAATGATACAATAGAATTAACTTTGACCGCAAAAATATACAAAATGGATCAAGCCTCTAAATTTTCTCAACCTGGAGTTTATTTTTGGATAGATGTGATGACAATTGGAATATAATACCAGAAACAAAAGAATGGTTTGATATTTATATTCCTGGACTTATATTATTCTATAGCTTTTAATGCAACTAAAGATTTTAGGATTGGTTATAATGCTGATGACTTATTATATAACGCTGCTCTTTGCTTTGATTATTCCTATCAATATTATCCTAGAGGAAGGTTGTTTATTAGCATTTGATAGACTATTAAGAAAGTGCGTCATTTGATAAATATCTTACAATGTTCAATATTTTAGACAGTTTGATAAAAAATCGTAAAATATTAGCATTTCGTAGAACTATTGAAAAAGTACTCCACATTTAAATTTTTTTAATTTTTGATTCCATTGGATATAAAGATTTTCAAAGGTCTTTTATTAATAATTTTATCATGGTTTATAATCATCATTTGGTCGATCTTACAATAGATATTAGCATTTGGCGAATCATGATTATTTAATCTTACAATAGATATTAGCATTTGGCGAATCATGATTATTTAATCTTACAATTATCGTTACAACAGTCAAACTTTTTGATCTCATTAAATATTACCATCGGATGTCTAAAAATTGTTCGACAGTTAAACCTTTTGATGAAAAATCGTTAAATATTAGCATTGGATGGGTCTTATTTTAAATTATGATCTGTCTAAAAAATTGTTCTACACTGATAAAAAAATCTTTATATAGTAACATTCTAAAATTTGTTCAAAAATGCACACATTTTGACGAATCAGTCAAACTTTTCGGCGAATAATTGTTACAATTCTCGATATTTAGACTGACAAATTTTTTGATGAAAACCTTACAATAATCGTTAAATATTTGCATTTAGTGGAGTATAAAAAGTGTTCCATAGTATGTGCCATATACTACTAACATAATACTAACAGAACAACATAATACTAACACTTGTCGCTCTAAACTCTTCGGTAGTAAACAAATTATGCATGAATTGCTGATAGTTTTCAAAATTATGATGTACTACAAAAATATTTCGAAAATTAAAGTTTGTGCCGTTTATCTAAAATAAAGGAAGCTGAGAAACTCTGATCTAAACAACAGATTGCCTGGATACCTAACATACAACATACTACCCTTGACATATACTGTCAAAATTGTACTGCCACCACCACCCTCTTCCACAGATATTTTATGCATTATTAAAATATGAAATAAAATTTTAAGTGGATATGACAATTGGAAATTAGCGTGCATATTAAAATGCTCTGTGTTATAGCGCGACATATTAAAGTTTAGTTAGAACGAGATAAAAACATTATTTATCTTATTCTTTCCCATTTGCGTAGATCTTTTACCCTTTAATAACTTTTTTTAGTTCCCTTTTCTTTCAGGCTTCCAAAAATAAGCAAGATTGTTACCGTCAAATTTATAAAATAAAACATTTGATATTCAAACTTCCTTGCATGAAAATAATTTGCAATAATACAGCGTACAAGTTATACTTTCTTTATTGATACCTAAGAAAACTCATAAAATACATCCTTTTCACTTTCGTAGATGTAAAGAATTTTTTTTTAAACATAGAAAAACACAGAGGCACTTAACGCAGCTGTTGCTGTAGGGGTATGGCATGCTGTGTAGATACTGATTATGAAACTTATATTATAATGATCTGAAAACTATATTCTATAGATGAATTAATGACAGAAATCCTTTCATAGAAAAGTATTTTAAATACGGCTCCAAATTTAAAAAAAACTTAAAAATATATTGAAAGTATAATTAGTTAATCATTAAAAACAATCTAAATTCTTAATCATCTCAATGATATTGATTCACTTTATGTATAATTCAATTACATACACGCATGCAAAATGTTAAGTCTATCCAGTGAGTAAATTTATTTTTTAATGTTACAGATCTCTATGAAATTTACAGTTTTAAGAAAACGATGCGTAAAGTTAAGATTAATGGATTGTTTTTAGTTACGGTGTAACTTCACTCTGTATTGAACAATGGAGCAATGTAGTTAGCAGCTTGGAATAGCTAGTTGCGTATCAACTGAACTTTCGGGATAAAGGTAGTTTAACATTCTGTTATATATATACAGGGTCATTCATAATTCCCTCCGGGGTTTCGAAACGTTATAGTAAAAAAACGAAGACGAATATGAAAAAAAAGAAACATATGAAATTATTCCGAAACTATTCAAGTGTTGTGGGTTTGGGGTTCTTTCTAGAATAATTTATTTAAATTTAAAAAGCACATTTATTATTCAATCTTCACTTGACAATTAAATATTTAAAAAAAAATAAGTATACCCTGATTAGCTCCACTGAAATCTGTTGCCATGGAAAAGGGAGCAAATTATATTAAACTAAACAAAATATCAAAACTTAAGAATCCGAATAGGTTAATACAACAATGATAATTTTGAACTCATCATTTTAAGACAATGTTAAATGTAGTAAGGGGCAACAGATTTCTAAATCAAGTAGCATACTGGATTGCATAAAGAACACCCAACTCCACTCCAACCCGATCAAGCTCAAATCTCCATACACATTAAATTAACAAAAGTGTAATCATCATATAATTTGGAAAAATGCAGACAACCTGAAATTCCTCCAATATGAGGACCAAAAGGAGAAAGAGTTAAATCCGTTAATAGAGTAGGGATATGATGATGTACTAAATTTTAGAACAACTATGGAGATTGTGAACAAGATCAGATCGGTTAACCAAGGATCGTATAGTGGCTATAAAATAACTGAAAACTTTTTTTTTTTTTTTTTTTTTTTTTTTTTTTTTTTTTTACTTTGTTAAAAAACAACCATTTTGTTGTTTGTTTTGAATAATACTTCAAAGAAAGGATAATTAAAAATTAAATTAATCAATTAGACTTAATTTTACTTTAGCATCAATTCTCAGTATATCCATTACTGAGATAGGAACAATAATTACATCTAATAACCTTGCGTAAACCTCAATTAATTTTCAAATAAATTATTACCATGAATTAAAAATTTAAGAAATAAAAAAAAAAATATTAATTTAGCAAAATTATAGCTTTCATATTTTTTAATCACACTTACTGAGAGGTTAATTCCTTCTTATAGGTATGTTGTAATTATAGAAATATTAATTATTTAAAAATTATATATAAAGAAAAACATACCATATTTGAGAATAAACAAAAACTTTCTTTATTTGAATAATTAAAAATTATAAAAGTAAGGTAGTTCTCAAACAAAATATAATAATAACATAATAACAAAGTTGATCAAAAAAAAAAAAAAATACTGAAATTACTTATTACAACACTTTACATTAAGTAGCAAAGTCCCTAAAATTACCACAATACCATGATTTAAAGATGGATCAACTTTTCAAAATTTAGTTATTGATTAATTTTCAATTAAATATCATAAATCTTAAACTATTAACAAACCAACAATTCAAATGTCGTTCAATCATAAACAAAAAGGTTACATGTTAATCATCTTAAAATACCAATAATTATATTTTTTTGTTTCTCCAGGTATTTATAAATATCACAACAGTAGACAACATGTAATAAAGAAGAAATATGGGTTACTTACAATATACTTTGATATTTACTACCGTCAATGTGGGCACACTTCATTTCAGATATGTTAATCTGCCATAATCTCCTTTTTTTTTTTTCAACCTATTCTTTTCAGCTGCCTCTACGAGTCAACACCGTTACTCCATACATCACTTGGAGATTTTGATTTATTCCCGATTCAAAACGTCGTCACATCACCGATACCTTGTAAAGCGGGCAAGTCTACTCAGCTAGTCACGCCAGCCTTCTTAGTCTAGGATTGATAATGCCCCATCTCCAGAAATGATGCTCGTCTAATCATTAATTCATTTTTCGTCAAGGTATCATTAACAACCGCCGCTTAAGAAGTCAACACAAGACAACACTTTTTCTAGGAACGCCGCTACTACATGATGGGTCAAACATATTTTCTTTTCATTCGCCCTCTATCAGATACAGATCCTTACTTCGAAAATGCCCTTATAGCCTCTTTTCATCATAACCTCATGATTTAGGATAATTAAAGTAGGCCATCAATGCCCCACTCTCAAAACAAAATCTTCCAGAAACCTGTCCGCCTTCAACAACTTCGCGATCCAGCCCACAGGCCAGTCTTCGAGCCCCGTAATAAGTCGAATTTTTTTTACGAGTCAAACGACAGGTCTCTTGGCCAAGCAACAAGTGTCGTAAACATTCATTCTCCCGCGCTGCTTGAAAAACGGGACCGAACCACTCCGCCAGGGGTACGGGAATGGAAACAAAAGGGAAAATGGACTCTCCTTGAAGGCACCAGCCTGTCGTTCCACCCTGCCAGCCGCTTCATGGGGGAAGGCAGCCATGTTTCACCCCCATGGCGTGTGCTGAAGGGGGTCTTGTGAGCCTCTGTTGACCTGGGCGCCAGCTATCCGCCTGATAGCAGAGCTCATTGAAGCCTGTCGTAAGCTTACAAAGCCTAATTGCGTATATAGTACACTCATAAGATAACGTAATTCTTATACAGGGCGGTCGGTCATTCTTATATCAAAGTCAGACTAGATGACTCCAAATTTTCCACCTGTGCGGTCTTTAACTGACAAAACATCCCTCCCTTGCTGTCTGCTTTTCGTATTTGAAAACAGGAAGCAAAGCTAGACTATAAACGTTGAATTTACTTTGCAAAAAGAAAGAAGAAAAAATAAAAACTGATTTTATTATTATTATTACAATTACTTTTATTTATTTAAATTTTTATTAGAAACAGAAAAAAAAGAGTGCTTTTAAATAAATGTAGAGAAAGTGATTTAAATAATTAATGTAGATTAAAAAAAAAAAAATTGGTTGAAACCAACCGTAACAAGATTGCTCCCCCCGGCTAATTAAAAAAAAAATTTTTTGAGAGAACAAATTATTTTTTGAAAGGTAACTGGGTACCACATGGCATGCTGGGACCTCAACACTGAAAAAACTGACCCACAAACACAGATCATACATCGATCCGGGACGGGATCCAGAGAGTTCACCGCTGAAATACCACCCTGACAATATATTCCGGATATATACAACCAGAGCTCGCACATCCGTAGAAACCATTACCTAAAATATTACCTGAAACATGACCATAAAAGAGTACTACCAGAGGAGGGACCACAAGGCTGATTTTACCACTAAAATGACCAAGATATTCTCTGCACCTGTAAAAGAACACATGTTCCACCTGACTGTGAAACCTCATTTCCCTACTACTGTCATTCCTACGCATAACTGCATCCTACCTGAAATTTCTGGTAACAGAACTGTAAATAATACATACATTGAATTTTGAGAAAAAAAAAAAAAAAAAAAAAAAATAGCCGAAAAAGAAGAGAAGTGCCCACTGATTAATTGTCATTATACTGCTTATATACATAACTTCAATAATTGGCATCACAGTATATTACAACACTATCTATTAATGTAAATAAGTACTAGTAATATCATAGTTACAACACTGTAAATGTCAATGAAATTTGTAAAACACATATTAATTCTATTATACAAAAATACACAAGAGCAACTGGTGACACACAAAAAAAAATATATACATATACATCTGTAAGACACAAATTATGGTATCACAGACCATGTTAGAGAATTACGCACACAATTATAACATTTTTCTACAAGAAGCCATGTTGTTTTTGAGAAAAGTCCAATGATTCGGTTCACTGTGCAGATTTTACAAATGCACTTACAAGTAATGTGCATGGGAAAGAGTATCTCTGCCTCTGTGCTACTTATAGCACAAGCAGTTTCGGGCCTTTTGGGCACTACAGGGAAAACATTCCACAAAATAAAATAAAAAACAGGGGTGGTGACATATATCACCAGGAAGGAAAACACACATTCCACAAAAATAGGAAGTAGAATAAATAAAATAGTTAATTTTAGCACTTTTAGCCACACACAACAACATACAGGCATGTACATGAGACAGTATGTACTAGAAAAAGAAAAAGGGCCCACACTCCTTAAAGTTTAAGCTCAAATAAAACCACAAACTGTATAGTAAATAATAAATCTATCTAGTTAAAATGTAGAAATTAAAGTAAACACATACTTAAAAAGTTATATACAAAACACTGATGCATTAAAAAAAACTGAACTAAACAGATCTACCTCGGCAAAATTTATGATCACTTCTGATGGTTAAGAAGTCATAATGTTGGAGCGCCACTACGCCAAAAAAAAAAACGGGCTACACATATCTAAAGGCATACAAAACACAACATCCTAAAAAAATTTTAAAGTAACAAAAATTACATTCGTTTCTTTTTTTTTTTTTTTTTTTTTTTTTTTTTTTTTTTTTTTTTTTTTGCAAAAATATACCCAAAATCTACGAAAACGGGGTGCGGACGGGTATATACCACATAATCTACCATAAAACAGACAAAAACCTTAAGTATAAGCATAAAAAGGGTTAAAAATGCCTACATGAAAGTATCAAAACACAACCAAAACAAACCTTTAATACGCTAGAAAAACTAAGTTCCGTTTTAAAATGCCCAAGAAAATAATTAAATATACATACACATTAACTAAACTATAAATAAATACAAATAAACAAGGTAAAATTGATAAAAATGCCTGAATAACGAAAAAAAATAGTTAGTATTTATAACTCGGACGGTCTCTTCTATCCCGTAGCGAATAGTCGGTTCTAGAAATCGATATTGAACGACTACTATTCGATTTAGCAGCTGGACGAATCGATGAACGAGACCTGCGCGAATCGCTGTGCGCAGCAGCTGAACTGCTTTCTGCCGTGGCTGAATTTTTACCTACGCGCATCTCGCTGCCTTCTGCCGTTGCTAAATTTTTATTTACGCACATCTCGTTATTCTCTGCCGCTGCAACCTCCGGAGAAATGGGAGGTGGGGGAGAGGGATTTATGATTTCAGTCGCGTCGCTGTCTGTTTCCTCCACTTCTGGCGCTACCGGAGTTTCGCTATTGTTGACGTTCACTACTGCTGGTGCGCGGTTACTATCATATGGTGCCCAGGGAATGAATCGGTTACGCTTGCATCTGCGTACAGGAGGAGAATCGCGCGGTTGGTGTGGTGAATCGATGGTCACGTTTTCAGTCGATCCCAGGCCAATTGTTTGTTTTGGTTCACTGGACCAGATGGGGAGTCTGTCTTTGAAGGAAGACAACCTGTCAACATGGACAACCTGACAATTTTTGGGATTAGCAACTAGCGCTATTTTAAAATTAACTTCATTTAGCTTCTCAATTATAGTAAAAGGACCATTATTTTGCTTGCTTAATTTTTTTGTATTACCAGGGGCGACTGTGGGTGTAAATAACCACACAAGATCTCCTATTTTAAAATTTTTATCAACAGCTGTCTTTTCACGGTATTTTTCCTGCTGCTCCGAAACTTTAATTAAATTACTATGTACTTCAGTGTATACTTTTTGAAGAGCTGGGATTAAGAGTTCACAAAAAGAGGGTGCATCATTATAATTAAAAGAAGGTGGTTGAGAAAAGAGATTATATGGTAGATTCATATTTCTGCCATACATAACTGCAGCTGGGCTAAGTTTAGTTGATGAGTGGACAGCTGAACGCATAGCTAGTAGCGCAAATTTTAGTTTAGTGTCCCAGTCAGATTGATTTTGGTTGACTATGTGACAAAGTGCATTTTTAAGAGTACGATTCTGTCTCTCCACTTGCGAGTTGCCAGCCGGGTGATAAGATGAGGTCTTAATATGTTTAATACCAAACATTTTATATACGTGCTCTATCGCATCTGAAATTAGATTCTTCGCATTGTCCGTCGTAATAAAACAGGGCGCACCGTAGCGTGATATGAAATCAGCTAAAGTGTCCGCAATGACATCTGAAGTGGTTGAACTAACCGCATATGCTTCTGGCCACTTAGTAAATGAATCTATATATGCGATAATATACTTATTTCCCGAAAAAGTTTGCGGTAAGGGTCCAATGAGATCCAAATGAACCTTGTTCATGGGAAACTGGGGGGTCGGCATACGTTGCAGAGGGGCGAGCTGGTTCGCTCTATAAGCTCTCTTCTGCTGGCAACTAATACATGACTCCACTAGATGCTTGACATCTGACGACATTCCTGGCCAATAGAAGTGCTCACGAATGCGATCAATGGTCTTTTGAAAGGCTTGATGACAAGCCGCTAGGGACTCATGTGTTAGTGCAAAAACTTGAGTAACCAATTCTCTTGGCATGACTAACTTTACAGGTTTATTCAAAATAGCTGACTCCCTCGTATCCTCACAAACTAAAATGTCATCTCTAAAAAAAAATTTCATGTATTTAGGAGCAATTTCTACACCTTGGTCTAGTTTTCTTGCAATCTCGCAGCATTTCTTGTCTGATTTTTGTAATTCACCAATTTTTTCAAGTAGATTGGAATGAGGCATAAAAGTAACTTCCTTTTCGACTTGTATACAAAAATTACAATTAACAGTATCATTGGAGTTATCATTGTTGACATACCTCGAAAGGAAGTCTGCGACACTGTTACACTTACCTTTAACAAACTTGATTGTAAAATTAAAGTCTGAGAGAGTGCAGATCCATTTAGCCATGCGAGATGTAGGGTCGTGAATTTTTAACATAAATGTTAGAGGTGCATGGTCTGTATAGATGAAAAAATGGGTATTAGCAATGTAACATTTAAAGTGGGCAGTAGCCCAAACTAAAGCTAGTAATTCCCTTTCAGTGGTGGAGTAGCGGGTCTCAGCATCTTTCAATTTTCTGCTGGCAAAGGCAACAGGATGGAGCATGTTATTTTCATCTAATTGTGATAACACTGCCCCTAATGCTTCGCCACTGGCATCAGTATATAAATGGAATTCTTTCTCAAAATCAGGGAGTGCAAGACATGGTTTTGAAATAAGAGCCATTTTAAGGTCTTCAAATTCTTTCTGTGCATCTTCATTCCACGAAAATTTTCCTGTCTCTTTCGTTAAGTTGATTAGATTTTTGGCTCTCTTAGTAAAATCTGGTATAAATCTCCTATAGAAAGATAGAGTTCCAATAAATGACCTAACAGCCTTTCGGGTAGTTGGAGGTTTAAAATTTTCTATTACGGCAATATTTTTATTGATAGGTGATACTTGGCCACTACAAATCTCAAAACCTAGATATTGTATTTTATTCGAAAGGAAAGTGCATTTACTGGGCTTAAGTTTAAGTTTATGCAGTCTTAACCTTTCAAAGACCATGCTAAGCTTCTCAAAATGAGAATTAACATCACTGGAGGCAATTACAATGTCGTCGATATAAACAAGAATTCCAAGATTGCCTAAATCACCGAAAATAGCATTCATAAGTCTTTGGAAACTGTTACCTGAATTTGAGAGCCCAAAACAGTTACGGGTCCACTCAAAAAGTCCTTTGTGGGTGATTATAGCAGTTTTATGCCTATCCTCTGGGCGAATAACCTGTTGAAAAAACCCACTAGTTAAATCTAGCGTTGAAAAAAATTTAGCCCCACTTAAAGCATCAACAGAGTCGGTAATGTTAGGTATTGGGTAAGCATCTTTAACAAGATTTTTATTTAATCTTCTGTAGTCAACAGCAAGTCGATATGAACCATCTGATTTCCGAACCAGAATAACCGGAGAAGCAAATTCAGACATGGAAGGGGAAATTATGTCCGCCTGTAACAAAGTATTAAGTTGGTCTTCCATTTCTTGACGTAATTTGTAGGGGACTCTATAAGCTTTGCCTTTAACTGGTTTATTTGAAGTTAAGTTAATTTCATGCGGGATTGTATCACAGCCGGGTAAATCTAAGACCGATGCTGCAAATACATCTTTGTTTTTGTCTAGAAAATTTTGCATTTTAAGTTTTAATGGGGGTTCTAAATGATCTAAATTAATTTCAGAGCTCCAAGTGAGATCAGCGTGATCAAAGTCACCAATTGGAGGGGCCAAATTTATATTATAGGTTAATTTATTATCAGTTACGGGTATATTTGACTGGTCTACACATTTTTGAATTTTGGCAACAAAGGTTCCTTTATTTAAATGAATACTATTGTCTGAAAAATTTGCAAATGAGATATATAGGCCATGTTCTTTAGTGCAAATGGCTCTGGAGGTAAGGAGACCTTGATTTAAATTTTTCGCCAAAGGTTCTAACATAACAATATCATTTTCCTTAATAAAATTTTCCTTATAACTTTTAACCTGGGCTAACATTTTTGACTGCGGGGGAATTGAAATTTTGCTACATAACACAGCGAAACTTATATTTTTATTTTTATTGGTATTATCACTACTGCTATCTTCATTGCTCTCCTCCTCGACTTCAGGTACCTTATCCTCTATACTTACCAAATCTTCACTTTCATCAATATTACAAATTTCAGTAGTCTCTTCAGCTAAATTACCCTGAGTTACCTGACTCGCTGCTGAAAGAATGTTGTCGACACTTTGAATACTTGAAAGATTTTCAGTGTTATTACCCTCAGAGCTACCGCCTGATGTTGTTTGCATGCAAAAGTTCTGCGCAACACTTTCAACTTCCTTATCTGACTCAGTTTGAATGACTATCTCAACATCTTTTCTCATATTACTCAACTGCGGGTCCTGAACTACCATATTTTCACTACTATGATTCCCATTTTCAATATTAACTGAGTCATGAACTTTCTCACATGCACAATTTTCAGGAGGGCTATTTGCATTACTACTTTTTGAATTCTCCCCTACTTTGTTGACACATTTTATATTTACAGAATTATTTTTAACACAATCATTGTTTATACAATTATTATTAGAATTTACACTATATACAGAGTTAGAAATATTTACAGAATTAGTAGCAAGACAAGTATTACACCCTGAAGTATTACTTGGGGTTTCTACGCTTTGTTTACATTGGCCTGAAACTGGCACTTTAAGAGCGACAGCATTTGTATCACAATTTATACTTGCCCGGTACTCTTTCAAAAATGGCATTCCCAAAATCATATTAAATTCCTCTGCTAATTTACCTTCCACTACATAGAATTCAGCTTGACATTGAACATTATCAAAAACAAATTTTAAAAATACTTTCTTATTTAGGTGAACTTTCTCACCGGTGACAGTCATAATGGGGATATTGCAATTCTCCATTTCAAAATTCTCTAAACAGTTACAATCAGTACCACTCAGGAGATTAATTGCAGAACCCGTGTCACATAATGCATTTAGGCAAACTTTATTTATGTAAATTCTTGCAGTTGGTAATGTATATGATTGGGGCTGAAACATACTATACACAGTTGGGGGGTCCAGGGGCCTGTGGGGGATCGAGTTGACCACATTTGATCCGGCCACTAATAGTTTAAAGCCTCACTTTCACTGTTAGCTACTGGGGTGTTATTTACCGCCTGCACTTCATTTCTGTTCGCAGCTGTGCTCCTATTGTTTTGGTAATAACCACCTCTTCTTCCCCTATATCCGCCTCGCTGATTGTGGTTCCCTCTAGGATTTTCACCTCTGTTTCTATAATTTTGCCCACGGCTCCTGAAATTTTGACCACCTCCCCTTCTAAAATTATAGTCGACAAAATTTAGTGGACAATCTCTGGCATAGTGGCCTTGTACGGAACACCTATAGCAGGTTACGGGTCTTACTTCCTGGTTATTTTCCTGCATATCCCTAGCCCTAAGATCAACTAAACTGTCTATCTTAGCTGCTAAAACATCAATTTGAGATTTTAGTTGGTCTATCTCCTTCTTTTGTGATCTATCTTGCTGAAAAACAGCAGCACAGGGTAGGTTTTGGGTCAAATTTGGGTTGAGAATTTCCTCGCGGTGGTTGTAGAAAGGGTTAATGCTCCTACAAGCCTTTTCCTCAAGAAGCGCAATTTTGAGGACCTCTTCTGGGGATTGTGGATTTCTCGCAATTACCCCCTTTCGCACTTCTGGTGTAAGATTGCTCAACAGCATGGAGTGTAGTAGAGCCGTTCGGCTTTTATCGACTACTTCACCCTGGATACCTTCAATTACAAGGGCTCTTAATGACATATCATATGCCTTGTCATAAAACTCCTGAACACTCATATTGGGTGGCTGTTTAAAATTTAAAAAATGACTGAGGGCAACATCTGGTGTGGCCTGTGAAGTATAACTCTCTTTTAAGATTTTTAATAGCTCATCAGATGTTTTCGCTTTGTGAATTTTTATTCGTCTAGAAGCAGCTCCTGAAAGTCTAGCAAGTAAAACAAACTTCTTTTCCTCCTCAGTCCAGTCGAATAATTTTGAAAAACTCTCAAATTTCTCAGAAAAATCTGAGAAGCAGACTGAGCTGGCCTCTCCATTGAATGGGGGAATATTAGACAAATTATCCACTAAAGCATTTTTTCGCTGAATAGTGGCAATTGCTTCCGAGTGCTTATCAGCCATAGTTAGAGTTAGAAAATGACAAACAAACCAAAAAGAAAATGAAAAAAGGGGGGGGGGGACAACTTAAAAATGAGAAAAAGAGAGGGGAAAGGAAAACCTTATAAATACATAAAACTTAAGTACAGGACTATGCTTTTTGTAAATAAGAAAAGGTTATGCTCACGAGGCATAATTTTGACTGGGAATTGTAGCTTACTAGCACAGAGAGAGAGCCTAGACCTCTTTTTACACTTGAACATATAAATAAAATTTTAATTGCAAAAACACCCAGTTGCTCTTTGATACATAAATACATACAAGTAAAAAAAAATCAATAACCCAGAGACCGAATTGTTACGGCTCCATTTGTTGTGGGTTTGGGGTTCTTTCTAGAATAATTTATTTAAATTTAAAAAGCACATTTATTATTCAATCTTCACTTGACAATTAAATATTTAAAAAAAAATAAGTATACCCTGATTAGCTCCACTGAAATCTGTTGCCATGGAAAAGGGAGCAAATTATATTAAACTAAACAAAATATCAAAACTTAAGAATCCGAATAGGTTAATACAACAATGATAATTTTGAACTCATCATTTTAAGACAATGTTAAATGTAGTAAGGGGCAACAGATTTCTAAATCAAGTAGCATACTGGATTGCATAAAGAACACCCAACTCCACTCCAACCCGATCAAGCTCAAATCTCCATACACATTAAATTAACAAAAGTGTAATCATCATATAATTTGGAAAAATGCAGACAACCTGAAATTCCTCCAATATGAGGACCAAAAGGAGAAAGAGTTAAATCCGTTAATAGAGTAGGGATATGATGATGTACTAAATTTTAGAACAACTATGGAGATTGTGAACAAGATCAGATCGGTTAACCAAGGATCGTATAGTGGCTATAAAATAACTGAAAACTTTTTTTTTTTTTTTTTTTTTTTTTTTTTACTTTGTTAAAAAACAACCATTTTGTTGTTTGTTTTGAATAATACTTCAAAGAAAGGATAATTAAAAATTAAATTAATCAATTAGACTTAATTTTACTTTAGCATCAATTCTCAGTATATCCATTACTGAGATAGGAACAATAATTACATCTAATAACCTTGCGTAAACCTCAATTAATTTTCAAATAAATTATTACCATGAATTAAAAATTTAAGAAATAAAAAAAAAAATATTAATTTAGCAAAATTATAGCTTTCATATTTTTTAATCACACTTACTGAGAGGTTAATTCCTTCTTATAGGTATGTTGTAATTATAGAAATATTAATTATTTAAAAATTATATATAAAGAAAAACATACCATATTTGAGAATAAACAAAAACTTTCTTTATTTGAATAATTAAAAATTATAAAAGTAAGGTAGTTCTCAAACAAAATATAATAATAACATAATAACAAAGTTGATCAAAAAAAAAAAAAAAATACTGAAATTACTTATTACAACACTTTACATTAAGTAGCAAAGTCCCTAAAATTACCACAATACCATGATTTAAAGATGGATCAACTTTTCAAAATTTAGTTATTGATTAATTTTCAATTAAATATCATAAATCTTAAACTATTAACAAACCAACAATTCAAATGTCGTTCAATCATAAACAAAAAGGTTACATGTTAATCATCTTAAAATACCAATAATTATATTTTTTTGTTTCTCCAGGTATTTATAAATATCACAACAGTAGACAACATGTAATAAAGAAGAAATATGGGTTACTTACAATATACTTTGATATTTACTACCGTCAATGTGGGCACACTTCATTTCAGATATGTTAATCTGCCATAATCTCCTTTTTTTTTTTTCAACCTATTCTTTTCAGCTGCCTCTACGAGTCAACACCGTTACTCCATACATCACTTGGAGATTTTGATTTATTCCCGATTCAAAACGTCGTCACATCACCGATACCTTGTAAAGCGGGCAAGTCTACTCAGCTAGTCACGCCAGCCTTCTTAGTCTAGGATTGATAATGCCCCATCTCCAGAAATGATGCTCGTCTAATCATTAATTCATTTTTCGTCAAGGTATCATTAACAACCGCCGCTTAAGAAGTCAACACAAGACAACACTTTTTCTAGGAACGCCGCTACTACATGATGGGTCAAACATATTTTCTTTTCATTCGCCCTCTATCAGATACAGATCCTTACTTCGAAAATGCCCTTATAACCTCTTTTCATCATAACCTCATGATTTAGGATAATTAAAGTAGGCCATCAATGCCCCACTCTCAAAACAAAATCTTCCAGAAACCTGTCCGCCTTCAACAACTTCGCGATCCAGCCCACAGGCCAGTCTTCGAGCCCCGTAATAAGTCGAATTTTTTTTACGAGTCAAACGACAGGTCTCTTGGCCAAGCAACAAGTGTCGTAAACATTCATTCTCCCGCGCTGCTTGAAAAACGGGACCGAACCACTCCGCCAGGGGTACGGGAATGGAAACAAAAGGGAAAATGGACTCTCCTTGAAGGCACCAGCCTGTCGTTCCACCCTGCCAGCCGCTTCATGGGGGAAGGCAGCCATGTTTCACCCCCATGGCGTGTGCTGAAGGGGGTCTTGTGAGCCTCTGTTGACCTGGGCGCCAGCTATCCGCCTGATAGCAGAGCTCATTGAAGCCTGTCGTAAGCTTACAAAGCCTAATTGCGTATATAGTACACTCATAAGATAACGTAATTCTTATACAGGGCGGTCGGTCATTCTTATATCAAAGTCAGACTAGATGACTCCAAATTTTCCACCTGTGCGGTCTTTAACTGACAAAACATCCCTCCCTTGCTGTCTGCTTTTCGTATTTGAAAACAGGAAGCAAAGCTAGACTATAAACGTTGAATTTACTTTGCAAAAAGAAAGAAGAAAAAATAAAAACTGATTTTATTATTATTATTACAATTACTTTTATTTATTTAAATTTTTATTAGAAACAGAAAAAAAAGAGTGCTTTTAAATAAATGTAGAGAAAGTGATTTAAATAATTAATGTAGATTAAAAAAAAAAAATTGGTTGAAACCAACCGTAACACAAGTTTTACTTACATACATTACAGGTGTTCTATGTGTGAACCCTTGGTCACACGGCATACATCCATGCGATAGTCCAGTTCCTGCCATACTCCGTTTCTTTAAATTTCCGGTACCACACATGAATTGTTTTGTCAGTTGGTCCCTGTTTTCGATATTTATTACGAAAGGCCCGTTGAACTGACACCACTGATTCAGATTTAAAGAAACGGAGTATGGCAGGAACTGGACTATCGCATGGATGTATGCCGTGTGACCAAGGGTTCACACATAGAACACCTGTAATGTATGTAAGTAAAACTTGAATAGTTTCGGAATAATTTCATATGTTTCTTTTTTTCATATTCGTCTTCGTTTTTTTACTATAACGTTTCGAAACCCCGGAGGGAATTATGAATGACCCTGTATTAAAATATAATTTTAAATGTAATATTGTTTCTGTTATATTTTCCGGTTTTAATGAAAAATTTTCAGTGCAATTTTTAAAAATCTTTTATATAATTATGTTTTTTTTTATCGATTCTTTTGAGGATTTTAAATATCTTTTAAACGAGTGTGAAAAAAAAAACTTCTTTACTATGAAGTTATCCAAGAGTACCTTTCCAATGTTCAATTTGAAAATATTTAAAATTTCTTTGTGCTCTTAAACTTGATTATTAGTATGTTTGATGAGAATTAAGAGAGCCCTAAAAAAGTGAAGATGTTAAATTCAAATAGCGTGGTCACATCATTTTCACTCAGTTGACATCAGTTTTTTATCATTTTACATGTTTGTCAACAGCAGAACAAAATAGCGCAATGCTTTTGCGTGTTGTATATGATTTTACACCACCCAGTCAAGAAAGAAAAAAAAAGGCGGGGGGGGGGGGGGGGGGGGGGGGTAAGTCGCATTTTCCTTTTTATTTGAAAGAAATTTTCTTCAACAAAGCAATATATATAAATAGTTAAGTAATAAGGGTATTGATTTATTTAAAACATAAGGGTCCTTTTCAAGCACTTGAAAACACCCGCTCGCTAATGTTAATCCTATGGGGCATTATTTTTCTAATATCTCGTTTGCATTTCAATATTTTTAAACGATTTGTTTTGCATTGTATAGTAGAGATCAATCTCTATTTCCGCCGTTGATTACTTTTTCGAATTTATTTCCAGATTTTGTTTACGAAGATACTTCCACTTTCGGAACAGGTTTCGAAAGTGAAAGTATCTTCGTAAAAAATCCACAAAGAAAGTCGAAAAAGTAATCAACTGCAGAAATAGAGATTGATCTCTGCTATCCAATGCAAAAAAAGTTGTTTAAAAATATTGAAATGTAAACAAGATATTAGAAAATATAAGGCCTCATAGGATTAACATTAGCGAGCGGGTGTTTTCAAGTGCTGTAAAAGGACCCTTTATGTTAAAAAAAAAAAAAAAAAAAAAATCTTTAATGTTTTATGTTTTTACTTGTTGTTTATGAAATGTCATTTTCGAATGCAGATATTAGGCAAGAACTTTTGATACCTTTACGATAGAAAATAACCTTTAATTTTTTTCATTTTTTAATGTCATTTAATCATTTTTTTTTACAGGGCTTCCTCCCCTACGGTCCGTTTTTTTCAATACCTTATATATATATTTGTATATATATATATATAGAGAGAGAGAGAGAGAGATATATAAAGAATAACTTTATTTTTGAATTTCTTCGAGTTAGATTTTACATCTATTTTAAGCACGATATTTTTTCCTTGTTTATCACTATACAGGGTGTCCCAAAAACATTGCCTAGGCTTTTAGTACTTAAATGTTAATCCTAGACATATATTATAAATTACAAAGTTACGTAAAAAAAGGTACAGAATGTTATGGAATCAATTAAAATTTTTCGTTGTAATTCTGCTTTATTAAAAGGGGGGGGGGGGTGACAAATAAACAGCTGTGCGTAAACGACCCCACAAATAAAAATCCATAGGCTTAAATCAGGTGATCTATAGGGGAAAAATTCGAGTTCAACAAACTCGATAAATTAATAGCATTAACATTAAAATTAATATCATTAACATTAAAATTTACATTATTTCGTTATTCTTGCATGTATAAATTCTGTTACGCATATGAAAATGTTTACTTGAGAATTCATAGCATCCGAAAAAACGATATTTCAGGTTGAGAAAACGGATTAATACAATGGAAAAAACACTCGGAAACATTTCCGAAAATTACGGGCAGCAAAATAAATTTTTGTTTCGGAAATGTTTCTTTAAATCTCGGAAATCTGTTGGTTTGAGAAATTGCTAAAGATAAAAGAACGTTTTTTGGAATTGTGGGTAACTCGGAAAAGGTTATCTTATATTTTCGTAAACCTTAAGAAAGATAAGAGCTAGATTAAAAAAAAAAAAATATATATATATATATATATATATATATATATTTATATATATATAGTATACTTAAACTAAACGGAAGGTGAATACCTTAAAATTCATTTCTGCTCTAATGACCCATATCGAATTAATATCAGTTTTTGCATTGAATTCGATAAATTGAATAAGTTTTTAACTGACCAATTCATTTCTTTTTTATTTCATTCGTTTAAATCCCCAATATTAGTTGACTTTAGATATTGTGGAACAAGTGGAAATATCAATTTAATGAATCTTGAAATAGTGCATAGGTTTCATTCAACTGATCCCAATTCATACTAATTATAAATGTTGCTCTATTAATGTTACTTCATTAGGTAGATGCCAAATACCACTATACAGGCAAATGTGTAAAAAGAATTCGGATGGGAAATTTATTATTCACTCTAAGACATCTTGAATGCTCATTGTTTAATTTTGTAATTTTTCTTAAGTTAAATAAGTAATGTAAATATATATATATAATTACTTTTGAAATTGGATTTTCGAAAAAGAGATAGATTATTATTTTTAAAAGATAAGCTTAAGTATTAAAAAAAATTATTATATTTAAAGACTAAATTCTTATTTTAATACTGTAAAATGCTCGATGTTCATTTTTCATTTTATCCAATTATTTACTTTTACAAGAATTACTACTTTCTACTGCTAACTTCATATAACCTTAAATATTTACAAATTATTCCTACAAAGTTGTTTCTTTTATTACATTTTGAAATTTCTACTAATTAGCAGAAACGGTTTATGAGTTGGTTAGAAAATGATTTTGAAAATAAAAATTTCTTCACTTTTTAAGTTATTTTTAAGATCTTGATGTGATTAACATAATCAACATCTTAATCTTAAATAACAGAAAGATAAATAGATAGGATATTTTAATTATGCACATACCCTTTTTCCATCTTTTTAAAGTTGAAAAAAAAAAACCTCTGTATATTCAAACACAATGAAGCGCTATTTATATACTCTTTGCAGGATCACTTCAATATAACAAAATTATAAAAGTACATAAGAAAAGCACAAGTAAAATTGTAAGAAAGTGGATCCTATTTCTCATCCAAAAGTATTTCGGGCCCTAGAGGTTTCTTTCTCGTTTTTCTCTTTTTTTTTTTTTTTTTTTTTTTTTTTTTTTTAAAGCCAGAGGGGGGTAAAAATGCAGTTCATAATTATATTATGTGCATGAATGAAATAGTCGCTAAAACAAATCATAGGAATTAATCTGACCTTAAACACAATTAATGAAGAATATGCCTAAAGAACAATTTTTAAAGAATGCTTGATTGTATTGAAATCTAAAATACAAAGAATTATCTTTTAAGTTAGTCACCAAAGTGTGTAAGATTAATAAACACTTTTTAATATTTTTAATTACGTTCATAGTTTATTATATTTTATATTCATACGTAATAATGTTCCTCCATACTTACGTATTCTTTACTTATATACTTATATATTTATATACATACATTTTACATTAACTACAAGTTACATATCTACTTACATATAACAAGTTATAATAGATGAAATATACAACATAGATTTCATACAACGTACAACATATTTAAGTTACAAACAACTTACAGGACATACATTACATGCAATCCACACAACAACGTTTTTATAACAAAAATTTAAAAATTTAAAAAGTAGAACTTTAAAACTTAAGGTTTAACATTTTTAAATTTTACTTTATTTTTTTTAATTTTACTTTAAAAAAATTGCTTTTTTATTTTACACTATGGAGGTTAAATTAAACATATTAAAATAAACGCTCAATAAAATTTAATATGTATTTTCTGGTAGTTTTTTATATTTTTAAAAGTTTATTCTTTTTTTTATGTATAATTTTTACAGTAGTGAAAGTAGCATGCGTCGTATAATTTAACTGCACTGATTATTATATTATTACAAGGTGTTATAATTTATATTGCTGATTATACAATGTTTTAACCTGGTGATAGATGAAAGTAATAGAAATCACTCTATATCTAATAAGAAATCCAAGCTCGTCGTATAGTTTTTTTTTTTTTTTTTTTTTACAATAATTATTTTTTTAATAGACGAAAATAATAGCTACTTTACCGCTAATAAAAAGTCTTACCTGTTCCATCCTGGGCATGCACTGTGAAAAGAAGAGGGAGAAGCAGCAAAAGCCATCTCTTTAACACCATCCCCTAAATCGGCACATGCCTCTCTGTGGACACTGAACGGTTTTATTATCTGAACGATTAAATCACATTGAGAGATGACCGTAAATAGAAGAAAAATATGTGTCACAAACAACTTGCCGATTGTTGTTTACGTCAAGTCGTTATGGTTACCAATAATTCTCCGATGAAGATTTAAATGTCTCGTACTATGTTCGGCAGACAATGAACTTTATTTAACTCAATCTTTATTATGACGTAATCAGGGTTAAAACATTGTATAATCAGTGCAGTTAAATTATACACGCATGCTGCTTTCACTAATGAAGAAATTTAAAAAAAAAAAGAATAAACTTTTAAAAATATAAAAAATATAATTTTAAAAATATCCATCAGAAAATACATATTAAATTTTATTGAGCGTTTATTTTAATATGTTTAATTTAACCTTCATAGTGTGAAATAAAAAAGTAATTTTTTTTTAAGTAAAATTTAAAAAAAAAGTAAAGTAAAATTTTAAAGTGTTAAACCTTAAGTTTTAAAACTCTACTTTTTAAATTTTTAAATTTAAAACTTTAAAGTTTTACTTTAAAAGTTTTAACTATGCAAGGATCTTTATTTCTTTCATGGAAAAAAAGCGTCATTATTAAAAATATAGACCGCTCAGTGTCACACATATAATTTTTAGCTAGTGATCGATTATAGATGCTTTCAATCGGAATTTTTTAGTAAATTGTCAAGTGAAAACATTAAAAATATGCCTTATCTATGTATTTTCATTTAACAAATATTTTCTGCAAATTATACTTTTTATAATCTTTACCAAATATCTACTATAAAAGTATAATTCAGGCTAACCTGGTATGCTGTTTCTCACAAATTTCTAAAAATATCAGAACCAACGTTTCATTTACTGGACATTAAATTTTAAGATCTACTTCTTAAGCATTAAACCAGAAGAAAACATTGAAGTTTCTACTCAAAAATATAAGAAAGTCTTTAAGACATCTATTTGCATAAACTAAAAAAAAAAAAAAAAAAAAAAACAAGTTGGAAATTGTACGTCAAACGTGACAAATGAGGTGCGTTCGTACTATAGATAGTTATATAAATATTCAGATCTTGATGATTTTTAATTCTGTGAAATGAATCATATCGTCTGCAGATTAATTTCTGTCATAAAATAAGTATCTCGGTCGCTTGACGATTAAACCTCGGAAGCTCCTATAACAAGAAAGCATCGATTTTTTTTATTATTATTATTCAAATTTCTTAATAAATATTTTTATTAATATCGTCTAAAGTTTTGATTCTATTTTCATAAAATTTGAAATGTCTCGACAAAATTCTGCAAAGATAATATATCTTAAATTTCAAACCATTCGTTTGGGTAGTTTTTGCGTTGTTATATGCGGACAGACGGTCCGACAGACAGACAGACGGACGGACCAGACGACAACAATAGGTGCTACGTATTTATATAATTACGAACACACCTAAAAAGAGACACGATAAAGTCGTAGCTAAGAATCTTCGATTATTCACAAACTAATCAAACACACACGAAATCCAAACAATAAATAAATAAATGCAATAACAGAAAAATATCTTAATACCAGTTTAATAATATATCTCACATCCGCACTTTTACTTTTACGGCATAGTTATAATAATCGTATTTCTGATGTCATATCACCTTTCTCTATTCTCAGAATTGAAAATTCTACTTTCAGATGAGTTAGTATGCACTTCTATCAAAATAAGGTTCCACCTTATCTTTTTTTTTTTCTACTTTTAAATATATTTAATTCAATTCTCAATAAGATTTTAATTTCTGTTTGTTCACGCACAGCTTTCGAATGTCTGTTTTGTTAGAGACATTGGATTATCTTTACTTACGGTTATCTTTAGCCCACGAGAACGAAAAACACTGGACCTCCGTTTAAAGTAGAATCGATTCCACTACCCGACAAAATTCTGCTGGAGTCGGGTTGTTACCAAAATAAGTATCACTGTTAAAAATTTGCAGCAAACTGTCAAGTCATTCGACAGTTTTTATAAAAAAACGGTTACATTACCGTCATTTAACTCTATTCTGACCACAATATGGGCAATAATATGGTCAGGATAGAGTTAAATTGTGGTTATGTAACCGTTTTCTATAAAAAAGGTCAAATGACTGGACAGTTTGCTGCAAATTTTTAACAGTGTATGATATCTTATACTTATCACATGAAATTAAAATATAAGCTCATTATCCCTAAATGTGATACAATTTCTAATACATTTGCCACATTCAGGGTACATTTAACATTTTATTAAATTTATAATGCGAAATATAAGCAGTAAAGGATAAAATATTTTTCTTTTAATTTTAATATAATTTGTTTCGGAGAAATTGAATCAGAGATGTAATCTAAACAAAAATAGAGCATTACCATATTTAGCTCATTTTTTTGGCATATATTCACGGTAATTAAATCCTAAATGAAATATCAAAAATATGATAAGGCATTTTAAGCATCCTAGTTCATCTTACTTTTATTCATTTAACTGTTATATACTTAATACTGTATTATAATTAAATAATGAAGATTTGACTTTAAATATTTAAACCAATTAATAAACAAGAAGTAACTAATTAATGACGCACACAACAATAATAATGCAATGTAATACCAAAGCAATGTTGATTACTGTATGTTTTTCACAATTCTTTTAACAGAATTTTGATATCTAGCAGTTTCTGGAATACTGTGGTTGTTTTTTGAACAATTGTGGTAAAGTGATTACTTTTTTAATATTATCCAGTTCATAAAATACAGCGTGTCCGAGAAAGATCTTTATTATTCTAAAGATTAATAACAAAAATGCATACAGGTCAAATGAAATAAAGATTGCGGCAAAATAATGAAAAAATCTAACAGTTTTTTTACAGTAATTTTCAATGTAGCTCTAGGTGATCTCCGCTATTAGCATGCAGAATGCTGAATATGTAATCCATTTTCCACCAAATGTTTTTTAATATTGCAGGTATAACGGTGAGGATTGTGAATTTTATCATTTTCTTTAAAATAAAAATATTAGAAATAGATGTTTGATAAACAATGTCTTTAACGTAATTCTAGAAAAAAAAAGTCCAGTTGAGTAATGTTACGCAATCGCAGATGCCAAGGTATTGTCCTCAATGATCAATTCATCGTCGTGATTTACTTGATAAAGTAAGTCTTCTCCACAAAGAAGAATGGACCAATTGCAATTGATACGAGAAAAAACTTTAGATGTCTTCATTCTTTTGCCACAAACTGCATTTCATTTGACCTGGTCGTATTTTTATTATTAATCTTTAGAATAATAAAGATCTTTCTCGGACACGCTGTATTTTATGACACCATTTTGGCCACTTCAAACATTTGAAGCATCTTATTACCATTATGTTTATTTCCACTTCTTTATATATCTGACAACTATGAATATCTAGAAATAATTCAGCAGCCTAATACTCAACTATACATAGCTGCTAAATTTTATATTATCATTATCCTCTTCAATTAACATTATTATCAGATAAGCTGGAGTAACTGCTTCCAAGAGAAAAAAAAACATTTTTACTTAAATTAGAGTCACTGATGTCGATGTGAAGAAACAATCATCCTCATCGAGAGGGAGAGAAAGGGTGAAATAAAGGTTTTTAAAAGCATTTGTATATATTCTTTTAATTATTAACCAGTTATTATCGATCGCGATCTATAAGGACTCCTATTCGCGAAGTTTTAATTTTAATTCACACCACACTGCAGTCACAAGCCTCCAAGTAGTAACATTTGAACCATTTTTTAGCTCACAGGCTATCAAAGCCTGAGAGCTTATGTGCCCCACGGTTCTGTATGTATGTATGTACGTATGTACGTACGTAACGCGATAACTCTTCATAGAAATATCCGATTTCCTTCAAATTTTGTTTATAGGTTGACTGTGTTAAGGCGCTTCCTTGATTAGTTTTCGGGATTGATTGGTTAAGTATAAAGGGGGGAAACGGAGGGGCTAATCCCCCCTTAATTTATATAAATGGGTTTTTCATGCAGAATTATCCGATTTTCTTCAATTTTGTATATAGGTTCATTGTGATAATGCGCTTCTCTGAATAGTTTTCGGAATTGATTGGTTAAGTATAAAGGGGGGGAACGGGGGGCTAATACCCCCTTAATTTATATAAATGGGTTTTTCATGCAGAATTATCCGATTTTCTTCAAATATTGTATATAGGTTCATTGTGATAATGATCTTCTCTGAATAGTTTTCGGGATTGATTGGTTAAGTATAAAGGGGGGGAACGGGGGTCTAATCCCCCCCTTAATTTATATAAATGGGTTTTTCATGCAGAATTATTCCGTTTTCCTTCAAATTTTGTTTATAGGATCACTGTCTTAAGGCGCTTCCCTGATTAGTTTTCGAGATTGATTGGTTAAGTATTAAAGGGGGGAACGGGGGGCTAATTCCCTCTTAATTTATATAAATGGGTTTTTCATGCAGAATTATCCCATTTGCTTCAAAATTTGTTTATAAGTTCATTGGGTTAAGACGCTTCCCTGATGAGTTTTCGGGATTGATTGGTTAAGTATAAAGAGGGGGGGGGGAACGTGGGGCGAATACCCCCTTAATTTATATAAATGGGTTTTTCATGCAGAATTATCCCATTTGCTTCAAAATTTATTTATAGGTTCATTGGGTTAAAATGCTTCCCTGATTAGTTTTCGGGATTGATTGGTTAAGTATAAAGGGGGGGGAACGGGGGGTGGCTAATCCCCCCTTAATTTATATAAATGGGTTTTTCAAGCAGAATTATCTGATTTTCTTCAAATTTTGTATATAGGTTCATTGTGATAATGCGCTTCTCTGAATAGTTTTGAGTGTTCATTGGTTAAGTATAAAGGTGGAGGGGGGCTAATCCCCCCTTAATTTAGATAAATGGTTTTTTCATGCAGCATTATCCGATTTTCTTCAAATTTTGTATACATATATTCATTGTATTAAGAGGCTTCCCTGATTAGTTTAAGGGGTCCATTAGTTAACTATGAGGGGGTAACGGGGGGATTACACCCCTTAATATATTGTTGATTTCTTTATTTTTCGAGGGGCCTATTTCAAATTATTTGAAATACGAGTATAATATACAATTAGTGTGAATAGCCTGTGAGCTCAATGCCCTCAGTTTAACTGGGCAGTTTTCTTTTTATTTATAGGTTGACTGTGTTAAGGCGCTTCACTGATTAGTTTTCGGGATTGATTGGTTAAATATAAAGGGGGGAACAGGGGCGGCTAATCCCCCCCCCCCTAATTTATATGAATGGGGTTTTAATACAGAATTATTCCGTTTTCCTTCAAATTTTGTTTATAGGTTCACTGTGTTAAGGCGCTTCCCTGATTAGTTTTCGGGATTGATTGGCTAAGTATAAAGGGGGGAATGGGGGGCTAATCCCCCCCTTAATTTATATAAATGGGTTTTTCATGCAGAATTATTCCGTTTTCCTTCAAATTTTGTTTATAGGTTCACTGCGTTAAGGCGTTTCCCTGATTAGTTTTTGGGATTGATTGGTTAAGTATAAAAGGGGGGGGGGACAGGGAGGGGGTAGCCCTCCCCCTTAATTTATATAAATGGGTTTTCCCTGCAGAATTATTCCTTTTTCCTTCAAATTTTGTTTATAGGTTCTCTGTGTTAAAGCGCTTCCTTTATTAGTTTTCGGGATTGATTGGTTGAGTATAAAGGGGGGGAACGGGGGCTAATCCCCCCCTTAATTTATATAAATGGGTTTTTCATGCAGAATTATCTCATTTGCTTCACAATTTGTTTATAAGTTCATTGGGTTAAGACGCTTCCCTGATTAGTTTTCGGGATTGACTGATTAAGTATAAAAGGGGGGGAACGGGTGGGGCTAATCCCCCTTAATTTATATAAATGGGTTTTTCATGCAGAATCATCCCATTTGCTTCAAAATTTGTTTATATGTTCATTGGGTTAAGACGCTTCCCTGATTAGTTTTCGGAATTGATTGGTTAAGTATAAAGGGGGGGACGGGGGTGCTAAACCCCCCTTAATTTATATAAATGGGTTTTTCATGCAGAATTATCCCATTTGCTTCAAAATTTGTTTATAGGTTCATTGGGTTAAGACGCTTCCCTGATTCGTTTTCGGGATTGATTGGTTAAGTATAAAGGGGGGCCAATCCCCCCTTAATTTATATAGACGGGTTTTTCAAGCAGAATTATCCGATTTTCTTCAAATTTTGTATATAGGTTCATTGTGATAATGCGCTTCTCTGAATAGTTTTGGGGGTTCATTGGTTAAGTATAAAGGGGGAAGGGGGGGGGGCTAATCCTCCTTAATTTAGATAAATGGGTTTTTCATGCAGCATTATCCGATTTTCTTCAAATTTTGTATATATATATTCATTGTAATAAGAGGCTTCCCTGATTAGTTTTTGTTGGGATTGATTGGTTAAGTATAAAGGGGGGGAACGGGGGGTGGCTAATCCCCCCTTAATTTATATAAATGGGTTTTTCAAGCAGAATTATCCGATTTTCTTCAAATTTTGTATATAGGTTCATTGTGATAATGCGCTTCTCTGAATAGTTTTGAGTGTTCTTTGGTTAAGTATAAAGGGGGAGGGGGGCTAATCCCCCCTTAATTTAGATAAATGGTTTTTTCATGCAGCATTATCCGATTTTCTTCAAATTTTGTATACATATATTCATTGTATTAAGAGGCTTCCCTGATTAGTTTAAGGGGTTCATTAGTTAACTATGAGGGGGTAACGGGGGGATTACACCCCTTAATATATTGTTGATTTCTTTATTTTTCGAGGGGCCTATTTCAAATTATTTGAAATACGAGTATAATATACAATTAGTGTGAATAGCCTGTGAGCTCAATGCCCTCAGTTTAACTGGGCAGTTTTCTTTTTATTTATAGGTTGACTGTGTTAAGGCGCTTCACTGATTAGTTTTCGGGATTGATTGGTTAAATATAAAGGGGGGAACAGGGGCGGCTAATCCCCCCCCCCTAATTTATATGAATGGGGTTTTAATACAGAATTATTCCGTTTTCTTTCAAATTTTGTTTATAGGTTCACTGTGTTAAGGCGCTTCCCTGATTACTTTTCGGGATTGATTGGCTAAGTATAAAGGGGGGAATGGGGGGCTAATCCCCCCCTTAATTTATATAAATGGGTTTTTCATGCAGAATTATTCCGTTTTCCTTCAAATTTTGTTTATAGGTTCACTGCGTTAAGGCGTTTCCCTGATTAGTTTTTGGGATTGATTGGTTAAGTATAAAGGGGGGGGGGGACAGGGAGGGAGTAGCCCCCCCTTAATTTATATAAATGGGTTTTCCCTGCAGAATTATTCCTTTTTCCTTCAAATTTTGTTTATAGGTTCTCTGTGTTAAAGCGCTTCCTTTATTAGTTTTCGGGATTGATTGGTTGAGTATAAAGGGGGGGAACGGGGGGCTAATCCCCCCCTTAATTTATATAAATGGGTTTTTCATGCAGAATTATCTCATTTGCTTCACAATTTGTTTATAAGTTCATTGGGTTAAGACGCTTCCCTGATTAGTTTTCGGGATTGACTGATTAAGTATAAAAGGGGGGAACGGGTGGGGCTAATCCCCCCTTAATTTATATAAATGGGTTTTTCATGCAGAATCATCCCATTTGCTTCAAAATTTGTTTATATGTTCATTGGGTTAAGACGCTTCCCTGATTAGTTTTCGGGATTGATTGGTTAAGTATAAAGGGGGGGACGGGGGTGCTAAACCCCCCCTTAATTTATATAAATGGGTTTTTCATGCAGAATTATCCCATTTGCTTCAAAATTTGTTTATAGGTTCATTGGGTTAAGACGCTTCCCTGATTCGTTTTCGGGATTGATTGGTTAAGTATAAAGGGGGGCCAATCCCCCCTTAATTTATATAGACGGGTTTTTCAAGCAGAATTATCCGATTTTGTTCAAATTTTGTATATAGGTTCATTGTGATAATGCGCTTCTCTGAATAGTTTTGGGGGTTCATTGGTTAAGTATAAAGGGGGAAGGGGGGGGGGGGGCTAATCCTCCTTAATTTAGATAAATGGGTTTTTCATGCAGCATTATCCGATTTTCTTCAAATTTTGTATATATATATTCATTGTAATAAGAGGCTTCCCTGATTAGTTTTTGTTGGGATTGATTGGTTAAGTATAAAGGGGGGGAACGGGGGGTGGCTAATCCCCCCTTAATTTATATAAATGGGTTTTTCAAGCAGAATTATCCGATTTTCTTCAAATTTTGTATATAGGTTCATTGTGATAATGCGCTTCTCTGAATAGTTTTGGGTGTTCTTTGGTTAAGTATAAAGGGGGAGGGGGGCTAATCCCCCCTTAATTTAGATAAATGGTTTTTTCATGCAGCATTATCCGATTTTCTTCAAATTTTGTATACATATATTCATTGTATTAAGAGGCTTCCCTGATTAGTTTAAGGGGTTCATTAGTTAACTATGAGGGGGTAACGGGGGGATTACCCCCCTTAATATATTGTTGATTTCTTTATTTTTCGAGGGGCCTATTTCAAATTATTTGAAATACGAGTATAATTTACAATTAGTGTGAATAGCCTGTGAGCTCAATGCCCTCAGTTTAACTGGGCAGTTTTCTTTTTATTTATAGGTTGACTGTGTTAAGGCGCTTCACTGATTAGTTTTCGGGATTGATTGGTTAAATATAAAGGGGGGAACAGGGGCGGCTAATCCCCCCCCCCCCCTAATTTATATGAATGGGGTTTTAATACAGAAATATTCCGTTTTCCTTCAAATTTTGTTTATAGGTTCACTGTGTTAAGGCGCTTCCCTGATTAGTTTTCGGGATTGATTGGCTAAGTATAAAGGGGGGAATGGGGGGCTAATCCCCCCCTTAATTTATATAAATGGGTTTTTCATGCAGAATTATTCCGTTTTCCTTCAAATTTTGTTTATAGGTTCACTGCGTTAAGGCGCTTCCCTGATTAGTTTTTGGGATTGATTGGTTAAGTATAAAGGGGGGGAACAGGGAGGGGGTAGCCCCCCCCCTTAATTTATATAAATGGGTTTTCCCTGCAGAATTATTCCTTTTTCCTTCAAATTTTGTTTATAGGTTCTCTGTGTTAAGGCGCTTCCTTTATTAGTTTTCGGGATTGATTGGTTAAGTATAAAGGGGGGGGACGGGGGGTGCTAAACCCCCCTTAATTTATATAAATGGGTTTTTCATGCAGAATTATCCCATTTGCTTCCAAATTTGTTTATAGGTTCATTGGGTTAAGACGCTTCCCTGATTCGTTTTCGGGATTGATTGGTTAAGTATAAAGGGGGGGACGGGGGCCAATCCCCCCTTAATTTATATAGACGGGTTTTTCAAGCAGAATTATCCGATTTTCTTCAAATTTTGTATATAGGTTCATTGTGATAATGCGCTTCTCTGAATAGTTTTGGGGGTTCATTGGTTAAGTATAAAGGGGGAAGGGGGGGCTAATCCCCCTTAATTTAGATAAATGGGTTTTTCATGCAGCATTATCCGATTTTCTTCAAATTTTGTATATATATATATTCATTGTAATAAGAGGCTTCCCTGATTAGTTTTTGTTGGGATTGATTGGTTAAGTATAAAGGGGGGGGACGGGAGGCTAATCCCCCCTTAATTTATATAAATGGGTTTTTCCTGCAGAATTATTCCGTTTTCCTTCAAATTTTGTTTATAGGTTCACTGTGTTAAGGCGCTTCCCTGATTAGTTTTCGGGATTGATTGGTTAAGTATAAAGGGGGGGACGGGGGCCAATCCCCCCTTAATTTATATAGACGGGTTTTTCAAGCAGAATTATCCGATTTTCTTCAAATTTTGTATATAGGTTCATTGTGATAATGCGCTTCTCTGAATAGTTTTGGGGGTTCATTGGTTAAGTATAAAGGGGGAAGGGGGGGGGCTAATCCCCCTTAATTTAGATAAATGGGTTTTTCATGCAGCATTATCCGATTTTCTTCAAATTTTGTATATATATATATTCATTGTAATAAGAGGCTTCCCTGATTAGTTTTTGTTGGGATTGATTGGTTAAGTATAAAGGGGGGGACGGGGGGCTAATCCCCCCGTAATTTATATAAATGGGTTTTTCCTGCAGAATTATTCCTTTTCCTTCAAATTTTGTTTATAGGTTCACTGTGTTAAGGCGCTTCCCTGATTAGTTTTCGGGATTGATTGGTTAAGTATAAAGGGAGGGAACGGGCGGGTAACCCCCCCCTTAATTTTTATAAATGGGTTTTTTTCATGCAGAATTATCTCATTTGCTTCAAAATTTGTTTATAATTTCATTGGGTTAAGACGCTTCCCTGATTAGTTTTCGGGATTGATTGGTTAAGTATAAAGGGGGAGACGGGGGGCCAATCCCCCCTTAATTTATATAAATGGGTTTTTCAAGCAGCATTATCCGATTTTCTTCAAATTTTGTATATATATATTCATTGAAATAAGAGGCTTCCCTGATTAATTTAAGGTGTTCATTAGTTAACTATGAGGGGTTAACGGGGGATAACCCCCCTTAATATATTGTCGATTTCTTTATTTTTCAAGGGGCTTATTTCAAATTCTTTGAAATACGAGTATAATATACAATTAGTGTGAATAGCCTGTGAGCTCAATGCCCTCAGTTTAACTGGGCAGTTTTCTTTTTATTATATATATTTGCCGTTGACGACAGAGACAGCGGAACGAAAATTTTTAAACTTATTTATGAAGCAGCATGTCACAAAATCGCCGTACCTATTTAGCATTATATCGATTATAAAACAATAACTTGTCAGCTTAGTTTGAAGAAAGTTATTGATAGTTTTAAAAATGAAAAAGCAAGAAAAGGAAATTTTTGAAGTTGGAAACAAAACATGCAAACATTTTATCAATACAGTTTTTAAAATATATAGTCAAGGCCGGATTAGGCAAATGTCACATGGTCCAAGCAGATGGTAATAAAATAAACGTGGGGGGCAGCAACTGAAATATTAACTGTATTGCTTTTGAAAGTATGATAATTTTTTAAAGTTCCATTGACAAGCATTTACTTTAAAAAAAAGTTAAAAATCGGAGTAGTGTTTTTTAGAAAATACAGATTGTTAATTAGCATTTATCGTCACATGGTCACACTGAAATAAAATATTCGAATTCTGAAATGTTGGTAGCTGTAGGATATTGCTTGGGACTTATTACAGAATTTCACCTTTTTTCATCGGGATGGAAACCATGGGTAAATTAAGATGTCTTAGGTGTATTTTACTTTGTGTCAGGAGCTTAGGAAAAATTAAAGAAAGTCTGTTATTGATTTAATTCTATTCCTTAGAAAGTGATCAAGCATTTTCCACGATTTCATATCCTCCCCCCCTACCCTCTTGATATTACACAGTAGACAGTAGTGATCAATCGACTTTCGAACTATGATATGTAAAAAAAATCCTGATGAACGGATTATAGAAATTCTGAAATATTGGCAAGGAACTAGTCCATTCTTTTTTTTATGTATATAGAAAAAGCATTCAGAATAGATGTATAGACAGTCAAATGTTAATGTTGATAACATGTTTGACAGATCCTCAGGCTTGTAATGTAGATTTAAATAAGTTAATCCATTGATTTTCATAAATTACAGAGTGAGACAATCTATAAGGTCATTGTGTTAAAATTGCGATGCAATTTCTAATAAGTTTGTCACATTTAGGTTATACAGTAGACTCCCTCAAATTCGCCACCCTAAAATCCGAAAATACCTAAAATCCGCACCTTGTTGCCGATGTAAACAATGAAACTTACAGTTTAGGTGTCGGTGTAAAATTCAAGTTTTTTATTATTTTTATATCATTCTGTACACATTTTAATATCTAATTTTAATTAATATTATTCAACTCATGTTTTCTCATGAAGGAAGTATAAATTTATTTTTGAAAAAATTCAAGATAGTGCTGATATCAGTGGCGATCGCGATATTTTTACCAAATTATGTATTAGTCAAGCTTTTTTGGTTATTAAGTATGTTTAAACATGAAATAAAACTTTGTTAATTTAAGATTTTTATGGGAATTATTAGTCTACATTTATAAGGCTAGTTTCACTGGATAATTCAAGAAAAAATTATCTCATCATCATTATGCATGTTTAGTTATGCATTATTAATTATTTATTTGACTTTTGCTTTTAATATTTTAAAAGTTTTTTAAATTTTCTTAATTTTTATTATTTTACATAATTATTTTATTTTACGGTAAACATTCATAACAGTTTCAAGTGATTTATTAAATTCAAATTATTGTTTAAAAATTGTAAACAAAACAGTGACCAGAAATCCGCAAAATTCTAAAATATGCAGACGCAGAGCCTCTGTTTTTAAGGTATGTGGATTTAAAGGAGTCTATTGTATTTCGCATTTTATTATACATAAAATGTCAACTATAAGCAAAAAAGGATTGATTATTATGTTTTTAAATCAAAACTAATTTGTTTTGAAGAAATTTAATTATTGTTTGTAATCTAAGCAAAAATATATAATCGTCACCTTAAGGTTATTTTTGTCACATTTGCAGTTGTTAAAACTAATGAGATGTCCTAACTAAATTAGATGCCAAAGTACCTAAATGTGGCAATGCATTTTATGCATATTCATTCGTCTTAATGTTAACAAATAATTTTTTTCAGAATTTTTAAATACTTAATACTGAATTATAATAAATCACTTAACATTCATTCTTTTAAAAAAATTAACTTTGACAACTAATAAACAAGAAGGAAGAAATAAATGACCAATAAAACATTTATTTTACCAAAACAGTGTTTACTACTCTAAGTTCTACACAGCTATTTCATAATTTAAATTTTTATACTTAGGTATTTCTGAAACGCTATAGCTGTTCCTGGAAATTAACAATTGTGGTAATGTTAATATCTACTATTTGCCAACCTTTCTTTTTTTCAAGTCAAATAAACTTCATTTGAACCAGAAAAATTACTTAATGAAATGTTCCTTCTTTCTGTATGATTTTATTATTATTATAATTAAATTATTTTATTTTATAAAATTTCTGTTTTTAGTTGATTTGAAAAAAAAACGGAAGCTTTGCAGCTATGTCTTTAATTTTATTCAGTTCATAAAATAGAGTTCTTTATCACACTATTCTGGTCACTTCCAATTTTTTAAACCACTCATGAACATTGTGCTTACCGAGACTTCTTTATCTATCTTAATAGTAACAATAGCACATGGACAAATTCACCCTCATATTTAAGAATTACATAGCTACTAAAATTAGTATTATCATTAGACTCTTTAATTAGCATTTTATCACATAAGATACTGTGACGCCCCTAAAAGTCCATCTTTTTACTTGACTATGTATTGTTGAGTGAGGAATATTATCTTTCCTATGGGTCTGCCATTATGTCAGTCGATTATGTTGTATCATATTCAAGAACTATGTCGAATTATTGATCATCACATTTAGGCACGTTGACCTTATTCTTTCTTTATGTATAAAGTATAGATTATAAAGTATTTTTACTGGACTCTGGCTTTATAATTAGAAAAAGTTATTGATTGTACAGAGAAAAAAGTTAACCATTTAGTACCATTTTTCATTCAAACTGTAATATTTGTTTCATATGCAGTAAATTTGACCGCTTTATAAATACAACATGAAAAGACATGAATAATGAAAATGTTTGATATTGCCAGATATTTATGTATATTTTCATTGCGTGGATTTTATCATTAAGCTGCACTCAATTGCTTTCACTAAATTTGTGTAGCCGCTCAACTTACTAAATGATACAAATAATAATTGAATAGTTCTATTCAGCAAGACTTTTTATCAGTTAAGTAGATATGAATAAATAATTAAACATAGTATCAGTTCTTTACACATTTTTAATAGGCACCAATTTACTACAGATTCTGTATACTCCCTAATAATTGAAATCGACAACATATTTTATTAAATTTTGCATTAAGTGTATGGTTTTTTTTTATTAATTATGTATCAATGTCCTAAAAATGCTTACTACTATAAACAAAAATGTTTGGCCTCATACAAGAAAATAATATCCATAAAAATATTTGTTGTTAAAAATTTAAATACGTTTTTCTCGTATGGATAAGAAACGTTTTATGTGATTGATTTTATGACCGAAACTGATGTTTTCATATACAGCTATATTTTAAACCAGAGAGTAAAATAAAGTTGTTCTGCCGAAATTCAGAACACGAAAAAAATTAATGAGTCTCACCCTCGATGGATTATTAAAAAATCGCCTTCAAAATCCAAAATTGTAGCTCATTTCATTAAGTAGTTTTTCAGTTATGCTTAAAAAATTACTCTCATAGTTTTGCAACAAGTACAAATGAATTTAACATTAGCAATTGCAAACTTTAAATATGCATAATTACTAAGGATTTACCATTTGATATCCTAAAGTAAAATTTACTAAATAATCCAACTAAGGTGAGAAATCATATTGACGAATCAAATGCAAAATCTGTATTTTATGATGAGAAAATTAACTGTTAGTATTGAAAATTTAAAGTTTGTTACAATGGTTATATGTAGAAAGCCACCTAAGCAAAAATTAAGTATGGCATTCATTAGTAGACACTATTACTAATCTATGATTGGTATCTTATGATTGTCTTTATGATATCTTACTATGATTGGAAGCAGTCATATATTTAAACGATGATTTTTGGCATAATTACTATGGGTATATCTTTTTTGTTCTTCTTTGCACGAACTGAACACTGCGTTTCATACTGATACTGTATATCATACTGTTTCATACAGCCTTGTTTTTTATTTATTTATTTATTTATTTGGGGAATAGAAACACAGTAAAAGCCATTTGCTGGATTGTAAACACTTTATTTCAAAGTGTATCCAATTTCCTATTGTTTCAAATCCAAATAAAAAATAAGAGAATGTAACAAGTGATTATTTGTACAATTTATAGAAAACACAATTTTTTTTTAGATTTTGTACATTTGTATATTTTATAGAAATTTATTGTTTCATAATGATATAATCACCTTCTTATAACACTCTGTATACGCTCCAATTTTTTTAATAAAAGCAAAAATGCCATCTGACAATGAGTACAAATGTTTTAAGCACAGTTTGGTTAATATTTTCCCATTCAAAAATTTTAGAGACCCATAATTTGGCAATACATGAGTATTTTTTTCCATTAGTATAAACTGCTACAGCTAATAAACTCCGAACATTCTCCATGGGGTTTATATTAGGTAAAACAGTTCAATCCATTGCTTGAGGCTCAAGATCCCTAAACTACATCCAAGTAGTATTAGCTGTTTGGAGTGAAGCATTACTTGGTTGAAACATCCAAGATAAGGTTCCAAGACAACCATTGGAATTTGTGTCTGTCAGTCATTCTCAGCTTGAAGTTTTCTTTGAATATTTCAAATTTTTAGAACTTTTAACTGTTCAATGTAGATGCTGACAAAATAGAGAAATCTGCTTCACTTGACAATTGTCGAATCGTAGTTTTTTGTAACGAAAACAATTGAAGAAACCTCTGCAATAACAAGGCAAGTGGGGTTACTTTGTAGTTCAATTTTTAGATTTGTATGTAATGTATTACTCAGCATATAAGGAAATATGAATTTTATGATCATAAGCAAAAAAAAGATGCTAGAAAACTCTTCTTAATATTAACTTATTCAAATAAGTTATATTCTAATTTAAAATGTACAAAGTAGATTTAAAACAAAAAGTAGAGTAAATTTCACTTGCCTTGTTATTGCAGAGGGCCCCTCAATTTTAAGAAGTTTTATTTTCTATCATGAAGTGAGTTTTTAATACTAAACGTAACGAGAATTTTAATAAAGTTTCATAAAAACATTTTACACCAGAAATTTGTCTTTACAATTATTTAACTGTTTTATTTAACTTATTTTTGTGTGATTTATATTTTATCTGCTTTATAAATAAATACTATCTGGTTCTAATTTCGTTTAGTACCGGTCAAATGACCGATTGTTGCTATATTTAGTGTTAAATCGGCAGGTGGGTTTATAGCACCATGATTCACCCAGCTTAAAAAAATAAACAAACAACTCCATGATAAACTTCTCATTTATTGCTCTCGCTAAAAGACCACCGTATTTATTATTAGTTATTTAACAATTTGCATTTTTCATGTTCATTTAAAGAATTTCGCGGGAGCATCATGTTAGTTACAAGTTAATCGCATGGAAGAAGAAACTCTATTTTATAAATGCGACATGATTTGCAAATGTTGAAACAGGATTCGTAGAAATGATATCTGTAGCTTTATGGGATTCTATACCGTTATTTTAAAATGTTATTGCTAAGTGATCATATAATTATGAAATACTTATTTTGAAGTAAGTTAGATTTTTTAATATATTAATATAGTGCAATATCACTATTATTCATTTGTAAAACGTTTCAACTTTTATAATAAACATTCTATGCCCGCTAAAACCTCATTACCTCTTTGTTTATAAGAAAAAATATAGTAATCATACACCTTTATGATACAAAGTGTAAATATATAAATAGCTAACACATATCTACATTTTAGTAAAAGTTATTTCATCATTAAATTGCGCAGTTTAATGCTTAATTAAATGCATGTGCTGACACACTGTATATTGATGTCATGTAAGTTTTTGGAAAGTTGTAAAAGACCTTTAACCTTTCAGGGAGAAATATTTGTGTTCTTGTGGTGTTTAATTCACACCAGAATTTTCGAAAACTTTTATTTGAAAATAAAGAAATGCATTTTTACAAGCTTTTTTTTTTTTTTTTTACACCAAAGTTATATATGAAAAATTATGTTAAAAAATTCTGGTATAGATTGTGATTAAAATGAACTGGTATAAAAATAAATCCCACCTCCCTTCAAAGAGTTAAAAATTAAATATATTAAATATATTACAATACATTTTAATGGTAGCCTCGTAACATAAAAATCATAACACAGTAGGAAACGTTTTTTGAATATTAACAATATTCTAATCTTAGAAAAATTATTCATTTAATTTCAAACTAAGAATGTGGAAAATTAGCGAAATCAAACGTGGAGAAAATAAACAAAGTAAATTTGATATTGCTAAGTTCTAAAGACTCCTATAGGCGAATGTTTTGCCACAAGTTCAAGGCGTATTTATGTTGTTTTCACTGCGAACCAGTCTTTAAATGTTTTATAAAAAAATGTAATTTAAACACGTAAGAAATCATTTGCATAAAATTGTGCAAACTTATTCAAAAGTAGAAACTTTCTATTTAGATTTGGCGGAGAAGTGTTATGTTGATGGAATTTTTTTTTTTTTTCATTTTTAAATTAAATTTTTATATTACTTTTAAGCGTATAAAATATGTGACTTTTTTTCTTCTGTCTCTGTGCTAATGTGGAGGCTTCTAGTCCAACCCGCAAAATTCAAATGTGCTTTTATAACTAATAATATATTGAAAAAATAAACAAAATATAAGATATTATTAAAGTTATACATTATAGCTGACGACTTATATATATAATATTGCTTTATAAAATATTTCACTTGTTTGTATTTACAAAGTATTTTATGTTTAGTTGATTGGTTAGATATTCTTAAATTACCGGTGGTGAAAAATTTGCTAAATTAATGAGTTAATTCTTCTTCGGATCATACTCAGATGAAGTCACAGATAATAGCTAATTAATACGTATACATCTTTTAATGATAGTGTACTGATTCGAAGATATTCCGCAACCCATTTTTCTATCTATACAGAGTACGTTCACACATTTTTTAGACGATTTTCATGATATTTACATAACTATTTTACATAAAATATTTGTGTTTTAAATGTTCAGTTTGGTAACCCTTATTCCGAACTACCTTTCTAGACCGTGATTTCTATTACAATTATGCCTTTTGTAGTTTTGGAAGAGCTATTTTGGCCCATTCCTCTTGAACAACATTCCAAAGTCCATGAGGTGTTGTAGGTCAACGATTGGATAACGCGCTGTTTAACCCTTTCACGGGCGGTGGTCACAAATGTGACCACTTAATTTTAATTACAAACTGTCAAACGGCACCCAGAATATTTTAATAAAATTTTGCTATTATAATGAACTTGAAGAAAAGCAAGTATTTTGTTTCTAAGAAATTCGTTTGTAAATTCTGGTGTCAATCAATCATTTCACCATTTTTTACGAACAGAAGTAATCCGCGCCTGAAAGTGTTAAAAGTCCAAAAACGCAAAAGTCCATGGGTCATCGGGAGATTTAGCAGGTATATCGGTGAAGGGTATAGCCTTGATACCTGTTTCTGGTTCCATTTTTTCTAGAAATTAACTATGGATTGTGATGTGTGGCTGCTGGGTGTATCTTGATGGAGTTCAACAGATTGATGGCACTGGGGATAAAGAGATGGTATTTCCCGTTTGAAGATTGGGAAGGGATTTTTAACACCCTCCAGTACAATGAAAAGTTATTTATGACTTTATTGCATCTATCTGACAGTCTTCCTGATGCCTGTCTGCATGCCGTGCTCTCAATTTTGTAAATGTACTTAAATGCTTACGAAGTTTATATATATTACTGACGTTCACTACAGCATGTTTCCTGCTGAAAATGGTAAGTTTAGCGTTTGTTGCTCACTTACATGGTTACACGATAGAAATCGAATACATTTCCGTCTGCGAATGGTTATTTTTTTAAGTAAAATTTACTGTCTTTATACTATTTCAAATTTAACGAAATTTGTGTGAATTCTGAGATGCACAAAAACATGTTACGTAGAGAAAATGCATTGCTTAGCATTTATATTTAATTGACAGGGACATTCACAAGAATTTGGATATCAACTTCAAGTCAGTTTTAATGATGTTATCCTTTTCAAACAGGCTGGAATTGACATATGTTACTAAAGTTCACCACAACCTGCTGCCTGTAGAAAATGTTCTGCCTATAGATATGTTTGAAAATTTTATAGTTTTATATTCGGATATTTTATCGTCTATGGGCAGTATTTTTTGGAAGTGCATTTGCTGTTGTGTAATGCGTTTTCCAGCTGAAATAAATTTTAGTATACTATGGGATGTGAATAAAAAATGCGTCTTATAAAAAGCCACACAAAAAAAAAAAAAAAAAAATCCCATAATGTGTCATAATCTATGGCTGATGGATGATTTTCCTTTCTTGCGTCTTTTTCTTAATCAAGTCCCATATTGCGAATTATCGTGGGCGGGGGTTGGTTAGAAAATTTAATTAAATATTAGCATTGGTTCTCTTTCGAATTCCACTTGAACAAAATCACGGGTTAAACTGTTTTATCTAAAATAACAACGTACCTGACGTACTTGTCAAAATGAATATAGAGTAAAAATGACTGTATAGTCAATGCCCGTAAATCTAGTGCTGAAGCAATCCACATAATATATTCCTATTTTTTAGAAGAGACAGATTTATATTCTATTCATATTATTATTAAAGACTATTTAAGAAAAAATATCATTTTGTTTGATTATTTTATGTATATTATTCATTTCTACTTTTACACATCTCAAAGTAAAACCACTGAATACAAGAAGTATTTTCTCACTATTTTGGACACGCTTCAAGAACAATTATTGAAATAAGTTCGAAATACTTGAATGCATTAAGGTATTTTCATTTTAGTTGCTTATTTTTTTTTTAATGATTTATCATTGCTTCGTGCTTCGGTAAATGGACTAAATAACCACTATTCCAAATCTTGATCAGTTCCAACAAAATGGAAATTCTCTGTCAAATATATTAGGAAACATCTTTGTACAATTTAATCACGTACTTTACTTTGTGCATAAAAAATATTCCGAATATAAATTATTTACTTTGCAACATACTTTGCAACCACTACTGAAAATATAGGTTTTGGAATTTATTTGTCACGCTATGACCATATTTGCTCCTTTTTGTATCAGTAGACAATAGAAAAATATTTCTAAGTAAGCGTACTGATAAATTCAAATGAGTCATTTGTTCTTACTAAGAGCTGCATATATATATATATATATATCCTATTATATATATATATACACACAAAACCCAAAAACATTGACCTTGGCTTTTATTAGGTGCGATCGTAATTATACAAATACGTAACACCTATAGTCGTCGTCTACTCCGTCCGTCTATCTGTCTGTCTGTCTGTCCGTCTGTCCGCCTGTCCGCATATAACAGCGCAAAAACTACCCAACAGAATGGTTTGAAATTTAATATACATAATCGTTGCAGAATTTTGTCGAGTCATTTCAAATTTTATGAAAATCGAATCAAAACTTAAAAAAGATATTAATAAAAGTTTTCTTTATTCCATTAAATCTTATCAAACGTAATATATATTATAAAAGCGCAAGTCATGTGACAGAAAAACAAATACGGTCTAACCACATATTTTTCCATACGCCAAGTGGCCATTTTTATTCAAAATTAATTTTTCAAATAAAATTGCGTAAAAGTTACATTTTTAGAAAAAATTGTTTTCTTGAGAGATGAGTTACATTCAAAAATGTATAGATTCTGAGAACTTCAGTGAAAATTAGGTTAACAGCCGAATATCTCAATCCATTAAAGTAAATAAACAAAATATTCATTCATCGTGAGTCATATAAATATTAACCATGGAGGTAATCATTCGCAAAGCAAGATCTCCATGGTGAATTTACAGCTCTGTCTGGTGTCGAAAAAAAATTTCGCATCTGTAAACATGGCATACATAATAAGAAACAAAAAGGCATTCTCATTTCTTTCGTAGCAGACGATGTAATTAATTGCACTGAAATAATAACGATGATTTTTTACATTGTAAAACTAGTTATAGCACGTAACGAATTTTGTCACGTTTAACGTACAATTTCCAACTTGTCCTTTAAATATTGATCATAGACATATATTGTAAATTGCAAAGTTACGTAACAAATAGTACAGAATTTTATGAAATAGATTAAAATTTTCAGGGGATTAAATTTGAAGAAATACAAAATTTTAATGTTTATATGGCCCCGTACAAAAATTTCCCGATGAGTAAAATGTGCCCAATACACTAATTAGGTCATGTACAAATTTTCAGCATTTTATCATAAAAAGTCGCTGAGATATGAAAATACATAAATGCTGACTTTTTTGCGGGTCAAAAATACTCCATATAAAGAATTTAAATTATTTTCTATATCCAAAATATCTGTAAACAGTTTTAAATAAATTCAAAAATAAAATTTTAAATCTCAAAATGCACATTTTTCAAATGTGATGTTTAAATTTTTGTTGTAGAACGTAGGTTGCCCAAAAATACAAATATGGTTACAATTTCAAGAACTTGCATTAGCTGTAAGAATACTGTTAAGAATAATAGTACTCTCTGACACAAAATTCAGCATTTTGAAAAAAGAAAGTCACTTTAGAGTTTGAAGGGGTAATGGTCTTACCACAATGGTAGATTTTCGTTTAAGGAAAAACTCAATTTTTTTTTATTATTATCATTTACTATAAAGCAATGTTTCCGTTTCATCTAAATGTACCTATACTTGTCGCCTATGTTCATGAAAATAAAATCCATGAGTATATTTTATAACTTTTTTTTTTCAGCTTTTTCACATGTTCAAAAACCCTGCTACTACGTGAATTTTTAATATTCTTTGCATTCATCTGTGCATGTATTACAGTATGTATATAAAAACCTTAAATGATTTTTCCAATTATTATTCCTTTTTTATTTTAATTGTTATTATTTTTCATTTTATGAAAAGTTTCCATAAAACTTTCAATTTTACATGTTGATTAACTTATAAAAAAAAAATTCTGATTGTTTTATTTAGAATTTTTTTTTGCAAATATTTGTTAAATGTTCAATCAAGATTTAAAAATTTTAAATACTTTAACTGTAAGTGAATAAATACCTGGCGGACTGCGCTTTTAAATGTTTGTATGTAATTAGAAAATTATCATTTAGAAAATTCAACACATCCTTCAAATTACCATAAATTCCTCAAAGTCTGAAATTCAAAATCTGTATTCTCGAATAAGCAAGGTATCATTTTCTAAGGGGAAAAAAGAAAGACAGTTGCCAAGCAATAAAATTTAAATCTTTCAAATAAACATTTATAAGACAGAATGCAACTGAACGCATAATTCCCCAGCCGCCCTCCCCTTCCTAAAGCTGCCGTATTAAAAATGATTCTATCACACATGTCTTTAAACTTAATTTTGTCCAATGGCTTTGTAAACATATCTGTAGTTATATTATAAGACTCGTAATACTTTATATCAAATACATACAGTTCACGTACAAAACAGTAAGAAATGTCGCGTCGATGTGTTTAGATCAAGTAAAATGAACAACCTGCATATGTAACCTGTTAAAATATAAACTACCAAAACAGAAACAGAATTTTAAAGTCAGTTGCTAAAAAATAAAATTTAAATCTTTCAAATAAAGATTTATAAGGCTAATTGCACGTGAATACATAGTTTGATAAATTTTACTCCGCAATAACAAAAAAAACATTCGACCATAATTGCATATTTTTTTCATATACTAAAATTTAGATTCAAATACAGTAAACTTGTGAACACGGAAACCGTATTAGACCGAAACCTGTCTTAAACTGTAAAATTTTACTGTCCCTCTGAAAAGAATATCATACATAATGCATACATACATATCATACATACATAGCATAGCTGCTAACTTTTAGTACGTTTTTTCTTACCTCTCAAATTTTTTAGGGTGTTGGTTAATGAGATTTCGGATTTCCCTCGTTAATGTTAAACCTATGGGCGTGGAATGCATTCGTATTTGGAAATATCTCTTCCGAAAATTAATATTTTTAACATCTTTACAGGATGTCTTTTTAATTTTTAGTTTACAAAATCTTTGTAAAATATACGCCTAATTTAATATTTTATGGGTTAAAATCTTAGCGAAGATGATGAGCTATGAGTAAGACTTTAACACTTCAAATAAAATTAAGTATATATTTTTTAAATATTTTAGCAACTAAAAATAAATGAGACATCCTTCAAGAAGAATATACAAAAAAAAGAAGTTCTACTGAAGTTCACCTCACTTCATTTACCTGGTCGAAACTATTCATGAAAATGAGAATGCGTCTAAATAAAGGGGTGCGAAAGACATTTAGCAGAATAAAATTAATTTCAAAAACTGCCATAAGAGGGTGCTTTCTTATAAAAATTTGACATATATACAAATTTTAGCAACCACGAAATGTATCTGCTAACGCACAACGAAAATGCAAAATAAAACGACGCAATGGATCCCATGCCTTTTCCACGGAAAAAGTCACGCCGTTTACAAGATTGTGCTTTACTCGTGAAACTTTTTTTTTTATCAAAATGGCGATTAGCACAAGAAGATTTGCTTAGGTTTCGAGCTTTGGAAAACATTTGCTGTGGTGCAATGCAAACGGATTGCAAACAATCATCAGGAAATTTAAGGAAACGGGATCATTGAGTTTGCCTTCTGGAAGAGGAAGAAAGCCTGTTTCTATACAGGTAATAGGAAATGCTGCGCTCATAGTGGAAGAGGACAGGGTTTCAAACTCAATGAGTAGCACGAGCGTGTTCGCCACGTTCCAGCGGCGTTAGATCAGCCGACTGCTATTATTGTTCATAACATTCTTTGGAAAATTCTGTGATATTACCCCTATAAAATGTCACATCTTCAGCATGTTGCCGACTGATTACCCTGCACGTCTAATATTTTCACTGTAATTCCTTTTTTGCTGTCAAGTAGATGTGGATTGGCCTTAGGATATTCTATGTACTGATGAAGCTCATTTTCATTTGAATGAAGCAGTGAATACGCACAATTGCCGCATCTGAGGTGAAGAAAATCCTCATCCGATTCTTCAAGTTCCGTTATATTGTCGGAACGTTGCGGTATGGTGCGGATTTACAGAATTTATGTTCAGTCCGTTTTTCTTCGAAGTATTAACACCGAGAGGTCTGTTGCTTCCTAACTGGGAAGTGTTATGTATCGCTGATGCAGAGTAACATTATGTCCCGTGCCTGCAAACACGTCAGTGCCGTGACAGGACAATTTTCATGCAGGATTAAGATCCCCCACACATTGCCACTTACGTTAAAAATGTGCTTAGAATGTATTTTACAGAAGATCATGTTAAAAGTCGCCATTTCGTCATGTCTGGTATATAAGATCCCCAGGTCTAAATTCGTGGGATTTTTGGCTCTGGGGCTACTTGAAACAGATTATCGGTCATGACAACATAAGAACATTGCCATAACTCAAGGAGAGTGTTTCCCGTCACACCCTCAATATTCCCAAGAATTTGCTTCGTTAAACTGTTGAACAGGCTATTTCGCGATTTCAAACGGTACTTGACAATAATGGTCAACACATTGAACAGTATTTTTCTTGATAAACCAATTCTACTATTTGTATAAAAGCTTGTATTGTGTTAAATTATTGAAAAATAAATCTATAATGTGCCCTCTAGTGGCCATTTTTGAAATTATTTATTTTTCTGCTAAATATCTGTCACATCCCCGCATTCATATTTTCTGATTAATAGTTTCGACTACAGACAGCTCTGAGTATGGGAACTTAAATTGTGTAAACCTGTATATATATACAGGGTGTCCACGTATAACCTGACCGACCTTTATTTTCTCAACCGTTGGTCCTAGATGCATACTTCCAATTACAAAAATGGTTTAAATAAGATAAAGAATTATTTTTAAAGCGATTTGGGCCAAGAAAAGTATTTATTAAAAAATTACGAAATTTAAATTTTTATACAGTCTCCGGGTCCTATAAGTGATATTTAGTTAAATTTTACTGTGACACTAACAAGTAAGACAAAAAAAGTCCCATTCATCTAACATTAAAACTGACTGAGTAATAGCTGTTTAAAGTTGGAGTATATTTTTTGTTGCGAAATAGGGGTCATTCACAAATGTAGTAGAGATATAAGAAATCGTCAGATATATATAAAAAAAAAAATAGTTGAGAGCAAAATTAACATTGCAATCTAATATAAATGTGAAATCTATAATCATTCTGGCATATTAATGCAAAATATACAATTTGTACTGAACATATAAGAGAATAAAAATAACAGAATTCTTGTTAAATAAAAGGATGAAAAACAATAGCCTCATTTCTTTACAAACTGATACAGATTTTGAAATACTGTTAGATTACACTGTCTTTCAAAATTTGGGTTGTGACATGTTTTTTATCTTTTGAAAATTGATTGTTATGTATTTTTTAGCACTGAATCCGAAAATGACCTTCACTTTAAACCATCACGTCAGGATTTTTCTCAAATCGCAAATTTCAAAGTTAAAAAGCTCAAAGTTAAAATTGATCCCCCCCTTCCATCTCAACCTCATCGGACCCTGAGCTGTTTAGCTGTAAGAAACCCAGTAAAGCCAAAAAATTGAAAAAAATTACTGAATTAGATAAAATTAAACTGAATAAAAAAGTCTTGCATCTGTTTTATAGTATGAGATTTTTCGCTATTTTTTAGCCTTGAAATTTACGATTTGCGAAAAATCCTGACATGATGGTTAAAAGAGAAGGTAATGTTTTTATTCAGCTTTAAAAAATACATAAAACGTAATTATAAAAGTTAAAAAACACAACCACCGCAGGTTTATGTTATCTAATCTAAAACTTTCTTAAACTTGTTGACGGTGATCTTGCCAAATTGTTTTGTGTTATCCTCTAATATAAGTATGTATAAGATGGTAAGCGTCGAAAATTATAATAATATTAAATTGTCATCGGATTTAAGTCAGTATATAAAATTTAACTTCGATCGGACTTTTGAAAGTGAGTTAAAGTTCAAGTACAAATTTTAAACTGGAAAGACGATCGTTGCAAGTTAAATAAAACCTTATGAAAATAACATAATTTTTGTTAAAATAAATCCTAGTCTCAAATCCTTACAAAATAAAACATATGTTAAAATACAATTATTTTAACTAATCTGAAACTTAACTAATAAAAGTTAACTCAATCGTAATAGTTGTACGATTTCTTTTAAAGCGCAGATACCTTGAAATAAGTTTAAGTACTTTATATACGACCCCTGAAAGCATGGCCAAAATCATCTGTTTTGAGATGCAAAAAAGTGGTATAAGTCATGCATTTCAAAGTTTCATAACTCGGTCAATTTTAATGTTAGATGAATGGGATTTTTTTTTTGTCTTACTTGTTCGTGTCACAGTAAATTTTTACTAAATATCACTTATAGGACCGGGGGACCGTATAAAAATTTTAATTTCGTAATTTTTAAATAAATGTTTTTCTTGACTCAAATCGCTTTAAAAATAATTCTTTACCTTATTTAAACCATTTTTGTAATTGGAAGTATGCATCTAGGACCAACGGTTGCGAAAATAAAGGTCGGTCAGGTTATACGTGGACACCCTGTATATATAATACATTGAAATATATTCCGTGATTGCTGGGGAAAAAGAACATAAATATTAGCTGTTTTTTCCTTGATTTCGCTACTGTACCTTATCCTTTAAACGGAAAACTTTCATGCAGTGAAATGGATATATTACAATTGCATTAGACGGTGTATTTGAGAAAGTATCTGAAGCTGAATTTTTCTACAAACTCTTGCGATTTCATCTTAGAAGATTTTACTGCATTAATTTAAAAGCTCGATATTAGCAATGTATTTTTTTAATACGCACAACATTTATGCACTGCAAAAAATTGCGAAAATATTTCACTGAATGTAATAAACGTTTGCGTAAAAGGAAGAGTGTCAGTCAAAAACTTCAGAAACCAACAGTTTTCCGAAATTAACAATCTTAGTCTTTTTCGAATTTTATGAGTAGCAAAAGAGACTTTTTATTTCCGAAACGTTTCTGTAAACATCATAAAGCTATTGCTTCTGAGGTTTTATTTATATTTTTGAAATTATTTATATTTTCTAAATGATTTTTGAAAGTAACGAAAGATTTTCTTTGCACTGGATATCAACGAAATTACACTGCATTTTCGTAAACATGTCTGCTGTATTAGGATAGTTGTTTCCAATTTCTTACAGTGTATGTTAAATAAAAATAAAAACTATTTTTTTTTTATTTATGAAATGAATAAAAATACCTGTGAGAATGACATTATTTGCTGATTATAGATCAAAATAATATTGTTTCCTTTAAGAACGGCCATAAGTTGGTCACGAAAATCTGTAGTGTTTATTTCTATAAAGCTTTACAAAATTGAGAACAAATCAATAAGTAAAGCGTTGATATTATAAAAACCTCACGCAATCTCCTAGCATGCGTTATTAATCAATATCGAGATAGGGAGAACTTTATTATCCAAACCTACAATCTACCGAATAAACAACAAATATATTTTTACTTTATTTTATATACATAAGAAGAAAATACAGGAATCGAGAAATTCTTCGACTTCCATTTTTTGATGGAGTTACACGTTTCGGAATGTCCTGAACACAATTTGACAATTTTTGGAAAATGTCTGTCTGTTTGTCTTTCTGACTGTCGGTCTGTATACACCCCTCTTTATTAGCAAATAGTTTATGATAAAATCACACCAAAGGTGCCATTAGACTAGAAATAATGGCTTCTTTCAGAATATGAATGCAATTTTTTGAAATAAGGGTCGTCTACATATTAAAAATTGCGCCCACTTTGATTTTTAAAATAATAACACCAATAATTTCTTGGATCAAGGTAGCCCTGAAAGAACTCTTTGTTTATGTATTTATGGTAAATCTTCATGGAGTTAGAAGAGGTGAAAATTTGAGAATGCTAATGTTAAATTCACGTGACAAACTTCCATTTATATCGTCCTAAAAAATTATCTTATTTAAATTTTTTGTTTTTTCTGAGATGCACTGACTTGAACATATTCTAATCATTTTCTCATATTTTTGCAGTACATTTTCGACGATATCTCGGAAAATATAATACCTAAAATTAAAATAAATATATTTTTGAGTTCCGTGTTACGAGATATTTCAAACAATACTTCCACGACATACACAAAATATCAAATAGTTTAATTAGCCTCCCTAATTTTTTCCTAAAATACTTGTGAATGGCTAATAATCTATACATTATGTGGGTCAATAGCTTTTATAACTCTGCTAAGTTTGAACTTTCCACGTTCCACCACTTTTCGAGAAAAAAGGCTGTGACAGACGGACAAACAGGCACACGATGGATCCTATTAATGGTCCGTTTTTAACACTTTCCAACCTAGTTGAAAAGTGTTTCACTTCGGTTTGTCTGCCGTCTGTCCGTGCTCTAACTCGCGTAAATATGCTCGGATCACCCTGAAAATTTTATTGTTATTGTCGTTTACTATAGCAAGTTCCCTATTTCAACTAAAGTGTGTAGCACTTATAGTTTTTTTACAGGGACAGTCAAAAGTATTCCGTTACATTACAGTCAATGGGAAATAACCGTTTCAAGTGCATTTTGATGATGTTACGCCATTTTAAACATGATGGAATTGATATATAATTATGAAGAGCATTAAAACATGCTTTTTGTAGAATATGGGGTGCAAAGCATTAATTATTCATTTACAGGGTCAAACAAAAGAATTCTGTTACACATTGTTTTATGGGGGAAAATCGTTTGCAGTGTAATTTAGCGATATTTCACTATTTCAAACATAATGAAAATTATATGCATTACTGAGGTGCACTATAATTTGCTCTCTTTAAAGTGTGGTGTGCATTGTATTTATTTACAGGGACACGCAAAAGATATCGGTTACAGTTCATGTGCGATATTTACAGTCTGTGTGATAAGTGCGTTTTCAACTTTGGTTTGCGTTTTTAAGTTTAACTACATTTTTTCATAGTACGTGCGTGTTTATAAACTCGGTTGTTCATATACAGAGCTACACAAGGGAATCCGTAAGTATTACAGACTATGAGAGTGAAGTACTTATAAGGGTAGTGTTTAATTGCGTTACGTATTTTCCTGCTGAACTATATTTAGTAGACTAATAGAAATTTGTGGAATATAAATAAATACATATACAGGGCTACGCAAAGAAAAAGATACATTGTCGTTTACGGTTGGTAATTGATGCGAGTGAGTTTTAAGTTGCCTTTTAGCTTAATATGTGGTGTGTACAAAAGTCTTCAGATAATATACAGGGCTGTACAAAATATTTCGAATTCATTTCCATCGATCGGCGAAAATTGCTAAATGTGAATAATCTAATAGAACTAAATTTTTATCATGCTATATATCCACATCTATTGATCATATACAGAGCTGCACAAAACAATTCGACTACTTTTTTGACACTGGAAGGTAATTTCAAAAACTGTATTTTTCAATGTGGTATATGTTTTCTAAACTGTTTACTTACATATCTTCTGTCACCTTATTTAACGGTGAAGTTTCGTTACAGTTTTCTGGCTGTGTTGGAAAGTGTTTCATAATCTATGCTTGACGCATTGTTTTTCGTTCTTGTTATACTTTTCATTCATTTTCTAAATTTTGTATTATTTATAATTTTTTATTGGTATTTCTGTTCTAGTATATATATATTCCAGTTTTGCATTGGTCAACAGCATATATTATAATTCGACATGTTTTGTACCAGGCAGGTACTATAATCTTAGTGGATTTTTAAAACCACTAAACTGACTTTATTTAGTCAGTGTAATAGGCAAAAACAAGCTAACTTACATTCCCAAAGACATTCCTTCCATAAAAGGGACATTGCAAGATTACTACACTGATTTTCTATCTTCAGTTTTGAAATTACCTCACAAATGCGTTAGGATAAGAAATCAGTACAGTAAAAATAATACTGCATTCAAAATATTTTTATTTTAGAATGTTTAGTATTTCGAGCTCGTTATTCGTTTGTAAAGCTCGTTTTTTTCCTATATTTTTTGCCGAAACGTCAGTTGAGGCTCACAGTGGAGACGCGAAAAGTTTTTGGTTTCTGTCTGTCTGTTTGTCTGTCTGTTCCGCAATAACTGTCGTAAAAATGGTCCGATTAGGTTGATTTTTAGTAGGTATGTTGGTGATGTATCCGGAATTAGCTGCATAGTTTTTTGTTAAACTTGGTTCATTCGTTCGGAAAATATAGAACATTTTATTTTAGCTCATAATGCTTTTCTATGGGGATGCAGACGATTTTTCAAATTTCATTTTTATCTGAAATGAAAATGGGATATTTTAGACGTAAAATTATGAATGCTAAATTTTCGATATGGATTTCCAATAGTTTTAAAATTTTGCTCATAAATTTAATAGAATTTAGAAATTTATTGCTTAAAATATTTGAAAATGTTTTTGCATCTGTTCGGGAAATATAAAAATCTTATTTTCATATTTTTTACAATTTTTAAAAGCGTTTATTTTTACTTTCCACTTTAATTTATCCGTTGCTTAGCAACCGTATTTCAAAGAGTGTAAAATAATAAAATTCAAGGAACTCGCACTATTTTGATGAAATATCTTTTTTTTTTTTTTTTTTTTTTTTTTTTTATGAAAACGAATGTAAATTTAATGAGACTACGGGGAGATGAATGCCTATTTATTTTTAAAAAATTAAAAGAATAAGCAGTTCAGCAGAATTTCAGAATATCATTGTATAACACCGTGTTTAATTTAATGATTCTAATTTCTGGAACATTCGAAAAATTTTATATGCTTATAAATAGGCATGCGATTGAAAAAATCATAATTGCGGATTGTACGATGTTAAATGATATAAAAAATGAGATTTAAAAAACAAATGACTTGCAGAGCCGACGTTGAGGCTCCTGATCTGCAGATTTACTAGTTTATTTATTATTATATTATTATTACTTCCCAAGCCATATTCAACAGCTTTTTTACGTGAATTTGCTGTCTACCTAAGACTCTGGCAGAAGTACCTTGAATATTTTATTATCGTTTAAAAAAGGTTTATGTTTTTTATGGTATAAAAAAATATTAAGTATACATATTTCTTAAAATCTATTGCAGATTAATATTTTTTCTCGGTCAGATAAAAATATAACTATCAATAGCGTGTATGATAACTTTTTTGAGTTACAATACCATAAATTATAATGCAACAAGTTAAACGACTTTTCCAGTATTAACGTTTATTTAAATGACATCACAATGAACAATGAATTGAGGATTACAGTTTTTGCGACGCTTTTTCTATTAACATGTTTTGGAAATGTATTATTATTATTATTATTATTATTATACATGCAGCATTGTACCGCAACAGTGTTAATTGTTTTTTAAATAAAAGCGTATAAATATATTTAATAAAATTTTAGACAAAATGTTCCTCATATCACGATGAAAATTCCGTCAATTTCATTTGATTTTAAATGTATATTGAAATATTCTTCAAAATGCATTTGTTGGATACGCTGCAATAACATCACTAAGAGAAACAATGAAAATGATTCAGCTTCTTTTATTGTTATTATTTGTTAATATATTTTTATTAATACAATCTTTATTTCAAAATCTGGTGTCAATAAACACATGATTAACTAAATCTGAAAATCATATGATGTGAAAAATAATATTACCTCTTTAAGAAGTTGCATTTTAATCTTTTATAACATTATTTTTAACCTAGATTGTGAGCAGGAAAATTTACATCAGAAACTGAAATACGTATTAAAATCCCATGATATATACATATCACTTCTAAAATCGATATGATTTTGCACCAAAACTTTAGACACAAGAACTGTTGTACAACACGCCTGTTGTCGCATGTTTTTCAAATGGGATGAATCATTCGACAACTGTCCTGTCATCGTATTATCATTTAATTTTAATAGCTCAACATTTAACGGACGAACCACATAGATATTCGTTTATCAAAATCACTGTAAAAAAATTGTTAATTTTACGGTATAATACTAGCATCACAGCTGTCAGTATTATACTGTAAAATAAGGGGTTTTTTGTTTGTTTTTTCCCATTGATTCGTCCGCTCCTTGAATTTGAGAAGCGCATATAACTATTCGGAAATAGTACTACACAAATTCAAAGGACTATACGAACCCTGAAAAACTGGTCTGTCCATTAATTACTAGTAAATCTGCAGATCAGGAGCCTCAATGTCAGCTCTAAAAGTCATTGTTTAATCTCACTTTTCATATTATTTAGCATCTTACAATCCGCAATTGATTTTTTTTTTATATTGCATACATATTTATAGACATATTAAATACTTCAGAAGTTTCAGAAATTAGAAGCGTTAAATTAAACACGGTTTATGCAATGATAACCTGAAATTCTCATGAACTTCTTATTCATGTAACTTTTTAGATAAAAAAATTAAACTTGTATTAAAATAAATTCTTCATTTATGTCAATAGAATACAAAAATAATTTATTTTGATAATAAAATATTCCAGCAAAATAGTGCGAGTTACTTGAATTTTATTATTTTGATATTCTTTGAATTAGGGTTGCTAAGCAACTATAAATTAAAGAGGAAAGTAAAAAGAAATGCATTTTAAAATTTGTAAAAAATATGAAAATAAAATGCTTTATATTTCCCGAAGATGCAAAAACTTTTCCAATAATTTAAACAATTTCTAAATTCTAATGAATGTATCAGCAAATTTTCAAAGCTATTGGATATATTTAAAACCTCCATATCAAAAATTTAGCATTAATAATTTTAAGCTTAAATCCATTTTTCGAATACGCGATTTTCATTTCAGTTAAAAACAAATTTGAAAATAGTCTGTATTCCCATAGAAAAGCATTATAACCTAAAAAGAAATGTTCTATATTTTTCGAACGAATGAACCAAATGGTAACTAAAAACTATACAGATAATTTCAGGTACTTCATCAACATACCCACCAAAAATCAACCTAATAGGACGATGACGATTTTTACGACAGTTATCGCGGAACAGACAGACAGACTTACGGAAACCAAAAACTTTTCGCGTCTCCACAGTGAGCCTTAACTGACGTTTCGGCAACTAACGTTATCATCGATTTATCTGCTTTATTTTACAGTAATTTCTTTATTTCAACAGTGTTAAGAACGTCAATTAGCTGTAGAAATAAATTATATACTCGTGTCAGTTAATGTGTTAACTCTTTTAAGGGCTGCGGTTATATGCAGTGCATACACTCCTAGGAATTTTCGAAGAGTCTGACACTACTATTTCGGAAGAGAAAATTTCTATTTAATATTTAAATTATAGAATTCGTAATCACCTCGTTTGATTGCTGAATTTTGTAACAATTTTATGTAAGTAATTTTTAAATAAAGTGAAAAATTCTTTTAAAAATTTGTGGTACAGGTATATTATTTATACCACTTAATTTTTATTCCAAACTTTCAAATGCCACGCAGAATTTTTTAATAAAAAATTGCTTTTATAAAGTATACATGAAAAGAAGAATTTATTTAATCCCAAATCAATTTGTTCGTAAATTCTGCTGCCATTCAATCATTTCAACATTTTAGCAACAGAATTAGTGTAAGGAAAGGGTTAAACGCATTATCGCTTATTAACTGACTTCCATCAAAGGAGGTTATACAATTAATTTATGTGTTTGTTTTGTATTGTATGTTCACGCATAACTTTTGAACAGATGTACCGGTTTGGATAATTACTTTTTTGCTGGAAACGGCTCGTTTTCGAGGTGATCAAATTGTAAATTTTATCATGCTCCAAAAATGTTATGTTTGTCTACTTGTCTATTTTCCTATCTTATAATTCTACTTTAGAGGCTCTAATTTTTGTATAAATTGGCCAATCGCTAAAATTTCAATATATTAAGGCATGCATATTACTTATTGTAACAGTCGTCGTATCGTACATAGTCTTTTACAAAGGTACGCCAAAAAAGTTAATGGCTGATAATCTACTGCTTCACAAAAAGAGCGATATTGGCAACAATGGGTTTATAAGTAAATGTGAATAACAATAAAGGGCTGCTACAAACACTCTATTGTGTCAAACCATTCTCACTATATTACGCCAACAGGTGTGCAATACTTAAATGTCAGTAAAGTATTTTAAGAAACAATCTCTTGAAGTCGGCTTTTTTTTTTCTTTTTTTTTTTCATTCTTAACGATTAGTTGTTTTAGTTCCGTTTTTTAATGGTACCTTAAACCTTTTAATGGTACCTTTGTGTAATAGTTTTATTATAAATTTATTTGCAAAACAAATGTTCTTAATCTTATAATTGAGACGTTGAGAATCGGGGTGGACCAACCTCGTCAGCTGTGATTTAAAAAAAAATGCTTTCCAAAATTTTTACAAATTTTTGTTAAACTCTTTTAGACTACTTCTACCAGTGCCAGAGGGGCCGCTTCTTCAGCAAGCATATGGTGATTAAGTTGTCAGTGCCAGAGTGGACCAAGCCACTTGTTCTACTTTTGCACGGGTACTTTGATATCAAAACTACATTGGATGTAAACTGGCTCTATCACTTGAATAATGTCGAAAATAATGAAATTCATTATACAGCCAATAGATGGCATGACATACAATACTTTGACACTTCAAACTCATCTTTCACGAAAATATGTAATAGTCCACTCTGGTTTTCAGTGCCTCAATAATCCTCCTGCTCGGCAATTAGCTGTCGCCCGTCAAACAAACATAGTTCAGACAAAAATTGTTGAAGAACTTTCTTTTATTTAATCGACGAAAATTTTCACATTCATAAAATATTCCACTGTAGTAATAAATTCATAAACACCTGGAATTCACATCTTGTGATATGACGATAGCCAGCGTAGGATGACATTTAAAATTTTTGTCAGGGGTGTGCAGTAAGAATCAAAAGTTTTGGACTGCATAGCAGAATTTTTGAAGTATTCCAAAGTGTTTTTGAAGTATACGAAATGTAAACATAGTTACAAAAATGTAAACATACACTGCAAATAAAAGAGTCTTAAAGTAAGACAAAAAAAAAACGACTGAAAAAGCATTTAAGACACGTAAATGTCTTAATATAGAGCTTAGACATAATACATACCTTAATTTAAGACACTTGTGTGTCTTAATCGACTGGTGGTAAGAAATGAACTAATATAAAGTGTCTTAGTATGGTAAAATGTCTTAAATTAAAACATTGCCTTTGTTGATCACATTTCAAATGAGAAGGAAGGGAGGGAAGGGCAGACAGGTGCAGTTATGACGATTAGAGATAGGAACGCCATTACATGACGGCGTAATGCAATTCACAAATATAATAAATACAACAGCTCCTTGGATTATAAAAGAAAATATTTAAAAAAATAAAAGTAAGTTTTATCTTTATGTTTTCTTATATCTTTGTTTTAATAAAACGTCTCATAATTTCTGTTATATATTTGTAAGATATGAATTTAGTTTTTAAGTTACGTGTATATTTAGATAATAGCTTTCAAGTCACTTGCCTAGAATAAGTATTTTATCTTAAATAATTAAAAAATAGATAATTTTGGTTGGGTTATGTGGTTGTATTGTAGTTTACTTTAACTATTACGTGTATTTTATCACAGGTCTTTTTAACACTTTCCAACCTAGTTGAAAAGTGTTTATGACTTCGGTTTGTCTGGCCATCTGCCGTCTGTCCGTGCTCTAACTCCCGTAAATATGCTCAGATTGTCTGGAAATGTTTATATGTTATTATCGTTATCTATAGCATGTTCCTTATTTCAACTGAAGTGTGTAGCACTTATAGTTTTTTTTACAGGGACAGTCAAAAGTATTCCGTTACATTACAGTCAATGGGGAATAATCTTTTCAAGTGAATTTTGATGACGCTGCGTCATTTAAAACATAATGAAATTGATATATAATTATGAAGCGCATTAAAACATACTTTTTGTAGAATTTGCGGTGCAAAGCATTTATTATTCATTTACAGGGACAAACAAAAGAATTCTGTTACACATCGTTCTATGGGGAAAAATCGTTTGTAGTGTAATTTATTGATATTTCGCTATTTCAAACATAATGAACATTATATGCATTACTGAGGTGCACTATAAATTACACTCTTGTGTTCATTGCGTTTATTTACAGGGACACAGGAAAGATATTGATTACAATACATGTGCAATATTTACAGCCTGCACTCTCAAAAAAAATCTGTGAATTAGCGCACATTTTTCCGTTGATTTTTCACGAATATTTTCCGCTTTCCCAGCGATTTGTCCATTTTTCCTCAAATAACGGAAAACTCCTATAGCGGAGTGATCATTTCAGGAAATATTTCGTTAAACTTTTACAACCGATAAAATTAGCCTCTTCACGCATGCGTGCAAAGAAACGCGGGATGTAGCCTAGAAGAATTACAATCGAGAACAATGAAGATGAAGGTTGCATTTTATAAACACTGATCGAAAAGAATAATTTGAATGTTAGTTGATTTTATATTTTCCTGGTTTTTTGTTTAAATGTATGTTTTTTATAGTTAGAATTAATGTTATGTTGATTGGTACTAAAAAAATTTAACCTCCGATATTTGTAAAAGCAAAATTTTAGTCTTTTACGTCCGTTGCTGAAAAACTATAAAATATATTTTTTATTCAAAATTTAAGCTAAAAGTGAATAAATATAAATCATCAAGAAATAATAGCTGTGGCGTAATTAGATAAGTAACAGCGTTTATGTTATACTATTAGGTTGCAGACGCTAGTAAAATTTTGAGCCGTTTGGAGCCGTAGTATTATTGTTAGTAACTTCTGAATAAGTGGATTTTAATTATAAAAATCCTGTAAATAGAGTTTAGTACAGAAATAATATCTTATTATCGATCCTTTTATTCATCTTTCGATTAAGCGGTCTCAGGGATATCTTACAGTAGCGATACGACAAATTCTGCGACATATTTGTTAAATTGCAGTTAGTGTAAGTAAGTGCTCGTATAACACAAGAAAATTTCTTTTATTTATTTCATGTTTTCAAAAGTAAAAGATAAATCACATTTGCAAATTAAATCTGTTTCTGTTGCTCCATTTTTTTAAAACTGTATATATTTGTTTCTATGATTAAAATATTTCAAATTAACCAAGTGAATAAGTTTTTTTTTCCCAACTAAATTTAAATGAGCTTATCTAATTGTTAATTTTAATAATTTAGTAAAAGCTATTTTAATTTAAAATGTGTAATTTAAAATTATATATATGCCCCATGGCATAATCGCAGCTACACGGCGACAATGTCGCAGAATGGGAAAGATTTCTTGCAAAAAAAAATTTCATTTGAGAAAAAAAAATATTTTGGGAGGGGAAGAAGATTCATGTAACAGCAAAAAGATCTTCTGTATATGTTTCAATTCTGAATAATGCCTTTTTGCAGAATTCCCCCCCCCCCCCAAAAAAAAAAATCGTTTTCCCACTCCCACACTACCCAAACTTTAAAGTTGAAAATCTTTATAAATGTTAAGCTCTAAGTTCAGCCCAGTTTTTTAATATTGTTTTGTTCTAGTTGTTTTATCTGTTACTTTGAAATACTAATACATAAATAACAAATCATCTACATTTTCTTCCCCGCTGAAATTTCCGATCATAACGCCACCACACCCCTCACATAGTTTAAAATCTTAAACTTTGATCAATCATCTACCTTACCCTCGAAAATTTTAGTTTACCTCTCTTTCTCCAGCATTCTTAACTCAAATGACAAAAACTGTTGCATAAATACTGCGAGTGGTCTCTGAGACCGCTTAATCTAAAGATTAATAAAAGGCTCGATTTACTCAAAGGATACTGTGTTTGTACTAAACTTTATGTGCAGTACTATTAAAATTAAAATTTACCTATTGAAAAGTCTCCAGCGACAGTACTAGGATTCTAAACAAAACAAAATTTCACTATTGTTAAATCATTATAGTATCTATAGTTAAACTGCGATAATTGAAATAAAAAACAGCAGCCTGTGAGACCGCTGACAACAGTTAAGGGTTAATATAGTTAACCTTAAAAATTCTCAAGTTTTATTTTATGAAAATTGTGTTCCTTTGTTTAATGTTGTTTCGCCTTAGTTCTTTTATTTGTTTCTTTGAAATACTAATACATAAATATGCATTTAGATCCCCCTCCCACCTCTCAATAATTTCGATCACCTCCTTTTTGCTGCATCATCAGTTTAAAATCTTTTAAAACCATGTCATGGATTTAAAAAAAACTGCCTTATTTATTACTTTATAATAGCAATAAATGAATGATCTCTCTCCTCGCAAATTTTTTACTTCTCTTCCACCTAACACACAAATTTAAAAATATTTAAAATTCTTTATTTTTTTTTTTTAAGTTTCCTTGTTCTATTTGCCACTTTTCATAAACTATAAATAAATCATTTATCTTTTAATTATCCCCTGAAATTCTAACACTAGCCCCCACAGCACACAAAGTAAAAAATGATTTTGTTAAAAAAAATAATAATAATTTTAAATTTTCCAAGGGGGATTTCTAAATATGAGGGGGATAAAAAGCAAAGTATTTCACCTTTTTTTTTTTTTTTTTTTTTTTAGTTTGGTTTATTTATTACTCATGTTTGACCTCAGGGTCTTTCTGCAGAAAGATCTTGCTGTTAATAAAGTTTGTCGCAGAAAGCATAGTAATTTTCTGCTAATGGATATATATATATATATATATATATATATATATAAAGTCAAAATTTAAATTAAAAAAATCCCGAATCCTGCTCTTGATTCCATTTTAAAAATTTCAAAATACAAAGCATACAATTTTTTCAAAAGATTTAAAAACACTCTCATTTCTTTTTATTATTTAAAAATTATTTTCATTAACCAAGCATAATGAACTTGCAGCAAACAAGATATTTTAAAATGTTTCTCTCATAGGATTAACATTAAGGAGCTAGTGTTTTCTCACGAGTGAAATAGCCTCTTAACCCTTGTATGATATTTAAATTATCTTTCATTTTTATCATATTTTATTTATCACAAATTGTCTATTTTCCGAAAAAGCCTCTTTTATAGATATTTTGCATTGGCAACAGGGACAAGTTTAAAAATAAAGAGTATGACTGTAAAATTTGTAAAAAAAAAAAAAAAAAAAATCTAAGAAAGTATGCACTTTATATGTCTATCCACAGAAATATTAATAACATACATTATCCATGCCCTTTGCTAATTTGTAACAGGGCTTTTACCAAATTCTTTACATTGAAGTCTCATATTTCCCGTGACCATGATAAAACCATAATTACTAATAACTATACCGGTCTTTCAAATCTAACATGTAATGTAGAAATGTGCAGTCAGATATTATCGAACAAATCAGAAATGATATCTCATTTACAAACACATAACACAAGTTAAGTGCCCATTTGACAGTTGCCATGCTACATTTAAAATAAGATCATCATTACGGGAGGGATTTCTAGGGCTCCGGGAGGGGATTGCATTTTTTAACCCTTAAAAGCATAAAATCTCAAATCTTCAAGGGCCACTGTAACTAAATTTTCTTTTCTCCTATTTAAAAAAAATTAGTAAAATCTGTTCTTTTGGTGTAACTTAAAATAAAAAGGAGGAATTCAAAAATTTCGGTTAGGTGAGAGTGGGGAGGGGACATAGAAGAGTCATTATTACTAGATTTTGAAATTTTAATTAACTGAAATTTACTGTTTAATTAAAAAAAACAGTAAAATTTATTCTGTCTCTGTCAGGTTTCTTAGAATCAGCTGCAAGAGTTGAAAGCTATTCTTAAGGGATTAGCATATTGTATGTATCGTATATGTATCTATTGTGTACCGTTAAAGGCGTCCTTTAGAAAAATCTTAATCCGAAGGGTGGCGACTTGGACATAATGAAAAGTATTTCCATTGCAATGTGGTCTTTGATAGATAAGAAAGAGAGTGCACCCTTTTTATTTAGGAAGACAGATCCGTCAAGAGGGAGGAGGGGTTGTCAAGGACCCTTGGAAACAGAGGAGAAACCCCGTAGCAAGGAGGGTGCTCGGCAGTTGACGAGAGAGAGAAAGGGAGTTCTAGCGTGGTGGCGAAGGGTGAAGGTTGCTCGAGAAATGAGCGCTGAGACCGGAGTGAGTTCGAACGCAGGATTGGAGTGTGTGAGATTAATAGAAATCTCGGTTCTGAATAAATGAACGTAGTCTAGCGGTACACGTAGAGCGTTTTCTGTAATTGTTTTGATTTAGTGTTAAACCGGATAATTTACATCCGAGTTTAAATGTAAATAGTGTTAATAAATTGTTACTTTAACTTTAATTGAAAGAGTTAGGTTTTTCTTGAATATACATCAAGTATCGTGCCCGATATCACGTTTTCATATCGGTGGTGGCAGCATATCAAAAGACCGGATTTATTTCGAAGTTGTGTGGACGGAGAAGTGGAATCCGACAGTCTGTAACTTAAAATAAAAGAGGAACTAAGAAATTTTCCGTTAATATGTGTGTGTGTTGGGGGGGGGGGATGAAAGGCCCATTGCCCATCTCTGGATTTTGAAATTTAATTAACTAAATTTTATTTTCTCCGATTATTCTTCGAATAACTTGAGATTGTTATTTGAAAATAAGTTAGATACCATAATTTGTCATAATACAACTGTTGTTAAAATATATGTAAAATAACATTTTTTATGATAAAAATAAAATATTAACTGGTAGGTTATCATCTTCAGTTTTCAAATGACCTCTATTCTATTGCGCTTCTTTATCGTTTCCTTATAAGTGCAATATAAAGAATGACTACTGTATATTGTATATTATGTGAAATTATTTTATGATACATGTCACTTTTTTTCATACAGTTTATTTGCTGGCATAAACTCATCACGTGAAAGTAAGAAAAAAGGATGCAAACAAAGGACTCCAGTCCACACAGAAATACATAAAATTGTGGAGGAATTAAAATATTTTGAATCAAGTTTTAATTTGTAAATATATTATGTTTGAATAAATATATGAATTTCAATGTTATAATAAATTGTTATTATTTATTCATAAATTCATAATTTGTTTTATTGCTATATGTAAATGATCTCTATAACCATAGATATTAACCATCTCTTAATTATTTCATACCTTATTCAAGATAAACAAGTTTTCAACCGTAAAATTTACTCAATCAAAAATTTAAAAATAAAATCTCATAAGTATCTTCTAGAAAGAAGACACATTTCCTTATATGTGCTTTCTGGTTTTAAGAATGTTTGTCTTGGATCAGACTCCGAAATATTTAAGGGGTGTTGGCATGTATTTTATATACTCACAACTTCTCGCGTGTAAACAATGGACTTTTACAGACAAGAAATACCTGTATTCCATATTTTAGAAATATTGCTCAGTTTCTTAGGATTAAGTTTCAGACATTATATCCTCTTAATCCAGAACTTTAAAAAAAATGCTATTACTTGAAAATTCTTGGATTTAATTGAGTTCCTTTTCGATGATACGCTAAAGAAAATTTTGTGAAATGTGAATTTATATAGTTCCTTTTCGATGATATATGCCAAAGAAAATTTTGTGAAATGTGAAGTTACAGAAGAATTTTTTTCAAGGTCAAGCAGAAGTAGAATAAGATTTTTTTAATTCATCAAAAGTTAATATATATATATATATATATACAGTGGCGGACAAAAAAACTGCATCACCCGCGAAAAAGTGGAAAACGCTGCAAATAATGTTTTTCAAGTACAGGTATTATAGAAGGATGATATTTTTACGATAAAATACAGTTGTAGGATTAATCTCAATTAAATTTTATTGGGATTTATAAATTATTTACGCATAATTATTTTGAAAAATGGAAAAAAGTGAAAAACGCAATATTTAAAAAAAAAATTGGAACAAAGTAATAGATGCACAAATTCTGTAGTTAATGTAAATTTTATATAACTGCAGTCATATTATATATACTTAGATGTGTATATATGCATAAGGATCACTTCAGTATTTAGTGGAACCTCCAAGAGCTGCGATGACAGCCTTGCAGTGGTCCGGCATAGAATATATCAAATTCTGAATGTAATCCTGGCCAATTTCATGCAACCAGACCCTAATAATGCTTTCCAGCAGTTTTATTTTAGCAGCAGCTTCTTAGCAACAATTTTTGTACCAATTTTATGCCAACAATTTTCAATGGGATTCAGGTCAGGACTATTCCCAGGCCATTCCAAAATTTTAATGCCAGATTTTTTCAGATAGGCCGTCACCTAAAGGGAGGAAACTAGGTGAAAATTACTTTTCCAATATCCTTAATGTTATGGAGATTAAAACTTGTAAATTAGGCAATAAAATAATTCGGGAATAAGTTAGATTGTACTTAACCAATTTCGCTGTATGGCAGGATGCAGAGTCCTGTTGAAAAATACAATTTCTAGCACCTTTAAAATTATCCTTAATAACTGGTTTTAAACACTCCTCTAAAATCTCGGTATAAACGGGTGCATTTACAGCTCCAGTAATAAGTTTCAGACATCCAACACCTTTTCTGGAGATACATCCCCAGACCATTTGGCTAACTGGGAATTTTACAGTAGGCGATATACAGTCTGGATGATAAGCTTCACTTTTACGTCTTCGAACATACCGCTTACCGTCTAATCTATGTAGGTTGAACTTAGATTCATCCGAAAACATTACTGAATTCCACTGAGCCTTTGTCCATGAGACATGCTCTTTTGCCCAAGAAAGTCGTTTCTGCATCATTTTTTTTGTAAGTAAAGGCTTTTTCTTTGGGCGTTACGCATGCAAACGGCATTCCACGAGGCGTCTTTGGATAGTTTTTGCGCTGAAATTAACACTCCAGACTTTCTCAAATTCGATTTTTAAGTCAGGAGCACTTGCATAACGATTACTCAAATACATCCGTTTCAGATATCGATCATCAGAATTTAGGGTAACCGTCTTTCGGCCCGATCCAGCCTTTCTCTCAACATTACATGTTTCACGTTCTAATTTAATCGTCCACCAAACTGTCGATTGATTGCAACTAATTTTTTTAGTGATCACACGTGTCGAATATCCTTCTTTAACTAAAGCAAGTATCACACATTTTTTTTCTTGCGCCAATTGAACATACGAAGCCATCATTTGACCACTTAAAGAACAAGACAAATGACCGTTTTTCCCTTTTGACGCACTATTTTTAAAAATTTGATGACGCAATACTTCATAAGGGGTATATTATCCAATAGAAATGTAGAATGATATCTTATCTTGCTTTGCAGCAACTAAGATTAATTTATTTGAACGAAATAACTCATTAGCATTACAAAATGTTAATTTTTCTAGGTGATGCAGTTTTTTTTGTCCGCCACTGTATATATTAATACTCAGCTATAATTTATAATCAGAAAACAGTAGCATCAGAGTCTCTGGTCTCATTAAGATGAAAACTAGCTAAAGTATTTCTCTTACCAGTGTGAGTGCACCAGTAATTGACCAGTGAAATGTAAAAACTATAGAAAACATTAATTAATGGGTATATATTCTAAGTTTGGTTGTTAGAGAACACGTCTAACATCCAAAGAATTGTATTTTTACAAGTTATAATTGAAATTAAAGATGCGCTTGAAGATTAGCATAGGAAAATTTAAAAAAGAAATCACTTTTCTATTTTTATTAGTTTGTGAATTATTGTGTTTTAAAATAATTACTGACTTTTGGATCCTCCAGTATACCTGTATTTTAAAATCAGTCTTAAATACAAAATACAAAATAACTGCAATACAAAATAAATTATGACAGTATAATGCATACTGTTGTAGTAGTCTTTCATAATTGGCAACCATTTATTTTACTTTGTAGCTTGACTGTAAGTCTAAGTTTTAGTCTGCTGTCAATCAGCCAGTGTAAATAAGAGAAAAAGAAATCATGTAAGATATTTCGGGTGTCCAAAAAATGGCAGCATTTTAGATGTTTTAAATGTCTAAAAAATGGCGACTTTTTAAGGTGTTTCAAGTGTTTTAAAAATGGCAACATTTTTGATGTTTTAAATGTAAAAAAAAAAAAAATGACGGCTTTTTAAGACATTTCAAGTGTTTTAAAAATGGCGTATTTTTAAGACATTTCAAGTGTTTTAAAAATGGCGTATTTTTAAAACATTTCAAGGGTTTTAAAAATGGCGTCTTTTAAAGATATTTCAAGTGTTTTAAAAATGGCGGCGTTTTAAGACGTTTCCAATGTCTTAACTTCAGATGCAAAAAAGCTTCTTAAAAAGTAAGACACTTTTTTTTCACTTAAAATGTGACCATCCATTTAAGACACTTTTTAAACTGAATTTCAGACGTTTGTGTTTACAGTGTAGTTACGAAAGTAAGCGAAATCCCATATTAACCTATGGGAAAACTTAAATACGATATTATTCATTACTTAATTTAATTATCAAAATAAGGCTTTTATCATCAGGAAGTGGACGTCAGATGCCGAAGAGATGCGTTTTTAAAAATTGTCTCCTTAAATTTTAAGTAATTTTAACAACGAGATAAATTCTATCAAGCGGAAATTTAGAAGTTTATATAGAGAAATTTTAAATTCTTAAAATTTAAGAAGACTTAAAAAAAAAAAAAAAAAAAAAAAAAAAAACGCACCTTGTCGGAATCCGACGCTTACTTTCTGATGGTGAAAACGGTATTTCAATAATTATATTAGGTAATCAGTAATCGCGTATTTAAGTTTTCCAATAGGTTAGTTATCATAGGATTTCACGAACGGGAGTTTCAGTGAAGCGGCTTTTAATCCAAGTACATGTGGGATAAAAAAAAAAGGTCACTGGAAAATATAATATTTATAAGTAATTGTACTAAAATATTTCCAGTTTAAATGTAAAAATGCATTTTTTCCCCTTATCTTTAGCTACAAGTGCTATTTCTTTCACTCCGCATATTTCTGTCAGAAATCTGTGATCTGCTTTTGGACAAGTAAATAAATAAATAAAAAAGTTTCTATATTTTTACCGCTTATACATCACGTCTTAACATTTTGATTACGTGCCAGGAATTTTTATATACAATCGTGCCACAATTTACAAAAAAAAAAAAAAAAATTATAGTAGATATTCAATTAATACTATCGCAGTATAAGTGTGTGGAAGAAAATACTTTTTAGGTGCGTTCGTAATTATATAAATACGTAGCACCTATTGTCGTCGTCTGGTCCGTCCGTCTATACGTCCAATATATAACAACGCAAAAACTACCCAACCGAATGGTTTGAAATTTAAGATATATTATCTTTGCAGAATTTTGTCGAGACATTTCAAATTTTATGAAAATCGAATCAAAACTTTAGAAAATATTAATAAAAACATTTATTAAGATATTTGATTTTTTTTTTAAATCGGTGCTTTCTTGTTATAGGAGCTTCCGAAGTTTAATCGTCAAGCGACCGAGATACTTATTTTATGACAGAAATTAATCTGTAGACGATATAATTCATTTCACCGAATTAAAAATCATCAAGATCTGAATATTTATATAACTAGCTATAGTACGAACGCACCTCATTTGTCACGTTTGACGTACAATTTCCAACTTTTTAAAAAACTGATAGGAATAGAATAACAAAATAACCACTATGCGACGTGCGGTGCCCCAACCCCGTAATCAAAATGCTAATATGGTATTATTTTAATTATTGCATCATCAAATGGGGCGGGGGAGAAATGAATTTTTGAACAAAATTTGTTTCACACAATTGTAGTGCAATTTAGTGACTTTTTTAATTATTTTTACGCGTGATTTTAAATCTATTTCAGCAATAAATGTTTTGATACAATCATGTTAGGTAATTAGTGCAGAGTTACCATGATTGGCAATTGATTGTCCAGAGCAAATTAAAAAGAATAAAACGCAGATTAGCCATAAAATCAGATTAACCATAAGATGCAGCACTTTGGCGCTAAACTAAACTCTGTCAACGAAAAGACATTTTATGTTTAAGATAAAATTAATATGATATCAAGCTTTAAAAAAAAACTTAAAAGGCTATTTTCAGTTTACAATAAAAGTTATATCGATTTTGTCGAAATCTTCTGGTAATCTCATTCAAATGGCAAAGAAATCAATATTTTAAATTTTTATCATTAGAATAAACCCCCTCATTCTATGGTATTCCAAAAATTAATTTTAAGCTCATTGAGTTGCTCTCCAGGCTTTCCAATTCAGCCTTTTTTTTTATTCAGAAGTTTCAAATTCACAACAAAAATTTTGAATAGTAATTTTTACTTTATGTAAGCACAGAATATTTGTCTTACTGACAAATATAGTAATATAAAATAGTATAGTAGTAATTATATAGTAATATAAAAAAATTACCACCTTGACTTTCTGGTACGAATTCGAAATTTCTTAATTAAAATAAAGGCCAAATTGGCAACGCTGCTGCCCTCTGTCTAAAACTGTTAGAAAACTGTTAGAAAACTTAAATTAACGTATATAGCTGGAACAAAGTTCATTTAAATTTAACCTTCATTCTGTTCAGATGTTGAAATGACACAAAATGATTTCCTTTAGAAATTGTAGGGTTTTTTTTAGCATTATTACATTTTCAAACAGTACATCGTCATCTATCGGTGATATTTGGAACTAAAACCAGAAAGCGTAGTAAAAAAAATCTGACTTCCCACATTATTCTCTTACAAGAATAACATCAAAAAGGTCACCGTTTACTTGCTGTTTGCAGTCTTTTATTTTTTAAGTTAACTTGGTTCATATACATAAAGATATTATTTTACAACCGATTTTTCACTCACTTTCTGATGTGCTAGAATTATAAGAATTGTGTACACAGATGTGTTTCCGATGTCAATTCAATACAGCCTTTTAATACTTTTAGAACTTAACTGTAAATTAATAAATTGATTTTAAGGCATTTTTTCCGTTACCCGGGCGCGGGGTGATGAATTGCTAAATAGTATTTATAGTTATAACTGCATACGAGAGTTATAGCTGTATACGAGTTACAACAACAATGGAGTTAATTATGTGCCAAACCATGTTCGCAGAACTATGCCAACTGGCTGTGAAACTGCAACAATGAAATATTTTAAATACTAAGTGTAGAAAAAGAATAAAAATGTAATAGAAAAAATTCCTGACGGCTCGGCCTACAGGCACAGGTAGATTTCGAAGACGCAGACCGTGGGGCGCCTGTTTATTGGGAATTGCAGAAGAAAATACCATTTTGTCATGATGCGGCAGTTGGGAACGCCCACTACGAAATCAACCTGTGTCTGTAGGCGGAGCCAGCAGAGATTTCTTTGTTTTTATTTTTTTTTTCCTGTAAGGGCTGGTCCTAATAAAAACTTGTCAATAAAAAAGTTGTAGATAATATTAAGAGGGTTTATAATAAATTTAAGAGGATTTGATATCTTGTGAATTCACAATGGTATGATTTTTTTTTTCTGAAACTGCTATTTCCCCCCCCCTCCCCCCTTTAGTCCATTTTTAACTATATCAAAAATCTGTCATACATAAATTTTCGTCCCTTTTACTAGAAGCGAAAACAACTTGAAACGGATTCGATACGTATCATAATTCAGAAGTTATGGGTTTTTTTCTGTTTTCACAAAAAGTCCCCCTTTCCCCCTATCAAAAAGTCCCTTCCTTGGTTCAATTTTGCCCATTAACGAACTTGACTGAGAATTTATGCCCCTTGATTTTTTGTATCAGTTTGGAAGAGATTTGTGCAGAATTATTGAAGTTATCGTGTCCATAAAAAAGTGATATAGATAGATCGATAGATAAAGTTTTGGGTTCTGGGAGTCATGATCGGCGTTGATCTGCAAAAATTTTCCAGAAATTCCAACATAGGGGAGAATGTAAAAAATAAAGCATAAAGAATGTAATATCTGAAAAAAAAGCTTTTTTTATTAATTTTAAAAACGTTTAGTCCACTTTATATTACCCAGTATCTACAACAAAATTTAACAACCATTTTTCATATAAATTTAACTTTCACGGTTGAAACAGTAACCATAACAAACTGCGTCCATTCTTAAAACTATAACAAATTCTTTTTAAAAACTAATACTAACAATTTGTTGTTTAATGCAATAATACTACAATTATGAAAACATATTATCTAATATTGCGTGCGTGCAAGATAAAAAAATATATACATATAGATGCAGGTAATGCAAAACCCTGAACACGGAATATTTTATTCATGCATAGGCAAAAGAACACAATATGTAATATTTGCTTTTATAATGATGCGATAAATGTCCCTGAATATTCAGCATTTTATCAGAAACTAAGTTTATATTTGGTATGGCGAAATCTTGTTAATTTTTTATGAAATGCGATTACGAAACTTGGGTAAACATTTTTCGCTCGTCTGCGAATTTAATTTATTTCGTCATGCGATCTGACAAATTAAGAATAATTTGTTACTCTACGAATAATAAAGAAAAAACAGAGCGTGTAAAACAAGCATTAAGTAATGAATTTGCATTCGATCTTAAATTTGTCTTTACAAAAGTGTGTTGCAGCATGTTCTAAATTAAAATGTTTTCATAAACATTCCTTTTTTCTTTTTCTTTTTTTAATGAATAAATAAATTTCCCTAATCATGCATGCGTTTATTTAGGGAAATTTGCGTGCGTGTTTCAAGTGAATTAGGGTTATTAGGTAGATTTCTTTAGAAACTGACCTATTGCAATCATTTGTTTATACAGGGTTTCCCAAAAACATTGACTTCGGCTTTTATTAATTAAATATTGATCAGAGACATATATTATAAATTAAAAAATTACGTTAAAAAAGGTCCAGACTTTTATTAAATCGATTAAAATTTTCAGGTGATTAAATTTGAAGAAATACAAAATTTAATTTTTTATACGGCCCCCGTACAAACATTTTTTCCCCAATGAGTAAAATGTGCCCCATACACTAATAAGGTCATGTACAAAATTTCAGCATTTTATCATAAAAAGTCGAAGAGATATGTAAATACATAAATGCTAACTTAAATCACTTTACGACGCCTGGACATCGCGGCCAATATGTTCAGTTCAATGCATATTAAAATTCTTTGATTTCAATAAAATTTTTAGAAGTTGTTTACTTTATTAGGTAAAACATATTAAACATTTTCAATGGCATTCACTAAATGGTTTGGGTTCGAACCTTGTTTGAGCGTCAAAATGAAATTAGAGCCTATGAGCTATTTTTAAACTACAACACAGTTTTAACATTTTTTATATAATTACCCCATATCCATTCAATTACATTTGCTATGCCAAATGTAAAATTTTCATACAAATTACTTTTTTCACCAAGATAGCGAACTCAAAACAAGAATATGTTTAATTTGTATTAAATCTAATGGTAGTTTTAAAAAAACTTAGAAATCAAATCTAAATGCAGCTTTCGTCTTAATAGAAAAAATTAGATAATCGTTTATAAGTTTCTCAAAAATCTAAAACATGGCTATTCTAGAAAAATTTTAAGTAAATTAATCACAAATTAGACAGATTACCTTATTTACAAAGTGTAAATAAAAGCTTCTTCCTGTAATTTGCTACGTAGAATTTAACCATAGCTATACGAGAGAGCAAGATATCGAGAAAATTCACCATCAGTTGACGTGTCATGGAAATTTCTGTTCAGGCTGATATCCCGAAAGTACATAAAACAAAATTCATTAGTCAAACCACAGAACTGATAAAACCAGTTTTTAATTACACATTTTTTTTTCCAGGGAACAGGACTGTAGTGGATGGTATACGATGGTATACACCGTATACCTTTTGGATTGTTTAAAGAAACTCCATTTACCGTCTGTAGCTGCAGCGTATATACTGTCTAGTGTATATCTTCTGCCTATAACGCATAACCTTTGGGTTTTTTACGACTACACAACTGCCCGGGAGGGTTTTCTGAAACTCCTAGGGGAGGGTGGTGTACTTCTATGCCATTAAAAAGTATAAAACCTCAACTCTTCCTTGGGAAGATATTGCTATGCTTTACGGTCAAATGTTCCCCGTTCCACTGGATTCACTGGACACTAAGCTTTCATTATTTGCTATCTTGATTGTATTATATTACGCTGATTTCTAGTCGTAATTAGTACATCGCGATTACAAAGCAGTCGTAGAAAAAAAGGATCATACGACGATGCATCAAATATAAAGAACCTAAAAATTTGTTTTGCAGCATTTTATTCTTCATACATTCCTTTATTTAATGACTAGCATTATGAATAATTCTAGTCACAAAATTCACAGATTCACAGATTCTAGTCACAAATTCACAACAAAGTACCAGTTGCACAAAATATAGTTAAAACTTTCAACAAATGAAAATGTCAAACTTATTGAAATTTGACACAGATTTAATGAACAGTTCGGAAATGACGCCCAATCAAGATCTCAAGAGGCACAAGTTGTTTGAAAATGGTCATAAAGAAAGTTAAGTAAGGCGATCCAGTATGATGAAATACAGCACAAAAAGTGAAACTGTTCCATTAAAGCAAAAACTTACAAAGTTCTCACTGATAGTTTTCGCGATTTACAGTGTATTTTATACGTCAGTTTTCTTCATGAACGATGTACATATAATGCAGTATAGTAATGTTAATGTATGGAGAAGATTAAAGGTTTGAACAGATTACGTTTTTCCAGATCGATGCATTTGTTGTGGTCATGCTCTCTTTGCTGTTTTTAGCCTTATGTCACTTGTCTAGAGGTCAGAGGTCAGCGGAGGAGATGTGTATCACAGCCTTTTTTTTCTGTTGCTGACCATAAAACCTCTGGGAAAAAAAGGACGGGGGGATAATTTACGATTTTTTGTCGGGGATTGTTGAAATCCAAATATAAACGCACCTTTAAGCTACACAGCGGTCCCCAATATTTTATATTTCAGTCCAAATGCTCATTTTCTCCGGGTCAATGTAATATCTATCTCACAACAGGTGTAACAAAACAAAGCATTTCATGGTAAATCACTCAATCACCTGCCTTATAACCATTATATAACTTATCACCTTGCGTCTAACATTTATCTGGATGCACTTAAAGAAACGTTAGAAGAAGCAAGATTGTCATTAGATAAAAAGTAAAAGAATTTTTGTGCAGTATGACTGATACACGTTCACGTTCTTTTTAATATACAAGAATTAAAAAAAAAAAAAAAAAACTTCCAATATCTTTAAAAAGCGTGTAGATGTTAAAGAAAGCTATGTAAAAAATAACGTGCAATTTCGGTAAATATAATTTAATTTCAATATAATTTCAAAAATAATGCTGTTAAAGAAGTCTGCTTTATACGAAAAAGTTAAAAACAACGTTGAAGCACACAAATTATAAAACTTTAAAACACATACGGCCGTTTCAATGATACATAAATCCCCTTCATCAGTGTAAGGTGAAAAAAAATGTTAAAAGGGTTCAAAAGACCCACGCTCGGCTATAGCCCCGAGTACTGGCTGTAATCCGACCAAAATGGCAAAGCAAGTGTAACCAGAGCAGAAGTGACGCAGCTGACAGGAAATCACCGAAAACAGGCATCACCGCGCAGGCTCCCTCCAAACGGGAGAAAGCAGCCAATCCTAAGTCTGCTTTATATTTGATCTATCCTCTTATTTCAAAAGAATTTGCGTGCACATTTACATTATCACTGGAGATAACCGATTGTCGCTAGTACCCAATAATCAATTTTTCAGACGCTATCGTCACCTAATAATAGAAATTAACGGAGTCATAAAGAGGAGGTGAAGTGCAGCTTCTATTGATCTGAGGGATCCTGAGCACCATAAAGGTAAAGGTCTGTCTTGGCTCGTGGTGGTGTTCTTTTTCGTCTGGCACCTACCCTTGAGCCTGTCCGGTTTGGGAGACCCTACCAGTAGCAAGCTACCGCCGGCATAGCCCTCCGGGTCATTAGTGCGCGCAAGCCTCACCGCCCCGTCAAGGCAGGAACACCGCCGGGAGGCAATAGCGGGACTTTGGAGACCTCTGGATTCTTTCAGACAGTCGCAGCTCCCTTCAACACCTTCACAATTGGATTACAGTTGGAGATAAAACTAGTATTTCCATCCTTCTTAAACTTAAAATTATTTCAAAGCTCCATGATGTTCATATTCAGTGGATTCCATCCCATGTAGACATTTATGGCAAGGAGCAAGCTGATCGCTTGGCCAAGGAGGGTTGTTGTCAATCTATATGTTCCTCTTCAGCCCTTACCTACTCAGAGCATCAATCTAGAGTTATATCTGAAATTTCAAAGGAATGAAAGGTCCCTCCCAGCCACCACTGGTAAGCGGACAAAGAGCCGGGCTCTTCGTTCGCTATTAACTGTGACAGAGCCTCTCGAACGGCGATTTCAAGATTGGCAAGTGGACACAAAAAAGTCTCTCGTTCTTTGAGGTCAGAAAGATCTTTAAAATCTGCACTAAATGTCAAGCTCGACAGGCCTCTGCTGAACACATCCTGGACTGCTTAGGTCTTTCCAGAGAGGACTTATATGCTTCCCCCCTTCTGGTTCTTGATTTTCTAAGGATTAACGGTATACTGGATCTTGTCTGACTTCGTCAGACAGTTGGAGGATAAGCCACAACAGCAACAACAACAATAGAAAATAGTTTTCCAGAAGCAAGACTGTGTAAAATACACTTATGTATTGAACTTCAATTTTAAGTACCTTAATATTGGCAACAACTGAAATTGATTTTTCAGAAGAATGGCTATATGATGTACTATTTTGCATTGTCCTTCAATTTTAAGTACCTTAAGAATTACAACAATCGAAATTGATTTTCCAGAAACATGAATGTATGAAATATACACTGCGTTGAGCTTTATTAATTCATTTATTCTTCTTGTGATGATGCCAAGTACTTCAAATTTTTTAAATTGAGCTCTTTCTGAAAAATAACATATATTAATATCAGTAGGTGGAAATATGTTTTACGTCACTATAAACTTACAAATTTCACAGATAGTTAACTAAAAGGCACTGTAAAAAATTTGGTTACCAATTTAATTTTTTTAAACTTATTTTAATGAGCATTTCACCAGAACGAAAAAAAATTGTTTTCATATTAATTAAGGAAAAATCAACATAATGAACAACAGTAAATTTCTAGCTGAATGCTGTCAGACGAAGTTTTTTCCCTACTTTATATTGAGAAAAATATTATATTATGATTCTTTGATGTTTCTTTAAAGAAAAAATAAACCCAAATTCTAATTAGAATTTTTTTTCGCGCTAAATATTGAAACTGAAACACTCTGTATCGGGAAAATATGAAGATGGCATATACTACCTATGAACGCGAGAAAAACGGAGATACGCGACAACTTTATTTGTTCTTCGGTTTAAAATACCTACAGAAAAAAAAAAAAAAAAAAAAAAAAAAAGGTCAGTTTCAGTCATAAAATCAAGTACAAAGAACATATCTTTTATTACCAGTAAGATAAATACATGCAGCCATTATCCATTTAGGCGAACACATAAATTTTATATTTTACCCCTCTCCAAAAACCAATTTTTCCATAATCGGTCACACGCAACTGAGACTCGTTCATTTAATTTTGTCTTCTGCACTTCGACGGAACAACTTTATTTTAGTCTTCGGTGTGTAAAATATAGTTGTACCTATAAAAAAAACCAGTCAGTTTCAGACATAAAATCAAGCAGAAGATCTCAGACAAATGTCTCATACAGTTAAGAACATCTATTTTCTTAACTGTATGAGAAATACATATCGCCATCATGTCTGCTTTAGACGAACACACAAATTTTATAATTCCTCCTCTCCAAAAACCAATTTCTTCATAATATGTCCAAGGTGATAATTCATTCATTTAATTTTATTTTCTGCACTTCGGCAGGACAACTTTATTTTGGTCTTCGGTGTAAAAGGTAGTTTTACCCAGGAGTGCAAAAACTGGTAGCCAATGAGCCGATTGTCCCAAATTAATTTTATTAGTATTCTTTGCCTAAATTTTATTACTCTACTTCGTCTAAATTGTATTAGAAATATTGTTAGAAAAAGAATACTAAAACTTTAATGGTGGCAATCTATCAATTGGTGCTCAGATTTTTACACCCTTGGTTATACCTATAAAAAAAAAAGTCAGTTTCAGTCAGAAAATCAAGCAGAAAGTATATATAGTCTTTTTACTGTAACAGAAATACATGCCATTATGCCTCTTCAGACCAATACATCCATATTATAATTCCTCCTCTCCAATAACCGATTTATTCATATTGTATCGAAAGTCCGAATAAACCATTTGTTTTTGTCTTCTACACTTCAGCGGAAAAACTTTATTTAAAGTCTTCTGTTTAAAATACGGTTGTACTTAATAACATATTCAGTTTCAGTCATAAAATGAAGCACAAAGAACATGTTTGCTTGTTTTTTACCCACATACCGCCATTATGTCTGCTTCAGACAAACACACAAATTTTATAATTCCTTTTCAAAAAAAAAACAATTTCTTCGTAATGTAATGATCCAAGGTTCGGCTCATTCATCCAATGTTGTCTTCTTTTCTTCGGTGGGACAACTTTATTTTGGTATTCGGTTTAAAATATAAATGTACCTATAAAAATGAAAGAGGTCAGTTTCAGTCATAAAATCAAGTACAAACAACATATCTTTTATTACACATCAGAGAAATACATACCACCTTTACTCATTTAGATGAGCACATAAATTTTATATTTTACCCATCCCCAAAAACCAATTTCTCCATAATCTGCCGCACACAACTGAGACTCATTCATTTAATTTTGTCTTCTGCACTTTGGCGGGACAACTTTATTTTGGTCTTCGGTGTAAAATGTAGTTGTACCTAGAAAAAAGTAGTCAGTTTCAGTCATAAAATCAAGCAGAAAGAACATCTATTTGCTTAACTGTGAGAGATTACCGTCATTATGCTAGCTTTAGGTGAACACATTAATTTTGTAACCTCTCCTCGACAAACACCGATTTCTTTAAAATGTGTCGAGAGTCAGGTTCAATCATTGAATTTTGTCTTCTGCACATCTGCGGGAAAACTTTATTTTGGTCTTCGCTTTAAAACAAATCCTAAAAAAAAAAAAAAAAAAAAGAAAAAGAAAGAAAGAAATCAGTTTCATTCATAAAATCAAGCATAAAGACCACGTTTTTTCTTACCCATAAAAGAAATACGTACATACCACCATCATGTATGCTTCAGACGAACACACAAATTTATACTTCCTTCTCTCGAAATACCACTTTCTTCATAAAGTGTCCAAGGTGAAGATCATTCATTTAATTTTATCTTCTGGACTTTCGTGGAACAACTGTATTTTGGACTTCGGCGTAAATTATAGTTGTGCGTTGTGCCTATAAAAAAAAAAGAAGTCAGTTTCAAGCAGAAAAAAACATATATTTTTTTAACTGTAAAAAAAAAAAAAAAAAAAAAAAAAAAATACCGCCATTATGATTGTTTCAGGTGAATACACCCATTTTGTAATTCCTCCTGTCCAAAAACTGACTTCTTCAAAATGTGTCGAAAGTCTGGATAAACCATTTATTTTTTTTTGCTTCTGAACTACGGCGGAACAACTTTATTTAGGTCTTCGGCTTAAAATATAGTTGTACCTATGAAAAACGTAGTCAGTTTCAGTCATAATATCAAGCAGAAAAAAACTTGTTTTTTTTTTTTGTTTTTTTTACCCGTAAGAGAAATACATACCGCCATTATGTCTGCTTCCAACAAACAAATAAATTTTATAAATCTTTCTCACCAAAAACCAACTTCTTCATAATGAGCCCAGGGTGCGGCTCATTCATCTATTTTTATCTTTTTATCTTCGGCAGGCAACTTTATTTTGGTATACGGTTTAAAATATAGATGTATTTATAAAAAGACATAAGTCAGTTTCAGTCATAAAATCAAGTACAAGGAACATATCTTTTATTACGCATAAGAGAAAAACATAACCGCCATTACCCATTTAGATGAACAAATAAATTTTATATTTTACCTCTCGCCAAAAACCAATTTCTCCATAATCTGCCGAACGCGATTGAGTCTCATTCATTTAATTTTGTCTTCTACACTTCGGCGGGACAACTTTATTTTGGTTTTCGGTGTAAAATATAGTTGTACCTATAAAAAAAGAAGTTAGTTGCAGTCATAAAATCAAGCAGAAAGAACATCTATTAAAGACCACGTTTTTTTCTTACCCATAAGAGAAATACATACCGCCATCATGCATGCTTCAGACGAACACAAGAATTGTATACTTCCTCCTCTATAAAAACAAATTTCTTCATAATGTATCCAGGGCTCATTCATTTAATTTTATCTTCTGCACTTCGGCGGGACAAGTATATTTTAGTCTTCGGTATAAAATATATTTGTACCTACAAAAAAAAAAGAAGTCAGTTTAATTAAGAAAATGAAGCAGAAAGAACGTATATATTTTTTTTTAGTTGAAAGAGAAATACATACCGCCATTATGCTTGTTTTCGCTCGAATACATCCATTTTGTAATTCCTCCTCTCCATCAAGTGATTTCTTCAGATTGCGTCGAGAATATGGATAAACCATTTATTTTTTGTCTTCTGTACTTCGGCGGAACAACTTTATTTCACTATTCGGTTTAAATTATAGTTGTGCCTATGAAAATCGCAGTCAGTTTCAATCATAAAATCAAGCAGAAAGAACGTGATTTTTCTTATCCATAAGAGAAATACATACCGCCATTTTGTCTGCTTCCGACAAACACAGAAATTTTACAATTCTTTCTCACAAAAACCAACTTCTTCATAATGCGCCTAGGTTACGGCTCAAACATCAACTTTTGTCTTTTTCTCTTCGGCGGGATAACTTTATTTTGGTCTTCGGTTTAAAATATAGATGCATCTATAGAAAGAATGAGATCAGTTTCAGTCATAAAATCTAGTACAAAGAAGATATCTTTTATTACCCTAAAGAGAAATACATAACCGCCATTACCCATTTTGACGAACACATAAAATTTACATTTTACCCCTCTCCAAAAACCAATTTCTCCATAATCTACCTTACGCAACTGAGACGCATTCATTAAATTTTGTCTCTTGCACTTCAGCGGGACAACTTTTTAATTTTGTCTTCTGTACATCAGCGAGACAATTTTATTCTGGTCTTCGGCTTAAAACATAACCTAAAAAAAAGAAGTCAGTTTCATTCATAAGATCTAGCAAGGAGGCCACGTAGCCATAAAAGAATTACATACCGCCGCCATATATGCTTCAGACGAACACACAAATTTTATACTTTCTTCTCTCCAAAAACCAATTTCTTCATAATGTGTCCAGCGTGAAGCTCATTTATTTAATTTTTTCCTTCTGCATTTCGGCGGGACAACTATATTTTGGTCTTCAGTCTAAAATATAGTTGTACCTATAAAAAAAAAAAGAAGTCAGTTTTACTCAGAAAATCAAGCAGAAAGAACATATATTTTTTTTTAACTGTAAAAGTAATACATACCGCCATTGTGCTTCCTTCGGGCGAATACATCCAATTTGTAATTCCTCCTCTCCAAAAAACAATTCCTTCATAAAGTGTCGAAGGTGAAGATCATTAATTTAATGTTATCTTCTGCACTTCGGCGGGACACCTATATTTTGGTCTTCGGTGTAAAATATAGTTGTACCTATAAAAAAATGAAGTCAGTTTTACTCAGAAAATCAAGTAGAAAGAATATATATTTTATTAACTGTAAAAGTAATACATACCGCCATTGTGCTTCCTTCGGGCGAATACATCCAATTTGTAATTCCTCCTCTCCAAAAAACAATTCCTTCATAAAGTGTCGAAGGTGAAGCTCATTTATTTAATCTTATCTTGTGCACTTCGGCGGTCAACTATATTTTGGTCTTCGGTGTAAAATATAGTGGTACCTATAAAAAAAGAAGTCAGTTTTACTCAGAAAATCAAGCAGAAATAACATATATTTTTTTAACTGTACGAGTAATACATACCGCCATTGTGCTTGCTTCGGGCGAATGCATCCAATTTGTAATTCCTCCTCTCCAAAAACCAATTTCTTCATAAAGTGTCAAAGGTGAAGCTCATTTATTTAATCTTATCTTGTGCACTTCGGAGGTCAACTATATTTTGGTCTTCGGTGTAAAATATAGTTGTACCTATGAAAAAAAAGTCAGTATTACTCAGAACATCAAGCAGAAAGAACATATATTTTATTAACTGAAAGAGTAATACATACCGCCATTGTGCTTGCTTCGGGCGAATACATCCAATTTGTAATTCCTCCTCTCCAAAAACCAATTTCTTCATAATGTGTCCAGCGTGAAGCTCATTTATTTAATTTTATCTTCTGCACTTCGGCGGGACAACTATATTTTGGTCTTCAGTGTAAAATATAGTTGTACCTATAAAAAATGAAGTCAGTTTTACTCAGAAAATCAAGCCGAAAACACATACATTTTTTTTAACTGTAAGAGTAATACATACCGCCATTGTGCTTGCTTCGGGCGAATACATCCAATTTGTAATTCCTCCTCTCCAAAAACCAATTTCTTCATAAAGTGTCCAAGGTGAAGATCATTCATTTAATTTTATCTTCTGCACTTCGACGGGACAACTATATTTTGGTCTTCGGTGTACAATATAGTTGTACCTATAAAAAATGAAGTCAGTTTTACTCTGAAAATCGAGTAGAAAGAACATATATTTTATTAACTGTAAGAGTAATACATACCGCCATTGTGCTTGCTTCGGGCGAATACATCCAATTTGTAATTCCTCCTCTCCATAAAACCAATTTCTTCATAAAGTGTCCAAGGTGAAGATCATTCATTTAATTTTAACTTCTGCACTTCGGCGGGACAACTTTATTTTGGTCTTCGGTGTAAAATATAGTCGTACCTATAAAAAAAGAAGTTAGTATTACTCAGAAAATAGAAAATATATTTTATTAACTGTAAGAGTAATACATACCGCCATTGTGCTTGCTTCGGGCGAATACATCCAATTTGTTATTCCTCCTCTCCAAAAACCAATTTCTTCATAATGTGTCCAGCGTGAAGCTCATTTATTTAATTTTATCTTCTGCACTTCGGCGGGACAACTATATTTTGGTCTTCGGTGTAAAATATAGTTGTACCTATGAAAAAAGAAGTTAGTATTACTCAGAAAATCAAGCAGAAAGAAAATATATTTTATTAACTGTAAGTGTAATACACACCGCCATTGTGCTTGCTTCGGGCAAATACATCCAATTTGTAATTCCTCCTCTCCAAAAACCAATTTCTTCATAAAGTGTCCAAGGTGAATATCATTCATTTAATTTTATCTTCTGTACTTCGGCGGGACAACTATATTTTGGTCTTCGGTGTAAAATATAGTTGTACCTATAAAAAAAAAAAAAGTCAATTTTACTCAGAAAATCAAGCAGAAAGAACATATATTTTTTTAACTGTAAGAGTAATACATACCGCCATTGTGCTCGCTTCGGGCGAATACATCCAATTTGTAATTCCTCCTCTCCATAAAGACAATTTCTTCATAAAGTGTCGAAGGTGAAGATCATTAATTTAATGTTATCTTCTGCACTTCGGCGGGACACCTATATTTTGGTCTTCGGTGTAAAATATATTTGTACCTATAAAAAATGAAGTCAGTTTTACTCAGAAAATCAAGTAGAAAGAATATATATTTTACTAACTGTAAAAGTAATACATACCGCCATTGTGCTTCCTTCGGGCGAAAACATCCAATTTGTAATTCCTCCTCTCCAAAAAACAATTCCTTCATAAAGTGTCGAAGGTGAAGCTCATTTATTTAATCTTATCTTGTGCACTTCGGCGGTCAACTATATTTTGGTCTTCGGTGTAAAATATAGTGGTACCTATAAAAAAAGAAGTCAGTTTTACTCAGAAAATCAAGCAGAAATAACATATATTTTTTTTAACTGTACGAGTAATACATACCGCCATTGTGCTTGCTTCGGGCGAATGCATCCAATTTGTAATTCCTCCTCTCCAAAAACCAATTTCTTCATAAAGTGTCAAAGGTGAAGCTCATTTATTTAATCTTATCTTGTGCACTTCGGAGGTCAACTATATTTTGGTCTTCGGTGTCAAATATAGTTGTACCTATGAAAAAAAAAGTCAGTATTACTCAGAACATCAAGCAGAAAGAACATATATTTTTTTAACTGTAAGAATAATACATACCGCCATTGTGCTTGCTTCGGTCGAATACATCCAATTTGTAATTCCTCCTCTCCAAAAACCAATTTCTTCATAAAGTGTCCAAGGTGAATATCATTCATTTAATTTTATCTTCTGTACTTCGGCGGGACAACTATATTTTGGTCTTCAGTGTAAAATATAGTTGTACCTATAAAAAAAAAAAAGTCAGTTTTACTCAGAAAATCAAGCAGAAAGAACATATATTTTTTTTTAACTGTAAAAGTAATACATACCGCCATTATGCTTCCTTCGGGTGAATACATCCAATTTGTAATTCCTCCTCTCCAAAAAACAATTCCTTCATAAAGTGTCGAAGGTGAAGATCATTAATTTAATGTTATCTTCTGCACTTCGGCGGGACACCTATATTTTGGTCTTCGGTGTAAAATATAGTTGTACCTATAAAAAATGAAGTCAGTTTTACTCAGAAAATCAAGAAGAAAGAATATATATTTTATTAACTGTAAAAGTAATACATACCGCCATTGTGCTTCCTTCGGGCGAATACATCCAATTTGTAATTCCTCCTCTCCAAAAAACAATTCCTTCATAAAGTGTCGAAGGTGAAGCTCATTTATTTAATCTTATCTTGTGCACTTCGGCGGTCAACTATATTTTGGTCTTCGGTGTAAAATATAGTGGTACCTATAAAAAAAAGAAGTCAGTTTTACTCAGAAAATCAAGCAGAAATAACATATATTTTTTTAACTGTACGAGTAATACATACCGCCATTGTGCTTGCTTCGGGCGAATGCATCCAATTTGTAATTCCTCCTCTCCAAAAACCAATTTCTTCATAAAGTGTCAAAGGTGAAGCTCATTTATTTAATCTTATCTTGTGCACTTCGGAGGTCAACTATATTTTGGTCTTCGGTGTAAAATATAGTTGTACCTATGAAAAAAAAGTCAGTATTACTCAGAACATCAAGCAGAAAGAACATATATTTTATTAACTGTAAGAGTAATACATACGGCCATTGTGCTTGCTTCGGGCGAATACATCCAATTTGTAATTCCTCCTCTCCAAAAACCAATTTCTTCATAATGTGTCCAGCGTGAAGCTCATTTATTTAATTTTATCTTCTGCACTTCGGCGGGACAACTATATTTTGGTCTTCAGTGTAAAATATAGTTGTACCTATAAAACTAGTCGTTGGGGGCCACCGTAATACTTACCCATCATGGATATGCATAATGTAAAATAATTAAATAAAAATGTGTAAACTACTTATAAAATGCATTGCAATTCAAATAAAATCGTGGCTTGATGACGTCGCAAACTTTAAAGGCTCGATTACTGAATTGCTTGAAAGAGGTTTTTCCTTATAACTCCAAAAATAATAATCCTATTAACTAGCGGTTTATTGCATCTGATGAAGCGTCAAATTTCCAATTAAAATATCTCTTTGAAGTGAAATTTGGATGAAATACAGGGTCATGAAAAATCGAAGAGTGTGGAAAATAGGATTCCAAATATCTCGGCAACTAATTATCCGATCGACTTCATTCTTTATGTAAAATTTATGTTTTTTTATTGTCTTTTATACTCATTTCTTAAAATAAACAATTTCGAAAATTTTTATATACCTTTTATCAGAACGAATATTTCGAGGGTCCGAATAAAATAGTTCCGGTTAATCGAGGTTAATGAAATAAAATAGGCTTCTTCCCATTATTACATACTAAGTACATTCCAAATTGCAAGTCTCTATCTCAATTTTTTCGGGAGATAGAGCGTTTACAGACACACACACACACAGACACACAGACGGACGGCAAAATTTTTTTTCTAAAAATATGTTTTTCGGAATCTCCAGTGTCTGAAACGTGTAAATCAGTCAAAAAAAATTTTTCGATTTTCAAAACGATTACAAGACTTACCCTATACTACGTATGATGGGTAAGTAAAATGAAGTCAGTTTTACTCAGAAAATCAAGCAGAAAACACATACATTTTTTTTAACTGTAAGAGTAATATATACCGCCATCGTGCTTGCTTCGGGCGAATACATCCAATTTGTAATTCCTCCTCTCCAAAAACCAATTTCTTCATAAAGTGTCCAAGCTGAAGATCATTCATTTAATTTTATCTTCTGTACTTCGGCGGGACAACTATATTTCGGTCTTCAGTGTAAAATATAGTTGTACCTAAAAAAAAAAGAAGTCAGTTTTACTCAGAAAATCAAGCAGAAAGAACATATATTTTTTTAACTGTACGAGTAATACATACCGCCATTGTGCTTTTTTCGGGCGAATGCATCCAATTTGTAATTCCTCCTCTCCAAAAAAAAATTTCTTCATAAAGTGTCCAGCGTGAAGCTCATTTATTTAATTTTATCTTCTGCACTTCGGCGGGACACCTATATTTTGGTCTTCGGTGTAAAATATAGTTGTACCTATAAAAAATGAAGTCAGTTTTACTCAGAAAATCAAGTAGAAAGAATATATATTTTATTAACTGTAAAAGTAATACATACCGCCATTGTGCTTCCTTCGGGCGAATACATCCAATTTGTAATTCCTCCTCTCCAAAAACCAATTTCTTCATAAAGTGTCAAAGGTGAAGATCATTTATTTAATCTTATCTTGTGCACTTCGGAGGTCAACTATATTTTGGTCTTCGGTGTAAAATATAGTTGTACCTATGAAAAAAATGTCAGTATTACTCAGAACATCAAGCAGAAAGAACATATATTTTATTAACTGTAAGAGTAATACATACCGCCATTGTGCTTGCTTCGGGCGAATACATCCAATTTGAAATTCCTCCTCTCCAAAAACCAATTTCTTCATAATGTGTCCAGCGTGAAGCTCATTTATTTAATTTTATCTTCTGCACTTCGGCGGGACAACTATATTTTGGTCTTCAGTGTAAAATATAGTTGTACCTATAAAAAATGAAGTCAGTTTTACTCAGAAAATCAAGCAGAAAACACATACATTTTTTTTAACTGTAAGAGTAATACATACCGCCATTGTGCTTGCTTCGGGCGAATACATCCAATTTGTTATTCCTCCTCTCCAAAAACCAATTTCTTCATAATGTGTCCAGCGTGAAGCTCATTTATTTAATTTTATCTTCTGCACTTCGGCGGGACAACTATATTTTGGTCTTCGGTGTAAAATATAGTTGTACCTATAAAAAAAGAAGTTAGTATTACTCAGAAAATCAAGCAGAAAGAAAATATATTTTATTAACTGTAAGTGTAATACACACCGCCATTGTGCTTGCTTCGGGCGAATACATCCAATTTGTAATTCCTCCTCTCCAAAAACCAATTTCTTCATAAATTGCCCAAGGTGAAGATCATTCATTTAATTTTATCTTCTGCACTTCGGCGGGACAACTATATTTTGGTCTTCAGTGTAAAATATAATTGTACCTATAAAAAATGAAGTCAGTTTTACTCAGAAAATGATACAGAAAACACATACATTTTTTTTAACTGTAAGAGTAATACATACCGCCATTGTGCTTGCTTCGGACGAATACATCCAATTTGTAATTCCTCCTCTCCAAAAACCAATTTCTTCATAAAGTGTCCAAGGTGAAGATCATTCATTTAATTTTATCTTCTGCACTTCGGCGGGACAACTATATTTTGGTCTTCAGTGTAAAATATAGTTGTACCTATAAAAAATGAAGTCAGTTTTACTCAGAAAATCAAACAGAAAACACATACATTTTTTTAACTGTAAGAGTAATACATACCGCCATTGTGCTTGCTTCGGGCGAATACATCCAATTTGTAATTCCTCCTCTCCAAAAACCAATTTCTTCATAAAGTGTCCAAGGTGAATATCATTCATTTAATTTTATCTTCTGTACTTCGGCGGGACAACTATATTTTGGTCTTCGGTGTAAAATATAGTTGTACCTATATAAAAAAAAAAGTCAATTTTACTCAGAAAATCAAGCAGAAAGAACATATATTTTTTTTACTGTAAGAGTAATACATACCGCCATTGTGCTCGCTTCGGGCGAATGCATGCAATTTGTAATTCCTCCTCTCCATAAAGACAATTTCTTCATAAAGTTACCAAGTTGAAGATCATTCATTTAATTTTATCTTCTGTACTTCGGCGGGACAACTATATTTTGGTCTTCGGTGTAAAATATAGTTGTACCTATATAAAAAAAAAAGTCAATTTTACTCAGAAAATCAAGCAGAAAGAACATATATTTTTTTTACTGTAAGAGTAATACATACCGCCATTGTGCTCGCTTCGGGCGAATGCATGCAATTTGTAATTCCTCCTCTCCATAAAGACAATTTCTTCATAAAGTGTCCAAGCTGAAGATCATTCATTTAATTTTATCTTCTGCACTTCGACGGGACAACTATATTTTGGTCTTCGGTGTACAATATAGTTGTACCTATAAAAAATGAAGTCAGTTTTACTCAGAAAATCAAGCAGAAATAACATATATTTTTTTAACTGTACGAGTAATACATACCGCCATTGTGCTTTTTTCGGGCGAATGCATCCAATTTGTAATTCCTCCTCTCCAAAAAAAAATTTCTTCATAAAGTGTCAAAGGTGAAGCTCATTTATTTAATCTTATCTTGTGCACTTCGGAGGTCAACTATATTTTGGTCTTCGGTGTAAAATATAGTTGTACCTATGAAAAAAAAGTCAGTATTACTCAGAACATCAAGCAGAAAGAACATATATTTTTTTAACTGTAAGAGTAATACATACCGCCATTGTGCTTGCTTCGGTCGAATACATCCAATTTGTAATTCCTCCTCTCCAAAAACCAATCTCTTCATAAAGTGTCCAAGGTGAATATCATTCATTTAATTTTATCTTCTGTACTTCGGCGGGACAACTATATTTTGGTCTTCAGTGTAAAATATAGTTGTACCTAAAAAAAAAAGAAGTCAGTTTTACTCAGAAAATCAAGCAGAAAGAACATATATTTTTTTTTAACTGTAAATATAATACATACCGCCATTATGCTTCCTTCGGGCGAATACATCCAATTTGTAATTCCTCCTCTCCAAAAAACAATTCCTTCATAAAGTGTCGAAGGTGAAGATCATTAATTTAATGTTATCTTCTGCACTTCGGCGGGACACCTATATTTTGGTCTTCGGTGTAAAATATAGTTGTACCTATAAAAAATGAAGTCAGTTTTACTCAGAAAATCAAGTAGAAAGAATATATATTTTATTAACTGTAAAAGTAATACATACCGCCATTGTGCTTCCTTCGGGCGAATACATCCAATTTGTAATTCCTCCTCTCCAAAAACCAATTTCTTCATAAAGTGTCAAAGGTGAAGATCATTTATTTAATCTTATCTTGTGCACTTCGGAGGTCAACTATATTTTGGTCTTCGGTGTAAAATATAGTTGTACCTATGAAAAAAATATCAGTATTACTCAGAACATCAAGCAGAAAGAACATATATTTTATTAACTGTAAGAGTAATACATACCGCCATTGTGCTTGCTTCGGGCGAATACATCCAATTTGTAATTCCTCCTCTCCAAAAACCAATTTCTTCATAATGTGTCCAGCGTGAAGCTCATTTATTTAATTTTATCTTCTGCACTTCGGCGGGACAACTATATTTTGGTCTTCAGTGTAAAATATAGTTGTACCTATAAAAAATGAAGTCAGTTTTACTCAGAAAATCAAGCAGAAAACACATACATTTTTTTTAACTGTAAGAGTAATACATACCGCCATTGTGTTTGCTTCGGGCGAATACATCCAATTTGTTATTCCTCCTCTCCAAAAACCAATTTCTTCATAATGTGTCCAGCGTGAAGCTCATTTATTTAATTTTATCTTCTGCACTTCGGCGGGACAACTATATTTTGGTCTTCGGTGTAAAATATAGTTGTACCTATAAAAAAAGAAGTTAGTATTACTCAGAAAATCAAGCAGAAAGAAAATATATTTTATTAACTGTAAGTGTAATACACACCGCCATTGTGCTTGCTTCGGGCGAATACATCCAATTTGTTATTCCTCCTCTCCAAAAACCAATTTCTTCATAAATTGCCCAAGGTGAAGATCATTCATTTAATTTTATCTTCTGCACTTCGGCGGGACAACTATATTTTGGTCTTCAGTGTAAAATATAATTGTACCTATAAAAAATGAAGTCAGTTTTACTCAGAAAATGATACAGAAAACACATACATTTTTTTTAACTGTAAGAGTAATACATACCGCCATTGTGCTTGCTTCGGACGAATACATCCAATTTGTAATTCCTCCTCTCCAAAAACCAATTTCTTCATAAAGTGTCCAAGGTGAAGATCATTCATTTAATTTTATCTTCTGCACTTCGGCGGGACAACTATATTTTGGTCTTCAGTGTAAAATATAGTTGTACCTATAAAAAATGAAGTCAGTTTTACTCAGAAAATCAAACAGAAAACACATACATTTTTTTAACTGTAAGAGTAATACATACCGCCATTGTGCTTGCTTCGGGCGAATACATCCAATTTGTAATTCCTCCTCTCCAAAAACCAATTTCTTCATAAAGTGTCCAAGGTGAATATCATTCATTTAATTTTATCTTCTGTACTTCGGCGGGACAACTATATTTTGGTCTTCGGTGTAAAATATAGTTGTACCTATATAAAAAAAAAGTCAATTTTACTCAGAAAATCAAGCAGAAAGAACATATATTTTTTTTACTGTAAGAGTAATACATACCGCCATTGTGCTCGCTTCGGGCGAATGCATGCAATTTGTAATTCCTCCTCTCCATAAAGACAATTTCTTCATAAAGTTACCAAGTTGAAGATCATTCATTTAATTTTATCTTCTGTACTTCGGCGGGACAACTATATTTTGGTCTTCGGTGTAAAATATAGTTGTACCTATATAAAAAAAAAAAAGTCAATTTTACTCAGAAAATCAAGCAGAAAGAACATATATTTTTTTTACTGTAAGAGTAATACATACCGCCATTGTGCTCGCTTCGGGCGAATGCATGCAATTTGTAATTCCTCCTCTCCATAAAGACAATTTCTTCATAAAGTGTCCAAGCTGAAGATCATTCATTTAATTTTATCTTCTGCACTTCGACGGGACAACTATATTTTGGTCTTCGGTGTACAATATAGTTGTACCTATAAAAAATGAAGTCAGTTTTACTCAGAAAATCAAGCAGAAATAACATATATTTTTTTAACTGTACGAGTAATACATACCGCCATTGTGCTTTTTTCGGGCGAATGCATCCAATTTGTAATTCCTCCTCTCCAAAAACCAATTTCTTCATAAAGTGTCAAAGGTGAAGCTCATTTATTTAATCTTATCTTGTGCACTTCGGAGGTCAACTATATTTTGGTCTTCGGTGTAAAATATAGTTGTACCTATGAAAAAAAAGTCAGTATTACTCAGAACATCAAGCAGAAAGAACATATATTTTTTTAACTGTAAGAGTAATACATACCGCCATTGTGCTTGCTTCGGTCGAATACATCCAATTTGTAATTCCTCCTCTCCAAAAACCAATCTCTTCATAAAGTGTCCAAGGTGAATATCATTCATTTAATTTTATCTTCTGTACTTCGGCGGGACAACTATATTTTGGTCTTCAGTGTAAAATATAGTTGTACCTAAAAAAAAAAGAAGTCAGTTTTACTCAGAAAATCAAGCAGAAAGAACATATATTTTTTTTAACTGTAAATATAATACATACCGCCATTATGCTTCCTTCGGGCGAATACATCCAATTTGTAATTCCTCCTCTCCAAAAAACAATTCCTTCATAAAGTGTCGAAGGTGAAGATCATTAATTTAATGTTATCTTCTGCACTTCGGCGGGACACCTATATTTTGGTCTTCGGTGTAAAATATAGTTGTACCTATAAAAAATGAAGTCAGTTTTACTCAGAAAATCAAGTAGAAAGAATATATATTTTATTAACTGTAAAAGTAATACATACCGCCATTGTGCTTCCTTCGGGCGAATACATCCAATTTGTAATTCCTCCTCTCCAAAAACCAATTTCTTCATAAAGTGTCAAAGGTGAAGCTCATTTATTTAATCTTATCTTGTGCACTTCGGAGGTCAACTATATTTTGGTCTTCGGTGTAAAATATAGTTGTACCTATGAAAAAAATGTCAGTATTACTCAGAACATCAAGCAGAAAGAACATATATTTTATTAACTGTAAGAGTAATACATACCGCCATTGTGCTTGCTTCGGGCGAATACATCCAATTTGTAATTCCTCCTCTCCAAAAACCAATTTCTTCATAATGTGTCCAGCGTGAAGCTCATTTATTTAATTTTATCTTCTGCACTTCGGCGGGACAACTATATTTTGGTCTTCAGTGTAAAATATAGTTGTACCTATAAAACTAGTCGTTGGGGGCCACCGTAATACTTACCCATCATGGATATGCATAATGTAAAATAATTAAATAAAAATGTGTAAACTACTTATAAAATGCATTGCAATTCAAATAAAATCGTGGCTTGATGACGTCGCAAACTTTAAAGGCTCGATTACTGAATTGCTTGAAAGAGGTTTTTCCTTATAACTCCAAAAATAATAATCCTATTAACTAGCGGTTTATTGCATCTGATTAAGCGTCAAATTTCCAATTAAAATATCTCTTTGAAGTGAAATTTGGATGAAATACAGGGTCATGAAAAATCGAAGAGTGTGGAAAATAGGATTCCAAATATCTCGGCAACTAATTATCCGATCGACTTCATTCTTTATGTAAAATTTATGTTTTTTTATTGTCTTTTATACTCATTTCTTAAAATAAACAATTTCGAAAATTTTTATATACCTTTTATCAGAACGAATATTTCGAGGGTCCGAATAAAATAGTTCCGGTTAATCGAGGTTAATGAAATAAAATAGGCTTCTTCCCATTATTACATACTAAGTACATTCCAAATTGAAAGTCTCTATCTCAATTTTTTCGGGAGATAGAGCGTTTACAGACACACACACACACAGACACACAGACGGACGGCAAAATTTTTTTTTCTAAAAATATGTTTTTCGGAATCTCCAGTGTCTGAAACGTGTAAATCAGTCAAAAAAAATTTTTCGATTTTCAAAACGATTACAAGACTTACCCTATACTACGTATGATGGGTAAGTAAAATGAAGTCAGTTTTACTCAGAAAATCAAGCAGAAAACACATACATTTTTTTTAACTGTAAGAGTAATATATACCGCCATCGTGCTTGCTTCGGGCGAATACATCCAATTTGTAATTCCTCCTCTCCAAAAACCAATTTCTTCATAAAGTGTCCAAGCTGAAGATCATTCATTTAATTTTATCTTCTGCACTTCGACGGGACAACTATATTTTGGTCTTCGGTGTACAATATAGTTGTACCTATAAAAAATGAAGTCAGTTTTACTCAGAAAATCAAGCAGAAATAACATATATTTTTTTAACTGTACGAGTAATACATACCGCCATTGTGCTTTTTTCGGGCGAATGCATCCAATTTGTAATTCCTCCTCTCCAAAAACCAATTTCTTCATAAAGTGTCAAAGGTGAAGCTCATTTATTTAATCTTATCTTGTGCACTTCGGAGGTCAACTATATTTTGGTCTTCGGTGTAAAATATAGTTGTACCTATGAAAAAAAAGTCAGTATTACTCAGAACATCAAGCAGAAAGAACATATATTTTTTTAACTGTAAGAGTAATACATACCGCCATTGTGCTTGCTTCGGTCGAATACATCCAATTTGTAATTCCTCCTCTCCAAAAACCAATCTCTTCATAAAGTGTCCAAGGTGAATATCATTCATTTAATTTTATCTTCTGTACTTCGGCGGGACAACTATATTTTGGTCTTCAGTGTAAAATATAGTTGTACCTAAAAAAAAAAGAAGTCAGTTTTACTCAGAAAATCAAGCAGAAAGAACATATATTTTTTTTTAACTGTAAATATAATACATACCGCCATTATGCTTCCTTCGGGCGAATACATCCAATTTGTAATTCCTCCTCTCCAAAAAACAATTCCTTCATAAAGTGTCGAAGGTGAAGATCATTAATTTAATGTTATCTTCTGCACTTCGGCGGGACACCTATATTTTGGTCTTCGGTGTAAAATATAGTTGTACCTATAAAAAATGAAGTCAGTTTTACTCAGAAAATCAAGTAGAAAGAATATATATTTTATTAACTGTAAAAGTAATACATACCGCCATTGTGCTTCCTTCGGGCGAATACATCCAATTTGTAATTCCTCCTCTCCAAAAACCAATTTCTTCATAAAGTGTCAAAGGTGAAGATCATTTATTTAATCTTATCTTGTGCACTTCGGAGGTCAACTATATTTTGGTCTTCGGTGTAAAATATAGTTGTACCTATGAAAAAAATGTCAGTATTACTCAGAACATCAAGCAGAAAGAACATATATTTTATTAACTGTAAGAGTAATACATACCGCCATTGTGCTTGCTTCGGGCGAATACATCCAATTTGTAATTCCTCCTCTCCAAAAACCAATTTCTTCATAATGTGTCCTGCGTGAAGCTCATTTATTTAATTTTATCTTCTGCACTTCGGCGGGACAACTATATTTTGGTCTTCAGTGTAAAATATAGTTGTACCTATAAAAAATGAAGTCAGTTTTACTCAGAAAATCAAGCAGAAAACACATACATTTTTTTTAACTGTAAGAGTAATACATACCGCCATTGTGCTTGCTTCGGGCGAATACATCCAATTTGTTATTCCTCCTCTCCAAAAACCAATTTCTTCATAATGTGTCCAGCGTGAAGCTCATTTATTTAATTTTATCTTCTGCACTTCGGCGGGACAACTATATTTTGGTCTTCGGTGTAAAATATAGTTGTACCTATAAAAAAAGAAGTTAGTATTACTCAGAAAATCAAGCAGAAAGAAAATATATTTTATTAACTGTAAGTGTAATACACACCGCCATTGTGCTTGCTTCGGGCGAATACATCCAATTTGTAATTCCTCCTCTCCAAAAGCCAATTTCTTCATAAATTGCCCAAGGTGAAGATCATTCATTTAATTTTATCTTCTGCACTTCGGCGGGACAACTATATTTTGGTCTTCAGTGTAAAATATAATTGTACCTATAAAAAATGAAGTCAGTTTTACTCAGAAAATGATACAGAAAACACATACATTTTTTTTAACTGTAAGAGTAATACATACCGCCATTGTGCTTGCTTCGGACGAATACATCCAATTTGTAATTCCTCCTCTCCAAAAACCAATTTCTTCATAAAGTGTCCAAGGTGAAGATCATTCATTTAATTTTATCTTCTGCACTTCGGCGGGACAACTATATTTTGGTCTTCAGTGTAAAATATAGTTGTACCTATAAAAAATGAAGTCAGTTTTACTCAGAAAATCAAACAGAAAACACATACATTTTTTTAACTGTAAGAGTAATACATACCGCCATTGTGCTTGCTTCGGGCGAATACATCCAATTTGTAATTCCTCCTCTCCAAAAACCAATTTCTTCATAAAGTGTCCAAGGTGAATATCATTCATTTAATTTTATCTTCTGTACTTCGGCGGGACAACTATATTTTGGTCTTCGGTGTAAAATATAGTTGTACCTATATAAAAAAAAAAGTCAATTTTACTCAGAAAATCAAGCAGAAAGAACATATATTTTTTTTACTGTAAGAGTAATACATACCGCCATTGTGCTCGCTTCGGGCGAATGCATGCAATTTGTAATTCCTCCTCTCCATAAAGACAATTTCTTCATAAAGTTACCAAGTTGAAGATCATTCATTTAATTTTATCTTCTGCACTTCGGCGAGACAACTATATTTTGGTCTTCGGTGTACAATATAGTTGTACCTATAAAAAATGAAGTCAGTTTTACTCAGAAAATCAAGCAGAAATAACATATATTTTTTTAACTGTACGAGTAATACATACCGCCATTGTGCTTTTTTCGGGCGAATGCATCCAATTTGTAATTCCTCCTCTCCAAAAACCAATTTCTTCATAAAGTGTCAAAGGTGAAGCTCATTTATTTAATCTTATCTTCTGCACTTCGGCGGGACAACTATATTTTGGTCTTCAGTGTAAAATATAGTTGTACCTATAAAAAATGAAGTCAGTTTTACTCAGAAAATCAAACAGAAAACACATACATTTTTTTAACTGTAAGAGTAATACATACCGCCATTGTGCTTGCTTCGGGCGAATACATCCAATTTGTAATTCCTCCTCTCCAAAAACCAATTTCTTCATAAAGTGTCCAAGGTGAATATCATTCATTTAATTTTATCTTCTGTACTTCGGCGGGACAACTATATTTTGGTCTTCGGTGTAAAATATAGTTGTACCTATATAAAAAAAAAGTCAATTTTACTCAGAAAATCAAGCAGAAAGAACATATATTTTTTTTACTGTAAGAGTAATACATACCGCCATTGTGCTCGCTTCGGGCGAATGCATGCAATTTGTAATTCCTCCTCTCCATAAAGACAATTTCTTCATAAAGTTACCAAGTTCAAGATCATTCATTTAATTTTATCTTCTGTACTTCGGCGGGACAACTATATTTTGGTCTTCGGTGTAAAATATAGTTGTACCTATATAAAAAAAAAAGTCAATTTTACTCAGAAAATCAAGCAGAAAGAACATATATTTTTTTTACTGTAAGAGTAATACATACCGCCATTGTGCTCGCTTCGGGCGAATGCATGCAATTTTTAATTCCTCCTCTCCATAAAGACAATTTCTTCATAAAGTGTCCAAGCTGAAGATCATTCATTTAATTTTATCTTCTGCACTTCGACGGGACAACTATATTTTGGTCTTCGGTGTACAATATAGTTGTACCTATAAAAAATGAAGTCAGTTTTACTCAGAAAATCAAGCAGAAATAACATATATTTTTTTAACTGTACGAGTAATACATACCGCCATTGTGCTTTTTTCGGGCGAATGCATCCAATTTGTAATTCCTCCTCTCCAAAAACCAATTTCTTCATAAAGTGTCAAAGGTGAAGCTCATTTATTTAATCTTATCTTGTGCACTTCGGAGGTCAACTATATTTTGGTCTTCGGTGTAAAATATAGTTGTACCTATGAAAAAAAAGTCAGTATTACTCAGAACATCAAGCAGAAAGAACATATATTTTTTTAACTGTAAGAGTAATACATACCGCCATTGTGCTTGCTTCGGTCGAATACATCCAATTTGTAATTCCTCCTCTCCAAAAACCAATCTCTTCATAAAGTGTCCAAGGTGAATATCATTCATTTAATTTTATCTTCTGTACTTCGGCGGGACAACTATATTTTGGTCTTCAGTGTAAAATATAGTTGTACCTAAAAAAAAAAAAGTCAGTTTTACTCAGAAAATCAAGCAGAAAGAACATATATTTTTTTTAACTGTAAATATAATACATACCGCCATTATGCTTCCTTCGGGCGAATACATCCAATTTGTAATTCCTCCTCTCCAAAAAATAATTCCTTCATAAAGTGTCGAAGGTGAAGATCATTAATTTAATGTTATCTTCTGCACTTCGGCGGGACACCTATATTTTGGTCTTCGGTGTAAAATATAGTTGTACCTATAAAAAATGAAGTCAGTTTTACTCAGAAAATCAAGTAGAAAGAATATATATTTTATTAACTGTAAAAGTAATACATACCGCCATTGTGCTTCCTTCGGGCGAATACATCCAATTTGTAATTCCTCCTCTCCAAAAACCAATTTCTTCATAAAGTGTCAAAGGTGAAGCTCATTTATTTAATCTTATCTTGTGCACTTCGGAGGTCAACTATATTTTGGTCTTCGGTGTAAAATATAGTTGTACCTATGAAAAAAATGTCAGTATTACTCAGAACATCAAGCAGAAAGAACATATATTTTATTAACTGTAAGAGTAATACATACCGCCATTGTGCTTGCTTCGGGCGAATACATCCAATTTGTAATTCCTCCTCTCCAAAAACCAATTTCTTCATAATGTGTCCAGCGTGAAGCTCATTTATTTAATTTTATCTTCTGCACTTCGGCGGGACAACTATATTTTGGTCTTCAGTGTAAAATATAGTTGTACCTATAAAAAATGAAGTCAGTTTTACTCAGAAAATCAAGCAGAAAACACATACATTTTTTTTAACTGTAAGAGTAATACATACCGCCATTGTGCTTGCTTCGGGCGAATACATCCAATTTGTTATTCCTCCTCTCCAAAAACCAATTTCTTCATAATGTGTCCAGCGTGAAGCTCATTTATTTAATTTTATCTTCTGCACTTCGGCGGGACAACTATATTTTGGTCTTCGGTGTAAAATATAGTTGTACCTATAAAAAAAGAAGTTTGTATTACTCAGAAAATCAAGCAGAAAGAAAATATATTTTATTAACTGTAAGTGTAATACACACCGCCATTGTGCTTGCTTCGGGCGAATACATCCAATTTGTAATTCCTCCTCCCCAAAAACCAATTTCTTCATAAATTGCCCAAGGTGAAGATCATTCATTTAATTTTATCTTCTGCACTTCGGCGGGACAACTATATTTTGGTCTTCAGTGTAAAATATAATTGTACCTATAAAAAATGAAGTCAGTTTTACTCAGAAAATGATACAGAAAACACATACATTTTTTTTAACTGTAAGAGTAATACATACCGCCATTGTGCTTGCTTCGGACGAATACATCCAATTTGTAATTCCTCCTCTCCAAAAACCAATTTCTTCATAAAGTGTCGAAGGTGAAGATCATTAATTTAATGTTATCTTCTGCACTTCGGCGGGACACCTATATTTTGGTCTTCGGTGTAAAATATATTTGTACCTATAAAAAATGAAGTCAGTTTTACTCAGAAAATCAAACAGAAAACACATACATTTTTTTAACTGTAAGAGTAATACATACCGCCATTGTGCTTGCTTCGGGCGAATACATCCAATTTGTAATTCCTCCTCTCCAAAAACCAATTTCTTCATAAAGTGTCCAAGGTGAATATCATTCATTTAATTTTATCTTCTGTACTTCGGCGGGACAACTATATTTTGGTCTTCGGTGTAAAATATAGTTGTACCTATATAAAAAAAAAAGTCAATTTTACTCAGAAAATCAAGCAGAAAGAACATATATTTTTTTTACTGTAAGAGTAATACATACCGCCATTGTGCTCGCTTCGGGCGAATGCATGCAATTTGTAATTCCTCCTCTCCATAAAGACAATTTCTTCATAAAGTTACCAAGTTGAAGATCATTCATTTAATTTTATCTTCTGCACTTCGGCGAGACAACTATATTTTGGTCTTCGGTGTAAAATATAGTTGTACCTATAAAAAAAGAAGTTAGTATTACTCAGAAAATCAAGTAGAAAGAAAATATTCTTTATTAACTGTAAGAGTTATGCATACCGCCATTGTGCTTGCTTCGGACGAATACATCCAATTTACAATTCCTCTTTTCCAAAAACAAATTTCTTCGTAATGTGTCCAGCGTGACGCTCATTTATTTAATTTTATTTTCTGCACTTCCGCGGGACAACTATATTTTGGTCTTCGGTGTAAAATATAGTTGTTTCTATGATAAAAGAAGTCCGTTTTACTCAGAAAATTAAGTAGAAATAAAATATATTTTATTAACTGTAAGAGTAATAAATACCGCCATTGTGCTTGCTTCGGGCGAATACATCCAATTTGTTATTCCTCCTCTCCAAAAACCAATTTCTTCATAATGTGTCCAGCGTGAAGATCATTCATTTAATTTTATCTTCTGCACTTCGGCAGGACAACTATATTTTGGTCTTCGGTGTAAAATATAGTTGTACCTATAAAAAATGAAGTCAGTTTTACACAGAAAATCAAGCAGAAAGAACAAATATTTTTTTAACTGTAAGAGTAATACATACCGCCATTGTGCTTGCTTCGGTCGAATACATCCAATTTGTAATTCCTCCTCTCCAAAAACCAATTTCTTCATAATGTGTCCAGCGTGAAGCTCATTTATTTAATCTTATCTTCTGCACTTTGGCGGGTCAACTATATTTTGGTCTTCTTTGTAAAATATACTTGTACCTATAAAAAATGAAGTTAGTATTACTCAGAAAATCAAGCAGAAAGAAAATATATTTTATCAACTGTAAGAGTATTACATACCGTCATTGTGCTTGCTTCGTGCGAATACATCCAATTTGTAATTCCTCCTCTCCAAAAAACCAATTATTTCGTAATGTGTCCAGGGTGACGCTCATTTATTTAATTTTATTTTCTGCACTTCCGCGGGACAACTATATTTTGGTCTTCGGTGTAAAATATAGTTGTTTCTATGATAAAAGAAGTCCGTTTTACTCAGAAAATCAAGTAGAAAGAAGATGTATTTTTTTAACTGTAAGAGTAATACATACCGCCATTGTGCTTGCTTCTGGCGAATACATCCAATTTTTAATTCCTCCTCTCCAAAAAACAATTTCTTCATAATGTGTCCAGCGTGAAGCTAATTTATTTAATTTTATCTTCTGCACTTCGGCGGGACAACTATATTCTGGTCTTTGGTGTAAAATATAGCTGTACCTATAAAAAAAGTCAGTTTTACTCAGAAAATCAAGTAGAAAGAACATATATTTTTTTAACTGTAAGAGTAATACATACTGCCATTGTGCTTGCTTCGGGCGATTATATCCAATTTGTAATTCCTTCTCTACAAAAACCGATTTCTTCATAATGTGTCGAGAGTCTGGATAAACCATTTATTTATGTATTCTGCACTTCGGCAGAACTTTATTTTAGTCTTCTGTTTAAAATATAGTTGCACCTATAAAAATGAAGTTAGTTTCAGTCATAAAATCAAGCAAACGGGACATATTTTTTCTTATTCGTAACAGAAATACTTACCGCCATTATGCATGGTTCTGTTCTGACAAACACATAAATTTTATAATTGCTCTGCAAAAACATGATGCATTGATATTCAGTCAAGAGTGAGGCTCATTAATTGTATTTTTCTGCACACCGACGATGCAGCTTTGTTTTAGTCTTCGGTTTGTAATATAGATGTACCTATAAATAGACCGCAAAATATAACAATGTTAAGTTTTCTTAAAATAAAACGAATCCGTTTTCTTTTAAATCAGCATTTATGGATTATTAACATTGCTTCGGAGCTTACATTAAATGTTCTCTTTTTGTCTTATAACTTCTCATTAAAAAAATTATTTTGGTATTGTTTATAAAAGAAAACTTGTTTGTAGTTTTCACATGTGTTTTCATTTTCTCTTATGATGTGTTAGTTGGAATTCCTTAACCAAGGAATCCGTTTCTAAAATTAAAAAATATCCGATGTTGGCGATATTTGCGCCCAACATGGATGAATATATGGAAATTTATTAAAATTTACCTAAAATCGGGGATTATATTCCAAAGTTACATGCACTGAGATACGAGACACTGAGAGAATGAAATGAATTGTTGAATTTATTAATAAGTTGTTGTTCGCATTGTTGAGTTTGTCACCCTAAAAGAAGCCGCTGTTGAAAATGATTGTTGCGAATTGTGGAACAACAATATTTTTGATTAGAATGAAAATATGCGATTGTTGGAAAAATAATAAGGATATTATTGAACAAGTTGTCTTCAAGGGAATCATTATTTTGGAAAAGGGTTTTAAATATCTTTTTCCAATCAAGTAAATTTTGCTAGAAAATCCTCTAGGGTACTTTTCGGTTAGCCGGGCGCCAATGATATATGTACATGTATATATCACATGTATATACACATATACATATACATACATTCATATATACACATATATGTCTGAATATATATATATATGTGTATATACATATATATTTATATATGTACATATATCATTGGCGCCAGGCTAACCGAAAAGTACCTCCTCTAGCTATTGTTTTCAATTTTTTATACAGAAAGCATTTTCAATTTCGGAGCTGGAGTTTGCGAGTTCTATCCAAAGATTACAGTGCTGTCAGATTGGGGATTTTGTCCCAATTTTGGGGAATTTTGAGCCTCCGGGAGAAAATTTTGGGGACAAGTTATTAGTGGGGAAACGTTTGAGGAATATATTTTGGAAGAAAAACTTGGGGATTTATTTCATGTTTTCGGGTTAAATTTTACTTTAGTGACAACACTGGATCTGGATTCGTCGATTACACGTATTTTAATTTCTTATGTATTATGCATTTAATTCTAATATCTATTTATCTTTTCTTAATTCATATTATTTTCTTCAAAAAATAATTGATCACAATAAAAATATTGATTCGCAAGTTCGTTTTTCTATTTCTTTTAAATGGGGAAATTTTATTAAAAAAGGCTCGATTTGGAGAAAAAAATTTCGCTTAAATTGGTTAAATAATTTTATAGTAGTAAATTTAAAATTTAAAATTCACTTTTTTGACTAAAAACTAATTTGGGGACTTTTTCGGAAAAAAGCACTGATTTGGGAGGAAATTTAGAGCTTTTGGGGAAATAGACTTTCGACTGTCTTCCAACACTGAATAAACATTTTTAATTTCGGAGCTGGAGTTTGCGAGTTCTATCCAAAGAGATTTGAGAAGGACTCTGAAAAACTTTATAAATTCCCTTGTGTGTTATATCGAATTCATGCACATTTTTTTTGTGAAGGATTTCTACAACAGCTGCGTTTTACAACTGTGGCGGAAAATAATATTAACAAGCAAGAAATCTATAATAATTTATTAACATTTTCCTGAAATTCTGGAATAATATAAAAAATTAGATGCGCTTAGATAAGAGATTTAAGACCAAAGCTGACTATAAACTATTTTATATGAAGTACGTTATATTTTTAAATACTTTATAGGGGGCTTTGTACGAGACTCTGAGTTTTTAAAAAAAATTAAAGTATTGAGTTAATCAATAGTTAATCATTATTTGTTACCGTGAAAGAAAACGCGTTCAAAAATTATTTTTGCGAATTGTGGAATAATAATGCAGATTTTTAATTAGAATGAAAGCCTGTGATTATTGGGAATATTAAGGTTATTATTGAAATGTATTTTTGCGGCAAGTTGTCTTTCAACTACAATAGAATCAACATTTTAGAAGAAGTTTAAAAATATCTTATGACAACCAAGTAAATTTTTGTAGAAAATTCCCTAATGTTAGGGAGCTTTATACCAAACCTACACAAAATAAAGATAATTACTTTTCTTTTAAATGTTTCGTTAGTTTTTGTATTGTAACCCAAAAGATCCTGTAATTATTTTCCTTGTGAACATTTTTAAATTCAAAGATTGAGCTGGAGCGTTCGATCCAAAGAGATTTGAGAATGCCTGTGAAAATTTTTACGGAATACGATGGCGTTATAGTAATCATGGCGTTAACGAATTTTGTATGATTTCGTATATTTCAACTTCGAAAATATCGTTAAATCTCTCCAATAATATTGATGAAGTGTAGATGAAAAACTTGGTTAACTTAAAACTCATCTTTTCTATTTTTTCCTGATACGTCACCATAGTTAAATACCTGATTTCTTATAATTTATAGAACACGGAAAACAACTGTCTGATGCGGGATCGGAAAGCAAGATCAAGAAAAAAGTCATCGAAAATTCGTGCCCTGTGGTAAAGTATATGTTCCAAAAAGGAAACAGGTTAGACTTTTTTAAGTAATTACGATTTCGGTACTTCTTTTTTATACAGACCCTGGCCTTTTTTACCCATTGGCCAAAATTACCTTGGCATAAGAGGGAAAATTTTGAAAACCCATTCACTGTTTCATACACACAAGTAATTTGATCAATATTTACACAATTGATTTAACATACACAAAAAGAAACAATTTATCTAATACAGACAAAAAGAATCAATTTATCTAATACAGACAAAAAGAAGCAATTTATCTAATAATAACATCGCGCGGCATTGCCCGAGCCTGGAATAACAAATTTAAATATAGCTAAAATTATCTGAAATATAATATACAAATTAACCTGTTGTTGTAGGCCCCACTCTCTTTGGAAAGATTGAATTCTAGGTCCGATTCGGCCCGAATCTGCAGAAAAAAGATGAACCTGGACTCGGCTCCAGTCTAATAAGAGAAAATAGGCCTAAAACATGCTCGGGTGTCAATGCGGCTTGAAGCTTCGGACTAGGCTTGGGACCGTGCAGGCACTTTACCAAACGGAACATAGCTCTCTTACTAACGGATAATAATTGATAATAAAAGGTTGTCATAGAAAAAAAATTTATTCTCCTTTTCCCTCGATGGAACTTCACTCCGTCAGAAAAAAAATCGATTGCGTTTATTTTTTTAATGTTTATTTTATTTTTTTAATATTTCGTGTTTTTTTTTTTTAATCGAATTCTGGATGTTTTATGCATACAAGAATATAAAATATACAATTGTATGACTAAGGTATCAAACAGATATCAGATGATAAAAAATAAAATTTCTCATTTTCAGCACATTGGGACTTTTTAAAAAAAATTGTAAAGGTATCAAAAATCGCTGTATGAATTTCGAATAAACTTTATTGAAAAGAGAACAAAATTTACTATATTAGGCTAAAATATTGAATTTGGATTTCTTTTATGAGGGGCTCAAAATCGCTAACAAACATGGAAAAACGGGGAAATTCGCAGGTTTTTTTTTTTGTTTTTTGTTTTTTGTTTTTTTGTTTTTTTAAATAAAACAACAAAAATTCTAAAATCAGAGATCCAGGTGCATTTCGACTTGTCTTTAATTATCCGTAACCAAATTTGCAGACCTTTACATGCGGTAGATTTCCCTAGTCATCAAGCATACATAGACACACAAACATCTTTCTTTTAATAATGTTCAGTGTAATTTTGAATTTAAATCAATTAGTTATTTCTTTAGATAACAGATGGTGTCACTGCTCATTTTTAAAATGCTATTAATTCGCGGTAGATTTCCCTAGTCATCAAGCATACATAGACACACAAACATCTTTCTTTTATTAGTGTTCAGTGTAATTTTGAATTTAAATCAATTAGTTATTTCTTTAGATAACAGATGGTGTCACTGCTCATTTTTAAAATGCTATTAATTCTTACAAGATTGAATCAGTTAAGTTTTGATTTTGAAAATTGTCAAGCCAGAGATTGTTCTTTTGTTTCTTATATTATATTTTGTTTATTATTTTCTCCCAATTGTTGGTTGGGGATGTTATTTTATTATTTAATTCATTTAATATCAAGTTGTTATTCCAGAAGTTAGTTATGTTTAATGAGATTGGCATTATAAATACTATTTCTAAACTAGACTTTGACCAGATTTATATTTTGTGACTGTCAAATTTATGTTTTGCGATTATGAAGATTTATGTTAGGAATGTGAAAATAAATAAGGAAAAAAATCAAGTAATGGCTTCTTATTTAAAACATTCTCTACAATAAGCATAGATATAAAATCAGAATCAATTTATATATTTAACAGGTACTAAAACAAGCATACTTCGTCAGTTTTATTTTCATAACTATTTATATCATTTGATAAACGCATCGTACTTTATTAAGTTCGAATGGCGCAAATGCTATTTTAAAAGTGCCAAGGCGCCTAAAGGAAATACTACGATTTCACCAAAATGATGTAATTTTCGACAGATTTTCATTACACCTTTAATTAGATTACAACAATAAGCAAAGAAATGTTCAGAATTGTGACACAGGAATGAGTCTAGTAAAATCAAAACTCATTTTTCTACTTAATTATACTGAAAACTATTTTTATATCAGATTTTTTTTTGTTAATCTACAATAATTTACTAAAATTTACCTGAAATCACGGATTAATATCCTAAATTCGGTGCGTTCAGACTACAGATAAGAGAATGAAAGGAATTATTAAATAAAACTCTAATGTACATTGTTTAATTCGTCATCACGAAAGAAAAAATTGTGCGAAGCGAATTTGATTGTTGCAAGTTGTAAAATGACAATATACACTTTTTATTAGAATTAAAGTTTATGATTGTTAAAAAAGATAATAAGTATATTGTTAAAATGCATTGTTGCGGTAAGTTGTTTTCAGGGTGCGATATTTGGGATATTTGGTACTGCTTGAAAAATACCTTATTCCAATCAAATAAATAGCTATTTTCATAAAAAGTATTCAAACACAAAATAAAGATGTTTACTTTTTTTACAAATGTTTTGTTTGTTTTTGTCATCTCTTTTTGTCTTGTAACTAGAGTTGCAAAGGTTAGAAAAAACCCGGTTTCAACCTGGGAATAAACCGAGTTTTTTTGGAAATAAACCGGGTTTTTGGGAATAAACTAGGTCTTTTGGGAATAAACCTGGGAATAAACCGGGTCTCTTGAAAATAAACCTGGGAATAAACAGAATTTTTGCAACTCTACTTGTAACACAGAAGAATCTCTGGTTTGTGTTCTCATTTACTAAAAAATAAACATTTTCAATTTCGGAGCAAGAGTTCGTGAGTTCCACACAAAGAGATTTGAGGAGGCCTGTAAAAACCTACAATTTAGTTCAACAGAAAGTTTTATGGATTTCCTTACGCATAATATCAAATTCATGCACTTTATTGACCAGGGATTTCTTTAATAGCTTCATATATGCTTCATATAGGACATGTATGCGTCATATGTGTCATATAACTTGGCGATACATCTCAGTCGCTTGGCTATAATCGTCAGGAACCTCCATAACAAGGAAGAACCCAAATAAGCATCAAATTACGAATTAGTCGATGACGTAATAAACACATCATTCCAAAAAAATATCATTGGCTGCCCTTTCCAACAATAGCTGAATATCGACTTTTTGGCAATAAAAAAGCAAATTATTTCCAAATGATGGAGTCAAATAAAATGCAACCGTAGCTTCATTTTTTAACTCTAGATGAGAGAGTGACAAAAAATTTGTAATCTTTAGGAGAGGGGGAAAGAGTGCTGATATGCTCCGGGTGTAAGTATTTTATATCCTAACCAATCCCTGAATTCTTCACAAATTACACGTTTCAGTAAAACCGAAACTACTTTTCTACTTAATTTCATTTTTTATTTATTTTGTTAAATCTACAATTATTTACTAAAAATTACCTGAAGTCAGGGATTAATATCCTAAATGCGATGAATTATTGAGTAAAATTCTAGTGTACATTGTTGAGTTCGTTATCGCGAAAAAAATTATGCGAGGCAAAAGTGATTTATGCACATTGTTGAATAACGATAAATACTTTTAATTAGAATCAAGGTATGTGATTGTTGAAAAAATAATGATTGCATTGTTGAAATGCATTGTTGCGGCAAGATGCATTCAAGGATAACGATAGTTTGGACGGCTTGAAAAATATCTTATTCCACACAAATACATTTGATCAGAAATCCCTAATCCAAGAAATTTTTTTAAAGTTAAATAAAGTTATTTTTATACAAAATAAGGTCACTTTTATACAAAATATTCACACACAAAATAAAGATATTTACTATTTTACAATTATTTCGTTAGTTTTTGTGAACGCTTTTTGTCTTGTAACACAAAAGTCTCTGTTTATTGCTCTATCTATCTATCTATATTATAAAGGACAAACCTGTCCGTACGTAACGCTGACGTAACTTTGATGCTGGCAACACCAGACGATTAAATTTCGTTTTTACTGCAATTTTTTTAACTTCTAAACATCGCACATTTTCAATTTTTACACCGTCGAATAGGGAAAAGCATGAACTTTCAAACGCAATTTGTTTGCAAACTGTATCGCAATTTGTTTGAAAATTCTATCGCAATTTGTTTGAAAATTCTATCGCAATTTACTAATTTTTTTATATTTTTTTAAATAGTTTTCAAGTATGATTTTTTTAATCTATCTCTATCGCATGCAGACGATTATGAAAGATAAATCCGTTGCTGCTTAAAACAATATAAATTGTTCAGTATTTGTTTCCGGCTTATATACCACGAAAGTATCGCTTTTAATAAATTTCAAAACTTTATTTGAATACATAAATGCTATTTTTCATGCAAAAATGATTTTTGAGGTTGTTAGTGAGCAATCTGAAAAAATATATTAAATGTAAAAAATCTATGAGTTTTTAATAAAAATAATAATAGGTTTTTTCTATATTTTGTAACCCGGGAAGCCCGGGTTGAATCCCTTAGCAATTCTAAACGAGGGAATATTTTCAACATCGAAACTTGAGTTTGAGAGTTCAATTCAAAGATACTTGACGAGGCCTGCAAAAAAAGTTTAACGCATTTTCTGATGCATAATATTGAATTCGTGCACTTTTTTTTTTGTCAGGGATTTTTGCACTAACTCCATTCTGGAACTCTTGAGAGGATGGGCTTAGAGAAGAGATGCCCACGCCCCGAGTGGTCCGAAACGGGCTCGGGATCTATTTGTTTACCAGCCTTCGGACTTAGGTGAGCTCGTACTCAAAGTAAAAATTTCATTTATACACAAATTAAAAAAAACGAAAAAAAAATCATATTTGAGAAACAAGAATGTATCTAAGTTTCTTCAATTATTATTAATGGGATATGACAGGGAATATTCTGTCTCATTCTGAAGCCTTCCACGGTTAGTGTTAGTAACCAAAGTTCCTAAGAAAAGCCGTGGTCGAAAAGAAAAGAAGCCCTTGTCTATCCTCTCTTTCTGTTTGAAGACTCCTTTTCCAGAATTACTGGAAAACAGAACTCGTCTTGAAGTGTTTTACGATGCTTTAAAAATCAGCTTGAAAGGGAATTGAATTGTTATTAATGGGATATGACAGGAAATATTCTGTCTCATTCTGAAGCCTTGCACGGTTAGTGTTAGTAACCAAAGCAAAGACCTTCTTTGACCAAAGTTCCTGAGAAAAGCCGTGGCGGAAGAAAAAAGCATGCCTTGTCTATCCTCGCTTTCTGTTTGAAGACTCCTTTTCCAGGATTACTGGAAAACAGAACTCATGTCTTTTTGTCATAGTTGTACAATGATATTTTAAAAATACTAAGAAGAAGAATTGTGACTTTCGTGGATTTTTGCCAGTGGCAGTGTTGAATTCAGTGGGTGGCCCGGGGGGGACATTCCCCCCCGGAGCATTGAAATATCCCCCCCGGAAAATTTGAGATTTTATACTTTCAATGGTCAAAAAGTACAATTCCTCCCCCCGGAAGTCTATAATGTCCCCCCCGGAGCCCCAGAAATTCCTCCCGGAGAAAAGTGTCTGAATTCAACACTGGCCAGTGGTTATGTATAAATAACAAAATTTCTATGTTAAACAGATTTTCAGAGGCATGAAAATAACCAAACGTTGTCATGAGGAAGTGTTTGGTATTAATACTTATTTCTATGTAAGAAGAGATTTTTAAATGACAAAATTAAAATCTTGAAACAATTTTGAAATGCTATTAATAATTTTCTACTGCGTACTTTTGGTATCGGCTCCGAAAAAAGAGCTCGAACTCATCTCTAGAAGGAATATTAACCCGTATTTTATCCCGTATAAAAAAAAAAATGATATTTTCTCAGAAAATTGCTATTAAAGACTAATGAGACAACAAACATAAATATTAAATTCAAATTTAACAAAACTTGGTTTCAGAGTGCTTTTTCTACAAATAACTTAACTCAGAGACCTTATAAGAAATTTAAAATTCGTAACTTTTAAAAATATTTTTTCACATGAATAGTTTTCATATGATGAAGAATGACATTTGAAACATTTTTGCAACTGGAACTATACCTCTAAAACAAATGGTTTAGCAATTGGCTATTGGTCAACCATAAGAAAGGAAGGGTTTTTTTTATGTATTGAAACTGCACTTTAGCGCTAAACTGGAATTTGTCAACGGAAAGGCAGATTTTCATTTTATGATGAAGATAAAATTAGTATATATTTTATAGTTTTCCTTTTATAAGCCTTTTAAAATTCTGATTTCGTTATTTATTCTTCAGCCGTCTTTGTGGACAGCTTTAGCTTGAACAAGAAGAAGTAGACAGTAGACATTAAATAATAAAATGCAAAATGTACATTATTTTAATTAAATTTTCTTCATATTTTTTCTGGTAGGAGTAAAAATCAAATGTCAATTTAAAAAAATATTTTTTTAACACTTTTCATCATAGTTAAAAAGTGTTAATGACTTCGGTTTATGGCCGCGCACTCTCGTAAATGTCAGATTGTCCTGTAATTATTATATGTATAATTGACTTCCTATAACACGATCGCTATTTAAAATGAAATGTGTAGCATTTATAGTTCATTTACAGGGCAGTTAAAAGTATTCCGTTAGATTATGGTCAATGGGAAAAAATCGTTTCAAGTGCCTTTTGAGGATGATACAATATTTGAAACATAATGAAATTCATACGCATTAATGAAGTGCTTATGCTTTCTGTAGAATATGAGGTGCAAAGCATTTATTACTCATTTATAGGATCACACAAAAGATTTCTGTTATGGTCTACGGGGAGAAATCGTGTGCAGTATATTTTAATGATGTTACACTATTTCAAACATAATGAAATTTGTATAAATGAATTAGCTACACTATAAGTTGATCACTGAAAAATATGGTGTTCATTGCATTTATCGTTCATTTACAGGGATACACAAAAATATTCGGTTACAATACTGTCTATGAGCGATAATTGCTGGAAGTATGTTTTCATCTTTGGTTTGCGTGTTTCACTAAATTTTTGAATAGTACATTGTGTGTGCAAATTCTGTTGATCATATACAGGACTACACAAAAGAATCCGTAAGTTTTACTGATTATGGGAGTGAATTGCTTAAGGATAGTGTTTAATTGTGTTATGCATTTCCTTTCTGAACTATATTTAGTAGACTAATATAAGTCGGTGGAATATAAATAAATGCATATACACAAAGAAGAAGATACGTTGCTGTTTATGGTTGGTAATTACAATTGCAGGAAGTGCATTTTAAGTTGTTTTATACATTTTTTACATGAATTAAATTTTAGCTTAATATGGGGTGTATACAAAAATCTTTAGACTAGCAAAAACCATGCTTTGTTTGCATTCGCGAAGCATTATTTCATAAGATAAATATTTGAAAGTAACAGGATTTTTTGTATTATTTTTGCATCTTTATTAAGCAAAAACGTTATTTTATGTTTTGATACATTTTAATTTTTAAAATGTAAATTCAGCCAAATAACTAAGAATTTCTCTGTCAGAAGAGATTCGTCATGTCGCCGTTTTTTACGCTAATATCTAGCCTCTTGCCTTAAAGCTAAATCATGTTCGCGTTCTTTTCGACCAATAAGTGTACGTTTTCTCGGTATTTTTTATAATAGAACTAATACATTCCATAAATTGTTTTTAAACGGTAAACATATTGAAAATAATACTAATAGTAATTACTTCTTAATAGTAAATATGTTTCATTTGGTTCAATTTTCAACCTACGAATTTAACAATTTACTTTATTTGTTTACAATTCTTTTGTTACCACTTTACAAAAATAAAAATCATAATATAATTCTTTTTAAATGCGTAAATATCTTCTGCGTAAATGATTTCACATAATAAGAATAAATTGTGTATTTGAATTCTTAACACTGAAAAATACTTTTATAATTGAATGTAAATAATTGAATTTTCACAAATTTTAATTCATTCAAAATATGCTATAATTTTCATAAAAAAGGTATTTTAAAAATTTCATAAAAGAAATAGTGAAACTATTATATGATTAAAAGGAATAAGCACCAAAATATGCGCCATTTCCAACCAATCTTAATAAAGTATTCTATTAAAATTTATATTTTCCTCTCAAATAACATACATTTTTAATATAAGAAAGTTTAATGTTCTTTTACGGTTTGAAGTATACATTCTGCAGTTATTTTCAATAGTTAAAATATTTCGTCTTCGCGAAATGCAGATATATAGATTCCTTTCCTTATTTAAATATTTTTTTTAAATGATAAATTTTGATGCAACGATAACATTTCACGTACTTAACCATTCATGACTTTATTCATTTTTACTGACTCAATGATTTTCATTTACTGCAAGAATACGCCAGGTTTCATTATCGTTTACAAAAATGAATCAGTATAATGGAAAAATATGTTCAATAAAATAATAAAAAATGTTTTTTTTTTTAAATCATTCGTAAGAAAATATTGTCAGAATCTACAGATCATATTTTATTTCTATCAAGTCCAAACTATTTCTTTCTTAATTAAATTTAAACAAGAACGAAAAATCATGCGTCAAGCATAGATTATGTAATACTTTCCAACGCTTTCAAAATAATTTTACAAATCATTACTGTTTAATAAGCTGAAATATAACATCTAAATAAACAATTTGGAAAACGCATAACATATTTAAAAACTTAATTTCAGGAATTTCCAAAATATATTTCCAACATATACAATATTCGGAAAAATATCCGAATACTTTTATTCAGCCCTGTATATGATCTATAGATTTGTATATATACTACATAGGATGCTAAATTTTAGTTTAGTTAGGAAACGCGTAGCACAGTTTAAAATTCTCCTTCTGGAGTTTCTGTCAATAAACGGAAATGTGTTCGCGAACTTTTGGGCTGCCCTGTATAGGATCTACAGAATTTATACACACCAAGTAATAGACAAAAAGAATTTAAATCGCGTTCAGCAACTTAAAACGCACTTCCAGGAATTATTGTTAACAGACAGTAGAGAATTCTTTTGTGTGTCCCTGTAAATGAACGATGACTCCTATACACACAATATTCTGTAGTAAGGCTCTTGTAATGCACCTTAGTGATATATATAAATTTCAATGCGTTTAAAATAGTGAAACATTATTTAATTAAACCGCAAACGATTTTTCTCCATAGACGTAATGTAACGGAATTCTTTTGACTGTTCCTGTAAAGTAACTATAAGTTCTACGCTCACCATATTCCATATTAAGCTTCTTGTAATGCACCTTAGTGATATATATCAATTACAATGTGTTTAAAATTGTGTAACATCATTAAAATAAACCGCAAATGATTTTTCACCCTAGACCGTAATGTAACGGAATTCTTTTGAGTGTCCCTGTAAAAAAGCTATTAGTGCTACACACTTCAATTGAAATAGGGAACATGCTATAGATAACGACAATAACATATAAAAATTGCAGGGCAATCCGAGCATATTTACGGGAGTTAGAGCACGGACAGACGAAAGACGGCAGGCGGCCATACGACCAGACAAACCGAAGTCAACTAGATTGGAAAGTGTTAAAAACAGTTTTTGAGATATTTTGGTGGATTTATTTAATTAATCATGATTCTATCTATAATTACTAACTCCATGATTTATTTTTTCTTCTGAAAATATACGTGTTTCATTTTTTATTTGCAAAAATGCGTCCGTAATGGAAAAACATGTAAAATAAATTAATCAAAATAATACATTTGTTAAGGTTATTCTGTAAAAAAAAAAATAATAATAATAATAATATTGTGCAAATCTACAGATCATAATTTATTTTCATGTTTAATTTCAAGTCAAAATACTGAATAGTTTTTTTTGTAAAGTGTACGACAAAATGTAATTTGTGTAGCATAGCAAAGGATTCGCTTCGCTCATCCTGATAATATAAAAGGCTGTACAACAGAATTCGACTGCATTTCCATCTTTTGGCGAAAATTGCTAAAAGCGAATTTTGTAACTGAACTAAATTTTAGCATGCTATGAAGTATGTATGCAAATCTATAGATCATATACAGGGCTGCACAAAATAATTAGACTACTTATTCTACTATGGAAGATAATTCCTAAAACTGAGTTTTGAAATTTGTTATATGTTTTCAAAACTGTTTACTTACATATCTTCATTCACCTTATTTAACGGTGAAGTTTCGTTACAGTTTTCTGAATGTGCTGAAAAGTATTTTATAACCTATGCTTGACGCATGATTTTTCGTTTTGTTTAAATAATTATTTGTGTTTGATTTTACTTCTTTTTTATCAAATATTACCTAGGAATACGAAGAAGCAATAAAACTGTAGAAAAATCAATCATCACATTTGCATCCCACAGAGTATCAGAATACATATTTGTGATAATAAAAAAAAAAAAAAAAAAAAAAAAAAAAAACAAGAAAGAAAAATCACGTGTCACGTATGGAATGTGAGAAATTTTCTCTTATTTAAGAGAAAACATTAAGTTAATCATTCCACGCTGATTCAATAAAAATCAGGGTTGTTATGTTTAAACATAAATTTGAAACATTATATTTAAAGCAATGTTTAAAACATGTTTACTAAGTCTTTGCTGAGCTGCAGGAGGCTAACAGCTCGAGTCGCCGTCAGATATAAGATGGAACTTCGTAATGGACACAATAGAATCTTTTTTGAGCCACTAGTTTTAGAGGTTTGTGAAAATAATCATGAAAAATCGACTATGATTAAAATTCATAAAGACACAACTAAATGTAAATATATTGCTTGAAGGTGCGTAAAAACATACATAAAACATTTAAAAGCACATTAAAGTCCTTTTAAAAATTCAAAACGTTTTCAACCGAACTACTTGGTCATCATCAGTGAAAAACTAATAGTTAAGTTGAGTTGTTAAAGGATTTTTAAAATGACTTTAATGTTCTTTTAAATGTTTTATGTATGTTTCTACGCACCTTCAAGCAATATATTTACATTTAGCTGTGTCTTTATGAATTTTAATTATTAAACAAGGTGAATTTGCACTGAAATTTTAACTTTTTTATTGAATTGACTATGATATTGAGAAGAAAGTCATAGACTTTCAGTTAAAAAGAAACATTGAGAATCATCTCCAGATATTCAAGCCCATTGAAGTTTCGTAAGTGACAAGACTCAGAGAGGTAATTGTACCAAGCCACTGAAGTACGGGAAAAAAACTAAAATATAAATGATGGAGATGCTACTAGCAATCTTAACGTAGCATTAAGGGTGGAAAAAAAGTTTGAAAAACTATAGAAGACAGGTATAAAATGAGCATGTTTCC